>CM062296.1:624638620-627203019 GCA_031216915.1 Pictodentalium vernedei | reverse complement strand
GGGGTGAAGCGCCTTGCTCAAGGACACAATGCGGGAGTCCGAATCGATCGCTCAGACGGCCACCCATCGAAGGACTAAACGGGCATTTCGTACACTGACTCTTTCGTATACAAAATAGGACGTTTCGTACATATATCAAAGTACGTTTCGTACACAGGCAAATTTTATACGGTTTTTGTATGACATATATAGTGTGGTTCAGGTTGATTGTTGAAGAGATAATTCTATCACAAGTTCAATATTTATTTCTGAGCTTTTCATCCGTGCACCAGCGTGGTGCGAGAACTGATTTTGCCACTGGCAATGTGGATCGAAGTTTCCTACCAAAAAGTTGTTCTGATGGACTTAATCCATTATTCAAAGGAGTTACTCTATACTCTACGCAAATTATGGATCTTTACTTTTGCATGTGAAATAAATTTTTCACAGTTCTAACTGCACGTCCAGCTTCCCCATTACTTCGGAGGATATTTTGGACTACTTGTCACACGACGAAGGTCATACTGTTTCGAAAACTTAGAAAACTCATATGATGAGTATTGTGGGCAATTATCAGACCCAAAATGTTCTGGAATTCGACGCCTAGAAAATATCGACTTTAACAGTTCAATAACACAAGTACTTGTAGAATTTTCGGATTGTTATCTTTATTTGGCTCAAGACAGCCACAACCCCGTGTACGAACGTCCTAGCTTGTGTACGAAACGTCCTAAAATTTTGTGTACGAAACGTCCTAAATCACCGTGTACGAAACGTCCAGCTCCAACCGGGCTAGACGTTGTTTAACTTCGGTGATCGGACGGGAATCGGTTACCGTAACGCCACCGCGCCCCAAACTATTTGATAATGTAAAGAGATTTTAAGAGTTGCGCGTTTCCTGAAATTAACTGTCCCGCTTGGTGACTTACTTAGTAGGCTGTCCAGTATAAGCTTCTGCTCGGTTAATTGGCCAACCACTGCATGGTTTACACTGGACAGCGATATCCAACTGCACTGAGTTGCACTGGGTTATCTGTAATTTAATCGTTTCGATCTTTTTCAAGCCGATTGTGCGGTTTATGTCCACCAGGAAAGCAGATTGACGCACATACGCCGCAGATGAGTTTTCACAAGACAGTGTTCGGCATTTGACAAATCACTAAAGCCGAGTAAAGCATAAATAACATATATATAAAAAATGAGATCCCCTAGTGTGCCTGACATACACACGTTAAGAGTGTACCGGGTACTGCCAAATTTACAAAATGTGACCTGAAGATGGCGCAACTAGAAAGAGGCTATCCCCACACCACCAATACCACCCCCCCCCCCGCAAACTGTAAAGCAACAGCCACCTATCCCATTAGCCCGGACAATGGCGTCGTACAAGCCGCAAACCGCAGCACATTAATTTATTTCACTTTACTTTATTTTTTTTTGGGGGGGGGGGGTTATTAACCTCCCATCCTCCACGTCTCTACACCCATGAACAGCAAGGATTTCCGTGTGTCTATCTATGAATGGAATGTCCTTGCTGAATTCAGAGATTACTGTTGGGCACGATTCAGCAAAACTACATATTCGTATAACCATCTGTCAAGAATCCAATCTCGTCAACCGAAAACCCAAGGCAATGGAACTTTTATTCGGACTATCGAATTGAGACAAACTTTTCCTGTATGTGCAAAGCTTTCTAGTTGTAGGACTATTGCAAAAGAATATTCTGTAGGATTACTGCACGAGAAAGTGAACACTCTCCCTCTACATTTAGGTGACAATTATCGATCCAGTGATTGCATTTTGATTATTTCATAGCACAGGGTCTCAAAACCATACAGAAAGCGACGATATTTCGGAGCAGTGAAGAGCATGTAACCTGACCGTCTGGATTGGGAAGATGTTTCGCCGTGATTATAAGCATAAAAGTCGATTTGAAAAACCTGAAGTTTTGACAAAAAGCTACTCGAATAAGAGCAAAGCCACAAATTCAGCAGACCCTCCAATTTTGTGCAGCTCATTTTTATCATTTAATGGAAAGTAACAGATACTGTTTGCGAACAGGAGTTCAAGGAATAGTCACACTACTGGATAGAGGTAAATTTATTAGTACATACCTTTCCATATGTTTATAGTTTCTGTAAAATGCATTGGCCTTCGTTTGCGTTCGTCAACAAAAATACGATTTACACAGAGAATCTCGTAGTATGCACAGCGAATTCCACGATTGCACAGAGAATCCTTTAAGGGCCTATATAAGTAATGAAATTTTGTTTATTTTGAAAATTCACACCTCTAATATTCCTTCAATTCAAATTAAATATACACACAATATACATCAAAATCAAGATTGAGATGCATAGAACACGAAACACATGTGTAATTAACTCATAGAGTCGACTGTAGGCACCACTGGTTCCTGGAAGTTTGCTACTGTATTCGCACCAGAACTGATAATTTAATAATATTTCACAAAAACAACCCGTGGCCAAATGTGCTTTACATATCCAAGAACAAAGCTAGGGGATCAAAATTCTTCAAAACACGGCGACAGAGCTGCATGGGGGTAAATTCTAAAGCCTTTGCTTTTGTTTACGTATGAACATACTTTCGATTTCCGGCCGACGTCATCGGACGGAAAAAGCATGTAAAACAACGCCGTGTAAAATCAAATAATGAAAAAGATCGCCTTCATACAGTATATTGTTATTAGATAGAGATTGCAGAGTTGCCATCTTCAACGCAAGTGATTTGCGCGTGTCTGTCGAGCATGGAAACCACCTTCAATAAAAAATGCAGACAGTGTTGTCCTTTTCCCAAATGCAGTCCCATCGCTGTATTCGAAAGTGTTTTGAATGCCTAGCTTTGTTCTTGGATATATGAAGCACATTTGGCCACAAGTTGTTCTGTTGAAATATTATTTTATTATCAGTTCTGGTGCGAATACGGTAGCAGACTTCCAGGAACCAGTGATGCCCACAGTCGACTCTATGAGTTGATTACATATGTGTTTCGTGTTCTATACATCCCAACCTTCATTTTGATGTATAATTTGTGTATATTTAATTTGAATTTAAGGAAAATGAGAGGTGAGAATTTTCAAAATAAACAGAATTTAATTACTTGTATAGGCCCTTAAACGACTGAACAGTGTGAAATTAGAACAATCTATCCAGTCACAAGTGACTTAAATCCAAAATGAAATAAATACATTCATTGAAGTGTCCGAGACAATCCTGCCCCGGTTCATAAATAAGGACCTACCCAAATATAAGCCGGGTAATGCCCAAAGGATCCGAGACCAATACACATCAATCTCCTGACTTCCAGGAGCAAGCCTCCCAATTAGACGCCCAAACTGAAATCAGACCAATACAACAAAATCCTTCGCTAACAACCACTAACGCATCCAACCCTCACCCTACAACCCACAGCCCCCAAGGAAGGCAACCCCAACCCGAACATTATAGTCTCTGAACAGACTGCTGCTCCATCTACATCCGTTGCTGCCACCCTTAACCTTCATCGCAAGACAACGAGTCAAAGATAAAACTAAACCCTCATTGACTTCATTCTGTCGCCAGGTCAGACAGGAAACCGGAACTTTGTTGACACTTTACTCACAACGTCAACAAGCACTGTACCGATACAGGTACCAGTAGTGACCAGTAAACCGTCATCCTTAAAGATCAATTGGTCCACTATTAATTTACCAGTTGAACTCTAACCTAGAGAACTCCAGAATGGCGACCATGAGGACAAAATCCCAACTATGACCACACCCCAAAAAACTACCCCCCCCCCACCAACACGTTAACAATGACACATACTCGACACTTGAGAACATTCAAAATCCCAACACCCCTACATTCTCCTTTAATCACGTAAACAAACTGGCCTTCCAATCAACCAAGCACACTGTGAATCTTTCACTCGACAACTCACAACCGTCAATACACTTCTCATATTTACCAAATGAAACATCAGAAAATATCCCTCAAAATGATATTACCTCAGACCACCTTAATATGATAACAGAAACCGCAAATGAATTGTTTGACTTTTCATATAACCCTGGAACAAGTCACCCGCGATGTGATATACCGCTACCACAGCGACCAAGAAAGATTAACTGCCCCCTTTTCCATCCTTCCTAAGCGCACCCAAGAACAAAACCCTACCCCCGGAAAATCAGCAAAAACCCAAACAGACAGTGTCAAACTAGGAACACCCTTTATATAAATACACGAAGGCGCCAATGCTTAACACCAAATTTACCCAATTGGCCGACACCGCAAAGTTTTCCGTTCAAGTCAAGCCCTCTCGAATAAATGAGTGCGCCGCCTGCCAAACAGTGAACCCCGCGATGTTATGTTGTAAAGATTCTCCCGCGGCATTAGAAGCAATGTTATTTAAACAAGTAACACTTCACTCTCTACTTTGCCACTCCCCGTCCCATAAAGGGATTCCCTCCCAATATACCCACAGCAGCATCCCTACCCTTGAATAACCGGCAATTTGGCGCCTCCCTCTATCCAATATGCCCGCACCCTTGAGATTTTTGCCTAGCTTGGAAAGGTCATTACCTCTCTTTTTAATCATTACACACCCTGGAGAGAAAGTTTACAACTGCTACTCGTTGATATAACAATTGCTATACTTGTGGATATCCAACTGCTCAGTAAATCTTTCACCCTATTATCTTTTCGGGGTATGCAAGTAATAGTTACCAATCGACCCTGAAGTATTTCATGAGTTTTAACAACCCGTCCCGCGCGTTGATTGGCGTCGTGTTAAGTTGCGACGAGGTATTACAGCATGGGGCAGGTTCAAGTTCATAAAATATCAGCAGCGAGGTTGATAACTGACTTACACTCCGTTTTTTGTTCAATCAATAAAACGCACGGACTCAGGTATACTATGTGACTATGATGAGGTATTGATTTGACGTCACTTGTACACCTAGTCTATTGCTCTAACAGGTATATTTCACGTTGCTTGCATACCTCGAAAATACAATAGAGCCAGGGTGTAAATTACTTGAAATACACAAAAGAACAACAGACTGGGTGTTCAAGTTACGTCACATGTATACCTCTGGTCCACTAATTGTACATGCGTCCATGCGTTTTGCTGACTTAACAAAGAACAGGGTGCGTACAAGTAAGTTAGCGACCTCGCTGTCGTCAGCACTCTGGCTCTATTGTCTTTTCGGGGTATGCAAGCTGACGGTATTTCATGAATTTGAACAACCTTCCCCGTGGATTTGAACAACCTGTTTGATGTCACTCAACATACAGGAGAAGTTGTTCAAATTCATGAGATACCTCCATCCCAATTGGTAACTATCACGTAGGCCTATTTCATGAATATGAACAACCTATCCCATGCTGTGACATGTCGCCGCGACGTGGCTCGGTGTCATTCAACACACAGGACAAGTTACTCCAGCTCGGTTGGTTACTGAATGCAACCTTTCCCTTTATGTTTGAAATATATGACCTTTGGGATCTAGAGTTGAAAAATCTCTCCCCTGTCGGGGGGAAGGGGGGGGGGGAGTCGTCAAATTTTTTTCGGACACAAGGCGGGGGTGGGTGGGTGGGTGGGTAGGTCAAGGGCTCTGAAAGCACGTCTTTTCCATGCCTTGAAATTTTGTTTCCTATGAGCTGTTATCTTTCAAACAAGTGATGCATATTGATCAGGGAAGCTTGTGTAGTCCTTTTGCCACCACTCCATCTCCTCTGGGTTAACGGGGGTGGTTAGTAGTACAGGATTGGGGCTAGCAGCATGGGAATATGGACAGACGTTCACCGTTCCCCATCACACCATCAGTGGTTCACGATTTTGAAAAAAGTTAAAGCAATTTAAACGAATTATCATTTATGTAATCTAACATAAATATAATCTAACAAGATCTGACAATAAAAGGACTATTCTCACCATGAATAGTAAACATCATACAGTGGCATAATCATAGGTACTAGGCACAAGCTGTGAAATCGAAAGAAAAATTATATTTGGTAGCATTTTTGAATCGATGCTGACGTACTCAGATAATGGTATATAAATATTAACAAGGTACACAACTCGCTTTTCGAAAACGATAGCACTCATCTTCGTTATACCCCCCTCAAATTTAATTCACATATCGTATCCAGCAGTACAAAGTGTCAGTGGAAAGGGGAACGAATAAGCTTTACAGTGATGTATTACACGACCGTTGTGTGTTCTTGGGTTGTTCATGATAACTGGTAGAAGTCGCAGAAAAGGCCGAAAAACATTCAGTCGGACAAGATAGTGCACAGCAGAAAGTGGGTTACGTGCGACAATTATCCGATTTATTATAAGTAATTCAATGCCCCACTGTCTATGGAGGGCAGATTCAAACATTAACCGTATACCTTTATCAGTTACTAATCTCGGATCCACATTTATTCATTTCTGGCAATCACATTTGCCGTTTATACATTTTTAACCTTTTCTTGGAAACTCACGAAGCGAACGGCGGCCATAGAAGCTAAGATGCTCACAAAAACATCCCATTAGCTACTATTTAATCATACATGAAAACAAGCCAATGGGAGAATGGGGAAAAGTTTTGTCCGAGTCCCGTATCTTTGGACGCCATCAACTTGAAATGGTTTCAATGTGACGGCTAAAAAGTGTACAAACGGTAAATGTGAACTCCAAAAATGAATAAATGTCAACCCAAGATTGAAAATTGATAAAGGTATACGGTTAATATTTGAATCTGCCCTCCATAGACAATGAGTTCTCGAATTATTTATAATAAATTGGATAGTTGTCGCGCGTAACCCACTTTGCACTGTGCACTATCCTGTCCGACTAAATGTTTTTCGGCCTTTTCTGCAACTTCTCCTAGTTATCATGAACAACCAGAGAACACCAACGGTCGTGTAATACACCACTGTAAAGCTTATTCACCCCCTTTCCACTGACACCGTGTACTTTTGGATACGTTGTTTGAACCAAATTTGAGGGGGGGGGGGGGGGGGTATAATGAAGATGTGTGCTATCGTTTTCGAAAAGCGAGTTGTGTACCTTGTTAATATTTATAAACCACAATGGGTGCACGTCAGCATCGATTAAAAAATGGTATTAAATATCATTTTTCTTTCGATTTCCCAGCTTGTGCCGAGTTCCTGTGGGCATAATGCCATTTCCCAATGCAACTTTCACGGATTCTCATTATGTAATTATGAATTTCATTCATGTACATGTATGAGCAAAATGTAGGGTTGTTATTGATCATTCGAGCCTTGGGCTTAGTTCGTAGCCTTCAAACCAATTCCCTTAACTGGTAGAGTGCTAGAAGCCACTATCAGGGCTTTAATATGAAGAGCAGATACCCCGGCCTAATGTTGTCATATTCTGTGGATGTGCTTCATATTATCTTAGACGTGAAATTACTTAGTCTATATGGGTTTGCCTTGTTACAATTTATGGGAGAGTGCCTATTGGCACTCTCCCATAAATTGTAACAAGGCAAAGACACGTGAACAAATTTTGATGACCAAAAATAACTTAGCACTCTACCAGTTAAATTTGTGATATACTGTCAGAAAAGACTGAACTATCAAATAGTCAGGACATTATATCTATTGATAGAGGGTTTATCAACAGGGAAACTGATTCCCTATTAACAAACTGTTTATACAATGGTGTAAACAATTTGGCAATAGGGAATCAGTTGAGTTAATATGAATTTCAGCCATTTACCCCTGCACCATAGTGTATAGCACATGTTGAGGAGGAAGATACTGGATGTCTGGAGAGAAACCTGGCGTATGAGATCTGAATACTTTGCAAACACACATAAGACACCTGGTTGGATTATCTTATAACAGAAATGAAATTAACTTTTAAAATAAACTATAGCAATCTGCTGTAACAAAGAAAAAAATAAATCATAGAATAAAGTGTGTTGGGATCATCTGAGTCCGAAAGGATACGCATGTGTATTATGTTTCAGTGAAATCAAGCTAAATATTGTAACAACCACTTGGAAAGTTACAGTCCTGTCACTGGTCCTGTACCATATTTTGAGCAAATGGGTTTCAAGCCTCTGAGTTGAATGAATAGCAGTAGTATGTCAGGGGCTTTTGGGGCCTCATTTGGAGGACCTCGGTGGGGGACCTCGGAAGTGACGTCATGTCACGTGACGTAGTGGCGCCATGTTGTGTTGTTATGGTAACCCGCGTGAGCGGCCATGTTGTGACGTCATCCACATAGTGATACGTGTTGTTAGTGCGCATGCGCAGCGCGTGTTGTTAGGGTGATACGTGTTTCCGACGTCCATTTTGTATACTGGAGGCCGCCATCTTGGTTTCTATGGTAGCACGTGATTGCTATGTTGCCCAGTTGTTCTGCAATGGGACGGGGTATGTTCGGAGGGTATGTTCGATTGAATCGGAGTATTTTCTGGAACGACTTCCCTGGATAATTACCACAAACAACCCGACAACTTGTATTATTTCGAATTCTTCTAGAATTCTCTTCTTCTATCTATATATGCAGTAGTTTAGTCTACCTAGGCATGTTCCTTTATTCTAGAGTATACTCCAGTAGCGTAGAAGAGCCTATTAGTTGGAACAGTTTTACTTATTATTACTATATTTAGCAATTTCTGATCTATTCTTGTTAGTTCTGACCCTATTCCAAGAACTCTTGTTGTTTCATTTATCTAGAACATAACTAACCAATCAGATTGCTTGATTTCCCATAATCTGTATACAGAGTTATCTCCCTTCTGTATAATGAAAGACTATTTCCAATGGCCATATCCCATGGAATCCCACACGGAATCCAAGTTTTACGGAATCGGCTAGGAATCTCAATAACGGAATGCCTCATATGTATACAGGGAAAATCTGATTCAACCTTGATCAATGTTATAGTCGAGACTGAGATAGGTATAGCTAGGAAGTAATGGATGAGATATGGGCAGAATAACAGAAGCCAATAGTACTGGTACAATGCCGCAATGGAACAAGACTTCTGTGGAAGCTAATGATAGGACAGATAGGCCATAGACCTGTAATGGCTTCGGAGCTATGGCGACAAGATGGAAGCGGTTGGGAAGACTACATTAGACCCATTGAGGGCTTTTACATAGCCTAATGCGACAAAAAAGGGATTCTCCAAAAGGTATCCTCGAATAATACAATACCAGGCCATAGGTATCCTCAAATACTGAAATGAGGCTAAGAGTCGTAGTAAATTATACCTTATTGAGGGATTTTCAATGGTCCTCATAACCTCAAAATTCAATGAGGCTATGAGGGATAATAAATGAGGACTCATTGAGGGTTTTTGCATAGCCCTCATGGCCTCATACGACAAAAAAGGGATTCTCCTAAAGGTATCCTCGATAGGTATCCTCGAATAATACAATACCAGGCCATAGGTATCCTCAAATACTGAAATGAGGCTAAGAGTCGTAGTAAATTATGCCTCATTGAGGGATTTTTAATGGTCCTCATAACCTCAAAATTCAATGAGGGTATGAGGGATAATAAATGAGGACTCATTGAGGGCTTTTACATAGCCCTCATGGCCTCATACGACAAAAAAGGGATTCCACAGTCACAGGCGTTTTCCAAAATGGGATTCCAGAGGATATACCTGTTAAATACTGAAATGAGGATAAGAGTCGTAGTAAATTCTTCCTCATTGAGGGATTTTTCAAGGTCCTCATAACCTCAAAAATCAATGAGGGTATGAGGAATAATAAACGAGGACTCATTGAGGGCTTTTACATAGCCCTCATGGCCTCATGCGACAAAAAAGGGATCCCATAGCCACGGGTGTTTCCCCAAAAATGGGATTCCATGGGATATGGTCATTGGAAATAGTATTTCATTATACAGAAGGGAGATAACTCTGTATACAGATTATGGGAAATCAAGCAATCTGATTGGTTAGTTATGTTCTATAAATAGGATCTAGATAAATGAAACAACAAGAGTACTTGGAATAGGGTCAGAACTAACAAGAATAGACCAGAAATTGCTAAATATAGTAATAATAAGTAAAACTGTTCCAACTAATAGGCTCTTCTACGCTACTGGAATATACTCTAGAATAAAGGAACATGCCTAGGTAGACGTAAACTACTGCATATATAGATAGAAGCAGAGAATTCTGGAAGAATTCGAAATAATACAAGTTGTCGGGTTGTTTGTGGTAATTATCCAGGGAAGTCGTTCCAGAAAATACTCCGATTCAATCGAACATACCCTCCGAACATACCCCGTCCCATTGCAGAACAATTAGGTAACATAGCAATCACGTGCTACCATAGAAACCAAGACGGCGGCCTCCAGTATACAAAATGGACGACGGAAACACGTATCACCCTAACAACACGCGCTGCGCATGCGCACTAACAACACGTATCACTATGGGGATGACGTCACAACATGGCCGTTCACGCGGGTTACCATGAAAACACAACATGTCGCCACTACGTCACGTGACATGACGTCACTTCCGAGGTCCCACAAATGAGGCCCCAAAAGCCCCTGACATACTACTAATAGCCTCCAATATATTGTAGGATAACACTGACATTCATTGCGTAAAAGGTAATATATAAATCACAGGGGTGTCAGTCGACACATCAGAGCCCCAAAATTTCCATAATGCATCCTGACCAAATTTGGAGAGATATGGTAGACCTTTTCAACTCAGTGTGGTCACCATTTCTTTCGCACTTTCTCATCTGACTCGCTAAGATGAATCAACCAAAGCCTATTAACCGCTCCATCAAATTGCACTACTCAATTCGCCCTAGGTGCAACAGTGCAGTTTATGAAGAGTGGATTTCCGACACCAAAGAATCACCCCTCATCATATTGACCATTGGCAGGTTCAACACAACATTGAGCTAACTGCCTTTATGAATTGTGCTCTTGACAATGCTTAATAAATTCACATTAGACTGATGAAACTAAAATTGAGTGTAGAAATGGGTAGAAACAGAAAAAAGTAGTAGAAATAGCAGAAAATACAGTTGTGAAACCAGGTAAAACATCAAAATGTTCAACACATTTCACACCTGTTCCTGCTACATCTGTCTTAATACTGGTCAGGTAGAATGCTAGTATATGCTATATACTCTCCTGATTACCCATGTATACACTGGATGTCAGTGTCTGTGAGAAAGTTTGAATAAATTCATAAACTTGCCAAGAAATGGGACCAAATTCCGACCAATCTTCATTATCTGGTTGTGGGTAGATACATGTCGGAAATGGTTACTGGAACAATACAAACCATGTTCAAGCAAAAATACCCTTTGAAATTGCAAATCAAAGCAGTTTATGTACGATTTACTCTAATTTTGGGGGGTGGGTACCAAATTTCAAAATAGAAAAAAAATATTTTCCTTCAAAAAAGGGGTGGGTGGGTGCCTAAGAATCTGAAAAAAACGTTTTGCGGCTAGTGCCCGGAACTTTTTTCCTGACCCCCCCCCCCCCCCCCCCACACACATACACACATGGAAAATCCCATGAAGTATGGTTTCAAAAGCAGAAATGTTTGTTAGACATGCCCATAAGAGCAGATAAAATGTCACAAAATCTACTATAGGGTTGAAATTTCAAACTGCTGGTGTTTGAGGCTTGAAATTTTCAGCTATTTAAAATTTTGGCTAGGATTGTGAGGGGGTTAAGACACTCCCTCAACCTCCATTTTCTGATAAAATGACTGAAATAAATGATAGAGATTGCGTACAATACTGTTTGAAATCGATCAAGTTGAGATGGCATAAAAATCCAACTATACATGTATGCAACATATATTGTGTAATTTGCATTATGATAGGAATTTTTACTTAAGTTCATAAATTTTTGCCCAACATAATTTTTATTGCTATGGTGCTGATGTGATGTAGCGATGTTTTAGAAGCTGATGCGGGGTTATACATCAGTAAATAAACAAATAGTCTACACTCTAAATCAGTTGGGTTAACCCTTTACCTAACATGAAAAGCAGACGACACTTGCCAAAAAAATTCTTGAATAACTAATTTTTTTCATTTTTTGTCTCAAAAACATAGGTTATGACCCTTCTTTGGAACGAGCTCGACGAGCTCGTTCCAACGAGGGGTCATAACCTGTTTTTGAGACAAAAAATGAAAAAATAATGAAAGTTAATTGGCGATTTTTGTGAATAGCGCTGGCCGGTTTTAGCCGTTACGTTGGGTAAGGGGATAAAAGCCAGCCTAAATCAACTGAGTTGGGTGAATATGAACCCCTTTGGGTTCATATTCACTCAGCCCAGACGAATTGGATTTATTTTTATTTAATCTAACTGATTTTAGAGTGTATGTGGTGCTTTACGCGCTTATATATTTTTATGTAATCATTTTATTTATTTTTCGGGTTTAATGACACTTTCATCAGCAAGTGCTATATCATGTCGGACAGCATTTACGCCTGGAGGAAGCCCGAGTTCCCAGAGAGAACAACCCATCATTGGCGAGTAACTGTCTGACTCACCAAATTACTAACTCAGCACAAAGTAGTTTAGCATTAGTTGAAGGAGAGTGTACCATCAAGACGTAGTTCACCTTTGCACACTGCACTAACGTGTTCTCAATTTGGGAATTGGGATCAAGTGTCTTACCCATTGACACAACGCAGATGACACGAGAGGCAGGATCAAGCATACGAGCTTTCGATCTGAAATCCAATGCTTTAACCCTTTACCTAACGCAAGCGATATCCAAATTAATTATTTTAAATCTTATTTTTCAAATTTTTCCAAAATTATCAACAAAACCATATCATGTGACCCCTCATTGCAACGAACTCGTAGATTCGTTCTAATGAAAGGTCACATTATATGGTTTCAAGGGTTCAAAAATTAAATTTTCCATTCCTCGTGGGAGGCCCCAGACCCCCACCATCGTCGAACTCTACCCCAACACCGACCCCCCCCCCCCCTTTAGGACATGCCTATGGTATGTCGTGCTGGGACCTGGGCCCCAACCCGAATTAGAAATCTAATTGATCACCGCCACAACCACACCATTAACCATTAACCCAAACAAATCGGCCATATCCGACGCGTAATATGCAAATTCAGCAGTTGAAAAAAAAATTATTTTTCAAGAAATTTCAACAGAACCATATCACGTTGAACAAAGTTGAAATAAAGTTGAACAACACTCCTATCACACAATCGGAAGTACTCTCCAAGTTGCGCGAATTGAAAAGTGGGAAAGCATCGGGTCTTGACAATATCAGTAACAGTTTGCTGAAGGCAGTTGGTCCACGCATGACAGATAGTTTATCAAAACTCTTCAAACAAGTTTTAACTTCTGGTTGTTATCTGGAAGATAGGAGTAAGTCGGTTCTTTCCTTAATATATAAGAAGGGTGGTCGCAATGATCCAAATAATTATAGGGCCATTGCAGTTAGTTCGGCTATTGGAAAATTGTTCAACAAAATTATAAACCAAAGATTATCCGATTTTATAGATGATAACAATATTATTGGCGAAAGCCAGTTTGGATTTTGCAAACGAAAAGGGACCACAGATAGTGCCTTTGTTTTGAAAACGGTTATTGACAAATACAAATCTTCAAAAAGACCACTGTATGCTGCTTTTGTTAATTTTCGCAAAGCATTTGATTCGGTGAACAGGGAATTGCTCATGCTGAAACTTCAACATGTAGGTGTGAGTGGTGAAGTATTCAACGTAATCAAATCTATGTATGAATCAAGCTTTTATTTGACTAAAACGTCTAGTGGGTTGGGACCAGCCTCCCTCTCTTCTGTAGGTGTTCGTCAGGTGTGCATGTTATCTCCCTCTCTATTTAAATTTTTTATTGAAGACATAAAAGACATTTTCGACAATTTGTGTGATCCTGTGTGGATTCGTGGTTACAAATTAAATCATCTTCGTTTTGCAGATGATCTTGTTATGACATCTGATAGCCAGAAAGGGCTTCAACGGTGTCTCAATAAGCTTCACAATTATACTAAAACCAATATGTTGCAAACAAACGTTGGAAAAACAAAATGTTTAACATTTGGATCTGCGTCAGTTAAGGGAACACAAAAGCAATATTTTTTATCGGAGGCAAGCGTATTGATATGGCTGACGAATTTCCATATCTAGGAATAAAATTCTCAAAAGATGGCACATTTTCTAAACCCCAAAATGATTTGGTTGTTAAAGCCCAGAAAGCTTTATACTCACTTTTTCGTGCATTTAATGAAACTTCACGGGTTCCAATAAAGACAATGTCAAAGCTGTTTGATAAATTAATTCAACCTATAGCCTTATAATGGGTGTAAAGTCTGGGGATCAGAAATAACGTACGGTAAGCGTTACAACATAGCCTGTGAAAAATTACACACTTACTTTTGTAAAAAAGTCTTGGGCGTTGGGAAATTTTCCTCCAACCACGCGGTCCGCGCAGAACTTGGTCGATATCCGCTATATATCGATGCGGTAAGTAGGATGGCTTCTTTCGCAATCAAAATATCTGAGAATCATAATGACCTGATGTGGAATGTGGTAGCTGAACAAAGAAATCGTAAAGGCAAACCGGAATCCCCTTTCAAATTATTTGAAAGATACGGTCTCGCTGTCCCTCAATATCCAATTATCACTAAAACTAATGCTATAGGTAAGCTCAAGTATAATTTGCGTTTGCAGCATGTAAACACGTTCAAGAAGTCAATGTTTGAGGACTGCAAAAAGAATGGAGATAATAAACTGAGAACCGGGAAATTTTCACTAAGCTTCGTATCAGCAATCATAAGTTAGCTATTGAGAAAGGGCAACATTATCAACCGCCGAAGCCTGTTATCGACAGGATATGTACTCACTGTGAAGTTAAGTCTGAGAAAATAGAAAACGAATACCATTTTCTTATGGAATGTTCACATTATAGACAGCTTCAATCAGAACTATTTGTTCTGATCAACAGTGAGATTGACGGTTTTATTGATCAGAGCAAATTTGAGAATTTCAAATTAATATTTAAAAATAGAACCCCCAGTTTATGCCATAAAATCTGCAGCGTGATCCGGGATTTTTTCGCCAGATGATTATGATATGTTTAGTGATGTGTATTGGAAATTCAAGTTCACATCTCCACGATCTTTTGCGTTTCAAATTGATAAAAAATGTAGTACTTTGATCATGGAAAATTGGTGGATGAAATTGTAATGTTTTGAGTACTAGTTTTGTTCATGTTACTTGTAGATTATCGCATACTGTCCTGTATAGGATGTTTTATGCTAATAAATGTTGTGTTATGTTATGTTATGTGACCCCTCATTGGAACGAGCTCGACGAGATCGTTCCAATGAGGAGTCACATGATATGGTTTTGTTGAAATTTTTTGAAAAATTTTAAAAAAGTATATTTAAATTAATAAATTTTGATATCGTCTGCGTACTGCTGGATGCGATATGTGAATCAAATTTGAGGGGGGGGGGGGGGGGGGTATAACGAAGATGAGTGCTATCGTTTTCGAAAAGCGAGTTGTGCACCTTGTTAATATTTATATACCATTATGGGGGTACGTCAGCATCGATTCAAAAATGCTACCAAATATCATTTTTCTTTCGGTTTCACAGCTTGTACCGAGTACCTGTGGGTTAAAGACCCTCTAGCTACTTGTGGCCACGCAGTTTTAAATGTCAGATGCCATGTCGACATACCAATGTCGCCGGTAGATCGAGCTTCCCTCTCTCCCAAGAGATTCCTGACACACCCACCCACCAATATATAGATCCATAACTACGGGTCTGTCTATTTTTGTATTTTCTTTTCCAAATTGTAAATGGGAAGGGTATGGAGCCCGAGAGGTGACATGGTCAATTTACTAATTAATCCGAGCGAACGGATTAATGTACAGCGGTTTTTCACACTTGGCACATCACGAGCACCAGTCATTACATGCGCCCAATAAGGTACATGCTAATTTTTGTTTCGGTTCCAACAATAATCAAGGAGCACGACTGTAGAGGAAATGTTCAATGAATGAGGGTCAATAAGAACCTGGTATACATAGAAGGGCGACTAATATTTGAAACGAAATCTCGGTGTTCGGGTGTAAACTGCTCGATACATTTTAAACGCACTGACACATAAACTCACTCGCCCGTGTTTATTTATATTTACATTCTGGAAAACACGCTGACGATACATCTGTTTCCAAACAAAGAAGTTATTTTAGAACTTGCGTCAGTGAATGAACCTGTTGGAGTCTGAAATTTGGGAGATCCTCGATTCATTTGACGACGTCGCAAGAAAATAATTAATCGCTACATTGAGAAACTAGTATTAATACCATTACAAAGCAATTGGACAGGTAATTTTCTTCCTCTCTGTCACCTTATATTATGACTAATCCTAATTTCTTACTGTTGAGGTACTTGTCAAAAGCTTCCACAAGGAACTGCAGTCCCTGTAAATTGTAATTTGTGCTCTGTTGATCGTACGGTGTTCGAACATCGAGTAGTATTCGTTTAGTACCTGGTGAACCGCGATATTTCGCTCAAACTGAACCAGGGAAAATGTCCCAAACCACGTGGAATCTCGAATCGAATCACTTTCCAACTGTTACGATATTACGGCTCTCTTACTGGCGATGTCTGTCTTTAGGGGTGGCGGAACGATTTTCAAATTCGGGGAGGGGGTGGGGTGGGGGTGGGGGGGGGTGGGGGTGCTTGATCGGGCGATGGATGGGCATCGGTATGACAGGCCGACCATGGTTCGGCCCGCCGTAGGAAAATTTTAAATTCCAGGGTCCCAAAACTCTCATTTCCATGCATCTGGCGGGTAATTTGAGATTTTTCAGGAGATGTATTTGAAAGATTTCACATTTTGAGAGCCGTTAAAAAACGTCGGTAAAGCATAGGCTACAGGTGAGGTCTATTTATCAGCTTTGGTCGTAACGACCAAAGCTGATAAATCGACCTCACCTGTATGCTTTACCAGACGTTAAAAGACGTTATGCTGTCTGTGGATTATCTTGTCTGGGGGTGGATTTGGTACTTGTATGTCTGTAAGATTAATTACGATCTATTTCAGTTAACCGATTTTTTAACAGACTGTATACATTTTAGCGTTTGCAGCCACTAACAGCAAAAAATGATCCGAAATCCATCGAAACTGAACCAGTACGAGAGAAACATAGCTGGCGAAAATATGGGGGAGGCTCTGGATCCGCCCCTTGTTTTACCAATCATTGGTTGTGTTAACATATATGCATACAAAAAAACATGGCCCGGCAAAAAAGTGTGTGTGTGTGTGTGTGTGGGGGGGGGGGGGGGGGGGCTGAAGCATCTCCAGTCCCCCGGTTCCGCCGCCCCTGGTCTTCCATGTGAACCCAATATTAATATGTGTACTGCTTAGACTATTTCGTACCATCGAATCACATGTACAAAAGATGGACCTCTCACTTGTTTCTAAAAGGTTTTATTCATATGGCAACCAAATTTCAGCATGCACACAACATGAACCCGGTGTGCGCAGTACTTTCATTAAGGCTTCGACATTCAAATTACTCAACACTTTCGCTTTGACTGTAGCACTATCAAAATAAGTTTGGACATTTTCTGTTCGCAATATTTCAGCGCTGATAACTCACTCTCGCAGTTATCTAAAAGCAACGGGACTTGCAATGAGGCTAAATTCAAACGATAAATTACCGGGTATCACCAAGGTGGATGAAGAAAAAAAGGCCATATATCGTCCCTTGAGTGGAACAAGACGTCATCTGCAATGCTTTAATATTGAAAAAATTCTTAAACAACTAAAAGATTTCATTTTTACCTAAAAAAACATAGCTTATGATTACTCATTGGGACGAGTTCAATAAGCTCGTTCCATCGAGTGCTCATAAACTATATATTTTAGGCAAAAATGCAATAAATAAATTTCCATCAGAGATTTTTGTGAATACCGCTCTCTGCTATATGCTGTTCCGTTAGATGAAGGGTTAACCTTTTACCTTAAGGATTGGTCATATTTGGCCAGCGATATTCACAAAAAATCGCTGTTCAATTCGTATTATTTTCTCAGTATCCCCCTGTAACAACCAGTAGTGTAATAATCAACCAGTTGTGTAATATTAACCAGTAGTGTAATAAAAATTAGCCAGTAGTGTAATAATCAACCAGTAGTGTAATACAAATCAACCAGTAGTGTAATAACCAGTAGTGTAATAAACTTAACCAGTAGTGTAATAAACATCCATGAAAACCAACAATTTTTCAACAAAATTTGAAAAAATTTTGGGGTGGCTCAAACCATAGTTTGGGTACATCCTATCGATTTTTAATCATTTTATCGTACGTTTAAAGGCGTTTTGCAGGTCAAACATCATTTCGTGGGTTCAATATGGCGAGGAAAGGTATTTTTATGATTTTTATGTGATGTGAGTAGGTATAAAAGGCGGATTCGGTATCACTTGTACACGATTTGTACATGTACGTGTACTGCCATAGGGATTCAGTGTTAAATCGTGTACAAGTGTGCAAAATGTCGTTTTTCATGGTGATACAGAATCCGCCATTGGTTTTGAGGCTCACAGATCGCACTTTTAACGTTCAAATACCCGTTGGCGAACGCGTACATTCGACACGTCGCTCAAAAGTGAAAAAAATGTACGAAATTTTAAGAAAATATAATTTAAAATTTTTTCTCTACGTTCCCATTGCGGATTAGACCACCGATCCATCGTTGGTGAACGCGAGCAAAAAACGTTTTGAGGATTCTGTATCAGCATCAAAAAGCGGTTTGCGGATTCTGTATCACCTACGTTCGCCAACAGGTGTTCGAACGTCAAAAGCGTGATCCGATCGGGGAAACCCATTTGCGGATTCTAGATCAGGAAAATCGACCTCAAAAACGTTTTTTCGACGTTCGCCAACGGTGAAAAGTGGTGTAAAGTGTAGTTACTCATCGAGGATTTTTTAAAAAATCGATTTGGGCCTACGGTACACGGAAAAAAGGTGATTCAGAACCCGCAAACCACCGCCATGTTCCCGATCGCGTTTCAGACGGTATAGGGTGCGTTTTGATCGGTGAAAACGATTTGCCGATTCATCTCTGGAGTTTTGTGAGACGAATCGTGATAGAATCGGTTTTGAGGAGTTTTTTCAATTTTGTACTCAGTGTAAATAAATAGCTTGTTTCGTTTAATAGAGTCGACTATAAGATTGAATTCGATAAATTCTATCATAATAGACACTCACGTTTTGTTTCGGTGTGAATGAAAAGGTTTTCGTTCAAAAGAGTCGACTATAAAATTGAATCTGTTATAATAGACATTCATGTTTTGTTTCGGTGTGAATGAAAGGTTTTCGTTCAACGGACGACATTGAAAAAAATTGAGTTTTAGAAAATTAGAATCGATGGAAAAATCGTTTGTTTACGTTTTGTCACTGCGAATTTTGTGAAATAAATCTTAATAAAACACTTTGTAGAATTTGTTTCATTCAAATAAAAATAGTAAGGAAATAAAAAAGTGATTGATATATATAGGATAAAAAAAAAAAATAAATAGTTATTTAAAAAAATAAATATATCAAATCGAATAGATAATAAAAAATACGTAAATCATGGACACTTCCCAGACTATTAGAGCAAGGTTTCTTTTAAAAATGCCTACACATTCTGTGTGAACGAACAACTAGGTCGCCTCTTGTTAGAACGATGCATCGGATGTCGGGATCACCTAGACTTCGATTATGAGAATCATTCGTGTCTGACGATGGAAAGGGAAGATATGGTCATCAAGTATTTCGAACCGGCGTTCGAACGCGTTCAAATCGACGAGTTGATCACGTTTTGGAAGAGATTACTCTTTGGTAAGGATCGTGACAAGCCCACAGATTCGGAAGAACTGAAATTGGCGTGTAGAAGTCTGACTTTAGAAGACAAGGGATGCATCATGAAATTATTGTTCAGTGAAGCATACGTCTAAGTTTTCTCATTGATATAAATAAGGGAGAATAGAAAATAAAAATAAATACACACAAAAATTTGTTACCTAATATTAGAAAGAAAGAAAAAACACAAAAATGAGAACCAGAAAAAAATTGTATCCGACATTAGATGACGGCGATGATGAGAAGCCGAACGGCGTTTTGCGGACGGCACTGTCGCTAGAAGAAAAAGAAAGAAGAGAGAGGTATCGCATCGATCAAATCAGGAGAATCCAATTGTATCTGACTCGAGAGAGAGATTCTCACCGTTCTCTCAAGAAGAAGTATTCGCGTTTCCTGAAATTCTTCAACGCGGTTGACACAACACTCATCACGATTTCCATGGGTTTACATGCGACCGGCATCAGATTGTTGTCAACTGCGGTTGGCATTCCGATCGTGTTGACCGTAGAAGCAGTGGCTCTCGCCGCCGGATTGTTTAGCACGCTCGGAAACTTTTTGAGTAGGAAATTATATCTGAAGGCAAGGAAACACAAAAAGATTCGTGTCTTGGCCGACTCCAAGATCGACACGATATCTGAAATGATCTCGATGGCGTTGAAAGATGGTAGGATATCGGACAGAGAATACTTCACGATATTGAGCGAGAAAACGAAATATGATGCCATGAAAGAAGCCGTGAGAATCAAGACTCATCAGATCATGAAGGAAGAGATGAAGGATTCTCTTGTGGAAAAGGGGAGGAATGAGGCTATGGAGGAATTCAGTAAGATGATAGAACTCCAGAGCAGCGATTGAAAACAAAAAATATATATAATAAGAACAGAATATTTAAAAAAAGAAATATTAAATTTATATATAAAATAAAAACGAAATTAATTTAAATAACTCTCAAAAAATGTATTGTGTAAAGTGTAAGAGAGTTACCGAGACGAGTAATTCTCAAGAAGTACGAACTAAAAACGACAGACAGACGCTTCGCGGAATTTGCGACGTGTGTGGTTCTATCAAGACTCGATTCATCAAAAAAAAGAACGCGAGCAAAGGTAAAGGCATCGTGAATAAAATGATCAATAATCTACCTTTCGAAATGCATCTGCCTGGCCACAGTTTCATGGGACCTGGAACGAAATTGAACAAGAGACTCAACACCGATCTGACTCCTAAATCTTGGAGCAAACCTGTGAATAGGGTGGACGTGGCCGCGTATGATCATGATCTATGCTACGGCTGACATCCCGACACAAAAACTCGCAATGATGTCTGCGATAAAAACATGTTGGCGAAATTGAGAGGTATATCGAATCCGACCAGGAGAGAGAAGATAGAACGTTCGCTGGTCGGCAATTTGATCGGTGCGAAACGTCGATTTGGATGGGGCGTAAAAAAAAAAAGCGCATCTGAAAAGAAGAAGAAACGATTATTGATGAGCGAATTGACCGAGGAGTTACACAAACCTATCGTGCGTAAATTTCGAAGGAGAAAGGTGTTCGTGAAGGGTTTGGATGATATTTGGTCTGCCGACTTGGTCGACATGAGATCGTTTTCGAGGTGGAACAAGGGTGTCAAATATCTATTGACGGTCATCAACGTGTTTTCCAAATACGTTTGGATCAGAGCTTTGAAGAATAAATCGGGACCTCTTGTCGCCGAGGCTCTGAAGAGCGTGTTCGACACGTCTTCTCGAAAACTGAATAAATTGTGGGTGGATAAGGGAAAGGAATTCTACAACAAGCACTTTCATCGATTGGTTGACCTCTACTCAATCGAAAACGAAGAGAAAGCCAGCATGGTGGAACGTTGGAATCGAACGATGAAGGAAAAGATGCATAGATACTTTACGACGAATTCGACCAAGAAATACATATACGCTCTGAACGGTCTGGTCAAAGATTACAACAACACGTGACACAGATCGATCAAGATGACTCCCGTGGAAGCTAGCGATCCTCGAAACGAAAAACAGGTCTACGCGAATCTATATCCTGAGAGATCTAAGATCAGGAAGAAGTCTAGAACGCCGAAATTTGCGGTCGGTGATCGAGTGAGAATCTACGCTTATAAGAAGCACTTCGAAAAGGGTTATATTCCTCAATGGACCTAGGAAATCTTCGTGATAATCAAAATATTTCACTCCGATCTGGTGACTTACGAAATCGAAGCTTTGGATGGAGAAGAGATCATCAGAAAGTTTTATGAATAACAATTGCAGAAGACGAAGTTTTGATAAAGAAAACAAAATTTTTTTATATACTCTCTTTAACATTTTCTTGTTTACACATCTATATATAGGAGAGAAAAATAATAATAAAAAATAATTAAAACTATTTTTAGATAAAAAAGCAAGCTAATTAATAAACCAAAAAACAAAAACCCTTCAAAAATGGCAAATATACTAGATATAGCACAAAGCATAGTGAAAGATGAAAGTATTCAAGAATATGAGGTTCATGAATATGAACCGGTAACCGGAACGAGTTTGAACAATGCAGGAGAGATAAGAATCAACATCGAAACTCATCCATCCTAGCGAGAGTTACATAGTGGTGCAGGGACGTCTCACCAAGGAAGATGGGAGCGACTACGCCGACGACGACACGGTTACTCTAGCCAATAATGGCATCATGCATCTATTCAGTAATATAAAATACATGCTATCCGGACAAGAGATAGATTCTGTGTTTCATCCCGGTCAGGCCACCATGATGTTCACACTCTTGACGTATACGGATGATTTTTCAAAATCCAGAGGACTTAATCAGTTGTGAGTGAAAGACACCGTCGGCCCGCGATATTCGACTACGTCGTCAAGACGTCCAGACCTAAAGGAACGTTTTCATTCAGGATACCTTTGAAACACATCTTCGGATTCGCAGACGATTACAACAAGATCATGTACGGATTCAAACACAATCTGATGTTGATTCGAAAGGGAAACGACGACGTGATAGTGAGACTCCCTGTGACCAATGCGGGTAAGTTAACTCTACACAAGATATCATGGTTCGTTCCGCACGTGGAGCCTTCGATCATGGAAAACGCGCGTTTCTACAAGATGATAGAATCCAAAAGTAAATTACCCGTGGGATTTAGAATGAGACAGTGCGACACGGCTAGCATTCTACTCTTCACAAATCACTTCGATTGGAGATTGACGGTGAAATCCACTTCCGAGAGACTGCGTTTCATCATGGTTGCATTCCAGACCGATAGGGACAGGTCTCAGGAAAAGAATCACTGCTATTTGAGAAACATGCAAGTGTATCTGAACGCCTCGAGATATCCAGCAATCGATTACAATGCATCGTTCGACAAGAACGATTTCTGCAGACTGTACGGCGACACCGCTGATTTTAGAAAGAAGTATCATGGTCTAGACGAATTAATGAGCAACCCTAATATATCTCCCGGCGAATACAAGTCGATGTATCTCATGTTCATATTCAACATCAGTAAACAGAGTGAACGACTCAAGATTAGCGTCTTAGACATTCAGATCAAGATGCAATTCGATAGGAACGTGCCGAAAAAAACCGAAGCCTTCACCCTGGTCCTGTCGGACAGAGAGTTACAATTCAAATCGGATGGAAATAAGATGTCGATCATTCGATGAGAGACGTGTGTGAAAAAATAAAAAAATAAAAAAAAGTAATGAGTAATTATTAAAAAAAAAAAAAAAAAAAAAAAAATAAAAGTAATGAGATCTAGAGAGATTGAACATCTTTCTAAATCTCATTACTTTTTTGTTTTGTTTTTAATAATCACACATTATTTTTTTTAATTAATTATTTCCACGCGTTCACTGTTTGTTCAAAGGATCTAGTTCGATCAGTAGACTCACCACGAAAGTGGCGGCTTCGGGATTATTGGTTTTCATAACGAAATTAATCCTGTCTCTGGCATTCACTTTGAGAGGCGTGCCGAACGTGCTAACATTCGCGTGTTGATTCTCAGTCTTTTCAACGCTGTATTTCTTATCGCTCTCTACTCCATTCACCACGAGTATGACGACCACTCTGTTATTCAAATCCGAGGAAGCCAGACTCATTCGAATGATTTCACCTCCTAACGGCATGGTATATCCCACCTGACCATGTTTCGATCCGCTACCTCCGTTTCCGAAAGACCACTCAGTTTTTCCCTCCTCTAACGTGCCGGCCTCCTCGGCCCACACGGTGATCAGTTGTCTAGCGTATTTGACTCTTTCCACCACCGAAATCAGGGTGCAGGCATCCATCATGTTCACGTAGATTCGTGAGCGCGTGTCCACCCATGTCTAGTTTACCTTCCATGATGTCGCCCTTTCTCCAGACCGAGTTGTCATCCATGTACTTCCTGCTGACTGTGCTGGAATCGAATTCGGGATCGTGATCGAGACCAAATAAATTCTCACCGTTCATGTTGATAGCACCCTCCATGGTTCCGCCAGATTGTTTGTTCAGGTAGAGATCATCCACTTGCGATTCTACATATTCTTGTGATCATATCATGGCAGAATCTACATAGCCCTTGCTGTCTGCGGTTGAGTCTGCATCCGTGTCGTCGATCTTCGACAGATTCAATATCTTGTTGAATCCCGCATTCAGATCCGATTTCATTTCTTGTCTGTCAGACTTTCTCTGTTCCAGATCTACGTAGTGTTTGGTTGACACATCCTTGGGATTCATGGGAGTGGCCACGTTTGTTATCTTGTTAGAATAGGCATTTAATTCCGAGTGCATCATTTTCTGAATGTATCTATTTCTCAGGTGTTCACTGAATCTTGCATGAGAGTCATCGGCATATTTCTTGGTCGCAGTATCGGTGGGATCTATGTTCGTCCAAGTTGGCAACATCGTAACCATCACCGACTTCGAGCGTCTTCCTCTTCTTTTTGGGTTGACTTTCATCGTCACTTCTACCAAATTTATCGACTGGCATGTTGTTTTGAGATTTTTGTTTTAAAAATATATTTCAAACGCAGTTTATTAAAAATGAATTATGTCACTTATTTTTATTTTTCGTTTTTATTCGATTAAAATTTTTTATAATTTTTTTTACCTTTATATATACTATAAAAAAATCTCTCTCTAATGTAAATCATTAAGAATGTCTTGAAACCGATCTCCTTCAGACCATCTCTTCAGAACGTGGAGACACAGGTGACCGCAAAACACTTGATCTGGCGATTGCACTCATTCCGTGTTGTAATGAACCATCGATTTGTTGAAATAGTTCTTTATTTCTTTCGGCGGCGAGATTCCGTAGCTGTCAAAATAATAATTCTTCTTCTTCCCGTTCTTGAACCACACCACCCAGTGAGTGCCTTCACCCGATAAATCGTCTAGATTTAAAATTCCACATTCCGATTGTTGAGGTCTTCTCTTCAGCAAGGCATCTCTAGAAAACACGCCTAGAAAATCTTTGATTTTCAAATCCTTCGCCACATTCGACAGATCGATGTTGGATAGGGGTTCATTAGGTAAGATGACACCTTCTACGGATATCTCTATTTTCTTACTCATAAATGTGTATATTTTTTTTAAAATTTATTTATTTTATTATAATTCACTAAAATGACGTTAGTTTTTTCTTTTTCTTTTTAAACTAACTCTATCGACTTCCATAATCTTGAATCCATCTAATTCCTCTTGATTTTCTGGAATCCTATCATCCTTAAACATATCTGGAATCCTATCATCCTCAATCATATCTGAAATCCTATCGTCTAAAATTAGATCCAAAGTCCAATGTCCGGGTGCTAAAGTGCATATTTTATCGTCTAACATGAATCTCTTATCGTCATCAGCCGTCAGTGAAATCTTGTTGACTATTTCGGTATACAAGTCGTGATTTTTGCTTCGAATCGATTTCATAGTCTTATACACCGGACCACTTCCTAACAGACAATCTTTATACTCTTGGAAAGAGATGTTTTTCTTCACCACGCATGCTTTAACCCCTTTGCACTTCTTGATCTCTTCATCTTCTAGATGATAAGCATACAGTTTAGGTCTCAAGCCCACGAATTCGATGATTTGTTTACCACCGCTCTCGTCCTTAAATTTACCCAACACCTTCTTGTTGTCGTTCGATTGAATGTTGGACGGGTGATCGACGGGATAATTGCTTGTGTCAAACCACGTGGTTTCTTGTGATCATATCACGGCAGAATCTACGTAGCCCTTGTTGACTGCAGTTGAGTCCGCATCCGTGTCGTCGATCTTCGACAGATTCAATATCTTGTTGAATCCCACATTCAGATCCGATTTCATTTCTCGTCTGTCAGACTTTCTCTGTTCCAGATCTACGTAGTGTTTGGTTGACACATCCTTGGGATTCGTGGGAGTGGCCACGTTCGTTATCTTGTTAGAATAGGCATTTAATTCCGAGTGCATCGTTTTCTGAATGTATCTATTTCTCAGGTGTTCACTGAATGTCGTATGAGAGTCATCGGCATATTTATTGGTCACAGTATCGGTGGGATCTATGTTCGTCCAAGTTGGCAACATCGTAACCATCACCGACTTCGAGCGTCTTCCTCTTCTTTTTGGGTTGACTTTCATCATCACTTCTACCAAATTTATCGACTGGCATGTTGTTTTGAGATTTTTATTTTAAAAATACATTTCAAACGCAGTTTATTAAAAATGAATTATGTCACTTATTTTTATTTTTCGTTTTTATTTGATTAAAAATTTTTATAAAATTTTTTTACCTTTATATATACTATAAAAAAAAATCTCTCTCTAATGTAAATCATTGAGAATGTCTTGAAACCGATCTCCTTCAGACCATCTCTTCAGAACGTGGAGACACAGGTGACCGCAAAATACTTGATCTGGCGATTGCACTCATTCCGTGTTGTAACGAACCATCGATTTGTTGAAATAGTTCTTTATTTCTTTCAGCGGCGAGATTCCGTAGCTGTCAAAATAATAATTCTTCGTCTTCCCATTCTTGAACCACACCACCCAGTGAGTGCCTTCACCCGATAAATCGTCTAGATTTAAAATTCCACATTCCGATTGTTGAGGTCTTCTCTTCAGCAAGGGATCTCTAGAAAACACGCCTAGAAAATCTTTGATTTTCAAATCCTTCGCCACATTCGACAGATCGATGTTGGATAGGGGTTCATTAGGTAAGATGACACCTTCTACGGATATCTCTATTTTCTTACTCATAAATGCATATATATTTTTTTTAATTTATTTATTTTATTATAATTCACTAAAATGACGTTATTTTTTTCTTTTTTTCTTTTTCCTTTTAAACTAACTCTATCGACTTCCATAATCTTGAATCCATCTAATTCCTCTTGATTTTCTGGAATCCTATCATCCTTAAACTTATCTGGAATCCTATCATCCTCAATCATATCTGAAATCCTATCGTCTAAAATTAGATCCAAAGTCCAATGTCCAGGTGCTAAAGTGCTTATTTTATCATCTAACACGAATCTCTTATCGTCATCAGCCGTCAGCGAAATCTTGTTGACTATTTCGGTATACAAGTCGTGATTTTTGCTTCGAATCGATTTCATAGTCTTATACACCGGACCACTTCCTAACAGACAATCTTTATACTCTTGGAAAGAGATGTTTTTCTTCACCACGTATGCTTTAACCCCTTTGCACTTCTTGATCTCTTCATCTTCTAGATGATAAGCATACAGTTTAGGTCTCAAGCCCACGAATTCGATGATTTGTTTACCACCGCTCTCGTCCTTAAATTTACCCAACACCTTCTTGTTGTCATTCAATTGAATGTTGGACGGGTGATCGACGGGATAATTGCTTGTGTCAAACCATGCGGCCATGTTTAGAGATATATCTCGGTAGACATCTTTCGTCTCTATGTCATAAACTAAGCTGTCTGTGTCGGTGAACAGTAGTTTGGCTTTATTACCAAATTTTCATTTGATGTAATCGTAGTGAAACTTATACATCAATCGCTTGCTGATATCTAAGATGATCGGTCCGAGATAATACGGTTTGTCGAACTTCAGGTGCATCTTTTGCATGTGAACGGCCACTAGATTTTCGTCGAATATGGTTCGGTGTTTGTAATTGGGTTTTGCCACTAATTTTTTAGCTCTTTTCTCAGACGTGACGAGTCGAACGTCGGTTCTCTTCCTGATGTTTTCCATCAATTTACCGTACACACAGTTGTTCATGAGTTTGAAGAAATCATTTTCGAAATCATTCTCGGCTCGAATTCTGAGATTCGTGTTGAGATCGATGTATTTTTTCATCCAAGGCTCTTCGTCGAATCGAATGATGTGATGTATGTCAACTAATTTCATCCCGTAATCAACGTATTGTTTCAAATTCTCACTGTAGACGACGTAGTTACATTTGTTAAATAAATTGGGAATGAGTTTTTCCTCGTCTCCTTCAATCGGTTCCATTTGTTCAGGAGCCAGCGGATAATCGTTGTGTAGATCGTGTAATTCTTCCGGATAGTTCAAATCGACTTCTAAAATGCAAGGATAGTCTCTCCATTTTTGCATCTCTTCCGCTTCCGTTACCCATTCGAAATTTCCAATCGTAAAAGATGACTCATAGCCCAACCGTACAGACTATTAGCGTCCCAATACTGTATGTATTTATTCAACCATTTTGAATCGAAACCTTCTTTCATGTAGAGATTGTTAGCTTCAGAATATCTGTGGGAGATCACCGAGACGCCACCTCTCGTAGCCCTTTTGAACATGAGCAACATGTCCACGTCGGATAATAATTCCAATTGGACTTCGGTGGTCTTCAACAGAGCGTCCCACACCAGACCGGGTGTGGTGAAATAGCAAGCCGGATCCAGATTGTAATTTCGACACCAGACGTCTCGAAAATTTCGAACACGTCTGCCAAGAGCAGAACGTCAGTCTTCAGATAGCGATTGTGATAATCTCTCATGGTTTTCATATCGAATGATTTCCACACGTTTTTGGCGTGTTCGTAATTTTCGTCAGAAATGTTGGATTGGTATAATTTCGAATAAAAGTCTTCTTTTCGAAGGTAGTGCGGTGTCGTTGAATCTCTTTAGATCGTTCATGTAATCATAAGGATAGACTCCATTCCTCAACATAATGTCTACTCGTTCTCTGAAATGTTCGCTCATGATTTTAAATTTATCCTTGCTCATGTTATCGACTCATTCTTCCAGAGCAGTTGACATGAATTTAAAACTGTCGATGAAACGTATGCCTCTACGAATGAATTTCGTTTTTTCTTCCAACGTCTCTCTGTCGATTACTCTTTTCTTCTCCATGAGCTTCCATTTTGTGGAGGAAATGTATCTTTCTTCGCTGTTCATGATGCAATTTAATTCTTCATGGGAGGTGCTGAGATTTTTCACGAACAGATGACTGTCGTAACACGAGAGATTGTGAAATATCACTGGATAGAAAACGGCGTTTTGATATTTTAAATTACACTTGCTGTGAGCCGGACCGTGATACAGACCCGTGTAATGATTGTGGTCTCTGACCTTCTCATTTTCCTCTGAATTCTCGTTGAACAATTGTCTGCATATGTGACATTCGGTGGCTCTGTTATTTTCGTCCTGCTGCTCTTGCGTGATGATCATTTTCGCCGGAGTTTTAAATTTATCGTATAACATTTGAATTTTTGATTCTAACTCTTCCACGAACCTTTGAGCCACGTCGTCATCTTCACACTGTTTCGTGTAGATGAAGGGACCCATGTTGTGTTGCGAGTCGAAAGTGCATTTCACGTAACTGCAATAGCCCGAAGGCATGTGTTTTTGATATCTTTCGATGTAACTTCGAAGAGCGTCGGGTTGGCAGGAACTCATTTTCATGGTGAAGCATTCGAAATCGGCGTACACGACGAATGGTACCTTTAACCTTCTATTCCGAAACTTCACAATGGTGTTGGGTTTGTGCATTTCGATGGCGACACCTTGATTTTCGTTGCAATATTCCTGATGGTTCGCTAACGATTTTTCGTTCTGAAACATGTTCATGCAGTTGCAACATAAACATATCTTTCCTTTATGTTTATTATTTTGTCTCGACAGTAATCGGCTTGGATGTTTAGCCCAACAATAATGACGATTGTCACCATTCGAAATCAATAATAAAATAATCTTCTTTTCTCTTTCGAAATACAAAGCCTGTCTGAGAGGATATATAATTTGTTTTTCATCGTCGTATCCCAAGACGTTCACAGCTACGGTGGGATTTTGAGCCTCGAAATGTTCGATGTGTTTTAACTCTGTTGGAAAAGTCACTCCGGTCCAATCAAGATTTTTAGAAGTCTCCTCGTAACGAGAAACTCTATCGGAGTTCATTTTGACAGGGTATAAAGTGGAGGTGACTGCCCATTTAAAACACTGATCATCTTTATTTCTCACGTTGACCACGGAGTGTTTTTTAGCTAAGAAATACGGTAATCCCACGTAGGAAGACCCTTTCAACGAATCGTTTTCAGTTATATGAATTTCGAGTTTCAACACCTCATCGAACGTCCAATAACTACCTTCATGTTGGTAATTCATGAGAGACATCAACATCTTGTCTTTCATCTTTTCGAAAATGTCCGATAAATCTGAACCTCGAAATACGGGTTCAATGTTAGATCTGAAAAATGCATTTTTCATGATGCTCTCACCGGACTTCACATCTATTTTATTCATCACGCAATGGAGTATCATCTTAATTTTTCATCCCACGTTCATGTGTTCGTGAAACAAATCCAATACTTTTTTCTTCACCCGTTCCATGAATAATTTCAGATCGATTTTCTGGAACGAGGGAACCACATTGAAAGTTTTAAAAACCCCTTTGATCACACTCTCCCATTCTACAGGCTTCGATTGGAATATTTCCATGATGAGTCATGCTATATATTCTTCTCCTTTCCCTTCGTCGATTGCTCGTTGAATTTCGCTCGATATATCTTGTTTTTCTAGAATCTGAAGTACATCACTCATTTTCGTTTTAGTTTTTTTTCTTTTCTTTTGAAACTTGAAGTTCTTCAACGGCTTTTCATTTAGTTGTCTTCTTATTTTTCACAACCGAAACGTTTTTGTTTTTTTTCGACGTCGGCATTTCAATTCCTTTTACTATCTTTTTCTTCTTCTCGTTTTTCACAACCGATGCATTTTTTGACGTTGTTGCTATCGACATTTTGTTTGCCTTTCCATCGTTTCGCAAACGATATTCCTGTATGACTTCAATTTTTTTTGATTTGGTTCTATGATTTCTGAAATGTGGAATTTTTAATTTTTTACAAATCTCGTTTAACTGAGGTACAGTTTTCTCATTTAAATTTTCCATTTTTTTATTTGTTTGCTTCTTTTGTAAGAACATTTTTTTTTGATGAAATTAATCATTTTTTTTATGTTCCTTAACATGAAAAAAATTGAATTAATACATGAAAAAAAGGATGTTAAATTTAAACTTTTTATTTATATATAAAGAGAAAAAAACTTTTACAAAAAATTTTTTTTACATTAAAGAAAATTAAAAAAACTTTTTATATATATATATAAAGAGTAAAAAAAAACCCAAACTTTTTTAACAAATTATTATTTAAATACAAAATTAAAAAATATATAATATATATATGCAATAATTCACAAAACAAAAAAACAAATAATCAATCATGACAACAACACCTAAAAGATGTGAATTGAAACTGAAATGAGTCGAAACGTGTAAGAAATTCAGTTTTAAAATCTATAGATTATAATGACACGATTCCATCGAATTGAACGAGGTCGAGGCGAAGGACTTAGAGCACAAATATGACAAATATAACATGCCTTTGAAATTGGACGAAGCCATGCTTGATTTATTTTACGAGTACCAAAGCGATCTACAGAAAATAGTCATTGCCAAAGATAGAGAATTCGACAAGGACGATTTGTCGTTGTCCTATGGAAGTTACATATATCAAAAAATCTCACTCGAACGCGTAGACAAATCGGGTGGTGAGAGTGCGTTCACCGATGTAAAAAAACTCAAAAAAGTAAAGATAAACATTCAACACATTTTCGAAAAAGGAGAAGACACGAGTGTCAACATGCTAATAACGGACTTGGAAATATAAACAATAGAGAGATTGATTTTTAGCGAAGAAAAAGGAAAAAAAGTAATGAGATCTAGAGAGTTTGATCATCTCTAGATCTCATTACTTTTTTTTTGTTTTTGTTTTCCTCCTTCACTTTCGCCCATATATTATAATAACATTTCCTTTTTTCTCAAATTTCAGCGTCGATTCTTCTTTTCTTTTTTTCTTGTGATATGTTACATTTTTTTTTATAAGAACACATTTGTTTATCCGAATCATAATTATGAACGAATGTTGTGCCTCTCTCGGTAACACTCGCATCATTACCATTCTCTTCAGAAGGTAGTGGTGACGGTAGAAAACGTCTCATTCTTTTAAATTTCAACCATCTATCCCGATCTTTATGTAACTCTTTTATCAGTTCTTCCCTAAGATATCCATCATTAGCATCTAATCGTTTTTCCACATCTTTTTCGCATTCTATCTCACGATATTCATCATTATCGTCTAATTGTTTTTCACCTTTTTATCCATTTTATATTATTTTATACTTTTTATGATTTATATTTTATATAATTACATAATTTTTACATTATAATAACATACTCAAAGTCGCTATATTCATAAATGGTGAATTCTCACCAAACAACAAACCCTTGCCGAGTCGCTCAACGTTCCGTCCACTCTTTAGATAGAGACCGTTTCCACTCAAAGAGTTGTCACCTCTAACGGGTTCTAGATACAATCCTTTACCGCTGTCGTCTACATGGATGTGACACATGGCTCCTCCCTTCTTCAAAAACAGTCCGCTGCCACCCATTAATTTCTCAACTGCCGAACTTGCGAGTCCCGAGAGAGCTCCCACGCCGAGAATCTTTCTGAGAAAGGGTAATGCTTTTGCGGCAAAGGGTAATGCTTTTGCGGCGATTCCTGCCACTAGCGGTAGGAAACCGCCTTTCATTCTCAAATTGTATCTCAGTTGAGCGGGACTCAATCTTACCGTCAACCCTCTTCCATCACGAATTGCTTTCTCCATCCTTTTGATTTGACTTCTGGTCCAGGCGATCGAATCCTGACCACCACTCGTCAGATCTTCATGAGTGAATTTGAATCTCACCACCTTGCCTCGAGTTGTTAACGCTCTCTTAAGTTTCTTCCTCTGTTCTGCGGATATGTTCACATTTTTAACCACGTATTGTGTCATAATTCTTTTTTTTTATATATATTTTCTTCAATTGTTTTTTTTGTTTTAATGATAATTATATATATTAAATAATTTTTGTAAATTAATATTGCGTTTATTTTATTTTGTTATTTATATGTACACAATATTTTTTTTTTTTGCTTTTATATTTCTCTTATGTGAAATCGTATCATCACCCTCTCTCCGCGAAGATCTAACAGTTCACCATTTTGATCTGTCAACGTGGTTTTGAGACTATACAACGTGCCTAAAATCACTGGTAGATAAACTAAATTTCGAGGTCGTTCCACGATCTTATAACCCGGCGACACGTTTGGAAAGAAGGAATAGATCGTCGGTTGAGCGCTACCATTCACGTAGCTGCCAGCAATCACATCCACGTTCAGCAGAATGCTATTGACTGCGAGAATGTCGACCATATTTTCAGATGCCGCGTGGCCTCGATACATCTTTCGATCGAATCCCAGCATCTTGCCTATAGAATCGTCCGTGTTGAAATCCACTCGAAAATTATCTTCCAAATCCAACATCGTCTGTAAGGTATTAGGGTTGGGAGCGAGTCTGATCTTGTTGCTTCCCTTTCCATCCGTCTTCATTCGCGTTTGAATGTAATTGTTCAAATCGTCTATGTCGTAACTTCCTTTGGGAATTCGAATCTCCAACCAATCCACTCTGACTGAATACTTAAACGAGTTATTCTTTTCGGTGACGTTAGGAAAGGAATAATAAGTCTCCAGATTCACCAACGCCATCTCGTATCTTTTCTCTCTATTCAATTCGATGGAAGGTTCGAATTTTGTCGCGAATCGAGTCGAATCGCCACTCACCACGATTTGAATGGATTGTTTTGCAGCCGTATTCTCGGCTATCCGTTCTAACAATTCTCCTTGTTCGAACATTATATTTTAATTTTTTATTCTATTTTTTTAAAACTAAATTATTTGATGATTCATTATTTTTCTAATTTTATTTTCGCTCTCTGTCTTATCATCAGAAACATAAAACTTGTCAAATCCGCACCGATATTTTCCACGATTAAATTCACTAGTCAAATCGATCACGACGAAATTGTAAAGTCCTCTATCCCAAACCCTCTTGCAGAATCTCCTGAATTCCCCCGTGCTCATGTCGTTTGTGATGTGATCGCTGTGGATGTGATTGAGATTCTTGAGATCTTGGCGAAAGAGACATAGAAAATTAGCATTCTCCCTTATCGTCTGTCTGGGCAATCGAAAATAATTCTGCGACAGGTAGAAACAGTCCACGTCGCTGTGACGACCCCTAACGTAATACGATTTGCATCGGTTCTGTCTCTCCAAAAGCAGATTGTTGAAAATCATGAGATTCTTATCTTCCGATTTCAATTCTCTAGGATCCGGAACGTCACAAGCGTTCTCTTAAAATCGACACTCGACGTTCAAAGATGCATTTCTCTTCATCAATTCCACTGCCGCACCGTCCAAAATGGTCGAAAGAGAAGCTTCACTTTTGTCGAATTCCTCCCTACTGTCAAAGATTCTGGCTATGACGTCCTTAGGCAATCTACGATCCATGCACTCTCGAAGCAATCTGTATTCGGGTTGAAACAAGCTCTTGCCAAACACAAACAATCTGCTGTAATCCAACCAGTCGGGTCGCGACAACAGATTCAACAACAGATTGGTCTTTCCACAATTCGATTTTCCCACTATCAAGCCTCTTGTGCTTTTGGGAAAGAACTCGTTATTCGACCTCTTAGTCGCAGCATTGTTCCAAGACATATCTTTAATGTTCATCTTTGTTTATTTTTTTTTTGTTATTTTAGATTTTTCAAACACAATTTTATGTTTTATCAAACTCAGTTTTTTTAATATTATTATTTATTTATATTACACCGTCGCGAGTTCTCTTCAATCCAAATCCACTCGTCATTTTGGCTAAATCTTGTATGGGTACCACAGCATCCTCAAAATCTTTCCAACTTTTCGGCGTTTGCTCTAACATAGCTCGCTTCGCCGGTGGACTGATCAACTTGTCGATCAACGCGTCGGCTGCCCTCTTGCCAGCCACAGAAGCTATCCTACCACTGGCTCCGGAAGCAGCTTTCTTACCAGCATCCAAAGCCGTCTTCTTACCAACCTCAAACGCGGTCGATGCGAGTTTTCTTCCTGCATCACCCGTGAATGCTCGCATTATAGAATCGACGATGCCAGAACCGCCTTGAACGTCAGTTCTAACGTATCCCCTGTTCTTTATCACCAACATATTTTTATTTTATAATATATTTTGTTTTCACTGGTAAATCGTTTGTTGTTTAAATACTTTTATTATTCTAGTGTAAAATTTACTGTTTTTATTTTATATATTTTGTTTGTTTGTTTCTCTCTACTTATTATATACATCAATCCTTCAATTCGTTCATCAGCTTTTTATAATGGTTTTTATTCAAAACCTTCTGTCTTAACAATTCGTCGCATATACTAACTATCTCATTATCTAATCCTGTGTTACCAGCACGTCTACTTGCCATCAACAATCTCAATCTCTGAGACAGAGCATCAGAATCGCTCGGAAGAAAAGTGGTTTTCACCACTTTGCCAGTCACCGATTCGACGAACTTCTTATTCATATCCCATATGGGTTTCACCACTTTCGTCCACTTGTAACCTCTGTTGGCTTTGGGTCTCGTCTCTCCGGCATCGTTATTTATCTTCATGGCGTGGGTCTTAACCAGAATGTCACCGTAATCGTCGAAATCCTGTTCCGTGTAATCACTAGGCTTGTCGAAAAGGAGCAATTTGCGCAGTCCATCAGTTATTTTATACTTATTCGAACCGACGATTAAATTATCACCATCCATTTCCACTTCTGTGTCGCCCACAAAAGTTCTACCATCCGAATCCTTATAAATTCCATACAACAGATCTCTCTTACCACCATCCTCGGACGACGCGACGCTATCAGTGGTGATAGTCGAAGCTGTATCGTCGCTCTCGCTCACGTCAGTTTCGATTCTCATGGGAACGTAATCCGGTGTAGATTGAAAGGAATACTGTTCTGTAAAACTACCGGGCAACGAACCCATTCTCAAAGAACTCTCTTTTATGGGTCTCAATTCTTCAACTATCTCCTTCCTGCTTCGTTCCTGAACCGCCATCATGGGTTTAAATATTTTTGTGGCTTCGCGTCTCAGTTCCATCTCTCCAAGACGTCTGCTTCTATCAGTCTAATGAATGCTCTTCTTGGCACGTTCATATTCGTTTAGAAGCTGATCTCTACGTTTAGCATCCATCTGTAAAAACATTTTTTTTTCATTTTTAAATTATTAATATTTCCTTTGAGTATGCTAATGTGAGTTATTTATTATTTTTAAAATTAAATGTATAATTATTTTTATGTTTTATGTTTTAAGAAAATAAAAATCTTCTGTCTTTAATATAATAACTAAAAACCAGTTGAGAAAAAACATTTTACTTGATAAAACCTCTATAAATGCGTTTTGCCTCTGAACGCGTTAAAAATCGCATCACAGATTATTCACTCAGTGACGAACTGGAGAACTTTGAAAAGTTTGAAAGTTTTAGCGCATAAGAAACCGGTTTCTGATTTAACACGTTTGAGAATAATTACATCCGTTAAAAGGGCTCATTCATATCTCCGAACATTATCACGAATATATTAAAAATTAAATTTACCTCTTAAACCTAATTGAGTGGAAACGCGCTTTTATTGTCTATTATTAAACGATCCATTGAACGAAAACCTTTCATTCACACCAGAACAAAACACGAGTGTCAGTTTTATCTCTTAAAAATTCATCTAAGTGAAAAAGGTTTTATAATAGAATTTTTATTTGAATGAAACAATTCTACGAACTATTTTTATTTGAATGAAACAAATTCTACAAAGTGTTTTATTAAGATTTATTTCACAAAATTCGCAGTGACAAAACGTAAACAAACGATTTTTCCATCGATTCTAATTTTCTAAAACTCAATTTTTTTCAATGTCATCCGTTGAACGAAAACCTTTCATTCACACCGAAACAAAACATGAATGTCTATTATAACAGATTCAATTTTATAGTCGACTCTTTTGAACGAAAACCTTTTCATTCACACCGAAACAAAACGTGAGTGTCTCTTATGATAGAACTTATCGAATTCAATCTTATAGTCTACTCTATTAAACGAAACAAGCTATTTATTTACACTGAGTACAAAATTGAAAAAAAACTCCTCAAAACCGATTCTATCACGATTCGTCTCACAAAACTCAAGAGATGAATCGGCAAATCGTTTTCACCGATCAAATCGCACCCTATATCGTCTGAAACGCGATCGGGAACGTGGCGGTGGTTTGCGGGTTCTGAATCAGCCTTTTTCCATGTACCGTAGGCCCAAATCGATTTTAAAAAAAATCCTCGATGAGTAACTACACTTTACACCACTTTTCACCGTTGGCGAACGTTGAAAAAACGTTTTTGAGGTCGATTTTCCTGATCTAGAATCCGCAAATGGGTTTCCCCGATCGGATCACGCTTTTGAAGTTCGAACACCTGTTGGCGAACGTAGGTGATACAGAATCCGCAAACCGCTTTTTGATACTGATACAGAATCCGCAAAACGTTTTTTGCTCGCGTTCACCAACGATGGATCGATGGTCTAATCCGCGATGGGAACGTAGAGAAAAAAATTTAAATTATATTTTCTTAAAATTTCGTACATTTTTTTCACTTTTGAGCGATGTGTCGAATGTACGCGTTCGCCAACGGGTATTTGAACGTTAAAAGTGCGATCTGTGAGCCTCAAAACCAATGGCGGATTCTGTATCACCATGAAAAAACGACATTTTGCACACTTGTACACGATTTAACACTGAATCCCTATGGCGGTACACGTACATGTACGTGTACATGTACAAATCGTCTACAAGTGATACTGAATCCGCCTTTTATACCTACTGATGTGCTATTTTTGGTGCTTAATGTTACTGTCTGCATTTGTGGTTTTATGTAAATTCAAAGTTGGCCAATTATTTATGATAATGTTGTACTTTGAGAGACTTCTTACCCCAGGCATAAGTTGTCAGGTTCCATGATAACAGAATGAATTGTCAAGGTAACTTACAGGTGCTGAAGTATGATACTCAAGGACGTGTCTCCTGCGTGTTGTCTTGAATTATAATATTTAATACGGCCCTGACCGATTAGTAAAGGTCCCCCCCCCCATCTCCTTGTTGCTAAGGTTGGGTCCCAAATAAACCCAAAATGTTATAAATCAGTTCGAATGCCTAGTATGAAGCGTTGTGAATAGTTTTCACCCTTATATTGGTGTAAATGTGGGTGAATGTCACTGGAACTAGTGTTGAGGCAAGAGGTGAGTGTTGGTTGGGGACAGTGGCGACCGGATGCCACAACTTACACGGACCCTGCGGCCTGCGATACTTAAAGCACCGAGTCTGCCATGGTTCGGCCCGTTTTGAACATTTTGAAAATTGTTGCCAAAAGAAACAAAAAAACCTTCACCTTTGGAGTCTAATGAGAGGTACGTATTACTGAAAGGAACACAGCATATTTTTCTTTCGATAATTGGCGTTGCTGCAGTAAGTGTCTGTATCTTTGCTGGTAAATGGGCAGTTAATTGGCGGGTAGATAGGGCCACACTGAGCTATGGGACTCCATTCTCAATGCCCCACATCGAGGAGAAACTGGCCTATAGGACGAGTCGCCACCACTGGGCTGGGAGGCTGAAAATGATGCTGAACACTTTTTTGAAAATGCACGTGCAGGCGGGGGAGGGGTGGGGGTGGAAAAATGCGTGAACCCAGGTGGAAAGTTTTATTTTGCAGATTTTTTTGACCTACCCACCCATTCCTGCATTTTTCCATGACATTTTTGGGGACCCACCCCCTTCTCGTACATTTTATATACAAAACCTTTGGCACGCGAAGAACACCAACTCGAAACGCGTAATACACACTGATTCAATGGATATTTCTATATCTTCAAACATGTTTCCATTTACTCTATCAGATGCATTTTTCAAGACTTACCAGATTCACATCAGTTCACAAAGACACATTAATGTATAACCTGAACCCCGTGTGCCCTCGGATATAATAGGTACACATTTGGCATCCAGGTTGTTAATGCACAACAGCGATGGCCTGGCTGTTCATTTAGACATTTTACTATATTGATATAGCAAATTCCAAGTAACTTGTTTTATCCTTATATCGAGGTCTCTGTGTAGATGAGCTTGTTAGCTCCTCCCCAGTGATTGGTGGATTCCACCGGCCATCCAGTGGATCTGTTTGAATAATTCCACCTTCATCTTGAGAACTAACAACGTTGTGATATAGGCATCATATAGCCATAGTTGTTGAAAGCGGCGTAAAACCTCAATCAAACCAGATCAGACAAACTAAATGTATAGCTTAATATTCTTACAAATCTAGATGCTCGGTGTTTACCTTGCAAATGAAACTCAATTATTCTTTTTCCCAGAAACCTTTGATTTTATATCAAAGTTAAATAAGCTTTTCCTAATTTTGATATTCTGATAATCAGTGATATGCACTTCGAACAGTCTAGTTTCTATAAATCGTGACATTTGCATGGCATATATGAGCATTGTGCCCATAATTAATTTACCTTTGCTTATACCGTAACCGTGTATATATGTTGCAAATACTGGTTGCGTTAAAGGAAACTTGTTTTTGTTCTGACTCGAGAAGAGCAAAACTTGTCTTTTTATCCCCGCATTTTCAAAAATGCGGAGATATAGTGAGATATAGTGATGATCTCCGTCCGTACGTTCTTTTTTTGAGCTATAATTTTGAAACTTACCATACTTAATATGGTATAGAGATGACAAAAATAGGTTTAGTTTGAATTTGTGTCACCAGGTGGTGCCAGTGGCGCCACTTGAAGACTGAGCTAAAATATTGCCGCAGCGCCACTTTAGTCGTTAGAGAATCGGCTTCCGGCGAAAGGCTCCTAGGTGTTTTAATTTGAAACGCTGAAAGTGTGTTCATATATTCCGGTAGGGTCTCTAGATGTGCATAAAGGTTTCGGATTTTTTATTCGGCCCCATGGGGTGCCCGTGGCGCCACTTTTGTCGTTAGAGAATCGGTTTCCGACGAAAGGCTCCTAGAGGTTTTAATTTGAAACGCTGAAAGTGTGTTCATATGTTCCGGTTGGGTCTCTAGATGTGCATAAAGGTTTCGGATTTTGATTCGGCCCCATGTGGCGCCCATAGCTCCATTTTTGTCGTTAGAGAATCAGTTTCAAAACGCTGAAAGTGTGTTCATATGTTCTGGTATGGGGTCTCTAGATGTGCATAAAGGTTTCGGATTTTTTATTCGGCCCCTTGTGGTGCCCGTAGCGCCACTTTTGTCGTTAGAGAATCGGTTTCTGGTGAAAGGCACCTAGGGGTTTAATTCAAAACGCTGAAAGTGTGTTCATATGTTCCGGTAGGGTCTCTAGATGTGCATAAAGGTTTCGGATTTTTGATTCGGCCTTATGTGGTGCCCGTAGCGCCACTTTTCTCGTTAAGAGAATCGGTTTCCGGCGAAAGGCTCCTAGGGGTATTAATTCGAAACGCTGAAAGTGTGTTCATATATGTTCCGGTAAGGCCTCTAGATGTGCATAAAGGTTTCGGATTTTTTATTCGGCCTCATGTGGCGCCTGTAGCACCACTTTTGTCATTAGAGAATCGGTTTCTGGCGAAAGGCTCCCAGAGGTTTCAATTCAAACGCTGAAAGTGTGTTCATATATTCCGGTAGGGTCTCTAGATGTGCATAATGGTTTCGGATTTTTCATTCGGCCCCCATGTGGTGCCCGTAGCGCCACTTTTGTGGTCAGAGAATCGGTTTCCGCGAAAGGGTCCTAAGGGTTTTAATTCAAAACGCTGAAAGTGTGTTCATATGTTCCGGTAAGGTCTCTAGATGTGCATAAAGGTTTCGGATTTTTTATTCGGCCCCATATGGCGCCTGTAGCACCACTTTTGTCATTAGAGAATCGGTTTCTGGCGAAAGGCTCCCAGGGGTTTTAATTCAAACGCTGAAAGTGTGTTAATATGTTCCGGTAGGGTCTCTAGATGTGCATAATGGTTTCGGATTTTTGATTCGGTCCCATGTGGTGCACTTTTGTCGTTAGAGAATCGGCTTCCGCAAAAGGCTCCTAGGGGTTTTAATTCAAAACGCTGAAAGTGTGTTCATATGTTCTGGTAAGGTCTCTAGATGTGCATAAAGGTTTCGGATTTTTGATTCGGCCCCATGTGGCGCCTGAAGCACCACTTTTGTCATTAGAGAATCGGTTTCCGGCGAAAGGATCCTAGGGCTTTTAATTCGAAATACTGAACGTGTGTTCATATGTTCCGGCAGGGTCTCTAAATGTGCATAATGGTTTCGGATTTTTGATTCGGCCGCATGTGGCGCCTATAGCACCACTTTTGTCGTTAGAGAATCGGTTTCCGGCGAAAGTCTCCTAGGGGTATTAATTCGAAACGCTGAAGGTGTGTTCGTATGTTCCGGTAAGGCCTCTAGATGTGCATAAAGGTTTCGGATTTTTGATTCGGCCCCATGTGGCGCCTGTAGACCCACTTGTGTCATTAGAGAATCGGTTTCCGGCGAAAGGCTCCTAGGGGTTTTAATTCGAAACGCTGAAAGTGTGTTCGTATGTTCCGGTGGGGTCTCTAGATGAGCATAATGGCTTCGGATTTTTGATTTGGCCCCATGTGGTGCCCATAGCGCCACTTTTGTCGTTAGAGAATCGGTTTCCGCGAAAGGCTCCTAGGGGTTTTAATTCGAAACGCTGAAAGTGTGTTCATATGTTCCGGTAGGGTCTCTAGATGTGCATAAAGGTTTCGGATTTTTATTCGGCCCCATGTGGTGCCCGTAACGCCACCATTGTCGTCAGAGAATCGGTTTCCGCGAAAGGCTACTAGGGTTTTTAATTCAAAACGCTGAAAGTGTGTTCATATTTTATGGTAGGGTCTCTAGATGTGCATAAAGGTTTCGGATTTTTGATTCGGCCCCATGTGGTGCCCGTAGCACCACTTTGGTCGTTAGAAAATCGGTTTCTGACGAAAGGGTCCTATGGGTTTTCATTCGAAAAGCTGAAAGTGTGTTCATATGTTCTATTAGGGTCTCTCTAGATGTGCATAAAGGTTTCGGATTTTTTGTTCGGCCCAATGTGGCGCCCGTAGCACCACGTTTGTCGTTAGAGAAATCGGTTTCCGGTGAAAGGCTCCTAGGGGTTTTAATTCGAAACACTGAAAGTGTGTTCATATGTTCCGGTAGGGTCTCTAGATGTGCGTAAAGGTTTCGGATTTTTGATTCGGTCCCATGTGGTGCCCGTAGAGCCACTTTTGAGAATCGGTTTCCGGCGAAAGGGTCCTAGGGTTTTCATTCGAAATGCTGAAATGTGTTCATATGTTCCGGTAGGGTCTCTAGATATGCATAAAGTTTTTTAATTTTTGATTCCACCCCATGTGGTGCCCGTAGCGCCACTTTTGTCGTTAGAGAACCGGTTTCCGGCGAAAGGCTCTTAGAGGTTTTAATTTGAAACGTTAAAAGTATGTTCATATGTTCAGGTAGGGTCTGTATATGTGCATAAACGTTTTGCATTTTTGATGCGGCCCCATGTGGTGCCAGTAGTGCCACATTTGTCTTTAGAGTATCGGAAATGATTTGTGACCATTGTGATGGCATACTACAAAATGCGGGCGCACGCCTTTGTGTGCTTTGCACACAAATGACACTGTTCTAATAGTTTTTGTTATGGCATCTGCGTCGCAGGATAACAAAAAGACTTCTTTTTTATTTCTTTTAAATCAGAACGTTTTGTTTTTCTTGAAATAAAAGTTAATATTTTCAATTTTGTGATTTTGAAAAAACAATCCCACCTAGCTATTATGACTCATTATACAGTAATGTATACACTATGCTTCATTACAAAGAATATTCCATAAAAAAAACCCTCGAATATGAATGAATTATGTTGTGAATGGATATTTTAGTCGACTTCAGGAGAAAATTGTTGGACAATTTTTTTCCGTTCAGTATCGGACACCCACCCCATCCCCAAGCCAGTTTTTGATGAAATTCTTCAATATTTTTCATATTAAGGAGGTTTCTTTTGTTAATAATGCTTCTAAATAGGCTTTTATGGTCACAGTGCTGGTGACATTTTGTTACTGTTTGGGGCACAACAGAGGAAAAGATGCCATAATAGTGAAAAAAAAATTATTACATTAACTGTTTATACACATTTTTTGACACCCTCGCCCTGGTGCAAATGGTAATTCCTTCAGGTTGTTTTGCCTTTTGTCTCATTAGAACCCAGAATCACAGAATGTTGAATAAACTGAATAACACCACTTCTGGTGATTTAAATCACCTTGGACTTCTATGCTAGAGGTCCCGAGTTCTATCCACGTCCGGGGCGACCCGCGTTGTGTTCTTGGGCAAGGCACTTTTTTCCTGATTGCCTACATGGGAGCACGATGACGTCGCGTAATAATGCGTACTGCACGTCGATGGTGCACATGTCTTCAACCGCTGTAACCCTGCTTCAGCGGAGCTTGAACAGAGTTAGAATGTTGAGGAGCTGACAGTTTCTCGTCGATGCTCGGTGGTTCTCTCCGGGTACTCCGGCTTCCTCCACCCGTAAAACTGTCACGATCACGATTAGCCATTGTGTATAGGTATGTGACCTTAAACACCAATAAATAAATAAATAAATAAATTTAAATCACCTGTGGTTCCCTTGTGACATTGACCCTGTTTTACCATCTCATCCAAGATGTCACCATTATTTTTACCATGTTTTTGTAAAAGGGCACAAATGCTTCATCAGCATGGGTGACGGCGGGATGTCCATGCCGCGGGGGCTATGGTCCACGACAAGGGGGAAGGGGGATTTAGAGAGTCCCTGGACCCACCGCGCCGATCTGCAGAAAGTTCTGCTACCCACTATTATCAGCTGCTCATCGCTTGACCCAAATCTCCTGATTCAACCCCGCCCATGTTCTCTTTGCTTCCCACCTCAGAATTAATATCTGCTGTTAACACCTCAACCTCAGTTTCTCAAACGAGCCACCTGGCTCTGAGCCGGTTTTCTACGTTGCATGCATCCTCCGTTACTGCCAGTCTCGTCTCTCAATTATATAGCCACACTCGTCCCTACTTCTCAGTTTATAGTCTTCCCACTGTTCCGATCCCATTCTCTACGAACCCTTTTACTGACTCTTCCCTCATCATATATATCATTAACACCAAACCTCGTCCCCGCACTCTTCTTTCCCTTTTTCGATTTTCTAACTATAGTCAGGGACCTACCAAGTAAGTAGCAAGCGTGAATTTGACTACCAAAATTCTGATTTGGCTCCCGAGTCTTAAATACAGGCTTCTAAGTTGACTTGTAACCGTAAGACCCCCGTTCCTCCATTGGTTACATTCGCAGCCATGATTTGACTAGGAGCTATTGTAAAATGAATGGTTATTGTGGTGTAATACAATTATTTTTCGATCATTTGAGAAACAGGTATAATTATGCCAAAAAGAATGTAATTAAATGTACAAATGTATGTCCTACACAGCTGAAAGCTTTCCAACAGAAGATCGTTATCAAAAAGTAATATAACTATAGTTAACTGGTAGGTGCTTTATGTTCGTCCATATTTGAGCTTTATGTTGGTGTGAACTTACTGTGAAGGTGCAGCAACTTAAAGGCTTCATGTTCTGTACATGTATTTCATATTATCCTTGAAGTGAAATTATATCATCATTGCGTATTCGCATTGTTATAATTTATGGGAGAGTGCCTACAGACAAGGCAAAACACATCAACAAATTTTAAAACTATACCTGTTAAGAATCAAATCTGGCTTCTACATTTCAAAAGTAGGCTCCAAGTCTGGCTCTGATTTTTAAATGCTCATGTCGGTCCCTGAATATAGCTTTCAAATCCAGAAACAACTGCAGACAATTTTCTGCTCAAACCTAAAGCACGCCTTCTTCTGCCGAAGACCCCCTCCCCACCTTACAATTTTCCTACACTTCTTGACTACCCACCAACCAGTATTACCTATACATCGGCCCACAATGCCTAGACATCAAAGATGAACTATTTTGCACTTGAACGTCATGTCCCCCATATTATCCACACTCACTGCGGAACCCAAGCTGTCAGGCCACCAGTCTAATTCTGTCAGACATCCGACGCTGTTGTGGCCTGGAACCAGTATAGCTCTATTTAGATTCACTCGTCTGGAACATCTCATGTGGTTAAAAAAGCGAGCATATGCTTCACTTTTCCAACCAGCTGACATATTGCGGATGACTGAATCTGAGAAATTTCGTAAAGATTCATTGTTCGTGAAACAAAGATAAACATGTTATTCAATGGAGACTTGATTTGATCGACATTTTGACATTATAATCGGAAATGAAGACTTACCACAGCCGTAGTATTATGATTACGCCGGGCAGTTCCCCAAATTATGTTAATATCCTGACGTTTTTTTCGGGAGGGTGATTAAATACTTATTGCTTGGAGTACTTATAGCTGGGAAATGAAAGAATATCCGTATATCGTTGTAAGTAAAGGCACATTTCCACACAAACTTGGTAAACAAACTGCCCATAAAGCGTCGAATTCCGAGCAGAATTAGACTGGTGGTCTGAGAGCTTGCACTGAACCCCTTGTTAAGAATATACCTTTCTATCTTGACTGCTATAAATTTACCATCCGAAAAACAAATACAGTGCAATGAAAGCTGATATTAAAATTTAAGTTTTATAAAAAAAAAACAAAAACAAAAACAAACAAACAAAACAAACCCAAAAAACATTTAAAATATTCAAGACCCGATTCAGGCAGGACATCGAGAAGGTGACCGATAAGAGAGCGGAACAGGTGCTTACTTTGCCAGGAATTTTATTGGGAGGTGCGTGTTAGTGGCTCGTGCCGGCTGAGAAAATTTTGAAAAATGAGTATCAGATCGAGCTCTGTGGTAGCATTTAGGAAAAAATATTATGGGAAATTTTGGATAAAACATATAAGCACTTTTGCACTATTGTATGTGAAAAATTACATACAAAATAGATCGAAAAAGTTTATACGCATAATTTATTTTCCAGATATATATTGTACATCGAAATGTAATTCTGTTAATATGTGATTCTGGCAGAAATTAACCGGCGATAAGCTCGGTGTAATATATAGGGTCCGTACCAGAAGGACTATGCAAATGGTTTCTCTGAAACGCGTCGGCACTTTGATACTGTTTTATATCTTTGCCTATAAAAAGTATAAAAATTAATGCCCAGGTGTTTCATTGAAGCTACATGGAAGCAAGAACATTTGTGTTTTAAAACAAATTTTACCGATACATCATATTCTCTGTGGCTTAGCCACAGAGAGTACGTGGAAATGGGTAAGTGAGGTCGTGCCATTTTGTCAAAATTTTCAGAACACGAATGAGACATAATCTCTCAAGTGGAACTCCAGTTTTGTGAGGGGGGGGGGGGGGGGGGGGGTGGGGGGGGGGTGGGGCGTGTGCTACGCGTCTGCGGAGGAGTGTAAACCTGATTTCTCCCAAATGTGATGGCTCAAGTCCCAACTGATAAAATATTTCAACTAAACCAACAAGGCATGCCTTGATGATGTATTTGGGATATTAGTTGGTCTAGATTATAGTTCCAAAAATAGTTATTGGAAATGTACTTGTTGATAAATACATGTTGTAGTTGTAAGTTGTGGTGCACGACCTTCTACCCGTACTGACATTCTGCATGGCCGACAATTTTCGTCATTGGGAGAGATTAGCTCCCTTTAACTTAATAATATAATAATAATAACACTTTGGCCGGCCGATAATTTGTCGCGGTTCTCGTATGGGAAGGCCTTGATTACCCATGTTCTACCAACTGCCTCCCTATTCCCGCGCTTCTTCTCTCCTCCCAACACTCGGAGACGAACTGCTTGATGACATTCCTTGACCCATTCTTCCCAATCTCTTCGATTAGTATATTAACCCTCTCATTTGAGTCGCCCCTAACCACATGTCCTTCATTCTCCCATCCCACTTCCCCATTATACTCCCCGTGAATCTTGTTCTTTTAGACTGATATTTTGGGCATTCTATAAGAAAGTGTTCCAGGGTCTCCACCACGCCCAAGTTACACATTTGGCACTCCTTTTCCCCTCAGCTCCAGGGACCGCGACCTCAGCTTGAACAACAGTGACCCCCAAAGGTGCCATCAAGGTACTCTTCAAAACCAGGCTTCTCTTTATCACGCAGGCCACCCAAAGACCTCTTTGATTTGACCCTCTCTCGCCAATTACGGTTACAATCCTCCATGACCATTTCTCTGACGATCTTTTTGCCCTGGTTTGTCCCAACGTCAAGGTCCGAGATCTCCAATGAGTAGTTTTCTACTAGCTCCCTCACTTGGACCATCCACCCCGTCTTGATATTTGAGATGAAAGTTCTCAGGAACATTACTTTACACCATCGGCTATCGGGGAGATTTACCAAATAATTAAGATATCCGAGTTCCAATAGGTCTATCCTGTCCTTGATCCTCATCCACCCAAGATCACCCCTGATCGCTTCTAGCGCTGCGGCATTACTCGAGCCTGTTATCCATCGGCCTGCATCGTTCTGCAGGATTCCCAAGCTCTTAACAGCTGTGTGGTTTAGGGGTACAACTTCCGTACCGTATGTTATACTTGGCAGACCCACCATTTCCCAAATAGTTTTCCCCACGAAAACCTTATTGAAACTGTTTCTCCCTATAAGTTTCATTTGGTTAAGGATTCGCTTCCCCTTCAGAATCAATTTATTTGTGTGGTTTCGGAAGATGCCTCTTCCTGTGATGTTTATATTTGACCCCAGGTACTCATAGTTACTAGTCTCTCCTACACTAAGAAGTCTACTGCTACCTTCCGGAATGCAGAAGCTGTAAATTTAGGACTAAAGGTATTAGAATTATATATAAAAGTTGCAATTTCGAAATGTTAGGGAAATGAAATCATCGATGTGCGCATCATTTCACAAATTTCGGGCATTTCCCCGTAAAGAGGTATTAATCTCTGTTTATAGACCAGCAGAAAAACCCAGATTTTTAGCCTAAGTGTGATATCTCAGTTAAAGTTTTTTCTCGGTGGATTATCGAACTAGAGACCTTACTCGACCATTTCTAGGGGGGTGTGGCGCTGTCACCCTTGAGCATTTTTTATAATTCGAGATTGCGTCCAAGATGACCGCCGAATTTGTCTTTAATTGGTGGTTAGTCAATAGGATGGATTTCGAAATCGTCCAAAGAATGGCCTGGAAGGTTAAAATGTTGTGCTACTGGGGCATCAACATAATATTTTATACCCCCGTTTCTGTCGAGTAGCACGCATTCGGAAAGTATTTTGACTTTGACCAACCTACTGCTTCCGACAGCGTTTACAAGTTAAATAATATTGGGCGAATCACAATGGAGGGAATTACGGCTCTGATAATGATTTTTCGTTTGTTCGGAGAAAATTGCCCCTTTCTGACAAAAGCATAAAAGTATGCAATCTGCAACGAGGCTTTTTCCAATTCAATACCCCGCCACTACAATTTTGCAATGGTCTGTTATGTTCAATTTTCAATGGTTCGAAACCAGTCATTTCTGCTGGACTCCCGAGCTTTTTCAGAGTTTGAGATTTCAGGCTACGCAAAAAGCGCAGTGAGTATCCCCTCGATCTGAGGGCGCCAAGTAGAGTAGAACAAGCCTTTCTAAAATTTACCCTATCACTTGAATTGCGGTGGAAACGAATGAGCTGTAATTTGATGATACCTTTAAATGTATGTTGAGGATGAAATAATTTTGTGTGCAACAATTGATGTGAATCAGTTGGTTTAAAATACAGTTTATAATCTAAATGACCGGATGCCTGGAATTGCTTGCCTTTATACACAGTCACGTCGAGAAAATCAACAGAATTTTCACTGATAGTAGCTTTTAATTTAATGTTTGGGTCATGATTGTTTAAAATTTCAAAAAAATTCTCAAAATCTTCTTTTGAATGTTCCCAAATAATAAAAATGTCATCCAAATATCTGAGATATATGAGAGGATGCTTTGCACATTTACTTAAGGGATTTTCTTCCCATTCCGCTACATAAATTCTTGCAAAGTTAGGACTGAATCTTTTGCCCATAGGACAACCCATTATTTGTAAAACATATTCTCCATTGAATTGAAAGTCATTATCTTTTAAACTCAGCTCTAAAAGACCCAAAATTAGTTCATCCGGGTGTTTTGCATCCGAATAGTTTTCAAATGCATTTTTAACCCATTACCAATTACCTTTATCAATATCAATGTTCGTATACCTGCTGTCGATATCCAAAATGGCCAGGATTGCGTTTTTCGATATTTTCAATTTAGAGATTTTGTTTTAGTTAGCGAAATAAAGTTTTGCTGATCTAAACTTGATCCTGATATCGCAAAGCATATTCGGTAGAGGTCCAGGCTTCAAGCCGAGAAGTCCTCGGTTCGAATCCCACCTGCGGCAACCGCGTTGTGTCCTTGGGCAAGACCCCCCCCCCCCCCCCCATGCACAGGTGGGGGTACTATGGCCAGGGGCGTCATGCTAGGGAAAAGTCGGGGGCGGATCGGTAACACCATCTAAGCGGAGCGCCACCATCGGTTGGCGCGTAGCGGTCCCAAACTTTTGGCAAAAAATGACCCCCAGATTGCCGGAAATGGCACTTCCCAGGCCTTCACCGAAAATATTTGGGGGGCCCGCCCCCTCCCCCCCGTGCACCGTTGGCATGACGCCACTGACTATGGCGTTGTGTACTAAGGCGTACTGCACGTCGATGGTGCACTTATCTTCAACCAATGCCAACACTGCTTGTGTGGAGTTAGTATGTTGGGAAGCCTGACACTTGTTCGCCGTTGCTCGGTGGTTCACTCTGGGTACTCCGGTTTCCTCCACCCGTAAAATTGTCCGACATGAGGTGACCCTGGCTGTCGAAAGTGTCATTAAACCCCATTAAATTATAATAATAAATAATAAGACAACTATCCAGATAAAAATATTCAGACAGGAATTTCTTTATTTTTGGCGGGGTGTTGGGGGGGGGGGGGGGTACTAGAGATGGGAGGTAATGGAATTTTGAGTTCGGTATCGGTTTCGGTATTTTGAAGGGGGTATATCTCGGCATCGGTTCGGTATCTGCCTTAACTGAGATTTGCTGATAGTACCAATAGGACATTCACACCAGGAAAATACAGAATAAGTTGTTCTTGTATCATTCTACCACAGCACCACAAATGCCACTGGAAATGGGCTCAACAGTGGCATTCTTTTATGAAAACAAATCATATCTACAGTACTTTTGTGACTTGTTCTAAACACACCTTAACCTTTAAAACCATTTTTCGGGCATATGCAATCTCGGATCATGTGCCACGACCATGCCATCTTCAAGAAGTCCTGCTGACAACAGACACAGCACCTGGGCAGAGATTTCTAGACAAGCCTTGGCTGCCTGTTTAGTGTTAAGCCTTAAGGCAGCCAAGATTTGACTAGAAATCACTGCTAAACTGCTGGACATGTATAGGCTGTAGTCTTGTGAGAATTCGGGACAATTGCCCACACCCCTGAGAGTTAACAAAACTGAAAAGAAAATCAGCCACTTCTTTCATGAAAATGAACCCTTCAACTGCTATCAAGCCTCAGCAGGACTTTATAAATATTGAATGTTGGAAAAATTGAAACTACGAAAATACAGATCGTTTCGGTATTTAACGATTGGTTCGGTTCGGTAACCAAAGCCCAAAGCTGAAGTCGACTCGCCCCAAACTGAAGTCGACTCGGCCCAAACTGAAATCCACTCGGCCCAAAGCTGAAATCCACTCGGCCCAAAGCTGAAGTCGACTCGGTCCAAACTGAAGTCCACTTGGCCGACCCAAGTTTGAAGTCCACTCGCCCAATAATAATATAATAACTCTTTGGCCAGCCGCTGATTTGTCGCGGTCCTCATAAGAGAAGGCCATCATTCCCCCTGCACCCCACCCCCTCTTCCCCTCCTCTCCTCCCAGCATTCAGATATAAACTGCTTAATAGTGTCCCTCACTTCCTCTTTTTCAATTTCTTCAATAAGCATTCCTACCCTCTCCCTCGTGTCCCCCTTCAGCCATCTATCCTTTGTTTCTTCACCCCACTTCTGCATTATTCTTCCAGTAAATTTTATTCTATAAGGTATATACTGTGGGCATTCCAAGAGAAAATGTTCCAGGGTCTCCACTACTCCAGAGTGGCACATTTGGCATCCCTTTTCCCCATCTCTCCCAATTTTTCCCCGAAGCTCCAGTGATCTTGATCTCAGTTTGAACAGCAGTGACCCTCCAAAGGTGCCATCTAGGTACTTCTCAAAAGCTGGCTTTTCTTTATATTGTAACCCCTGCAGTGATCTTTTCACGCTAACCCCTGCTCGCCAGTTTCGACTGCAATCTTCCATGACTCTCTCTTTGACAAACCTTTTGCCTTCTTTCATTCCTACTTCTATGTTTGTGACCTCTATAGAGTAATTGTCCATTAGTTCCCTCACATGTTTTGACCACCCCGTTTCTATATTAGAATTCCAAATGGTATCGAGCATCAGTTTGCACCACCGGTTGTCAGGCAGGTTTCTCAAGTAGTTAAAGTAACACAGTTTTCCCAAATCTACCCTGTCCTTGATTTTCATCCACCCAAGCTCCCCCCTTACTGCTTCCAAAGCTGCAGCATTACTCGACCCTGTTATCCATCTGTCGGCATCATTCTGAGTACTTTCCAACTTCTTAATAACGGTTTGGTTTAATGGAATCACGTCCGTGCCATACGTTATACTTGGTAAACCCACCCTCTCCCACAGTGTTTTCCCCACAAAGACCTTGTTGAAACTATTTTTCCCTAAAAGTTTTAGTTGGTTCAGAATTCTTTTCCCCTTCAGAATCAGTTTGGCTGAGTAATTTCTGTACACCCCTCTTCCCGTTATATTTATGCTTACCCCTAGATACTCATACTCTCCCGTTTCTCCTACAGTGATTTGTTTGCTTTCCCCTTCGGGGATTGAGAACTCCCCCACTCTCCATCTCTTCGTCATATCTACCTTGCGTCCAACGGGTATTACCTTGCTTTTATTTTCATTTAGTTCGAGCCGCCAAGTGTTCTCATATCTACCAACAATTTCCAGCAATTTCTCTAGCCCCTGTTCAGTTCTAGACATTAACACCATGTCGTCCGCAAAGAATAAGCCTGGTATCTTTATGTCTCCAACATTTACCCCCTCCGCACTCTGAATTAGTTCGTCCCCTAAATCTTTAACATACAATGCAAACAAAATCGGTGAAAAGATACACCCCTGCTTGAGGCCTATATCCATAGGGACTCGTTTTGTAGTGATACTCTCTAGACTGAGTTGGCTTTGCACATCTGTATACAATATTGAAGTCTACTCGGCCCAACAAATTTGTCCCAGACTGACTCTCGATTTTATTTGAAACGAATTAACTTCCAAGCAAGTTGTCTCGTCTCAAACAATAATAATAACTCTTTGGCCAGCCGCTGATTTGTCGCGGTCCTCATAAGAGAAGGCCATCATTCCCCCTGCACCCCACCCCCTCTTCCCCTCCTCTCCTCCCAGCATTCAGATATAAACTGCTTAATAGTGTCCCTCACTTCCTCTTTTTCAATTTCTTCAATAAGCATTCCTACCCTCTCCCTCGTGTCCCCCTTCAGCCATCTATCCTTTGTTTCTTCACCCCACTTCTGCATTATTCTTCCAGTAAATTTTATTCTATAAGGTATATACTGTGGGCATTCCAAGAGAAAATGTTCCAGGGTCTCCACTACTCCAGAGTGGCACATTTGGCATCCCTTTTCCCCATCTCTCCCAATTTTTCCCCGAAGCTCCAGTGATCTTGATCTCAGTTTGAACAGCAGTGACCCTCCAAAGGTGCCATCTAGGTACTTCTCAAAAGCTGGCTTTTCTTTATATTGTAACCCCTGCAGTGATCTTTTCACGCTAACCCCTGCTCGCCAGTTTCGATTGCAATCTTCCATTACTCTCTCTTTGACAAACCTTTTGCCTTCTTTCATTCCTACTTCTATGTTTGTGACCTCTATAGAGTAATTGTCCATTAGTTCCCTCACATGTTTTGACCACCCCGTTTCTATATTAGAATTCCAAATGGTATCGAGCATCAATTTGCACCACCGGTTGTCAGGCAGGTTTCTCAAGTAGTTAAAGTAACACAGTTTTCCCAAATCTACCCTGTCCTTGATTTTCATCCACCCAAGCTCCCCCCTTACTGCTTCCAAAGCTGCAGCATTACTCGACCCTGTTATCCATCTGCCGGCATCATTTTGAGTATTTTCCAACTTCTTAATAACGGTTTGGTTTAATGGAATCACGTCCGTGCCATACGTTATACTTGGTAAACCCACCCTCTCCCACAGTGTTTTCCCCACAAAGACCTTGTTGAAACTATTTTTCCCTAAAAGTTTTAGTTGGTTCAGAATTCTTTTCCCCTTCAGAATCAGTTTGGCTGAGTAATTTCTGTACACCCCTCTTCCCGTTATATTTATGCTTACCCCTAGATACTCATACTCCTCCGTTTCTCCTACAGTGATTTGTTTGCTTTCCCCTTCGGGGATTGAGAACTCCCCCACTCTCCATCTCTTCGTCATATCTACCTTGCGTCCAACGGGTATTACCTTGCTTTTATTTTCATTTAGTTCGAGCCGCCAAGTGTTCCCATATCTACCAACAATTTCCAGCAGTTTCTCTAGCCCCTGTTCAGTTCTAGACATTAACACCATGTCGTCCGCAAAGAATAAGCCTGGTATCTTTATGTCTCCATCTTTATGTCTCCAACATTTACCCCCTCCGCACTCTGAATTAGTTCGTCCCCTAAATCTTTAACATACAATGCAAACAAAATCGGTGAAAAGATACACCCCTGCTTGAGGCCTATATCCATAGGGACTCGTTTTGTAGTGATACTAGACTGAGTTGGCTTTGCACATCTGTATACAGTGCTTTCATGATTCCCACAAAGTCACCCCCCAGTCCGATGCCCTCGAGCTTTCGCCACATACCTTCCCTCCATACTCGGTCGTACGCTTTTTTCACATCTAGAAATGCCAGAAACATCTTTTTCTTTTCAGCCTTTGTTGATTCTATCAGTTGGGTGAGTGTAAATAGGTGATCAGTGACTCTTCGTCCTTTCCTGAAACCATTTTGAATTTCTCCTAAAAAACCTTTCTCTTCAATAACTTCCTCTAGTCTACCGTATATGACCTTACAGAATACTTTTCCGATGTTACTACTAACTGATATCCCCCTATAGTTATCTAGAACTTCCTTATCCCCCTTTTTGTGTATGAACGACACCTTACTTTCCCTCCACTCTCTGGGGACCTCTTGCTTTCGCAGAGCCAGGTTGAAAAGGTTTGTCAGGACTTCAATAAGTGCCTCCCCTCCATTTTTGAGGAATTCGTTCGGAATTTCATCAGTCCCTCCCGCTTTACCATTTTTTAATTTCGAGACCACGTTCCGCACTTCTTCTGCCGTTATTTCGCTACATACACGATTGGATAGGTTCTCCTCCACCAGTGTATTTCTTTTTGGTGGGGACCCACTGCCCCATCGCCTATCGTTTATCTTTTCCCAGTGCTTGACTAACTCTGAAGCGATACGGCCTTTATCTTCTGTACTTTCCCCATCCACTTTGATACTCTGCACACTACTTTTCCCCCGTTTATTTACCCAGTTCCAAAATACGTTTGAGCTCGAACCCCCCGTTTTCTTTATTGTTCTGGCAAGACTGCTATTGCGCTCCTTCCTATTATTATTCTTTATCTCATTCACCTTTCTCCGTGCCAGTTCATATTCTCCTTTCGTTAGTCTCGTGTCATTGTTATCCACCCCTTTAAGCTTCCTACTTCTTCTGTAAGCAGCGCATTTTACCTTCCTTTCTTTTATAGCCTTTTTCAGTCCCTCGTTAACCCTGTATCCAAGCTCTCTCGTTGGGACCCTCACCCTTCCTATACACTCCTTCCCTGCCTCTGTTAGGCTATTTACTATGCCATCTGAAATACTCTGGACATTTGCATCCCTAGGTATACATTCAAGATTTGGTTTTAGTTTTTCCCGAAACTGCTTCCAGTCGGCTCCTTGTTTTAGTCCCCAAACTTCCTTGAAGGTATTTCTGTCTCTATTCGTCTTTTTGCCCATAATCTTAACTGTTATCAGGTTGTGATCACTACCCAAGTCATTTTTTCCCTCGTCATCTATTTCTACATCTATAACCTCCCTCCATACGCTAATGTCAGTGAGTATATAATCAATTATTGTTTTCTTATCGTTCATCTCCCAGGTCCATTTACTCTTACATTTCGCATCCCTGTTCAGGATCTTTAAACCAAGCTCTTTTGATAGGTCCAACATCTTCCTCCCATTCGTGTTAATTTTCCTATCACCTCCCTGTATGCCCTCCTCCTTATCCCCGATGTGCCCATTGAAGTCCCCCATTAGGACAATACTGAACCCTCTGCTCCCAAGCTCTGTGATATTCGATCTAAGAGTTGTATATATTGAATCATTCCACTCGGGCTTACTTCCCTCCACTGCTAAGTATACAACACCAACGGCAACACTCCTGCTTCCTAACTTGATTTTTGCCCAGACTATTTCGTTGGATACTGGAATCTGAGTCCTTGCTTCTGTGAGATCTGTAATCAATGAGGGCTGTAATTCCTCTTTAGCGTAGATGCCAACACCCCCACCCCGTTTCTGACCCTCAGTTCGCCCAGCTCCTATCCACACGCAACCCTTCATCTGATCAACCCGCTCATCCCGTCGTATCCACGTCTCACTTAGACCCATTATATCGAAGTCTCCTTCGTCCATCATTGTTGATATTTCGCTTACTTTCTTGTGCAGACCCTGGATGTTGCAGTACCCAAACTTAATGAATCTTTGTTTTTTTGTCATCACTGGCACATTATTATAACCCTGGTATGTCCCTGTATTGTGCATGTTTGTTGTTCTTCCTATGTTCCCAGCATTTGTGCCACTCTGGGTTACCGGCTGTGGTCCCCTACCCCCCTTTTCTCCAAAAAAGGCCCAGCCACCTGTAAGATTTTTTGGCCCAACAGGTCTGTACCCATCCTACTTAAATGCAATCCGTCTCGCCCATACAACTCTCCTTGTCCCCAGAATGAATCCCAGTGGTCAATGAAATGTACTCCCAAGTCTTTGCAGTGCTCTTCCAGCTCCTCGTTTAGTGCCATAATCCGCGAGTTCCTCTCATTCCCACCACCCATAACGGGGAGCACCCCTGAAACGATGATCCGAGCATTCCTGCTAAGTAGCTTACTAATTAGGTCCTTGTATGTGTCCACCAAACGAACTGATTTCCTCTCCCTGATGTTATTGGACCCCACATGTAATACCACTACCGGATCAGGCCCCGACCCAGCTACAATACCGTCCACTCTATCCCTCAGGTCCTCCACTTTAGCCCCCGGAAAGCACAGAACTGTTCTATTTTTACTGTCCGGACCACAGACAACCTTGTCGATCCCCCGAACTATGCTACTTCCCGCAACCACCAACTTACTCTTGGACCTCGCCCTATTTATCTCCTCTAGTCTCCTATTGTTTACAGCGTCCTCTTCCTCTCCAACAGCCCCACTCGGAATCAATATCGGTATCGGTATCTTTGACCTAGGATTACTCCTGTCCTTGTCCCTCCGTCTCTTTCCAGGCCCTGAGCTACCTGGACTACTCCCCTGGTCTTCCCCCGCATCCCTCCTCCTTTTTCCTGGCCTAGACCCCAAGCTACTATCTGTTGCAACTACCTCCATCTCCTCCTCTGTCTCTTCCGAATCGAGCACATCAAATCTGTTTCTGGTGCTGCACTCCCCACTGCCTTTGGACTTTACACCCCTATCTACCTGCTTCTCTGGCCCCCCTTTCCTACTACTTTTGGTAGTATACGCCAAACGCTTTACAGCATTGCTCCGGCCTGGGCCCCCCTCATCTGTCCTACGTACTTTTCTAGCAGCCCCCACCTCATCACCTACCTCATTCACATCAAAGGTTCTACCCCCATGTTTCCTCTTGGAACCACCGACAACCTTCCATCCTTCTCGGAAAGCCACTTTCACAGGCGTAACTCCAGACAGCCCCGCCCTACCAAGTTTTCCCTTCAGCTCAGCAATCTCCCCCTCAAACTTAACAATTGTCTCAAGTAGGCGGAGGATTTCCTGACAGTTTGCACATACCTCTCCATATCCCATCGAGCGACAGTCCCCATACATCATAGAACACTGTTTACAAACTTCAAGCCCAATATCGCCATCGGTGGCCCCACCAACCCGGCTCTGACCGACACCCCCAGTGACCTCTGTCTGCACACCAATACTTACTCCGTTGGCACCGTTGACCTGGACCGCGATATTACACGTATTCACCTCCATACTTACCTCCGTCTGAACAGACTTGCTCGCCATCATCAAGACAAAATTACGCGATCGGACAGGGAAAATTGTAAACACGCGACAAAAGGCAACACGACGAACCGTTCGACAACTTAGAGCTCACAGTTTTATTTAAGGCCTCCTAACTTTGTCCCAGTTACTATACTAAACTAACTCCCCACAAAGTTGAATAAAATAACCTGAAAATGAAATATATATGATTAGTAAACAATAAAAATACTTAATTTCGATTCGTAACCAAGGAGACTTCTTCTGTATACTTGCGGATCGATACAATATCGGCAGTCATCTTTTTTTGGATGTTTGGATGTAGGAAAGGATTTTGAAAAAGAGTGGTTTGATTGAGGAAAGAAAACTTAACATTGGTAAAGTTGTACAGTACATATTTATTTATTTAATGTGTAATGAGGTAATACAGTCATGTAATAAATATACAAAATAAAGATATCAAAAATGTGGTTCTATTTTTTCAATTTTCCATTATTTTCTAAACTGTGACTATGTTTGTTAAATTTGTTAAATGGTGAGTGAAAAGCATGCCTTGGTAACTTGTTTCTTGATTAGAATGCACAATGAAACCCCACTTTTGGAACGACGCATTACCGAAAATAAAAGAACTTCAATTTTTTACACCATATTTAATAAATTTTCTCACCACGCCGAAATGAACATTCGAATTGGTGAGAAAATTTGTTAAATATGGAGTGAAAAATGTACCCCTGTAACTGTTTGCATGATTGGAATGCAATATGTAAACCAACTTCAAGCGGGATGACACATTACTGATATTAGATAAACGTCTATTTTTGACATTTGATAAATTTCTCACCACGCCAAAAAGAATTTTTGAATTGGTGAGAAAATTTGTTAAATGGTGAGTGAAAAGCATGCCCTTGTAACTTGTTGCATGATTAGAATGCACAATGAAAACCCACTTTTGGGACGACATATTTCCGAAAATAAAAGAACTTCCATTTTTTACGCCATATTTAATAAACTTTCTCACCACGCCGAAATGAACATTCGAATTAGTGAGAACATTTGTTAAATATGGAGTGAAAAATGTACCCCTGTAACTTGTTGCATGACTAGAAAAAACTTCCATTTTTTACATCATATTTAAGTGAAAAATATGTCCTTGTAACTTGTTGCACGATTGCAATACAATATCAAATAATTTACATTTTTCACTACAGGATTTTAGAAACACTAGGCTTCGGAATGGCATACTAGATGAGAACATTTTCTCAATAAAGAGTTTGTAGACAGCGCATTGGCATTATATCTGTCCCAAAGTTCAAAGAGTCTTTTGTGGATATTAACAAAGCTTTTCTTTTGTTGTCGTCGCAGCTTTCTTTCAGATACCAATTTGACGTTTATATTCACCATTTCTGCTTGTTTTTTCAAAAGTTCAATAAGTAGATAAAATGGCAAAGCCGGTTTCTGAGCAGAGTGGTTCAAGTTACGATGCCACCCTTCAACATCATTATTAGTGCGTATCGATTGCATGAAAACTCTCCATGCTTCTGTTGCCCATAGCTCATGTCCCTCAATCCATGTGTCTTGAATGTATTTGTACAGATTTTCTAGCTCAGGGGTTGAAGCATCCTCCTTGAGACGATGAAACACAGACGGAATTGTTTCATGAGGTAAGAAAGGAAGCGCCATTAGTTTTCTGCAGAATGTATACAGTCCATCTCTGTTGGTATATGCAGACTGAAGTCCTAAACCTTGAATATGTCGCCAGATAGACTGTGCCCAATGAAAACTGTACCCTCTAAGTTTTACATCTGGGAGCACAGAATCAATTGCTTTTCAAAATCTACCACAATTTCACGCACTCTTGGTATGTTATCAAACTGTTCCAGAATCTGTCTCAGCACAGCTTTATAGTCCTTGGCCTTCCTCGCTGACATAAGTACAAACACCAGAGGCAACTGTTTTGTTATTTCATCTCGACGAACAAAAGCATATATGGACATTAACTGGGTGAAAGGCTCACGCACCATTTTAAATGTCCCGTCCATATACCAGGTTTTTACAGAACCAAGAATTTCCAAGTTGCTTTTGAGTTGCGAATATTAAATGCCTCCTTTCACCGACATGCACATCTCCCTGCAGAAAGTCTGCACCAATAAATTGTTCATTCAGTTCAAATTCTAAGTCAGTTGGATACTGTGGTCGAAGTGCTTGACGTGTCTTATTAGCCATCCTTGCTAAATTTACTGGTTTAGGTACCACAGGACAAGGCGCTGCAGTATCAACATGTTGTAACAGAACTCGCTCAACAATCGATCCCGAAGGTTGAAATATATTTGTCTTTGCTTCAGACTTAACAGCTGCTCTAATTTTTTATGCCTGAGCGGAACCAGGTTCCATTGGATGAATGTGTTCATGAGCACCACGCTGAAAGTTATCACCTCTTTGTTTTATAGTATAGTAACTGGGACAAAGTTAGGAGGTCTTAAATAAAACTGTGAGCGCTAAGTTGTCGAACGGTTCGTCGTGTTGCCTTTTGTCGCGTGTTTACTGTTTTCCCTGTCCGATCGCGTAATTTTGTCTTGATGATGGCGAGCAAGTCTGTTCAGACGGAGGTAAGTATGGAGGTAAATACGTGTAATATCGCGGTCCAGGTCAACGGTGCCAACGGGGTAAGTATTGGTGTGCAGACAGAGGTCACTGGGGGTGTCGGTCAGAGCCGGGTTGGTGGGGCCACCGATGGCGATATTGGGCTTGAAGTTTGTAAACAGTGTTCTATGATGTATGGGGACTGTCGCTCGATGGGATATGGAGGGGTATGTGCAAACTGTCAGGAAATCCTCCGCCTACTTGAGACAATTGTTAAGTTTGAGGAGGAGATTGCTGAGCTGAAGGGAAAACTTGGTAGGGCGGGGCTGTCTGGAGTTACGCCTGTGAAAGTAGCTTTCCGAGAAGGATGGAAGGTTGTCGGTGGTTCCAAGAGGAAACATGGGGGTAGAACCTTTGATGTGAATGAGGTAGGTGATGAGGTGGGGGCTGCTAGAAAAGTACGTAGGACAGATGAGGGGGGGGGGGGGCAGGCCGGAGCAATGCTGTAAAGCGTTTGGCGTGGACTATCAAAAGTGGTAGGAAAGGGGGGGGGGGGGCAGAGAAGCAGGTAGATAGGGGTGTAAAGTCCAAAGGCAGTGGGGAGTGCAGCACCAGAACCAGATTTGATGTGCTCGATTCTGAAGAGACAGAGGAGGAGATGGAGGTAGTTGCAACAGATAGTAGCTTGGGGTCTAGGCCAGGAAAAAGGAGGAGGGATCCGGAGGAAGACCAGGGGAGTAGTCCAGGTAGTTCAGGGCCTGGAAAGAGACGGAGGGACAAGGATAGGAGTAATCCTAGGTCAAAGATACCGATACCGATATTGATTCCGAGTGGGGCTGTTGGAGAGGAAGAGGACGCTGTAAACAATAGGAGACTAGAGGAGATAAATAGGGCGAGGGCCAAAAGTAAGTTGGTGGTTGCGGGAAGTAGTATAGTTCGGGGGATCGACAAGGTTGTCTGTGGTCCGGACAGTAAAAATAGAACAGTTCTGTGCTTTCCGGGGGCTAAAGTGGAGGACCTGAGGGATAGAGTGGACGGTATTGTAGCTGGGTCGGGGCCTGATCCGGTAGTGGTATTACATGTGGGGTCCAATAACATGAAGGAGAGGAAATCAGTTCGTTTGGTGGACACATACAAGGACCTAATTAGTAAGCTACTTAGCAGGAATGCTCGGATCATCGTTTCAGGGGTGCTCCCCGTTATGGGTGGTGGGAATGAGAGGAACTCGCGGATTATGGCACTAAACGAGGAGCTGGAAGAGCACTGCAAAGACTTGGGAATACATTTCATTGACCACTGGGTTTCATTCTGGGGACAAGGAGAGTTGTATGGGCGAGACGGATTGCATTTAAGTAGGATGGGTACAGACCTGTTAGGCCAAAAAATTTTACAGGTGGCTGGGCCTTTTTTGGAGAAAAGGGGGGTAGGGGACCACAGCCGATAACCCAGAGGGGTACAAATGCTGGGAACATAGGAAGAACAACAAACATGCACAATACAGGGACATACCAGGGTTATAATAATGTGCCAGTGATGACAAAAAAACAAAGATTCATTAAGTTTGGGTACTGCAACATCCAGGGTCTGCACAAGAAAGTAAGCGAAATATCAACAATGATGGACGAAGGAGACTTCGATATAATGGGTCTAAGTGAGACGTGGATACGACGGGATGAGCGGGTTGATCAGATGAAGGGTTGCGTGTGGATAGGAGCTGGGCGAACTGAGGGTCAGAAACGGGGTGGGGGTGTTGGCATCTACGCTAACGAGGAATTACAGCCCTCATTGATTACAGATCTCACAGAAGCAAGGACTCAGATTCCAGTATCCAACGAAATAGTCTGGGCAAAAATCAAGTTAGGAAGCAGGAGTGTTGCCATTGGTGTTGTATACTTAGCAGTGGAGGGAAGTAAGCCCGAGTGGAATGATTCAATATATACAACTCTTAGATCGAATATCACAGAGCTTGGAAGCAGAGGGTTCAGTATTGTCCTAATGGGGGACTTCAATGGGCACATCGGGGATAAGGAGGAGGGCATACAGGGAGGTGATAGGAAAATTAACACGAATGGGAGGAAGATGTTGGACCTATCAAAAGAGCTTGGTTTAAAGATCCTGGACAGGGATGCGAAATGTAAGGGTAAATGGACCTGGGAGAGGAACGATAAGAAAACAATAATTGATTATATACTCACTGACATTAGCGTATGGAGGGAGGTTATAGATGTAGAAATAGATGACGAGGGAAAAAATGACTTGGGTAGTGATCACAACCTGATAACAGTTAAGATTATGGGCAAAAAGACGAATAGAGACAGAAATACCTTCAAGGAAGTTTGGGGACTAAAACAAGGAGCCGACTGGAAGCAGTTTCGGGAAAAACTAAAACCAAATCTTGAATGTATACCTAGGGATGCAAATGTCCAGAGTATTTCAGATGGCATAGTAAATAGCCTAACAGAGGCAGGGAAGGATTGTATAGGAAGGGTGAGGGTCCCAACGAGAGAGCTTGGATACAGGGTTAACGAGGGACTGAAAAAGGCTATAAAAGAAAGGAAAGTAAAATGCGCTGCTTACAGAAGTAGGAAGCTTAAATGGGTGGATAAAAATGACACGAGACTAATGAAAGGAGAATATGAACTGGCACGGAAAAAGGTGAATGAGATAAAGAATAATAATAGGAAGGAGCGCAATTGCAGTCTTGCCAGAACAATAAAGAAAACGGGGGGTTCGAGCTCAAACGTATTTTGGAACTGGGTAAATAAACGGGGGAAAAGTAGTGTGCAGAGTATCAAAGTGGATGGGGAAAGTACAGAAGATAAAGGCCGTATCGCTTCAGAGTTAGTCAAGCACTGGGAAAAGATAAACGATAGGCGATGGGGCAGTGGGTCCCCACCAAAAAGAAATACACTGGTGGAGGAGAACCTATCCAATCGTGTATGTAGCGAAATAACGGCAGAAGAAGTGCGGAACGTGGTCTCGAAATTAAAAAATGGTAAAGCGGGAGGGACTGATGAAATTCCGAACGAATTCCTCAAAAATGGAGGGGAGGCACTTATTGAAGTCCTGACAAACCTTTTCAACCTGGCTCTGCGAAAGCAAGAGGTCCCCAGAGAGTGGAGGGAAAGTAAGGTGTCGTTCATACACAAAAAGGGGGATAAGGAAGTTCTAGATAACTATAGGGGGATATCAGTTAGTAGTAACATCGGAAAAGTATTCTGTAAGGTCATATACGGTAGACTAGAGGAAGTTATAGAAGAGAAAGGTTTTTTAGGAGAAATTCAAAATGGTTTCAGGAAAGGACGAAGAGTCACTGATCACCTATTTACACTCACCCAACTGATAGAATCAACAAAGGCTGAAAAGAAAAAGATGTTTCTGGCATTTCTAGATGTGAAAAAAGCGTACGACCGAGTGTGGAGGGAAGGTATGTGGCGAAAGCTCGAGGGCATCGGACTGGGGGGTGACTTTGTGGGAATCATGAAAGCACTGTATACAGATGTGCAAAGCCAACTCAGTCTAGGGAGTATCACTACAAAACGAGTCCCTATGGATATAGGCCTCAAGCAGGGGTGTATCTTTTCACCGATTTTGTTTGCATTGTATGTTAAAGATTTAGGGGACGAACTAATTCAGAGTGCGGAGGGGGTAAATGTTAGAGACATAAAGATACCAGGCTTATTCTTTGCGGACGACATGGTGTTAATGTCTAGAACTGAACAGGGGCTAGAGAAACTGCTGGAAATTGTTGGTAGATATGGGAACACTTGGCGGCTCGAACTAAATGAAAATAAAAGCAAGGTAATACCCGTTGGACGCAAGGTAGATATGACGAAGAGATGGAGAGTGGGGGAGTTCTCAATCCCCGAAGGGGAAAGCAAACAAATCACTGTAGGAGAAACGGGGGAGTATGAGTATCTAGGGGTAAGCATAAATATAACGGGAAGAGGGGTGTACAGAAATTACTCAGCCAAACTGATTCTGAAGGGGAAAAGAATTCTGAACCAACTAAAACTTTTAGGGAAAAATAGTTTCAACAAGGTCTTTGTGGGGAAAACACTGTGGGAGAGGGTGGGTTTACCAAGTATAACGTATGGCACGGACGTGATTCCATTAAACCAAACCGTTACTAAGAAGTTGGAAAATACTCAAAATGATGCCGGCAGATGGATAACAGGGTCGAGTAATGCTGCAGCTTTGGAAGCAGTAAGGGGGGAGCTTGGGTGGATGAAAATCAAGGACAGGGTAGATTTGGGAAAACAGTGTTACTTTAACTACTTGAGAAACCTGCCTGACAACCGGTGGTGCAAATTGATGCTCGATACCATTTGGAATTCTAATATAGAAACGGGGTGGTCAAAACATGTGAGGGAACTAATGGACAATTACTCTATAGAGGTCACAAACATAGAAGTAGGAATGAAAGAAGGCAAAAGGTTTGTCAAAGAGAGAGTCATGGAAGATTGCAATCGAAACTGGCGAGCAGGGGTTAGCGTGAAAAGATCACTGCAGGGGTTACAATATAAAGAAAAGCCAGCTTTTGAGAAGTACCTAGATGGCACCTTTGGAGGGTCACTGCTGTTCAAACTGAGATCAAGATCACTGGAGCTTCGGGGAAAAATTGGGAGAGATGGGGAAAAGGGATGCCAAATGTGCCACTCTGGAGTAGTGGAGACCCTGGAACATTTTCTCTTGGAATGCCCACAGTATATACCTTATAGAATAAAATTTACTGGAAGAATAATGCAGAAGTGGGGTGAAGAAACAAAGGATAGATGGCTGAAGGGGGACACGAGGGAGAGGGTAGGAATGCTTATTGAAGAAATTGAAAAAGAGGAAGTGAGGGACACTATTAAGCAGTTTATATCTGAATGCTGGGAGGAGAGGAGGGGAAGAGGGGGTGGGGTGCAGGGGGAACGATGGCCTTCTCTTATGAGGACCGCGACAAATCAGCGGCTGGCCAAAGAGTTATTATTATTGTTTGAGACGAGACAACTTGCTTGGAAGTTAATTCGTTTCAAATAAAATCGAGAGTCAGTCTGGGACAAATTTGTTGGGCCGAGTAGACTTCAATATTGTATACAGATGTGCAAAGCCAACTCAGTCTAGGGAGTATCACTACAAAACGAGTCCCTATGGATATAGGCCTCAAGCAGGGGTGTATCTTTTCACAGATTTTGTTTGCATTGTATGTTAAAGATTTAGGGGACGAACTAATTCAGAGTGCGGAGGGGGTAAATGTTGGAGACATAAAGATACCAGGCTTATTCTTTGCGGACGACATGGTGTTAATGTCTAGAACTGAACAGGGGCTAGAGAAATTGCTGGAAATTGTTGGTAGATATGAGAACACTTGGCGGCTCGAACTAAATGAAAATAAAAGCAAGGTAATACCCGTTGGACGCAAGGTGGATATGACGAAGAGATGGAGAGTGGGGGAGTTCTCAATCCCCGAAGGGGAAAGCAAACAAATCACTGTAGGAGAAACGGGAGAGTATGAGTATCTAGGGGTAAGCATAAATATAACGGGAAGAGGGGTGTACAGAAATTACTCAGCCAAACTGATTCTGAAGGGGAAAAGAATTCTGAACCAACTAAAACTTTTAGGGAAAAATAGTTTCAACAAGGTCTTTGTGGGGAAAACATTGTGGGAGAGGGTGGGTTTACCAAGTATAACGTATGGCACGGACGTGATTCCATTAAACCAAACCGTTATTAAGAAGTTGGAAAGTACTCAGAATGATGCCGACAGATGGATAACAGGGTCGAGTAATGCTGCAGCTTTGGAAGCAGTAAGGGGGGAGCTTGGGTGGATGAAAATCAAGGACAGGGTAGATTTGGGAAAACTGTGTTACTTTAACTACTTGAGAAACCTGCCTGACAACCGGTGGTGCAAACTGATGCTCGATACCATTTGGAATTCTAATATAGAAACGGGGTGGTCAAAACATGTGAGGGAACTAATGGACAATTACTCTATAGAGGTCACAAACATAGAAGTAGGAATGAAAGAAGGCAAAAGGTTTGTCAAAGAGAGAGTCATGGAAGATTGCAGTCGAAACTGGCGAGCAGGGGTCAGCGTGAAAAGATCACTGCAGGGGTTACAATATAAAGAAAAGCCAGCTTTTGAGAAGTACCTAGATGGCACCTTTGGAGGGTCACTGCTGTTCAAACTGAGATCAAGATCACTGGAGCTTCGGGGAAAAATTGGGAGAGATGGGGAAAAGGGATGCCAAATGTGCCACTCTGGAGTAGTGGAGACCCTGGAACATTTTCTCTTGGAATGCCCACAGTATATACCTCATAGAATAAAATTTACTGGAAGAATAATGCAGAAGTGGGGTGAAGAAACAAAGGATAGATGGCTGAAGGGGGACACGAGGGAGAGGGTAGGAATGCTTATTGAAGAAATTGAAAAAGAGGAAGTGAGGGACACTATTAAGCAGTTTATATCTGAATGCTGGGAGGAGAGGAGGGGAAGAGGGGGTGGGGTGCAGGGGGAATGATGGCCTTCTCTTATGAGGACCGCGACAAATCAGCGGCTGGCCAAAGAGTTATTATATTATTATTGGGCGAGTGGACTTCAAACTTGGGTCGGCCAAGTGGACTTCAGTTTGGACCGAGTCGACTTCAGCTTTGGGCCGAGTGGACTTCAGCTTTGGGCCGAGTGGATTTCAGTTTGGGCCGAGTCGACTTCAGTTTGGGGCGAGTCGACTTCAGCTTTGGGCTTTGGTTACCGAACCGAACCAATCGTTAAATACCGAAACGATCTGTATTTTCGTAGTTTCAATTTTTCCAACATTCAATATTTATAAAGTCCTGCTGAGGCTTGATAGCAGTTGAAGGGTTCATTTTCATGAAAGAAGTGGCTGATTTTCTTTTCAGTTTTGTTAACTCTCAGGGGTGTGGGCAATTGTCCCGAATTCTCACAAGACTACAGCCTATACATGTCCAGCAGTTTAGCAGTGATTTCTAGTCAAATCTTGGCTGCCTTAAGGCTTAACACTAAACAGGCAGCCAAGGCTTGTCTAGAAATCTCTGCCCAGGTGCTGTGTCTGTTGTCAGCAGGACTTCTTGAAGATGGCATGGTCGTGGCACATGATCCGAGATTGCATATGCCCGAAAAATGGTTTTAAAGGTTAAGGTGTGTTTAGAACAAGTCACAAAAGTACTGTAGATATGATTTGTTTTCATAAAAGAATGCCACTGTTGAGCCCATTTCCAGTGGCATTTGTGGTGCTGTGGTAGAATGATACAAGAACAACTTATTCTGTATTTTCCTGGTGTGAATGTCCTATTGGTACTATCAGCAAATCTCAGTTAAGGCAGATACCGAACCGATGCCGAGATATACCCCCTTCAAAATACCGAAACCGATACCGAACTCAAAATTCCATTACCTCCCATCTCTAGTACCCCCCCCCCCCCAACACCCCGCCAAAAATAAAGAAATTCCTGTCTGAATATTTTTATCTGGATAGTTGTCTTATTATTTATTATTATAATTTAATGGGGTTTAATGACACTTTCGACAGCCAGGGTCACCTCATGTCGGACAATTTTACGGGTGGAGGAAACCGGAGTACCCAGAGTGAACCACCGAGCAACGGCGAACAAGTGTCAGGCTTCCCAACATACTAACTCCACACAAGCAGTGTTGGCATTGGTAGGAGAAACGGGAGAGTATGAGTATCTAGGGGTAAGCATAAATATAACGGGAAGAGGGGTGTACAGAAATTACTCAGCCAAACTGATTCTGAAGGGGAAAAGAATTCTGAACCAACTAAAACTTTTAGGGAAAAATAGTTTCAACAAGGTCTTTGTGGGGAAAACACTGTGGGAGAGGGTGGGTTTACCAAGTATAACGTATGGCACGGACGTGATTCCATTAAACCAAACCGTTACTAAGAAGTTGGAAAATACTCAAAATGATGCCGGCAGATGGATAACAGGGTCGAGTAATGCTGCAGCTTTGGAAGCAGTAAGGGGGGAGCTTGGGTGGATGAAAATCAAGGACAGGGTAGATTTGGGAAAACTGTGTTACTTTAACTACTTGAGAAACCTGCCTGACAACCGGTGGTGCAAACTGATGCTCGATACCATTTGGAATTCTAATATAGAAACGGGGTGGTCAAAACATGTGAGGGAACTAATGGACAATTACTCTATAGAGGTCACAAACATAGAAGTAGGAATGAAAGAAGGCAAAAGGTTTGTCAAAGAGAGAGTCATGGAAGATTGCAATCGAAACTGGCGAGCAGGGGTTAGCGTGAAAAGATCACTGCAGGGGTTACAATATGAAGAAAAGCCAGCTTTTGAGAAGTACCTAGATGGCACCTTTGGAGGGTCACTGCTGTTCAAACTGAGATCAAGATCACTGGAGCTTAGGGGAAAAAGTGGGAGAGATGGGGAAAAGGGATGCCAAATGTGCCACTCTGGAGTAGTGGAGACCCTGGAACATTTTCTCTTGGAATGCCCACAGTATATACCTCATAGAATAAAATTTACTGGACGAATAATGCAGAAGTGGGGTGAAGAAACAAAGGATAGATGGCTGAAGGGGGACACGAGGGAGAGGGTAGGAATGCTTATTGAAGAAATTGAAAAAGAGGAAGTGAGGAACACTATTAAGCAGTTTATATCTGAATGCTGGGAGGAGAGGAGGGGAAGAGGGGGTGGGGTGCAGGGGGAATGATGGCCTTCTCTTATGAGGACCGCGACAAATCAGCGGCTGGCCAAAGAGTTATTATTATTATTATTACAGATGTGCAAAGCCAACTCAGTCTAGGGAGTATCACTACAAAACGAGTCCCTATGGATATAGGCTTCAAGCAGGGGTGTATCTTTTCACCGATTTTGTTTTGCATTGTATGTTAAAGATTTAGGGGACGAACTAATTCAGAGTGCGGAGGGGGTAAATGTTAGAGACATAAAGATACCAGGCTTATTCTTTGCGGACGACATGGTGTTAATGTTTAGAACTGAACAGGGGCTAGAGAAACTGCTGGAAATTGTTGGTAGATATGGGAACACTTGGCGGCTCGAACTAAATGAAAATAAAAGCAAGGTAATACCCGTTGGACGCAAGGTAGATATGACGAAGAGATGGAGAGTGGGGGAGTTCTCAATCCCCGAAGGGGAAAGCAAACAAATCACTGTAGGAGAAACGGGAGAGTATGAGTATCTAGGGGTAAGCATAAATATAACGGGAAGAGGGGTGTACAGAAATTACTCAGTCAAACTGATTCTGGAGGGGAAAAGAATTCTGAACCAACTAAAACTTTTAGGGAAAAATAGTTTCAACAAGGTCTTTGTGGGGAAAACACTGTGGGAGAGGGTGGGTTTACCAAGTATAACGTATGGCACGGACGTGATTCCATTAAACCAAACCGTTATTAAGAAGTTGGAAAATACTCAAAATGATGCCGGCAGATGGATAACAGGGTCGAGTAATGCTGCAGCTTTGGAAGCAGTAAGGGGGGAGCTTGGGTGGATGAAAATCAAGGACAGGGTAGATTTGGGAAAACTGTGTTACTTTAACTACTTGAGAAACCTGCCTGACAACCGGTGGTGCAAATTGATGCTCGATACCATTTGGAATTCTAATATAGAAACGGGGTGGTCAAAACATGTGAGGGAACTAATGGACAATTACTCTATAGAGGTCACAAACATAGAAGTAGGAATGAAAGAAGGCAAAAGGTTTGTCAAAGGGAGAGTTATGGAAGATTGCAATCGAAACTGGCGAGCAGGGGTTAGCGTGAAAAGATCACTGCAGGGGTTACAATATAAAGAAAAGCCAGCTTTTGAGAAGTACCTAGATGGCACCTTTGGAGGGTCACTGCTGTTCAAACTGAGACCAAGATCACTGGAGCTTCGGGGAAAAATTGGGAGAGATGGGGAAAAGGGATGCCAAATGTGCCACTCTAGAGTAGTGGAGACCCTGGAACATTTTCTCTTGGAATGCCCACAGTATATACCTCATAGAATAAAATTTACTGGAAGAATAATGCAGAAGTGGGGTGAAGAAACAAAGGATAGATGGCTGAAGGGGGACACGAGGGAGAGGGTAGGAATGCTTATTGAAGAAATTGAAAAAGAGGAAGTGAGGGACACTATTAAGAAGTTTATATCTGAATGCTGGGAGGAGAGGAGGGGAAGAGGGGGTGGGGTGCAGGGGGAATGATGGCCTTCTCTTATGAGGACCGCGACAAATCAGCGGCTGGCCAAAGAGTTATTATTATTACATAGAAAATGCAATGGACAACACATAATAATAACACTTTGGCCAGCCGCTGATTTGTCGCGGTTCTCAGACGAGAAGGCCATGGTTACCCTTGAACTCCCAACTGCCTCCCTATTCACACGCTTCTCCTCTCCTATTGTTTACAGCGTCCTCTTCCTCTCCAACAGCCTCACTCGGAATCAATATCGGTATCGGTATCTTTGACCTAGGATTACTCCTATCCTTGTCCCTCCGTCTCTTTCCAGGCCCTGAGCTACCTGGACTACTCCCCTGGTCTTCCCCCGGATCCCTCCTCCTTTTTCCTGGCCTAGACCCCAAGCTACTATCTGTTGCAACTACCTCCATCTCCTCCTCTGTCTCTTCCGAGTCGAGCACATCAAATCTGTTTCTGGTGCTGCACTCCCCACTGCCTTTGGACTTTACACCCCTATCTACCTGCTTCTCTGGCCCCCCTTTCCTACCACTTTTGGTAGTCCACGCCAAACGCTTTACAGCATTGCTCCGGCCTGGGCCCCCCTCATCTGTCCTACGTACTTTTTCTAGCAGCCCCCACCTCATCACCTACCTCATTTACATCAAAGGTTCTACCCCCATGTTTCCTCTTGGAACCACCGACAACCTTCCATCCTTCTCGGAAAGCCACTTTCACAGGCGTAACTCCAGACAGCCCCGCCCTACCAAGTTTTCCCTTCAGCTCAGCAATCTCCCCCTCAAACTTAACAATTGTCTCAAGTAGGCGGAGGATTTCCTGACAGTTAGCACATACCTCTCCATATCCCATCGAGCGACAGTCCCCATACATCATAGAACACTGTTTACAAACTTCAAGCCCAATATCGCCATCGGTGGCCCCACCAACCCGGCTCTGACCGACACCCCCAGTGACCTCTGTCTGCACACCAATACTTACTCCGTTGGCACCGTTGACCTGGACCGCGATATTACACGTATTTACCTCCATACTTACCTCCGTCTGAACAGACTTGCTCGCCCTCATCAAGACAAAATTACGCGATCGGACAGGGAAAATTGTAAACACGCGACAAAAGGCAACACGACGAACCGTTCGACAACTTAGCGCTCACAGTTTTATTTAAGGCCTCCTAACTTTGTCCCAGTTACTATACTAAACTAACTCCCCACAAAGTTGAATAAAATAACCTGAAAATGAAATATATATGATTAGTAAACAATAAAAATACTTAATTTCGATTCGTAACCAAGGAGACTTCTTCTGTATACTTCCGTCTCCGAGTGTTGGGAGGAGTGGAGAAGCGTGTGAATAGGGAGGCAGTTGGGAGTTCAGGGGTAACCATGGCCTTCTCGTCCGAGAACCGCGACAAATCAGCGGCTGGCCAAAGTGTTATTATTATGTGTTGTCCATTGCATTTTCTATGTGAGCTAGCTCAATCTGTTCAGCTTCAACTATTGCTGTTGCACAATCTTTATTGTCACTTCAAGAATCAATTGTTCCGACATGTGAAGACATAACAGATCACAGATAATTTATTGAAACAAACAAAATGATTTCTTTTAACCCGTTGTTTACACAACATTCATACCTGATGGACTGTTGATTGTCATTTCAACGAGTCATAATTAGTTTTGATGTTGTTGTTTATGTAACACTCATAACTGATGGAGTGTTGATTACCAATTACTCTATCGCAGTTACTTTAAAAGTTTCTTTAGTGGGTGTGACAATGCTTTAGAAAGTAATGTCAACCCGCCCACATTGTCAGACAGCTTTACAATTAATTTCATTTGGGCCGAGTGGACTGTTGGCATGGGACGACTGGACTATCAAACTGGGCCGAGTGGACTCTTAAATCTGGGCCGAGTGGACTCCAAAATTGGGACGAGTGGACTTTCATTTGGGCCGAGTAGGTTTTGGGTCGAGTGGACTAATACCCTTTTTCGGCATGTTCGGTTTTGCTGTATATTGCTCATCTGTTGGTGTTGCACTGTTACGCCTTGGCATATTTACACCATTGCCAGAATTTCAAAACCTTCGAAATACAGAACTCACATCTGGAGATTTTAATTTTCTCTTTGATCTGCAAAGAACCCAAACGGCAAGAGCACAGATATATTTATTTATTTATTGATGTTTAAGGTCACATATTTATGCACAATGGCTAATCATGAACGTGACAGTTTTACGGGTGGAGGAAGCCGGAGAACCCGGAGAGAACCACCGAGCAACGACGAGCAGCTGCCAGCTCCCCGACATCGTAACTCCGCACTGCAGCACAGCTGCGTACCATCGACGTGCAGTACGCCTTAGTACACGGCGTCATCGTGCCCCCACGCGGGCAATGGAGATGAAGTGTCTTGCCCAAGGACACAACGCGGTTGCCGCAGGTTGGATTCGAACCGAGGACCTATCGGCTTGCAGTCTGCACCTCTACCTAATGAGCCACCGCGCTCCCCAAGAGCACAGATTCCTTGCTCAGAGACTGCAGCCGTGAACAACTCGACGCAATCCTACACATAAACATGGACACATTCCATATTGGACCTTAGCCAGGGAAGAATGAGACTTCACCAGCGATGTTTCAGTTGTGGACACTGCTCTTTCTGACCACAAGGCAATCTTCTGTAACGCTTCTTTACAGAAGGCACCACGTTCAATGCAAAGAATAACTAGTAGGAATATAAATGACATTAACTCATCGCATTGGGAAGCTGACATGGAAAAAGTCACCCATACTCCAGTGCAGCACCCTGAAAACCAGTTGCTCACAAGCTTTGGCGAATTATTAAAATCGGCTCAACATAATCATGCACCATTGAAAACTCGCACAGCAACATCTCGACCACCAGCACCCTAGATACACGAAGACAGAAAGCGAGAAAAACGGTCCATTAGGAAAGCAGAAGTGGCCTAACGGTGTTACGGTTCATCGTGAAATATATATGTCAACAAACGTAACCATCTTAAACTTATGTACGTGAAGAGCAAAAAATAATATTTCATGGACAAATTACAAGAATGTAATCCATCAAAACATCCTTTTTCAATGACTGATAAAATCCTCAGCAAAAGTAAAACCTCCACGTTGCAATTAATACACCTGAATCCCAACTACCAGACATTTTTTCAGTTTTTCACACAGAAAATTGAAACGGTGCACAATGAAATGACTGTCAGGCCTATTAAAACATCACATACCCCTTTCGATGGACATGAGTAGTGCGGTTTCTGGACCACTACAATCGTGTTGATCCAGAAATGTAGTGGTCCTGAAAAGTTAGTTATTTTTGGGTTAATTTTAGAAAAAACTTAAATTTTTTCCGTGAAAAAAATTGATTTTCTTGGAAAATGTTGGGTTTTTCCAGAAATAATTCAATTTCTCCCGGAAAACCCTGGGTTTTTCCCGGAAAATGTTTAAAATTTGAACATTTCTGGAGTACTTTGAGTGAATTTGACGAAAAATTGCTAAAAAATTCCGGGATTCTCAATCCCGCTTTTTTGACAATTTTAATGCTGATTTTTCCATTGGGTGAATTTTTTGTCAACTTTTTCATACCTAGAATTTTTGGACCACTCATGGTCCAGATTTACCACTGAGATTTTCCAATGGGAAAATTTCGAAAAGGCACTGTCGTTTTTAAAATTTGGGCTAGAAATATACACAATCGAACGTCGATTCTCATGGTAAAAGACAGTGGTTCGATCGAGGTGAATGTAAAAACTGGTCCAGCGAAAAAACACGAGATCGTGAGTGGGCTGGTAAAAAACTCAATCCGGGACGCGGATTTCCACGGTAAAAGACGACGACTCGATCGAAGGTGAATTTCGTAGATCGATCTGGTAAAAAACTCGAGTTTATCATTCAAGATAGAGCGTGTGCCTGAGTCCGATTGAAAACAAAGCAACAACGAACAAATGAATGAATGAACGAACAAACAAAAAAATGAATGTAATATGTTATTATTACGAGTCCCGGGACAAGGTGATGAAAAAAAAAGAAAATTGGCCATTTAAAAAACAAAAAAAAACAAAAAAAAAATATATATATATAAAACAACATTAAAAAAAAAAAAATAAGAATACAAAAAAAAATAACTGTTTTTCATTAAAGAAAAAAAAAAATAAAAATAAAACAATGTTTCCACACATCGGATATTCCAAGCGAAGGGACGAGCAGGTTCACAAATTAATTAATACGGAGTAAGGAGAATATTCAAGTGCAGGATAGGGCCTGATGATTGGGAGAGATGGGATTGAGACGAGAGGTGACCAAGTTGTTCAGACCCGTCACGGAGGTTCAGGAACGAGCCAGGAAAGAGATCGTCGAGGAATTGAGACCCATAAAAGAAGGTTCTCTGAGGATGGGTTCGCACCCTGGTAGTTTTGCGTCGAGAACTCTGTCTGGTTACACTCCGGAGAGAATCGAGACCGATCCGAGTAGTGTCGGTAGTTATACCCCAAGAACTTTGTCTGAATACACTCCAGAGAGAATCGAGATTGATGCAAGTAGCATCGATAATGATGCTTCGAGCATTATTAGCATCAGATCTGACGATAGTAGTGGATTCGTGAAAGATCCGATGTATGGATTTCGTGATGATGGCGATAAAACTTTCGTGAGTGACACGGAAGTATCGCTTGAAGGTCGCTATTTGATCGTCAGTTCGAACAGGTATGAATTGATCAATGGATTGTATACTCTGCTCCCTCACCAGAGACCCGATGATTACACCAAAGAGGATTATCACAATTACGGAGACATTCTGGTTCAGACTCTCGCCATGATGAAGAACAACAATCCCAAAGAGACGAGACCGAAGGATGGGAGAGATTACAAATGCAAGAACATGGTGGAACCCATATGAAAGGCGAACGAGTATTATTTGAAATTGACAACTGAAAAGGGAATGACTGACACGATATTTCTTCCACGCGATCCTCATGCCTTGTCAGAGAGATTGAGATTGTTGATGGCTAGCAGAGAGGCCAGTAACACTGGCGTGGATAACGAGATAGTGAGAGTGTGTGATGAATTGTTGAGACAGAAGGTCTTGACTAAGATAAGAAGGATTATCAAAAGTTGATGAATCATTTGAAATAATAAAATAGTAAGAGAAAAAAAAATATTAAGTAAATAATAAAAAAAATATATATTGAAAAAAAAATAATATAATAATAAAAAAAAATGTTAGTGATAATTAACAGGTGATACGCTAGATCTTACGTCTACAGTGGATCGGACATCGTGGATTTGATGATGCAATTTTTAACTCATAAATTCACTTGCAATGCCATGAAACAGATCGCATCGAGCACTCTCAAAAAATCAGAAAGAAGATGGTGATCGATGAGGGTAAGAAAGCTGCGAACAAAGCGAGCAGTAGAATAGCTTCGGAAGCTGGCAAGAGAGGTGCCGATGCCTTGATTAATAAATTCCACAACCTGCCAAACAATTGAGAATTGAACCAAAAAGTTGGAGAGACTTCTATGTCGTACTGATACAAGACTTAGCTAAAATGACGAAAGGATCGGGATTGAAAGCGATTTATAAATAAAAAAAACAAAACATTTTTATGTATGTATAAAAATAGAAATTAAAATAAAAAAAAAATAGAAAAAAAACATTATTCAATACATAGTAAAAAAAAAAAACAAACTGGAGAAAAAAAAATGGATATCAAAGACATGTCTTGGAATGATTTGATGACCAAGAGTCGAACGACGAGTTCTTTCCCAAGAGCATAAGAGGTCTGATAATGGGAAAATTGAATTGCGGAAAGATCAGTCTCTTGATGAATCTATTGTTGAAACCTGGCTGGTTGGATTACGACAGATTATTCATTTCGGCCAGAGTTCCTTTCAACCGGAATACAGATTGCTTCGAGAGTGCATGAATCATGATCCCAAACAGTTGAAGTCGGAGAATAAGAATGTCATGATCTTCGACGATCTACTTTTGGAGAGACAGAATTGATGCGAATCGTATTACGTTTGAGGATGTCACAGCAACGTGGATTGTTTCTATCTGATTCAGAATTATTTTAGACTGCCCAGACAGACAATAAGGGATAATGCTAATTTTCTGTGTCTCTTTCATCAGGTTCTCAAGAATCTCAATCACATCTATGGAGATCATGTGCCCAACGGCATGAGCAGGGAAGAATTCAGGAGATTCTGAAAGAAGGTGTGGGACAAAGGATATCACAAGTTCGTAGTGATTGATTTAACTAGCGAATTTAACAATGGAAAATATCGAAGCAGATTCGACGATTTTTTTTTATATTTTCGATAATAATAGAGAAGAAAATAAAATAAAAAAAATAAAATGTGAAAAATATATAAATCTAAATAATAATATAAAAAAAAATGTCAGAACATCTATTAGAACAGCTAGTCGAGAATACGGCTGCAAAACAGTCCTATCAAATCATATTGAGTCACAACATGACTCGATTCACTACGAAATTCGAACCTTCCATCGAATTGAAGAAGGAAAAGAGATACAAGATGGCGTTGGTTAATCTTGAGACTTACTATTCGCTTCCCAACGTCACCGAAAAGAATAATGCATTCAAGTATTCCAACGGTGTGGATTGGTTCGAGATTCGAATTTCCAAAGGGAGTTACAACATAGACGATCTGAACCATCACATCCAGACGAGACTGAAGACCGACGGTCATGGAAGCAAGATGATAAGACTCGCTCCCAATACGAGTACTCTACAGACGATATTAGACTTGGCAGATAATTTTCGAGTGGATTTTAGTGCAGAGGATTTGATCGGTAAGATGTTGGGATTTGATCGAAAGATGTATCGAGGTCACACCGCATCTGAAAATATGGTTGACATTCTCGCAGTCAATAGCATTTTAGTGAATGTCAATGTGATTGTGGGAAGTTACGTCGATGGTAGTGCTCAGCCTATGATCTTCTCATTCTTTCCGGATGTTTCACCAGGTTATAAGATAGTGGAGCAACCTCGAAATCTTGTCTATCTACCCATGATTCTAGACATATTGTATAGCATCGAAACCATGTTGATGGATCAGAACGGCGATCTGTTAGATTTTCGTGGAGAGAGTGACTATACGATTTCACATCAGAGAGATATGAAAAAAAATAATATCTTGTAAAAAAAATATATATATATATTTTATTTAAAGAAGTTTTAGGTTTTTAATTTATATATTATATAAGAAATAAAAAAAAGAAACTTATAATGTTCATAATTTAAATAAAAAATATATATATAAATCAAATCAAATCAAATACCCCCCAAAATATAAAAAAAATATGAGTAATCGATTCATCATTAAAAATATGAACATATCCGAAGGACAGAAAGCTAAACTTCGCAGAGCGTTGAGTCATCGAGGCGAGGCCGTTAGATTTGAATTCAGTTACGAAGATCTGGTGAGTGGTGGTAGTGATCGGATCGCCTGGACTAAAACTCAAATCAAAAGGATGGAGAAAGTGATTCGCAATTGAACGGGAATGACGGTGAGACTGAGTCCCCCTCAATTGAGATATAATCTGAGAATAAAAGGCGGTCACTTACCGCTATTGGCTGGACTCGACGCCAAAGCATTACCCATTCTCATCAAGACGGTGCTACCAGCTCTAGGCGTGGGAGCTCTCTCGGGACTCGCTAGTCCGGGAGTTGACAAATTCATGGGTAGAGGATTGTTTTTGAAGAAGAGGGGAAACGGACTGTTTTTGAAGAAGGGAGGAGCCGTGTGTTGTGTAGACATCGAAGGTAAAGGATTGTATCTAGGACCCATGAAAAAAGACAGTGGCGGCGATGCTTTCCACGGAGACAGTCTCTATCTGAAGACCGGAGAGAAAGTGGAACCGATCAGTGAAGGTTTGTTGTTCGGTCAGAATTCGCCGTTTAAGAATATACCCCTTTTGTGTATGTTATTATAAAAAAAATAAATAACAATTTAAAAAAAAATAACAATAAAAAATGAAACAAATGGAGAGAAAACGACTTCCAACAGATGTGTTAACAAGACATTCGTATTATGAAAAGCTTTTAGCTTTTTCATAATATTTACATGAGAGTAGGTGATAATAGGGGATACCAGGACACATATACAAAAAACTGTCCACGTACACGTACATGTACGTGTACACCCATAGGGATTCAGTTTTAAATCGTGTACAGAGTGTAAAAAAACATTGTTTGTACATGATGTCCCAGAATCCCCAAAAGCAGTTATCGAATTTTAGACCGTTCAAACATCCGCTGGCGAACGAGTGCGAATTCGAAATATTCGCTTGAAGGAAAAATGTATGAAAATTCAAAGAAAACATCAACCTAAAAAATCTTCTCGACATTCCCTTCGCGGATTAGACCTTCGATTGATCGTTGGCGAACGTTGGCGTACACCGGCAAAAAATGCTTTGGGGATTCTAGGAGAGCATCAACAATGCATTTTGGGGATTGTGGGACACAGACGTTCACGATCGCATTTCAGACAGTCGAGGGTGTGATCCGATTGGTAAAAACGATTGGGGATTCTAGGACAGGAAAAATCGATCTCAAAACATTTTGTCGACGTTTGTCAATAGTGTGAAGTGGGTGTAAAGTGGTGACACCCATCGAGGAATTTTTTTTCCAAACTTGACAGAAACAAAAATCCTCTGATGGGTATCCCCACTTCTGACCTAATTAGGTGGAAAGTGGGAATACCCATAGTGGGGTTTTTCCCAAACTCAACAGAGAAAAACCTGAGTTTGGAAAATTAGAACCGATGGAAATCGTCTCTCCACGTTTGCCATCACTGTGGTGCGATCGATCGCCGAGGAAATCATTGGAGGGAACTGATGAAAACGTGAAATCCTTGCGAGTTTGGTGAGGTGAATCGTAATAGAATCATGAGATTCACAAGAGGAAATAAAAAAGTGATTGATATATATATATGAGAAAAAAATATATAAATAAATAGTTATTTAAAAAAAATAAATATCGAATCAAATAGATAATAAAAATACGTAAATCATGAACGCTTCTCAGATTATTAGAGCAGAGTTTCTTTTAAACATGCTGATGAGAGCCTACACATTCTGCGTGAATGGACAACTAGGTCGCCTCTTGTTAGAATGATGCATCGGATGTCGAGATCATCTAGACTTCGATCATGAGGATCATTCGTGTCTGATGATGGAAAGGGAAGATATGGTCGTCAAGTATTTCGAACCAGCATTCGAATGCATTCGAATCGACGACGTGATCACGCTTTGGAGGAGATTAGTCTTCTGTAAGGGGCGAGACAAGCCCACAGGTTCGGAAGAAAATGCGTCTTGAAATTATTGCTGAAGGAAGCATACGTCTAAGTTTTCTTGTTGATATAAATAAGGGAGAATAGGAAATAAAAATAAATACACACATAAATTTTTATCTAATATTAGAAAGAAAAAAAACAAAAAATGAGAACTAGAAATAAATTGTATCCGTCGTTAGATGACGATGAGGATGAGAAGCCGAACGACATTTTGCCAATGGCGCCATCGCCAGAAGAAAAAGAAAGAGGAGAGAGGTATCACATCGATCAAATCAGTAGAATCCAATTGTATCTGACTTGAGAGAGAAACTCTCATCATTCTCTCAAGAAGAAGTATTCGCGCCTCGTGAAATCCGTCAATGCGGTCGACATGACACTCATCACGATTTCCATGGGTTAACATGCAGCCGGCATCGGATTGTTGTCTACCGCAGCCAGCCTTCCAATCGTGTTGACCATAGAAGGAGTGGCTCTCGCCACCTGATTGTTTAGCATGGTCGGAAACTTTTTAAGTAGGAAATTATATCTGAAGGCTAGGAAACACGAAAAGATTCGCATCTTGGCCGACTCCAAGATCGACACGATATCCGAAATGATCTTGATGGCGTTGAAAGATGGTAGGATATCGGATGGAGAATACTTAATGATATTGAGCAAGAAAACGAAATACGATGCCATGAAAGAAGCCACGGAGAATCAAGACTCGTCAGATCATCAAGGAAGAGGTGAAGGTTTCTCTCGTGGAAAAGGGGAGGAAAGAGGCTAGGGAGGAATTCGGTGAGTTGATAGAACTCAAGAGCAGCAATTGAAAAAAAAATTATATATATAATAAGAACAGAATTTTTAAAAAAAAATTATTAAATTTATATATAAAAAAAATAAATACAAAATTAATTTAAATAACCTTAAAAAAAAAATGTATTGCGTAAAGTGTAAGAGAGTTACCAAGACGGGTAATTCTCAAGAAATACGAACTAAAAATGACAGACAGATGCTTCGCAGAATATGCAATGTGTGTGGTTCGATCAAGACTCGATTCATAAAAAAACCCCAAAAACGAGCAGAGGCAAAGGTGTCGCAAATGAAATGCTCAATAATCTACCTTTCGAAATGCATCTGCCGGGTCACAGTTTCACTGGACCCGGAACGAAATTGAACAGGAGACTCAACGCCGACCTGACTCCTAAAGTTTGGAGCAAACCTGTGAATAGGTTGGACGCGGCCGCGTATGATCACGATCTGTGCTATGCCAAACATCCCGACACTAAGACTTGCAACGACATCTGCGATAAAATCATGTTAGCGAAATTGAGAGGCATATCGAATCCGACCAGGAGAGAGAAGTTAGAACGTTCGCTGGTCGGCAAAGTGATCTATGCAAAACGTCAATTTGGATGGGGCGTTCAAAAAAAGCGCTTCAGAAAAGAAGAAGAAACGATTATTGATGAGCGAATTGGCTGAGGAGTTACACAAACCCATCGTGCATAAATTTTGAAAGAGAAGGGTGTTCGTGAAGGGTCTGGATGACATTTGGTCTGCCGACTTGGTCAACATGAGATCGTTTTCGAGGTGGAACGAGGGTGTCAAATATCTATTGATGGTCATTGATGTGTTTTCCAAATACGGTTGGATCAGAGCTTTGAAGAATAAATCGGGACATTGCGTTGCTGAGGCTCTGTAGAGCATGTTCGACTCGTCTTCTTGAAAACCGAATAAATTGTGGGTGGACAAGGGAAAGGAATTCTACAACAAGGACGTTCATCGCTTAGTCGCCCTCTACTCGATCGAAAATGAAGAGAAAGCCAGCGTCATGGAACGTTGGAATTGAACGATGAAGGAAAAGATGCACAGGTACTTCACAGTGAATTTGACCAAGAAATACATATATACTCTGAACGGTCTGGTTGAAGATTACAACAACATGCGACACAGATCAATGAAGATGACTCCCGTGGAAACTAGCGATCCTCGAAACGAAAAACGGGTCAACGTGAATCTATATCCCGAGAGATCTAAGATCAGGAAGAAGTCTAGACCACCGAAATTTGCGGTCGGCGATCGAGTGAGAATCTATGCTTATAAGAAGCACTTCGAAAAGGGTTACACTCGTCGATGGACCTCGGAAATCTTCGTGATAATCAGAATATTTCACACCGATCAAGTGACTTATGAAATCGAAGCTTTGGATGGCGAAGAGATCATCGGAAAGTTTTACGAACAACAATTGCAGAAGACGAAGTTTTAATAAAGAAAAAAAAAATTTTATTTACTCTCTTTAACATTTTCTTGTTTACACATATATATAAAGGAGAGAAAAAATAATAATAATAAAAAATAATTAAAACTATTTTTTTAAAAAAAAAGCAAGCTAATTAATAAACAAAAAAACAAAAAAAAAAACCTTCAAAAATGGCAAATATGCTAGATATCGCACAAAGCATAGTGAAAGATGAAAGTATTCAAGAATACAAGGTTCACAAATAAGAACCGATAACCGGAACGAGTTTGAACAATGCGGGAGAGATAAGAATCAACGTCGAAACCCAAGATCTATTCCTTTTTCCTAGCGAGAGTTACATAGTGGTACAGGGACGTCTCACCAAGGAAATACGCCAGCTATGACATGGTTACTTTAGCCAATAATGGCAGCATGCATCTATTCAGTAATATAAAATATTTGCTATCTGGACAAGAGATAGAATCTGTGTTTCATCCTGGTTAAACCACCATGATGTTCGGACTCTTGACGTATCCAGATGATTTTTCGAAATCTAGGGGACTTAATCAGTTGTGGGTGAAAGACACCATCGGCCCCGCCAACGCCGGCGCTGCCACGATATTTGACTACGTCGTCAAGACATCCAGACCCAAAGGAACGTTTTCGTTCAGGATACCTTTGAAACACATCTTTGGATTCGCGGATGATTACAACAAGATCATATATGGATTCAAACACAATCTACCATTGATTCGAAAGGGAAATGACGATGCGATAGTGAGACTCCCCACGACCGATGCAGCTAAGTTAACTCTACACAAGATATCGTGGTTCGTTCCACACGTGCAGCCTTCGATCTTGGAAAAAACACGTCTCTACAAGATCATAGAATCAAAGAGTAAATTACCCGTGGGATTTAGAATGAGACAGTGCGACACGTCTAGCATTCCGCTCTCCATGAATCACTTCGATTGGAGATTAACCGTGAAATCTGCTTCCGAGAGACTGCATTTCATCATGGTCACGTTTCAAACTGACAAGGACGGATCTCAAGAAAAGAATGCGTCGCTGTTCGATCATTGCAATTTCAGAAACATGCAAGTGTTTCTGAACGCCACAAGATATCCTGCAATCGATTACAATGTGCCGTTCAACAAGAATGATTTCTCTAGACTGTATGGTGACGCCGCAGATTTTAGAAAGAAGTATCATGGTCTGGACGAATTGATGAGCAACCCTAACATATCTCCCAGTGAATACAAGTCGATGTATCCCATGTTCGTATTCGACGTCAGTAAACAGAGTGAATGACTCAAGAGTAGCATCTTAGACATTCAGATCAAGATGCAGTTCGACAGGAACGTGCCAAGAAAAACTGAGGTCTTCACCCTGGTCCTGTCGGATAGAGAATTACAATTCGAATCGGATGGAAATAAGATGTCGATCGTTTGATGAGAGATGTGTGTGAAGAAAAAAAATATATAAATAAAAATTAAAAAAAAATAATTACAAAAATGAATGATAAAGAAAGAGAATACTTGGGAAGAAACAGACGTGGTTTGATTAAAATTATTTCACAAGATTTGCTAGCAATAATTCTAGACACTTTAGTTGAAACAGAACCTTTGATTTTGACCGATTATATGAGACGCGAAATCGAAAGTAAAATCTTCATAGAAGATAAGAGCAGAAAACTTTTAGACATGTTGACGTATAGAGGACCGACTGCTTTTCGAGAATTTATAAAAGCTCTTTGAAATGCTAAAATAGATGTCGATGCGTGTTTCGAGATAGGTGATCCAATTTCACGAGATGAAACATTATGACAAATAACATATTAAAACAAAATAAAAAAAAAAAAGGAATGAAATCTAGAGAGATTGAACATCTTTCTAAATCTCATCACTTTTTATTTTTTTTTGCTTTTTGTTTTTACTAATTACTCATTATTTTTAATTAATTATTTCCATGCATTCACTGTTTGTTCAGAGGATCTAGTTTGATCAGTAGGCTCACCACGGAAGTGACAGCTTCGAGATTATTGGTTTTCATCTTGAAATTAATCCTGTCTCCGGTGTTCACTTTGAGAGATGTGCCGAATGTGCTAACATTCGAGTGTTGATTCTCGTTCTTTTCAATGCTGTATCTTGTATCGCTCTCTCCTCCATTCACTGTGAGATTGATGACTGCTTTGTTATTCAAATCCGTGGAAGCTAGACCCGTTCGAATGATTTCACTTCCCAATGGCATGGGATATCCCACCTCACCATGTTGCGATCCGCTACTTCTGTTTCTGAAAGACCACTCAGCTTTTCACTCCTCTAACACAGGGTTCTCCTCGGCCCACACGGTGATCAATTGCCTAGCGTATTTGACTTTCTCCACCACCGAAATCAGGGTGCAGGCGTCCGTCATGTTCACGGGATCCGGTAGATTCGTGAACGCGTGTCCGCCCATGTCTAGTTTATCTTCCATGATGTTGTACTTTCTCCAGACCAAGTTATCGTCCACGTACTGCCTGCTGATTGTGCAAGTATCGAATTCGGGATTGTGATTGAGACCGAATAAATTCTGACCATTCATGTTGATGCCACCCTCCATGGTTCTGCCGGATTGTTTGTTCAGATAGAGATCATCCACTTTCGCTTCTATGTATCTTTGAGATCATGTCACGGCAGAATCCACATAGCCCTTGTTGACTGCGGTGGAGTCCGCATCCGCATCGTCGGTCTTCGACAGATTCAATATCTTGTTGAATCCCGCATTCAGATCCAATTTCATTTCACTTCTGTGAGACTTTCTCTGTTCCAGATCTATGTAGTGTTTGGTTGTCACGTCCTTGTGATTCGTGGGAGTGGCCACGTTCGTTATCTTGTTAGAATTGGCGTTCAATTCCGATTGCATCATTTTCTGAACGTATCTACTTCTCAGGTGTTCACTGAATCGCACATGAGAGTTGTCCGCATATTTCTTAGTCGTGGCATCGGTGGAATCTATGGGATTTCCAACATTCACCAAACGTTTGGATTTCAGATCGAGATCATCGGTCATGGCTTTATCCACATAATTATCTAGCATGATTCGTTCAAAATCGGCATTCCCCCGTCGACGTATTTTTTAGTCGCCGTATCTGCGAGATCTATCGGCTCTGGAAGATTGTAGAGCTTCTTATCATTTATGTTCAAAGGTTCCTCTCAAGGTTCGTATCTCCGAACGTAACGTTCATCCAAGTTGGCAACGTCATAACCATCGCCAACTTCGAGCGTCTTCCTCTTGTTTTTGGGTCGACCTTCGTCGTCACTTCTACCAAATGTATCGACTGGCATGTTGTTTTGAGGTTTTTTGTTTTAAAAAATATATTTCAATGCAGTTTTTTAAAAATGAATTATTTCACTTATTTTATTTTTTGTTTTATTTGATTAAGTTTTTTTAAATAATTTTTTTTACCTTTATATATATTATAAAAAAAAAATCTCTCTCTCTAATGTAAATCGTTGAGAATGTCTTGAAACCGATCTCCTTCCGACCATCTCTTGAGAACGTAGAGACACAGGTGACCGCAAAACACTTGATCTGGTGATTGCACTCATTCCGTGTTGTAACTAACCATCGATTCATTGAAATAGTTCTTTATTTCTTTCGGCGGAGAGATTCCGTAGCTGTCGAAATAATAATTCTTCTTCCCGTTCTTGAACCATGCCACCCAGTGAGTACCTTCACCTGATAAATCGTCTAGATTTAAAATTCTGCATTCCGATTGTCGAGGTCTTCTCTTCGGCAAGGCATCTCTGGAAAACACGCCTAGAAAATCTTTGATTTTCAAATCCTTCGCCGCATTCAACAGATCGATGTTGAATAGGGGTTCGTTAGGTAAGACGACACCTTCTATGGATATCTGTATTTTCTTATTCATAAATGTATATATATTTTTTTTATTTATTTATTTTATTATAATTCACTAAAATTACGTTATTTTTTAAATTTTTTTTCTTTTTCTTTTCAAACTAACTCTCTCAATGTCTCTATCAACTTCCATAATCTTGAATCCGTCTAATTCCTCTTGATCTTCTGGAATCTTATCGCCCTTAATCATATTCAAAGTCCAATTTCCGAGTGCCAAAGTTCTTATTTTATCGTCTAAGACGAATCTCTTATCGTCATCAGCCTTCAAAGAAATCTTGTTGACTATTTTGATATACACGTCGTGATTGCCACTTCGAATCGATTTCATAGTCTTGTACACTGCTGCACTTCCGAACAGACAATCTTTATACTCTCGGAAAGAGATGTTTTTCTTCACCACGCATGCTTTAACTCCTTTGCACTTCTTGATCTCTTCACCTTCAAGGCGATAAGCGTACAGTTTGGGTCTCAAACACACGAATTCAACGATTTGTTTACCACCGCTCTCGTCCTTAAATTTACCCAACACCTTCTTGTTGTCGTTCGATTGAATGTTGGATGGGTGATCGATGGGATAATTGCTCGTGTCGAACCAGGCGGCCATGTCCGGAGATGTATCGCGGTAAATGCCTTTCATCTCTATCTCGTAAACCAAACTATCCATGTCAGTGAACAGTACTTCGGCTTTCTCGCCGAATTTCCGTTTGACGTAATCATAGTGAAACTCGTACATCAATCACTTGCTGATATCTAAGATGATCGGTCCGAGATTATAGGGTTTATCGAACTTAAGGTGCGTCTTTTGCATGTGAACTGCCACTAGATTTTCGTCGAATATGGTTCGGTGTCTGTAATTAGGTTTCAACACTAATTTTTTTGTTTTTATCTCAGACGTGACGAGTCGAATGTCGGTTCTCTTCCTGATGTTTCCCATCGATTTACTGTATTCGCAGTTGCTCATGAGTTTGAAGAAATCTTTTTTGAAATCATTCTCGGCTCGAATTCTGAGATTCGGGTTGAGATCGATGTATTTTTTCATCCAAGGCTCTTCGTCGAATCGAATGACGCGATGTATGTCGATTAATTTCATCCTATAATCAATGTGTTGTTTCAAATTTTCGCTTTAGACGATGTATATACATTTGTTAAATAAATTGGGAATGAGTTTTTTGTCGTCTCCTTTGATTGGTTCCATTCGTTAGGGAGCCAGTGGATAAGTGTAGATTGTGTAACTCTTCCGGATAGTTCAAATCGACTTCTAAAATGCAAGGATAGTCTCTCCATTTTTGCATCTCTTCCGGTTTTGTTTGCCATTCGAAATATCCAATCAGTAAAGAACAACACATGGCCTAACCATACAGATTATTAGCGTCCCAATATTGTATGTATTTATTCAATCATTCCGAATCGAAACCTTCTGTCATGTAGGGATTGATGGCTTCAGAATATCTGTGGGAGATTATCAAGACGCCACCTCTCGTGGCCTTTTTGAATATGAGCAACATGTCCACGTCGGATAATAATTCCATTTGGACTTCAGTGGTCTTCAACAGAGCGTTCCATGCCAGACCGGGTGCGGCTAAATACCAAGCCAGATCCAGATCGTAATTTCGATGACAGACGTCTCGAAAATTTTCGAACACATCTGCCAGGAGCAGAACGTCGGTCTTCAGATAGAGATCATGATAATCTCTCATGGTTTTCATATCGAATGATTTCCATATGTTTTTGGCGTGTTCGTAATTCTCGTCCGAAATGGCGGATTCATATAATTTCGAATAAAAATCTTCTTTTGAAGGTAACGCGGTGTCGTCGAATCTCTTTAGATCATTCATGTAATCATAAGGATAAACTCCTTTCCTCAACATGATGTCTACTCGTTCTCTGAAGTGTTCACTCGTGATTTTAAATTTATCCTTGCTCATGTTATCAACTAATTTTTCCAGAGCGATTAACATGAATTTAAAACTATCGATGAAATGTATGCCTCTACGAATGGATTTTGTTTTTTCTTCCAACGTCTTTCCATTGATTACTCTTTTCTTCTCCATGAGCTTCCATTTTGTGAAGGTAATGTATCTTTCTTTGCAGTTCGCGATGCAAGTTAATTCTTCGTGGGAGGTGCTGAGATTTTTCATGAACAGATGACTGTCATCACCCGAGAGATTGTGAAATATCACCGGATAGAAAGTGGCATTTCGATATTTTAAATTACACTTGCTGTGAGCCGGACCGCGATACAGACCCGTGTAATGATCGTGGTCTCTGACCTTCTTATTTTCCTTTGAATTCTCATAGAATGATTGTCTGCATATGTGACATTCGATGGCTCTGTTATTTTCATTCTGCTACTCTCGCGTGATGATCATTTTTGCCAGAGTTTTGAATTTATCATATAAAATTTGAATTTTCAATTCTAACTCTTCCACAAACTTTTGAGCTACATCATCGTCTTCTCACCATTTCATGTAGATGAAGGGACCCATGTCGTGTTGCGAGTCAAAAGCACATTTCACATAAATGCAATAGCCAGAAGGCATGTATTTTTGATATATCTTTCAACGTAACTTTGAATAGCGTTGGATTGGCAGGAACTCATTTTCACGGTGAAGCATTCTAAATCAGCGTACACGACGAATGGTATTTTTAAACTTCTATTGTGATTTCGAAAGTTTAGAATGGTTTTGGGTTTAGGCATTTCAACGGCAACACCTTGATTTTCGTTGCAATATTCCTGATGTTTCGCTAACGATTTTTCACTGTGAAATGCATTCTTGCAGTTACAACATAAATTTGTCGTTTCTTTATGTTTACTACTCTGGCTCTACAGTAATCGGCTCGGATTTGTTACCCAACAATAATGTTGATTGTCACCATTTTAAATCAATAATAAAATAATTGTCTTTTCTCTTCCAAGATATGAAGTATGTCTGAGAGGATAGATCGTTTGTTTTTCCTCATCGTATCCCAAGATGTTCACTGCTACAGTGGGATTTTGAACCTCGAAATGTTCGATGTATTTTAATGGCGTTGGAAAAGTCACTCCAGTCCAATAAAGATTTTTACAAGTCTCCTCATAACGAGAAACTCTCTTGGGATGGATTTTGATGAGGTATAAAGCGGAGGTGACTGCCCGTTTAAAACACTGATCATCTTTATTTTTCACGTTGACCGTTGACCATCGCTTTTTTTTTAGCTAAGAAATATGGTAATTCCATGTAGGAAGATGCTTTCAACAAATCGTTTTTAGTTAGATGAATTTCGAGATTCAACACCTCTTTGAACGTCCAATTACTACCTTCATGTTGATAATTTGTGAGAGACGTCATATCTTGTCTTTCATTGTTTTGAAAACGTCCGATAAATCTAAACCTCGCAATACAGGTTGGATGTTAGATCTGAAATATGCATTTCTCACGATGCTCTCACCGGAGTTCACGTTGATTTTATTCATCAAGCAATGGAGTATCATCTTAATTTTTAGTCCCATGTCCATGTGTTCGTGAAACAAATCCAATACTTTTTTCTTCACCCGTTCCATGAACAATTTCGGATTGACTTTCTTGAACGAGGGAACCACGTCAAAAGTTTTAAAAATGCCTTTTATCGCACTCTCCCATTCTATGGGATTCGATTGGAATGCTTCCGTGATGAGTCATGCTACATATTCTTCTCCTTTCCCTTCGTCGATTGCTCGTCGAATTTCATTCTATATATCTTGTTTGTCTAGATTCTGAACCGCATCACTCGTTTTCATTTTAGTTTTTTTATTTTCTTTTGAAACTTGAAATTCTTCGACGGCTTTTCGTTTGGTTGTCTTCTTAGTTTTTTTTTTCAACATTGGCATTTCGATTCCCTTTGCCACCTTTTTCTTCTCATTTTTCACAACTGGAACGTTTTTTGATGTCGTTGCTATCAGCATTTCGTTTGCCTTTCCATCCAGCAAACTACGTAACTCTTCATGTAACTATTCTCATAACTCCTCGCATATGATCTCTCTGATCTCTCTAAGTTTTTCATCATGCTCCATGTTTCATTTTTAATCATCAGGTCTTACTGCCACCGGCTTATTTTTTTCCGCAATTTGAATCTGTTTAAGTTTGTTCACTTTTGATCTTTCGATTTTTTTCTTCCTTAACGTGAGAAAAAATTAAATTAATACGAGAAAAAAATACATTAAAATTTAAACTTTTTATTTATATATATATATATAAAGAGAAAAAAACACTTTTACAAAAATTTCACATTAAAGAAAATTAAAAATTAAAAACTTTTTTGTATATATATAGAGAGAAAAAAATTTCTTTAACAAATTATTATTTAAACACAAAATTCAAAAAAGTTATATTATTTACAATAATTCATGAAAACAAAAAAAAAGATTAATCAATTTTTTATGTTCCTTAATGTTCCTTAACGTGAGAATAAATTGAATTAATGCGAGAAAAAAAGGACATTGAAATTTAAACTTTTTATTTATGTACATATAAAGAGAAAAAAACTTTTACAAAAATTTCACATTAAAGAAAATTAAAATTAAAAACTTTTCTTGTATATATATATATAGATATATATAGAGAGAAAAAAAAACACAAAATTCAAAAAATATATATTATTTGCAATAATTCATAAAACAAAAAAACAAATAATTGATCATGACAACAACACCTAAAAGTTGCGAATTGAAATTGAAATGAGTCAAAACGTGTAAGAAACTCAGTTGTAAAATCTACAGATTACAATGACATGATGCCATCGAATTGAACGAGATCAAGACGAAGGGCTTACAGCACAAATACGACAGATATAGCATGCCTTTGAAATTGGATGAAGCCACGCTCGATTTGTTTTACGAGTATGAAAGCGATCTACAGAATATTCTCGTCACCAAAGACAGAGAATTCGATAAGAGTGATTTGTCTTTACCCTACGGAAGTTACATATATCCAAAAATCTCTCACGAACTTGTGAACAAATCGGGTGGTGAGAGCACGTTGACCGGAGTAAAAAAACTCACAAAAGTAAAGATAAACATTCAACACATTCACGAAAAAGGAGAAGACATAACCGTCAACATGCTAATAACAGACTTGGAAATATAAAAAACAATAGAGAGACTGATTTTTAGCTAAGAAGAAGGGGAAAAAAAAGAAAAAGTAATGAGATCTAGAGATGTTCAATCTCACTAGATCTCATTACTTTTTTTGTTTTCCTCTTTCTTCTTATTCTTCTTCATCGCCCAGATATATGATAATAACGTCTCCTTTTTTCTCAAATTTCAGTGTCGATTCTTCTTTTCTTTTTTTGTGATATATATAACACATTTGTTTCTCTCTATCATAATTATGAATGAATGTGGTGCATCTCTTGGCAACACTCACATCATTACCATTCTCTTCAGAAGGTGGTGGTAGTGGTGGTGGTGGAGGAGAACAACTCATTCTTCTTCGTTTTAATTTCCACCATCTATTCCAATCTTTAAACTCTTTTTTCAGTTCTTTCCTGAGATATCCATCATTAGTGTCCAATTGTTTTTCCACATCTTTTTCCCATTCTATCCCGTGATATTCATCATTATTGTTCAATAAAAAGCCTACCTTTTTATCCATTTTTTATATTTTTATACTTTATATAATTATATAATTTTTTTACTTCATAATAACATACTCAAAAGTGCTATATTCTTAAATGGCGAATCCAGACCAAACAGCAAACCATTACCGAGTTGCTCAACATTCCGTCCACTCTTCAGATAGAGACCGTTTCCACTGAAAGAGTTGCCACCTCTAACAGGTTTTAGATACAATCCTTCACCGTAGTCGTCTATGTAGACGTGACACATGGCTCCTCCCTTCTTCAAAAACAGTCCGGCACCACCCATTAATTTCTGAACTGCCGAACTCGCGAGTCCCGGGAGAGCTCCCACGCCGAGAGTCTGCCCGATAGTGGGCAATAATTTTCCAGCGAGTTCTGCCAATAGTGGTAGGAAACCGCCTTTCATTCTCAAATTGTATTTCAGTTGAGCGGGACTCAATCTCACCATCAACCCTCTTCCATCACGAATCACTTTCTACATCCTTTTGATTTGACTTCTGGTCCAAGCGATCAAATCCCAACCGCCACTTGCCAGATCTTCGTGAGTGAATTTGATTTTCACTGCCTCGCCTCGAGTTGTTAAAGCTCTCTTAAGTTTCTTCCTCTGTCCTGCGGATATGTTCATGTTTTTAACCATGTATTGAGTCATAATTCTTTTTTTTTTTAAAATATATTTTGTTCAATTGTTTTTTGTTTAATGATAATTATATATATTAAATAATATTTTGTAAATTAATATTGCGTTTATTTTATTTTCTTATTTATATATATACGCAATATTTTTTTTTTTTGCTTTTTTATATTTCTTTTATGTGAAATCGTATCATCACCCTCTCTCCGAGAATATCTAACAGCTCACCATTTTGATCCGTCAATGTGGTTTTGAGACTATACAACGTGTCTAAAATCACTGGTAGAAAAACTAAATTTTGAGGTTGTTCCACGATCTTATAACCTGGCAACACATTGGGAAAGAAGGAATAGATCGTCAGTTGAGCGCTACCATTCACAAAGCTTCCAGCAATCACATCCACGTTCACCAGAATGCTATTGACTGCGAGAATGTCGACCGTATTTATGGATGCCACGTGGCCTCAATACATCTTTCGATTGAATCCCAGCATCCTGCCAATAGAATCGTCCATGTTGAAATCCACTCAAAAATTATCTTCCAAATCGAACATCGTCTGTAGGTTATTAGGGTTGGGAGCTAGTCTGACCTTGTTGCTTCCCTTTCCATCCATCTTCATTCATGTCTGAATGTAATTGTTCAAATCGTCTATGTCATAACTTCCTTTGGGAATTCGAATCTCCAACCAATCCGCTCCATTGGAATACTTGAACGAGTTATTCTTTTCGGTGACGTTGGGAAAGGAATAATACGTCTCCAGATTCACCAACGCCATCTCATATCTTTTCTCTCTAATCAATTCGATGGAAGGTTCGAATCGCCACTCACCACGATTTGAATGGATTGTTTTGCAGCCGTATTCTTGGCTATCCATTCTAGCAATTCTCCTTGTTCGAACATTATATTTTTATTTTTATTTATTTTTTCAAAACTAAATTATTGATGATTTATTATTATTCCTAATTTTTGTTTTCGCTCTCTATTTTATTATCATCAGAAACATAAAAATCCGCTCCGATATTTTCCGCGATTAAATTCGCTAGTCAAATCGATCATGATGAAATTGTGAAGTCCTCCATCTCAAACCCTCTTGCAGAATCTCCTGAATTCTGCTATGCTCATTCGTTTGCGACGTGATCTCCATAGATGTGATTGAGACTCTTAAGATCCTGGCTAAAGAGACACAGTAAATTAGCGTTCTCCCTTATCGTCTGTCTGGGCAGTCGAAAATAATTCTGTGACAGGTAGAAACAGTCCTCGTTGCTGTGATGACCCCTAACGTAATACGATTCGCATCGGTTCTGTCTCTCCAAAAGCAGATCATCGAAAATCATGAGATTCTTATCTTCCGAGTTTAATTCTCTAGGATCCAGAACGTCGCTAGCATTCTCATAAAATCGACACTCGATGTTCGAAGACGCATTTCTCTTTATCAATTCCATCGCCGCACCATCCAAAATAGTTGAAAGAGAAGCTTCACTTTTGTCAAATTCCTCCCTACTATTGAAAATTCTGGCTATGACGTCCTTAAGCAATCTACGATCCATGCACTCTCGAAGCAATCTGTATTCGAGTTGAACAAACTCTTGCCAAACATGAATAATCTGTCGTAATCCAACCAGTCGGGTTGCGATAACAGATTCATCAACAGATTGGTCTTTCCACAATTTGATTTTCACACTATCAAACCTCTTATGCTTTTGGGAAAGAACTCGTTATTCGACCTCTTGGTCACGGCGTCGTTTGAAGACATATCTTTGATGTTCATCTTTTTTATTTTTTGTTATTTTTTTAGATTTTCAAACACAATTTTTTATGTTTTTTCAAACTCAGTTTTATATTTATTTATATTACACCGTCGCGAGTTCTCTTCAATCCAGATCCATTCATCATTTTGGCTAAATCTTGTATGGGTACCACAGCACCCTTAAAATCTTTCCAACTTTTCGGTGATCGCTCTAATGTAGCTCGCTTCGCCGGTGGACTGATCAACTTGTTGATCAACACATCAGCCACCCTCTTGCCAGCCACAGAAGCGATCCTACCACTAGCTTCAGAAGCGGCTTTCTTACCAAAGCCGTCTTCTTACCAACCTCAAATGTAGTTGATGTGAGTTTTCTACCTGCATTGCTCGTGAATGCTCGCATTATAGAATCAACGACGCCAGAACCGCCTTGAATGTAAGTTCCGACGTATCCCCTGTTCTTTATCACCAACATATTTTTTTATTTTTATAATATATTTTGTTTTTTCGCTCGTAAATCTTTTGTTGTTTGAATACTTTTATTATTTTATTTATCTATTTTTTTTCTCTCTACTTATTATATATATATATATCAATCCTTCAATTCGTTCATCACCCTTTTATAATCTCGTCTATCCAAGACCTCTGCCTCAACAATTCATCACATATGCTCACTATCTCATTATCCACTCCAGTATTACCGGCGCGCCGACTAGCCATCAAAAATTTCAATCTCTCAAACAGAGCGTCAGAATCACTTGGAAGAAAAGTGGTTCTCACTCTTTTTCCAGTCACCGATTCAATGAATTTCTTATTCATACCCCATATAGGTTTCACCACCTTCGTCCACTTGTAACCTCTGTTGGCCTTAGGTCTCGTCTCTTTGGCATTGTTATTCCTCTTCATGGCGTGGGTCTGAACCAGAATGTCACCGTAATTGTCGTAATCCTCATCCGTGTAACCTCCAAGCTTGTCAAACCAAAGCAATTCGTGCAGTCCCTCAGTTTTTTGTACCTATTCGTACCGACATATAAATACTCATCATCCATCAAAACTTTGGTGTCACCCACGAAAGTTCTACCGTCCGAATCCTCACGAACTCCATACAACAGATCTCTCTTACCATTGTCCAACGGCGCGACACTATCAGTGGTAATAGTTGAAGCTGTATCATCGCTCACACTCGCATCGGTTTTGATTCCCATGGGAGCATAATCCGGTGTAGATTGAAAGGAATACTGCTTTGTAAAACTATCAGACAACGAACCCATTCTCAAAGAACTCTCTTTTATGGGTCTCAATTCTTCAACTATCTCCTTCTTGCTTCGTTCCAGAACCTCTGTCACAGGTTTGAATAGTTTGATGGTCTCTCATCTTAATTCCATCTCTCCCAATTGTCTGCTTCTGTCAGCTGATCAAATACTCTTCTTAACATGTTCATATTCGTCAAGAAGTTCGTCTCTTCGCTTAGAATCTTTGATGTGTAAAAACATTTTTGTTCTCTTGATTAATAATATTTCCTTTTTTAGAGTCTGGTAACGTAGATTATTTTATTATTCTCAAAATTAAATGTAGTTATTTTTATGTTTTTAAGTAAATAAAATCTTCTGTCTTTAATATATATAACTAAAACCAGTTGGGGAAAAACATTTTACAAATGAAACCTCGATAAATGGTTAAAATATTAAAATAACATCCAATTCAAACGTGTTAAAATCAGAAAGAACATGAATAATTGAAATCTCGAATAAAACATGTCAGTAAATGTAGCGTTTTTCAAAAAAAAACATCAATTAATCTTTTGAACTGTTTCCACTTTCATCCATAGAATAGTTTTCAGTTAAACGATTTAACTGACAATTGATTCATTGAATGAAAATTCGTAATACATTCAAGCATGACAAATGGAGTTCTCAGTAAGTTTATACAGTAAAGATCACTTTTGAAATGCGACCTGCTTGTCAGCCTGATAAAACAAACTGGTGATTGTAGTGCACAGGAGTTCTATTTATACTGTAAAAGTATAGAGATACCCATTGTGGGATTTTCCCAAAACTCAGGTTTTTCTGTTGAGTTTGGAAAATTCCACTATGGGTATCCCCACTTACGTCAGAAGTGGGGATACCCATAGTGGATTTTTCCAAACTCATTTTTTTTCTGTTTAGTTTGGAAAAAAAAATCCTCGATGGGTATCACCACTTTACACCCACTTCACATCGTTGGCGAACGTCAAGAAAACGTTTTGAGATCGATTTTCCCTGTCCTAGAATCCCCAATCGTTTTTACCGATTGGATTGCACTCTCGACCGTCTGAAACGCGATCGCGAACATCGGTGTCCCAGAATCTCCAAAACGCATTTTTGATGCTGTCCAAGAATCCCCAAAGCATTTTTTCTGGCGTTCGCAACATTCGCCAACGATCAATCGAAAGTCTAATCCATGAAGGCAACGTCGAGAAGATTTTTTAGGTTGATGTTTTCTTCGAATTTTCATACATTTTTCCTTCAAGTGAATATTTCGAATTCACACTCATTTGCCAACGGCTCTTTGAACGGTCTAAAATGCGATAACTGCTTTTGGGGATTCTGGGACATCGTGTACAAACAATGTTTTTTTACACTCTGTACACGATTTAACACTGAATCCCTATGGGTGTACATGTAAATGTACGTGTACGTATACAGTTTTTTGTATATGTGTCCTGGTATCCCCAATTATCACCTACTCATGAGTACGCATTAGAAACAATTCAATCTGAACAAATCGTACACGATGCATGCTTAAATGGGTACTGAAAGTTGTTTTCTTTAATATTGTTATTCATATTCCTAAATCGAAGCTATTTCGAAAATATCGAAACAATGAAGTGCGAAAAAAAATGTGTCTTACCAAGATTATCACATGATTACAGCTGTTCTAGATTGGTTAAAATGCAAAGTGAAATTTGTGGAATGTTACAATTATGGGAAATATCATTACATGATTTATTGCACGAAAAACGTAGTTAATGCATTTGATCGTGGTGGCGATGAAAATATTGAAACATCCATTCGCAAGTGTGTCAAATTTATTCATAGATTACACTCGTTCACGTCAAATAGATTGTAGATCGAATTTGCTGAAAGGTTAAAAATCATTATCGATTATTTCCTGTATCATTCTAACGATGATGAAAAAATGATGGTTTTATCGAAATAAGAAAAGCATAAAATACTTCTTTTGAAAAAAATGTCATCTCTTTCCTATCGTAATATACAACAAGTATTCGTTCTTTTGGTTGATGATGAGAAGAATAAATGTGTTGTTATTAAAAAAAGAAAAAAAAAAAAAGAACGTAAAATATAAAAAGAAAAAGAAAAAAGAAAAAAATAATCCAAAAACAAACAATAGAAAAATAAATAATAAGAATAGAATTTTTTTTATATATATATATATATAATTATAATTATGAGTAAAACGAATGATTCCATGGAATTGAGTGCTTGGTTTCTTCGAAGGGTACTGTGTAAAGCTTACTCGATCTGCATGAAATGAACAATTTCCTCACATCTTGCATGAGAGATGTCTCGGTTGTTGGGAGGAGAGAGAATTTAATCACATTAATCATTCATGTCTCACGATGGAATGGGAAGACATTCTCACTATGTATTTCATGCGTGCATTGGAATACATCTGACACGACATGATCGAATGTTGGAGGCAATGCGTGTCTTGCGTCGGAGAACCTGAGCCCACAAAATCAGAATAGGTGAAGTTAGCGCATCAATGTCTCACCACCGAAGACAGAGGATGTGTTTTGGAATATTTGTTGGAAAAAGGGAGACCACCACCACTAAAAAAAATTTCCGATGGGAATCACGTTTTTTTTAATTCCTTGTTGAAGGAAACCATTAAAAAATTTTTTTTTTTCATTAAATAATAAGGGGTGAAAATACAAAAAAATAATAGACATAAATAAATAAATAAAAAATAAAATGAAAATGGAAACTCGAAGTAAAAAAATCTATCCATCATTAATGAAGTCGAGCGTCTATCCCATGGCACCTCTTCTACCACCAGAAAGTAGTGACGATGTGGAGCAGAGGTATCAAATTGAACAAATCAATAGAATTCAATCATATCTGATGTGAGAGAGAGATTCTCGTCATTCGCTCAATAAGAAATATTCGAGATTAGAGAAATTTGTGAACGGTGTGGATTTAACACTCATCGTGACCTCTATGGGTTTGAATGTTGCCGGAATCACTCTATTGTCAGAGGCCGTTGTTGTTCTTCCAGTCGTGTTGGCCATAGAAGGATTGGCTTTGACTGTCGGATTCGTCAGTATGATCAAAAATTAAATTGCAAAGAAATTATCTGTGAAGGCCAAGAAGCACAAAAACATCAGCGTTTTGACCTATGCAAAGACTGACACCATGTCGGATAAGTTCTCTCTAGAATTGGAAGATGGTAGGATTTTGGACGGTGAATACATCGATATATTGTATGAAAAACAAAAATACGAAGTCATGAAAGTGAAGATAAGAGTCAAGAGTCGTCAGATTTTCAAGGAAGAAATCAAGGATTCTCTCGTGGAAAAAGGTAGGGAAGAAGCGAGACAATCATTTCGTAAATTGTTGGATCCCAAAAAGATTCCAGAAGCAATCGATTGAAAAAATAATAATATATATATATATATAAAAGAAAAAAAAATTATATATAAATTAAAAAAAATACGAAAAAATAAATAATTAAATATATACGAAAAACAAAAACAAATGTATTGCGTAAAATGCAAGAGAGTTACCGATACTGTTAACGTTAAAAAAGTACTGATGAAAAATAAAAGTCCCATGCTTTGCAGAACGTGTAAAGTGTGCAGTTTGACCAAGATGCAATTCGTCAAATGCGGTGCCAGTCTGATGAATAAATTGATTAATAATCTACCCGTCAAAATGCATCTGCCAGGACATCAATTCACAGGACCTGGCACGAAATTAAATAAGAGATTGAATCGAGATCTGACACCTAAATCTTGGAGCAAACCCACCAATAGGGTGGATTCAGCCACTTACGCTCACAATCTGTGCTACGGTAAACATCCCGATGTCGAGACTTGTAATCGAATCTACGATAGGAACATGTTGATGATGCAGAAAAATATACAGAATCCCACTAGGAGAGAGAGACTCGAATGTTGGCTGGTCGGTAAAGTGATTGGTACCAAACGTCGATTTGGATGGGGTCATAAAAAAATGTCCAGAATAAATTATTAATTAATACATTGTTGAACGAACTACACAAGCTTGTCATGCATAAATTTTGAAGGAGAAGGGTGTTCGTGAAGGGTCTGGATCAGATCTGGCTGGCCATTCTAGTCGACAGGAAATCGGATTCGAAACGGTACGAGGGTGTTAAATACATACTGACAGTCATCAACGTGTTTTCAAAATACGGATGGATGAGACCTTTGAAGAATAAATCGGGAGCTTGTATGGCCGAGGCTGTAAAGAGCATATTCACATCGTCTTCTCGAAAACTAAAATTATGGGTGGACAAGGAATTTTACAACAGCCACGTTCATCCATTGGTCGACCTCTATTCCATCACAAACGAAGGAAAAGCTAATGTGATCGAACGTTGGAATAGAACCCTAAAGGAAAACATGTACAAGTATTTCACGGCCAATAAGACTAAGAAATATATCAACATTCTAGACGAACTGGTCGAAAAATACAACAACACATGACACAGTTCGATCAAGATAGGGGGCTGCGAATATTCGAAATTCGATTCGAAATTCGATTCGAACTTCATTATTCGTTTCGATTCGATTCGAACATAGTAATTCGAAAGTGTTCGAATCGACGATTCTTTGAAATGGGCCTACTTTTATCATAAACTCGCTTGGAAACCCTCAGATTTCCCATATTTATCACCCGTTGAAATTGATGAATTAAAGCACGTATATTAATAACAACGCGATCTGGATCCATCATATGTTATACGTTATTTTGTCGCAAATGTCCCGTTGGTACACTCAAGTAATCACTAGATCAATGCATAACTTCGATCAACACTGTGTTCCATTTTTTTTGTGAGTAGACAGGTGGTTACAATACATCAAAGGTTTTTTGCCGACACTGGTCTGCGAATAAATTGTAGCAATGTAGATACGCAGAGAAGAGCGCAAGTCACTCAAACGATAATTTCAAAGCGATGCCAACAACTCACTGAACTATGTTGTTCACCAATAAGCATGTGAATGCTTAGGTAAGGATTCGATCATTTGCTAGCCTGAATCGAGCATTATTCTGTTCTGTGGAATTATACTCTTTAGAACATTGTGTGACTTCATTCTTCAATATGGCATCAAACCAGCCTCAATCCACGGTCCACAAATATTTTATGCACAATAAACTCGCAGAGACTTACACGTGTATTGAGTGCAATGTTGTGTATAAAGTACACTCAACCGGCCCGACGACACCCCTATGGAACCACCTTCTCAAGAAACACCCGGCGTTGCACACACAAGCTATTTCAGCGAAGTCTAGTAACGATGGTTATTTCTGAGTAACATGTGGAGGATTATTCCCACGAGGCATTAACGAATGGGAATAACTTTCTCGTATTGCATGAAAAATAAACATCCTAGGCTACTACAGGAATGTGAATTATGGTGTTTATTATATTCTTCGACCTTTATCTATGATCAGTTCGAACATGTACAGGGAGCATATAAAAAGGAAGTTATCCAAGGAGAAAAATTCCGCCCGACATCGTATTTCTTAACGACGAAATTCGATTCGCGTTTTGATTCGAAATTCGATTCGATTTTGCAAATTCGATTTCGAAATTCGATTTGACGAAAATTTGTGATTCGCAGGGCCCTAGATCAAGATGATGCCTGCAGAAGCTAGCAATCCTCGAAACGAAAAATGCGTCTTCGCGAATCTCTATTCCAAAATGACCAAGACCAAGAAAAAGCCCAAACCACCGAAATTTGCAATTGGTGATCGAGTGAGAATCACTTCTTATAAGTCATGCTTCGAGAAAGGTTACACTCCTCGATGGACTGAGGAAATCTCTAAGATCGTTAGAATATTTTACACAGATCCAGTGACTTACAAAATAGAAGCGTCAGAGGATGATGAAGATGATAGCAGAGAAACCATTGGAACATTGATCAATCTCATTCTGCGATCGATGTAATGTTTCAGATTTTCGCAATAGACCACATACATGCGTTTGTGATTTAAATTAGGAATGAGTTTTTCGATGTTGTTCACTTTCATTCATTCAGGAGCCAGCAGATAATCGTTGTGTAGATCATGTAATGTTTCCGGATAGTCCAAATCGACCTCTAAAATACAAGGATAATGTCTCAAATTTTGTTTTTCTTCCATCGTTTCGACTCATTTGAAATTTCCGATTGGTAAAGGATGACTCATGGCCCAACCATACAAATTATTAGCATCCCAATACTGTATGTATTTACTCAGTTTTTCTGAATCAAAATCTTTTCCCATGTGAGAATTATTAGCTTTAGCATATCTGGTGGAAATCATTGAGATGCCACCCCTCACAGCCTTTTCGAACATGAGCAACATGTGAACGTCCATTAATAATTCCAATCGAACCTCGGTCTTCTTCAAGAGAGCATCCCAAGCAAGTCCGGGTGCTGTTAAATACCAAGCCGGATCTAGTTCATAATGTCGATGACACACTCGTCGAAAATTTTCGAACACATCAGTCAAGAGAAGCACGTTGGTTTTCAAATAGAGGTCATGATATTCTCTCATGGATTTCATGTTGAATAATCTCCACACTTTTTGTGCGTGTTCATAATTGTCATCAGAAATGTGAGACTGGTATAATTTCGAATAAAAATCTTCTTTAGGAGGTAGAGCGACGTCGTCGAATTTCTCGAGATCACACATGTAATCGTAAGGGTAGACACCTTTCCTCAACATGACGTCCACCAATTGTTGTCGATCATCAAAATGTTTACTCATGATTTTAAATTTCTCCTTATTCAAACTGTTGACTAATTTTTCCAGACTGGCCAACAGCAATTTATAACTGTCGATGAAACAAATCTCTCTGCAGATGGGAATCGTTGTTTTCTCACTCAATCCTTCAACCTGTATCTTTTTATCAATGACCTTCCATTTAGTGAAGGTAATGTATTTTTCATCATTTTGCGCGATGCAGCTCAACTCCCCCTCGCTGACATCCATATTTTTCACGAACAGGTGACTGTCAGAGCCCAAGAGATTGTGAAATATCACCAGATAAATTACATTTGTTGTGAGCAGCGCCACAAAACAAACCTGTGTAGCGATCGTGATCTCTAACTTTTTTTTTATTATTTTCACAGTTATTATCGAATGGTTGTCTACAGATGTGACATTCAGTGTTTTTTTTGTATTCTTCCCGTTGCTCTGGCGTGATGATCATGTCTTTGTATTTTTTAAATTTATCGTATAATTCTTGAATTTTCGATTCTAATCCTTCCACAAATTTTTTAGCCACATCGTCGTCATCTGAACATTTACTGTAAATGAATGGGCCTAATGATTCTTGATCGTCTAAAGAACATTTCACATAATAGCAATAGCCTGAAGGTACGTGCTTCTGATATTTTTACATGTAACTCCTACGCTCATTGGGCTGGCAAGAATTCATTTTCGTGGTGAAACATTCGAAATCAGCATAGATGACGAAAGGCAGCTCCAATCTTTTTTTTGTAGTTGTAAAAGTTCATGTAAGTGATAGGTTTAGGCATTTCGATGGCAACTCTTGACTTTTCGTTGCAATATTCCTGATGACGCATCAACGATTCTTGACAATGGAATGAATTCATGCAGTTGAGACAGAAAAATCTCTCGCCCTTATGTTTAGAAGTCTGCTTCGACAACAATTTACTCATATTTTTAATCCAGCAATAATGTTGATTGTCACCCTCGGAAATTAATAACAAATTAACAATCTTTTCTCTCTCTTTGTGCAAAGTCAGTCTGAGAGGATAGACTATTCCTTTTTTATCATCTCCCTCGTATCCCAAGACGTTCACGGCCATGGTGAGATTTAGCTTTTTGAAACACTTGATGTCTTCCATTCATGTTGGGAAAGGCACTCCCATCCAATTGAGATTTTTACAAGTCTCCGCGCACTTGGAAACTCTATCGCTATGCTTTTCTACAAGATATAAGGCCGATGTTATCGTCCATTTGAAATACTTGCTATCATCTTTATTTTTCAAGTTAACCACAGCTTTTTTATTATATAGGAAACGAGGCAATTCTATATAGGTAGACGTTCTCAAAGGATCATGTCTGTCCACGAGAATATCGAGATTCAATATCTTCTCGAAACGTCCAACCACTTCCCTTTTTATGATAAATAGCCATAGATTCCAACATGTTGTCTTTCATCACTTTGTAAGCATTGGATAATTTGTCGTCTCCGAACACAGCCTCCATTTTAGATTGAAAATAGGTATCTTGCACCATGCTGTCACACGTGTTCATGTCAACCCTTTTCATCAGACAATGCAAGAGCATTTTTATTTTTAAACCCTTATCTATATGTTCTCAAAATAGATCCAACACTCCACCCTTCGCCTATTCCATGAACAATTCGGGATCGAGATTTGTGAGACGAGGAATCACCTCGAAAGTTTTAAAATATCCTATAATGGTGATGTCTTGTTCTGTCGGAATCAACGATTTCTCTAACGCTTTGGTCACGATTCCCTTTATACCATCGAGTCCCTCGTTTTCCTCCAGCACTCTCTGGAGTGCATCCATCACTTTTTGTAACGAATTGTCATCTCGAATCGCATTCCTTTTCAATTTTTTTATCATTCTCTTTCGAAACCTGCCTGCTTACTATTCATTTAACAGTCTTCTTCTTCTTGTTAGTGTTCACAGTCGTTTGTTGAGGTTGTTTCGTCTTCTCATTTCTTGCTACCTTGTCATTTCTTGCCACAATTCGAGTTTTTGCCTCGGTTGTAGACCTTTTGTCCATCCCTTTCCCATAGAGTAAATGATCGATGCATTCTTCTTTTTTCACATGTTTAACACCTTTCAAATTCAATAACTGATGTACTCTCATTTGTAAATTAACCAGTGTTTGATCATAAGTCTCCCCATGCACAAGCTCAATTAATTCTCCTTTGGTGCTATAATGGCTGTAATTTTTAATTCTTAGATTTCTACAGTACTTTTTCAACTCAGATATGGTAGAGAAATACAACTTTTCCACTTTAGACGTTTTTGTTTTTGGCATTTTTTATGTTAAAACTTCTTATTTTAATATATATTATTTAGAGGTTTTTTTTATAAAAAAAAAATGATTTGTGAATTTTTTTAAACTTCTTATTTTAATATATATATATATTTTCTTTTAACACAAAACACCAATTTTTTTTCTAGTGAAATTCAATTTTTTTTTTAAAATGCTAAACACCAATTTGTTTTCAATTGAAATTCAATTTTATATAATGCAAATAATAAATTAAGACGATTTGGGTACATTGCATCCGAACTAATCATTTATACATTCAACCCCATCAGTAAAAAAAGCAAATAATAGACAAATAATTGTGTACTGTAGAAAACCAGGTCATTTCTTTCTCACTCGTATAAAGAAACGACCTGGTTTTTGTTTCTTTACACGCGTGAGAAAGAAACTCACTCATTCCTCATTCAATTTTTCACTTAGTTCAGTGTGATGACACCCAGTTATTCATTATGCAAACATTTCTAAGTTGTGAAAGCAATCACGCTCCATTATTAATTTCCATCCAGCGAGTGTGCATTCCTCAAGAAAAAATTGAATATTAATGGATTTTTTCCCAAGTCGTGATGAATTTATAATGTCAAATCTGTCAGAAGGATATTTACCTTGAAAGTATTCTGTTTAGTGTTTTGGAAGATAAAGTGAAAAAGCAAATTTACCTTTGAGAAAGTATGTTGTTCTAAAGGAATTAAATCGAATTTCTGGATTAGTTCTTTTGAAATATTTGGATAAATATTACATCCGTAGATCCAAGATAAATTCTTGGGGTTAAACATTTCAATCTTGTCCAATAAAATCATCGACAAATCATTGTGATATTTGTAGATTAGATCCAGAGACGTTTCACTCAGTTTTAAAGGTAAGACACTTTTTTCCATAATCCTGTGTTAACCCACTATTTTCCATGTCTGTTAATTCAATAGGGTTGTGAGATTCTAACCTGTAAATTTTAGTGTCAATCTTGGAATACCGTTTGACTCTTTTTAATTTTAATATGGAATTTTTAGGTGTGGAGGAGTTCATGACTGATAATTGTTTTATGTCGTAGTTAGTTGAAATTTTTTTTTTATAAAAAATATAATATTTTATGGTTTTTTTTAATGATAATTATTATTAATTGTAAAAATATTTTTTTAATTTTTTTTGTTTCATCTTATATATATATATATGAAAAAAATAATAAAATAACAACTTTTTTTCTTTAATGACAAAAAAAAACAAGCACGTAATGGTCGCGCCTACAATTTTTATTTTCAGTTCGTGTTCAGTACACATTTTTGTTTTTTTAATAACATATTACATACATTTTTTTTGTTTGTTCATTCGTTTGTTCATTTGTTCATTGTTGCTTTGTTTTCAATCAGACTTGAGCGTGCGCTCCATCTCGAATGATAAACTTGAGTTTTTTACCAGATCGATCTACGAAATTCACCCTCGATCGAACCGTGGTCTTTTACCATGGGAATCCACATCCCGGATCGAGTGTTTTACTGGCCCACTCATGATCGCGAGTTTTTTTTGCTGGACCAATTTTTACATTCACCTCGATGGAACCGCTGTCTTTTACCACAAGAATCAACGTTCGATTTCGTATTTTTCTGGCCCGAATTTTAAAAACGACAGTGTCTTTTCGAAATTTTCCCAATGGAAAATCTCGGTGTTAAATCTGGACCACGAGTGGTTCAGGAATTCTAGGCATGAAAAAGTTGACAAAAAATTCACCCAATGGAAAAATCAGTGTTAAAATCGTCCAAAAAGCGGGATGGAGAATCCCGGAATTTTTTAGCAATTTTTTGTCAAATTCACTCAAAGTACTCCAGAAATGTTCAAATTTGAAACATTTTCCGGGAAAAACCCAGGGTTTTCTGGGAAAAATTGAATTATTTCTGGAAAAACCCAACAAACACAATGTTTTTAATGGAAAAATTTAAGTTTTTTCTAAAAAATAACCCCAAAATAACTAACTTTTCTGGACCACTAAATTTCTGGGCCAACACGATTGTGGTGGTCCAGAAACAGCACTATCCCGCTACTGACATGAACTGTCAACATTCAGACCTGTCACAGACGATTTCATCCGTAAATTAATAACAAACTCACCATCTAAACGTTTTATCCTAGATCCAATTCCCACTAGTTTACTGAAATCTTCTTTGCCTGAGGTGGTACCTACTATAACCCCAAACCCAAATTTTAATACTCCTGTCCGGATCGGTACCCCCCCCCCCCCCTCCCGAGTTCAAACAAGCTGAAGCACTTGTTACACCTCTTCTTAAGAAATCAGATCTAGACGAAAACACTCTTAAAATTACAGACCAGTTTCTAACTTGCCATTTTTATCAAAATTCTCGAGAAAACCGTTCTCTCTCAGCTTAGAGACCATCTTACAATAACCTCTGTCCTTGACACATTTCAGTTGGCTTACTGAGAGAACCACAGCACTGAAACTGCGCTTTTACACATCGCAAATTCTTTGCTTAGTCATGCTGACGAGGAAAGAGCAACTGTGTTGACTCTATTGGACCTATCAGCTGCATGTGACACAATTGATCATCAGATACTGCCTGAGAGGCCCCGGACCACTTTTGGTATCACTGAAAATGCCCTCAAATGGTTTTCATCATATCAGATTTCTGATTCAGATTTTTATTTTGCGGTATAAATATACATGTATAACAGATTTGATTACAGAGTTATTGTCACATTCCATAATTCAGATGTATACACCGCACGGAGATGACATAGCCAGATTGGCTGTCTACCTGTCACCCCCTTGTAATAAGTATGTTATCCTCAACACTGCAATTCGACTGGGAACTAAATATTATTAAATGTGTAGCTTTACCTTGGACATCCATAAATCAGTACTATTTTAAAATCTGTTCTTCACACCCGGTGGCTCACTGTGAAAGGCAATGGGATGAGATACTCAGATGTACTTCGAACTTGGAGAAAGATGTGTATGACGGATTGACGGTTAACCTGGCGAAGGACGCAACAATTTAAGGAAAATCTATTTAACCCTGGAAAAGATAATGATAGCGTTTATGCAAGGCGTACTATGCATTACAGTCGGGACAATATGGATTGTTACATTGGACATTAGCGGCATATGATTATAAAAGTTTGAGTTTTCTTTTGAATTCATTACGGATAATGAAGTTATGAAATTCGTCTCCCAGATTATTCCATAATCTTGGGTACGCGAACATGGGTAACTTATCCAGCGATCTTGTCCGTGTTTTGTTCACCCGTATTTTCTCCGTTTGCCTGGTGTTCATATATGATGGGTTGTGTGGGATGCTAAAGTAGTTATTCAGGGACTGGGGAAGTATATCTTGTTTCCAGTCAAACATGAAAAGGCAGGCCTGTAATATAAACACATCATTCACTTTAAGAATCTTATCTTTTAAGAACAGAGGATCTGTGTGCGATTTATAATTTTTGTTATTTATAATTCGGAGTGAACGTTTCTGTATTGTAAGAAGTTTTCTTACTGCTTTTGAAGTGCCCCATATATGGATACCATATACCAGATGACAGTGAACTAATGTATAATATAACGTTTTTAGAGCTTCGTGTGGTAATATCTTTTTTACTCTGTTTAGTGCGTAATTTGCCCATCTTATTTTATCGCTGATTTTAGATATATGGGCTTGGTAAGATAAGGTTTCGTCAATGTTTATTCCCAGAAATTTAAAAGTTTGTTCCTCCTTATGGGTACCCACTCTATCGATTTTCTTATAGTTTATAAAAATTTCAGGCATTTCAGTATTCCTATTATTAGGCGTTGGATTTATCAACATATACTTTGTTTTATTCGCGTTTAAGACTAACTGGTTGGCCGAATACCACTCAAACACTTTGTTGAGTTCATTATTGGTGCGTGTCGCCAGAAGCTCGACGTTCGAGGACGATTCGAATGTAGAAGTATCATCAGCAAATGAAAGAAGATTTGATGATGTTGCGGTACTGATATCGTTAATATATAACAGAAATAGTATTGGACCAAGTATAGATCCTTGTGGAACGCCACACGTTATTTCGGCTAAATCAGTTTTTGTCCCCATATTGGACGTATTGGTACCTACTGGATAAGTAGCTCCTTATTCCTCTGAATCCATATTTCCAGTTTACACAACAGAATGTTGTGATTTATAGAGTCAAAGGCCTTAGAGAGATAATACTGCTAAGGTATTATGTTTGGTATCTTTGATGTTTTCTGATCCTATATGCTTAAGAAGTCGCATCACGGGATGTGTGGTTGAGTGAAACTTTCTGAATCCATATTGATGATGGTAAAGAATGTTGAATGAATCTAAGAATTTTGTTATTCTATTGGACATAAGTTTTTCTAGTACTTTAGAGAAGGCTGGTAAAATACTGTTCGGCCTGTAATTATTGAATTTATGTTCGTCGCCTGCTTTGAAAATGGAGATTACTTTACCTATCTTCATTTTGTTAGGAACTATGCAATGAGTAAACGAGTTGTTAATTATGTGGGTCAGAGGTTCTACGATCTTATCAATTGTATGTTTAAGAAGGTAAGTGGTCATACATTCATAATCCTCACTATATCTAGATTTAATTGAATTGGCAACATTTATTATTTCAAGCGGTGTTGTGGGGGTTATGAAAAAGTTATGTGGAGAATTATTTTCCATGTAATCTAAAATATTGTTGTTTTTTGTGTGTGTGTGTGTGGGGGGGGGGGGGGGGGGGGGTGGTGGTTATTTTCTCACTCGTAATTTTCCCTATATTTGAGAAGTAATTGTTGAATTCTTGAGCAATTTCATTGGGATTGTTTAGTTCCTTATTTTCCTCTTTTACAAAGAATGATGGCAAAGAGGACACGCATTTTTTTCTGTTTAGAGTTTCATTTAAAATTTGCCATGTTTTATGTAAATTGTTTTCCATGAGTATTTCTTTGTAGTACATTGCTTTTCCTTTTTTTATCTTGTTGAATATCCTACAGTAGTTTTTGTAGTTATTAATATACAGTCCTGTTGGTGCTTTTAGTTTTTTTATTGTAAAATTTTAATTTACTACATGATGAGGTTAGGAGCCCTTTGGACATCCACGGATTTTGTATTATGAATCGTTTACTTAATGGCGTTTTTCTCAGTGGAAATGCGTTTTCGTAAGCTGATGAAAGTATGTTAGAGAATATATCATATGCTAAATTTGGGTAATTAGTCTGATATCTGTCTGAGAGATATCAGACCGTCAGCACAGGTTGACAGCTCTCCTGCTCTCAGAAACTCAAATTTGGTGTCCACAAAGCTCTGTTGTTGGACCTGTTCTCTTTACATTGTACCCGAATCCCTCTTACCAATAATCAGCCAAAATGTCTGTGACCATCACAAATACGCTGATGACACCCAACTCCTCAAACCTTCAATACCCGTCAATTTCGATGATTCGCTACAAGCTGTCGAAAACTGCACCAAATCGGTTAAACAGTGGGTGATTGGAAGTAGACTGGAATTAAACGATGATAAGACAGAAGCCGCATTGGTCGGCACACACCCAAAAGTCACCCCACTATTAAACAATCACATGTCAGTTGGTAATTCAATCATCCCTTTCAAGAACTCTGTTAAGAACCTCGGGGTCCACATTGACTTCTGCTTAATAATCAATGAGCAAGTTGGACATATTTGTTGTACTTCCTATCTAGAGCTTAGGAGCATGAGTGCCACTCGCCATCTTCTGACAAAAACAACAACTACACAACTTATCTGTTGTGTTGTTTTATCGAAGCTTGATTACTGTAACTCTTTGTTAGCGGGCTTGACACTGAAGCAGCTCAACCGACTTCAAAAACTTCAAAATCATGCAGCAAGGCTAATTTTTCGAAAGCCCAGAAAGGGACCATGTAACACCTCTGCTGAAAAAGCTCCACTGGCTCCCAGTTAAGTCTAGGATTCATTTCAAAATCTCCCCTCTAGTATTTAAATACTTTAATGAATCTCTCCCAGCTTATCTCTCTGTTCACCTCAATGCATACACACCAACACGCTCGCTACACTCAAGTGCTGATAACAGAGTCCTTATCTGTCCAAAAATGAACTTAAAATGCTAGGGACAACGGGCCTTCTGTTTTCAGCCACACAAAATCTGGAACAGTCTACCGTTCCACATTCGACACCGTACATCTTTTCAAGGTTTCAAAAAGAGCCTTAAAACATTCCTATTTATAGACTCATTCGGTACCGAAAGGAAAGTACCGCCAAGCTTTCTTTCTTTTTCAATCTTTCTTTTCAGTCACATAGCTCGTTATTTAATTTGTTAAGAGCTTTGAGCCTACATATTTCAGTGGGGGTAGAGCGCTATAGAAATGTTATTATTATTATTATTATTAATTATTATTATTAATTATTATTATTATTATTATTATTATTATTATTATTATTATTATTATTATTATTATTATTATTAGTGTTATTATTATTATCTGAAACCAAAATACTATTGAAAGTGAAAATTATTTTACAAAACCAGTTCAAGTATGGGTGCGCGTGAAGGTGCCACCACCGAGAACATTTCAGACCACAAACATAACATTCGACTGCTGACAGATAACCTAGGAGACTATAATAACACTAGAACTGTATTGAGTTATTTACCATCGGTGCATCTGAAATTGCGTCTTTTCATTGCGGCCTGTTGGATTTGAAAGTTTGATGACGAAAAGACGTTTGGTTGGTCGGACGGACGGCTAGACGAATAAACTAACACTCGCGCTGCCGACTACCTTTCGGGCGTAGCTACAAATACTTATTTTCACTCCAATGTCAAAATCACTATTCAGCGGTGGCGATACGAGGTGTCCTGTGGGGGTGGGGTGGGGTTGACGCAAAAAAAAAAAAAAAAAAAAAAAAAAAAATAGGGCACCCACGTCCCTACTCTCGCTGTATTAACTTTGAATCGTATTCCGAGCGTAAATACCCTAGTCTGTGCGGTGCTTTTCACAAAAATCGCCTTTCGAATAATTTTATTATTTGTATCTTCAATCTTCGCCTCGAAAACATGGTCGATGACCCCTTATTGATACGAGCTGGTTGAGTTTGTTTAAATGCTTCGTCATAAGCTATGTTTTTAGGCAATAAATGATTTTTTAGGTATTCGGGAAATGTTTTGCAAGTGTCATTTATTATTCGTGTTGGTTAAAGGGTTAAAAGTGGTTTATGAACTGCCCTCCTCCCTAAGACTTCGAATCTGTCCCCAACTCGCCCACACACAAAGGCGCACTTACACACTCGTGCAATCTTCGCCAGTTGAAGGTGGCGAATAAAAGAGGCGTGAAATAAATCTGACGCCACCATGTCCCACTTACCTTCTTCAATACTATTCACACATATCACACATTACTGAACTATATATGAATGTCATGAGTGCAGAAGGGAGAGTACATAGAAGATGAATTTCCCGACAGAGGACGGGGTAGTTTTTGTTGTTGGCCTTCTTGTTAGAAAACCACAGAAAGTCACCGGAAGACCCGGGAAAGTCCAAGTATTATAAAAATTCCATTTCTTTATTTTGTAGCTTGATGCATTCATTCCCAAATGTTTACATAAAAAGTTCACTGGAAAAGAAATTTATAAGAGGTTTCGACGTGTTTTCTCAATTTGCCATTGTGGAATGCATTTTATGATCAATTTTGACTAAGTCGAAATATCTGATGTATATTAAATACTTTCACCAGAGAGGGATTGAGTTTTCATGCAGTCCTCCACACCGATGTTGCCAGAACCTTCTGTAGCAAGATCCCGAAGCGGTACTTCGACAATCAGGGTTACAAAAAAACGTACTATTATAACAACCATAAAGACAGAGTCTTCATCGGACGGATGCTGCAGTTGCTTTGCGGTACGTATATTATTCAGGTAAATATTTCTTTCTTCCCCTCCTTCAAACATCATACGGTAATTCGCGAGACGACAGTGTGAGTTCCAGACCCTAGTTCAATGACACTAAACCGCAAATTTCACCAAATTAATTTAAATTTGGTTGTTTATGATATTTGGCGAGTATGCGGTTTAGTCTTAGCTTCGCATTTCCCTTTCACAAAGTTGAGAGAGAGACTCTCTCTCAACTGTCAACGTACGATATAAAATATTTTTTACATCACCTGGCTAGCAATGATAATTGGCTGTTGTTTAAAACATATAACTTTTCAAAATAAACAGTTTTCTTCATGAAATTATCTGTTGTGTCAAAATATCACAGCTTTTCAGCAAATTGTCAGCGAGAATATGAAAATAAATCGGTCGTTTCCCAGTTCCTCGTAAAAGATTAAAGCTAATTAACCGAAGTTCCGGACATTCTGGGTTTAGATTGAAAGATTTGAAGTTTCTGCTTTATTTTTAATTTTTTTTTTATAAAGTTCAAAATAACACGTTTTCTTCACTTCTTCGGTTGAGACGTTGTAACTATTTCACTTAGGAATGTGGAAGATATATAAAATAGATAAAAACAGTTCTGTAAGATTTACGAGTATAAAGCGAACCTATCATCGCAAAGTCTGTCATATTATTTTTTTGGCTAATGAGGATTTGAAAGAAACAATTAAACTCCGACGGTGCCAAACATCTATAGAAACACAAATATAGGCCTAAAATCGTCTGGCAAAAACGGAGTTTAATGTTATTGAACTAGGTTGGTTCTGGATACCACATAAGCATATAAGTATGGCTGCATCCGGCATTGTGTTACGTTGAGCAATTTCGGAAGCTAATTATATACAACACTCAAGGTCGTCACGATGACGATCGTTTGCATGGGCGAACTAGATTAAAGGCCCTCCTTTTTTCTCCCGTGACTTCGAGCGCAGTTCATTTATTGCATATTTGCCACCATTCAAAAGTATCTTCCTATCACCGGTAAATTGTGTGTTTGGGACTGAAGGAGTTTGAACGTACGTAGTGTAATATCGAGGGACGAGGCCCTAGTGGGGGAAGAGGGTTACAACCAGTGTGAAAGTTAGCAAATGCTCGCACCAATTTTTCTGAATGGTTCACTCCGTTTATTTTCTTCAGTTTTAATCTAATATCGGCAGAGACCGCCTGAAGTTCGACAACTCAATGCTGTTGGATAGTGATTTCCAGTTGAAATGCCCCCCCCCCCCCCCCCCCCCCACACACACACACAAACACTCCGGATTTTGTAAGTCAGGTCTGTCTGTCTCGGATTAATGGGCTTGACTCGGGACTTTCATAAGTCTAAGAATCAAATCTATTCTCCAGTGAAAGTATATGGCTATTGGTTGCATTACAAGAACGAATCAATATCTGAAACTCCAATTCTGCGCAGAAAATTCCCAACGGGAAAAAAACATTGAGGTGTTTGTTGTGCGTCGGGGTGGGGGGGGGGGGTGCGTTTCACACATCCTTATTTACGCCCCTGGTTAGTATATCAATACTTGTTGTACAATTAGGAGCTATCGAGCTGCTACGACAACGCCATGAGAAACATAATGCCTTTAACAGATATATTGCTGGAATAATATTAAGGGTAAAAGTTTATTCAAAAGGAGTCCTCGGTGCTCACGCCGCTGGGTCCCAAGGGTGCCAGTTGCACTTAAATATTTCTTTTGGCACCAAAAATACAGAATTTGACACCAAACTTTGGCACCCAAAATATACGTTGGTATACACGCCATAAACACCGCACTTACCAATAATGCAACTCACAAAATGTCCTATCCTACAATACGGGCCCTCACAATGTGGAGCCTTCACCCATGCACATCGCAGGAAGCACCATTGCTAATTCTGAGCCCCGGACCTTCGACCTACAGAGGGCTAATCTAAGGTCTATCTACGATGACCATACATTAAACAGTTACCTCCTATGGAAGTAGTACCCACGGACATTCAGTCCTAACTTACGAACTAAAGAGGAATAGAGGGCAGAATGTTCGGCACGGAAGCGATATTTTTCTGCGTGGACCACCCACACACGGACTGATAACGTCCACCAGCGTTCGGCTTCGTTTATCACACCGCCTTCAATGTCCCTACAGGAGCCAAGCTCACATTATTGAGGCCACCAATGTCCTGTTTGTCTGTTTGTCTCACACCACAGACAGATGACCACACCCGAAGCTTGAGGGCGAGCCTAGTTGCTGCTATGTCACTTAATAACCACGTATCACTATCGTAATGATATCACAACATGGCCACCCATATGGGCTACCATGAAAACCCAACATTGCGCCACTGGGCCACGTGACTATGACGTCACATGAGACCACCCAATTAGATCACCCTGATAGGGAACGAAAGATACGAGACAGACTACTATCCTCTCCCGAGTAGTTTTGACAATGAACACCTCGTTAAAGCTATTTCTTCCTTGGAGTTTTAACTGACTGAGCATTCTTTTCCCTCTTCTATTAAGTTCATTTGGTATCTGTATCGGTATCTTGATTTCTGTATATACCTTTTACCTGTAACACATACGTTCGCCCTTGCGTTTTCATATGATGCTGTTTCTCACTGTTTTATGCTTGAATTCCGCCTCACCAACAGAAAAGTTACCCAACCCCGCCTTCGAGTCTCATCTACCCTACGGTCCACGGGCATTACCTTACTCTTGTTTTCATTGAGTTCTAGTCGCCATCTATCCTCGTACTTATCTACAGTGGTTAGCAATTTCTGCAAGCCATCTTCACTCTCCGCTAATAAAACGTACCCTGACTGTAGAAAGTGTCGTTAAACTCCAATTAATAATACTAACTATTAGGGGAGTCGCGAAGGGGAGTTAAGGGGGTGACGTCCCCATCACACCCCAATAATTATTTTTCAGTCGGGACAATTTCGTCAGGACTGGAGTCCAAGATATTAACACTCTCTCTCTTGCTAGTAATCATGTACTTTCTTAAAAGACTACATTCATTTGATACTTAGACTTGTGTCACAGAAACAGTTGGCCATACAAATGGGGTATATATTACCCAGCTCAGATTGTTGGTGGCCAGTATGATCAATTTGGAGTCATTGTACGGTACATGTTAATTGTAAAATAAGTTGTGTCACGACCTACTACGTATATATTTTATTTGTTTACCAATAAATTTCCAAGAAGTCTTAACTTTTTCTGTGGTTAACAAGCTCGGTTTTACTGATAAAATGGGACCTGGTAACTAATGCCTGAGGTGGAAATGGGCAGCATGTGTATAAACGATTAGCTGTGCTTGCTTTATATCCATGTTGCAGTCACGATTAGCCAGCGTGCAGAATATGTGACCTTAAATACAAATAATAAATAAATAAATAAATAAATAAATAAATAAATAAATAAATAAATAAATAAATTTAGTTTTGTTAATTATAATCCCTACTGGCGAATATTACAGCTGCAAATCACGACCTGCCTTCAACGAATATACTATTATTAGCCAGTCGGTACTTGAACCATCACAGTCTGGACAGATCAGGTTTGCAACACCCCCGGCCTTCCCCGGTCATCTTCAAGACGACCTTGATAACTATTTACTTTCTGTTTCTTATTTGCTTTTCTGTTTCTTTCAAATTACTTTCCCGTGATAGATTTTGTTACTCATTGATTGTCTATTGCACATCCTCGGCTCGCACTTACAGTCTTTTTTTCCCCCTGTAAGTAAAGCGAAGAGGTGTTTGCACTTTCAAATCGAGTGGAGTGAGTAGAGTTGTTTCCCTTGTTCAAACTTTCAGCAAAACTTGTTGGCATTTTTAGTTACCGAACCAGGAAATGTTTCTCCTTTTCCAAGACCAAAGAACTAAACAAGAGTTTCATTGATATTTATCATTGGACACATCTGTAAAACAGTTTCCGACAGTCGACTCCATTTGCTTAATTTGTTTTTCTCTAGTGAACACACCTGATTCGAGAGACTTGCATTTGTTTTGCCTTTTCGGCTTTTGGGGTTTTTGATAATTTGTGGCAACAGGCTGTGCTTATCAACTGAACAATTTATATTTAGCACAAATGTAATAGGTGTTCCTTTAAGTGATGACGACGAATGGCATTCTTCTTTGTTTTTGATCATAGCGTTCGCAACATAAATTCATAATTCACAAAATTGAGTGGAAAAAAACTTTGTTGAAGGGTTATCAAACATAGATAAGACATAGTGTATTATATTGTTGGTCTTTTAAGTTTTAGTAATGTTACACAAATAGCAAAATGTTAGTTTAGTACAAACTGATCATCACTCTTACTCCTGGTCTCGCTCCTATTTTATTTGGCTACATACCTATGTGTTTGAGAAAGTTTCCTTGTTAGCACAAAAATATGCCAATGTATGATGACCCTGCTGAGAAGCCATTATTTGGTGAACCCAGACCACAAGTAAGTGTACATGTAGTTTGTACAGGTTCTCCAAAACACTGAAATGATATCACAGTGACAGAATTTAAGGTCTGGACCTTTCGCTGAAAGTACAGTTTGCTGGAAGAAAATTTAGGACAGTTTGCCAAACTTTTGGACACCTTGCCAGAACTTTGGACACTTCACCGGAAAAAAGACTAGTTACTGGGAAATATCAGACAATTTTCCAAAACATACATTTTGGGCCAAATGCATAGGCGTACGAGCCAGGGGTGGCAACTGCCCCCGCAAATGCGGGCAAAACAGTAGGAAAAATTCGGGCAAAGCAAGAAGAAAAAATCAGACAGCGAAAGCAAAAATATTAACAAAATGATGGACATTTGGATGAACACATATGAATCAAGTGTTGACTCATTTGGTGTTGGTCTCAAGTCCATACGTCATACCATGCCTGAGATATGGGTGTGGTCCAATTTCTCGGGAGATGCCTTCAGCATCTCGTTGCCAATTTTTCAGGCAATTCTGTATTGACCCCCCCCCCCCCCCCCCCCCAAATTCTACCTCCCATATGCCAATGGCCAAATGTCTTTTATCAAAGTATTTTTTTCGATGTTGTGTTTCTTTTTGAAGAAACAAACAGTAATGCTACATACATTTATACACAAGTCCATTTTCTATTATTTTCATATCAAATTGTTCAAACAACGTCTTAGCAAATAAAAAAAACAGCATTAATCACCAGTCAAGTACATCTTTTCAAACTGTACAAAACAGTAAATACCACATTAATCACCTTCAAAGAAGATCGGTAATAACATTATATTTTTCTGTGTACTAGTAGACGTCCAGGAATCATATCAACTATTTTTAGATATAGAAAGTATTGAGTGGGTAGGGAGAGCATCTGATTAATGTTTTAGTTCTGTTTCCTATGTACATTTAGGTGAGCTATTATAACAACAATTATTAAGTGTCATTCCAGTGATGGGCCTTTATGTAGGTTTTTCAAGATCATTTATTGCGAATTGTGCTGCTATTGTAATACTGTTACAGCAAGTACAGTTGTTTTCTGAAGAATGTTTTCATTTTACTAGCTGACAATTGCTCAGGATAACCAGTAATTTTACTCAAAATAACTAATTACTCAAACAACTGTCATGTTATAAATTGGTTTATATTAGTAAAGATGGCCAATCAGGAATGAATTGGAAGTTTATAAGAACATTAATTGCTATTCTGACTTCAGAAGCTAATTACCACAAACACAGTTTTAGTACATGATGATAATACAGCCCGGCTTACAACCTATGTAACCATAGGTTCATGCATTTCAGTTGTTTTCTTGATAAAAGAGCGCTGTTCCCAGCAATTCTGTTATGGTAAAAAATAAAATGCAATATAATTGGAATAATGAATACCTCGTTCTACACTGAAGTATAATACGAGTCGCTAAAACCGACAAGGAGGATCCATTCCCTAGCACATTTTGCTTTTGGGGCAGCATGTGTCAGGATAGCCAGTGAGAGAACTTTAGTTTACTCTCGCACAAACACCTCTTATACTCATTGCTTTCTTCGGATAGAAATGTCATAGTTGAGAAACACCAGCCCAGGGATGGATCCAGGAATTGTTTTGGGACACCTGTTTTTCAATTGAGGATGTCCCCAAGTAAATTGAGATGCTTTAATCCAGATGAATAGACAGACCACTGCATGCGTCTTGAAGTGCTTTTTATCAACTGCATGTGTATAGATTTCTACTAAATATTGGAAATAATTGCTTCAAACTGGTAGATTTCAAAGTCGAATGATCTTTTCCTGTAGGAATTTGGGATTCAGAGTTACCAATACCTGTAACAGGTATCAAATCGGCTCTGTATCCATTCCTGCAACTGCCAGGTAGACCTATATTGGAGATCATGTACCTAGACGTTGGGGCAAACCAGGGTAAAAAAATTGTCGGAGAAAGGGTCATGGAGGATGGTAACCTTAATTGGCGAGAGGGGGTCAAATCAAAGAGGTCTTTGGGTGGCCTGCATGATAAACAGAAGCCTAGTTTTGAAGAGTGCCTTGATGGCACCATTGGGGGGGGGGGGGGGGGGGGGGGTCACTGTTGTTCAAGCTGAGGTCATGGTTCCTGGAGCTGAGGGGAAAAACAGTGAAAAGGAGTGCCAGATGTGTAATTTGAGCGTGGTGGAGACCCTGGAACACTTCTAGAATGCCCAAAATACCAGTCTAAAAGAATAAGATTCACTGGGAGTATAATGGGGAAGTGAGAGGGGAGAATGAAGGACATGTGGTTAGTGAGAGACTCAAAGAAGAGGGTTAATATGCTAATCAGAGAAATTGGGAAGAATGGAGCAAGGGATGTCATCAAGCAGTTCGTCTCTGAGTGTTGGGAGGAGAGAAGAAACATGGGAATAGGGAGGCAGTTTAGAGTACAGGGGTAACCAAGGACTTTTCACCCAAGAGCCGCGACAAATCAGCGGCCAGCCAAAGTGTTATTATTATTATTATAAAGACTTAGAAAACGTTTCAACTATGTTTGTCCAAAATACACGTACATATGTACATGTAGTGTGTCAACTGTGAACGGTACTGCAGTTGATTGAAGAAAATCATCGATGGACATACGTAGACAGATTTTTCTTCATTTTATAAAAAAGTATTGTGATTGTTGGTAAGAAATAATTAGAACATTTAACCCTTGACCCGGCCTACTCACTGGATATCAAAATCATCGACAAAATGTAAAAAAAAGCTCACCTGAGCGAAGCTCAAGGGAAGCTTTACTAATCGCTTTCCGTCCGTCGTCCTTCGTCGTCTGGCGTAAACTTTGAAAAACCAACTTCTCTGAAGAAACCACTGGCCCAATATTTTTCAAATGTTGGGTAAATGTTTATTACTTAATGTCAATTCAGATTTGTTCAAATGAAGTTGCCCCGCCTCCTGGGTGGGGCCACGCCCCCAAGGTGCACCAAAATCTTTGAAAATCTTCTTCTCATGAACCAGCAGTAGCAGAGACTTGATATTTGGTATGCAGCTTCCTTTTGAGGTGTAGACTCAAGTTTGTTCAAGAAAAGTTTGAGGGGCAATATTTGGTGACTTTATGGGAGGGGCAAGAATTTTGGCCCAACCCAAATTTAAGTTTTCCGAACCGAGGGGCCGATTTGAACCAAATTTTGCGAGAGGGCTTATTGGGTCATAAGTACCTAATTTATGCCAAACATTTTGTTCCTGCAGCCCCGTGGGAACCGCAGGAGCTAAAAATAGAAAAAAGTTAAAACGCCCATATCTCCAAAACTGCACGGCAGTGAGAATTTTTATTTGGTGTGAAGCTTCCTTGGGACCAACAGAAAGGATTGGTAAAAAAAAATTGCCATCGGTTTTATCATAGGGTACAGTTTCGGGACTTTGAAAGACTGCTGAGTCAGCACTTTTTAACACTGTAGGCAATGGGAAAAAGATTAAAAAATCTTCTTCTCCAGATCCAGCAGGCAGAATCTTTTGATATTTGGTATGCAACATTGTAGGGTGGACCTGATTCAAGTTTGTTCAAATCGGCCCCCTGGGTTCATATTTGGGCTCACTGTGGGAGCCTGAATTATAACTTAGTTCAAAATGAAGAATTTTCTTTTAAAATCTTCTTCAGATCCAGTCGGAATGTTTTGTTATTTGGTATGCAGCATCCTTAGGGAGGGGGGGGGGGGAGTGAGATTCAAGGTTGTTCAACCCATGTCCATAGGTCCATATTTGAGCTCACTTGGGGAGCCCGAATGATAACTTAGTTCAAAATGAGGAATTTTCTTTAAAAATCTTCTTCTTCAGATCCAGCAGTCGGAATGTTTTGATATTTGGTATGCAGCATCCTTAGGGAGGTGAGATTCAAGTTTGTTCAAGGGTCCATATTTGGGCTCACTGTGGGAGCTTGAATTATAACTTTGTTAATATGAGGAATTTTTCTTAAAAATCTTCTTCAGATTCAGCAGTCGGAATGTTTTGATATTTGGCATGCAGCAACCTTAGGGGGCTGAGATTCAAGTTTGTTCAAGCCAAGTCCCTTGGTTCACATTTTGGCTCATTATGGGAGCCCGAATGACAACTTAGTTCAAAATGAGGAATTTTCTTTAAAAATCTTCTTCAGATCCAGCAGATGACTGCTTTTGATATTTTTTATGCAGCATCCTTAGGGGGTAAGATTCAAGTTTGTTCAAGCCATGTCCCTAGGTCCATATTTGGGCTCATTGTGGGAGCTTGAATTGTAACTTAGTTCAAAATGAGGAATTTTCTTTAAAAATCTTCTTCCTCAGATCCAGCAGTCGGAATGTTTTGATATTTGGTGTGCAGCATCCTTAGGGGGGTGAGATTCAAGTTTGTTAAAGCCAAGTCCCTGGGTTCATATATGGGCTCCCTGTGAGAGCCCGAATTATAACTTAGTTCAATATGAGGAATATTCTTTAAAAATCTTTTTTTTTTTTGATCCACTGGTCAGAATCTTTGGATATTTGGTAGGAGGCTTTTCTTAGGAGGAGCAGATGCAACCTGTTGAAATCAATTCTCTGGGTTGATATTTAGGCTACCATGTCAGGTGAGCGCCCTCAGGCCCCCTGGGGCCTCTTGTCTCCAGAGTTATGGCCCTTGTTTATTAGCTCACCTGACTGAAAGTCAGGGTGAGCTTTTCTGATCACTCTTCGTCTGTCCGTCTGTTGTCCGTCATCCATCGTCTTGCGTGCAGGTGGTGTTTGAGCCTCTTTCTCCTAAACCATTGGCCACATTTTAATAAAATTTCATGTAAGTAGTGGTTATATAGGGGCATTTTGATTTTTATGCAAATTAGGTTTCGGCTCATATTGAGCAGAGGGTTGGGGAAAAAATGGCCACATTTTTTGAAAATCATCTTCTAATGAACCACCAGTAGCAGAGACTTGATATGTGGTATACAGAGTCCTTTTGAGGTTTAGAATCAAATTTGTTCAAGAGAAGTTTGACGGGCAATATTTGCCTTTGTTCTGAGAGGGGCAAGAAATATTGCCCCACCCCAAATTTCTATTTTCTGAACCCAGAGGCCGATTTGAACCAAATTTAATATGAGGTATCATTGGGTTGTAAGTACTTGATTTATGCCCCAAAAAATTATTCCTGCAGCCCTGTGGGAACCACAGGAGCTAAAAATAGAAAAAAATTAAAATGCCAATATCGCCAAAACTGCATGGCACCGAGAATTTTTAGTCGAGTTGTGACGAAGTCAAACTCGACTTATAGTTTGGTGAATGGCGGGTGGGCGGGCGGGCGGGCGGGCGTAAACAATTGGTTTCCGGATGATAACTTGATAGTGGTTCAACTCACATTCATTAAACTTCATACGTAGGTTGGTCTTGGGGGGAGGAAGAACCCTATTGATTTTGGACATGCTACGTCGAAGGTCAAGGTCACAGTGACCTTGAACATAGTAAATCTTAAACAATTGGTTTCCGGATGATAACTTGATAATGGTTCAACTCACATTCATGAAACTTCATAGGTAGATTGGCCTTGGTGAGGGGAAGAACCCTATTGATTTTGGACTCGCTACGTCAAAGGTCAAGGTCAACATGACCTTGAACATAGAAAATCGCAACAATTCCTTTCCGGATGATAACTTGATAGTAGTTCAACCTACATTCATGAAACTTCATAGGTGGGTTGGCCTTGGTGCGAGGAAGAACTCTATTGATCTTGGACTCACCAGATCAAAGGTCAAGGTCACAGTGACCTTTAACATAGTATATCGCAACAATTGGTTTCCGGATGATAACTTGATAGTGGTTCAACCTAGAGTCATGAAACTTCATAGGTGTGTTGGCCTTGGTGCGAGGAAGAACCCTATTGATCTTGGACTCACCAGGTCAAAGGTCAAGGTCACAGTGACCTTGAACATAGTATATCGCAACAATTGGTTTCCGGATGATAACTTGATAGTGGTTCAACCTAGAGTCATGAAACTTTACAGGCGTGTTGGCCTTGGTGCGAGGAAGAACCCTATTGATGTTGGACTCACCAGGTCAAAGGTCAAGGTCACAGTGACCTTGAACATAGTATATCGCAACAATTGGTTTCCGGATGAGAACTTGATAGTGGTTCAACCTAGAGTCATGAAACTTCATAGGTGTGTTGTTGGCCTTGGTGCGAGGAACTGTTGTCACAACTCGACATTGGATCGGTGATCCTGAGCGGCATTTTTATTTAGTGTGAAGCTTCCTTAGGACCAACAGAAAGGATTGGTAAAAAAAATTGCCATCGGTTTTATCATAGGGTACAGTTTCGGGACTTTGAAAAGTGCTGAGTGAGCACTTTTTAACACTGTAGGCAATGGGGAAAAACATTAAAAAATCTTCTCCAGATCCAGCAGGCAGAATCTTTTGATATTTGGTACGCAACATTGTAGGGTGGATCTGATTCAAGTTTGTTCAAATCGGCCCCCTGGGTTCATATTTGGGCTCCGAATAGGAGCCAGATTTCGAACTTAGTGCATTTCAGGCAAATTTCTTAAAAAATCTTCTTCTCCAGCTCCAGCAGGCAGAATCTTTTGATACTTGGTATGCAACATTGTGGGGTGGATCTGATTCACGTTTGTTCAAATCGGCCCCTTGGATTCATATTTAGGCACACTATAGAAGCTCCAATTCGAACTTAGTGCATTTCAGGCAAATTTAGTGCATTTCAGGCAAATTTCTTAAAAAATCTTCTTCTCCAGCTCCAGCAGGCAGAATCTTTTGATACTTGGTATGCAACATTGTGGGGTGGATCTGATTCACGTTTGTTCAAATCAGCCCCCAGGATTCATATTTGGGCTCACTATAGAAGCTCCAATTCGAACTTAGTGCATTTCAGGCAAATTTCTTTAAAAATCTTCTTCTCCAGATCCAGCGGGCAGAATCTTTTGATATTTGGTATGCAACATTATGGGGTGGCTCTGATTCAAGTTTGTTCAAATCGACCCCCTGGATTCATATTTGGGCTCACTATAGAAGCCCGAATTCGAACTTAGTGCATTTCCGGCAAATTTCTTAAAAAATCATCTTCTCCAGATCCAGCAGGCAGAATCTTTTGATATTTGGTATGCAACATTGTGGGGTGGATCTGATTCAAGTTGTTCAAATCGGCCCCCTGGGTTTATATTTGGGCTCAGTACAGGAGCCCAAATTTGAACTTAGTGCATTTCAGGCAAATTTCTTTAAAAATATTCTCAAGATCCAGCAGGCAGAATCTTTTGTTATTGGGTATGGCCCATGCTTAGGGGGGTGAGATTCAAGTTTGTTCAAGCCAAGTCCCTGGGTTCATGTTTGGGCTCACTGTGGTAGCCTGAATTATAACTTAGTTCAAAATGGGGAATTTTCTTTAAAACTCTTCTTCTTCAGATCCAGCAGTCGGAATGTTTTGATATTTGGTATGCAACATCCTTAGGGGGGTGAGATTCAAGTTTGTTCAAGCCATGTCCCTAGGTCCATATTTGGGCTCACTGTGAGAGCCTGAATGATAACTTAGTTCAAAATGAGGAATTTTCTTTAAAAATCTTCTTCTTCAGATCCAGCAGTCAGAATGTTTTGATATTTGGTATGCAGCATCCTTAGGGGGTGGGGGGGGGGGGGGGAGATTCAAGTTTGTTCAAGCCATGTCCCTAGGTCCATATTTGGGCTCACTGTGGGAGCTTGAATTATAACTTAGTTTGAAATGAGGAATTTTCTTTAAAAATCTTCTTCTTCAGATTCCGCAGTCGGAATGTTTTGATATTTGGTGTGCAGCATCCTTAGGGGGGGTGAGATTCAAGTTTGTTAAAGCCAAGCTCCTGGGTTCATATATGGGCTCCCTGTAGGAGCCCGAGTTATAACTTAGTTCAATATGAGGAATTTTCTTTAAAACTCTTTTTTTTTTTAGATCCACTGGTCAGAATCTTTGGATATTTGGTATAAGCTTTTCTAAGGAGGAGCAGATGCAACTTGTTGAAATCAATTCTCTTGGTTGATATTTAGGCTACCATGTCAGGTGAGTGCCCTCAGGCCCGCTGGGGCCTCTTGTTTTATTATTGTTTTTTAATTTTTCCCAAAAATTTCAACAAAACCAAATCATGTTACACCTCATTGGAACGAGCTCAATGAGCTTGTTCCAATGAGGGGGTCACATGATATGGTTTTGCTAAAAAAAATTTGCAAAATATATTATTATCAGCTCCTTAATTTGTAAATTATGTGGGTAGATGTAGGCTATTCGTTATGTAAAGGGTTAATTTGAGATGGATTTTAATTTTTTTTTTATCTTGATGCACTCTTGATTTCACAGTGTTTTATTTACAAAATCTTGACCTATTGGTGTACATGTAAGTATGTCTGGATCAGATCACACACCTGATTACGAAAGACTTCGCTTTTGTTATCACTGTACTATATGTTTTGTGAAAAGGATAAGACAAATAATCGAATGTTAACGTTTAACCCTTTACCTAACATGAAAAGCAGACGACACTTGCAAAAAAAATTCTTGAATAACTATTTTTTGTCTCAAAAACATAGGTTATGACCCCTCATTGGAACGAGCTCGACGAGCTCGTTCCAACGAGGGGTCATAACCTATGTTTTTGAGACAAAAAATGAAAAAATAATTAAAATTAATAGGCGATTTTTGAGAATAGCGCTGGCCGGTTTTGGCCGTTATGTTGGGTAAAGGGTTAAATACTTGGAGTGCTAGAAGACACTGTCACAATTCTGTTGAAAAGTGCTGAAAGCCACATTAGTGGATGCACACTATGTACACAAGCTTTTTGGCTCAGGAATATATTAGTATGAATTGTTTTGTTAGCATTTATTAGAGAGTGCCAACTAGCACTCTCCAATAAATTGGAACAAACAATTGTTTACAAACAGTATCTTGGTAACCTAACACTCCTCTTGCTGGTAGTTTGATATCTTTGAAAAAAATCCAAAGGCTTCTTGTGCTGATAGTGTGATATCTTTGAAAAAAGTGCCCACATTGCAAATTATCATTGAAAAATAATTTAGCACTCTTCTACATGTAGTTAAGAAATCAGCTTGTAAGTTGACCCACCAGTTAATGTTAAACCGCTCACAAGATCTGATTTTTACCTTTCGTGGATGACCAGATGTGGGTTTTTTTTTAGCCCTACCCTTGGTTTTGCAAAAACAGTTACATGCAGTCGCCATGGCTTTTAGTAGTAACTAATAACTCTTTCATGCAATGTTTGCTCTAATTTAGCAAATGTCATTTTCTTTTTCAGGACAGAATACTGAACTTGGTAATTGGAATTGTAACTTTGATTGTTGTTTTGGTAAGTTTTTTGTTTGTTTGATGGTGTTTAAGAACACTTTCAACAACCAGGGTTATATTGTGTAAGCAGGGACAGATCCAGGAAATTTGTGGGAACACCTGTTTTTCAATTGAGAATGTCCCCAAATAAATTGAGATGTCTTAATAAAGATGATTAGACCACTGCATGTGTCTTGAAGTGCTTTTTATCAACTGCATGTGGATAGATTTATACTGAATATTGGAAATAATTTCCTCAAACTGGTAGATTTAAAAGTTGAATGATATTTTCCAGCAGGAATTTGGGGACATCAGGGTCCCAGAGGTTGGGCACCCATATCTGTAACAGGTATCAAATCGGCTCTGGATCCGTCCCTGCATGTAAGACACTTACATTACAGGTGCATGAAGCCAGAGTACCTTGAGAGAACCACCAAGCAGCAATGAGTAACTGTGAGAATATCCAGCTTACTAACCTGGCACAAGCAGGGTTAGCATTGGTTGAAGGCATAAGTATCACCAGTGTACTGGTGTATGCTTTCTAGCACACTATGCCATCATGCTCCCACTTAGACAGTTAGGATGAAGTGTCTTCCCCAAAAAACACAAACTAGATTATGCTGTTCAGGACCAAAACAACCTTTTGGATTTGAAGTCCAGTGTCCTAACTGATGAACTACCAAGCTTCCTGTTTTGGTAATATTGCCATAAGAGCTGGGCGGTTTTGATTTTAAGCTCACCAGGCCTAAAAGGCCATGTGAGCTTTTCACATCACTTAGAGTCTGGCATCAGTAAACTTTTCACATTTTCATCTTCTTTGTAACCGCTAAGCCGGTGTGAACCAAACTTGGCAGGAATGGTCTGTGGCAGGTCCTCTACAAACGATCCTCATTTTGTTCCCATTGGATAAAAAGCATGGCTTCCAGAGGCATTCTTTGATTCTGGTTGGTGAATTTTGAAAAATCTTCTCCTCTGAAACCACCAGGCCAACTGTTTTGAAACTTCACTTAAATGAGGAATGGGACCCCCTCTACCAACGATCCTCATTTAATGTTGATCGGGTGACAAACATGGCTGCAGTTGTTGTGGCTTATAGTTACTCTTGAAACCCTATGGGAAATCACATTTTCATCTTCTTCTCCGGAACTACTGAGATGATTTGAACCAAACCTGGCATGGATAGTCTATGGTAGCTCTTCTACAAACACTACTCATTTTGTTACTGTGCATCGAAAAAAATAGCTGCCAGAAGCATTATTTGATTCTGATTGGTGGATTTTGAAAAATCTTCTCCTCTGAAACCACAGGGCCAAATGTTTTGAAACTTTGCATGGTTGATGACTGGGACACCCTCTACCAACATTCCTCATTTATTGTTGATTGTGTTGCAAACATAGCCACAATTGCGGCTTATAGTTACTATAGAAACTCTATGGGAAATCACATTTTCATCTTCTCTCTGGTACTACTGAGCAGACGTGAACCAAACTTGGCATGAATGGTCTATAGGAGGTCTTCTACAAAGGATCCTCTTTTTGTTCCTGTTGGTTGGAAAAGATGTCCACCAGAGACATTCTCTGATTCTGATTGATGGATTTTGCAAAAATATTCCCCTCTGAAACTACAAAAGACAAAATGTTTGGAAACTTCACATGATTGAGGACTGGGACACCTTCTACCAATGATCCTCATGTAATGTTGCAAAACATGGCCACAACTGCAGCTCATAGTTACCATGGAAAGCCTATGGGAAATCACAATTTTTACATGTAGTTCCAGGTGAGCGATTACAGGCTCTTTAGAGCTTCTAGTTCAGATTCGGTTTCAGAAAAAAAGCCCTTTGTTTCGGATCGGTTTTTCTAGGTGTTATCAACAGATAGTAAATGACACTTCAGGTTCCTTACCTTGGAAAAATCTGCAATAGTTTGTACGACACCACTCACCACAAAAGACCTGACTGTATTGGGTTCAGTCTAACTTCCCTTTAGATTCTAATGGGTCAGTTGCTAAGCCTATTCAGTCAGAAAAAACATAACTCAGGGTAACAAATGAATAAGGTTCATCTAAGGCCACACAAAGTAGATCTTCTGTTTCTCAGGCCATTATTTGTGAAATTCCATGCGGGCGAGCGTTTTTTTTATTTTATTTTTTATTTCAGTAATTACTTCTTAACCATCAAAAGTTCATGTTCTTGGTTCAAGTTTTAGGCCTCATAATCTACAGAATAGCATGGGTGGTGGGGTATTTCATCCCTTGAGTGCAAGAAGGCTTTGCAATGCTAAAGCATTGCAAAGCCATTTCATCCCTTGAGTGCAAGAAGGCTTTGCAATGCTAAAGCATTGCAAAGCCTTCTTGCACTCAAGGGACAAATTCATCAATTGTTTTCACTTGGGTAAAATATCAGACATAAACCATTTAATTTTAATTTTTTTAAAGCTTAAATTGGTTATAAAAAGAGAGCATGCGGCAGCCAAAAGGACCATGCGGGACGGCCTGAGAAACAGATTTTTTATTTTTTTAGGCCTAAACTATTTTGTGTTCTCATTGTCACATTTTCTCCCTTATTGACTCGTCTGGTGGACGAGTCAATGAGGTAGAGAATGTGACAATGAGAACACAATGTATTTGCTTCTTTGCCAGATAGACTAAGTGACGAGAGTCCATAGTGGTCGCTAGTCCAGTTCCCTCCTAGTAAGATAGTTTGGTCAGTTTTTTGCACAGACACAGTAAAACCGTTCGGCCACTTTTTGGTGAGTCTTGCAGGTTCTGTTTTCTGGTTTGCAGCAAAAACTAAACCAGAAAACCGCCAGCCCCAATTGCCATTTGGACATTTGATTATTCTTTAAAGCATACTATTGACTGATTCATTTATCTAATTCTTTGCTCAGTGGTAGACTGTTAAGACTTCTATGCTAGAGGTCCATCTGGGACGACCCCACGTTGTGTCCTTGGCCAAGGCACTTTATCCCAGTTGCCTGCATGGGGGCACGATGACGCCGTGTACTAAGGCATACTGCATGTTGATGGTGCACATGTCTTCAGCCTCTGTAACCCTGCTTGAGCAGGGCTTGAACAGAGTTAGAATGTTGAGCTGACAGATGTTCGTCGATGCTCGGTGGTTCTCTCTGGGTACTACGGCTTCCTCCACCTGTAAAATTGTCACAGTCAAGATTAGCCATTGTACATAAGTATGTGACCCATAAACACCAATAAATAATAAATTATAATGTATCCAATTCTTTGATACATCTCTTCATAGAAATAACTATAGATATTCCTTAAGCCCTTATATTTTGTTTGTCAGAGCTTGTATTTGACAGAATATGAATGGTTATTTTTCTATTCTACAGAATTGAAATGTTTCTGCTATCAGTCCCTTATATTACCTCAATTTTGCACCGTTTACGTGTACCCAAATTAGGAAAGGTGTGAATACATCAAGAATAGAGCTGAAATGGTTAAGGGGTTTTCTTGATCGATTAATCATGTGGATTAACCTTGGTTAACCGATTAATCACTTGTCTAAATAGACATCTGAATAACTGCCATACCATTGATGATTTACAGCATGAACCCTTTACCCAACGTAACAAACAAAACCAACTAGGCCTATATGCAAAAATCTTTCAAATTTATTATGTTGAATGAAAATTTTATTTTTAGTAATTCCTGAATTTATTTTGCAAGTATCGACTGCTACCCGCATTGGTCCTGCAATGGTAAAGGGTTAAGAATGACCATTTCCAGCTACTGATACACTATGTTGATCATGCAAGTAAACAAGTATGTCAGCAATTAACTTGCATGCTTTACTCTGTCTCATATAATTGATGTGAGTCAATATGACAATGTTTGCCTGTTTTGGAGCAAATTTGTTCCTTTGTTGACCCATAGAATACAGTAGTTCAACAGTAACGGTTAACCGAACAATTACTTTTTGGATCATTGAAGACGTTGATCATTGATTAATCGGTTAACCGTTTCAGCTTTAATCAAGAAAAATATATGAATTCTCTGTGCTGCATCTACATTTGAGAATAACTTCCAGCATAATATGACCAAAGAAACACAACAAAAGGCATGGCGATTAAACATAACAGGATTAGGCTGTTATTTCTGGTTTTAATGTGCACAAATTAGAGCAAAAGGGTGTGCCCAAAATAAATGAATTTAAAGGCCTGCTTCCATGTGAAGGAACTTTGTGAGAAAATAAATTTGTTATCCATGTATTTGTATCGAAATTTACACTGGTTTAAAAACCCGATACACCCTGAGGTGCAGCTGAAGATTGTTAAATTTCCATACACCCTGGAATATACATGAATAACTAATAATATCTGTATGGTATCCTCTATGACATACATACATATGCCGTGGTCCTTGTGTTGTGTTTGTGGATAATGTCAGGTAGCTGCATTGATTTTCGACAATTTCAGACCAATCATACATGTATATATAATACTTCAAGGATTGTTTGCAGGCCTGAATCTAGTATATCAAAATTTTCCAACATGGTAGGGTAAGAGTTAAAATTTCCTGACAGTGTTCCCAGATCTTTGACTGTCAATATGTACTTGAAACATAACAATTAAAACAATAATAAATGAAACAGGTTGGAAATGTTCATTTATTAATTACAGTGAAGCCCACTTAATTGGATATCTCCTAACTGAATAACCCTGTTAATTGAATATAAGTTCCCAACACAAAACCACTTACCATACCTCCAGTACAAAATTTACCTGTTAATTGAATATAGGTTAGAGAATAATTTCCTGTTAATTAAATAAAACATCTTGTAACCTGTCGAGAAATTACCCTGACTCACCCAGTTTTCCTTTGTTTATAGACATATTTGGCCTCAGTATATCCAATACAGACGTTTAATCTATTATAACTCATGGAGCTCTGTCAAACAAGATATAATAGAATAAATCCTAACTTTATCTCTAGAATACGGGAAAGTGACACAATCCCTGCTGATTGAATAATTTTCATTAGCAAAGTGGCTATTCAATTAACAGGGTTTCACTGTATTATTATTTTAGAGACTCACTTTCGGTTAATGAAAGTAATTCTTCAAAATGAAAATAATACCTGAACTTTTGGTTTTGCCAAATGGTTGACTTCTTTTTCAAATTAGAACATACTTGCATTAGCAATGGAGTTAGCAATGGAGTGACCAACAATTTTTCTACCAAAACAAACAACAGGTCGTGGAATGGGGGTGGTGTGGTCGTCCCTCCACTAACTTTGTGCCTGACCGGCTACAGTTGCATGCCAAATTCTTTGCATCCCTTGCAAACCCTCAGAAGTCAAGTTGCACTTGATTACTGTTGCTAATAATTCTGGTTTTTAGACCCCAAGAACTTCCTCCTGAAGTGGAGAATCTCTGAAGTGTGCAGCATACATGTACAGGTTTTTAAAATGATTGGCTGATCTTGATTTTATACAATGTACTTGTTTTTCAGTTTCAGCATTAATACTGAAAGTGTCTTTAAATACCATCAGAGAATAAACATTACTCATTTAATTTTTAGCTGCGACTAGCAGCTCAATAAGTGGCAATGTCGGTCTGTCGCAGTCGGTCTGTCTGTGACCAACGAGTTTCAAAACTCAATAACTTTTGAAATACTTGATGGAATGACTGTATATTTGGCATGTAAGTGTATCTTATTGATGTCTAGCCACTGTTCAATGCATGTGTTGTTCCAAATATTTTTCTTGGAGTTATGGCCCTTGATGAACTTAGAATTTGGTAAGATTGCACTCCCGTCGCAGCTACGGCGTCGATGTCGCAATTTTTGATAATGTAGAACCTTTCCGACATCATTGGACCCAGACTGTTGAAAGTATCACTAAGCACTAATAAACAAACAATATAAGAATCCTGTTAACCCTTTACTTAATGTAAATAGAAGGCGTCTCTTGCAAAAATATATTCTTGAACAACTAAAAATTAAAGTTTTTGCCACAAAATTGGAATGAGCTCAATTAGCCCATGTGCAAACCAAGAAGGAGTCAGAAACTTTGATTTTGATGCAAAATGGTTGAAGGTGAAAATATTAAAAACTGTAAAGTTTTTTTCTGTTAGTATACATGAATATATGTACACACACAACACTCATGGGGTTTTCTGGCAGGTTGACTTTTGCTACTGTCACAAGTGAGTCAAAGTATGTGCTCAACTGAGCCCAGGTAAGCCTGATGTGAAGCCGAGTCTCACAGAGAATAGGTGAATGTACATAGACATTCCATTCTCTTCTGCTTGAATTTTCTGTCTTTTTTTTTATTAATTCCAACTTGCATTCCTGTTGTATGTTAGGTGTAAAGAGACATTGCCACTCATCATACATTAGTTTTTTGGTTGTGGGGGGGGGGGAGGGGGACTTTCCCTGGGAAAAGTTTTTGAAAAATATGCCTCAAATGGCAGTATCTTTGGACATTTTGCACCCCTCGACCCCACGGCTATGCCACTGTTCAGAAAGCTTCAGAATACTAGCTTCCATGTGCATATTCCTGCCTTTACTTTCTCTGTACTTCCAGGTTTGCAATGAAAAAATCAGTGTGAAGGGGAGTTCCTTTACATCAGGAGGATTTAAGGGACACTTGTTCCCATTTGTGTTAAGACTATCCTGGGACTAAGGAGCATTAAATGGTCAAGTTGATAATGGACATTTTCACATTAGGGCTGCATGATATTCAAAACTAAATACCGGTATCGGTATTCCAAAAAATACTGTAGTATACAGTATACAGTATATCGAAAGGCTGTTCTTCAGTCTGAACTTGAGCCATGACAGTTGAAACGAATCCATATGCCTCGATGATGCAGTTTGAACGTCCCTTTACTTCACGTAGATGATATCTCAATTCTTTATTTTTAAATATTAGTTTATTAAATTTAAAAACAAAATTCATCAAAACCATATCATGTGACGCCTCATTGGAACATGCTCATTGAGCTCTTTCCAATGAGGGGTCAAATGATATGGTTTTGTTGAAATTTTTTGAAAAATATAATTTTTTCAACTGCTCAGTTTATAAATTACACTCGCGGATGTGTCCAATTTGTTAGATAAAAGGGTAAATGCACTACTCTGTTCTGATGTCAAATGGTATTCAAGGAGCAGTGATCTCACAACAGTTTTCAACCGAGTTATCTCTTGAACTTAGTTTTTTTTTAGTTCACCTGACTGAAAGTCAGGATGAGCTATAGTGATCACTCACTGCCTGTTGTCCGTGAACATGGTGTTTGCATCTGCCCCCTCCTAAAATGCTGAACCAATTTTAGTTATATTTGAGGTGATTGCTTGTTCTGACAGTGTATTTTTTTTTTTTTCAAATCAACTTGCACAGCCTCAAAGGTAGGGCATGGGGGGAATATTCTTAAAATATCTTCTCATGAACCAGTGGGTACAATAACTTGATTTTATTTGGTATGGAGCTGCTTTCAAGGTGTAGAGTCAAGTTTGTTCAAACGAATTTCGTGGATCAATATTTGCCTTTGTAATGGGAGGGGCAAGATTTTTGGCCCCACCCAAAATTTCTATATTTTTATACTGTACCAATGACCCAGACATAGCTGGTGCTAACTCTTAAAATATAGGGCCAAACACAAATTTTGCCCCCCAATCCCCAAAATTTGCATCTAAAACCAAAGAAAACATGTCCTGAATGGCCCTCCACACTTCACCTCTACTGCGCATGCGCAGTGTCAAGGACGTTCCGAAATTGGCGCCATTAATCATTCTAAGTTTGGCCCTTCATCAGTTAACATCTGACTGATCTTTGTGCTTGTAAATCTCAGTTTAAATGATGCCAGACACATAAATATTAGTGAAATGGTGATTCTAAGGAGGATAGAGAAGGAGGAGAGGAAAAATGTGTGACAGAATATTATCAGGGCTGTAACTTAAAATTTTTTAATGAAATTATGTTAAGTTACCTATTTTCGAGGCAGCAGCCATTTTGTTGTCATTCTGATTATTTAGTTACACTGATTTTTCAGTGTTTTCCTCTCTCCCTGTCCTTTAAGTCCCCCCTTGCTATTCTCCCATGCTTTTGGCATAGTTTCTGTAATTATTATTACTAAATTTTCTTGGGAGTTTTAGCTGAATAACAGAATGAATTCTGTTCTTTTCCCCATGTTTACGTCTTCACCTACGGGTGGTTAGGCGTTGTGTTCTGCATCTACCATCTGATGTTCTGCAGTTTCTTCCCTGGAAGTCTCTGTTTTGCATCAGATAGTGTATTTTTGGTAACTGATTCCGGGCCTGGGTGCCTGGAGTCTTATTTTAGTGTTTTTACATTCATTGTTTACATTTACAACAGCCCTCTGTGTGAGGGGGGGATTTCTTGAAAATAATATCTTGATGTTATTTTAATCATAACTAGATACATTATTATTGTTCGTAAGTGTTGAATAAATTGTTTAAAATATTTTTAAAATTTTTGTCCACACTTAGGCTTGGGATCCATTGGGGCTCAACGTTACTTTTCAGAAACTTGGGCTGTTCTGAAAAAATATTTTTTCAAAATATTTTGATTTCAGTTATTTTTTCTATATTAATGGATCATATTATTATTATGTATTTTGATTGCCAGGGGTTGGTGCGAGTACCAGGACTTGTTTTCTTTTCACATTGAAAGAATTTTGATCAATTGTAATAAGAGGAAGTCTTCCTCTGACTTTTATAATCATTCTATATGTGGTCAGTGTACTCGCATTAACTCCTGTTCTGTATCGTATGATTTCGATGACAACATGGGAAGCGTATGTCACGGTATGTTAGTGGGGAATTGGACACTCCGGTCCTTTCCCCGCAGGGTCACTCTACTTTATCAATTTCTATTTCAGACGATCAAGATTAGGGTGATGTATCTGTGATGTCTTCCAACAGTGTGCCTCCGTCGTCACAATTAATGAAGGGCTAGCGGAAAAGTGCTCATGTAAATACGCCAATTGCCTAAGAGGACCCTAGTAGGTTCGACGGCCTTTGACGTCCGCTAGCTCGCCTGGTGTAGCGTCCATTCATCGAATGGTTCGGCAGCCGGGTTCGTCCGTTGCGGTCTAGAAGGAGTTTTGGGGTGATGCGAGCACTATAAATCAACCAAATGCACACCCAGTGACGGCGGATTAGAGGGAGAACGGAGGAAGCCTTTTAGTCCGGTTCATAGCTCGTTCTGGTCCATCCGGACGGCGAGCGAGAGAGGCCCCTCTCTCGTACAACAACATCTGGCCCCAGATGTTGTGGTACAAAATGTTTCGCATTCGGAGCATACGTCCGTCGCTCGGGACGCTCCGACATATAGTCAGTCCGGAGTAGACTGTCAATAAGGCTTCCTCATTCTCATGGTAGCACACACGACCGCTCTTGGCTACGTGACCTCGGATATCCAGTCAGCTTTGCCAGTCAGAGAATCATCGGCGACCAGGTCACACCATCCGGTAGCCAGGGACACGAGGCCTGCAGACTCCGGACGTTCGCATAGGAAAGTGTGCGGGAGTGAACGTACACGGAGCTTCCGGCGGCAATGCATCGTAAGACCGCTACTGCACAGGCCTCGGGAACGGACGTGCTTTCCTAAATAGCACAGTTTATCGCAGCATCCCAGCATCAACTGAATCTGTCGCATATTTTTTATCCGACGATGCTGGGTCGGGACGCTCCGCGGAAGCGGGTACGGACGTCAAAAAATTTCATCCGGTCCGACGGGATACCGAAAGGGATTTGGAGGTTTTCGAGCTTTCCCTTTCGGAACAGCTTATGCTGTTGTGTATGTCATCTAACTTGATCTTCTACAGCTTCTTTCGTCGGACCAGAATGCTGCGATGCCGGATAAGAAACTGATAGCGTTGGTGGACTTAGAAATTTTTGGTTCGGTTCAGGGACATCGTCCCTCAGTTCCGACATAGTCCAATAATGTCACACAAACTTTCGAATTATTGAACGACGCTATATATTATTATTATATGCTTGCTATAACCAAGCATTTCTGGTTTCTTGTTCGCAAGTTACGGAGATGTCTTTCAAAAGTGTGCCTCTGTCGTCATAGTTAATGAAGAGCTAGCGGCAATAAGTGCTCATGGAATATGTCTATCGCCTAAAAGATCACTTGTAGGATCGATGGAGCGACATTCGCTAGCTCACCCGGTGTAGCGTGCAGTCATCGAATGGTTCGGCTGCCGGGTTCGTCCGTTGCGGTCTAGGAAGGAGATTTGGGTGATGCGAGCACTATAATTACTTTAGTACTCACCCAGTGATGGCAGATTGAGGACAGATCGGAGGAAGCCTGTTAGTCCGGTTCCTGGCTTGTCCAGGTCCGTCCGGGCTGTGAGCGAGAGAGGTCCCTCTCTCGTCCAACAACATAGGGGACCGCATGTTGTGGTTCAGATATTTTACATTCGGAGCATATGTCTGTCGGTCGGGACGCTCTGTTATACTGACAGTCCGAGAGACTGTCGATAATGCTTCCTCATCCTCACAGCAGGGCACACGACCGCACATTGGCTACGTGACCTCGAGTATCCGATCAGTTTCGTCATTCAGTGATTCCACGGCGAATAGGTCACGCCATCCGGTAGCCAAGGGACACGAGGCCTATACACTCCGTTCGCTCGCATATTGGTAGTATGCACGGGGTAACGATCACGGAGCTTCCAGCGGCAATGCATTGTAGGACCGCTTCTCCTCAGGCTTCAGTGACGGACGTGCTATCCGAGTTAGCACAGTTGTTTCACAGCATCCCAGCAATCGACAGTTTCTTACTCGAATCAGGAATTATCTGACGGCGCTGGGTCGGTGCGGTCCGCGGTTGCATCAGGTACGGACGACCGAACGCTTTATAGGGTCCGACAGGATGGCGAAAGGGATTCGAAAGATTTCGAGTTTTCCCTTTCGTAGCATCGGAAGCTGCCATTCATATCTTTTGGCATTATCTTCCAGTGATTGTTATTTCGGACTACATTGCTGCGATGTTGGATAAGAGACTTATAGCGTCATTGGACACGGAATTTTGGATCGGTTCAGGGACATTGTTCCTGACTTACCGACACAGTCCAATAATGTCATTACAACATGTGTTTTATTTTTCTACACTATATATGCATATAAGCCTGCTACCAAGCATGATAGTTTAGTTTCTTGTCCGCAATGCTCATTTCTGCCGTTTTATCATTTATACGAATAATTTATTTTGGCAGAGCAGGGCATACCGAGAGTTCATATGCGTCTAGACGGCATGGTTAAAGACTGGAAATATTCTTTTTCGCCGTCTATGTCTTTTCCAACCACAATGTTGGAAACGACAATGATGTCTAGTAGACTTAACTTAGACGCTTTATCATACGTAATCCACCTTACTGAGGCGTTATCATTACGTCTTCAAGAAAAGATTTACGGGATATTATTCTCAATGTGATTTCTTTTGAGGGCAGTAGTTTGTTCATGTATAACTCCGCCCTTCAGTGGCTGATTGGAGTTGGTTAGACGTGACGCAGCCCTAGCTACATCCACGTGCGTGGATAGTAAGGTGAAGAACTCTCTCAGAGTCGCTTCGTTCTCGGAGAAGCCTCTCTTCGACGGCAACTTTTCAGCAATCCATGAATTGCTCGATTTACACATTCTCTTGTCTATCTAGTGTTACAAGAGATTCAGACTGGGGCAAACATTCGGTGGTTGACTCAGAGAGTGCCACTGCAGTTGCCGGATCCGAGTGTTATAGTTATGACGGTTGCCAGTCAAACAGATTGGGATATAATATTGATCCCAACGGATTCGAAGTGCCAGGGTCTTTGGGTTCCGCAGTCTCTAAGCAAGCAATTATCTTCCGCGGAATAATGTTTTTTAGGCTTGCTTTATGTCATTGCATGAACATTATTCAGAAACGCATGTCCAAATCCTGTCCGTTAATTCGACAGTAGTGGCGTATCTCCGGAACCAGGGAGGCACTCATTTGTTTCCGTTATTCAATTTAATGGAAAGAATCCGTCTGTTGGTTATAGTACACCAAGTTCTGTTTCGGTCCGTCATATTCCGGGTCGTCTGATTGTTTTACCGGACTCCCGTTCACTTAGGGGTCGCTTGTTGCCGTCAGAATGGACTCTCAACAAACAAGTATTCAATCAGATTTGCTATCTATGGGAGCGCCCAATGATAATTTATTTACGACACAGCTTGCTAATCAATTGCAGACGTATGTGTTGGCTTGTCCGGATCTCTGAGCTAATGTTGTTAACGCTCTATTGATCTAATAGGACGGAATGATAGGATACGCGTATCCTCCGGCGCTGTTGTTTCAGCAGGTATTGCTAAGATAAACAACCACAATACATTTCTGTTGATAGCATCTCTATCTTCACAGAGACCGTGGGTAATTTACTCTGATGTCTACTGTGGGACTTAATGCGAAATCTTCCTCAATGAGAGGATCTTTTTTCGCTGGGTAAATCGTGTCATCTTTATCACAACCCGCAAGGTCGCAACCTTCACGTATTCCGTTGTGTGGTCCGTATTGCATTGTAAGCATTGTACTGGACGAGCTTTGGACGCGATTTCTTACTATAGGAGATCCTCTTTTTCGCTATTCTATGCGGCTAAAGTGGAGGCTCTTCCGTCGTTGGTGTAGGGATCACTATGTTCATATTGTTGATCCCTCCATACTACTCATTGCAACTTTTTAGTATACTTGTTTGACAAGAGCTACTGCAGCCTGTTATTATTAAGGTTATAGGTTTATGTTACCTCATACCTATGCACTCTATGATAGTTTACAATTGAGTCTTATGTCTCTTTATCTAAGTCAGTTAGTAACTTTTTGATAAATAGACTTAGAATCTTTAGATTAAATTCCTATATGGAATTTAACTTCGGTTCTTATTTAGCTAAGTAATCATTTGAGCCTCTGGAAACAGTAGTTTTCAAATTCTGACCTTTTAGACAGTAATTCTGTTGGCTTCTCTTTTACTGAAGAGTCAGTGAGTTTCATCCACTATCGATGGATGATTTTCACTTTCGTAGTTTCGGAATCACTACTTCCTTTACTATTTAGGTTGGATTTTTGCATAAGAGTTAGGCTCCTAATATCCGGAACCTATTGTTATTAAGGTCCTTCCGTCTTCGTACGGGCATAGGCCTTTACTCTGTCCGGTTAGGGTTTATGTATTTATAAACAGATATCTGTTTATTACTACGGGCGTAAGCTTCTTCTGTCTTTGATGCCTAATAGAAGGACGTTACGCTCCATTCTTTTGCTAATGGATTCAATTAACTATCGGTACTGCTTATGGTATATCATTGACTCAGCAGTTGTGCTTAAGATTTTGGCTCATGAAGTAAGAGTTCTTCTACATCTTGGGCTTACATTAATAGTGTCGCTATTATAGATTTTTGAAGGCTGCTCATTGCACTCAGCCATCCACATTCATGAATTTTTATCTCAGAAATATCGAGTCCATTTCTGGAGGCCTCTATTGTTAGGTCTATTATCTACTGCTCAGAATGTCATTCACTTAACAGTTGCTACTATAGCTAGGTAGGCTGTCTGTTTCGGCAGTGACTCCGTTCTGCTGCCCTCTTCGCTCTGGGCTATTTGACCCAGGGCAAGAAAAAGGGGGGGGGGGGGAGGGTGTTCCCTTGGGTCACCTGTTTTACTATGAAAACAAGGGGATACCTCCTCCGGAGTTAGTAATTCTGAGCTGTTATTGGGATGGTTGTTTAGTGAGAAGTTTATGTTTTAAAAATTCATTCAAGTCTTAGTTTTTAAAGTATAGCTTTTGAAAATAGCACGTGTCAACGGACATGATTATGCAATCCTCAGACACTTTTAAGGAGTATAAGAGTCTCTATTCTCTAGACTTACTTTATTTATTGGCTTACTTTAAAAATTATTAGTATAAGGATTATATTGGATATTAATAGAGTACATGGATGTATCATGCTCAATTTTGGAAGGTGTTGTATCTTTCTAATTTATCATAAATAAGAAAGATACATGTAAGGCCTATTACTTCTTTTTCCCTAGAGGGGATGACTCTATTTTATATTATTCAGCGTATTCCATCTTGCTCTATGTCCTTGGCCCTCCAGCCTTTTTACTATTTAGCTATGTCTGGGTCATTGGTACAGTATAAAAATGTTAAAAAATTTATAGTAATTTCTATATTTTTTATACTTACCAATGACCCAGATGGGGATGGCCCTCCCAGGAGTTGGGAACTCTTACCTCCCCGCTGAGTACATAGCGCTTACCAGGCACTGGTTATTAGAATGATTAATGGCGCCAATTTCGGAACGTCCTTGACACGGCGCATGCGCAGTAGAGGTGAAGTGTGGAGGGCCATTCAGGACATGTTTTCTTTGGTTTTAGATGCAAATTTTGGGGATTGGGGGGCAAAATTTGTGTTTGGCCCTATATTTTAAGAGTTAGCACCAGCTATGTCTGGGTCATTGGTAAGTATAAAAAATATAGAAATTACTATAAATTTTTTAACTTTCTGAACAGATGGTCTGATTTGAACCAAATTTGATATGTGGTATTATTGAGGCATAAGTACTTGATTCATGCAAAAACATTTTTTCTTGTGTCCCGTGGGAACGCCAGGAGCTAAAAGTAGAAATATTTTCAAATGCCCTTATTTCCCAAACCACATGGAACAGAAAACTGTTATCTGGTATGAAGCATCCTTAGGACCAGTAGAATTGAGTTGTAAAAAAAAAGTGCCATCGGTTGTGTAAGGGTGTTCTATGGGGGGGTGGGGGTGGGGGGGGGGGTGGGTGGCATCAAAAAAATGCTGAATCAGCATATTTGCAAAAATTACCAAAAAAAAAAAATTCTCCACAACATCTGATCAGAATCTTTTGATATTTGGTCTACAACATCCATAGGAGGGGGTGGGGGGTTGGGTGGGCAGTGTCAGATACAAGTGTGTTAAAATGAAGCCCGTTGGTAAATATTTGGACTCAATACAGGAGTCCAAATTTTTAACTTGGGGCAATATGGGAAATGATCTTTAAACATCTTCTTCAGATCTACCAGTCACAATGCTCTCATATTTGGTATGCAACATCTTTTGGTGGGTCAGTTTCCAGTTTGTTCAAATTGGGTCCCTTGCTGTGGTAGCCTGAATTTTATCTACAATATGAGGGAATTTCCTGAAAAATCTTCGTCTACAGAACCACCAGTTAAAATGATTTCATATTTGGTATACAACAATCTGGCTATGTCATCTCCCTGTGGTATACATGCTCAACTGTCTCCTCTTGATATTTATGTATATTGTATATTGTTTGTCTACTGCTAAATAAAGATTCATTCATTCATTCATTCAACATCTCTATGGGGGTGAGATTCAAGTTTGTTCAAATCGAGTACCTGGGTTAATATTTGGGCTCACTACGATAGCCCAAATTTTAACTTTGTGCAATATATATGAGGGAATTTCTTTAAAAATCATCTTTAGATCCACCAGTCAGAATGCTTTCATATTTGGTATACAACATCTCTAGGGGGTTCACATTCTAATTTGTTAAAATCGAGTCCCTGATTTTATATTTGGGCTTCCTATGTTAGCCCAAATTTTAAGATGGTGCAGTATGAGGGAATTTCTTTGTCAGATTCACCAGTTAGAATCCATTCATATTTGGTATACAACATCTCTAGGTGGTTCAGATTCAAGTTTTTTCAAGTCGGGTCCCTGGGTTAATATTTGGGCTCCCTATGAGAGCCTGAATTTTAACTTAGTGCAATATGAGGGAATTTCTTTAAAAGTCTTCTTCAGAACCATCTCTTAGAATGTTTTGATATTTGGTATCCAACATCTCCAGGTGGGGTCAGATTCAAATTTGTTCAAATCGAGTCCCTGAGTTAATATTTGGAATTTTTATGGGAGTCTGAATTTTAATTTAGTGCAATATGAGGGAATTTCTTTAAAAATCATCTTCTCCAGATCCATCAGTCAGAATGCTTTTGTATTTGATATACAACATCTCAAGGGGGGGGGGGGGGGGGGGGGGGGGGTGAGGTTAAAGTTTGTTCGAATTGTATCCCTGGTTTAATATTTGGGCCCCGAATTTGAACTTAGTGCAATATGAGGAAATTTCTTTAAAAATCTTCTCCTTCATATCCACCAGTCAGAATGCTTTCACATTTAGTATACAGCATCCTGGTGGTGGAAGGGAAGGGCTCAGACTCAAGTTTGTTCAAGTTAAGTTCCTAGGTTGATATTTGGACACCCTAGTTTTGCATTACTGGAAATCTGGGCATTATTTCTGTGGTAGCATCCCAGTACTAGAAAAAATCATCTGGCATGGATAACAGAGTTATAAATAATTAAATAACTTAATTCCTCTGCATTGCTAACTAGCTATAGATGCTAATTAAATCCTTCTATAAAAAAAACTATTGTTAGGTGAGCGACTCAGGCCCCATGGGGCCTCTTATCACTTGTTTTTTCAAATTTTTCAAAAAATTTCAACAAAATTTCATCAGTGACCCGCCATTGGAACGAGCTTGATGAGCTCGTTCCAGTGAGGGGTCACATGATATGGTTTTGTTTAATTTTTTTGAAAAATAATATTTTTTTTTCACCTGCAGAATTTGTATATTATGTGGGTGAGTGGATGTGGACGATTTGTTAGTTAACTCTTAACCCGCTGAGTATTTTCCAGATATTTTTCATCAAATCTAGTCATGGCTGCTTTAAAGCAGCCATGACTAGATTTAATGAAAAATTAATCTAAATGTAAGTTTTTTTTATGTAACACAAGAAATCATTGGTGAAAAATTCCATTCCATTTACATGGAGTCAGTATGATTAAATATGCACATATGATACTTATTTCTGTGACAAGAGAAATCCTGTGCTGGGCAGAAATATATGTCTGCAGCATGCAAAGAGTTAAAGGTAAACACATTTATTTTTTTGTTTTTTTTTAGGAGACCTTGATCAGTGCCTTTGCTGTTCCATGGCCACCAAAAGCCATAAATATATGTTTTGCTGTTGTTATATTGTTAATTTGTGGTGCTCTACTGGTGCTTGTAAGTATTCTTCCTTTCATTCTGCATTCAAATGTTCTTTTTAGTTCTCATGATGGAAAGTCAGTCTTAACTACATGGACCACTTTTTGATCATAGTCTGACATCTGGTATCCATCATTGTCCATTATAACAGTCATGTTTGAGTCTTTTTCACCTTAACTGGTGACCTGATTCCAATCAAATTTCATGTGTGTGATGATTTGGGTGGGGCATTTGAAGTTTGTTATAATTGATGTGCTACCCACCCACCCTCACACCCCACATCCATGGCATAAAATATAAGGAAATGACAATGTAAAAATCTTCTTTTCTCAAACCACTATGCCAAAAGCTTCCCTCTTTTATATACAAGCATAGGCATCACCATGATTTTTCAAAACAGGTTTGACTTGGATGAGAAAGGTACACCGAGAGTACACTTGGCATATGCCAAAGGCACGAGCATACAACGGGGGGTCTAGCATGGTCCCCTGGGAAAATTTCCAAGTTTAGTATCAAATGGAGCTCTCTGGTGGACTTTGAGGGGTTTTATTTGCACTCTCCGTTCTTGAAAAAAAATGTAAAGGGGTCATCGTTCGCACCTCCCTCTCCCCTTCCTGGTGATACCCATGATAATATCTTTGTAAGTATGATTTACAAGTTGTTCAGATCAGTCCCTTCAGGTGGTCACATCGAGCTCCTAGATTTTCACACTGTTGGGAAAGGAAAATCATTGAAACATCTCCAAAAACATTTCTCCAAAAACAGATACTTCCTTGTGTAATATATAACATTTTTGTAAGGATGATTTACAAAACTGTTCAAATCAGGCCATTGGCATTATATTTAGTTATGTTATAGAGCCTGGGGGCATCGTGGCTCAGTGGTTAGAATATTGAACTGCAAACCGAAAGGTCCATGGTTTGATCCTGATGAATGATAACTGCATTGTGTCCTTGGGAAAGGCTCTTAATCTTGATTGCTTACATAGTGGCACTGTGTAATGAGGCATACTGCATTTTGCTTGGGTTCAACCAATGCTAACCCTGCTTTGGAGAGTATGTTGGGGAGTCTTACAGTTGCTCAGTGGTTCTCTCTCACGATCCTAGAATGGTAAAACAGCCTCTTGGGATAAAAGGATTAACATGATGGGTAATTCATAAACATTAAGAGAGTTTTTCTCCCAACCACTGCTTCAATGTTTCCGTGTTTGATATATAAGATCTGAGAAAGGATGATTTCTATGTGTATTCAAATCAAACCCCTGTGGTCATGCATTTATTTTGGAGTATCATGATGCCAGCAGATTTCAACACAAATCATATCTTTTTCTCCTAAACCACTGCTCCAAAGGTTTCCATTTTTAGCTCACCTACATCTGTAAGATGTGGTGAGCTATTGTCATAACCTCGGGCGTCAGCGTCGGCGTCCGGCGTGTCCAATATTGTAAGATTTAATGTTAAGGTTAATTTCTCAAACATTAGTGGGCTCAGGCCTTTGATATTGCATATGTAGGTTGTAGGGGACTATCAGAACAGTATTTAACCCTGATACTACGACTTTTTTCCAAATTTCACCTAAAATTTTCTTCCAAAATTTGTTGTAAGAATTTGCATTTATGTGTTGTAAGAATTTGTGTTAAAGTCAGCTTTTGTGCAGATTGTGCTGCTTTAACTTCTCATTACTGTTGATTTTCATATTTCAATAACAACTGTAGGTATTAACCCTACTGTATGCAGAAATTTAACGAAAATTTTCTTTTTTTTCACTCAAAATTTTCATGTTTTTCTCGGACTTAGTAAATTTTAAGTGGTAAAACTTTGTAAACTTTGTGTTTAGGTGAGTTGTGTTTCTATGTGTCTTTCCAAGCGATAAATATTCTACACTTGGGTTACTGAACTCCATTGCAGTAATATTTAACCCTCATTACATGCATATTTGAGGAATTTGAGGCTGATTTTCTGCCAAAACTTGTTGTAAGATTTAGCGTTTAGGTGTTGTAAGAATTTGCGTTAAAGTCAGCTTTTGTGCAGATTGTGGTGCTTTAACTTCTCATTACTGTTGATTTTCATATTTCAATAACAACTGTAGGTATTAACCCGACTGTATGCAGAAATTTAACGGAAATTTTCTTTTTTTTTTCAGTCAAAATTTTCATGTTTTTCTCGTAAATTTTAAGTTGTAAAACTTTGTAAACTTTGTGTTTAGGCGAGTTGTGTTTCTATGTGTCTTTCCAGGCGATTAATATTCTACGCTTGGGTTACTGAACTCCATTGCAGTAATATTTAACCCTCATTACATGCATATTTGAGTAGTTTGAGGCTGATTTTCTGCCAAAACTTGTAAGAATTAGCGTTTAGGTGTTGTAAGAATTTGCGTTAAAGTCAGCTTTTGTGCAGATTGTGGTGCCTTCACCTCTCATTACTGTTTATTTTCTCATTTCAATAACAACTGTAGGTATTAACCCTACTGTATGCAGAAATTTAACTGATTTCTTTTCTTTTTTTCAGTCACAATGTTCACGTTTTTGTCTGACTTACTCAATTTTAAGTTCTAAAAGTTTGTGTTAAGGTGAGGTGTTAAGGTGAGTTCTGTTTCTATGTGTCTTTCCAGGCAATTGATATTGTATGCATGGGTTACTGAACTACATTGCGGTAATGTTGCGCCCTTATTACATGTATATGTGAGGAATTTGAGGGGGATTTTTGGGACTTATATTCACTTTCTTTAAAAAAAAATTTTTTTAACTTTTTTTTTTTATTTAATACTTTCTCATACTTGTTACTAGTAACATTAAGGCTTATTTTAGTTGTTGATGTGATGTATTTTTGTTGGGACTTTTAGTCACTTTCTTGAACGAATGTTATTCCGCAACTCCTCTTTAACCAATGAATGTACTTCAATTACAATTTCAGTGATTTATGAAAGCCTTTCCTAATTCTTCTTTATGATTTAATATCTGGCCTCACGATTCATATTCTTAATCATAAACATTTCTAAAAGAAAAAAATGCTTTTATATCCAATGATTCTATGTTGAATTGATATATAATAAATGCAGAAATATAGACTTTCCAAAGCCATCACATAAACCTCATTAATCATTTGATGCCTAGTTAATGATTTATATTAACTAAATATTAGGCATGTTACATTGGAACGACATTATCAAGCGCGAATGTAGGTGAGCGTTGGGATGTATTATCCCTCTTGTTGATATATAGGGGATTTCTAATGAGTGAAGATTTGATATGAAATTTCTGATCCAGGTTTACTAAAATTGATCTGAGCCATTTTTTGTCAAGGCTTAGATCAATTTTGGTGAACAAGGTTCAGAAATTCCATTTCGAATTGTGATGAATTTGAAGTTTTTTTTTATCATATAGTGTGTAATTTAACCCTTTTCTTCACATAACAGCTGAAACCAACTATCGTCATTCACAAATATTGCCAACCAAATTATTTTTTTTTCAGCTTCTGCCTTGAAAACACCCCTTATGACCCCTCAATGAGCTTGTTCCTATGAGGGGTCATAAGCTATGTTTTAGAGGCAAAAATGAAACTGTTTAGTTCTTCGGAAAATACTTTGTTTAGTTATTCATGAAATATCTTCTGCAGGTCGTGTTAGATTGTTATAAAGAAATGAATGACTTAAAAAATGGAGAAGATTAATTCAGTTCTATTTCCTAAATCAATTTGTAGGAATGTCTCAACCGTTAGTCCAAATAAAGCTACTAAATGCTTCTTTCATTCATATGGAAGCTGGTGTCCCCCCATCCATCCCACTTTGGTTTCCCGATGCTAATTTTAGTTATAGTTGACCAAATCAAATGAAATTTGGTATGTAGGTGTATCATCGGGGTGTAGGTTGAACAATTTTTACCAGAGTTATGTCCCTTTTTGGCTTTGAAAACTCTATTTTTAACTCACCTGACTGTCAGTCATGAAGAGAATTTGAAGTGCATGTTCCTTTTCATATGTCAATTCAAGTTTGTTCAAGTAAAGTTACCGTGCCCACAGGGGGCACAACAAGGAGCATTACTCTGATAGCTCCATAAATTGTTTACCAAAATTAAAAAAACCTTCTCCAGAACTATCAATTAGAATCTTTTGATATTTTCTATATAACATATCTGGAGGGTCAGATTCAAGTTTGTTCAAATCGAGTCCCTGGATTAATAATTGGGCCCCCTCCCTGTAGGAGCCCAAATTTTAACTTAGTGCAATATGAGGAAATCTCTTTAAAAATTTTCTTCTTCAGATCCACCAGTCAGTTTGCTTTCATATTTGATAAACAACATCTCTAGGTCTAAGGGGGGGGGGGGGGGGAGGGGTGGGAGGGGGGCAGATTCAGTTTTGTTCAAATCAGGTCCTGGGTTAGTATTTGGGCTCTCTATTAGAGCACAAAGTTTTACTTAGTGTAATATGAGGAAATTTCTTTGAAACTCTTCTACTTCAGATCCACCAGCTAGAATCCTTTCATATTTAATATGAAACATCTCTAGGGGGCTCAGATTCAAGTTTGTTCAAATCGAGTCCCTGAGTTAATATTTGGACTCTCTATGGGGCCAGAATTTTAATTTAGTGCAATATGAGAGAATTTCTTTAAAAATCTTCTTGAGATCCACCAGTCAGAATCCTTTCATACTGTACGTGGAGAGTGTATTATCACTAAATCACCCACAGAGTGGAGATTCCACCCGAGCAATAATTGCAAATTTGTTGCAAAGCATAACTAGCACCAGCAAAGTTTCAGCCAATCGACCTCCGGGTTAAATCCGGAGGTCCACTGGCTGAAGCATTGCTTGTGTTTTTTGCTGATATATACAAAATTTGAAAGTTATGGCTTGGGTGATAACTCCACTCTGCGGGTGATTTAGTCACAATCCACTCTCCACGTACTGTATTTGGTAAACAACATTTCTAGGGGGCTCAGATTCAAGTTTGTTTGTAATATTTGGGCTCGCTATGGGGGCCAGAATTTTAATTTAGTGCAATATGGGGGAATTTCTTTAAAAATCCAGAACCATCTATTAGAATCTTTTGATATTTGGTATACAACATCTCTAGGGGGTTCAGATTCCAGTTTGTTTAAATCGGGTCCCTGGGTTAATATTTGGGCTCTCTATTGGGGGGGGGGGGGGGGATTGCAGTGACTGTAGTGACATAACCACCTTTGGAAGTTTGGCAGTGCTTGTTTTCAGCTGGTAGAATTGGAAGCAGTCAGGAACACCTATGATAATAATCATCTCACATGGACACCAGAGTTATGAATACTTTCATGACTTTGTTCCTCTGTAGTGTTGATGAACTATGACTAAATGAATGTGACCCAAAATACTTCTTTGAACCATTTTGTTAGGTGAGCAAGAAAGGCCCCTTGGGGCCTCTTGTTTAAGTCTCCAACCAATAACTTGAGCTGTAATTGACCGAATCAATAAAATTTGTTGTGTATATGTATCAACATAAAATACAGGTCAAGTTCAAATCAGGGTTCGGTCAAACATTTTTTGCCTGAGTTATGTTCCTTTTTCGACATCCAAAAAACTATATTTTTATACTGTACCAATGACCCAGACATAGCTGGTGCTAACTCTTAAAAATCTAGGGCCAAACACAAATTTTGCCCCCCAATCCCCAAAATTTGCATCTAAAACCAAAAGAAATCATGTCCTAAAGGACCTCCATACTTTGCCCCTACTGCGCATGCGCAGTGTCAAGGACCTTCCGAAATTGGCGCCAATCATCATTCTTTGTTTGGCCCTTCATCAGTTAACATCTCACTGATCTTTGTGCTTGTAAATCTCAGTTTAAATGATGCCAGACACATAAATATTGAAGAAATGGTGATTCTAAGGAAGATAGAGACTAAGGAAGATAGAGAAGGAGGAGAGGAAAAAGGAGTGACAGAAAATATTCAGGGCTGTAACTTAAAATTTTGTAATGAAATTATGTTAAGTTGCCTATTTTCGAGGAATGGGCCTGTTGTTATCATTCTTGCTTTGAAGTTGCACTGCTTATTCAGTGTTTTCTCTCTCCTTATCCTGTAAGTCCCCCCTTGCTATTCTCCCATGCTTTTGGCATATTTTTGAGTAAAATTACTACTAAAATTTCTTGGGAGAATTAGCTTGGTTACAGAATGAATTGTTATTTTCCCCATGTTTACGTTTTCACCCATGGGTGTTTAGACGTTGTGTTCTGCATCTACCATCTGATGTTCTACAGATTCTTCTCTGGAAGTCTCTGTTTTGCATCAGATAGTGTGTATTATTGATAACTGATTTCGGGCCAGTAGTGTCAGTGCCTGGAGTCATGTTTTCTGGTGTTTATACACTTCTTGTTCACATTGGCAACAGTCTCTTTTGAGGGGGGCTTTTTGCCTTTGGAGTAGTTTACTCATTATTAGATGCATTATTATTATCCGTAAGTGTTGCATTAATTATTTAAAATAATTTTAAAATTTTTGACCACACTTACCCTTGGGATCCATTGGGGCTCAATGTTACTTTTCAGAAACTTGGGCTTCGCTGAAAAAATATTTTTCAAAAATTATTTTGAATTTCATTTGCTTTTTTCAATGATAATGGATCATGTTATTATGTATCTTTGTGTTTAGGGGTTTATGCGAGTACTCTGACTTGTTGTTGTCTTTTCACTATGAAAGGACATTGTTTAAATTGTAATAGGAAGAAATCTTCCTCTGACTTTCATGATCATTGTATTAATTGTAGTCAGTGTACTCGCACTAACTCCTGTTCAATATGTCAATATTGGGATGACAAACATTGGAAACGTGTGTCACGATATGTTGTTAGTGGAGAAAGGACTATGCCGGTCCTTTCTCCGCAGGGTCACTCTAGTCTATCAGTTTCTATTTCAGAGGAACAAGAACAGGGTGATGTTTCCATGTTATCTTCCAAGAGTGCTCTTCCGTCGTCACAATTGAATGCAGAGCTAGCGGCAAAAGTGCTCATGGAGATACTACAGTTGCCTAAGAGGTCCCGAGTAGGATCGACGGCGCTGTCGTCCGCTAGCTCGCCCGGTGTAGCGTCCATTCACCGAATGGTTCGGCAGCCGGGTTCGTCCGTTGCGGTCCAGGAGGAAATGATGGGTGATGCGAGCACTATAAACATTCAAGGTGCACACCCAGTGACGGCGGATGATAGGAGAGATCGGAGGAAGCCTTCTAGTCCGGTTCCTAGCTCGTCCAGGTCCAGCCGGGCCGCGAGCGAGAGAGGCCCCTCTCTCGTACAACAACATCAGGGTCCCGATGTTGTGGTACAAAATGTGTCGCAAGCGGAGCACACGTCCGTCGCTCGGGACGCCCCGTTGTTTAGGCAGTCCGCGGAGACTGCTCAGGCTTCCTCATCCTCTCGCCAGCGCACGTGACCACGAATATACTACCAGCTTCGCCGATAAGGGATTCTTCGGCGACTAGGTCACGCCATCCGGTAGCCAGGGACACGAGGCCGGTAGACTCTGGACGTTCGCATAGGAAGAGTATGCGGGAGTCAGTTGATGCGGAGCTTCCCGCGGCTAAGCAGCGAAAGACCGCTACTCCGCAGGCCTCGATGTCGGACGTGCTTGCTCAGATAGCACAAATTATCGCAGCATCCCAGCAATTGACAGAATCGGTGTCGGATAGGGAATTATCCGACGGCGCTGGGTCGGTACGCTCCGCCGAAGCATCGGGTGCGGACGACCGGGAGCATCATGAGGTCCGACCGGATGGCGAAAGGGATACGGATGACTTGGAGCTATCCCTTTCGGAACAACATAAAGCTGCCGTGGATTTCATCCGGCACTTCCTTCCTCACGTTGTTCCGTCGGGCCAAACTGCTGCGGTACCGGACAAGAGACTGATAGCGTCATTGGACACTGAATTCTTCGAGCAGTTCAGAGACATTGTCCCTGAGTTTCCGTCTCAGTCCAATAATGTCACAAGAACATTTGAATTATTGAACGACGCTATATTCAAGCTTGCTTCCAAAACAGGAAAAGCTGGTTTCTTGTCCTCCAATGCTCTTAACCTGCCTTTCATTAATGCAAGGAATAAATTCGATACGGCAGGACAGGGTATTCTGAGAGTTCCTCTGCGTCTTGACGACGAGGCGGAAGACTTAGAATTGTCATTACCGTCATCTATGTCCGTTCCAACCGCCGTGTTGGACATGACAATCACGTCTAACAGGGCCAGTTTAGATCTTACGCAGACCACCTTACAAAGGCGTTATCACTGCGTCTTCAAGGGAAAGAATTCCAGGATATACAATCCTCTTTAAGACTTCTTTCAAGGGCAGTGGCTTATTCCACGTATAACTCCGCCCTCTCAGTGGCAAACCTGGAGTTGGTTAGACGTGACGCAGCCCTAGCTACATCCACACGCGTGGATAGTAAGGTGAAGAACTCTCTCAGAGTCGCTTCGGTCTCCGGAGAACTTTTATTCGACGGCAAGCTTTCTGCAATCTACGATAAGAAAGCTTCGGATTCTCTGCTGTTTAAATCCGCTTCCAAAAAGTCGGATACGGCAGATAAGAATAAGACAGGCACTTCTGGGTCTAATGCGCCCAAGAAAGGTTCCTATAGAGGTTCTGGTGCGTCCTCTTGGTCTTATTCAAGAGACCATCAAGGCAGCGACTCATGTGCGGGACGTCCTTCGGGCCGAGACAATCGGTCGGACGCCCCGAGGTCGACGGGACGAGGTGCGGGTCGTGGAGGACGTTTCTCCTCCCGCAGGGCTCGCAGGTCCAGGAGGTGATGGCTTCAACCTCTATCGTGTTCCGGTTGGCGGAAGGTTGTCAAGTTTTTCAGAAGATTGGGCATCGATTACGGATGACCCTTGGGTGAGAGGGGTGATTTCGGAAGGTCTAAGAATATCCTTCAAACGAAAGCCTCCATTAACTCGAAGTCCAAAATGGACTCAACTTCCGTCAAATCCGCAGAAAAGAGACGCTCTGTTATCAGAGGTGCAGTCTCTTTTAATGAAGAACGCGGTAGAGGTCGTAGAAGACCAGGAAACACCAGGATTCTACAGCCATCTGTTTCTGGTTCCGAAACCAGACGGCTCGTTCCATCCAGTCATAGATTTGAGCTGGATAAACAAGCTGATAGTCGCTCCGAAATTTTATATGGAGACGATTCGGTCGGTCAGAGCGAGTATTTGGGTGAACGATTATGCTACAAGCATAGATCTCAAAGATGCATACTTTCATGTCATGGTACATCCGACATTCAGAAAGTATCTACGCTTCGCAGTCCTAGGAGTGGTGTATCAATTCCGGGCGATGTGCTTCGGATTGAACCTAGCACCCTGGGCTTTCACTCGGGTAATGAACTCGGTAATGATGTATTTCCGAGCTCATTCGTTTGCGGTAACGTCGGCCTACCTGGACGACATTCTTCAGAGGTACGGCAACGAGTTAACGCTTCAGAACGATGTGCAGAATCTGCTTCTATTGCTCCGACGTCTCGGTTTTGTGATAAACGAGGAGAAGTCGGATCTGGTGCCGTCCAAGTCATTCACTCATCTGGGAATGAGCTTCGAGACGCACAACAATCTCGTTCGTCTGCCGTTAACCAGAGCGAAATCAGTCAGTTGTACGCTCGCTATTGTCTTCATGCAGACAAAGTCACAGCGAGAGAGTTTATGAGACTGATAGGTCTGTGCGGAGCCGCCGCGGATCTCATTCCGATGGGGCGGTTACGCACTCATCCTCTCCAAATTTTCTCAACTCAGAATTGGAGTGTGAAGATTCATTCGCTCGACAAAGACGTTCTCTTGTCAGAGATTCAGACTTGGGCAAACATTCAGTGGTTAACTCAGGGAGTTCCGCTGCAGTTGCCGGATCCGAGTTTTACCATTATGACGGATGCCAGTCAAACAGGTTGGGGTGCAACATTGATCCCAACGGATTCGAGATGCCAGGGTCTTTGGGATCCATAGTTCCTAAGCAAGCACATAAACATCAAGGAAATGATGTCAATTTGGCTTGCGTTACGTCATTGGATGGACATTATTCACAAAGCTCATGTCCAAATTCTGTCCGACAATACGACAGTAGTGGCGTATATACGGAACCAGGGAGGCACTCATTCCGTTCCGTTATTCAATCTAACGGAGAGAATCCTTCTGTTTGCTCTAGAACATCAAGTTCTACTTTCGGTCTGTCATATACCGGGTCGTCTGAATGTACTAGCAGACTCCCTTTCACGGAAAGGTCGCTTGTTGCCGTCGGAGTGGACTCTCAACAAACAAGTATTCAATCAGATTTGCTACCAGTGGGAACGGCCAATGATAGACTTATTTGCGACACATCTCAACAATCAGTTGCAGATGTATGTGTCACCGTGCCCGGATCCAAGAGCATTTGCAGTAGACGCTCTATCGATCTCATGGGACGGAATGATAGGATATGCATATCCTCCAGCGCCGTTGATTCAGCAAGTATTGCTAAAGATAAAACAATCTCAATGCAAGAATCTGTTGGTAGCATCTCTGTCTCCACAGAGACCGTGGATAAATCTACTCAGGTGTCTGTTGTGGGACCTACCGCGAAAGCTTCCTCCACGGGAGGATCTTCTTTCGCAGGGGAAACCGCGTCGACTTCATCACAACCCACAAGGTCTCAACCTTCACGTTTTTCCATTGTGCGGTCCTTCTTGCATGGCAAGCACTTTACAGGACGAGCAGTGGACACGATTTCTAACTGTAGGAGGACCTCCTCTTCGCTAAATTATGCAGCTAAGTGGAAGGTTTTTCGTCGTTGGTGTAGGGATCATTCTGTTGATATTTTTGATCCCTCCATACCAGACATTGCAAACTTTCTAGTATACTTGTTTGACGAAATCAAACTGCAGCCTGTTACTATTAAGGGTTATAGGTCTATGTTATCTGATACCTATGCACACCACGATAGTTTACAAATTGGATCTAATGTCTCTTTATCTAAGTTAGTTAGAAACTTCTCGATAAATAGACCCAGAACTCTTAGATTAATTCCTAAGTGGAATTTAGCTTGGGTTCTTCTTAAACTAAAGGAAAAGCCATTTGAGCCTCTTGGGACAGTAGATTTCAAATTCTTGTCTTATAAGACAGCTTTTCTCTTAGCTTTCTCTTCTGCTAGAAGAGTCAGTGAGCTTCATGCACTATCGTGGACGATTCTCACTATCATAGTGTTGGGAACACTATCACCTTCACTACTAATGTTGGATTTTTAGCTAAGAATCAGGCTCCTAATAAATATCCGGAACCTATTGTTATTAAGGCTCTTCCATCTTCAGATGGGCGTAGGCCTTTACTCTGTCCTGTTAGAGCGTTACGTATCTATAAACAGAGATCTCAGTTTCTTTCTGTCTCTGATGCCTAATAGAAAGGACATTTCGGTCCATTCTATTGCTAGATGGATTCAATTAACTATCCGTACTGCTTATGAAAAGTTATCTTCTTCCCAGCAGTCTGTGCTTAAGATTTCAGCTCATGAAGTAAGAGCTCTTTCTACATCTTGGGCTTACGCAAATAGTGTGGCTATTACAGATTTAATGAAGGCTGCTTATTGGTCTCAGCCATCCACATTCACGAATTTTTATCTCAGAAATATTGAGTCCATTTCTGGAGACCTGCATTGTTTAGGTCCGTTATCTGTTGCTCAGAATGTCGTCCACTAAACAGTTGCAACTATAGTTATGCAGGCTTTCTGTTCCAGCAGTGACTCCGTCCTGCTGCCCTCTTCGCTCTGGGCTATTTGACCCAGGGCAAGGGGAAGGGGGGGGGGGGGGGAGGGTGTGTTCCCTTAGGTCACCTGCTTTATAGTGAAAAGCAAGGGAATTCCTCTTCCGGAGTCAGTTATTCTGAGTCGTTTCCGGGATGGTTTTAAAGTGTAATATTAATGTTAAAAATTCATTCATGTCATATTTTTAAAGTGTAGCTCGGTGTGAAGCATTTGTATATGTCAAGTGTCAAACGGGCGTTAATATACAATCCTCGGACACTTTTAAAGAATATAAAGAGTCTCAATTCTCTGGACTAACTTTATTTATTGGCTTACTTTAAAAATAATTAGTATAATGGGTTATGCTGGATGTTAATAGAGAACATGAATGTTATTGTGCTCAATTATGAAGGGTATTGTATCTTTCTAATTTATCATAAAATAAGAAAGATACATGTAAAGCCTAATACTCCTTTTCTCCTTGAGGGGTTCACTCTATATTATATAGTTGAGCTTATTGGATTTTCCTCTATGTCCTAGGCCCTCCAGCCTTTTTACTATTCAGCTATGTCTGGGTCATTGGTACAGTATAAAAATGTTGAAAAATTTATAGTAATTTATATATTTTTTATACTTACCAATGACCCAGACGGGCATGGCCCTCCCAGGAGTTGGGAACTCATACCTCCCCGCTGAGTACATAGCGCTGACCAGGCACTGCCAGTAAGAATGATGATTGGCGCCAATTTCGGAACGTCCTTGACACTGCGCATTCGCAGTAGGGGCAAAGTATGGAGGTCCTTTAGGACATGATTTCTTTTGGTTTTAGATGCAAATTTTGGGGATTGGGAGGCAAAATTTGTGTTTGGCCCTAGATTTTTAAGAGTTAGCACCAGCTATGTCTGGGTCATTGGTAAGTATAAAAAATATATAAATTACTATAAATTTTTTAACTTTTTTTTGGTGGACGTGTGGCCAAGCGACCTTTTATTATTATATGATCTGCCCTTTGTCTGGCTATTAAGCCCATTCATTAAACATATTCATGCACAGCTGAACCAAATGCCAGAGAATAATCAAATGCAGGATGAGGAATGATAAACATTTGCTGTCTGTGACAGTAGTTGATGTTTATTTAAAAATTATTTTGTAAATTTTGTGTCATTAAATACTTCGCAATCTATTCTTTATCGAAGACTATTTCCTGACATAGACCAACCCTGAATATAAGCAACCTATCATTTGCAAAACGAGGTCCCAGAATGTGAATTTGCTGATGCTATCCCATACAGTGGGCCAATTTATCCTCTAGGTACATCTTTCTGTTTTGGCTTGGGACCTTGATTCAGACTAGGTTCACAGAGGGTAAATTTTATGATGCTACCCTGCTGTGCAGGGTAGCATCACCAAATTCACCCTCTGGGGACCTAATTTCGAAGATGACAGTCTGCTTATTTTCAGGCTTGACATAGACACTGCACAAAACAACGCATCTTTAGTTGTAATGTAATTGCAGATCTTTAGAGAAGCTACTGCTTGTTTCTTGTTTCATTTTGTGTGATATTTGGATCACATGATAAATAGAATCTTCAGCATATCCTCTGTTTATTTAAAAATTTGCAAAACTCATCCAGTAAATTAGGTCTGGACCTCACTAAAGCTTGGTCCAAACTTAATATTTTTACACTGTAAACCAATGGCCCAGTCTAGCTGGTGCTTAACTCAAAGCTATTAAGGGCCAAACACAGATTTTGAACCCCCCAATCCACCAAATTTGCTTGCAGAACCGAAAATTAAAAGTCTTATCTGGCCCTCCATACATTTACTCTCCGCACATGCACAGGCGTCAGGAAGTGACCGGAATTGGCGCCAACATCATTCTTTGTTTGGCTCTAAAGTCATCAACAATGAAATGACATCTGTGCTTTAAAATCTCCTTTTTTGAGGATGCCAGACACAAATCAATGCAAGAATTGGTGGATACAAGGCTGTTATTGGATGAAGGTAGTGTTCAAAGGTGGTTTTGGACGTTCAGGGCTGTAACTTTATAATATTTATAAAATTATTTTATGTTTCCCAATTTCGGGATATATGCCTGACGTCATTATTTTTGAAAATGATTATTCCACTGTTTGTTAAGTATTCCTTCCCTATCCTTCCATGAACCCTTCCTGTTAAACTCTTAAGCGTTTTGGCTAATTTTTATTTAAATTTTTTATTAAATTTCTTGGGTGTTTAACATTTGTTACAGAATATTATTCTGTTTCTTCCCCAGGGTTACGTCCTCATCCTAGGGGTGTTAGGCCATTTAGTCTTGCATCTTCTATCCGATGTATCGTTTTTTCTTCGTATAGAAGATCTAGCTTTGCATCTGATAGCATTTCAATTGATTCTGACTTTGGGCCTTTTTGTGTGTCTGATGTCATTGACGTTGTTTACATTGTCAACGTCCTCATATATAGGTAGTTTTTTATATTCTATTATGGTAGTATACTGTAGGATACATGGATTATTATTCCGGTAGTGTAGCTAAAAAATTTTGGATTTTGTCCACACTTAGGCTGTATCGGGATGCCCTTGGGCTCTTAATGTTCCTTTTCGGAACTTGGGTATTTTTTCAAAATTTTTTGTTTCCAAAAATATTTTGAATTTAATTGTGACTGCTATTATTCGTGTATCTCAGTTATATATATATATTGTTGTGGAGTTTGGAGGACTGATATCGACTTTAGTTAATCCATTCCTGTGGACTCTTGTCATTCTTGTGTTGCACTGGGATGACTGATGTTGAAGTTGTTGGCGGTAAGGTTCTGAGGATGAAGGCCTCTCACCGCATTTTTAGTCGAGTTGTGACGAAGTCAAACTCGACTTATAGTTTGGTGAATGGCGGGCGGGCGGGTGGGCGGGCGGGCGGGGGGGGGGGCGTAAACAATTGGTTTCCGGATGATAACTTGATAGTGGTTGAACTCACATTCATTAAACTTCATACGTAGGTTGGTCTTGGTGGGAGGAAGAACCCTATTGATTTTGGACATGCTACGTCGAAGGTCAAGGTCACAGTGACCTTGAACATAGTAAATCTTAAACAATTGGTTTCCGGATGATAACTTGATAATGGTTCAACTCACATTCATGAAACTTCATAGGTAGATTGGCCTTGGTGAGGGGAAGAACCCTATTGATTTTGGACTCGCTACGTCAAAGGTCAAGGTCAACGTGACCTTTAACATAGTAAATCGCAACAATTCCTTTCCGGATGATAACTTGATAGTAGTTCAACCTACATTCATGAAACTTCATAGGTGGGTTGGCCTTGGTGCGAGGAAGAACTCTATTGATCTTGGACTCACCAGCTCAAAGGTCAAGGTCACAGTGACCTTTAACATAGTATATCGCAACAATTGGTTTCCGGATGATAACTTGATAGTGGTTCAACCTAGAGTCATGAAACTTCATAGGTGTGTTGGCCTTGGTGCGAGGAAGAATCCTATTGATCTTGGACTCACCAGGTCAAAGGTCAAGGTCACAGTGACCTTGAACATAGTATATCGCAACAATTGGTTTCCGGATGATAACTTGATAGTGGTTCAACCTAGAGTCATGAAACTTTACAGGCGTGTTGGCCTTGGTGCGAGGAAGAACCCTATTGATGTTGGACTCACCAGGTCAAAGGTCAAGGTCACAGTGACCTTGAACATAGTATATCGCAACAATTGGTTTCCGGATGAGAACTTGATAGTGGTTCAACCTAGAGTCATGAAACTTCATAGGTGTGTTGGCCTTGGTGCGAGGAACTGTTGTCACAACTCGACATTGGATCGGTGATCCTGAGCGGCATTTTAATTCATTCTGTCAGTTTCTATTTCAGAGGAACATGAACATGGTAATGATATTCTGACACCCATCCAAGTGTGCTACCATCGTCACGCTCCATGGCATACAGAGCTAGCTGCAGTGCTCATTATTGCAAGAGTTAGGGCCTTTGATTAAAGGTTTTAATCTCTTGCAAGCAGCTAGCTCGACTAGTGAAGCGGTACTCCATACGTGGGAGCCGTGATGCCGGGTAAGTCCGTTGCGGTCTAGGAAGTGGATTGGGTAGAGCGAGCACTATAATATAAATAGATCACCCAGCGATGACAGAAATAGGGAGAAAGTCAACAAGTTCTTGTACTCGGTGAGGTCTGATAGACCACGAGCGGGAGAGGCCCCTCCCCCCCTCTAATCTAGCAACGTCTGGGGTCAGATGTTGTTTTGAGAAACTTTCTCAAGCCGGAGCATATGTCCACCCTCCAGTCGGAGGCTCCGTTAGTCTGCAGCCGGAGTCGGCTTCAGTTAAGGCTTCCTCCGCTACGTTTCATAAGGCCGAAATGAAGTTTTCTGGTTGGAAACTTGCATGAGACGGAGCATGTGTCTGCCCATCGCTCGGGATGCTCCATCTTGTCTGCAGCCGGGGTAGACTTCAGTCATGGCTTCCTCTGCTATGTTATTTAAGCATGCACGACCGCATCCTAGCTACCGGACTTCGAATATCCAGCCTGTTGAACGAAGGAGGAACCACTCATGGCCTGTGAAGTCGAACCATCTGGTAGCTAGGGAGACGAGGCCTTAATCATTGGGACGTTTGGAGGAAGGATCCGTTTCCGACACACCGTCCCTGGAGCAGCATGTGGCTAAGGAATGGAAGACCACTGCTCCTCAGGCCTCGATGATGGAATTGCTGTCGCAGATTGCACAGCTGATTGCAGCATCCCAGCAAATGCAGATGCAGCCTCCCTCAGACTCAGAATCTGAGCTGTCGGACGGTGCTGGGTCGGTCCATTCGGGTGTTCACGCAGATGCAATGGACCGAGATTCGCAACTGATTCTCTCGGATGGTGAAAGGGATAAGGAAGAGGATTGCCCTTCCCTTTTGGAACAGTACATGGTTGCGATGACTTTCATCCTTCAATAATACCCTGATTTTGTTCTGCTGAATCAGAATGCTGCGATGACAAGAGAGAAACCACTGGCGTCGTTAGGCACAGACTTTATCCACACAAAGGAGAAAGTCCTTTCTTTTCCGGTTCAGTTTATGCAGGTGTCGCAGGCTTTCGACCATACAGACGACGCCGTATTTATCCTCTTGAGTGCGAGGAAGAAGGTGGTTTCTTATCTTTATCTTCCGTATACATACTATTTTTTGGACCACGTTCATTTAAAAACGGTCTGGGAAGATGTTTAGAGAGTTCTTCTGCGTTTGGATGAGCAGGCTTGGGATCTAGAGGTATCCTTACCTGTATCATTCACTATTCGCTCAGACACAATTGAGACGGCAATTTCTTCAAATGGAGCGAATTTGGATGTTATGTCTTATGCAGATCACCTTACAGGAGCTATGATGCAACGTCTCAAGGCAAAGGAATATGAGGATGTTCGTATCTCTCGTTCTTTCCAGGGCAATTATGTATACCACATATAACTCCACCTTAACAGTGGCTAACCTGGAGTTAATCAGACGTGATGCTGCCCTTGCATCGTCATTACTGATAAGATGACAAGGTGAAAAGCTCTCTCTGAGTCGCACCGGTTTACAGATATTTTATTTTCGACAACTAGGTTTCGTTAGTCTATGAACAGGCTACTAAGAAAGCGTCTAGTGCTCTGCTTTTGAAGTCGGCGTATCAACGACCCACTTCAGCAGACAAGAGTAAAGGAGGGCGTTCCAGACAAAAAATCATCAAAAGGAAACTCCTCACGAGGGTACAAGAAACCCTCTTGTAATTACTCTGGAGGTCGTCAGTATAGCGACTCGGGAAAGGGGCGTAGATCTGATTGGGACTATAGGTCAGATGCCCCTAGTCTGACTAGACAAGGTTTTTTGTGGGGAGGACGTGGTTCCTCCTCCCGTAAGCCTCTCCGGTCATACAGGTGATGCTTTAGACCTCTATTGATGGCTAGTTGGCGGAAGGTTATCAAGCTACGCAAAAAACTGGATAATAATCACGGAAGATCAGTGGGTGAGAAGTGTAGTCTCGGATGGCTTACAGCTATCACTCCGAGCAAAAACCCCACTAACAACTTGGCCGCGTTGGAAAAATCTTCCATCAAATTCTTGCATAAGAGAGTTTCTTCTACCGGAGGTGTAAGCTCTCTTATCAAAGGAAGCAATACAGGTCGTCGAGAATCAGGATTCTCAAGATTTTTACAGTCACCTGTTCCTTGTACCGAAGCCAGTCAGCTCGTTCCGACCGGTAATAGACTTGAGCTGGATAACAAGCTTATCATGGCTCCAAAAATTTACTTATGGAGACCCTTCGGTCGGTAAAAGCGAGTATTCGAGTGATCGACTATGCGGCAAGCAAAGATCTCAGGATGCATACTTTCATGTCCTGGTACATCCGGCATTATAAAAGTACCTGTGGTTCGCCGTACAGGGGAAGGTGTATCAGTTCAGAACAATATGCTTTGGTCTGAATCTGGCCCCCTTTGCATTCAATCGAATAAGAATGAACTCGGTAAGGTCATACTTACAAGCTCATTCATCTGCGGTAATGTCAGCTTACTTGGACGACCTTCTATAGGGGCAACAGAATTATTCTTCAGAACGATGTTCAGAGTCTCTTCTATTACTCCGACGTCTTGGTATCATCGTAAACGAGAAAAAGTCGGATCTAGCTCCGTACAAGTTGTCTATTCACTTGGGGATGTGCTTTGAGACTCACAACAATCTGGTTTGTCTGCTGTTACCCAGAGCGAAATTAGTCAGTTGTTATGCTCGCTTTTGTCTACACTCAGACGCATTAATAGTGAGGGAATTCATGCGACTGTTGGAACTGTGCGGAGCGGCTGTGGATCTCATTCCGATGGGTCACCTGCGCGCACGTCCTCTCCAGATATTCTTTACTCAGAACTGGAGTGCAAAAACGCTTTCGCTTGAACCAGCATTGTTTTAACGGAACTAGTAAAACAAGGGTTCAGATTTGGGCAGATATTCAGTGGTTAACTCAGGGAGTTCCGCTGCAACTGCCGGATTCGGCTTTCACGATTATGATGAATGTGAGTCAGACGGGTTGGGCGCGACCCTAAGTCAGTCTTGAAGTGTTAGGGTCTTTGGGACCCTCGGTTCCAGGAGAAACACATAAACATCAAAGAGATGATGTCAATATGGCTAGCGCTACAACATTGGATGCACATAATAACGGACATCCATGTTCAAATTTAGTCGAACAACTTGACAGTAGTAGCATACATCGGGATCCAGGGTGGCACTCATTCATTTCCGTTATGCCAACTAACAGAGAATCATCATGTTCATCTTTCTATCCATCACATACCGGGTCGTCTGAACGTACTAGCAGACTCGCTCTCTCGGAAAGGTCGCCTGTTGCAATTGGAGTGGACGCTCAACAAGCGAGTATTGGACAGATTTGCTACCAGAGGGATCGCCCCATGATAGATCTGTTTGCGACACACCGGAATAATCAGTTACCGCTGTTCATGTCACCATGCCCAGACCATTGATCATATGCAGTAGACGCTCCGCCGATCTCATGGGGATGAATTTATTTATTTATTTTATTGATATTTAAGGTCACATATTTATGCACAATGGCTAATCATGACCGCGACAGTTTTACGGGTGGAGGAAGCCGGAGTACCCGGAGAGAACCACCGAGTAGCTGTCAGCTCCCCAACATCGTAACTCCGCACTGTAGCACAGGCAGGGTTAGATTGGTTGAAGACATGCGTACCATCGACGTGCAGTACGCCTTAGTACACGGCGTCATCGTGCCCCCACGTGGGCAATGGAGATGAAGTGTCTTGCCCAAGGACACAACGCGGTTGCCGCAGGTGGGATTCAAACCGAGGACCTCTCGGCTTGCAGCCTGCACCTCTACCTACTGAGCCACCGCGCTCCCCATGGGGATGAATAATAGGATAATGCATATACTCCAATTCAGTTGATTCAGTAGATTATGTTAAAGGTCAAACAGGCTCGTTGTGAATCCTACTAGTAGCACCTCTGTCGTCACAGAAACCTTGGATTAGTCTTCTCAAGTGTCTGTTATGGGACGTTCTCTGGAAGGTTCCTCCATGAGAGGACCTTCTTTATCAAGGGAAGTTTTGTTCTTCACGTCCTTCTCCGCCCATAGTGGCATAATGGAGTCAGTTAGACATGAGGGAACCATTGCGGTTCCGATATTATTTTATGACTATCACAAGACCGATTAAAGTAATGTGGGTGAGGAGGGTTCGATATGACTTTGAATCCCCCCACCGCCAGTGTGTTTAGAGGCAATTACCGGGCAAGACGTAGTTTTCTTCCCGCAAGCTTCGTATGAGTTTAAATACATACATGCTTTTCATGACTTTTCGATTGGCGGCTGGATCATGTTCTATGGCGACCTCATTGGCACATCTGCTTTTTAGTTGGTTGGTTTCCTGTGATTGTTCGTCTATATGTCATATACGAGTGCCTAATTGATCATAAATAAATTGCTAGTCTTTGGGTACCTCGGAGGCTGCATAGCCAGTTAACTGGTATTCAGATGATTATATGCAGGATTTCATAATAATGAATTATTAGGCAGATGCATTATTATATGTTATGGACCTTAGAAATTATGAATTATTTCGGGGGCGGTCCGTATCGAGCCTCTTAATCATACCTACTTCCATTTCTAGATCCAGGTTTCTATTAATGTCGGTACCTCAATCGAATACACCTTGTTTACACTCTTGTATGTTCATACATTTATTGTGTCAAAAGATATTGGATAGTACACGTCGGGGAGTGTTGTTACTGGAATTTATTGTTTGCCTGAATGGGGTCACCTGTGGGTTACCTCGGAAGTGTGTTACGTTCCACAGATCGTTCACTGTGGTTCTATTGGACATGTGTATGTTATTTATTATATCTCCGGTTTTCAACCTATTTGGATATGCCGTCTCTGGTGTACGTTATAATTATATAGCGGGTGATATTAATTACTGGGATCGTCACTATAGCCATAGTTTCTGAAGTGACATTAAGCACCATTTATTAATTATAATTAATACCTGAGTGCCTGTTCAACGTATATTTATATTGTTTTTTGGTACAGCTTTTACTGATTCCAGAGCGCTCCCCTCTTTCTTTTTGAAGATTCCTTCAAAAGAAAAGGTTGGGGGAGGGGTGGATTTTTTACCTCTCCACTGGTTTGATAAGTATGTAACTATGAGTGAAGCTGTTTTGGCTGTAATTATATCCTGCATACAGCTGGAATTTTATTAGCTCACCTGACTTTCAGTCAGGAGAGCTATAGTGATAACTCACCGTCCGTATTCGTCCGTGAGCATGGTGTTTGCGTCTTCTCCTCCCAAACCGCTGAACCAATTTAATTGATATTTGAGATAATAGTTTGTTATGACATCGCAATTTGATTTTGTTCAAATCACGTTGCCTCGCCCGTGGGTAGGGCCACACCCAAAAAGTGTGCTGAAATCTTAAAAAATCTTCTCATGAACCAGCAAGAGCAGAGACTTGATATTTGGTGTGCAGCTTCCTTTCGAGGTGTAGACTCAGATTTGTTCAAGAGAAGTTTGTGGGGCTATACTTGGCGTTGTAATGGGAGAGGAAAGAATATTTGCCCCTCCCAAAATTTCTGTTTTCCAAACCGAGAGGCAAATTTTGACCAAATTTGATATGAGGGCTTATTGGGTCATAAGTACTTAATTTATGCAAAAAAAATTTTTCCCGTCGCCCCATGGGGACCGCAGGAGCTGAAAATAGAAAAAAATTAAAATGCCCATATCTCAAAAACTACATGGAACTGAGAATTTTTATTTGTTGTGAAGCTTCCTTAGGACCAACAGAATGGAATGATCAAAAAATATTGCCATTGGTTTTATCATGGGGTACTTTTTGGGGACTTTGAAAAAGTGCTGAGTCAGCATTTTTTAACACTGTGGGTAATGGGAAAAACATATAAGACTACTTTTCTTCCAAACCACTGCTCCAAAAGCTTTCAAATTTCACATATAACATCTTTGGAAGATTGTTTCACATGTTTATTGAAATCAATTCCCTGGGTCGATATTTGGGCTCTCTATGGGAGCCCAAATGTTTAAATTAGTGCAGTATGAGGAGTATTTTTTAACAATCTTCTTCTTCAGATCTACCAGTAAGAATGTTTTGATATTTGGTATGCAGCATCCTCAGAGGGGTGAGATTCAAGTTTGTTCAAGCCAAGTCCCTGGGTTCATATTTAGGCTGAAAATTTGGGGTCCCATTGCGGACTTAGAAATTTTGGACCAAAATCTGGAGATTTTTTTTTTTGTGCGTTTCGGTCAATTTTAAGAGAAAAAAATTTTTTTTTTTTTTACACTGAAAATTTCGGGTCCGGGTGGGACTTAGAAAATTTTGGACCAAAATCCTGAAATTTTTTTTTTGTTTTTTATGCGTTTCAGTCAATTTTAAGAGAAAAAAAAATTTATTTTTTTTACACTGAAAATTTGGGGTCCGGGTGGGACTTAGAAAAGTTTGGACCAAAATCCTGAAAAATTTTTTTTTGTTTTTTATGCGTTTCAGTCAATTTTAAGAGAAAAAAAAAAATTTTTTTTTACACTGAAAATTTCGGGTCCGGGTGGGACTTCGAATATTTTGGATCCATTTAGCATAGTCTTCATGCTAAGTATATGGAATTACTTGAACTGGGCTCCTTTTGTATGATATGTCTTCTCTCTTTTACTGTATAGAGAGACAAACATGTAATTTCTAATAATTATACCCCCCACAAACAAAGGTTGGGGGGGGGGGGGTATATAGGAATCACCCCGTCCGTCCATCTGTCCGTCTGTCCATCCTTGTAAGCGCAACTCCTCCTAAACCATTTGAAGAATTTTCATGAAACTTTACACAATGGAAAAACTCCATATGAAGATGTGCATGAAGCAATATAATTCCGTTCTGACATTTCCAAGGGGAGATAATCTGACTTATACCATCTGTCCATCCTTGTAAGCGCAACTCTTTCTAAACCATTTGAAGAATTTTCATGAAACTTTACACAATGGAAGAACTCCATATGAAGATGTACATGAAGCAATATAATTCCGTTCTGACATTTCCAAGGGGAGATAATCTAACTTATACCATCTGTCCATCCTTGTAAGCGCAACTCCTAAACTGTTTGAAGAATTTTCATGAAACTTTACACAATGGAAGAACTCCATATGAAGATATGCATGAAGCAATATAATTCCATTCTGACATTTCCAAGGGGAGATAATCTAACTTATACATTTCAGGCATAGGGGGTATCTCTTTGTGAGTTTGCTCACAGTACCTCTAGTTTTAATTTCCTTTCACCTTGGATTACAGGATTGGAACTATGTTGATCTACTAATTCTGAAGTCCTAGGCCCTCCACCTTTTTACGATTCATCTAGTCTGGGCCATTGGTTTACAGTGTAAAATATTATAAATTTAAGGTAATTTGTATATTTTTATACTTACCAATGGCCGAAACGGAGATGGCCCTCCCATGAGTGGGCACTCATACCTCCCCGCTGAATTTTTATGTAGTACTCTCTTCTACAAAGAATGATGTTGGCGCCAATTCCGATCACTTCCTGCGCAGAGAGTAAATGTATCGAGGGCCAGATAGGACTTTTAATTTTCGGTTTTGCAAGCAAATTTTGGGGATTGGGGTTTCAAAATTTGTATTTGGCCCTTAATAACGTTGAGTTAAGCACCAGCTAGTCTGGGCCATTGGTAAGTATAAAAATATACAAATTGCCTTAAATTTATAATTTTCTGAACTTATTTATTAAATTTCTATATAAACTGGAGATGAGTTGGAGATCTTCTATATATATCGATGATTTACTAGTTAGTTCTCAACATATTTCCTAGATTTTGGGGGTGTCATGGAATCCCAGCTTTTACCACTGTGGGTTATGGTGAAAACATTAAAAATCCTCTCCCAAACTATGGTCTCAAATGCTTTTATGTCTGTCATATAAGTGGTAGTTGTAAATCCTCCAGATATCATTTCTTTACCATCCGTCGCAGTTTCAGTGCAAACCTGCATTTCTTTCACTGCATTTGAAAAAATCCTTTTATGAGTATGAAGTGGAGATGCTCACATATAAGGAATTTTTTACTTTGACATCTTTTTCAAGATTTACATGTCGGCCCTTTTTATGGTTAGAGTTGGTTTAAAAAGTTTGGCTGTTCACATGTACCTCATACATTTTCCCTTGAAATTTTTTTCAAAACTAAGTGAGTGAGAGCTGTAGATTCACATGTGGGAGATTCAACAAATGTTTCATCAGGTATGGCCTTATCACAAAAGCTCATCCACTTAACTCTTACTTTTTTCATTGGATTTTCATGATTTGTTTCTGTCTTTTTAGCTCACCTGACTGAAAGTAGTTCAATTTGAGGTGATTGCTTGGTCTGACGTCACATTTTGTTTTTTATCAAATCAACTTGCCCAGCCCCATAGGGAGGGGGTGGGGGAAATTCTCCAAAATTTAAAAAGAAATCTCATGAACCAGTGGGTACAATGACTTGATGTAGTGTTGAAATGATTAATGCCATTTGGATTTTTATTAATCGACTAATCGCCTGGTAGTAGTTGACAATTAATCGACTAGTCAGTTATGCAATGTCAGGTGCTAAACTAAGCAACAGAGTCTACAAACCTGTGGTTTTAACTAAATACTTTGGCTGGATTGGGATCCAAATGACGACACAATTAATGAGTCTAACTGCGCAGCATTATGGAAGTCAGTGTCTCCATGTCCTTTCGACCAAACAACCAGTGCCACAAAAAATAAATTGGTCTAATAATAAATCTTGGGTGTTCCTATTTCCAAGGGGAATTGATGAGGGAGCCCAGAATATTCGGTTCCGTCAAATATTTTTAAGCAAAAGTGAACTTTCCCTGAAAATTCTCTTCTATATTGTGGTCTAATAAGAAAATTCTGCACTTTGTTATTGTGCTAGAAAACTTTGAAAGTGGAAAACAGGTCACTGAAGAAGTGTTCTCTGATGCCGCGATTGTTCCATGACCTGCATAACTTATTCACCCCCCAATAAAAAGCTAGACAAACTATAAACAATAGCCTAATTGAATATTAAAAACATCACGTTACCAAATGGTGTGATTTGTTTGGTCTGTTTGTGCACTACGTAATGCTAGTTGTAAAACTCAGTTGTAAATATCATTGTGTGACGTTTTGTTTTCTGACCAACTTTATTACTGAAACATTTACCCAAAACAAGAACATGTTGAAAAAGTATGAACTTGAAAAGATGTATTTCCGCCTTTAGTGTTAATTAAAATGACACAACAGTTTGCAGGTATATTGTTCACACCTCATTTGTGTGTTGTAATCAGTGTAATGGAATCTTTACCCAATAATTTAATCTATTTTCTTGAAAATTAGAGAACCGTGAAAAATAGAGCTTTTTTCAATTTAGAAGCATGAGTGTGATAATGCTCCTCAAATCAACAGCACTGAAATTTTCTTGAAGGAGCACAAAGTGGAAACTTCAAGGCTTTAGAGAATACACCCAGGCGACTAATCGACGAGTGATTCACTAATTGGTTAATAGATTTGTTAATACTAATCGCATCAGCGTTGACTTGTCGAAAAATCATTTCAGCACTAACTTGATGTTTGGGATGTAGCTTCCTTTTGAGGTGTAGAATCAAGTTTGTTCAAACGAAGCTCGTGGAGCAATATTTGCCTTGGTAATGGGAGGGGCAAGATTTTTGGCCCCACCCAAAATTTCTGTTTTCTGAATCGATGGTCCGATTTGAACCTAGTTTGGTATGTGGTATGTGGTATTAACCCTTTACCTAATAACAAACAGCAGACAACACTTGCAAACAAAATTATTGAATAACTATTTTTTTTAATTCTTTTGCCTCAAGAACACAGCTTATGACCCCTCATTGGAACGATCTCAATGAGCTCATTCCAGAGAGGGTCATAAGCTGTTTTTGAGGCAAAAAATGAAAAAAAATAATGAAAATTGAATTTTGTGAATTGTGCTGGCTTGTTTTTGCCATTATGTTGGATAAAGGGTTAATGAGTCATAAAAATTTCCCTTGTCTCCATGGGAACCCCAGGAGCTAAAAATGAAAATATTTTCAATTGCCCATATTTTCCAAACCACACTGAACAGAGAACTGCTATTTAGTATGCAGCATCCCTAGGATCAGTAGAATTGAATGGTGAAAAAAAAATGGACATTGGTTGTGTCAGAGTGTTCTGTAGGCAGAGGGGGGTGGGGTAGAGAGGGGTCATCTAAAAATTTCCGGGTCAGCATATTTGCAAACATTACAAAATTTTTTTTTTTATCCAGAACTGCTGATCAGAATCTTTTAATATATGGCATAGAGAATACATAGGGGGTCATCAGATACAAGTTTGTTAAAAAGAAGCCCCTTGTTTTATATTTGCGCTCAATGCAGGAGTCCGAATTTTTAGCTTAGGGCATTATGGGGAATAATCTTTAAAAATCTTCAGAACCACCAGTCTTTTAATGTTTGGTATACATCATTGTTATGAGGATCAGATTCAAGATTGTTCAAAGCAAGTCCCTTGGTTAATATTTGGGCTTCCTATTGAAGCCCTAGGGAGCACGGTGGCTTAGTGGTAGACCGTTGAACTTCTATGCTAGAGGTCTTGAGTTCGATCCCTATCCGGCCCGCGTTGTGTCCTTGGGCAAGGCACTTTATCCCGGTTGCCTACATGGGGACGATGGTGCCATGTACTAAAGCGTACTGCACGTCGATGGTGCACATGTCTTCAACTGCTGTAACCCTGCTTAAGCGGAGCTTGAATAGAGTTAGAATCTTGAGGAGCTGACAGTTGCTCATCGATTCTTGGTGGTTCTCTCCGGGTACTCCAGCTTCCTTCACCAATAAAAATGTCATGGTCATGATTAGCCATTGTGCATAAGTATCTGACCTTAAACATCAATAAATAAATATTGAAGCCCTAATTTTAACTTAGTGCAATATGGGAGATAATATTTAAAAGCCATTGTGCATAAGTATCTGACCTTAAACATCAATAAATAAATATTGAAGCCCTAATTTTAACTTAGTGCAATATGGGAGATAATATTTAAAAATCTTCTTCTTTAGATCCACCAGTCAGAATGCTTTCATATTTGGTATCCAACTCCAGGGGGTTCAAATTCAAGTGTGTTCAAATCGGGTCCCTGAGTTAATATTTGGGCTCTCTGTTGCAGACCAAAGTTGAACTTTGTGCAATATGAGAAAATTTCTTTAAAAATCCTCTTCTTCAGATCCACCAGTTAGAAACCTTTCATATTTGGTGTGCAACATCTTGGGGAGAGGGAGTTGGGGGGCGGGGGGAGGATCAGATTCAATTCCCTGGATTAATATTTGGGCTTCCTATGGGATTGCAATATGAGAGAATTTCTTTAAAAATCTTCTTCAGATTCACCAGTTGAAATCGTTTCATATTTGGTATACAACATCTCTAGATGGGTCAGATTCTACTTTGTTCAAATGAGATTCCTGGGTAAATATTTGGTTTTTCTGTGGTAGCCCAAATTTTAACTTGGTGCAATATGAGGAAATTTTTTTAAAAATCTTCTTCAGATCCATTAATCTGAATGCTTTCATATTTGGTATATAGCGTCTCAAGGGGGGGGGGGGGGAGGGAGGGGGGGGGGGGGGCAGATTCTGGTTTGTTCAAATCAAGTGCCAGGTTAATATTTGGGCTCCCTATTGGAGCCTGAAATTTAACATAGTGCAATGTGAAGAATAATCTTTAAAAATCTTCTTCAGATCTACCCAGTCAGAATCTTTTGATATTTGGTGTACAGCATCCTCGAGGAGGTCAGATCTAAGTTTGTTCAAATCAAGTTCCTGGGTTAAATCTGGCATGGATAGCCGAGTTATAAATAATTAAATAACCTCATTCCTCTGTTGTGTTAACTAGCCATAGTTGGTAAATAAATCCTTCTTTAAACAAATTTGGTCAGGTGAGTGCCTCAGGCCCCATGAGGCCTCTTGATTAACAAGCCTTTGTTGTAATTGTAATTAATTACACTTGTAATTTTCCAAAGCTTGTACTCAACCAGAAAGGTTGAAACAGAGTTTCAGATATTAGTAACAGCTGTGAGAAAATTTCACATTGTTTAACTTCTTGCATGCTGTTGGCAGATATTTCTTCCCCAGAGAGGATTTCTCTTGCCAATAAAATAAGTATAATTTGGGAACAATTAATCAAATTTTCCTTCTGTAAACATGAATGGAGTCTTCTACCAATGATTTCATGAGTTAAATTCAGATGGATTTTTCCTCAAGTCCAGTCATTGTGCTCCACGGCAGCCATGACTGAATTTGCTGAAAAATATCTTGAAAATACTCAGTGGGTTAAGAGTTACCCTGGTCATTACATGGATCTAGAAGTCAGAAAGATCAGTAGACAGTAGGTAATATGGAAGTCATATGGTAATCTTATTCCTCCAAAAATGTCATGGCTTTGAGAACTGTATCAAGGTAAGAGTGTAACCTCACATCATCTGGACAATTTTTGAAAAAAATGGATAACTGAAAAATGTAAAATGTATTCTTCTCAGTTCTAAGTGAGTGACAATTATTTCCAGTTATTTCAACATATGGCTATAGGCTGAACAAGATTTCCAAAAAGCCTGCAAATATTCAGGCATTTTTAAAAATGTTTTTGTGGGGTTGGTGGCATTCCCCGCCACACACACACATTTCTGAGAGCAATGAATCACTAACATGCACATACGGTACAATACCACTAGAAAGAAGTTGTAAGGTACAGTGGAGCCACTTAATTGAATATCTCTTAATTGAAATGTCCTGTTAATTGAAAATAACTTTCCAATACAAAACCATTTACCATTCCTTCAGTATACATTTAACTTGTTAATTGCATATGGGTTATAAAATAAGCTCTTGTTAATTGAATAAACAAAGTTGTAATATGTTGAGAAATTACCATAATAATCACCAAATTCCTGTGCTTAAAAAACTTTTTTGCCTCAGTACATCAATTCAGAGATGCTAGTGTTCAGGTTTTTCCTGATTTCAGGCTTTTTTTGTATCACCTTAAAAAAAAAATTAATTGAGGAATTGTTTTTTAAATGGCTAAGTATTCTAGAGTATTTTGTTTATATTCATACTATTTTCTATTTTTAAAGCAAATACTTTGTGCCATAAAAAGTGTAATTCACTTAAAACATGCACATGCCTATTCAATACAGATCATTTTTCAAGCTTTTTACTGATATGTAGCACTAGAATCACTGAATTAGAGTACAGCCATTTATTCTGTTTTATTATACTCTAAACGATAGATTATCGAAAAAATTATGGAAAGATAGAAATTGTATCCCCCACTGTGAAGATATAGAAATTTTCACTTTCACTGCATCAATCAAAATGGCAGCTTTCAAAGCATCACTTCAAGGTGAATACAAGTCAAATTATCACTGGAAATGATAAATTTATTCTAAAAACGTATAATGAAAAGACAATCTAGTGTTTTTGAGCAGACATTGATCATTTCCAGCAATAATTCAATATGTATTCATCTTGAATTGATGCATGAAACCTGCCAGCTGAATCAGATTGCAATATGCTACTTGTTCCAAGTATCTATCAAATTACTTACGCATATCAATGCCATCAGCTGTTTACTTCCATGCATCAATTCAAGGTTGAAACAAGTGGAATGATCAATAAGAATGAGAAGATTCTTATAAAAAGCATATAATAAAAAGAAAACCTAGTGTTTTTGAGTGGATACCGAAATTTATCTCATGAGTGACCAAGACAAATGTTTATTTTTCAGGAGCGCTTGCACAAGCGAAAATAACCATTTGTCTCGGTCACGAGTGTGATAATTTTCAGTATTCACTCAAAAAACACTAGACTTTCATTTTATTATACGCTTAAATCCTCTGTATATCTTTTTAACAGAGCTATATGGGCTCGGTCAAATGAGACAGAATAAATGCTCAGTTTAAATCTAAAATACAGGAAAGTGACCAAATCCTTGTTAATTGAATTCTCCCATTAGTTGAATGATTTTTACTCTCAAAATATTTTTTCAATTAACAGGGTTCCACACTGGTAAAATAGGGCCCAGTCACTAATGCTTGGGGTGCAAGTCCTTTAAAATTGGCAACATGGGGTATAAACGATTGACTGACCTTGACTTTATCTCCATGTTGTGGTCATAATTAGCCATTGTGCAGAAGCATGTGACCTTAAACACCAATAAATAATTACAGGGTTCCACTATAGCAGCCTCTGACAATGATTCATGAAAAATGCATTGAAGCAGGTACATGTATCTGCCAGGCAGGCATGTCATTGTACCGTTGGTACCACTAAACTCTGCACCGGTTCAGTACTGATGATCACAACACGGTACCCGACACCGGCACCAATCAGTGAAACAATAGTAAGCATCTGGATAAATTGAATAGACGCAGTACCAAAGATCGTTGTTAATTGTTCCCTGTTCTGTTCCAACATGAACATGGTGATTTATTTTCAACATGACTTGAGTGTTTCCATTGTTGAAACATTATTGAATATACAAATTACGAATAAATCCATATCTGGAAAAAATATTTGCCCTTATATGCAGAACAATGAAACTGGAGAGGAATGAATCATTCAGTTGCTTACTCTCAAGCTATTACAGGGGCTCATTTTACTATCATTCAGAATGATAGTAAAGTGAACCCCTGTAATAGCTTGATTGTACTACAGGAAGAACCTTTGTCATACAGGAATAAAGCCAATAAACTCATGATTAATTTAACTGCTCATGATTTCCAAAACGAACAAAACAAACAAACACAATGAAGATGATAGCACAATGGTGGCACATAAGATTCTCGTAGTTATAGGGAGCTGGACGTCTCATACACAGACGTTTAGTACACAACAATTTAGGGTGTTTCGTAAAAAACTTTTAAGACATTTCGTGCACAAGCTAGGGCATTTTGTACACAGGGTTATGACTGTCTTGAGCCAAATAAAGTAACCTGTATGTAAAAATAACAAATTTAGTGCAATATCATATTTATATAAATACAAAACATACTGAAATGATACAAATATATAGTTCTACAAAGATAAATAAGTCTGGCATTATACGGTATACAAATAGAACACACTGGAAAATATTTTTTTAATTATAAGTAAAAATAAGGGAATTAGCTTTAAAAATGTAATTTTTAACATTGGTGGAAGCATTTTTGCGTTCTATGGGATTCCATAGCATGCAGCAGTGCTTCCAGTGATGTAAACACTTTGGTTTTTATTGCTAATTCTTGTTATACAAAAAGCAAAGTACATGCTGTGGTAATTGGTTTTAATGAGACTTAGGGTAATGGTCTATATGTGGGGATACACAACCTATGCAAAGGAGGGGACTGGACTCACTTGAGACTTTGAATTCTGAAGTCCTATGTTCACTCCTAGGTCCCCTCTTTAGCATAGGTGTATAATCCCTACATTATGATATACTGGGTTTCATACACAGGATTTAGGAGTCAAATAATGATAACATTATATACCAGTATCCATAGACTGGCATAGTATATTTCTCCCATCAAAGACCCCCCCACCCCCCACACTCACCATGTTTAAGTTTTCACTCCTGCTAATTATCATTTCAGTGTAATAACAGTGCTGTGATTACATATCATAGGAACTGATGAAAGCAGATTAATCATCAATGAGCTCACACCATAATGTTTTGATTTTTCATCAAAGAAAAATATACCTAAAATATGTTTTTACAGTCTGCGGTTCATTTTATTTCAAATGTACGACATACTGTGGCGGTGGGTTTGAACATATTAAATTCTGTTCCGTTATATTTCAAATGAAGATTTTTTTATATTGGATTATAATACCTTACAAAATTAAGTAGTCTATTATTTCATATAACAAATACTTATATTCGATATATGTACGAAACATCTTCTTTTGTATACGAAACAGTCTGTGTACGAAATGCCAGTGTACGAAACAACACTAATCCCGGAATATTTTTCACCTTTGCCGAACCTCATGACTCAGGATTGTAGCTTTTTATTAGCTCACCTGGCCAAAAAGCTTTTCACATCACTTGGTGTCCATCGTCGTCCATAAATTTTTCACATTTTCATCTCCTCTGTAACCGCTGAGCCGGTGAACCAAACTGGGCAGGAATGGTCGATAGGAGGTCCTCTACAAATGATCCTCATTTTGTTCCCGTCGGATGAAAAACCTTGATTCCAAAGGCATCAAAAAAAAAAAATTTTTTTTATAAAACGTGAACCTTGGATGACGAATGGTTTGTTGAATTCGTCAATCAACAAATACAAACTATATACAAATAAATCTACCCAGAATGCTCAACATTATAAAGCCTTCTGTGTTACGTTTAATAGAGTCAAACGCACGTGCAAAAGGGAATACTACTCTCGGATTCTAGCAGAAAACAAATATAATGTTAAAAAATCATGGGAAATTTTAAAAAAGGCCATTAATAAATCGAGCGTCAGAACGCCTATGCCTACTAGTTTTGTAGAAAGTAACAATGAACTGACCGATCCTAAACAAATTGCAGATGGTTTCAATAACTTTTTCGCCAATATTGGACAGAGTCTAAGTGAGCAAGTTCCTGTCTCACCCCAAAACTTCACACATTATTTAAATCACAATAATACCCAATCTGTGTTTATTTCGCCAACCACCACACAAGAAGTAACAACATGTGTAAAGAATCTAAACTCAAAATCTGGTAGGGACTGTGATGATTTGTCCACTAAACTTCTGAAAGAAATAATTTTTGAAATTGCTGAACCTTTAACTCATATAATCAACTTGTCATTTTTAACTGGGATAGTTCCACTGAAAATGAAAATTGCCAGAGTCATCCCCATTTTCAAGACTGGAGATACCAAGTTGTTTAACAATTACTGACCTATAAGCATTTTACCAGTTTTCTCTAAAGTTTTAGAGAAAATAATGCATATCAGAATCTCAAAGTTTTTAAATGAAAACAATATCATCTATCAGTATCAATTCGAATTTAGAAAGGCCCATTCCACAGTGCACCCAATACTGCATCTTCTAAACAACGTTGCCCTAACGAACAATAAATCAACAAAAGACTGCACACTGGCAGCATTTGTGAATTTTTCTAAAGCTTGTGACACTATAAATCATCTTGTTAAAAAAAAATTGGAATATTACGGCATTAGGGGTCATGCAAATTCCTGGTTCAAAAGTTATCTGAATGGAAGAAATCAATATGTATCGTTTGCAAACAAAAACTCTGACTTTTTACCCATAACAACAGGTGTACCACAAGGATCAATTCTTGGTCCCTTGCTCTTTATACTATATATAAATGACACAAGCCAATGGACATCACTTAACATATTGTCATTTGCAGATGACACCACAGCCTTTGCCTCTGATAATAATCTATATAATTTGACTGAAAAAGCAAACAATGAGCTCACTAACATAAGCAGATGGTGTTCTGCTAACAAGCTAGTACCAAATCCCACCAAAACAAAATTTCTTCTCCTTCATCCCCCAAAGTGATTTATAAAAGATAGAGAACATGATTATTTCCATAGACGATACCAACATTACATGCATTGGCAACTCTAGCCCTAACAACGAGACAGCTGTTAGGTTTTTAGGGGTTAACATGGACGAAAATTTGACCTTTAAACAACATATATCTGTTGTTTGCTCAAAAATGTCAAGAGCTATATACTATCTTAACAAGGCTAAAAATATACTTCCGAGGGATGCTCTAAAGACATTATATTTTTCTCTGGTACATTGTCATATTCTTTACGGCATCCAAGTTTGGGGTCACTCACCTTCGGCGTCCAGAATTCTTAACCTACAGAAAAAAGCAATACGCATAATAGACAACAAAACATACAATTCACATACCGACCCCCTGTTCAGAAAACTTAAAATTCTGAAATTCAAAGATCGATACAAACTTAACTTCCTTCTTTTTATGTACGACTGGTTCCATAATAAACTGCCCGTGAGTTTCGAAAGTACCTTCAAGCTTATACAAATCCATCAGGAATGGATACAAGGCAATCGGGGAAGATATACGTTCTCAAACCTCGTACTCAGTTTTCAGCTAATCTCCCATTCCACTCTTTTCCAAGAATGTTGAATGAAATTGAACCATTGGTTCAAAATCTCAGTAGATCTGAATTCAAAAGAACTCTAACGGACAGGATGCTCAGCTCATACTCCATTAATGTTGCCTGTAGGAATCCTGCATGCCCAGATTGTAGTAATGGCTGAAGTATTGTCATGCTTGTAATTAATGTTCTGTTACCTCGCCCATTGTTAAATTGATGCCTCAATATTGGGTAACATAGTGGACCATGGTGCTGCCCCAAGGTACTATGTCTTCACTACGTACAGCGAGGCGGCACCGTGATGGACTGTGGGCTCTCAATGGGTGGAAATCTGTCTTATATTGTTTTTTCTTACTAGATGCTGGTCAATATTAGTCTTTTTCAGTGAATCAAAATGTAGGTGAAATCTGCTATGAAGATTAATTTAACCTTCATGTGGGAACGGCAGGAAGACAGTCCTTGTGACTATGCTGTCACCCCGCAGTATAATAGAGTTAATATTTTGTTAATACATGTATACTATTATATTATTATGCTGCGAAATAAAGTATTCATTCATTCGTTCATTCATTCATTCTTTGATTCTGGTTGGGGGATTTTCAAAAATCCTCTCCTCTGAAACTGCCAGGCCAAATGTTTTGAAACTTCACATAAATGAGACTGGGACCCCCTCTACCAACTATCCTCATTTAATGTTGATTGGGTTACAAACATTGCCACAATTGCATCTTACAGTTACTGTAGAAATCCTATAAGAAATCACATTTTCATCTTCTTCTCTGGAACTACTGAGCCAGCGTGAACCAAACCTGGCAGGGATAGTCTATGGCAGGTCCTCTACAAACAATCCTCATTTTGTTCCCAAAGGTTTGAAAACATGTCCACTAGAGGCATTCTTTGATTCTGATTGGTGGATTTTGAAAAATCTTTTCCTCTAAAACCACAGTGCTAAATGTTTTGAAACTTTGTATGGTTGATGACTGGGACCCCCTCTACCAATGATCCTCATTTAATATTGATCGGGTTGCAAACATGGCGTCAGTTGCAGCTTATAGTTACTGTAGAAACCCTATGGGAAATCACATTTTCATCTTCTTCTCTGGAACTACTGAGCTGACATGAACCAAACTGGGCAGGAATAGTCTATGGGAGGTCCTCTACAAACGATCATAGTTACCATGGAAAGCCTCAGGGAAATCACATTTTTATATGTAGTTCCAGGTGAGCAATTACAGGCTCTTTTGAGTCTCTAGTTACTCGATTGTCTGTCGAATTTGATCTTCATGCGAAGAGAAATTTTTTTTTTCCCAATCAACAAGGTTACTGGTTATGATAACTTGACCTCACACCGTTATACGTTCAGCTTTTAATTGAGAAGGTGCCACGAGGGCAAAGCCCGCGACTGCAGTTACGCACCGGTGACCGGAATGTTGCATCTTTTTTGGAGGGATTACGAGGTATAATGGAATATTGATACATTTTATGAGCTGTCTAGCGAATCTAGCCATAATTTGGGGAGTACTGATATGGTACCGAGAAACGTTGGTACTTGCCTTCTGGTACCAGTACCATTAAAATGTCTGAATACTGATGGTACTGGTACTGACTGACAAGCCTGCTGCCAGGTCTACAAAATGAAGTTCATTAATAGTAATTTCCACCTGTTTTTTTCTTTCAGATATTTTGGTACAGAAAAGGTGACTTGGAACCAAAGTTTCGAAGAATGATCTTATATAATGCATTCACTATTGTACTGTTATGTGTGGTTGGAAACTTATATATTCATAATATTGGATAAAATTGACAGAATATAACTTTGACATCATTATGGTTCCATGACCCAAATACGATCTCATTGTTGTGGTACACATTAAGTAGGTTGCCATTTGATCACCCTCCACTGTGTTATTGGGTATTTTGTGGAGTGGATCAAAATCCTTTGTTGCCACTTATCCACTTTTCCTGTAACCTCTTCCAGTGTATATCTTGCATGTCAAGGATCAAGGATTAATTGAGATCATCTAAGTTCTTTTAAGTTCATTAACTGCCAGGTTCTATTTTATAGTGCTGACGTATCCCCATGGAACCTCCAGGAGGTAGAGCAGTGCTCTGTTATAGTAGAAAGTTCTCTGTCACTGGTAACCAGTACATGAGATGCAAGTCTTCTTAAGTGGGTGAAGAATTATAGATTATTGACTAAATTTGATTTTATTTTTCTGTTGTAGTTTTGATATAACCAAAGATGAAGGGTATTTAAACATTAATTAAATGAATAGATCAGCTGAATAAATAAATTAACCCTTTGATACTTTTGTACATCTCATGCCGTACGAAATCAAACAGTGCATTGGTACTTTGTGGTCATTTGTTTTGTTATTATTTTTTTTTTTTTTTTAAGTTTTATCCTCAATTCCTATTTTCTCCCAAAGAGTGCTCAGTGACAACCATTGAGCCAAATGTTATCACAGCTTAAAATACTAATATAATCTTGCTGTCAAGACTTCTTAACTGGTTGAGTACTAGAAGCCACTATCAGGGCTTTCAAAAAATGAGGATACCAGAGCAAAAGCCAACACTTTCCTTGCTTAGAACAGAACAGAATAGAATTTTATTCGAAGAATGCAGTTATATACAAGTATAATGAATACAATCGGATACAGATAGTTATTAACATCTTCAGGAGGTGACATGGCCTATTTGGCAGTTTGCAATCGCTTCCCAGAAAAATTATACTTATATTTCATTTTCATTCAATAATATTTTGTTTGTTTTATTACAAATTATTGGAGAGTGCCTGAGGGCACTCCAATAATTTGTAATAAAACAAGTTTTGAATAACAAATTCAGACCATTGAAAATAATCTAGCCCTCATCCAGATATTCACGAATGTGAAAAATATCTTGTTATTTGTACTTTCCAACGTTTGACGTCGCATTTTGAAAAACGTTGAAGAAACTGAATTCCTAGTAACATTTGAACGTCAGGATAATTAAAGCCATAAAGGGTGTTAATGATGGGATGGGCTAGGCATTTCTTTGCCCTTGCCAATAAAATGCTATAATGTGTCATAACTTCACATCCTTATCTCAGTGTAAGATCAACATAAGATAATCTTTTCACTGATGCACATGATATCAAAATGGTTAATTTAATTATTTTCTATTAAAATTTAAAATTTTCAAAAACATTTCAACAAAACTATATCATGTGACCCCTCATTGGAATAAACTCGATGACCTCGTTCCAGTGGTGCTGAGTGGGGGGGGGGGGGGGGGGGGGGGGGGGGGAAGATTACATGATACGTTTTCTGTTGAAATTTTCTGAAAATACATTCTTGTTCTTTTCAACAGCTCAGTTTATAAATTATGTATGCAGATGCATCAGATTTGGTGCTAAAGGGTTAATCCTTTCCCCACTGTAACAGAGATATCTGGCCAGCACTATCAATAAAAATTGTCTTTCATGGTGCCATATTTTTTTTCAATTTTTGCCTCCAAAATTTAGCTTAATACTCCTTATTAGAGCTATTGTTGTTGATCTATATTTATTTGCATGTGTTTGTACCAATAATGATTAAGATCTGTTTATTATAATTTGTAAACATTCAAATGGCTATGTTCGGCTGAAAAAAATGCAAATATGTGGGCAGTGTTATTTTTTTGAAAAAAGGTGCATTAATATAACAGAGCATAAATGTATTTCATATTTCCTTTTTAACTGGGTGGTTGCTAAATTTTTCTTGATTACAGAACTTTGTTCACGTGTCTTTCTATTGTTCCAATTTATATGAGAGGGCCTATAGGCTCTCCCATAAATTGTAACAAGGTAAATCCAAACAGATGAAACAAATTCACTTCAAAGATAATGTGAACCATATCCACTGAATATGAAAGTAATGAAACCTTTAATTTATGGCAGCTGCACTTAAGAATAGAACCCAAATATTTCAATGAGGGGTTATATGCTGTGTTTTGGAGGCAAAAACCATAAATATTTAAGATATTTTATTGACAAGTCAATCAAGAATCACAGGCTCACCCTGGTTGATAAAAAGTACTAGAACTGATATGTTTGACAAATACTTTGCATATACCATACAGAAGCCGATAAAAAAGTAGAAGTTTTCTTCTAACAGCATTCTTTTTTAACTAGGCAAAATAAATAATGGGTTAAAAGTTACATCAAAACATTGAACAGCAAAATTGTTCAGTAGGCAGTTCTGCACACTGGAATGCCAAGATTTTTTAGGTTAACCCTTTTTAAACGGACATAAAACAGTGATGAAAGTTTGTAAATTTGAGCCCTGTTCAAATGGTGCTCTTAATCTTGCAAGAGGTGTACTGTGGGTAAAGTCTAACACAAAAACTGTAACAGCAACTCTATTCTATGACCAATGCTGCATTTATCCGCAGAAAATATTTTGTCTCAAAATTCTCGGAGTGAGAAAAAATTGCCTTTGAAAGTTGGACAAATTTTCAGAAAATCACAAGACTTGGCCCCCTTCTCGGCTGTTGCGGGTGAACATTGAAACAGTTATTTTGTGATTTTATTACACCATACTACTGTCTAAATGCTTAGAAAATCTGAACTGAAATTGACTGAGAATTTGGAGAAAAAGTTCAATTCACTGAAGAATTGAGTGTTTTTAACCCTTTACCTAACATGAAAAGCAGACGACACTGCAAACAAAATTATTGAATAACTAATTTTTTCATTTTTTGCATCAGAAAACATAGCTTATGACCCCTCATTGGAATGAGATCATTCCTATGAGGGGTCATGAGCAATATTTTTTATGCAAAAATGAGAAAATATTGAAAATTGAATGGCAATATTCGTGATTAGCACTGGCCAGGTTTGGTCAAAATGTGTACAGAAAAGGGAAAACTTCCCCCAAAATGGTATTTTCTGACAGTACTAACTTTATGCCACCAAAACATGTGTTGGATAAAGTGGTACACCAAAACGTAAAACTGAACATTTGTTGCTGCCAATACTGAAGACATATATACAAAGCAATAATAGGCAAATCCTTTCCATTTTTATACCCCCCACAATGAGTTGTGGTGGTGGTGGGGTGGGGGTGGGGGGTGGGTGGGTATACTGTAATCACCTTGTCCATCTGTCTGTCCGTCCATAGACATAATTTTGTCTGGAGATTTTTGCAGATGTTTATGGACCATTGTCTTTGAAATTTGGTATCAGTGTTCACCACTGTGGGAACCTGTGCACCTGCGATTATAGTTGTGGTCGGACTATTTTTGCCAGAGTTATGCCCCTTTTTCACATGCCTTAGAATGCTAGACTTTTGTCCAGAAATTTTCTCAGTTGTTCATTGGTCGATTCCTTTGAAACTTGGTATGGATATTCACTACCATGGAAATTTGTGCACCAACGATTATAGTTTTGATCGGACTTTTTTGCCAGAGTTATGCCCCTCTTTGTCTTAGAATAATCATAACAGTGGGGCCGGCAGGTGTATGTACAGGCCCAGCTGGGACAGTCACACCTTTAGTTCTAAAAGTACTCTTCTTTAAGCCGTTAAAGCAGATATTGGGTTAACAGCTAAAGCAAAACTTCTAACCAAAATTTTTTTCAGTAGACAATTCTTCGCACAGGTGTGCAAAGAGTTTGAAGTTAAGCCTCTCAAGTCGAAATGCCTCCACATGCTTTCCTCATAACTTCTGTGCGTTTGTTTTTATTAGAGTGCAATTGCCTCCGGCATATTTTTAGTTAGCTAAAGTATCCTAGTTCGGGATTCAAGTGATTAGCTTCGCGTTAGTCACCCAAAGTATCCTAGTTCGAGAATCATGGGATTAGCTTCGTGGTTGTTTTAGTCATTATAATTTTTGCTGAATTTTGACCGTTTTAGCAGACTGTGGGATGGAGATTATACACAAATACAATTAGTTTGGGCACCTGAAGTTTGGGTGTCCAAACTGGTATACTGGTACCAAAAATACCCTAGATATGGCCCTGACAGAAAGTGGTTGTACTTTAACTTTTTACCTAACAGAAAATGGAAAAACTAATTTTTATCATTTTTTGCATGAAAAACATAGCTTATGACCCCTCATTGGAATGAGGTCAAGGAACTCATTCCAAAGAGGGGTCATAAGCTATGTTTTTTGAGACAAAAAAATTCACTTAGTAGGATGGCTGCTCAGTTCAAGTGTGGGGTAGACCAATCAGTATTTTCAACGTGCTGCCCCAAGGCTGCATGTTGAAAATATTAATCAGTCTGTCCCCAAATAATAAATATGGACCCTTCCAATTGCTTCCATTGAACTGACATGGAAGATACCATCAGGGCTCAAAGGGTTGAGAGCTACAGCAAAACATTTTAGCTCATCTTGACAAAGTCAAGCTGAGCTAATCTCATCGCTCTCCGTCCGTCGTCTGTCCGTCCGTCGTCCATCCATCGTCCGTCAACACCATGTTTTAGCCTTCTCCTCCAAAGCCACTGGGCCAATTCAAGTGAAAGTTTGTGTGAGTGATAGTCCCAAAGGGGCATTGCATTTTTGTTCAACTCAACATGCCCAGCCCCATAGGGAGGGAGTGGGGGAAAATGCTCCAAAATATTTTTAAAATCTTCTTCTCAAAAACCAGTGTGTACAGTGACTTGATATTTGCTATGGAGCTTCCTTTTGAGGTGTAGAATCAAATTTGTTCAAACGAAGTTCGTGAAGCAATATTTGGCTTTGTAATGGGAGGGGTAAGATTTTTGGCCCCGCCCAAAATTTCTATTTTGTGAACCGATGGTCTGGTATGAACCAAATTTGGTATGTGGTATTATTGGGTCATAAGTACTTGACCCATGCAAAAAAAAAAATTCCCGCATCCCCATGGGAACCCTGGGAGCTAAAAATAGAAATATTTTCAAACGCCCATATTTCCCAAACCACATGGAACAGAGAGCTGTTTTTTGGTATGAAGTATCCTTAGGACCAGTAGAATTGAATGGTGAAAAAAAATTGCCATCGGTTATGTTAGGGTGTTTTGTAATGGGCATCGAAAAAATGCGGAGTCAGCATATTTGCAAAAATTTTAAAAAATCTTTTCTCCAGAACCAGTCATCAGAATCTTTTGATGTTTGGTGTACAGCATTCATAGGGTGGTCAGATACAAGTTTGTTGAAATAAAGCTCATTGGTTCATATTTGGGCTCACTACAGGAGCCCACATTTTTAACATAGGGTAATATGGGGAATATTCTTTAAAAATCTTCTTCTTCAGAACCACTAGTCAGAATCTTTTAATGTTTGCTATACATCATTGTTATGAGGGTCAGATTCAAGATTGTCCAAACCAAGTCCCTAGGTTAATATTTGGGCTTCCTACAGAAGCCCAAATTTTAACTTTGTTCAATATGGGGGGGGGGGGGGGGGGGGGGGGAGGGTAATTTAAAAAAATCTTCTTCTTCAGATCCACCAGTCAGAATGCTTTCATATTTGGTATGCAACATCTCTAGGGGGGTCAGATTCAAGATTGTTCAAATCAGATCTCTAGGTATATATTTGGGCTCGCTATGGTAGCCCAAATTTCTACTTAGTGCCATATGAGGAAATTTCTTTAAAAACCTTCTTCTTTAGATCCACCAGTCAGAATGCTTTCATATTTGGTATACTACATCTCTAGGGGGTGGGGGGGGGGGGTGTCTGATTCCAGTTTGTTCAATTCGAGTGCCTGGCTTAATATTTGGGCTCCATATGGGAACCTGAAATTTAACTTAGTACAATATGAAGGAATTTCTTCAAAAATCTTCTTCTTCAGATCCACTAGTCAGAGTGCTTTCATATTTGGTATACAACATCTCTAGGGGGGTCAGATTCAAGTTTGTTCAAACCGGATCCATAGGTTAATATTTGGGCTCGCTATGGTTGCCCAAATTTGAACTTGGTGCAATATGAAGAAATTTCTTTGAACTTTCTCTTCTTCAGATCCAACAGTCAGAATGCTTTCATATTTGGTACACAGCATCTCTGGGGAAGTCAGATTCAACTGTGTTCAAATCGAGAACCTGGGTTAATATTTGGGTCCCTATGGGGGCCAGAATTGGCCATTTTGCTGAAGAATTAAAAATTTTGTATTTAGTACCCTCTAGAGATGTGTAACTAAGATTAATCCACATAGGTTGTATCAAGGGGCTTCATAGGGGAGCGCTACATTTTACTTTATGATCAACTGAAGAAAAGGCATGATACCTGGATTATTTTTGTCACTCCTGAGGGACTCAAGGATTGACAGTGTAGCCTATGGAGATGGCTTGCTTAATGTACTCATTTTTGGACTCTGTCTATATTGTGTTCTGTTCAAGATGAGCGCTTCACGCCCCGTGGTCCTCTTGTCTTATTATGCCCCTGACTTGAAAAGTCGAAGGGGTATCTAGTGGAGACCTCCATCTGTCTGTTCATTCATCTGTACCAACATTTTCCTTTGTATCTCAGCCACTGCTGCTCTGATTTAAATGATATTTGGTGTTGTGATAGCTGATCATGGGGTAACGATACCTCGATAGCAAGAGTTTCTTCCACACATTTTTCCCAGAGTCATGGCCCTTTTTCACTCTTTCGACTTAGAAAATTTTTTGCACATCGGGAGCTTTGGCATATGCTTTGTGTTGCCTTTTCTTATTTAATTAACATAAACCATGCTCCAAATTGGACATGCTGGGTCCTTAACAGCCCAGATTGGGTAGTATTTGGTCCATCTGTGTGTGTGACCTAGGTCTAAGAGTCTAGTCTTGTAAAAAATGTACATGATTTCTGGCAAAAGTGAATCAATATCTGAGACACCAGGTTACACGAACGTGTGATGACTAGAATAAATATAGAGGTTGAAACCCTGACATCCCCCTATTTAGTTAACTCCTGCAAGTAATATGATGGCTCAGTAACTGGAGGTAGAGCATAGAACTTTGGATCAAAAGATAGACACATTTGCTGTGTGATCTGGAGCAAGACACTCCATCCACTCGCTTGGGATTGGAGGGGCTTGGCCCCAATCATAGGTCAGTCCAAGGCCTTTATGGGGTCAAATTTCTGCCCCATTCCTAATATGAAATGGGCAGTAAAATTCCCAACCAGCTACTAGCAATACAATCCAGCCAGAGTTGACGTTATGCATACCGAACTGCAATGGATTATGTTATAACAGGATCTTTTTCTTTATCAAGGATGAGTTGCTTGCGCTCATGGGTGTACAGGGCTTTTGTGATACAGGGGGCAAACCTTTTGATTTGCCCGAAATCCTGCATGCCCTCACCCCAACCCTCTCTATTTGCTGTTCCTTGCCCCGAATTTTAAAGCTGGTTTGGTAAATCCAGGGGGGAGGGGCAACTCCCCCCACCTCCCAAGCTCGTACACCCATGCTTGTGCTGCTTAAAGAACATCATTCTCTGGGACTTCTGTAAATCTGTGTGCCTGACAATTTGTTAGGAACCACTGATCTTTTGGGGTGCTTGGAATTATGGCATACTTTGCTCACATTTGATTTGTTGTAATGAACTTAGTGGATGCTGACTACCCCAAAAAGCCCCTTTCCAATTTCTGTGGATTAATCATTTCTGCCAAAATAAATACCAACAACTGACGTGCGATCTAATGTGCTTCAAACCGCACGCCTGGCGAAGTAAAAACCGAGAGTGCGCAAAAGCATCAAAACACTTAATTATGTAGGTTACCATCATGTTACTTAGCATAACCTGCAGACGGTTTAAGATGCAAGGTCTTTATTTCAGTCCTGCTATAATATAGCGCAGAAGAAATAGTGGGACTGATTTTATGATTGCTGACATTACCAGACCTCGGACCAATCCAGTAACTTAAGAATTTACTTGAATTGTCCTGATATCGAACCCTGGACCGTTGAGTTTGAAGTCCAACGGTGTAACCATTGAGCCACCGCGCTTCCAGATGGTCACAAAGCTGCTAATTTGACAAAAAAATAATGACTCTCAGATTTTACTTGTGTGTGAAAGAGCATGTGAAAAAACACTGTTCAAAATGTTAGACATCAGAAGCAGAAGGTATTCTGGTAGGAATACGGTAGCAGATCTCCAGGAACCAGTGGTGCCTGCTGTCAAATTTGTGAGTTGATTGCATGTATTTTTCGCATTCTATACATCTCAAACTTCATTTTGACGTGTAATTTGTGTATATTTAATGTGAATTTATGGAATAGTAGAGGTGGGAATTTCAAAATAAACTAATTTCCCTTACTTATACAGCATCTTAATTCGAGGGAATTGGAAGCCCGGGTCTCATTCTTTTGATGTAGTGAATTGTTTGATGAATGCAATTTATATGCAGTTCACGGTTATTAAGTGCTATCTAATCAAATGTAAACCACCTCATTGGTTGGAAAGACAAAATTAGGTTTGATTTGGGAGTTTGCTCGATCATGTTCTATTTCTTTGTGCCAACTTGAAATGTTTGTTTGATTTTAGATAGTATCTTCATTTGTAATAAATGGTGTGGAATGTCATTTGATTTTTGGTTTGAAAAACCAGTGGCGTAGCCACGGGGGTGGGTGGGGGGGGGGGGGGGTCGGGGGGGGGGGTCTGGAAGGGACTCTTGTCTCCCAATTTTCGCAGCCCCAACAAAAAAAAACAAAAACAAAACATTGGCCCATTACAACTTTAACATAACATACAGAGCCCCAAAATAGTCTCCAATATGGGGCTACGCACTCTATAAATGTCACAGCTTTGCTCTAGAGGAACGGAATTTTGGAAAAATTTCTTGGAGATGAGAGGCCTAGTCCTAACTAGGGCGGTCCGGCTACTATCCCATCCTCCAAATTTCCTTGAAGTGAAGTGGGAGGATGCGGTAACAGCCTAAGTGTCTCAGGTAAGAATAGGGGAGGCCCAGGCCCACACACCCTCACAACAGCCTACCAATATCATAATTGCGCCCCCATCATAAAAATAAAATAAAAAATAGCGAGGGCACCCTCTGTAGTAGAATCCCGGTTACGAACCCGGGAAAACATTGGGTTATTGGGTTTGATTATGGGCAGGTGTGCTCATTTTGGCCAGAGTTATGGGCTTTTACAGAGGGTGATATATAATAAGATCCATCCATCCGTCTGTCTGTCTGTCCATCCATCTACCCATATATTTCCAGATACAAACTTTTGTACCCTTGATCGTACGATGCCCAAACTTCAAACATAGGTTGTCTATAACGGGGTGATGGTGGAGATTGCTTTGGGGATGTGTACATGTGGGACAGAGGTCAAGATTTTCGCTTCGCAGAAGTGTTTTTGGTTTCCGTGAAATTAGTTTTCTTGCATAAAAACCTATAACTTCATACACTGATTTCATACAAGATGACGATTATCACAAGACAGCCACAAATTATCCTTTTATATTGAATTGAAGAAGTTGTCCCACGTGTATTCTTCCTGAACCCTTAGTGGTATCTTCCATGTCGGTTCAATGGCAGCAATTAGAAGAGGCCATATTCATTATTTGGGGTAGATCAATCAATATTTTCAACGTGCAGCCTTCTACCCCACACATTTACTGAACAGCCATCCTATTTAATGACATTATGACGTATCTTGTTCCTGTTCGGAAAATGGGCTTCTGGGGTTTAAAGGGTTAAGAACACCACTGGCAGGCTGCATTTATTTTCAGTGTTTTTACATCATTGTTGGCTGCCTGTACAGGCAGCCAACAATGATGTAGAAACACTGTTAATGTATTGACGGTAGACAATTGGTATTATTGTAAAATTAATCTGGCTATATGAGGGTTAAGGTTGTGTTTGGTGTCCGTAGGTCAGAAGTCGAGGTCACTATTATAATAAAAAGACTGCCGGTTTCCATGCAATGACTTTAGTTTTCTTGTGCCTGCGAACGAATCTCAAGTAGGATACCCAGATTGTCTATGATGTAGCAGTCTGAGAATTAAGATTCTGTTTGTCAAGTAGGATTGTGTTTGGCATCAAATGTCAAGGTTATTATTGCTATAAATAGAATTTAGATTTTTGGCGTCACTATTATCATGAATAGAATTTTGGAGCCACAATTCAGATGTACATTTCCAGAACTGTGGTGTTCAGTACGTCAAAAACCAATCTCAAGCTCCGTGACAGTTACAATAAAAAAAAATCTGTTCTTGTGAAAACTTGTAATCTTCTTGCGTTTTCAGCGCCCAAACTTAAACAGTTCGCTTTCAGAAAGGTTGTGTGTGTCTCTTCCAAAAACATTGTGTATTTAATCACTTCAAGTTCGTTTGATGGGAAAAGTAGGGACACCTTCGTGAGCTCTCATATAGTGACTTGGAATGTACTGAAGTTCAAGTGTTTGGGTAATCTTTAGTTGTAATAAACTGGGAGATGATATTTGTTCAGTGATGTTATCAAATGTAGAGAAATGTCCGGGTTGTTTAGGAGGATTGCTCGCATATTTTCTCTAGAATTATGGTCCAATATGAACTTGGGACTTTTTCTAATTTAAAGTTTCAGGGTGATTTAATCAGTTGTAAGCAACCAAAAAACATGAAATGTGGAGTGTGAAATCTTGCAGGTGGAATGCGGATCCTGTTAGATTATTGAGGTGTTAAGCAAATCTTTTCACTGCACTTGTTAGAGAATGCTTTGAAATTAGGGTTTCCAGTTAGGGACTCGTGGAATCTAACCTCTGTCTGAATTCTATGAATTATGCTGTTGAGTGATTAGGAGAAAAGTGTTGAATTGACGCATGTTGTAAAATTGCGTTAACTGGTTAAAATTATTGGTAAATAGGAATTAATAGATCAAAACCACAAAGTTATCGGACGATAAATGTAATATCTTAGCAACTAGCATTACGAGACTGATGTCCCCGAATCTCGGCGGTGAAAATCCGGATGTCGGACCTTCCAAGAATGCAATCGGGAATTCCCCGATGGAAACCCTATTTAAAATATTCTCCAAAAATACCCCCTCCCCCCCCCCCCCCCAAGAAAAATAAACAAAAATAAAAAAAATTCAAAACTCGTAAGACGTTAGAAATACTTCTCAATATATCTCATATCTTTAATATTTCACGAACGAACCACTTGATGGGTAAAAATATATTTGTTTGTCAAGTTAAGAACGGTAGGTCTTCCATGCAGTTTATAGGATTGTTCATCATTAGGCTTTTCTTCAAATGAGTTTGAAAATCTTTGGGGGTCTATTTTAGTCAGAAAGAGACATTTTGATGAACCCTTTACCGAACACGACTGGAGACTGACACTTGCACAAAATGTTTCTTGAATAAAAGAATATTTGATTTGGCTGCTTCAAATACACAGCTGATGGCTTCTCATTCAACCAAGCTCAACGAGCTCGTTCCTCTGAGGGGTCAAACGCAAATTGTTTGGAAGCAAAAATTGAAAAAATAATATTTGAATGAGGATTTTTGGGGAATTGTGTTTTTTGCGTTGGATAAAGGGTTAAGAATGGGTTATTTGTTGTTGAAAAGTGCTTCTGATAGTTTTTCGTTTTCAGCATTGAAATTATATTTTTCTATTGTAAAAACATCTGTCGATATTTATGATTTTATGTAAAATGTTCTATTTATATTTGTTTTTCTTTATTAATATAACCCCTCCCCCATCCACCTTTGATACGAAAATACAAGAAATTATCTTCTACCATAATGCTAGATATAATTAATAATTAACAGATACAGATATTTTATTAGTCCACTTGTGCGAAGTCCACACTGCGAAGATCGTGGAGCGTTACTGTTCACTTCTATCTGTCCGTCCATCCGTTAATCCCGCGATGTCTAAAATCTGTTTTTTGTAGGGGTGGGGGGGGGGGGGGGGGGGGTGGGGCGAAAATATCAGAGGATTTAAAATACACGGACAACCACGAAAAATCTTTCCCAAGGCTAATTTGCCGATCACGTGATCTTTTACAAAAATCACGCGTGGAAAATAAGCAGTCAACAAGCGTTGTGGGAAAACGGCTGAACTCGAATCAGATTTTTAAAAAAGTGATATTGGTATATCAAAAACTTGACAATTTGTGCAAAAATTACCTTTTTATAGTAACTTGTAAATAAAATCTCAACTTAGTGCAGTATAATGAATATTCTTAAAAGTATTCTTCTTCAGAAGTACCAATCTTTTGATATTTGGTATACAACATCCATAGGGGAGTAAGGCTCGGGTTTGAACAAATCAAGTCCCTGGGTTCACATTTAGTTTAAACAATATTTATTTCAAGAGTATATAATAAAAATTGTTACATACATTGATGTGGATTCGGCAGGAAGCTATAAGCTTATACAAGGCCGTTTCCACTGGGTTCATATTTATTTCCCTGCAGGGGCCCAATCTTTAAGTTGACGCAATATGAGGTATATCCTTTAAAAAGTACTCCAAAACTACCAATTAGAATCTTTTGATATTTGGTGTACGATGTGTGTAATGGATCCAGATTCAAATTTGGTTAAATCAATTTCCTGGGTTAATATTTGGGCCCCATATGGGAGCCAGAATTCTGAGTTACGCAATAAGAGGAGTAAACTTTGAAAATCTTCTTCGCCGGAACTACCATTCAGAATCTTTGAATATTTGGTATACATCACCCTTAGGGGAGTCAGATACAAGTTTGGTCAAATCAAGTCCCCAGGTTCATATTTGGGCTCCCTTTGAACTAAGTGCAATATGAGGAATATTATTCAAAGATCTTCTTCAGACTTACCAGACAGAATCTTTTGATAGTTGGTTTGTAACATTACTAGGACTTCTAAAGTCAAGTTTGTTCAAGGTATTAGTCCGGACTGTTTTATGAAATTTAACACGGAACGCAATGGAGAATTTACGATTCGTTTTTTTGAACGAATTCTGAGAATGAGTAACGTGGCTGATTGTGGTCAAGTTTAGTCAGACTTATATATGCGTGAATAAGATTAATGTTTGTACAAGTGAGGCCCATGGGTTTCTTTAGGCCTTGCGTCTTGTGGGGTGGGGTGTGTGTGTGTGTGGGGGGGGGGGGGGGGCATTCGGTGATTTTTAGTTCATCTGACAGAAAATCATCACGACTAGTTGATGTCACTTGGCTCACGGAGTCCGATAACTTTGCATCTCAGTCTTCTCCCGTGGAACCACTGGCCTAAACTCAACCAAACTTGGCATAAATTATCTTGGAGGGACCTTCCAAGTTTGTTCAGTAGAAGTTAGAATGATAACACGTCGGGTGGCAGATCATTGGTCACGGTTCTCAATTGCGAAGGCATTGATTAACCCTGTGTTTCCCAAATGTCCCTCCTCTCATCCTAACACTCTGAAACGAGCTGCGTAGTGACATCCAGTACCCCAGTCTTCCCAATCTCTCCGATAAGTATACTAACCCTTTCCTTTGTGTCACCCAATACCCACATATCTTTCATTCTCCCTCCACCCCCCCCCATTACACATTCAGTGAATCTTGATTTTTAGCTCAACTTTGACGAAGTCAAATTTGAGCTATTGTCATGGCCCGTCGTCCGTCTGTCCGTCCGTCCGTCTGTCCGTACGTCAACAATTGGCTATGGCTCGGGCTAGAGGTCGTATTTATGAACCGATCTTTACGAAACTTCTTGTGTACCTTTGTTATGACCCTGGGACGGGAACGAGTGTTTTTAGGTGTGGTCCGAAATTCAAGATGGCTGCCAGCGGCCATTTTGTACCGATGATGCAAAAATCAGTTTTTTGTACAGAACTTCTGTATGAAAGTTCTGATTTGAATAAAGTTTTGTATAAATGTTTAGTACCATGGGATACATCACATATAATACGGGTTTTTTTCTCGTGCGTAAATTATGCAAATTAGACTGACTTTGATTTATTTAGTGTTACTTTCAGAGCTGTAAGTGCCAAGCTGCTATGGCTCGGGCTAGAGGCCGTATTTATGAACCAATCTTTACGAAACTTCTTGGGTACCTGTGTTATGACCGTGGGATGAGAACGAGTGTTTTTGGGTGCAGTCCGAAATTCAAGATGGCTGCCAGCAGCCATTTTGTACCGACGATGCAGAAATCTGTTTTTTGTACAGAACTTCCATATGAAAGCTCTGATTTGAATAATTTTTCGTATGAATGTTTAGTACCATGAGATACATTACATATCATGTGGGTTTTTTTCTCGTGCTTATATTATGCAAATTAGACTAACTTTGATGTTTTTTGGTGTTACTTTCAGCACTGTAAGTGCAAATCCCTATACGGCTCGGGCTAGAGGCTGTATTTATGAACCGATCTTTACGAAACTTCTTGGGTACCTTTGTTATCACCGTGGGACGAGAACGCGTGTTTTGGGGTCCGGTCCGAAATTCAAGATGGCCGATGGCAGCCATTTTGTACGAAATTTGGTGCAATCAGATTTTTGCACAGAACTTCCACATGAAAGCGCTGATTTGAATGAATTTTTGTGTGAATGTTTAGTACCATGGGATACATCACATATAATACGGGTTTTTTTCTCGTGCAGAAATTATGCAAATTAGATGAACTTTGATTTTTTCAGTGCTGCTTACACACAGTAAGTACACATGTCAATACGGCTCGGGCTAGAGTCTGTATTTATGAACCGATCTTCACGAAACGTCTTGGGTACCTTTGTTATCACCTTGGGACGAGAACGAGTGTTTCTGGGTGCGGTCCACAATTCAAGATGGCTGCCAGTGGCCATTTTGTATCGAAATTAGGTCTGATCAGTTTTTTGTACACAACTTCTATACGGCTCAGGCTAGATGCCGTATTTATGAACCGATCTTTACGAAACTTCTTGGGTACCTTTGTTATTACCGTGGGATGAGAACGAGTGTTTTTGGGTGTCCGAATTTCAAGATGGCCACCAGCAGCCATTTTGTACCAAAATTAGTGCAATCAGTCTTTTGTACAGAACTTCTGTATGAAAGTTCTGATTTGAATAAATTTTTGTACGAATGTTTAGTAACATGGAATACATCACATATAGTACAGGTTTTTTTCTCGTGCAGAAATTATGCAAATTAGATGAACTTTGATTTATTCAGTGCTACTTATACTCTGTAAGTGCACATGTCAATACGGCTCGGGCTAGAGTCTGTATTTATGAACCGATCTTCACAAAACTTCTTGGGTACCTTTGTTATCACCTTGGGACGAGAACGAGTGTTTCTGGGCGCGGTCCAAAATTCAAGATGGCTGCCAGTGACCATTTTGTACCGAAATTAAGTCCAATCAGTTTTTTGTCACAACTTCTACACAGCTCATATTTGTGAACTGATCTTCACGAAACTTCTTGGGTACCTTTGTTTTCACCTTGGGACAGGAATGAGTGTGTTTTGGGGTGCCTTTGTTATCACTGTGCTATGAGAACAAATATTTTGGGGTTCAGTCAGACCCACTGTGGGACTCAAAGATTTTTCTAGTTTAGCATCTGACTGTCACCCACCTTTACAATACTTTACCTATACATTTGTTACAGGCAACCTCAGTATTTATGTACAGACCGTTACAATACTTTATATGTACCTTTGTTATCAGGTAATTACCTAGATGTTTGTCATTGCTGTGTCACATACTATACATGTACATGTCTTTGTCGTGACAAGTTGAGCTACAGTGTCATTGACACTTTCATTAGACTATATTTTGTACATTCTGATGGAAAGTGTTCTAGTATTAAACTACACATTTGACACTCCTTTTCACTGCCTTTCCCATTTTTTCTGATAGCCACCGTGATCTCAGATGAAAAAGCGGCGGTCCCTCAAATGTGCCACCTAGGTACTCATCAAAACGAGCCATCTCTTTATCACAGAGTCCTCGCCGCTCCTTTTTACCCAGAATTGTCCCCAATTCTAAGTCCGAGATCTCCATTGAACACTTCTCTATCAGCTACCTCACTTGCCGAACCGTCTGCCTTTGTATTTGAATTCCTAATATTCTGAAACATTAGTTTACACCATCGGCTGTCGGGGAGATTTAACAAATAGTTAAGATAATAGAGTTTCATTAAGTCTATCGTGGCCTTGATCCCCATGCACCCAAGCCTACCCCGGATTGTGTCTAGTGATGCGGCCTTACTCATCCTGTTATTCACCGGCCCGCATTATTCTTCGGATTTTCCAAGCTCTTTACAACCGTTTGGTTTAGAAGTAACCATATATTATACTAAGAATACCCATTATTGCCCAAATGTTTTTTTTCTCACGAAAATCATATTGAAGATGTTTTTCTCTAAAAGATTCATTTGATTAAGATTTCGGTTCCTCTTCACAATTAGTCTATTCGCGTGATTTTAGTAGATGCCTCTTTCCGTGATGTTTATATTTACCCCCAAATACTCGCCACCTGTCTCCCCGACATTAAGAGGTTTGCTGCTACCTTCCAAAATACACCACTCCCCCACTCACCACCTTTGTGTAGGTTCCACTTTACGACCCACGGGACCAAGTTTGCTTTTGTTTTCATTCAGTTCGAGTTCTATTTTAGCTCAACTTGACAACGTCAAGTATGAGATGTTGGGATCGGTTGTGATCCGTCGTCCATCCGTACATCCGTACGTACGACTGTCCGTCCACAGTTCCTTTAGCACATCCTACAGGCCACAGCTCTCTTCCGATCAATTCCAAATTTCACACGTGGCTTTGGGACTTGTCTGGATGAGAGCTATCAAAAAATATGGCCGCCAGTGGCCATCTTAGATATGGCATATAAACTGTCAACAATTACATTAGCTGACCCACATCTCTCACCCATTCTTTTTCAAATTCCATATGTAGCTTTTGTGTGATGTCGAGATGGGAACTAATGATTTTTTAAAAATTTTGTTGAAAAACATGGCTGACCCCAGCCATCTTGGATTTGGATATAAATTGTCCAACAATTCCTTTATCACAGCCTACAGACCACGGCTCTCACCCGATCAGTCTCAAATTTCATATATGGCTTTGGGACAATGTCTAGATGAGTGCTATCAAATTTGTCAGCAATTTTGTCAGCCATCTTGGGTTTGGAAATAAATTGTCCAACAATTCCTTTAGCACACCCAACAGGCCACGGTTCTCACCCGATCAGTCACAGATTTCATGTGTAGCTTTGGGGCAGTGTCTAGATGAGAGCTATCAACTTTTTCCAAATTTCATTTAAAAATATGGCCGTCAGTGGCCACCTTAGATTTGGCATATAAACTTTCAACAATTCTATTAGTGCACCCAACAGGCTGCATCTCTCACCCGATCTTTTTCAAATTCATATGGAGCTCAGGTTTATGTCTAACGATTTTTTTTTTGAATTTTCATGAAAAACATGGCCACCATTGGCCATCTTGGATTTTGATTTAGATTGCCCAACAATTCCTTTAGCACACCCTACAGATCGCAGCTCACACCCGATCTGTCCCAAATGTCATATGTAGCTTTGGAGCAATGTTTAAATGGGAGCTATCGATTTATCACGAATTTAGTTGAAAAACTTGGCCGCCAGTGGCCATCTTACGTTTGGCATATAAACTGTCAACTATTCCATTAGCACACCCTGCAGGCCGCATCTTTCACTTAATCATTTCCAAATTCCCTATGTGGCTTTGGGGTAGTGTCTGGATAGGAGCTACGGATTTTTTTCCAATGTAGTTGAAAAACGTGGCCGCCTGTGGCCATCTTGGATTTGAATACAAATTGTCCAACAATTCCTTTAGCAAACCCTACAGACCGTGGCTCTCATCCAATCAGTCTCAAATTTTGGGCCAATGTCCAGATGGGAGCTATCGAAGTTTTCCGAATTTCATTAAAATACATGGCCGTCAGCGGCCATCTTAGATTTGGCGTATAAATTGTCAACAAATCCATTAGCACCCTACAGGCCACATCTCTCACCAAATCTGTTTCAAATTTCACATGCAGCTTTGGTATGATGTTTAGATAGGCGCTAATGAATTTTGTTGAAAAACATGGCTGCCCCCCAGCCATCTTGGATTTGGATATAAATTGTCCAACAATTCCTTTAGCACAGCCTACAGACCACGGCTCTCACCCGATCAGCCCCAAATTTCACATGTGGCTTTGGAACAATGTCTAGATGAGTGCTATGAAATTTGTCCAAATTTCATTGAAAAATATGGCCGCTAGTGGCCATCTTAGATTTGGCATATAAGCTGTCAACAATTCTATTAGCACACCCTACAGATGCATCTCTCACCCGATCTTTTTTCAAATTTCATATGAAGCTTTGCTTTGATGTCTGGATGGGAGCTATGGAATATTTCTGAATTTTGTTAACAACATTGCTGCCAGCAGCCATGTTGGATTCGGATTTAAATTTTCAACAATTCCATTAGCACACCATACAGGTCGCATCTCTCACCTGATCTTTTTTGAATTCTGTATGTAGCTTTGGTGTGATGTCCAGATGGGAGCTATCAAATTTGTTCTGAATTTCCTTCAAAAATATGTTTGCCAGCAGCTATCTTTATCTCTCACCCAGTCTTTGGTTTAAATATATTATGTCTACCCACAGTTCCCTCGCGCCCCTTTGATTATCAACAGTCGCCGTGTGTCACATTGAAGTGGATTTCTTCAAGATCATTTAACACTGAATAACTGACGGGACAGATATGGCGAGCTTTCCAAGAATCAAGAGTAAAAACTGTTTATCGTCCATGAAGAGAAACACGAGAGACCAGAACCATACATTTTTCTTATTTTCTCCATAAAGTTTGGAGTCACTTGGCCGGGTGGAACCGATCTGGTCGATGGTCAGTCAACTTTGTGTTAAAGTGAACTTATTCTAGATTAAAAATTCAATTTCATGTTGATGAAAAAGATTAATGCATAAAAAATCATTTTTGGTATTATTTTGTCCTTGAGTCCCTTTTCAAATACGCCGGAGAGATGCGGACGTCAACAATTAAGATTCGGTTGGTATCGTCCTCGTCGAATACAAGGAACGTGTTTTCATTTGGTTTGTTTGTGTAAAAAAAAAATGATTTAGTTTTCAGCACTGCGAAGAAAACGTCACATATTTTGTCAAATACAGTGTTTAAAAGGTCACGAACGCTGGATTATTGTTGAAAAGTAGTGAGCGCCGTCGATTTTCTATTAGGGATTAAAGTCACGTAAATACTTTCATCAACCATGGGCACCTCGTGTCGGACAGTTTTACGGGTGGAGGAATCTGGAGTACCCGAAGAAAACCACAGATCAGAGGCGAACAGCTGCAAGACTCTCCAACGTACAAACTTCGCACAAGCAGGATTAGCATTAGTTGAAGGAACGTGCACCATCGACGAGCAATACGTCTTAGTATATAGCGCTACCGTTCCACATTAATTTTGTGCAATCGGGATTAAGTGCCGTGTCCAAGGACACTCTCCAGTTGAATGCTCGAACCACTGGGCCGCGGATGCCATCGAATATCGCAGACTCAAAGAAAAAAACTACAGACTCAACAATATTTATGTGTGGGACTGTAAAATAGATGACCAACTTCAATGTCAAGCTGGAAAACGCTATCAAAGAAGGTATTTTTGGCATTTTCATACACCCGCCATTCGTGTTGAATATCTGCTACGAACGAGCTCAAAAGAAAGTCCGTTTAAATTTTCAGCCCGGAAGAGGCCATAAATATCGCAATCTTAAATAAGCTCCTTCTGGGCTTAAAAAAGTTTAGCTAGTGAGTCTCGTGGTAAGACAAACTTTGACACCCCGCCCAGTTTATTATATTATCAATATTGCATAGCTTGAAGTTGACTATGCCAAAATAGTAGTCACTGGGGAAGAATAGTCCAATCGGCGAAGGCAAGTAGATTATTCTTTTTCGAGGACCACTATTTTGGCATAGAAACATGGCGTGCAATGAATATTATGTCAAACAAACCCAGGAAGAATCTTGCTGCCATCAGATAAGTACACTACCGATTTTCAAGAACTAGCACTTTCATTCTTAAACTAAGAGAATATTGGAAAAAAAATCTCTCAAAGGGCGCGTTCTATTCTGTGAGTGGAACGTCCTAGAATATTTAACGGCTTTTAGAAAGTGCATTTTGCACGGGAAAAGTAGACGATTATTTTCAAAGGCCACAACAAATAAAACGACCGGAAATAGTGAAGTGCCCCTCGACAAATTATACAGATACGGTAGAAGTCATGTGGGATATAATATATAAAGATAGTTAGGGGTCTGGGAATAGTATTTCCCATCACTAAAATTCACGTAGGTTTGTTCTTTTTGTGCCTGTAAAATTTCCAAGTTTTAGCTGATGGACATTCGGGTTCCAACACGGAGGTCGAGGTCAGTTCGCAAAAACTTTGGTTGCGTTTTAGCTCAACTTGACAACGCCAAGTATGGGCTATTGAGATGGGTTGCGATCCGTCGTCCTTCCGTACGTCATGCCGTCCGTCCGTACGTTCTTCTGTCCGTCCACAATTCCGTTAGCATCTCTCACCCGATCAGTTTCAAATTTAACACGCGACTTTGGGGTAATGTCTGAATGGAAGCTATCTTATATTTCCGAATTTCGTTGAAAATTATGGCCATCTTGTATTTGGCATATAAATTGTCAACCATTTCATTAGCACACCCTACAGGCCGCATCTCTCACCCGATCTTTTTAAAATTTCATGGATATATAGCTTTGGCGTAATGTCTAGATGGGAGCTATCGACTTTTTCGGAATTTTGTTGAAAAACATGGCCGACAGCAGCCATCTTGGGTTTGGCATAAAAATTGCCAACAATTCCATTAGCATACTCTTCAGGCCGTATCCCTTACCCGATCTTTTTTCAGATTTTATTTAAATGGGCGAGGATGAGCTTATTTTGTTTACTTCTTGCTCAACTTGACAATGTCAGGTATGAGCTATTGGGATGAGTTGTTTTTAGAAACTGGAGTGAATGACTTGGCATTAATGGAACTTTCTATTTAGTTCAGTCCCTTCTTGGTCAAGTAGAGATGAGTGTCACTGACACTTTCATTCTGTTTTTGTCGTTGTATATGTATAGGCGGCAGCGGCGGAAACTCCAAACGGTATTGTCTGCCCTCGCTACGCTCCACAGATCTGATTCACCACTGCCACACGTTACTGGACTATTTTTTTATCTAAAATTAGAATTGCGCTATTTCCAGCTGATAGCCAGAAGCAAGTACGTAAATATGGCAACTGGTGAAAAAAACACCAATGAAATCAGAAAAGAAAATGTTTTTTCGTGTTTTCAAACCTGTATTGTAACTTATTTTAAAATCAACAATGCGAAGTGCAAAAAGAAAACATTAAACAAAACACTCGAAGGGAAGAAGTGGGGGAAAAAAACTCGTTGCAAATGATGGCACGATGAATTGTAGAAGCTGCATCAAAAAAGTTAATTTTTTTGTCTTCGTGGAGATCAGTGAACAGAACGAACATTTTTTTCTCGGAAAATGGGTACAAAAACAAAGAGAATGATAAGAAGTCCATCAACACCAAGCCCACCCCACCCCCTTTAAAAAATGTAAAAGCGAGACATTAATATCTACAGAGGCAAACATAAAATATTAAGTGTTAATACTTCCGGATTAGCGACAAGCGTGAAAACACAACTGCAAAGCAACAGGTAACAAAACGGAATTTTTTTCAAACAATCATCTGTACATAAAGACTTCATTTGAACATAAGAAGGTTAAGTGGAATCTGATTCCAGAGAGACTATTCTCCAGAAACACTTCTAACATATATACTAATACAACAGAAGATGAAACTATTCTGGAAGGTGGGCCTGCATGGTTTGTCCTTTGAAAAACCTTAAGTGGAACAGACTAAGAAGCCTTTATCAAACAAATCGCAAACTTACACTGCCGGATCCACAGCACAATGCTTACATCGTATTATGAAATTTGGAAAATAAATATCGTTTAACTGGTTGAGTGCTAGAAGCCACTAACAGGGCATTCAGGGTATGGAACAAAAGCGAACACTTTCCTTTCCCTCCACGTTTCATATTCAGTCACACGCTAATAATATTTTGTTTATATAAATTAGTTTAGGCACTCTCCAATAATTTGTAATGAAACAATTATGAATAACAAATTCAGACTACCAGAAATGATCTAACCCAAAACCAGTTAAACTAAACAAATCGACCATCTTCCAAGTCAACAATACAAACAATAACCACGCAATGCGTTGTTAAGTTATTATCCAAGCAAATTTGTTTTTTAGCTTAACTTGACAAAGTCAAGATAAGCTATTGCCATCACGCGTATGGAAGTCTGTGAGTCTGTCAGTCTATTCACATTTTTCTTTAGCACAGGCTACACCCCATAGTTCTTGTCCGATGGTCACGAAATTTCACATGGAGGTTTGAGGTCATGTCGAGATGACAGTGTCACCTTTTGGTCTCGATCGGTCAACCGTGATGGCTGCCCGAGCCCAAAATCCGAACTTTAGCACAGTCTACATGTCGTATTTATGAAGGGATTTCATTGTAACTTTGTAGGATGACTCTGTATAATGTCTAGATGAGAACGTCCCCCTTTGGTCATGATCTGTCAACCGTGACGGCTGCCCATGCCCAAAACCCCAAAACTTTTAGCACAGTCTACAGGTCGTATTTAATATGGGGGATTTCATTGTAACTTGGTGGGATGACTTCGTTTGATGTCTAGATGAGAACTTCCCCATTTGTTCGCGATCTGTCAATTTGTGACGGCTGCCCGAGCCCAAAACCCGAAAACCTCTAGCACAGACTACAGGTCGTATTTATGGAGGGATTTCATTGTAACTTGGTAGGATGACTCCATATAGTGTCTAGATGAGAATGTCCTGTTTTGGTCGCGATCGTACAACCGTGACGGGTGCCCCAAAACCGAAAACCATGAGCACAGACTGCAGGTTGCATTTATGAAGGTATTTCATTGTAACGTGGTAGGATGACTCTGTATAATGTCCAGATGAGAACGTCCCCTTTTGGTCATGATCTGTCAACCGTGACGGCTGCCCAAGCCCGAAACCCCAAAACTTTTAGCACAGTCTGCAGGTTGTATTTAATATGGGGTTATTTCATTGTAACTTGGTAGGATGACTTCGTATGGTGTCTAGATGAGAACTTCCCCATTTGGTCGCGATCTATCAATCGTGACGGCTGCCCTAGCCCAAACTCGAAAACCTTTAGCACAGACAACAGGTCGCATTTATGGAGGGATTTCATTGTAACTTGGTAGGATGACTCTATTTCGTGTCTAGATGAGAATGTCCCCTTTTGGTCGCAATCGTACAACCGTGACGGCTGCCCCAAACCCAAAAACCATGAGCACAGAATACAGGTTGCATTTATGAAGGGATTTCATTGTAACTTGGTAGGATGAGTCAGTATAATGTCTAGGTAAGAACGTCCCCTTTTGGTTGCGATCGGTCAGTCGTGATGGCTACACAGGCTCGAAGTCCGAAAACCTTTAGCACAGTCCACATGCCGTATTTATGGAGGGATTTCATTGTAACTTGATAGGATAACTAGTTTTGGAATAATTTCACTGTAACTTGGTAACTTTGGTTGATATACATTAACTGTGAAGGCCACATTAACCTACCCCCCATTTCTTTAGTACAGTCCGGGGGCTCGGTGGTAGACTGTTGGACTTCTATGCTAGAGGCCCCGAGTTCGATCCACGTCCTGGACGACCCGTGTTGTGTACCTGGGCAAGGCACTTTTTACCGGTTGCCTATGGGGGCACGATGCCGCTGTGTATTAAGGCGTACTGCACGTCGATGGTGCACATGTCCTCAACTACTGTAACCCTGCTTGAGCGGAGCTTGAACAGAGTTAGTATGTTGAGGAGCTGACAGTTGCTCGTCGATGCTCGGTGGTTATCTCTGGGTACTCCGGCTTCCTCCACCCGTGAATCTGTCACGGTCACGATTAGCCATTGTGCATAAGTATGTGGCCTTAAACACCAACAAATAAATAATAAGTAAATATTTAGTACAGTCTACACTTCAAATTATTGTTATTGAAAACTTAGCATACAGGGAACAGAAATTTACATAGTCTCAATTCTCACAATTCTTGTCGTATTTCATAATCCTTTTATAAACATTGAACATTATCAATTTCATCAAACATAACACACAGTCAAGTTAAACTACAGTGACACTTTCATAATACAGTGCATGTAGGATGTTTACTACTCTACAGCCCAACGCGTGGATAAATATCTGTGCCCTAAACTGCTTCAACCGTAAAACCTGAAGAACCAACAAGCAAACGGTTGTTCATAGACAACAGTGTAATCGTTGCCTACATATTTGCTTGTTTGACCCACAAGTTTTAGTGGTCTACCGATTAAGGGAATTGAATTTGTGTGCACTTGCCGGGTGGCCAGGAAATAAAATACGGACGTGACAACCGCTACGTATTCCCAGTTCCGTATTCAACATCTTTATCAACAGATTTTATCGGTTGATAACGAATGTCGAATAAGAAACTGGAAATAAGTAACGATTGCCACGCCCTCAATAAAATCACATCCGTTTCAGACTTGTGTCAGGTATAACAAGGTTAACAGGCGTTGAACAATAATTCATCAAATAATCTACTTGCATAAATCACAACGAGTTCCGTGTTCAGGGTATATGATATAGAGAAATTAACCATTTCAACACTGGCGACTAGATGGTAGGTATATTTTCTTATAAAATACCGTCTACAGCAAAATCAGGGAATCCATTTATCATATATAAATTGGAAGTGTGTGATTCCGTGATTTACTCCAGCTAGAAATTAAGTTTTGGTTATCTCCCTTGATATGCAATGCAGCTAGATATTTTTTGTCGCAGGAATAGGGATTCCCGTCCTGGAACGAGTGAGCCCGCTAGTTCTGCATAAATATATTGGTAGGTTCATTAGTAATTTAATCCTACAGCTCCGTAGAGCTGTAGGATTAAATTATTACTGATCCACTCTGCCGATTTGTCGGACTGCTCATCCACTGCAAATTCTTTTCTTCGTACAAAAGCAAACATTTGCGCATACCGGGTTGAATAGGTTAAAATAAAAGGTCTGGCACATGATTGTCATTTATTTTTCTCCATGTCATATCCTAGAATGATTGACGTATCTGTTCAGATCGGATAGAACACGTGTTCTATCCGATATCAATGTGTACTATCATTGCGTGCAATGGCGTCACGGCGTTTTCGTGTGATTTGAGAAGGTCGCGATAGAAAAATATGTTCTATTTTATACGCAATTTATAAACCTCTTTCACGAAATTCGGTTCGAGCCTCGGTAAACATCGGCGCAAATCGAATTTAGTTAAGAGCAGTGGCGTAGATGGAACCTACAGGTTGGGGGGGGGGGGGGGGGGGGGCTGAGGGCGTCTCACAAGAGAATTTTAAGGACTTGCGTTTGTAAAACCTAGCAAAATAGAAGGACAAGTATTCAGATTTTCGATAATTAACCCGTTTTGGTACCAAAGCGGTAGATAATTGGATGTCCAAAATTGTATTGGTGTCTAGGAAAATTAGGTGCTCGCCCCTGGGTATACTATGGGAACTTAAATGAGATCATCTGTTTGTACACCGGCTGTGCTGAGAGTAGTATATTTTTTTTATTAGTAATGATCATCACATTACATATTGTATAAGATCAGATAATGTTTGAGCCAACACACCACAATAATTTTTATAATTGTTTTGTTCACCAGTCGATAAAATCAATACAATTTATATGCATATGTATGTATTTTATCTTCATACAAAATTCGGTTCAAATTTCTCGGTGTGATTTAGGCCTAGCGGATTAACCTGAAGTGACGATGTCCTAGAATTTGACATTTTACGGCAGCCGTCGTTAATTCAGATTCATCGAAATTGTCATCTTCATCTGTTAAGTCGCATTCAGTAATTTCAGCAGCATATTTTAAATAGAGTATGACGGTATTATATGCGCCGGCCATCAAAGCTACGCCACGTGTTACATGTGATATACAGCAAGGATTTTTGTTGGAGACGTAACAACCGTTACTTATTCCCAGTTCCTTATTCGACATTTGTTATCAACCGAAAATCGGTTGATAACAAATGTCGAATAAGGAACTGGGAATAAGTAACGGTTGTCACGCCCGTCTTTTTGATTGTTATTTCTGTCAGAATTTCTATGGTCTTGAAATCAGTCCGTATTGAAAGAGACCAGTGGGGGAGACAACTTTTTCTTGTGGTTGGTAAGACCCTAAAATTTCCAACAAAAATAAGCGATGCAGAAGTGGCACGCGACGAGGCTTTGCATCTTTAATTTCTGTCAGAAATTTAATGACATCATCAAAATGGAAGTGAGGAAGTTTTCTCACCTGACATTGGCATTTCTTTTTTAAAATGGATGTCACAAAGAAACAATCGTCTTGATTTTTAACTGTAAACTGGCAATTTTTAATTCACGTGTTTCAACTGAGATTGCAGGGATGAAAATATTTGGTACAAGTCTGCATATTTACTGACAGTTATTCTTTTTTAATTTGGTTGGGGATGTCCCTCCGACATATCTTGTATCTGTGCCTTGGTTGAGGGGTGTCGCTCGAAACTTTCATAATATTTGAAAAATTGATGTCCGAAAGGGGCATACTTCTTAACTTTAGTTGGCAAATGACAAATTTTTATTGTGATGTGAATGGACAATCGCATGAATTAAACTATCAGTGAGAACAAGCAAAATTTTGGACTAAATATTAAGTATGTGAATGGGGCTGGGCAGGGTTCTCAGTGCCACTATTTTAAAAACTAGGCAAAAGTCTACGTTTCAACATATAAAGGGTAGGGAAAAACAGCATCAAACTTCTTTTAGCAATGCACAATAGGACAACTAACAAAAATCCAGATTTTTTTTAACGAATGATAAATATTTAAATAAATAAAGGATGAATATTTACAATTTAGTATCATATTTACAATGCATTCACAAATCTGTACAATAAATATCACAGCCGTCGCTTGAGAGCCTTAATTCAAAGTTTTAGCACTATTTCAGTTTTCGTTATCAGAACAACACAATGCAATAAAAACACACACACATACGTCCACCCTTTACTCAACACAGAAGATATCAAATTTATTATTTTAGATGTTATTTTTTCAAATTTTTCAAAAACTTTCAACAAAATCAAATGATGTGAACCCCTCAATGGAATGAACTCAACGATCTTGTTCCACTGACGAGGGTCACATGATATGGTTTTTTTAAAAATATTTTGGAAAAAGTATATTGTTTTCAACTGCTGAATTTTGAAATGACGCAGGAGAATGCGGCCGATTCGATATGAAAAGGGCTAACACGGAAACATTCACCAACTGAGAGAGAATCTAACAAGCAGGGTAGAAACGTGGATGTGATATTGTTATTACTTTCTTCACACTGCTCCAAAAAACGCGCCCCTGCAAAATGCATGATGGAAATGAAAAATGCATGATGAAAATAAAGTTCAGGATTTTTGAATATTTTTCATCAAATGTTAAAAAGACTGATACAGCTGTGTCCTGTTTGTAAAGCTTCACGTGATGGTGAAACATCCGCAAAGAAATACGTCCTATTTTGGGCATTACTGATGTCTGCCTATTGCAGTCGTTTAATTTTTATGCCCAGTTTGGAGTTTTCCTGTTGTCTCCATATCGGAGACATAACACAAACAAGATTACTGAATCCGAGGAAGCAGCAGGATAGTTCGTCCCTTGAAAGCATAAGGGCGCCATCTGCAATGCTTAAACATTCCAGATGGTACCTGTATGATTTCAAGGGACACTAGACACATGCGAACATACACTTTGTCACTGCCGAAGTCATAATTAAAATGCCCTAAATTCAGTAATCCTTTTTTCCAACGTGACGTATATATCCGGCCTTTGCTGTATTCACAAAATACCAATCAAATTGTATTATTTTGTAAATTTTTGCCTCCAAAACATAGCTTATGGCGCATCATTGGAACGAGCTGGCTAATTTCATTGTAGAGTCATAAGCCATGCTTTTGAAGCAAAAAATGAAAACGTTTAGTTGTATGAGATTTTTAGGGGGTAGGTATCATCTTCTGACGAAAAAATGATGTTTTCCACCACGAGAGCAACCCTATGTTTAGGACCCGACATTTTATTGAGGTCTCAGTTATTTATTTCAGTTTTGGTTTTTAGTCACTTTCAGCATCTGTGGCTATATCATGTCCGCAACATCAGCATGAAGTCAAGTTTATCCAATCGCTTAAACCTATACTGCCCACTTTACAGGACTTCCTCCCCAGGCGTTAGTTCGGGTCCCATTTTACCATTAACCCTTTGAACCCCAGAGGCCGTTTTCCGGTCGGGTCACAAGCTACGTCATAATGTCATTAAGTGGGATGTCTGCAAGGTAAATGTGTGGTGTAGACCAATCAATATTTTCAACGTGCAGCCCCAAGGCTGCACGTTGAAAATATTAATTGACCTAACCCCAAATAATAAATATGGACTCTTCCAATTGCCGCCATTGAACTGACATGGAAGATACCACTTGGGTTCAAAGGGTTAAAGCAGAACTTGTTTACAGCAGTAATCAAGCTCTGCTCCACTCCCCGGGTTTCCCATCGGGGGAGGTCTCAGTTGAAAAACTTTTCAACACTTACCGATACTGGTTTTTAGCATATTCTGGTGCTTTCATAATGTTATTTTGTTTACATTTGCTTACAAATTAAAATATTCAGCATTTTTGAGGATGGGAGTATGTAGCGTTCTTTAAATATCAGTTTCTACTGGAAAGTTGTGAAAAAATCACCAACACACTTCCATATTTCCATATTTTTCTGACATGAGATGGGAAACACGATTATTATTTTAGCCCAGTGGTATTAGTTGCGGTAACACATAAGTTGATTTGTATAAACAATATCATATAATTATGGAACAATATGTCAGATGAGCAAATATTTGTATACAATATCTTTTATAACAACAAAATATATGAGCCTTTTCCATTCAAAATAAGTTACATTTTTTACAGTATCACGGATAAAAGTGTTCATTTGAAACCAATCAACAAAATTAAACAGTAGTAGTATAGCACGGATGAATCGTGTCACAGGGGGCACGATGACGCTATGTACTAAGGCGTACTGCACGTCGAAGGTGGGCATGTCTTCAACCATTCTAACCCTGCCTGTGCCGCGGTGCAGAGTTCAGAGTTACGATGTTGGAGAGCTGACAGCTGCCCGTCGTTACTCGGTGGTTCTCTCCGGGTACTTCGGCTTCCTCCACCCGTAAAACTGCCACCGACATGATATGATGTGTCGTTAAACCCATATAAAAAAAAATAAAAAAAATAAAAAAATAAAAAAATCGTGTCACATTAACCGGACATTTATCGGAGCAAAACTTTCACCATCATTCAGAATTTCATTCGGCAAGTGACGTACGAACAACACATATCAGTCACTCTGTCGTTACGCATGTATGGTCATGGTATGTATTCTTTATGTATGCACATTGCTTTAAGTATGATAGAAAACTGATGGGAAACGGGAAATGTTTCGTCGAAAATGTTACCCACGAAACGGTTGACGATACTAATGATATCATGACGTCATGTACGTATATAAAAATACATACCATGCCCATGCATACATAACTACAGTGTAACTTATATGTTCTGTACATATATCGTTTGTCGGATGCAGTTCTGAATGCAGCCGAGGTTTGAAACCAGAAAACTTTACTACGCCAATAGTCCGGGTAATTGGGCTCGACTCATGCGTGCTATACTACTCACATTATCATTGATAATCTGGTTTCGTGTTAACATTTAAAACGTCCCTTTACAATAATTCAACGTTACTGATACTATTTCATTTTGAATGTCTTAAACAGTTATTCGACAAAATCACAGATTACCAGTCTTTCTATTACGAGCACGCCCTGTTAACCCTTTTCGTAAAGTGATATCCCAAGCTGGACACCGCCATTCATAAAACTGAATGGTTCTAACGAGGGATTATAAGCTGTGCTTTTGAGGTAACGTTTTTTGGAAACGTCGCAGGTAAGGTTGTACTTATTTTAAATTTTGTTTAAAAAATATGTACTTGTAATCCGCCTCTGGAACGAGCTCGTTCTAATGAAGGATCAAAGGCTATGTTTCTACGGCCTTGTTTTTTGGCAACGTCGCAAAGTTTGTACTTCCAAGAATGGTTTGCAGTACTCATTAAACAATTTGACAAATAAGCTTGACCAACATTTAGTAGCTAAGTATTAATTACGAATTACATACTTCTTAATGTATTTTGAATTTATACCATGATTACCTCTTCTACTATATATAAAAAGTCTATGACATAAATTTTAGCTTCACACACCAACCGCGGTGAACACTCCGGCAATGGAATTTCAAAAGTTAAAATTTACACCTACAGTGGAACTACATCCGTGTTAACCTTTAGTGACATCGCCTTGGATGCAAACTTGTCTAAATTTATCGCTCGTCCCCTCGTGAAGAGTGAAATGAAACCGGTAATTATTTTTTACGTTTTTAAATAAGTTTACCTCATAAGATACCAAAAATTAACAAACATACATTGCCTCATGTTAATAAAGCATCCATAACTCGAAATAGTATATTATTACGCTATTAAAATAAAAAAGCCCCGTAATTTGCGCGTTTCGTTTTCAATTTCGTTTCGGCGATAAAATTGCCAGCGGAAGTACCGCCCACCGGTGCTCATGTAAACACAAACAGATTCGCATGCGTGGATGTTGATTTATTTGACATTTAAACTCTTATTAATCTGACGATCATGGTATAAATAAAATATACCCAAAGTAGCTTGGTGTACCAAATGTTCACCACTCGTGGTGAAGTGGTGTTAACCACGCGCCGTTAACACCACTTCGCAACTCGCGGTGAACATTTGGTACACCAAGCTACTATGGGTATATTCTATATATCATAGATAAGTTGGGTTCATTTTTTATGGTAGCAAACAATTATTTAGCGAAATTAGAGACATATTTCTTTTCAGTTAGAATTCCCAACAGCCACTTATCTTATATATTTAAATGCCCTACAACCAATTTCTTAACAGTATCAGGTATATGCTTGTCTTCATTTTGACACCCAAACGACCAGTTATCTAACAATATCCCAGGTAAGGTTGGCCTATATACAATGCCATAACACTGATTATTGGACATTTAGAAACCGGAACTCGAGTCTGGACGTCTAGAGTTTTGTACGGCAGATGCTCTGACATTGACGTTTCGGATTACAGTTTCTAGTCACGCATGTTCTGCCTAGATATGCAGACGACACTTGGCTGGAAACAACTGCTACGACAGAAATACTCATATTTTCTGATATTCGATGAGATTTTTTTTTCTTTTTTTCCCAGTCATCTCCAACAATAACAAACATAAGGTTGGTTTCATTTCGATATTCCATATTCAACAACCAGATATCAAACAATATCACAGAGATAAGCTTAATTTATTTTCATTGCCATAAAATCAGCCATTTAACAACATTACATTTAATCTTGTTTTTATTTAAAATATATAACAATCTTTAATCTAACAATATCACAGCTAGTTTTGTTTAAACCATATTTGTTTCTGTATGTCAATATTTTACAAAAATAAAACAATGTACACAACTTTATAATTGCAATACAGAATGGGATTCAGTATAAAGCATTTAACTTTTACTAGGCTGTCTCCACATGGAATATAGATTACCCAGTCCCCTTCCCAAAGCGGGTAGAGTCTTTATACTAGGATGAGCTACATGAACAAATACTGTTTTTCAACGAAAATGAAGTGAACAGTAAATATGGATAAGGGGCGGGGAGGGGGGGGGGGGGGGCAGTGGTATGCATCGTAGCTCGTTAGTAGTTGCCGTCATCCTACAACTGTTAAGTTTCACAGCTAAGCTTGAGTCAATTATAAGGATCTGCACCAAAGTAAAACAATAATTAATTATAATACCCCTCTTTGGAACATGTAACAGTATCGAAGAATTCATTGGTTTATTTTGTAAACCAGTTCTGTTTTCCTGGTGAAAGGAGGGTTCGGTCAGCAATGCCTGGGCTGGAAGTCCCTTAAAGTGAGCAACGCAGCTATAAACGATTGTAAAACTTGATGTCAAACTTGTGTTCACGTAACCATATAGCTATAGATGTTAAATGTGATGTTAACCCTTTACCCAACTTAACTGTCAAAACCGGCCAGCGCTATTCACAAAAATCACATTCAGTTTTTCATTTTTTGTCTCAAAACATGGCTTATTAAGCTCGTTCCAATGAGGGGCCATAAGCTATGTTTTTGACGAAAAAAATGAGTTATTCAAGAATTATGTTTGCAAGTGCCGTCTGCCTTTCGTGTTAGGCAAAAGGTTAAACTTCAATAAACAACTAGTTTGCGAAATCACACAACCAGTTATTTAATAAAATCACATCTAAGTTTTATGTAATTATAATGCCCTTCAATCAATTATTTAATAATATAATATATAAGTTTGTACTCTTTAACTTGATTTATAATGCCCTACAATCAATTTACCAACAATATTACAGGCAGGCTTGGTTTGTCTGCAATGCGCTTCTATCAATATCACAGATAAGCTTGCATTAGTTATGCGCTGCCGATCAGTTATTTTGCATTATTACCACTTAACAGGGCATTCTCTGGTGCATTAACATTGTTTGGCATTGCGATCAAATAACGCACGGCAAATCACGTGACATATCTGGCCACGGGCGGATAATGAAAATGATTTTCATTATCCACCCGCGGCCCAATACGTCACGTGATCTCGCATGATATTTATTTTCAATCGACGTAGCGTCTACCTTGTTTATTTTCATCCGAGGCGAAACGAGGTCCCCCTCGCAACGGAAAATCAAGTGCGCGATTTTAGTTTATACTTATTTTTTAAAAAAAAAAAATTAAAAAGTAAATTACATCTCATGAATATTCAATGTTCAAACTCTTAACGTGATTGTTCAATTTCTATTCACCGTAAAATGTCAGTATATTTCTTTAAAGGACAGTATGTTGAAAAATTCTCGGATTTGTTTAAACTTCTGACAGTTATTTTGAGGTTATTTGAATGCCCTTCCCTATTAGAGGTAATAACAGTAATAACGTGACTTTCTCGGGCATTACGGTTCTATTGGTGGCCCGCCAGAAATAATTATCAGCCCTCTGTCTGATAAGTGGCCCTCGACTTTGTCTCGGACATCTAAAAAAAAACGTCGGGCAGTTAATCATTTCTATTTGGCCGCTAAACAACCGTTATGCAATCGAAAATCATGTTATTGTTATATTATTACATATAAGCTAGTTTTCGAAGAGAATACACACTACAGTAGTTGCCTAACAATATAAAAGAAATGTTTTTGTCATTAACAGTGTCCCACTGCAAATTATTTAGCAATATCACAGATGAGCTTGGTTTATTTGCAACGAAACAACGCCCAACAACGAAATATTTTACAATATCAGAGGATAAGATTGGTTTATTTACAACGATACAACGCCCAACAACAAATTATTGAACATATTTCAAAGCAGCTTGGTTTATTTATAATGCCCACATTCCCCTCACAACGAATTATTTAACTTATTACAGAGCAGCATGGTTTATTTACAATGCCCTACAACGAATTATTTAACAATATCACAGATAAGCTTGGTTTATTTACACCAAAACAACGCCTAACTACGAATTATTTAACAATATCACAGATAAGATTGGTTTATTTACAAAGGTTGGGTTTATTTACAATGCCTTACTGCGAATTGTTTAACATATTACAGAGCAACCTGGTTTATTTACAATGCTTTACAACGAATTATTTAACAATATCACAGATAAGATTGATTTATTTTATTTACAATGCCCTAAAACAAAATATTGAAAAATATCACAGATAAATTTAGTTTATTCTCATTGCCCTAAAGCGAATTATTCAAAATTATCACAGGCAAGCTTGGTTTATTTACAATGCTCTTCAACATTTATTTAATATAACAGATAAGCTTGTTTTTTGTTCATTTACAATGCCATTAACAAATTATTTAACATTATTACAGATAAACTTGGTTTATTTACAATGCCATAAAACAAATCATTTAACAACATCACAGATAAATTTGGTTTACTTACAATGCCCTACAACGAACTACTTAACAAAATCAGGGTTAAGCTGATTTCTTCAAAATACCCTATAACGAACTTGTTAACAATATCATAGATAAGCTTGATTTATTCACAATACCCAAAACCAGTTATTCGATAATGTCACATGTAAGCTTGGTTTATGTAATAAGCCCAATGTCAAATCATTTATAATAATATCCCATATAATCCTGTTTCCATTAGAATATCCCACAACCAATTTCCTAGCAATGTCACAGATGGGCTGGCTTATTTACGTTTTTCCTGCATGCATCTAATTATTAACAATATCACAGATAAGCCTGTTTTATATATGATACCTTTGAAACTATTATTTAGAAAACTCACAGGAAAGTCAGTTGAAACCATTTCCCAACCTAGCAACCAAAACCGACCAGGGCTATTCAAAAAATCGCCATTCAAGTTTTTTAAAAACATAACTTGTTCCCCCTCATTGGAACGAAATTGTTAAGTTCGTACCAATGGGGGTTCATAAGCTATGTTACTGAGGCAAAAAAGAAACTTTCTGGGTTTCAAGGAAAGTATTTTGAAAGGGTCGTCCACTATTCCATTGAGTAAAGAGTTTCGCGTGATATCATACAGCCAACTAATTAACAGTATCACGGTTAAGCTTGGCTTTTAGACTATCCTAAGATCACAAAAGAGAAGTCTGGTACATTTCTGATGTCATAGAGTCATTTATTGAATAATACCAAAATTAAGCTTGTTTTTGTAAAGAATATACTACGACCAGTTGGCTAACGATATCGGGGACCAGCTTGCCTTATTTCCAATGGCCCACAAACAATCATGTAACAAAATTGTCCATTAGCTTGTCTTTATGTGGACATCCTGAACTAGGCTATCTAACAATACCACAGGTAAATTTGGTATATTGGTATTAATTTTCCACCAATTATATAATATATCACGGATAAAGTTGTTATTATTATAATGCCCAACAGCCAAATATTTAACACTCTCGCAGTTAGGTTGTTTTTATTAACAATATCTTAGTTTCCGTTTATCAACAATGTCGCAGATAAGGTGGGTTTTTCTGTAACGCCCTTCAACTAACTATTCTGAAATATCGATACGGCTGGATTATTTGCAACGCCCCTCAACCAATAAATTGACATTATAAGTTATTGTGATGAATTGACGGTAACATGGTCTGAGGTTTGTGGCTCGGAGCTTATGTTCAACCGAGACGCGAAGCGTCTAGGTTGAACATACGCTCCGAGCAGCAAACCCGAGATCATGTTACCGTCAATTCATCACAATAACGCATATGTTCCAATAGACACTACCCATAGCCCAAAACCTACATCGTGAAACACGAGAGGCTTATTTACTAAACTTTTGATCGGTAAAAGTAGCCTTGTTCAAGGCAACTTTTAACGATCACAGGTTTAGTAAATAAACCTCTCGTGTATCCACCATGACATCTGGATAAATAAGCAATAAACCAGATAAAGTCATTCCATCTTAGTTCAAATCGTAATTTAAAGAACACTTCATCTGCAACACCGTCTGCTGCACACGTGGACATCCAGAAATATGAAGCGACTTGTTAGTCACTCCGTTGATGAAGCAGTTACGAAACGGGCGACGTCATTGTAAATATTTCGCGTTGTGACGTCAGACGGTAACATTTGCCACTTGAGCCGTAAACATAGAATATCATTTATAATTTATAAACTTTGCATAAAAAACCATCACCAATTATTTAACAATATCACAGATAAGCTTTGTATTAAAAAACACAACCAGTTATTTAACAAGATGACAGATAAGCTTTATATAAAGGCCCACCACCAATTACTTAACAATATCACAGATAAACTTTGTATAAAAACCCACCACCAATTATTTAACAATATCACAGATAAGCTTTGTATTAAAACCCACAACCAGTTATTTAACAATGTCACAGATAAGCTTTGTATACAGACCCATTACGAATTATTTAACAATATCACAGATAAACTTTGTATAAAAACCCACCACCAATTATTTAACAATATCACAGAAAAATTTTATATAAGAACCCCCACCAATTATTCAACAGTATCACAGATAAGCTTTGTATTAAAAAACACAACCAGTTATTTAACAAGATGACAGATAAGCTTTATATAAAGGCCCACCACCAATTACTTAACAATATCACAGATAAACTTTGTATAAAAACCCACCACCAAGTATTTAACAATATCACAGATAAGCTTTGTATTAAAACCCACAACCAGTTATTTAACAATGTCACAGATAAGCTTTGTATACAGACCCATTACGAATTATTTAACAATATCACAGATAAACTTTGTATAAAAACCCACCACCAATTATTTAACAATATCACAGAAAAACTTTGTATAAGAACCAACACCAATTATTTAACAACATCACAGGTGAGTTTTGTATTAAGAAACACAACCAGTTATTTAACAAGATGACAGACAATCTTTGTATAAAAACTCACCACCAATTATTTAACATTATCACAGATAAGCTTTGTATTATGACTCACAACCAGTTATTTAACAATATCAGAGATTAGCTTTGTATAAAGACCCATTACGAATTATTTAACAATATCACAGATAAACTTTGTATAAAAACCCACCACCAATTATTTACCAATATCACATATAAACTTTGAATAAAGAACTAACACCACCACCACCACCACCACCACCACCACCACCACCACCACCACACAATTATTTAACAATATCACAGATAAGCTTCGTATTAAGACCCACAACCAGTTATTTAACAATATCACAGATAAGCTTTGTATAAGGAACCATTACCAATAATTAACAATAACACAGATAACCTTTGTATAAAGACCCACAACCAATTATTTAACAATATCACAGATAAGCTTTGTATTAAGACCCATCACCAATTATTCAAGAATATCACATATAAACTTTCTATAAAGACCCACCACCAATTATTTAACAATATCACAGAAAAAGCTTGTATAAAACCACCACCAATTATTTAACAATATCACAGATGAGCTTCGTATTAAGAAACACAACCAGTTATTTAACAAGATGACAGATAAGCTTTATATAAAGGCCCACCACCAATAACTTAACAATATCACAGATAAACCTTCTATAAAAACCCACCTCCAATTATTCAGCAATATCACAGAAAAACTGTGTATAAGAACCCCCACCAATTATTTAACAATATCGCAGATGAGCTTTGTATTAAGAAACACATCCAGTTATTTAATAAAACGACAGATAAGATTTATTTTAAGGCCCACCACCAATTATTTAACAATATCACAGATAAACTTTGTATAAAACCCACCACCAATTATTTAACAATATCACAGATAAGCTTTGTATTAAAACCCACAACCAGTTATTTAACAATATCACAAATAAGCTTTGTATAAAGACCCATTACGAATTATTCAACAATATCACAGATAAACCTTGTATAAAACCCACCACCAATTATTTAACAATATCACAGAAAAACTTTGTATAAGAACCCCCACCAATTATTTAACAATATCACAGATAAGCTTTGTATTAAGAAACATAACCAGTTATTTAACAAGATGACAGATAAGCTTTATATAAAGGCTCACCACCAATTACTTCACAATATCACAGATAAACTTTGTATAAAAACCCACCACCAATTATTTACCAATATCATAGATAAGCTTTGTATGTAAACCCACAACCAGCTATTTAACAATATCACAGATAAGCGTTTTATAAAGACCCATCACGAATTATTTAACAATATCACAGATAAACTTTGTATACAAACCCATCACCAATTATTTAACAATATCTCAGAAAAACTTTATATAAGAACCCCCACCAACTATTTAACAGTATCACAGATAAGCTTTGTATTAAAAAACACAACCAGTTATTTAACAAGATGAGAGATAAGCTTTATATAAAGGCCCACCACCAATTACTTAACAATATCGCAGATAAACTTTGTATAAAAACCCACCACCAATTATTTAACAATATCACAGATAAGCTTTGTATTAAAACCCACAACCAGTTATTTAACAATGTCACAGATAAGCTTTGTATAGAGACCCATTACGAATTATTTAACAATATCACAGATAAACTTTGTATAAAAAACCGCCACCAATTATTTAACAATATCACAGAAAAACTTTGTATAAGAACCAACACCAATTATTTAACAATATCACAGTTGAGTTTTGTATTAAGAAACACAACCAGTTATTTAACAAGATGACAGATAATCTTTGTATAAAAACCCACCACCAATTATTTAACATTATCACAGATAAGCTTTGTATTATGACTCACAACCAGTTATTTAACAATATCAGAGATTAGCTTTGTATAAAGACCCATTACGAATTATTTAACAATATCACAGATAAACTTTGTATAAAAACCCACCACCAATTATTTACCAATATCACATATAAACTTTGAATAAAGAACTACCACCACCACCACCACCACCACCACCACCACCACCACCACCACACAATTATTTAACAATATCACATATAAGCTTCGTATTAAGACCCACAACCAGTTATTTAACAATATCACAGATAAGCTTTGTATAAGGAACCATTACCAATAATTAACAATAACACAGATAACCTTTGTATAAAGACCCACAACCAATTATTTAACAATATCACAGATAAGCTTTGTATTAAGACCCATCACCAATTATTCAAGAATATCACATATAAACTTTGTATAAAGACCCACCACCAATTATTTAACAATATCACAGAAAAAGCTTGTATAAAACCACCACCAATTATTTAACAATATCACAGATGAGCTTTGTATTAAGAAACACAACCAGTTATTTAACAAGATGACAGATAAGCTTTATATAAAGGCCCACCACCAATTACTTAACAATATCACAGATAAACCTTCTATAAAAACCCACCTCCAATTATTCAGCAATATCACAGAAAAACTGTGTATAAGAACCCCCACCAATTATTTAACAATATCGCAGATAAGCTAACACATCCAGTTATTTAATAAAACGACAGATAAGATTTATTTTAAGGCCCACCACCAATTATTTAACAATATCACAGATAAACTTTGTATAAAACCCACCACCAATTATTTAACAATATCACAGATAAGCTTTGTATTAAAACCCACAACCAGTTATTTAACAATATCACAAATAAGCTTTGTATAAAGACCCATTACGAATTATTCAACAATATCACAGATAAACCTTGTATAAAACCCACCACCAATTATTTAACAATATCACAGAAAAACTTTGTATAAAAACCCACCACCAATTATTTAACAATATCACAGATAAGCTTTGTATTATGACTCACAACCAGTTATTTAACAATATCAGAGATTAGCTTTGTATAAAGACCCATTACGAATTATATAACAATATCACAGATAAACTTTGTATAAAAACCCACCACTAATTATTTAACAATATCACATATAAACATTGAATAAAGAACTAACACCACCGCCAACACCTCCACCACCACCACCACCACCAATTATTTAACAATATCACAGATAAGTTTCGTATTAATACCCGTAACCAGTTATTTAACAATATCACAGATATGCTTTGTATAAGGAACCATTACCAATAATTAACAATAACACAGATAACCTTTGTATAAAGACACACCGCCAAATATTTAACAATATCACAGATAAGCTTTGTATTAAGACCCACCACCAATTATTCAAGAATATCACACATAAACTTTGTATAAAGAACCACCACCAATTATTTAACAATATCACAGAAAAACAGAGTATAAAACCACCACCACTTATTTAGCAATATAACAGATGAGCTTCGTATTAAGAAACACAACCAGTTATTTAACAAGATGACAGATAAGCTTTATATAAAGGCCCACCACCAATTACTTAACAATATCACAGATAAACTTTGTATAAAACCCCACCACCAATTATTTAATAATATCACAGATAAGGTTTGTATTAAAACCCATAACCAGTTATTTAATAATATCACAGATAAGCTTTGTATAAAGACACATTACGAATTATTTAACAATATCACTGATAAACCTTGTATAAAAACCCACCACCAATTATTTAACAATATCACAGAAAAACTTTGTATAAGAACCCCCACCAATTATTTAACAATATCACAGATAAGCTTTGTATTAAGAAACACAACCAGTTATTTAACAAGATGACAGATAAGCTTTATATTTAGGCTCACCATCAATTACTTAACAACATCACAGATAAACTTTGTATAAAAACCCACCACCAGTTATTTAACAATATCACAGATAAGCTTTGTATTAAAAATTTAAAACCCACAACCAGTTTTTTAACAATATCACAGATAAGCTTTGTATAAAGACCCATTACGAATTATTTAACAATATCACAGAAAAACTTTGTATAAGAACTCCCACTAATTATTTAACAATATCACAGATGAGCTTTGTATTAAGAAACACAACCAGTTATTTAACAAGATGACAAGTAAGCTTTATATAAAGGTCCACCATCAATTACTTAACAATATCACAGATAAATTTTGTATAAAATCCCATCACCAATTATTTACCAATATCACAGATAAGATTTGTATTTAAACCCACAACCAGTTATTTAACAATATCACAGATAAGCGTTGTATAAAGACCTATTACGAATTATTTAACAACTAGCAGGGTTACCCAGCTTTGCTCGGGCTGAGGAGAGTATTCTCCCTTAATCTATACTATATTTTGCTGGTCATAACTGTTGGTGCCCTGTACACCCCACCCCACCCCGGCACTTTTTAAAACCTCACCATTAGATTCCTGGTAAAAATTACCCCTAGTAGACCCCTTTGAAGACCTATATTGGAGAGAAAAATTTTGGTCATAACTTTTGGTGCCCCTCTACACCCCACCCCGATACTTTTTTAAACCTCACCATCAGATTCCTGATAAAAAATACCATAGAATACCCTTTTGAAGACATCTATCGGTAAAAAAAAAAATTGGTCATAACTTTTGGTGCCCCCCTAACACCCCCACACTTTTTTAAACCTGACCATGACCTCTGCCATAAAAAATACCCCTAGTAGACCCATTTTGGACACTCGGGGTGGCCCCATATTCATTTTTATAACAGACAGACAGACAGACAAACAGACAGACAGACAGACAGACATTCTGAAATATAGTATAAAGAATATCACAGAAAAACTTTGTATAAAAACCCACCAACAATTATTTAACAATATCACAGATAAGCTTTGTATTAAGACCCACAACCAGTTATTTAACAATATCAGAGAAAATCTTTGTATAAAGACCCATTACAAATTATTTAACAATATCGCAGATAAATTTTGTACAAAAACCCACCACCAATTATTTAACAATATCACCAATAAACTTTGAATAAAGAACTACCACCACCACAACCAATTATTTAACAATATCACAGATAAGCTTCGTATAAAGACCCACAACCAGTTATTCAACAATATCAGAGATAAGCTTTGTATAAGGAACCATTACCAATAATTAACAATAACACATATTACCTCTGTTTCAAGACCCACCACTAATTATTTAACAATATCACATATAAGCTTTGTATTAAGACTCACAGCTAGTTATTTGACAATATCACAGATAAGTTTTGTATTTAAACCCACAACCAGTTATTTAGCAATACCACAGATGAGCTTTATATAAAGACCTAACACCAATTATTTAACAATATCACAGATAAGCTTTGTATTAAAACCCACAACCAGTTATTTAACAATATCACAGATAAGCTTTGTATTAAGACCCATTACGAATTATTTAACAATATCACAGATAAACCTTGTATAAAAACCCACCACCAATTATTTAACAATATCACAGAAAAACTTTGTATAAGAACCCCCACCAATTATTTAACAATATCACAGATAAGCTTTGTATTAAGAAAGACAACCAGTTATTTAACAAGATGACAGATAAGCTTTATATAAAGGCCCATCATAAATTACTTAACAAGTTCACAGATAAACGTTGTATAAAAACCCACCAACAGTTATTAAACAATATAACAGATAAGCTTTGTATTAAAACCCACAACCAGTTTTTTAACAATATCACAGATAAGCTTTGTATAAAGACACATTACGAATTATTTAACAATATCACAGATAAACCTTGTATAAAAACCCACCACCAATTGTTTAACAATATCACAGAAAAAACTTTGTATAAGAACTACCCCTACCACCACCAATTATTTAACAATATCACAGATAAGCTTCGTATAAAGACCCACAACCAGTTATTCAACAATACCACAGATAAGCTTTGTATTTAAACCCACAACCAGTTATTTAGCAATACCACAGATGAGCTTTACATAAAGACCTAACACCAATTATTTAAAAATATCACAGATAACCTTTGTATTAATACCCACCTCCAATTATTTAAAAATATCACAGATAAGCTTTTTATTAAGACCCGTCACCAATTATTTAACAATATCACAGATAAGCTTTGTATAAAGACCCATAACCAATTATTTAACAATATCACAGATAAGCTTTGTATAAAAAACCCACCACCAGTCATTTAAAAATATCACCGATAAGCTTTGTATTAAGACCCGCAACCAGTTATTTAATACTATCACAGGTAAGCTTTGTATAAAGATCTATAACCAATTATTTAACAATATCACAGATAAGCTTTGTATAAAGACCCACCACCAGTTATCTAACAATATCGCCGATAAGCTTTGTATTGAGACCCACAACCAGTTATTTAATAACAGCACAGATAGGCTTTGTATAAAGAAGCATTACCAATTATTTAACAACATCACAGATAAACTTTGTATAAAGACCCGCCACCAGTTATTAAAAAATATCACAGATAAGCTTTGTATTAAGACCCACAACCAATTATTTAAAACTATCACAAATAATTTGTGTATTAAGACCCATGACCAATTATTTAGCAATATAACAGATAAACTTTTTATAAAGACCCATAACCAATTATTTAGCAAAATGACAAATAAACTTTGTATAAAAACCAATCACCAATTATTTAACAATATCACAGATAAGCTTTGTATTAAGACCCATCACCAATTATTTATCAATATCACAGATAAACTTTGTATTAAGACTCACAACCAGTTATTTAACAATATCACAGAGAAGCTTTGTAATAAGACCCATCACCAATTATGTAACAATATCACAGATAAGCTTTGCATTAAGACCCACAACCAGTTAATTAACAATATAATATCACAGATAAGGTATGCATTAAGACCCATCACCACTTATTTATCAGTATCATAAATAAGCTTCGTATAAAGACCCACAACCAGTTATTCAACAATATCACAGATAAGCTTTGTATTTAAACCCACAATCAGTTATTTAGCAATACCACAGATGAGCTTTATATAAAGACCTAACACCAATTATTTAAAAATATCACAGATAACCTTTGTATTAATACCCACCTCCAATTATTTAAAAATATCACAGATAAGCTTTTTATTAAGACCCATCACCAATTATTTAACAATATCACAGATAAGCTTTGTATAAAGACCCATAACCAATTATTTAACAATATCACAGATAAGCTTTGTATAAAAAACCCACCACCAGTCATTTAAAAATATCACCGATAAGCTTTGTATTAAGACCCGCAACCAGTTATTTAATGCTATCACAGGTAAGCTTTGTATAAAGATTTATAACCAATTATTTAACAATATCACAGATAAGCTTTGTATAAAGTCCCACCACCAGTTATCTAACAATATCGCCGATAAGCTTTGTATTGAGACCCACAACCAGTTATTTAATAACAGCACAGATAGGCTTTGTATAAAGAAGCATTACCAATTATTTAACAACATCACAGATAAACTTTGTATAAAGACCCGCCACCAGTTATTAAAAAATATCACAGATAAGCTTTGTATTAAGACCCACAACCAATTATTTAAAACTATCACAAATAATTTGTGTATTAAGACCCATGACCAATTATTTAACAATATCACAGATAAACTTTTTATAAAGACCCATAACCAATTATTTAGCAAAATGACAAATAAACTTTGTATAAAAACCAATCACCAATTATTTAACAATATCACAGATAAGCTTTGTATTAAGACCCACCACCAATTATTTATCAATATCACAGATAAACTTTGTATTAAGACTCACAACCAGTTATTTAACAATATCACAGATAAGCTTTGTATTAAGACCCATCACCAATTATGTAACAATATCACAGATAAGCTTTGCATTAAGACCCAGAACCAGTTATTTAACAATATAATATCACAGATAAGGTATGCATTAAGACCCATCACCAATTATGTATCAGTATCATAGATAAGCTTCGTATATAGACCAACAACCAGTTATTCAACAATATCACAGATAAGCTTTGTATTTAAACCCACAACCAGTTATTTAGCAATACCACAGATGAGCTATATAGACCTAACACCAATTATTTAAAAATATCACAGATAACCTTTGTATTAATAACCACCTCCAATTATTTAAAAATATCACAGATAAGCTTTTTATTAAGACCCATCACCAATTATTTAACAATATCACAGATAAGCTTTGTATAAAGACCCATAACCAATTATTTAACAATATCACAGATAAGCTTTGTATAAAACCCCACCACCAGTCATTTGAAAATATCACCGATAAGCTTTGTATTAAGACCCGCAACCAGTGATTTAATACTATCACAGGTAAGCTTTGTATAAAGATCTATAACCAATTATTTAACAATATCACAGATAAGCTTTGTATAAAGACCCACCGCCAGTTATCTAACAATATCGCCGATAAACTTTGTATTGAGACCCACAACCAGTTATTTAATAACAGCACAGATAGGCTTTGTATAAAGAAGCATTACCAATTATTTAACAACATCACAGATAAACTTTGTATAAAGACCCGCCACCAGTTATTAAAAAATATCACAGATAAGCTTTGTATTAAGACCCACAACCAATTATTTAAAACTATCACAAATAATTTGTGTATTAAGACCCATGACCAATTATTTAACAATATCACAGATAAACTTTTTATAAAGACCCATAACCAAATATTTAGCAAACTGACAAATAAACTTTGTATAAAAACCAATCACCAATGATTTAACAATATCACAGATAAGCTTTGTATTAAGACCCATCACCAATTATTTATCACTATCACAGATAAACTTTGTATTAAGACCCACAACCAGTTATTTAACAATATCACAGATAAGCTTTGTATTAAGACCCATCACCAATTATGTAACAATATCACAGATAAGCTTTGCATTAAGACCCACAACCAGTTATTTAACAATATAATATTACAGATAAGGTATGCATTAAGACCCATCACCAATTATTTATCAGTATCATAGATAAGCTTTCTATTAAGACCCACATCCAGTTATTTAACAATATCACAGGTAAGCTTTGTATAAAGACCCACCCGCAGTTATTTAACAATATCACAGATAAGCCTTTTATAAAGACCCATAACCAATTATTTAACAACATCACCTATAAGCTTTGTATTAAGACCCACAGCCAAGTATTTAACAATATCACAGATAAACTATGCATAAAGACCCACCACCAGTTATTTAACAATATCACAGATGGACTTTGTATAAAAACCCACCACCAATTATTGAATAGTATCACAGATAAGCGTTGTATAACGACACATAACCAATTATTTAAGAATATCTCTGGTTTGCTTGATTTCTTTATAAAGCCTGATAACCACTTGTTTAACAATATCACAGATAAGTTTCGTATAAAAAATCACAACCAACTATTTAACATTATCACAAGCTTTAAACAGTGCCCCACAACCAATTGTTTACGAATATCTCAGGTGCGCTTGATTTATTTATAAATCCCAATAACCCCTTATTTAACAATATTATAGATGAGTTTTATATAAAGTCCCACAGCAAATTATTCAACACTATCACAGACAAATTTCGTTTGAAGAGGAACACCAGTTAATTAATTAATAGCAGTGGCGTTTCACTGTTAGACCCCCCTAATGTACTAACTCCGCCCATGCAGAGTTAGCATTGGTTAAAGGTAAGTGCACCATCGACGTGCAGAACGCTCGGGTACACAGAGCCACCGTGCCTCCACGTGGACAGTCTGGATTAAGAGCCTTATCCAAAGACACAACGCAGTTTCCCTTGGTAAGCCTGAAACCGTGGACCGTGGTAAGCCTGGTCTTCTTCGCCATGGCCCTACAGCCATTTTTATCACAACAAAGCTCGATTCATCTACAAAGCCCCACATTCAGTCATTTAAAAATACCACTTATGGGCTTGGTTCATCTATGGGCCCACAGCCAACTATTCAAAAATATCACAGATGAGCTTCGTATAAAGCCCCGCAACAAATTATTTAATAATATCACAGATGAACTTGGTTGAATCATAATGCCACACGGTCATTATTTGTAACAATTTCAGAAGTTCGCGTGGTATAATTTCAATAGCCTACAGCCATTATTTATCATAGAATAGCGTTATTTATCTAAGAGGCTCCGGAACCAGTTATTTCAATTTATTTATTTATTGATGTTTAAGGTCACATATTTATGCACAATGGCTAATCATGACCGTGACAGTTTTACGGATGGAGGAAGCCGGAGTACCCGGAGAGAACCACCGAGCAACGACGAGCAGCTGCCAGCTCCCCAACATCGTAACTCCGCACTGCAGCACAGGCAGGGTTAGACTGGTTGAAGACAAGCGTACCATCGACGCGCAGTACGCCTTAGTACACGGCGTCATCGTGCCCCCACATGGGCAATGGGGGTGAAGTGTCTTGCCCAAGGACACAACGCGGTTGTCGCAGGTGGGATTCGAACCGAGGACCTCTCGGCTTGCAGCCTGCACCTCTACCTCCTGAGCCACAGTTATTTAAAAATATCACTTATGCGCTTGGTTTATCTATAAGGTCCCATAACTAATTATTTAAGAATATCACGATAATCTTAACCCTTTGAACTCTAGTGGTATCTTCCATGCCAGTACAATGACAGCAATTAGAAGTTTCCATATTCTTTATTTGGGGTAGACCAATCAATATTTTCAATGTGCAGCCTCGAGGCTGCACGTTGAAAATATTGATTGGTCTACCCCACACATTTACTGAACAGCCATCCTATTTAATGACGTAATGACGTACCATGACCCTGACCGGAAAAGCGGCCGCTAGGGTTCAAAGGGTTAATTATTTACCAATACCACAGATAAACTTGGCAAGCAACCCCCCCCCCCCCCCGCACCCACAAAGGTTTATTTTACAAAATCGTCATTTATATTTAGCAATATCACAGATAAGTTTGGCCTATCACTAAGTCCCTGCAATAAATTATTTAACAATATCACAAATAAGTTTGATTTATCTTTGTGGCCCTAAAAAAATTATTCAACAATATAGCACAGATAAATGTAGTTAAAATATTATGTCCCACAACCAGTCTCATCGCGCTCGTCATAGACTGCAAAATCGTAAGGGGGTCGCTTAATTCAGTGAGTTATTTACATTTCTGTTACCCCCGGTCCATAAATCCATTTTCATTCCCGCTTATTCCAAATGCTTCAAATATACACTTCTATACCTTCTTTCTCTTCTTTTTCTCTCTTACTGAACATTGTGTCAGTGATTTCATCTCTTACGTCAATTATTTCTTCATGCTACAAGTTAGTGTGATACTGACATTTAATAGACCCATTCCATCATTCAGTACTGACAATACCCAGTGGTCAACGCTCTAAAACTTTCAGTACTGATAATACCCGGTGGCCAACGGTCTAAAACTTTCATACTTGTATTTTCCAGAATTCTCGTTTCTTTTCGTGCCTCTAAATGACCAAAGTCAACCATTAATATTTCAAAAGACGTGACAATTTACCTACACAGTAAAACTTACAGTTAAAATTATTATAGAAGTATGAGAAACCAGTTGACGTTTACTTCTGCTGTAAAGTTTACCTGACTCTGAAGTCGCTGAGTATTTTCAAAATATGTTTCATCAAAACTAGCTATGACTGCTCTGAAGCAGCCATGACTAGATTTGATGGAAAATTCATCTAAATTTAACACTGGAAATTATTGACCAAAAAGTAAATTCAGTTGACAGGGGAGAAGTTTGGTTAAATGTTCCCAAATTATATTTGTTTCTTTGGCAAGAGATTTCATGTCCTGAGTAGGAATAGCCGTCAGCAGCATACCGAGAGTTCATTACTGTTACCTACAACTACAAGTTTCATCACATGGAAGCTTACAGGGGTGTTCATTCAGAGTGGAAGAAACGGGTTTTTTTTTCAAAACGAACGCACTAAACTCTTTCATTCCCGCTTATCAAAATTGTATGTATCAGAGGAATCAATTTTGAGGTAGACCAACTGATATTTCTAACCTGTGTCACGCGGCTGTTTGAAAATGCTGTTGATTTTTCAAACGGTATGGACCAATTAATATATTTAACCTTCAGTCCTACGGCTGCAGGTTAAAGATATAACTGGTTTACCCTGTATGATAAGTTAACAGCCTTCTCTATTAATGCAAAGAAACTAATCAGTTCCTCAGTTTTGTTCCAAGATCGGACAAAATACAGGCCGGTATTGCCAAAAATACTTTAATACCACATTTTCACCATAATATTTTACGGTGGAAGTACAAGCAGCTGGTTACCCGTACGTTTACCGTATTGTTAACGGTACATCTTTACAGTGTAGCGGTAAGCTGATACGTCTTATAACCCTTTATCTAACGTAATGGCCAAAACCGGGCAGCGCTGTTCACAAAAATCAAATTAATTTTTAGTATTTTTATTTTTTTTGTTTCAAAAGCATAGCTTATGACCTCTCATTGGAACGAGCTCGTTGAGCTCGTTCCAATGAGGGGTCACACGCGTTGTATTTGAAGCAAAAAAGAAAAAAAAGTTATTCAAGAATTTTGGTTGCAGGTGGCTTCGTCTGCCTTTCGAGTTAGGTAGTGGGTTGAAGTGCTAAGGATACATTTCAATCATTGATAGTCATAAACAGAAAAAAAAACAATTTTGAAAAATATACAATTGCAAAAGCCTTAAAGCAATGGCTCCTGGTAAGTTTTTAACTTTGTTTCGGACACTTTCTACCCTTGCTCTTACAAATGTGCAAACCTTTTCGAAGAAGTTACATCCACTGTGCCATCAGTTGACTGCATTCAAAGACTCAGAAATAATTCTCCTTCCAGAACTTTGGACCGACTTCCGAGATGATTCGTTTTGCACGTTTATTTGTAATTGTGAGTTCACTCGATTCCTTGAAGGATGAAACTAGTGGTTAACATTTTCGCACGTCATTTTCTTTCTTTCCTTTGACCGGTATTTGGACATGCAAACAAATTAGTATTTGTTGAGAGTTTCAATACGTGGACAATGCGGACTTGGTTATTAAAGACATGTTTCTGTATGACATGCCTTTGTTTTTGGAGCAATTCTGACACTGTGCACAACTTTATAATGTGAACATTTCTGGAACTTATCTGTAAAAAAAGATAACACTTGTAAAACTCAAAGTAGATAAGAAGTTTATAACAAGAGCCCGCTGAGTATTTAGCAAAGAGTAGCGTTTGTTGAATATCACCACCCACCCGAAATACATTGGTGCGCGGAATCCGTGATGATCTTGTGTGAATTTTTTTCACATACATACGTCAAATAGCTTTAAGAATCATTATTCACCTATCTTGTTCAAATAATTGAAAAAAATGTTTGACAGTAGATGTTCAGGGGCGTGGCCTGGGTGAGGGGGAGGTAAATATTTTCCTCCTGCCAGTGGCAGAAGAAAAATATTTTACCCCTTCAACTTCATTCCACCTCGCACTGGGTTAAGAGCGTGTATTTTACGTAGGTGAAGGGCCAGGATCTCCCCAAGCGAAACTGTCTTTACAAGGAGATCAATTTTTCGCCGTTATCTTCAGCCAGGCAAGTTCTGCATCAACGCGATGACTAGGCTATTTCCGAGTTCCTATTTGGAGACATTTACTGTCCCAACCAGCTGCTTCCAGTACGAAAACACCGCCTCAGACTGAGTACAAAATTATTATTTGTTGAATTTGAGCCCGATAAGTGCCATACCTTTTGCAATTAGTCTTGATCTTATAACATAAAGTCAGACGGACCTATTGTAATATAAGTTTCATTTAGTTGAAGCCTGTAGCTAAGGACGTCACTTACCATTAAAGGGGGCGCGGTGGCTCAGTAGGTAGAGGTGCAGGCTGCAAGCCGAGAGGTCCTCGGTTCGAATCCCACCTGCGGCAAACCGCGTTGTGTCCTTGAAAATTTGAAAAAATGATATTTAAAATAATAAATTTTGATATCGTCTGCGTTGGGTAAAGGGTTAAGGGTCATACTAGTTCCAGGACATAACAGGGACAGATTCTTTCAATAATTAACTAGTGGCTTGAGAGCTTGGATATACCCATGGAATTCTAGTTTCTGTTCTAATGTATAAACGCGCATATCGGTGTACGTGATTTATATCGGAACAATGAGGGTCACTTTGCCCAGTCGGTTGGCATCCATCCATATTCCTACTTGCTTTAAGATGTGAAACGCCGTGTGGACCCAACAAGCAAATCAAATGTTCATTGCCACCTGGTAGTCTACTAAGGGTGTCATGATAAACATATGTGTTTGTTTGGGTCCAAAAGCTTTATTATGTGAACTCCAATATCTTAGCTCATGTGAGTATCGAATAATTGCATTGGTTTTATGACGTCACGAAAGCCATATGTAAACTCTACTTGGCCAGTCAGAATCTGTATACGCCTGTCAGTCAAAAGTGATCTCCCCTTTCTTCATTGAGCTTTTAGAATGTCAGCACATGATAACCATTTCACGTTAAACAAATAAGAATTTATATTTAAATTATTTATTTCTGATTACAGTTATTAGTTTAGTGTATAACAATTATTCTGTAATATATTTGTTTCATAGATTGTTAGTGACCTAATATGGTCATTATTAGCCATTGTGCAGAAATATGTGACCTTAAACACCAATAAATAAATAAATAAATAAATAAATAAATAAATAAATAAATAAATAAATAAATATGATACATACGGCGTCAATGTTATATTGCACGAGAGCTTTGTAAAATAGGACCCGGAAACAAGTACTCTCCAATCAATTGTAACAAAACAATTTTTGTGTAAACATTTTGTTTTCTGTTGTCGGGTAGACATCAACCTAAAACATACACTGAAAAGCTACTTAAGTGGCTTTCAGGGCTTTTGAATAGTCTTGATAATGGCTTCTCGCAAACAAACAGTTAATTCTCCAACTGTTTGGAATGGGGATTTTCAGAGTTATATTTTTAAATCTTTATTCATGTTTAGCTCTCAGCTTGTTATGCGATAAATTATTTTTGTCAAAAAACTTTGTTCACATGCCTTTGCCTTGTTGAAATTTATAAGAGAGTGTCTACAGGCACTCTCTCTTATATTGTAACCAGACAAATCCTTACCGACTAAATAAATTTATTTCAAAAGTAATTTACGTTTTGAACTCTATTGGTATCTTCCATGCCAGTTCAATGGCAACAGTTAGAAGAGTCCATATTCATTATTTGGGGTAGACCAATCAATATTTTCAACGTGCAGCCTCTGGGCTGCACGTTGAAAATATTGATTGGTCTACCTCACATGATTACTGAACAGCCACTCTATTTAATAACGTTATGGCGTATCCTGTTCCTGTCCGGAAAAGGCGGCCGCCAGGGTTCAGATTGTTAAAGCACATCGACTGACTATGAAGCGTTTATGTTGTAGTGCCTGTACTTCAGAATAAAGACCAAATATGGGCTTCCAGCACTGTACCAGTTAAACCCGGAGTTCCTCAGTTGTTTCACTTTCAAAACAGGGCCCGATGAGAAATGCCTAGGGTGCAAGTCCCCTAAAGTGGACAGCATAGGTATACACGATTGGCCAAACTTGATTAAATATTCATGTTTCGGTCATGGTATGGCCAAAGATACTGAATATGATCTCAAATATCAATAAATAATACTAATATTTGTGTCAGAGTCGGGATATTGTTACTTGGGAAGATAAAAAAATGGATGTGGGCCATTTTTACGCATCGGGATATTGTCAGCATCCACTACCGGATAGAAGATTTACATAGATAGATGCGTAAATACAGTGCAACTTGAGGATCTCACAAGCAAGTTTGCTGTTCATGGACCAACGGGTATACATACTACTCGGTGATCGTGAACAACAAATGTGCGCGTGCAGTCAAGTTTCTGCTAGCCAAGTCGGTAGGAGTAAGGAAGGATGCCGCTCATTGGACTAAATCACCTGGAAGTCCATTGGCCGAAACTCACTTGTGCTTCTCATACTTTCTCCCAGGTTTGGGGATTATTAACGGGGTGGACACGCCACTCTGTGGGTATTTTACTGGCAACTCTCCCTCCATGAAAAATAAATTTCAAAACACCAAGTCTTGTTAAATCACAAATTCACAATTTTCAATTCAGGGTGAATGGATTACTGCTAAATGACGATACCGTAGATTTTCCACCCAAGAATTATCTGAATGTTTCAAAAAGGTAGAAGAAGCATTAGGAAATATTCAGCTCGTGGACAATCGGACGCTGCCCGGTTATCACTGAGCTGAAAGTTTGCAAGAACGTCTCTTGTGCTTTGTTCCCAGAAATTGAATATTGCTGTTGGAGGAATACTATTCAACTTTCATTAAGTAGTAATTCACAGTCTGCGTAGTATAAAAATTCCAAAATAAACTGCTCATAACAAAGTATGACCTTCACTATTTTGATTCACGTTATCTCCGACATAACCCTATCCCCAACCATCCCCGACCACAAAATAAATAAATAAATAAATAAATAAATAAATAAATAAATAAATAAATAAATAAATAAATAAATAAATAACTGGACACATGAAGAGTTGATCCAACATCGAATGGGATTTAATTTTACTATTTTGATTCACGTTATCCCCCACATAACCCTATCCCCAACCATCTCCGACCACAAAATAAATAAATAAATAAATAAATAAATAAATAAATAAATAAATAAATAAATAAATAAATAAATAAATGGACACATGAAGAGTTGATCCAACATCGAATGGGATCTAATTTTACTATTTTGATTCACGTTATCTCCGACATAACCCTATCCCCAACCATCTCCGACCACAAAATAAATAAATAAATAAATAAATAAATAAATAAATAAATAAATAAATAAATAAATAAATAACTGGACACATGAAGAGTTGATTTAACATCGAATGGGATTCTAATTTTACAAAAATCAAATAAACATAACTGATTGAATTTACAGTAATTTAGTTATAAAAAACTTCTCACTTTGTGGAAAAAAAACTCGAAGCTGAGAACATTGATTAATTCGGTTGTACAGATAGTTAGATAGACAGATAGACAGATGAACTTACCGCTCCCTACCCCAGCCCTACGCTGTGAGCAGCTGGGCTAAAAGTGTGGAGACGCATGGACCTTACGTTCACATTCACAGTTTCCCATTACAGTCTTTGTGTTACGGGTGTGACAACCGTTACTTATCCCCATTTCCTTATTTGACATTCGTTATCAACCGATTTTATCGGTTGATAACAAATGCCGAATAAGAAACTGGGAATAAGAAACGGTTGTCATGCCCCTCTATGTGTTTAACATTGAAAATCATCTCGTAGCAGTAATATCATGTTTTATTCTTACTATCAGTTCAAAAACCAGGACGGCGGGGATAAGTACTATAAAAGGGAGGACCAAATCGAGCTAGTCAGACCGGAAATAGAGCTATATCTTGAGACATCTGGAAATTTATTACCCACTGTTTTCCATAGTGATTTACACTTTCAAGTTGCGAAAAAGAAACTTGCCGGAGGATGAGCAAATGATTTAATAAAACAGAAAACAACGAGGGTGGTGTACGGCGGACTGGAATCAACGACCCGAGTTAATGTTTTTTCACTGCCGCCGATTGCAAGTGTGGAATACAGGAAAATCTCCAGCAAGGATCGTTGATTCCTGTCCCATATCGTCTACTCGAGTTGCGTTCTGCATTTATACCACAATTCAGCTTGAATTCAACGACTGAGGCCGATATTTTCAAAGAAAAATATCACCTTGGGCGGTCTGTTTACATTCTCACTCAATACCGTTCTGTATCGAGGTCTTAATGTTAATCAGATGCATGCCGACCCATCAGCTGCGGTCTTACATGACGTTCTTACTTGATTCCACTTGTCGTGTACCCAGCACATTTCTCAATGTCTGTATTGTATCGGGTAATGTCGAATACACGCAGAAGCCCTGTTGCGTGTATTCGACATTACCCGATACAATACAGACATTGAGAAATGTGCTGGGTACACGACAAGCGGAATCAAGTAAGAACGGCTTATTCTCACTTACCCAGCAGACTGCAATTTCAGTCCAGTCCAGAATTGGTTATGGTCTGTTTTTATATTCACCGGGAGCAATTCTCACTTACCCAGCAGTGTTGTTTTAGCGAGAGTTAGCCATGTATTTGTTGACAAACGCTTCTCGTGCCGCGGAATGTTTGGTCAATCTTATCAGTAGTCATCAGAAGTTACTGATTAGTATTTGCACTGATTATTGTTAACCTTTATGACAAACATCTTTGTGCGGGTAGCTTTGATTATTATTTTTTTTTATTATTATTATTATCGCTATCATTTGTAATGTGAGTATTATTTATGTTGTTGTTTTTTGGGGAGCATATAAGACGATCCGCATCCGTTCAATCATTAGAATATTTCTACACATCAGAATGGCTAAAGATTGACCAAACATTCCGCGGCACGAGAAGCGTTTGTCAACAAATACATGGCTAACTCTCGCTAAAACAACACTGCTGGGTAAGTGAGAATTGCTCCCGGTGAATATAAAAACAGACCATAACCAATTCTGGACTGGACTGAAATTTCAGTCTGCTGGGTAAGTGAGAATAAGCCATATAAGACGATCCGCATCCGTTCAATCATTAGAATATTTCTACACATCAGAATGGCTAACGCTCAAGTAAATGTGCATTATATTCCAAATGATAGAGGAGGTCGATATCTCATATACAACAATTTCAAATTCAGTGTCAAGACTCGCAGAAATGAATCCGTCCATTGGAAGTGTCACACTCACCAGCCAACGTGCCGCAGATAGCCAAACACCCCTAACGCCGAGAGAAATATTCATGGACTTTGAAATTGCAGCCCAGAATGCTGCAGCGACAGTTTTTCCGTTGGCTAATTTGAAAGGGTGTTTCTTTCATTACAGCCAGGCTGTGTATAAGTATGCTACAAAAGACTGTAAATTGCCGTACCAGGAAAATCTTGAAATAAGAACACTTGTGAAACGATCGATAGCTTTGCCGCTTTTGCCAGTAAACAGAATCAGTGATGCCTGGTTTGAAATCCTAGAGGAGTCGCCGGAATCTGAGGAAAGAAATGTCACCAAGTTCACAGACTATATGACTACCTACTGGGTAGAAGGAAGTCACGGACGTAACCTCTGGAACCACCATGAGACAGAAGGACCTCGCACCACCAACCATGTCGAGGGTTGGCACCGAAAATTACAACTGTTCATACCACCCTCAAAACCAAACATCTTCACATTGGTAGAATTCATAAAGAAGGAACAGGCTTTCCATGAAGTGGCAATCTTACAGACGGCAGCCGGTGCCAAGAACCGTCCACGACAGCGACGCTACCAAAGGATCGATCAATCTCTAAATCATTTCAAACAGCTTTACCGCCGCGGAGAATTGGGAAATTTGGCCTTCTTAGACGCTGTGGGCCATGGAACAGGTTTTTAATTATAAATTAATTAATATATATGTATGAAAACATTGTTACATGCAGCTTGTTAATTATGAAAAACAGATTCATTTTTTTGTTGGTATTTTCTATCATTATAAATATCATTATAATTATGTGTTTGAAAATTATTATTGATGATGATCACGGCACTTCGCTAATAAATGGTTAATATAATATGGTATTTTCTATCATTATAAATATCATTATAATTATGTGTTTGAAAATTATTATTGATGATGATCACGGCACTTCGCTAATAAATGGTTAATATGAACACTGGTCTTCGTAATATAAATGTATGAAAACATTGTTACATGCAGCTTGTTAATTATGAAAAACAGATTCATTTTTTTCATTTTTTTGTTGGTATTTTCTATCATTATAATTATGTGTTTGATAATTATTATTGATGATGATCACGGCACTTCGCTAATAAATGGTTAATATGAACACTGGTCTTCTTCTTGTCTGTAAATTAATTATAAATATATGGTCGTCAAACAGTGAAAAATAGCGATATGGACTATAGTCGGCAACCCTTTGATATCGGATCAATTAGCACCTATACCGAGAACAATACCTGCTGGGTAAGTGAGAACATCCCCGCAACAGTAGTGATATGCACAGATTATCATGATTATGTACATGTCCTGTGATTTGTATCAGATTTGAGGTGGTGTCCAGAATGGGATCTCAACGAGCCGGCTTTGCCGGCGAATTGTGATCCCATTTTTGGACACCACCGAGAATCTGGTGCAAATCACAGGACATGCACATTATCATGATAATTCATTTATCTAACAATTCTGTCACATAAACAGATTAAATCTTAAATTATTAAAACAGCTTTGGGGCATAATGTTGGGTCGATCATGGAAACGCACATAAAATGTATTCATGCGCCTGTTATGATAGCCCGTCGCGTTACCAGAAACGAGTCATCTATATGATACGGAATCAGAATAAGTCGTCTATATGATACGGAATCGGAACACATTATGTGATACATACCATTTTTCGTGTCTTTCAGGCCCAAATCAATATGATTGTTAGATAAAACCCTTTACCAAACGCACGCGATTCGAAATTTATTATTTTAATTCTTTTTTTCCCTATTTTCCTAAAGAATTCAACAAAAATCGTATCAAGAGACCCCTCAATGGAACGAGCTCGTTGCAATAAGGGGTCACATGATATGATTTTGTTAACTTTTTTGAAATTTTTTTTTGTTGCTTAATTTATGTTACGCGGACACATGCGGCCGATTCGTTAGGTAAAGGATCAAATTGAAATTATTTCAGAAAAGAAATAATTTAACCATACAACCCTACTGGGCTCTATGATTAAATTATAATTGAATCTACATGCAATCATTATCCGTCAATCGCTACAGCCAGAGCCCCATTTAAAAAAAACCTATAAATGATGCCTGAAAGTGTCATTCGTTTTGAAGTGGACTTCAGAATTGAGTTCAGCTAATTATAATAAATTCTTTGGCTTTCCGCTGATTTTTCACGGTCCTCACGGGCGTGACACTGTTACTTATTCCCAGTTTCTTATTCGACATTCGTTATCAACCGATTTTATCGGTTGATAACGAATGTCGAATAAGGAAATGGGAATAAGTAACGGCTGTCGAGTTCTCGCAGACCTCTATCGAGGATGCCTATATCAACCCAATCCCCCGCCGGGCAATTACCGCCCTACTCCCGATTCTGATCTCCCAGTATTCAGTCACAAACTGTTTCATAATTCCCCAGTTGGCGCTTTCTCGATCTCCCCAACTATCATAACAAACCTTACTCTCATGTCATTCCTCATCCACATGCCCCTCGTGTTTTCATCACATTTCCCATTAGGTTCTCAAGGAGTCTATTTCGTATATTTAGTTCAAATCGACGTCAGACTCAAGTCTTTCTCGTGAATAATAAAAAATAATAATTCTTTAGCCTTCCACTGATCTGTCATCTGGCGCGGCTCTCTTACGAGGATGCCAACATCAAACCAGTCCCCCGCAGGGTTATTCCTCCCGCACCCCCCCCCCCCCACTCTCCCTCGAAAATTCCCAGCATTAAATAAACACAACTAAATGTACCTTATATTTCGGAACATCGTTTGTTGTCAGAATTCCAGCTAGTCCACATCATAATTTGAACGGTTTTGTAAATTTTCTTCTCCATTACAAACAAGATATTAGATTCCAGGTGAACGAATGAAAAGTTTCAGCTCGCCGAAGGCGCACAGGGACGATGTGATTCCACGTTGTTGTGCATAGCAGTATTTATACATTTTTGTTTCTATGTTAGTTGCCAAGACATGATCTTCTCAGCGCATTAATGACAGCGGATTATCGTTATAATCTTATTTTCTTTCTTATGTCGCATATTAATTCAGTGAGTAATGTTTAGTGCTGTTCTGTCGCTCTGTTTACAGAAACAATCAAATCAAAAGAACAAAATATCATACCAATCGACTGAATGACACGCTAATTAACAGAACATTTAACAAACCGATACTTGTATTGACCTGTTTTGGGTATTACAAAGTGTTTTCAATACTTTTACCCCAGTTCATTCATAAAACACGAATATTAAAAAAAATATATATATTATCATTATTTATTAGTGTTTTTAAGGTAACATATTTATGCACAATGGCTAATTGTGACCGTGCCAGTTTTACGGGTAGAGGAAGCCGGAATACCCGGAGAGAACCACCGAGCATCGACGATCAACTGCCAGCTCCTCAACATTCTAACTCTGTTCAAGCTCCACTCAAGCAGGGTTATAGCGGTTGAAGACATGTGCACCATCGACGTGCAGTGCGCCTTAGTACACGTCGTCATCGTGCCCCCATGCTGGCAACAGGATAAAGTGCCTTGCCCAAGGACACAACGCGGGTCGTCACGGACGGGGATCGAACTCTGGACCTCTAGCATAGAAGTCCAAAAGACTACCACTGAGCCACCGCGCACCCCATAATAATAATAATAATAATAATAATAATAATAATTTTTTGGACTTCAGCTGATTTATCGCAGTCTAACGAGGAGGCCAACATTAACCCAGTCCCCCGCCGGACTATTCCTCCCCTCTCTCTCTCTCTCTTAATCTCCCAATATACAGTCAATAAGTGTTTCATAATTCCTCCTATCGGCGTTTTATCGACCCCCCCCCACTATAAAATTGAACTTTCCATCATGTAATTTCCCCCGTCCTCTTATCCTTCATGTTTTTATCCCTTCTTCGAACAGTATTCTAAAATGAAATGTTCCAGGATCTCCGTTACTCTCAAATTACACATTTAGCACACTTTTGCTTGCCTTTCCCAGTTCTCCCCCTCAACCCCAGTGACTTCGATTTCACTTTGAACAACAAAGACCACCCAATATGATCCATCTAGGTTCGTTCCAAACCTGAGCATTTTGTTATACAGCCCGTCCAACGAGCTCTTGATCTTAATTCCAGCACGCCATTTTCTATTGCAATACTCGAGCACCCTTCCACTGAAAAGGCTACTCCCCTGCTTCATCCCCCTTTCTAGATCTTCAGTCTCTATAGAGTAATTCCCCATCAGCTCCCTCGGTTTCCTTAACCGCCCTGTCCGAATGATAGAATTCCATACATTGGTTAAACGTCGTTTTACTCCCAATGCTGTTTGAGAGGTTTACCATATAATTCTAATTCAGGTAGCATAATTTTCCCATATCTGTTCTACCTTTAACCAGCGTCCACCCGAGTTCTCTGACTGCTTCCAGCGCGGCTGCGTTACTTGACTTGCTTATACACCGACCCGCATCTGTTTGTAGAGGGGGCGCGGTGGCTCAGTTGGTAGAGGTGCAGGCTGCAAGCCGAGAGGTCCTCGGTTCGAATCCCACCTGCGGCAACCGCGTTGTGTCCTTGGGCAAGACACTTCACCCCCATTGCCCATGTGGGGGCACGGCGACGCTGTGTACTAAGGCGTTCTGCACGTCGATGGTGCACCTGTCTTCAACCAATGCTAACCCTGCTTGTGTGGAGTTCGTATATTGGGGAGCTGACAGTTGCTCGCCGTTGCTCGGTGGTTCTCTCCGGGTACTCCGGCTTCCTCCACCCGTAAAACTGTCATGGTCATGATTAGCCATTGTGCAGAAATATGTGACCTTAAACACCAATAAATAAATAAATAAATCAGTTTGTAGAATTTCCAAGTTCCTCACTTTTGTTTGATTAAGAAGGATCACATCTGTTTCATATGATATACCTAATCTCATTCTCTCCCAAATGGCTTTTCCAGCGAACACCTTGTTAACCCTTTACCCAACGCAGACGATATCAAAATTTATTATTTTAAATATCATTTTTTCAATTTTTTCAAAAAATTTCAACAAAACCATATCATGTGACCCCTCGTTGGAACGAGCTGGACGAGCTCGTTCCAACGAGGGGTCACATGATATGGTTTTGCTGACATTTTTTGAATTTGCATATTACGCGGGCGGATGCGAGCGATTCGTTGGGTAAAAGGTTAAAGCTATTCCCCCAAGTAGTTTTAACTGATTGAGTATCCTTTTTCCCTTTTGTTTTAAGTTTATTTGTGTGGTTTCTGTATCTGTATATGCCTCTACCTGTAATACATAAATTCACCCCCAAGAAGTATTCATATTATCCTGCCCCCCCCCCTCCCACTGTTATATCTTCCCTTTCCTCTTCACCAATAGAGAAGTTACCCACCCAAACCTTCGCGATGCATCCACCCTAGGGCCCACAGGTATTACCTTGCTTTTGTTTTCATTCATTTCAAGTCGCTATTTATCCCCGTACTTTCCTATCATGGTTAACCGTTATTGCAGTCCCTCTTCACTTTCGGCTAATACAACCATGCCATTGGCAAAGAATTGCTCTGGGATTTTTGTCTCTTCAAGTTTGAGGCTCTCTTCGCTTGCAATCAACTCCTCTCCTAAATCTTTTTTTATGTACAATTCAAACAGAATCAGTGACAAGATGCACCCCTGCTTAAGGCATATGTCTGTTGGGTCCATTTTTAGTGTGATCTTTCTCAGGTTGAGTACACGCTGTACATCTTTGTACAGTGTTCTCATGATTCCGACAAAACTTACTCCGAATCAAAAGCTGTCACGTTTCTGCCACACCCCCTCCCACACTGTCGTATGCCTTTTCCACATCAAGGAATGCCATGAACAACTTTCTTTTATTGACGTTTGTTGATTCTATCAGTTGGGAGTGAGTAAAATAACACTAATAACTCCTTGATCGTCCACCCTTTTGTAGCGGTTCCCATATGAGACGATCTTGATCATTGCCCATGTGCTACCCCATTCTCTCTTCCCAACACTTTATGCAACCCCGTTTTCCGTCCAATATCACTGATCAGCATGCTAACCGTCTTATTTGCACCACCAAAATAACCACCCGTCCTTCGTTCCCCATCCCATTTCCTCGTTATACTAGTTTAGTTTAAACATTATTTTATTTCATAAATAAATACAAGTTCACAAGATATGAAATAACATGATTTAACAAGAGCTTCTGAAATCTGGATTCAGCAGCAAGCCGAAACTTATGTAAGCTGTTTCGTTATACTACCAGTCTAACAGAATGAGATTCACTGGGAGTATAACGGGGAAGTGGGATGGGAGAATGAAGGATATGCAGGTATTGCGTGAGCCAAAGGAGAGGGTAGTTAGGCTTATTATTTGCAGAGCTGTTTATAAATATTTTCTTATAACTATTGTTTCTTTCATTTATTTTTGGCAAAACAGTTTAAGTAGTCCAGCCGCCAGGGCACTGGGCCTCAAAGTGGCGTTCAAAGGTTTTTTCTCGATGGAATGTGTTAGAGTAATATGTCCTGACTACGAAAAAGTGTACTTGAACGTCTGGCAGCCTTGGGGATTTTGAAATATCCACGTTTAAGGTGACATCGTCATTTCGCGGACTGCAATGTTTGCCTATATACATTTCTAAGGGGTGGTTTGCATGCTGTGAACACTGCAAAGCTCTGTCCTGCATTTAATAATAATAACTCTTTGGCCAGCCGCTGATTTGTCGCGGTCCTCATAAGAGAAGGCCATCATTCCCCCTGCACCCCACCCCCTCTTCCCCTCCTCTCCTCCCAGCATTCAGATATAAACTGCTTAATAGTGTCCCTCAATTCCTCTTTTTCAATTTCTTCAATAAGCATTCCTACCCTCTCCCTCGTGTCCCCCTTCAGCCATCTATCCTTTGTTTCTTCACCCCACTTCTGCATTATTCTTCCAGTAAATTTTATTCTATGAGGTATATACTGTGGGCATTCCAAGAGAAAATGTTCCAGGGTCTCCACTACTCCAGAGTGGCACATTTGGCATCCCTTTTCCCCATCTCTCCCAATTTTTCCCCGAAGCTCCAGTGATCTTGATCTCAGTTTGAACAGCAGTGACCCTCCAAAGGTGCCATCTAGGTACTTCTCAAAAGCTGGTTTTTCTTTATATTGTAACCCCTGCAGTGATCTTTTCACGCTAACCCCTGCTCGCCAGTTTCGATTGCAATCTTCCATGACTCTCTCTTTGACAAACCCTTTGCCTTCTTTCATTCCTACTTCTATGTTTGTGACCTCTATAGAGTAATTGTCCATTAGTTCCCTCACATGTTTTGACCACCCCGTTTCTATATTAGAATTCCAAATGGTATCGAGCATCAATTTGCACCACCGGTTGTCAGGCAGGTTTCTCAAGTAGTTAAAGTAACACAGTTTCCCCAAATCTACCCTGTCCTTGATTTTCATCCACCCAAGCTTCCCCCTTACTGCTTCCAAAGCTGCAGCATTACTCGACCCTGTTATCCATCTGCCAGCATCATTCTGAGTACTTTCCAACTTCTTAATAACGGTTTGGTTTAATGGAATCACGTCCGTGCCATACGTTATACTTGGTAAACCCACCCTCTCCCACAGTGTTTTCCCCACAAAGACCTTATTGAAACTATTTTTCCCTAAAAGTTTTAGTTGGTTCAGAATTCTTTTCCCCTTCAGAATCAGTTTGGCTGAGTAATTTCTGTACACCCCTCTTCCCGTTATATTTATGCTTACCCCTAGATACTCATACTCTCCCGTTTCTCCTACAGTGATTTGTTTGCTTTCCCCTTCGGGGATTGAGAACTCCCCCACTCTCCATCTCTTCGTCATATCTACCTTGCGTCCAACGGGTATTACCTTGCTTTTATTTTCATTTAGTTCGAGCCGCCAAGTGTTCCCATATCTACCAACAATTTCCAGCAGTTTCTCTAGCCCCTGTTCAGTTCTAGACATTAACACCATGTCGTCCGCAAAGAATAAGCCTGGTATCTTTATGTCTCCAACATTTACCCCCTCCGCACTCTGAATTAGTTCGTCCCCCAAATCTTTAACATACAATGCAAACAAAATCGGTGAAAAGATACACCCCTGCTTGAGGCCTATATCCATAGGGACTCGTTTTGTAGTGATACTCCCTAGACTGAGTTGGCTTTGCACATCTGTATACAGTGCTTTCATGATTCCCACAAAGTCACCCCCCAGTCCGATGCCCTCGAGCTTTCGCCACATACCTTCCCTCCACACTCGGTCGTACGCTTTTTTCACATCTAGAAATGCTAGATACATCTTTTTCTTTTCAGCCTTTGTTGATTCTATCAGTTGGGTGAGTGTAAATAGGTGATCAGTGACTCTTCGTCCTTTCCTGAAACCATTTTGAATTTCTCCTAAAAAACATTTCTCTTCAATAACTTCCTCTAGTCTACCGTATATGACCTTACAGAATACTTTTCCGATGTTACTACTAACTGATATCCCCCTATAGTTATCTAGAACTTCCTTATCCCCCTTTTTGTGTATGAACGACACCTTACTTTCCCTCCACTCTCTGGGGACCTCTTGCTTTCGCAGAGCCAGGTTGAAAAGGTTTGTCAGGACTTCAATAAGTGCCTCCCCTCCATTTTTGAGGAATTCGTTCGGAATTTCATCAGTCCCTCCCGCTTTGCCATTTTTTAATTTCGAGACCACGTTCCGCACTTCTTCTGCCGTTATTTCGCTACATACACGATTGGATAGGTTCTCCTCCACCAGTGTATTTCTTTTTGGTGGGGACCCACTGCCCCATCGCCTATCGTTTATCTTTTCCCAGTGCTTGACTAACTCTGAAGCGATACGGCCTTTATCTTCTGTACTTTCCCCATCCACTTTGATACTCTGCACACTACTTTTCCCCCGTTTATTTACCCAGTTCCAAAATACGTTTGAGCTCGAACCCCCCGTTTTCTTTATTGTTCTGGCAAGACTGCAATTGCGCTCCTTCCTATTATTATTCTTTATCTCATTCACCTTTCTCCGTGCCAGTTCATATTCTCCTTTCATTAGTCTCGTGTCATTGTTATCCACCCCTTTAAGCTTCCTACTTCTTCTGTAAGCAGCGCATTTTACCTTCCTTTCTTTTATAGCCTTTCTCAGTCCCTCGTTAACCCTGTATCCAAGCTCTCTCGTTGGGACCCTCACCCTTCCTATACAATCCTTCCCTGCCTCTGTTAGGCTATTTACTATGCCATCTGAAATACTCTGGACATTTGCATCCCTAGGTATACATTCAAGATTTGGTTTTAGTTTTTCCCGAAACTGCTTCCAGTCGGCTCCTTGTTTTAGTCCCCAAACTTCCTTGAAGGTATTTCTGTCTCTATTCGTCTTTTTGCCCATAATCTTAACTGTTATCAGGTTGTGATCATTACCCAAGTCATTTTTTCCCTCGTCATCTATTTCTACATCTATAACCTCCCTCCATACGCTAATGTCAATGAGTATATAATCAATTATTGTTTTCTTATCGTTCCTCTCCCAGGTCCATTTACCCTTACATTTCGCATCCCTGTTCAGGATCTTTAAACCAAGCTCTTTTGATAGGTCCAACATCTTCCTCCCATTCGTGTTAATTTTCCTATCACCTCCCTGTATGCCCTCCTCCTTATCCCCGATGTGCCCATTGAAGTCCCCCATTAGGACAATACTGAACCCTCTGCTTCCAAGCTCTGTGATATTCGATCTAAGAGTTGTATATATTGAATCATTCCACTCGGGCTTACTTCCCTCCACTGCTAAGTATACAACACCAACGGCAACACTCCTGCTTCCTAACTTGATTTTTGCCCAGACTATTTCGTTGGATACTGGAATCTGAGTCCTTGCTTCTGTGAGATCTGTAATCATTGAGGGCTGTAATTCCTCTTTAGCGTAGATGCCAACACCCCCACCCCGTTTCTGACCCTCAGTTCGCCCAGCTCATATCCACACGCAACCCTTCATCTGATCAACCCGCTCATCCCGTCGTATCCACGTCTCACTTAGACCCATTATATCGAAGTCTCCTTCGTCCATCATTGTTGATATTTCGCTTACTTTCTTGTGCAGACCCTGGATGTTGCAGTACCCAAACTTAATGAATCTTTGTTTTTTTGTCATCACTGGCACATTATTATAACCCTGGTATGTCCCTGTATTGTGCATGTTTGTTGTTCTTCCTATGTTCCCAGCATTTGTGTCCCTCTGGGTTATCGGCTGTGGTCCCCTACCCCCCTTTTCTCCAAAAAAGGCCCAGTCACCTGTACAATTTTTTGGCCCAACAGGTCTGTACCCATCCTACTTAAATGCAATCCGTCTCGCCCATACAACTCTCCTTGTCCCCAGAATGAATCCCAGTGGTCAATAAAATGTATTCCCAAGTCTTTGCAGTGCTCTTCCAGCTCCTCGTTTAGTGCCATAATCCGCGAGTTCCTCTCATTCCCACCACCCATAACGGGGAGCACCCCTGAAACGATGATCCGAGCATTCCTGCTAAGTAGCTTACTAATTAGGTCCTTGTATGTGTCCACCAAACGGACTGATTTCCTCTCCCTGATGTTATTGGACCCCACATGTAATACCACTACCGGATCAGGCCCCGACCCAGCTACAATACCGTCCACTCTATCCCTCAGGTCCTCCCCTTTAGCCCCCGGAAAGCACAGAACTGTTCTATTTTTACTGTCCGGACCACAGACAACCTTGTCGATCCCCCGAACTATGCTACTTCCCGCAACCACCAACTTACTTTTGGCCCTCGCCCTATTTATCTCCTCTAGTCTCCTATTGTTTACAGCGTCCTCTTCCTCTCCAACAGCCCCACTCGGAATCAATATCGGTATCGGTACGTCAGTTGTTTGACCTTTTTCATAGGAGTGGCAATAGTTTTTCGGAATCGGCCGGTGTCATGTCAATCAATGGGAGATATTCCGCTCTAGTACGACATTCAGGTAGCATTTCAGACTCACGAGATATACGAGTGTTATATTCGTTAAATTCTGGACAACTTTCCTTTTGCAGAACATGACAGAAGAATACAAAATCGGTCTCTGTGGCCCTTAGAGTTGACAGTGTTGAATGACAAAGAATTTGGAGCGACGGGATGCATCTTTTTGCGTGAGAAATAGGAATATTCGTGCGTTTCGGTCCGCGATAACAAACAACATCCAGCTGATAGTCAATAGTCTCTGACATTTCATTCTTTTTAACCCTTTACCCAAACGTAACGGCCAAAACCGGCCAGCGCTATTCTCAAAAATCGCCAATTAATTTTCATTATTTTTTTTCATTTTTTGTCTCAAAAACATAGATTATGAACCCTCGTTGGAACGAGCTCGCCGAGCTCGTTCCAACGAGGGGTCATAACCTATGTTTTTGAGACAAAAAATGAAAAAAATTAGTTATTCAAGAATTATTTTTGCAAGTGTCGTCTGCTTTTCAGGTTAGGTAAAAGGTTAAGTTGTGGGAACCGACTCGACTGTGTTGCGAATGGGCCGTGTTATTTGCTCGAGTTAACAAAACAACCTGACAATGGGTACTAAGTTTTCCATTCTGAGATGCAATGTCAGCATCGAAATTATCTACAACTACCTGTATTAGCCCACCATTTGAATTAGATATTGTTGTGAAGTCAACATTGCGAGCTGCCGTATTGGCTGCAGACTTCTTGAAACGCAACAATTCAGCATTGGAGCGTGTTACTCCGAAGTCATGCATCGTTTTCTGGAGGTCTTTAGAATCCTCCATCATAACAGCAAGACAAATTTACATTGTTGATGGTATATCACTTACCAATGATGTTACAATGTTGCTAATCAGCATCCCGGTTAGGTTGTGGTCTAATTTTGGTGACAAGCTACCCCAAAAAGCCAACAACGTTCCGCTTAAAAACTCTGATATTTTGTTAAAATTGAGTTCCAAATCATAAGTGTTTCGATCTATATATCCATATCCTTTATTTCGGCATTTTTATTTTTCTTCAAAACTATCATTACGCTTTCGTCATCACAATCATCTGGATCCTGTGTAATACGTAGAGCCGATTGAGCTCTCGATCTATCCGCTAAAATCCTGACTATCCCTGGCGCGGAAAGGAGTAAAATGTTATTGCCGCACTTCTAAGCAAGTTTAGCAACAAACTCCAACAAAACCCACCGATTTCAAAGCTCGGCATCGGGATTTGAATATGTTGAGGTAGTGTCAATGAACTGCCCTACCGTGGATGGTCCAGACCTTGGACTCACAAATGTAGCTCTACAGACCGAGTGATACCGAGCGACTTCCGCATGCAAATTACTCATGACACCTAGAACCCTCAGCCTAACCTCTTCCCCCATTTATCTTTTCGCCTTTCAAACCAGGAGTATCTCATCCTTTTGCGCAAAACTACTGCTGGTTCCAGAATTCACTACTTGACGAAAAATATAGGCCTCTTCCAACTTGACGGTTTTTAGGTTCTTTTGACATACGACAATTGTAACCACAAAATAAAAACTGTCGTTTGAAATCGAACACTATTTGTGCCTGATGACATCGCCTAGATCTTTTCTCGGGTGGTGTATCCGCCTCGGTAGAAAATCTCTTCTTGATGTAGCTTGCCTGACACTTTTGGAGTGAAAATATTTCTATACAGAATGTTTGTGACTTCTCAAGACTAAATTGGCGTTCAAATCTAGCTACGATTGTAAATCTACATGAAAACTTGAGTTTGTTATGCCCTTCAGCCCCACCCATTTAGGGAGGGGCAATACCAAATATTCGGACTACAGGCATCAATACTTTTAAAATGATATATGACATGCCTACCTTTCTAAAACTTGAGTTTTTTTTATGCCCCTCAGACCCACCCCGAGATGAGTCGATCACCTTATTTTGTTACCTCTACATACCGAAGCCTTTCATTTGATGATAAATGCCTTCCTAATACCTAAGGCCTTTTTCAGAATATCTGACAAAATAATAATATTGGAAGGAAAAATAAATTAGAATTAAAAAAAAAAAAAAAAAAAGTTTCAAAGTAAATCATTTCTCGGATTTTTTTTCCCATTAAGGAAGAGTGATATCACTCAAAAAGCACCTATTATGTGTACACCAGCAGAAAATATTTCATACAAAGAAGAATGTGTACATCACACTTCCTATGCAGTATTGTGGTTATGTTTATTGTTTAATATTCACAAGCTGGAGGTGTGACATGCATCAGCCAATAATTATTTATGTTGCAGATGGGTAGGACAATTGAACCCAAAACTTGAAAATTCACTGAAATCTACCCAGGGGCCCAGGGTTGATGGCATTTAGCCTACAGGTCACCAATGTTGACAGGATTAACATTTGCAGGTGTGTCAGGCTGTGTCTACTAGCGGGGAAAAACACTGTAGTTTTTTCATATTGCTCGTATCTGTTAAGTTTTTCTGTGCTGGTAGATTTCAATATATTCACTATGATCCTGTCGAAAAGTTTTGTCATATTCCTATCCCCTGAAATGGGGTAGTCATAGTGGTCAATCCTATCGCTCTATCTCGGTACTTTCACGAGGCCCCTTCTCGAAAATTTGTCATATTTCACTCTCCTGGAATGAGGCAGGAATAGTAGTCAGGTCGCATTACATTCACAAGTCTCTTTCTCGAAACTTTGTCCCCTCTCCCAAAATTGGGTAATAGTGGTCAGATCTCTCTATATCAGTACGTCTATGAGTCTCTTGCTCGAAAGTTGTCCATATTTAACTCTCCTGGAATGAGGTAGTAATAGTAGACAGGGCTTCACTTTGTCGCAGTATGTTCACTAATCTCAGACGTGGAAGGTGGTCATGTTTCAATCTCCTGAAATATTGTGGTGATAATAGTCAGATCACTCTATCTCGTACATTCATGAGCCTCTCGCTCCAAAGTGTAGTCATATTTCCCTCTCCTGGAATGAGGTAGTAATAGTAGCCGAGTCTCTACTCTGTCATAGTATATTATTAGTCACACAGTTTGTTGGTGGCCTAATATTAGGCCACCAACAAACTGGAAACGAGAGCGAAGCTCAAGTCCAATATGGAATTAACTGACACCATATATACCATATTAGGCCACCAACAAACTGTGTAACGAATATATCTTACCGACTGCTGCATCGATGCACAGAACTAATAACAACAGCGATCAAACTTAAATGAGAGAATACTCACAATGTGTTCACGTGTTTTTGCCTTGTTACAATTTATGGGAGAGTGCCTACAGGCACTCTCCCATAAATTGTAACAAGGCAAATTCATACATACCAAACAGTTTCATTTCAAAGGTAACATGACACACATCCACAGAATATGAAGCCTTTTAAGTTGCCTAACCTGCACTTCAGACCAAATATGGGCTTCCAACTCTCAATCTTTCAACTTGAAGCGTTTATCGGCTGCTGCCATTTTGAATAATCAATGAACAAGGGGGAGATTACCCATAGCTGTCAGCGTATATTGATGTTGACAAGCAGTGTATCGTTTTTTATGCAGTCTGCATGTGACGTCTTTGAACCAATGCAATTCCCAGATACTTGTAGGAGGTAAGATATTCACCGATCTCTAACGTGGAACTTGGTTATGTTTCAACCTCCTGAAATGGGGTAGTGACTCTGACGCAGTATATTCACAAGTCTCTTACCTGAAACTTGGTAATGTTTCACTCTCCTGAAATGTCGCGGTGATAGCAGTCAGATCTCTCTATATCAATATGTTCTCAAAATCACTTGCTCGAAAGTTTTGTCATATTCCAGTCTCTAGAAATGGGGTAGTCATCCGCTCAGGAACGTATGTATCCATCGCGATCACAGTCCCTGTTGGTTGTCATGTGATAGTCGAACCCCTGCTCTATCGCAGCATGTTCATAAATGGTTTGCCATACTTTCTCCCATCCCCATTTGGATCCAAGCATTCGCCATTTCACAAGACTGAAAATGTCACACATCCGAGAGGCCTCTGTGAAATCGAACACATCTGTTGATGAAACATTACAAAAACAGACAGAACCGAAGTCGATCGAATTGGAGGTGAAAGTATTTTCTATCAGTCGATAGATCTCTGTCGAAATCGACTGTATCCACTGATGAGACACTACAAAACGCAGGAGAAAAATCTAATGGGTTCCAAGGCGCGTATCGGCTCGTGGAATATACTGGCAGAATCTTCAGTGGGGACAAAATTCTCGCACCTCAGAGAGATCTCTGTAAAATTGACTAAATCCGTCGATGATACACTTGAAAACACAGACGGAAAATTACGTTTTTGACATTTTTGAATCGCGATTTTGAAATTTGACATAAGAGATATTTCGGTGAAATCAATCAATTCGAGCCGTGAAAACACTGTAAAACGCAAACGGAAGATCACATGTCTTTTTACCATTTGGACCATTGAAATCTTTCGCATGTGAGACATTACCGCCAAATTGACAAAATCCGACACTTGAAAACACAGGCAGAAAATTACACGTTTTGACATTTTGACTCGCGATTTATAATTTCGCATCATAGATATTTCGAAGAAACCGATTAATTCGAGCGAGAAGACACTTAAAAACCCTAGTAAAAAAAGCACGGTTTGGTTCTGTCATCAATTTCATTTCGGATTTGCATATCTTTACTGTCATCTCTGGTAAAAATGCAGTGATTTCTCGCACTGGGCCAGAACTGGATAATCTCCAAAAAATTTCAGATTCAGATTCAGATAATTTATTCACAGTATACATAAATAATGGTTATAAATACATATATTTCATAAGTTTAGTAAGTAGTATACTGCAGGGGTGGCATAGCCAGATTGGCTGTCAACCCTGTCACCCCCCTGGAAGGAAGTGTAGTTGCAGACAAACTGTGACCAAATGGTTAGGGAAAAAAGTGTGTGACGCTAAGTTGGAACTGTGGCTCGAGTTTCTTCATTGCTAATTTCTATTTGCAGGATGCTATTCGACACAAAACCCAGTGGGAGATCGGTGGTTATGGATTGATACATTGGTACAAAACTAGTCGCTCTTGGTGGTCACTCCTTTACTCAGTGCCAGGTCCCATCAAGCGCTCGATGTCGTTCGGAGAGTGATAAAGGGATAAATCACATGTGAACTGAGCGTCAATGTCGGCCAGCGCATTCGGAGGGCATCATATTTGAGGTGCCCTACAATGCGCCTGCTTACAGAGAACCAGCAGTGATGCACCTCATATCTCTCCATGTACTCAGCCCATAGAGAAATGTATCACTGCCAGCGCTCAGCAAGTGCTCTTCGATATTACCAACATATTCCTATTGGGGTGTTGAACGTATTTATGATGTACTTGTTGGGGTGAGCACCAAGCTTGACCAGGACGAGGGTTCCAGATAAAAGCATAAAGTGCATCTACTGCGTTTTATAAGATTTTCTAAGATTCATTTTTGCTCCGTGAAAACACTTAGAAAGCCCACCCCAAGTCGCGTATGGTTACAGCACTCGAATCTCTCTATGTCAGTATGTTCATGAATCACTTGCTCGAATGATGGCCATGTTTCAATCTCCTGAAATGTCGTAGTAATAGTAGTTGGATCTCTCTATCTCAGTATGTTCACGAATCACTTGCTCGAATGTTGGCCATGTCTCAATCTTCTGAAATGTCGAAGTAATAGTAGTTAGATCTCTCTATCTCAGTATGTTTACGAATCATTTGCACGAATGTTGGTCATATTCCACTCCCCTGAAATATTGTGGTGATAGTACTCGGATCTCTCTATCATAGTATGTTCACGAATCATTTGCCTGAACGTTGGTTATGTTTCACTCTCAAGAAATGGGGTAGTAATAGAAGTCGGATCTCTACTCTGTCGCAGTACATTCACGAATCTCTCTTGTCGAAAAGTGTCTCGCTTTCATCCGCTCATAAACGTATATATCCATCGCGATCACAGTCCTGTTGGTTGTCATGTGATAGTCGAACCTCTACTCTATCACAGTACGTTCACGTCTTCACGAATTTCTTGTCATACTTTCATTCCCATTTGGATCCAAGCATTCGCCATTTCGCATGTCGCAAGGTTGAAAATGTCACACATCCGAGAGACCCCTTTGAAATTGACCACATCTGTTGATGAAACACTACAAAAACAGACAGAACCGCGATCGATCGAATTGGTGGAGAGGGTAAAAGTATTTTCTATCAGTCGATAGATCTCTGTCGAAATCGACTATATCCATTGATGAGACTCTGCAAAACGCAGGCGAAAAAATCTAATTGGTTCCAAGGTCGGTGGCAAATTACACAGTCATCCATTACAAATATAACAAAATCCCCATTAGAATAACATGGGGCAAAACGGCAATGTGCGCAAAATCGTCAGTCCTGACGGTGCCAGATTACAGCGCATTACAAATCCCTATAAGAAATTGCATGGAGATGGAGCTTTTTCGGCTTCGTCTGTTCTGGCTCACTTCGAGGGTGAGATCGAATTGCACCGAAAGATGTGCAGAAAGGTTCGTTTTCGCAAATATCTGAGGCCAGCCATTTCCTATGGAACTTTACATTGAAAAAAGATCGTCTTTTTCTGGCTCACTTCGAGTTTATTTTATTTTTTATTTCCCCCATTGGATTAATCTAAGTGGAAATACCAGTTCAGGCGAAAATTGACTAGTCCGATTTTAGCTGAGCCAGAAAATGTTTCAATGGAAATTCCCATTGCGAGCCAGAAACGCATCTTTGCTGAGCCACAATGATTAATTTCACTCTACTGTCATCAATAGAAAAATGTTTAATCCTACTTGATTTCAAAAAATAAACCGAGAAGGTGCAAAGAAGTCATGATCACTTGTAGAAAGCGGCCTCTCAACTGAAGGAAAGAGACGGCAAGAAAAAGAGCGCAGGTGTTTTACTAATGCAGTATGACGTGGCAGATCTGAAGCAGTGCCTTAATTTGACGTTTTCTTGCAAACGCTCTTTATTAATTGATGAATGCTGTCACAAAAGGCTTGTTTTAAAAACAACCTAGCAGTTTTGGCGAACATGCACTTATTTATTCATTGAATAGAGTCATTTGTGTCAGTCTGAGTAAAACTCCTAGATTTTTTCCAGTAAATGCCGATTGTATATGAGAATTTCAGCACGTAGGCAAACTATGCGAATTAAAATTGGGTACCCCTTTGCCGCGACAAATATCTCAAATTGCACAATGCTGTCAGACGTACAATAAACGTTTTCTGAATCAGGAGATGTCACTCTGTCAGAAACCACCGAGAAAAAAACTTTGGACGCTACTTTAAGGTTGGGCAGAAAGTTGGAATTTGGCGGCCGGACTACCATAAAGACTTCATTTGAAGGTAGGAAGGTTAGTGGGAATTTGATTCGGGAGATACCATTCTCCAGAAACACTTGTAACATATATAACAGAATACTATTTTGTATTTAGGTACATGGTTTGTCCTTCGAAAAAACTTTACAAGTGGTACAGACGTGAGAAGTCTTCATCAAACAAATCACAAACGTACACTGCCGGTGTAAAAGGAATGGAAGTCCGTAGGAACGTTAGTGCCCCTGGACTATTATTCCGCGGAATTATAGTCCTAGGTCTAACATTTATAGGAATAGTCCAGAGGGACTAATTTTCCGACGGACTTCCATTCCTGTTACACCGGATCCACAACACAATGCTTACATCGTGTTCGTTAGTTCAGAAATAAATATTGTTTAACTAAACATATCGGTTATCTCCCAAGTCAACAATACAAACGATAACCACGCCATGTGTTGATGTTTTATTATTACCCAAGCAAACCTTGTTATTAATACAGTACACGCAGCGTGTTTACTATTCTACCACCCAACGGTGGGTAAGTATCTGTCCCCTAAATTGCGTTAGCCGTAAAACCCGAGGACCCAACACGCAAATCTTTGTTCATGGGCAACTGTGTAATCAACCCAATTTTCCGTGGCCTGCAGATTTACTTGTGTGGACCACATGTTTTTAATGGTGCAGCAATTAAGGGACATGAGTTTGTGTGCACTTGCCGGGTCGCCAGAAAATAAAATACGGACGTGTCAACCATTACTTATTCCCAGTTCCTTATTAAACATTAACGAATGTCGAATGAAAAATTGGGAATAAGTAACGGTTGTCACGCCCCTAATAAAATCACATCCGTCTCAGACTTGTGTTGGGTATAAGGTTAAGAGACGTCTAACACTAATTCTCCTAATAATCTGCTCACATATTTCACAACAGGTTCGGTATTCAGGGTAGCTGATATAGAGAAATTAGCCATTTAAACACTGACGCCTGGATGGTAGGCATATCTTCTCATAAAATACTGTTTACAGCGAAATCAGGGAATTCATTTATTAAATGAATGAGAAGTGTGTGATTCAGTCCAGCTAAAAAATCAAGCTATGATTATCTCCCTTTATATGAAATGCAACTAGATATTTTCTGTCGTGCGGGTAAGGATTCCCGTCCTGGAACGGGTGAGCCCGCTCACTAGTGCCAAGAGTGTGTGAGTGTGTGTGTGTGTGTGTGTGTGTGTGTGTATGTGGGGGGGGGGGGATTGCCTTAGGGCCGAGGAGTTTTGGTATTTTAAAAATTGTAGGTTGACCTCTCGATACGTCCACGTGGGGCCCGGTGGTGTTGCGTACTAAGGCGTATTGCACGTCGATGGTGCACTTGTCTTCAACCAATGGTAACCCTGCTTGTGCGGAATTAGTACGCCGGGGAGCCTGACAGTTGCTCGCCGTTGCTCGGTGGTTATCTCTGGGTACGCCGGCTTTCACCACCCGTAAAACAGCCCGACACGAGGTGACCTTGGCAGTCGAAAGTGTCGTTAAACCTCAATAAATAAATAAATAAATAAATAAATAAATAAATAAATAAATAAATAAATAAATTGAATAAGTCCGAACTAAAAGTCGTGGGAAGATTGCATTCAAGACAATCAATTACAACTCCAAAAATTTCGCGACGTATGTCCGTATAAATGGGACAAGTTTACAAGAAAATGTTCCGTTTTTTCTAACCACCCCGCAAGTCCAAAAAGGAGAAGGTACCAAATAATTATCGTACAAGTGGGCATTCAAATTTCTACAATTCAGACGCAGTCGACAGTGATAAAGTTGTCCTAAACGAGATTTGGATTTGGAATAGAATGCGTGTGGGCGACAGAAGTTTCTCTTAAGATACATTTTAAAATGAGTAAGTTAGAATCTTCTCTTTCTTGGGTGGGGAGTTCTTTCCATGATTTGATTGTTGATGACAGGATGGGTGACTGATAATTATGTGTGCGGCACATAGGAATCCTGAGGTTGCTACTTGTGCGCAGATTGTAGGTTTGTAGCTTGTTTGGAATGTGCAAGGGTGCCTGCTGTAGAAGCTTGTTTTGAAGATTATCAACGGCAGTGTCTAGGTATTGGTTAATAAATAAAAACTCCCAAGTTTTAGCCTTCAGAGCATTATTTAGCCCCTCATAATCCCCATCATTATATAACCATATGCTACGTTTGAATGTACTGGCATTAGTAATTATCATCGCACTAAATATCGTATACGATCAGAATATGTTTGAGACAATATACCGCACGAAATTTGATATATATTTTTTTGTTGGTAAACCAATACTGGGAAGTCGATAAAGCCAATACTTTTTATATGCATATGCATTTTATCTTCACACAAAATTCGGTTGAACTTCCACGAGCGATTTTGGCCTAACGAATTAATCTAAAGTGACAATGTACTGGAATTTGACATTTTACGGTAGACCGCCGTTAATTCAATTCATACAAATTGTCATCTTCAATTATTAAATCGGAATGATCAACAATTTCTGTAGAATATTTATATAGAGCATGGCGGTATCGCATGCGGCGGTCAGCAAATTTACGTCTCGTGTTGCAAGTGATATACAGCAACGCATTTGTTGAGGACGTAACAACCGTTACTATTCCTAGTTCCTTATTCGACATTCGTTATAACAAATGTCGAATAAGGAACTGGGAATAAGTAACGGTTGTCACGTCCGAGTGTTTTATTGTTATTCCTGTCAGAGTATTCATGGTCTTGAGACCAGTGCGTATTAAAAGAGGCCAGTGGTGTAGAGAGCGTTTTCTTTTGGTAGGTGAGATCATAAAATTTCCAACAAAGTAGCTATACAGAAGTGGCATACGGCGAGGCATTTAATTTAATGACATCATCTAAAAGGAAGTAATGAAGTTTTCTCACCTGACGTCTTGATTTTAACTGTAAACTGGCAATTTTTAATTCACGTGTTTCAATTGAGATTGCAGGGCTGAAAATATTTCCTTCAAGCCTGCATATGGGGAGACTCAAAGGAGAGGGTTAATATGCTAATCGGTGAGATTGGGAGGAATGGGGCAAGGGATGTCATCAAGCAGTTCGTCTCCGAGTGTTGGGAGGAGAGGAGAAGCGTGGGAATAGGGAGGCAGTTGGGAGTTCAGGGGTAACCATGGCTTTCTCGTCCGAGAACCGCGACAAATCAGCGGCTGGCCAAAGTGTTATTATTATTATTATTTACCGACAGTTATTCTTGTTTAATTTGGTTGGGGATGTCTCTCTCCCTGTGGACATATCTTGTATATGTGCCCTGGTTGAAGGGTGTCGCTCGAAACGTTCACAAAAAATGAAAAAAAACTTTCGTTGGCAAATGACATTTTTTTTTATTTGGATGTGAATGGAAAATCGCATGAATAAACTAGCAATGAGAACAATTAAAATTTTGGACGAAATGTTAAGTATGTGAATGGAGTGTGGCAAGGTATACTGTGTCACTATTACACAGCAATAGTCTGCGTATCAGCATTTAAAGGATGGAGAGAAAAACTGCATCAAACGTCTTTTAGCAATACTGAATAGGACAACTCTCGGAAACAAAAATACAGATTTTTTTTTACGAATGATAAAATAAATAGAGAATAAATATTTACATGTTAGCATCATATTTACAATGTATTCACACATCTACACAATAAATATCACAGCCGTCGCTTGAAAGCCTTTATTCAAAGTTTTAGCACTATTTAAATTTACGTTGTCAGAACAACACAATCCAAAAAACCCCACTACGTTCACCCTTTACCCAACGCAGAAGATATCAAAATTTATTATTTTAAATATTATTTTTTCAAATTTTTCAAAAACTTTCAAAAAAGCTATATCATGTGCCCCCCCCCCACCCCCATGGAACGAGCTCAACGGGATCGTTCCACTGATGTGAGGGTGATATGGTTTTGTTGCAATTTTTAAAAAAATATATTTTTCAACTGCTGAATTTTGATTTTTAATGACGCAGGAGGGTGCGCAGATTCGTTAGGTACAGGGTTAACACGGACAAATCCACCAACTGGGAGATAATCTAACAACCCGAGGAGAAACGTGGACGTGATATTATATAATTACTTTCTTCACACTGCTCTTAAAACGCGACCTTACCAAATGAATGATGAAACTGAAGTTCGGAATTTCTGAATATTCTTCTTCAAATGATAACAAAAAGACTGGCACAGTTGTGTTCTGTTTGTGAAGCTTCACGTAATGGAGGAACATCCGCAGAGAAATGCGGCCTATTTGTGGCATTACTGATGTCTGCCTACTGCAGTCGTTTAATATTTATGCCCGTTTGGGGTTTTCCTGTTGTCTGCACATCGGAGATACAACACAAAGAAGGTTACTGAATCCAATATTCCCGAGGAAGCAGCATAAGTCGTTCCTTGGAAGCATAAAGGTGCCATGTGTAATGCTTAAACATTCCAGATGACACCTTTCTGATTTCAAGGGACATTACATACATGCAAACATATTCTTTTGGTATTGCCGAAGTCATAATTAAAATGCCCTAAATTCAATAATCCTTTTATCCAACGTGACGTATGTATTCGGCCTTTGTTATTTTCACAAAATACCATTCAGATTTTATTATTTTTGCTTCCAAAATGCCTCCAAAACGTAGCTTATGGCACCTCATTGGAACGAGCTTCATTGGAACGATTTCATTGTTGACTCATAAGACATGCCTTTGAAGCAAAAAATGAAAACGTTTAGTTGTTTTTATGGTTTGGTGTTTTGTAACTTTCAGCATCTTTGGCTATATGATGACCGTAACATCAGTATGATGTCAAGTTTTTCCAATTGCTTAAACCTATACTGCCCACTTTAGAGGACTTCCTCCCCAGGCGTTGGTTCCAGGTCCAATTTTACCAGTAAAGGACAACTTGTTTACTGCAGTAATCAAGCTCTGTTCCACTCCCCAGGGGGTTCCATGGGGAGAGGTATCCGTTGAAAAACTTTTAAACACTTACAGGTAGGGGTTTTTAGAATATTTTTGCGCTTTCATAACAATATTATTTTGTTTACATTTGCTTACATATTAAACTATTCACCATTTTTCGGCTGGGGGTATACAGCCTTCTTTAAATGCCAATTCGTCCCCAGAGTTCTAATGTGTTCTATGTTCCTGTAGGCACATAGAACACATTGGAACTCTGGGGACGAATTTGTACTGGAAAGTGATGAAAAAGATCACCTACCTACTTACCATATTTTTCTGCCATGTGACGGGAAACACAACTATTTTTTTAGCTCAGTGGTGTCAATAGTAGGAGAGGGATGGATAGTGCCTTATTGGGGGGATCCCGGCGGGGACTCCGGAAGTGACGTCATGTCACGTGACCCAGTGGCGCCATGTTTGGGTGTCATGGTAACCCGCGTGAGCGGCCATCTTGTGGCGTCATTCCCATAGTGATACGCGGTGTTAGTGCGCATGCGCAGCGCGTGTTGTTAGGGTGATACGAGTTTCCGTCGGCCATTTTTATACTGGAGGCTGCCATTTTGGTTTCTATGGTAGCACGTGGTTGCTATGTGACCCAAAGGCTTACAACAAGACGGGGTATGTTCGGGGATGTGTTTCTTTGTACAAGAGTAATTTTCCTATTCGTAGAATTACCACAAACAACCCGAGAATCCCTCCAAATCACCAAAACGACTTTTTTTACTACGGATTCTTCAAGAATCATTTTAGGACCGCCATACCTTATATTTTAATAGTACCACGTGGTGCTATAGTACCGAGAGGCCCCGGGGGTAAGTTCGATTGAATAGGAGTAATTTTCTGGCTCGGATATTTCGTAGAATTATCATAAACAACCCGATAATCCCTCCAATCACAAAAGACGACTTTATTTGATACGGATTCTCCCTTTTATCGGCTTAGTACGTAGTGCTATGATACCGAGGGATCCCGAGGTGAGTTCGATTGAACTAGAGTAATTTTCTGGTTCGGATTTCCCCAGAATCCCATTTTTTCTGCCTATTACAGATGCTACTCTAACCCTAGAAGTTCATATAGTCCACACTATCTCTGGTTCCATCGTCCAAGTCTTATAATCATCAGTGCTTGATGTTACGTAACCAGTATGCATAGTTATCTCCTTTGTGTATAATGAAAGTCTATGTGATTCCTAAAGCCAAGCATCTATCGAGCAGTTACAGATAAGTCATTGCTCGAACGATTCAAACCCCATCGATCAAATAAGCTGTCGAGCAATTGCTCGTTCGAGTGACTCGCACATACGACTCTTAGCCTCATTTCGGTATTTGAGGATACCTATGATCTGGTATTGTATTATTTGAGGATACCCGCCGAGGATACCGTCTGGAGAATCCCTTTTTTGTCGTATGAGGCCATGAGGGCTATGAGAAAAGCCCTCAATGAGGTCTAATTTACTATCCCTCTTAGCCTCATTTCGTTTGAGGCCACGAGGGCCATGAAAAAATCCCTCATTGAGGTCTAATTTACTATCCCTCTTAGCCTCATCTCGGTATTTAACAGCCATATCCCGTGGCACCCCAATTTCAGCACCCCTTTTTGGAAAAAAAACGTCTGGCCCTTCGGCACCTCTTTTTAGTCGTATAAGGCCATGAGGGCTATGAGAAAAGCTATCATTGAGGCCTCTCCGCCTCATTTCGTTTGAGTCCATGAGGGCCATGAAAAAATCCCTCAGTGAGGTCTAATTTACTATCGCTCTTAGCCTCATCTCGGTATTGAACAGTCATATCCCGTAGCACCCCAATTTCAGCACACCTTTTTGGAAAAAAACGTCTGGTCTTCGGCATCCCGTTTTAGTCGTATGAGCCCATGAGGGCAATGAGAAAAGCCCTCAGTGAGGTCTAATTTACTATCCCTCTTAGCCTCATTTCATTTGAGGCCATGAAAAAATCTCTTAGCCTCGTTTCATTATTTAATGATACCTATGACCCAGCTCCTAGACAGCTCCTATAAAGGTAGTCTTACCAACGACTTCCATCTTATCTCCAAAGGTCCAAGGCCACTACTTGTCTATGGTCTATCTGTCCTATCATTAGCTTATACAGCAGTCTTGTGCCATTGTGGCCTTGTATCAGTACTATTGGCTATACTATCATCCATTAATATTGACTTGTAACACTACTTCCTAGCTATACCTTCGCTGAGGCCTTCAAAATGTTCAGATTGCTCCATTTCCCCCGTATAACACGTATACACGGAGACAGGCTATATAAGGAATTCCGTAATTGGGATTCCTAGCCGATCCCGTAAAGTTGGATTCCCCGCTGGGGTATTCCAGCCCCCACTCTCCCTCAGTCGAAAACTGTTTCATAATTCCCCCATTGGTGTCAAAAACTGTTTCATAGTCAAAAACTGCTTCATTAGTCAAAAACTGTTTCATGGTAGTATAGAAGATATGAATCGTGTCGCAATACCCGGACTTTTGTTGGAGCAAAACCGGACTTTTGCCAAAGCAAAACCTGATTTTTGCCGGAGCAATTTTTTCATTCGGCAAGTGATATACGTACAACACATATTAGTCCCACTGTAGTTACGTATGTATGGGCATGGTATGTATTCTTTATGTACGCACAGACAGAGCTTTGAGTATGTAGTATCGGTACGTGACAGAAAATTTATAGGAAAGGGAAAATTTTTCTTGAAATATTTCCCCACGAAACGGTTGACGGTACTAATGATATCGTGACGCCATATACATAGGTAAACAATACATACCATGCCCGTGCATACGTAACTACAGTGTAACTTAAAATTACTCTACATATATCAGTTACTGGATGCAGTTCTGAATGAAGCCGTGGTTTTACACCAGAAAACGTTGCTCTGACAAAAGTCTGGTTTTGCCCCGGCATTAGTCGGAATTTCCTCCCAATAGTCCGGGTAATTGGGTTCTACTAAGATACTACTGACAGTATCAGTAATAAGCTGGTTCTGTGTTAACATATAAAACGTTCCATTACAATAACTCAACGTTACTGATATATTTCATTTGGAATGTCTTACATTGTTATTCGACTAAATCACAGATTACCCCCTTTTGGGGTACGCTCACAACCTGTTAACTCTTTAGGTAACGTGATATCCAAAGCTGGACAGGGCCATGCATAAAAAACAGCTCCCTCGACGAGGGATCACAAGCTATGCTTTTGAGGCGACGTTTTTGTCAGTGTCGCAGGTAAGTTTGTAGTTATTTTAAACTTTGTCTCAAAAATTATATATTGTAATCCGTCAGTGGAACGAGCTCGTTCCAACGAAGGATCAAAAACTAAGTTTCTACACCACATTTTTTGACAACGTCGCAAAGCTTCTCCTTATTAGAATGTTCTGTAATACTCAATCGATTGACAAAAAGCTTAACCAACATTTATTAGTTTCGTATTATTATTACCACTTAGGACCTTCTCTAGACTATTAATTTAATTTTTAAGACGTTTCGAATAGCATATTTTTACTAAAACGCCGGGCCGCCAGGCGATAATGAAAAGCGTCGGTCATTATCGATCCGTCGATCCGGCAACTAACCGGAAGCTAGATCTATTACTCTGATTACGTCCTTGAACTTCCGCCCGAGAGAATTTGTTTTGAATAAATGATTTAAATATTTATTCCGTTTTATTGACACTATTTAAATGGAGTATGTGTCATGCTGTATTAAAATTTGAAAAACAAAATCTTGCAGCAATATCTCTGCTAACCTATTTCATTCTTTCACTGAATCCTGATTGGGTCAAATGGCCAAATATATTGTAATAGTAATAACATGATTTTTATCGGGCGTAACAGTTTTTTAACGACTACCTCTCGGGCCTCTAATATACCCTTGGGCTGTTGATCATTCCAGCAGGGTCAGTGATAAACTTTAACGCCCTGAAAAAAAATCATGTTATTGTTCTAATATAACAATAACATGAGTTTGGAGAGTGTTACGGTTTATTATTACCACTTTATAGGGCGCTCCTTGGGTTATTAAAATGATCTGAGGTGGACGATAAGACTCAATAACAGCCCGCAAAAATAGCGTTAATAATGAAAACGGCCCGCTAGCCCAGAATTGTGGGTAATTTATGTTCCGGAAAAATGACACTAATGTGCTCGAAATTTTGTTGTCCATTTATTCTAACAAAACGGATTAAACAAGGATTTATTTCGGATTATTAACTTCATTTAGGATTTAAAGGAGGTGGTGAGTATTGATACGATAAATAATCTCATTTTGTAAATAACGGCGTGAATTTGTAGTTAAAGCGCTTCAGCCAAATTCCAGCAATCCTATTTTCGAGTCATCCAAATAAATTGAACTCAACTTTGAACTTTGACCTTTGTTTGTGAATAAACAGACGACAATCCGATTCTTCTATTTCTAAATCAAAAATGTCTACAGTGGCTTGAAATGGCGTTCTTTGGTAAGTGGTAATAATAGTAATAACATATTCCCTTTCGGGCGTCATGGTACATTAACGGCCCTCGAAAAATGATTAACAGCCCTCGGGACCATTAACGGCCGTCGACTTCGTCTCGGGCCTTTAAGTGGCCCTCTGGCTGTTAATCATTTTTCTAGAGCCGTTAATGAACCATAACGCCCTCAAAAGAACATGTTATTGTTATATTAACGGCCCGAAAGGAATGAATAACAGCCCGAGGGGTTATTATCGGCACGAGACGAAGTCGAGGGCCGTTAATAAGCCAGAGGGTTGTTATTCATTTCTCGAGGGTCGTTAACAAACCGGGAAGCTCGACAAAATCATGTTATTTAACATGATCACAGTTAAGCTTGGTCCATTTACAATGCTCAATAACCAATTATTTAATAATATCACAGATAAGATTGTTCTATTTACAACGTTCTGCAATCAGTTATCTAACAATATCCCAGATAAATGTAATTTATGTATTAGAACAAACTATTTAATAATATCACAGATAAGCTTGGTCTATTTAAAATGCACACACAAGCATTATTTAACAATATCACAGATAAGCTTGGTTTATCTGTAAGGCCCCACAACTAATAATTTAACAATATCACAGATAAGGTTATTTTATTTACAATGTTCGGCGATCAATTATTTAACAATATCACAGATGAGCTTAGTCTGTTTGGCAACCATTTATATTTAGCAATATCACAGATAAATGCGGAAATAATTTAACAATATCACAGATAAGGTTATTTTATTTACAATGTTCGGCGATCAATTATTTAACAATATCACAGATAATCTTAGTCTGTTTGGCAACCATTTATATTTAGCAATATCACAGATAAATGCGGTTTGTCTCTAAGGCCCTACAACAAATTATTCAACAATTTTACAGATAAGCTTGGTCTATTTACAATGCCTCACAACCAATTATTTAACAATATCACAGATAGACTTGGTTTATCTATAAGCCTCCATCACTAATAATTTAACAATACCACAGATAAGCATGATGTATCTATGTGACCCTAAACATTTGCTCAAGAGAAAAATGTGGTTTATATATAAGGCCCCACAACCAATCATATCACTTCCGTCACAGACTGCAAAATCGTAAGGAGGTCGCTAAATTCAGTCATTTATTTACATTTCTGTTATCCCGTTGCCATGAATCCACTTTCATCCCGTTTATTAGAAATGCTTATATACACTTCTATACACCTTCTTTCTTTTCTTTTTCTCCCTTACTGAAAATTCTGTCACTGATGTCATCTCTTACGTCACTTATTTCTTCATGCTTACAAGTAAGTGTGATATTAACATTTAATATATCCACTCCATCATTCAATACGGATAATACCTAGTGGTCAACACAAAACAACTTTTATATTCGTATTTTCCAAAATTCTACATTCTGTTTGTTCGTATAGATGGCCAAAGTCAAACTTCACCTTTTCAAAAGACGTGTCAATTTACCTACACAGTAAAACTTACAGTTAAAATTTTTATAGAAGTATTGGCTATCAGCCGATGTTTACTTCTATGATAAATATCACTTAACTCTTTACTCGCTGAATATTTTCAAAATATTTTTCATCAAATATAGTCATGGCTGCTCTGAAGCAGCCATGACTAGATCTGATGAAAAATTCATCTAAATTTAACTCCGGAATTTACTGACCAAGAAGTAATGAAAACAATCTGATTTTTATGTTAGTACAGTCCTTTATTTCAGGTAGCAATCGTTTTAGTTACCTCTCAACCATACCCCTTTTTTGGTGTGCCTTCTCTCCAACATCAAGTTAAGGCTCGGTGATGACATGCGATGGCCGCATCCGTACGATAAGGACACAACACTCAACTATCCTCTGCTTTCTTTTGCTTTATACCATCTTATCCCATACCTGCATGTCGTGTCTTTCACTTCTCTCCAGCTACTTTGAAGCATGTTTATTGTATTGTAGATATAAAATGTTTTTTTTTTTTTTTTTTTTTTTTTTTGTTTGGTTTGTTCTTGTATATTTTTGTTAGCTGCCATTGAATGTTTTAGGAGAGGAACTTATATACGTTTAATAACTTGTGTTCCAATCCTTTTGTCAGTTTTCAATCTAATGACAATAAATATGTTTAAACTAAGTAAATTCCATTGACAGGGAAGAAGTTTGGTTAAATGTGCCCAAATTATATTTCTTTCAATGGCAAGAGATTGCGTGTCCTGAGTCGGAATAGTCGCCAGCAGCATGCAAAGAGTTAATGACTGTTACTTACCACTTGAAGTTTCATCATATGAAAACTAAAAAGTGGTGTTCATGGAGAGTGGATCAAACGTGTTTTCAGAACGATCGTACTCAGCTCTTCAATTCCCGTTTTGTCAAAATGGTATCGTCCGTTTAGAAATTAACCTTGTATTAGAGGAATCAATTTTGAGGTAGACTAATTAATATTTCTAATCTGTAATCTTTTTGAAAATGTCTGCCAACATAAGGCTTTTGATTTATCATAAGAATAGACCAATTAATGTATTTAACCCTAAGCCCTACGACTGTAGGTTAAAGATATAATTTGTTTATTCTGAATGAAAAATCTAAAGCCTTCTCGATTAATGAAGAGAGACTAATCACTTCCTCAGTTTTGCTCCAAGAACGAACAAAATACAGGCCGGCATTGCCAAAAGTAGTTTAATACGATATTTTCACCGTAATATTTTACGGTAGATGTACAGACAGCTGGTTACCAGTACCTTTACCATATTTTTAACGGTAATTGTTTACAGTGCATGGGTAAACTGAAACGTCTTACAACCCTTTAGCTAACCTATCGGCCAAAACCAGTCAGCGCTATTGACAAAAATCACCATTCAATTTTTATTATTTTTGCATTTCGTGTCTCAAAAACATAGCTTATGACCCCTCATTGGAACGAACTCGTAGACCTTTTTCCAATGAGGGTTTCACAAGCTATGTATTTGGCACAAAAAATAATTTTTGTTTGCAAGTGTCGTCTGCCTTTCGTTTTATGTAGTTGTTTAAAGTGCTAAGAATTAATTTCAATCATTGATAGTTATCAACAGAAAATAAAATTCTGGAAAGTATAGAATTGTAAAAGCTTTACAGTAATGGTTCCTGGTTTGTTTCGCTGTTACACATGTGCAAACGTTTCGAAGAAATTATATCCGCGATGCCATCTGTCGACTGCATTCAAAGACTCGGAAATAATTCTCCTTCCAGAACTTCATTGTTGGTTTTTTTCTTTTGACCGGCTTCTAGGATTATTCGTTTTTCACGTTTATTTGTAACTATGTGAGTTATGAGTTCATTCTGTTCGTTGAGGGATTGGAACTAGGGGTGAACGTTTTCTTATGTCATTTTCTTTCTTTCCTTTGCCCCGTGGTTGGATATTCAAATAGTTTGTTGAGCGCTTAATTACATGGAAAATACGGACTATGTTGTTAAAGATATGTTTCTGTGTGACATGCCTTTGTTATAACAGCAATTCAGACGCCGTGCACAACTTTAAACTGTGAACATTTCTGGAACTTATCTGTAAAAAAAAAATTACCAGTGAAACTGAAGGTAGATAAGAAGTTTATAATAAGAGCTTTGTTGAATATCCCCATCCGCCCGAAATACATTGGTGCACGCGTCACGAGTATGTTTGACGACATTTGGTGTTCAGGGGCGTGGCCGGGATGGGGGGGGGGATATTTTCCTGTTGCCAGTGGCAGCAGAAACATATTATAACCTTTCAGTTTCATTTCACCTCGAGTTGAGTTAAGTGTGTGTATTCCACATAGGCGAATTGCCGGGGTCTCCATAAGCGATGCAGTCTTTACACGGCGTGACATTCTTCGCCATCTTTGACGATGAGGCAAGTTCGACATCAACGCGACGAATTGGACTATTTCCGAGTTACCTGATTTATAGACTTTTATTGTTTCAACTTCAGCTGCTCCCAGAATGCTAAACGCAACATCTGGAAAAACACCGCCGTTGGCTGAGTGATATATTGATATTTGTTGAATTTAGGCCCGATGAGTGCCACACCTTTTGCAATTAGTCTTATAACATAAATTCAGATGGGCCTACTGTAATATAAATTTAATTTAGTTTAAGCCTGTAACCAAGGGCCTTTCGTACCGTTAGAGCGAACGCGCCTTTTTTCGCAGGTGCCAGAATCAGTTACGTGAAGGACCGTCACTTCCTTTGACCAGTTCTCGTGGCTAAGATAATCATGTTAACAGGAATCCACGGCGTTGTGCCCTTGGGCAAGGCACTGCATCCCGGTTGCCTACATGGGGGCACGATGACGTAGTGTACTAAGGCGTAATGCACGTCGATGGTGCACATGTCTTCAACCGCTGTAATCCTGCTTGAGCGGAGCTTGAACAGAGTTAGAATGTTGAGGAGCTGATAGTTGCTCGTCGATGCTCGGTGGTTTTCTCCGGGTACTCCGGCTTCCTCCACCCGTAAAACTTTGACGGTCACGACTAGCCATTGTGCATAAGTATGTGACCTTACATCCCAATACATAAATAAATAATAGGAAACCAAGGCCCTTGATGCTCGTTGACATAGTTATTTTTGCCACTGTAACTGGCGACAGCTCCGTAAACTGGCCGCACCGAATGGCTCGGAATACCCCCCCCCCCCCCCCCCCCGATAATATTCGTCAGGCAATATTTTGTTATGGGAATGCCGAATTTGTCTGTTGATAGAAATCAAATCATTCAGAATGGTACGCTGCTTTTTTATTCGACATTCACGATCAACTTTTTATGTATCGTATGTGCGATAACACACATCACAAAACTGAATGCACGACTTTTTACATACTCTCGGACCGCCATTTATATCCTACCTGTGAGGAATCCGACACTGTTACAGGCTGTCTGTTTATCCACTTTTCGAGACGTTTGTACACAGATTACCATTACTTAAATGTGATGTCCCTTAACTCACAAAGATGAACAGATATTCTTTCGGGCTCCAATCATAGGTATTCAAATAAATAAGTATCTAATTCTCCTCAAACGTCCAGGAGAACCCTGGAAGTGGAACGTGCTTGTGTACAGCGGTAACAAGTTCTGCTTTACTGGTAAAATAGGACGCGGAACCAACGCTTGGGTATCCTCTAAAGTGGGCAGCACAGGCATAAACGATTTGCTAACACGCCTTCATAGTTATGATGTGGTCATGATATAGCCAATTATTATGCCAGCCCTTGGGATCAACCAATCAGAGTGGACAAATGGCGGCGGCCTGCGAAACCATATCAGGTCGATGATGACGTCACTGGTGACCCAATATGAAATCAATATTAGGTGTGTATCACCATATCGTTTTTAGAAATAAAATACAATTTCCGCGTCTCCAAAATGGCAATCTTACAGCAAACGTTCCGAATCGTCCGTTGAATGTGATTGAAGTTTCATTAAACTCACCTGAACAAAAAGAAATAATCTGCTTACAACATGTGTCCCATATTGAGAAACTTATTTCGATCGATAACCCCATATTGGCAATTGGTAAATCGTACCGATCGACAATCACTTCAGCACGAAACGATTGCTAAATAGAGTTACTCCCCTTACATTGTAAACTTACGTCTGCTTGTTTATTTTCACAAATAAATTATCGGGCCGATTAAGTAATTCATTGCGAAAAATAACTTTTCAAAAAGTTCTCTTAAAGAGAGACGATGACCCAGCAGTCTCTCTTACAGTACAGGTCGGAACAAGTTATTGGATAGCCGCTATGAGCCGTCTGCCTATCTTTCTCTTCCTACGCTGATAACAACGGGGCTGACATCATTTTCTGGAAAGTTCTCCGTTGGAGCTTTCCAGAAGATGATGTGGGCGTGTAGTCTTGTCAGTGCCATGGGTGCGGTACATTTTGCCTTGCAGTGTAAAAACCCTGTTATAACTTGTTGCTATCTCCAACTATTTTACCATTCCCACCTCACCCCATTACTAATCCAGTCACTCGCGTCAATTCTCTGTTAGCAGTTGTTTTATTTAGACACTGGGTTTGTACTATACAGCAACAACGATAACAACAGCAGCAACAAAATTAAAACAAAATTAATGCAAATTCAATAAGAAAAGAGAGCAATACATGCAAATGTATATTATACTTTGCCGTTGTTTGCTTCTCTATCTTCATGTTAAGTGTTGCTTGATGCTTCAACAGATGCGTTCTGCTTTGGCAAACACAACAGAAGTAAATTAGTTCTTAACCTACCGAAAAGCAATAAAATGGTATGAAGGAGAAGCAAAAATAGGAAAAAAAAAATTTTTTTTTTTTTGCGAAGGTAAGCCAATGCTGCTTTATCGGCAGCCACGGCTTCTTTTGGCAAACAATTTCTAAAACTTACAGGAAAATAATATATACAATGAATATAACTTGTCCCTCAACCAAATTCGTGAAAGTGTTTTTTTGTTTTTTCGTCGTATTAAGAATCGGCTGCTGATATGACAGCCACAACTTTCCCCGGTTAATAATATCTGTAACTCAGGAAGAAAATTGGGAAAAATAGACAGCGTGAATATTAGCAGTCTTTCAATTCAATTAATTTTCCACGTGATGCGACTTGGCTGCAGTATCGGCAGCCATGACTTAATTTGGTGATTAACTTCTGGATTAATCATAGTATGCTGCCTGCTTAAAAGTTGTTGTTCTCGCAGTTTCTGCCTGAGCCTAATATACACACGCTCCTGGCTGCTGTTATGCAGACACACCTATATATATTTGTAAGTGACCTAATTGTGTCTCTTCCAGTTTCAAGCTAAGGTGAAAACGTACGCCAGACTTTGTTGCTACTATCCTTGTGGCTGCTGCATGGAAGCCAGACCAGTACTCATACATGCAAATAAAATCCATCAAAACCTTGTTCATTCCAGCAGTAAAATGTTAATCTTGTTTAAATTTCAGCCTCCTTTAACCTAATTAACACTTTGGAATCTAGTTGTCCTGAAACGGTATCGTCTTTGTGTACACTGACGGTGAACGGATTGCGTATGTTGTCTGACCCCCCCCCCCCCACCCCCACCCCACCATACACACATTTTATGTTGGACTGAGACCATGTTCCTTCACCTACAAAGAGGTGAGCGATACTGTCGGGAGTTGGGGTTATGAGGGTTAATAACCACACGAACAATGTCGTCTTAACTCACATTTGGCTATGGCCCGGCTGCTCCAAAGCAGCCAAGTCTGAATTGTTGTTATTGTTGTGTAAATAATTAACCATTTCGTTGTAATGTAATTCAGCTGTACAGAAACCCACCTGAGTATCCAAGGAGGCTCAGACTCTTTTTGGAGTAATATGTATCCACAGGCAAGGTGTAATACTTCATTATTATTTTTTTATTATTTTTTTTGTTTGTTTGTCTATTGTAAAATCTCACATCCTGATTTCCTCAAATTAAACACCATAAATGCTCCTTTTAAAATCCATTAGCACAACACTCCTCTGAAATGGCAGTTTTATTTTCAAAACAAAATAGATCAACACTAGTTAACGACAGTTCCCAAGTAAATTAAGTAATTAATCCTCTCCTCTGCAAGGTGATATTCCCACAAACCCTGGCATAACAGTAGAACGCCTGTTTTGATGAGTAACACTATTCTGTTGTTACGTGTAAAACACAAGGAATGTCGACCTGAGACTGACTCAGTTTACAATATCTGATTGCAAGGATACTGCCAGGTTCGATAAAAATTTGTCAATTGCACTGATTTGAACTCGAGGGAACAACGCGATCTCCAACTTCTGATCAGTGAGTTACACATATTTTCAAACACGGCAAGGGTGTGATAAACATATAATCTAATCCATTTAATTGCACCCTGAATGTCTGCTTCATTTTTTCCAATCCGTGAAGCTCCAAATATATATATGTACATGTATATATATAAATATAAATGGTTTCGTCGATTTGCTGTCGTGTTTCGGAGGTTTCTCCCTTCTAAGCCGCTTGGAGGGGAGTGATCTCCCGGGCATGGCGGCTGATTGACGATATTATATGGGGTGCTTGGCGAAGGGTATACATATAATTAAGGTAGCCGTGTAGGTCTCGTTGGCGTATGGAATGTTAGTGGGTGTAGCATCTTGAATACCTATTTTGGTTATTTACTAAAATGGGTCTTCGGGGTGTGGCACTTGCCGATATTTTATACATATATATATATATATATATATATATATATATATATATATATATATATATATATATATATATATATATATATATATATATATATATATATATATATATATATGTATGGGCTTCATCGATTACATTTTATCGGTTTGTCGGGTTGCCGTCGTGTTCTGGGGATTCTCCCTTCTGGGCTGCTTTCATTTCTGACTCATCTTTGAGTCAGAGGTGGGAGCCGCGTGGAGGGTAGTGGTCCCCCGGGCATGGCGGCGATTTGACAGGGTTATATTATATTTGTATATATAAGGAGCAAAAATTGGAACCAAAATGTCAGTAAAGCGACCCACATCATTATATCATCCATCCCAGGGCCGCCCGAAAAGTGGGACATGGGGGATCAATTGTCCCTTGCCCTGAAGACAGCTTCCATACCTTAATGGTAAAAGTGGGGAAAACGCCCAGAAATAAGGCTCCCCCGCCCCCGCGTCTTGATGCTTCCGGTGGCCCCGCATCATCCACCCGGTTAAACCACATCACCTACACCCGCCCTCAAAATCGATCTCAATATGCTTAAAGCTACTTATTTGTGTACAATAGTTTGTATAGCTCATATTATTTATCTTTTTCTCTTCATTGATGTCCCTCTATGCTTTTCCGATTTGGATCTGTGTCTGAAACAAGTCTGAAACAAACTCTGGACAAAACTAAACATGACCAGATGACGCCCGCGCACTGCAGCTACCTACCATATAGTGTCTTACACTCATATCACAATGGGGATTGAAATAACACAATATAGGCAGTCGGTGGGCGTCTTCTACAACTCCATGTACTCCAAAGTAAAGGCCTGTTATGGACGCTACACTGCGTCATCGTACGCAAATATCTTGTTTTTGCTCACAATCTTTCTATTTTCTATTTCTGTCGTCATGAACCTAATAATCGTTCGATGTGGAGGCATCCAAGAAAATCCCGGCCCTACAAACACATCAGTTGCCGAATCATTTACTGTAACAATACTAAATTACAACATTCGGAGTATTCGTCACAAACTGCCTCTTCTTATTGATGATATTGACGATTTTGAAATACTTTGCTTCACGGAAACTCACCTTGACGATGAGTATGATATTAGCAATATTTTATTACCTAACTTTTCAATTCCTTTCACGCACAACAGGAACCAGTTTGGTGGTGGCATCGCAGTGTATTTCTCAGACAAAATTTATCACAAGCAAATAGACCGTCTCTCGTTCAACGACGACATTCTCTGGTTCGAGGTTGGAACCAGCCACAAATTTCTTTTATGTGTGACGCACAGGTCTGAGAGAGAAAGTATTACAGAATATTGGTGTAAATTAAGAGAGAAAATTGATCTTGCACGAACCATTAACCCGGCAATAGTTATTACAGGAAATATGAACTCTGATCTGAAGCCTCAAAGTAAACTGTACTCTCTCATTACATCGTTCAACCTAAACAGCGTAATAACGGAACCCACCAGAGTAACTACCACGTCGCAGTCACTGCTAGATCCGATAATTGTAAGTGACACAGTCAGCGTGGTCAATTCAGGAACACTTGAACTGGGGTTATCCGATCATAGAGCTACATATGCCCACATTTCTCATTCACATCACAGCAAATCTGTGACCACACGCGACGTTGGCTTTACAATAAAGCCAATTTCGAAAGAATGAATATTATGATAGCTGAAACAAATTGGGAAAATCTAACATGTAAAGCCCCAACAGTAAACGATTCTGTATCCAACTTTGTTTCTGAATTCTTGAAAATAGCACAACATTGCATTCCCAATTCCACAATAACAGTGCGAAAAAATGACAAACCATGGTTTGACAGCGCCATTAGGAGAGAGCTACGCCACCGTGACCGACTAAGGAAATCAGCCTTCAAAAATAATAAGGCCCAACTATGGGCAAAGTATAAGTCAGCCAGGAACAAGGTCAACAACATGAAAAAAATTGCCAAAAATGCGTATTTGGAAAAAGTTGACGATTCCTTATCTCATGATACGGAACCTCGGCAGTTTTGGCATGTTGTTAAGAAGTTTTTGAACAACTTTTCCAGCTCTGCGGGCATCCCCTATCTCTTGCGTGTATCTGATGAGGGCTGTGAAATAATCGAAAATGACACAGAAAAAGCAAACATCCTAAAGGAGACTTTTATTATTAACAGTGAATTAAACAGACATTCCAAAAAACTCCCACCCTTTATACGTAGATGTTCACAATCCATAAGTAACATATCTTTTTCTGAACAGGACATTATCGACATTCTAAAAAGCTTGAAAACCAACAAGTCAAATGGTTACGATGGAATAGGCCATAAAATGTTGAAGGAAACAAAGTTTTCTTCAGTAGACTGCTTTTCCTTCTTTACAAGAAATCCCTATCAGAGTGTGCCTACCCAGACCAGTGGAAATTAGCTGATGTGATTCCACTTTTTTTTAAAAAAAAAAAAAAGGGGGGGGGGGGGGGCAAATACGACCCCAAAAATTACAGGCCTATATCCTTATTATGCTGTATTGGGAAAATCATGGAACGAGTTGTTTTTAAAGATATTCATAAATACTTCCTTAATAACAGGTTATTTTACAAATTTCAATCTGGATTTTTGCCGAACAATAGTACCGTATTCCAGTTAACAGAAGTCTATCACAACCTTTGCAACGCAATAGACAAAAACATGCAAACCTGTGGCGTTCTCTGTGATATTTCCAAGGCTTTTGACAGGGTGTGGCACAAAGGATTAATTTTTAAACTAAAGCAGTATGGCATTTCTGGTCCACTCCTACGATGGTTTCATAGTTATCTTACAAACCGAAGGCAAAGAGTGAACATTAACGGCTGCAAATCGGATTATAATGATATAGAAGCTGGAGTCCCACAAGGTTCCGTTCTTGGCCCGTTTTTATTTCTCGTGTTCATCAACGACATAGCCGACTATATCGAGTCTGTTGTTCGACTGTTCGCCGATGATACTTGTCTGACAGAGTCATCTTCTGATACTCAAAGAATTCAGTCTAAAATGAACACCGAACTCCAAAAAATTAACAAATGGGCTGACACGTGGCTGGTCACATTTAATGCTAAAAAAACTAACGTTGTACTATTTACACTCAGCAGGGATGTTATATTTCCAAATATTGTTTTCAACAGCGAAACATTAGATTTTGTTGCTGTCCACAAACATTTGGGGTTATCTATCCAATCCAACTTAAGTTGGGAAGCTCATATTGATGATATCTGTAAAAAAGCTTGCGCAAGACTTTCTCAGTTGAAAAAATTGAAGCACATTTTTAACCGACAGATCCTGGGAAAGATGTATAATGCTTTCGTACTACCAATATTAGAGTACGGTAGTCCTGTTTGGCGCGGTGCTCCGCAACATTTAATGAAGCGCCTTGAGGATATACCTTGCGATGCCGCACGAATCGCATCGGGCCTGACACGATCAGTATCACGCGATCGCCTCTTGTTAGAAGTTGGGTGGAATAATCCAGAAACAAAAAGACACGTTCAAAAGATGTGTATCTTTTACAAAATCATACACAACGGTGCGCCCGATTTTCTCTATGAACTTCTACCACCACGGGTTTGTGACACATCGTCTTATAAGCTTCGCAATTCGTCAAATTTTATGCCTTACAACATGCGAACTGAGCTATTCAAACGATCATTCTTTCCGTCTTGCACGGAAACGTGGAACAATTTACCCCAATTAGTGCGAAATTGCTCATAGCTTACTGAATTCAAAAAACTCATATCGCCCCCCCCCCCGTATGCAGACCATCTGCATATTTCTCGCATGGTTCTAGAAAACACAATATCATTCACAGTAGAATTAGAACCGGTTGTAGTGATTTGAAAAGTGATAAATTCCTCAATTACATCTCTGAATGTCCATATTGTCCACATTGTATAACTGTTGTTGAGGACGCAGAACATTATTTCCTTGTCTGCCCATCTTATTCAAACGCTCGTAACGCTCTTATTGGTAATTTATCAAATCTTAATATTACTCTGAATTCGGTGGATAATCTGCTGTACGGTGATCCGGTGTTAGAAACCCAAACTAACACTTCGATTTTTAAATTTGTACAACAATTTATTTGTAGCACTGGGAGGTTCGATAACGAGTTTCCCATCTAGTAATATTTTAAAACAATGCTGACTCAAGGTATCCACTTGAATATAGAATACGCATAGAGGGGTCACAGAATGGACGCGTCATCGGGGTGACGTTGGGCCAGCACATCGGTACACAGATTGTGTAGTCACGATGATAGTCACGGTTGCGCTGTTTGTGGCCTGAGTCGCTGACGCGGCGTTTTCTCTACCTTTTGTGTGATTCAGCATGGATCTAATGAGACACGTCCCTAAGTTGTAGTACAGAAGGCGAAGAAATGATTATTATTATTATTATTATTATTACTATTATTATTATTATTTTAACACATCCTAATCATAACACCGCCCAAGCGGCCTTTGGCTTTGAATATTAATTGATTCAAATCGAGAGAGATACAGAATGCAAAAGGGACATCAACAGCTTTTCTTTCTTTCTTTCTTTCTTTCTTTCTTTCTTTTTTTTTCCTTTCTTTCTTTCTTTCTTTCTTTCTTTCTTTCTTTCTTTCTTTCTTTCTTTCTTTCTTTCTTTCTTTCTTTCTCTTTCTTTCTTTCTTTCTTTCTTTCTTCCTTTTTTCTGTCTTTGTTTAGTGCTACATATTCATATTTATTTATACACATACACACATATATATATCCAAACCCATTCAAATAGTTTATTTTACATTTATGAATTTCAAAAACTTGTTTGTTTCGCCATTGTAACATTTTCTGTATTCATGTTATGGGAGCAGAGGTTTTTACTAAGTGGAAAGCACTTGTCCTCCCATCCCTTTTTGCTCAATAGTTATGGCAAATAAAAATATGTTTAAAGTATTAAGTAATTTATTTATTTATTTATTGGTGTTTAAGGTCACATACTTATGCACGAGTGGCTAATCATGACCGTGACAGTTTTACGGGTGGAGGAAGCCGGAGTACCCGGAGAGAACCACCGAGCATCGACGAGCAGCTGCCAGCTCCCCAACATCGTAACTCCGCACTGCAGCACAGGCAGGTTTAGATTGGTTGACGATTAAGTAAAGGTACATACCGAATTTTGTTCCTTGACATAATAAATACGTTATTGGATGTTTAGTGGTGGGATATGGTGTCATGTGAGGCTCAGTGAGATCGGATAACGCCTCGTCTAATATCGATCTCACTTCGCCTCACATGACACCATATCAGACCACTGAATATCCTGTAACTTATATACTACTCAGTTTGCTAAGCTCCAAGTACATCCAACTACCTGTTTTACGTTTTAGTTGAAATATTGTAATGAAAAGTGTATATGTTTTTTTATTTAATTATATCTTTAATGATTTAAGTACAGAAATTAAGATTTTATTTGTGTTTGACATTATTTGTTAGCTTTTGAATACGATAACCATGGAAAATGGATATTATTGGTGAAAGAGGAAATTTTTCAATATGCCAAGAGGTTGATGGAGCGAACTGGTATGGCTTCAATATCGAGTATGAGACCCATTAGTGTTAATTTCAGCTTGACAACGCCTTCTCATGCTCCCAATCAGATTCCTGGTGGTCCTTTGTGGGATGTTGTTCCATTCTTGGACCAGCGCGGCCCCCAAGCTCCTGGACACTTCTTGGCTGAACTAGACGGGCTGAAATTGCAAGCTGCAACTCATTCCAGACATGTTCGATTGGATTGAGGTCAGGGGATCTTGCTGGCCAGTCCATATGCTCAATTCCCCCCCCCCCCCCCCTGTCGGTACTCCCCGACAGCATGGGCAACATGAGGACGGGCATTATCGTGCATCAGAATGAATCTATCACCCACTGCACCTGCATACAATCTGACGTGGACATCCAGGATCTCATCAATATACCTTTGTGCAGTCAATGTACCATGTTCAAGGACACAAAGCTCTGTACGTCCATCCCAGCTGATGCCGCCCCAGACCATGATTGACCCTCCACCATAGCGGTCATGCTCAGCAATGTTGGCTGCATGGAATCGCTCTCCTGGTCTTCTCCATACCCTAGAACACATGTGTTGTCTAGGCAGTACCTTGACTCATCTGTAAAAAGGACAGGTCGTCGATCTTCTCTGGTCCATCTAACGTGATCCATGGCCCATTTCTGATCTTCATACAAATGTCTTCTTACATTTGCATATGCCTTATTCAATCATTAAATCACAAGGGTTTGTGTTGAAATGAAGATTGAATACCCTACACATGTCATGTACATGTGGACAGTACACGAAAACATCATGAAAATCAAGGGGTACATGGTTTCCATGACTGTCACAAAAAGTCTGCCTGTCAAGAGAGCTAATGTAAACACTTGGGACCATCTCAATACATTCCCCAATCATATCCACCAAAAATATCGCAAATATGTCACAATAAAATTTCACAATGATGTGTCAAACAGTTGGTGCTTAGCAAACTTTGAGTAGTATAGTATGCAGAACTAGGCCCTATACACTGTCACAATTAGTGGAACTGTGCGACGTTATCTGAAACTAAAACTGTTCACTAGTACCTTTCTACTTTTCTTGTGGTTGATCGTTGTGTATTATCCCTTTTTACCATCTCTCATTTGTTCTGCGCATTCAAAATTATTTCAAAAATTGGCTCTGTTCTACGCTTGACTTTTTTGCATTTATTACTATTTTATCATGTACATATGTATGTTTGCTTCGCTCTGCACCGGTCCTTGTTTTATTGAAAACAACTGTGATGAGTCTTCTTTGATAATATGCTACTCACATTTTGCTAAAGACCACTTCCAATTCTTCGAGATAATTTGTACATGAAATGAAAATGTGTACATTTTTTGTTCGTTTATTAATTGTGGAGCAATGGCACTTTTAACAGACTGGGTCATATCAGATTGTACAAATGTACGGGTAGAGGAAGCTAGTGTTCCCATAGGGTAGCACTCAACAATGCTGATTAACTATTGAACTATCTAATTTATCAGGCTCGCACACGCAGAGTTAGCATTAGCTGAAGGCAAGTGAAGCTTGGGGATACAACGCGTGGATCATAGATGTACAACATGCCAACGTAACACTTACCTTCAAGCAGTGCTAACTGTTTGAAACAGGATGGTAAATTAGAAAGCCCGAGAGTTACTCATCATTGCTCAGTGGTTCTTTACTGGTACTCCGACATCCCCACCAGTACAATTGTCTGACATGATATGATACAAGGTGATGAAAGTGCCGCTAAACCCTAATGAACAAATAAATAAACACAAAACTCTACACATTTGACCTTTTTTGTATCAGATATGTGGACGGACAGGAGCGATCTTCAGCAAAGTGTGAGTAATATATGTAGTAAACAAACTCTCAAAGATTTGGTCACATCGAGTCTCGATTGAGCAACCTATCTCACGTTGATAAAAAAATGAAAAAAACTGACCGTTAAAAAAAATATATATATAAAACATTAAAAAAAATAAGAATACAAAAAATAACTTTTTTTCATTAAAGAAAAAAATAAAATAAAATAAATAAAACAATGTTTCTACACATCGGAGATTCGAAGCGAAGGGACAAGCAGGTTCGCGAATTAATACGGAGTAAGAAGAATATTCAGGCGCAGGATAGGGCCAGGCGATTGGGAGAGACGGCGTTGAGACGAGAGACGACCAAGTTGTTCAGACCCGTCACCGATGTTCAGGAACGAGTCAGGAAAGAGATCGTCGAGGAATTGACACCCATAAAAGAAGGTTCTCAGAGGATGGCTTCGCTCCCCGGTAGTTTTGTACGAGAACTTTCTCCGATTACATTCCGACGAGAATCCACACCGATTCTAGTCGGAGTAGCGTCTATAGCGAAACTCCGACAGGAATCGAGACCGATCCAAGTAGCGTCGATAGTGGCGACGCTTCGAGCATTGTTAGCAGCGTCAGATCTGACAATGATAGTAGTAGAGAAAACCGTGAAAAAGATTCGATGTATGGATTTTGTCACGATGACGATAACATTTTCGTGGGTGACACGGAAATATCGCGCGAAGACGACTATTTGATCCTTGATTCGAACAGGTACGAAATGACCGACGGACTGTATAATCTGCTCACTTACAAGAAACCCAGAGATTACACCGATGAGGATTACCAAAATTACAGACACATTCTGGTTCAGACCCACGCAATGAAGAAGAACAACGACCCCAAAGAGACGAGAACGAAGGGTAGGAGAGGTTACAAGTGGAAGCATGTGATGGAACCCATATGGAAGGATACTGAGCGATTTGTGAGATCGATGACTGCCTTGTCGGAGAGACTGAGATTGTTGATGGCTAGCAGAGAGGCCTGTAACACTGGAGTGGATAACGAGATAGTGAGTGAGTGTGTGCGACGAATTGTTGAGGCAGAAGGTCTTGACTAGGAAGAATTATAAAGAGTTGATGAACCGTTTAAAATAATAAAAATGGTAAGAGAAAAGAAAAAAAAATATATTAAGTAAATAAAAAAAAATATATATATATTCAAAAAATAATAATAAAAAAAAAGAATTTTAAAAAATGTTAATAAATAACAGGAGATACGCTATATCTTATGTCTACGGTGGATCAGGCATCGTAGATTCGATGATGCGATTTTTAACTCGTAAATTCACTGGCGATGCCACGAAACAGATCGCCTCGAGCGCTCTCAAAACTGGAAAGAAGGCGGCGATCGATGTGGGTAAGAAAGCGTCGACCGAAGCGAGCGGTAGAATAGCTTCGGAAGCTGGCAAGAGAGGCGCCGACGCGTTGATTAATAAATTGATAACTCCACCACAACCACCTGCCAAAGGATCGAGAATCGAATCGAGACGTTGGGGAGACTTCTATGACATCGTACCGATACAAGACTTAGCTAAAATGTCGAAAGGATCGGGATTGAAAGTGATTTATAAATAAATAAAAACACTTTTTATAAATAATATAATATAATATATATATAAAAATAGGAATCAAAATAAAAAAAATAGAAAAAAACATAGTTAAAAAAACTGGATATCTAAGACATGTCTTGGAATGACGCGATGACCAAGAGGTTGAATGATGGGTTCTTTCCCAAGAGCATAAGAGGTCTGATAGTGAGAAAATCTAATTGCGGAAAGACCAATCTCTTGATTAATCTATTGGATTATGACAGATTATTCGTTTTCGGCAAGAGTCTCTTTCAACCGGAATACAGATTGCTTCGAGAGCGCATGAATCGTAAATTACACAAGGACATCATAGCGAGAATCTTCGACAATCAAGACGAATTCGAAGGACACGAGACTTCGAATATATTGGAAGGGGCGGCGAGAGAATTGACTAGGCGAAACGCCGAGTGTTCGAATGTGGAATGTCTGTTTTACGAGAACGCCGACGACGTTCCTAATCCCAGACAGTTGAAGTCAGAGAATAAGAATCTCAAAATCTTCGATGATCTGCTGTTGGAAAGACAGAATCGATGCGAATCGTATTACGTTCGAGGACGTCACAGCAACGTGGATTGTTTCTATTTGTCTCAGAGTTATTTTCGACTGCCCAGCCAGATGATAAGGGAGAATGCTAATTTTCTGTGTGTCTTTCGTCAAGATCTCAAGAATCTCAATCACATCTTTGGTGGAGATCATGTGGCCAACGACATGAGCAGGGAAGAATTCAGGAGATTCTGTAAGAAGGTGTGGGACAAAGGACTTCACAATTTCGTGGTGATCGATTTGACAGAGTTTGAGGATAAAACCATTCTTAGTGAAATCCACGATCGGAAGTACAATCTTTTGATCTTCGGTGTGCCTGATAAGGATGATGAAGATACATATGCAACCGTGGAAACCTTTATCGCAACCGATCTGAAAATGGACAGCACTGCCGCGTCAAATATAGTGAATAGGGCTGTAAACGTTCATAGACTCCCACATTCAAGGTTCGGCAGTACAAACTCCAACACCAACCCTAGAATGGGTAATGACAGGGACAAACAACAGGTTTTAAAGGCAGCACCCAACTTGAGAGGGACAAGAAAGAGCGTTAGGACAGACCTACCTCCAGCCCTCAAAAGGGAGAGGGGGGGGGGGGGGGGCTTTCGAGCCTAGCCTGTAGACTGAGAGTAGACAAGGGCTACAAGACAAGGATTCGTGTGTCTGGTGTGAGAGTGATTCTTGAGGTGAAGGAATCCGTCACATCAGCATGGAAAGAGTACAGAGACTAGATAAGCAGATATTCAGACCCGCAGCCACATAGTGCCCAGATATCCAGCTTATTGGTATACAGTCGAATCCACTTAACTGGATATCTCGTAATACACTTAATTAAATATCCATGTTAACTGAATATTCACCATAGGCCCATAAGTCCAGTAGAAATTTGACCTGTTATTGGCATATAGGTTCCTGTTAATAGTATAAAAGTAATATTCTACCATGTGGAGATATTACCATAATAACCACAGAATCCTCCTCGTTTATGCACCCAATTGGCCTCAGTAATCAAAAACTACCAATTAGTCTGTTATGTCCTGGTTGAGGGACCTCAATGGGCTCCTTCAGACAAGATAAGATGGTATAAAAACTTGTTTATCTCTACGAATACAGAAACATAACACCCCTCTTAAATGAATATTGTTAACTGAAGAAATAAAATTGTAACGTCTCGTGAAAAAACATAATAATAATTCCCCTTGTTTAATAATAATAATAAGAAGAATATTTATAGAGCGCCTAATCCCCAAAGGCTCCAGGCGCTTGGCGTACCTACTAAAAAAATTCGAACTTAGAAAAGTCATGAAAAATATAGAAAACGGTATTCTGGCTGTACACATTAGTTTGATGGGTGCTGCACTCTGGATTCATCAACCGGTGTGGTATTACTGATATCAACTTGGAGGTATTTTTGATACAAAAAACACTTCAGTTTCTTTTTGAAAGAGTCCAAATTGACGCTATCACGGACATTCAGGGGAAGGGAATTCTAGATTTTGGGTGCTATAATTTGAAACGCACCGCGGCCGTACGTTTCGATGTTATAGCTTTTCTCAGTTAGCAATAGCTTGTTATGAGATTTTAAAGCCTGGGACGGGATATAATCGTGGATAAGAGATGCCAAATAATGGGGGAGAGTTGAGTCTGATTTACGAAAACAAAGAGTGGCTATCTTGAACTCTATACGCGCCCTCACAGGAAGCCAATGTAAAGTCTTCAACATGGGGGTGGCATGTGAACTCTTTTTATGACCAAGAACTAGCCGTGCAGCATTGGTTCGAATACGCTGCAGGGTGCCAAGGCTTTCTTCGGTGATGTTAGTGAAGAGTGAGTTGCAGTAGTCAAGACGCTGCAAGATAAAGGAACATGCTAGTTTTGATCTGGCATCTTGAGACAGGTATGATCTCATATGACTTATACGTCTAAGTTCCAAGAATGAAATTCGGGATAGATGACTGATGTGATCGTTCATTGTCAGATTGGCGTCAATGATGACACCAAGGTTCCTGGCTCTGACAGCAAACTTGATGTCATCATTACAAATTCGAATTTTGTCGCATTCTACGTTTTTCAACTTTTTGGGTGTTTATTGGGGACCTATTTGGCCTAAGTACAACCAATGCAATCACTTAGTGTGTTAAATCTTGCCCGAGAGAGCTCAATGAGCTCTGTTGGGCAAGATGAAATGGACTGAATGCCCAGATTATCTCCGAGAAAAGAGAAAAATAGCATCCCTGTTAATTGAATACTCCTGTCAATTGAATAGATAATAGATAATTAGCCACACGATGTCCAGTGTCTAGATTATTGGAGAAAATCTAAGTCCACTTAGTCTGATATCTTTTAATTGAATATCCCTGTTACTTGAATATAACCTCCAAACACCAGGTTATTTATCATAGCTTTAGTGCAAGTTTGACATGTTATTTGCATATAGGTTAACGAGTAAACTCTCGTTGGTCGAATTAAAAAAATGGAGCATATCGAGAAAGTAACTAATAATGACAGAATTTCACCTTCTTTATGGACCTATTTAGCCTTAGTAATCCAATATAATCATTTGGTCTGTTATGTCTTGTTTGACAGGGCTCAATGGGCTCTGCCAGGAGAGGTATGATAGAATAAATGGTCAGTTTATCTGCAGGAATACAAAAACAAAACATCCCTCTTGACGGAATACTGTTAGTTGGGAAACTACTCCAATAAACAAAGAATCCCCCACACCGTTTATGGGCCTATTTAGCCTGAGTAATCCAACATCATAATTTGGTCTGCTGTATCCTGTTTGACAGAGCTCAACGATCTCTGGCGGACCGGATATAATGGAGTAAAATGCTCAGTCAGAATAAACTCCTATTAATTGTATAAAAGAAAATGTTTAACAATACGGGAAATTACTGTAATAATCACAGGATCAGGCATTTAAATTACCCCATTTATGGACCAATTTAGCCTGAGTAATCCAACATAATCATTTGGTCTGCTGTATCCTGTTTGACAGAGCTCAACGAGCTCTGGCAGACAGGATATAATGGAGTAAAAAGCTTAGTCAGAATAAACTCCTGTTAATTGTATAAAAGAAAAATTGTAACAATGAGGGAAATTACTGTAATAATCACAGAATCAGGCATTTAAATTACCCCATTTTCACACTCATTAAAGGCGTGCCCAAAAGAAGAATCACTTTTCGAAAAACATGAAAGGGGTGGCCTTCAGAAAGTTTTATGTACACAACATGCCTTGTAGATATTATTGATCTATTGCGTATGATGTGCAATGTTCAAATCATCCACAAAGTCACAGAAATTCAATTTTACAAATATTTGGGCGCTAAAGCTACCCCAAAACAGTATGCCCAAAATAAAGCAATCTTAAGGCCTACAGAAACCCTCTTGTTCGTTGTGTTATTTAGCCTCAGTAATTGAATACAGGCAATTGGTCTGGTGTGTCCGAAATAAAGCATTCTAAAGGCCTACAGAATACCCCTTGTTTATTGCCCTATTTAGCCCAGTAATTGAATACAGTCAACTAGTCTGTTGTGTCTTGTTCGAGGGAGCTCAGTGTGCTCTTTCAGACAAGATATGATAGAATAAAAGCTCTCTATGAATTGAGAAACATAACATTTCTGTCAATTGAATACGGTTAATTGAAGAAATAAAATTACAACATGTCGTGAAATAACCATAATTAACCACACATCAAATGCATCCATTTTGTGTGTTACACCTTACTTGAGAGAGCTCAATGAGCTCTGTCGGGCAGGATGTAATCGACTAAATGTTCCGTTTATCCCTGGGAATACTCCTGTTAATTGAATAGTCAATAGATAATTAGCCACATAGTGTCCAGTGTCCAGATTATTGGAAAACACTCAAGTCCACCTAATCTGATATCTCTTTATTGAAAATCCCTGTCACTTGAATATAACTTCCAAACACCAAACCATTTATCATAGCTTTAGTGCGAGTTTGACCTGTTATTTGCAAATGTATGTATTTGAGAGAGCTCCACGAGCTCTGTCGGGTAAGATGTAATAAACTGAATGCTCAGTTCATCTTTGGCAACACAGAAACATAACATCCCTGTTAACTGAATACTCCTCTTAGTTGAATAGATAATAGAAAATCAGCCACATAGTGACCAATGTCCAGATTATTGGAATTCACTCGAATTAGAATCCCCCCTGTTTATGGACCAATGTGGCCCCAGTAATTCACTATAATCTTTTGTCTGTTATATCTGGCTTGACAGAGCTTATTGATCTCTGTCGGACGGGATATAATAGATTAAAGTGATCAGTCGGGGGCGCGGTGGCTCAGTAGGTAGAGGTACAGGCTGCAAGCCGAGAGGTCCTCGGTTCGAATCCCACCTGCGGCAACCGCGTTGTGTCCTTTGGCAAGACACTTCACCCCCATTGCCCATATGGGGGCACGGTGACGCTGCGCACTAAAGCGTACTGCACGTCGATGGTGCTCCTGTCTTCAACCAACGCTAACCCTGCTTGTGTGGAGTTAGTATGTTGGGGAGCTGACAGTTGCTCGCCGTTGCTCGGTGGTTCTCTCCGGGTGCTCCAGCTTCCTCCATCCGTAAAACTGTCGTGGTCATGATTAGCCATTGTGCAGAAATATGTGACCTTAAACACCAATAAATAATAATAAATATAAAGTGATCAGTCTATCCCAAAGGAATACAGAAACATAACATCCCTGCATGTTGGTTCAATACTCATGTTGATTGAATAATGTTCTCTGGCAAAGTGGCTATTCAATCAACAGGGTTCTACTGTATCAACAAGAAAGATATCCACTCAATGTCTAAAAACTGTGTGGCTGGCTATAAACAGGATCATTCGCTGTCAATTTCTGTCTAGCTTGGCCTTTTCTGATCCCACAGCTAACAGCCTCACACCAAAAGTGGTATTCTCCAACAGAAATTTGTCCATGTACCAAAGAATATACTCTCTTAATTTTCGGGCTTCCACGAAGTTTAAAGACCACTGCAACCCCTCACACACGTACAATTGTCAAAGTACATACCAGTCCCCAGTACAAAGTATATAATCTTTTAATATTCGGGCTTCCACGAAGTTTAAAGACCACTGCAACCCCTTACACACGTACAATTGTCAAAGTACATACCAGTCCCCAGTACAAAGTATATAATCTTTTAATTTCAGGGTATCCATGAAGCTTAAAGAACATTGCAACCTCTTATATATATAATTGTCAAAGTTAATACCGTCCCCAGTACATTGTACACACCCACCCCCAACCTTTGCTTAAGTTTGAGAGAAGTGCCTCCAAGTACTCTCAAATGTCAAAGTAAATACTCTATTTTTGGAAGGTGTCGCGCTCGTTCCAATGAGGGGTCATAGCCTGTGTTTTGGAAGCAAAAAAGTGATAATTTTTAGTTATACGAGGATGTTTTTTCCAAGTGCCGTCTGCAACTCAGGTTTGGTGATGGGTTAAAAAGTCATACTAAGTGGATAATTTGTGCATCATGTGATAAATAGAATATGAAATGAGAGTTTTTCTCATGTGGTGTTTGTGGAACTCGTCCGAACTTCCCGTTTGGGCTCGCCAGAGGCTCACCCAGACGGAGAATTCTTAGACTCGTTTCATAAATGATGTGTGGGAAAAACACTCTTTCCATATCCTCTATCAATTTAATGGGTGTGTTTATTCACATATTGCACAGTTTTGCACATACAAATTTCGTACTTAATGTTTCCATACAACTAACAATTTACATAAGCTTTTCACACATTTAACTTGAACCTTTCACGCAACCAGAATACCCTTTTGTCACTGTAGTATCACTTATTCAGAAATCCTCACATAACTGTTAAATCAAACCATTAAATACCTTTCCACTTTCACTCGTTTCGAACAAATGCGACTGTCAAAAGCGAAATATAATGTTTTGCCTTTTTTTTTATTGCTAATTTGACATATTGTTTGGACTATCATCTGTGTTGTACCCACGCACTTTTCACAAGATTTAAGGTCTTATCTCAGATACAACACAGCTTTCATGGGGTCATGTAAACTCCTAATTAGTGTCTACGTAATTAAAACAGGATTCCTTTATTATAACCCGTTAATTATTGACAATTTTGCCCCACACTACATAATATTTTTTTTACATTTTTACGAAAGGAGGAACTCTACAAATGGCTTCGAAATGGCTCTTGTCTGATGTCCCCTTAATACTGTTGAGATTTCCTTTTCTGTCTCAGACTGTCTACTTATCTGATTGAGTCACGACTTCCACGCGTTCCATTTTTATCTCTGGGAAAAAATGTACTGCACTTAAGGCAAACGCGAATGCCTTGTGTTATTTTACGCCTGTCCCCTTAGAAACCCCAGAGAGAAGTTCGGTTGTAAGTATGTATCTTTATTTTTTTTGTTCTGCCTATTAGGACCCTGGAATAAACAGATTGGTGAATGTCATTTTAATTGGGTCGCATGGGCTACGAAGGGTAATCGTTGTTCTTTTCTGTGTTTCGATGACATGCGCCTCATCCTTAACCTGACCTGAATAGCAGAAGTCCCACGCAAAAAATATATTCTTGAACAAATAATTTTTTTATGCGGTTTAGAAATATGGCTTAGTGTCGCTCATTGGAAGGATCTCGATGAGCTCATTCCGATGAAAGGTCGAGAGCTATGTTTTAGGGGCAAACAATAACAAAATATAAAAGTTTTTTATCTGTGAATAACCCTGTCAGTTTGGCCGAGATGTTAGTTGAGGGTTGGAGATCTGGGATACTCTTTTTGCTTCTAGAGGGCTGATTGGGATTCAGGTCTGGCACGTCAAGTCCATTGAATTTATTATGTTGTGTAAAATATCCAAGTGATCAGCTTAGCAACTTATTATTGTAAATTACTCTCTTAACGTGAAATAAGAAGAAAACTTCCCTCATATTCAAATAGATGATACATTCATTTTATCTACTATCTCTCGACAGCAGAGCTTTACTTCGTATATATACTTCCAGATCTCTTAAAGTTGTTTATAAATATACACATACAATGTGTCATATACAGATATCCATGCTAGGTACAGTTATGCTTTATTTATAATATTACAATAATGGCTTATACAATTAAACTTCGTGATATTTAAAGTGAAGAAACTTACGATTTTATTGCAAAGTTTAATGACGCAATCAGTGATAATTCAGTTGATCCCCCAGACACCCCATTCAATATTGAAAGACACAGTTGTGAATATCTCTCACCTGAGGCTTTTAAAGAGAAATTATCACCACAAACCAAGAAACTCTTCCTTTTAAACTTAAATTGTCGAAGCTTGAATGCCAATTGGGATAACTTCAAAACCCTTCGATGTGACCTACAGCCTAATAGGAACATTTTTGACTTTATTGGTCTTTCAGAAACATACAATATTCGGGATAATATTGCATATGAACTCAATGGTTATCACCGCCCTGTATTTCGTTTCGGTCTGCTGAAGATGATGGCAGATGGGAGTAGGATTGATCGTAAGTGAAAATATACCATTCAGAGTACGCGAAGACATATCGGTATTTATCTCACATGTTTTTGAATCACTGTTATAGAAACCTCGGGAAAATCAAAATGTATCGTTGGAATAATCTACAGATCTAACACAGCACCCAAAGCAGACTTGGACCTCTTTTTATCAACCCTTTCGCAACTGCTCGAAAAAAATAATTCTGAATCTAGAAATGTTTACCTCATGGGCGACTTCAATATTAACTTGCTAAACTTTGGTAATCACCAAAAAACTAGTCATTATATAGATCTAATTTTCAGTTCAGGCTTCTTGCCGGTCATTACAAGGCCTACTAGAGTCACCGAAAATTCTGCGACTCTGATAGACCATATATTATGTAACAACAAAGATGGCAATACGTATACCTCAGGTATAATTACAAATGACATCAGCGATCACTTTGCCAGTTTTTACTTGGAAGAATCTATCGCACATCAATACATTCCTATTCAAACAGTCGAAAAACGATCTTTCAGCCAAGAGAACGTGAATTACTTTAAAAACCTTCTTCGTGAGTGTGACTTCATTGATACCTTCACTAGTAATTGTTCCAATAACGCATATAATATTTTCCTAAACAGTTTCCAGGAAGCTTTTGATAAAGCTTTCCCCCTAAAAAATGTATCGATCGCCAAAAAATATATCAAACGAGAACCATGGATGACAACAGGCCTTTTGCAATCCTCTTTGAACAAACAAAAACTTTACAGAATTAAGCTGAAATCACCATCGGCCCCCAACATACAGCGATACAAAGACCACGGCAACATTTTTAATAGATTAAAGCGTGGCTGCAAAGCTGACTATTATAACAACATCCTTTCGGACTATAAATATAATATAAAGAAAACCTGGGACGTGCTCTCAAACGCTATTAATACATCTAAACGAGGTCACACCTTACCTCCTTCGTTCACTGACGGTAATATTACACTGAACGATCTAAAAGAAATTGCTAATAGATACAACTCATTTTTCGTCGATATTGGCAAAACCTTAAATAACCAAGCTCCCACTACTCCACATCATTTCTCAGAATATCTGAGAAACAACAACAACATGGAGTCGTTCTTCACTTCGCCCACAAACTCACAGGAAGTGATACTTTGCGTGAATAACCTTACATTCAAAACAAGTAAAGATTACTATAATGTTTCTACTCGGTTGCTGAAAGACGTCGTATATGAGATAGCTGAACCCATAGCCCCTATAATAAACCTCTCTTTTTCTACCGGCGTGGTGCCTCTAAACATGGAATCGCCAAAGTCATTCCGATTTTTAAGTCAGGTGATGAACATATCTTTAATAATTATAGACCCATTAGTATTTTGCCAGCTTTTTCTAAAATTATTGAGAAAATAATGTATGTGAGATTATCTAGTTACTTGGACACTCACAATAGTCTATACCAATATCAGTTTGGTTTTAGGAAAGGGCACTCAACAATTCATCCCATTCTTCATCTAATAAATAATGTAGTAAGGGCAAATGACGTACCATCAACTTCAAAGATATTCACATTACAGAAAAAAGCAATCCGCACCATTAGTAAGAAAAAACGGAATTCTCATATGGACCCCCTCTTCAGAACGCTTCGTATTTTAAAACTTAATGGCATTTACAAGTTGCAAGCTCTCCTCTTTATGCATGATTGGCGTAATAACAATCTCCCGATATCTTTTAACAATAGTTTCCAGACATATACAAATCCTTCTGGCATAGATACTAAGCAGTCTGGAAGTGTACATACTTTTAAGCCTAGGACCAATTTCTCGGCCAATCTTCCACTACATACCTTTCCAAGGTTAGGGAACGATATCGAACCAGTGGTACAGAACTACACCATATCCTACTTCAAACGTTTCATGACAGATAATTTTCCAGAATCATATGCTCTCCACGTCACATGCAACAACAATGAATGCCCCGACTGTAAGTAATGTGAACATCGAATCATGGAAACAGTTATACCTCCAGGGCGCTGGTGACCTGAACTCATGCCCGATATATGGATTTGAATCATTTGAATCGTGTGGGAGGGTGAATTCTCCATGTTTGGGTACACTATCCGCGTAGTTTATTTTGGTATTCTTTCCTTCTATGCTTCTGGCTATCGGAAAGTCTTGCCTAACACTAACGCACGCAGGATCTTCGTTTCTTTTATTCCTCACTTTGTCACCACTCATTTATAATTATCTTCCTTTTGGTACATAACTTGTATGTGGTATAAATTTGATATGGACAGGCAATATTATATAAACCTCTGCTGTCGAGAGACCTAATTAGGGAGTGGCAGGAAGACAGCCTCTCAGGCTATGTCACTTCCTTGCAGTATGATGACTGTTGTGTATTGTTTAAATGTTTATATTTTTTACGTTTGTATTCGCATGTTGCAAATAAACTTACTTACTTACTTACTTACTTACTTACTTACTTACTTACTTACTTACTAGCGAATTTAACAACTGAAAATATCGAAGCGGATTCGACGATTTTTTTTATATTTCCAATAATAATAGAGAAGAAAAAAAAGATTATAAAAAAAATCGATAAAACATAAAAATATATAAATAATAAATAATAAATAACAAAAAAAAATGTCAGAACATCTATTAGAACAGATAGTCGAGAATACGGATGTGAAACAGTCCTTTCAAATCGTAGTGAGTCACGACACGACTCGATTCACTACAAAATTTGAACCTTCCATCGAATTGAAGAAGGAAAAGAGATACGAGATAGCGTTGGTTAATCTCGAGACTTACTATTCCTTTCCCAACGTCACCGAAAAGAATAATGCGTTCAAGTATTCCAACGGAGTGGATTGGTTCGAGATTCGATTTCCCAAAGGGAGTTACGACATAGATGATCTGAACCATCACATCCAGACGAGACTGAAGACCGACGGTCACGGAATCAAGATGATGAGACCCGCTCCCAATACGAGTACTCTACAGACGATATTGGACTTGGAAGATAATGTTCGAGTGGATTTTAGTGCAGAAGATTCAATTGGCAAGATGTTGGATTCGATTGAAAGATGTACCAAGGTCACGCCGCGTCCGAAAATATGGTCGACATTCTCGCGGTCAATAGCATTTTAGTGAATGACACTGTGATTGCGAGAGGTTACATTAATGGTAGCGCTCAGCCTACGATCTACTTGTTCTTTCCAAACGTTTCTCTGGGTTATAAGATCGTGGAGCGACCTCGAAATCTCGTCTATCTACCCGTGATTCTGGACACATTGTATAGCATCGAAACCACGTTGACGGATGAGAACGGCAATCTATTAGATCTTCGCAGAGAGAGAGAAAGTGACTATATGATTTCACATCAGAGAGATTTGAAAAAAATAAATAAATAATTTGAAAAATAATATCTTAAAAAGAGAATTTTTTTTTTTTTTTTTTATTTAAAAAAGTTTTAGTTTTTATTTTATACATTATATAAGAAATAAAAAAAACTAAAAAAACCCAAACTTATAATATTAATAATTTAAAAAAAAATATATAATCAAATAAAAAAAAATAAAATATGAATCAATACACAATTAAAAACGTGAACAAATCCAAAGGACAGAAAGCTAAACTTCGCAGAGCATTGAGAAATCGAGGCGAGGCCGTTAGATTTAAATTCAGCCTTCAAGATCTGGAAAGTGGCTGTCGCAATCGGATCACCTGGACTAAAACTCAAATCAAAAGGATGGAGGAAGCGATTCGTAATAAAAAGGGGACGACGGTAAGACTGAGTCCCACTCAATTGGAATATAATCTGTGTATGAAAGGTAGTTTCTTACCGCTATTGACGGGACTCGCCGCCAAAGCATTACCCATTCTCATGAAGACGGTGTTGCCAGCTCTGGGTGTGGGAGCTGTCTCAGGACTCGCCAGTTCGGGAGTCGACAAATCAATGAGTAGAGGATTGTTTTTGAAGAAGAGAGGAAAAGGGCTGTTTTTGAAGAAGGGAGGAGCCGTGTGTCGCGTAGACATCGAAGGTAAAGGATTGTATCTAGGACCCGTGAGAAAGGGTGGTGGCAATGCTTTCCATGGAGACGGTCTCTATCTGAAGACGGGAGAGAATGTGGAACCGATCGGTGAAGGTTTGTTGTTCGGTCAGAATTCACCATGTTAGGTATTTTATTATAAAAAAATAACAATTAAAAAAAATAATAAAAAAATGAAGCAAAAGGAGAAAAAACAACTTCCAACAGACGTGTTAACAAGACGTTTGTATTACGAAAAGCTTTTAGCTTTTTCTAAACATTTACACGAGTATGCATTAGAAAGAATTCAATTGGAACAAATCATAAACGACGCGTGTTTAAATGTGTATGGAACGTTGTTTTCGTTAATATTGTTATTCATATTCTTAAATTGAAACTATTTCGAAAATATCGAAACGATGAAGTGTTCGAACGAAAAAAAAATGTGTCTTACCAAGATTATCGTATGATTATAGATATCCTAGATTGTTTAAAATACAAAGTGAAACTTGTAGAACGTTACAATTATGCAAAATATCCTTACATTATTTATTAAGTGATAAACGTAGTTAATGTATTCGATCGTGGTGGTAGTGGTGAAAATATTGAAAAATCCATTCGCGCGTGTGTCCAATTTATTTGCAGGTTACACTTGTTTGCATCAAATAGATCGTGGATCGAATTTGTTAAAAGGTTAAAAATCATTATGGATTATTTCCCATATCATTCCAACGATGACGACGACGATGACTACGACGATGACGACGAAAAAAATTTTTTTTTTATCGAAATACGAAAAGCATAAAATCCTTCTTTCGAAAAAAAATGTCATATTTGCGATCATAAGAGACAAGAAGTATTCGTTCATTTGGTTGATGGTGTGAAGAATAGAATGTGTTGTTATAAAAAAAACATAATGTATAAAAAGAAAATGAAAAAAAAAATAATAGAAAAAAATAAGAATAGAAATTTTATATATATATATATATATATATATATATATATATATATATATATATATAATAATTATGAGTAAAACGAACGATTCCATGGAATCGAGATCTTGGTTTCTTCGAAGGGCGCTGTGCAGAGCTTACGCGATCTGCGTGAATGAACAACTTTCTCGCATCTTGCATGAAAGATGCCTCGGCTGTCGAGAGGAGAGAGAATGTAACCACATTAATAATTCATGTCTTACGATGGAATGGGAAGACATGTTCGCCACGTATTTTATGTCCGCATTAGAATACGTCCGATGCACCAACGTGACCAAATGTTGGAAGCAATTCGTGTCTTGCGTCGGAGAACCCGAACCAACTAAGAGTTGAAGTTACCACATCGAGGTCTCACCACCGAAGACAGAGGATGCGTTTCGGATTTCTTGTTGAAAAGGGGATGAGACCACTAAAAAAAAATTTTTTCCATTAAATAATGAGGGATAAAAATAAAAACAAATACATAAAAAACAAATATAAATAAATAAATAAATAAAAAATGGAACTTCGAAGTAAAAAAAAATATATCCATCGTTAGAGAAGTTGAGCATTGAGCCCACGTCACCTTTTCTACCACCACACCCGCTAGAATGAGAGAAAGTGACAATGTGGTGCAGAGGTATCAAATCGAACAAATCAATAGAATTCAATCGTATCTGATGCAAGAGAGAGATTCTTGTCGTTCGCTCAATAAGAAATATTCGAGATTAGAGAAATTTGTGAATGGTGTGGATTTGACTCTCCTCGCAACGTCTATGAGTTTGAATGTTGCCGGAATCAGTCTATTATTGGCCGTCATCATTGCTCTTCCAGTCGTGTTGGCCATAGAAGGATTGGCTCTGACTGTCGGATTCATTAGTACGATCGGAAATTTAATCGCTAAGAAATTATCTGTTAAGGCTAGAAAGCACGAAAACATCAGCGTTTTAGCTGATGCAAAGATCGACACCGTCATGGATAAGATCTCCCTAGCGTTGAAAGATGGCAGGATTTCCGATGGCGAAGACATCAATATATTGAACGAAAAACAAAAATACAAAGTCATGAAAGCAAATATAAGAGTCAAGATCATCAAGGAAGAATTGAAGGATTCTCTCGTGAAAAAGGTAGGGAAGAAGCGAGATGATCATTTCGTAAATTGTTGGATCCCAAAAAGATTCCGGAAGCAATCGATTGAAAAAAAATATATAAAAGAAAAAAATAAAATTATATATATAAATTTTAAAAAAAGACGAAAAAATAAATAATTATTAAAAACCAAACAAAGGTATTGCGTCAAATGCAAGAGAGTTAGCGATATGGTTAATGTTAAAAAAGTACTGACAAAAAATAACACCCATGCTTCATGGAATGTGTAAAGTGTGCAGTTTAACCAAGATGCAAATCGTCAAACACAGTGCCGGCCTGACGAATAAAATGATTAATAATCTACCCTTCGAAATGCATCTGCCAGGACATCAATTCATGGGACCCGGCACGAAATTAAATAACAGATTGAATAGATTGAATCGAGATCTGACACCTAAATCTTGGAGCAAACCCATTAATAGGGTGGATTCGGCCACTTACGCACTGTGCTATGCTAAACATCCCGGTATTAAGACTCGCAATCGAATCTGCGATAAAAACATGTTGACACAAATGAAAAATATACTGAATCCTACTAGGAGAGAGACTCGAACGTTTGCTGGTCTGTAAAGTGATCGGTACCAAACGTCGATTCGGATGGGGTCATAAAAAAAGTGTCCAGAAAAAATTATTAACAAATAAATTGGGGAACGAACTACACAAGCCCGTCACACGTAAATTTCGAAGAAGAAGGGCGTTCGTGAAGGGTCTGGATCAGATCTGGTCGGCAGACAAAAACAGGATAAATTGTGCGTGGACAAGGGGAAGGAATTTTACAACAGTCACGTTCATCCATTGGTCGACCTCTATTCCATCGAAAACAAAGGGAAAGCTAACGTGATCAAACATTGGAATAGAACCATGAAGGAAAAAATGTACAAGTATTTCACAGCCAATAAGACCAAGAAATATGTCGACGTCCTGGACGAACTGGTTGAAGAATACAACAACACGCGACACAGATCGATCAAGATGATGCCCGCGGAAGCTAGTAATCCTTGAAACGAAAAACACGTCTTCTTGAATCTCTATCCCGAAAGGATTAAGATCAAGAAGGTGTCTAGACCACTGAAATTTGCATTCGGCGATCGAGTGAGAATCACTTCTTATAAGTCACTCTTCGTGAAAGGTTACATTCCTCGATGGACCAAGGGAATCTTTAAGATCGTTAGAATATTTTTCACAGATCCAGAGTCCTACAAAATAGAAACGTTAGAGGATGATGAAGATGGCAGCAGAGAAATCATTGGAACATTTTACGAACAAGAATTGCAGAAGACGGCGTTTTAAAAAAAAACCTTCACTTTTTTTACACATGTATAGTAAGGAAAAAAAAAAAATTAAAAAAAACAATTTATAATAAAAAAGCAAACGAATTAACACAAACAAAAAAAAAACATGACGAATATATTAGATATAAATGAAGGTTTATTGAGAAAAGAAAGCATTCGAAAATAGGAAGTTCACGAGTACGAACCCGTGACTGGAACCAGTTTGAACAATGCCGGTGAGATAAGAATCAACGTTGAGACTCAAGGTCTGCTCATCCACCCCAGCGAAAGTTACATAGTGATACAGGGATGTCTCAACAAGGAAGATGGAAGTAATTATGCCGATGATGACGCAGTCATTCAAGCCAATAATGGCATGATGCATCTGTTCAGCAATATAAAATACATGCTCTCGGGACAAGAGATAGAATCCGTGTTTCATCCCGGACAGGCCAGCATGATCTACGGACTCTTGATGTATCCGGACGATTTTTCGAAATCTAAAGGACTCAATCAATTGTGGGTGAAAGACACAATCCCCAACATGAGTGCAGCTAATACCCGTATCTCCATGAGATTGGACTGCATTGTCAAGACCCAGAGGAACGTTTTCGTTCAGGATACCTCTGAAACACATATTCGGATTCGCAGAAGATTACAATAAGATTCTCTACACAATCTGATGTTGATTCAAAAAGGAAACGACGAAGCCATCATGGGACCTGCCGCGACCGATGCGGGTAAGATACATCTGAACAAGATATCTTGGTTCGTTCCGCACATGCTGCCTTCAGTCGCAGAGAAAGTACATCTTTACAAGATCATAGAATCGAAGAGTAAATTACCGGTGTGATTTAGAATGTGACAGTGTGACACAGCTAGTATTCCGTCGTCCACAAGTCTTTTCGATTGGAGATTGACCATAAAATCTGCTTCGGAAAGGCCACGATTCATTGTAGTGGCATTTCAGACTGATAGGGATGGGTCTCCAGAGAAAAATCCTTCCCTTTTCACTCATTGAGAAACATGCAGGTATTTCTAAATGCCACGAGATATCCAGCCATCGATTATAATGCCTCTTTCGATAAGAACGATTTCTGCAGACTATACGGCAATGCTGCCGATTTCAGAAATATCATCGACTGGACGAATTGATAGGTAATCCTAACATCACTCCCACCGAATACAAATCGATGTAACCCCTATTCGCATTCGACGTTAGTAAACAGAGCGAGCCACTCAAGAGTAGCCTCTTAGACATTCAGATCAAGATGCAATTCGACAGGAATATGCTGAAGAGAACTGAGGCTTTCGCCGCAGTACTGTCAGATAGAGAGTTAGAATTCGAATCGGACGGACAAAAAATGTCCATCGTTCGATGAAAAAAATAATAATAATTAAAAAAAATATTAAAATATCCCAAAAAAGTAATGAATAAAATAATTAAAAAAAAAATATAATTGGATTTTGAGATTGAATATTCTTGTCTCCCCTGTATCACAAAAGTGATTATATATATTTAATTTTTGTTTTTGTTTTCACGGTTTGTGCAGAGGATTGAGTTCGATCAACAGAGGGACCGCTGAAGTGGTGGCTTCGGGATTATTGGTTTTCGCCTTGAAATTGATCCTATCCCCCATCTGCACCTTGAGAGGCATACCGAAGATGCTAGTGTTCGAGTGTTGATCCTTCATCTTTTCGACTCTGTACCTCTTATTGGTTTCCACATCGGTCACCACGAGATTGACGACTGCTCTATTGCTCAAGTCTGTAGAAGTCAGACTCATTCGAATAATCTCGCCTCCCACCGGCACGGGATATCCTATCAGACCATGCAGCGGTCCGTTACCTCCGTTTCCGAAGGACCATTCAGCCTTTTCCGCTTCTAACGCACCGCTCCCCTCAGCCCAAACGGTGATCGATTGTCTGGCATATTTTATCTTTTCCATGACGGACATCAGAGTGCAGGCATCTGACATGTGCGTTGGATTTGGCAGATTCGTGAGTGCGTGTCCTCCCTTGTCCAGTTTGCCTTCCATGATATCACCCTTTCTCCAAACCGTATTTTCGTCCAAGTATTGTCTGCTGACCACGCTGGAAGCGAATTCCGGTTCATCATCGAGACCAAATAGATTGTAACCATCCATGTCGATGCCGGCCTCCATGGTTCCTCCGGATTTTTTGTTCAGATACAATTCGTCGACTTGAGATTCCACATAGGATTGAGAATCCTGCAGGGCAGAATCCACGTAGCCTTTGTTGACAACCATCGAGTCTTCGTCCACATCGTCGATCTGGGACAGATTCAATATCTTGTTGAATCCCGCATCCAGATCCGATTTCATTTCTATCACGTCGACATTATTCTTTCTCAGTTCCAAGTCTATCTATTGTATGGTCGCTGCATCATCAGGATATGTGGGAACAGGCACGTTAATTATCTTGTTAGAATTTGCATTCAATTCGGACTTCATCACTTTAGGATCGTAGCAATCTCTCAGATGTTTACTGAATCTTGCATGAGCGTCGTCCACATATCTTTTAGTGGTGGCATCAGTCGAATTTCTAGGATCCGCTACATTCACCACTCGTTTATATTTCAAGTCGAGATCATCCGTCATGTCTTTATTCATGTAATTATCTCTCATCATCTGCTGGAAATTTTCGTCTCCTCTATCGACGTATTTTTTAGTCGTGGCATCTGGCAGATCGATTGGTTCGGGAAGATTGTAGATTTTCTTATTGTTTAAGTTTAAAGGTTCTTCCCAAGATTCGTATTTCCGGACATATCGTTCGTTCAAGTTGGCAATGTCACCACCACCACCACCAACTTCGGTCGTTTTTCTTTTCTTTCTAGAGGGACCTTCATTATCATCAGCGCGACCAAATTTATCGACTGTCATGTTTTGTTTTGTTTTGTTATTATTATTTAAATTTTAAATTTTATTTTAATTATAACTTTGTTTTTTTTTATATTCTTTTTTTTATATATATCTATATCAATTTTTTTTCTTTTACCTCCTTTAATGTAAATCGTTGAGAATATCCTGAAAGTAATCTCCTTCCGACCATCTCTTGAGAATGTAGAGACACATTTGGCCGCAAAACACTCGATCTGACACTTGCACTCGTTCGGTATTGCAAATAACTGTCCACAAATAGTTCCTTATTTCTATCGGTGGTGATATTCCATAACTATCGAAATAATAATTTTTATTCCGATTCAAAAACCACGCGACCCAATGCGTACCCTCACCTCCAATATCATCTAAATTTAAAATTCCACATTTCCAAATCATCTTTTTTCCTCGGTAAGGCATTTCTAGAAAACACACCTCGAAAATGTTTAATTTTTACATCTTTCACCGCCTTCGACAGATCACTGTTGGGCAAGGGTTCATTAAGTAAGACGACACCCTCTTCGGATATGTGTTTTATTTTCTTCTTATTCATAAATATGTTTTTTTTATTTACTATTTTTTTTAATTTATAACTCGCACGTTTTTTTAAACTTACAACATTTCAATATCTTCATTCATCCTCTTGATTTTGTTGTTGAATTATGGCGGAATAATGTCCGAGTGTGAAAGTGTGTATTTTATCCTCACATATAATTCTCTTATCACCATCAATCGTCAACGCAGTCTTATTGATTTCTTTGGTGTATATCTCATGCATTTCGCTTTGAATCGTAGCCATCTTTTTATACACCGTAAAATTTTCGAAAAGACAGTCTTTACACTCTTCGAAAGTGATGTTTTTATTCGTCTCACACGCTTGAATGCCTTTACATATCTTGATCTGTTCACCATCGATAAGATAAGCATACAATTTAGGTCTCAAACCCATGAATTCGGTGATCTGTCTTCCACCGCTCTCGTCTTTGAATTTACCCAACACCTTTTTATTGACACCCGTTGGAATCTTAGATGGGTGATCATCAGGATAATTCCTCGTGTCGGTCCATTCATTCACGTCTGGTGCTATGTCCTCGTAGACGTCTCTAGTCTCTATCTCGTAAGCTAGACTGACCATGTCGGTGAACAATAGTTTGGCTTTCAAGTCGAATTTGGATTTGACATAATCGTAGTGAAACTCATACATCAACAACTGCTTGCTGACGTCTAAGATGATCGCTCCAAGATAACGGGGTTTGTCGAATTTCAGATGTGTCTTTTGCATGTGTACAGCGACTAGATTTTCGTTGAATATGATTCTATGTTGATAATTGGGTTTCAAGATTAAGTTTCTAAACCTTTCCTCAGACGTGACGAGTTGAACGTTGGTTCTATTCCTAATGTTTTCCATCGATTTCCCATACACGCAACTGTTCAGGAGTTTGAAAAAATTTTTTTCGAAGTCGCTCTCAGCCTGCATTCTTAAATTCGTGTTGAGATCGATGTGTTTTTTCATCCAATGCTCCTCGTTGAATCGAATGATTCAATGCACGTCGATTAATCTCACCCCGCGATCGATGTAACATTTTAGATTTTCACAATAGACCACATACTTGCGTTTGTGATTTAAATTGGGAACGAGTTTTTCGACGCCATTCACTTTCATTCGTTCAGGAGCCAGCGGATAATCATTGTGTAGATTGTGTAACGTTTCCGGATAGTCCAAATCGACCTTTAGACTACAAGGATAGTGTCTCCATTTTTGTTTTTCTTCCAACGTTTCAACCCATTTGAAATTTCCAATCGGTATAGGATGACTCATGGCCCAACCATACAAATTATTAGCATCCCAATACTGTATGTATTTACTCGGTTTTTCCGAATCGAAATCTTTTCCCATGTGAGAATTATTAGCTTTCGCATATCTGGTGGAAATCGTAGAGACACCCCCCCCCCCCAGAGCCTTTTCAAACATGTCGACGTCCATTAATAATTCCAATCGGACTTTGGTGGTCTTCAAAAGAGCATCCCAGGCAATTCCGTGTGCCATTATATACCAAGCCGGATCTTGTTCGTAATGTAGACGACACACTCGTCGAAAATTTTCGAACAAGTCGGCCAAGAGAAGCACATCGGTTTTCAGATAGAGGTTGTGATAATCTCTCATGGATTTCATGTCGAATAATCTCCACACTTTTTGCACGTGTTTGTAATCGTCGTCGGAAATGTGGGACTGGTATAATGTCGAATAAAAATCTTCTTTAGGAGGTAGAGCAACGTCATCGAATTTCTTGAAATCACTCATGTAATCGTAAGGGTAGATGCCTTTCCTCAACATGACATCCACCACTTGTTGTCGATGATCAAAATGTTTACTCGTGATTTTAAATTTGTCCCTATTCAAACTGTTGACTAATTTTTCCAGACGGGCTGACATGAATTTATAACTGTCAATGAAACGTATCTCTCTATGGATGGGAATCTTTTTCTCATTCCATCCATTGATGCTTATCTTTTTATCAACAACCTTCCATTTAGTGAAGGTAATGTATATTTTATCGCTGTGCGCGATGCAGCTCAACTTCCCTTCAGTGATACCCATATTTTTCACGAACAGGTGACTGTCGTAGCCCAAGAGATTGTGAAATATCACCGGATAGAATTGAGCGTCTCGAAATCTTAAATTACATTTGTTGTGAGCAGTGCCACGAAACAGACCCGCGTAATGATCGTGATCTCTAACTTTTTTTTATTATTTTCACAATTATTATCGAATGGTTGTCTACAGATGTGACATTCAGTGGTTTCGTTGTATTCTTCGTGATGTTCATGTCTTTAGATTTTTTAAATATGTCGTATCATTCTTGAATTTTCAATTTTAACTCTCCCACGAATCTTTTAGCCACGTCGTCGCATTCAGAACATTTAGTGTAGACGAATGGACCTGACAATTCTCGATCGTCGAAAGAACATTTCACATAATAACAATAGCCCGAAGACACGTACTTCTGATATTTTTCGGTGTAACTCCTATGTTCGTCAGGCTGGCAAGAATTCATTTTTGTGGTGAAACATTCGAAATCGGCATAGACGACGAATGGCGGTTCTAATCTTCTATTGTGGTTGTGAAAGTCCACGTAAGTGTTAGGTGCAGGTATTTCGATGGCAACGCTCATCTTTTCATTGCAATATTCCTGATGACGCCTCAACAATTCTTAACAAGGGAACGAATTCATGCAGTTGAGACAGAAAAATCTCTCGCCATTATGTTTAGTAATCTGCTTCGACAACAATTTACTCATATTTTTAATCCAGCAATAATGTGGATTGTCACCCTCGAAAATTAATAACAAATTAACAATCTTTTCTCTCCCTTTGTGCGAAGTCGATCTGAGAGGATAGACTATTCGTTTTTCATTGTCGCATCCCAAGACGTTCATGGCCACAGTGAAATTTAGCTTTTCGAAATGCTCAATGTCTTCCAACCACATCGGGAAAGGCACTCCCATCCAATCGAGATTTTTACAAGTCTCCATATACTTGGAAACTCTGACAGTATGCTGTTCTATGAGACATAAGGCTGATGTGATCGCCCATTTGAAACACTCGCTATCCTCTTTATTTTTCACGTTAATCACTGCATGTTTATTATATACAAAATAGGGCAATTTTAAAAAGGAAGACGTTCTCAAAGGATCGTGTTTGTCCACATGAATCTCGAGATTCAATACCTTCTCGAACGTCCAACCACTTCCCTTGAGATGATAATGAGCCATAGATTCCAACATCTTGTCTTTCATCACTTCGTAAACACCGGATAATTCATCGTCTCTAAACACAGTCTCGTTTTTAGATTGAAAATAGACATCTTCCACCACGCTCTCACTCGTGTTCGCGTTGACCCTTTTCATCAAACAATGCAGGATCATTTTTATTTTTATATCCTTTTCTAGATGTTTTCGAAATACATTCAACACTCTACCCTTCGCCCGTTCCAGGAACGATTCGGGATCGAGATTTGTGAGACTGGGAATCGCGCCGAAAGTTATAAAATATTCTTTTTAATGGCGACGTCTCGTTCTATCGGAATCAACGATTTCTCTAACGCTTTGAATACGATTCCCTCTATCACATCACGTCCTTCTTTTCCTTCAGCGCTCTCACGACTGTATCCATCACTTTTTGTAATGAATCGTCATCTCGAACCGCATCACTTTTCAGTTTTTTATTATTCTCTTTCGAAACCTGCCGGTCCACTTTTCATTTAACAGTCTTCTTCTTAGTTTCCACAGTCATTTGTCGACGTTGTTTCGTCACTGCTGCCTTCTCATTTTTTTTTCATGATTCAATTTTTTGTCCCTGTCGTAGATCTTTCGTTCACTCCCTTTCCATCCAGTAAATGATCGATGCATTCCTCTTTTTTCATGTATTTAACACCTTTCAAATTCCACCAGTGTTTGATCATAGGGCTCCTCACGCACGACTCCAATCAATTCTCCTTTGGTTCTGTAACAGCTGTAATCTTTAATTCCTAGATTTCTACAGTACTTTTTCAATTCGGCTATGGTAGACGAATATAACTTTTCCACATCAGACGTTTTTGTTTTTGGCATTTTTTTATGTTAAAACTTTCTATTTAATATATATAATATTTTAGGTTTTTAAGTTTTTTGCGAATTTTTAAACTTCTTATTTTATATATATATATATATATATATATATATATATATATATATATATATATATATATATATTAATGAAAAACACCAATATTTTTTAAAATGAAATTCAATTTTTTTAACACAAAAAACATTTAACAAAAAAAAAAAATTGAGATGACTAGGTAGAGTCCCATCAGTAAAAAGCAAAAACAAAAACAAAAACAAAAATAATTGTATACCATAGAAAAGCAGTACTACCTCGCTTTCCAAATTCATTCGAATCAGAGGTGAATAGAGCCACACGCCTCAAGAAACCCACTCGCTCTAGATTTGTATATATTAAAATAAAATCCATCAACTTAGCATTTCACTTCATTCAGTAATGAATACATGCGTTTTGAAAGCCAGTTCTATTTTACAAATAAAAACATTGCAATAAAAATATCCAGATGTTCTCACAGCGATGCGTGCATGGTTTATTTTCCACACTTCAGAGCAATTATCATTTTTGATTCACACCATATTAATCGAGTAAGTGTGAAAACATACACAATATTCCTAAACTCAAAGAGAGGCTTCATAATTTCAAGTCTGTGACGAGCATATTCGTTTTAAAAACATTTTCTCCTTGTTTATAGACCCATCGGATATCAAATTCACTCTCGAAAATGTTCGTCTTTCTCCAAGGAATAAATTCAATTTTTAAACAAGTTCTTTGGAAATATTCGGATATATGTTACTTCCGTAGAACTGTGAGAAATCGTCTGGATCGAAATTTTCTCCGAGAGGATTGTCATTAGATCGTCTTGACATCCATACATTAAATCCAGATCGATTTAATTCAGTTTCAGAGGTAAGATACATTTCTTGTATTCCTCAGTCAAACCACCAGTCTCCACGTTCTTCAATTCAATGGCATCGTGGGATTGCAAACAATAAATTTTAGTGTCGAACTTTGAATATCTTTCGACCCTCTTCAATTTTAATGCGGATTGTTTAGGTATTGTGGAGGATTTCATGACTGATTATTTTTTTATAAAATATTAAATTTTGTGTTTTTTTTAATGATAATAATTATTAATTGTAAAAAGATATTTTGTTTTTTCTTCTTATATACTACTCAAAGTTTGCTAAGCACCATATATTTGACACATCATTCTGAAATTTGCGTGCGACATATTTGCGATATTTTTGGTGGATATGATTGAGGAATGTATTGAGATGGTCCTCTGTGTTTACATTACCTCTCTTGACAGGCAGACTTTTCGTGACAGTTATGGAAAGCATGTACCCCTTGATTTTCATGATGTTTTCGTGTACTGTCTACATGTACATGACTTGTGCAGGGTATTCAATCTTCATTTCAACACAAACCCTTGTAATTTAATGATTGAATATGGCAAATGCAAATGTAAGAAGACATTTGTCTGAAGCAGAAATGTGGCGGGCTGTAGAGATGGTGGAGCAAGGGGCTACCCATCGTCAGGTTGGTGAAGCCCTTGGTGTGCTCCATACGGTGATCACCAGATCCTGGGCAAGATTTCAGCAGTATGGCACACCAGTAAGACGGCATGGTGGTGGCAGAGACAGGACAACATCTGCAGCTGAAGACCGGTTTTTGATCATTCAGGCCCATAGGAACCCCTTTGCCACAGCAAGTCAGCCTTGCAGTGAACTTCAGAATGCATCCGGGGTAAATGTTCCGACGCAGACTATCCAGGCAAGGTTGCACGAAGGTGCTCGAAGGTGGTCTCAAATCGAGAAGACCATGTATTCGCATTCCGCTGCCCCAGAACCACCACCAGGCACGATATAAATGCGCCATGGACCGCGTTGGATGGACCAGAGAAGATTGGCGACCTGTCCTTTTTACAGACGAGTCAAGGTACTGCCTAGACCGCGCAGATAGGCGTTCTAGGGTATGGAGAAGACCAGGAGAGCGATTCCATGCAGCCAACATTGCTGAGCATGACCTCTATGGTGGAGGGTTAATCATAGTCTGGTCCGCATCAGCTGGGATGGACATACATAGCTCTGTGTCCTTGGATGTGGTACATTGACTGCCCAACGGTATATTGATGAGATCCTGGATGTCCACGTCAGATTGTATGCAGGTGCAGTGGGTGATAGATTTATTCTGATGGACGATAATGCCCGTCCTCATGTTGCCCATGCTGTCAGGGAGTACCGACAGAGGGAAAGGATTGAGCGTATGGACTGGCCAGCAAGATCCCCTGACCTCAATCCAATCGAACATATCTGGAATGAGTTGCAGCTTGCAATTTCAGCACGTCCAGTCCAGCCAAGAAGTGACCAGGGGCTTGGTGCCATACTGGTCCAAGAATGGAACAACATCCCACAAAGGACCATCAGGAACCTGACTGGGAGCACGAGAAGGCGTTGTCAAGCTGTAATTAACAGTAATGGGTCTCATACTCGATATTGAAGCCATACCAGTTCGATCCGTCAAATTTTTTTCATATAGAAAAATTTCCTCTTTTACAAATAATATCAATTTTCCATGTTTATCGTATTCAAAAGCTAAAAAATAATGTCAAACACAAATAAAATCTTAATTTCTGTACTTAAATCATTAAAGATATAATTAAATAAAAAATATTTTCACTTTTCATTATAATATTTCAACTAAAACGTAAAACAAGTAGTTGGATGTACTTGGTGCTTAGCTAACTTTGAGTAGTATATATATGTCAAAAATAAAATAACAACTTTTTTTTACAGTTTCTTTTTTTAATGACAAAAACAGTTTCATCATCATTCGTCTCACAATTCATAATAAACACATCTTCAATCGCGATCCTCCTCCTCCAATCCCCCAGATCGTCGTGCAGCTAATCTGACGATTCTCAGATTCGCGCGCTCGATCTCAAACGGTCGAGTTTACTGGGCCAATCTACGAATTCACCTCGATCGAACCATCGTCTTTTCCTGTGGGAAATCCACGTCCTGGATCGAGTTTTACTGGGCCAATTTTCGAATTCGCCGGTTGAATCGGTTTGTTTTTTCCGTGGGAATCGACGTTCGATAGCGTATTTTTCCAGCTCAAAATTTTAAAAAAGCATGTTTTTTCGGAATTTTTGCCAATGGAAATCTCAGTGCTAATCTGTCTCCGGTCACAATCGTGCAAAGTCCCATTCTGGGCATGTCGAAAAAATTTGCACCGATCGCCGAGTCCGTGTTACGTCTGTGAAAAAGAGAATTTTTTTCGCGAGTGACTCGGCGTTAAATTTATGAAAAATGAATTTGTCAAACCGGGAATTTTTTAGACATTTTCAACAAATTCCGTTGAAAGTGGTCCAGAAATGTTCGAATTTTAAACATTTTCCGGGAAAAACCCAGGGTTTTCGGGGAAAAATTAAATTATTTTTGGGAAAAACCCAATATTTTCCAAGAAAATCAATTTTTTTACCAGAAAAATTTGAGTTTTTCCAAAAATAACTCAATTTTCTGAATTACAAAAATTTCCGGACCACATGATTCGTGGTGGTCCAGGACTCTCCGTATATATCTACTCCAGTGCGTTGGCATTCATTCATACTGCTAGTTGTTTGACAACGTGAAACTCAGTGGGCCCAGCAAGAAAATTAGCTGTTCATCGCCACCTGATAGTCTACTGAATGGGTCAGGATAAACATATGTGTTTGTTTGGGCCAAAAAGCTTTACTATTGGAACTCCTATATCTTATCTCATATAAGTATCTGATAATTTCATGGTTTTATAACGTCACGCAAGCCACATGTAAACTCTCTGCGACCAGTCAGAATCTATATATGGCTGCCAGTCAAAAGTGATCTCCCTTTTATTTATTTATTTATTTATTTATTTATTTATTTATTTATTTATTTGGGTTTAACGACACTTTCGACAGCCTGGGTCTCACCTCGTGTCGGACGGTTTTACGGGTGGAGGAAGACGGAGTAACCGGATAGAACCATCGAGCGACGACGAGCAACTGTCAGACTCCCGAACGTACTAACTCCACACAAGCAGGGTTAGCATTGGCTGAAGACAAGTGCACCATCGACGTGCAGTACGCCTTAGTACACAACGCCATCATGCCCCCACCTGGGCAATTGGGAATAAGTGTCTTGCCAAAGGACACAACGCGGTTGCCGCAGGTGGGATTCGAACCGAGGAACTCCCGGCTTGCAGCCTGCATCTCTGCCTACTGAGCCACCGCGCTCCCGATCTCCTTTTTGTTCATTGATCTTTCAGAATGTCAGCACATGACAAACCAGTTCACGTTGAAAAAGTAAGAATTCTATAATTTATTTGTGATTACGGTCAGTTTAAACAATATTTATTCCAGAAAGCGGTGTTACACGTATACATTACATAAAGATAATGATAGCACAGAACGGCAAACAGTTTTTCGTGGTTGCACACGGTATAACAGAAACAGAAATAATCAGGATTATAAGTAGACGAGGATTCGAAGGGAAGCCATAGGCTTATATGAGTCGCCTCCTTTGTTCAAGACCACTTTTCAAAGGATGATGGCATGAATCAGCAGTGGATCTCGCATATCGCTGCTCAGTGGCATGATCCCCACTGGCAACGATCAGTGAAAATGTAGCCAAATTGCCCTTTAGGGTGCAGCTGTTCATTTGCCCACATTTACACAGAGGCGCATTAAAACTTACGTAGACAGTTGCAACTGAAAGGGTGGTTCAGCTGGTCTTTGTCTGTTACTTTGGGTTGAGTTGAGCAAAATATGTTTGTTTTTTCTGACATTTAAGGCCAACTGGTTCGCACAACGCCAATCAAAGAGTTTTTCAAGTTCTTTATTTATAAAGGCGTCAGTATGCAAGTGTCGGGACCCGATGAGAACATTCTTGTATCATCGGCAAAAAAGAGGAGATGTAATGAAGATGCTTCAGAAATGTCGTTGATAAGCGACAAAAAAGTATTGGACCAAGAATTGATGCCTGTGCGACACCACGCGTTATTTCGGCCATTTCCGATCTGTTATCATTATAGAAAGAGGGTAGTTTTGATGTCTGTTAGTTCAATTCAAATTCACTGAACAACTATCTGCTTTATGAATTCAGGTCGTGTCATGATCCTGGGCCGGAAAAGTGGCCTTTCGTGTCCAAAGGGTTAACAGTCTCTCAATTTACATTAAATCGGCGTATCCACGAAGTCACTGTAGTCATATAGTTCCTCGATGAATTTTTTTTATTGGGACGCGACTATCTGGCGTGGCAACCACCACCCACGAGATAATGAATCATATTGGGTGTGTTAATACACTTGGATTATATATTAGGTGAGCTAATATAAACTTTGGTACCTGCCTTAAATATCAGATGTGTTAACATTGTCTTGATTGAATCAAGGGCACGTTTTACATGGATATGTTGAAATAGAATTGAGTAAACGGCGTTGTTTGCTTGCGTTCCTAGCTCGAAAGTCGTCCAGGCTTGCAATATTTACTAAAGCAGAAATCAATACTGATGACTCTCTGTCGGACCGCTGAACAGGTAAGATAGATTTCGATTATTTCTTGTGAATTAAAAGAACCAAGTTCTTTTGTGACCCTGGGCATGAAGATTTTGATTATTTCAAGTCCGTAAGTATAAATTTGACGGAATGATTCATCTTGATCCCGATACCCGAGGAGAGGCATGAATTTGGAGGTTTATATTTTTCCCCAAATGTGGAATTCATGTCGTACAGGGCTGGAGTTTTGAGGATTATTCGAATGCGGATTGAGCTGGATTAGTTTGGTAGCGATTCTTTGAATGTTGTGACCGTGGTAATAGGATTTTTTATGCAGTGTCTGACATGACTAAATGCTGAACGCTTTTTACTACAGCGTCATATTTTGTGTCATTGAATCAGAAAGCTCTTGAGATGTTTTTTGATGCAGGCGCTTAGCCTTGGTCGACTGGTAATATTAAGTTATATTTAGGAACGCGCTATTATAATTTGTTTATGTTGTCTGACATGACTAAATGCTAAGCGATTTTTGCTTCATCGACATATTTTGTGTCGCTGAGTCGGAAGGCTCTTGGGATTTTTTTGGTGCAGGCGCTCAGTCTTGACCGATTAGTAATATAAAGTTAGATTAGGAGCGTGTCATAATAATCTGTTTAAGATGTCTGACATGACTAAATGCTAAGCACTTTTTGCTTCAACGACATATTTTGTGTCGTTGATTCAGAAAACTCTTGGGATTTTATTTTAGTGTAGGTGCCCAGCTGTGTCTGGCATTTATATTGCTTTGTAATATATATCACTCTAAAAATATATCGCCCGTGTTATTTAATGTAACTGCCCCCATATATTAAATAAATTTATATTGCTTTCTGAATGTTTCTTTTTGAATAAACATTCTTTTAATTTATTTTTGGAGGGAAGGGGGTAAGTTACCTTTAGGAGGAACGTCCCAAAACCCCAATCTTAAAACCCTGACTGCCCCTCTCTCCCTTTTACCCTGTGAGACATTGTTGATTTTGGGTAGAGATGGACGCCACAGTACTATTAAAATATTTATGATGTTTTCGAGGTCACCAAACTTGAAAGCCTCTGGGTCATTTGATCCAAGCATATCACAACACAAGTACATTTCTCTGTATTTCTGATCTCGATTTTAATTTTTGTTGTAATGTTGGTTTGCCAGGTGAAGCCTGATCCACTGTAAACATACTGTTTTTTTTACATTAGTACATGAATTTTCTAGATCATTGAATTTGGGGCCCTCTGCCTCCCAACTTTTAAGTAATAAATTTTTTCAAAAATATTTCCAAATGGAAGGAAATACTGGTTTTTGATTGGCTGAGGGGCACACTGTAACTTTTAGTCCACGGTATCTTTTAATTTTCACACCGTGATTAACTACGGTATAAAAAACACAAATACATAATAACTGGTAAAAAGGCCTGAAAAGACCTGTTTTTTATATTATAATAAATATTTATTTACTTTCTCATTTATATGTTTGAAAAAATAAAGATATGGCTAATTGAATATTTTGAAGTAAATTATTACACAAAAAGTTCAATGGAATTAAAAAACATATACATGTATCAAGTAGGGATTATTTACTTATGGTGCCAATTTTGGAAGGGGTGTGATGCGTTTTGTTTTCGTGTCTCCTTAATTAAAAATGGCTTAAATTAGTTTTAAGAAACGCTTTGCAAGTTATACTGAAAATGAGATTTTAGAGAAGAGAACAAAAGTAATACCAGTAAATACAGCCATGTGCATCAAAAAGTGGCCCAGTTTACTAAGAACATATTTGTTGGAAAATGTTGATTTTGAAAGCCATATTAGGTGTATGATTAAAATTTTGAAAGGATTTGGAAATAAACCCGTTATCCTTGTGTCTTCCGGAGTGTATGGCAATTTACACCGGCCTGAGAACTCATACACCCTGAGGCAGTGCCTCAGGGTGTATGTGTACCCAGACCGGCATAAATTCCCATACACCCCAGAAAACACAAGGATAACTAATACCATCCATCATTTACCAGCAGTATCCTTAGCGATAAAAGAATTGTCGAAAAATATATCTTTATTGCATTAACAATTGAAGTCACATAACGTCACTATGGTACTGACAATCACAAGTCGTCCCATTTAAAAACTGACAGTACTGCAATGAACGTTGCGTCTGCAGTCTTCATCAACATACATTCCATGTTAAAGGGAAATGCACGACCCGGTACAAAAACAGTCCATCATTCAAAACACCAAAGAAAAACAAAATGAAGACGAATGGCAATCACTGAAAGTGTCAACTGAAACATTTTAAAACGTTACGTCCATCTCATTTGGATTCCGGTCACGTTTTTGCAATGGTTATGACACATCTCCCACATTTCTGAAATCGGATGTTAATATCATATATATCCAACGTAGAATTTAATGGGATTTTAAAGTTTTAAGGGAAACGTGCTATGTTTTTCGTAGATCTAATTTACAAAAATGACATACTGACATATTTAACTGCTTTGGTGCCAAAGACTGAGACTTTTATATCTGTCTTGATACAGTGGCTTGTCTCTTCATAGTATTTCATAACGCTGGTGATATTTTGTGACAGAATAAGCGGCTTGTAAGATACCAGAGAGCCCTTTCTAACAACGTGCTACTTTCCATCCGTAAATTCACACCAAATAGCATAGTCATTAGCGAATGTGTTACGCTTTCAGGAAAAGTACCTTTTACATAACGCAGCGGGTTCAAACCCCACCTGCGGCAACCGCGTTGAGTCCTTGGGCAAGACACTTCACCCCCATTGCCCACGTGGGGGCACGGTGGCGCTGTGTACTAAAGCGTACTGCACGTTGATGATGCACCTGTCTCCAACCAACGCTAACCCTGCTTGTGTGGGGTTACTATGTTGAGGAGCTGACAGTTTCTCGCCGTTGCCCGGTAGTTCTTTCTGGTACTCCGGCTTCCTCCACCTGTAAAACTGCCGTGGTCATGATTAGTCATTGTGCAGAAGTATTTGGCCTTAAACACCACTAAACAAATCAATAATAAATAATACCCCTACTGGAACGCCCACGGTGAGCGCGTTCCAATAATGGCCACTAGCCCTGTTCTGGAGTCGCAATTGATATATACTATTCAAAAAAGTAGGGGGATATTTGATAAAAGTGAGATATATGAAGAAATATATTTATATTTTTATCAAAAAGACAGTTGAGGCATTGCACTGTGAAATCTGGTGAATGATTTCAGTGATAGTTAGGTGTCTGGCCAGCACACATTCCACGCAATGTTCTGTAGGAGACATGGGCGGTATTCAGAGAATTTACCACATTCAGTCCAAGACCTCACTACCTTGTAAATCATCTTCGGTTCGCGAGACTAGTGCGGAACAAACGTGGCATGCTCCTCGCCAAACATCCATTATCAGCTTGACTGATGTTATTCAATTCTTGCCGCAGTGCAGCGGCGAGTTCCTGGACATTGGTAGGGGCTTCTGGCGTTGTCGTAGGCGTCTGCCAAGAATATCCCAGACGTGCTCGATTGATGAAAGGTCTGGACATAGTGCTGACCAAGGCATTGTTGTGATGTTCTGCTCCTGGAGGAACTCTGTAGCGACACAGACCCTGTGTGCTCTTTCATTGTCGTCTTGGAAAATGAATCGACGGCCGTGACGTCGCTCAAATGGCATTACATGAGCTGGTAAAATGTTATCACGGTGGTACTGCCCCGTGACACGCCCTTGGATGACATGTAATGCTGTTCTGCTTGTCATGGCTATGCCGCCCTTCACCATAACCGATCCACCACCAAAACGATTGTGCTGCCTAACGATTAAGTCTTGGTATCGTTCGCTCCACCGCCGCCACGCTCTCTTTCGCCTTTTGTGGAAGTCGAGAGTGAACCTCGATTGATTGGAAAACATGACTTTGCTCCACCGAAGATTCTCCCAGTGCTGTCATGCTCCACACCAATTACGACTTGCTGCGATGTGACCTTCAGTCAAACGAGGAATTATTCGAGGTCGTAGAGCGTGCAAATTACAGATAGTACGACCACTGAATCGCACATCTGTCGCTTGGTGCAGCTGCTGTCCAATTTCTGAGGCACTTTGATGGCGGTTATATAATGTTGTGGTTCGAATGAAATGATCCTGGTTAGCAGTTGTCGCCCTTGGGCGACCTGATCGACGTCTCTCATCAGCATTGCCTGCCCGACGGTAGCGTGACCACAACCTGCTAATCACCGATTGAGTAACGTTGAGAATTTGAGCCACTGCAGTCTGTCTGTTTCCAGTTTCCAACATGTCAACGGCACGTAAACGTTCGTCACGTGTCAGTCGTCGCATACCTCACAAGTTACGTTTCGACCAGAAACTGCTGATGAACGAGTTTGCACCAAGAAAAGAACGATGAGACCTCTGAAAAAGCCCGTCCAGTACAAATGAAAATTTCAAAAGGTACCCCACAGGCATGAACTCGGCGCTCGTGCGAAAAACCCGCACGAAGTTTTCGTGGTCCGGTGACATTCGTGATCCACACAAAACTTGGTAACATATTGATGTGTCCTATCACACTTATCCAGTACTATTTTCCAAAAACATCAACATCAGTTTGGATATCCGCTACTTTTTTTGAATAGTATAGTTCAATTTATTTACTTATTCATTTGTTGGTATTTAAGGTCACATACTTATGCACAATGGCTAATCGTGACCTTGGCAGTTTTACGAGTGGAGGAAGCCGGAGTACCCGGAGAGAACCACCGAGCATCGACGAGCAACTGTCAGCTCCCCAGCATTCTAACTCTGTTCAAGCTCCGCTCAAGTAGTGTTACAGTGGTTGAAGACATGTGCACCATAGAAACGCTGTACGTCTTAGTACACGGCGTCATCGTGCTCCCATGTTGGCAACAGGGGTAAAGTGCCTTGTTCAAGGACTGGGATCGAACTCAAGACCTCTAGCATAGAAGTCCAACAGCTACCACTGAGCCACCGCGATCCCATATAGTTCATTAATTCAAGAATTGTTTTGCGAGTATCGTCTGCTCATACTATTGATTTTTTTTGACAAGAAGATGTACAACAAAGACTCAGAAAGACAACAGGACTTGTCAGCTTGAGAGGTGTCTATATACTAGATGACGAGCTGCTGGAAACAGGATTCTAGAAGCAAGAGACATAAGCATAGGTGAGAGAGAAGAGGCACATAGACATGAGGGTAGGGAGACAGACCCTAAACTTATATGTATTTATACGGATTTGTATCAGAAGAAACAATGTCTTTTCGAAAAAAATGTAAGAGACGGTCCCTGAAAAAAATACCATCTGGTGCATACCCTGTGTGCGAACATGTCAGTTAAGATATGTTACAGTTAATCAAATTTATTTATTTCCATAATATTTTAGAACAAGATAACAGCGTACAGAAGTAATGTAATACCTGTTTGTTTATATGGGTTTTTCACATATCCAGCTTCCAACAAAGTAGAGATATATTTCCGCGTGAGTGAACAAAACAAAGCGAGAGAATAAATGGAGAGAAATGTGAGAAACGGACGGGGGCCTGCGTAAATAAATAAATAAAAAGAGCATCGCGAAGCATGTCATATGTCCTTGGCTGGTAATCACAAGGCATTTTAAAACTGGCAGTACTGCAATGAACTTTGCGTGTGTAGTCTTCATTAACATACATTCAATGTTACAAGGAAATGCACGACCCAGTACAAAAACAATCCATCATTCAAAACACCAAAGCAAAGCAAAACAAAATGAAGACGAATGACAGTCACTGAAAGTGTCAACTAAAATATTTTAAAACGTGACGTCAATATCATTGGGGTTTTCACGATTCTTAAAATGTGGATGATGTGACGACATGTATTTATATCCTTTCGACGAAGGCATGCCTTGATGATGTAGTTGGATTATTTCATCAGTCAGGACTGGATCCATCACAGTCGGAACAAATCTGGTTTATAGTACTCCAAACCCCATTGACCATCTTCAAGACGTCACTGATTCAATTCGAGTTTCGATGTGATTTCGATTAATATACACGATTCGATTTGAGAATAATTTAATCATTTGGCCAGCCTCTGCGTTTGATTGGTTGAAAGCATACAGCGTGAAAGTCGTCAAAATCATGTAAAACAAATCACGAAATGATTTGGAGTGTCTGCACGTTCACACATGTATCCGATTCAATTTTGAAGACCCTGGAAGCCCCGCCCACTCAATCCAATTGTCACCGCGAGGGCATGACGGCAGACTGAGAGATGGATAACAAGCTTGTAAACAAGATCAATGATCGATTTTTCATCGCCTCCAGTCAGCAAGAATATAATGATAATTTCTCGGGAACAATTGAATTTAATAAAATATACCGAAGTGGGAGACGAATAAAATATACATCCAAACATGATTTTGGGGGAACTTGAAAAAAATGTTTTTAATAATATTGTTACGTGACTTGCTAAATATCTGTCGTCTGCGATCGAAAATCAAAACAACAAACAATTTGACAATGATTGACGTGACCTGTTTGTGGCACACTTTCCTGAGTTTGACTGTTGTCTTTTGCGAAAATTAAAAGTTTTTCGTTCACGTACACATAGTTTTTATATTTTAATATTACAGCCGGATTAAATTATAAGAATAACTGTTGTTTTCCTTCGGTTTATGCGATATAAACCGAAAATTTTCAGCTCAAGCTTCGAAACGAAAATGTGTGATTCGCGGGGGGCCCAACAAGACACCCACCTATCCCTTGGGTGATCTTATAAATTGGACCTAATTTGGTAAGAAATATCATTGCCCAAGCGGCATACGTTAGCGTTACCATGTGCAATGTCATTCATGTTGATGGAATTTTCTAACGTGCCATTGGGTTGAAAGAATTTAAAACGGAGACCCAATATTTTGATCAGTTGGGTGTGGCCTTTTGTTTGTTCACGACCGTTTTCGATAAGTCACGGTGATGGGTTTTGTTGACTGGATGGTAGCTAGGGTTATGTGCTCATTGTATAAAATCTTTTATCGCGACTCAACTCGTTTCCGTGGTGGTATAGCGACTCATCGCGCAACTGCGACTCGTGGCTATAGGACCCCCAAAACGCCTATTGTCGCGAAAAACGTTTTGTGCAAGCGTAGTGTCTACATAACTCATATTTATCTTACAGCGAGAACATATTTCCCCCATAAAAAAAAATAAGAAACCCGTCCAGATAAAATACAAATTTGTATTGAGGGTAGCAACCCCACGTGCATTGAATCGATTCAGAAAGAGAACTTTTTACCCGCATTCAAGTGGCATCGAGTTATTACACATGTCGGGTCCGCCGTTTTTGAAAACAGTAATAAAACTAGAAAGTGTTTTAGCACACTAAAACATATGTCTCCCCTTCCTTTCTATTTTATGCAACATGAAGGTCATGATTACATGTAACATGCGGTCTAATTGCGATACATCCACATGTCAAATATCTAAGTCCTAGGTCAAAAAACAAAAAAGTTCTGGTCTGAATAATTATTCCCTATTTGAAGTACATAAATTTGACCTTAAGGTCAGAGGTCAAGGTCACATGAAGGTCATCGAGGTAGGCGACATGCGGTCTCATGGTGACACATCCACATGTCAAATAACCAAGTCCTAGGTCAAAAAACAAAAAAATTCTGGTCTGGACAATTACTCCCTATTTGAAGTACATAAATTTGATCTTGAGGTCAAGGTCACATGAAGGTCACAATGGTATGCGACACACCGGCTCATGGTGATACATCCACGTGCCAAATATCTAAGGCCTGGCTCAAAAGACAAACAAGTTTTGGTCTGGACAAAGTTTCCTTGAAAAAAGCACAAATCTGACCTTCAGATCAAAGGTCAAGGTCACATGAAGGTCACAATGGTACGTTACACACCAGCTCATGGTAATACATCCACATGCCAAATATCTAAAGCCTGACTCGAAATACAAAAAAGTTCTGGTCCAGACAGTTTCCCTTAAAAAGCGCATAAATCTGACCTTCAGGTCAAAGGTCAAGGTCACATGAAGCTCTCTATGGTACACTGCACACCGGTTCATAGTGATACATCCACATGCCAAGTATCTAAGGTGTAGGTCAAAAGGCAAAAAAGTTATGGCCTGGACAAAGTTTGTATGAGAAGAAGAAGAAGAAGAAGAAGAAGAAGAAGAAGAAGAATATGCACTAAAACAATAAGTCTCCCTTCTGGGAAGGGGAGACATAATAATTATAATTCATCAGTTAAATTCGACCTCGTTGTTCTTTTTTAATTCGTAATTTAGTTAAAATTCTCAAATAAATTCACACTTACCGTGCTCTAATTGACGAAAGCGGGTTAATTATTAATTAGTGTCTGTATCTACGCTACGCGCGAGCAATGCCGCTAAACCACTCATATCAGATCGAACACACTCTGGAGTTGTTTTCTATGGCAACGGTTGTCAGCGTCAGCATACACCTTTTAAATTCGATCACGGCAAATAGACCGAGATCAAAAATGGCATTTTTGGATAGTTTTTCTTAAAATAGACGGGTTTGGAGAATTTTTTCCACTTCTAACGATGACAGAAATTACAATGGAGATAAACATCTCTTGTTTGGTGAGACGTTCGGGAATTTGACTATGGACAACCATTTGTTTACTCGCCCCTTCGTCTAACTCGACAAGAGACGATTATCTCCTAAAACAATAACCAATTCAATAAGATACATTATACTAGATCATATTTACCATGATGATATTTTATATAGGCCTACCATGCGGTACACATGAAAAATGAATACGTACAGATTGCGGCGTCTTGTTTGATCTGGCCGATCTCATCTCATTAATTCGACCGAATACTACAACACAGATCAATTGACTGTTGTAGTAATCGGTTTATTATATGACAATTGGTATTTTAAACTGACCACAACACCTGAAAAATCAAATGCAACAAGAATTATATTAGCCAAATAACCATTAACAATTTATGGAATGGGGAATCCCAAACGCGTAGTAATATCGAACGTTCGTGTCGAACATGAAACTTGAAACTCAAAACAGTCGAGACAAGAATTGAATTTCAATCGGAATCTCTTTCGATAACACAGATTCTCCAACGTTTTATTGGATTCGCATCTTGAAAATAGTTGTTAATTGTTATTTTACAATTGTTCATAAGGGCATTTTCAAATAGACCTCGACTGGAATGTTTGTCAACGGAGTTTAATCGTCTTTATGTTCTGTGGTTATGTTCTATATTTATTTATAGGTCACTGGTAGAAATAGTCCATTCGCGTGGGCCTCATTTGAGACAGGTATGATAACGATATGGAAAACATGACACTCTTGCTTTCCAGAGAGCTAGATTTGATGGGCAAAGTACAGTGGTATTGAGGGGCTATTTGTGGTAGTCATTATAATAAAGGTTTTTACCATAACAATTGAAGTCCAGACCTCGTCTCTGTATGTCGATGAGTCCGTTAGCACGAGTCGATATATGACCAGCGGTGAGGTTGAGACTTCAGTACACCATATCGGAAACCAATATGGTGGAAATAACCAATCTATCTTACAATATTCTCACCTCACCCGAATTATTGACTTGTTCTCACAATGATGGGATTGTGCAGAGTGTTTAACGGTGTCTATTGTGGCAATCATTCAGTGTCCATGAATTGATTATTTATGAATGAAGGTTATGACGTCATGGTATTGCATTCGTGAGATGTGCACGACTCAACATCCATTCAGCTGTGTGTTTCTTGGTTCTATTTTCCATGTTTAGCCCATCATTGGCCTATATAAAAATTCTCATGGCAAAAAACGATCTAGTCTAATTTATTTTGTTGAGCTGCTGATTTATTTATCACTTAAATACTGTTATCAAAACGGTGGGCCTCGATGGGTGTAATTACTCGATGCGAATTGAGTGCAGGTCCGAAACGTTCTCTTTCTGAATCAAATGATCGCACCCTCGATACAGATTCGTATTTTGTCAAGACAATTTTACTTGTATTTGGGGAAATACGTTCTTTTTGCAAGAAAAGACACGCTGAAAAACTACTATAACCTCCAGCGGTTATAGTACAAGACGAACAATGAATGGGTATTACGTAATGCAGAGCGCAAGGATGCAATACCATGACGTCATGATATTTATTCATTAAGAATCAATTCATAGACGCTGAATGATTGTCAAAAAGATGCCGAAAAAAACTCTACCAACCCTTTTATTATGCGAACAACTCATGAAAGGGTGCAAAATTCTGAGATAAATGGGATATTACCACCATGTGGGTCTCCGGGATGGTGTAATGAAGTCCCTATTTCACTCCGGGTCATATATCGACTCAATGTAACGGACTCGTCGATATATGCCCAGACGAGAGGTTTCGAAGTCAGTACACCTATCTCGAAAACCCACATGGTGGTAATAACCTATATGTCCATGAGCGTTTTTAACCCTTTACCCAACGTAACGGCAAAAACCGACCAGCGCTATTCTCAAAAATCTCCAATTAATTTTCATTATTTTTTCATTTCTTGTCTCAAAAACATAGGTTATGACCCCTCGTTGGAACGAGCTCGTCGAGCTTGTTCCAACGAGGGGTCATAACCTATGTTTGTGAGACAAAAAATGAAAAAAAATTAGTTATTCAAGAATTTTTTTGCAAGTGTCGTCTGCTTTTCATGTTAGGTAAAGGGTTAATCAAAATGGAATAGTAATTATGAACTAACCCTTTGCCTAACAATATAGGACGACTTGAAACCAACCCTTGCCAAAAAATACGCAATAATCAAAACGGTTTATTTTTGCCCCCAAAAGAGAACTTATGACCCATAATTCACTTTCATTTTAGTGACGCCGCCATTGAGTCTTTCCAGAATGGTCTTGAGAAGAATACCTCGTCGGTTCTACGTCTTGAGCGTGACTTGTACTGGGCCTCTTATATCTTATGGATTCCGGTCTTGTTTTGCAATGGTTATGACGCATCTCCTGAATGTTAACGCATCAAGGAATGCATCAGATTCATACCAGGATGTAAGTACATAAATGTTGCTTTTTTAATTGAATTTCTTCAATTCTAAGTTTATTCAATATAACAAAAAATTCTAAGTTTATTCAATATAACAATAACATGATTTTGGAGGGCATTATGGTTCATTAGCGGCCCTGCAGCAATGATGAAAAACCCGTGGGTTTATTAAAGGCCTGAGACGAAGTCGAGGGCCGTTAATAAGCCCAAGGGCTGTTCATCATTGCTGCAGGGCCGCTAATGAATCATGATGTCTGACAACAATCATGTTATTACTATTATTACCACTCCCTGTTACAGCTAACTTGAATCTAAAAATAGCCGGGCCGCGGGCCGCTAATGACTATTTATACCATTATCGCCCGCGGCCCGGCTCCGTCGAATGACGTCACTGAAATTATGGAGTTTTAACGGGCCTCCAAACTTATGTTAATCGACTAGTAACTTATAGATTGAGTGGTAATAATAGAGATTATCAATACAGTGAAGTGGTCTGGTGTGTTGTATCATATCGAGTTAATAACAATCAACCAAGCAGGATCACGCGAGTCGGCGTAGCCGACGAGCGCGATACTGCCGGGTCGAAGTTCTCAACGGGATGCGATGCAGCACACCAGAACCCTTGTTGCTTCCTGTCCCATGTACTCTGACCGAGGTGTGCTCTGTATTTATACCGCGATTGAACTTGATTGGGTGCGCGGTGACTCAGTGTTTACGGTATTGAACTTCAAACCGAAAGGTTCAAGGTTCGATCTCCACTAGGGGTAATTGCGTTATGTCCTAAATCCCAATTACCCACGCGAGGGAACGGTGGTGCAGTGTGATAAGACGTGCTGCGCGTCAGTGGCGTGGTCTTCAGCCAATGCCTACTCTGCTACTGCCAATTCCGCTTGTGATGTACTTTGCACATTTCTCAAATCGGATGACAATATCATACATATCCAACTTAGAAATTAATATGACTTTAAAGTTATAAGGGGAACATGGTATGTTTTTCACAGATCTTCTTTACAAACATGTCATACTGAGAGATTAACTGCTGTGGTGCCATGGGCTGAGAATCTTAACCCTGTACCTAACATGAAAAGCAGACGACACTTGCAAAAAAAATTCTTGAATAACTAATTTTTATCATTTTTTCTCTCACAAACATAGGTTATGAACCCTCATTGGAACGAGCGCGACGAGCTCGTTCCAAAGAGGGATCATGACCTATGTTTTTGAGACAAAAAATGAAAAAAATAATGAAAATTAATTGGCGATTTTTGAGAATAGCGGTGGCCAGTTTTGACCGTTACGTTGGGTAAAGGGTTAAATCAGCTTTGGTACCGTTGCTCCTCTCTTCGCAGTATTTTGTAACGCTTGTGACGCTTTTGTGACCCAATAAGCCGCTTGGAAGATACACGAGAGTCCTTTCTAACAATGTGCTGCTTTCCATCCGTAAATTCACACCACATGGTATAGTCATTAACGAATGTTTTACGGTTTCAGAAAGAGTACCTTTTACATAACGCTGCGGCCAAAATCATCCAACGCTATTCATAATGAACGTCATTCAAATTTATTATTTGTTCACCTTTTTGCATCGAAAACATGGCTCATTACCCCTACTGGAGGGGGCGCGGTGACTCAGTAGGTAGAGGTGCAGGCTGCAAGTTGAGACGTCCTCGGTTCGAATCCCACCTGGGGTAACCTCGTTGTGTACATGGGCAAGACACTGCACCCCCTATTACCCACGTGGGGCACGGTGGAGTTGTGTACTAAGGCGTACTACACGTCGATGGTGCACCTGTCGTCAGCCATTGCTAACCCTGCTTGTGTGGAGTTAATATGTTGGGGAGCTGACAGTTACTCGCCGTTGCTCGGTGGTTCTCTCCGGGTACTCCGGCTTCGTCCACCCGTAAAACTGTCGTGGTCATAATTAGTCAATGTGCAGAAATATGTGACCTTAAACACCACTAAATAAATAAATAAATAATAAATAATACCCCCACTGAAACGCGCACGGTGAGCGCGTTCCAAATGAAGGTCATTAGTCGTGTTTTGGAGTCGAAATTGATATAGTTCAATAATTCAAGAACTGTTTTGCGAGTGTCGTCTGCTCATGCTATTGAATATTTTGACAAGAAGAAGCACAGCAAAGACTCATAAAGACAACAGGACTTGTCGGCTAAAGAGATGGCTATATATTAGATGACGGGCTGCGAAAAACAGGATTCCAGTAGCACGAGACATAGGCATGCGGAAGAGAGAAGAGGCACATAAGTAGGTGTAAAGTGCGGTTTCTGGACCACTTTTCTAAAAAAGTGTTCAAGTACACGTACGTGTACGTGTACCGCCATAGGGATTCAGTGTTAAATCGTGTACAGAGTGCAAAACATGTCGTTTTTTCATGGTGGTCCAGAATCCGCAATTGTTTTGAGGCTCACAGATCGCACTTTTAACGTTCAAACACCCGTTGGCGAACGTGTAGATTCGACACATCGCTCAAAAGTGAAAAAATGTACGAAATTTGAAGAAAATGTAAATTTAAAAATTTTTCTCGACGTTCCCTTCGTCGATCAGACCATCGATCTATCGTTGGTGAACGCGAGCAAAACACGTTTTGCGGATTCTAGACCAGCATCAAAAAAGCGGTTTGCAGATTCTGAACCACCTACGTTCGCCAGCGGCTGTTTGAACGGTAAAAGTGCGATCCGATCGGCGAAAACCTATTTGCGGATTCTAGACCAGGAAAAATCGACCTCAAAACGTTTTTTCGACGTTCGCCAACGGTGAAAAGTGAGCGTAAAGTGTAGTTACTCATCGAGGAGTTTTTTAAAAATCGATTTGGGCCTCCGGTACATGGAAAAAAAGGCGGTTTGCGGGTTCTGGACCACCGCCACGTTCCCGATTCCGTTTCGGGCGGTCTAGGGTGCGATCCGATCGGCGAAAACCCATCATGTCGATTCACATCGCGAGTTTTGTGAGGTGAATCGTGATAGAATCGGTTTTGAGGAGTTTTTCCATTTTGTTGTCAGTGTAAATAAAATAGCTTTTTTCATTCAATAGAGTCGACTATAAAATTGAGTCCCATGTATTGTAAATTGACACTCATGTTTTGTTCCGGTGTGAATGAAAGGTATTCGTTCAATGGATGACATTGAAAACTTGAGTTTCGGAAAATTAGAACCGATGGAAATCGTCCGTTCACGTTTTGTCATAGCGAAATTTTGTTAGATAAATCTTAATAAAACAGTTTGTAGAATTGTTTCATTCAAATACAAATTCCACTATAGAGGGTTTTTCACTTGGATGAATTTTAAGAGAGAGATTGTACATGCCGATTCATCTCGCGAGTTTTGTGAGGTGAATCATGATAGAATCGGTTTTGAGGAGTTTTTCAATTTTGTAGTCAGTGTAAATAAAATAGCTTTTTTCATTCAATAGAGTCGACTATAAAATTGAGTCCCATGTATTGTAAATTGACACTCATGTTTTGTTCCGGTGTGAATGAAAGGTATTCGTTCAATGGATGACATTGAAAACTTGAGTTTCGGAAAATTAGAACCGATGGAAATCGTCCGTTCACGTTTTGTCATAGCGAAATTTTGTTAGATAAATCTTAATAAAACAGTTTGTAGAATTGTTTCATTCAAATACAAATTCCTCTATAGAGGGTTTTTCACTTGGATGAATTTTAAGAGATAGATTCTATTATAATAGACACTCGTGTTTTGTTCCGGTGTGAATGAAAGGTATTCGTTTTAATAATGGACAATAAAAGCGCGTTTTCCACTCAGTCAGGTTTTAAGAGGTAATTGAATTTTAATCTACTTGTGATAATGTTCGGAGATATGAATGAACCCTTTTAATGGATATAATTATTCTCAAACGCGTTAAATCAGAAACCAGTTTCTTATGCGCTAAAACTTTCAAACTTTTTCAAAGTTCTCCTGTTCGTCACGGAGCGAATAATCGATGGTGCGATCTTTAACATGTTCGAGGGCAAAACGCATTTATAGAGGTTTTATTTTGTAAAATGGTTTATCCTCAACTGGTTTTAGTTATTATATTAAAGACAGAAGATTTTTATTTACTTAAAACATAAAACATAAAAATAATTATACATTTGATTTTGAAAATAATAAAATAACTCACGTTAGCATACTCTAAAGGAAATATTAATAATTTAAAACGAAAAAAATGTTTTTACACATCACAGATTCCAAGCGTAGAGATCAACTTTTAAAAGAATATGAACGTGCTAAGAAGAGTATTCAATCAGCTGACATAAGCAGACGACTTGGAGAAATGGAATTGAGACGCAAAGCCACAAAATTATTTAAAGCCGTGACGGAGGTTCAGGAACGAATCAAGAAGGAGATCGTTGAAGAATTGAGACCCATAAAAGAGAGTACTTTGAGAATGGGTTCGTTGCCCGGTAGTTTTACAAAACAGTATTCCTTTCAATCTACACCGGATTACGTTCCCATGAGAATCGAAACCGACGTGAGCGAAAGTGATGATACAGCTTCGACTATCATCACTGATAGCGTCGCGTCGTCCGAGGATGGTGGTAAGAGAGATCTGTTGTATGGAATTTATAAGGATTCTGACGGTAGAACTTTTGTGGGCGACACAGAAGTGCACGAGGATGATGATAATTTAATCGTCGGTTCGAATAGGTACGAATTAACTCCTGGACTTCGCAAATTGCTCCTTTTCGACAAGCCTGGAGATTACACGGATCGGGATTTCGACAATTACGGCGACATTCTGGTTCAGACCCACGCCATGAAGAGAAAAAACGATGCCAGAGAAACGAGACCCAAAGCCAATAGAGGTTACAAGTGGACGAAGGTGGTGAAACCCATATGGGATATGAATAAGAAGTTCGTCGAGTCGGTGACAGGCAAAGGGGTGAAAACCACTTTTCTTCCGAGCGATTCTGACGCTCTGTCTCAGAGATTGGGTTTGTTGATGGCGAGTAGACGCGCTGGTAACACTGGATTAGACAATGAGATAGTGAGCATATGCGACGAATTGTTGAGGCAGAAGGTTTTGAATAAACGCGATTACAAAAGACTGATGAACGAATTGAAGGATTGATATATAATAAGTAGAGAGAAACAAACAAACAAACAAAAATATATAAAATAAAAAGAGTAAATTTTACACTACAAAATAATAAAAGTAATTTAAACAACAAACGATTTACCAGTGAAAAACAAAATATATATTATAAAATATGTTGGTGATAAAGAACAGAGGATACGTCAGAACTTACGTTCAAGGCGGTTCTGCCATCGTCGATTCTATAATGCGAGCGTTCACGAGCGATGCAGGTAGAAAACTCGCATCGACCGCGTTTGAAGTCGGTAAGAAGACGGCTTTGGATGCTGGTAAGAAAGCCGCTTCCGAAGCCATTGGTAGGATAGCTTCTGTGGCTGACAAGAGGGCAGCCGAGGCGTTGATCGACAAGTTGATCAGTCCGCCGGCGAAGCGAGCTACGTTAGAGCGATCGCCGAAAAGTTGGAAAGATTTTAAGGATGCTGTGGTACCCATACAAGATTTAGCCAAAATAACGAGTGGATCTGGAATAAAGAAAACTCGCGACGGTGTAATATAAATAAATAATAATATTTATAAAACTGAGTTTGAAAAAACATAAAATTGTGTTTGAAAAAATCTAAAAATAACAAAAATAAACAAAGATGAACATTAAAGGTATGTCTTGGAACGACGCCGCGACCAAGAGGTCGAATAACGAGTTCTTTCCCAAAAACATAAGAGGCTTGGTAGTGGGAAAATCGAATTGTGGAAAGACCAATCTGTTGATGAATCTGTTGTCGCAACCCGATTGGTTGGATTACGACAGATTGTTCGTGTTTGGCAAGAGCTTGTTTCAACCCGAATACAGATTGCTTCGAGAGTGCATGGATCGTAGATTGCCCAAGGACGTCATAGCCAGAATCTTTGACAGTAGGGAGGAATTCGACAAAAGTGAAGCGTCCCTTTTGACCATTTTGGATGGTGCGGCAATGGAATTGATGAAGAGAAATGCGTCTTCGAACGTCGGGTGTCTATTTTATGACAACGCTAGCGACGTTCCGGATCCTAGAGAACTGAAATCGGAAGATAAGAATCTCATGATTTTCGACGATCTGCTTTTGGAGAGACAGAACCGATGCGAATCGTATTACGTTAGGGGTCGTCACAGCAACGTGGACTGTTTCTACCTGTCGCAGAATTATTTTCGATTGCCCAGACAGACGATAAGGGAGAACGCTAATTTACTGTGTCTCTTTCACCAGGATCTCAAGAATCTCAATCACATCTACGGCGATCACGTCGCAAACGACTTCAGGAGATTCTGCAAGAGGGTTTGGGATGGAGGACTTTACAATTTCGTCGTGATCGATTTGACTAGCGAATTTAATCGCGGAAAATATCGGTGCGGATTCGACAAGTTATGTTTCTGATGATAATAAGACAGAGAGCGAAAATAAAATTAGAAAATAATTAAATCATCAAATAATTTAGTTTTGAAAATAAAATAAAAAATTAAAATATAATGTTTGAACAAGGAGAATTGTTAGAACGGATAGCCGAGAATACGGCTGCAAAACAATCCATTCAAATCGTGGTGAGTGGCGATTCGACTCGATTCGCGACGAAATTCGAACCTTCCATCGAATTGAATAGAGAGAAAAGATACGAGATGGCGTTGGTGAATCTGGAGACTTATTATTCCTTTCCCAACGTCACCGAAAAGAATAACTCGTTCAGGTATTCCGACGGAGTGGATTGGTTGGAGATTCGAATTCCCAAAGGAAGTTACGACATAGACGATTTGAACAATTACATTCAGACGCGAATGAAGACGGATGGAAAGGGAAGCAACAAGATCAGACTCGCTTCGAACCCTAATACCTTACAGACGATGTTGGATTTGGAAGATAATTTTCGAGTGGATTTCAACATGGACGATTCTATAGGCAAGATGCTGGGATTCGATCGAAAGATGTATCGAGGCCATGCAGCATCTGAAAATACGGTTGACATTCTCGCAGTCAATAGCATTCTGGTGAACGTGGATGTGATTGCTGGAAGCTACGTGAATGGTAGCGCTCAACCGACGATCTATTCCTTCTTTCCAAACGTGTCGCCGGGTTATAAGATCGTGGAACGACCTCGAAATTTAGTTTATCTACCAGTGATTTTAGGCACGTTGTATAGTCTCAAAACCACGTTGACGGATCAAAATGGTGAACTGTTAGATCTTCACGGAGAGAGGGTGACGATACGATTTCACATAAGAGAAATATAAAAGCAAAAAAAAAATATTCTGTATATATATAAATAAGAAAATAAAATAAACGCAATATTAATTTACAAAAATTATTTAATATATATATAATAATCATTAAAACAAAAAAAAACAATTGAACAAAATATATTTTAAAAAAAGAATTATGACATAATACGTGGTTAAAACGTGAACATATCCGCAGGACAGAGGAAGAAACTTAAGAGAGCATTAACAACTCGATGCAAGGCGGTGAGATTCAAATTCACTCACGAAGATCTTACGAGTGGCGGTCAGGATTCGATCGCCTGGACCAGAAGTCAAATCAAAAGGATGGAGAAAGCGATTCGTGATGGAAGAGGGTTGACGGTGAGATTGAGTCCCGCTCAATTGAGATGAAAGGCGGTTTCCTACCGCTATTGGCAGGAATCGCTGCAAAAGCATTACCCTTTGCCGCAAAAGCATTACCCTTTCTCGGAAAGACTCTCGGCGTGGGAGCTCTCTCGGGACTCGCGAGTTCGGCAGTTGAGAAATTAATGGGTGGCAGCGGACTGTTTTTGAAGAAGGGAGGAGCTGTGTGTCGCGTCCAAGTAGACGACAGCAGTGAAGGATTGTATCTAGAACCCATTAGAGGTGGCAACTCTTTGAGTGGAAACGGTCTTTATCTGAAGAGTGGACGGAACGTTGAGCGACTCGGTAAGGGTTTGTTGTTTGGTGAGAATTCACCGTTTAAGAATATACCGATTTTGAGTATGTTATTTTAATGTAAAAAAAATTATATAATTATATGAAATATAAATCATAGAAAGTATAAAATAATATAAAATGGATAAAAAGGTGGAAAAACAATTAGACGATAATGATGAATATCGCGAGATAGAGTGCGAAAAAGATGTGGAAAAACGATTAGACACTAATGATGAATATTGCAGCCTAGTGTGGGAAAAAGATGTGGAAAAACAATAAGACGCTAATGATGGATATCTTAGGAAAGAACTGAAAAAAGAGCGGGATAGATGGTTGAAATTGAAAAGAATGAGATGCTTTCCACCGTCACCACTACCTTCTGAAGAGATTGGTAATGATGTGAGTGTTACCAAGAGATGCACCACATTCGTTCATAATTATGATTTTGGATAAACAAATGTGTTCTTATAAAAACGTAACAAAAAAAAAAAAGAAAAGAAGAATCGACACCGAAATTGAGAAAAAAGAAACGTTATTATAATATATATGAGCGAAAGTGAAGAAGAAGAAGGAGGAAAACAAAAAACAAAAAAATTAATGAGATCTAGAGATGATCAACCTTTCTAGATCTCATTACTTTTTTTTTTCCTTCTTCTTCGCTAAAAATCAGTCTCTCTGTTGTTTATATTTCCAAGTCCGTTATTAGCATGTTGACGGTCGTGTCTTTTCCTTTTTCGAAAATGTGTTGAATGTTTATCTTTACTTTTTTGAGTTTTTTTACATCGATGAACGCGCTCTCACCACCCGATTTGTTCACGAGTTCGAGAGAGATTTTTGGATATATGTAACTTCGGTAGGGCAATGACAAATCATCCTTGTCGAATTCTCTATCTTTGGTGATGACGATTTTCTGTAGATCACTTTGGTACTTGTAAAACAAATTGAGCGTGGCTTCATCCAATTTCAAAGGCATGTTATATTTGTTGTGTTTGTGCTCTAAGCCCTTCGTCTCGACCTCGTTCAATTCGATGGAGTCATGTCGATGTAATCTATAGACTTTATAACCGAATTTCTTACACGTTTTGACTCGTTTCAATTTCAATTCGCATCTTTTAGGTGTTGTTGTCATGATCGATTATTTGGGTTTTTTTGTTTTATGAATTATTGCAAATAATGTATATTTTTAAATTTTGTATTTAAATAATAATTTGTTAAAAAAGTTTGTTTTTTTTACTCTCTGTATATATATAAAAAAAGTTTTTTTAATTTTAATTTTCTTTAATGTGAAAAAGTCTCATATTAATTCAATTTTTTTCACGTTAAGGAACATAAAAAAATTGATTAATTTCATCAAAAAACTTTTTTTTGAAGCAATTAAAACATATATATAGAGAGTAAAAAAAACAAACTTTTTAACAAATTATTTAAATACAAAATTCGAAAAAAAAATATTCTTACAAATGAAGCAAACAAATAAAAAAATGGAAAATTTAAATGAGAAAACTGTACCTCAGTTAAACGAGATTTGTAAAAAATTAAAAATTCCACATTTCAGAAATCATAGAACCAAATCAAAAAAATTGGAGTCATACAGGAATATCGTTTGCGAAACGATGGAAAGAAAAAAATTGAAAGATCGGAAGTGAACAAACTTAAACAGACTCAAATTGCGTAAAAAATAAGCCGATGACAGTAACGCCTGATGATAGAAAAGGAAAAGTGGAGCGTGATGAAATTAGAAAGATCATATGCGAGGAGATACGTAGTTTGTGCAATGAAAAGGCAAACGAAATGTCGATAGCAACGACGTCAAAAAGTGCATCGGTTGTGAAAAATGAGAAGACGACTAAACGAAAAGCCGTTGAAGAACTTCAAGTTTCAAAAGAAAAAAAAAAAAACTAAAACGAAAATGAGTGATGCAGTTGAGAATCTAGACAAACGAGATATATTGAATGATGAGCAATTGATGAAGGGAAAGGAGAAGAATATGTAGCATGACTCGTCACGGAAGCATTCCAATCAAATCCCGTAGAATGGGAGAGTGCAATCAAAGACGTTTTTAAAACTTTCGACGTGGTTCCCTCGTTCAAGAAAGTCGATCCGAAATTGTTTATGGAATGGGTGAAGAAAAAAGTATTGGATTTGTTTCACGAACACATGAACATGGGACAAAAAATTAAGATGATACTCCATTGCGTGATGAATAAAATTGACGTGAAGTCCGGCAAGCGCATCGTGACAAATGCATTTTTCAGATCTAACGTCGAACCCATACTTCGAGGTTCAGATTTATTGGACGTTTTCGAAAAGATGGAAGACAAGATGTTGACGTCTCTTGCGAATTATCAACGTGAAGATAGTAATTGGACATTCGATGAGGTGTTGAAACTCGAAATTCATATAACTAAAAACGATTCGTTGAAAGGATCTTCCTACATGGAATTACCATATTTCTTAGCTAAAAAAGACTCCGTGGTCAACGTGAGAAATAAAGATGATCAGTGTTTTAAATGGGCAGTAACCTCCGCTTTATAGCCTGTCAAAATGCACTCCGATAGAGTTTCTCATTACGAGGAGACTTCTAAAAATCTCGATTGGACCGGAGTGACTTTTCTAGTGGAGTTAAAACACATCAAACGTTTCGTGGCTCAAAATCCCACCGTAGCAGTGAACGTCTTGGGATACGTCGATGAAAAATGAATGATCTATCCTCTCAGACAGACTTCGTATCTCGAAAGAGAAAAGATGATTAATTTATTATTGATTTCGAATGGTGACAATCGTCATTATTCTTGGGTTAAACATCCGAGCCAATTACTATCGAGACAAAATAATAAACATAAAGGAAAGATATGTTTATGTTGCAACTGCATGAACGCGTTTCACAGCAAAAAATCATTAGCGAAATATCAGGAATATTGCAACGAAAATCGAGGTGTCACCATCGAAATGCCCAAACCCAACACCATCGTGAAGTTTGAAAATCGCAATAGAAGGTTAAAAGTACCATTCGTCGTGTACGCCGTGTACGTCGAATGCTTCACCGTGAAAATGAGTTCCTGCCAACCCGATGCTCTTCGAAGCTATGTCGAAAGATATCAAAAACACACGCCTTCAGGTTACTGCATTTACGTGAAATGCACTTTCGACTCACAACACGACATGGGTCCCTTCACCTACATGAAACAGTGCGAAGTCGATGACGTGGCTCAAAGGTTCGTGGAAGAGTTAGAATCGAAAATTCAAATGTTATACAATAAATTCAAAACTCCAGCGAAAATGATCATCACGCGAGAGCAGCAGGACGAATATAACAGAGCCACCGAATGTCACATATGCAGACAATCATTCGACGAGGATTCAGAGGAAAATAAGAAGATCAGAGACCACGATCATTACACGGGTCTGTATCATGGTCCAGCTCACAGCAAGTGTAATTTAAAATATCGAGACGCCGTTTTCTATCCGGTGATATTTCTCAATCTCTCGGGTTACGACAGTCATCTGTTCGTGAAAAATCCTGGCACCTCCGACGGAGAATTAGATTGCATCGCGAACAGCAAAAGAAAGATACATTTCCATCACGAAATGGAAGGTCATGGAGAAGAAAAGAGTAATCGACAGAGAGACGTTGGAAGAAAAAACGAAATCCATTCGTAGAGGCATACGTTTCATTGACAGTTTTAAATTCATGTTGACCGCTCTGGAAAAATAACATGAGCAAGGATAAATTTAAAATCATGAGCAAACATTTCGGAGAACGAGTAGACGTCATGTTGAGGAAAGGAGACTATCCTTACAATTACATGAACGATCTAAAGAGATCCGACATTTCCGACGAGAATTACAAACACGACAAAAACGTGTGGAAATCATTCGATATGAAAACCATGAGAGATTATCACGATCTCTATCTGAAGACCGACGTTCTGCTCTTGGCAGACGTGTTCGAAAATTTTCGAGACGTCTGTCGTCGAAATTACGATCTGGATCCGGCTTGGTATTTCACCACACCCGGTCTGGCGTGGGATGCTCTGGTGAAGACCACCGAAGTCCAATTGGAATTATTATCCGACGTGGACATGTTGCTCATGTTCGAAAGGGCTGCGAGAGGTGGCATCTCGATGATCTCCCACAGATATTCTGAAGCTAACAATCCCTACATGAAAGAGGGTTTTGATTCAAAATGATTGAATAAATACATACAGTATTGGGATGCTAATAATCTGTATGGTTGGGCTATGAGTCATCCTTTACCAATTGGATATTTCGAATGGGTGATGGAACCAGAAGAGATGCAAAAATGGAGAGACTATTCTTGCATTTTAGAAGTCGATTTGAACTATCTGGAAGAATTACATGATCTACACAACGATTATCCGCTGGCTCCCGAACGAATGGAACCGATCGAAGGAGACGAGGAAAAATCATTCCCAATTTATTTAACAAACGTAAGTACATCATCCACAGCGAGAATTTGAAACAATACGTCGATCACGGGATGAAATTAGTCAACATACATCTCATCATTCGATTCGACGAAGAGCCTTGGATGAAAAAATACATCGATCTCAACACGAATCTCAGAATTCGAGCCGAGAACGATTTCGAAAAAGATTTCTTCAAACTCATGAACAACTGTGTGTACGGTAAATTGATGGAAAACATCAGGAAGAGAATTGACGTTCGACTTGTCACGTCTGAGAAAAGAGCTAAAAAATTAGTGGCGAAACCCAATTACAAACACCAAACCATATTCGACGAAAATCTAGTGGCTGTTTACATGCAAAAGATGCACCTGAAGTTCAACAAACCGTATTATCTTGGACCAATCATGTTAGATATCAGCAAGTGATTGATGTATGAGTTTCACTATGATTATGTCAAACGAAAATTTGGTGATAAAGCCAAACTACTGTTCACCGACACGGACAGTTTAGTTTACGAGATAGAGACGAAAGATTTCTACTGAGATATATCTCTGGATGTGGCCGCATGGTTCGACATGAGCAATTATCCTGTCGATCACCCGTCCAACATTCAATCGAACGACAACAAGAAGGTGTTGGGTAAATTTAAGGACGAGAGCAGTGGTAAACAAATCGTCGAATTCAGAGGCTTGAGTCCCAAACTGTATGCTTATCGTCCAGAAGATGAAGAGATCAAGAAGTGCAAAGGGGTTAAAGCGTGCGTGGTGAAGAAAAACATCTCTTTCCGAGAGTATAAAGATTGTCTGTTAGGAAGTGGTCCGGTGTATAAGGCTATGAAATCAATTCGAAGTGAAAATTACGACTTGTATACTGAAATAGTCAACAAGATTTCGCTGACCGCCGATGATGATAAGAGATTCGTGTTAGATGATAAAATAAGCACTTTGGCACTCGGACATTGGACTTTGGATATAATTTTAGACAACAGGATTTCAGATATGATTAGGGATGATAGGATTCTAGAAAATCAAGAGGAATTAGACGGATTCAAGATTATGGAAGTCGATAGAGTTAGTTTAAAAAGAAAAAATAAAAAATAAAAAAATAACGTCATTTTAGTGAATTATAATAAAATAAATAAATTTAAAAAAAAATATACACATTTATGAATAAGAAAATAGAGATATCCGTAGAAGGTGTCGTCTTACCTAACGAACCCCTATCCAACATCGATATGTCGAATGCGGCGAAGGATTTGAAAATCAAAGATTTTCTAGACGTGTTTTCCAGAGATGCCTTGCCGAAGAGAAGACCTCAACAATCGGAATACGGAATTTTAAATCTAGATGATTTATCGGGTGAAGGCACTCACTAGGTGGCGTGGTTCAAGAATGGGAAGAAGAAGAATTATTATTTCGACAGCTACGGAATCTCTCTGCCGAATGAAATAAAGAACTATTTCAACAAATCGATGGTTCGTTACAACACGGAATGAGTGCAATCGCCAGATCAAGTGTTTTGCGGTCACCTGTGTCTCTACGTTCTCAAGAGATGGTCTGAAGGAGATCGGTTTCAAGACATTCTCAATGATTTACATTAGAGAGAGATTTTTTTTTATAGTATATATAAAGGTAAAAAAATTATTTAAAAAATTTAATCAATTAAAAACGAAAAATAAAAATAAGTGAAATAATTCATTTTTAATAAACTGTGTTTGAAATATATTTTAAAACAAAAACCTCAAAACAACATGCCAGTCGATAAATTTGGTAGAAGTGACAACGAAAGTCGACCCAAAAAGAAGAGGAAGACGCTCGGAGTCGGTGATGGTTATGACGTTGCCAATGTCCCATGGACGTGGAGATACGAACCTCGAGAGGAACCTTTGAACATGAATGATAAGAAGCTCTACAATCTTCCCGAGCCAATAGATCTTGCAGATGCAGCGACTGAAAAATACGTCGACAGGGGGAACGCGGATTTCGAATGAATCATGCTAGATAATTACGTGGATAAAGCCATGACCGATGATCTCGATCTGAAATCTAAACATTTGGTGAACGTCGCGAATCCCATAGATTCCAACGATGCCGCGACCAAGAAATACGTGAACGACTCTCAGGCACGATTCAGCGAACATCTGAGAAGTAGATACGTTCAGAAAACGATGCACTCGGAATTGAACGCCAATTCTAACAAGATAACGAACGTGGCCACTCCCACGATTCCCAAGGATGTGGCGACCAAACACTACGTAGATCTGGAACAGAGAAAGTCTGACAGACGAGAAATGAAATCGGATCTGAATGTGGGATTCAACAAGATATTGAATCTGTCAAAGGTCGACGATGTGGATGCGGACTCAACCACGGTCAACAAGGGCTATGTAGATTCTGCCGTGATACGATCACAAGAATACGTAGAATCGCAAGTGGATGATCTCTACCTGAACAAACAATCTGGCGGAACCATGGAGGGTGGCATCAACATGAACGGTCACAATTTATTCGGTCTCGATCACGATCCCGAATTCGATTCCAGTGCAGGAAGTACGTGGATGACAACTCAGTCTGGAGAAAGGGTGACATCATGGAAGGTAAACTAGACATGGGCGGACACGCGCTCACGAATCTACCGGATCCCGTGCACATGTCGGATGCCTGCACCCTGATTTCAGTGGTGGAAAAAGTCAAATACACTAGACAATTAATCACTGTGTGGGCCGACTAGGCCGGCACGTTAGAGGACGGAAAAGCCGAGTGGTCTTTCGGAAACGGAGGTAGCGGATCGCAACATGGTCGGGTGGGATATCCCATGCAGTTAGGAGGTCAATTCATACGAATGGGTCTGGCTTCCACGGATTTGAATAACAGAGCAGTCGTCAATCTCGTGATGAATGGAGTAGAGAGCGATAAGAGAATCAACATGCGAATGTTAGCAAGTTCGGCACACCTCTCAAAGTGAACGCCGGAGACAGGATTAATTTCGTTACGAAAACCAATAATCCCGAAGCCGCCACTGCTGTGGTGAGCCTACTGATCGAACTAGATCCTTTGAACAAACAGTGAATGCGTGGAAATAATTAATTAAAATAATAATGTGTGATTATTAAAAACAAAAAAGAAAAGTAATGAGATTTAGAAAGATGTTCAATCTCTCTAGATCTCATTACTTTTATTTTTTTTTTGCTTTTTTTTGTTTTTTTAATAATATATTTTTTTTATTTTATAATATATATTTTATTGTGTTTTTTTTTTGATAACTTTTTATTATTATATATTATTATACGATTTCTGAAATGTTTTTTTTTCTTTAGTAAAAGAATTTTGTCACTTATGACAATGATTAAAAGTACATCTCTTTTTTAATTTTCTATCCATTTATGATTACAATTTATACACTTCGCGAATACGGTTGTTGGTTCATCACCAGATCTAGTTTGTTGAGATTCGATTTTTATTTGACGTTTCTTACATTTGCGACATTTTAAAATTGTATTTTTTATAATTTCTTTGTTAGATCTTATGAGATCAAACTCTTCTTTTTCTTTTAAACGATATTCGTTAAAATCACAATTATTCCATCCTTTTTTGTGTTACGTTCTTCATGTTCAATTTGAATCCATTTTTCCGAGCAATTTATTTTAACGTCATTGTGATCTGAAGTGAACAGATGATTTTTTGTTTTCGTGTCAAAAACATCCATTTTGTTTTCGAGATTTTGGTTTTTTTAATTAATCTTAATACATCCTCATTTTTAACGTTTATTAATTTTTTTTTCACACACGTCTCTCATCGAATGATCGACATCTTATTTCCATCCGAATCGAATTGTAATTCTCTGTCCGACAGGACCAGGGTGAAGGCTTCGGTTTTTCTCGGCACGTTCCTATCGAATTGCATCTTGATCTGAGTGTCTAAGACGCTACTCTTGAGTCGTTCACTCTGTTTACTGACGTCAAATACGAACATGGGATACATCGACTTGTATTCGCCAGGAGATATGTTAGGGTTGCTCATCAATTCGTCTAGACCATGATACTTCTTCTAAAATCAGCAGCGTCGCCGTACAGTCTGCAGAAATCGTTCTTGTCGAATGACGTGTTGTAATCGATTGCTGGATATCTCGTGGCGTTCAGAAACACTTGCATGTTTCTCAAATGGCAGTGATCGAACAGCGACGCATTCTTTTCCTGAGACCCGTCCATATCAGTCTGAAACACAACCACAGTGAAACGCGGTCTCTCAGAAGCGGATTTCACCATCAATCTCCAATCGAAGTGATTCGTGGAGGGAGGAATGCTAGCCGTGTCGCACTGTCTCATTCTAAATCCCACGGGTAATTTACTCTTGGATTCTATGATCTTGTAGAGACGCACTTTCTCATCGATCGAAGGCTCCATGTGCGGAACAAACCACGATATCTTGTGTAGAGTTATCTTACCCGCATCGGTCGCGGTGAGTTTCACTATTGCGTCGTCGTTTCCTTTTCGAATCAACGTCAGATTGTGTTTGAATCCATACATGATCTTGTTGTAATCGTCCGCGAATCCGAAGATATGTTTCAAAGGTATCCTGAACGAAAACGTTCCTTTAGGTCTGGACGTCTTGACGACGTAGTCGAATATCGTGGCGGCGCCGGCGCTAGCAGGGCCGACGGTGTCTTTCACCCACAACTGATTAAGTCCTCTGGATTTCGAAAAATCATCAGGATACATCAAGAGTCCGAACATCGTGGTGGCCTGACCGGGATGAAAAACAGATTCTATCTCTTGTCCGGATAGCATGTATTTTATGTTACTGAATAGATGCATGATGCCATTATTGGCAAGAGTAACCGTGTCGTCGTCGGCATAGTCGCTCCCATCTTCCTTGGTGAGACGTCCCTGCACCACTATGTAACTCTCGCTAGGATGTACGAATAGATCTTGAGTTTCGACATTGATTCTTATCTCTCCCGCTTTGTTCAAACTCGTTCCGGTTACCGGTTCGTATTCGTGAACCTCATATTCTTGAATACTTTCATCTTTCACTATGCTTTGTGCTATATCTAGTATATTTGTCATTTTAAAGGATTTTTAGGTTTTTTTTTTGTTTATTAATTCACTTGCTTTCTTTATCTAAAAAAATAGTTTTTAATTATTTTTTATTATTATTTTTTTTTTCTCTCTTATATATATATGTGTGTAAACAAGAAAATGTCAAAGAGAGTAAATAAAAAAAATATTTTGTGTTCTTCATCAAAACTTCGTCTTCTGTAATTGTTGTTTGTAAAACTTTCCGATGATCTCTTCTCCATCCAAAGCTTCGATTTCGTAAGTCACCGGATCGGTGTGAAATATTTTGATGATCACGAAGATTTCCGAGGTCCATCGAGGAGTATAACCCTTTTCGAAGTGCTTCTTATAAGCGTAGATTCTCACTCGATTGCCGACCGCAAATTTCGGCGTTCTAGACTTCTTCCTGATCTTAGATCTCTCGGGATATAGATTCGCGTAGACCCGTTTTTCGTTTCGAGGATCGCTAGCTTCCGCGGGAGTCATCTTGATCGATCTGTGTCGCGTGTTGTTGTAATCTTTGACCAGACCGTTCAGAGCATATATGTATTTCTTGGTCGAATTCGCCGTGAAGTATCTGTGCATCTTCTCCTTCATCGTTCGATTCCAACGTTCCACCACGCTGGCTTTCTCTTCATTTTCGATCGAGTAGAGGTCTACCAATCGACGAACGTCCTTGTTGTAGAATTCCTTTCCCTTGTCCACCCACAATTTACTCGGTTTTCGAGAAGACGAGTCGAACACGCTCTTCAGAGCCTCGGCGACGCAAGGTTCCGATTTATTCTTCAAAGCTCTGATCCAACCGTATTTGGAAAACACGTCGATGACCGTCAATAGATGTTTGACGCCCTCGTTCCACCTCGAAAACGATCTCATGTCGACCAAGTCGGCAGACCAAATGTCATCCAGCCCCTTCACGAACACCCTTCTCTTTCGAAATTTACGCACTATGGGTTTGTGTAACTCCTCGGCCAATTCGCTCGTCAATAATCGTTTCTTCTTCTTCTTTTCAGATGCGCTTTTTTTTTTGAACGCCCCATCCGAATCGACGTTTCGCACCGATCAGATCGCCGACCAGCGAACGTTCCATCTTCTCTCTCCTGGTCGGATTCGATATGCCTCTCAATCTCCCCAACATGTTTTTGTCGCAGACGTCGTTGCGAGTCTTGGTATCGGGATGTCCGGCGTAGCACAGATCGTGATCGTACGCGGCCGCGTCCACCCTATTCACGGGTTTGCTCCAAGATTTGGGAGTCAGATCGGCGTTGAGTCTCTTGTTCAATTTCGTTCCGGGTCCTGTGAAACTGTGACCGGGCATATGCATTTCGAAAGGTAGATTGTTGATCATTTTATTCACGATGCCTTTACCTTTGCTCGCGTTCTTTTGTTTGACGAATCGAGTCTTGATAGAACCACACACGTCGCAAATTCCGCGAAGCATCCGTCTGTCGTTTTTAGTTCGCACTTCTCTAGAATTACTCGTCTCGGTAACTCTCTTACACTTTACGCAATACATTTTTTTTTAAGAGTTATTTAAATTAATTTCGTTTTTTTTTTATTTTATATATAAATTTCATATTTTTTTTTTTTTTAAATTCTGTTCTTATTATATATATATATTTTTTTTTCAATCGCTGCTCTTGAGTTCTATCATCTTACTGAATTCCTCCCTGGCCTCTTTCCTCCCCTTTTCCACGAGAGAATCCTTCATCTCTTCCTTGATGATCTGACGAGTCTTGATTCTCACGGCTTCTTTCATGGCATCGTATTTCGTTTTCTCGCTCAATATCGCGAAGTATTCTCCGTCCGATATCCTACCGTCTTTCAACGCCATAGAGATCATTTCGGATATCGTGTCGATCTTGGAGTCGGCCAAGACGCGAATCTTGACGTGTTTCCTTGCCTTCAGATATAATTTCCTACTCAAAAAGTTTCCGAGCGTGCTGAACAATCCGGCGGCGAGGGCCACTCCTTCTACGGTCAACACGATCGGAACGGCGACCGCGGTCGACAACAATCCGATGCCGGCCGCGTGTAAACCCATGGAAATCGTGACGAGTGTCGTGTCGATCGCGTTGACGAATGTCACGAAACGCGAATACTTCTTCTTGAGGGAACGGCGAGAATCTCTCTCTCGACTTAGATACTCTTGGATTCTATTGATTTGATCGATGCGATACCTCTCTCCTCTTTCTCTTTCTTCTAGCGACGGCGCCGTCGGCAAAACGCCGTTCGGCTTCTCGTCCTCGTCGTCCACTAACGTCGGATACAATTTATTTCTGGTTCTCATTTTGTGTTTTTTTTTCTTTCTTTCTAATATTAGATAAAAAAAATTTATGTGTGTATTTATTTTTTTTTATTTTTCTACTCTCCCTTATTTTTATATCAACGAAAAAAAAACTTAGACGTATGCTTCGTTCAGCAATAATTTCTTGATGCATCCCTTGTCTTCTAAAGTCAAACTTCTACGCGCCAATTTCAGTTCTTCCGAATCTGTGGGCCTGTCTCGATTCTTACAGAAGACTAATCTCTTCCAAAACGTGATCACTTCGTCGAATTTAACGCGTTCGAACGCCGGTTCGAAATACATGACGACCATATCTTCCCTTTCCATCGCCAGACACGAATGATCCTCGTGATCGAAGTCTAGATGATCCCGACATCCGACGGATCGTTCTAACAAGATGGGACGTAGTTGTTCGTTCACGCAGATTGCGTATGCTCTCATCAGCATGTTTAAAAGAAACCTCGCTCTAATAGTCTGAGAATCGCTCATGATTTACGTATTTTTTTATTATCTATTCGATTTGATATATTTATTTTTCTAAATAACTATTTATTTCTATTTTTTTTCTCCCCTATATATATATCAATCAAAAACGTGACAGCGGGCTCGCGAATTTCCAACACACACCGACGACAACGACACTCTTCGTTCAGATCGAGTTTTATTACGAGAATCGAGCGATCCGATCGCTCGATCAGCTGAGTTTGGGAATTTTTCTCATAGTGGAGGAATTCTACTAATAATGTCATAAAATGGGAAAAACCCCACCGCCTCTAAAAAACAACAATTGCGGTTCTAAATCATCTGTACCAACGCAATTGCCGATTCTGAATCGCTGATTTAGAGTTCCCAAAACTGTTTTTTGATGATGAGCCAGAATCTTTTGCTTTCGCTCGCGTTCGCCGACGATGGATCGGTGGTCTGATCTGCGATTCGAACGTCGCCGAAAATTACGTACTAGATACAACTGAAGATGTACGATTTCACCCTTTTTTAAAAACGCGCGTTCACCACGAGTATTTGAACGTTAAAAGCGCGATCTAGGAGACGCGGCTGTAGATGATGCGATTCAAGATCATTTACAGTTTTGTGAACAAGCGTGTGATTTAACACTGAATTCCACGTTGGTGAACGCATAGTGTGCGTATCTTGTACACGTACATGTACAAGTGATAGTATATTGGCCCTTATTACCTACTAATGTCTTCTTACATTTGCATTCGCGATATTCAATCATTAAATCACAGGGGTTTGTGGTGAAATGAAGACTGAATACCCTACACATCTCATGTGCATGTAGACAGTACACGAAAACATCAGGGAAATCAAGAGGTACATGCTTCCCATGACTGTCACGAAAAGTCTGCCTGTCAAGAGAGCTAATGCCAACACTGGGAACCATCTCAATACATTCCTCAATCATATCCACCAAAAATATCGCAAATGTGTCACAAGAAAATTTCACAATGATGTGTCAAATATGTGGTGCTTAGAAAACTTTGAGTAGTATTATATACTATAGTATCCTTAGGGAGGTGAGATATAAGTTTGTTAAAGCCAACTTCCTGGATTCATATTTGGGCTTCCTGTGGGAGCCCAAATTGTACCCAAACATTCTTTTTTCCGAAATGAGAGGCCGATTTGAACCAAATTTGATATGAGGGCTTGTTGGGTCTTAATTACCTAATTTATGCCAAATCGCAGGCGCAAACAATAGAAACAAGAGGCCTCAGGGGGCCTGAGGGCACTCACCCGACACGGTAGTCTAAATATCAAACCATGGACTTGACTTGAATAAGCTGCATACGCCCCCTTCTAAGAAAAGCATATAATAATAATAAATAATTTATAAGCTTAAAATCCACAAAAGTGCTCTTTGGCTTTACAAAAACTAATGGAATGCCCGTTGGAAGAAATGTGTTTTCATGCTTTTCTTGACTGAATTTAAGGTACTGATAGTTTTTATATGTTTTGGGAGTGAGTTCCACACAGTGGGGGCAGCCACAGAGAATGCTCTGTCACCTGCGGTCTTCAGTCTTGCCCTTGGCTGTGAGAGAAAAGTTTCATTGCCGGACCTTAAAGCTCGGGCTGGTTCATACCGATTTACAAGCTCAGTGAGGTAGGGTGGTGCGAGGCCGTGAAGGCTCTTAAAAACCAGCAGACACAGGCCGTGCGAGGCCGCGAAGGCTCTTATATACCATCTAGATGAAGCGATTGTGCCCACACAATACACAGGATTTTCCTTCTATTTTCAGTTCCTGCACTTTTACGTCCCAAAATTGAGATAAACGCATGTTACGACCCGTAATGTAATAAATGCCCATAATGTAATACCTACCCATAATGTAATACAAAAACGACCCATAATGTAATACGAACCCATAATGTAATAAAAAACGACCCATAATGTAATAAATGTAATAACGTGTAATAAATGTTAGGTACCCATAATGTAATAAAAATTTAAAAAAATTAGATACAAATTACACTTTTCCAGGCCCGTAATGTAATAAAATTCTAAGCTTGATTTTTGTTTTTTCTCTTTACTCCAGCAGTGCGTTCGGCTACTTATGACACATCAATGCTGCCAATGACCCCTATGCCGTACACAGCCAACATGTGTGGGTGTGTTGGGATTACGATAGAGAGTATTCCGGGACCTGAGGCGGGTATACTCTGCTATGAGTGACAGGCATTATCCCTCTTCCATTTGTACCACCCAGGCAAACGACTTCCTCGATAGCCTCTACTGCCCTGCCACAATCATATAGGTCTACCTTACAAGACATTCAATAATTTTGATTCCAGGATGGTCATTTATAACTGCAATCATCATATTCGACCGGCTGTTCACTTGCATAAAAGCAATGCGGGTAGCAGGTTCCTATACTGTTAATAAGTGCAAGCAATTCTGGCCAAAGTTGCTGAGGCAGAGGGTGTAGTGGGGTGCAGTGGGGTTTTGGTGCACAATAACTGGATAGTGGGGGGGGGGGGGGGGGGGCGTATAGTGTGGGATACAAGGAAAAGATAGAACAGAAGCAAGACGTTGAGTCAACCGGCGCAGAGGGATATCGGGAGGCAATATGGTGAGTCTACTGGTATTGGAATGGGGGATATCCTATAGCTCGATGGGATTTGGATTAGGCTACTTTGCTCCAAATTAAGCGTACAATCTATCCTCTGTCTCTCCATTTTTCACAACCTAAACAAATTAGTAATTTCCCTGTACTGTACTACTATAAGTTCAGGTCGCACCCTCCGCACCTTGAAACCAATGAGACCGAGCCCAGGACCACACTTAATAACGACCACATCATATTCCCGGTCCTGTGATCACATATGTCAAGTAATATTATCAAATGCTTTCCAGTCAAATAGTTTGCACTTCGCACATACAAGAAAGACCTTACATTTTCAATAAAAATTGTATCAGTTTCAATAGTGACAACCCTGAGTGAAATGGTTTCAACTCCTCTCAGTGTTATTTTTCTAAAACCTCAACACACCACAGATTGAACACCCTCAATTGATATGAACCGAAGCAAGTTAAACGCCTTGTAGACTGCTATCATCCACGCAGGCCACCTTTGCGAGAAGATTGGTTAAGAGTATGTCATGTTCACCTGTGGCTGTGACCAGCAACTGAGTCGAGTTAATGTGCACATCACTTGTACAAAGCAGCCTCTTTGTATTGAGCTCAGGGGATTGCATTCTCAAATAAATTTCACCAGTGGTGTTGCATCACTCATAGTATGCACAGGACGAATGCAGATCTATAATAGAGAGTAGTTTTGGTGGTTCTTGAGATTATGTTGATTGGAAAAGCATTCCACAGCATTTTCTGAGCTGTGGGGACTACCACTTAAACCACCTACATTTCCTGACAGTTCCTGGCGGTTGGCAGGAACTTCCTGCCAACCGCATACTCTATCACATCGACTATTCGCGTGTTCATCCCCGCTATTGTGCCATCTTCTCCTAGGCTACACTCAAACAACATACGTAGCTAAACACCAGGTGTAACATGGGCATATCCGTTTGACCGTGAGGTGTGACTTTGACCATCAATCCGGTGACCTTGAACCTGTGTATGGGCCGATTTTTATGAAACTTGGTGTGTGGTTCGGGCGCCCAACAATTTTGCCACACCCGATGCCCGTCATGTGTGACCTTGATTGATATTCACACCGTTGACCTTGAACCTATATCTCGGCTCATGTTGGGCCGATTTGCGTGAAACTTGGTATATGGGGGTAGTTCGGGGATCTCTCTCTCTCTCTCTCTCTCTCTCTCTCTCTCTCTCTATATATATATATATATATATAACTTCGTCAAATTGCCGTCATGCTCGGAAGTTTACTTCCTTCTAAGCGGCTTTCATTTTTGACTAATACTTATTCCGTTACGTTAAGTACCGTACCAATGTGTATCGCGTCATAGGAACGTAAAATTTAGCGTCACGCTGATCCTAATTGTTGAATGGGAAGTATAAAATCAAGAACCCGTCTATAAAATCGCCGATGCATATCTTCCTTGGGTGGCAACAAGTAAAGATATGTTCCGCATTACACGTTTTTCACTGTTTTTAATTGTAAATTATGGACACACAAGACCGTATCATATCTTCCTTAGGTGGTAACGAGTGGAGATATATTCCGCGTTATTGCGCGCATTTTTTGTTCTCAGCCTAAGAATTAGAAGCATTCAATCATTTATCTCAACCTCGCCCTGGTAACAGAGGCAGAAGCGAGTTCGCAGGCAGTATTCACACATTCAACCATTCCTTGACCCGAATTGTTCAAACGCGTTGTTCTCCATATTCAAGTGTATTGCTTGTAAACCACCGTATCATATCTCCCTTGGGTGGTAAAGATATGTTCCCCGTTTCATGTTGTTCCCCGTATCCGAGTCTATTACGCGCAAAATAATTGTATCATATCTTCTTTGGGTGGCAACAAGTAAAGATATGTTCCGCGCTTCACTTTGCTTTGTGTATTCAAGTGTAAATTATGAAAAAATACCGTATATCTTCCTTGGGTGGCAACAAGTAAAGATATGTTCCGCGTTATTACGCAAAAAACAATTATGAATTAGACACTATTTCTAAAACCTCGCCCTGGTAACAGAGGCAGAGGCAAGTAAGTTCGTATACCGTATTCACACATCCAACCACTCATTGGCCCGAATCATTCAATCATTTAAAAGCGCGCCTCCATATCTCCGCCCCAGTACCCAACCCGCGTCAATCAGACATCAATACCGCTGATGGAAAATATAATTTTTTTATACCCTCCTTGCGTAGTAATAACCCCCTCCCCCCCCCGGACGATCCTTCCAGGGTGTGTGAATGTCTTGGCCGCACCCACTATTGCAGCATATATATGCCCTCCACCACTGATCTAAGGGCAATCCCTCCTATAATGTCTACACCGACAATCGTAGGCTAGGGTTCCATACTCCCCCCCCCCACACCACATACACATGATGTACGCACTGACATATACCAAATGATCATAATCTCACAAGGAAAAGGTTCCAAAAAAAGGTTGTGAGATTATGATCATTTGGTATATGTCAGTGCGTACATCATGTGTATGTGGTGTGGGGGGGGGGGGGGAGTATGGAACCCTAGCCTACGATTGTCGGTGTAGACATTATAGGAGGGATTGCCCTTAGATCAGTGGTGGAGGGCATATATATGCTGCAATAGTGGGTGCGGCCAAGACATTCACACACCCTGGAAGGATCGTCCGGGGGGGGGGGGAGGGGGTTATTACTACGCAAGGAGGGTATAAAAAAATTATATTTTCCATCAGCGGTATTGATGTCTGATTGACGCGGGTTGGGTACTGGGGCGGAGATATGGAGGCGCGCTTTTAAATGATTGAATGATTCGGGCCAATGAGTGGTTGGATGTGTGAATACGGTATACGAACTTACTTGCCTCTGCCTCTGTTACCAGGGCGAGGTTTTAGAAATAGTGTCTAATTCATAATTGTTTTTTACGTAATAACGCGGAACATATCTTTACTTGTTGCCACCCAAGGAAGATATACGGTATTTTTTCATATTTTACACTTGAATACACAAAGCAAAGTGAAGCGCGGAACATATCTTTACTTGTTGCCACCCAAAGAAGATATGATACAATTATTTTGCGCGTAATAGACTCGGATACGGGGAACAACATGAAACGGGGAACATATCTTTACCACCCAAGGGAGATATGATACGGTGGTTTACAAGCAATACACTTGAATATGGAGAACAACGCGTTTGAACAATTCGGGTCAAGGAATGGTTGAATGTGTGAATACTGCCTGCGAACTCGCTTCTGCCTCTGTTACCAGGGCGAGGTTGAGATAAATGATTGAATGCTTCTAATTCTTAGGCTGAGAACAAAAAATGCGCGCAATAACGCGGAATATATCTCCACTCGTTACCACCTAAGGAAGATATGATACGGTCTTGTGTGTCCATAATTTACAATTAAAAACAGTGAAAAACGTGTAATGCGGAACATATCTTTACTTGTTGCCACCCAAGGAAGATATGCATCGGCGATTTTATAGACGGGTTCTTGATTTTATACTTCCCATTCAACAATTAGGATCAGCGTGACGCTAAATTTTACGTTCCTATGACGCGATACACATTGGTACGGTACTTAACGTAACGGAATAAGTATTAGTCAAAAATGAAAGCCGCTTAGAAGGAAGTAAACTTCCGAGCATGACGGCAATTTGACGAAGTTATATAAAATATTTGATGAAGTGTATATATATATATATATATATAACTTCGTCAAATTGCCGTCATGCTCGGAAGTTTACAAGTTTACTTCCTTCTAAGCGGCTTTCATTTTTGACTAATTGTTATTCCGTTACGTTAAGTGCCGTACCAATGTGTATCGCGCCATGGGAACGTAAAATTTAGCGTCACACAGATCCTAATTGTTGAATGGGAATTATAAAATTGATTGAGATACGCGTACGTTTTACAGATCGATTTATTATTTGGCAAGTGGCCGCCTAGCTCCTTATCACGAACTCGTCTATAAAATCGCCGATACATATCTTCCTTGGGTGGCAACAAGTAAAGATATGTTCCGCATTACACGTTGTTCACTGTTTTTAATTGTAAATTATGGACAGATCTTCCTTAGGTGGTAACAAGTGGAGATATATTCCGCGTTTTTATGCGCAAATTTTGTTTTCAGCCTCAGAATTAGGAGCATTCAATCATTTATCTCAACCTCGCCCTGGTAACAGAGGCAGAAGCGAGTTCGCATGCAATATTCACACATTCAACCATTCCTTGACCCGAATTGTTCAAACGCGTTCTTCTCCATATTCAAGTGTATTGCTTGTACAATCCCCGTATCATATCTCCCTTGGGTGGCAAAGGTATGTTCCCCGTTTCATGTTATTCTCCGTATCCGAGTCTATTACGCGCAAAATAACCGTATCATATCTTCCTTGGGTGGCAACAAGTAAAGATATGTTCCGCGCTTCACTTTGCTTTTTGTATTCAAGTGTAAATTATGCAAAAAATACCGTATAATATCTTCCTTGGGTGGCAACAAGTAAAGATATGTTCCGCGTTATTACGTAAAAAGCAAATATGAATTAGACACTATTTCTAAAACCTCGCCCTGGTAACAGAGGCAGAGGCAAGTAAGTTCGTATACTGTATTCAGACATCCAACCACTCCTTAGCCCGAATCATTCAATCATTTAAAAGCGCGCCTCCATATCTCCGCCCCAGTACCCAACCCGCGTCAATCAGACATCAATACCGCTGATGAAAAATAGAATCTTTTTATACCGTCCTTGCGTAGTAATAACCCCCCCCCCCCGCCCGATCTTTCCAGGGTGTGTAAATGTTTTGTCCCCACCCACTATTGCAGCATATATATGCCCCCCCCCCCCCCACCACTGATCTAAGTGCAGCCCCTCCTATAATGTCTACACTGACAATCGTTGGCTAGGATTCCATACACTCCCCCCCCCCCCCCCCCCATATACCCATTACGTACACATTGACATATACCCAATGATCATAATCTCACAACATATACCCGCTATGTTCAACATGAATGCGTTTTTAGGTGTAATTGCTCTATACACTAATTTATATCATCCCCCCCCCCCCCCCCCCGGTTCAGCAAGTTTATAAATGAGAATATTTGGAATTATTCTTGTCTATTGAGCCCATTGGGTTCTAGTGTTTGAAGTTTGTTAATCCAAAATGCTTCGCGACCCCTCCTGTAAGCTGTATTTTGTTGATTAATCTGTTCAATCCCAATAATCTTAAAATTCTTTATACTATGGTTTTTGGTCAGAAAATGATGTGGTATTGGTTCATCCATAACCTCAAGTTTTATTCTACTCAGATGGTTTTGCATTCTTTCATACAATTTTGTCCCCGTCTCTCCCACGTACACAACTCCATTGCACTTGTCGCAGAGAATCCCATATATCACATTCCTGGACATGCAGGTGATTTTTTTGCCTATGTGGTAGGTCGTTCCGTTCTTGCCTGCGAATTGTTTTGTTTGGAGCATAAACCCACAGATTGCACAATTTCTCTCGCATCTATCAGATCCCGTCCCTTGATTGTTGAACATTTTATTATGCTTGCTATGGACTATTATATCTCCCAAATTTTTCAGTCTTTTGTACGAAATCAGAGGAGGTTTTTCGAATGCCAACTTCATGCGTTTTGAGCGGTGTAAAATGGGCATCCGCTCCCGCGTTATTTTCCCGATGTCGGGGAGGCGCCGCGAGTAGGTGACCACAAACGGGACTCTTTCGCCGGTTGATTTGTTGGATCGTTTTTCAAGTAACTGTTTACGCTCGATTTGGTCGACCTTTTTTAGTTGTTCGCTTACAAATTTTTCGTCGTAACCTCTGGCATGCAGGTGTTGTTTTATATCATTTTTGTGGCATTCATATTCAGCATTATCGGAACAAATTCTTTTTTTTCTTAGTGTCTAATTCATATTTGCTTTTTACGTAATAACGCGGAACATATCTTTACTTGTTGCCACCCAAGGAAGATATTATACGGTATTTTTTGCATAATTTACACTTGAATACAAAAAGCAAAGTGAAGCGCGGAACATATCTTTACTTGTTGCCACCCAAGGAAGATATGATACGGTTATTTTGCGCGTAATAGACTCGGATACGGAGAATAACATGAAACGGGGAACATACCTTTGCCACCCAAGGGAGATATGATACGGGGATTGTACAAGCAATACACTTGAATATGGAGAAGAACGCGTTTGAACAATTCGGGTCAAGGAATGGTTGAATGTGTGAATATTGCATGCGAACTCGCTTCTGCCTCTTTTACCAGGGCGAGGTTGAGATAAATGATTGAATGCTCCTAATTCTGAGGCTGAAAACAAAATTTGCGCATAAAAACGCGGAATATATCTCCACTTGTTACCACCTAAGGAAGATCTGTCCATAATTTACAATTAAAAACAGTGAACAACGTGTAATGCGGAACATATCTTTACTTGTCGCCACCCAAGGAAGATATGTATCGGCGATTTTATAGACGAGTTCGTGATAAGGAGCTAGGCGGCCACTTGCCAAATAATAAATCGATCTGTAAGACGTACGCGTATCTCAATCAATTTTATAATTCCCATTCAACAATTAGGATCTGTGTGACGCTAAATTTTACGTTCCCATGACGCGATACACATTGGTACGGCACTTAACGTAACGGAATAACAATTAGTCAAAAATGAAAGGCGCTTAGAAGGAAGTAAACTTCCGAGCATGACGGCAATTTGACGAAGTTATATAAAATATTTGATGAAGTGTATATATATATATATATATATATATATATATATATATATATATATATATATATATATATATATATATATAATATATATATATTGAGCGTCCTGAACTACTCTCACATACCAAGTTTCACGAAAATCGGCCCCCAGCATGAACCGAGATACAGGTTCAAGGTCAACGGTTTGAATATCAAGGTCACACATGACGGGCATCGGGTGTGGCGAAATTGTTGGGCGCCCGAACCACACACCAAGTTTCAGGACAATCGCCCAGCAGGAGCCGATACACAGGTTCAAGGTTTCCGGTTTGATGGTCAAGGTCACACACCCGGTCAAACGGATACGCCCATGTTACTCCTCGTGTCTAGCTATGTATGTTGTTTGAGTGTAACTTAGGAGAAGATGGCACAATAGCGGAGATGAACACGCGAATAGTCGATGTGATAGAGTAGGCGGTTGGCAGGAAGTCCCTACCAACCGCCAGGAACTGCCATGACTGTAGGTAGTTTAAGTGGAAGGCCGTGTGGTGGACTAATAATATTACTTGACACATGTTATCACAGGATCGGGAATATGATGTGGTCGTTATTAAGTGTCATCCTGGGATCGGGCTCATTGGTTTCCAGGTGCGGTGGGTGTGACATAAACTTATAGTAGTACAGTACAAGGAAATGACTAATTTGTTCAGGTAGTGAAAACTGGAGAGACAGAGGATAGATCGTACGCTTAATTTGGAGGAAAGTAGCCTAATCCAAATCCCATCGAGCTATAGGATATCCCCTATCCCAATACCAGTACACCTACCATATCGCCTCCCGATATTCCTCTGCGCCGCTTGACTCAACGTCTTGCTTCTGTTCCATCTTTTCCTTGTATCCCACACTACCCCCCCCCCCCTCCCGCCACTATCCAGTCTTGGTGCACCCAAATCCCACGGCACCCACTCCACCCTTTTGCCCCAGCAACTTTGGCCAGAGTTACTTGCATTTATTAACAGTAGGAACCTGCTACCCACATTGCTTTTGTGCAAGTGAACAGCCGGTCGAATATGATGATTGCAGTTATAAATGACCATCCTGGAATCAAAATTACTGAATGTCTGGTAAGGTAGACCTATATGGTTGTGGCAGGGCAGTAGAGGCTATTGAGGAAGACGTTTGCGCGGGTGGTACAAATAGAAGAGGGATAATGCCTGCCACTCAGAGCAGAGTATACCCGCCCCAGGTCCCGGAATACTCTCCATCATAATCCCAACACACCCACACATGTTGGCTGTGTACGGCATAGGGGCCATTGGTAGCATTGATGAAGGCGTAGGATGTGTCATAAGTAGCCGAGCGCACTGCTGGAGTAAAGAACAAAACAAAAATCAAACTTAGAATTTTATTACATTACGGGCCTGGAAAAGTGTAATTTGTATCTATTTTTTTAAAATTTTATTACATTATGGGTACCTAACATTTATTACACGTTATTACATTTTTTACATTATGGGTCGTTTTTTATTACATTATGGGTTCGTATTACATTATGGGTAGTTTTTGTATTACATTATGGGTAGGTATTACATTATGGGCATTTATTACATTACGGGTCGTAACAAACGCATAAAAAACAGATTTTTTTTATTTTTGTTCGGAAATTTTCGAAGTCCCAAACAAAATATTTACAGACTAAAATTTTTTTTCTCTTCTTCTTAAAATTGACCAAAACGCATAAAAAACCAAAAAACTAATTTCCGGATTTTGGTCCAGAATTTCTAAGTCCCACCCGGAGCCCAAATTTTCAGTGTAAAAAAGATTTTTTTTTGTCTTAAAATTGACCGAAACGCATAAAAAAACAAAAAACTCATTTCCAGATTTTGGTCCAAAATTTCTAAGTCCGGACCGGGACCCAAAATTTTCAGGCTAAATATGAACCCAGGGATTTGGCTTGAACAAACTTGAATCTCACCTCCCTAAGCATGCTGCATACCAAATATCAAAAGATTCTTATTGGTAGATCTGAAGAAGATTTTTAAAGAATATTCCTCATACTGCACTAATTTAAATATTTGGGCTCCCATAGAGAACCCAAATATGGACCCAGGGAATTGATTTCAATAAACATGTGAAACAATCTTCCAAAGATGTTATATGTGAAATTTGAAAGCTTTTGGAGCGGTGGTTTGGGAGAAAAGTAGTGTTAAATGTTTTTCCCATTACCCACAGTGTTAAAAAAATGGTGACTCAGCACTTTTTCAAAGTCCAAAAAAGTACCTCATGATAAAACCGATAGCAATTTTGTTTGACCATTCCATTCTGTTGGTCCTAAGGAAGCTTTACACCAAATAAGAATTCACAGTGCCGTGTAGTTTCGGAGATATGGGTATTTTATTTTTTTTTCTATTTTTAGCTCCTGTGGTTCCCATGGGGCGACGGGAAATTTTTTTTTGCATAAATTAAGTACTTATGACCCAATAAGCCCTCATATCAAATTTGGTTCAAATCTGCCTCTCGGTTTGGAAAATAGAAATTTTGGGCAGGGCGAAAATTCTTGCCCCTCCCATAACGAAGGCAAATATAGCTCCTCGAACTTCTCTTGAACAAATCTGAGTCGACTCCTCAAAAGGAAGCTGCACACCAAATATCAAGTCTCTGCTACTGCTGGTTCATGAGAAGAAGATTTTTTAAGATTTAAGCACACTTTTTGGGTGTGGCCCTACCGAGGGCGGGTCAACTTGATTTGAACAAACTTGAATTGACATATGATAGGGAACATGCACACCAGATTTGGTTCAATTTGGTTGAGTAGTTTGTGAGAAGAAGTCGATAATGTAAAGTTAACGCCGGACGCCGGATGGACGGACGACGGACGGAAAGTGATTAGTAAAGCTCCCCTTGAGCTTCGCTCAGGTGAACTAAAAATTTAAAACGCCCATATCTCCAAAACTACATGGCACTGAGAATTTTTATTTTGTGTGAAGCTTCCTTAGGAACAGCTGAAAGGAATGGTCCAAAAAAATTGCCGTCGGTTTTATCATAGGGTACTTTTGCAGTACTTTTTTTTAAACTGAGTCATCATTTTTTAACACTGTGAGTAATGAGAAAAACATTAAAGAATCTTCTTCTCCCATACTACTGCTCCAAAGGCTTTCATTTTTCACATATAACATCTTTGGAAGATTCATTCACATGTTTGTTGAAATCAAATCCCTGGGTCCATAATTGGGCTTTCTATGGGAGCACAAATGTTCAGATTAGAGCAATATGAGGAATATTCTTTAAAAATCTTCTTCTTCCGATCCACCAATTAGAATCTTTTGATATTTGGTATGCAGCATCCTTCTGGGGGGGGGGGGGGGATTCAAGTTTGTTCAAGCCAAGTCCCTGGGTTCATATTTGGGTTTCCTGTGGGAGCCCGAATTATAAGTTAGTTCAATATGAGGAATATTCTTTAAAAATATTTTCCTTTAGATCCAGTAGTCAGAATCTTTTGATGTTTGGTATACGGCATCCTTAGGGATGTGAGATTCAAGTTTGTTCAAGCCAAGTCCCTGGGTTTATATTTGGGCTCCCTGTGGGAGCTCGAATTATAACTTAGTTCAATATGAGGAATATTCTTTAAAAACATTTGTTTTCAGATCCACCGGTCACAATCTTTTGATATTTGGTATAAACTTTTCTGAGGAGGGGCAGATGCAACTTGTTCAAATCAATTCCCTGGGTTGATATTTAGGCAGCCATGTGAAGTGAGCGTCCTCAGGCTCCCTGGGGCCTGTTGTTTAAAAAACTTCATTGTTACTTTTGGCTACTATGATTAAACTGATTTATATATACAATGTTTTCTCTTGTCAGTGTACTACAGATGACGCCAGTCCTACACTTGATGTGGGAATCACAGAGCAAATGATATTCTACTCCCATGCTGTATTCTACGCCGGAGCAATCGCATCTCAGATTCCAGTAAGCCTACTGGCAACACGTTTTCCACCCAGGAGGTAAACGAGATTTTTGTTTATACATGTTTAAAAACTATCATGTTGCCTAATATTCATCATCATCGATCATTCGGCAAAAATGGTTCTACCGGGGGTGGGGGTGGGGGGGGGTGGGGTGGGGGTCGAACCCATCGAGAAGAGCATTATCCGGCCCAATCGGAGAAAATTTGATTTTTGAAATCGAAGTCACGCTGTTTCCTTTCATCTGCTTGTATGCCGAAATGTCCTCTATGTGGAATGCCAACGGCAGTCCCCATAGAGAAAATTTCGATATACCGGCAGTCTCTGCAGTCAAATACATTTGCCCTTTGCACATTTTCATGAAATTTCACTTACCAACAGGCGTTGGACTGCATCAGATTTGCGGACCCCAGGGAGAACCCAATAAGGGACCTACCGGGAATTTTCCCGGTGGTCCATACGGCCAGTCCGCCTAAGATTATGCCAGCTGGATAGATTAACCAATGTATGGCCATAACTAATGACCGAGGACGGAGGAATACACTAACAATAACGGTCAACAGTGATCCCATATTAATTCGATATACAGACACTTGCGGTATATTAATTGTAACTTTTCTACATTTTGTTTTTGTCGCAACCATCGCAGTCTGAATTCGGCTTATTGCCACTTTAGAAAGTTTGTTTTCAGATCAAAGCTTCGGAAAGCAAGTAGAATTGTAAATGTTGGAGGTGATATGTCAGTAATGTTTTTGGCGATCAAGGAGATGTTGGATTACTCCCCTTGCATTACATAACAACCCGTCAACTTTGCAAAATAAGTGACTATCAATAGGAAATTTAATCAAAACATGAAACGGTTTGGAAAAAAAATGACGATGAACATTTGAAGAAAACAAGGCTGGTATAATACGCTACGGGACGTTTATTTGCGGCTCTCATGGGGCTCAGCGAGAACAATAGGCTCGGCTGAAAACCCGCCTAATATTGTCACTTCGCCGCATGTGACACCCGCCAGAATGGTTCCTACCATCCTCATACAAAAAATCCGATACTTCAAACATAGTGTATTTAATGGACTGAGGTGGGGGTGAGGTAAACTAGCTCTCTCATAGCTATCCCATAATTCATCACTTCATCATAACGCTTTTAAATACAATGTTGTCAGTGGGCTTCCGTCAGTTGTCAATTTGGATCAACGCTGTTGAGATATGCCAATATGCGAGTCTTGTGGAAAGTTCTTTTCTCGAGCAGATAACTTACCGAGACATCGTAGGGAGTACTTTTCCCAAATAATAATGGGAGGTGAAGGCTGTGAGTCGAAAGTAAAGTGACATCTTCTCGGATTCTGAGGAGAGCGCAAATTCAGGGTCAAAAGACACCGACACAACTTCTGAAAGCGAATAATCAGAAGATGAAGCTGACGAAAACCGCCTTGTAGATGATTTAATCTGAAGAAAATTGGAGGATAAAGCGACAAATTTTCAGGAGTTAAAAGCGTAGTACATAGACTATGGCTTGCCCAGAGACGAGGACAGCGAAGTGGCCAGAAAATTTCTTGAAGACAGTGTGAGAGATTCTCTCAGTAAGAACTTTTTCAGGTGGATGAATCGAGTACGGATGTTCAGACGACATCCGGTCTACAGAAAAATTAAAGAAACTGCGCAGCGATAAGGGTTACGAGATGAACGAAGCCGAAAAATTCGCAACTGGGAAACGACAAGTGAAAGCCTCAGAAGATATTTATATTGTGAAAAGAATTGTAATATGATTTGTAGCCGAAATAAAATGTTAAAAAAACATGTAATACTTCTTTATAGCTGAAATAAAATTTATAGTGTTGAAAATATTTCATTTGTTGTTTATAACGTAATCGCCTTAGTTAACAGGACGGGCGTTCTCTTCTCCGCTGCATTGAACCAATCAGCGGCGTTTCGCTGTGGGACAGCAAATCGATGGCATTATCCGTCAATAATGGATGACACACGTGTTCGAGCATAGAGCAAGTGATGTCAGATATATGTGAATTAATGGTTTCCCACGCAAAGGCGCGCGGAGACAGTTTGGGGGAAAGCCCCTTTCGACTCTACTTTTATTTATTCGGTTGAAGATTTCCACGGGCTCTGCAAAACGGAAACTTCTAGACTCGTTTCATAAATATCATATTGAAGAAACACTCATTTCAAATCCTCTATTTATGACATACGTTTGATATTAGTTTTCCATTTGTCATTTTGTGAAAAATACCAGATCGCAAACTAACAATCTGAAAGGGTTTTGATCGTTGTGGATACTAACCGGAAACCCAAGTGTTCAAGTACACGTACAATTGTGTTATTGTGAGTTATTTCAACGGCAAATTATTGAAACTAACAAATAATCTTTAAACACTTTCTGTATCAAGGTTACAATACAGTGTTTTGGTGCAAACAGCACCTCTAGCTACCTTTAATGGAGGATAAAAGTTCCTGGAATTATCTGATTGGTGGAAAATGAACTGAGCTTGCAAGTGTAAATAAAATTTTAAAGTGCATGTTTTGGAAAAGATATAAAATATTGGTGACTATTGTCTTCTGAAATGTATGAGAGAATATTAAATTGGGTGGGGGTAGGTAAAAATATGTCTATTTCATCCAGTGCGAAACTGGACAGGAGTACAGAAAGCTCCAAATTTAAAGGCAGAATTCACATGGTGACCTATATTTTTTTCAGTATACTTTTTTCATGAGACGATAAACTAAATGGATAGATGGTTGTGTTTTCTCAAATCAGCTTGATGAGATGGGGAGAGGAGGAAAGATTAGTACTGTCGTCAATGGAAAAAAACACTGTATTGTAACCTAAAGCAGTATTTCTTGTGATTTCTGTCGAGTGATATTTAAAAAAATAGCTTTGGATGTTGGGTCTACCGGTGTTATTACTTTGATAACTGAAGCCAAGTCGGTTTGTACTTGGATGAAAATTTTAGAGAAAAGGTAATTTTGAAGATGTTGAATGCCCATTTTTCATGAAAAAAAGCCTATTTTAGAGTTCCTATATGCATAAAATGCTGGCCAAATGAACAGTGAATCTAAGGCGGAGAAAAGATGGTACAATTTGGTTATTTTGTTGTGTTTGTAGTTAATCAAAGGCAGGCCAATATGAAATGGCAGTATTAACTGAGCTAAATGTTGTTGCCTGTGCAAAATAAGCAGGTTTTAACTCCCCATGGCCAAACTTGGAAGGGAGCATATTTTCAATCTGAAAAACATTCAGTCAAGTTTATTATTGATTTCCACTTGCTAACTAACCCCATCCCCAAATATAATTAGTAAAAGTATCATTTCTTCCTATTCCAGAATTTAACCCCCTCTGTCTATACATGCTTGTTGAAAGTATGATTTGTTACATTCTGCAGTGCGAGAAACAGTCATTGAACAGGGATTTTTCTTTATTTTGGCAGGTGTGAGGGTCAAATTAATGAGAAATATCTTGTGTCAGCCTGTGATTCGATTCAAATGTTGTTTTGATGAGATGCATTGGAGGTTTTTACTCCATGAGAGCAATTTGGGTGTGGCACTACTTGATTTTTCTATGTTGAAATAACTATTTTCACTTATTTTTGAACAGAACTGTAGCTACATTATTACCCTTGATTGCTGGACACCTTGATCAACTTTCTAATGTTATTTTGGAGAAAAGCTCTGCTTTGAAGAGTTTTTTTTGTACCCAAGAGTGCAAAAACTAACTTTTTGACAATTTCTAGCTGCACAAAATCACTATACTGTATGCAACTGCTCCTCTCATATTGACAGCATTCACTAGACTTATCAATTCTATTTTTACAATCAAACTTGCAGCTCCAAGGGGTTAATCTGTAATAGTTTGGTCCATGATATGCGCTTTGTTATTCACAAAGTGAGGCCTTCACAAAAATGTAGATATCTGCCTTATAAATGGCATTTTGTGTGCTTCCTCTGTCCTTGATGTTTCATTTGTCATTTTTCTTACCAAAGTAGTATGTAATGTGGTTTTGAGGGAAAGGTTGGGGGACCCCGGTGGGGGGTCCCGGAAGTGACGTCATGTCACGTGACCCAGTGGCGCCATGTTGTGTTGTCATGGTAACCCGCATGAGCGGCCATCTTGTGACGTCATCTCCATAGTGATACGTGGTGTTAGTGCACATGCACAGCGCGTGTTGTTAGAGTGTTACGTGTTTCCGTCGTCCATTTTGTATACTGGAGGCCGCCATCTTGGTTTCTATGGTAACACGTGGTTGCTATGTTACCTAAATGCCTACAACAAGATAGGGGTATGTTCGGAGGGTGTGTTCCTTTGTAGAAGAGTAATTTCCCAATTCGTAGAATTATCACAAACAACCCGACTAGTTTTACTATTTCGAATTCTTTCAGAATTCTCTGCTTCTATCTATATATGCTATGCAATAGTTTACATCTCATTTTGGCAGTTTCTGTATCACCCAAATGTATGATTTATTAATTTTCCAAGTATCTTTTTAACTCGGTGCACTGTATATGTGGGAAACAGTTGGGGATTCTGACACTAGAATTGAAGTGTGTGGACTCAAAAGGTTTGGATGTAGGCTTTCTGCTAAACCGGTAGGGGTCATATAGCCAGCACTGCTTGTTCATTTGTTTCTTTCTTCATTCGGGTCACATGATTATCTCATGTTAGAGTGTGCTTCTGTCAACTGTTGTACTTCTACTGTAAATTGTACTTTATCCAAACACCTTTAGCAAACAAATGTACATTTTTTTTTATTTTTATTTTGAGAATAATGGAAGGGTTACTGTTTTTGGCTTTCATTACTCTGAGAATAACTTTTTGACTTTGATGGTTTATAAGGTTCACTCATCCAATCGGGATGGGTTAATTGTAATGCTGACAGATTAGGCAAAGAGCATTGAAATTTGAAAAAAAGATATTTAATATATTAGACAGTATTTTTTCTTTAATTTAAACCCATAATTACATATATTTTTATCGACTTTGCAAAAAGTTTAGGTTACAATACAGTGTTTTGGTGCAAACAGCTCCTCTAGCTACCTTTAATGGAGGATAAAAGTTCCTGGAATTATCTGATTGGTGGAAAATGAACTGAGGTTGCAAGTGTAAATAAAATTTTATAGTGCATGTCTTGGAAAAGATATAAAATATTGGTGACTATTGTCTTCTGAAATGTGTGAGAGAATATTAAAATTGGGTGTTGTAGGTAAAAATATGTCTATTTCATCCAGTGCGAAACTGGACAGGAGTACAGGAAGCTCCAAATTTAAAGGCAGAATTCACATGGTGATCTATATTTTTTTCAGTAAATTTTTTTCATGAGATGATAAACTAAATGGATAGATGGTTGTTTTTTCTCAAATCAGCAACATGTACTAACTTTATGATAGTGGAGGTTCTACGGTAAAAAACAATCCTTCGAGGTATGGACCACATCCACTTTTCACAAACATCGTTATCCAAATGTTATCACGTTTTTAAATTTTGTCTTGAAACCATAGCTTATCGCCTCTTACTGCAGTGAGCTCGACGAGTTCTTCCCAATCATCTACTTTTCGCGGTAAGAGAGGTTTGAAGTGAATAATAAACGTACACACCCGAAGGGGAATCTTCCCCGTCCGTTGCATCCCGCTTCCCATAAACAAAAACCAGGTCCCTCTTACAGTTCTAGGGTACGATGACATTTCAGCAAACTATCGAGGTTGCAGTTATGCATTATCTCCACGAAACAAGTACAGTTTTAACTCTGTTACACATTAATTGTGTTGCCCATTGAGAAGTTCCATCAAGGGATGCAAATCTGTTGCTTATAAGAAGCCTTATCGTGTTAAAAAAATGTTCATGTGCCTAAAAATGAATGTTTATCGAATTTTTCACATTCAGTGGGCTGCAGTATTTCAGTTGTTCGGAAACGCGAACCGTTTGTTCGCTTTTTAGACCAACTACAATGTTTCTTCCGATGGAATCGAAACATGGGTGATGGACTATTTCAGGGCTAGACTGGTTCTATATGATTACATCGTCGATGTTCTTATCGAATCGTACTGCTGGCTCGAGAGCTTTCTAGATTGCATATTATAAATCCTTTTTATATTCTTTGTCTAATTTTATTAACAGAGTCGCTGCTATTTCCATGTTTATATCAGGCCTTGGTACATTTTTGATGCCGTTGGTTATAAGAAGACATGTGGTCGTTGTGATGATAATGCGCTTCGTCCAAGGCGGAATTGAGGTAAACAAGTCTACAACATTTTGGACAAATTATACGTCATTAAAAAATGTCTTCAACATGATAAAAAAATATATGTTTCATTTTATTCCGATGACCCTTTTTACTATTCATTACCCTTTTTGCATATTTACAAGGTACACGGAAACATGCATTGTGACTCAAACACTAAACGCAACAAGAAAGAACTGAACAGCGTACAAGCTGTGGTCGAATAAGACGGGTATTCGTTTTTAAACCTTCCAATCTACACTTCTTATTTGGTTAGAACAAATCAAAAGCCTTTAGCAACAGTGTGGTTGTCAAAATAAGTTGGTTTATAATAAGAAAGCTGTGAACAAGAAACTCGACTGCTGTTTCGACTTGCCACATTTATTTGCAATGCCAAATTTGGTGACTGTGTAATTCTGAAATATTTTACTGATGTCATCTTCATAAAATATCATTTTTGATACATCAATCCCCTGTGAATGTAAACTGCGAAATACAAAAGTTCCACGGGCAAGTATAAATAATCAGTAAAAGAGTGAAGATCGAGTAACTGATATGTTGTGTTGGGTGTTTTTCCACTTGCCTATTGTTCTCCGGCGCAGCTAAATGCCTAACGTCCCTGTCGTTACGCAACACTGATTCTGTACCTCAGAGCTCACATTATTGAAATAGTTTAGCACTAACAGAAGTAGAAAGGACAAAAACATTCAGGAAAGAACAAAACACGACAGACCCTAGTCATACTAACAAAGTAAATAGGTGAAATGGAAGCATGGGGAAACAGATTATTTATTTATTGGTGTTTAAGGTCACATACTTATGCACAATGGCTAATCATGGCCGTGACAGTTTTACGGGTGAAGTAAGTCGGAGTACCCGGAGAGAACCACCGAGCATCGACGAGCAGCTGCCAGCTCCCCAACATCGTAACTCCGCACTGCAGAACAGGCAGTGTTAGATTGGTTGAAGACATGCGCACCATCGACGTGCAGTACGCCTCAGAACACGACGTCATCCTGCCCCCATGTAGACAATCGGGGTTAAGTGCCTTGCCCAAAGACACAACGCGGGAGTCCGAATCGATCGCTCAGACGGTCACCCATTCGAGGTCTAACCGGGCTCGACGTTGCTTAACTTCGGTGATCGGACGAGAACCGGTTACCGCAACGCCGCCGCGCCCCTTGGGGAAACTGATGAACCTACTGTCAACAGATTAAAATTCCGGCAAAAATAAATGATAAATGATAAAGACTACTTCCAGGTCACAACCATGCTTACACTTGCATCATTGATGACTTGGTCTACCAAAATAACCCACGGGCACTTGAACGACATCAATGTTATTGTACGGGTTTGTTGCTATGTCACAGCAGCAGAATGCATTTCATTACAAGCGCCACCGGGGTCAGAGTTTTTTTCTTTCTTTTTTTGGAGGGAGGGGGGTATTATTTCTTGTTTACATAAATGGTATAACCATTTATGTCATTTTAAGTTCTTTGTTAACTCTTAACATGCTGAGTATTAAAAAAAACATTTTTCATCAACTCTAGTCATGGCTGCTTCACAGCAGCCACGACTAGAGTTGATGAAAAATTCAAGAAAATTTGACATAAAAATCACTGGTCAAAAGATCGATACAATTTGACTTGAAATGTTGGTAAAATGTTCAGAAAATTTTACCTTTTGGAATGGCAAGAGATTTTCTGTCCCGAGCAAGAATATCCACCAGAAGCAAGGATTTAGCCGATAAAGTACACTTAAAATATTAATCAAGTCATATTATCCGAACAGTCCTTTCATTTGTAAGCGAGCGATCGCCCCAGCACTCTGGTGCTCACATAATTTCAAATCTTTTCATAAATTAAGGAAGTCTAAAATCCGCCTCCGTACGACAAATCTTATTTTTTTTATTGGCATCCTTAGAAAAATAGTACATTATATAAGATTACAACAGAATTGAATTTTTACAGCATCATACATATACAGATGTGCGTTCGTTTCCTTCGTATTTCCACAAAAAGAGCACAGCTCTGTTTCCGAAAGCCCACATTTAAAGTATTTAGATTTTGTAAATAGGATTTTGTGGTTAATCTTATATTGTAATTTTTGTAGATATGTATCATTTGTTTCCCTAAAAGTTTGTTTGTAAATGGGTTACCAATCATTATGGTCAAGATTTTCATCTAATGTGGTGTTCCATTCTCTTGGGTATGTGTGGGTTTTTGTGACACTTTATTAAGAAATATTGCATAGAAATGGCGGTTTGCTTTAGAGCAAGATATGATGTCACTCACCAAGGGATCTGAAACATATTGAAGTTTTGTACTATTGGATATTATATTTTTCCATGACCTTGGTATTGCATTCACCACACCGACGTAGTTGGTGAATGGTATATCAAGGTCATATTTCAACTTAAATTATTGAAAGTCAATAATGGCTCCAGAAGCGCTAAGTATATCGTTTATAAAGAAAATACCCTTTACACACTGTAAAGAAAGGATTCATTGTTCATTTTTATATAATTATTATAAAATAGTGGTTGTGAGATGATCTCGGTCGGGGTTGTGGGATTGCTATTTTTTCAGAGAACCCATACATTAAGCATGTTTTTCCAGAAAGGGGTCATATAATTTGAAACACTGAGTATACCATGTTTATTCAAAGACCACATTTTGCTCCCCCCAAAAGTTTCAAAATTATCGACTACGAGTGTTTTCCATTGGGCCATTGTTTCTGAATCTAGTAACTTTTTGATCCATATAATTTTTAAAGAGCAACACAGTGTTTTTACGTGGGGTAGTTTGAGCCCGCCATTTTCGAGTAAATTGATTATAACGTCACGTTTAATTTTGTCCATTTTATCCGACCATAGAAATTTAATAATTATACTTTGAATTTCATCTAATATTCTATCAGCCGGATCAGGGAGAACAGTAAGAGAATGTATTAGGATGGGGATCGCTAACGTTTTAATAACTGTAACTTTGTCGACTAGTGTAAGATTTCTGAGGGACCAATCTGATAAAAGTTTTCGCATTTTGTTTATTTTTTCTGAAAAATGTTTATAGAAGTAATTGTCCGAATTTAGTTCAAATTTTATGCCAAGGATGGTAAACGTTCTGTTATGATTCCACTTTATACGTTTTTCTGTTTCCAGTACGAACCCACAACCACGCCGAGATCCTCTCCAAACGATATGAGTTTTATCAAAGTTAACGCTTAATCCGGATATCGCAACGAAATTGTCGAGAGCATTTAGGGCCTCGTTTAGGGAATCCTGGTCGTCATCTAAGAATAGAGTACTGTCGTCAGCGTATTGGTTGATTACATACTCTGAATCATTAATTTTGATTCCGTTTATTTTTGGGTTGAATTTAAGGAATGCGCTAAGTATTTCGACACACAGAATAAACAGGTAAGGATACAATGGGTCCCTTTGACGTACTCCCCACTGAATATTAAATAAAGCTGAACAATGCCCATTGTTTATAATGCAGCTAGAAACCTCGCCGTAGAAGGCGTTGAACCACTGGATTAAGGATTCGCCAAAATTTACAAAATTCAGAGTCTTTCTGATAAAAGACCATTCAAGTGAGTCAAATGCTTTTTCGAAGTCAACTAGAACTAACATTCCAGGAATATTCATAGATGCACATTTTTCAATTATATCAGAGACCAATCGGGTGGATTCACCTATGAATCTTCCTTTCATAAATCCCAGTTGACTTTCGGAGATTACTTTAGGGATAACTTTTTTAAAGTCTGTTAGCAATTGCCGAAGAGCCTATTTTTTGATCAACATTAAGGTGGGAGATCGGTCGCCATTTTTTTTTATATATTCTTTCGATTTCCCTTCTTTTGGTATACATGTAATAAGCCCCCGCCCCTGAGTGATAGACAATTTTCCTAAATCATAGCCAAGATTTAGGGAATTAACTACGTATTTGCCCAAATCGCCCCAGAAATATTTATAAAATTCGATTGTAAATCCACCAGAACCGGGTGATTTATTGTTGCCCATGTCTTTTAAAGCTCATTTAAAGTCAGTTTTCCATCACCATTTAAATAACCAGCCAATTACTTTGGAAGAGATCCTGAGTATCCTTCGCCAATTAAAAAACGGCAAGTCAGTTGGTCATAACCAGATTTCTAATGAACTCCTGGAGTTAATTTTCCTCTATTCATTGATGAATTCGTGAAATTATTCAATATCATTTCAACACTAACCACTATCCCGTTGAATGGAGTGAGTCTATGCTTGGTTTGATACATAAAAAGGGATCGAGAGATGATCCAAATGATTATCGGGCTATTGCATTGAGTTCCACGGTAGGCAAACTCTTCAATAAAATTATTAACCAAATGATAGTTGCATTTTTAGATAGTAATGGTATAATTAGTCAGAATCAGTTTGAATTCATGAGCGGGAAAAGCACGATTGACAGTGCTTTTGTACTTGACACAGTTATTCGGAAATATAAATACCTGAGTAAACCATTATACGCTGCTTTTGTCGATTTCTGTAAAGTGTTCGATTCTGTTGATAGAGCAATATTTTTTAGAAAAATGGAAGCTGTTGGAATGAAAGGTAAACTGCTCGAGATTATTAAATCCCGATATGATTTAAGTTAGTATGTCACAAAAACAAGCAACGGTTTAGGGCCGCCTACACCATCAACAATAGGTGTTCGGCAGGGATATATTTTATCACCCAACTTGTAATCCAGTTAAAATAGATGATGTGTCATTTAATCATATCATGTTTGCTGATGACCTTGTATTTGTCTCGGATAGTCCTGACGGTCATCAACAATGTTTGGAGACAAAATTATACCCATATTAATGCATTATCTATTAATACGAATAAGACAAAATGCATGGTATTTTGGGCGCGGGCAGCAAAACGAGACCCTACATTTTCCATAAGTAACAACCCTCTAGGAAATGTTGATGAATATAATTATTTTGGAATAATGTTAAAAAATTCAGGAACGTTCACTCAAGCAATTCCTGAACAGAGTGTGAAAGGTCGGAGAACAATGTTTTCGTTACTTGGCGCTTGTCTCAGAACTGCCCCACTTCCTGTCAGAACTTCTCTCAAAATGTTTCACGAACTAATAAAGCCCGCTGCTTTATATGGTTGTGTGTTATGGGATATGGAAATAACTGAGAAGAATATTAGTCGTTATGACTGTGAACAATTACACATTAAATTTTGTAAACAATTATTAGGAGTTGGAAAACATGCATGCAATTATGCTGTTAGGGCTGAACTGGGTAGTTTCCCCATTATAAATAGATATTCATTGCCGTGTGACATCTTACGTTAACAAATTAGCATCAGTCTCAAGTAACACACGTTTGCAAAATACTGCTTCGAACACATGAACCTAACTCCAAACAAATCAATTTTCAAAACTTTACAATCTTTTGGAATTAATACGTATATTAATGATGTTAGCAAACTGTAATATAAATGTATTAGCATACAGAAATCAACTTTACGCAAAGCATTCAAATGATTTTAATGTTCAAATACACGCGGATAACAGTAAACTAAGAACATATCGTCTCTTTAAGAGCAAGTTTGTGCTTGAACCATACCGTCTGTATACGAATTCAAGTGATCATAGGTCCGTCACCCGTCTCCGAATAAGTAATCATTGCTTTGCTATAAAAGGGGAGGCATCATCAGCCTCCCATTGAACTTGAAAGTAGGTTATGCTGTGTTTGTTCAATGAGAAAAATTTAAGATGAGAAAGATTTCATAATGGAGTGCCCTGCATATGTCGAATTAGAAACTATATTATTTGACACCATGCAGAGATATGATACGATCTTTGGTGAACAAAATATAGATGAACAAAAGAATTTAATTATATGAAATAATTGTTCACAAATTGCGTCGAAAGTTAGCAGCGTAATCCGACAGTTCTTTGATACCCGGCAATTGCTGCTAAGTACTTTATACTCGTTTGCACATTGGGATTTACCTGCTACATATTTGAATTACAATTCATATATATGTATGTTCTTTTCTATATGCATATGTTCATCGTTGTTATGCAATCTGTCCACGTAGATGTTTTATGGCTGTTAAATTTATCTTTATCTTTAAGACATTTAAACACTCACGAAAAAAAGTTTAACAGTCGTCACAGATTTTATGAACGAAATTATAAAAAGGCTCTTAAGTGTGAACCTGAAGAAATAAGTGAAAGAAACCCCAAAGCCTTCTGAGACAACATAAAAATAGGCCTTTCTAGAATAAACAAACTCCATGAAGAAGTATACAACGAAGATGGGTCATTGAATAAAGACAAGTCACATGTTTTAAATAAGGGGGCGTCGAATTTTAAATACTTGAATAACCCGGATTTGGCTTGAGGATAATCTGAATTTGAGGACAATTTCATGAAAATTGTAAAGGAAAAAAAAAATATTGAAAATAAGTTTCTGGATCCACTTTATGAACAGAATGAATTCACTGTGTATAAACGGAAGTGAACGGAAGAACCCAGTAAACGCCCTGTATCCATGAACGACAATGCAAGGCCACATCGTTCCCAATCTGTGAGAGCATTCCTTCAGAACAACGCTATTACAACACTACCTTGACCTGCAATGAGGTGCGATTTGAATCCCTTATACCACATCTGTCTGAGACTTTCTTGGAAGTCGTGTACAAACAAGGGATCCGCCTGTACAAAATTTGGTCGATTTGGAAGCTGCATTGCACGAGGAGTGGCAGCAGTTGCCTCTGGACCGTATCAGAAGGCTCACTGGTAGCATTAATTAGGAGGAGAGTTCAGGCTGTCATTCGGTTACGTGGTGGATACACTGTCTACTGACGTCAGATGCTGCTATTATGTTCAGGAGATCACAAGTTACATGTTTTGTGTCAGTAATAACCGACATTGTTTCATCATGAACCATTTCAGCACGATACTTGTCGAGAGAACATTTTCCCATCAAAAACATCAGTGACAGATATGTGTAATTAGCACTATTAAAATACTGCATATTTTCATCATTGTATTGACTTTTATTTGTCAATAGACCATTCATTGCGCAAACCATCACTTTTGGCCATCTGAAAGATAGCATAAAAGTAATGACGGTTTCTATTAACACCACTACGAAAAAACAGGGGGTGCTTAATTAAGTTCCAGGTGTATATATAATCTAACAAAAGTCACTTTAATGTATTTTTTGTTTGGTTGTTTTCAATTATAAAATCTTTGGCTTAATGCCGATTCGAAAATGCAAAAGATGGGCTATTAAATATAATATGTATTCATTTCTGATAGCATTATTTCGGTGTTTTCACCTCAGTAGGATTTATTGGCCTCGAATATTTAAGTACTTTCAGTTTCGAAATGGGCTTATTGCGAGATGGAAACCCATTATTTTGGAGCAGCTTTATCTGACATATCAATAAGGAATACTTATATTGGGTGTTTAGGTTTGGAAGGCAAACTGCCGCCATGCTGTCAGTATTGAGGTAGCTTTATTTCTTTCTAAATTGTTGTAAAAATTCCGATAAATGTTTTGCATGTTGTATAGGTAATCAGCATTGTTCGATTGCATGAAGTGTAACTGCTTACGTATGATAATGCGCGCAAGTGTCTTTTGTGGATACTGATTTAATTGTCGTCTGAATGTGATAAATTACGAAAGTTATATTTGATACGAGATAGAAAGTCAGAAAATCCTTGACAAATGCTGGTGTAAGAGAATCGTTCACTTGATTTAAATCCCCTAAATAGGTGGGTCCCAGAGCATGATAAATTCGGATGATTTTGCAGTGTGTGCTGGGTCAGCAGACCTCGAGCACTGACGAGGTCACGTGCTCTTGAAGCCACTGCAGAATAAGAAATTTTATCATAAAAACACCCGCCTGGAACTGCCTTGGCGATTTTGTCGATTTGTGAATTTCTGTTCAAGCGTTCACAGCTCCTGCCTTCACAGGGACCATTGACTTAGCATTTATTAGGACTTGGACACGTTTGGTGAGCATTTAGTTGTGGCAGAAAATACTTTTATTTCTTTGACATTTAATTTACTAAACTTCTTAGAACGTGGACTGGATGATCCTTGTGAAGTGCAGGGGTCGCAGGCATTTTATTTCTGCTACTTTTCTGTGCCTACGGGCATTCTGCAGTCTGCAGCTGCTGCTTATTTTTATAAGCTCTTTCCAGTAAAGTGAACTGAAAGTATTTTTTAAATGATATCTGATGAGTTCTTTCACTTAAAAGTTAAAAGTTGTGATTCAACTAGGAGTGATATTTATTTATTTATTTATTGGTGTTTACAGTCACATACTTATGCACAATGGCTAATCGTGACCGTGACAGTTTTACGGGTGGGGGAAGCCGGAGAATACGGAGAGAACCACCGAGCGTCGACGAGCAACTGACAGCTCCTCAACATTCTAACTCTGTTCAAGCTCCACTCAAGCAGGGTTACAGCGGTTGAAGACATGTGCACATCGACGTGCAATACTCCTTAGTACACGGCGTCATCATGCCGCAAGAAGGCAACTGGGATAAAGTGCCTTGCCCAAGGACACATTGCGGGTCGTCACGGACGGGGATCGAATTCGGGACCTCTAGCACAGAAGTCCAACAGTCTACCACTGAGACACCGCACTCACAGGAGTGATAATTTTTCATCTAAAATAATTTGCATTTTTATAAGCTCTCTCCAGTAAAGTGTTTTGAAAGTATTTTTCAAATTATATCTGATGAGTTCTTTCACTTAAAAGTTGTGATTCGACTAAGAGTGATATTTTTCATTTAAGATAATTTGCATTTTTATGAGCTCTTTCCAGTAAAGTGTGCTGAAAGTATTTTCCAAATTATATCTGATGCGTTCTTTCACTTAAAAGTTGTGATTCGACTAAGAGTGATAATTTTTCATCTAAAATAATTTGCATTTTTATAAGCTCTTTCCAGTAAAGTGTACTGAAAGTATTTTTCAAATTATATCTGATTACTTCTTTCAGTTAAAATTTGTGACTCAACTAGGAGTGATAATTTTTCATCGAAAATAATTTGCATTTTTATAAGCTCTTTCCAGAAAAGTGCACTGAAAGTATTTTTCAAATTGTATCGGATGAGTTCTTTCACTTAAAAGTTGTATTCGACTAAGAGTGATAATGTTTCATCTAAAATAATTTGCATTTTTATAAGCTCTTTCCAGTAAAGTGTACTGAAAGTATTTTTCAAATTATATCTGATGAGTTCTTTCACTTAAAAGTTGATTCGACTGAGTGTGATAATTTTTCATCTAAAATAATTTGCATTTTTATAAGCTCTTTCCAATAAAGTGTGTGAACGTATATTTTTCAAATTATTTCTGATGTGTTCTTTCACTTAAAAGTTGTGATTCGACTAAGAGTGATAATTTTTCATCTAAAATAATTTGCATTTTATAAGCTCTTTCCGGTAAAGTGCACTGAAAGTATTTTTCCAATTATATTTCATGAGTTCTTTCGCTTAAAAGTTGTGATTCGACTAACAGTGATGATTTTCATCTAGGATAATTTGCATTTTTGTGAGCTCTTTCCAGTAAAGTGTATTGAAAATATTTCTCACGTTATATCAGATGAGTTCGTTCACTCAAAAGTTGTGATTCGACAAAGAGAGATAATTTGTCACCTAAAGTAATTTGAATTAGTTAAGACCTCTTTCCAGAGAAGTGTAACATGAGTATTTTTCATATCAGATTCGATGTGTTCTTTCACTCAATTGTTGTGATTCAAATGGAGTGATTATTTTGAGAGATTGTATTTCTGTTGATTGTACCTTGAGGCTGAATATTAGGGAAAGGGGAAAGTAATCCTGTATTTGTTGCTTAGAGGTTTTCACTTGTGGCGAAAATACAGGTATAAATTGTTATTGTCTGATAAGTTCAAACCAAATTCTGAAAAGTCCTGATGAGATTGTTGCTTTGGAAGAATTGAGATGTAAAACTTTTTACTTGAGAGTGTGCTGATAATTGGTGCCTGGGACAAGAGTATATCAGCCTATCCAGGAATTGGTTTAAGTGAAACCCACTGAATTAGTTGACGAGTTGAAACGTGAAAGTAGCTGGACATGATTGTACTTGGTTGTTAGAGAAAGAAACTGATGTATCCTAAAATTCTTTAATGTACTAAGATTAGTTGTCTGTAGGAATAAATAATTGATATTATAAATTGAGTGGTTCATTCATTAGGTTACCTTACTGCTTGTGATATCCTTAAGGGTAAGTTTTAGTAATAAGTTAGCCCAGACTGTCTGTGTCCATCGTTGGGCACGGATTAGTTGATCTATGCTGCTCAATCATTGACGCAGGAAGTCTGAGTAAGTTATGGGTATTGTAATTTGTAAATTGTATGTTTGCCTACAACATAAAGTGGGCTGGGGACGCTATCCTGACAAGCAGAGGTGTTGATTGCCCCACCTATAGCGTGAAGGTGCCCCTCCCTCCTTTTTCGTGGTTTTGTAGACAACTAGGTAGATAGCAGGTGTGTTGGGGAGACAGAGAGTGCTGCTTTCCCGTTACAATAGGAAGAAAATATGGAAGATATTCTGAAACATTACCCCAGCCAAAGCGTAATCTATCTTTTTAATGCTCATAATAGTTGAAAAACACGTTTATATCGTTGATAATATCATTTAATTTCACATCGAATCGAAGCTAGTTGCCGGCCTAGCCAGGGGCGGCGGAACCGGAGGGGGGGGGGGGGGGGTAGGCTTCAGCCCACCCACTTTTTTGCCGGGCCATGTTTTTGTGTATGCATATATTTTAACACGACCAATGACTGGTGAAACAAGGGGCGGATCCAGAGCCTCCCCCATATTTTCGCCAGCTATGTTTCTCTCGTACTGGTTCAGTTTCGATGGATTTCGGATCATTTTTTGCAGTAAGTGGCAGCAAACGCTAAAATGTATACAGTCTGTTAAAAAATCGGTTACCTGAAATAGATCGCAATCTTACAGACAGACAAGTACCAAATCCATCCCAGACAAGATAATCCACAGACAGTATAATTGCTGTAAACGACTGGTAAAGCATACAGGTGAGGTCTATTTATCAACTGTGGTCGTTACGACCAAAGCTGATAAATAGACCTCACCTGTATGCTTTATCGACGTTTTTTAACGGCTCTCAAAGTGTGAAATCTTTCAAATACATCCCCTGAAAAATCTCAAAATATCCACTCAGATGCATGGAAATGGGAGTTTTGGGACCCTGGAATTTAAATTTTTCATACCGACGACCATCCATCGCCCGATGCAGCCCCCCCCCCCCCCCTCCCACTTTGAAAATCGTTCCGCCGCCCCTGCTAGCAGCCGATATCCATGGATTTGAAGAAGCTGCTGGTGAGCTGTGACACCGGCCTCTGCCAGGTTGTTCAGACTCATGTTGGCCGCAAGTTAGGTTGGTAACCTCCAAATAAATAGTCTACTCTACAGCACTTATCCAAATTTATTTTTGACTTGCAAAGCTGTGACCGTGTTTCCGAACATTTACGAAAATCAAAAAGTTCTACTTCATGAGAATGAAACCACGGTACTGAGTAAACTCAAGTGTGAATGGCTGAATGATTGAGTGTGAGTATTGTCGTGCGAAAGGATGGGGACATAGGGAATTCTAGCACTCAGGCGACGATATATGCCCAAATGGGCCGGATGCTGTTTTATACTACTTTAATGTATTGCACTACTGTCTTTTCCATAACCACCCAGGGGTAAATAAACAAGGGAATAATACAAAATCAAGAAAATATATTTTAGTTTTCAGATCCCGATTACTTGTAATATATTTAACTTCACCGTCGTTACGTTTCTGTGATTTTAGCTCACTAGAAAATTATATGAACGGATTTTTTAATTCTCTAGCAGGGGTGGGGGGGGGGGGTGGTTAGGAAAAAATTTGCAGACACCGATGCCGAGTTTTTGTTTTTGACCAGTCGGAGGACCCACCCCATGTAATTTTTTCCAGTTTTACAATTTTTTTCCGGGGTTATCTGAACCACCCACCCCCACTAAATACATGCTTCTGCATCATCCTTCCCACCATACTGCACCATAACCAATTTTATCATACAGTATTGAGTGACTGACCTTGTACAGTAGGACAGGTCTTGAAAGAACATCCGTTTTATCAGACCAAAGTGGTCTCTTAAGGCAGATGGTCTCCCATAACAAATCAAATATAGAGTAAAGCTGGTATGTCCAGGTATGTCCATATAAAACATGGTCTCCAAAGACATCGGTCTCTTAAGCCATGTTCTATTGTAATTCATTAACACTCTTGAATGTCATATCATTAACTTTTTACCGATAGTTTTCTCCCCATGTGTTCAGACATGTTGTAGAAACCAACAATATATATGGTATTCGGCAGAGGTCAGAGAGCTTTGTAAAATATCATACAAATTGTTGATTTTTTTGACTACATGCATGAACCAGCATGGACTGACATGAAGAGAGATAATTGCGGATGAGAAAGAATACTTCAATATCAAAGTGAAGGGTGTTGATGTAGCAAAAAAAATCTCTATGCAGCCTGGTCATTCTGAGTCATTCCTAAAAGTATTTCAATCTGTGTAAATTTCATGTAACACTCAGGTAGAGGCATTAACCTCTTACCTAACTTAACCTCTTACCTAACATAGTGGCCACAATAAATGTAACCAAAATAAACCAACAACATTCAAAGTGGCTTATATATCCAAATATATCCCACAACAAAGCCACACAAATATGGATAACATTAGAACTGACTCTTCGAGCCAGTTCTAATGTTAGCCATACATGTGTTTATTTCAAGTAACCTTATTGAACAGTAATGGTTATATGAGAATTTTTTTTTTTTGTATTTTACAAAAGAAGACAAAAGTGGGCTTTCAAGACAGATGGTCTTGACAGACCACCTGTCTGAAAGACCCCTTTTGTCTGGCAAAAATGTTGGTCTCTCAAAAGAGGTTCCACGGTATGTGTATGCAAAAAGCAATGAGTTTAGTCATTTACGTATTTGTTTATTTTTTTGACGAAGGTTTGGGTGGGGCATGGCTGGGTTGGGGGGGGGGGGGAATTTATTACTTATTTTAAGTCCAGCCCTAGAAGGTCTGGTACATGATTTTGTTGACACCTGTGTTCGCAGATGTGTTTGAAATAAATTAGCAGTTCAATCAGGTTCAATGTTTAGTAGTTTCAGTGTTACATACTTCCTACAATGGCAATAAGAGTCATTGGTGTTTTCGTAATAGGTCTGGATACATCGTTGTACAGAATTGTTCCTGCAGCTGAAATCTGTAACTGTTCCTGACTTCACATAATTGTCTTTGCTCCTCATCTAAGCCAGCCGATCTCACCAGGGTGAACATATTAGAAATTTAATCAAACAGAACACCCTCAAGATAACTTATCCTTAGAGTGCAGTGTTTGATAATTGCAATTAGTGATGCATTTTAACTTGCATTATTCAATATGTCATACATTGTATCACTATAAGCCGAATCATAGCTCAGCCACAATAGCAGTTTTATAATCGTATATAACCCATGGTAGGTGGTACCCCCTGATAACTTGAGTGTCTTTTTAATGGTTCTTGAATGATACTTCACTGATTATGGTATACAATTTTGGCCAAAAGTGTCTGAGGAAAAAATTTGCAAGCATCAGAAATTTTTGTTTTGTTTTGTCCTCCTTGACCACCCACCCACCCAACCCGGCATCAGTGTTTTGCAAATTTTTTCCACCCCCCCCCCCTGTCTCTAGGGGAAGTTGTGAGTATTTTCGAACGAGCGTCCATTTTGCAACAATGCACAAGTGACGTAACTGGGACGGTCCATTTGAGAACAGGTTTGAATTTTCATTGCTTGCCTTTGCAGAAGGCGTGTTTTGACGAAGTTGGAATATCAGTTAGTCGTGATGATGGTTCAGAATAAAACTCAAGTCTTGTTCAAAACGCGTTAGTGAATTAGTATATAAATAAAATACACATGTACTGTAGATGTGACGCAAATTATTTAATTTATACGTGCCGTACCAGTATTCCAAATTTGTCATGTATTGACAACAACAGCCCACAGTAATCACGTGCTACAGACCTCCATATATTATAGGCTTTGATTGTTTGTGTGACACGAGTACAGGTACGTCCTTTGATTCGGACTCCCCCCGCCCCGCCTCACACACACAAGATTCTGATTTCTGCGCCAATAATAAAGAAGGGGGTGTATCGTGAATCCAGGGCCGAGAAGAGGGTGGGTCCTGGGTTGGGGGCGGGGTATTCCTGCTTTTAATGTTTAGAAGTCACTGCTAAACACAAAAAATCAATTTAAAGAGAGTTGGGGGGGGGGGGGGGATATATCCTCTCATTTTTAACTGCTCAATTTTCAACAAATTTATTACAGAACCTACATGTAAACTGCATCCGCGAACCATAGGCACCTGGAGTAAACTTTGACTTGTTGTGCTGTTTTCGCTATAACCCGACACAACAAGCCAAAGTATCAAATGTCCTTTCAAGAAAGTATATAACTAATAGCATGAGAGAATTGATATCTTCGAATTCAATTAGCAAGCACCTGATAAATCTTCTGAGGGAGAAATCACTCGGCATAGTTGATCAGAGAATTTGTATAATATTAATCATATTTCGACTTCTCTGATTATACCTAACATAGGCGTACGTAGACCAACGGACCAACTTTTTTCCCGGGGGGTGGAGGTAGGGTTGTGGTGGAAGATTTTGCCCGAAAAGTAGCTAGGTGCGTAGTCCTGAGGTGGGTGTTCATGAACGTGTCTTCTCCTACTGGTGGGGTCAAAGGGAACCCTCCCCGGGAAAATTTTGAAAAAATCTGATCCGCTGGAGGGTTTCTAGGACACCCAGGCTACCTTGCGAACCCTGTAACTGAAAGGAAAGACGATCGCTTTTGTAGAGGTGCTTGGCTGAATGTATTCGAACAATCTCGTCTGGTATCAGTCAACTGCAATAAAACATAAAATGATTCTCAGGATTCAGCTGGAGTAAATACGTGTAATGTTAGGCCTGTGCGTCCATGGCATTAGAGGATCGAACCCAACAGATGGATGAGGCTTTGGCACTATATACGTGGATCGATATATTATTAATAACTGTTTGGCTGACCGCTGATTTGCTGTGGTTCTCAGTTGAAAAGATTTTGCTCACTCATGTGCTTCCAACTGCCTCCCGATTCCCACGCCCCTTTCCTCCCAATACTGAGACGAACTGCTTAAAGACACTCTGTACCCACACTCTTCACAATCCCTCCCATAAGCATACTAACCGTCGCCTTTGTGTCAACCACTAACCACATGTCCTTCATTCTCCCATCCCACATCCTCATTATACTACGCCCAGTTAATTTTGTTCTGGTAGATTGAGATTTTGGACGTCCAAATAAAACACATTCTAAGGTCACCACTACGCCCAAGTTACACATTTGGCTCTCCTTTTCCACCGTGTTTCCCAATTCCCCTTAATCTCCAGTGATCGGGACCTCAGCTTGAACAACAGTGACCACCCCCTCTCCTCACAAAGGTGCCATCGTCAAGGTACTCTTCAAAACCTGTCTTCTCTTTGTCACGCAGGCCACACAAAGACCTCTTTTTGACTCACTCTCGCCAATTTCGGTTACAATCCCCATGATTCTTCTCTGACAGTTTTTTTTTGGGTTGTCTCTACTTCTAAGTTCGACATCTCGTTTGGATAGATCCCTACAAACTTCTACCAACACTGCAGTTAATTATAACATTTTTAAAAACTCTAATCTACGAATTATCATCTCGACTGTCTAATATTTCAACATGCCTGCGTTACTTCCGCTGGTTGCAGTGGCGGCTCAAGACTGTCCCCACTGGATATACTTAAGCAAAGGTGGGATGCTAATAGAATTATAGGAGGGGGTGTCGCCCTCCTACTGGTGGCGGGCGGGGAACATCCCCGGGAAAATTGTTAATAAACAGCTGCGCCATGAGCGCATGATACGCCCGCTATTAATTACAAGAGGGAAGCACACAATATGAGTATACATGTGTACTTGTCAGGTTTTTTTTATATTCTTGTACAATAATCATAACCAACTGTGTTCAATAATTTGGAAATAAAATTATTTGAATTTCATGTATATATCTTATGTCTATAGAGATCATAACTTCAAGAAAAAATCAACGATTTTCTAAGTAATAAAGTCCCATAACTCTGGAATGACTAATCGAACGGCGACACCAACCTAAAGGGAGCTTCCTTCCATCAACATAAACCACCCACCAAAAAATCGTGAAAATCTCTCGAAGCGTTCTCGAGTTATCGTACGACGTGTAAAAAATCAACAATTTTCTATGTAATAAAGTCCCATAACTCTGGAATGACTGATCGAACGACGACACTAAACGAAAGGGAGCTTCCCTCCATCGATATACACCACCTACCCAAAAATCACGAAAATCTCTCAAAGCGTTCTCGAGTTATCGTACGACGTGTAAAAAATCAACTATTTTCTAAGTAATAAAGTCCCATAACTCTGGAATGACTAATCGAACGGCGACGCTAAACGAAAGGGAGCTTCCCGCCATCGATATACACCACCTACCCAAACATCACGAAAATCTCTCAAAGCGTTCTTGAGTTATCGTACGACGTGTGACCGGACGGACGGACGGACGGACGGACGGACAGACGGACAGCGGTATACCATAATACGACCCGTTTTTTCAAAACGGGCGTATAAAAAATCAATCCCCGAGGGCTTTTTGGCCACTTAATAAACAAAATGTTCGCATTCAGCCTGCCCACATTTTTCAGTGGGTAGGTAGATAGTGTGGGATTTTATATAATAAAATTAATCAGTAACTGGAGCAGTCGGCCACTTGGCTTTATTCAACGATGTTAGTAGTACTGGATGGAGATCGTGCCACATTGGGGGACCTAATGGGGGACCTAAGAAGTGATGTCATAGCCATGTGACCCAATTACGTCATGTTTGGTTGTCATGGTAGCCTGCGTGAGCGGTCATCTTCATCTCCATAGTGATACGTGGTCTTAGTGCGCATGCGCAGCGAGTGTTGTTTGTTACGGTGATTTGTATTTCAGTTGGCCATTTTGTCTACTGGAAGCCGCCATCTTGGATTCTATGGTAGCACGTGGTTGCTATGAGCCTGAATGGCCTACAACAAGACGGGGGTATGTTCGTAGGGTATGTTCGTTTGAATAGGAGTAAATATGATTACCCAAATAGACCGACAATCCATCCAAACCACCCAAAACGACTTTATTTGATACGGATTTCCCACACATCATATTTTTTTCAATAACAGGTACGTTCCTTTGTATAAGAGTAGTTTTACTTTGAAGAATTGCCACAAACGAACCGATAATCCTTCCAAATCACCAAAATGCTCCAAAAACAACCGAAACGGTCTTGTACTCCCCATCTAGGGTTTATATTAGTAGCACGTAGTGCTATAGGATCGAGAGGTCTCCAGGGTATGTTCTATTACACTGGAGTACTGGTCCAGATTTCCAAGAACCCCATTTTTATGCCTATTACAGATGCTACTCTAACACTAGTAGTATGTCTAGCCTAAACTATCTCTAGTTCCCTCGCCCAAGTCTTATAATCACCAGCGCTTGGTTTCCCATAACATGCATGCAGAATTATCTTCCTTGTGTACAACGAAAGCCTATATGATTCCTAAAGCAATGAATCCATCGAGCAGTTATTGAAAAGTCATTGCTCAAACGACTCGAATCCCATCGAGCAAATGAGCTATAGAGCAATTGCTCGTTCGGGTGACTCGAGCATACTGATCTTCGCCTCATTTAGGTATTTGAGGAAACCTGTGGCAGTATACAAAATGGCTGTCGGAAATCCGTATCACCCTAACAACACGAGCTGCACATGCGCACTAAGACCACATATCACTATGAGATGTCGCCACAAGATGGCCGCTCACGCGGGCTACCACATCAACCAAACATGACGTAACTGGGTCACATGACTATGACGTCACTTCCTAGGTTCCCCACTAGCCCCCCCCCCCCCCCCCCTGTGTGGCACGATCTTCACATCTACTACTACTGATGTTACATAAATGCACACTACATCATGCAGGTAGACTTCCGGAAATACAATTAACATTAGTGTCCTGCGTGATGAAGTTTATATTTTTTTTAATCGTTGATAAAGACGAAGTGACCGAAAACTCATGATATCATTCACTTCTATTACACGTGGAACGACAGTCCCCTACCTTTCCAATGAGGATGGACACTTATTTATAAATTCGATAATTTTTTTCCACGGGGCGCCTGAAGCTTAAGCGCGCACTCTGGTAGTATGGTAAATTTTCTGGATACGACCCTGTCAAACGTGCTTCATTCATAGCATGAAACATCAGTGATGCAACAAATCCCGAAACCCAAACTAAATGCCAAATGACACTTCACTATTAATTCTATTATCACATGATACTTGATAAACAGAATGGCATATACAATAGAACCAATTGTCGCAATTGTGAGTGGAGTTTTATATTTTAATACCATCATTCTGATTGTATCATCAAAATATTGTGATATGTGATGATCGTCAAAATTACGACAGATTTGACGGGCGGCGAAAGGACTGGACATGATCAAAGTAATTGATGAACTTTGTGTGTGAAACCTTCCTTGCCTTTAGTCCTGCAAAATCTTCAATCAATTTGTCCATGTCAAGTCGTTCAATTTACGATGACCCAATTGCTGTCATCGCGTGGCCGCCTTATCTGTCGCAACCCTCAGTGGATCTGAGATTTTTTTTATAAGAATGAGGAACCTCTATTATTAAACTGCAGATACTCTCTGTAACTTTGTTTCACTCTCGAATTCAAACTCAAAACTGTGGCACATGAGCCGTCATGAAGCACGTTCCGTATTGCTTGAAAGTGAAGCTAAGCGCACGTTTGCGGTTGCGGCAACAGATCTAGGGTCAGATGTGTTATTTTTACTAGAAGCGCTTGTCAGCGAGAAAATTGATATAGGAACTCACTGACATCGGCACATGGGTGCGGTTGCGTACGAAACTGAATTTGCCGCTGCGAATCCAATCAGCATCGGACAGAAAATGTCGGTGTCGGCGTCCGAACGATGAGGTTCGTAGGCCCATATAAAAATTGTCCAATATCTGGCCGCCTTCTTTTTTCGTATACTTCCTTTTCTTCTCTCAATTGTTTTACCGTTTCATCTCTTTTTTTGGGGGGGGGGGTCGCCTATGGTCACCCCCTCCCCCCTGTAGCCACTCAAGCACACCACTCTCAATGGGTGAAGCAAAATATTCTCCGCCTAGCGAGTTCCAACTTCCGATTTCTGTATTTTTCGCTTATGTCAGCTTGTCCACTGTGAGTTGATGGTATACTGGTAAAATAAAGTAGAATATTTGCCTCCTCATCTACTCCTTACAGGCATAGTAGAAGAAATCTGGCGCTGATTGAACTCATTTTAGAAAGACTGGTGCTCACTTTGAGATAACTTTTAAAACTCAACTTAGACTGGGGAAGGAGGTGGGGCTTGCAAATAAAAAATATAGATATTACATTCCACCCCCACCCTATAGGATAAAATCGCGTGTGTTTCCCCTCCCTAAATATAAAAATAGGCCGATTAAATCGCCAGATGTGTACCCATACGCGCAACTAGTAGAAAGCTGTATGACGGAGGGCCACCCTGGATGTCGACATTATGTACACCATACATGGTATGGGTACATATAGGAATGGATTGTAGGAGGGCCTAATATGATGGATAAAGGGTTAATATCTCCGGATGAAATTATTAGATTTACATAAAAAACTATACAGCACAGCACATCAGTAACCTGAATACATATATGAAGTAACCTGATAATCAGGTTAATATTTATTGAGTTATCGCATGCCGAAGAAATGGATTGACGGAGTTCTCAGATTGAAGTATAAAGGGTTAATATCACAGGATCAGATTATCAGATTTACACCAAAAACTATATAGCTCGGCACATCAGTAACCTGAACACATATATGAAGTAACATGACAATCGGATTAATATTTTTTGAGTTATCGAATGCCAAAGGGATTGGAGGAATTTTCAATTTGAAGTTTAAAGTGTTAATATCTCTGGATCAAAATAACAGATTGACACCAAAAACTATACAGCTCGGCACATCAGTAACCTGAACACAAGTATAAAGTAACTTGACAATCCAAGCAATATTTTTCAAGTTATCGAATGCCAAAGGCATTGGAGAAATTTTCAATTTGAAGTTTAAAGTGTTAATATTTCTGGATCAAAATAACAGATTTACACCTAAAACTATATGGCTCGGAACATCAGTAACCTGAAGATATAGAAAAGTAACATGACAATTGGATTGATATTTTTTGAGTTATCTCATGCCAAAGGGATTGGAAGAATTCTCAATTTGAAGGATAAAGAGTTAATATCTCAGGATCAAATTATCAGATTTACACCAAAAACTATACAGCTCGACACATCAGTAACCTGAAAACAAATATAAAGTAACTTGACAATCCAAGCAACATTTTTCAAGTTATCGAATGCCAAAGAAATGGATACGGACGCCGGACGGACAGACGGACGGACGTTCCAACTATTTGGGTTTAAGGGCTATGAAAAAAACATTTTATATGTCCATCACCTTATTTTAGCCAGAACCCCACCCCCTCCACCCTAGAACTTATATTTAACCCTAACCCCACCCATCCACTCAAAAACCACACCCTAACCCTACCCTGACCCTAAACCCTAAAACCCCACCCCACCCCACCCCACCCCACCCCACCCCTGACCCTAACCCCCACCCCCTGGGACCTAACCCTCCCCAACGTTAAGATCTACTCTGGGGCTACCCCTAACCCCACCCCACCCCACCCCACCCCACCCCACCCCACCCCTGACCCTAACCCCACCCTAGCCAGACCAAAAGGATTAGGGGCTATTTTTTGGTTTAGGGGTTATAAAAACTAAAACCCCACCCCTGACCCCAACCCCCAACCCCCGAGTCCTAACCCCCTCCAACCTTTAGCCCTGCCCTGGGGCTACCCCTACCCCTAACCCCACCCCTTTCCTAACCCTAATACTACCCTAATTTCGACTAACCTCCTAAAAATAATAGCTCCTAAACAGGTTTAGTTGGCCCGGACTTACGGACATTCTAACACGTTCTTACTTGCGGGGTTTTTCCCATGTTAAACCCTAACCCCACAAGGTCAAAAAATTAACCCCACAGTGCAAAAAATAACCCCACAAGTGGCCACTGTACTAACCCAACCCCACAACTACCACTGACCCTAAATTGTAAACCCCACAATGTACCTCTGCCAGGCCAGGACGGACGGACGGACGGACGGACGGACGGACGGACGGACGGACGGACGGACAGACAAAGGATGGACGAACGACGGAGGGCCACCCCGGATGCCGGCATTATGTGTACCATACATAGCATGGGTACACATAAAAATCATTTGCTTTTAAAAAGCTTATTTTCTGGCTCCCAAGATTGGTGGAAGATGAATAAGATGCGCGTGGGCCATGACGGAATACCTCACCCCTTGCCCCCTTCATGTGATTTTGCATTCGGTTTATTTATTCTTGCTTCATATTCGGACATTTTGTTTGTAAAGTTAAAATTTTGAGACTTTCTTCACTTCTTCAATTGAGACGTTGTAACTTTTCCTCTTAGTAATGTGGAAGAGAGATAATCTACACACACTGAAAACAGTACTTACGGTAAGATTTACGAGCCTATAATTAACCCACCCTCGCGAAGTATGTTACATTTTTTTTTTCTTACGAGGATTTGAATGGTATTAAAGGCTGACGACCCCAAAAATATGTAAAAAAGAAACGGATACAAATTACTTTGGCGAAGTCCGAGTTAATGTTATTGAACTGGTTCGTACGGAGGGGGGGGGGGGGGGGGTTCTTCGAAACATGACGCGTCCTGAATAGCCATGTTAATCTTTTGAAACTTAGTTCAAGTTATATGCTCCGACCAGATTTCAAAGAGTATGGGCTATAAATTCACTGACAGTGAAAATCGGAACGTGTGTATATATGTCACTTGGAGGGGGTGGAGTGCATTTTTCGTGAGCATCATGTACACAGTCAGTGATGCCAGATTGAGGACCTGCCGCCAGCTATCTCAACCCCAGACTGTCTTGACACTGTTTCCTTGTAGACGTATATGCGATAAACCAAAGATGGTTAGCCCATTTCCCCAAACTTGATTTCAATGCGATTCGTTTGACTTAATTATTTTATTCTACTCAGTTCAATGACAGGACAGTGCCGGAGTGGACTTCGGGTGGTGGTGGTGGTGGTGGTGGTGGGGGGGGGGGGGGGTTGTTGGCGCATCACTCAGAGTCCACTCATAGTTTTGTGAGAGAGGTTTTTGCTCTTGGCTCGAGGGGAATTTTGTTTTAGGTCTCTTGGTAAATTTGGCGAAATGGAAGTAAAAGCCGATATTCTGGCTGAAACATACTTTAAAGCTTGATTTTTCGATAGGTAATCAGCGTTGGATGCAAAAACGGTACATGGGGGCGCGTTGGCTCAGTTGGTAGTGCTGGGTGCAGGCTGCAAGCCGAGAGTTCTCGGCTCGAATCCCGCCTGCGGCAAACGCGTTGTGTCCTTCGGCAAGACACTTCACCCTATTGCCAACGGGGGGGGGGGGGGGGGGGGGGGGGGGGGGCACGATGGCGTTGTGTACTAAGACCTACTGCTCGTGGAATGAGCACCTGTCTTCAACCAGTGCTAACCCTGCTTGTGTGCAGTTACCACGTTGGGGAGCTGGGAGTTTCTTGCCGTTGCTCGGTGGTTCTCACCGGGTACTCCGGCTTCCTACATCCGTAAAACTGTTCTGGTCCTAATGGCCATTGTGCAGAAATATGTGACTTTAAACACCAATAACTAACTAAAAACGGTACATGATTTGGTTCTTCAATCAGAAATCTGTTGAAATCAGTGTTTTGATCTGGTGAAAATATAGGGTTTATCCTCACCCCAACGGGCGATAAACTTCGACCCTACTAAAGAATTTTCCTCGGAAAACGAATTTTAGGCAGAAAAACATTATTAAATCATTCACAGGCTTTCGTGCACAATGTTTCTGAAGCTGTTACAACATTTATCAGTGTGAACTTCAAAACTTTATTTAGAAAGCCTCTACAGTTATTTCCGTCGTATTTTATTTATTTTACAGAAAAGGTCATCACTTTGTGATCGTAAGTTTTACTTGGGTCCGAATTTCGTAACAAACATACTGATGTTGTGGAACGGTTCAGATTTATATTTGATCTGTATCCAAATCCATTAAAACACCTCTCCTCGCAACAACCTCGAAACCCTCAGGTAAAAATAGATTATGGTATCCGTTACGTCATTGGTAAATAAACATGTCGGCTGCTGGCGTTAAATGACAACGACAGTGATCGTTTGCGTGAAATCAAGGGAAAATGAAGACCCACCAATAACAATGCGAAAATTTACTTCTTCACTAGTCTTTAATTTGAAATTACTGTCTTTTTCATAACTAACAGTGTTTTAAACTAGTTCACGTATCACCTGTTCTGTTTGTTATTCAGTTACAAAACCACTAAAATTAAAAAATAGGTGCATGAGCAAATTTTCGCATTAGGGTCTTCAGTTTCCCTTGATTTCACTAAAAAACTCGCCGTCGTCATCATTTAACGAGAGCAGCCGACATTTGTGTTTACCAATGACGTAACGAATAACATAGTCTATTTTCACCTGAGGTATTCGAGGTTGTGTTTTGATAGATTTGGATACAGATCAAAAATAACTCGCAACCGTTCAAGACATCAGTATATTTGTTGCGAAATTCGAAACCAAATAAAACTTACGACCACAAAGTGATGATCGCTTCAGAAAAATAAATAAATAAAAATACGACGGAAAATAACTTTCTAAATAAAATTTTGAAGGTCACTCTGATAAATTTAGTAACAGCTTTACAAACGTTGTGTTCGAACGCAGAGCTGTGAATGATTTAATGTTTTTCTTCCTAAAATTCCTTTCCGATGGAAGTTCTTTACCAGGATCGAAGTTTTTCGCCTGTTGAGGTGAGGATAACCCCCACACTTTTCACCAGACCAAAATGCTGAATTCGACAGATTTCTGATTGAGCAACCAAATTACTAATCGAAAAATGAAGCTCAAAGTATGTTTCAGCCAGAATACAAGTACTTTACTTCCATTTTGCCAAACTTACCACCATGAAGGCTAAAACAAAATTCCCCTCGAGTCAAGAGCCAAAACGTCTCTCATAAAACGATTAAGTGGGCTTTGGGTGCCCCCCCTACCCCCCCCCCCCCCCCCACACACACATACATCTGAAATCTACACCGGCACTGACCTACCATTGAATGGAGTTGAATAAAATAATATCAAGTCAAACGAATCGTACTGAAATCAAACCAAATTCCCCGTGGGAACCACGGGAGGTGAAGTAGTGCCTGATCACTGCGATAAACAGGCTCTGTTTTACTGGTAAAATAGGATCCAGTCACCAATGCTTGGTGATGCAAACCCTCTCTAAAATGGGCAACATGGCTTATTAATACTCGCCCTCTGGCTGGTCTTGCATTGATACTCATCTCATGTTGTGGTAATGATTAGCCATTGTGCAAATATATGTGACCTTAAACACCAATAAATATATAACTATTGAAATCAAGTTTGGGGAAAATAGACTGTTTTATCGCATATATAATTATGTGTTGCAAGGAAACAGGTTCAAGACAGGTCCTCGATCAGTCATTGTTGACGATGCTTACATTACTCACGGAAAAATGCATTCCACCCCTTCATGTGACATAGAGACACACGTTCCAAATTTTAATTGTCCGTGAATTTAAGCCTATACTCTTTGAAATCTGAGCAGACCATACGTTTAACTTGAAGTAAGTTTTAAAATATTAACCTGGCTATTCAAGACATGCAACGTTTTGACCAACTCCCCCCCCCCCCCCCCCCCCTCCCCCACACTCCATCCGAGCAAGTTCAATAACATTAAACTTGGGACTTCCCCGAACTAATTTATATTTGAGTTTTACATATGTTTGGGATTTTTATTCAAGTCAACGTTAGAAAAAAAGTAACATGCTTCGCAGGGGTAGGCTCACTTTAGGCTCGTAAATTTTACCCATAAGTACAGTTTTCAGTCTGTCTATATTATCTATCTTCCACATTCCTATGGGGAAAATCGAAAGCGGTACAACTGAAGAAGTGAAGAAAGTTTCAAGTTCCAAGTTTTGAACTTTATAAACGAAATATTTGAAAATGAAGCAGAACAACAAATAAATAAAACGAAAACAAAATCACATGGCCGGAGGGGCAGAGGCGGGTGGGTGGTCTATACCGCCTTGGCCCGCGCGTATCTTTTTCATCTTCCACCCACCTTGGGAGCCTTGGGAGCCAGAAAAGAAGCTTTATAAAAAACAAAAATGATTTTTATATTTAGGGAGTGGAAACACGAGATTTTATCCTCTTGGGTGGAAGGGAAGGTGGAGTGCAGGGAGAAAGTTAAGCTTCTACATCGGAACTGATACATATCATTAATTGACAAAAGGTCATTTGAATTTGTTCTGAGAACGACGGGCGTATGAGACGAAGGAGGGAGGGGGTGCCACCCACTGGGTCAAGGGAATACAGCTACAATCATAGTACTGTTGAATCAGATTAAGTATACTCATGTCCTGTTATGTCGTATAAAAAACATGTTCCTCGATGACGTGAGCGTTCTTCTTCAGCCAGGCAAGGACTTTTCGATGAGATGGGTGAAGGACACAGTGGTGGTGTCTGAAATTCCCCGACAGGGGGAGGGCGGTACTCTCCAATCGGGGGTGGGCAAAATATTCCCCGACTATCCAACACTAAAGGAGAGAGTTGTCGAGAGGGACGGGGGAGGGAGGGGGCGAACAGCCCCCAGAGCACCACGGAAGGGAGACCCCTTCCTAAAAAAATCGACAGTTAGAAATTTCAAGATTCGAACCACTATCGCCAGGAAACTTCACACAATACGGTAGATTTTGTGAAATACTCGGAATACACTTTAAACAGTCAAAATTTCAGCTTGTGTGTTGGGTGGGTGGGAGGATGCAGGAGGAAAAAGATTTGGGGCGCGCGCAGTGGCCATATGAAGTACTGCTTTTGTGTTGCTCGCCTGACTGAAAGTCAGGGGAAGCTTAAATGATCACCTTCTATCCGTCGTCCGTCGTCCGTCCGGTGTGAACTTTACATTATCGACTTCTCCTCATAAACCACTGGACCAAATTGAACCAAATTTGACATGCATGTTCCTTGTCATATGTGAGTAAAGTTGCCACACCAACAGGAGACACCACAAGAGGGATTACTCTAATAGCACCCATTGATTGTTTTCCAAAATTAAAAAAAATCTTCCCCAGAACCATCAATTAGATTCTACGGATATTTGGTATATAACATCCCTGGGGTGGGGTGGGGGGGGGGGTCAGATTTAAGTGTGTTCAACTCGGATCCTGGGGTAATATTTGGGCTCTCTGTTGGACATTTCTTGAAAAACCTTCTTCGGATCCACCAGTCAGAATTCTTGGTATATAACATCTCTAGGAGGGTCAGATTCAAGTTTGTTCAAATTAGGTCCATGGGTTAATATTTTGGCTCTCTGTTGGAGCCCAAAGTTTAACTTAGTTCAATGTGAAGAAATTTCTTGAAAAACCTTTTTCAGATCCACCAATCAGAATTCTTTCATATTTGGTATATAACATATCTAGGGGATTTAAGTTTGTTCAGTTCGAGTCCCTGGCTTATTATTTAGGCTTTCTATACTATAGGGGGGGGGGGGGGCAGGGAGAGGGGCGCAGGTAAGGTTCAAGTTTGTTCAAACCCATTCCTTAGCCTGTGTCCATAAAATTTGCCTTTCATGACTCCATTCCCCTGTTGTGTTGATGAACCATGTCTAACTGAAAGTGACCCCAAATACTTCTTGGAACCACTTTGGCAGGTGAGCGATTAAGGCCCCTTGGGGCCTCTTGTTCCATCCTAGTATCTGTGTTTTTTTTTATTTGTACTCCCCCCACCCGTCTAAGTTGAATTTTAAAAGCACGTTATTTTAATGTGGGTGCCAGTCCTTAATAAATTAATGTAATCAGCGCCAGATTTCTTTCACTGTGCCCGTGCGAGTGGATTAGCAGGCAACTATTTTAATTTATTTTATCAGTATATCATTAAACGTTAGTTAACAATGTGGCCACCCGTCTGTTTCAAGTATCACAGCAGGATAAAACAAAGTTCACACAAATACAACCTGAGTTTAAAAACTTGTATAAAGTTTGAATGTTTACACGCTGTCGCTCATTTATATGCGGTCCAATGGAAATAACCCGGGCACGCCTTGTTGATGCAGTTGGTATATTGGACAGTCGGGGTGATAATTCATTGCTCAAGGATCTTGAAAATTTAGTTGTGAGTAATTAAATGCAGTGTAGGTAGCAGTTGATAGGGGACAATCCAAAAGAGATGTCGAACTAATAAATAGAGACAACCCACGGAAAAAAACGTCATCTAAATGCTATCTGAACTAAACAGCAATGAAAATACATTCGATGTCATTGGTCTCACAGGGGTCTGCTATCTGAACTAAACAGCAATGAAAATACATTCGATGACATGGGTCTCACAGAGGTCTTTCAGATCCCCTCTAATATATCTTATACACTAGAAGGATATCACCCTTTACTGAAACATACGAGACCCATTGCTGACGATGGTCGAGGTGGAGTAGGACTATTTATAAAAAATGACACTAACTTCATTGTCCGACAAGATCTTTCTATTTTCATACCACATGTGATTGAGTCAATTATCATAGAACTATAAAGGATAAGAATCTGCCGAGAATTATTGGTGTAATATATCGACCAAACATGGCCCCCAAAGCGGATATAGATCTTTTTCAATCAAAGGTCAACAGTAGCTTGCCACTCGAAAACAGATAAGTTTACAAATTTAATGTTTAGTGAGGGATTTATGCCTGTCATCACCAAACCAACCAGAGTGACAGATCATTCTGCGACGCTTATAGACAATATCTTTTCAAATATTCTAATTAACTCTTTCAAATCTGGTATAATTCTCACTGATGTATCCGACCATTTTGGAATCTTTTACGCTGAATCAGCAAATATGTCTCTAGATAACACAATGCCACTTTTATCTAGGAAAACTCTAGCAGTATCGAATATTTCAAGGTATTGCTGTCCCAGTGTGATTTTGCTCCAGTTATGGAATCCAGCTGCCCCAATGCTGCCTATGGACACTTCTTAAACATTTTCCTGAATGCATTTGACTCATCATTTCCTTTGCAAAGTCAAAAACGGAATAAGAAATACATAAAGCGACAGCCTTGGATGACGAAAGGTCTTCTAATCTCAGCCAATAACAAGAATAAATTTTTCATGAAAAAATTAAGAAGTCCTACAGAATTTAATGTTAGAAATTACAAAAATTACCGTCGGCTGTTCAACAGAATTTAAAAACAAAGTAAAGCAATGTGTTACGAAAACGTCCTCTTGTAAAATAAAAGTAATATGCGAAAAACATGGCAAATTCTAAATAACGCTCTACATAGAAACAAAAACAAAAGCAATTTACCTTCCTTTTTTAACTTGGTGAAAAAAAGATAAATACCCCGAACGAAATCGCTCACAAATTTAATAATTTCTTTGCAAATATAGGAAAGGAGACCTCAAAACAAATAAGGAATCCCTGAAAATGTTACTCCGAATTCATAAAATATCCACTCCCAGATAATATTTTTATTTTACCAACGTCGTCTTTGGAAATCATCAATATAGCAAGTAAAATGAAGCCTAAAACAAGCCAGGATTGCGAGAATATTTCAACCAGTATCCTTAAACATTCGATAGATTCGGATGCCAACCCCCTTGCCCATATCATGAACATTTCATTCAGTCAGGGAATAGTTCCAGACAGAATGAAAATTGCAAAGGTAATCCCAATTTGTAAGTCAGGTGATGAAAATAACTTCACAAATTATAGACCAATAAGTATTCTTCCCCGTCTTTTCAAAGATTTTAGAAAAACTGATCTTTGTTAGACGGATACAATTTCTGAACAAATTCGATATTCTCTATCACCACCAATATGGTTTTAGAAAGCAGCATAGCACATTACATCCAGTTATCCAACTGTTAAAACATGTTGCTGTAGAAAATAACAAAGTCAGTAAGGACACCACTTTAGCTATTTTTCTTGACCTTTCCAAAGCCTTTGAGACAATAAGCCACGACATCCTTCTTCAAAAACTCGAACATTATGGAATAAGAGGTAACGCTTTAAGTTGGTTCAAAAGCGATCTGAAGAACAGGAATCAGTATATATCGTTTGGTGATCTAATCTAACTGAACTGACATGTGGAGTTCCACAGGGTTCTATATTGGGTCCTAGTTTATTTCTAATATACATCAATGACATAAGTAATTCAACTACATTAAATGTCTTGTCGTTTGTCGATGACACAGAAGCATACAAGTCTGGAGCGGAGATAAATGTCCTAGTCCCAGATTTCAATGAGGAATTAAACAATATATTTGACTGGTGCGCAGTCAACCACCAAGTCCTCAACGAAAAGAAAACGAAATACATCTTACTTCATCCAGGTTACAGAGAAAGGAATGTTTCTCATCAGAATGTCTGTATAAACAACCGGGTAATCTGCAGGGTTGGCAGTGGCGAAAGTGAGAAGTCCTTAAAGTGTCTTGGTATAAATATTGATGACAACTTATCGTACAACGCCCACATATCTCAACTCTGCACGAAAGTTTGACTTGCCAACTTCGTTCTAAATAAAGTTAAAAAGTTTCTCCCTCATAGTGTTATGAAAACTTTATATTTCACTCTAATACAGAGCCACTTCATCTAGGGAATTCCTTTATGGGGTGCGTCAAAAGCCTGTGATCGTCTTCAAAAACTGCAGAAACGAGCACTACGAATAATAAATAATAAGAAATACAATGCCCACACTACCCCCTATTTATCAAAGATAGTATATTGAAGTTAAAAGATTTATACAAATTACACGCCTTATTATTTATGTTTGATTAGCATAATGGAAACCTCCCAGTTTCATTTGCCAACTTCTTCTCAATTGTAAATAACCAATCCAACCTGACGACTCGCCAGGCAGGACTGTTACGCACACACAAAACCAGAACCAAAACCCTGGATAAATTACCCGTCTTTGCGCTACCAAACCTATGGAATGAGTTAGAAATAGATATCAGAAATACAGAAAATAGGAAAGAATTCAAGAAAAAGTTAACAACAATATTTTTCTCCTCTTACTCCGAAAACATTTCCTGTTCGAACCCTTAATGTCCGGATTGTATAAACTAAATTTTATCCCTTGTCCAATAGCAGACACATTTGCCATAAAAAATTCTTGAATAACTAACCATTCTTATTTTTTGGTTTCGGGGACATTGCTCTTGAGCCTTCATTGGGCCGAGCTCAATGAGATCACCCCAATGGAGGATCATGGGCTGTGGTTTTGAGACAAAGTGTGAAAACAAAATAAAATGTGAATAGCTCTGGGTGGTTTCTGGTGTTACGTTGGTAAGGATTAACGATAAAATCAGGTGTTGTCTTTGACAGTAATTGTTGTCTGGTATTCTCGTCCATGTCGCCGCCTCCCATTCTGCTCCCACCAACCATTTCGTAGATCTGCTCATACTATTACTACCCCCAAGCTAATGGGAGGAATAGTGTCAGCAGAATCAAGAGGGCGACATTTCGCAGTTGATCATCAGCGACACTTTGCACGCATGCTGGAATGAGACCAAATCAAGACATTATAACCGGAATTCACAATGTTGCAGTGTAATACCTATTTCTTTCTCTTTCTTTTGTTGATCTTTCTTTCTCTTTTTCTTCTATATTTCTCAGGGAAAGGCAGGAAGACAGCCAATCTGGCCATGCCTTCCCCTGCCAGTATACAATGCATTAATTATTGGGATTATTGTATTTATATGTACTATATGCGATATTTCTTTTTGTTGAAATTTCAATATGTTAACTACATGTACTATATATATACATTGTTATATTTTTAGTATACTGGCAAATAAAATATCAACATCAATAAATTGGCGAGACGAGGTCAAAGCAAAGAGGTCTTTGGGTGGCTTGCGTGATAAAGAGAAGCCAGGTTTTGAAGAGTACCTTGATCGCATATTTTGGAGGAGGGGCAGTATTGTTCAAGCTGAGGTCATGGTTGCTGGAAATTAGGGGGGCGTTGAGAAAGACTGTGGAAGGGAGTGCCAAATGTGTAACTTGGGCGTACGTGTAGTGCAGTCCCTGGAACAGTTTCTATTATATAATGTACAAAATCCCAGTCTACCAGAATATGATTCTCTGGGCATATAAAGTGGAAGTGAGATGTGAGAATAGAGGACATGTGGTTAGTGGTTGACACAAAGGGGATAGGGAATATGCTTATCAGAGAGGTAGGGGAGAATGGGGTACGGGGGAGGGGGGTCTTCAAGCAGTTCGTCTCAGAATGTTGGAAGGAAAGAGGCGTGGGAGAACAAATTCAGCCAGGCACCTTTACAACAGTGGTCGACTTTTCTTTCAATTACGATGTCTAAAAGGTAGCCTGGTTGCTCTAGAATCTCTCCCAGAGCATCAAATTTCTGAAAATTTTTCACCCACCCCACCTCAAGGCCAAACACCTAGCTGATGCCCGTGACATCATTTTTCGAGCATAATCTTCCAACTCCTTCCCCTAGAAAAAAAAGTTGGCCCGTTGGTCTACGCCTATGCTGGGCATAATCAAAGAAATCGAAATATGATTAAAATTATATAAAGTTTCTGGTCAATTTTGTTCAGTGATTTGTTCCTCAGTACATATATCAGGTGCGTTGCTGAGGGATGGGCCACCTCCCCATGCCCCTCCACAACCTTCCAATACATGTTCCAGTGGTGACGTATTTGTCGGGATTTGATTCGATGCTGTTAGTCATATACTTTCTTAAAAGTAGCTTTGACTTGTGTCAGACACATATAGTCAAATATTGAGGTCTGTAGCCCCGAATAGGGCTGTTGGCGGCCAGGCATGACAAATATGGAATTCCTGGTACGGTACATCTACTATACATGTATATTGTATTTATTCGCTAATTCGCTAATGAATTTTGAACACGCCTTGAGTTTTATTTTGTACCATAATCACCACTAATTAATATTCCAAATACGTCAAGACACGCCTTCTACAAAGACAAACCTCGATGATGTAGACGGAATACTAGTCAGTCGGGTCTGGACCTGAGCCACCGAAGGCGGGACAATCAGATTCATCACCCCCCCCCCCTCACACTCAAATCGGTTGTCTTCGCGACGCCGCTGAATGGACATGGCAAGGCACATTTCTCCCATTTAAAAAAAACCTCCTTCTATCCATCCGAAATTTGAACTACACGGGTGTTTCCGAATACCAGACGCCAGATACGAGCAATTCTAGAAGTTTTGTGTGAGGGTTTTTCTTTTTGGGGGGGAGGGGGAGTGGGGCTGAGGACTCTTCTCGGAGGATTATAATTGGGTTTGAAGTGAAGCTCTCTTGTGGTTTTGGTGTGATATTTCCCTTTCTTGCATGTCGAAAATGACGAAGCGCGTGTACAACTTGCTCAGATTTGTCGTAATAGGTATCTGAAGATGGATGGATGGATGCATGGATTGATAGATTAATGACAATAACGTTCACATGAGACAGATGCCAGTAAATAATAACAATAAACAATATAAAGACTAGACGTTATGATTCTGGAGAATCATGGCTTTTCCAGATGAGATTCCATGATTTTTCATGACCCCAGAGTGTCTGATGAATTGCTTTTAACTGTCTCACTGAAGTTCCCCTATTGATGTTATGAGAAAAATGGATATAGTAGTCTCAAATGACTCAGTTTGATAAAAAGATGTTTAGGTAAAAACCATCATTAATGGTGGAGAAGGTTAAAATCAATATCGTCGTCCGACAAGTTAATGACCGACAAAAGGAGTTATGTTTGTTCGACACATACCCACTGAGTGCTGTGGCTATATGAAAATGATCCATTGTATCTCCAGTGTATCCAAAATATTGATGTCTAGCAGCTTGTAGATGGTTAACAAGTGCTAACAGGAATATCTTTCCATGCAACTTGTAATTTCACACCAAGAACTGCGAAAGGCCATTTTTTCTTAAAAATCTACAAGATGTTTTCAGAGAAATCCAGGGAGAACATGAATTTTAAGCTTTTGATGGGTATCATTGTTTATCCAGCACAAAACGGGTTAAGGGTTGTTTTTTGAATACCCTTATTACTTACAAAAATAAATTCTCAGTGAATTCTACTTCCACTTATGTTGATCTCTCTGTTTGAGAACCTGCATAGGGTTAACAAATGCTTACTGGAATATGTTGTACATACAACTTGTAATGTCAAACCAAGATCTGAGAATGGCCATTTTTTCTTGAAAATCTATGAGATGTTGTTAGAGAAATCTTCGGATAACATGAATTTTTAACCTTTTGAGGGGTATCGCTCTGTAACCAGCCCAAAACAGGTTAATGCTTGGTTTTGTGAATACCTTCATTACTTACAAAAATGATCCTCGGTGAATTCGACTTCCAATAAAGTAGGTTATGTTTATCTCGCAGGTACACATTGGGTCTATGGGTGCCCAAGAACAGCCCATTTTATCAAATTGTCTATGCTTGGCAGTCTGTGTAGGGTTAACAAACGCATACCGGAATATTTTGTCCATGCAACTTGTAATGTCACTCCAAGACCTGCGAATGGTCAATTTTTCTTGAAAACTTACAACTTATGTTTAGGGAAATACCCAGAAAACGGGAATTGTAAGCTCTTAGGCGGTATCTCCCCTTAATCAGTCGAAAATGGGTTAAGACCCCGATTTTTGAATACCCTTACTACCTACAAAAAATTTTCCCTATCAGTTTTGCATCCAGTAAAAGAAGGTACGGTTCTCTGTGGTATTCCCATTGGGTGTTGATGGTGTCCAAAAACAGACTATTTTTTTCAAAACTTTGACATTTAGCAGCCCATGGAGGGTTAACAAATGCTTACCGGAATATTCTATCCATGCAACCGGTAATATGACACCCAGGCCTATCAATGGCCATTTTCCCTTGAAAACCTACATGTTTGTAAAGAAATCCAGGGAAAACATTGAATTTTTTAAGCTTTTTATGGATGTCGTTGTTTAACCAGCTCAAAAGGGGTTAACGCTCGGTTTTTGGAATACCCTTATTACTTACTGAAATGGTCCTCGTTGAATTCCACTTCCATGAAAGGAAATTATGTTTATCTCTCGGATACACATTGGGTGTTGTGGGTGCCCGAAAACAGCCCATTTTCTTAAAATTACGATGCCTGAGAGCCCATGAAGAGTTAATAAAGGCTCACCGAAATAGTTTGTCCATGCAACTTGTTATGTCACACCAAGACCTACGAATAGTCAATTTTCCTTGAAAATCTACAAGATGGTTTTACAGAAATCGACAGAAACAGGAAATTTAAGCTTTTAAGGGATATCTCTCTTTGACCAGCCTAAAATGGGTTAAAACTTCGAGTTTTTAATACCCTTACTAATTACAAAAATGTTTCCCTATAAATCTTGCGTCGAATAAAAGAAGGTACCTTGCACTGTGGCATACCCATTGGGTGCTGTTGGTGTCCAAAGCAACCTATTTTATTACAATTTTGACGCAAAGCAATCCGTGGAGGGTTAATAAATGCTTACCGGAATATTTTGTCTATGCAGCTTGTATTGTCACACCAAGACCTGCACGTCTTTCTTTCTTGAAAATCTACAAGGCTCGTTTAGAGAAACTCACAGAATTTTTGAGCTTTTGGAGGCTATTGCAGTTTAACCAGCTCAAAACGGGTTAACGCTTGGTTTTTTGAATACCCTTATTACTTACAAAAATGATCCACGGTGAATCCCAATTCCAATAAATATGTTATGTTTACCTCTCGTATATCGATTGGGTGCTTTAGGGGCCCGAAAACAGCCCATTTCATCAAAATTTTGATGTTTGGCAGTCTGTGGAGGGTTAACATATGCATTGCTTAATATCTCTTGTATATGAATGGTCGTGTCACAGTCAGGTCTAACAATGATGAATGTTTAAAAAAAATCTACAAGACGCGTTTCGAGAAAGTGCCTATAAACCCTAATTTTGACAGTTTTTTGCCAATTCTGGCGTAATAAGAGTTTTAGATTGTGTGTCCCTCTATGTGTGTGGAAAATTGTGTGAAAATCGGTGCGAAAATGGCTTCTGAATCGTATGGACAAAATGTGTGGAAAAAAAAAATCCGGAGAAAAACAATAGTCCTTTTTCCAGAGTGAAAAGCCTAAAAAAATAATAATCCGCAGAAAAACAATAGTCTTGTCCAGAGGGAAAAACCTAATAACCATACATTTCAGTATCTATTACTCTATACATGCATATAACCAACATTTATTCACTGAATCATTTCTTTTTCGAAGAAATGATCTAACCATGTTGCAGATGACGTTGCATGTATCACTTCTCTTGTTACTCACTAGGCTTTTCCCTCAGGGAAAAGACTATTGTTTTTCTACGGATTATTAGGCTTTTCCCTTTGGAAAAGACTATTGTTTTTCTACAGATTATTATTTTTCTTTTCATTCGCAGATCTTAGTTTGACATTACAAATTACATGCACAAAATATTCCAGTAAGCATTTGGTAACCCTATGCAGGCTCTCACAGATCAAAATTTTGATAAAATGGGCTGTGTTTGCGTATCCACAGCACCCAAAGTTAAGAGGAGAGATCAACATAAGTGGAAGTGGAATTCACAGACAATTATTTTTGTAAGTAATAAGGGTATTGAAAAAACAATCCTTAACCTGTTTTGGGCTGGATAAACAATGATACCCATCAAAAGCTTAAAATTAATGTTTTCTCTGAATTTCTCTGAAAACATCTCGTAGATTTTTAAGAAAAAATGGCCTTTCACAGTTCTTAGTGTGACATTACAAGTTGCATGAAAACATATTCCTGTTAGCACTTGTTAACCCTCTACTAGGTGCCAGACATTAATATTTTAAAACATTTGAGAAAAAATGGACCATTTTCAAATAGCGACAGCACTCGGTGGGTATGCACCAAACAAACATAACTCCTTTTGTCAGTCATTGACTTGTCGGACGACGATATTGATATTAACCCTCTCCACCATTCCATCACTCAGTGGGTATGTGTCAAACAAACGTAACTCCTTTTGTCGGCCTTCGACTTGCCGGACGACGATATTGATATTAACCCTCTCCACCATTAATGATGGCTTTAACCTAAACTTTTTGTTTTCAAACTGAGTCATTTGAGACCACTATACCCACCTTTCTCATAACATCAATAAAGGAACTTCAATGAGACAGTTAAAAGCAATTCACCAGACACTCTGGGGTCATGGAACATCATGGAATCTCATCTGGAAAAGTCATAATTCTCCAGAATCATAAAGTCTAGTTATACATATGGATTTTTGTTTGTCGCTCATGTTTGTAAAGTTTTGATTTAGTTTCCCAGTTTCTGCAAAATATTGTTTTCTGAGTTCAGTATGTATCGGACATCTCATGATGAAAAGCTTTTCCGTTGTCGATTTCTGAATTACACTTTTTCCAAATCCTTTCTTTAAGAGGTACTTTGAATTGCTGTGTCTCCCTTTCTCAATTTCTACAAATTCGTAATTCACAGAAGAGTTTTTGCAAGCTCATATCTTTAACATTTTTCAAAATATGATTCTAATTCATAAAAAAGATTTAAATTCTCTGTATGTTCTTAGATTGTGCTTTCCACTTGGTCTATCGTCATCAAATATGCCAACCATGAAATTAGAAATATTGTTATTCTCCAGTTTAATGACGATGTTATCTACCATAAAAAAGTATATTATCGTTATTCATTATCTCGCTCATTATTGGTATATCGAATTTTTTTAACAACTTCTCCGGGGTGATAAAATCACTGCATAATGCTGCAGCCTTGAATGTTAGCGATTCTTTATTAGTTGCATGAAGTTCTGAAGAGTATTTAACAGCACGAGTCAATGATTCAATTACACCTGGATATCTACCGAGTTCCGCGCACACTGCTTGATTCGCCAACCTTCTATTTACACCGAATGCATACTTACAAAATTTAAGGTGCGCCGTTTCACATGGCACGCTATCAATTCTGTTTAATTTCATCGACGAAGCCCATATTTCGTTACCATACAACAAGATAGGTTTGATTAGTTTATCAAATAATTTTATCCGCGTTTCAATCGATATGTAATGTTTCCGTAAAGACTTTACCAAGGAAAATAATGCTTTCATGCCTTTACTGACCATTTCCATATGGGCCTTCTGGAACGACCCATTTGCGGAAAGCGTTATACCCATGTAAGGATATTCATTGACGACACCAATACGAGTACCGCCTATTGTGAATGATGGTGTTGCTTTTGGACATCCTTTGCGGAACACCATGCTTTTAGTTTTATCTCTATTTATAGCCAGTTTATTCTTTTACGAATACGTGTGTAACGCATGTAAGCAGTTTTGTAAACCTTCTTTTGTTTGATACACCATGACCAAATCATCTGCAAACAGAAGATGATTTACTAGTTTATTATCAATAGATACCGGTGCGCACTTTCGATCGAATTCTTCTATATCATCAATAAAAATTTTGAATAGCGTAGGGGATATCACACAGTCTTGTCTGACATCAATTTTTGATTCGAATGGGGGTTCAATTCCCTCCCTCGTTTGTGTAGCATAAGAGCAATTTTCATACAATGATTGAATTTTTTCAAAATGGACTCAACCCCACTATCTTTAGTTTCTGGATCAGCATACATCGATTCACCGAATCAAATACCTTACGAAAGTCGACAAATGCCACATATAGGTGTTTATTCTGGTGCATGTATCTGTTAACCAGTGTTTTCATGATGAAACCACTATCAATGGTACTACGATTTTTTGAAAACCTAAATTGATTATCACTTATTTTCCCATTTTCTTCTAAGAAACATATTAGTCTTTTATTGAGTATTTTATGAATAGTTTTCTTAAGGAGCTGCCCATTGCAATAGCCCTGTAGTTATTGGATCATGGCGGTCCACCTTTTTGTGGATAGGCTTAAGGACTAATTCACTCCATACCTTAGGATAATGTGATGATTTCTATACAAGATTAAAAGTTCTTGTTACTTCCTCGACTATAAACGATACAACTGCCCTAAGAAGTTCGTTTCTTATTCTATATTTGCCCGGAGACTTATTATTTTTCATCTCTTTTAGTGCATAAAGAACTTCGCCTGGTGTAATGTCACTATCCTTGATACTATATTTTATTGTTGATGCCTTGTTATTTGCCAGTATAAGTACCTCGTTTTTGTGACCGTTATTGCATTATAAATTATTGAAAAAATCCACCGATGTGTCAGAATCGAGGTCATCGTATTCCGACATTTTACAGGCTCTCATGTTTTAAATCATATTCCAATACTCACGTGGGTATGATGTTTCTAAGGAGTTTATTTTTGATTCAAAATCCTCATAATATCTTTTTCGTTTAAATTTTAATTTTCTTTTATATTCCTTCTTGGCTTTAAAAAACTTAACAGCAAGAGACCTATCAAATGGGAAGTTTCGTATTTCCGTTGCTATCTTATCCAATTTTTTCTTTACATTTATCATCAAACCACTGCCGTTTTCTTCTCGTTATTTTGTTATTAGATTTCACTTGTTTTGAGGCCATGTGATTTACTGCCGTTATAATGGGTGTTAGTTTGTCTTCTGCTCACTCACTTCCCTTATCGTCATTCTGAAAAGACTCCATGTTGAATTATTTTATTTTAATCTGAATATCATCGCTTTTAATTCCAGTTGTCGATTTAACAAAACTTTCGGCTCTCCATTTTAGTGTATTTTGCGGTTTGTGATATTTGAATTCTGTTTTGTTAATAGAAACTTCCAGTGATACGTATAATAAGTGCAGTGCTAATTGCCATTGGTCTGAGAACTCATTTGGGGACTTTACACAGAAATATGTAATATCTGATAAATATCCTTTTGATATGATAATATAGTCAACAACGCTATTACCATTATACTGATGACTTGTACAATTCCGCAAACTATTCCCGGTTGTTCTACAGTTAACTCTACACAATGACGTTGTTTTGTACATAGAAATCAATTGCCTACCAAACGAATTCACGTGAACATCCAGACTAGCACGGGGCGTTACATTGTCAAATTTATAAATTTGTGGTAACGGAGAATGATCGTCACCATGATATGCAACAAAATCAACTAATTCTCCATTTCTTGCATTGAAATCACCACCGAGTATAATCATTAAATAATTTTCTAGTCGAGATACCAACAATTCTATATCAGTAAAAATATTTTCTTTTCTGTCAATATCTGACCAATACCTTGAATTCGTCTGGGGAATGTACATGGAGATGAAAATGACATTTTCTTTCAAATTAAAGATTTCACCTTGAAATTCAACCCCTAATGCCAAATCATTAATTTTATGGATCTTGTGTAACCAATTAGAGTACTTCGTACAATAACAGAAGGCCACCCTCCTTCGAATTTCCAAGGAGTCCACGACTCAATCCAACACACTGAAAACCAGGAATCTGGATGTATGATTCCTTGTTATGCCATGTTTCTGTTATTGTTATGGAATCGCTTTTGTCGATATGTTTCAAACATTCCAAATTGCTAACCTTACTAATGAATCCTTGCGCATTCCACGATGCGTATGCGACCTTCCTTCGCGAGAGTGTGTTCCTCAATGCTGCAACTAGATTGTTTCGTTCATATCTAACAATTACAGTAAAAATTGGACAATCGGTTAAACAAAGAAATTCAATTGAGACAAAATGCTGCTATCCATGGGATACTGTGGCATACACGTATACTCATCTACACTTATATCGTCATATTCTAAATAATTTACATAATCGATACCATATTAAAAGCTATATATAATTAAATGAGAAAACATTTTCAATTAACGCACATGTAAATATTCAATTTCCTACACATATCTTATCCACTGTTGTATAAGAATAGATGAAATCGTAGATTCTAATCTCTAATAGGTTATTAATAATTCCTTTCGTGTTTCTGATTACATGTATACTTATCAATAGTCTCACCTGAACAAACTGAACTAAGCAATCTTCTAAATATTCAGTTGATATTTCTGGCAATTACGTTGAAGTGGACATGAAAAACACTGAGTTTATCTAATCATATTAGATCCTTAGCTCCAGGAATATCATCAAACCATCGTAAGCAAATACTACAATATAGTACTAGACAATTAATAACAATTTATATAACTCTCAAATTGAACTATATACGTTTTCATCTATCTTAACGTTATATAAAATGAGTTATTTACTATTCGAGATGACTGAGTTAGTGCGACTGTATCTGGTATTAATATACCTCATACTCGCGGTGGTTCAGTGGTAGACTGTCGGACTTCTATGCTAGAGGACCCGAGTTCGATCCCCGTCCGGAACGAACCGCGTTGTGTCCTTGGGCAAGGCACTTTATCCCGGCTGCCTACGTGGGGGGCGCGATGGCGCCGTGTACTAAGGCGTACTGCATGTCGATGGTGCACACGTCTTCAACCGCTGTAGCCCTGCTTGAGTGGAGCTTGAACAGAGTTAGAATGTTTAGGAGCTGACAGTTGCTCGCCGACGCTCGGTGGTTCTCTCCGTGTTCTCCGGCTTCCTCCACCTGTAAAACTGTCACGGTCACGATTAGCCACTGTGCATAAATATGTGACCTTAAACACTAATAAATAAAAAATATACCTCAAAATCTCGCTCATTTAAGATCATTCATCTCAATAACAGTTTCTCCCTGTTTAATATAACTATCAGTTGAATTTCTTGGACGTTTGATCGATTCCATCAACTCATTTGATCAATTGAAGGATTGACGAAGTTGGCTACTCCGCTTATTGGGGGTGAAATCCTCGCGTCTGTTGCTTCTCGAAGGAAGCATGCTAAATATGTTTTGCCAACACACTAGCACCAGCTTTGTTTGGATGCCAGTTACCTCTATACAATAGACTATTATCACTGTTATCATCAGCTACAACAAAACCGTCATCATTATCAGCAAACAGGAAACCATTTTTTTCACACATATCCTTATACATACAGTTAGTATCATATGTCAAGCGGTTGACATTATCGGAATGAAGTGTAGGCAGAATTGATGAAATCCTGATCTCAGCTCGTCTAAATTTGTATTTCAATATCGACGTAAGTTTGCATAAATTCTGGTGATCAGTTGGGATCATGTTCCGACAGGAATTTACACCTATGTGAACTGTAACTTTCCCAACATTCTCCAGCTGAATGTCCCCTTCCATCCATTCTATAAGTTCGGTGATGCGTTGTCTCGGAGTTGTGATCGTAGTCGCCCTTTCATTTAATTTCGCCATCCTCCTGGGATAAATACCTCGCAGCACGTAATCGCCCACGATCAGATGTAAGGGGCGGGGCACTTCCTCTTTTCGATGATCGCATCTGTATGTGTTAAGCTTCCTCTTTTGTCTAGGACTAACAACTGATTTTGGAATAGCATTTTCTATTTCACCCTTTTCGCAATTTCAATTGACGGCAAAGAGAAGAATTGTCTTTTCCTTCCTTACTTTCTGCGATGTTCTTTTTATTTTTCTCTTTTTCTACCTCATTCCTTCCTGTCACTTCACAATATTTCAGTCTGTAGTGTCGACTCGATGTGCAAACCGCTGCATGTGAAAACCTACAAAAAGTTAGTTTGAAGTGAATTAAGGAACATAATCATTTTACGTAATATTTCAGTCTGTAGTGTCGACTCGATGTGCAAACCGGTGCATGTGAAAACCTACAAAAAGTTAGTTTGAAGTGAATTAAGGAACATAATCATTTTATGTAATATTTCAGTCTGTAGTGTCGACTCGATGTGCAAACCGGTGCATGTGAAAACCTACAAAAAGTTAGTTTGAAGTAAATTAAGGAACATAATCATTTTACGTAAATGACCACTGCTCCACTTTCAGGACAAGAGCTTTTTCAATGGCTAGGGCCACTTCATAGACAAAACTGAATGTCGGTGTGTGTTTTGAGGCGTACTTTTGGGTATTTGAAAAAAAAAACCACTTCACAACTCACTTTCTGTGTTCTGGGGTAATCTGCGGTCTTAATAATCAACGGTGAAGTACATCCTACCAAGCGGCCCAATTGCTATCTTTCAAACAAAAATAGCCTCTTTTCTCTCCCCCTTTGATATATTCGATCGGCCACTGAAAGCCTTTCCATTAGGCCCCACAAAGTAGATCGCGTGGGTGGGAGGTTTTTTATTTTATTTTTTTCTTCTTGCAATTATTTCCTTGCTATCAAACGTTTATGTTCTTGGCTTGTTTTATGTTTTAGGCCTCGTATTTATTATTTATTTATTGGTGCTTAATGCCACATCAGCGGCTAAGGTTATATCGTGGCGAGAAAACGTTAAAAGAAAAACATGGCAGAAACGAAATACAAAGATGAGTAAAATACTACTATAATAAAAGTGATAGACTAAGTAATATGAATAGCGACGCGTGAAGAAACAAGAAATATGGAATAATTCACAAATCAACCTGGTGAATTTAAGTCTTAAAGACTCTAGTTTAAGATGATAAAAACAATTTTAAAATTTACTAAAAAGGTTGATTGTTTTCAAAAATGAGAGAATGATATTCGGGCTCGTACGATAAAAAAGATCTCTCAGAGAACCTACAGAACAATACAGCCCTCTGACAAGATTAAAATCAGTACAATGTAAAAGAATGTGTTCCACTGACAACACCTGCAGGCAGGGAACACACTCTGGTCGCACAGAACCCTCCAACAAAAAAGAATGTGTAAGTCGTGTATGACCAATATGACACCGTGTCAGAATAACATGATCTTTTCTACAAAGATTACTGGATGGGTAATGATCAAATATGTTTGGTCGGAAGCGATGGAGCTTGTTATTTGTCGTCCCATCCCATTCCGCCTGCCACAAACATTTGATGTAGTTACTAATATGTGGTTTGAAATCACTGAAAGGGATGTTAAAATCAGTGAGAGGATTGGCTAAAGCCTGTTTTGCTGCACTGTCTGCTTTGGTGTTACCAGCGATACCTACATGTCCGGGTAACCAGCAAAACACGATATCATATTGGTCAGACATGAGAGTTGTTAACTTCTCACGAAGTTCCAAAATGAGAGGGTTCTTCAACTTGGGGTTGAGTAAAGCAAGTAAAGAGGAAAGAGAGTCGGAAAAAATAATCTATTTTCTTTTCCTGCACATTCTTGATGTGTTCAAGCGCGAGTTGAATAGCTTTAACTTCATCTGTGAAAGATTTCGTACATGTACACGTACATCGATGTACACCTCCATAGGATTTAGTGTTAAAATCGTGTACAGGTACACGATTTGTCGTTTTTTATGGTGGCCCAGAATCGGCTTTGCCGATTCTACACCACTGGATTCTATATACACATCGCTCAAGAGTGAAAAAATGTATGAAATTTTAAGGAAAAAGAGGTGTATCGTCTGGCCCAGAATCGGCAAAAGGGTTTCCCCCATAGGATTCAGTTTTAAAAATCGCGAGCAAAAACGTGTTGCCGTTTCTGGGCCAGAGTCGAAAAGTGTTTTGCCGATTCTGGGCCATCCGTGTCCGTACACGATTTTAACACCGAATCCCTACGGAGGCGTACACGGAAACCCATTTGCCGATTCTACATCAGAAATCGACTCATGTACGGTACACGGAAAAGAGGTGGTACTGAAGCGGCAAACCCACTGCCACGTTTCCCGAGGAAATAAAAAAAGTGATTGATATATATAGGAGAGAAAAAAATATAAATAAATAGTTATTTAAAAATAAATATATCAAATCGAATAGATAATAAAAAATACGTAAATCATGAGCGCTTCCCAGACTATTAGAGTAAGATTTCTTTTAAAAATGCTGATGAGAGCCTACGCATTCTGCGTGAACGAACAACTAGGTCGCCTCTTGTTAGAACGATGCGTCGGATGTCGGGATCACCTAGACTTCGATCACGAGAATCATTCGTGTCTCTCGATGAAAAGGGAAGATATGGTCGTCAAGTATTTCGAACCGGCGTTCGAACGCGTTCAAATCGACGAAGTGATCGCGTTTTGGAAGAGATTACTCTTCTGTAAGGATCGAAGCAAGCCCACAGTTTCGGAAGAACTGAAATTGGCGCGTAAAAGTCTGACTTTAGAAGACAAGGGATGCGACATGAAATTATTGTTCAATGAAGCATACGTCTAACTTTTCTCGTTGATATAAAATAAGGGAGAATAGAAAATAAAAATAAATACACACATAAATTTTTTATCCAATATTAGAAAGAAAGAAAAAAAACCCACAAAAATGAGAACCAGAAATAAATTGTATCCGACGTTAGATGACGACGAGGATGAGAAGCCGAACGGCGTTTTGCCGACGGCACCGTCGCTAGAAGAAAAAGAAAGAGGAGAGAGGTATCGCATCGATCAAATCAGTAGAATCCAAGCGTATCTAACTCGAGAGAGAGATTCTCGCCGTTCTCTCAAGAAGAAGTATTCGCGTTTCGTGAAATTCGTCAACGCGATCGACACAACACTCATCACGATTTCCATGGGTTTACACGCGGCCGGCATCGGATTGTTGTCGACCGCGGTCGGCATTCCGATCGTGTTGACCGTAGAAGGAGTGGCTCTCGCCGCCGGATTGTTTAGCACGCTCGGAAACTTTTTGAGTAGGAAATTATATCTGAAGGCGAGGAAACACAACAAGATTCGCGTCTTGGCCGACTCCAAGATCGACACGATATCCGAAATGATCTCGATGGCGTTGAAAGACGGTAGGATATCGGACGGAGAATACTTCGCGATATTGGGCGAGAAAACGAAATACGAAGCCATGAAAGAAGCCGTGAGAATCAAGACTCGTCAGATCATCAAAGAAGAGATGAAGGATTCTCTCGTGGAAAGAGGGAGGAAAGAGGCAAGGGAGGAATTCAGTAAGATGATAGAACTCAAGAGCAGCGATTGAAAAAAAAAAAATATATAATAAGAACAGAATTTAAAAAAAAAAAAAAATTAAATTTATATATAAAATAAAAACGAAATTAATTTAAATAACTCTTAAAAATGCATTGCGTAAAGTGTAAGAGAGTTACCGAGACGAGTAATTCTCGAGAAATACGAATTAAAAACGATAGACAGATGCTTCGCGGAATTTGCGACGTGTGTGGTTCTATCAAGACTCGATTCGTCAAAAAAAAAGAAAACGAGCAAAGGTAAAGGCATCGTGAATAAAATGATCAATAATCTACCTTTCGAAATGCATCTGTCTGGTCACAGTTTCACGGGACCCGGAACGAAATTGAACAAGAGACTCAACGTCGATCTGACTCCTAAATCTTGGAGCAAAGCTGTGAATAGGGTGGACGCGGCGGAGAGAAAAATAATAATAAAAAAAAATAATTGAAAACTATTATTAGATAAAAAAAAAGCAAGCTAATTAATAAACAACAAAAACCCAAAAATCCTTTAAAAATGACAAATATATTAGATACAGCACAAAGCATAGTGAAAGATGAAAGTATTCAAGAATATGAGGTTCACGAGTACGAACCGGTAACCGGAACGAGTTTGAACAATGCGGGAGAGATAAGAATCAACGTCGAAACTCAAGATCTATTCGTCCATCCTAGCGAGAGTTACATAGTGGTGCAGGGACGTCTCACCAAAGAAGATGGGAGCGACTACGCCGACGACGACAGGGTTACTCTAGCCAATAATGGCATCATGCATCTATTCAGTAATATAAAATACATGCTATCCGGACAAGAGATAGAATCTGTGTTTCATCCCGGTCAGGCCACCACGATGTTCGGACTCTTGACGTATCCTGATGATTTTTCGAAATCCAGAGGACTTAATCAGTTGTGGGTGAAAGACACCATCGGCCCTGCTAGCGCCGCCGCCGCCGCCGCGATATTCGACTACGTCGTCAAGACGTCCAGACCTAAAGGAACGTTTTCGTTCAGGATACCTTTGAAACACATCTTTGGATTTGCGGACGATTACAACAAGATCATGTACGGATTCAAACACAATCTGACGTTGATTCGAAAAGGAGACGACGACGCAATAGTGAGACTCACTGCGACCAATGCGAGTAAGATAACTCTACACAATATATCGTGGTTCGTTCCGCACGTGGAGCCTTCAATCGTGGAAAAAGCGCGTCTTTACAAAATCATAGAATCCAAGAGTAAATTACCCGTGGGATTTAGAATGAGACAGTGCGACACGGCTAGCATTCCTCTCTCCACGAATCACTTCAACTGGAGATTGACGGTGAAATCCGCTTCCGAGAGACCGCGTTTCATCGTGGTTGCGTTTAAGACCGATAGGGACGGGTCTCAGGAAAAGAATGCGTCGCTGTTCGATCACTGCCATTTGAGAAACATGCAAGTGTTTCTGAACGCCACGAGATATCCAGCAATCGATTACAACGCGTCGTTCGGCAAGAACGATTTCTGCAGACTGTACGGCGACGCCGCTGATTTTAGAAAGAAGTTTCACGGTCTAGACGAATTGATGAGCAACCCTAACATATCTCCCGGCAAATACAAGTCGATGTATCCCATGTTCGTATTCGACGTCAGTAAACAGAGTGAACGACTCAAGAGTAGTGTCTTAGACATTCAGATCAAGATGCAATTCGATAGGAACGTGCTGAGAAAAACCGAAGCCTTCGCCCTGGTCCTGTCGGACAGAGAATTACAGTTCGAATCGGATGGAAATAAGATGTCGATCATTCGATGAGAGACGTGTGTGAAAAAAAAAATAAAACAAAAATAAAAAAAAGTAATGAGTAACTATTAAAAAAAAATAAAAAAAAAAATAAATAAAGTAATGTGATCTAGAGAGATTGAACATCTTTCTAAATCTCATAACTTTTTTTTTTGTTTTTAATAAATCACACATTATTTTTTTTTTAATTCATTATTTTCCATGCGGTCACTGTTTGTTCAAAGGAACTAGTTCGATCAGTAGACTCTCCACTGAAGTGGCGGCTTCGGGATTATTGGTTTTCGTAACGAAATTAATCCTGTCTCCGGCATTCACTTTGAGAGGCGTGCCCAACGTGCTAACATTCGCGTGTTGATTCTCAGTCTTTTCGACGGTGTATCTCTTATCGCTCTCTACTCCATTCACCATGAGATTGATGACCGCTCTGTTATTCAAATCCGAGGAAGCCAGACTCATTCAAAGGATTTCACCTCCCAGCGGCATGGGATATCCCACCTGACCATGTTTCGATCCGCTACCTCCATTTCCGAAAGACCACTCAGCTTTTCCCTCATCTAAGGTGCCGGCCTCCTCAGCCCACACGGTGATCAATTGTCTTGCATATTTGACTTTCTCCACCACCGAAATCAGGGTGCAGGCATCCGTCATGTTCACGGGATCCGGTAGATTCGTGAGCGCGTGTCCACCCATGTCTAGTTTACCTTCCATGATGTCGCCCTTTCTCCAGACCGAGTTGTCGTCCACGTACTTTCTGCTGACTGCGCTGGAATCGAATTCGGGATCGTGACTGAGTCCGAATAAATTCTCACCGTTCATGTCGATACCACCCTCCATGATTCCGCCAGATTGTTTGTTCAGGTAGAGATCGTCCACTTGCGATTCTAGGTATTCTTGTGATCGTATCACAGCAGAATCTACGTAGGCCTTGTTGACCGCGGTTGAGTCTGCATCCGTGTCGTTGACCTTCGACAGATTCAATATCTTGTTGAATCCCGCATTCAGATCCGATTTCATTTCTCGTCTGTCAGACTTTCTCTGTTCCAGATCTACGTAGTGTTTGGTCGCCACATCCTTGGGATTCGTGGGAGTGGCCACGTTCGTTATCTTGTTAGAATTGGCGTTCAATTCTGAGTGCATCGTTTTCTGAACGTATCTATTTCTCAGGTGTTCACTGAATCTCGCCTGAGAGTCGTCCGTGTATTTCTTGGTCGCGGCATCCATGGGATCTATGAGATTTGCGACGTTCACCAAACGTTTGGATTTCAGATCGATATCGTCGGTCATGGTTTTATCCACGTAATTATCTAGCATGATTCGTTCGAAATCGGCATTCCCACGTCGACGTATTTTTTAGTCGCAGCATCTGCGAGATCTATCGGCTCGGGAAGATTGTAGAGCTTCTTATCATTCATGTTCAAAGGTTCCTCTCGAGGTTGGTATCTCCGAACGTAACGTTCGTCCAAGTTGGCAACGTCGTAACCATCATCAACTTCGAACGTCTTCCTCTTCTTTCTTCGGTTGACTTTTTCGTCGTTACTTCTAACAAATTGATCGACTGGCATGTTGTTTTGAGATTTTTTTTTTTTTTTTTAGAAATATATTTCAAAACGCAGTTTATTAAAAAATGAATTATTTTATTTTTATTTTTCGTTTTTATTCGATTAAAATTTTTTAAAATAATTTTTTTATCTTTATATATTATAAAAAAAAAAAAAATCTCTCTCTAATGTAAATCATTGAGAATGTCTTGAAACCGATCTCCTTCAGACCATCTCTTGAGAATGTAGAGACACAGGTAACCGCAAAAGGCTTGATCTGGTGATTGCTCTCGTTCCGTGTTGTAACGAACCATCGATTTGTTGAAATAGTTCTTTATTTCTTTCGACGGCGAGATTCCGTAGCTGTCAAAATAATAATTCTTCTTCCCGTTCTTGAACCATGCCACCCAGTGAGTGCCTTCACCCGATAAATCGTCTAGATTTAAAATTCCACATTCCGATTGTCGAGGTCTTCTCTTCAGCAAGGCATCTCTGGAAAACACACCTAGAAAATCTTTGATTTTCAAATCCTTCACCGCATTCGACAGATCGATGTTGGATAGGGGTTCGTTAGGTAAGACGACACCTTCTACGGATATCTCTATTTTCTTATTCATAAATGCATATATATTTTTTTTTTATTTATTTATTTTATTATAATTCTCTAAAATGACGTTAATTTTTTTTTTTTTCTTTTTCTTTTTAAACTAACTCTCTCGATGTCTCTATCGATTTCCATAATTTCGAATCCATCTAATTCCTCTTGATTTTCTGGAATCCTATCATCCTTACTTATATCTGGAATCCTATCATCCACAATCATATTTGGAATCTTATCATCCACATTCATATCGTCTCTAATTAGATCCAAAGTCCAATGTCCGAGTGCCAAAGTGGTTATTTTATCGTCTAACACAAATCTCTTATCATCGTCGGCCGTCAGCAAAATCTTGTTGACTATTTCGGTATACAAGTCGTGATTTTCACTTCGAATCGATTTCATAGTCTTATACACCAGACCACCTCCTAACAGACAATCTTTATACTTTTGGAAAGAGATGTTTTCTTCACTACGCATTCTTTAACCCCTTTACACTTCTTGATCTCTTCATCTTCTAGACGATAAGCATACAGTTTGGGTCTCAAGCCTATGAATTCGACGATTTGTTTACCGCCGCTCTTGTCCTTAAATTTACCCAACACCTTCTTGTTGTCGTTCGATTGAATGTTGGACGGGTGATTGACGGGATAATTGCTCGTGTCGAACCACGTGGCCATGTCCGGAGATATATCTCGGTAGACGTCTTTCGTCTCTATCACGTAAACAAAACTGTCCGTGTCGGTGAACAGTAGTTTGGCTTTATCACCAAATTTTTGTTTGACGTAATTGTAGTGAAACTCGTACATCAATCGCTTGCTGATATCTAAGATGATTGGTCTGAGATAATACGGTTTGTCAAATTCAGGTACGTCTTTTGCATGTGAACGGCCACTAGATTTTCGGTGTTTGTAATTGGGTTTCACCACTAATTTTTTAGCTCTTTTCTCAGACGTGACGAGTCGAACGTCGGTTCTCTTCCTGATGTTTTCCATCGATTTACCATACACGCAATTGTTCATGAGTTTGAAGAAGTCTTTTTCGAAATCGTTCTCGGCTCGAATTCTGAGATTCGTGTTGAGATCGATGTATTTTTTCATCCAAGGCTCTTCTTCGAATCGAATGATGCGATGTATGTCGACTAATTTCATCCTGTAATCGACGTATTGTTTCAAATTCTCGCTGTAGACGACGTAGTTACTTTTGTTAAATAAATTGGGAATGAGTTTTTCCTCGTCTCCTTTGTTCGGTTCCATTCGTTCAGGAGCCGGGGGATAATTGCTGTGTAGATCGTGTAATTCTTCTGGATAGTTCAAATCGACTTCTAAAATGCAAGGATAGTCTCTCCATTTTTCCATCTCTTCCGGTTCCGTCACCCATTCGAAATTTCCAATCGGTAAAGGATGACTCATAGCCCAACCGTACAGATTATTAGTGTCCCAATACTGTATGTATTTATTCGACCGTTTCGAATCAAAACCTTCTTTCATGTAGGGATTGTTAGCTTCAGAATATCTGTGGGAGATCATCGAGATGCCACCTCTCGCAGCCCTTTCGAACATGAGTAACATGTTCACGTCAGATAATAATTCCAATTGGACTTCGGTGGTCTTCAACAGAGCGTCCCACGCCAGACCAGGTGCGGTGAAATACCAAGCGGGATCCAGATTGTAATTTCGACGACAGACGTCTCGAAAATTTTCAAACATGTCTGCCAAGAGCAGAACGTCGGTCTTCAGATAGAGATCATGATAATCTCTCATGGTTTTCATATCGAATGATTTCCACACGTTTTTGGCGTGTTCGTAATTCTCGTCGGAAATGTCGGATTCGTATAATTTCGAATAAAAATCTTCTTTCAAAGGTAGTGCGGTGTCTTCGAATCTCTTTAGATCGTTCATGTAATCATAAGGATAGACTCCTTTCCTCAACATGACTTCTACTCGTTCTCCAAAATGTTCGTTCGTGATTTTAAATTTATCCTTGCTCATGTTATCGACTAATTTTTCCAGAGTGGTTGGCATGAATTTAAAACTGTTGATGAAACGTATGCTTCTACGAATGGATTTCGTTTTTTCTTCCAATGTCTCTCCGTCGATTACTCTTTTCTTCTCCATGAGCTTCCATTTCGTGAAGGAAATGTATATTTCTTCGCTGTTCGCGATGCAATTTAATTCTTCGTGGGAGGTGCCGAGATTTTTCACAAACAGATGACTGTCGTAACCCGAGAGATTGTGAAATATCACCGGATAGAAAACAGCATCTCGATATTTTAAATTACACTTGCTGTGAGCCGGACCGTGATACAGACCCGTGTAATGATCATGGTCTCTGACCTTCTTATTTTCCTCCGAATTCTCATCGAACAATTGTCTGCATATGTGACATTCGGTGGCTCTGTTATTTTCGTCCTGCTGCTCTTGCGTGATGATCATGTTCGCCGGAGTTTTGAATTTGTCATATAACATTTGAATTTTCGATCCTAATTCTTCCACGAACCTTTGGGCCATGTCGTCGTCTTGGCACTGTTTCGTGTAGGTGAAGGGACCCATGTCGTGTTGCGAGTCGAAAGTGCATTTCATGTAAATGCAATAGCCCAAAGGTATGTGTTTTTGATATCTTTCGACGTAACTTTGAAGAGTGTTGGGTTGACAGGAACTCATTTTCGTGGAGAAACATTCGAAATCGGCGTGCACGACGAATGGTACTTTTAACCTTCTATTGTGATTTTCAAACTTCACGATGGTGTTGGGTTTGGGCATTTCGATGGTGACACCTTGATTTTTGTTGCAATATTCCTGATGTTTCGTTGACGATTTTTCACTGTGAAACGCGTTCATGCAGTTGCAACATAAACATATCTTATGTTTATGTTTATTATTTTGTCTCGACAGTTATCGGCTCGGATGTTTAACCCAACAATAATGACGATTGTCACCATTTGAAATCAATAATAAAATAATCGTCTTTTCTCTTTGGAGATACGAAGTCTGTCTGAGAGGATAGATCATTTGTTTTTCATCGTCGTATCCCAAGACGTTCACCGCTACGGTGGGATTTTGAGCCTCGAAACGTTCGATGTGTTTTAACTCTGTTGGAAAAGTCACTCCGGTCCAATCGAGATTTTTAGAAGTCTCCTCGTAACAAGAAACTCTATAGGTGTGCATTTTGACAGGGTATAAAGCGGAGGTGACTGCCCATTTAAAACACTGATCATCATTACTTCTCACATTGACCATGGAGTGTTTTTTAGCTAAGAAATACGGTAATTCCACGTAGGAAGATCCTTTTAATGAATCGTTTTTAGTTATATGAATTTCGAGTTTCAACACCTCATCGAACGTCCAATTACTACCTTCATGTTGATAATTCGCGAGAGACATCAACACCTTGTCTTTCATCTTTTCAAAAACGTCTGATAAATCTGAACCTCGAAATACGGGTTCGACGTTAGATCTGAAATATGCATTTTTCACGATGCTCTTGCCGGACTTCACGTCGATTTTATTGATCACACAATGTAGTATCATCTTAATTTTTAGTCCCACGTTCATGTGTTTGCGAAACAAATCCAATACTTTTCTCTTCACCCGTTCCATGAACAATTTCGAATCGATTTTCTTCAACAAGGGAACCACGTCAAAAGTTTTAAAAATGCCTTTGATTGCACCCTCCCATTTTACGGGCTTCGATTGGAATAGTTCCGTGACAAGTCGTGCTACATATTCTTCTCCTTTCCCTTCGTTCATTGCTTGTCGAATTTCGCTCGATATATCTTGTTTGTCTAGAATCTGAAGTGCATCACTCGTTTTCGTTTTTCTTTTCTTTTCTTTTGAAACTTGAAGTTCTTCAATGGCTTTTCGTTTAGTCATCTTCTTATTTTTCACAATCAAAACGTTTTTCTTTTTTTTCGACGTTGGCATGTCGATTCCTTTTACTATCTTTTTCTTCTTCTTCTCATTTTTCACAACCGATTCATTTTTTGACGTCGTTGCTATCGACATTTCATTTGCCTTTCCATCGTTTCGCAAATATTTCTGAATGACTTCAATTTTTTTTGATTTAGTTCTATGATTTCTGAAATGTGGAATTTTTAATAGTTTACAAATCTCGTTTAACTGAGGTACAGTTTTCTCATTTAAATTTTCCATTTTTTTATCTGTTTGCTCCATTTGTAAGAATATTTTTTTTTCGAATTTTGTATTAAAATAATTTGTTAAAAAGTTTTGTTTTTTTACTCTTTATATATATAAAAAAGTTTTTTAATTTCAATTTTTTATTTAATGTGAAAAATATTTTTTTTTTGATGAAATTAATCAATTTTTTTTATGTTCCTTAACGTGAAAAAAATTGAATTAATATGAGAAAAAAAGGATGTTAAATTTAACTTTTTATTTATATATATAAAGAGAAAAAAACTTTTACAAAAAAATTTTCACATTAAAGAAAATTAAAATTAAAAAACTTTTTTTATATATATATAAAGAGTAAAAAAAACAAAACTTTTTAAACAAATTATTAAAATACAAAATTTAAAATATACATTATTGCAAGAATTCATAAAACAAAAAAATTAAATAATTGATCATGACAACAACACCTAAAAGATGCGAATTGAAATTGAAACAAGTCGAAACGTGTAAGAAATTCAGTTATAAAATCTATAGATTACAACAACACGATCCCATCGAATTGAACGAGGTCGAGATGAAGGACTTAGAGTATAAATATGACAAATATAAGATGTCTTTGAAATTGGATGAAGCCATGCTCGATTTGTTTTACGAGTACCAAAGCGATCTGCGGAAAATCATCATCGCTAAAGATAGAGAATTCGACAAGGATGATTTGTCGTTGTTCTATGGAAGTTACATATATCAAAAAATCTCACTCGAACTTGTAGACAAATTGGGTGGTGAAAGCGCGTTCACCGATGTAAAAAATCTCAAAAGAGTAAAGATAAACATTCAACACATTTTCGAAAAAGGAGAATACACGAGTGTCAACATGCTAATAATGGACTTGGAAATATAAACTATAGAGAGATTGATTTTTTTAGCGAAGAAGAAGGAAAAAAAAGTAATGAGATCATCTTTAGATCTCATTACTTTTTTTTTGTTTTCCTTCTTCACTATTACCCATATAATATAATAACGTTTCCTTTTTTCTTAAATTTCAGCGTCGATTCTTCTTTTCTTTTTTTTTTTTTTTGATATGCTACGTTTTTATAACAACACATTTGTTTATCCGAATCATAATTATGAACGAATGGTGTGCATCTCTCGGTAACACTCGCATTATTACCATTCTCTTCAGAAGATAGTGGTGACGGTGGAAAACGTCTCATTCTTTTAGATTTCAACTGCATTTCCCGATCTTTATTTAACTCTTTTATTATTCCTTTCCTAAGATATCCATCATTAGCGTCTAATAGTTTTTCCACATCTTTTTCGCACTCTATCTCGCGATATTCATCATTATCATCTAATTGTTTCTCCACTTTTTTATCCATTTTATATATTATTTTATACTTTCTATGATTTATATTTGATATAATTATATAATTTTTTATATTATAATAACATATCCAAAATCGGTATATTCTTAAATGGCGAATTCTCACCAAGCAACAAACCCTTGCTGAATCGCTCAACGTTCCGTCCACTCTTCAGATAGAGACCGTTTCCACTCAAAGAGTTGTCACCTCTAACGGATTCTAGATACAATCCTTTACCACTGTCGTCTACGTGGACGCGACACACGGCTCCTCCCTTCTTCAAAAACAGTCCGCTGCCACCCATTAATTTCTCAACTGCCGAACTCGCGAGTCCCGTGAGAGCTCCCACGCCGAGAGTCTTTCCAAGAAAGGGTAGTGCCTTTGCGGTGAAGGGTAATGCTTTTGCGACGATTCCTGCCAATAGCGGTATGAAACCACCTTTCATTCTCAAATTGTATCTCAATTGAGCGGGACTCAATCTCACCGTCAACCCTCTTCCATAACGAATCGCTTTCTCCATCCTTTTGATTTGACTTCTGGTCCAGGCGATCGAATCCTGACCGCCTCTCGTCAGATCTTCGTGAGTGAATTTGAATTTCACCGCCTCGCCTCGAGTTCTTAACGCTCTCTCAAGTTTCTTCCTCTGTCCTGCGGATATGTTCACGTTTTTAGTCACGTATTTTGTCATAATTCTTTTTTTTTAAATATATTTTCTTCAATTGTTTTCTTGTTTTAATGATAATTATTTATATTAAATAATTTTTTGTAAAATTAATATTGCGTTTATTTTATTTTTGTTATTTATATATATATGTATACACAATATTTTTTTTTTTGCTTTTATATTTCTCTTATGTGAAATCGTATCGTCACCCTCTCTCCGCGAAGATCTAACAGTTCACCATTTTGATCCGTCAACGTGGTTTTGAGACTATACAACGTGTCTAAAATCACTGGTAGATAAACTAAATTTCGAGGTCGCTCCACGATCTTATAACCGGCGACACGTTTGGAAAGAAGGAATAGATCGTCGGTTGAGCGCTACCATTCACGTAGCTTCCAGCAATCACATCCACGTTCACCAGAATGCTATTGACTGCGAGAATGTCAACCATATTTTCAGATGCCGCGTGGTCTCGATACATCTTTCGATCGAATCCCAACATCTTGCCTATAGAATCATCCGTGTTGAAATCCACTCGAAAATTATCTTCCAAATCCAACATCGTCTGTAAGGTATTAGGATTGGGAGCGAGTCTGATCTTGTTGCTTCCCTTTCCATCCGTCTTCATTCGCGTCTGAATGTAATTGTTCAAATCGTCTATGTCGTAACTTCCTTTGGGAATTCGAATCTCCAACCAATCCACTCCGTCGGAATACTTGAACGAGTTATTCTTTTCGGTGACGTTGGGAAAGGAATAATAAGTCTCCAGATTCACCAACGCCATCTTGTATCTTTTCTCTCTATTCAATTCGATGGAAGGTTCGAATTTCGTAGCGAATCGAGTCGAATCGCCACTCACCACGATTTGAATGGATTGTTTTGCAGCCGTATTCTCGGCTATCCGTTCTAACAATTCTCCTTGTTCGAACATTATATTTTAATTTTATTTTTTTATTTTTTCAAAACTAATTATTTGAAGATTTATTATTTTCTAATTTTTTTTTATTTTCACGCTCTATCTTATTATCATCAGAAACATAAAACTTGTCGAATCCGCACCGATATTTTCTGCGATTAAATTCGCTAGTCAAATCGATCACGACGAAATTGTAAAGTCCTCCATCCCAAACCCTCTTGCAGAATCTCCTGAATTCCGCCACGCTCATGTCATTTGCGACGTGATCGCCGTAGATGTGATTGAGATTCTTGAGATCTTGGCGAAAGAGACATAGAAAATTAGCGTTCTCCCTTATCGTCTGTCTGGGCAATCGAAAATAATTCTGCGACAGGTAGAAACAGTCCACGTTGCTGTGTCGACCCCTAACGTAATAAGATTCGCATCGGTTCTGTCTCTCCAAAAGCAGATTGTCGAAAATCATGAGATTCTTATCTTTCGATTTCAATTCTCTAGGATCCGGAACGTCGCTTGCGTTCTCATAAAATCGACACTCGACGTTCGAAGATGCATTTCTCTTCATCAGTTCCATCGCCGCACCGTCCAAAATGGTCGAAAGAGGAGCTTCACTTTTGTCGAATTCCTCCCTACTGTCAAAGATTCTGGCTATGACGTCCTTGGGCAATCTACGATCCATGCACTCTCGAAGCAATCTGTATTCGGGTTGAAACAAGCTCTTGCCAAACACAAACAATCTGTCGTAATCCAACCAGTCGGGTCGGGACAACAGATTCATCAACAGATTGGTCTTTCCACAATTCGATTTTCCCACTATCAAGCCTCTTATGCTTTTGGGAAAGAACTCGTTATTCGACCTCTTGATCGCGGCTTCGTTCCAAGACATATCTTTAATGTTCATCTTTGTTTATGTTTTGTTTGTTTGTTATTTTAGATTCTTTCAAACACAATTTTATGTTTTTTCAAACTCAGTTGTTTTAATATTATTATTTATTTATATTACACCGTAGCGAGTTCTCCTCAATCCGGATCCACTCGTCATTTTGGCTAAATCTTGTATGGGTACCACAGCATCCTTTTCGGCGTTCGCTCTAACGCAGCTCGCTTCGCCGGTGGACTGATCAACTTGTCGATCAACGCGTCGGCTGCCCTCTTGCCAGCCACAGAAGCTATCCTACCATTGGCTTCGGAAGCGGCTTTCTTACCAGCATCCAAAGCCGTCTTCTTACCTACCTCAAACGCGGTCGATGCGAGTTTTCTACCCGCATCGCTCGTGAACGCTCGCATTATAGAATCAACGATGCCAGAACCGTCTTGAACGTAAGTTCTGACGTATCCCCTATTCTTTATCACCAACATATTTTTATTTTATAATATATTTTGTTTTTTCACTGGTAAATCGTTTGTTGTTTAAATACTTTTATTATTCTAGTGTAAACATTTACTGTTTTTATTTTATATATTTTGTTTGTTTGTTTGTTTCTCTCTACTTATTATATATACATCGATCCTTCAATTCGTTCATCAGCCTTTTATACTGGTTTTTATTCAAAACCTTCTGTCTTAACAATTCGTCAGATATAGTAACTATTTCATTATCTAACCCTGTGTTACCAGCACGTCTACTCGCCATCAACAATCTCAATCTCTGAGACAGAGCGTCAGAATCGCTCGGAAGAAAAGTACTTTTCACCCCTTTACCAGTCACCGATTCGACGTACTTCTTATGCCAATCCCATATGGGTTTCACCACTTTCGTCCACTTGTAACCTCTGTTGGCTTTGGGTCTAGTCTCTCTGGCATCGTTATTTCTCAGCATGGCGTGGGTCTGAACCAGAATGTCGCCGTAATTGTCGAAATCCTGTTCCGTGTAATCTCTATGCTTATATCCAGGCTTGTCGAAAAGGAGCAATTTGCGCAGTCCATCAGTTACTTTATATTTATTCGAACCGACAATTAAATCTTCATCATCCATTTCCACTTCTGTATCGCCTACAAAAGTTGTGCCCTCAGAATCCTTATAAATTCCATACAACATATCTCTCTTACCGCCATCCTCGGACGACGCGACGCTATCAGTGGTGATAGTCGAAGCTGTATCGTTGCTCACGTCGGTTTGAATTCGTGTGGGAACGTAATCCGGTGTAGATTGAAAGGAATATCGATTTTCAAAACTACCGGGCAACGAACCCATTCTCAAAGAACTCTCTTTTATGGGTCTCAATTCTTCGACTATATCCTTCTTGCTTCGCTCTTGAACCTACGTCACGGGTTTAAATATTTTTGCGGTCTCGCGTCTGAGATCCATCTCTCCGAGACGTCTGCTTCTGTCAGCCGATTGAATGCTCTTCTTAGCACGTTCATATTCGCCTAAAATTTGATCTCGGCGTCTAGAATCCATCTATAAAAACATTTTTCGTTTTTTAATTGTTAATGTTTCTTTGAGAATGCTAATGTGAGTTATTTATTATTTTCAAAATTAAATGTATAATTATTTTTTTATGTTTTTTTAAGTAAATAAAAATCTTCTGTCTTTAATATAATAACTAAAAAATTCATATCTCAACTCAGTGTTGAACTGGGAAAACTTGAAACACTTTGAAAAGTTTAACCACATGACAAACCGGTTTCTGATTTAACGCATCTGAGAATAATTTACGTTTGTTAAAAGGAATTTCATTCATATATCAAAACCATTCACTCAATGTCGAATTGAGAGAGAACTTTGAAAACAGTTTAAAAATTTTAGCACATAAAGAAACCGGTTTTTAATTTAACGTTAAAAGGATTTCATTCACGTCTCCGAACATTATCATGAATATATTAAAAAAATTACCACTCAAACCTAAGTGAGTGGAAAAAATGAGTTTTATTATCTATTAAAACGATCCATTAAAAACGAAAACCTTCATTCACACCACAACAAAAACATGAGTGTCAATTACGAACTATTTTTTTTATTTGATGAAACATTCCATAAAGTATTTTATTAAGATTTACTTCACAAAATTAGCAGTGGATTTGTAAAAAGAAAGACGTTTTTCGTCTCTGGTCGTGACCCCCACCCCCACATAAAATGAAAAATATCATTTTCGTAATGTATTCATCGAGCCCTTCATATTAATACCTCACATGCCTGGCTTTGTAAAAAGGAAGTCGTTTTTCGGCTCTGGTCGTGACCCTACCCCACGACGAGGGTTAAAATTACGATCTTCTTAATCCACTCGTCGAGACCTTCAATTTGATAGGTCACGTGACCACCTTCTCGAAACTTCGATTTTTCTGATGGGCGTGACCCCCACCCCACATAAAATGAAAAAACGTTATTTTTGTAATGTATTCATCGAGCCCTTCATATCAATACCTCACATGCCTGGATTTGTAAAAAGGGAGACGTTTTTCGGCTCTGGTCGTGACCCCACCGCACGACGAGGGTTAAAATTACGATTTTCTTAATCCACTCGTCGAGACCTTCAATTTGATAGGTCACGTGACCACCTTCTCGAAACTTCGATTTTTCTGATGGGCGTGACCCCCCACCCCCACGACGAGGGGAGATACCTTTGTATGATTAAGTTTATGAGAATCAAGCAATCTGATTGGTTAATTAGCGTTGGGAACGTGAAGTGATTGGGTGATTACTTATTTCAAGCTCTTCAAGCTTTTGGGCATCGTGACAGTGGGTTTGCCGGTTCAGTACCACCTCTTTTCCGTGTACCGTACATGAGTCGATTTCTGATGTAGAATCCGCAAATGGATTTCCGTGTACGCCTCCGTAGGGATTCGGTGTTAAAATCGTGTACGGACACGGATGGCCCAGAATCGGCAAACCACTTTTCGACGCTGGCCCAGAAACCGCAACACGTTTTTACTCGCGATTTTTAACACTGAATCCTATGGGGGAAACCCATTTGCCGATTCTGGGCCAGACGATACACCTCTTTTTCCTTAAAATTTCATACATTTTTTCACTCTTGAGCGATGTGTATATAGAATCCAGTGGTGTAGAATCGGCAAAGCCGATTCTGGGCCACCATAAAAAACGACAAATCGTGTACCTGTCCACGATTTTAACACTAAATCCTATGGAGGTGTACATCGATGTACGTGTACATGTACGAAATCTTGTACACGTGGCCCTGAATCGGCATTTATTACCTACTCTCCTCTGCTTCAACAAGCATAGAATTTATTGGGGAAGTTCGAAAAGCCCCTACACTAATTCTAATTCCACTATTGTGAATAGCATCAAGTGGTTTTAGGTATGACTTCCTTGCAGAACCGTAAACTATAGAACCGTAATCTAATTTTGATCGACCAAGTGATCTGTACAGATGGAGCAAAGTTTTCTGGTCAGCACCCCAATCAGTGCTACCAACGACCTTCAGTAGGTTCAGTGCTCTCTTACTTTTAACTTTTAGTTTTACGTGGGAAGTGAAATTCAGTTTGCTGTCAAACAACAAACCTAAGAATTTCACTTCCTTAACAACTTTAATAGGACTCCCATCAATTTTTAACTCCGGATCAAGGTGATGTTTCCGAAGCTTATAAAAATGAACACAATTTGTTTTCATCTTCGAAAATTTGAAACCATTTTCTGTGGCCCATTTTTGAATTTTGTTTAAGCACAGCTGAACCTTGAGCTCTATAGCATTCATTTTCTTGCTGCTGTAGCAGATTAAAAAAACATCTACATACAACGAAGAATCTACCATATTCTCAATTGTCTCGATGATGCTATTAATTTTCGCCGAAAAAGGGTAACAGATAAGATACTACCCCGAGGAACCCCCAATTCCTGTTCGTGCGGATCGGATAACGTTGATCCAACACGAACCCGAAATTGCGGCCCTTTAAAAAAATTCAATAAAAAGAGGCATACGCCCTCTCAACCCCATGTTAAAAAGATCTTTTAAAATCCCATACGTCCACGTTGTGTCATATGCCTTTTCCAGGTCAAAGAAAATTGCGACCATATGTTCTTTTCTGGCAAAGACATTTCTTATGAACGTTTCTAGTCTAATCAAATGATCCCCAGTACTTCTTTGGTTTCTGAAACCACCCTGAACATTCGCAAGTAGATTGTTCGACTCCAGAAACCAGACATGTCGATCATTGATCATCCTTTCCATGGTTTTACACAGACAACTTGTTAAAGCGATAGGCCTGTAATTACTTGGGTTGCTGTGATAGCATTTCGCCAGGAAGGTGGAAACTGGCCAGTCACCCAAAATTTATTAAAAATTGACAATAAAAGTTCCAGTGAGGAATGTGGCAAATGTTTTAAAATTTTGTAGTGTATTTCATCGGGACCAGTGGCAATATCTTCCATAGAGAAACCTAAGGCTCAAGATTATTCAGCTTTTAGTCTTCCATAGAGAAAGGTTCATTGTAATCCTCTAAGTTATTGGATGTAAATTTAATCTTTTGTTTTTCTTACTGTTTTTTAATTTTGACAAACTCAGGATTACAATCTCCCGACGACGAATATTTCGAAAATGTGGAGGCCAATGTGTTTAAAATTTCTTTTTTTGATGTAATTAGGGTGTTGTTTTCCATCAAGTGTTGTACAGTTGATTTTGTTTCTTTTCCCTTAATCTTTTTAATGATTTTCCAAATCTTAGTGATGGGTGTGTTCTGGTTAATCTTAGAAACATAAGTTTCCCAAGACTTTTCTTTTTTTGTTTGATAAGCCGTCTTGTTTTTGCCCGATTTATAATAGTTTATCCAGATTATTTGTGGTTGGTGATTTGTTGAATTCCCGTTCAGATTTTTTACGTTCCTTTATAGCTTGTTTACATTCATTATCAAACCATGGTTTGGTGAAACGTTTTGGATTTGCCGAGGTTTTAGGGATGACTGTGTTTGCAATGTCAAGCAGTTCAGTTGTAAAATGTTCTATTTGGTCAGCACTATCTTGAAATTTCTCCCGTGTGAAGCGCTCAGAACAAAGCGATGAAAAAAAGTGTCCCAATCAGCCTTTTTAAAGTTCCACTGGGGCACTCTCTCATCGCCCGCCGGAACTACACTCTCCAACACAAGTGGAAAGTGGTCACTCCCGCACAAGTCATCTACTTTCCAAGAAAAATTGAGGAAGATAGAAAGGCATGCAATTGAAAGATCAATTGATGTATACGAACCAGATGCGGGGTGCAGATAAGTGTCTGAACCATCATTAAACAAACACAGATCATATTTTGTAATGAACTCTTCTACAGTTTTGCCTTTTACCCCAAAGAGGGTTATGTGCATTAAAATCACCCAACAAAATGTATGGAGTTGGGAGCTGTTGGACCAGTAGCTCCAGATCATTCAGTTGTAGTGCTTTACTTGGTGAAACGTAAATTGAACAAAGTGTAACTGTTTTGTCTAAAGTTAGGCGTACCGCCACAGCCTGTAAATTTGTCTGTAATGGTACAGAACTGTGAATGATGTCGTTCCTAACTAAGACAGTCGTTCCACGAACATGAAGATCATTATCGTCAGCCCAGGCATTATACGAAGTATAACGCCTAAAAGCTGAATAATCTTGAGCCTTAGGTTTCTTTAAAAGAGTTTCCTGCAGGCAAAAAGCTGCAGGTTTGTATTTTTGGCTTAGAAGACCAAGTGCATTAAAATTAGCTCTAAAACCTCGACAATTCCACTGGATAATGTTTTGTTTGGGTTCATTACCCATGTTTAGTAGGTGATTTTGAAGGTGGACGAATGGGAGATATTGCCCCGTGTTTTTCTTTGGTGGCGTTCTTTGGGGAGACCTACCCTGTGAAGAATTCAGGCGTAATTTACTAGAGAACGTGTCGTCGATACACTCATCGACTGACATTTCCTCAATTCCCTCAAACATGTTGTTTGCCACAACATTTTGAAGTCTCTTAGGTAAGAGATCTGATTCTAGTTTCTGTTTTTCTTTATTTATTTTTCTTTGCTCTCTCTCTCTTGCTGCCGTCTCTGATTCTGACTTAGATTTTGTTGTTGTGCTTTGTGTTTTTGATCTGGTTTTGGTTTGTTTGATTCGTTTTTGTGTTCTGATTTAGAGTTTTGTTCTTTGTTATGGGATTTTTGTTCTGTTTGTTGTCTAATCCTGGGTATTTCCTCTGTTGTTATTTGAGCTGTTGGATGTGTTTGGGTTGATTTTGGTTCGGTCGGTTCTATAATAAACGCCCTCACTAAAGAAGGAATTGTTCCACTGAACCAAGTGTATTGGGTCTGGCATTCCACTGACTGGGTGGGTGCTTTTTGTGACAATTTTGTTGCATATGATTGTGATCTTGTGTTCATACCAGGCAATGATGACCCTATGTCTCTGGCCTCTTTGAAACTAATTTGCCTTTCGCATTTTACTTTTTGAATTTCCTTTTCCTTTTTCCAAACAGGGCAATCCTTAGATGAAGCTATGCGATTGCCCTGGCAATTACAACATTTGATGGCATTCGTGCAGGGGTCCTGATGTTCATCACCACATTTAAAACATATGTTTTTTGCCCTCTACAATTATTTTGGCCGTGACCATATTTTTGACATTTGAAGCATCGAAGTGGATTTGGGATGTACAAATCCACGTTGATGTTCATGTAACCAACTTTTATAGATTTTGGTGGCTGAGCTGTATTGAAAGTTAAAATATAAGTATAAGTTGGTATCGATTTGCCGTCTCTTTTGATTTCATTTCTTTTGACATGATTCACTCCCTGCAGTTGTAATTCATTCTGTATTTCAGTCTCAGGAATGCCAGACAGCTCCCGTGTTCGTACGACGCCTTTGCTTGTGTTGAGTATTTAGTGAGCAAAGGCGTTAACTTCCAGATTAACAAGCTTATCCATTTTTAATAAATTGAGTGCCTGCATTTCTCTTCGGCATTCAATTAAAATTCCACCAGATCTTAACTTTTTTTACATCTTCCACATCCCCAGCTATTCCCTCAATGGCTTTTTTCCAAGGCAAACGGGTTTATATCCGTTGACTTTTTACCCTCTTCAGCAGCATAAATTATCGTAAATTTTGGCCAATGATTTAAACTTTGTGAGGTTCCATAATCCGAGTCAGAATCAGAAGTATTCAATTCAAGTTCCCTTTTTTGTTTTTTTTGTGGTATTTTAGCCATGTTTTAATTATTTTAGATTCTTCATCATATGCCTTCCACCCTTACTCCGAGCCCAACGTGCGAGTGATGTCGCAGTATAACCAGCGAACGGCACCAGAAGTACATATGACGCAAACTCAGCCCACGTTGATGCAAAAGCATATCCGCTGACCGATTGACCCGTAGAATTTGTGAGAAGTGCCAGGTCGTGGTGGCCATTCAACCAACAATTTCTCTAAAAAAGTGCAACAAAAACTACCACTGACAACGAAAGCAGACAGAGCAACAAAACGGAAGATGTTCAAAAAGTATTAAAATAACCAAAAGTCAGTATATGGTAGTAATGGTAAAATCAAAGTAAAAGAAATAATTGATTGAATGACCACCCAATGCCCCCCGACGTGACACCCGGTATCTTTGGGGGTGGGGGCTCCCGATTGGCCAGACCGGGCCATCAGACCATCCGTCTACTCCCGAAATTGGGGCCAAAGCAGTGTGTTGGACACTATCTGAAAAATGGAGACCAGGGCCAAACAAGGTTTACGACCTGATCTCCATCTTGAAGACTGCCCTAACCGGGGCCACTAGTCCTCAACTGCCAGGATTCCTTCTTCCGGGGCTTTCGGAACGCACCTCACGAGAGAACAAGGTGCCTGACAGATGGTACTAGCAGGGTTGGTCATTTTGGTCCTGGGCTGCGTATTCGTGTATTTCGCAGCAAACCAGCTCAATTGAGCAAACCTGCCAATTAAAAATTAGCAAACCTGCCCAATTGAGCAGGCCGTCCTCTATCCGCCACCTGAGGACCCGCCTAGTAGGGGATGATCAAACCCGCCTAGGTTTAGGCCTCGTAAAACTGTCCGACACGAGGTGGCCCTGGCTGTCGAAAGTGTCGTTAAACCTCAATAATAAATATATAAATACATAGACCTCATAATCTACATAATAGCATGCATGGGTGGTGGTGTATTCCGTCCGTTGAGAGCAAGAAGGCTTCGCAATGATAAACATTGCAAAGCCTTGTTGCACTCAAAAGGGACAAATTTATAGGTTTTATTAACTTGGGTAAAATATCAGACATAAACCATTTAATTATTATTTTTTAAGTTTGCATATAAAAAGAGAGCATGCGGCAGCCAAAAGGATCATGCTGGATGGTATGAGAAACAGATTTTTAACTTTTCAAGGCCTTAATATATGTTTTACTTTTCAGTCGTCAATATACTCCCCACTTTGCGGTTTGCTTGCATCATGGATCCCGCACTCAGAAAAAACTCGTGCTATGGTGGTTTATTCTGTTGGTAAATATTACATTGTTATACTTTGGTGTAATTACGTGCATTTTTTTGTTCCTACCTCCCATTTTCATAACGTCTATGGAATGATCTTTGCAATGACAAAGCAGACTTGAGGATGGGAGCCGGAGTGATAAACACCGGGGAATAGGGATTCAGAACACTTGGGCATGGCGCGGTACCAGTAAGGCAGTTGGGATATGCCGCCAGGCATATGCGGATGGAATTTGAATTTCCCATGGCTCAGCCAGGCCATCCGTCCAATTCTTAAGAAATTCAACGCCGCTATTGTCTGGAACCAATCTAACTCTCAAATAGGTCATCTCCTATATTTAGATTCACTCGTCGGGAATATTTCAGTTGGTTGGGAAAGCGAGATACACTTTTCCGACCAACTGATATTTTCTGAACGATTGAATTTGAAAAATGTCATTAACAATCAGTTTCTGTGAATCAAAGCTACAAAAGAGCTGGGTGGTTTTCGTCCTTCCCTTTTTGAAGTGTGTGTGTGTGTGTGTGTGTGTGTGTGTGGGGGGGGGGGGGGGGATTCGGTTAAGTTGCAATGTGAAAGATATTGAATACTACTGGCTGTGTTTATGAAGTGAATATATTTGTGATTGACTTTAGTACAGTTTTTGAGCCAGTCGACTGTCTCTGATCGCTTCTCCTCGGAAAATATCACCAGTCAGTGGTTGGAAGGCGTCTCAGTCCCATTTTCCTTTGATTCTGAAATTCCTTTCCTTAATCCTTTATCGAGTTCGTTTTATTCCACGCCCACTTATTCAATGGCGGTTATATGATAAATGTAATATAACATTCGTGTTTCTTCAATATGATATTTCTGAAACTCGTTCGAATTCTAAACGGAAAATTCTAGACTCGTTTCATAAATATTACATTGAAGAAACCTTATTTCACATCCTCTATATACATAGCAATAAATAAAAACGAAAAGGTAATTCAGTAACTCTTTCCAGTCCAGGATAAAAAAAGATAATTCGGAAAAGAAAAGGAATAAATGAAAACATTCTGGAATATATATTGGGACTCTTCCATAAAAATCTGAAAATTACTTTTTTCCTGTCGTTTCATTCATGCTGTTTATAATGTTTGTTTTTCTTGTATATTTAGGGGGATACGCTAGTCCAGCTGTTGCATTGATTATCTCAGGTACTACGGCCTGTTATTGGAGCTGGGATAGCATATTTTATATATATGGTGAGTGAAGAGTGAACTCGCTGTTATTTGAGTTAATTAGTTCGAACGGTTGTATGCCATTTCTTAGTGGTTCGTATTGTAAATACAGTTGAACCCACTTTATTGGATATGTTTTAATTGAAACAGCCTGTCAATTTAATATTATTGCCAAACACTAAACGACAGCAACCACCACACCCGACTCTAGCACGTCCCCATTGAAGGACTTACAATCAGAATAGTTATGAAAAGAATGCGAATATAAAGTCCACCGACGCCATCCGTCGAGTAAATGTAACATTTGATACTATACTGTAGGAATTGCAATCCCTAATTTGCAGTTGTATCATTTTCAATGGGAAAGTGTGGTTGCCTCCGTTGGGTTGTTTTCGCTATTGGCCTGAAATGCTATGACCTATCATTTTTGGACAGACACACTCCTTCAAAGTAACTGAAGGGAGGGATTCCACTCCTTTAGTTCGGTTTGACCCTCATACCGAAGAGCAGAGCATCAGTACGTGGCACGTAAATACTTTATACACCTTAATTCTCCAGTTAAGACTCATCGAGCTTTCAGCTTGCGCCTTTATCAAGTTTTTCAGTTCCGAGTAAATAACAAGCCGTAGCTTTCAGCTTGCGCCTTTATCAAGTTTTTCAGTTCTGAGTAAATAACAAGCCGTACATCGTTAAAAAGTTTTTTTTGTAAAGCAGTCGGAACTTAAACAAAAGAATGATGAATCTTAACAGTAAGGGATACTGGCGGATTCCCGACCACCATGGTCGGTGTTGTCCAGAAAATGATGGTCCAGAAAAAAATTGAGGTATTTTTGGCAAACTTGGGCTATTTTTAGAAAGAAATTCAAATTTGTTCGAAAAATGTTGGGTTTTTCAGAAATGTTTTGGGTTTTTCCAAAAATAATTCAACTTTTCCAGGAAAATCACGGATTTTTTGCGGAAAATGTTCGAATTTGAGCTTTCTGGGCCAAGGAGCTTATAAAAATACGGGTTTTTGGTATAACCCTTTTTTTGTCAGATTAACACTGATTTTCCCATAGGGATGAATTTTTTAATTCGGAGAAAGGCCCGAAAAGGCAGTGTCGTGGCAGGAAAGGACCCTCGATCAGGAACTGGGATTTTATCGCGAGAAATACCACGACGCATCGGACTGGGTAAATTCTTGTCGACATCTACTGGTCCAGACGAAAAACCCCGATACGTCACGGGCTTTGTTTTTTTGCCGTCGTTCGACTCGATGGGGAAGAAGGGAGAAAAATCCGATTGGGGGGAAATGGATGAGGAGGAGGATCGCTATTGGAAAAAATGTGTTTGTGCGTCTGTGTGTGTATGTATAATTTATGTGTTGTCAGACGAATGATGGATAAGATTGTTTTTGTCATTAAAGAAAAAAAAACTGTAAAAATTGTTTTATTTTTTTTTCTACAAAACATATAAAAAGAAGAAGAAAAAAAAAATAAAAAATTTACAATTAATATTTATTATCATTCAAAAAAAAAACACACAAAATTTAGATATTTTCACAATAAAATAAAAATAATCATAAAATCGAGAGCGGCACCTGATAAAAAACAAGAAATCCTCGTTTGAATTGAAGAAGTTAGATTTTTTTGTCAAAAATATTTTTACAATTAATAATTATTATCATTTAAAACACAAAATTTAGATTTTTCACAATAAAATAAAAATAATCATGAAACAGAGAGCGGCACCTGAAAAAAAAGAAATCCTTGTTCGAATTGAAGAGGGTCGAAAGATTCCCGAAGTTTGGTAGTAAAATTTATAAGTTAGAATCTCACGATCCCATTCGATTGACGGACGTGGAATGTGATGGTTTGATGAACGAATTCGATAAATGCATCCTGTTTTTGAAGTTGAGCGAGGCCAATCTGGATTTGATGTATGAATCCCAAGACGATTTATTAAACCTTTTCTCGGCAGACGTGGAAGGGTTTGATCCAGACCGCGTCTCCACTATGTTCTATGGAAGGAAGATTTTTTCCAGCGTTTCCGAGCCGTTTTTTCGCAGATTGAATCTGATCGGTGGAAAACAACAGCAACTGATGTTCAAGACCGTGGATGTGGTGTTTCGATGGGTCTATCAAAAGGGAAACGATTTCAAAATCAATGTCTACGTCGTGTGAAAATCCGTCGAAGATTTTTTTAGGGTTAATATTTAAATGTAAATGGATATAATTTTGTTTTTTTGATTGATGGAATAATTTTTTTTTCGAAATATTGCAAGCACACGTATTCAATTATTTTTGATAAAAGTACTGTATTAACATTATTGAAGGTTGTATTTTAGTGTGTGATAGTGTGTGAAACGTGTACTCGAAGCAACTGTCTGTAGCGAGGCAGATTGTGATGTGAATTTATAATGTGAATTATGAATCATAAATATTTCAATAATTGACGAGACTATTTATAGGAAGGTAAACAAAAATTTCATTCGTTCTATTCTACTGAAAGGACCATAATAATCTCATGAATGAACTCTTTATATAAACCATTAGGCAAGTGTTTTTTTTTTGTGAAATGTATATTGTGATCGGTACGTGTCGTCCGTTATTCTTCAGTGAACTTGAAAAGTTTAATGAATAATTTTGCTCGCTATTATCGTCGGTGAGAATGAAATGGTGACTGAATGAGTGTCGATCTCAATCAAGATATTTCTGACTAGAGGAAAACCCACGAATGCGTGTCAATCTCAAACAAGATATTTCTGACTAGGGGAAAACCCATATGTACCTCCGAAAAGTATAAAAAAGGGAGCAGCCTGCCTCAAATCAGAAGTATGTTTTGACTATCTCAAACACAACATCGCTCTTCTCAAGCTTCTTATTAAAACGAAACCACATTCGTCAAAGTAATATGTCGTGTGATATTTACGTTTTAGATAAAATTAATTCCCAAGTTTGAAAAAAAACAAAGAAAACAAAATTCGCATTCTGAGAAAAAACTGATTTTCTCCCCCCAAAAAAATAAAATTATATCCATATATATTTAAACAAAAACAAAAGTTCACAAAACTCGAAATAATAATATATATATTTTAAAAAAATAAGAAATTATTTAACAGTCAAAATGCCAAAAACAACAAAAACGTCCGACGTGGAAATGTTATATTTCTCTACTGTACCCCAGTTAAAACGGTAAGGTAGAAATCTAGGAATTAAAAATCGCGATGGTGGTATAAAAAAGACTAAAAAAGAATTGATTAACCTTTTGCGTGCCGAGACTTATGATCAAACTCTGGTTAATTTACGAGCCAGAGTGCATTGGTCGTATTCGAATTTGAAAGGTGTCAAACGCATGAAGAGAGAAGAATGCGTCGATCGTTTACTCTGTGGGAAGGTGGTGGGCGAAAGGCCTGCGACGGATGCGAAAACTCGAATCGTGGTGAGAAATGATGATGATGAGACGAAACAACTTCGACACGTGGAAACTAAGAAGAAGGAGACTGTCAAACGAAAAATTGAATCGCGGGAAGGGACTGGAAGTAAAAAATGAAAAGCGGTTCGAGATGACGATTCGTCGGGAAGAAGCAATGAAAGGATATTTTAAAACTTTTGAAGTGATTTCCGGTTTCGCGAATCTCGATTCTGAATCGTTCATGGAATGGGCAAAGGGTGGAGTGTTGGATATGTTATGAAGAGAACTAGATAGGGGTTTAAAAATAAAGATGATCTTGCATTGTCTGATGAAAAAGGTCGACGCGAAAACGGGTGAGAGCGTGCTGCATGATAGTTATTTCCAATCCAAAATGGAAACTGTGTTTGAAGACGATGAACTATTCGATGTTTATGAAGTGATGAAAGACAAAATGTTAGAATATATGTCCAGTTATCATAAGAGGGGAAGTGGTTGGACGTTCGAGAAGATATTAAATCTCGAGATTCACGTGGACAGACACGATCCTTTGAGAATGTCTTCCAAAAGAGAATTGCCTCGTTTTCTATATAATAAAAAAAGCTTTGATTAATGTGAAAAATAAAGCGGATGGCGAATGTTTCAAATGGGCGATCACATCGGCCTTGTATCTCATAGAAAAGCATAGCGATAGAGTTTCCAAGTACGCTGAGACTTGTGGAAATCTCGATTGGACGGGAGTGCTTTTCCCGACGGGATTAAAAGATTTCAAGCATTTCGAAAAGTTAAATCTCTCCGTGGCTGTGAACGTCTTAGCATCCGACAGAGACGATGCAAAAGGAATGGTCTATCCTCTCAGACTGACTTCGCATAAAGAGAGAGAAAATATTGTTAATTTGTTGTTGATTTCAAAGGGCGGCAATCAACATTATTGCTGGACTAAGGATATAAGTAGATTGTTATCGAATCAGACTTCTAAACATAAGGGCGAGAGAGATTTTTCGGTCTCAACTGCATGAATTCGTTCCGACGTCAAGAATCGTTAACGCGTCATCAGGAATATTGCAAGGAAAAAACGAACATTACCGTTGAAATGCCTAAAGCTAACAGTCACATGAATTTTTGCAACTACAAAAGAAGATTGATGCCTCCATTCGTTATCTACGCCGATTTCGAATGTTTCACCACGAAAATAAATTCTTGCCAGCCCGACGAGCGTGGGAGTTACGTCGAAAAACTTCAGAAGCACGTACCTTCGGGTTATTGTTATTATGTGAAATGTTCTTTCGATGATGGAGAATCGTTAGATCCATTCGTCTACTCTGAACGTTCGGATGACGACGACGTGGCTAAAAATTATTCGTGGAAGAGTTAGAATCGAAAATACAAGGATTATACGACAAATTTAAAAAATCCAAAGACATGATCATCACGCCAGAGCAACAGAAAGAATACGAGGAAACCACTGAATGTCACATCTGTAGACAACCGTTCGATAATGATTGTGAAAATACTAAAAAAGTTAAAGATCACTATCACTACACCGGTCTGTTTCGTGGCGCTGCTCACAACAAATGTAATTTGAAATTTCGAGACGCTGAATTCTATCCGGTGATATTTCACAATCTCTCGGGCTACGATAGTCACCTGTTCGTGAAAAATATGAGCTGCATCACGGAAAACGACGAAAAATACATTTCATTCACTAATTGGAAGGTCATCGATAGAAAGAAGGTCAACGATGAATCGATTCCCATCCGTAGAGCGATACGTTTCATCGACAGTTATAAATTCATGTTGGCCGGTCTGGAAAAATTAGTAGACAGTTTGAATAGGGAGAAATTTAAAATCACGAGTAAACATTTGAACGATTGACGAGAATTGGTTGACTTCATGTTGAGGAAAGGCATCTACCCTTACGATTACATGAGTGATCTCGAGAAATTCGACGACGTCGCTCTACCTCCTAAAGAAGATTTCTATTCGAAATTATACAAATCTCACATTTCTGATGACGATTATGAACACGTGCAAAATGTGTGGAGATTGTTTGAGATGAAATCTATGAGAGAATATCACGACCTCTATTTGAAAAATGAGGTGCTTTTCTTAGCCGACGTGTTTGAAAATTTTCGATCGGTGTGTCGTCGACATTATGAATTAGATCCGGCTTGGTATTTCACTGCACCCGGACTCGCTTGGGATGCTCTCTTGAAAACGACCGAGGTTCGATTGGAATTATTAACTGATGTAGACATATTGCTCATGCTTGAAAAGGCCGTGAGGGGTAGCGTCTCTATGATTTCCACCAGATATGGCAAAGCTAATAATCATCACATGGGAAAAGATTTCGATTTGGGAGAACCGAGTAAATACATACAGTATTGGGATGCTAATAATTTGTACGTTTGGGCTATGAGTCATCCTTTACCACCTGGAAATTTCAAATGGGTTGAAACGTCGGAAGAAAAACAAAAATGGAGACACTATCCTTGTATTTTTGAGGTCGAATTGGATGACATCGATCGTGGAATGAGATTGATCGACGTGCATCGAATCATTCGATTCGATGAGGAGCCTTAGATGAAAAGATACATCGATCTGAACACGAATTTAAGAATGCATGCCGAGAGCGACTTCGAAAAAGATTTCTTCAAACTCATGAACAATTGCGTGTACGGGAAATCTCTGGAAAACATTAGGAATAGAAGAGAGGTCTAGAAAATTAATCACAAAACCCAATTATCGACATAGAATCATATTCGACGAGAATCTAGTGGCTGTTCACATGCAAAAGACGCATCTGAAGTTCGATAAACCTTGTTATCTCGGTGCGATCATCTTAGAAATCAGCAAGCTGTTGATGTGCGAGTTTCACTATGATTACGTCAAAGCAAAATTCGGTTCGAAAGCCAAACTATTGTTCACCGACACGGACAGTCTGGCTTACGAAATAGAGACTAGTGACATCTACGAGGACATAGCGCCAGACATGAAAGAATGGTTGAACATGAGTAATTATCCCGACGATCATCCGTCTGAGATTCCAACTGGAGTCAATAAAAAGGTGTTGGGTAAATTTAAAGATGAGCGGTGGAAGACAGATCACCGAATTCGTAGGTTTGAGACCAAAATTGTACGCTTATCTCCTCGATGGTGAAGAGATCAAGAAATGTAAAGGTGTTCAAACGTGTGTGACGAATAAAAGCATCACTTTCGACGAATATAAAAAGTGTCTTTTCGAAGGTTCGACGGTGTATAAAAAGATGACTGTGATTCGAAGCGAAAAGCACGAGATGTACAACAAACAAAATAAGATTGCATTGACTGCCAATAACGATAAGAGAATTATATGCCCGGATAAAATACACACTTTTGCACTCGGACATTATTCCGCGACATTTCAACAAAATCGAGAGACTGAAGACGTCGAAATGTCATAAGTTTAAGAAACACTCGCGAGTTTATAAATTAAAGAAAAAGAATAGAGAGAAAAAAAAAATGAAAAAAAAAAAAATGAAAACAAAAAACATAATATAAATAAAAAGAAAATAAAACGCATATCCGTAGAACGTGTTGTCTTACCTAACGAACCCCCATCCAACATTGATCTATCGAAAGCGGCAAAAGATTTAAAAATCAAACATTTTCGAGGTGTGTTTTCTAGAGATGCCTTGCCATGAAAAAAAGACTACGATTCGGAATGTGGAATTTGAAATCTGGACGACATTGGAGGTGAGGGTACGCATTGGGTCAGGTGGTTTTCGAATTGGAATAAAAATTATTATTTCGATAGCTACGGAATCTCACCGCCCCGCCGATAGAAATAAGGAACTATTTAACGTCAGTTATTTACAATACCGAACGAGTGCAAGCGCCGGATCGAGTGTTTTGCGGTCATCTATGCCTCTACGTTCTCAAGAGATGGTCGGAATGAGATCACTTTCAAGATATTCTCAACAATTTACATTAAAGAAAATTGTTTTTTGGGATAAATTATATAGAGAGATATAATAAATAAAAAACTTTTTGGTTGCATTAATTAAAAATAATAATAATAAAAAAATATAATTTTAAATAACAAAAAAAACAAAACAAAACATAACAGTCGATAAATTCGGTCGCTCTGACGATAATGAAGGTTCCTCTGGAAAGAAAAGAAGAACCACAGCCAACTTGGACGAACGATACGTTCAAAGATACGAACCTCGACAAGAACCTTTAAATTTAAACAATAAGAAATTCTACAATCTTCCCGAACCGATCGATCAGTCGGATGCTGCGACTAAAAAATATGTCGATAGAGGAGACGAAAATTTTTGGCAGATGATGAGAGATAATTGCGTGAATAAAGCCACGACGGACGACCTCGGCTTGAAATCTAAACGAGTGGTGAATGTAGCGGATCCTAGATATTCAACCGATGTTGCCACTAAAAGATATGCGGACGACTCTCATGTGAGATTCAGTAAACATCTGAGAGATCGCTACGTTCCTAAAGTGATGCTGTCTGAATAGCATGCGAATTCTAACAAGATAATTAACGTACTCGATCCCACGAATCCCAGTGACGCGGCAACCAATCAATATGTAGACTTGGAACTGAGAAAGAATAACGTCGATGAGCTAGAAATGAAATCAGATCTGGATGCGTGATTCATTAAGATATTAAATCTGTCTGCGATCGACGATATGGTCGAAGACTCGACGGCAGTCAACAGAGGCTACGTGGATTCTGCCATACAGGATTCTAAGTCCTATCTGGAATCTCAAGTCGATGACTTATATCTGAACAAACAATCCGGAGGAACAACGGAGGTCAGCATCAAGATGAACGGTTATGAACTATTCGGTCTCGATGACAATCCAGAATACGATTCCAGTGCAGTCAGTAGAAAGTTCTTGGAAGAAAATATGGTTTGGAGAAAAGGTGATATCATGGAAGGCAAAGTAGACATGGGAGGGCACGCAATCACGAATCTGCCGGATCCCACTCACATGACGGATGCTTTCAATCTGATCTCTGTCATGGAAAAGATAAAACACGCCAGACATTTGATCACCACATGGGCCGAGGAGAGCAGTGCTTTAGATGAGGGAAAAGCCGAATGGTCTTTCGGAAATGGGGGTAGCAGTCCATTGCACGGTCTGATAGGATATCCCATGCCTGTGAGAGGCGATATCATTCGAATGAGTCTGATTTCTACGTACTTGAGCGAAAAAGCAATCGTCAATCTCGCTCTGAACGGTGTAGAATGTGAGACGAGTTACAGTGTCGAAAAGATGAAGAAGCAACATTCGAACACTAGCATCTTCAGTACGCCTCTCAAGGTGCAGACGGGGGATAGGATCAATTTCAAGATGAAAACGAATAATCCTTAAGCTGCCACTTCAGTGGTCTCTCTGTTCATCGAACTGGACCCTCTCAACAAACAGCGAGTACAAAAAAAAATAAAAATAATCACGTTTTTGTGAGGTAGGGGAGACAACTGAAAAAAAATATAATTGGATTTTGAGACATTGATTTATTCTCTCTCAAAATCCAATTATATATATATTTTTTATTACTTTTTATTTTGTTTTGGTTTGACATTCCAAACTTGCATAAATTGTTATTTGTTTTGGTTTAACATTCTTAAAACACTCGTCCATGTCTAAATCAAGATTCAACATAGCAATAATAAATTCTTCAAAAGCTGTTTTTCCTCTATACGTTAACGTATCTAGTAAATGTCTCACGCAATCTTTCGTGGTTGTTCCCTGTTTTTTAATTCGTTCTACCATTTCCGAAGTCAATATTACGGATGTTGTCATTTAATATTTTGCTCTCATTTATGTTACCTACCAAATGCGTTCGATTTCGTCTCGAACATTCTCTATCTTGATTATTCATTTTTTAGGTTTTTTTTATTATTATTTATTTATTTTCTTTTTATATTTTATCGATATTTTTTTTTTTGGGGGGGGGGGGGGGGGGTATGTAGTTTCTATTTTAATATATATTATATCATCGAATGATAGACAGTTTTTGTCTTTCCGATTCGAATTCTAACTCTCTATCAGATAGGACTAGAGCAAAAGGCTCGGTTCTCCCAGGCACATTCTTATTAAATTGCATCTTGATCTGAATGTCTAAGACGCTACTCTTGAGTTGCTCGCTCTGTTTACTAACGTCGAATACGAACAGGGGATACATCGATTTAGATTCGGTGGGAGTAATGTTAGGATTACCGATCAATTTGTCCAGTCGATGATATTTCTTTCTGAAATCTGCGGCGTCACCGTATAGTCGGCAGAAATCGTTCTTTTCGAAAGAGGCATTGTAATTAATGGCCAGATATCTCGTGGCATTTAGACATACCTGCATGTTTCTCAAGTTACAATGATTGAATAGGGAAGGATTTTTCTCTTGAGACCCATCCCTGTCGGTTTGAAATGCCACTACGATGAATCGCGGTCTTTCTGAAGCAAATTTCACAGTCAATCTCCAATCGAAGTGGTTGCTAGATGATGGAATACTAGCCGTGTCGCACTGTCTCATTCTAAATCCCACTGGCAATTTACTCTTCAATTCTATAATCTTGTAGAGACGTACTTTCTCCGCGACTGAAAGGCCATACGTGTGGAATGAACCAAGATATCTTGTTCAGATGTATCTTACCCGCATCGGTCGCAGCGGGTCTCATGATGGCTTCATCGTTTCCTTTTCGAATCAATGTCAGATTGTGTTTGAATCTGTAGAGAATCTTATTGTGATGTTCGGCGAATCCGAATATGTGTTTCAGAGGTATCCTGAACGAAAACGTTCTTTTGGGTCTCGACTCTTGACGACATAGTAAAATTTCAGGGCAGCACCGGTATTGGCTGCACTCATGTCGGCAATGGTATCTTTCACCCACAATTGATTGAGTCCTTTAGATTTCGAAAACTCATCCGGATACGTCAAGAGTCCATACATCGTGGTGGCTTGTCCGGGATGAAACACAGATTCTATTTCTTGTCCCGATAGCATGTATTTTATATTACTGAACAAATGCATCATACCAATATTAGCTAAAGTGACTACGTCATCATCGGCATAATCGCTTCCGTCTTCCTTGGTGAGACGCCCCTGTATCACTATGTAACTTTCACTGGAATGAACGAACAGATCTTGAGTTTCAACGCTGATTCTCATTTCACTGGCATTGTTTAGACTTGTTCGTACTCGTGAACTTCATATTCTTGAATGCTTTCGTCTCTCAATATACCTTCGGTTATATCTAATATATTCGTCATGTTTTGTTTTTGTTGTCTGTGTATGTTAATTCACTTTTTTTATTATTAATTGTTGTTTCTTTTAATTATTAATTTTATTTATTATTTTTTTTCTCCTTTTAACTATATATATGCAAAAAAAAAAAAAAATAAAAGTGAAGGGTTTGTTCTTCAAAATGTCGTCTTCTGCAATTCTTGTTTCTAAAATGTTCCAATGATTTCTCTGCTGCCATCTGCATCATCCTCTAATGCTTCTATTTTCTAAGTCACCGGATTCGTGTAAAATATTCTAACGATCTTAAAGATTTCTTCAGCCCATCGAGGAGTGTAACCTTTTGCGAAGAATGACTAATAAGAAATGATTCTCACTCTATCGCCGACTGCAAATTTTGGTGATTTGGTCTCCTTCTTGATCTTGAGATTAGCGAAGATGCATTTTTCATTTCGAGGATCGCTAGCTTCCGCGGGAGTCATCTTGATCGATCTGTGTCGCATATTGTTGTATTCTTCGACCAGTTCGTCTAGAACGTCGATATATTTCTTGGTCTTATTAGCCATGACATACTTGTACATTTTTTCCTTCATGGTTCTATTCCAACATTCGATCCCGTTAGCTTTCCCTTCATTTTCGACAGGATAGAGGTCGACCAATGGATGAACGTGACTGTTGTAAAATTCCTTCCCTTTGTCCACCCACAATTTATCCGGTTTTCGAGAAGACGATGCAAATATGCTCTTCAGAGCCTCGGCCACGCAAGCTCCCGATTTATACTTCAGAGGTCTCATCCATCCGTATTTCGAAAACATGTCGATGACCATCAGTATGTACTTAATGCCCTTGTTCCATTTCGAATGCGATTTCATGTCGACCAGATCGGCCGACCAGATCAGATCCAGACCCTTTATGAATACCCTTCTCCTTCTAAATTTACGTGTGACGGGCTTGTGTAGTTCATTTGCCAATGCATTCGTTAATAAGGTTTTCTGGACATTTTTTTTATGACCCCATCCGAATCGACGTTTGGTACCAATCACTTTACCGACCAACGAACGTTCGAGTCTCTCTCTACATATGGGATTTGGTATATTTTTCAACGTCGTCAACATGTTTTTATCGCAGATTCGATTATGATTCTCGACGTCAGGATATTCAGCGTAGCACAGATCGTGAGTGTAAGCGGTCGAATCCACCCTATTGATGGGTTTGCTCCAAGATTTAGGTATTAGATCTTGATTCAATCTCTTATTTAATTTCGTGCCAGGTCCCGTGAATTGATGTCCTGGCAGATGCATGTCAACAGGTAGATTATTAATCATTTTATTCATCAAACCAGTACCACGTTTGACGAATTGCGTTTTTGTCGAACCGCACATTTTACACATTCTGCGAAGCATGTGACTTTTATTTTTTGTCAGTACTTTTTTAACGTTAACCGTATCGGTAACTCTCTTGCATTTGACGCAATACATTTTTGTTTTTTTCGTATATATATATATTTTAATTTTTTTTTTTTAATTTATGTATAATTTTTCTTCTTTTATATATACATTTTTTTTCAATCGATTGCTTCTGGAATCTTTTTGGGATCCAATAATTTATGAAACGATTGTCTCGCTTCTTCCCTACCTTTTTCCACGAGAGAATCCTTCAATTCGTCCTTGAGAATCTGATGACTCTTGACGCTTATCTTCACTTTTATGACTTCGTATTTTTGTTTTTCGTTCAATATGTCAACGAATTCGCTGTCTGAAATCCTATCGCCTTTCAATGCCATAGAGATCTTATCCGACATGGAATCGATGTTTTCGTGTTTCTTGGCCTTCACGGATAATTTCTTAGAGAGAAATTTTCCAATTGTACTGACGGATTCGGCAGTCAAAGGCAATCCTTCTTCGGCCAACACGACTGGAAGAGCAATGAGGGCGGTTGACAATAGACTGATTCTGGCAACGTTCAAACCCATAGAGATCGTGATGAGAGTCAAATCCACGCCACTCACGAATTTCTCTAATCTCGAATGTTCCTTATTGAGCGAACAATGAGAATCTCTCTCTCACATCAGATACAATTGAATTCTATTGATTTGTTCGATTCGATACTTCTGTCCCATGTCGTCGCTATATTCTGGTGGTAGAAGAGGTGCCGTGGGCTCCATCTTCTCTAACGATGAATAGATGTTTTTACTTGGAAGTTCCATTTTCATTTCAATTCTATTTATATCTATTATTATTTTTTATGTATTTGTTTTTATTATTTTCACCTCCTTATTATTTAATGATTTTTTTTTAATGTTTCTTCCCTTAAACATAGAATTCATAAAAAATGCGATTCCTATCAGAAAATTTGTTGTCTTCCCTTTTCAACAAATATTCAAAAACACATTTTTTGTCTTCGTTGGTGAGACTTCGATGCGCTAACTTCAACTCTTCTGATCTAGTGGGCTTGGGTTTTCCAACACCAAACACTAATTGATTCCAACATTTGATCACGTCGTAGCATTGGGCATATTCCAATGCGGGCATGAAATACGTGGTGACAATGTCTTTCCATTCCATCATGAGACACGAATGATCAACGTAATTAAATTTTTTCTCCTCTCGACAAGCGAGACATCTTTCATGCATTATGCAAGGAAATTGTTCTTTCACGCAGATCACGTAAGCTCTGCACAGTGCACTTCGACGAAATCAAGCTCTCAATTCCATGGAATCGTTCATTATAATTTTATATAAAAAAATGTTGCTATTCTTATTATTATTTTTTTCTATTGTTTTGTTTTTAGTATTACTTTTTTATTTTTTTTCTCTTGTATATCTATTACGCCTTTTTTTTAAAAATAATAAACCATTTATTCTTCTCATCATCAAACGAATGAATGAATACTTCTCGTCTATTATGATCATGCATATTATTATTGGAAAGAGATGACATTTTTTTTCTTCGAAAGTTTGAGTTTATGCCTCTCATATTGTAATAAAACCATCATTTTTTTCATCATCGTCGTCATCAGATTGATAGGGGAAATAATCGATAATGATTTTTAACCTTTCAGCAAATTCGATCCACGATCTATTTAATGCGAACCAGTGTAATCTGCGAATAAATTTGATATATTCGTGAATAGATTTCTCAATATTTTCATCACCACCATGATCGAATATGTCACCTATGTTTTTCGCACAAAAAACTATATAACGATATTTCCCATAATTGTAACATTCTACCAATGTTACATTGTATTTTAAAAGACTTGGAGCATCTATAATCATGTCATAATCTTGGTAAGACACATTTTCTTCACACTTCATCCTTTCTATATTTTTGAAATAGCTTCGATTTAGGTATATGAATAACAATATTAAAAAAAAACAACGTTCCGCACCAGATTAAATGCGTATCAAGTATAATTTGTTCCGATTAAATTGTTTCTAATGCATACTCGTGTAAAGATTGTGAAAAATCTAAAAGCTTTTCATAATACGAACGTCTTGTGAACACGTCCTTTGGAAGTCGTTTTCTTTTCTTTTGTGTCATTTTATTTTATATTTTCATTTTTTTTTAATCGTTATTTTTTTTTTTCTCTTTTATAATAACATACCCAAAATGGCTATATTCTTAAACGGTGAATTCTGACCGAACAATAAACCTTTACCAATCGGTTCCACATTATCTCCAGTCTTCAGATAGAGACTGTCTCCATGGAAAGCATTACCACCTTTTCTCATGGGTCCTAGATACAATCCTTTACTTTCGACGTCTGCATGACACACGGCTCCTCCCTTTTTCAAAAATAGTCTGTTTCCTCTCTTCTACAGAAACAATCCTCTACCCACTATTTTGTCGACTCCCGAAGTAGCGAGTCCCGAGAGAGCTCCCAAGCCCAGAGCTGGTAACAAAGTCTTCGTGAGAATGGGTAATGCTTTGGCGGCGAGTCCCCTCAATAGCGGTAAGAAACCACCTTTCATTCTCAGATTGTATCTCAATTGGGCAGGACTCAATCTCACCATCATTCCGTTCGATTATGAATCGCTTTCTCCATCCTTTTGCTTTGAGTTTTAGTCCAGGCAATTCGATCGCTACCACCACTCGCCAGATTTTCATAACTGAATTTAAATCTAACGGCCTCGCCTCGATGGCTCAACGCTCTGCAAAGTTTAGCTTTCTGTCCTTCAGATATGTTCACGTTTTTAATGATGTATCAACTACTACTCATATTTGTTGCTGTTTTTTTTTTCACTAGATTATAAATTTTTTTTTAATTATAAATATTACAAGTTTGTTGATTTTTTTTTTAATTATTATAAATATTAAAAGTTGTTTATTTTATATCTTATATAAATATATAAAAAAATGAAAAAACAATTATTTTTTTTTCAAATTATATTTATTTTAATTTTTTTTATTTACTTTTTTTCATATCTCTCTAATGTGAAATCGTATAGTCACTCTCTCGCCGCGAAGATCTAACAAATCTCCATTCTGATCCATCAACGTGGTTTTGATGGTATACAACATGTCCAGGATAACGGGTAGATAGACAAGATTTCTAGGTCGATCCACGATCTTGTAACCTGGAGAAACGTCCGGAAAAATGAGTAGGTCATAGGCTGAGCGCTACCGTCGATCGATGTAACTTCCCGAGATCACATTGACATTCACTAAAATGCTATTGACCGCGAGAATGTAGACCGTATTTTCGAACGCTAATTGACCTCGATAATGTTTCGATCGAATCCCAACATCTTACTGATCGAATCTTCCACACTGAAGTCCACTCGAAAATTATCTCTAATATCGTCTGTAGAGTACTCATATTGGGTGCAATTCTTATCATATTGCCTCCGTGACCGTCGGTTTTCAGTCTCGTCTGGATGTGATGGTTCAGATCATCTATGTCGTAACTTCCTTTGGGAATTCGTATCTCAAGCCAATCCACTCCGTTGGAATACTTGAACACGTTATTCTTTTCGGTGACGTTGGGAAACGAACAGTAAGTCTTAAGATTAACCATCTTGTATCTCTTTTCCTTCTTCAATTCGATGGAAGGTTCGAATTTAGTCGTGAATCGAGTCGTGTCGTCACTCAATATGATTTGAAAGGATTGTTTCACAGCTGTATTCTCGGCTATCTGTTCTAATAGATGATATTCTGACATTTTTATTATTATTATTATTTATATATATTTTTTTTATATTTTATCCATATTGTTTTTTTTATTTTCTTCTCTATTATTATTATTAGGAATATAAAAAAATCGTCGAATCCACTTCTTCCCTACTCATGTCATTGGCCACGTGATCTCCATAGATGGGATTGAGATTCTTGTGATCCTGAAGAAAGAGACACAGAAAATTAGCATTCTCCCTTATCATCTGTTTGGGCAGTTGAAAATAATTCTGAGACAAATAGAAACAATCCACGTTGCAGTGACGTTGTCCTCGAGCGTAATACAATTCGCATCGATTCTGTCTCTCCAACAGTAGATCATCGAAGATCACGAGATTCTTATTCTCCGACTTCAACTGTCTAGGATCGGGAACGTCGTTGGCATTCTCGTAAAACTGACATTCCACGTTCGAACACTCCAAGTTTCTCTTGGTCAATTCTCTCGTCGCTCATTCCAATATATTCGAAGTCTGGTGTCCTTTGAATTCGTCTCGATTGTCAAAGATTCTCAATATAACATCCTTGGGTAATTTACGTATCATGCACTCTCGAAGCAATCTATATTCCGGTTGAAAGAGACTCTAGCCAAAAATGAATAATCTGTCATAATCCAACCAACCAGGTCGCAACAATAGATTCATCAAGAGATTGGTCTTTCTGCAATTCGATTTTCCCACTATTAAACCTCTTATGCTCTTGGGAAAGAACTCGTCGTTTGCCACAAGTTTTTGTTTTTTTTATTTATAAATCACTTTCAATCCCGATCCTTTAGTCATTTTAGCCAAGTCTTGTATCGGTACAACATCATCATAGAAATCTCTCCAACTTTTCAGTTCGATTCTCGATCGTTTTGGCAGGTTGTGGAGTTATCAATTTATTAATCAAAGCGTCGGCGCCTCTCTTACCGGCTTCCGAAGCTATTCTACCGCTCGCTTCGGTCGCAGCTTTCTTGCCCGCATCGATCGCCGTTTTCATGCCGATTTTGAGTGCGCGCGATGCGATCTGTTTTGCGGCATCGCTGGTGAATTTACGAGTTAAAAATCGCATCATCGAATCGACGATGCTCGATCCACCGTAGACATAAGATCTAGCATACCCTCTGTTATTTATCACTAACATTTTTTTTAATTATTATTTTTTTTTAAATATATATTTTTTTATTTACTTAATATTTTTTTTTGTTTTTTCTTTTCTCTTACTATTTTATTATTTCAAATGATTCATCATCTTTTGATAATCCTTCTTAGTCAAGACCTTCTGCCTCAACTTTTCGTCATACACGCGCACTATCTCGTTATTCACTCCGATGTTACCAGCCTCCCTGCTTGCCATCAACAATCTCAATCTCCCCAACAAGGCATCGGGATCGCGCGGAAGAAATATCGTGTCGGTCATTCCCTTCGCAGTCGTAGATTTAACGAAATACTCGTTCGCCTTCCATATGGGTTCCACCACGTGCTTCCACTTGTAACCTCTCCTATCCTTCGGTCTCGTCTCTTGGGGATCGTCGTTCTTCTTCATGCCGTGAGTCTGAACCAGAATGTCTCTATAATTTTTGTAATCCTCCTCGGTATAATCGCCAGGTCTCTTATGAGAGAGCAGAGTGTGCAATCCATCGGTCATTTCATACCTGTTCAGACCGACAATTAAATAATCGCCTTCAAACCATATTTGCATGTCACCAACGAAATCGTCATCACCTTCCTGACGAAATCCGTAAATCTCATCTTTTCTCTACCGTCGTCAGATCTGACGCTACTCACATCGGTCACGATCCTCTCCGGAGTGTCAAACAAACTTTTCGACGTAACACTACCGACGATACCCAGATCGGTCTCGATTCCCGTCGGAACGAAATCGGAGAAAGTTCTCGGTGCTAAAGTACTAGGTTGCAAACCCATCCCCAGAGAACCTTCTTTTATGGGTCTCATTTCCTCCACGATCTCTTTCCTAGCTCGTTCCTGAACCTCGGTGACGGGTTTGAACAACTTGGTAGCCTCTCGTCTCAATCCCATCTCTCCCAATCGTCTGGCCCTATCCTGCGCTTGAATATTCTCCTTACTCCGTGTTAATTCACGAACCTGCTCGTCCCTTCGCTTCGAATCTCCAATGTGTAGAAACATTGCTTTTTTTATTTATTCATTATTTTTTTTTCTCTCTTTAATGGATGAAAAAGTTATATTTTTTTTAAGTTCTTATTTATTTTTAATGTTGTTTTATATATATATATATTTTTTTTTATTATTATCATTCATCTTTTAACTTATAATATATGCACATTTTTTCCAATCGCGATCCTCCTCGTCCATTTTCCCTCAATCGGTTTTTTCTCCCTTCTTCCCCATCGAGTCAAACTACGGAAAAAAACCCCAAAACCTGTGGCGTATTGGCGTTTTTCATCTGGACCAGTAAATGTCGACAAGAATTTACCCAGTCTGATGCGTCGTGGTATTTCCCGCGAGAAAATCCCAGTTCAGGATCGAGGGTCCTTTCCTGCCACGACACTGCCTTTTCGGGCCTTTCTCCGAATTAAAGAATCCATCCCTTTGGAAAAATCAGTGTTAATCTGTCAAAAAAGGGTCATACCAAAAACCCGGATTTTATAAGATCTTTGGTCCAGAAAGCTCAAATTCGAACATTTTCCGCGAAAATTCCGGGATTTTCCTGGAAAAAGTTGAATTATTTTTGGAAAAACCCAAAAATTTTCCGGAAAAACCAAATATTTTCTGAAAAAATTTGAATTTGTTTCTAAAAATAGCCCAATTTTGCCAAAAATACCTCAATTTTTTCTGGACCGTCATTTTCTGGAGCACACCGACCATGGTGGTCGGGAACCCGCCAGTATCCCCTACTCTCAACGTTCCAAATTCAGTAACAGAGAAGATAATGATCTTAACGATCTCAGTGTGGTTAATCTTTCCAGTCACATGTCAATGAATGATGAACTATCTGTACTCCAGAAAAGACTTTCAGTTTGTTCAAATGTCATCCGCAACAAAGTTCAAACATTTGCTGACACTGAAGAATAATTCCACCGATTACGATTGAAGCCATTATGGACCCGATATCGTGCCACTGCCAGCGCAAATTCAAACTAATGACAAAAACCCTAAATGGACACATCCATTTAGACTTAATCCTAAACTGAAAGAATGTATCAACATCTTTCGCAAACAGGTTAAAAGTGAAATTCGTTCTAAGAACTCGAGAACAGCATACAATTTGAAATCTACGGAGGAACGTGCGATCAGCAGCCCATGTGACAATTCTGATATTATAATTATATTATATGCCCATCAATGATACGCCGTGTTTTTCACCCATCGAATTCTGATCGCCGGATCACACTGTGTGGTTTTCCGATTCCATATCAGATGGTTAGTCGCAGAACGAGGACGGCACTGGAGAACGTTAATCGAGTCCGACCTGGTTGCCAACCGTTTCTAGCTACGCTTCATTTGGGTAAATAAACACTGTTGGATAACGGGAAATTCGAGTATTGTTTTTAACCACTGTTATATTGATTTCTCGTGTGACAGGTGAATTTCCATAACAGCATATAATAAACAGATCATCATGACTGTAAAGTGATCTGGTTTGTCGTATTCCGTCAAGTTAACTAGGTCAAATCGCTGGATCACAAGAGTCGCCGAATGCGGCGAGTGTGATCCGACGATCTGACCTTGACAACGAGATCACTTTACTGTCATAATAATCTCTATAAACCTGCTTATAAGGGAGGTGTAATCATGGTTCTCAGTAAGCATTAATGTATCAATGAAACCACTCATCAGTTATGCAACTCTGACTACTAAACACACCTAGTAAATGATCCTACTCAGCAGTGTCAAGACGAACTCGACAACTTCATCAATAGTTTGCCAGCAGAAGATAGACAATTCGTCACATCATTACTCATCCAGCGACTAAGACCGAGTAAATTTTATATGCTTCTCAAGATACACAAGCAGAGTGTCTCGGACCATTCTATTCTATCAGGAATAGACACCATGACGAATAAAAGTTCTAAACATGTTCACGACTTTTTGAAACCATTGGTCCGGAGATCCGATAGTTACATACAAGACACAGCAGCAATTCTCAACAAAATATCTGCAGTTGCTCCATTGGATGATAACATGATTTTAGCTATGCTCAATACTAATGTTCATAGCGAAGATGCACTGGAAGCTATAAACAACGGTCACACCAATCCTGACACAATATGTACTTCCAAGGATGCCTTTGTTAAGTTATTTGAGTTTGGATTACTTCACATTTTATTTAAGATAAGAAAGAAGGCTTGTACGCTCGGAAGTTAATAGAGCTAAACTGGAGGTCAGACCGAAATTATTGAGAAATAAACCTAAACAGAAAAGCAGAAAAGTGAACGAGTACCTCTAGTTGTCGCGTATCGTCCCACTTTTGGGGAAATTGCGCCACATTTCGACTGACTTACATAGGATTATATCAGATGACAGGTATTTGAACGCCGTGTTTCTCGAGAAAACGCTCATCGCTACGAGAAAGTAACCTAACTTAAAAAAACTGACACAGACGTGTATCCAGTTGATTATCTTATTCAAATGGTATACCAGAAATTCGTGCGTGTGGAAGGAATAGATGTGGGGCTTATCGTCTCATAAACAATGACTTTCTTATCGTCAAAAATTACTAAGCATTGATCCCGAGGGGTCATTTCCTGCGTATCTGAAGGAATTGTGTATCACATGTCATGCACAAGATACCCGCTAATGCTGTGTATAGGAAACCGAACAGACAGACATTGTGTAAACGCATAAATGGATAACGACAGAACATTCGCGCCAGTGACTTTGGACTCACTGTTGCCGTTTATTTCAATTTACCGAACCACAATGTTAATAACACCAGAGAAAAGCTGTTGGAGGGGGCGGAGGTCCTCCACAGCACGTCTAACCGGAGAATAACGGAGCAGAAACTGATAGACGTATTTGACTGTTGTAATAGGGAAATCAATAGGGACCGTGACTTTATATCTACATTGAGTGATAGAGCTCTCTTGCGTACTATTAGCCTGTCAATCTCCCATTTTGTGTACTTTTGGTTTAGCGCGGCTGTGTTCGTCACGTTGACGTACGTTTCGTTTATGTTTATTAAAGACAGTATAACTTGATAAAGGCGCAATCCGAAAGCTCGTTTGAAGATAAAATGGATGAGTCTTGTTATACGGCTAGTGATAAAATTCGACATTTGGTAAAGTTATATCTCCTGAAATTATTAGACGAGAGAGGAAGGTCCAATTAAGAAGAAGTATGTAATAGCTAAGAAACACCTATGACATCAGTCGAAAATAAAGCAAAGTTTCCTTTCGTTACTTTTGATAAACGAAAACAGCAGACAGGCCTCGGAACAATCTGTTGTTTCGTTTATTAAAAGTTACAAAAGGAAACTTGGTTTCATATGGCAAGCTAATTGAAACCATTTGTTTAGCGAATGTGTTTTTTACATTAATTTGCAAATTTTCATTCTCCCCGGGAAAATAATAAGAAAATCGCACCTCCTAGACTGATAGGTATCACAGTACTAAATAGTTTCCCATATGTGACCATTATAACGTTCAGGTGAAAAAATATTAGATCGCATCACTTTAATTGTGGTATTCAAATATCTTTGTCAAAAATAGCCCTTCAGACAATTTTTCTGACCCCCATGCAACAAATAAGATAGAAAAACGGACAGTAAGGGAAGTACTAGTCACGTGCACATATTTTTCAGGGAATTCCCAACAGAAATACACCAATAGTCATTTATATTTTTGTCATTTGATCTTTATGTGGAATATTAAACAATAATGCAAGATGTCAGTAGAATGATTCAAACGTTTGTTGAAACAATATATTTTTTCTACTTAATTTCAGAGATTGTATCATTTCCGAGTGCAACATTTCGAGGCGCGTAACTCTAATTCAAATATTTAGTACAGTAATATCTATATATCAGTGGAAAGGATAGTGTATGTGTGATATGCCACGATGCGCACACTGTTAATATATTGACAGAAAAAATGTTACAGAACATCAAAAAGATGGTGAAAGCATCGTTTTCTGTTTTTTTTTAAAAATTGGTTTAAACAGAGAATAATACTCAAACATTAAAAATGATTGGAGAACAAACTGTAAAAAGCAAACTTCTATATTTTGGTACTACTCTACGCGAAAATGCCTGAAGTTTGTGAAATGACATGCACATCGATAATACAAATTCGTTAACATTTGGACACTTCGATTTTTGTATGGAATTCCCATACCATAGGTGTTAAATATACTGATAACTTTTGAATATTAAGAGGACATAACTTTCATGTAAGTCTCTTCCAATGACGAAAATTGACAGCCATGGTTTCCATTACAGGCGTTATGGCTGTCATCTGGAGTTTGATACTTCTTTGCACTGTTCATGATTCACCAACAGATGACCCTAAAATGAGTTTGTCCGAACGTCTGCTGTTTTTGAACGAAAGAACAAATGTAAAGTCAAGTTCTCGGCAACTGGTATGTGCTAATGATTAACCCTTTGAGACCTAAATTAACTTGACGTTCAAACGTCACTGGGAATTCAGTTTCTTCAACGTTTTTCTAAATGCGACGTCAAACGTCGGAAAGTACAAATAACAAGATATGTTTTCACATTAGTGATTATCTGGTTTAGGGCTAGATTATTTTTGGTGGTCTGAATTTGTTATTCAAAGACTTGATTTATTACAAATTATTGGAGACTGCTCACAGGCACTTTCCAATAATTTCTAATAAAACAAATTTATAGTGCACATCCACGCAGTGGCATGTGCGCACATAGGTAATCCAGGTACGTATCCATGATTTTATATTTTTTTCTATATACCATGCAACAGAGTTTGGGGTGCCATCTGGCGGCGTGGCTCTCCCACTGGCAAAGAATCCAGAATCATTGTAACGGATATTTAATTGTTTTTGGCTTTTCAAATGACATCATGTAAAATATATTGTCACAGACTGCTGGAAACTATGAGAAATAATTAAGTAATGAAGTGACTTTCGAAGTTAGGTAGTTGTTGGCGAGTTAGGTCACAGGAGTCTGGAACCTGACATACAGGCATACAATATGATATATACATATACAACCGAGCGAAGCGAGGATGGGTGCAACGCACGCTCGACTGGTCATATCACATTCACGCCTCGCATTACGATTCAAATCAACTTACCACTTATTTTTCTCTTCACACTTACTCACAAATAATTTATCTATCTAATGGCTGAAAAGTTGGATTCACAATTCTCAATTACAGACTTTATTACACGATTTTCCTCCAAAAAATGGCGCAATTTAAATCTGCCGCGACACCATGTCACCCTTCGCGGAAGCTGAAGTAAACAGTCGACAGTTTTACTTAACGGGATCAACAAAGCGAAACGAAACGGTTTACCGTATGACGAAATCCCCGTGAAATTTGAATCGCTGTAACGTGTCCAAAGCTATATTTGACGGCGGGAGCCGATAAAGTGTTCATTAGCTCTTATGAATCGCGGAGAACTGCAGCATGTCAAGTTTTCAAGACGTTAACCTTCTGCTGCTGCTGTAAGTAATAATAGAATATTGATACTTTTCGGAACGCAACTGAAAATCTGGTTACCTTTCACGTTTTACAAGGAATATTCGCCTTTATTAACAAATACACCTCCCATAGTTTGAGTCCTAACACAAGAATCTGTAGCTTGTCATGTGAGCCATATATAAGACCCTCTAGAGGATATTATATGGCCCATAGGACAAGTTTCTGAATCGTGTGGTCCTAACTGGAAAGAGATAGACCACATTTTTCCAGTAGTATCTCATAAGTTATATTTTGGCGTGTTGATAGTTTTGTAATTTGGACCTAAAGCATAGCTCATGCCACGATATAACAACAAGTGTGCCGAACCTTTTATTATAAAGACACATAGGCTATAGATATTTTGGGACCAAATTAAAAAAATGTACAAATCCTGTAGCATTGTGTCGTATGTTATTCCATTATTCCATAAACATTTTTCGGGTTATCATGTGCAAATCAAATGTGGAATAACCTTTTTTTCAAGCTATGCCTCCACCCCTCCCCCAAAAACTCACAAAATCAAGACCATGTGATTTTATTGTGATTTATTTATAGAAAATAAAAAACTTAAATAAATGCTCATACTACTGTAATACAACACAACACACCAGGGGCGTAGCTGGGATTCTATAATTGGGGACCAAGCCATTTTATTTTTTTTTTTTTGTGGGGGGGGGGGGGGGGTGCATACCATGCATGCTATTTGTAAAGTTGTTGTGGGGTTTCGGGGGTCCTTGCCTAGTCCTAGCTAGGACTCTCCCGCTGTTACCCCTCCTCCCACTTCCCTTCATGTTAGTGGGAGGAGGGGGGTAACGACCAGAGGGTCCTAGTTAGAACAAGGATGTGGGGGGAGGGGGTGACGACCAGAGGGTCCTAGTTTGGACAAGGCCTCCCCCGAGAAAATTTTGCAAAATTTATTGCTCCAAGATCGAGTCTGGCAATTGTAGCATGTGTAGCCCTATACAGGAGAGTATTTTTGGGCTCTTAAGTTGTTTGAAACTTGTGTTGTTTTTTTTTGCCCCTCTGTCCCCAGCGTGATTCCATAAGTCATGATCGAAGCGTGTAATGCCGATGTGGGTGTAGGTATGGAAGAATGCCCCCCCCCCCCCACACACACTGATGGAGTCCGAGGGCACCGCCCTAACAAATTTTGAAAAATTTGATGGCCTAAGACCGATTCTAGAGCCCCACTTGCAAAGGGATGGCGCAAGGGGGGGGGGGGAGAGGGCTACCCCCCCCCCCTCTTCGGGGAGGTCTTCCCCCCATCCCATCGGGGACATTTGGTAAGTTCGTCGGGAAGGGCTTCTCACTGCAAGCTTGTTTAATGTTTTCACAAGGGTGGCGAAAAACTCTTCTTGTTTCAAGTGACAACATTTTGGAAAATTTTAATGCCTTTATTTTGAGAGGTTATGGCGAGCCGCGACCATAATTCTATTTCTTTGGGTGAGGAAATAACGCTTTTCAAAGGCTATTTTTTTAATTTCTTACACCAGGTCGAAAATTTTCAAATAAGACTATGAAAAGCACCATTTCCTCGCTCAGAGAAATTGAACCCTGTCGGTGAATTTAATTCCCCCTCCCCCGGGGATTTCTGGTGCCACCCGCAAGCTGCCTATCAGACATTGTAATTAGAGGAAATCTGTCACTTTTTGGGGGAGTGCCTGACGGAATTTGGTCGAAAACTTTTATGTGATAAAAGTCTAAAGTTGCATTGTGAAAATCAAATTCATGGGACAGTTTTCCTTATTTTTTGCAACCCAAACTTTCCCGAAAACATATGAAACTAACAGAAAAATACGATTTTTCTCAAACTGGTTGGTGGGGGGGGGGGGGGGGGGGGGACGGAGTTAAAATGTATGCGTTTGAAAATTATTTCTGGCAATTAGAACACCGAAATGGACCATGAGGTGACCATTCAGTCTCCAAATGTTCTCCCACAACAACTCAATTCAGCCAGCGTCATTCACAAAAATATGGAGCTTAGAATCCATGCGAAAATGAGATAATGATGCCCCCCCCCATCCAGAGAGAGAAAAAAAAACATTGTAACCTTGACTCTCATGGGAAAAATCACTTGAAGGCCATATTGAGCGAAAAATTGTTGGAGGTCGGTTTGGGTGAAAATGTTGGCGGCAGGTTTCGGTAAAACTGTGGGGGCAGGTTTGTGTCAGGTGGAAGCTGATTTGGGCGAAAATGTTGCGTGTTTGGGCATCGTCCCCAACATTTGACCTGGGCACAGAGAACATGTCCCATATTTATATGCTTACATTAATTGTAGTGCCGATAATGATAAACCATTTTTATTTTAACACTGTAAGTTGATGTCAAATCAAACGCAGCAATTTCAACAAATGCATAAATCAGTTTTAAAGCTCTCTTCGGCCCGTTTCCAATTCCCACTTATTCGACAAGTTTACTTGCATTTTCGCGTTGGGTTACATGGTGTCGCGGCAAATTTAAATTCCGTCATTTTTTGGCGGAAACTCGTGTAATAAAGTATGTAATCGAGAATTATGAATCCAACCATTCAGCCATTAGATAGATAAATCATTTGTGAGTAAGTGTGAAGAGAACAAGAGGCCCCAGGGGGCCTGAGGGCGCTCACCTGACATGGTAGCCTAAATATCAACCCAGAGAATTGATTTCAACAAGTTGTATCTGCTCCTCCTAAGAAAAGCTTGTACCAAATATCCAAAGATTCTGACCAGTGGATCTAAAAAAAAAGATTGTTAAAGAATATTCCTCATATTGAATCCCACAGGGAGCCCATATATGAACCCAGGGACTAGGCTTTAACAAACTTGAATATCACCCCCTAAGGATGCTGCACACCAAATATCAAAACATTCCGACTGCTGGATCTGAAGAAGATTTTTAAAGAAAATTCCTCATTTTGAACTAAGTTATCATTCGGGCTCCCACAGTGAGCCCAAATATGGACCTAGGGACATGGCTTGAACAAACTTGAATCTCACCCCCCTAAGGATGCTGCATACCAAATATCAAAACATTCCGACTGCTGGATCTGAAGAAAATTTTTAAAGAAAATTCCTCATTTTGAACTAAGTTATAATTCGGGCTACCACAGTGAGCCCAAATATGAACCCAGGGACTTGGCTTGAACAAACTTGAATCTCACCCCCTAAGCATGGTGCATACCCAATATCAAAAGATTCTGCCTGTTGGATCTTGAGAAGAAGATTTTCAAAGAAATTTGCCTGGAATGCACTAAGTTCAAATTTGGGCTCCTATACTGAGTCCAAATATAAACCCAGGGAGCCGATTTGAACAACTTGAATCAGATCCACCCCACAATGTTGCATATCAAATGTCAAAAGATTCTGCCTGCTAGATCTGGAGAAGAAGATTTTTTAAAGAAATTTGCCTGAAATGCACAAAGTTCGAATTCGGACTTCTATAGTGAGCCCAAATATGAATCCAGGGAGCCGATTTGAACAAACTTGAATCAGATCCACCCCACAATGTTGCATACCAAATATTAAAAGATTCTGCCTGCTGGATCTGGAGAAGAAGATTTTTGAAGAAATTTGCCTGAAATGCACTAAGTTCGAATTCGAGCTTCTTTTGTGAGCCCAAATATGAATCTAGGGAGACGATTTGAACAAACTTGAATCAGATCCACCCCACAATGTTGCATACAAAATATCAAAAGATTCTGCCTGCTGGATCTGGAGAAGAAGATTTTGTATTATCGAATTGTATGCCTGTGTGTCAAGTTCCAGACTCCTGTGCTTGCAGTAAAATTTGACAGAAACAGACATGCACGCGAACAGCGATATTCATTTATTTTCTAGATTTTTCTTCACAAGTTCAATGGCTCCAGTCTATGAACTATTTTTTACCAGTGATACAATACAATGTCAGTTTAAGACTGTCAGAATTACAGTGTAGCCGCCAGCCAATTTTGTGATTCGACGTGTTCTCCTAAAGGCTAAATATCAGAACCACTCAGGACTACCATTTGAGGGCCAAAATAAGTAAAAAATTTTGTTTATTTTGAAAATTCTCACCTCTGATATTCCTTCAATTCAAATGAAATATACACAAAATGTACATCAAAATGAAGGCTGGGATGTATAGAACACGAAACACATGTGTAATCAACTCATAGAGTCGACTGTAGGCACCAGTGGTTCCTGGAAGTCTGCTGCCGTATTCGCACCAGAACTGATAATTTAATAATATTTTACGAAAACAACTTGTGGCCAAATGTGCTTTACATATCCAAGAACAATGCTAGGGGATAAAAATTCTTCAAAACACGGCGACAGAGCTGCATTGGGGAAAATTCCAAAGCCTTTGCTTTTGTTTACGTATGAGTATACTTTCGATTTCAGGTCGACGTCATCGGACAGAAAAAGCATGTAAAAACAACGCCGTCTAAAATCAAATAATGAAAAAGATCGCCTTCATACAGTATACTGTTATTAGATAGAGATTGCACAGTTGCCATATTCAATGCAAGGTATCATGATACCTGTTGAAATTTCTTAGAATTACGATTTTGTTTTTCGATGGAAATTCGTGGTAAAGAGTGATTTGCGCATGTCTGTCGAGCATGGAAACCATCTTCAATACAAAATGCAGACAGTGTTGTCCTTTTCCAAAATGCAGTCCTATCGCTGTATTCGAAAGTGTTTTGAATGCCTAGCTTTGTTCTTGGATATATGAAGCACATTTGGCCACAAGTTGTTCTGATGAAATATTATTTTATTACCCGTTCTGGTGCGAATACGGTAGCAGACTTCCAGGAACCAGTGGTGCCTACAGTCGACTCTATGAGTTGATTACATATGTGTTTCGTGTTCTATACATCCCAACCTTCATTTTGATGTATAATTTGTGTATATTTAATCTGAATTTAAGGAATATGAGAGGTGAGAATTTCAAAATAAACAAAATTCCATTACTTATATACGCCCTTAAATTGCACTTCCTCTGTGTTTTGGTAAATAAGCCAGTTTACACTTTCGACTGCGCAAATCCGGAAATAAGAGTAAATGGGATGAACAAATCCGCGTGTACGCGCATAACGTGTTCGAGTGACATTTTGTACAAATATATCCCCAGCTGGCGTCCCGTTGTATTCCGATGATTCTGTACGTTTTTCCAATTCATTAGTCTGTGTGAAACACACAGACTATTGTTTTTGCACGGTTTCTTTTTCTTCTTCTTCTTCTTCTTCTTCTTCTTCTTCTTCTTCTTCTTCTTCTTCTTCTTCTTCTTCTCCTGGTCTTCTGTCTTCTCATCACTTTTTGTCCGCAAGACAACTCAAAAACGAATTGCCCTATCTTAGACAGTCACAAGTTCACGGCCACCTATGTATTTCAGATTCCTGGGATATTAGTGGTGTCTGTAGGAGTGTTTTGAAAGTGGGTCACGCCCATATCTCAGGTATGGTATGACGTATGGACCTGGGACCAACACCAAATGAGTCGACACTCGATGGAGATTCAAAATATGGGTCAAGGTCACGGAGGTCACCTAGGGGTCATTAAGTGCATTTTCATAATTGCTAGAAATCACATTTTTTGACCCCCTAAAGCATTCCTGACGTACACACATGCATTTTGACTTAAAAAGTGGGCGTGGCCAAAAGTTTTGAAAAGTGGGTCACGCTCAAATCTCACGCATGGTATGACGTATGGACCTGGGACCAACACCAAATGAGTCGACACTCGATGGAGATTCAAAATATGGGTCAAGGTCACGGAGGTCGCCAAGGGGCATTAAGTGCATTTTTCATAATTGCTAGAAATCACATTTTTTGACCCCCTAAAGCATTCCTGACGTACACACATGCATTTTGACGTAAAAAAAGTGGGCGTGGCCAAGATTTTTGAAAGTGGGTCACGCTCATATCTCAAGCATGGTATGACATATGGACCTGGGACCAACACCAAATGAGTCGATACTCGATGGAGATTCAAAATATGGGTCAAGGTCACGGAGGTCACCTGGGGGGGGGAGGGGGGTCATTAAGTGCATTTTTCATAATTGCTGGAAATCACATTTTTTGACCCCCTAAAGCATTCCTGACGTACACACATGCATTTTGACATAAAAAGTGGGCGTGGCCAAAATTTTTAAAAGTGAGTCACACTCATATCTCAAGCATGGTATGATGAATGGACCTGGGACTAACACCAAATGAGTCGACACTTGATTGAGATTCAAAATATGGGTCAAGGTCACGAACGTCACCTAGGGGTCATTGAGTGCATTTTTCATAATTGCTGGAAATCACATTTTTGACCCCCTAAAGCATTACTGACGTACACACATGCATTTTGATGTAAAAAAGTGGGCGTGGCCAAAACTTTTGTAAATGGGTCACACTCATATCTTAAGCATGGTATGATGAATGGACCTGGGACTAACACCAAATGAGTCGACACTTGATGGAGATTGAAAATATGGGTCAAGGTCACGGAGGTCGCCAAGGGGGCATTAAGTGCATTTTTCATAATTGCTAGAAATCACATTTTTGACCCCCTAAAGCATTCCTGACGTACACACATGCATTTTGACGTAAAAAAGTGGGCGTGGCCAAGATTTTTGAAAGTGGGTCACGCTCATATCTCAAGCATGGTATGACATATGGATCTGGGACCAACACCAAATGAGTCGATACTCGATGGAGATTCAAAATATGGGTCAAGGTCACGGAGGTCACCTAGGGGGGTCATTAAGTGCATTTTTCATAATTGCTGGAAATCACATTTTTTGACCCCCTAAAGCATTCCTGACGTACACACATGCATTTTGACATAAAAAGTGGGCGTGGCCAAAATTTTTAAAAGTGGGTCACACTCATATCTCAAGCATGGTATGATGAATGGACCTGGGACTAACACCAAATGAGTCGACACTTGATTGAGATTCAAAATATGGGTCAAGGTCACGAACGTCACCAGGGGTCATTGAGTGCATTTTTCATAATTGCTGGAAATCACATTTTTGGACCCCCTAAAGCATTACTGACGTACACACATGTATTTTGATGTGAAAAAGTGGGCGTGGCCAAAATTTTGAAAGTGGGTCACGCTCATATCTCAAGCATGATATGATGAATGGACCTGGGACTAACTCCAAATGAGTCGACACTTGATGGAGATTCAAAATATGGGTCAAGGTCACGGAGGTTACCTAGGGGTCATTGAGTGCATTTTTCATAATTGTTGGAAATCACATTTTTTGACCCCCTAAAGCATTCCTGACGTACAAACATGCATTTTGACGTAAAAAAGTGGGCATGGCCAACATTTTTAAAAGTGGGTCATGGATATATCTCAAGTATGGTGTGATAAATGGACCTGGAACTAACACCAAATGAGTCAAAACTCGATAGAGTTTCAAAATATGGGTCAAGGTCATGGAGGTCACCTAGGGGTCATTGAGTGCATTTTTTGGAATGGCTGGAAATCACATTTTTACCCCCCCCCAAAGCATTCCCGAAGTCCATACATGAATTTTTACGTAAAAAAGTGGGCATGGCCCAAATTTTTGAAGGTGAGTTATTCTCATATCTCAAGCATGGTATGACAAATGGACCTGAAACTAACACCAAATGAGTCAACACTCAATAGAAGTTCAAAATATAGGTCAAGGTCACGGGGGTCCTTGAGAGCGTTTTTCAGAATTAATGGAAATCACATTTTCTGAGCCTCCTAATGCATTCCAGAAGTTTTTTTTTAATAATTTTTAATTTCAGCAGATATGTACAAACATCGTTTTTTACAAAGTTTTTCTTTTTGACAAACAATATAATATATATATATGAATAAATGTACATAAAATAATACACAATTTCAGGTTTCTCTGATGAGATCTGGGTGTTTTGAGGAGATAATACAAGTGTCTGAAAAGAGGGTAATGAACAGTGTGTACTGTCGTGACCAAAAGGTCTTAAAAATATAGGGGAAGGATTTGACCTAAGAGGGGATATTAACGAGAACCGTGGGTTCGACTAGGCTCCCCTCCGTCTCATTTAGAGGAAGCTATACCAAGAGGTTTTGTAGTTGAATACATCTCTCTTGAATGCACTTTGCCTGTTTTGACGAATATTTAGGAACGGACATTAATTCTAACGTACGGTATACCTTTATCTGCTCTAGGACGCTTTTGAAGACAGGTGTACACCCCCTCACCTTGCAAGAATAAATGATTTTTTTGAAAAGCAGTACACACAGATTAGCGGCTGCTGACGGTACTTCCTGGTTTGGGAAACCTAGAAGCACATATTGTGGCGTAAGCGGGAGGGACAGAGCACAATTAATTCACAATTTATCTTGAAGGTTCACGAGTATCGTCTTGGAATGACTGCATTCGAAAAACAGATGCAAAATGGTTTCTTTTGTATTGCTACAGAAGGTACATAGTTCCGTTTCAGACAGTTTACTTTTAAGCAGTTTGGAGTTGGTATAAATCGATCTGTGCAATATTTTGTATTGGAGGCTTTGAAGGTAGGGGTCATCACTAATAGTAAAAGAATTCTTGTATATCGACTCCCAGTCTGACGGTTGGAGGTCGATACCCAAGGATTCTTCCCACTTTTTCTGGGATTCATAAGGTCTCGAAGCAGCTAACTTTAAAAAGATGGGGTAGAAAGTTTAGCACGTTTTCTTCGACATATTCAATAATTCAACGTATTCCTTTCTTATGGTTGGGATTCTACGTGTCTCCTTTATTGCTTCTTTCCACGACTTTGGTATTGCATTAATCACTCCTTGGTAAATTGTGAAGGGCGTCTCGAGGTTGTATTTCCTTGAAAAAAGAGGGAAGCTTAAAAAGCCTCCTTGCTCACATAAGAGATCGTTGATAAAAAAGATATCCTTTCTACACCATTTTTTAAGGAAATAGGGTTGGTAATTGATTTGTATTTTTACATTATAAAATAATGGTTCACACAGAATATCTTCAGGGGCTGAGGTAGCATTTGTATCTAGTATGGACCATATGTGTACTACATTCTTCCAAAAGGTATTTAATTTTTCTCTAACCTTTAGAAGTCCTTCCTTGTGTAAATACCAAATTTTGTAGGCGCCTTGATCTTCAAAATCGTCTAAAACCAAAGTTTTCCAGGGTGCCAGTGTGCCTGGGTCTAAAAGCCTTTTTATCCAGCTAACTTTTAGAGAGTAGCTGTACGTTTTTATATCCGGGAATTTAAGTCCTCCATATTCTATCAGATTGATTAATGTGCGGCTTTTCACTTTTTCGTTTTTGCCCTACCAAAGGAACTTGTAAAATAGAGTCTGTAGTCTGCATATAATATTTTCAGGTGGATCTGGGAGAACTGTCAAGCAGTGTATTAGCATTGGGAAAGCAAGGGTTTTAATAACTACCGTTTCGCCAATAAGTGTCAGATTTCTGAATGAACAGTCACTAAGAAGTTTTTCAATTTTTCCCATCTGATTAAGGTAGTTATTAACAATGTAATTCTCGCTAAACAAATTATATTCGATTCCTAAAATTTTAAGGGCGTTGTTGTGATTCCATTTAACATTTTGTTGTGTAGGGGTTTCGTCACCACAACCCCGTTTTGCCCCAATCCATATCACCTCGGTTTTATCAAAGTTTACCTTTAATCCAGAAATTTTTGAAAACGAGTTCACTGTTTCAAGAGCTATGTCTAATGAGTGTCCGTCGTCGCTCAGAAAGAGGGTGGAGTCGTCCGCGTATTGGCTAATCAAATATTCGGAGTTGTTTATTTTAATACCATTTATGTCCGGATTATATTTTAGTGCTGCGCTCAGAATTTCCGCACAGAGTATAAACAAGTAAGGGGAAAGTGGATCTCCCTGCCTCACACCTCGCCCCAACATTACTTTTTCAGAACAATGCCCATTATTTAGAATATAACTGTAAATATTGTTATAGAATGTTTAAACCCATCTGATGATCGAAGGACCAAAGTTTAAAAAACGTAAGGTTTTCAAAATAAAGGACCACTCCAAGGAATCAAAAGCTTTCTCGAAATCCAGTAATGTTAAAATTCCTGGAATATTTTGTTCCTCACATTTTTCAAGTTGGTCAAAGATTAATCGGGTTGATTCTCCAATATATCTCCCCTTTACAAAGCCAAGTTGTGTTTCAGATATTAATTGTTGTAGGACCGTTTTGATGCGATTGGCTATAGCAGCAGAACCGATCTTAAAATCTGCGTTTATAAGGGATATTGGTCTCCAGTTTTTCAAAAACATTTTCGGTTTGTTTTGTTTCGGTATACATGTTGTGATACCAGTTCGTTGGGTGGTTGAAAGTTCTTTTGCAGAATAACCAAAGTTCAAGGAGTTGATTAAATACATACTTATGTCACTCCAGAAGAATTTGTAAAATTCGGCTGTAAAGCCATCTGAGCCTGGAGATTTGTTATTAGTCATTTGTTTTAGGGAGCTTGAGCATTCTGCCTTAGTGAGTGGGCGTTCAAAGGAATTTTTTTCATCTTCTTCTAAGAAGTTTAGAAATGGGTTTTCAACATTAAAGAATGTGTTTTCGACTTGTTTAAGTTTGTGAGCAGATGTAATTTTTGAGGCATACAGGTTTTGGTAAAAGGTTTTCTGTTCAGATATTATTTCCTGCAAGTCACTTGTTTCTGTACTATCAGATTTTATTATTTTGGGAATCATTTTTTCGGTATAATGTCTTTTTTCCAGATTACAGAAGTATTTTGTAGCTTTCTCCCCTCCACTTTCCATTTATCTTTGGATCGAAGAATTATCCCCTGTACCTTCTTGTCTCTAATTGACTTTAGTTCTGTTTCAAGAGAATCGATTTCTTCGGTAACAGATAAGTCGCCCTTGTCGAGATTCTCGTTCAAGATTCTTAGTGTCTGTTCGATTTCAGATTCCCGTTTGTTGGACAGTCGTTTTAAGTTTGCGGAATAAGAGATAGTTTTCCCTCTTATCATGAGTTTCAAAGTCTCCCAGAACAGCTGATCGTCGATTGTTAGTCTATTATTATTATTATTATTATTATTATTATTATTATTATTATTATTATTATTATTATTATTATTATTTTCGGCTGTGATAGTAGCATTACTGGTAGTGACAGCTGTTGTACTGTACTGGTCAATTGTTTCTGCTATAGTCCGTTTTACTACATTTATGTATTCTTGGTCATTAAGAAGGCTGTTATTGAACTTCCAAAAACCTCTCCCCCGGGGCTGGTTAAAGAAGAATAGGCCGATACTTATAGGGTTATGGTCAGATTTATATCGAATTTGGATGTCTGTCATTTGGAAAAATATGTGCAAATCACTTGACATAAGAAAGTAGTCCAGTCTAGCCATTTTGCTTCCAGGGCCCCTCCAAGTATAGCGTCTAGATTCGGGATTTTCTATCCTCCATACATCATGTAAATTTAATTTTTGCATACACTGTAAAATTTTCTCATTTGCTTTGACATTATTTCTGTGCCTATAGTTTATTGTATCCATGTCATAGTTCTGGGGAACATTCCAGTCTCCTCCTATTAAAACTGAGGAGTTACCCATTTCTTCTATTTTAGAGAATACATTTTCATAGAAGCCCGGGTTGTCATCATTTGGTCCATATACAACCGATATTGTTAATCTTTGTTCTTGTATAGTTATATCGAGTACAATATAATTACCTCTGGGGTCTACAATCGACTTGTTTATTGAATATCCGAACGGATTTTTGAACAGAATTGCTGTTCCTCTACTTGAGCTTGAGTAAGAGCAAAAGACCGCTTCATATCCCCACTCGTTTTTCCATATCTGTTCAACCTAGGGACAAGAATGAGTGTCAACAAGGAGAGTGATATCAAATTTATTTCTGCAACGTTCGAAGATGTCCCGCCGTTTGATAGGATCAGAGGAGAGACCTCGACAATTCACACTGCCAACTGTGATTTTAGCCATGTTGAAATTTCAGAAGACTAATCTCGCCATAACACCCATCAGCACATGTTGTACGGAAACAAAAAATTAACTGAAAACAATAGCAGAATAAATGTACATATCTGAGAAGGTTTGGGCTTTTTTGGTAACAATAACAAATTTTCTAACAATAACATGTTTTCCGGGTATCGGATTCACCAGCTCGAAAGCTCCCTAATTTCTTTAATGAATAACCAGCATTAATTTGCTTCTAAGAAGTAGTCGAAATAAACAGGTGCCAACACCACACAACCTCCATAATTGCACCTCACAGAACTGCATTTTTTGGTTTTGATTTAGCTATGATACTAAACGGGCTAAAAAGAATCATTAGCACTCCCAAAGACCCGGCAATTTGACGGTTGGCAAATTGCCAAAACTTCTAAAAAGCCAATGATTCATTCCAGCCAGTTATATTAATAGATCGGAAAGACAATTTCAGAAAATACACCTCAAAACCTCCATAGTATTGGCTCCTGGTTTACATTTGTAATAAAGCATGCATTCTCGGAAACGGATGTGGACTGGCAAGCGTGACAGATTATGAGTACAATGTATAGTGAGTGAAAAGAAGGGATGAGTGACCTGGCAATACGAGCGAACGAACGAACAAATAAACGAAGCGACGAATAAATGGACGAATGGGTGAATGGGCGAATGAGCGAACGAACGAATGGATGAATTCGATTGGGGCTTGTCCAGACAATATTTTCAAAGTGCAACCTCGTTGCACGTTGCTGCACGTTGAAAAAACTGACTGGTCACGATTCTGGGAAAGAAATGAAGCCCCCTAGGTTTCAAGGGTTAAACCCCCTCACGGATATGTGTTTGAGGGAAACTTCTAGGAAAGCAGCACACAATCTTATATAGTTGCAATGTGAGTGCTTGGTGAAATCATAGGTCCGACAAGTGATCGTCTATCATGTACTTTGATATTCTAGGATCAGAGAGCTCCTTCCAGCTGTGGACACATATTCAAATTTGCCAGGGCTGCGTCATTTGTTCGAGAAAATGAATGAATGAATGAATGAATGAATGAATGAATGAATGAATGAATGAATGAATGAATGAATGAATCCAATTGACCATAAGATCATTCAGGCATTCCCTCAGTCAGGTCATCGATTAATCAGTTCAAGCCATCAATACATGGATTACTCAATTATTTCTAATCTTATCGGGGTTTTGAACTTGAAAGCGAACACAAAAGGGTGTATTTTGCGAAAGCCCTGTGAGAGGACAGCGGTCCATACACATATTACGTATGTGAATATGTAAATGAGGTTGTCTTATTCCTTCGAACACTGGTGGTATCTTCCATCCTAGGTCAATGGCAGCAGTTATTAGAATCCATATTTATTCTTTGGGGGTAGACTAACCAATATATTCAGGTTATAATGTAACATGTTCCTCGGCTGGAAAGGAGGCCTCTCTTTTTCAAAGGGCCAAAGACCCTCACAGGTATGTGGTTGAGAGAAACTGCTATGAAAGCGGCAATCACTTTTATATGACAGCAAATGAATGCTTGGTGAAATCAAAGGCCTGACAATTAATCGTCCACATGACCCTTGGTATTTAAGGGTCAAAGAGCTCCTTCCAGCTATTGTCACGCATTCAATTTGCAAAGGCGGCGTCATTTTATGGAACAAGAACGTAACTGTGGTGAATGAATGAATGAATGAATGAATGAATGAATGAATGAATGAATGAATGAATGAATGAATGAATGAATGAATAATAACGAAATCTAATCGACCATAAATTTACGCAAGCATTCCTTCAATCAATCCATCGATTTGTCAGTTCAAATCAGTGCATGGATTACCTGATTATTTTTAATCTTATTGGGGTTTGGATCTTTAAAATGCATACAAAGAAAGTATTCTGCAGAAGCCCTGTATGAGAACAGAGGTCCATGCACGTATGCATGTATGCGAATAATTAAATAAATGAAGTAATCTTATCCCTTTGAACACTGGTAGTATTTTACATGTCAGTTCAATGGCAGCAAATAGAAGCGTCCATTTTTGTTTTTGAAAGAGGGGGGGGGGGGGGGGGGGTAAACCAATTAATATTTTCAAAACGAGCAGCGATAAGACTGCACGCTTTGAACATCAATTGGTCCACCCACAACATTAATTTTTCAGGCATCCTACTCTTTCAAATTATAAAGTGACATGTTCCTGGGCTGAAAAAACGGCCTCTCGGTTTCTAAGAGTTAAAGACCCTCATGGGTATGTGGTTGAGAAAAACTGCCAGTAAGGCGACAAACAATGAGATATAGCGGTAAATGGGTGTTTTGTGAAACCATAGGCCTTACTACTCATCGTCATCCTGTACCTTTCAGCTACAGTCAAATAACTGTTTGATGTCACGGAGAGACAAACTGAATGAATAGTGTTTTGACAGTCTACATGCTATATTCAAAATATAATAAGAAAAAGTTTTCAGATTCTGAAACACTATCCCCATTTACCCCAATACCACACCCCCATCCCCAGAATGTAACTGTGGTGCCCTTTGAAAGAATGAATGAATGAATGAACCAATTAATTATTGCATTAGTTAATTAATCAACCAGTCAATCAATCAATTTGTTAACATTAACCCAGGACTGAAACTAAAACAAACATATACAGATGGTGGTCATTTAATGTATTAAAAATATATATTAACGACTGAAAAAAAAAGAAAAAGAGAAGAGTTATCTCAAATAACGTTTTGATGTCTTTAGGAGACGTTCCAGAAGTTCATACATGCATTTTTGCTTGAAAAAAGTGGATGTGGGCAAAATTCTTGAGAGTGGGTCACACTCATATCTCAAGGATGGTATGACACATAGACATGGGACCAACACCAAATGAGTCAACACTCATAGAGGTTCACAATATGAACAAGGTCACTGATGTCGCCCAGGGATAACTGAGTGCATTTTTTAGTATTGCTGGAAATCACATTTTTGGACACCTAATTCACTCTCTTGACAAGCCTTTTGAATGCTGTGCACATATATGCCTTTTCTGGTTTCTTAGAAGAATTGTTCTGATTCATTTATGAATATCTGTAAATACTGTTTACGAAAATCCCTTCCTGATTTGTTTAAAAATATGTTATTCCCGAAAATAACCCTCCATAAATTCTCTTTCTATATTGTTTTTTCCCGATAGATATTTTAACCCTCTTCTTACAAGCTTGAATTTACTGGATGCAGTAAATTCTATTTCTCTAGTATTAACATTATTTCCTATTTCAATGATTTTTGTAGCATGACTTACTACATCAGACTACATAAGCTGTATTACCCACGTTGCTCCCTTTTGACCTCAAAATTCCGAGCAAAGTGAAATTTTGGAAAAACTGGTCAATTTTCACATGCGATTTCTCAGCTCTGCGGCCACATTTTTTCAAAACGTTTCCGATGAGAAGTTGGGGCATTCATCCAAGAATAATTTGGCTGTTATATATTCTAGTCAAAGTTTTAACCTTCAACCCGTTTTCGGGGCCTTGAATTCGAGTACCCGTAACTTGTTCATAAAAATGGCTCATTTTTAGTTCAATTTTCTTCCATTTACGAATGGTATATCGAAAAATGATTTACATGTTCGTATTCACAATTATCTGTCGAGCATATATTCTGTTGTACGTTTGGTTGTAAAGTTTAACCAAATGCCCATTCTGTTTGCATAAAGATAGATGCTGTCCAAAAAAACTCACGCTTTTTCAGAAGTTGGCACGATTAAGTGACAATTTACTCCATTCCTAATTGATAGAGTGCTGAATGTTTTCAATGGCTGCATGCAGCAGTCATAGTATGAAAACTTTTGTTTTATATGTGAGTATTAAAAGTTTAACTCTTAGCAGATTTGAGACTCCCATATGGTTAATGTCTGAATAATTGTGATTTTCGTAATATTTGAAAATTCTGTTGACATTCAAATTAACATTTCAAGTCCAAGAAGATTTTCTGTTATAAGGTAGCTGTAAAGTTTAACCCAATCCCTATTTCGGTTGCATAAAGATAGGTGCCGTGGAAAACTCCATTTTTCAGAATTTGGTAAGTTTAAGTCGCAATTTACTCCATTCCTAATCGATTGAGTGCTGAATGTTGTCTATGGGTGCATGCGGCTAGCAAAGTATGACAACTTTTGTTTTACATGTTATTATTAAAAGTTTAATCCTTGGCAGATTTGAGAGTTCCCAAGTGGGTACTGTTGGAATAATTGTTATTTTCGTACAATCAGTCCCTGAATATTGGTAAGCATGCAGTGATCTTTCGGTCCTATATAAAGTTGCAAATAGTTAAAGTTGAACAGTTCATCAGACAGAAATAATGCCAAGCTCTGCCGTTGACAGGTAAATAAAAAATGGAAATTTCATTGCATTGAAAATAAAGTGGCAACGAACCGTTCCCACGGTTTCCACGCGAGGCGTGGTACTTTCCACGCGGTCAGAACACTCGATTTCATGCTCAAATGTCGGCCAGGCTTCGCAGAACAAGTTCTGAAAATTGCAAGTCGCTGCCTTCAGCGGTCTGGTTACAGTTCGTGTATGTCTGAAGTGCTATTTTAATGTCTAATATGCAAATTTTCATTAATCTTTTCCCGCTAAAAAACAACTCCCCGCCGATTTCTTTTCACTTTTAACTTCTGACGATTCTCAAAGGTTTCAAGGTTGCGATGGGATCCCTGGGTGCTGTTCTTAAAGAAGCTACTTCTATTTACAGTCATCTCTCCATCAGTCACATTCTAATGTTACGTTTAAGTGGACCTACCCCAGAGAGGAGGGGGCACTACGAGAGACTGCGCCCACCCCGCCCTCTTCTTTCGCTCCGGCTTGAAAAAAGACCAAATTCAGAAAATTACTTCCTCTCTTCAAAAACGCTATATGTAAGTGAATTCTCCGCGGATTTCCACGAAATAATTTTCACTCAGCATTCACGAATAATTGCTTCATCGGGTGCCTGGAAAGGCGACACGAATTGCGCATTTCGTCAAGTCCAATTCGAAAAGAGCGTATGCGCATGCGCGTGAGGCACCCACGGGCTACGCGCTCGATTGTTGGATTTTTCAGACACAGGTCGAGTTGGGCAGAGCTTCTAGAACAAACGTTGAAAATTTCGAGTCGCTACTCCAAAAACTCTCTCCACAATCTACTGTACATGGAAGGGACTGTATACTTTTTATGACCTGCCGGCAGTCATAACCACCCTTCTAGTTTTATATCATGTTAATAAACGTTTAACCCTTGGCAAATTTGAGACGTCCCTTATGGGTACATCCACGGTGTTTTCATCCAGTCGCAGGACTCAAGAAAGATACTAAACTGCCTTGGATGGTCTGGTTATAATTGACGTATGTCCTTGTTATGCCCACAACGAATAGTCAGGGGGCATATTGTTTTACCCCTGTCTTTCCCTCCATCTTTCTGCATATAGGGTACATTGTTTGTCCGTCTAACCCCTCTTATTAGCTCATCTTGACAAAGTCAAGCTGAGCTAATCTCATCGCTCTCCGTCCGTCGTCCGTCCGCCCGTCGTCCGCCGTGCGTCAACATCATTTTGTGGTCTTCTCCTCCAAAGCCACTGGGCCAATTCATGTGAAAGTTTGTGTGAGTGATGGTTCCAAAGGGGCATTGCATTTTTGTTCAACTCAACATGCCCAGACCCATAGGAAGGGAGTGGGGAAAATGCTCCAAAATATTTTTAAAATCTTCTTCTCAAGAACCAGTTTGTACAATGACTTGATATTTGCTATGGAACTTCCTTTTGGGGTGTAGAACTAAGTTTGTTCAAATGAAGTTCGTGAAGGAATATTTGGCTTTGTGATGGGAGGGGTAATATTTTTGACCACGCCCAAAATTTCTATTTTCTGAACCGATGGTCCGGTATGAACCAAATTTGGTATGTGGTATTATTGGGTCATAAGTACTTGACCCATGCAAAAAAATAATTCCAGCATCCCCATGGGATCCCTGGGAGCTAAAAATAGAAATATTTTCAAACGCCCATATTTCCCAAACCACACGGAACAGAGAGCTGTTATTTGGTATGAAGTATCCTTAGGACCAGTAGAATTGAATGGTGAAAAATTGCCATCGGTTTTGTTAGGGTGTTCTGTAATGGGCATCGAAAAAAGTGCTGAGTCAGCATACTTGCAAAAATTTAAAAAATCTTTTTCTCCAGAACCAATCATCAGAATCTTTTGATATTTGGTATACCGCATTCATAGGGGGGAGGGGGGGGGGGGGGGGTCAGATACAAGTTTGTTGAAATAAAGCTCATTGGTTCATATTTGGGCTCACTACAGGAGTCCGAATTTTTAACATATGGTTATATGGGGAATATTCTTTTAAAATCTTCTTCAGAACCACCAGTCAGAATCTCTTAATGTTTGGTATGCATCATTGTTATGAGGGTCAGATTCAAGGTTGTTCAAACCAAGTCCCTAGGTTGATATTTGGGCTTCCTACAGAAGCCTAAATTTTAACTTTGTTCAATATGAGGGAGGGAGGGGGGGATAAGTTAAATAAATTTTCTTCTTCAGATCCACCAGTGAGAATGCTTTCATATTTGGTATGCAACATCTCGGGGGGGGGGGGGGGGGGGGGGTCAGATTCAAGTTTGTTCAAATCAGATCCCTAGGTATATATTTGGGCTCGCTATGGTAGCCCAAATGTTTACTTAGTGCAATATGAGGAAATTTCTTTAAAAATCTTCTTTTTCAGATCCACCCGTATTTGGTATACAACATCTCTTGGGGGGCCAGATTCCAGTTTGTTCAAGTCGAGTGCCTGGGTTAATATTTGGGCTCCATATGGGAACCTGAAATTTAACTTAGTACAATATGAGGGAATTTCTTCAAAAATCTTCTTCAGATCCACTAGTCAAAATGCTTCCATATTTGGTATACAACATCTCTATGGGGGGGGGGGGGGGGGGGGGGGGGGGTCAGATTCAAGTTTGTTCAAATGGGATCCATAGGTTAATATTTAGCCCAAATTTTAACTTGATGCAATATGAAGAAATTTCTTTAAAATTTCTCTTCTTCAGACCCAACAGTCAGAATGCTTTCATATTTGGTACACAACATCTCTAGGGAAGTCAGATTCAACTGTGTTCAAATCGAGAGCTTGGGTTAATATTTGGGCTCCCTATGGAGCCTGAATTGGCCATTTTGCTGAAGAATTAAAAATTTTGTATTCAGTACCCTCTAGAGGTGTGTAACTAAGATTAATCCACAAAGGTTGTATCAAGGGGCTTCATTGGGGAGCTCTACATTTTACTTTATGATCAACTGAAGAAAAGGCATGATGCCCGTATTATTTTTGTCACTCCTGAAGGACTCAAGAATTGAGAGTGTAGCCTATGGAGATGGCTTGCTCAATGTACTCATTCTTGGACTCTGTTTAAATTGTGTTCTATTCAAGATGAGCACTTCAGGCCCCGTGAGGCCTCTTGTAATTTTCAAGGTGTTACTTTTTTATTTCGCAGGATGTTTCTACATTTTCCAGATGTGTTCATATTGTCAGAATTTTGACTTGCCTCAGTATTTAACAAAACTACTGGTTGTTAAACTTAGTCCATTTTTAGCTCAACTTTGGCGAAGCCAAATTCGAGGTATTGTCATGGCCCGTCGTCCGTCTGTCGCGCCGTACACACGGCTCGGGTATTTATGAACCGATTTTTACAAACTTCTTGGGTACCTTTGTTGTCACTGTGAGACGAGAACAAGTGGGTGGGGTCTGAAATTCAAGATGGCCGCTGGCAGCCATTTTGTACAAAATTGAATGCAATCAGATTTTTGCGCAGAACTTCCATATTAAAGCGCTGATTTGAATAATTTTTGTGTGAATGTTTAGTACCATGGTATGCATCACATATAGTACGGGTTTTTTTCTCGAGCAGAAATTATGCAAATTAAATGAACTTGTTCAAATCAGATCCCCCGAAGATACGTGCCCGTGTGGAAATGCGAGTGTCTTCCTTTAAATACCTATCACAGTTATGAATGAAGGAAATGGAATATTCAAGTGGTGTGATTTTAACTCCCTCAATACTTCAGTGTGTACCCGAAAGCTTTCATTTATTGTAACTTATAGCTGTAAAACGTTTTGTACACGTCTGTCACATTGCCACACTGTACACAAAAGCCAGTCTTGAGATCCAACCAACTTCTTATTTCCAGTATGCCTCGTTTTAAGACTCTAGATGCCGTTCAATGGCTCAGTCAGGAGAGTAGTGACTCACTGGTTACGGCATTGGACTTTAAAATCGAAAGGTCCAGGGTACGTGCCCCACCAAATGCAACTGTGATTTGTCTTAGGTAAGGCACTCGTTCCTGATTACCCCCATTGGGGCACATCGACATTGTGTACTAAGGCGTACTGCACTTAGATCGACCAATGCTCACCCTGCTTGTGTGTAGTTAGTATGCTGTGAATTTTGATAGTTGCTGATCGGCGCTCGGCATATCTATTCAGGTACTCTGGCTAACATCGCCTGTAAAACTGTCCAATATGAGATGAACTTCAACCTCTCTGTTGAAAGTGCTGTTAAACTCCAACAAAAATTGTCAGGCAAATATCTCAAACACAGTTTGTGATAATGTCTCATATGCATACTTTCTATCGCCTTCCTTTTGTCTTGACGATAACTCAAAAACAAATCATCTGTCCTGTGCTGTTTGGCATACTGGTAGCCTGCCACTAGTACTGGCCCAGCTATGTTTTTAGGGAACCTTTGGGTGTGACCTATTGGGTCACAGAGTTTTCTACACCCCCTAATTTCTTTATAACAGAAATGCATCACAAAGAAATAGCTGTTTTATATTTATATACACAAGAGAATAATGTAAACAATCAAATTAGAGAGAAGTTGCTATAGCTGACACACATCTACTCTTGTCAGCTGTTGCGATCAGAATTGAATTCCATCCCAAATCAAGTTGAAAGAAACCCTTTGAGTGGCAAAAAAATTTGTTTATTATACAGCTCTATCTTACAACACTTGATTAATTGTAGTTAAATAAATAACTCTTCACCTTTCATTGCATTTTTTAATTTTTTTTCCCATTCTCAATCATAACCCAAGATCAACAGATCAACAGGGTTCGGGCCGAGTGGTAAGTGGCTTTCTCAAAACACTTATCACAATTATGAATTAATGAAATGGAATATTTAAATGGTATGTATGTCTTTAACCCTCTTCATACTTCACCGCCCTTTCTCAAAACACTTATCACAATTATGAATTAATGAAATGGAATATTTAAATGGCATGTATTCTTTAACCCTCTTCATACTTCACCGCCCTCTTCATACTTCAGAACAAACAACATCGTTTAACTTATGACTGCAGAACCTTTTGCACGCTTCCTGCCATATTGCCGGTCTTTACACAAATGCCATGCTTCAAGATTCCATCATCTTATTTTATGTATGCCTTATTTAGGGCACTAGATGCTCTAAAGAGTAGGTCTTTAAACGAGCTCTTGGGGCTTTTAAGGTTTTTATAGCACTATCCCCAATATAGAGTCTATAACCCTTTATCGGCTCGATAACTCAAATACAAATCGTCCTATCTCTATTCGTTTTGGCATGCTGGTTACCAACAACCAGTTTGCCCTCATCAATGTTTTTCAGCTCGTTTGAGGCCTTGTGTGTGATACAGTAGGCTGATTGCCTCAGAGGCTTCTAAACCATAATAAATATTTGCTATCATCGTCCAAAAATGACAGATCTGTAGTTGGTGGAGCCATTAATTTAAAATGAATGTATACATGGGACTATACCGGCTGAGTTAAAAGTTGCTTGAGGTACAATATATGGTCGAAATGAAAGAGGTCACCAAGGTCATCAAGTGCATATTATTCAGAATGACTGGGAAATGCATTTTATTACACCTTAATGCATTTCTAAAGTTTATGAACGTATTTCATCACTTAAAGTAATGGGCAGAGCCAAAAATGTCCATTTCTGATTCGTGTATCGAACCCTTTGAATGCTGGTCACATATATGCCTTTTCTGGTTTCTTATAAAAAAAATGTTCTGATTCCTGTATTAATACCTGTAAATGCTGTTAACAAAGACCCATTTGTGATTTATTTAAAACATATTTTACTCCAGAAAATAAGCCTCCATAAATTCTCTTTCTGAATAGTTTATTCCTGATACTTTAACCCTTGTCACACAGACTTGGATTTACTGGGTGCAGTAAATTGTGTTTCTCTAATTTATTCAGTCTTTGTTTCTATAGCTATATAGTAATTAATTTGGTACACTGAACACCACAAACGAAAACCATGCTTTTTTCTTTGTGTATTCCAAAACTTTTCAAATGGAACATAACATTTGAACATTTCGGAATACGAGTTATGTAGCATTCACAACCCCAGGCATAAAGACTGCTCATGCTCACCACTATTTGTCCTATTCCCATCCCTAACGGATAAAAGTGATACCCAAATTTACTACACCAGTCTGACCTGTAAATATATAGCTACAGGGTACAGTACTGGAATTAGCAGAATTAATTTACAGTATAACAATTGGGTTTTCTTCCTTAATTTATCCAACATTGACCAACAAGGCCCTGATATCATTCTTTGACAAGCCTGCTGTGAGAGCTTTCCAGAAAATGGTATCAATTCCATGGTTCAATGATGGTTGGTCAGATTACATCATTCAGCTTGGGAAGAAAATGGTTTTGTTGTTACCATTCAACTAATTTAACACTGTGCTACTACTGTAGTTATCATGCAGCTTATGTCTGTCTTTACTCAGGTTTACTGTACTAACCATTACCTTCACTATAGGGTGCCAGCTGAAATAAGTTGAAGGATAACCACAAGAAAACATTCTGAATTTGAAGTATAAAATTACACCCTTACTTCCCATGTACTTGCTATATAAATGAGATAATTTTGCCTCCAAATAGTAGAATTACATGCTTAATTCAATAACGCTCATTTGAATCATAATATTAATCTGGAAAAAAATAATTGTAATACAGATGTTCTGAAATAACCGTTTGAATGTTACTTGGATAATGGCAACAATAACTGGTCCCATACTTTCCGGCCGAAATCACAATCAAATAAAACGCAAAACACATTTTGCAGGTAACCGTGGAAGCGGACAAGCCGGCTGTCTTTTATTTTCACCAAATTTAACAACACAACGAAATAAAGTTAGCTGTTACGTGGCCGTCCAGGAAAAACCATAGATAACCTTTCAAATTATTGTCATTATTATTATTTTTTTTTGGAAAAGAATAAAACTGTGGTAACCTGTTATCCGAAACAAGTGCCACGCGTAACTTATAGTGTCGGATATACACTGTAAAACTCTGCAAGGATACATCTTTCTTGCACATAAAAGATAATCGTAAACCAGATATTAATTGGTAAGTCTAATGCGTTCGCCGAACACGGCTAGAATGATCATTCCGCAGAACTCACATTCAAACCTTAATGATTACCACCGGTGTGGCCATTGGCTGACAACATCACGTGACAGCAAACATGCTCCCTGTGATATTTCTGAATAGGAAACGCCTGAGACATTATTTTTCTGTCTTTACTTCGAATCGCAGAAAAATACATGTCCCTTACTTTCCGGCCGAAATCACAATCAAATAAAACGCAAAACACATTTTGCAGGTAACCGTGTAAGCGGACTAGAAAAAAAAACCCCAAAGAACGGGGAAATCAGAATCGAATGTGTATTGATAAATACGAGCCTATATTAACATATTCCAAAAATTCATATACATCATCACCCGGAATAATTTTCGGAAAAAAAACTTTACTACTAGCGCATCAAACTTGCGTACATGCCATCAAAACGTTTCTAAATTCAAAATCAAATCAAAAGCAAGATACGTGTCCATGTCTTTGAAGTATAACTGCCGCTATGCGACGAAGGCAAGGAAAGATACCAAGCGTTAAATGCAACAATATTGTTCTCTAATGAAAAATGTTACAACCCCAAATGTTGGGATTCTCAAGCCTGAGTTGCAAAGAATCGGAGACATAGCCGTCTTTTGCAGGCTCACTTTTCCACCTGCCATGCCGTTTCCAACAGCGCTCGTTTACTTCTCGGTTTGCCGATGCCGTCGCCCCTCCGGCCCGGAAGGAATGTAGACCCTGATTGACATCTCCGGCTACTTCCCGCAATCTATCGACTAAACAGACACGAGCTCGACTATAACTGAGTGGCTTGTTCTTGTAAATCAAAGAACATTTGTTCCCGGAACGAAACAATGGCTTGGAAACATAATCATCGGAGTTAGCCTTTAAATTTGTCAAACAAAAATACTTTTCTAAAATTGCGTAAGGGCAAGCGCTGGTCAGCCCCTTTGAAATAACCACGGAATTACCAAAACGGTATTGATCGGTTTTGCTTTTAGCAATGTGTATTTCCAGATAAGAACCACAAAACTTGATGTCTTTGCATTTTAAAGCACTGAGCTCATAATAACGGAGAAACCCGGCAAAACTAAGAACAATCATGGCCAAATCTCTAATTATTCCTGCATCAAGGGAGTGCTTATACTTGTCACACAGCATAATTATTTGCTCGCACGAAACGGGATCTTTTTTACATTTGGGTTTCACATTGTTTCTTTTTGCAGTTTCTAATAAATTACAAACAAAACCATTGTTAGTAGGGTCACTATATCCACTAATGTCATGAGCCCACTTAATGCCATAAATAGCGTTTTGTATCACACTGGAAGAACAGCTTTGATCTAACAACTGCGTGATGTACATTGCGACGCTGATTGGCAGCGCTGGTAATGCGACACCTGGGGGCGCGGTGGCTCAGTAGGTTGAGGTGCAGGCTGCAAGCCGAGATGTCCTCGGTTCTAATCCCACCTGCGGCAACCGCGTTGTGTCCTTGGGCAAGACACTTCACCCCCATTGCCCATGTGGGGGCACGATGACGCCGTGTACTAAGGCGTACTGCACGTCGATGGTACGCATGTCTTCAACCGATCTAACCCTGCTTGTGCTGCAGTGCGGAGTTACGATGTTGGGGAGCTGGCAGCTGCTCGTCGTTGCTCGGTGGTTCTCTCCGGGTACTCCGGCTTCCTCCACCCGTAAAACTGTCACGGTCATGATTAGCCATTGTGCATAAATATGTGACCTTAAACATCAATAAATAAATAAATAAATAAATAAATAAATAAATAAATAAATAAATAAATAATGCGACACCTCCATTGGTATGAATAAAGTTTTCAAATCTGTGAAATGCACTAAAGTACTTAACTACAGTATTGTCACTACGACTTCTCAGTAAATATTTTGCCATATGGTCCGATAACTTCGAAAATCCGGATCATTCACCACTCTGCTCAAAAACCACATTCTCTATTCTTCTAGTTAAATTTAAAGCTGAACAAACAAACAACAGAAAAAAACGTATCAAAATCTGATTTTCAAAGCAATCATTTTAAACTTTGAATTTTTGTCCCCAAAAATTCCATTTCTGCCTTGTCCCCTTTTAACTACTGCCGCGTTCAAGACTTTGAAACCTGTTACAAAAGGTTCAAAACCGTCCCCCGTTTGGGAAATCATTGACCAGTATGGCGCTGATTTCCAATATGGAATCACAATTGTGCTAGAAGCTTTTTCAGTTTCCATTTTCTTAACACATTTTCCAATCAATGAAGGTGGAGGAACAACCCAGTTAAGCTCCCCGGCCCAATTCTGATCGAGGGCATTTATTCCGCTCGTGCCGGGACACCAAAACAGTGAGTTAAAAATAGAACATTTCGTATTGTAATCAGTTGCAAATCTGTCGATCGTGTGGCGACCCCACTCCAGATCGAGAGATTCAAACACCTCGTCACAAATAGACCAATCATCACAATCTGAACATTTACTAAGTCTATCCGCCTTTGTATTCTGTTCCGGGGGTCCCACAAAAGGGTTTATTTGAATATTGAAAAACTTGCAATAATCTGAAATTTGTATTGCAATTTCCTGCAAAACGGGCTTCCTGCTCCCGTTTTTCAGTATAATAACCACATTTTGATTATCGGTGTACCACTGCACCTTTTTGTTATGCAAAGAACTGCCCACCGACCGAAGAACCCGGTGGACGCCTTCCAATTGACGCCACGTGGAACTTTGTTTCATTTCGTTGGGTGTCCATGAACCCCTGACAACAGCGTCCGTATTTTGTACCAGGTAACCACCGTACCCGACGTGAGATGCGTCGCTATAAACAACACAATCGTTTTGGATAACATCTCCAAAATCCCTTCCATTGAGGGAGTATACATCTTCTTTCCAAAACAAAATTTCACTGAGCACATTGCTTGTAATATGTATCGGGGCATCCCATCCTGCCCTCAACTGTAAACAATCATACATACTCCTCGTTCTGAGCCTCACCACTAGACCCATTGCGGCTTGCATCGATATAATTTGACCGATAATCGAGGCCATAAGCCTAGCTTTGAAATGAGTTACACCTCTACTTACCTCCGCAGTCATGTTTACCAACATACTTTGAAGTTTTTCTACTCGACCTGAAGTGACTTCAACACTACCATCCAAAGTGTCCCATATCAAATCCAACCACGTAATTCTGGTCACGGGACCCCAGTTACATTTTTGCTCCGCTAGCAAAAAACCACAGCGCTCAAAATCTGACTTGACGATTTTACTGGCACGCAACGCCTCTTCAAACGACCTCCCCCCACCAAGCCCATCGTCTAAATACATCAGAACAAAAAGCCCCACATTTCTCCATTGTTTGATCAAACATCTTATGACTTTGGTAAAAATATATCCTGCCGTGGAAATCCCGAATGGTAAGACGTTAAAAAACACAATATCACCTTCGACCATAGCGCATACAAGAAAAACCCCAAAAATGTCCTGTGATTGGCAAATATTTCAATGTGGTGATATGCAGCCGTTATGTCATAACTAAGCAAATAATCTCCTTTCTGAAACAAATAGCATGCATGTTTAAAATCTTCATATTTTACTTTAAATTTATAAAGATGGGGGTTAACATGTCTACAGACCAAAACCAACCTCATCTTACCCTTATCATTCACCGATACAGTAAGTGGATTCACCACCAACGGCACGGACGAAACCTCCGAAACACAATTCAAACTCAACAGCCGTTCCACTTCGGCAATCACAAACTCGGCATTGTCACGAGCTGACCTATTGTTTGTCAAGACTATCGCATCAGGAAGTGTATAAAAAGGCAAATTATAACCGTTATTAACAACATTTAAAACACAGCCGCGTTATCCGCCTCAGTGCATTATAACTCCAAATCGCCAAGGTGAACAAAGGGATCGACGCAAGTGTGTTTTCGGAGAACAATGACTGTGGATTCGTAAAATAATCCACAGTTATTGTTCTCAGAAAACACACTTGCGACAAGCCTTTTGTTTCCCGTTGGCGAAAGTCACGGTGTACAGGCACTTATTTGGGGGGGGGGGGGGGTGGAAGGAAATGGACCTCGTGGGGGGGAAGCAAATCGATCATTTTGATGGGGGGGGGGGGGATGATCGAGGAAAAGCTATGTTTTGGCAATGATTAAAATCGATTGTTTATAAAAGGTATTTGCGAGGGAACCCGGCAATAAATGGGCTACATTTCTGCCTCAACAGCTTGGTTCTCTATGCTTTAGTTTCTTTAAACACTTCGACACAGTTTGAAAAGTTGGAGGTGATAGAGGATTGTTGAGTAATTAAGTATTTTTCTGTATCGCCTTTGAGGCGACCCGGTTCATGCGTGAAAACCGGACGACGCTCTGCTTCATAAATAGTGTGGATCAGAAGGGTGATGTATCCAAATCCGATCGTCAGTCACAGAAATGCTACAGAGGAACATACTATTAAAACGCGAAAATTGAGAACAAACATTTAACTCGGCTATTATAACTACACATGTCTTTTAACAGAATGTTGTGTTTTAAGTCGGATAATAAACTCGTGGTAAATCATTCGGAGTTAGAAAACACTCGACCCTTCGGGTCTCGTGTTTTCTAACACCGAATGATTCACCACTCGTTCATTATCCCTTACCTAAAACATGTTTGGGGGCCTCTATATTAACCCATGCGTCAGTGGAAGCTTTCAAACGACCCACAGGAGAATCTGAAACGGTGTAGAATTTTGAATCAGATGAATCGTCGTCTGGAAAATGAGAAAAATTTGACATTAAAATACAATCCATTTCTTGATCGTTATCATTTACACTCAAATTTATGAAACTTTCGTGGCAGAGTGACCGCATTCGGTACTGAAAAATTAGTAATATCATTGTGAACAATACAACTAATTGTACTTATCTTATTATCTTGTCGCGGAGCAACTCCCTGACTCCTATGATCTCGGCGCCAGTGGCCTGCGACTCCACATTCAAAGCAAGATCCCGGCCTAGAACTTGAGAAGAGTTAACATTGGATGAAATCGTTGGAATATTCACTGCGGGAACGAACGTGGAAGTACGATAAGGCTGAAAACGATTTTTCGAGTTCCTTGTGCGTTTTTCTGTTTTTAACTTTTGTTCTGCAACACTTTCTGCCCGTCGAATCCTTTTCTTGTCATCCGAGTCATCCGCCAGACTGTGACTTTCATATTCTGCAACGGTCTTCCATCCATTCTCTGATTGATCTGCTAATTTTATTAATTTTTGTCTATATTGCAAAATGTTAATACCTTCGTCAATTTTTTGAGAAGCTCTCTCCAATTTTCCAACATTCGGTGCCACAACAGAATCCTTTATAACCGCGTTTGCATCCTGCATTTTATTCATAACTTTAGTGTTCAATTTGTATTGTTCCTCGGTGCCCTTCCTCGTAAAAACATACGAGTCGGAAGTCAGTTCTTCGATTTTGGATAACTGCACCTCCGATAACTGTCTGTTATTTTCTTTCATTGATTCTTCAAATCCTCCTATTTTTTACCCATCATCTGTTTAAGCTTTGATAACATTTCATTTTGAGATTGGCTTATTGTTGTCTTAATCTCTTCCTGGATAAAATCTTTGACAGCCGACTGATCCATAGTCTAATGCGTTCGCCGAACACGGCTAGAATGATTATTCCGCAGAACTCACATTCAAACCTGAATGATTACCGCCAGTGTGGCCATTGGCTGACAACATCACGTGACAGCAAACATGCTCCCTGTGATATTTCTGAATAGGAAACGCCTGAGACATTATTTTTCTGTCTTTACTTCGAATAGCAGAAAAATACATAGACAATAAACATATAGTGTGTTTTTATATCTGTGTTATACAACGAGTTGAAATATGGTTTATTTTTTCGAGGCTTCGCCGAGAAAAAATAAACCATATTTCAACGAGTTGTATAACACAGATATAAAAACACACTATATGTTTATTGTTTTTATCTGATAACAAACAGACACCCGTCTCGTGCGTCTACCCGACTTATATATGCTTCCCACGGGCCTCCAAAGAAAACCAGTCTACGAGACAAAAGAAATAGGACAAGACGAATAGAGTTGTGTCCCTTACATTACAAAATCGATGACGGCGATTGTAAAGTGCGATTGCACTTCTTGCATCATGTAACTGCGCTGGAACAAAATAAATTTCAACTATTTTATTAACAGTAGCAAAACGGTGTTTCAGTAGAGTTATTCTTTTTTTGACATAGTTCCAGTTTTCTTCCGTGTTTTATGCTGTAGTCCCAATATAACAAATAATTTTGCGTTTGTTTACAATTTTTACGAAGTGTTTTTTTTTTCAGGTAGAGCAGACGAACTTTTAATTAGCGCAGTTCCGCGAGTACTTTTGATCGAGGCCGTGACTATAAATAGTTCGCAGTCGCCGCATACTAATTACTATTAACATTCAAGTAATTTCTACAATGTTTTGAAGCAAAATTTTAGGTTGCCTTTATTGAAGCAAAATTAATAAGAAATGACACCATCAGAGGATTTTGACAAAGTGCAATAAGCGTACAATTAAAACCTGCCCTGTGATATAACGATGTTTCATGAATGAATGAATGAAAATGGAATTGAAAGAGGTCAGAGGTCGTTCGCATAAATTATAATTATATACAACACCCGTTGTATATACTTCAAGTATATACAACGGTTGTTATACTCTATGGTTATCAGATAAATATTTATATAACATGGTGAAGGGAGTTGTGCTGGGTATAACTTACTGCACAGACTGTAACTTAAATTATATGTACAGTATGTGGAGAGTGGATTGTGACTAAATCACCAACAGAGTTGGGTTATCACCCAAATTATCACTTTCAAATTCTGTACATATGGACAAAACAACCGAAGCAACGTTTCAGTCAATGGACCTCCGGGTTTAACCCAGAGGTCCATTGGCTGGAACTTTGCTTGAGTTTGTTATGCTTTGCAACAAATTTGCAATTATTGCTTGGGTGGAATCTCCACTCTACGGGTGATTTAGTGATAACACTCTCCACGTACTGTAAAAGCATAAGCTTTCATTTAATGGGTCTAGTGAGGCCTGGGTCATCAGTTGAAGTCTTGCTTTGACTCATTATGCCTTTACACATAGGTTAATATTCATTGTCTGGGTAGAATGGATGTTTCAGAAGAGGATCTCTCTCCCTGCACAGTATTCCACTGAAACCTTAAAAATATTGATGTCTTTGAAACTAATATTTTCAGTTTGTTCATTTTTTTTGTATTTATCTGATTATACAATTTATGCTGCCAATGTGCTAAAAGATTCTTGGTCTTTTTTAAAGTAAATTTTATCACCAGTCTCACCAGCTGAATTTTGATAACATCTCACATGGATAATTAAAATGCTTTACAGTTTACAAATCCATTAACAAAAAAATCACTGTAGTACTAGGTAGGCGAGGACACTTGCCCAAACAACTCAGGCAATTGCATAACTAAAACGTTTCATTGTTTGCTTCAAACACATAGCTTGTGCCACCTAACTGGAACGAGCTTGTTCCCGTGAGGGGGTCTTGACCTATGTTTTTGAATAAAAAAAAATAAATAAATAAAAAAATAAAAATAAATAAAGCCGAGGACAGATGTATGAATCATTCTCATATGCTCACTAGACCTAGACTGAATTCTCAACATTTGACAGAAAAAAACGGTACCGGTTATGCTCCGTGCGTAGTTTATTCAGAATTTTGTGCGAGCGAATGTAAATGACTTAAAATGAATGGAAGAGCGAAATGCACAGTGGAAATAAAAGGAAGTGGGCTATTTTGGCGATTTATTTCAAATAGCTGACTGCATTAAACTTTGAGTTGAAGAGATCGAAGGCAAAATGACACAAGAAAATGAACATTTCGATACGAATAAGCCAGTTTACTCTTTCGATCGAGCGCGTGGAATTATGGGAAGCTTTGGGATAAACAAATGCACGTGATAGCTTGAAAACAGTGACTGGAATGTCAACATCGAAGATATAGTTTAACTTTTGGAGGTACAAATTAACATATTTCGCAAAACAACTCTAACAGCCTCCATCCTCACGATACATTATCTTTCCTGTTTGAAATTAAAAATAAATAATTTGCGGGTTTTTTTAGACGAAAACAGTGTATACTTTGTTATCCGTATCCAAATGTTCACGTAAGTCAATTGTCATTTTTACATTTTCCTTCGGTCTTTCCAATTCGAAATTTAATGTGGTCAACTGATTCAAATAAACAGCAAAAAATATCCCAATTTATTTTATTTCCACTGTGCCATTCAAAGTCATTTATATTGAATCGCTCGATCAAAATTCTGAAAAAAACATAGTCACGAAACACATCCGATACAGTTTTTTTCTGTCAAATTTTGAGAATACATTCTAGACCTGCTGGTACTAAGCATGTGAATGATGCAGAAATCTGTCCACAGCTTTGTTATTTTGTATTTTCATTTTTTATGCTTCAAAAACATAGGTTAAGATTACTGATTGGAACGAGCTCATTTCAACGAGGATTCATAACTTATCTTATGTTTTCGAAGTAAAAAATGAGAATTTTTAGTTGTGCAATAGGCAAGTGTCCTCTCCTAATAAATACTATAGTATGTTTTCTGTTAACGGATTTGAGCTAGTGAGACAAGCAGTAGCAGTTCACTTTAGAAAAAAGAACCAAGTTTCTTTGAGCACATTGCAGGGGGGGGGGGGGGGGGGGGTCCAGAAATTTGAAATGGGGGGGGGGGGGAGGGTGTCAGTAGACCATATGATGCGAAGCACCATTCGGGCCGGAGAGCAGTCCCCGGCCCCCAGCAGAAGATGGGGGGTGGGGGGGTGGTGTTCAGTCTCGCAGGTTTGATAAGGGGCATCCCTCGGGAACATTTCACAAAAACTGCACCAGCAACACGCATTTTCCCTCAACTTTGAGCTCCCATTCGGATATTAAATTGCCGTCAGAAAAATGGTAATTGTGTACACATATATACATACATGTTGAGTTGACTAGCCATATAGTTAGACAGACACACTTTCTGCCCTCCAGTGGGATTATTAAATATGCTGAGTGTGACATAACGGCGCAAACGTGTGTTGAACATCGAAATTCGTAAATTTAGGCTTTGCACAATACTGTATTATGACATGGCTCTGGCAAAAATAGCCCCCCCCCCCCCTCCACTCACCCCCACTCACCCCCACTGGATCCACCCTTGAGTCATTGGTTGTATCATCAGAAGAATGTAAACAAAAATGCATAGACTGAAAATATTTGTTTTAGTTTTAGTAGAATGTTGTGCAGGGAGAGTGCTCAACTTCCAAAACATCCATTCATTCCAGATTAATAAACTGAGTGTGACATAACTTCTGTGCAGAAGCATACCGAATGAAAGCAAGACTTCAGCAGATGTGACTTAGTAGACCCATTAAATGAAATTTTACTTGTGCATTTTATGCTTTCACATAAAATTTTAGTTACAGTAGAAACTATACTCTGTTGGAGTAAATTGTATTCAGCATACCTTCCCTAACCAACATTCAAATGATTATTTCAGATTAATATTCTTGACTTTATCATTTATTTATTAATAAACAAAAATTAAGTTAAGTATCTATGGCTACATAGTGAGTCACTATTAGTGACTCCCACAGAGGGATGAAGCTCGGCCAATCATTCATTACTCTTTTGCCTACATAGAAAACTTTTACTGTCAGGTGTTGGTTACTGGGATCTTTTCTACCAGAATTCCCGTTGTAGTAGTCATTGATAGCTGACATCATGGAGTTCCCATTGGGAAAGATTCAGTATGAATATCTTATCTAGAGTAATATGCCTACTTTTACTAACAAATAGTTGGCACCAATTTACTATCTCAAGGAGAGCTCAGTGTTGAGGAAAATGCACGTTTGTGGTGTAATTTTTGTGAAATTTTCTCAAGGGAAGGGGGACACCCTCACTTGCCAATGGGGGACCCAAGGGCCTTCCTGGGCTTTGATGATGCTTCGCATCATATGGTCAATTGGCACCCCACCCCCATTTCAAATTCCTGGATCCGCCCTGGTACATTAACTTAATGTAAATTAGTTGAATGGTAACCACAAAACCATTTTCTATCCAAGCTGAATGATGTACCCTGTCCAACCAAGGAACAGGTAAAATTTTCTGGAAATCTCTCAGAGTGAACGTGTTAAAGAATGGTATTAGAGCCTTGTTTGTAAGTCAGACTGGTGTAGATTTCTATCTGTTGGAAATGGAAAAAGGACAAATGGTATTGAGCACGAGCAGTTCTTATCTTTGGAATTGTGAATGCTACACAACCCGTATTCCCAAATGTTCAAATGATATATTCCATTTGAACTGTGTTGAAATGTACAAATAGGCATGATTTTCGTTTGTGGTGTTTAGTGCACCAATTAATTCACTCACAACTTTCTAGCCTTTACTATGGCTATAGAAACAAAAAGCTAAATAAATGAATTGGGAAGAGGTATAGAATCATCAGAATGCAGCGGGACGCCATCAAGGGATATTTTGTCAACAAAACTGCTATATGTTTTAATTGTCTACCGGAACGATCAGTGTTTGTCGAATACATTATGGGTGGATTTGTTTATCCCATTTACTTTCATTTCCGGATTTGCGCAGTAGAAAGTGTAAATTGGCTAAAAGAAAATATAACTGTTTTTATAAAAAAAAACTCGCAAATTATTTTTAATTTCAAACAGGAAAGAAAACTGTATTGTGAAAATGAAGGCCGTTTGAGTAGTTCTGCGAATTATTATAATTCGTACCTCCAAAAGTGTAATTATATCGTCGTTGTTTCCATTCCTGTTACTGTTCCACGTCACCACGTGTATTTGTTTATACCAAAGTTTCCCACAATTCCACGCGCGTGATCGAAAGTGTAAATTGGCTTCTTCCTGGATGCTTTAGGCTTTGCAACCAGAATAGAACTGAATTCATTTTCAAACTAGTCAACGTCGCCCTCCTCGTCTGACCAACATCTGGAGGTGGGGATTCTGATATTTAGTATGTTTCTCCAAAAATGGCAAAAAACTTTTAAAAAGCCTAAATACCGACCTACCCAGAACCGACCTCTAAATAACATTTGCGCACCGATTCTAGAAAAAATATTTCATTTCTACTAATTCTAGTAGTTTGTTTTAGCATTCAAAAGGAATCTGAAATTGAATTTATTACAAAATGTGTGACAGCATTTCTGTCTGCCATCCATCCATCCATCCATCCATCCATCCACCAGTGAGTTGGACAACTCATGGCCTGGACGATTCGTACCTCTGGCAATTGGTACCTTTTGCTGGACAATTCGTACCCCAATCCATCCATCCATCCATCCATCCATCCACCAGTGAGTTGGACAACTCATGGCCTGGACGATTCGTACCTCTGGCAATTGGTACCTTTTGCTGGACAATTCGTACCCCAATGTCTGGACAATTCGTACCTTTTCCCAAGACAATTTGTACCTTCTGTCTGGACGATTCGTACCCCTCCTCTGGGCAGTATCCGACAGTTCGTACCCCCTCTGGACAATTCGTATCCTCTTCTGGAAATTCATACCCTGCTTAACTAACCCCCTCTGAAAAAATATACATGGAGATGGGGTTGGGAGAGGATTATAAACTTGGAGAAAGGATAAAAAAGGCGATGTCATTTCTATTATTTTTAAAAGACACAGAATATCAATCTTCGTGACTTAAAGTAAAAAGCGAGTAGACACTTAAAAGATTCAACGTCACGACGGCAAAAAGAAAATGCTCTTTTGAGGGCGCTCAGAATTAAAAACGCCAAAAAGGAAATGCTCTATTGAGGGAGCTCAGAATTAATTTATTAAGGTAGCACGCTCTTTAACTTATTATTTGGCTCGTCATAAAATTATTTATTGTTAGATCTTCATCAATTTAAAGAATTATTGTGGCTTCATTAAAAAAATAGTGTTTTAACTGTCGAACTACATCCATTACTATCTACTATAAATTTTCGTTTACCACGTTCGGACCTGAAGTTGATAATACCAGAGATCGCTTTTTCACTTATGCTGTTAAGCGATGGTTCACCCATTGGAGTTTAATTTCTATGCATAAATCGTGTTTTGATTGGTTGTTCCATGCATATGTTTATGTTTGTATTACTATCACTCCGTCGACTTTTCATTTTCATTTCACTCAGCCAAAACATGAGTCAAAAACATTTAAATAGTTAATACATGAGACAGTTTAGTACACTTACTTGAGACAACTTGTACCAAAAAGGAGGCAATTCATACCTTTTACTGGGACAATTTGTACCTTTTGTCTAGACAATTTGTACCTTATTGTCAAGACAATTCGTACCCCCTAATTGTGGTATGAATCGTCCAGGATGCAAGTTGTCCAAGAACCGTCCATCACAGACAGCGATTCTTTGCTTTTCATTTGCCCGGTTGTACATGTACATTGTCAGTAACTGGCTTCTGACTATTTTTCACACTGTAACCCCCTCCACCTTACACACACACACATACACAAATATATTAAACATTAAAGAGCACTATCTTTTTGAAGCAAATATCTGATTCATCCTCTCTGGAAAACGTACATGTACATTGCATTTTCCTTAATTTTACTCTTTTTATCAAAATGGGTCATGAGTGTCTGTAGGGATTAAATCCAAGGTTGTGAAAGTGCCTTTATGGGTACTTGCAGCATAAGCACCACACTACATAATCAATGTTTGATGGTTTTAGGCATTTTAATGGTGCTATGAGATACCACATGAGCCGCACTGTCATGCTGTTGGAAAAAATCAATGTGTAATGTTTTGTCAGAGACAAACCAATGACTCTAGGTGCCTTAATTAAGAAATCTGAGGGATTTTAAAAAAAAATATTACAAATGGGAAATTTAATATCATAAGAGGTTTGTTTTGTGTCAACATTAATTAATTTATGAATTATATCATAGTTGTGGATGAAAGTGGGTATGCTGGGGGTCTAGGGAACACATTCAGGACTATATTTTATCACATCAAAATGTAGAAGAAACTTTGACATCATTTGTTAGGATAAAATGACACTGTCTATTGATATTGGTGATTTATATAGCTGCAACCCCAGTTTTTAAAACAAAATTGACATTCATTTTGTTTTGTGTGGAGTAGGGGAGGGGGTGGGGGGGGCGGTTGAACACCACTCTTTCTCTTGCAGTATGGTTAAATGAGACAGATGTTTCCACAAACTAAATCAACCCCACAGTTTTTGAGGGCAGTACCACAATCTCCCACATTATTTTAAGAGCAGTTTTCGGAGCAGTCCCCACAGTTTTTGAGGGCAGTACCACAATCTCCCACATTATTTTAAGAGCAGTTTTCAGAGCAGTACAAAAATCCCCCTCCCGGCCTTTTACACCAAAAGGTTAAAAGGCAGTCCAAGAGGATTTAAAAACTTATGTATTTAATTTGTAAATTACATAAACACTCATCACTATTTACAAGAAAACATACCTCAATAACTATTTATCAAGACAGTTATTTATTTATTTATTTGTTTATTGGAGTTTAAGGACACTTTCAACAGCCAGTGTCACCTCGTGTCGGACAGTTTTATGGGTGGAGGAAGCTAAAGTGCACCGAGAGAACCAATGGGCAACAGTGAGCAAATGTCCAATGTGCTAACTCCACACAAGCAAGGTAAGCATTGATTGAAGCGACAAGTGCTCGGCCTCGAGTGGTAAAAAGCTTTGGACATTTTTGTATGGCTTTAAATATACTTCTAACAAATTAGGGTGGGGGGGGGGATTTTTGTTCACCAGAAATTATAGAGGGAGGAATTTCTGTTCACCTGAAAAAAGCAGTGGGAGGGGGGGTGGGGGTGATTTTTGCACATTGTGTGAAAATGATTGGGGGGAGGTGGGGGGTTGTCAGGGAAAAGTTTTGTAGGTTACCCTTTGGAAGATTTGGGGTTGATTATAGGAAATACATACATGTAAATGTACATGTATTTTGGCTTCCAACACTGATTTAATTATTATTTTTTGGATATTACACGTATTTCACATTTAAATGTTCATTTGAGAACCACAGACCGAATAATACTGTTTTATTTTTTGAAAAGTTCTATGTTTGTCACAGTCAGCAATAAAGGCCATATATTGCCAAAAATAATGCAGTTAATTGCATCTTGAGCAAGTGTGTCATCCAGAACTGAGAAGTACACTATAACCTCTGGCAAATGCCAAATACACAGGTAACCATCTATTTTACCCTATTAGGACATTTAATTAAACCATGGTTTCCCCATAGTACTTGTGATGGAGGGGATTCCAATTATATTCCAATCCTTTCCCAAATCACAATCCAAACACTTAGCCAGAAAACCCATATTTCACTTGTATTCACTGGTATAATAGAAGTTTTCTCCATATTATGATAACCCTTTACCTTACATGAAAAGAAGATACCACTTTTGAATAACTAATTTCTTTTAATTTTTTGCGTCAAAAACATAGCTATGCCCCCCCCCACTCACTGGAATGAGCTGAACGAGTTCATTCCAGTGAGGGGTTCATAAGGTATGTTTTTGATGCCAAAAAATGCAAAAATAATTAACATTGAATGGCAATTTTGGTGAATGGTGCTAGCCTGTTTTGGCCATTACAATGAGTGAGTGGTTAAAAATGTTAAAAAACAATTTCTTCATTCACAGAGTATTTTGGAACATAAATTTGGGGAAAGGGGGTGGGTGGGGGGGGGGGGGGGGTACAGTGGGAAAAGTAACAAAGTTGTAAATGTGAATGAATGGCTTTTGTGCACAGCTTCCAATATAGTAGTCTGATACTAGTGTTGTCAGGGTCCCCATGTTATAGCATAAAACTACATTAACAATTGTCCCTCTACTGAACCCCTCAGCTGATGAGAAAGTTAACAGCATACACCCTCAGTTTCCTATGATTTGCCTTAGTACTGCAGCACTCAGGGTCCACTGAGTTTTTTTTTCTGTTTGACAACCCTGTCCTGGCTCTTCTCACTATATTTTTCATTGTATGTCAGTCAGTATTCCCATGTACATGTAGACTATCACTTTCATGTCTGTATGTCCATCATACCATTCCTATGTACATGTAGACTGTCACTTTCAAAATATATGATTGCATGTCTGTCTGTCCATCATACAAAGTGTTGGTTTGCTTTTCATTTGCACAGTTCTACATTTTCAATAACTGGCAATTGACCCCCCCCCCCCCCCCACACACACATACACACACAAACACAAATATATTAAGCATAAAAGAGCACTACATTCCTGAAGCAAATACCTGAGTCATCCTCACTGGATACTATGAATGCATGTATTTTCCCTAATTTCACTCTTTTTATCAGAATGGGTGCCTGTAGGGATTAAATCCAAGGTTGTAAACGAGCCCTTGTGGGTACATGTACTTGCGGGACACGCACATCACTACAGAATCAATATTTGATGGTTTTAGGCATTTAACAGTGCTATGAGATACCATAGGAGCAGTGCTCAGCTGGTCATACTGTTGGAAAAAATCAGTGTTTAATGTTTTGTCAGTGCCATACCAATGACTCTAGGTGTCTTAACTGAGAAAGTGAGGCTTTTTTCACAAGAATGGCAAAATATTCATCAAACGCAATGTGAAATATCTTCAGAAGCCAGAATGTGATTTAAAAACTATCACAAATGGGAAATTTAATACCACAAGAGGTTAGTTTTGTGTCAACATCAATTAATTTATGAATTTTATCATAGTTTTTGATAAAAAGTTTGACAAATTTTTCCTCAAAGTATTGCATGCTGATGCAGTTTTTAGTTTTATTTTGGGATTAGGTTAGTTTTGAAAAAAAGCTACATGAATTCCTTACCTCTCGTCTTACTCATTAGGTAACAGAGTAGAAAAATGTATTGGCAGTAGCAGTTTTTAAGCCATTTGACACAGTTTTTCCCATGTTTTAAACTCAGTGGAAGCCAAAAGTTGAATTCTATTGCAGAAATGACTCTTTTGTCACATGAAGGAGGTAAAATGTATCTTTGATAGGATTGGGGTTGATTACGGAAATACATAATTTGGCTTCCAAACCTGATTTAATTATTATTTTGAGAGATTATTTCACATTTAAAAATTCATTGAGGTACCACATACCACCTTGCAATACTTTTTTATTGTTTTGAAAAGTAGTTTTTTGTCATCGTCAGCAATAAGGGCTATATATTATAAGCAAATTCACATCTTGAGCAAGTGTAGCCTCCAGGGGCACACTGCACCCTCCAGCAAATGCCAAATAACAACACTAAAAATTTGCAAGACGTGACGTCCTATTTTTTATTCGGCTCCTTTTTACACCCACCCACCCACCCACCCACTACGTGCAAATTATCTACTACCGTTCTCAGACACCCACCCCCAATCTCCCATTAAAATCCAAAATAAACTTACCCCAATTGCCCACGTGGGGGCACGACGACGCTGTGTGCTGAGACGTAATGCACGCCGTGGTGCACATGTCTTCAGCCAATCTAACACTGTCTGTGCTGTGTAGTACGCAGTAGTACAGTCGTGGGTTATGATGATGAAGAGCTGACAGCTGCTCGTCGTTGCTCGGTGGTTCTCTCTGGGTACTCTGGCTTCCTCCACCCGTAATCCTGTCACCGACACGATATGACCCTGGTTGTTAAAGTGTCGTTAAACACCAATAAATAAATAAATCAATTAATAAATAAATAACTTGGGTTGAATTTGGTGCATCAGAGAGAATTTTCCCAAAATATTGTCTGCACATTTTCTACATTTCGAACAAGACACCCACCCCTTACTAACGTGTGACATTTTCCCAGATTAAGATTAAGCCCAATATTCTCACATATAAAGCCTCCTGATGTTGTATTTATGTTAAGAGTGTGATGTACAACAGCATCTTTAAGGTTTGAAACACAAATGATGGTAAATATTAGCTGATATATTGATATATTTTTAAAAAATTCAAAAAATTGCACAGGTTGGAAATGCACATTTTTGGCGCACTCAAGAAACCCACCCACCCCACGTCACGTCTTGCAAATTTTTGGTGCCCCCCCCCCCCCCCGCCTGCACGGCCACCTGCTTTTGGGTCGGAACAAGTTCTCTGAAGGGTTATACTGGACAAAGATATTTGAATCTCAAAATTAAAGTGATGCGATCAAATTTTGTTTAGCTCGAGCGTTGTTGTCATGGTTCCCATGTTACAGCACAAAACTACAGTAACAACTGTGAAATATTGTTTTCTCCTTGAATCAAGTCCCCACCCACCCACCCATACTGAAGCCTCAGTTGATGAGAAACAATTGGAAAGACTGCACAGTATGTTTTTGGAAACTAAAGTCAGTCTCATACACTCTCAGATTCCTATGATTTGCTTTGGTACTGCAGCACCCAGGGTCCATTGAGGTTTTTTTCCGTTTGACAATCTTGTCCTGGCTCTTCTAACAAAATTTTCCATTGTATGTCGGTTTTTATTTCTGTGTAGCCTTTCAATTTGTGTGACTGCATGTCTGTCTGTCTGTCCATCAAAATGTTTCTTTGCTTTTCATTTGCCTGGTTGTACATTTTCAATAACTGGCAGCTGACTATTTTTCGCCCTCTACCCCCCTCCCACCCCCACCCCCACCCCCTCCATTCACACACAAATATGTTGAACACTAAAACAAGAAATTGTGGCAAAGCTATGCAAAAAAAGGACGATTGCGTACCCACCGGAACAGCCACGGAAATCCCATCCATAAATCCTGTGAACGGTACATCCATAGGGGTATTGAAAATGTGAAAACGTTGCGATTGAAGGCAGTATTTGGTATTTTTTTTAATCATTACTGGAGATCGGACACGATCTGACAATTGTCTTTCCAAAATATGACGATGTCAGATGATTTTCGAAAAACTTGTCTCAAAACAGTCACTAACATGTCGCCACATAAATTAGTTTGGCACAATATATCGCTCGTTACTAGGGAGGTACGTTGGTTGCTAAGGTAACCAACTAACATCATTGCCGACTCTTTGGTTTAGATCCCTGGTGTATTATAGGTACATATATTGAATTTAGTCAAAATTGTCCTAATAGATAGCCCATCGCTAGGGAGGCACGTTGGTTGCTATGGACACCAACTGACACCACTACAGACTCCTTTTAGATCCTAAGTGTACACTTTGGTCAATATTCACCCCGTTTTCGACTCCATGGTTTAGATCCCCCATTGCATTGTGGGTCCATAGATTGAATTTGGTCAAAATTGGCCCAATAGGTCGCCCGTTGCTTGGAAGGCACGTTGGTTGATAGGGAAACAGACTGACATCATTACCGACTCCTTGGTTTGAATCCCCGATGCATTATGGCTCCACATATCAAATTTAGTCAAAATTGGCCCAGAAGGTCGCCCGTTGCTAGGGAGGCACGTTGGTTGTTAGGTAAACCAACTGACGCCGTTTTCGATTCTTGGGTTTGGTTCCCTAGTGCATTGTGGTTCCATATATCAAATTTGGTCGAAACTGGCCCAAGAGGCCGCTCGTTGTTAGGGAGGCACGTTGGTTGCTAGGGAAACAAACTTGGATAATTTTCGACTCCTTTGTTTGGATTCCTAGTGCATTATGGGTTCATATATCAAATTTGGTCCAAACTTTTCCAATAGGTCGTCCGTTGCAAGGGAGGCACGTTGGTTGCTAGGGGGACAAACTGACATCATTATCGACTCCTTGGTTTGAATCCCTGGTGCATTAAGGGTCCACGTATCAAATTTAGTCAAAATTGGCCCAGTAGGTCGCCCGTTGCTAGGGAGGCACGTTGGTTGTTAGGGAAACCATCTGACACCATTTTCGATTCTTTTGTTCGGATCCCTAGTGCATTGAGTATCCATATGTCAAATCTGGTCGAAATTGACCCAAGAGGCCGCACGTTACTAGGGAGGCACGTTGGTTGCTAGGGAAACCAACTGACATAATTTTGGACTCCTTGGTTTGGATTCTTAGTGCATTATGGGTCCATTTATCAAATTTGGTCCAATTGGCCCAATAGGTCGTCCGTTGCTAGGGAGGCACGCTGGTTGCTAGGGAAACAAACTGACGTCATTACCGACTCCCTGGATTGAATCCCTGATGCATTATGGGTACACGAGTGAAATTTAGTCAAAATTGGCCCAGTAGGTCGCCCGTTGCTAAGGAGGCACGTTGGTTGTTAGTGATACCAACTGACACCATTTTCGATTCTTTGGTTTGCATCCCCAGAGCATTGTGGATCCATATATCAAATTTGGTCGGAATTGACCCAAGAGGCCGCCCGTTGCTATTGAGGCACGTTCGTTTCTAGGGAAACAAACTGACATCATTACCGACTCCTTGGTTTGGACCCCTATTTCATTATGGGTCCATATATCAATTTTGGTCAAAATCGGTCCAATAGATCGCCTGTTGCTAGGGGTGTTGCGTCTTGCTAGGAACGTCACGTGATGTAGTAAATTGTAAATTAGTCTGAATCCCGGTGTATTATGGGAGAATATCTCAATAGAACCCCCCCCCCCCCCCCCCCTGTTACTTCCCTCAACTGATGGTTCACTTACTTTACCATTGGTATCCGAATGTTCCTTTGAAAACAATTATATTGTCCCTTTTTGTTCTTGGGAAGATTCCTCGAATAAGAGCCGTTCTCGTAAGGTCTCTTCTCTTCTTCCGGTGAATAAAAAAGTGTTTATAATATAAAGGACTCTCGAGTTAAGACGCCTCCGGCGTATGAACTCGTGCGCCTACGGCGCAATCGTCCTTTAAACAAGAAATTATAGCAAAGCTATGCAAAAAAGACGATGAAAAAAATCCAGAGCTCCGAGTAACTGCCTGATGATATTTTTTATATTTAAAAATTTTAATCTCAAATGGAAAAGATAATCTTCCAAGTCATGTTTACAGAGTGCCAGTTCAAGGTTCAGGGTGCCACTAGACACTGCTAAAACTGTATTTCTCAGAATTCCTGCTGTAAAATTTAGCCTTATAGATGAGAGTGAGACCATACCAAATGAGTAATGTTACAGTAGCCACGGAAATCTCATCCAAAAAACCAGTGAACGGGACATCCATTGGGGTATTGAAAATGTGAAAACGTTGCGACTGAAAGCAGTATTTGGTATTTTTTTAATCATTACTGGAGATCGGACACGATCTGACAATCGTCTTTCAAAAATATGACGATGTCAGATGATTTTATAAAAACATGTCTCAAAACAGTCACTAACATGCCGCCACATAAATTAGTTTGGCACAATATATCGCTCGTTACTAGGGAGGCACGTTGGTTGCTAAGGTAACCAACTAACATCATTGCCGACTCCTTGGTTTAGATACCTGGTGTATTATAGGTACATATATTGAATTTAGTCAAAATTTTCCTAATAGATAGCCCATCGCTAGGGAGGCACGTTGGTTGTTATGGACACCAACTGACATCACTACAGACTCCTTTTAGATCCTAAGTGTATAATGGGCCCATATATCAGACTTAGCCAGAATTGGCCCAATAGACCATCCGTTGCTAGGGAGGCATGATGTTGGTTGCCAAAGAAACCAACGGACGTCATTGTCAACTCATTGGTTTGGGTGCCTAGTGCATTATGGGTTCATACATCAATATATCAAATTTGGTAAAAATTCACCCCGTTTTCGACTCCATGGTTTAGATCCCTAGTGCATGGTGGGTCCATCGACTGAATTCGGTCAAAATTGACCCAATAGGTCGCCCGTTGCTAGGGAGGCACGTTGGTTGATAGGGAAACAGACTGACATCATTACCGACTCATTGGTTTGAATCCCCGATGCATTATGGCTCCACATATCAAATTTAGTCAAAGCTGGCCCAGTAGGTCGCCCGTTGCTAGGGAGGCACGTTGGTTGTTAGGGAAACCAACTGACGCCATTTTCGATTCTTTGGTTTGGATCCCTAATGCATTGTGGTTCCATGTATCAAATTTGGTCGAAATTGGCCCAAGAGGCCGCTCGTTGCTATGGAGGCACATTGGTTGCTAGAGAAAGAAACTTGCATAATTTTCGACTCCTTGGTTTGGATTCCTAGTGCTTTATGGGTTCATATATCAAATTTGGTCAAAACTTGCCCAATAGGTCGCCCGTTGCTAGGGAGGCACGTTGGTTGCTAGGGAAACAAACTGACATCATTACCGAGTCCTTGGTTTGAATCCCTGGTGCATTAAGGGTCCATGTATCAAATTTAGTCAAAATTGGCCCAGTAGGTCGCCCGTTGCTAGGGGGGCACATTGGTTGTTACGGAAACAAACTGACACCATGTTCGATTCTTTTGTTTGGATCCCTAGTGCATTGTGGATCCATATATCAAATTTGGTCGAAATTGACTCAAGAGGCCGCCCGTTGCTAGGGAGGCACGTTGGTTGCTAGGGAAACCAACTGACATAATTTTGACTCCTTGGTTTGGATTCCTAGTGCATTATGGGTTCATATATCAAATTTGGTCCAATTGGCCCAATAGGTCGTCTTTGCTAGGGAGGCACGTTGGTTGCTAGGGAAACAAACTGACATCATTCGATTCATTCGATCACCATTTTTGATTCTTTGGTTTGCATCCCTAGTGCATTGTGGATCCAAATATATATATATCAAATTTTGTTGAAATCGGTCCAAGAGGCCACCCGTTGCTAGGGAGGCACGTTCGTTTCTAGGGAAACAATCTGACATCATTGCCGACTCCTTGGTTTGGACCCCTATTGCATTATGGGTCCATATATCAATTTTGGTCAAAATCGGTCTAATAGATAGCCTGTTGCTATGGGTGTTGTGTGTTGCTAGGAACGCCACATGATGCAGTAAATTGTAAATTAGCCTGACTCCCAGTGTATTATGGGAGAATATCTCAATAGCACGCCCCCCACCCCTGTTACTTCCCTCAACTGATGGTTCACTCACTTTACCCAATTGGTATCCGAATATTCCTTTGAAAACAATTATAATGTCCCTTTTTGTTCTTGGGAAGATTCCTCGAACAAGAGCCGTTCTCGTAAAGTCTCTTCTCGGGCGTTTCTTCCGGTAAATAAAAAAAGTGTTTATAATAATATGAAATTTAGGCAAACCTAAAAGCGAGCGAAAGTGATGCATTAGTCCTAAAGTGCTGTAGGCCTACATTTACTGGAAAAAGAATAGAGGACCAACCAAATTTCGAGATAACTACTTTTATCTGCGTTTTGATTGGAAGATATTTTCCAGTGCTCTGATTGAAAGATAATTTTATCACTGCTTTGATTGGAAGATATATTTATGGCGTCGTTGTTTTCCGGAATTTATCCGAGGAGTTACGGAAATTGCTGCGTTCATTTTTATTTTTTCACAAATAGCGTGTAGCATTTATTGTTACTATTACCAACTGTTAGTAGCCACAACAAGAAAATACAGCAGTGCTGTGCAAAAAAAGGACGACGATAATATGCCAATGCAGTTTTACTGAAAAAATAATAAGACTGAGTATCACAAATGTAGTTTCATGATTCGGACCAGATTTTTATATAGGACGTTTCGGCCCCAGATCTATGGACGATTCTGACCATATTTCTGGTCGATTCGGACCAGACTATTGGGCGATTCGGTTCATGTTTGTGGACGATTTGGACCAGGTTTCTGGGCAATTTGCCCAACAGACACACAGACTACACAAGCCAGCAGTGACATACACACTTCACAAGACAGCACAGACTTGCCGTTTGAAGTAAATAGGCCTAGAGCTTTATGTGCCAGTTTCAATAAGCCATTTTCATTAATTTCACTGAAGAAAATACCGACGTACCGGTATTGTTTGTAGTTATCACAACAGATAATTCTGAGAGTAATTATGAAACAGCTAATCCTGTGCTTCTGGGTTTTTGAAATGCATTTTGGGTCCATATACCGAATTTGGTCAAAATCGGCTCAGTAGTTAGCCTGTTGCTAAGGGGGAGCTCTGGTTGCTAATGACGTCACGTGGCGTCAACATTCATCTATCTGTTTTCATTTGCAATGCATTTTGGGTCCGTATACCGAATTTGGTCAAAATTGGCCCATTAGATAGCCCGTTGCTACGTGGGCACTCTGGTTGATAGGGAAGTCACGAGACATAAACTTTGATCTGTCTGTTTTCATTTGCAATGCATTATGGGTCCGTATACCGAATTTGGTCAAAATCCGCCCAGTAGTTAGCCCGTTGCTAAGGGGGCGCTCTGGTTACTAGGGAACTCACGTGACGACACCATTGACCTGTCTGTTTCGTTTGCAATACATTTTGGGTCCGTATACCGAATTTGGTCAAAATCGGCGCAGTAGTTAGCCCGTTGCTAAGGGGGCACTCTGGTTGCTAGGGAAGTCACGTGACGTCATCATTGATCTATCTGTTTTCCTTTTAAATGCATTCTGGGTCCGTATACCGAATTTGGTCTAAATCGGCCCAGTAGTTAGCCCGTTGCTAAGGGCGCCCTCTGGTTGCTAGGGAAGTCACGAGACGTCAACATTGATATGTCTGTTTTTATTTGCAATGCATTTTGGGTCCGTATACCGAATTTGGTCGAAATCGGACCAGTAGTTAGCCCGTTGCTAAGGGGCGCTCTGGTTGCTAGAGAGTCACGCGACGACACCATTGATCTGTCTGTTTCATTTACAATGCATTTTGGGTCCGTATACCGAATTTGGTCAAAATCAGTTCAGTAGTTAGCCCGTTGCTAAGGGGCGCTCTGGTTGCTAGGGAAGTCACGTGACGTCATCATTGATCTATCTGTTTTCATTTGCCATGCATTCTGGATCCGTATACCGAATTTGGTCCAAATCGGCCCAGTAGTTAGCCCGTTGCTAAGGGCGCGCTCTGGTTGCTCGGGACATCACGAGACGTCAACATTGATATGTCTGTTTTTATTTGCAATGCATTTTGGGTCCGTATACCGAATTTGGTCAAAATCGGCCCAGTAGTTAGCTCGTTGCTAAGGGGGCGCTCTAGTTGCTAGGGAAGTCACGCGACGACGCCATTGACCTGTGTGTTTCGTTTGCGATGCATTTTGGGTCCGTGTACCGAATTTGGTCAAAATCGGCCCAGCAGTTAGCCCGTTGCTAAGGGGGCACGGTGGGTGCTAGGGAAGTCACGTGACGTCATCACTGATCTATCTGTTTTCATTTCCAATGCATTCTGGGTCCGTATACCGAATTTGGTCCAAATCGGCCCAATAGTTAGCCCGTTGCTAAGGGCGCCCTCTGGTTGCTAGGGAAGCCACGAAACGTCAACAATGATATGTCTGTTTTTGTTTGCAATGCATTTTGGGTCCGTATACCGAATTTGGTCAAAATCGGACCTGTAGTTAGCCCATTGCTAAGGGGGCGATCTGGTTGCTAGGGAAGTCACGCGACGACACCATTGACCTGTCTGTTTTCGTTTGAGTGCATGTTGGATCCACGTATCAAAGTTGGTCAAAATTGACCCAGTAGTTTGCCCGTTGCTAGAGGTGTGCTTTACTTGCTATGGACGTTATGTGACATCATCAGTGATCTATTAGCCCCCATCTCCCCCCCCCCCCCCAAATATATTAAGGATCCCTTCACCCAATGAGGGTGAAAGCAATGGTGGGCAGTCATCACTTGTTCTAGCTTCCGAGTATCCTTGAAAAAATGTAACCTCATTTGTCCCTGGTTCCTTTGGGAGAAATTCCTAAAAGTTTAATTAGCCAGAGTCATTCTTGCGAAGTCTCATCTCGTTAACTACTTCCTACGAAAATAAATAATTTCTTCAGTTACGAATGTCAATTTCCGCCATGCGCAAACATGTCAGCGTCCTTGTGTACCACTTCCGTTGAAAAAATTTGAAGTTCATGCCTTTGATTGAGATTGGCTTCGAGTTCATACAAACGGTACATACGTGTTGCCTAATAGCTCGCTTTCTCTCGCTATAAAGGACTCTCGAGTTCAGACGCCTCCGGCGTATGAACTCGTGCGCCTTCGGCGCAATCGTCCTTAAAAAAACAATTTTTTTAAAGCAAATATCTCATTCATCCTCCTTGGAGAGATGTTTTCCATAATTTCACTCTTTTTTATCAGAATGGGTGTTTGTGGGGATTAAATCCAAGGTTGTGAAAGTGCCCTAATGGATACTTGCTGCTCAAGCACAGCACCACATAATCAATATTGGATGCTTTTTGGCATTTAACAGTGCGATGAGATACCACATGAGCAATACTGGTCATACTGTTGAAAAAAGCAGTGTTTTTATGTTTTGTCTGTACCATACCAATGACTCTAGGTGCCTTAACTGAGAAAACTGGCTTCTTTTTTTTAACAAAAATTGCAAATGATTCACCACACATGATGTGAAATGTCTTCAGAAGCCTGAATGTGATTTAAAAACGATCACAAGTAGGATATTTAATGTCACAAGAGTAGTATGTCAGGTTGAGATCTACCCTTTTTACCAGGACCCCGGGGTCTGACCCCGACCCCGGGGTCATTGACCCCGGCGCCCAAATCCGTTAGGTCTCCCCGTCCCCTCCCCTCTCCACACTAGGCCTAGGTTATTTTTAGGCGCCACCTCACCCTACCCGCCCTGTATGTACCCTATTGTTTAGGCTATCCCTCCTCAAAGCCCATTGTATGGCCGTCTAAAGGGACCAAGACTATGTATAGCCCATTTATGCTTTCCCCACATTGTTTAGGTTTTCCCTGTATGTGGGCTCTCCTTCCAAAAGCCCAGTCCCTCCCCACCAAAGCCCTGGACTGTTCCTCCCTCATTCCAAAGGCTAGCCCAAAGCTGGGGGACATTCAAACTGAGGAGTCCAATGAGTACTAACAAAAGAGTGCCACCATCCCCTAACCCCAGCCCTGCCCCACGTAAATTTCGAGCTCTGTTGGTGAATCTAAGTTAAATGTTGTCAAGGACATGTACATGTAACGGCATACAAAATGCTTTAGACATAAAGACTACCTGGTTTTGTTTAGACATGTCATAAAGGAATTATAATAGAGAGAATCTTTGTTTATAAGAAGATATGATAGTGTCACGTTGTATAGTTATGCAAGTGGATAAGGGACAACTGGTATGTTTGATTATGTCATAGATAAAGGTATTATGAAAAAGGGCTCCTTTGTTTATAAGAAGCTTAATATGATAAAGACCATGTACACTGTTTGATTATGTCATAGATAAGATGGTGTCACGTCGCAGGTGTTTGATAACCCAGTATGATCACGGCGATGTCTGATTGGTCAAACAGTTGTCCAATCAGACCGCCCCACATGGAGATATGTTCCAGGGGACCAATAGATAAGCGTGTTGTAGAATTATCCCACGCAGGCGCTCTCTGATTGGTCAAACAACTGTCCAATCAGATCGTGCCATGCAGTATTTTCTGCGTGGCGAATAGATGAGTGATCCGAAATGTTGTAGTAAACTACTTTCGCATGCTCAACTCATAGGTAAGCTGAAAAGGAATGAACAACTCTAAATTTTCTCTATTAAATTTTATTTTCACATAAAATCAGTTTTACAAGTAATCAATTGGTTTTACAATAGTCAAAATGGATTTGCAATCAGACTTACAAATTTACAAGTAATTTTTTCAAAGCGAGAATGGTTTTACAATCAATTAAAATGGATTTACAATCAGTCAAAATGGATTTTCAATAAGTTTTTACAAGTAATTTTACAATTTCACCATAGGTAATTTCCACAATAAGTAGTTTTTCAATACTTTTACAGGTAAGCATACAATAAACATAATTACATGTTCAGTAACCGTCTTTTGTCCCTGAAAAGGGATAGTTTTTGTTGTTGTCGTTCTTCTGGACTTTCTCTAGTTATGATCCCAACCTGTCTGCACTTCCAGAAAACGTGTATTTTCTTAATAATGGATCAAACAAGTATTTTCGTTTCTCAATTGCGAATTTTTCAGCTTCGTTCATTCCGTAACCCTCCTCATCTCGAAGTCGCTGAGCAGTTTTTTAGCTCACCTGAGCGAAGCTCAAGGGGAGCTTAACTAATCACTTTCTGTCCGTCGTCCGTCGTCCGTCGTCCGTCGTCGTCCGTCCGGCGTTAACTTTACATTATCGACTTCTCCTCCTAAACCACTAGCCCAATTTTATTCAAATGTTGGCTAAATGTTTATTACCTAATGCCAATTCAGATTTGTTCAAATGAAGTTGCCCCTCCTCCTGGGTGGTGCCACACCCCCAAGGGGCACCAAAATCTTTGTAAATCTTCTTCTCATGAACCAGCAGTAGCAGAGACTTGATATTTGGTGTGCAGCTTCCTTTTGAGGTGTAGACTCAGATTTGTTCAAGAGAAGTTTGTGGGGCTATACTTGACGTTGTTATGAGAGGGGCAAAATTTTTTGCCCCGCCCAAAATTTCTATTTTCCAAACCGAGAGGCTGATTTGAACCAAATTTTATGTGAGGGCTTATTGGGTCATGAGTACTTGATTTATGCAAAAAAAAATTTTCCCGCAGCCCCGTGGGAACCACAGGAGCTAAAAATAGAAAAAATTTAAAACGCCCATATCTCCAAAACTGCACGGCACTGAGAATTTTTATTTGGTGTGCAGCTTCCTTAGGACCAACAGAAAGGATTGGTAAAAAAAAATTGCCATCGGTTTTATCATAGGGTACAGTTTCGGGACTTTGAAAAAGTGCTGAGTCAGCACTTTTTAACACTGTAGGCAATGGGAAAAACATTAAAAAATCTTCTTCTCCAGATCCAGCAGGCAGAATCTTTTGATATTTGGTATGCAACATTGTAGGGTGGATCTGATTCAAGTTTGTTCAAATCGGCCCCCTGGGTTCATATTTGGGCTCAGTATAGGAGCCCGATTTCGAACTTAGTGCATTTCAGGCAAATTTCTTAAAAAATCTTCTTCTCCAGATCCAGCAGGCAGAATCTTTTGATATTTGGTATGCAACATTGTGGGGTGGATCTGATTCAAGTTTGTTCAAATCGGCCCCCTGGGTTTATATTTGGGTTCAGTATAGGAGCCCAAATTTGAACTTACTGCATTTCAGGCAAATTTCTTTGAAAATCTTCTTCTCCAGATCCAGCAGGCAGAATCTTTTGATATTTGGTATGCAACATTGTAGGGTGGATCTGATTCAAGTTTGTTCAAATCGGCTCCCTAGATTCATATTTGGGCTCACTATAGGAGCTCGAATTCGAATTTAGTGCATTTCAGGCAAATTTCTTCAAAAATCTTCTTCTCCAGATCCAGCAGGCAGAATCTTTTGATATTTGGTATGCAATGTTGCAGGGTAGATCTGATTCAAGTTTGTTCAAATCGGCCCCCTGGATACATATTTGGGCTTACTATAGAAGCCCGAATTCGAACTTAGTGCATTTCAGGCAAATTTCTTAAAAAATCTTCTTCTCCAGATCCAGCAGGCAGAATCTTTTCATATTTGGTAAGCAACATTGTGGGGTGGATCTGATTCAAGATTGTTCAAATCGGCCCCCTGGGTTAATATTTGGGCTCAGTATAGGAGCCCGATTTCGAACTTAGTGCATTTCAGGCAAATTTCTTAAAAAATCTTCTTCTCCAGATCCAGCAGGCAGAATCTTTTGATATTTGGTATGCAACATTGTAGGGTGGATCTGATTCAAGTTTGTTCAAATCGGCCCCCTGGGTTCATATTTGGGCTCAGTATAGGAGCCCGATTTCGAACTTAGTGCATTTAGGCAAATTTCTTAAAAAATCTTCTTCTCCAGATCCAGAAGGCAGAATCTTTTGATATTTGGTATGCAACATTGTGGGGTGGATCTGATTCAAGTTTGTTCAAATCGGCTTCCTAGATTCATATTTGGGCTCACTATAGAAGCTCGAATTTGAACTTAATGCATTTCATGCAAATTTCTTAAAAAATCTTCTTCTCCAGATCCAGCAGGCAGAATCTTTTCATATTTGGTAAGCAACATTGTGGGGTGGATCTGATTCAAGTTTGTTCAAATCGGCCCCCTGGGTTTATATTTGGGCTCAGTATAGGAGCCCAAATTTGAACTTAGTGCATTTCAAGCAAATTTATTAAAAAATCTTCTTCTCCAGATCCAGCAGGCAGAATCTTTTGATATTTGGTATGCAACATTGTGGGGTGGATCTGATTCAAGTTTGTTCAAATCGGCTTCCTAGATTCATATTTGGGCTCACTATAGAAGCTCGAATTCGAACTTAGTGCATTTCAGGCAAATTTCTTAAAAAATCATCTTCTCCAGATCCAGCAGGCAGAATCTTTTGATATTTGGTATGCAACATTGCGGGGTGGATCTGATTCAAGTTTGTTCAAATCGGCCCCCTGGATTCATATTTGGGCTCACTATAGAAGCTCGAATTCAAACTTAGTGCATTTCGGGCAAATTTCTTCAAAAATCTTCTTCTCCAGATCCAGCAGGCAGAATCTTTTGATATTTGGTATGCAACATTGCGGGGTGGATCTGATTCAAGTTTGTTCAAATCGGCCCCCTGGATTCATATTTGGGCTTAATATAGAAGCCCGAATTCGCACTTAGTGCATTTCAGGCAAATTTCTTCAAAAATCTTCTTCTCCAGATCCAGCAGGCAGAATCTTTTGATATTTGGTATGCAACATTGCGGGGTGGATCTGATTCAAGTTTGTTCAAATTGGCCCCCTGGATTCATATTTGGGCTTAATATAGAAGCCCGAATTCGCACTTAGTGCATTTCGGGCAAATTTATTAAAAAATCTTCTTCTCCAGATCCAGCAGGCAGAATCTTTTGATATTTGGTATGCAACATTGTGGGGTGGATCTGATTCAAGTTTGTTCAAATCGGCTTCCTAGTTTCATATTTGGGCTCACTATAGAAGCTCGAATTCGAACTTAGTGCATTTCAGGCAAATTTCTTAAAAAATCTTCTTCTCCAGATCCAGCTTCAGAATCTTTTCATATTTGGTAAGCAACATTGTGGGGTGGATCTGATTCAAGTTTGTTCAAATCGGCCCCCTGGGTTTATATTTGGGCTCCGTATAGGAGCCCAAATTTTAACTTAGTGCGTTTCAGGCATATTTCTTAAAAAATCTTCTTCTCCAGATCCAGCAGGCAGAATCTTTTGATATTTGGTATGCAACATTGTAGGGTGGATCTGATTGTGATTCATGAACGTATTTATTTGTAAAGTTGATAGAATCTTAGACAAAATTTGCAGAAAAGATCTACTATAGAAGGGGTGGTATCCAGGGTGAACCGTTTACCCAAATCTAGCAGTACTAATGCATTATTCACACAAATCTTCGTTCAAATTTTATGACCCCTCATTGGAACACACGCATTCAGCTCATTCCAACAAAGGTGATATGCCATGTTTTCGAGACAAAGGAATAAAAATTTTAGTTATTCATGAAATTTTTAGGCAACTGTTGTCTGTTATTCACATTGCTTCATGAAATTTCAGTACTTTTAGAAGTTACCTCAGTAATCAAGGGTTAATTCCCCTTAATTAAATGTCGCCTCTAAAAAACAACCACTTTGCATATCTTACCTTTTTACCAGCATAACTGCCAAAACTTGTTAGCATTCTTCGCAAAAATCGCTATTCAAATTTTAATTTTTGTCTCTTAAACATACATGTACTTATCGCTTGTAAATACCCCATTGGAATGAGCTTTTTGAGCTCATTCCAATGAGAGGTCGCACACCATGCTTTTTGAGTCAAAAAAGCAATTTTTTTAGTTATTCCAGAATTTCGTACGTAAAACACAGCTTTATGACTTCACATTAAAATGAGCTCTCTAAGCTTGTTCCAATCAACTTTCACGCACTATGTCTTTCACACAAAAAATAAAATTTTCCATTTATTCAGGAATTTTGTTTGCAAGAACACTCTTACCCCCCCCCCCCCCCACAAACACACACACACAAACACACACACACACACACAAACACAGACACACACATCTAAAAGTTCGTCAGCAAAAAAACAGTTACTTCAATTTTTAAATGCATTATAGGAACAACTTGCCTAATCAAATTTAAATACTTTTGCATCATTCTGTATCTAGAACAAACCATTTACCATATCTTTACGCAAAATTCTCCAGCATCATTCACAAAAAAACACCATTATTTATATATTCACATTTCTGTCTCAAAAATATACCTGATCTTCCCATACCCCTATTGGAATAAGCTGTTTGAGCTTGTTCCAATGATGATAAAAAAAAATAAAATTTGTGAAAATTTTTGTTTTCTTGCATGCAAATATATAGATGTAGCACATGGAAGATATCCACAGTTGTGGAGAGATGTCCAAGGCTATCTCTTCACATTCCTTGTTTGTGCTTCATGCTAAACCAGTTTGTCTGCAGAGATAAATTTGCTTTATTAAAAATCATTGGAGATTGGCCACACACCAATGATTTTAAATAAAACTAATTTTAGGTAACAAATGTTGAACTTCAAACAAAATCTATCACTCAACCAGTTAATGTTGATGAGGCATGACATGGTGAAGGTGACCTAAAATACTTCTTAGAGTCACTTTGTCAGGTGAGCGATTAAGGCCACGTGGGGCCTCTTGTCTAATTTTCCCATAGACCGGATGTTGTCTGAAGTGCCTTACTCGACTCATTGCTTTAAATAATCTTCTACAGAGGGAAGCTCTCACGCTGTCTCTAAGAGCTTCCCTGGCCGCTTTGGTGGCCTCGTCTGTGGGCAAGCCATTTTCTATGTACGACACTTTCAATCTCTGAAATTTAGGTGTATTATCTTCATATGCTCTTATGATTAAAGTGTCTATCGTGTTCGTTTCGCCGTCTTCCTTTTCTGAATATTCACTTCCACTGGTGGTATCACTATCGTCTGACTCTGAATATGTGCTCTCGTCAGAATCAGACAAGTTATAACCTTCGTTTGACTGTTTGCCTTCACCCGTCATCCCAAACCTCTTGAGGCAGTAGCCATTTTCGTGTCTATTGCGTGTAAAGGCTCTTAAGAATGCTTTCCTACAGAATTTACAGCAGTGGCTCGGCATGTCTTCTCTCTTTGAACGCTCTGAGAACAAATGAGAACTGGGTGGACATCACGATTTATAAGACAGTGAAGGGTACCCTCAAATACGCGCATGCGTACATCAGTTTTACATATGTACACATCCGTTTTACATATGGGCACATCCATTTTACATATGGGCACATCCATTTTACATACGGAAACATCCGTTTTACATACGGGCACATCCGTTTTACATACGGGCACATCCATTTTACATATGGGTACATCCATTTTACATACGGGCACATCCGTTTTACATAGGGGCACATCCGTTTTACATACGGGCACATCGGTTTTAAACATATACACATCGGTTTTAAACATATTCACATCGGTTTTAAACATATACACATCAGTTTTACATATGTGCACATCGCTTCTACCCACCCTACCAACTGATGGTTGCTTCAAATCATCCCACAGTGCATTGTGGGAAAATGCAGTGATGCGACTCTGGGGTAAAATAAGTTTTTGCTCGACTTCACACTACTTGACACAGTTTACTTAAAAAAACAAAACAAAACAAGACATAAAAGTCAGATAAATGTCAAGTCGGAGAATGATACATCTAAACTTCACACCCAAACTTGATAACAAACTTCAGCCCATCAATGTTACAGGAATGTTCTGCTTATTGAACAGCATATGTGCCACAAAATAGTCTCAAATGGTCTTCAATATTTTTCAAATGGTCTTAAATGGTCACAAATGGTCTTAAATATTTCTCAAATGGTCTTAAATGGTCTCAAATGGTCTTAAATATTTCGCAAATGGTCTTGAATATTTCTCAAATGGTCTTAAATAATCTCAAATGACCTTAAATATTTCTCAAATGGTCTTAAATGGTCACAAAATAGTCTCAAATGGTCTTAAATTATTCTCAGATGGTCTTAAATGGTCTCCAATGGTCTTAAATGGTCACTAAATGGTCTTAAATATTTATTTATTTATTTATTGGTGCTTTTCGCCACATCAGCAGCTGAGGCTATATTGTGGCGATGAAAGTGTATATTTAAAAAGACCATGGATTAAAATACGAAACAAATTGAATAAGAGGTTTAAAAAAGATGAGTGTGAAACATAATAAAAAGTGAGATCAGTAGTACAAAAATGTAAATCAACCTGTGAAGTAAATATAGACAGATGAAAATTAAAATGGTAAAAACAATTTAAAATTTATTAAAAAGGTTGATTACTTTCAAGAATGAGATGACTTTTTTCGGGCTCGTTTGATAAAATAAATCTCTCAAAGATCCGACTGTAAAATACTGCCCTCTAACATGATTAAAATCAGTACAATTCAAAAGAATGTGTTCCACTGACAACACCTGCTGGCAGGGAACACATTCTGGTCGCAAATTATCCTCCAACAAAAAGGAATGTGTTTGTCTTGTATGACCAATATTACACCGCGTCAAAACTGCAAGATCCTTTCTACAAAGGTTACTAGACGGGTAGTGATCTGAAATAGTTGGTCGGAAGCGATGAAGCTTGTTATTTGTTGCTCCATCCCATTCCGCCTGCCACATAGATTTGATGTAACTACTAATATGAGGCTTAAAATCACTGAAAGGGATGTTAAAATCAGTGAGAGGGTTTGTTAAAGCCTGTTTTGCTGCACTGTCTGCCCTGGTGTTACCAGCGATACCTACATGTCCAGGTAACCAGCAAAACACGATATCATATTGGTCAGACATGAGAGTTGTTAACTTCTCACGAAGTTCCAAAACTAGAGGGTTCTTCAACTTGGGGTTGAGTAAAGCAATTAAAGAGGAAAGAGAGTCGGAAAAAATAATCGACTTCTTTTCCTGTGCATTCTCGATATCTTCAAGAGCGAGTTGTAAAGCTTTAACTTCAGCTGTGAAAATAGAACTCTGATTCGGTATTCTGATTGAGGTGACATGATCACCAGTAACAGCAGCTGATGATACTTTGTCACCATCCTTAGATCCATCCGTATAGATCCTTGTATATGTACAATACTTGGACTTTATTTCGGCATATTTTTGTTTGAACTGCAAGGAATTGGTATCAGATTTTTTGGTAGAAGCAAGATCCAAAATAACAGTAGGTTTTTTAAGATGCCAAGGAGGAATATGTGTTTTACGATTTTCTTTTATTGTATGTGGTTCGATTTTGGCAGACTCCATGTGGGGTTTGATTCTAATTCCCAATGGAGGAATATGTTTCTGGTGGCTGTTAAAAAAGTCAACATTTTGAGGTTCTGAAACACAATTATAAGCAGGATTTCAAGGATTGGCCAAAAGTTTAGATACATACTGGAGAGACAATTTAATTCTACGCTTCTCCAGAGAAGGCTCCTCTGCTTCAACAAGCATCGAGTCTATTGGGGATGTTCGAAAAGCCCCGAGACTAATTCTAATACCACTATTATGAATTGCATCAAGTGGTTTGAGATAAGATTTCCTTGCAGAACCGTAAACTATGCAACCGTAATCTAATTTTGATCGAACAAGTGATCTATACAGATGGAGCAAAGTTTTTTGGTCAGCACCCCAATCAGTGCTACCAACGACCTTCAGTAGGTTCAGAGCTCTCTTACATTTAACTTTAGTTGCTTTATGTGGGAAGTGAAATTCAGTTTGTTGTCAAACAGCAAACCTAAGAATTTCACTTCCTTTACAACTTTAATGATGTTTCCATCCATTTTCAACTCTGGATCAAGATGATGCTTCCGGAGCTTACAAAAATGAACACAATTAGTTTTGGTCTTTGAAAACGTTTTCTGTAGCCCATTTCTGGATTCTGTTTAAACACAGCTGAAGTTTGCGCTCTATGGCATTCATTTTTTTGCTGCTTTTGCAGATTAAAAAGTCATCAACATACAATGAGGAATCTACCATATTCTCAATTGCATCGATGATACTATTAATTTTTATAGAAAACAGGGTAACGGATAAAATACTACCCTGAGGAACCCCCAATTCCTGCTCGTGAGGATCTGATAACGTTGACCCTACACGAACCTGAAATTGGCGGTCCTTTAAAAAGTTTTCAATAAAAAGGGGCATACGCCCTCTCAACCCCATGTTAAAAAGATCTTTTAAAATCCCATACGTCCACGTTGTATCATATGCCTTCTCCAGATCAAAGAAGATGGCGACCACATGTTCTTTTCTAGCAAAGGCATTTCTTATAAACGTTTCAAGGCGGACTAGATGATCAACCGTGCTTCTCTGGTTTCTGAAGCCACATTGAACATCTGCCAGCAGATTGTTCGATTCCAGAAACCAAACAAGCCGATCGTTGATCATTCTTTCCATGGTTTTACAAAGGCAACTAGTGAGTGCTATTGGTCTATAGTTGCTTGGATTGCTGTGGTCCTTATCAGGCTTGGGAATAGGAATGATTGTTGCTTTGCGCCAGGAAGATGGAAACTGGCCAGTCACCCATATCTCATTAAAAATAGAAAGTAAAAGCCTGAGCGATGAATTTGGCAGATGTTTTAAAATCTGATAATGTATTTCATCAGGACCAGTTGCTGTATCTTTTGCTTTACTCAATGACGCCAGTAGCTCATCAATAGAAAATGGTTCATTATAATTTTCATCATTATCAGATTGGAATTTTAGTTTTTGTTTCTCCTGTTGCTTTTTAACAGGGATAAATTGCGAAGTGCAATTTTCAGAAGAGGAATTTTTGGAAAAGGTAGAAGCTAGGGCGTTCGAAATATCTTTTTTAGATGTTATTTTATTATTATTATGTTCGAGGTGCTGTACTGTAGATTTTGATTCTTTACCTTTAATTTTCTTGATCATTTTCCAGACCTTTTTGATGGGGGTATTTTGATTCAATCTTGAAACATAATTTTGCTAGGACGTTTTCTTCTTTTGTTTGATGAGCCGTCGGGCTTGTGCTCGACCAATACGTAATTTATCTAAATTATTCGTCGTTGGTGACTTATTAAAATCCCGTTCAGCCTTTTTGCGTTGATGAATAGCCTGTTTGCAATCCGTGTCGAACCATGGTTTATGGAAACGTTTTGGATTTGCCGAGGTTTTAGGAATGACTTGGCTTGCAATGTCAATCAACTCTGTGGTGAAGTGTTCAATCTGGTCAGTACTGTCCTGAAATTTCTCCCGTGTGAGGCTTTCAGAACAAAGCGATGAGAAAGTGTCCCAGTCAGCCTTTTTAAAGTTCCACTGGGGCACCCTCTCATCATCCGCCGGAACTACACTCTCCAACACAATCGGAAAGTGGTCACTCCCGCACAAGTCATCTTCTGCCTTCCATGAAAAATCAAGGAAGACAGAAGGGCATGCAATTGTTAAGTCAATTGAGGTGTAAGAACCAGATGCGGGGTGCAGGTAAGTATCTGACCCATCATTGAACAAGCACAAGTCATATTTTGTAATGAACTCTTCTACAGTTTTACCTTTTGCATCTTCTTGACTGCAGGAATTACCCAAAGGGGGCTATGTGCGTTAAAATCACCCAACAAAATGTATGGAGTTGGGAGTTGTCGGACCAGTAACTCAAGATCATTCAGCTGTAGGGCTTTACTTGGTGAAAGATAAATCGAACAAAGTGTTACTGTTTTGTTTAATGTTAGGCGTACCGCCACAGCCTGTAAATTTGTCTGTAATGGAACAGAACTGTGAATGATGTCGTTCCTAACTAAAACAGATGTTCCACGAATATGAAGGTCATTATCACCTGCCCAGGCATTATACGAAGTATAATGCTTAAAAGCTGAATGATCATGAGCCTTGGGTTTCTTTAAAAGAGTTTCCTGCAGGCAAAAAGCTGCAGGTTTATATTTTTGGCTTAGAAGACTAAGTTCATTAAAATTCGCTCTAAAACCTCGGCAATTCCACTGTATAATATTATTTTTGTGTGAATTAGCCATATTTGGTTGGAGAATTAGAGGGTGGACGTATAGGCGAAATAGCCCCAGATGTTTTCTTGGGTGAATTTTTCCTCGGAGATTTATTCTGTGAGGAATTTTTTCTCGGGGATCTATTCTGTGAGGAATTCGAACGTAAGTGATCGAATGTTTCCTCGATACACTCACCAACCTCCATGTCCTCAAGGCCTTCAAACCTATTACGAGTAACAGGATCTTGAAGAGCCTTGGGAGTTCTGTCGGATTGTTTTTGTGTTTCTATATTCTTCTGGCTTTTTGCTTGACTCTTCTTCTGATTCTGACTAAGTTTTTGAATGTGTGGCTTCGGTTTTGTTTGGTCTTTTTTGGGTTCTGATCTTGGTTCCTTTACTTTTTTTCCTTCTGGTTTTTCTTTTTCTTTTTCTTTCTGTGGATTTGGTATTAATTTATTTTCTATTGTTGTCCGAGCAGTTGATGGTGTTTGGGTGGATTTTGGTTCAGTTTCGTCTGACTGTTCTATTGTAAAAGCTTGTACTATAGATGGTAATGTGCCTCTAATCCAAGTATACTGGGTTTGGCAACCTACTGCCACTGATGGTACTTTCTGTGATACTTTTGCTGCATATGATGGCAATGACATATTCATGCCAGGCATCGACATTACCATCTCTCTGGCCTCTTTGAAACTTACTTGTTTTTCACATTTTATTTTTTGGATTTGTTTTTCTTTTTGCCAAACAGGGCAGTCCTTTGATGCAGCTACGTGGCTGCCCTGACAATTACAACATTTAATAGTATTTGTGCAGGGGTCTTGATGTTCCTGACCACACTTAAAGCAGATAGATTTTCCTCTACAATTGTTCTGACCATGACCATACTTTTGACATCTGAAGCATCGAAGAGGATTTGGAATATACACATCCACTCCGATGTTCATATAACCAACTTTAATTGATTTAGGCGGCCGAGAAGAATCAAAAGTCAGAATATACGTATTAGTCTTAACTATTATACCATCTCTTTTAATTTCAATACGTTTGACATTGCTGACACCTTGTGGTTGAAGTTTCTTTTTGATTTCTAGTACGTCGATGTCAAATTATTCCCTTGTACGAATTACACCTCTGCTGCTGTTAAGGGTTCTATGTGGGAAGGTATTTACATTGATGTCCGCCAGTTTATCAGTGTTCAGCAAATTAATCGACTGTTGTTCTTTGGAACATTCAACTAATAATGCCCCAGATTTTAGTTTTTTAACCGTCTTAACTGTGCCAGCTATTCCTTTAATGGCTTTTTCCAACAAAAAAGGATTAATGTTGGATGCCTTTTGATTCTCATCAGCCGCATAAATAATAATGAATTTTGGCCAACTTTGTGATTGTGAAATGTCATGTTCAGAATCAGAATCAGAGTCCGAAGTCAAGTCTCTACCACGTTTCTGCTTTTTGTATTTTGAATTTTCCATGTTAATTTTTTTAAGATTCATCATTCCATGACTCCCACCCTTACTCTGAGCCCAACTTTGGGGGTTATGTTGCGGATATCCAGCAAACAGCACCAAGAGTACATGGAAAGCATACTCACCCAGCGTTGATGCTAATGCATACTGCTGAGGGATTGACCCGTTGAAAGTTAATGGGAAGTGCCAGGTCGTGGCAGCCATCCAACCAATCATTTCAGTAAAAACCAGTTCAACAAAAACTACTTCTGACAACCGACGCAGACAGTACAACAAAACGGAAGATGTTCAAAAGGTATCAAAATAATTAAAAGTCAGTCTGGGTAGTAATAATGAAATAAAACTAAAAGAAATGGCTGATTGGACGACCACCCAATGCCCCCCCGACGTGACACCCGATATTTTTTGGGTTGGGGGCTCCCGATTGGTCAGACCGGGCCATCCGACCATCTGTCTACTCCCGAAATTGGGGCCAAAGCAGTGTGTTGGACATTATCTCCGAAATGGAGACCAGGGCTCCATCCCGGAGACTGCCCTAACCGGGGCCCGAGTCCTCAACTACCAGGATTCCTTCTTCCGGGGCCTTCAGAACGCACCTCACGGGAGAACAAGGTGCCTGCCAGATGGTATTAGCAGGGTTGATCATTTTGGTCCGGGGCTGTGTATTCATGTATTTCGCAGCGAACCAGCTGAATTGAGCAAACCTGCAAATCAAAAATTAGCAAACCTGCCCAATTGAGCAGGCCGTCCTCTATCCGCCACCCGAGGACCCGCCTAGTAGGGGACGATCAAACCCCCCTAGGTGGTCTTAAATGGTCTTAAATATTTCTCAGATGGTCTTAAATGGTCTCAAATGGTCTTAAATGGTCACTAAATGGTCACTAATTTGGTGTATTTACTATATGTAAAACCATGTGCACATATGTAAAACCGATATGCACATATGTAACACCAATGTGCACATATGTAAAACCACATGCACATATGTAAAACCGATGTGCACATATGTAAAACCGATGTGCACATATGTAAAACCGATATGCACATATGTAAAACTGAACGGAAGATGTTCAAAAGGTATCAAAATAATTAAAAGTCAGTCTGGGTAGTAATAATGAAATAAAACTAAAAGAAATGGCTGATTGGACGACCACCCAATGCCCCCCGACGTGACACCCGATATTTTTTGGGTTGGGGGCTCCCGATTGGTCAGACTGGGCCATCCGACCATCTGTTCAAAAGATGTCCACCATCAGTTTTACATATGTGCACATCAGTTTTACATATGTGCACATTGGTTTTACATATGTGCACATCGGTTTTACATATGTGCACATGGTTTTACATATGTGCACATCGGTTTTACATATGTGCATATCGGTTTTACATATGTGCACATCGGTTTTACATATGTGCATGTGGTTTTACATATGTGCACATCAGTTTTTCATATGTGCATATCGGTTTTACATATGTGCACGTGGTTTTACATATAGTAAATACACCAAATTAGTGACCATTTAAGACCATTTAGTGACCATTTAAGACCATTTGAGACCATTTAAGACCATCTGAGAACCATTTAAGACCATTTAAGACCATTTAGTGACCATTTAAGACCATTTGAGACCTTTTAAGACCATCTGATAAATATTTAAGACCATTTGAGAATATTTTGTGACCATTTAAGACCATTTGAGAAATATTTAAGATCACTTGAGACCATTTAAGACCATTTGAGAAATATTTAAGACCATTTGAGAAATATTTAAGACCATTTAAGACCATTTGAGAAATATTTAAGACCATTTGTGACCATTTAAGACCATTTGGAAATATTTAAGACCATTTGAGACTATTTTGTGGCACATATGTTGTTCAATAAGCAGAACATTCCTGTAACCTTGATGGGCGGAAGTTTGTTATCAAGTTGAGGTGTGAAGTTTAGATGTATCATTCTCCGACTTGACATTTATCTGACTTGTATGTCTTGTTTTGTTTTGTTTTTTTAAGTAAACTGTGTCAAGTAGTGTGAAGTCGAGCAAAAACTTATTTTACTCCAGAGTCGCATCACTGTATTTTCCCACAATGCACTGTGGGAGGATTTGAAGCAACCATCAATTGGTAGGGTGGGTAGAACCGATGTGCACATATGTAAAACTGATGTGTATATGTTTAAAACCGATGTGAATATGTTTAAAACCGATGTGTATATGTTTAAAACCGATGTGCCTGTATGTAAAACGGATGTGCCGTATGTAAAATGGATGTGCCGGTATGTAAAATAGATGTGACCATATGTAAAACAGATGTACGCATGCGCATATTTGAGGGTACCCTTCACTGTCTTATAAATCGTGATGTCCACCCAGTTCTCATTTGTTCTCAGAGCGTTCAAAGAGAGAAGACATGCCGAGCCACTGCTGTAAATTCTGTAGGAAAGCATTCTCAAGAGCCTTTACACACAATAGACACGAAAATGGCTACTGCCTCAAGAGGTTTGGGATGACGGGTGAAGGCAAACGGTCAAACGAAGATTATAACTTGTCTGATTCTGACGAGAGCACATACTCAGAGTCAGATGATAGTGATACCACCACTGGAAGTGAATATTCAGAAGAGGAAGATGGCGAAACGAACATGATAGACACTTTAATCATAAGAGCATATGAAGATAATACAGCTAAATTCCAGAGATTGAAAGTGTCGTACATAGAAAATGGCTTGCCCACAGACGAGGCCACCAAAGCGGCCAGGGAAGCTCTTAGAGACAGCGTGAGAGCTTCCCTCTGTAGAAGATTATTTAAGGCAATGAGTCGAGTAAAGCACTTCAGACAACATCCAGTCTATGGAAAAATTAGAAAAACTGCTCAGCGACTTCGAGATGAGGAGGGTTACGGAATGAACGAAGCTGAAAAATTTGCAATTGAGAAACGAAAATACTTGTTTGTCCATTATTAAGAAAATACACGTTTTCTGGAAGTGCAGATAGCTTGGGATCATAACTAGAGAAAGTCCAGAAGAACGACAACAACAAAAACTATCCCTTTTCAGGGACAAAAGACGGTTACTGAACATGTAATTATGTTTATTGTATGCTTACCTGTAAAAGTATTGAAAAACTACTTATTGTAGAAATTACTTATGGTGAAATTGTAAAATTACTTTAAAAAAAAACTTATTGAAAATCCATTTTGACTGATTGTAAATCCATTTTAATTGATTGTAAAACCATTTTCGCTTTGAAAAAATTACTTGTAAATTTGTAAGTCTGATTGCAAATCCATTTTAGCGGGGGAGGAATTCGTCACATACAGGTGAATTGTGCACTTGGTGATACCTTCTTGAAATTTGGCACACTGTTAGTGTAGGCTATGAGGTTCTCAAAAACGATCGGCTACAAGTTGACACCGACCGGTGGCGACCAGTAGCGGCACAATCCAAAATGGCCGCCAGCGGCTGAAGGGAACCTCCTTTTCGACGGTCTACCGACTATACATCCGATTGTAAGGGCGCGAAAGTGAACTCTGATCCACGCACGTGTTGGAAACAGACGTGGGAGATGATGTAGAATAAAACGAGATTCTCTATACGGACGCATCAATTTCTTGGAACTTGAAAAGAGCGTTGTTTCTCCGGGATCAGCGTCATTCAGGCAAACCTGAATGACGCTGATCCCGGAGAAACAACGCTCTTTATGAAGCAGTCTCTTTGCCATACAATCTCTTGTTTGGCGTAATTCCGCAAGCAATTCTGATTTGTCTGTCGAAATTAATTCGAGAACGCGATTGTTCACAAAAATCATTCACAGAATGAGTGAGAATCCTCTTCGTGTACGGACTAGTACTGACTGGGAACGTTGTTGCTTTTGCCAGCAAGACAGTTCCAAGAAATTGATGCGTCCGTATAGAGAATCTCGTTTTCATGACGCCTATAAAGCTATTGAGGAAGACATAACGCGCTTCCTAGATAATGGCGTTGAGCTTCCATATAATTTGACCATTGATTGTTTGATGAGAGAGAGTGATGAGTGTATGTCGATGTCACTGTTGACGAATAAGGCAATATATCATAAGACATGCCGTGACAGTATTCGGACTCACATCGTACAGCGCGTGCTACACAAGCGAGAGCGAAATGAGGCAGTGGCATCCTGCTCCACGCTGAGTCCTAAAAGAACACGGACAAGTTTTGAATCTGGCTGTGACAGGAAACTGCCCCAGTGTGTTTATTGTCACAAACGCGAAGGTGACAGCAGTGAGCCTATTTGCAGATCAATGTCTGATAACAATAAACTCAAAATTATGGCAAAGGAAGCCGAGAACTGGGTTGTTTTTTCTCGGGTCAATGCAGCATTTGATTCCGCTGCTAGTGATCTTTACTATCACAAAACCTGTTATTGTAAGCTTGCCAATGAAGCACGAGCGGCTAAATCTAAAAAGTCGAAGAACGCCGAACATTCCGCGTCAGGCCTGCCCTATGACCCTCTCGTTATGGCAGAGCTCATAACATTTGTTGAACACAACGATTCCGCGATGAAGCTTGTCGATCTCAAGAATCTGTACAGTCGGAGGTTGAAGCAAGTCGGTTCTGATTGGCTTAGTGAAGAAATACATTCCACTCGATTCAAAGAACATTTGTTGCAGAAATTGGGCGATGGCTGGGACGCCTTCACACAGGGTAGAGATGTGTTTATTTCAAGTAGGTTTCGAGTTGGCTCCTTGTTGTCCGAATCTTTAACTCGTATAGTGTCTGAGGAAGAGGCAAAAAAGATAGTTGATGTGGGTCTTCTTCTGCGTAAACACATACTCATATCTCAAGCTCCTTTCACGGGATCATTTTCATCTTATTGCTTGAGCGAGCCTGTACCCAACTCACTCCTGACTCTTCTTAGAGTTCTACTTGAGGGCACATGTAGTATACAGAACTTAGGCGATGATGAGACTGTTAATGCCAAGACTCGAGTGGCTTGTACTATTTCACAGATGTTGATCAGCAATTCAGCGAAACGCTCCGAACATGCACAAAATGTTCACCAGAGACGTGACAGAGAAACTCCAATGCCTCTTTATGTGGGTTTGAAGTTGCATGCCCATGATCGTATGAAAAATCTTATCAGAGATTTTCATCAAATGGGACTCTCTGTCTCTTATGATCGCGTAATGGATGTTCGCAGGAGTTTCGCGAGAGCTGTTTCACTGCGGTTCAAGAACGAAGGTGTTGTAGTCCCAGCTAACTGCAAACGTAATGTTTTCTCGATAGGAACCACTGATAACATTGATGTATCTGGTAGATCTGATATGCATGGTACGTCCATCACACTCATTGGTCAACTGAGCAGGGACAATGTGGGTACTGATCCCCCACCACTGAGTTTAGATGTTCCAGAAGACACACAAATTGAACTCCCAGACGACTATGCATTTGTTCCTTTCGTTGAAGACTTTGGTGGGGACATCAGGCTTGAATCTCCAGATGAATGTAATGTACGGCCCAATGAATATGCAGATTTGAACGTGGGAGAGAATGACTGGTTGTCTCATGTGTCACAGATCAGCAATAAAGGGAAGGTTGATGGCAGCTGGCAGCTTGATGAAGTCCCTGTGACCTTTTCAGGCTTCTTTTCAAAACATGAAGATCAAGACAATGTCAAACCTCGTGCAGTTATTGGGGTATTCCCTGTTTTCAGTGAGCAGAAAGCGGACTCACTCAGTATGCAGAAGCATGCTATGTATGTGGTCAGGGAAGCTACTGCTTTCGTAAACCCCGGCCAGATACCTGTCATTGAAGGTGACTGTCCGTTGTATGCCAGGCAGAAAAAATGTCAATGGCTGTTCCCAGAGGAGATAGGTGAGGATCGAATGGTGTGTATGATTGGATTCCTGCATCTTGAAATGTGCACCCAAGAAGCTGGTGGTAAGCTTATGGGTGGTTCTGGTTGGGAGCGAATGTTTCACCTCGCAAAGATATTCACACCCGGTGTAGCATCATCCCTACTTGGTGGGAAACATGTCAAGAGGACGCGACAGGCATATCTTCTCACTCTAGCTTGGCTTGAGATCCTCAGAAAGAATGCTTATGAGATTTACTGTCAGCAGACTGGGCCCCATGAGTCATTTGAAATGTGGGAACAGAGGATTCTTTCACAATCTCCAACTGCGCGCTATTGGGGTGAAATCGTTCGGAACTTTCTCTTGACAAGCTGTCAATTCGTTCGGAACCAACGAATCGGTAACTGGCCTGGTACACTGTGTTCTATCGATGAGTTGTGCAGTTACTTTTTTGCCCTAGGACATACAAATTATTGTCGGTGGGTCCCCGTATTTCTGAGAGACATGTCTCAGCTACCCAGGCGGCATCCTTCAATCCACAACAAATTCATGGAAGGCCATTTTGTGGTCCAGCGTAGTGAGAGGAAGTTCAGTATGATGGGTTTAGATCAGAGCCAAGAACATAGTATCCAACTACTCAAAGAAGACAGTGGTCCAAAAGGTCTCTATGGCCAGGCTGAAGAGAAAGTCGTTATTGAGCTTTCAAGGTCAGAAGTTCTGCGTGTTATAGATGAGTATGAATATGCAAGTTTCCACACAACATCATCAGATAACACGGAACACCCGGAAAGTTCGGTATCAGAGCAGAAAAAATTTCTGAATCAATTGAAATCTCTCCTCGATCTGGTGAATCAGGGACTCATTATCAACCCTTATGATGAAACTAGTGGTCAGCTGGTGACATTAGATACTGGTGAATATATGGACCCCGAAGTTAGTAAGAGTTTACGGTCATTACCCGAAAGGGGCAAGCATTTATATTCCACTTTCTTGAAGGAAAGGCTTGTGGAATGCACCGTACCCCTGAATGATGTTATTCCCAAGGCAAATATATATACCTTCCTTAACCCACCCCCAGCCAACCTGGACAAAGGCCGAGACAAACTCATGTCAAGTAAAGCAACTGCCGCAATAGTTACCCAGATGTTCGTTTCACTGCAAGCCCGGCCTGATTCAAACATGGATGAGTTTTTCATGCACGAGAATGCACGTGATCCGCCAGCATTATCCGATAGAGGTAAGCTACGGAGTGGGACAAAATCTCAAATTCTCAATTGTTTACCAGCTATTCCTGCACAAGGGAAGAATTCAGCAGCTAGACAAGCTTCAGTTGTCATCTTGGATATGCCTGCTGTAGTCCATGTAATCAAACCACAGAAAGCGGATCTGTTTGGAGAATATGCTCGATTGCAATTATTGCCATACATCGAATCTCTGATTAACACGAACACCACAAGGGTTGATGCGATCTATGACTGTTACCCCGAAGGCAGTTTGAAGAATCAGACGCGAGCAAAACGCCTCGGTGAGACAGCAGTTAGGTTGATACGGGTGTCCGAGAACGTCCCTTTACCTAAAGGGAAGAATTGGCAGGCATTCTTGAAAGTTAGTGAGAATAAAGACGAATTTTTCAAGTTCCTGTCTGCTGAACTGCTGAAATTAACATCAACATCCGAGTACCAGTTGTTAACGACATCAGGAGAATATGTACTATGCAATAAGGATGTTAGCTTATGTGACATATCTCCATCGAACCACGAGGAAGCAGACACGCGCATGATGCTTCATCTCAACCATGCAGTCTCACAAGGTCACAAAATAGCTTTTCTTCGCACGGTTGATTCTGATGTCGTCATTCTGTCTTTGCACCATTTCGCAACATTCCGTGACCTTGGACTCAGTGAGCTGTGGATTGGGTTTGGAATTGGAAAGGCATATAAAGATATGCCAATTCATGAGATAGCTTCACAACTTGGACCTGATTACTGTAAGGCCCTGACTTTCTTCCACGCCTTCACAGGTTGTGATGTAACATCCAGCATGCTCGGCATTGGGAAGAAGACAGGATGGAATGCATGGATGAATTTTCCCGCATCAACTGAAATGATGATAGAATTGACTGAGAATCCGCAAGTCTTTTCAGAGGATTCCCCTCATATGCAGCATATCGAAAAACTCACCATACAGATGTACAGTAACAGTTGTGTCAGTACACGTGTCAATGATGCGAGACGGCATATGTTCACACATGGCCTTAAGTCTATGGAAAACATCCCGCCCACCAAAGCAGCTCTGTATCAACATGTAAAAAGGGTAATTCTTGTGTCATCTTTCATTTGGCATCGTGCTCTGCAGAAACACTTATGTGTGCCAGACCCATCACAGTACGGATGGGAGTGGAATCCACGTCTCAATATTCTGGTCCCATTTTGGACTCACCTAGGAGACGCAAGTGCTGCATGTGCACTGATGCTCCACTGTAGTTGTGCCAAGGCCTGCAAGGGCAATTGCAAATGCTTGAAAGCTGGATTAAGGTGCACACCTTTGTGTAAGTGTGAAGGTGGCTGTTGTAACAATATTGAGTAGTATACTGTCATGTTAGGACCAGTCATCTCCTATTCTGGTATTTTTTTTTCCATTTTCGGCCAGTTAACACATGTCATGTTTCTAGTTGAGTTGATTTTGCTAACAAATGTTCATCCCATGTGGCTTGCTACATTGTCCGGGGTATAGGAATACAGTTTTAGATTTCGGAAAATAGTCTGTTATTTACTGCACAAGACGGTGTTAATTCATGCATAGCATGATACAATATCCCCAACTATTTTGCCTCTGTACAACAGTTGATACCTTCGTTCACCCGTGTGTTCATCTATGGTATCCTTGTCTTTCTCTGGCCATAGGCCACATGTGACTAGTCAGTTCCTACTCCATAGCAAATCAACTTGGAAATCCTTCATCTTGTAGCGCACTCATGTCTCAATGAATCCATACCTGAGTTGATCTAATAAATCTAACGTAAGGTATCAAATTGCCATACCGGATCATATTTCGATAAGTTATTCGCTAAAACATTTCGACCACTCATCGACATCAAAGGTCATGTTTTGGCTCCCAGTGGTGGCTATATCTCTATATCCCTGGTAAAGTAGCATACCATGAGGGATGGGCATTAAGTGTCGGCAACATTAATCCTGACTTGGAACACACCACATCTTAACTGGCCGAAAATGAAGAATACTACTTGTAGTCAAAAAATATTCCTGTACCTCGAATGACTGCAAACATACACTCACCCCTTCTAGTCCCATTTTGCCAATGTTCTATACTGGCAAGATAACATTGTATAATTAACAACGGGAACTAATGCATCCCGAGTTCATTCCAGCACTGCCCTTGCTGGCAGACGTGTCGCTATGGTGTTGAGATTGAACCAGAACTCCTCTAGAAATTTGATAGTTTTATTTTCTTAGAAAATAAATCTATCGAAAATGCCGGAAGTTGAGAATAGACTGTCACTTTAATTGGATTATCAAATGTCCAAGTATCCCCACTGCTGCATACTATCGAGTACCCTTGTTCATGTGTTGACAGGAATCTCTCATACCATGTTCATTTGACCATTGCATTCCCGAGAAACATTCAACACTAATTTATCTACGGACGGACGATCATACTGACAGTCAGACACACAGACGCACACATCGACGGAAATTCTGATCCCATTATCCATTAATCTTCCCCCCAACTTGTTCCAAGGGCTTCACTCCATCATTCACATCAATTACAGCACATGTATGGTGTTAGGTTTGGAGCTTCAGTTGTGCGATCGGCGAAAATAGCTTTTTTTCGATCCGCTTGGCGGCCATTTTGGATTTCGCTGCTAGTGGTGGCTAGAGGATGGTGCCAACTTGTAGCCGATCGATTTTGAAATCTCTGATGCCTACCCTTACATCATGCCAAATTTCAGGAAGGTATCACCAAGTGCACAATTCTAGCGAATTCCTCCCCCGCTATTTTGACTATTGTAAAACCAATTGATTACTTGTAAAACTGATTTTATGTGAAAATTTAATAGAGAGAAAATTTAGAGTTGTTCATTCCTTTTCAGCTTACCTATGAGTTGAGCATGCGAAAGTAGTTTACTACAACATTCTGGATCACTCATCTATTCGCCACGCAGAAAATACTGCATGGCACGATCTGATTGGACAGTTGTTTGGCCATTCAGAGAGCGCGTGCCTGGGATAATTTTACAACATGCTTATCTATTGGTCCCCTGGAACATACCGCCGTGTGGGACGGTCTGATTGGACAACTGTTTGACCAATCAGACATCGCCGCGATCTTACTGGGTTATCAAACACCTGCGACGTGACACCATCTTATCTATGACATAATCAAACAGTGTACATGGTCTTTATCATATTAAGCTTCTTATAAACAAAGGAGCCCTTTATCATAATACCTTTATCTATGACATAATCAAACATACCAGTTGTCCCTTATCCACTTGCATAACTATACAACGTGACACTATCATATCTTCTTATAAACCAAGATTCTCTCTATTATAATTCCTTTATGACATGTCTAAACAAAACCAGGAAGTCTTTATGTCTAAAGCATTTTGTATGCCGTTACATGTACATGTCCTTGACAACATTTAACTTAGATACACCAACAGAGCTCAAACTTTACGTGGGGCAGGACTGGGGTTAGGGGATGGTAGTACTCTTTTGTTAGTACTCATTGGACTCCTCAGTTTGAATGTCCCCCAGCTTTGGTCTAGCCTTTGGAAGGAGGGAGGAACAGTCCAGGGCTTTGGTGGGGAGGGACTGCGCTTTTGGAAGGAGAGCCCACATACAGGGAAAACCTAAACAATGTGGGGGAAGCCTAAATGGGCTATACATAGTCTGGGTCCCTTTAGACGGCCCTAAAATGGGCTTTGGGGAGGGATAGCCTAAACAATAGGGTACATACAGGGCGGGTGGGGTAAGGGGGTGCCTAAAATAACCTAGGCCTAGTGTGGAGAGGGGAGGGGAGCAGGGACGGGGAGGCCTAACGGATTTGGGCGCCGGGGTCAATGACCCCGGGGTCGGGGTCACCCCGGGGTCCTGGTAAAAGGGTAGATCTCAACCTGACATACTACTCACAAGTTGTTTGTTTTGTGTCAACATTAAATAATTTATGAATTACATCATGTTTCTGATGAAGAGGGGTATACTGTGGGGGGGGGGGGGGCACATTCATTGAGGGCTATTTTTTTAAAAAATTTACCACATCAGTATAAATTTCCCATTTGTGAGAGTTTTGTCACAAGATGTTTATTTTGTGTCAACATCAATTAATTTATGAATGATATCATAGTTTTTGATGAAAAGGGGTATGGAGGGGGGGGGGGGGTGGTCACATTCATTGAGGGCTATTTTTTACCACATCAGTATGTGGAAGAAAATTTGACATCAGTTGTTAGGATAAATGGCAGTGTCTGTATTGGTGAATAATATAGCTGCAACCTCAATTTTAGAAACGAAATTGACGTTCACATTTGTTTCGTGAGGTGGGGAGGGGAGGGGGAGTGGAACACAATTTCTCTAATCTATTGGAGCAATGGACGCAAAACCAGTTTATTTAAGAACATGTGGACGTGTGAAAGGCATCAATAATTAGGCCACATTGAAACTCTTTTCTCAAATTTATTTTCCCCTTCACCTTGTGTGAGGCCAATAATAATCTATGTGAATCATTGAATTATGATCAATCACGAAACGAACGTCAACTCATCAACTCTATTTATAGAAATGGTCCGCTTCGCCGATGCGGGGTCGTGTTTTCGTGGCTAACACAACGGTGAGTAACTATGAACCAAAAGGCATGAGAGGACCTTTTTCTGAACAACTAATATGAAGAAAATGACTACGTCAACTCAATAATTCTGCATATAATAAGTCGTATATCCGATCGAACATTTTCGAACTTGGTAGAGACAATAATTATTATCCTGGAAACCCATACAATAAAAATAAGAATCAAATCGGTTAACATTTGTTCAAGTTATGGCGCTATCATTAGTATCAAGCACAAAATTTGCAAAAAATGACAAAGTCAGCCCAATAATTCTACATGGGACCGAGCCCGTTTTCGAACTCGACCAAAACATTGTTCCTTGAAACCCATGTGCCAAATGTCTGTCACATCGATTGACGTTTGTTGAAGTATCGCGCTTTCAAGCTCAAAATTAGTATTACTATTTAGTATGTATTTATTGGTGTTTAAGGTCACACACTCAAAATTAGTAGATTTTAACAAAGAGCCTTAACTCTTGTGAAAAAGCGTGGACACGCCCTATTTTGCGCCATCGGGTGTTGCACATGCACATCAAGCCACATACCAAATACCAAACTCCGTCCAGAAATAACTAAGTTTTTTAGCAAAAAGGGCCGCCTGCCCGGCGACCGGCCCTCGCCATACCAATAGTTAAGGTGTTTTTTTTTTAAAAATTCGACTAAAATAGGAAATAGAATATAGAATGAATTAGAATAGAATTAAATAAACATGCCTAATAATGTCACACAAAATGAAGACAAATAGTCGGTTTATGCTTTTAAAACTGGCAGCAATTGCTTATCAAATAATATTACCGTCTTACTTTTGTTAACGATTCCTTCATTTTCCTATCGCCCCAAGAGAATCATCAATTTTGAATAGCGAGCCCGGACCAGAAGAAACGTATAAATTACCAAATAACGGCGACGTTATTTCACAAATCCGCCGACGGAACACCGGCGACGTTTTTTATTTCTCGAGTCTGGCAAATAATTGACAACATTGGGGTCGTTAAATTGAGATAGGTCGGATATCACACACAAATCTGCTATTATGCACCCCGTCCCCCTTATACATCCTGCATGTATAAATATCTCGATATTAAAATGTCTTCCCTGATGTTCCCTATATGGGTTAACTTGGAGGAGGAGGGGGAGGGAATATGGCTGATTTTTAGCTCACCGAAGGGAGCTTAACTTATCACTTGCTGTCCGTCGTCGTCCATCGTGAACTTTACATTATCGACTTCTCCTCCCAAACTACTGTACCAAATGGAACCAAGTTTGGTGTGCATGTTCCTTATCATATGTCAATTCAAGGTTTTACAAATAACCTTGCCGCGCCCACAAGGGGCACCACAAGGGGCACCACAAGGGGCATTACTCTGATAGCACCCATACATTTTTTAAAAAAATTCTCCAGAACCATCATTTAGACGTCATGGGTTAATAATTGGGCTCCCTGTAGGAGCCCGAATTTTAACTTAGTGAAATATGAGGAAATTTCTTTAAAAATCTTTCATATTTGGTATGAATAGGGTTCTTCCTCTCATATTTGGTATACAACATCTCGGGGGGGGGGGGGGGGGGGTCAAATTCAAGTTTGTACAAATCGCGTCCCTCAGTTAGTATTTGGGCTCTCTATTGGAGCCCAAAGTTTAACTTTGTGCAATTTGAGGAAATTTCTTTAATAATCTTCTTCTTCAGATCCACCAGTCAGAATCCAGAATCCTTTCATGTTTGGTATACAACAGAGGGGGGGGGGGGAGGGGGGGGGGCGGTCAGATTCAAGTATGTTCAAATCGAGTCCCTGTACCTGGGTTTATATTTGGACTGCCAATGGGAGCCTGAATTTTAACTTAGTGCAATAGGAGGGCATTTCTTTAAAACTCTTTTTCTCAGATTCACCTGTCAGAATCCTTTCATATTTGGTATGCAACATCTTGCGGTGGGTCAGTTTTAGGTTTGATCAAATTGGTTACGTGGGTAAATATTTTGGCTCCCTGTTTGAGCCCAAAGTTTAACTTAATGCAATGTGAGGACATTTCTTTAAAAACCTCCTTCTTCAGATCCACCAGTCAGAATTCTTTCATATTTGGTATATAACATCTCAAGGAGGACCAGGTTCAAGTTTGTTCAGTTTGAGTCTCTGGCTTATTATTTGGGCTCTCTATGGGCAGGGGTGGGGGAGGCATGGGGAGCATGTTAGGTTCAGGTTTGTTCAAATCGATTCCTTAGTGTTTTTCCATAAAATTTGCCTTTCATGACTTCATTCCTTTGCAGTGGTGATGAACCATGTATAACTGAATATGACCCCAAATATTTCTTTGAACCACTTTGGCAGGTGAGCGATTAAGGCCCCTTGGGGCCTCTTGTCTAGCCAAGTTGTGACGACGTCAAGCTCGACTTGTAGTTTGGTGAATGGCGGGCGGGCATAAACAACTGGTTTCCGGATGATAACTTGATAATGGTTCGACGCACGTTCATGAAACGTCATAGGTAGGTTGGCATCGGTGAGTGGAAGAACCCTATTTATTTTGAACTTGCTTGGTCAAAGGTCGAGGTCACAGTGAACATGAATATAGTAAATTGTAAACAATTGGTTTCCGGATGATAACTTGTCTATGGTTAAACTCACATTCATGACACTTCATTCGTAGGTTGGCTTTCATGAGAGGAAGAACCCTATTTATTTTGGACTAACTAGGTCAAAGGTCAAGGTCACAGTGACCCTGGACATAGTAAATCAAAACAATTGTTCTCCGGATGAGAACTTGATAATGCTCTGACCCACGTTCATGAAACTTCATAGGTAGGTTGGCAAAAATGAGAGGAAGAAACCTATTTATTTTGGACTCGCTAGGTGAAAGGTCAAGATCATAGTGACATTCAACATAGTAATTCGTATACAATTGGTTTCCGGATGCTAACTTGACTATGGTTGAACCAACATTCATGAAACTTCATAGGTAGGTTGGCCTAGGTGAGTGGAAGACCCCTATTTATCTTGGACTCGCTAGGCCAAAGTAACCTTGAACATAATAAATCGTATACAATTGGTTTCCAGATGATAATTTGTCAATGGTTCCACCGACGTTCATGAAACTTCATAGGTAGGTTGGCATTATTGCAAGAAAGAGCCCTATTTATTTTGGAATCAGTAGGTCTAAGGTCAAGGTCACAGTGACTCTTCACATAGTAAATTGTAAACAATTGGTTTTCGGACGATAAGTTGATAATGATTAAACCCACTTTTGTGCTGTCACAACTCGACATTGGATCGGTGATCGGTGATCCTATCGGAATTATTATTATTATTTTTTTTATTTGGGGGGGGGGGGGGTGGTGCCACCGTGCACCCACTTGGGCAATCGTGATTAAGTGCCTTGCCCAATAACACAACGCAGTTACCCCTGCTGGGGATAGAACCGTGGATCTCTCGGCTTGATGTTAGTAGTATATTATGTACCTGATCGACCCACATTGGCCGGATCTCATGTGACGTCATAGGCACATGAATCAGTTACTTCATTTTTGGTTGTCATGGTAGGCCGCGTGAGTGCCATCTTGTGACAGCATCCTCATGGTGATACGTGGTCCTAGTGTGCAAGCGCAGTGCGTGCGTTTTGTTGAGGTGAGACGAGTGTACGTCGTCCATTTTGTATATCTGAGGCCGCAATCTTGGTTTATATGGTAGCACATGGTTGCTATGTGACCCAGAACCTTCTAATATGAAAGGGGTGTGTTCGAAGGGTGTGTTCGATTGAATAGGAGTTAATTTAATTACAACAAACAACCCGACAGTCCCTCTAAATAATCCAAAACTACCGAGACGGACTTAGCAACCCCCCATCTAGGGCTTATAATAGTAGCACGTAGTGCTAAATGAATGATGAGAGGTCTCATGTGGATAAATTCAAGTTAACTAGAATACATTGAATTACCACAAACATCCAGACAATCCCTCTAAACCATCAAAACAACTTTATTTGGCACGGATTCCTCAATTTTGGGCTTAAAAGAGTAGCATGCAGTGCTTTAAGGTGCGTTTCCTGGTATGAGTAATTGTATTTGTTCGAATACTTTGTAAAATTACCCAAATAAATCCAACAGTTTTTTTCTTGTGCGGATTTCCCACTAAATATTCGGTTTCTATCTGTTGTCCCCTAGAATTCTTCTTTTGCCCAACAGTAGACGCATTCCTTTGAATAAGAGTAACTTTATTGTTTCGAATGTGCACCATACATGTAGTCTCGGTATTTTATCTATCCCGATATAATCTTGGTTTATCCTTTTATTTCCTAGCCTGTTTTACTGGTCCCATTTCTGCCTATCCCAACAGTCTATTTTGTCTTTGCCGTCTCTGTTTTTGCCTCCCCTGTGTATAACGAAGTCCTCTATGATCCTCAAACCCAAAATACAATCAAGCAGGGATAGGTATTATTCGAACGACTCGAATCTTATCGAGCAAATAAGCTTTTGAGCAGTTACTGAAAAAGTCATTGCTCGAACTACTCAAATCCCATTGAGCAAATGAGTATCGAAAGGGCGATTTCTTTTCCACTCTTAATGCTCATCGGGGTATAGGAGGATACCTATGACATGATGACGTAGTACTACATATAACGGTTGATAATTTAGCTCCTAGCATCTGCCCAATTCTAGATCTCTCCATGATCTTCATATCTCCAACACCACTATTACTGATTTTCCCAATATTGCCATCGCCTGTCCTATGATTAGCTTTTACAGTAGTCACCAAATCCTGTAGTCTTCTTTCACTCTTGCAGCCTTGTACCATTACTAGCACTAGTACAGGCTTGCTAACCATCTCACATTGGTCGAACGGCCAGAATCCCATCGAACAAATGAGCCATAGAGTAATTGCCTGAACGAGTGACTCCACGTACGACTCTTTTGGTCGTCTAGGTATTGAAGGATGGGAAGGATCTTGGGAACTAACAACGTGATATAATAACCTTAGTTATTAAAATTGACGTACAATCCCGCTCATAATATAGCCTTAGTTTTTGAAAGTGTTGTTAAACTCCAATGAACCAATTTGCCATTGAATTATGATCTTTTGCCAGTTTAAAAAATGAAGGTTTGTTTTACTATAGCTTGTCTCAAGTTTGATCCTTCCGCAATCTTTCAAAACTTCTCGATTGCCATATTTGTCGCCACATTAAAATATGAACATACATGTGTGATTCTGTGTTTATTGCATGTCGCTGTACAACACGTTTTGGCAAATTGTTATATTTCACATAACCGCTGCTATTTCTGCGATATATACCATCTCTTTCCTGAAAAATCTTGCTTGGGGCCTGCAATATTTACCGAAATTAACAATATTGGGTGTGCACCATTACGTGTCATGTATTTTCATATTTAAACAAAATATCATTTGTGTTTCACTGAATATGAAATATGAGAAACGGAAGTGTTGGCTTTTGCTCTGGTATCCTCATTTTTTGAAAGCCCTGATGGTGGCTTCTTGCACTCAACAGTTAAGAGGTCTTGACATCAGAATTATATAGTATTTTAAGCTGAGATAACATTGACTCAACGGTTGTTACTGAGCACAATTCTGGAGAAAATAGGAATTGAGGTTAAAATTAAAAAAAATCGAAAAATAATAACAAAACAAATGACCACAAAGTATCAATGCGCTGTTTGATTTCGTACGTCATAAGACGTACAAAAGTATCAACGCGCTGTTTGATTTCGTACGTCATAAGACGTACAAAAGTATCAACGCGCTGTTTGATTTCGTACGTCATAAGACGTACAAAAGTATCAAAGGGTTAAAGTAATGCTGAACCTATTAACTGTAATAGACTAGACTGTAAAAAGCGGCTACAGGAGTTTTCTGGTTATGATTTTTGCTGACGATTAACCGATCACTGTTCATCAGGCCCGAGTACATTATGCGAGTTTTATTCTGCCAGGCCCTGTTTGCAAGCTTGGCATGAGTTCCATTTCGAGTTTTTTTACATTGTCTGAATCCACTAATACAAAATATTTCCATCCGGTTCCAAATTAACGGATGTTAGTTAATCCGTAATGTAACGATATTGTCTAGACATTTGACTGGATTCATATTTCGCTTAGCGTTGCACTGCAAGATGAAAAACCGTACGCCAAATTTCATAACACTCAATGCAATGTTGCAACGATCTGCAACACAAAGTTACTGCCTTTGTGCTTGGGTCTGAAATGAAAATGTGGCGTTAGAAGAACTAGTCTCTATAAACGTTTGATTTTTCTTTTATGGCTGACTCCCGGGTGGAGGGGAAGGGGGAGGATATCTGCTCTATTGTGGTGTTCTTGTCTAACGGTTCAGGCACTATACCTGATCATATTCTACGATAGCAGTCCCTTAAGTATATGTACATAAAAGATGCAGTTCGTAGATATTATGTTTTTTTTAACCAGAAAAGTAAATTTTCAAGAAATATATTTATGTCCCTATAAACTCTAAAAATAAGAAAGTGTCTATGCGTGTTAAAGGAAAAACAACCGTTAATGAAACGATGAATTCACAAGGAAATGAAATGGGACGAAGAATGCAAGAAAACTTCTTTTGGACATATCCACTCATCACATAACTGCGTCTTTTTCATGCACAGCATTCGTGTGGATGAAATAACAATAGCTTTTTATAGGTTTTGGAAGAATGACGAGAAGCCCATAATAGCGACCGAGTGGGCATGGGCTTTCAAAATCGGTTCATGGATCGACGTCAATATTTTAGTTTGAGAGAAAAAAGCTCTGAAGACAGAAGAGAAATACCTCGAGTAGAATTTGAAAGTCAATAGATATATCGTTGTTTTCACAACAGAAGACTGAACACTTTCAAGTCTGAGCTCTTGGGTGGACTGGCCGCATGACCACCGAAAAGTTTCCGGTGAGCCCCCTATTGGGGACATTGTGGTCTCCAAATTTGGTGCAGTCCGACACCTAGTGGTGCATGGAATTTCGTGAAAAGTACCAAAAGGCAAATTGGATCCGATCACATACTCTACCGGGATATCGAAATGCCATTGGCAGTCCACATAGAGGGCATTTCGATATACGATCAGTCTCGTCTGCCATTAATCGCTCAGATACAAGGAAACAACATTCGATTAGTTCGGAAAATCAAAATTTTCTCCCATCGCCTCGAACTATATGTATAGTCGGCCCGAGGGATCCCGCGCCCCCTTTGTTGCAACCATTTTTGTCAAATGAGCGAAGATGACACAAAAATACCATCGAAATGCCCTCCTTGTGGACTGCCATTCACCGCTCAGATGCAATGAAGCAACGTTCATTCAGTTCGAAAAATGAAAAATTTTTCCGGGCCCCTTTTGTGGATTTTCCGGTAAAAGTATGTGATCCAATCCGCCCCTGGGTTGTATCGCCAGAACGAACACAATTTATAGCTTACTGGTCTAATCTATTAATAGGGGAGATATTCGGCAACGAAAGAACAATTTCTTTAGGGAGGTTCAGTCAATAGGAAATAATTATTGCTTATCCTCCTAACTGATTTGGTATTTATTACTTTTCAAAGTGTTATTTACTGGGATTTCCGGGTTTGATTATAAACGATAACTTCACAAGTGAATACTACAATCAACAATTGGGCCATGTACCCGTGCGCGCAAACGAAGATGCTTTGCCGTGGGTGTAATGGGGACTTCATTGTTTTTTTTACCCTTTGCCTAACATGAAAAGCAGAAGACACTTCGTCGTGTGAGAACCATATGGTTCTATCTTCCAGTGGAAGATAGAACTTTATGGTACTCACACGACGACTTGCAAAAAGAATTCTTGAATAACTATTATTTTCATTTTTTTCTCAAAAACATAGGTTATGACCCATCATTAGAACGAGCTCGACGAGCTCGTTCCAATGAGGGTCATAATTTATGTTTTAGAGACAAAAAATTAAAAAATAATGAAAAGGAAATGGCGATTTTTGTGAATAGCGCTGGCCGGTTTGGCCGTTACGTTAGGTAAAGGATTAAATAATATAATTATCGTTAATAATGAAAAGTAATAAACAGAGTAATCGCTTGACTGGACTGGTTACGTGAAATAATTCATTCGAGGCGAGGGACTATATTGTAAAACACTCGTACGCATTCGTTTGTAAACGTCCCTCACCTCTCATGAATTATTTCATGTAACCAGTCCAGTCAAGCGATTACTCTCTATGTATTGTTTATTTGTTATCGCTTGCTGCTGTTTTAACTGCAAAGAAATTTATGCACACCGCATTGAAAAGGCGAACAATCGTTGAAGAATTCTGGATATCAAAGGGAAAATGTAAACTCTAACTTTATAGGTATGTTGACCAGTCTGTAGACAAAAGTCTGTTTTTTTATTATTAGACATTCTGGGCAAACGTCCACACAATGTAAACGTAAGTGTTTTTTTCAACATTCTCAGCATGCCTACATTGTAAAAAGAAAATCCAAAAGACACTTTTCGATCAAAGATCCTTCGAACAAAGACTGTACTTGAAAGATTTTCACCAAACTTAACCGTACTGCAACATATTTAAAAAATCTGTATTGTCCTTCCTTGCTTCAGTTGGAAAAAGAAATTCATTTCAGGTAACCTGGAATGCAGTTGGAAACTTGCAATCTTTTAACGTGATTTTTTATTGTTGGAAGAAAGAAATAATTGTCGTTCCAACGACAGCCCGGAATTACATTTAATTTGCAGGCGCGACATGTTCCTTGGAAGTATATCCTTACATCACTCCCAGTGTATGCACTTTTCGTAGCTGAATTTACAAAGGAATGGACTTTTACGGTGATGCAAGTTCAAATTCAAGAATACTTCAATGACATGTTTGGGCTGAATTCGGCAAGTGTAAGTATTATGTTAAAACTTAGACAGTCAACAATAGTAGGCCTCCGGGGGGACCAACGTCTGAAACAATGCGGCATAGACCTAATACGGATAAAAACTTGCATTCGGTTTCCTTTGGTTAACTCGATTTTCATCATATCTATGATGACTGACAGGAGGAATATTTCTGAGGAATATTTCTAGTTGTTCGTTGAAAAAACCTTTAAAACGTTCCTTAGAATCTAAATACGCCCCGACGGAGTATTCCGTTATTGCAAACGGGGAGAATTAATTACTTAACATGATTGAAATAAAAAAAACAAACAAGCCTTATCAAATTGTTTATAAAAAGAGCAAAGTTTACTTAATTATATTGCTTAGTATTTCGATAGTCTGAATTTATCTTTGGAAACTGGCCATAAACCTTGCCAGTGTCTTGGATGGAGTTAGATTTGAATTTGGTGTCACGAAAACTTGAACGCTCTAATTGAACTGTATGAAAACGTTCTTTAATGTGGTAATGCATAAAACATTACGATTCGGGAGTCCACAGTAGTTATATCAAATGTCAGTGTAGGTGCGACAAACCAGCGGATGGCCAAGGTGTTATTACCACTCATACCTCCCGAATGAATGAAATTGGAAGTAAGTCTAGTGGCGACAGGTAACCACCGAATTGATAAAAATTAAAAGTACGCTTGTACTCTAAAATCAGTTGGGTTAAAAATCAGCCCACATCAACTGGGTTGAGAGAATATGAACCCAATTGATTTCACATTCACTCAAACCTGTTGAGCTGGGTTAATTTTTAACCCAACTGATTTTTGTATGCAGCGGCGTCAGGTAACGCCGAACGCCTGAATGAAATTGAAATTATTTCTGGTGAACTCAGATGTGATACAACGATATTCAGTCTCACTTTTGAGAAACAATCCGGTATTGCTCAATTAATTGGTCAAAACCTCTACGTTGAGTGGTACCGTCATCTGTCATGCGTTCAATTGTGAGGGCATCGATAGAGACTGCGTGGAGATTCTCCAGCCCCCAAATTGGTAACTGAGAAAACACTCAGCGTTTGAGCTGATTTCCAGAGCATATTAAAAATTTCTTTGCAAACACTAAATTCAGAGATTTTATTAATGTAGTATAAATAACATGAGATGGGACATAAACATGGCGAACTAATATACCACGTAATGTGACATAGCCAAGCTGAATGTCTCCTGGCCAGTCCCCTAAAAATGAATTTTCAAGACAATAAATGTTGCACAATGCAATCAATGTTGTCCCGTCTTGTTTCTGGGGAAACAGCAAAGTCGTCGGTGCACGTTTCCCAGTAATAAAAAGATGTCTTACACATGCGTGAATACCTTGATGGCACCTTTAGCGGGTCACTGTTGTTCAAGCTGAGGTTGTGACCCCTGGAGCTGAGAGGGAAAATTGGGGAAAAACAGTGAAAAGGAGCACCAGATGTTTAATTTAGGCGTGGTGGAGAACCTGGAACTCTTTCTACTAGACTGCCCCAAATCCCAGTCTAGCAGAATAAGATTCACTGGGAGTATAATGGGGAAAGTGGGATGGGAGAATGAAGGATGTGGTCGGTGGCTGGTACAACGGAGAGGGCTAGTATGCTTATCGGAGAGATTGGGAAGAATTGGGCGCGCGATGTCATCAAGAAGTTCGTCTCCGTGTATTGGGAGGAGAGAAGAAGCGTGGGAATAGGGAGGCAGTTGGGAGCACAGGGGTAACCAAGGCCTTCTTACCTGAGAACCGTGACAAATCAGCGGCCGGCCAAAGTGTTATTATTATTTATGCGTGATGTTGTTGGTTGCAATGGGTTCGCGCTAATTATCTCAAACATCGCTCATAACACCATATAACGTTCCCATTGGTGTGGGCGCAGGTATAGGGGTATTGGTGGGGATGAGGCACAGTGTAATAGACTGTACGAATAAATTGTAAAAAAGTAAATTGAATGTAGGTTTATGTGTATGAAACTATGCGAATGTACGGACAATGTATTACTCTTTTTTTCTCCAGCCAGGTATTTAGCTTCCTTTCTGGCTTTCTCCACCCGCCAATAAATGCATGGTAAACCAAAGTTTATACAGCAAAAAAGTTACGGACACACACTATTCTGTGGATGATATCTGGGCTGGTCCTGATTAATCGAATGGTCGACGAATCGTCGGAAACATCCATAATTGACTACAATTTCAAAGTCGACGATTTCGGGTTTTACTCATCTCATTACTGATGAATTATCAGTCATTACTCTGCTCCCCATTACACTCAGAAGAAGTGTCAGAAGCTTTAGAATATCAAAACACATTGCAGTTGATATGGGAAAGAAGTTCAAAGATACAACTCATAATATCAGGTCTGGCGTTCTAGAAAGTATGGAAGTCCAAATAATTGCCATTCTCAGTTTGCCAATTATCTTCTTAAATCTCAATGCAGCTATTATAAGACTCTTGACCACCTCGGGGCCAAACCTGAGCTTAGGCTCAGATTTGGGCCTGGTGTGGTCAGGCGTCTGGATTTTTGTTGGAGAGCAATAGGCATGTCGTACAGCATTCCTGGATGCCCAAAAATATCCTGTCTGAGGAACTAATGACCAAAAATATTGTTTTTCTATATAGTTGTTTCTAGAGATCACAGCGTACGATTAAAGTCGGCTTTAACTGATTCTTCTTCTTCAAAAGTAGTTTATGAGATTTCATAATCGTACCAGACCTAATGATATCAAATTATCTTTAAATTGTAGAGTGGGACCTTATCGGGAATTCCAGACCTCTTGACAGTCATTACGGCGCTGCTGGCGAGTGTTGTGTTCGATTACCTATTCAAACGCAAAATGCTGACAACAACAACGGGAAGGAAACTGGCGGAGTCAATAGGTAGGAACACTTTTATGCGTCGCTCCTTAATTCGTTTGTAGCGAATTTTTATGTCACTCCACAAAATATATTAAAATGACATCCTGATTTTGAAGGTTTGTTTTCATTCATTCATTCTTTCTTTCTTTTCTTCTTTTTTCTTCTCCACTCCATATTTCGCACACTTCTAATCCATTCTCGATCATGACACTTGGTGTGCTGTTCGCGTCTGCTCTATTCTAGATCGTTCCATGTTATCGATATTGCCCACCCACGTCAAAACGAAGCTGAATTGCATCAATTTTTTAAAACTCACATATCTTCGCACTTCATAACGTTTTCGACCACAAAAAATGTTTTACTGACTCACTGACGTTACGGTCGAAAAATCAAGTTCGACCGATCTTGTTGAAATTTTAGTACATTAGAACACAAAAATTTGCAATTATGTGTTTTTTCCTTTGTCAGTCTGACTTGTGTTTACGACGTTATGACGTAAATACGAAAATTAGCCGAATTATTGCCATATTTCCAACTCCACAATTCAAGTAGACGTTCCACCTTAATGAGTCAATGCTTTGGAAATTGTTACAAACTTTGGCGTTCACACTAATTTTCTGACAAATCCAAAACACACTCTCGCAACTCAGCTCTTTCAGTTTTTGTTTTGACACTGCAGTTGTTCGTTGCGATCTCACATATATCGCAAAATACAGTTTATATTACTCCGTGGACACCCCAACCCTAATCGGTCGGTCGTGACGTCAAACGTTCGTTCGGAAATGTTAAGTCAATTAGCTAGCCGATACTGCTTTATGATACGCATTCAACCAAAACTATTGATCATCCAAGGCTAACATTTCACAGACACTTGGAGTGATGTCCAACGGGTTTCACCGCCCGTTTTGATTAAAATATGCAATAAAATATGCAATAAGTTTACGCGATGACGTCACAAACCAGTGAGGTGTAAAAAACATCAAAATTATATTCTTAGCATACGAAGCTACAAACCGACAGCCTAACAAGCATGTGTGGTCCCAAACAAGGAGTTATGTTTTTTTTTTCAAATCCATCCTCAACGTCCTGAGATACAGAGAATCTCTCATGAGTCCCCGATAAGTATGTAAAATATGAACCGAGTCCACTAAATTCGATTCGGGCCGAGCTTTAGCGAGGCCCAAATCGAATTTAGTGGACGAGGTTCATATTTTACATACTTATCGAGGACGAGTTTGAGATTCTTTTTATCACATCACCGTGATTTGTTTACATTCTGACAGAATTTGGTGAGCCTCCTTAACCCAAACCCACATTGCTACAATGTTTCGGCTTCGTTTGAATGCTCTCGTAACCCAATCACGTTACTGAGGGCCAGCCACTTTCTCGTTGAAATATAGACCCGGTAAGGTTTATGTACATCGGGTATCAATAACTAAAGGTTATTCATTTCTGATTTTCATGAGTTGGTAATAACAATATGAACAATATTTAATGATGATAATATTACAACTCCATGCACATGACTTTATAAGAGACATTCGAAAAAGAAACGCTACTTTTTCTTTGGAATGTCGCGTGCTGGAGCCAGCAAAAGAAAGTTACGCCACGGTCTCAATCACTGCCTGAATCAGTGTAAACAATTATCCTTCGTCGTTTCGCCTCAGGTTTAGCCGGGCTTTTATTCTCATGGACATGGATGTTGAAATTACCACCATAAATATTCCCTGAAAACATTGTGAACATTTCGCCGGTAGTGGCCGTGTGTTTTGCATCAACAGTACGTACAAATGTGTTATTTGTGGAATTGTATCCTGAGGTTAAGCTTGAAGTTGAAGGCATTGTCGTCGGCAATGGCAGCTGAGCCTGACAGCAAGAATGGGATCGACAGTCGGATTCAACATGACATTCATTCGTACTTGAGAGATTATTAAGTTCATTGGAAGTGTTACTTAAATACGGGAAATGTTTTTGTGCTGATTTTCATTTATGTGGCTATAATTATTGATGGAAGCAATGTTCTTATGCTCTGTTATCTGCATTATGTGAAGGGCTGGAATTTCTGATTCACTCAACTTTTGGACCAAATGTTTTCTATCACTGTAATTTGTGAGGCGTTTTTGAGTGGAAAGTCCACCAATCGTTGCCATAAGCTTCATTATAGAGGTAAGTTTGTTTTTGCCTATTGGCTGCTTCTTGAACCATGGATCTCCGGATTTCATGTTCAATTGATTTGTGTGGGTTGCAATATAAAATGGATGGTTTTGAAAAACAGGAAGGTCGTAATTTTGCATAATGTTTATATACAACAGCAGGGCAGCGACCTGTTCTATTCAAATTTGCCCACATCCTCGGCTTTACAATTCTTACATTCCCAAGAGTTTCCCCCGAACGCGTTTTTGTCTGTCGTTCTAAAAATTCTAGGTATTCATGTTCATTTGAATCGACTCCCAACTTCACATCACCCCAGCACATATCTCGGTGTTCGTCTGAGGCACGCAGACCGAAATGAATTGTATTATAAAACCACATAGTATTTATTATACTCTCTGGGCTGGTGACACCGAATAAATTGGATTGCCATAACATTTCAATTTCTTTGTCATTTATTGTGTCAGATTTGTTACTTTTATTTCCCTTTCCCATCCTTTTGAGTTCTCGCTGCTTTGCTTTCAAAACCTCCTGCACTTTGCCAAACTCGGCACTACTGCAAATACTCAGGTCGTAATTAAACCTCTTCAAATGGCGGTCAAAGCTCGCCATAAAACTCCTCAGTGTGCTTGGCTCATATTCAGTCATATCTGACTTTCTTGCAGCGATGAAAAATTTGCACAACAGAACACAAAGGTCGGGAGTTGGAATTTGTTGAATGGGTCTAGGTTCATTTATTTCTGGACTGCACATAAACGATTTCAACAATTTCATATCGTAAAATGTTTTTGCAAGAGTGTTTTTGTTTGTTTGGTTGTCAATAAAAGACTGAATGTTGTCAGAGCTCACGTGAGCAAATATGTCAGATGACATGTGTAAACAACGTTTTTTAATTCGTAACGTCATCACGGCTGACAGACGCCGGAACTTGGATTGTCTCATTTTCTGAAATTGAACTGAGACGCTCGCCTGGTAAATTCACTCGGAAGTCAGTTCCATCCACCTCAACTGTGTAGAATTTTCCATTTGTCGATTCTATGACCCTTAGAACTTTTCCGACACCAATTCCATCGATTTTAACAAGTGAACTGACTTTGAAATTTCTTAACGCCGTCATCCATGTTTATGAATATTCAACGCGTAGGAAGACGCATATCAGTTAAGGTGATTCACCGGTCAATAACCTCACGTTAAAAATCTCGTGGGTTTATGACCCGTGTATAATATTCCTGTTCTGAACTTGGTTATGAGGCAGTGCTTATGTGATAAATGACGTTATTGACATCAAGGTGCAAACCTTACCCCTTTGGAATACGCATTTCACTTCCAAAGAACGAATCTCTCAAGGCCAAAAATCCACATGTAGTTGCAATATTGCCCAAATAAGTGGACTTAACATTTTGATTGAAATACGTAACGAAATGTTTACGTTATGGCGTCTTAAATCTATAATGTACAAAAACGTCAAAATTAATTTAGAGGGTACGAATGTACAAATCGATAGCCTAACAACATTTGTAGTCTCAAACAAGGAGTTGACAAAAATTTCAAAATCTGACCACCACTTCAGCAGATATGACGTTATTGACGCCAAGAAGCCCATCCGTTTAAGGTGTGCATTTCACTAAAAAAATTCAATTTTCGAAGGCCAAACTTTTACAAATAGTTGCAGTGATACCCGAATAAGTGGACCACCTATTTCGATTGAAGTAGGTAACGAAACGTTCCCGCTGTGGCGTCAATATTGAAGAAAGAGCAGAAAATGCTAGATGTAATTGCAGAAGTTGAACATTGAGTGTCTCATAGCATTCGGGATCCCAAGTAAGGGTTTGAAAAACTGTTCTAAATCTGCCAACAATTCCTGGCGATACGATGCCTTTGCGACAACGGAACAATCGTCATGGGGGGGGGGGGGGGGGGGTCCAAAAAATTAAACTGGGTTCGATTTTCATGAACTTTTAGTAAGTTGTGGGGCTAAACAAATTAGAAAACACATATTTGGGGTATTTCAATTTCACGCCATTTTGACGTTTTCACATCACGTTGAAATTTAGCTTACTTTTTAACCTCTTCAGTGATAGGGCACAGCGTTGGAGGCATTATTGAACGGCCTGCTATGTTAAACGTTGACAGACACATCCTCCTCGTTGATGGGCAATTCCGTGTCAGCTGTCCTTCGTTGTAAATTCCATACGCGATTTAAAAATAATCGAGTTCAAATTGACGTTGCGTGCGATCTACTGCTCGCGTTTTACAAAAACTACGGAATTATTAAAAAATCTAATTATTTTAATACCTTTGCAAATGAAAGAAATATCTCTGCCAATTTTGGAAGGCAGTGACTATACCTTACTATAGGATACTGACAATACTACTTTTCTACTCACACACATGATACTCGTGGTGCCTAAAATCACGAAAGTCTGGTCACAAACGCTAGCATTGCATTTAGAAATGGTAACGTCCATTGCTAGATGCACACGAAAATATACCGTTCGCTATCGGGTGTTGATGTTCTCAGAAAATGTTGTATAGAGAGCTCCACCTGAATTACACTGGCATTGTAGGTATCACCTAAATATTTTCCCATAGGCGACCATTATAACGTTCAGGCGAAAAAAATATGATCGCATCACTTTAATTTTGGCATTAAAATATCTTTGTCAAGTATAGCCCTTCACTCAACTTTTACTGATCCCAAAACAGGGGGGGGGGGGGGGGGGGGGGGGGAGGGGGGTCATACCACAAATAAGAGAGAATAACTGACAGGAAGGGAACTACCGGTTACGTGCACATATTTTTCAGGGAATTCCCAACAAAAACACACCAAAAATAAATTGTATATTTTAGGTCCAAAGGTCATCAAATCATCCTCTTTTTTTATCTGGAATATTCAACAATAATGCAAGATAATGTTTCAAACATTTATTGAAACAATATATTTTCCCAATGCTGCTTATTTTTAGTGATTGCAACATTTCAAGGTGGGTAACTCTAATTCAATTATTTAGTTCAGTGATACATGTAGGTTCCCGTAGAAAGGTCGAGAGCATGATGTGGGAAATAGTCGTTTCAATTGTTAAGATTTAGCATTCATTGGTTAAAATTTAATGCCGAAAACGGCTATTGCACGGTCGTAGGGCTCCCGTTACTGATAGTCAATCACACAACTCGATATATTCATACACATTTGTATCAATGATTGCGTGTCATTGTCTATAAGATGCGGCAATATAAACTTCTTCCGTGACCAGCTTCGCCCTCCGAGCTATGGTTTAATCTCGTGAGTGGGAATAACCGGTTCTGAAAATCAGTCCTGATGTCCGGGATATTCAAAGGCTAGAATCGGGATCAAAGGTTGCGGAACGGAACTAGAAAATTCTCGGTATTGTGATTGGCTCTCAAAAACGAGAACCGAAAAATTCCCGTTCCCTGGATTAAACTCTGTTATCGGTACGATCCTAGCAACATTTACAAATGATGACTTTGATGTGGCCACATCGAGTCAATTGCAAGTTCCAAAAGGCTGACTAATGTTGCCTATAACGAATTATCGATAAGTGTGACTTTCCAAATCTAGGATCGGGCTGACATTTTGTTTTGATATAACATGACGTAAAAATTTTAATGCATGACTGGAGAGCACAGTGTGCGAACTCTTGACGTAAGTTGCAGAATTTAAATTTATTTCGAATAAATGAGCAAATCTAACTATCATATGGGTCGCAAATAATCAGTAGATTTGTTCACCCTCTTCTGTGTATCAAGATCATTTTTTGAAGACGTCGCGAGATTTTTGTAACTAATTAAGATACACTAATGATTAATATTAAAAGGACGAGTATGTTCTGTATTTTTGAATCTTCTTTTACAGGATTCGGTGCAGAGTCATTGTCCATACTGGCTCTTTATTTTGTATCAGATACCCAGGTAGCGTTAGCGTTCGGCTTATTGTGCTTTGGTGTAGGCATGAGTGGGGTTGCCATATGTGGTAAGTTTGTCGGTGTGCTAGTGTTAAATTTATGTTATTTTACTACCTGTTTAAATTAGCAAACATTCAATGGAAATAATTATAGTTATCTAAAGGGAGAGAGGAGGCATATGATGCTGCTTCTAAGTGATAGAGTGAGGGCTGCAATTAACACTCATGATGGTGTTTAGCATTCTGCTTTCGTTTTTTTCTTCCTGTTTTTACTCTACTCGAAACTCATTTGGGTTAACAAATAACCCAAATCCTCTTTATTGAATGAGTATGAACACAGTAGGGTTCATATTGACTCAACCCAATTGGTTGGGGCTTATTTTTAAAGCAACTGATATTAGAGTGTGTGAATTACTGTTGTTTTGATTGAAGATCTGTGAAAGAGACTCCAATTTAGCACTTGGGGCAACGCTCTGCTGAATGACAGCATCGGCAATATTAATAAAATTAATGAACGGACTTAAGTGAGAATTTTTAATGTTTCGGCGGGGACAGGGATGAATAAATGTAGGTTTACAGATTGTAGGGCTGAACAATTAAATGTTTACTAACTATTGTTACCAAATTATTGTTTGTTCGTTTGTCGTTAAGTGGATTTTCAAGAATCCTGTCTCGGGTCCAAAATTTAGTAATCATTTGCTGGAACACAAAAATGCCATGGCCGGGTCTTTCTGCTGGTGTGCAGAAGTGTATGCTCTGATGATGCCATTTTGTCAATATATTACATAACCGTCGTGGGAAGGGAGCTTGATAGTTCATTGGTTAGAGCATTGGACTTTGAACCGAAAGGTTGACGTTTCGATCCTGAAACACAATGTGCCGGGTCCTTGCGCATGACAAATATCCCTATTGACTATGTGGGGGTACGGTTGAGCTGTGTACTAAGGCGTATTGCACGTCGATAGTGCCCTTGTCTTCAACCGTAGCTTTTTCTACGGGGGGTTAGTAAGCTGAAGTGTCTGATTGTTGCTTGGAGATTCTCTTCGGATACTCCGGTTTCCTCCACCCGTAAAGCTGTCCAACATGATGCGATCCTTGTTGTTGAAAATGTCATTAAACTGCAATAAACAAATTGTGGTGGGTTATAACACAGGGTTATCGAAAACAACTCAAGTATTCTCTCAATAAACATATATAAACAAGCCCCCCTGCCGACATCTTCCCGGCAGAAAATGTAAGCTCCGGTGGGTATTAATTAGAATTATTCACACGAATAGCATGCTTGTTACTTCAACTGATTACCTAATACGACTTGCATACGACAGCTGCAAAACCTTTTTTCTTGCATGACTAAAACTTCAGGTGTTTACCTAAAAAACATAACTTACTGCCCTCATTGGAGCGGGCTCGTCAAGTGCGCACCAATGAGGGTCATAAGCTATATTTTGGAGGTAAACACTTGACTGTCGATTATGAGAATAGATCTGACGAGGGTGGGCGTTCGAGCAGAAAATAATAAAAAATCATCCAAATAATAAAAGAGGCAGACCATTTACAATTGTCGTTCAGAACTGACGTGCCGTCGCCATATTGATTCTATCTATATAAGTTCATGTTGTACACACAGTTTGCATCAACCCGTATCTGTCACGCCAACAATGATCTTCTCTTGAATATAATTCCGAATTGCCGATCGTTATTGCTAATTTTACATGTTGCTTTTCTCAAAATATACATGTATACAAGTTAGAAAAGTTTAAATATTTTTATAGAGCTAGAACAACTGTTCCGCTCTCAAGACACAAATAATCATTGCTCAGAGTATGTTATTTGTTCATGTAGTTATGCCACCGGTTTTTAACTCCCGATGCAACGAGTCCGTTTGACTTATTCAACGGGAGACAATCAAATACAATTGGACAGATAAGGTGTCATCAGTTATTTAACCCTTTACCTAACGAATCGGCCGCATCCGCCCGTGTAATATGCAAATTGAGTAGCTGAAAAAATTTAATTTTTCAAAATATTTCAACAAAACCATTTCATGTGACTCCTCATTGGAACGGACTCATTGAGCTCGTTCCAATGAGGCGTCACATGATATGGTTTTGTTGAAATGTTTTGAAAAAGTTAAAAAAAATGATATTTAAAATAATAAATTTTGATATCGTCTGCGTTGGGTAAAGGGGTAAAAAGAAATGCCTACGTTGTATTCAGCTTATCCTAGTTAAATGGTCAACCAAAGTAGATTTACGTTATTGATTCGTTCACTTTGTTTTCTCGAAGATCCGGAGTTAGATGACAGTTGTATAGTTAAAACCTTCATCAAGATTCCATCCTTTAACAAAAGTCTAACTTAGTGCCGAACGAAAGATGCCTCGCCCAAAGCAGTAGTACAACTAGATTACTCGTCACATCGGGAAATTAAACTACTTCTGGCTTAATTGGATAGAAGCTTTCCACTATGTACAGCCATGTTAGTTTGTCAATCCAGAGTACCAGAGAGACTCGGATGTAGTTATACGTAGTTCCACACTGCTCACCTGCCACTTTCAGCCCAGTATGCACAATATTGTGTGTAATGCAAAAGCTGGAAGTCCGCGAGGATACAGCACAGCAAACAATTAACTAGACAACCTTATTATTTGAGTTGAATGCGCAAAAGCATAGCAGTGACATAGGTAGTTCTGCTTTGAAAGATATTTAAAAGAATTATCACCAAATGTTTATTTTCCGATGAATGAAAAAGAGAAAATTTGATTCCACTTTTCAAACGAAAGGTTCCCTCAGAGCAGAAAGGAATATGGACCCAGATCTGTATTCTATTACCGAACACGAATAGAATACGGCACTTTCAACTTGTTAAAAACATTCTCGAATAACCCAAAATATCTTCATCTTTTTCCTCAAAAACATCATACTTCACCCCCATTGGATTGAGGGATAGAGGGATCATAATCTTTGTTTCTGTGTATCTGACATAAACAATGGAAAATAAAAAATAATGAATGGTGATTTTTGTGAAAGATTGGGTGCTTATGGCCATTACGTCTGCGAAATGATAAATACAAATGTTTTAGGAAAAAGTAATGGCACTTCCTATTCTCACATCGTTTATGGCCGATTGTATAGATATTATATTTGGGTTTTTACCAGGGCGAAGCACACGGCATCTCTGACTTCTCAGAATTAGCACATTTACTATACAAAAAGGGACTCAGTTTTGTACACACAGCCACAAAACTATCCTCAGCACTTCTTTCAATAACATTCCGCTGCGTTGTTGTGAAATGTCACAACATCTCAGTATACGTCTACATCTAGTTCAGTTAGAGCACTCAGTTACCAAAGACATGCAAGACAGTAAAAGACAGGAAACATTGTTTTCGTAGAATGTGCTGATGTGTTAATTTTGTCTGTTTAGGATATGAATCTAACTTCATTGAAGTTGCACCGCAGTACACAGCAGTGATTGCTGGGCTAGCAAGATTTGGATTGGCGGGATCAGTGATTTGCACAATGATTAGTGGAGCTATTATAGGAAGTGATGACGTGAGTATCTTCATTTTCTCTAACTAAACTCACTCGGCATGACATTCAGAGTTATTCTACAAAAATACACTTCAGTAAATTATCAGTTTTGTGCAGTTGATTTCCTCTTGCACATATTCAAAGCCTTTTTCAATTAGTTTGCCTCCATTGTATTTAGGAAGCAAGCTCGATCTAGTTTTTATCTAACTCCATAAAGCTAATGGAAATATGTGGTGACATTATCGGGTACTCACCAACGCTCTTTTTATCACACTGTGTTGAATCTGCGAACGGACTTGAAATATTTGAACACCGAAAATATACGTCACGAATAAGGATTGAATGTAATGTTTTCATCTGGGACATTTTTGTCCACATGGCTAACAATTTTCGTCATAGTAAGAGATTTACGGCAAAGTCAGCTTCCCTTAATGTCATATACAGACTGAAATTTCGAAATGTTAGGGAATTCGTATCATCCATTCATTTTACATATACTAATCAAAGTTTGCTAAGCACCAAGTACATCCAACTACCTGTTTTACGTTTTAGTTGAAATATTGCAATGAAAAGTGTATATATTATTTATTTAATTATATCTTTAATGATTTAAGTACAGAAATTAAGATTTTATTTATGTTTGATATTATTTTTTGGCCTTTGAATTCGATAAACATGGAAAATGGATATTTTTGGTAAAAGGAAATTTTTCAATATGCCAAAAGGTTGACGGAGCCAACTGGTATGGCTTCAATATCGAGTATGAGACCCATTACTGTTAATTACAGCTTGGCAACGCCTTCTCATGCTCCCAATCAGGTTCCTGGTGGTCCTTTGCGGGAGGTTGTCCATTCTTGGACCAGGATGGCACCAAGCTCCTGGACACTTCTTGGCTGGACTGGACGGGCTGAAATTGCAAGCTGCAACTCATTCCAGACATGTTCGATTGGATTGATGTCAGGGGATCTTGCTGGCCAGTCCATACGCTCAATCCCCTCTCTCTGTCGGTACTCCCCGACAGCATGGGCAACATGAGGACGGGCATTATCGTCCATCAGAATGAATCTATCACCCACTGCACCTGCATACAATTTGACGTGGACATCCAGGATCTCATCAATATACCGTTGTGCAGTCAATGTACCACGTTCAAGGACACAGAGCTCTGTACGTCCATCCCAGCTGATGCCGCCTCAGACCATGATTGACCCTCCACCATAGCGGTCATGCTCAGCAATGTTGGCTGCATGGAATCGCTCTCCTGGTCTTCTCCATACCTCCATACCCTAGAACGCCTATCTGTGTGGTCTAGGCAGTACCTTGACTCATCTGTAAAAAGGACAGGTCGCCAATCTTCTCTGGTCCATCTAACGTGGTCTATGGCCCATTCATGTCGTGCCTGGCGGTGGTTCTGAGACAGCGGAATGCGAATACATGATCTTCTCGATCGGAGACCATCTTCGTGCAACCTTGCCCGGATAGTCTGCGTCCATACATTTACCCAGGATGCATTCTGGAGGTCACTGCAAAGCTGGGTTGCTGTTGCAAAGCAGTTCCTACGGGCCTGAATGATCAAAAACCGGTCTTCAGCTGCAGATGTTGCCCTGTCTCTGCCACCACCATGCCGTCTTACTGGTGTGCCACACTGCTGAAATCTTACCCAGGCTCTGGTGATCACACCAAGGGCTTCACCAACCTGACGATGGGTAGCCCCTTGCTCCACCATCCCTACAGCCTGCCACATTTCTGCTTCAGACAAATGTCTTCTTACATTTCCATTTGCCATATTCAATCATTAAATCACAAGGGTTTGTGTTGAAATGAAGATTGAATACCCTACACATGTCATGTGCACGTAGACAGTACACGAAAACATCATGAAAATCAAGGGGTACATGCTTTCCATGACTGTCACGAAACGTCTACATGTGAAGAGAGCTAATGTAAACACTGGGGGCCATCTCAATACATTCCTCAATCATATCCACCAAAAATATCGCAAATATGTCACAAGCAAATTTGACAATGATGTGTCAAATATTTGGTGCTTAGCAAACTTTGAGTAGTATATTTTGCATATTCCAGAAGAGTAGTACAAAATACAGGAGCTGACTTCTTACAATTTTTCCCACTGAGTTTGAACGTTTGACCATTATTCTCTGTTAAACTCATTTTGAGGATTAGAAAATAGTGTTTTCACGATCTTTTGATATTCTGTAACTTTTTTCTGTTCATTATATAAACAGTGTGCGCATCATGACACATAAAGCAGACACCGTCCTTCCTATTAATATTACAGTCTAGGAGGTGAGATTTGCTCATTTTTAGGTCTCCTTGACTGAACGTCAGGGTGAGCTACAGTGATCACTCACCGTCCGTCGTCCGTCAACATGGTGTTTGCGTCTTCTCCTCCAAAACCGCTGAACCGATTAAAGTGAAATTTGAGATGGTTGTTTGTTATGAAATCGCATTTTGATTTTGTTCAAATCAAGTTGCCCCGCCCCTCGGTAGGGCCACGCAAAAAACTTGTGCCTAAATCTTAAAAAATCTTCTCATGAACCAGCAGTAGCAGAGACTTGATATTTCGTGTGCAGCTTCCTTTTGAGGTGTGAACTCCGATTTGTTCAAGAGGAGTTCGTGGGGCTATATTTGCCGTCGTTATGGGAGGGGCAAGAATTTTCACCCCGCCCATAATTTCTATTTTTCAAACCGAGAAGCTCATCTAAACCATATTTGATATGAGGGCTTATTGGGTCATAAGTACTTAATTAATGCCAAAAACATCTTTCCCGTCGCCCCATGGGAACCGCAGGAGCTAAAAATAGAAAAAAAAATTAAAACGCCCATATCTACAAAACTACACGGCACTGAGAATTCTTATTTGGCGTGAAGCTTCCTCTTAGGACCTACAGAATGAATGGTTCGTGGGGCTATATTTGCCGTCGTTCTGTGAGGGGCAAGAATTTTCGCTCCGCCGAAAATTTCTATTTTCTAAATCGAGAGGCTGATTTGAACCAAATTTGATATGCTGGCTCATTGGATCATAAGTACTTAATTTATGCCAAAAGGTTCCCCTTCGCCCCATGGTAACCGCAGGAGCTCAAAATAGAAAACAATTAAAATGCCCATATCTACAAAACTACACGGCAGTGAGAATTCTTATTTGATTTGAAGCTTCCTTAAGACCTACAGAATGGAATGATCCAAAACATTTGCTATCGGTTTTATCATAGGGTACTTTTTCGGGACTTTGAAAAAGTGCTGAGTCAGCATTTTGTATCACTGTGGGTAATGGGGAAAACATTTAAGACCTTTCTTCTCCCAAACCACTGCTTCAAAAGCTTTCAAATTTCGCATATAACATCTTTGGAAGATTGATTCATATATTTGTTGAAATCAGATCCCTGGGTTCATATCTGGGCTCTCTCTATGGGAGCCCAGTGGTTCAAATTAGTGCAGTACGAGGAATATTCTTTAAAAATCTTCTTCATATCCACCAATCAGAATGTTTTGATATTTGGTATGCAGCATCCTTGGGGGGGGGGGGGGATTCAAGTTTGTTCAAACCAAGTCACTGGGTTCATATTTGGGCTCACTGTGGGAGCCCGAATTATAACTTAGTTCAAAATGAGGATTTTCTTTAAAAATCTTCTTCAGATCCAGCAGTTGGAATGTTTTGATATATGATATGCAACATCCTTAGGGGGTGAGATTCAAGTTTATTCAAGCCAAGTCTCTGGGTTCATATTTGGGATCCCTGTAAATATTTATCTTCAGATCCACCGGTCAGAATCTTTTGGTATAAGCTTTTCTTAGGAGGTGCAAAACAAATTTTGGATAACAGATGCAAAACAAATTTTGGATAACAAATTCAAACCATCAAAAATAATCTAGCCCTCAACCAGTTAAAACAACTTTTATGGGGTTGACAAAAGTCACAAGACCGCGATGTGGGGTATATAAAGTATATCCGTACCCCATCCTACTGTACAGAATTACACATTTTAAGCAAAGTACCATAACTTCTCTCTGAGGCCTGAAACGACCAAATAACGCAATAATTGTTGTGAGGTTCTGTGCAGGTCCCACAATATTTTTGTGCCCCAAAACTAGGTATTAAAAAAAAAATTTACCCACATCCGGATAAATTCATGTATTTTTATTCTTGCAGAGAGTGAAAGGTTGGCAAATATATTTCCTAATCACTGGTCTGCTACATCTAGGAGGAACTGTGTTCTTTGCAATATTTGCATCAGGTGACATTCAACCGTGGGCGCGTGACGATGCCTCCGAAGGGTCACCACACGAAGAAGTGCAAACAGACTATGGTGCTATTGACAAGAATGGATGATCGATTGGGAACTTCATGATGGATAAGCCGCTGAATTATTTTTATCTCGAAGAATTTAAACGTGCGGTGGAAATAAGAGATGAAATGTATTGAAATAACTTTAATGAAAAAAAACAGTATCCACATCAATAAATTGTCAGAAATAAACACACCATACGCAGACATCTTTATCAACCATTTTATAGAGAAATCTGCTACAAGCCCAGGAACCAATACAAAAAACTTTTACAATTGTATTTTCTAGAATTTATTTTCTACCTATTAATATAACTGACTAAAATGAGTCATCAGTATTTTAAAGGATATGACATTTTGTCACCTGGCAAATTGCCACATCTTTGAAAATGCTAATGGTTCATTTCTACTCATTTGAAGTCATAACTAGAAAATACAATTCTAGAAATACAATTGTAAAGGTTTTATAGTTTTGGCACCTGGCCTAATGTATTGGAATACTTTCGTTTGTTGGTTTGATTGTTTTATTGGGTTTAAAGACGCATTTAACACGAGGGTCACATCGTGACGGAAAGCTTTACGGATCAGGGAAGCGTGTGAATCAGGAGAGAGCCACCAAGCTGCGACGAGCAATTGTCATCCTCTATAACAAACTAACCAGACACAACCAGACTTCGCGGTGATTGAACCCAAGTTCACTATCGACAAGCAGCACTCTTTAGTGCACAGTCGGGATTTTGTGTCTTGCCAAGGACTACAGGCAGATAACGGAGATCACGATCGAATGTCGGAAGAGTTTCGTAAATTTCACTATAAACCCCCCCCCCCCCCCCCCCCACAAAGTAGACCTTCTGTTTCTCATGCCATTTTTGTAAAATTACATGTGGGCGGGTGGTCTTTTATTTTATTTTTTACATTTGTCGTCATTTCTTTGCCATCAAAAGTTCATGTTGTTGGCTTGTTTTATGTTTTAGGCCTCATAATCTATAGATATGCTAAACGATTACGTTCGAAGTTCGAAAGGAAATGAACGCCAAATAAGTCAATATGAATCAATACAACTGAATTGCTGGAAATCTCATTGGTCAGAAACAGAAAATTGTCCCACCGCCCCCTCTTGGCATGGAACGAGGGGGAATTGTTGCTATAAATAGACTACTCTAAAAAAAAAATTCTCGAAGGTGTTCAATTTTCCGACATACAAGAATGTACTTAGATGTGAAAAAATGAATATGTTGATGATGTGCACATTTTTGGCGGCAGCAGAAATTGAATATTTAAAGAGATTTTAATTATTATTCACAAAAACAAGTGCCGTGATTTTAAGATGCTTTTGTTTGATGTTTGATGATGTGGGCGCCGTTAGGTTACGGCTACAGTCACACAGGTAACAACTTTCATCACGTCCTTAAACGTCACCGATGATAGGAGTCACCGCGTTGATTTACCTGACGCCGTCTTGAGGGGAGGAGCAGAATGAGTTTCAATTTTTTTTCGTGTCGGAATTATATGTCACGATGCACACGCTGTTGATATAATGAACAGACAAAATACAGAATACCAAAATATAGGTGGAGACGCCATTTTATCGAAAAGTAATGGCTTGACTGGACTGGTTACGTGAAATAATTCATGGGAGGTGAGGGACGTTGTACAAACATGAGTGAGCGAATGCGCACGGGTGTTTTACAATATAGACCCTCGCCTCGAATGTATTATTTCACGTAACCAGTCCAGTCAAGCGAATACTCTGTTTAATACTTTTCATTATTAACGATAATTATATTATTTAACCCTTTACCTAACGTAACGGCCAGCGCTGTTCTCAAAAATCGCCAATTAATTTTCATTATTTTGTCATTTTTTTTTCTCTAAAACATAGGTTATGACCCCTCACTGGAACGAGCTCGTTCCAATGAGGGGGTCATAACCTATGTTTTTGAGACAAAAAATGAAAATAATAGCTATTCAAGAATTTTTTTTACGAGTGTCGTTTGTTTTTCATATTAGATAAAGGGTTAAAAAATAAAAAAAAACAATGAAGTCCTCATTACGCCCACGGCAGAGCGTCTTCGTTTGCGCGCACGGATACATGGCACAATTGTTGATTGCATAATTCACTTGTGAAGTTATTGTCTATAATCAAACCCGGAAATCCCAGTAAATCACACTTTGGAAAGTAATAATTATTTTTAAATGAGTTTCATCAGAGAATATAATAGAGAAACTTTCAAACTGATTGGGGAAAGAATTCTCTATTTTTTATACTACTCTTTAGGAAAACGCCTGACGTTTGTAAAGTGATACGCACATCGATGATACATATTCACTAAATTCCCATACACTTAGTGTTAACTTTACTGACAGGTTTTGGAAATTAAGGAGAGCTACCTTTCCCATAAATCTCTTCCAATGACAAACAATGTCAGCCACGAATCAGTTTAACTCCCAGAACCTGCGGGCTGGCACATGGTTGTGGTGAAGAAGTAAACCTTACATGTAAGAGAGAGAGAGAGAGTCACTGAAGGAAATTATTTCATTTTACTATACACGGTTATAATAAAATGGCTTCACATGAAAGGGCGCCGTGAACTGTTTCGTGGGTATAAAATATTCACCACTGCAACCTCATCTCGCACAAAGCCTTTAAACACGTGTTGCACTTGCCAAACCCCTACTTTCAATCCAGTTCTCTCATATTTGGCGAACCAATATTTGGTCCGGTACGTCTTGGATGCTTCTACCACCTCCCACTCTAACACACATGCATTCGATTTAACCAAATCTAAATTAAAAGAACTTTTAAATGTTAGACCTTCCGTCGTTTATAAGGGAAAGGAAAGTGTGCGTAGCACCCTTATATGGGCTAAACTTGAGCCCATCAATGACTAATATCAGTTATTGTCAGTCAGTTTAACCAATTCCTAAGCACAACATTTAGTTTAAATGAGTTTTTTGTCGTGTTTGGTCATGTTTGAAACCCATCAGGGCTCACTATAACTATATTTTTAAAAGACAATATTTCGACGGCATTCATGTATTAGAAGAAGAAACGCATCAGTAAGAAATGCCTGTGCCAGTACATCTTTTTCACCTTAAATAACAACATGCACCCTCACACGCACCCTCTTACACACACACATTTATTGCCCCTTTGTCGTATCTGGACTCAACTGGTTGAGTGCTAGAGGCCACTATCAGGGGTTTCAAAAATGAGGGTACAAGCGCAGAAGCGAACATTTTCCTTGATCGTGTTTCCTGTTCAGCCAAGTGCAAATAATATTTTGTTTACGCAAGTCCTATTACAAATTATTGGAGAGTGCACGGGGACACTCTCCAATAATTTGTAATAAAACAAATTTTGAATAACAAATTTAGACCACCAAAAATAATCTAGCCTTCAACCAGTTAACCTTGCCCCAAAGAACACTCACCGACAGGGGTGTAGATAACTTTCAGAGCTGGTGGTGCTAAAAAAAATTAATGCAGTGCAAGTAGGTGATATTTGCGGATTCAAGCATCATCGTACATGTACGTGTACGTGTACATGTACACCTCCATAGGATTTAGTGTTAAAATCGTGTACATGTACAAGATGTTAACGTTTTTAGGGTGCTTTAGAATCCACTTGCGGATTCAAACATCACTGATTGTATCCAAGAATGACAGAAAACGCATGAAATTTTACGTACAGTACATGTACCGTTTTGATTGAAATCGGTAAATGGATTTCTCCCACAGGATTCAGTGTTAAATTGCGAGCAAAAAAACGTTTTGCGGTTTCTAACATCATCCTCTCGCCGATTCTAACAATCCGCGTCCGTACACGATTTTAACACTGAATCCTATGGGGGAAACTCGCTTTCGGATTTTAGGTCTGAAATCGACTCGCGTGAAGAGGTGATGTTTGAATCCGCAAACCCACTGTAGCGTTTCTCGAAGTGAGACTAGCGCACGTTATTGCGAGGTGATCTCGATGAGCACTTGATGGAAATGTTTTGAACGAAGAGTGTTGTCGTCGGTGTGTTAGAAATTCGCGAGCCCGCTGTCACGTTTTTGATTGATATATATAGGGGAGAAAAAAATATAAATAAATAGTTATTTAAAAAAAATAAATATATCAAATCGAATAGATAATAAAAACGTAAATCATGAGCGATTCTCAGGATATTAGAGTGAGGTTTCTTTTAAAAATGCTGATGAGAGCCTACGCATTCTGCGTGAACGAACAACTAGGTCGTCTCTTGTTAGAACGATGCGTCGGATGTCGGGATCACCTAGACTTCGATCACGAGAATCATTCGTGTCTGTGGATGGAAAGGGAAGATATGGTCGTCAAGTCTTTCGAGAACTATTTAATTGATTCTCCTCGTTGTTCGTGTGGGGGCGGTTTTGAGGATGCTAACCACTTTTTCTTCTCCTGTCCAAACTATGACAATATAAGAATTATCATGTTTCAGACCTTGACAAAATTCAATATTACAAGGGTACAGCAGATTTTATATGGCGAAGGTAGCCTCACAAAAAGAAACAATGAGATAATGTTTTCTTCTGTACAGCGCTATATTCCAGATTCAAGGAGATTTAACTAGCGTGTTAGATGAGCCGTATGTAAGATGCAGCTCTTCATTGCAGGGGAGAGGGCGAGACTTCGACTGGGTCACTATTTCACTAACTTCGTAGTCTGAACAAGAACCGCAGTAGTTCATTCCATTTCTGGTCCTTTGAATTTCAGCTTGCCATTAATTTTGATATGCTTTCTGCGTCGTTCAAGGGGGGGGGGGGGGTAGGGGAGGAGGGGGCTGTGGTATCAAGTTACATGTTATATATGACTTTATTATTATTTTTTCTCTCTCTTATTTTGTGCTTTTTTGACAGTATTTTTGTTTTGTTTTTCCCCAATTACTAGTTTTGTTCAGTAATTAATTGTACTGCAGTTGTTTTGCTGTCATGTAAACCTATATGAACTTTATGTATGGGAGAGGAGTGTTTCTAAGTGGTAAGCACTTGTACTCCAATCCCTTTTGCGATTTTGTGAGCAAATAAAATATGTTTAAACTAAAAAGTCTTTCAAACCGGCGTTCGAACGCGTTCAAATCAATGAAGTGATCGCGTTTTGGAAGAGATTACTCTACTGTAAGAATCGAAGCAAGCCCACAGATTCGGAAGAACAGAAATTGGCGCGTAAAAGTCTGACTTTACGAGATAAGGGATGCATCTTGAAATTATTGTTCAACGAAGCATACGTCTAAGTTTTCTCGTTGATATAAAATAAGGGAGAATAGAAAATAAAAATAAATACACACATAAATTTTTTATCTAATATTAGAAAGAAAAAAAACAAAAATGAGAACCAGAAATAAATTGTATCCGACGTTAGTGGACGACGAGGACGAGAAGCCGATCGACGTTTTGCCGACGGCGCCGTCGCTAGAAGAAAGAGAAAGAGGAGAGAGGTATCGCATCGATCAAATCAGTAGAATCCAAGAGTATCTAACTCGAGAGAGAGATTCTCGTCGTTCCCTCAAGAAGAAGTGTTCGCGTTTCGTGAAATTCGTCAACGCGATCGACACGACACTCATCACGATTTCCATGGGTTTACACGCGGCCGGCATCGGATTGTTGTCGACCGCGGTCGGCATTCCGATCGTGTTGACCGTAGAAGGAGTGGCTCTCGCCGCCGGATTGTTTAGCATGCTCGGAAACTTTTTGAGTAGGAAATTATATCTGAAGGCGAGGAAACACGACAAGATTCGCGTCTTGGCCGACTCCAAGATCGAAACGATATCCGAAATGATCTCTATGGCGTTGAAAGACGGTAGGATATCGGACGGTGAATACTTTGCGATATTGGGCGAGAAAACGAAATACGATGCCATGAAAGAAGACGTGAGAATCAAGACTCGTCAGATCATCAAGGAAGAGATGAAGGATTCTCTCGTGGAAAAGGGGAGGAAAGAGGCCAGGGAGGAATTCAGTAAGATGATAGAACTCGAGAGCAGCGATTGAAAAAAAAATATATATATAATAAGAACAGAATTGATTCATTATTAAATTTATATATAAAATAAAAAAACGAAATTAATTTAAATAACTCTTAAAAAAATGTATTGCGTAAAGTGTAAGAGAGTTACCGAGACGAGTAATTCTCGAGAAGTGCGAACTAAAAACGACAGACAGATGCTTCGCGGAATTTGCGACGTGTGTAGTTCTGTCAAGACACGATTCGTCAAAAAAAAAGAACGCGAGCAAAGGTAAAGACATCGTGAATAAAATGATCAATAATCTACCTTTCGAAATGCATCTGCCCGGTCACAGTTTCATGGGACCCGGAACGAAATTGAACAAGAGACTCAACGCCGATCTGACACCTAAATCTTGGAGCAAACCTGTGAATAGGGTGGACGCGGTCGCGTATGATCACGATCTGTGCTACGTCGAACATCCCGACACCAAGACTCGCAACGACGTCTGCGATAAAAACATGTTGGGGAAATTGAGAGGCATATCGAATCCGACCAGGAGAGAGAAGATGGAACGTTCGCTGGTCGGCAATCTGATCGGTGCGAAACGTCGATTCGGATGGGGCGTTCAAAAAAAAAAGCGCATCTGAAAAGAAGAAGAAACGATTATTGACGAGTGAATTGGCCGAGGAGTTACACAAACCCATAGTGCGTAAATTTCGAAAGAGAAGGGTGTTCGTGAAGGGTCTGGATGATATTTGGTCTGCCGACTTGGTCGACATGAGATCGTTTTCGAGGTGGAACGAAGGCGTCAAATATCTATTGACGGTCATCGACGTGTTTTCCAAATACGGTTGGATCAGAGCTTTGAAGAATAAATCGGAACCTTGCGTCGCCGAGGCTCTGAAGAGCGTGTTCGACTCGTCTTCTCGAAAACCGAGTAAATTGTGGGTGGATAAGGGAAAGGAATTCTACAACAAGCACGTTCGTCGATTGGTAGACCTCTACTCGATCGAAAACGAAGAGAAAGCCAGCGTGGTGGAATGTTGGAATCGAACGATGAAGGAAAAGATGCACAGATACTTCACGGCGAATTCGACCAAGAAATACATATATGCTCTGAACGGTCTGGTCAAAGATTAGAACAACACGCGACACAGATCGATCAAGATGACTCCCGCGGAAGCTAGCGATCCTCGAAACGAAAAACGGGTCTACGCGAATCTATATCCTGAGAGATCTAAGATCAGGAAGAAGTCTAGAACGTCGAAATTTGCGGTCGGTGATTGAGTGAGAATCTACGCTTATAAGAGGCACTTCGAAAAGGGTTATACTCCTCGATGGACCTCGGTAATCTTCGTGATAATCAAAATATTTCACACCGATCCGGTGACTTACGAAATCGAAGCTTTGGATGGAGAAGAGATCATCGGAAAGTTTTACGAACAACAATTACAGAAGACGAAGTTTTGATGAAGAAGACAAAAGTTTTTTTATTTACTCTCTTTAACATTTTCTTGTTTACACACATATATATAAGAGAGAAAAAAATAATAAAAAATAATTAAAAACTATTTTTAGATAAAAAAAAGCAAGTTAATTAATAAACAAACAACTAAAAATCCTTTAAAATGACGAATATACTAGATATAGCACAAAGCATAGTGAAAGATGAAAGTATTCAAGAATATGAGGTTCACGAATACGAACCGGTAACCGGAACGAGTTTGAACAATGCGGGAGAGATAAGAATCAACGTCGAAACTCAAGATCTATTCGTACATCCCAGCGAGAGTTACATAGTGGTGCAGGGACGTCTCACCAAGGAAGATGGGAGCGACTACGCCGACGACGACACGGTTACTCTAGCCAATAATGGCATCATGCATCTATTCAGTAACATAAAACACATGCTATCCGGACAAGAGATAGAATCTGTTTTTCATCCCGGTCAGGCCACCACGATGTTCGGACTCTTGACGTATCCTGATGATTTTTCGAAATCCAGAGGACTTAATCAGTTGTGGGTGAAAGACACCGTAGGTCCTGCTAGCGCAGGCGCAGCCTTGATATTCGACTACGTCGTCAAGACGTCCAGACCTAAAGGAACGTTTTCGTTCAGGATACCTTTGAAACACATCTTCGGATTTGCGGACGATTACAACAAGATCATGTACGGATTCAAACACAATCTGACGTTGATTCGAAAAGGAAACGACGACGCAATAGTGAGACTCACTGCGACCGATGGGGGTAAGATAACTCTACACAAGATATCGTGGTTCGTTCCGCACGTGGAGCCTTCGATCGTGGAGAAAGCGCGTCTCTACCAGATCATAGAATCTAAGAGTAAATTACCGTGGGATTTAGAATGAGACAGTGCGACACGGCAAGCATTCCTCTCTCCACGAATCACTTCGATTGGAGATTGACGGTGAAATCCGCTTCCAAGAGACCGCGTTTCATCGTGGTTGCGTTTCAGACCGATAGGGACGGGTCTCAGGAAAAGAATGCGTCGCTGTTCGATCACTGCCATTTGAGAAACATGCAAGTGTTTCTGAACGCCACGAGATATCCAGCAATCGATTACAACGCGTCGTTCGACAAGAACGATTTCTGCAGACTGCACAGCGACGCCGCTGATTTTAGAAAGAAGTATCACGGTCTAGACGAATTGATGAGCAACCCTAACATGTCTCCCGGCGAATACAAGTCGATGTATCCCATGTTCGTATTCGACGTTAGTAAACAGAGTGAACGACTCAAGCGTAGCATCTTAGACATTCAGATCAAGATGCAATTCGATAGGAACGTTCTGAGAAAAACCGAAGCCTTCGCCCTGGTCCTGTCGGACAGAGAATTACAATTCGAATCAGACGGAAATAAGATGTCGATCATTCGATGAGAGACGAGTGTGAAAAAAAATAAAAAACAAAAAAAAATAAGTAATGAGTAATTATTAAAAACAAAAAAACAAAAAGTAAATAAATAAAGTAATGTGATCTAGAGAGATTGAACATCTTTCTAAATCTCATTACTTTTTTTTTGTTTTTTTTGTTTTTAATAATCACACATTATTTTTTTTTAATTCATTATTTTCCACGCGTTCACTGTTTGTTCAAAGGATCTAGTTCGATCAGTAGACTCACCACGGAAGTGGCGGCTTCGGGATTATTGGTTTTCGTAACGAAATTAATCCTGTCTCCGGCGTTCACTTTGAGAGGCGTGCCGAACATGTTAACATTCGCGTGTTGATTCTCAGTCTTTTCGACGCTGTATCTCTTATCGCTCTCTACACCATTCACCATGAGATTGACGACCGCTCTGTTATTCAAATCCGAGGAAGCCAGACTCATTCGAAGGATTTCACCTCCCAACGGCATGGGATATCCCAGCTGACCATGTTTCGATCCGCTACCTCCATTTCCGAAAGACCACTCAGCTTTTCCCTCATCTAAGGCGTCGGCCTCTTCGGCCCACACAGTGATCAATTGTCTAGCATATTTAACTTTCTCCACCACCGAAATCAGGGTGCAGGCATCCGTCATGTTCACGGGATCCGGTAGATTCGTGAGCGCGTGTCCACCCATGTCTAGTTTACCTTCCATGATGTCACCCTTTCTCCAGACCGAGTTGTCGTCCACGTACTTTCTGCTGACCGCGCTTGAATCGAATTCGGGATCGTGACTGAGTGCAAATAAATTCTTACCGTTCATGTCGATACCACCCTCCATGGTTCCACCCGATTGTTTGTTCAGGTAGAGATCGTCCACTTGCGATTCTAGGTATTCTTGTGATTGTATCACGGCAGAATCTATGTAGCCCTTGTTGACTGCGGTTGAGTCTGCATCCGTGTTGTCGATCTTCGACAGATTCAATATCTTGTTGAATCCCGCATTCAGATCTGATTTCATTTCTCATCTGTCAGACTTTCTCTGTTCCAGATCTACGTAGTGTTTGGTCGCCACGTCCTTGGGATTCCTGGGAGTGGCCACGTTCGTTATCTTGTTAGAACTGGCGTTCAATTCCGAGTGCATCGTTTTCTGAACGTATCTATTTCTCAGGTGTTCGCTGAATCTCACGTGAGAGTCGTCCGTGTATTTCTTAGTCGTGGCATCGGTGGGATCTATGGGATTCGTGACATTCACCAAACGTTTGTATTTCAGATCCAGATCGTCGGTCATGGTTTTATCCATGTAATTATCTAACAGGATTCGTTCGAAATCGACGTTCCCCCTGTCGACGTATTTTTTAGTTGCAGCATCTGCGAGATCTATCGGCTCGGGAAGATTGTAGAGCTTCTTATCGTTCATGTTCAAAGGTTCTTCTCGATGTTCGTATCTCCGAACGTAACGTTCGTCCAAGTTGGCAACGTCGTAACCATTGTCGACTTCAAACGTCTTCCTCTTCTTTCTTGGGTTGACTTTTTCGTCGTCACTTCTACCAAATTTATCGACTGGCATGTTGTTGTGGGATTTTTTGTTTTTTTAGAAAAATATGTTCAAAATGCAGTTTATTAAAAATGAACTATGTTATTTTATTTTTCGTTTTTATTCGATTAAAATTTTTTTAAAATAATTTTTTATCTTTATATATACTATAAAAAAAAATCTTTCTCTAATGTAAATCATTGAGAATGTCTTGAAATCGATCTCCTTCAGACCATCTCTTGAGAACGTAGAGACACAGGTGACCGCAAAACACTTGATGTGGTGATTGCACTTGTTCCGTGTTGTAACGTACCATCGATTTGTTGAAATAGTTCTTTATTTCTTTTGGCGGCGAGATTCCGTAGCTGTTGAAATAATAATTTTTCTTCTTCCTGTTCTTCATCCACGCCACCCAGTGAGTGCCTTCACCCGATGAATCGTCTAGATTTAAAATTCTGCATTCCGATTGTCGAGGTCTTCTCTTCGGCAAGGCATCTCTGGAAAACACTCCTAGAAAATCTTTGATTTTCAAATCTTTTGCCACTTTCAACAGATCGATGTTGGATAGGGGTTCGTTAGGTAAGACGACACCTTCTACAGATATCTTTATTTTCTTATTCATAAATGCGTATATATTTTTTTTATTTATTTTATTATAATTTACTAAAAATGACGTTATTTTTTCTATTTTTTTATTTTTCTTTTTAAACTAACACTCTCGATGTGTCTATTGATTTCTATAATTTTGAATTCGTCTAATTCCTCTTGATTTTCTGGAATCCAATCATCCACATTCATATCGTCTATAATTAGATCTAAAGTTCAATGTCCAAGTGCCAAAGTGCTTATTTTATTGTCTAATATGAATCTCTTATCATCGTCGGCCGTCAGCGAAATCTTGTTGACTATTTCGGTATACAAGTCGTGATTTTTGCTTCGAATCGATTTCATAGTCTTATACACCGGACCACTTCCTAACAGACAATATTTATACTCTTGGAAAGAGATGTTTTTTCTTCACCACGCACGCTTTAACTCCTTTGCACTTCTTGATCTCTTCATTTTCTAGACGATAAGCATACAGTTTAGGTCTCATGCCCACGAATTCGACGATTTGTTTACCGCCGCTCTCGTCCTTAAATTTACCCAACACCTTCTTGTTGTCGTTTGATTGAATGTTGGACGGGTGATCGATGGGATAATTGCTCGTGTCGAACCACTCGGCCACGTCCAGAGATATATCTTGGTAGACGTCTTTCGTCTCTATCTCGTAAACTAAACTGTCCGTGTCGGTGAACAGTAGTTTGGCTTTATCACCAAATTTTCGTTTGACGTAATCGTAGTGAAACTCGTACATCAATCGCTTGCTGACATCTAAGATGATCAGTCCGAGATAATATGGTTTGTCGAACTTCAGGTGCGTCTTTTGCATGTGAACGGCTACTAGATTTTCGTCGAATATGGTTCGGTGTTTGTAATTGGGTTTCGCCACTAATGATTTAGCTCTTTTCTCAGACGTGACTAGTCAAACGTCGGTTCTCTTCCTGATGTTTTCAATCGATTTACCGTACACGCAGTTGTTCATGAGTTTGAAGAAATCTTTTTCGAAATCGTTCTTGGCTCAAATTCTGAGATTCGTGTTGAGATCGATGTATTTTCTCATCCAAGGCTCTTCGTCGAATCGAATGATACGATGTATGTCGACTAATTTCATCCCGTAATCAACATACTGTTTCAAATTCTTGCTGTAGACGACGTAGTTACGTTTGTTAAATAAATTGGGAATGAGTTTTTCCTCGTCTCCTTCGTTCGGGAGTCAGCGGATAATCGTTGTGTGGATCGTGTAATTCTTCCGGATAGTTCAAATCGACTTCTAAAAGGATAGTCTCTCCATTTTTTCATCTCTTCCGGTTCCTTCACCCATTCGAAATTTCCAATCGGTAAAGGATGACTCATAGCCCAACCATACAGATTATTGGCGTCCCAATACTGTATGTATTTAGTCGACCATTTCGAATCGAAACCTTCTTTCATGTAGGGATTGTTAGCTTCAGAATGTCTGTGGGAGATCATCGAGACGCCACCTCTTGCAGCCCTTTCGAACATGAGCAACATGTCCACGTCGGATAATAATTCCAATTGGACTTTGGTGGTCTTCAACAGAGCGTCCCACGCCAAACCGGGTGCAGTGAAATACCAAGCGGGATCCAGATCGTAATTTCGACAACAGACGTCTCGAAAATTTTCGAACACGTCTGCTAAGAGTAGAACGTCAGTCTTCAGATAGAGATCATGATAATCTCTCATGGTTTTCATATCGAATGATTTCCACACGTTTTTAGCGTGTTCGTAATTCTCGTCGGAAATGTCGGATTCGTATAATTTCGAATAAAAATCTTCTTTCGAAGGTAGTGTGGTGTCTTCGAATCTCTTTAGATCGTTCATGTAATCGTAAGGATAGACTCCTTTCCTCAACATGATGTCTACTCGTTCTCCAAAATGTTCGCTCATGATTTTAAATTTATCCTTGCTCATGTTATCGACTAATTTTTCCAGAGCGGTCGACATGAATTTAAAACTGTCGATGAAACGTATGGCTCTACGAATGAATTTCGTTTTTTCTTCCAACGTCTCTCCATCGATTACTCTTTTCTCCTCCATGAGCTTCCATTTCATGAAGGAAATGTATCTTTCTTCACTGTTCACGATGCAATTTAATTCTTCCTGTGAGGTGCCGAGATTTTTCATGAAGAGATGAGTGTCGTAACCCGAGAGATTGTGAAACATCACTGGATAGAAAACGGCATCTCGATATTTTAAATTACACTTGCTGTGAGCCGGATGGCGATACAGACCCGTGTAATGATCATGGTCTCTGACCTTCCTATTTTCCTTCGAATTCTCGTCGAACGATTGTTTGCATATGTGACATTCGGTGGCTCTGTTATTTTCGTCCTGCTGCTCTCGCGTGATGGTCATTTTTGCCGGAGTTTTGAATTTGTCGTATAACATTTGAAGTTTCCATTCTAACTCTTCCAAGAACCTTTGAGCCACGTCGTCGTCTTCATACTGTTTTGTGTAGGTGAAGGGACCCATGTTGTGTTGCGAGTCAAAAGCGCATTTCACGTAAATGCAATAGCCTGAAGGTATGTGTTTTTGATATCTTTTGACGTAACTTTGAAGAGCGTTGGGTTGACAGGAACTCATTTTCGTGGTGAAACATTCGAAATCGGCGTACACGACGAATGGTACTTTTAACCTTCTATTGTGATTTTCAAACTTCACGATGGTGTTAGGTTTAGGCATTTCGATGTTGACACCTTGATTTTCATTGCAATATTCCTGATGTTTCACTAACGATTTTTCGCTGTGAAACGCGTTCATGCAATTGAAACATAAAGATATCTTTCCTTTATGTTTATTATATTGTTTCGCCAGTAATCTGCTCAGATGTTTAACCCAACAATAATGACGATTGTCACCATTCGAAATCAATAATAAAATAATCGTCTTTTCTCTTCCGTGATACGAAGTCTGTCTGAGAGGATAGATCGTTCGTTTTTCGTCGTCGTATCCAAAGACGTTCACCGCTGCGGTGGGATTTTGAACCTCGAAACGTTCGATGTGTTTTAACTGCATTGGAAAAGTCACTCCGGTCCAATCGAGATTTTTAGAAGTTACCTCGTAAGAAGAAACTCTTTCGATGTTCATTTTGACAGGGTATAAAGCGGAAGTGACTGCCCATTTAAAACACTGATCATCATTATTTTTCACGTTGATCACGGCATGTTTTTCTGCTAGGAAATACGGTAATTTCATGTAGGAAGACCCTTTCAACAAATCATTTTTAGTTATGTGAATTTCGAGTTTCAACATCTCATCGAACGTCCAATTACTACCTTCATGTTGATAATTCGCGAGAGAAGTCAACATCTTGTCTTTCATCTTTTCGAAAACGTCCGATAAATCTGAACTTCGAAATACGGGTTCGACATTAGATCTGAAATATGCAGTTTTCATGATGCTCTCGCCGGACTTCACATCAATTTTATTCATCACGCAATGGAGTATCATCTTAATTTTTAGTCCCACGTTCATGTGTTTGTGAAACAAATCCAATACTTTTTTCTTCACCTGTTCCATGAACAATTTTGGATCGATTTTCTTCAACGAGGGAACCACGTCAAAAGTTTTAAAAATACCTTTGATCGCACTTTCCCATTCCACGGACATCGATTGAAATAGTTCCGTGGTGAGTCATGCTAGATATTCTTCTCCTTTCCCTTCGTCTATTGCTTGTCAAAGTTCGCTCGATATATCTCGTTTGCCTAGAATCTGATGTGCATCACTCGTTTTCGTTTTTCTTTTCTTTTCTTTGGAAACTTGAAGTTCTTCTTCAATGGCTTTTCGTTTAGTCATCTTCTTATTTTTCACAATCGAACCGTTTTCGGTTTTTTTTGACGTTGGCATTTCGATTCCTTTTACTATCTTTTTTTCTTCTCATTTTTCACAACTGATGCATTTTTGGACGTCGTTGCTATAGGCATTTTGTTTGCCTTTCCATCATTTCGCAAATGTTTCTGTATGACTTCAATCATTTTTGATTTAGTTCTATGATTTCTGAAATGTGAAATTTTTAATAGTTTACAAATCTCGTTTAACTGAGGTACGGTTTTCTCATTTAAATTTTCCAATTTTTTTTATCTGTTTGTTTCATTTTGTAAGAATATATTTTTTTCCGAATTTTGTATTTAAATAATTTGTTTAAAAAGTTTTGTTTTTCTTTAATATGAAAAAAAAAGAAGATTTTTTTAAATTCAATTTTTTCTTAATGTGTTTTTTATTCAAAACAATTTAAGATCGCTTTTATTTCTTGTTTGCAAAACGAACACGTTTTCTCATCTTCGGAATAACATTCTCTACAATAATGCAGGTGTGCGCACGGTAGAAACAAGATGTTTGCGACACCTTCGCAGAGCAGACACTTAGTGGACGTTTTGCTCGGCTCGTTTTCGACGAGTGACGATAACTCGTCTGCTTCCGTCATGAATTTGAGGAGATGTTCTAAAGTTAAGAATTGAGACAGGGTCTTGTTCGCGTTGTTTAACGCATTGTACAATTGTTCCTTTGTGTATCCGAGTTGTATCATATCCATCAATAATTTTTGGTTTTTATCTCTATCCCACTCTTCGTCTTCGATTTTGATCAATCCCAACGTTATGATCTTGTTCAAATAATCACATTTGCCTTTTTCAATATTATTTATGTGTTCTAGTAAAGGTCTGTCGTGAGGTTCCCAATTCATCAAATGTATGTTACAACAAAAACATTTGACTTTGTCGCTTTTACCCATGTAAACGAAACCCGCGGCGGCTAAATCTTCGGGTTTTTGAGCGAGAAGCGAAGGCCAATTTTTAAATGTTTGAAGTCTTGCACGTTCTAGACTATAATTCGGATGTTCGGACTTGATCATTGTTTTTACCTCAAAATTGAGTTTGTAAGAATATTTTTTGTTGTTGAATTTTTGTATATAATGATAATTTGTTTCACATTAAAAAAATTAAAATTAAAAAAACAACTTTTTTTATATATATAAAGAGCAAAAAAACTTTTTTAAACAAATTATTTAAAATACAAAAATTTAAAATATACATTATTTGCAAGAATTCGTAAAACAAAAAACCAAATAATCGATCATGACGACAACATCCATGATGGAATCTCGACATAAACGTCGACGTTGTTTAATAAATCATTATTCTCCAAAAAACCAAGAAGAAAAAAATCGTAATTTATATTTACGCGTTTGGAAAGAAAATGATATGATTTGCGATAGAAAATCGAATCGTAATACTATTAGCGAACAAAAATTAATTGACAATGTCGTTCGAACTATTAAAAAAGAAGGTTCAAGACAAATAGAACTCTTACGACTTTTACGCGAAGTCTCGCACGAGGTTCAAAACAAATTTCCGCGAAGCAGATGCGTGTTCATGTCACCCGATTCCTTCTCAATAGATGATGATAACTGCAAGATGCGAAGGCTAATTTTTAAATGTTCGATGTCTTGCACATTCTAAAAACTCGTGAAAAAAAATTAAATTAATACGAAAAAAAGGATGTTAAAATTTAACTTTTATATATATTTAAAGAGAAAAAAACATTTTAAACAAATTATTTAAATACAAAAATTTAAAATATACATTATTTGCAAGAATTCGTAAAACAAAAAAAAACAAATAATCGATCATGACAGCAACACCTAAAATATGCGAATTGAAATTGAAACGAGTCGAAGCGTGTACGAAATTAGGTTTTAAAATCTATACATTACAACAACACAATCCCATCGAATTGAACGAGGTCGAGACGATGGGCTTAGAGCGCTACTACGACAAATATCATATGTGTTTGAAATTGGATGGAGCCATGCTCGATTTGTTTTGCGAGTACCAAAGCGATCTGGTGAATAATATCATGGTCACTGAAGACAGAAAATTCGACAAGGACGATTTGTTGTTGTTCTTTAGAAATTACATATATCCAATAATCTCACTCGAACTCTTAGACAAATCGGGCGGTGAGAGCGCGTTCACCGATGTAAAAAAACTTAAAAGAGTAAAGATAAACATACAAGACATTTTCGTAAGTGAAAAAATGACGCATGTCAACATGCTAATAACGGACTTGGAAATATAAACAATAGAGAGATTGATTTTAGCAAAGAAGAAGGAAAAAAAGTAATGAGATCTAAAGGTGATCTCATTACTTTTTACAAAAAAATTTTCACATTAAAGAAATTAAAGTTAAAAACAACTTTTTTTTTTATATATATATAAGGAGCAAAAAAAAAACAAAACTTTTTTTAAACAAATTATTAAAATACTAAATTTAAAATATACATTATTTGCAAGAATTCGTAAAAACAAAAAACTAAATAATCGATCATGATGACAACAACACCTAAAAGATTCGAATTGAAATTGAAACGAGTCGAAATGAATAAGAAATTCGGTCATAAAATCTATAGATTACAACGACATGATCCCATCGAATTGAACGAGGTCGAGACGAAGGGCTTAGAGCACAAATACGACAAATATAAGATGCCTTTGAAATTGGACGAAGCCGTGCTCGATTTGATTTATGAGTACCAAAGCGATCTGCAGAACATCGTCATCGCCGAAGATAGAGAATTCGACAAGGACGATTTGTCATTGCCCTATGGAAATTACATATTTCCAAACATCTCATTCGAACTCGTGGAGAAATTGGGTGGTGAGAGCGAGTTGACCGATGTAAAAAAACTCAAAAAAGTAAAGATAAACATTCAACACGTTTTCGAAAAAGGAGAAGACACGAGTGTCAACATGCTAATAACAGACTTGGAAATATAAACAATAGAGTGATTGATTTTTAGCGAAGAAAAATTAAAAAAAAAAAAAGTAATGAGATCATCTTTAGATCACATTACTTTTTTTTTTGTTTTCCTTCTTCTTCACTATTACCATATATTGTAATAACGTTTCCTTTTCTCTCAATTTTCATTCTTTTTCTTTTTTTCTTTTTCTTTGTGATATGATACGTTTATAACAGCATTTTTGTTTATCCGAATCATAATTATGAACGAATGTTGTGCATCTCTTGGTAACACTCGCATCATTACCATTCTCTTCAGAAGGTAGTGGTGATGGTGGAAAGTGTCTCATTCTCAACCGTCTATCCCATGCTTTATCTATCTCTTTCATTAGTTCTTTCCTTAGATATCCATCATTAGCATCTAACCATTCTTTTATTTTTTCGCTCTCTGTCTTGCGATATTCGTCATTATCGTCAAATTGTTTCTCCACCTTTTCATCCAGGTGATAAATTCTCCACCTTGTCATCCTGATGATAAAATTATTTCTCCACCTTTTTACTAATTTTAAATATATTATTTTATACTTTCTATGATTTATATTTTATACAATTTTATATTATAATAACATATTCAAAATCGGTATATTCTTAAACGGCGAATTCTCACCGAGCAACAAACCCTTGCCGAGTCGCTCAACGTTCTGTCCACTCTTCAGATAGAGACCATTTCCTCTCAGAGAGTTGCCACCTCTAACGGGTTCTAGATACAATCCTTTACTGCTGTCGTCTACGTGGACGCGACACACGGCTCCTCCCTTCTTCAAAAACAGTCCGCTGCCACCCATTAATTTCTCAACTGCCGAACTAGCTAGTCCCGTGAGAGCTCCCACGCCGAGAGTCTTTCCGAGAAAGGGTAGTGCCTTTGCGGCGAAGGGTAATGCTTTTGCGGCTATTCCTGCCAATAGCGGTAGGAAACCACCTTTCATTCTCAAATTGTATCTCAACTGAGCGGGACTCCTTCTCACCGTCAACCCTCTTCCATCGCGAATCGCTTTCTCCATCCTTTTGATTTGACTTCTGGTCCAGGCGATCGAATCCTGACCGCCTCTCGTCAGATCTTCGTGAGTGAATTTGAATCTCACCGCCTCGCCTCGAGTTGTTAACGCTCTCTTAAGTTTCTTTCTCTGTCCTGCGGATATGTTCACGTTTTTAACCACGTATTCTGTCATAATTCTGTTTTTTAAAATATATTTACTTCAATTGTTTCTTGTTTAATAATTATATTAAAATAATTTTGTAAAATTAATATTGCGTTTATTTTATTTTTGTTATCTATATATATACACAATATTTTTTTTTTTTTCTTTTATATTTCTCTTATGTGAAATTGTATTGTCACTCTCTCTCCGCGAAGATCTAACAGTTCACCATTTTGATCCGTCAACGTGGTTTTGAGACTATACAACGTGTCTAAAATCACTGGTAGATAAACTAAATTTTGAGGTCGCTCCACGATCTTATAACCCGGCGACACGTTTGGAAAGAAGGAATAGATCGTCGGTTGAGCGCTACCATTCACGTAGCTTCCAGCAATCACGTCCACGTTCACCAGAATGCTATTGACTGCGAGAATGTCGACCGTATTTCCAGATGCCGCGTGGTCTCGATACATCTTTCGATCGAATCCCAACATCTTGCCTATAGAATCGTCCGTGTTGAAATCCACCCGAAAATTATCTTCCAAATCCAACATCGTCTGTAAGGTATTAGGATTGGGAGCGAGTCTGATCTTGTTGCTTCCCTTTCCATCTGTCTTCATTCGCGTCTGAATGTAATCGTTCAAATCGTCTATGTCGTAACTCCCTTTGGGAATTCGAATCTCCAACCAATCCACTCCGTCGGAATACTTGAACGAGTTATTCTTTTCGGTGACGTTGGGAAAGGAATAATAAGTCTCCAGATTCACCAACGCCATCTCGTATCTTTTCTCTCTATTCAATTCGATGGAAGGTTCAAATTTCGTAGCGAATCGAGTCGAATCGCCACTCACCACGATTTGAATGGATTGTTTTGCAGCCCTATTCTCGGCTATTCGTTCTAACAATTCTCCATGTTCGAACATTATATTTAATTTTATTTTTTTTATTCAAAACTAATTATTTGAAGATTTATTATTTTCTAAATTTTATTTTCACGCTCTATCTTATTATTATCATCAGAAAAATAAAACTTGTCGAATCCGCACCGATATTTTCCGCGATTAAATTCGCTTGTCAAATCGATCACGACGAAATTGTAAAATCCACCATCCCAAACCCTCTTGCAAAATCTCCTGAATTCCGCCGCGCTCATGTCGTTTGCGACGTGATCGCCGTAGATGTGAATGAGATTCTTGAGATCTTGGCGAAAGAGACATAGAAAATTAGCGTTCTCCCTTATCGTCTGTCTGGGCAAATGAAAATAATTCTGCGACAGGTAGAAACAGTCCACGTTGCTGTGTCGACCCCTAACGTAATACGATTCGCATCGGTTCTGTCTCTCCAAAAGCAGATCGTCGAAAATCATGAGATTCTTATCTTCCGATTTCAGTTCTCTAGGATCCGGAACGTCGCTAGCGTTCTCATAAAATCGACACTCGACGTTCGAAGATGCATTTCTCTTCATCAGTTCCATCGCCGCACCGTCCAAAATGGTCGAAAGTGGAGCTTTGCTCTTGTCGAATTCCTCCCTACTATCAAAGATTCTGGCTATGACGTCCTTGGGCAATCTACGATCCATGCACTCTCGAAGCAATCTGTATTCGGGTTGAAACAAGCTCTTGCCAAACACGAACAATCTGTCGTATTCCAACCAGTCGGGTCGGGACAACAGATTCATCAACAGATTGGTCTTTCCACAATTCGATTTTCCCACTATCAAACCTCTTATGCTTTTGGGAAAGAACTCGTTATTCGACCTCTTGGTCGCGGCGTCGTTCCAAGACATATCTTTAATGTTCATCTTTGTTTTATTTTTGTTTGTTTGTTATTTTAGATTCTTTTCAAACGCAAATTTTTTATGTTTTTCAAACTCTGTTTTTAATGTTATTATTTATTTATATCACACCGTCGAGAGTTCTCCTCAATCCAGATCCACTCGTCATTTTGGCTAAATCTTGTATGGGTACCACAGCTTCCTTAAAATCTTTCCAACTTTTCGGTGTTCGCTCTAACGCAGCTCGCTTCGCCGGCGGACTGATCAACTTGTCGATCAACGCGTCGGCTGCCCTCTTGCCAGCCACAGAAGCTATCCTACCACTGGCTTCGGAAGCGGCTTTCTTACCAGCATCCAAAGCCGTCTTTTTACCGACCTCAAACGCGGTCGATGCGAGTTTTCTACCTGCATCGCTCGTGAACGCTCGCATTATAGAATCGACGATGCCAGAACCGCCTTGAACGTAAGTTCTGACGTATCCCCTGTTCTTTATCACCAACATATTTTATTTTTATAATATATTTTGTTTTTTCACTGGTAAATCGTTTTGTTGTTTTTAAATACTTTTATTATTCTAGTGAAAGAATTTACTATTTTATTTTTGTTTGTTTGTTTGTTTCTCTCTACTTATTATATACACATCAATCCTTCAATTCGTTCATCAGCCTTTTATAGTGGTTTTTATTCAAAACCTTCTGTCTTAACAGTTCGTCAGATATAGCAACTATCTGATTATCTAATCCTGTGTTACCAGCCCGTCTGCTCGCCATCAACAAACTCAATCTCTGAGACAGAGCGTCAGAATCGCTCGGAAGAAAAGTGGTTTTCACCCCTTTGCCAGTCACCGATTCGATGAACTTCTTGTTCATATCCCATATGGGTTTCACCACTTTCGTCCACTTGTAACCTCTGTTGGCTTTGGGTCTCGTCTCGCTGGCATCGTTATTTCTCTTCATGGCGTGAGTCTGAACCAGAATGTCACCGTAATTGTCGAAATCCTGATCCGTGTAATCGCCAGGCTTGTCGTAAAGGAGCAATCTGCGCAGTCCATCAGTCAATTCGTATCTGTTCGAACCCACGATCAATTCATCATCGCCAATATCTACTTCTATGTCTCCTACAAAAATCCTTCCCTCCGAATCCTTATAAAATCCATACGACTGATCTCTCTTACCGCCATCATCATCAGACGATGCGACGCTACTAGTGGTGATAGTCGAAGCTGTATCATCAGACTCGCTCTCTGTTTGAATTCCCGTGGGAACGTAATCCGGTGTAGATTGAACGGAATACCGATTTCCAAAACTAGGAGGCAACGAACCCATTCTCAAAGAACTCTCCTTTATGGGTCTCAATTCTTCGACTATCTCCTTCCTGCTTCGCTCTTGACCCTCCGTCACGGGTTTAAATATTTTTGTGGCTTCGCGTTTGAGATCCATCTCACCAAGACGTCTGCTCCTATCAGCTGACTGAATCCCCTTCTTAGCACGTTCATACTCGTCTAAAATTAGATCTCGGCGCCTAGGATCCATCTGTAAAAACATCTTTCGTTTTAATTGTTTTATTATTTTCAAAATTAAATGTTTAATTATATTTTTATGTTTTTAAGTAATAAAAATCTTTCCGTCTTTAATATAATAATCTGAAAATATTCACATCTCAACTGACTGTTAATTGAATTGGTGAAGTTCAAGAGTACGTTTAAACAGTACATGACAAACCGGTTTCTGATTTAACGCATTTTGACAGTAGTTTTTACATTTTGTCAAAAGATCTCCATTCACACATCAAACAACCATTCACTCAGTGTCGAATTAAGAGAGAATCCCTTTGATGACTGTTAAACAGTTTCAACACACAAAAGAAAACTAATTTTAACGCTGAGAACTTATTCATCTCTCTCTGATTGCTATCATGAATATATTAAAAATTTACCACTCAAAAACCTAATTGAGCGAAAAATGCGTTTTAAACATTCCACTAAGTGTTTGACTCTTCGAACAATATCCCCCAAAACTCAATTTCTATTCATCTCATCAAGACAAAACACGAATATCTATTACAGATCGACTCTTTCAAACAATATCCTCCAAAACTCAATTTCTATTCGTCTCATCAAGACAAAACACGAATGTCTATAATACAGACCATATTCATAATCGACTCTTTTTGAACAAAAACCTCATTCAGTCATAACGATAACATGTGTTAGTTTCACTTCAGGAAGACGTGACAGCGGGCTCGCGAATTTCTAACACACCGACGACAACACTCTTCGTTCAAAACATTTCCATCAAGTGCTCATCGAGATCACCTCGCAATAACGTGCGCTAGTCTCACTTCGAGAAACGCTACAGTGGGTTTGCGGATTCAAACATCACCTCTTCACGCGAGTCGATTTCAGACCTAAAATCCGAAAGCGAGTTTCCCCCATAGGATTCAGTGTTAAAATCGTGTACGGACGCGGATTGTTAGAATCGGCGAGAGGATGATGTTAGAAACCGCAAAACGTTTTTTTGCTCGCAATTTAACACTGAATCCTATGGGAGAAATCCATTTACCGATTTCAATCAAAACGGTACATGTACTGTACGTAAAATTTCATGCGTTTTCTGTCATTCTTGGATACAATCAGTGATGTTTGAATCCGCAAGTGGATTCTAAAGCACCCTAAAAAACGTTAAAATCTTGTACATGTACACGATTTTAACACTAAATCCTATGGAGGTGTACATGTACACGTACACGTACATGTACGATGATGCTTGAATCCGCAAATATCACCTACTAGTGCATCATAAGTGACAGGTAAATAATTCCCACAGGAAATGTCATAGTCTTTAACCATTGTATTTCGACAGAACGGCTGATGGATGGACAAGGAAAAACATTGTAAACCTTTTGATTGAGAGGCGAAATGACATCAAAATCTAACTAACAACTGGCAGTAACTTTTAGCGTGAATACACGATTGAGTAAATTATAAAAAAAAAACTCGAAACAACTCTCATGTTCAGTACAAGTATCCAACCGCTGAGCCCAACGGATGGGCACTGACTGCAACTGACCAACTTGTCAATAACGCTTTAGTTACATGTGTCCATTCTAATGCATTTTGGATCTGAAACGAAGCGACAAATCTCGAGAACAATTGCATTTAAAAATTTAAAAAGGCTTGGGTACTATCAAATGTCGTAGAGAACATGACCGACTCACCATTTCCTGCCGATACCGAGTGCAAGTTTTGGCGACTTTTCAAGACGAAATCTGCAGAGGTACGAAATAAATCTACAATCCGATAAGCTTTTTGCAATCGCCCAATGTTTGTTACAACACAATATTTTGTGGAAATACTTTTCACGCATCTTGAGTGATTAACCTTGGATTCTAAGATAGTTGAATTATCTGGCATCTTGCTAATCATCGACGATAAATATGAGTTATGCGCACATTGTGCTTGTACATGAACTTTTTATCGCAACGAGTCTAGGTGGTTAATGGGAACGTACAGCTACGAGCCGTGCTTGCGCGACGAGTGGCCATACCTCCCCACAAACGAATCGAGTCGCGATAAAGATAAAAAAATCTGTACAGAACACTTTTTTCTACCCTTCAGTCAACAAAACCCATAACCACGGCTTCTCAGAAATAGCCCTTAACAAACAAAAATCAAAACTCAGCTGATCAAAATAATGGGACTCCATTTTCAATTATCTCAACCCACGTGAGGAAATGCATTTAATTTGAATAAAATTGTACATGGCGATAAAAAAATAATTAAATTCCGCCCAAGTTTGTTTTTTCCGATGGGCAATGATATTTCAAACCTAAATTTAATTCAGTTCATGAGGTCACCTAAGGGATAGTTGGGTGATTGGTAAAAACAACAAGTGAATTATATTTTTGTGGTGCGCAAAAATCGCTTTATATATTTTTGATGTCACTTCATTCATAATTTTTCGAAGCGTGCAAACCACTATGAGATTGGCGTTACGTTTCAAAATTTTCTCGCTGTAACTTTCAAATTTGCGATTTATTTTCACCTTTCTTCTGGTGTTTTGCCTGGTGTATTATTCATATACTGGGTCGTGCAATTCCCTGAAACATTTTCGAGCCATTAAAAGGTTTTCTCTAATACCAAGTTCATTGCGTTCTAAGCAGAGACAATAAACAAAATAAAAACATCGTTGTGTATAGAATTACTTCTTAAGTTGAGAAGGGAGAGTTCAAACCAATCATTATTAGCTGTATAATGATAACAAATTGAATAAGACTAGCTCAAATATGCACATACTACGATAGTACAAACAAACGTACACGACATGTTTGGCCTATTTGTATATCTGGCCACGGGAATTCCCCCAAAATCGCACGTGCTTGCAAACTTTATCAGACGATTGATCAAACGAAACTGAAACGATTGCAAAATAACTTTGTGATAGTTGTCAAATGAATTGCTGAGTGTCATTCTAATAATTGTTTTTTTATAGGCGTGAAGGCATGTAATAAACACAGAACGACACGCATATGTGAATGGGTTAATCGATATAGCACATGTACCATCGCGGAAGGATAAAATTCGAAGCCTGTGGTCTCTAGTTTTATCCTTCCACGCTGACACTCGTGCCATATCTAGTAACGCATTCACACGCGCGTGTCGTTCTGTGTATTTAATGTCAAGCGCTGTAAGTCCGTACAGAGTACTAAGACACCACATCCAATCAAAGTATATCATAGTACTTTGCTATTCTCAATATAAGGCACACGTTGTAATACATGTGAGAGACAGACGAGATGACTTTATCCTTTTGTTCCATTATTATTGGCTTTTTTACGGAAAACCCGAAATAAGGCAACTACATTCTCAATGCCGCATCAGAGGATTTGTGATGTGATGTGTGATAAATCACAAATCCCCTGACTTCTCACACACGCAGTAGCGGTCAACAACAGCTGCCCCCCCCTCTTCTCCGCTAAATTGCATACACATCCGAAAGTTCTTCGGCAACCCAAATAAATACTCAGCTACAGACACTTTCGGGAATATGACGCGAAGGAAAAAATGTCTCATTAGGAATACCCACCAACTAGGGTCGGCTCCAAGAGAGGATCAGAGGGGACGACAACCACCCCTCGTTGAATAGGCATACCCAACACCCCATGACGGGCAATTCTCGTCCTATTGCATTGTGTCCTGGATACGCCCTAGCCTATTCATCAGAGTCATATACTGCCCTTCTCAGCATCAAGGCATGCGCTCTTAACTGGGGGAGAGTCAGTGGATACCCATCTCACAGAGCAGCATATAACTACCCCCAATGTTGTGGTTTTTCCTTTTTGCTGTGGGGATTCTGTGGAACTACTTAGCCTTTGTAAGACGGCTGTGTGCTGCCCTTTCTCCAACCCAGGGCTAGAATCCCGAGGTGGAGAGGGGGCTGTGTATAGTGGTCTTACAGACCAGCACAGGCTTAGTTCCCCCACCCCGTCGGGAGGTTGGTCTCCATTGTCGAGGGAACGCTGGCGTCGCCACTGCAATAAACACACAACAGTGTGCAGGTTGTTCGATTGTTCACACCTATTCAAGTTCCACAAAACAGAAGGGCAGAAGGGTGCGAATGGATTAGGAAGTATGATTACGGAACCCTAGTTTAATCACAGCAGTATATTTATTTATTTAGTGGTGTTTAAGGTCACATACTTATGTACAATGGCTAATCGTGACCGTGACAGTCTTACGGGTGGAGGAAGCCGGAGAGAACCACCGAGCATCGACGAGCAACTGTCTTCTCCTCAACATTCTAACTGTTCAATCTCCGCTCGAGCAGGGTTACAGCGGTTGAAGACATGTGCACCATCGACGTGCAGTGCGCGTTATTACACGGCATCATCATGCCCCATGTAGGCAACCGGAATAAAGTGCCTTGCCCAAGGACGCAACGTGGGTCGTCCCGGATGGGGGTCGAACTCGGGACCTCTATCATACAGGTTCAACAGTACGCGTTAGTACACGGCGTCATCGTGCCCCATGTAGGCAACCGGGATAAAGTGCCTTGCCCAAGGACGCAACGTGGGTCGTCCCGGATGGGGATCGAGCTCGGGACCTTTATCATAGAGGTCCAACAGTCTACCATTGAGCCACCGCGCTCCCAATCACACCAGTAAATGCTATTTTGTCCCATTCCGCCTATGTGTTGAAAGTGCTTTTGTAACATGCATAATGTCAGTATTCGGACTGGAATTACATCGCACGAAAAAATGTTTTAAAATTTTGTCTTTTTCTTCCATGCAACTTATGTCTTTGACGCAACGAAGTTCAACTCCACTGTACAATCACTCTGAGGAAGACAACAGTGGTTGTCAAAACGTTGGTGAATAAACGGTACTATTTTAAAGATTGAGATAGATATTTAACCAAAGAATGTATATATAATACATATGCTTTTTCTGATCGTCGGTCTCATCTTGTAAGCCGTAACTACAAGCGAGAACGGATTGACAGTGCCATTGCTAAAGCTGATGCACTAGCACGGGACGATCTGTTACGATATCGCCCACCAGCACAGAACACGTGTATACTTATTCTCACAACATTTCATCCAGATCTTTTAAATCTTTCCCACGTACTCCAAAAACACAGGACGCTTATCGAGAATGATCCAGCCTTAGACATTTCCCATGCATCCAGTTGTGACTTTCTAGCGTCCAAAAACATTCGCGACATTCTTGTTCGCGCCAGCCTCAGTTCAGTCTTTTCTGAACTTGGTGTCAGCCAAGCCTGTGAAAAAACTGGTTGTAAAACGTACACAATGATGCCTACATCCGATTTATTCAACAGCGCCAGTACTAGGAAATCTTTTAGAATTTTCTGCCGAGGCACCTGCAAAAGATCTAATGTGATCTGTCTACTTCAACGTGGAGTTTGTCAAAATCCAGTACATCGGCGAAACCTGCACCCCGTTTCACATACGTCTGAATAACCACCGGTCATTCAAAAAATGGAGCATGGTTGTGCTATTATACGACACTGCATGTCAACGGGTCACCCTTTTACATCTTTTCAGACCTTCTTCATTCATTCCAGGTCCGACTGGACAACAGCTGAGCGCATCTCCCGGGAAACATTCTGGATCGAACAGCTGTGCACGTATAGACCTCTCGGTCTCAGCAGAACTTCGAATTCAAACTATTCGTTAGTAGGGACGAATTGCCCTCTCGGTTTCCGCGCGATTCACGTTGTTTCCACGCGGTCTAGGCACTCGACAAAGCTACGTAACTGTCAATCAAAGATCGCAGTACCAATTTCGTAAATTTCAAGCAACTGTACTCAGCGGCCTGGACGCATTTTATTTTTTTCCGACGCTACTATTTTCATCATCTTCATTGTCTTTTTAGCCTATTTACACATTTTTCGCCATTAATCCTACCGCGAAATCTGTGCACTTTTAACTTCTGGCGATCATCCAATTGTTATAGGCAGCGTTGGAGCCCAGTAGGAATGGTGTTGTAGATACTAGTTTCACTTTGTCGCTTCCCTGCACCAGTAACAGCGATTACAAGCCTTTAGTGGCACTACCCCATTAAGGGGGTAGTCCCAGTCCATCCCCACGTCGTTTCGCACTAGCCAGAAAAAGCACCAGACTCTCATATTTCCTCCTAGTGGGCCACCTGGTGCATTTTAAGGCGACGGACTGCAAACAGATTTGTTTAAATTATCCAGTTATCATACTTTCATGCAATACATATATATACCTTAACAATATAGATTTAAGACTGGTTAGAAGCGGTCAAAGTATTGGAGATAAAACATTTTTAGGCGTCTTTTCTCGAGACGCAATAGCAAGTCATGACAGCGGATGAATGAGAAGAATGCAAAGGAATGGAGAATTTTGAATCTAGATGATTTCTTTGGGAACGGGACTCACTGGGTGGCTTGCTTCCAGAAGAATAAAAACAATTATTATTTCCATAGTTATGAGATTGCACCGCCTGAACAATTGAGGAAGTATTTGAAATCATCCGTCTGTTACAACACGGAAAGAGTGCAGCCAACGCACAGAGTCTTTTGTAGACACTTGTGTCTGTTCGTTCTCAAGAGATGGTCTTCGGGACATCATTTTCAGGACATTCTCAACGATTTACCTTGATTTTTTTCTGCCTATAAGTAAGTAAGTATATCTTCATTAACGTGATATGTGTGTGTTTTACAATTTAGATTCAATAATATATATCATCTTTATATAGGAAAAGAAAAAAATATATAAAGATAAAATAATAGAAGGGAAAAGAAAAAAAAAATGATAAATTTTTTGAAGAAGTTAAGAAATTTCTACAAAAACGAGAAAAACTAGCATCAACGGTGCTAGTGGAACATCTGCGACTTACTTGAATGATCATTTTGTCAGGAGATAGAACCTCGACAATAATCATCTTGTTTTATTTTATTTTAAAAAGCTCCGTCTTCTGAAACGGGATTTCCTGCTTTCTGTGTGGGAATAGCAATTAACGCCATCAGATTGTTTGAATGGTTTCTAAAGATTAGAGATCCTCTAATTCAAACACAAGGAATTATGTGAGAAATGATAACGACGGTGACCACGCAAGCCTCTGCAATTTACCTGGCTTACCTGGAATGGGCCCATGTAGGCCTGTGGTGACGCGAAGTCGTAAACAGACTGTACATTCTATATAAAAAAAAATATTCGTCGTTTTGCTCTCGCAAAAATCATCGCCCGGTAAAAATAATACTAACCCCTCCATTAAAAAGAAAAAAATAATTCTCCAAATAAATAAATAAGTAAATAAACAAAAAATATATGAATAAATAAAATAAAGAACCGTAATTTAAAAAAAAATCATATCGTTGGAAAGAGCTGGAGGCTGTTGGTAGCCTCACACCTTTTATACGAGTTTTGTGATGAATGTAATAATGTCCGCACATGATAAATCTGATTAGGTCAGAACATAGAGACATACTGTATTTTGCAGCATCCATACACCCCTGGTCGAACATTTCCAGAGTACCCGCCAGTAAACGATACACCCATGGTACAGTATGGGATTTATATCAAAGAGAATAGAATTCGACGTGAAATGCGAGTCAGTTTCGAAACACAAATTATGAATAAACTGAACTCTAATTGGAATCGAATTCGACGCGATGGTAGTGCGACATGTGTTCAAACATTAACCCTTTACCCAACGAATCGCCCGCATCCGCCCGCGTAATATGTAAATTCTGCAGCTGAAAAAATATTATTTTTCGAACATTTTCAACAAAACTATATCATGTGACCCCTCTTTGGAACGAGCTCGTCGAGCTCGTTTCAAAGAGGGGTCACATGATATGGTTTTGTTGAAATTTTTGGAAAAAAAATAAAAAATGATATTTAAAATAATAAATTTTGAAATCGTCTGCGTTGGGTAAAGGGTTTTAAAGGCTAACGCATTCAGTCTCATCGTTATCTATTATAAGTGGAAACGAAGCCAGAATCTCAAAATTTTCGAACATAGGCGAGATTTAAATTTTTCCGACACTGTTCCCGGATCGTTATCCCGACCGTTCGTACGAACTTGAACCCTAACTCACTCAATATACTTCTGCAAATAGAGGATATGGAATGAGTGTTTTGGTCATACTCTATTTATGAAACGAGTCTAACAATTTTCCAAAATGGAAAATTTGTAGACGAGTTTTATAAACAAGAGTATGACCAAAACACGAATTTCATATTCTGTTTATCCTATGACACCACAGTTACCAAAAACACATCGTTTAAACAGAAAAGAAGGGCTAAATAATGGAATTTCATCTTGAACGTCATGCATTTGACTGTGACGCACCACAGCTGCACGTAGTCATACGTCATAGCCACGACAAAATATAGTCCCACAATTCGGCCTTATAAATACTGATTGTCGAGTATTTATACAATTCTTATCATTGGGATTTGAATGAATGTTTATAACAAATAAAATCAGGCATCGTGGCTTTGTTCATTAATTAATTTGACACGGATCTTTTCTGTGATAACCAATCAGAAAGCATCCTTTTGAAATAGATCAATCAAATCAACTGAAGGTGTTATGAAGCACTAATTAATATTTATTGAAAATATAAAAAGTCATATGATAAAACAAATTATTAACCCTTTACCCAACGTAACGGCCAAAATCGGCCAGCGCTTTTCACAAAAATCGCCAATTAATTTTCATTATTTTTTTCACTTTTTGTCTCAAAAACATAGGTTATGACCCCTCTTTGGAACGAGCTCGTCGAGCTCGTTCCAAAGAGGGGTCATAACGTATGTTCTTGAGACAAAAAATGAACAAAATTAGTTATTCAAGAATTGTATTTGCAAGTGTCGTCTGCTTTTCATGTTAGATAAAGGGTTAACGAAACAGGTAGGTAACTGTCATTTATTATTATTATTTTAAAGAATTGCTTTCGTTCAAAGTAATTCTCTAACCTTTTGAAACAGCAGCCAATTTTTGGGTCCTACAACATGATACCTGAGAGTGGTTGCTCAGTGAATTTTGGGGTACACCAATCAACGTGTTCAAGGTGCTGCCTTGGGTTTGCCACCTAATAATGAATATGAGCTCTTCCAACTGCTGTCATTGGACTGGCATGGAAGAAACCATCAGGTTAAAGGGCTAATTCAATTCGTTTTTAATGTCACAATTTCACAAAACACAAGTAAAATACAAGAGGCCCCAAGAAGCCTTAACCGCTCACCGGCCAAAGTAGTTCAAAGAAGTATTTGGGGTCACATTCAGTTAGACATGGTTCATCAACACTACAAAGGAATGAAGTCATGAGAGACAAATTTTATGGAACTAGTAAGGACATGGCTTGAACAAACTTGACTCTTACCCCCCCCCCCCCCCCCCACCCCACCCCCAAGGATGCTGCATACCAAATATCAAAAGCATTCATCTGCTGGATCAAAAGAAGAAGATTTTTAAAGAAAATTCCTCATTTTGAACGAAGTTATCATTCGGGCTCCCACAGTGAGCCCAAATATGAACCCAGGGACTTGGCTTGAACAAACTTGAATCTCACCCCCTCAGGATGCTGCATGCCAAATATAAAAACATTTCATTTCGACTGCTAAATCTGAAGAAGAAGATTTTTAAAGAAAAATTCCTCATATTGACTAAGTTATAATTCGGGCTCCCATAGGGAGCCCAAATATGGACCCAGGGACTTGGCTTTAACAAACTTGAATCTCACCCCTAAGGATTCTACACACCACATATCAAAACATTCCGACTGCTGGATCTGACGAAAAAGATTTTTTAAGAAAATTCCTCATTTCGAACTAAGTTACAATTCAAGCTACCACAGTTAGCCCAAATATGGACCTAGGGACATGGCTTGAACAAACTTGAATCTCACCCACCTAAGGATGCTGCATACCAAATATTAAAACATTCTGACTGCAAGATCTGAAAAAGAAGAAGATTTTTAAATAAAATTCCTCATTTTGAACTAAGTTATCATTCGGGCTCCCACAGTGAACCCAAATATGGACCTAGGGACATGGCTTGAATAAACTTGAATCTCACACCCTAAGGATGCTGCATATCAAATATCAAAACATTCTGACTGCTAGATCTGAAGAAGAAGATTTTTAAAGAAAATTCCTCATTTTGAACTAAGTTATCATTCGGGCTCCCATATTGAGCCCAAATATGGACATAGGGATATGGCTTGAACAAACTTGAATCTCACCCCCCTAAGGATGCTGCATACCAAATATCATCTGGAGAAGAAGATTTTTAAAGAAATTTGCCTGAAATGCACTAAGTTCAAATTTGGGCTCCTATACTGAGCCCAAATATGAACCCAGGAGGCCGATTTGGACAAACTTGAATCCGATATACCGCACAATGTTGCATACCAAATATCAAAAGATTCTGCCCGCTGGATCTGGAGAAGAAGATTTTTTAAGAAATTTGCCTGAAATGCACTAAGTTCGAATTCGAGCTTCTATAGTGAGCCCTAATATGAGTCCAGGGGGCCGATTTGAACAAACCTGAATCAGATCCACCCCACAATGTTGCATACCAAATATCAAAAGATTCTGCCTGCTGGATCTGGAGAAGAAGATGTTTTAAGAAATTTGCCTGAAATGCACCAAGATCAAATTCGGGCTTCTATACTGAGCCAAAATGTGAATCCAGGGGGCCGATTTGAACAAACTTGAATCAGATCCACCCCACAATGTTGCATACCAAATATCAAAAGGTTCTGCCAGCTGGATATTGAGAAGAAGATTTTTAAAGAAATTTGCCTGAAATGCACTAAGTTTGAATTCAGGCTCCTATACTGAGCCCAAATATGAACCCAGGGGGCCGATTTGTACAAACTTGAATCACATCCACCCCACAATGTTACATACCAAATATCAAAAGATTCTGCCTGCTGGATCTGGAGAAGAAGATTTTTTAAGAAATTTGCCTGAAATGCACTAAGTTTGAATTCAGGCTCCTATACTGAGCCCAAATATGAACCCAGGGGGCCGATTTGTACAAACTTGAATCACATCCACCCCACAATGTTACATACCAAATATCAAAAGATTCTGCCTGCTGGATCTGGAGAAGAAGATTTTTTAAGAAATTTGCCTGAAATGCACTAAGTTCAAATTCGGGCTTCTATACTGAGCTCAAATATGAACCCAGGGGCCGATTTGTACAAACTTGAATCAGATCCACCCCACAATGTTGCATACCAAATATCAAAAGATTCTGCCTGCTGGATCTGGAGAAGAAGATTTTTTAAGAAATTTGCCTGAAATGCACTAAGTTCAAATTCGGGCTTCTATAGTGAGCCCAAATATGAATCCAGGGGGCCGATTTGAACAAACTTGAATCTGCACCCCCTGGAGATGATGTATACCAAATAGGAAAGAATTCTGCCTGGTGGATCTGAAGAAGATTTTTTAGAATTTTGGAAAGAAATTCATGGGTGCTATCAGAGCTTGTGGTGCCCCATGTGGGTGCGGCAAGTTTATTTGTACAAGTGTGAATTGATATATGATGGGGAACATGCAGACCAAATTTGGTTCAATTTGATCCAGTAGTTTGGGAGGAGTAGTCGATAATGTAAAGCTCACGACGGACGACGACGGACGGCAAGTGATAAGTTAAGCTTCCTTCGGTGAGCTAACAAATATGAGCTAAAAAAACACGCACGCACGCATTTAAAAGCACAGAATGAACAAAAAAGTAGCAGTCGGCATCGTTAGAATTATATCCCACAGACAACAGGTTGTTGTTGGACTTGGGATAATTTAGCAAGATGGAAATTAGTTGCTTCCTCTTCATGGATTAAAAGGTGAAATGTATAACATTTGATTAACTGTGTTACCGAATCAAGCGGTTAACTTTTTTTAGATACTTGAGGCCAGTGGCCGTAAAATAATAACGTGAGGTGTGGTCGACAAAATGTAAATGAGAGGACAATCTGATCATGAGGAGAAAACTTAGATTGATACTGATACGAGCCCGAGAGTTTCGACTAATCTAAACAGTAGGGGCAAGTATGATTGGAACAATTAATATTGTCCTGATTTGGTTTTAATAACTGATGGGTTAATGTTTTCTTAAATGAAGTTCGGGAAAGGGTTCTTGTCGCTGAGTCCACGTCGCTCCATAATTTAGGAAAGGAAGAATATGGAAGAGCCTCTGTGAACTGGGTGCGGGGTTTGTGTGTCATTAGGTTTCCATATTGTCTTGTATTCATGTGTGAAGGGTTCGTGTACCCTTGGAAAGTATGATCAAGATAAAAATCAGACACAAAATTTGTTCATCAACATGATTACCAGATTGTCATATACTCATAACGAGCGCTTCCATACAAAGGATCTTTGAAAGATAAGGGTATTTTCGCATAATGAAAACTGTGGTTTGGCAAAATGGTAAATTATTTTTTAAAAAAGCGACTTTCAGAGAAAATGTCGGCGTCCGAGCGACCAACAAATTTTTCCGATGGACGACAAAAATTTCCGACAGATAGGGAAGTATGATCGACACCCCCCCCCCCCTCCCCCGTCCTACCACTAGCTTCTGGCCTGATTATAAGAAACGCCCCGACGTTACGTAATTGTAAAATAACATGTAACGACGTTCAGTAACGTTATGGCTCCTGATGTTATCAACTTTGTTTTAGTTTTAAACCTATGGATACAATTTACCAACAAATTCAGCAATAACACAGAAATTTATCTCGAAGCTAATTATCTGTGTATCTGTCCATATGATAAGATGTATTATGGTAATTGGATTCTCTTCGATACAACATAGCAAAAGCTGTAATGGTCGGCAGTGCGTGGAAATCCGAGTCTCTCCCCAAGCTTTTCAATTTCGTACTCATCTTGTTCTTCATTGACATATAATTGAAAACACACATTGCCTTTCGCGACGGATGCTGCTCGATTCAAATGTCGTATTAAGTGGTTCTGTGTATCTTCAATGTTTGCTCCATACACATCCACATTGTATGCAGTGCCAAGTTTACAGTTGAAATAACTTCCAAATGTAATCATTGAACACTTTCTTACGTCTTCCGTGTCATTAGACATTCGGTAGCATTTAGTGTTTTGGCCTAACATATAATCTATGTTGGAAGCTAAATTTTGGTATGGAACCCAGTCAACAACAAGCAGAGATTTCGGAAATAAGACTGTCGACACTTCTGGGGTCTGGAGTACGTTCCTCAAGTAACAATTGTCAACATCTGTCACATTAACGGCACCGATTTCAGAGAGCTTCACTTTTGTGTCTGGGTGAGATGCATCGAAACTGAAAGTCATGATTCTCTGAAAATAAATACAATATCAGCGCACTATATATAATACATGAACACAAAATAAAAACCTTCAGATAAAACAGATAATTTTATTCCCTCCAGTTGAAACGAGAGGAATAGCTCTGAATATATTAGTGGGGAATAAGTCCTGCCTTGGGGTATGGTAACTTTTGAATCCTGCAATTAATAAAAGAGGTAGAGCAGGAAACATATGTTAGAAAGCATATTTTGTGAGAAATGTTAGAAAATACGAACACAGTAAAGTACAAACAAACGGAGCTAGACACTATAGTTCCATAGTCGGGGGGCATAATCGTAGTTGTACTAGACAATGGGATGAGCTTGGGCACCTCACCACACAAGGTCACAAAACTGAACTAAGTTTCATTATAATTTTGTCTCTTCCCCATTTCATCATCATAAACCAAACATTGCTGTGAAATAACACGTTTTGAAAGCCTAAACATACATTACTAACTCTCTGAAATTCGGCAACTTCGATGAAAGTTAATGGCAATGCATGGGTGGAAAGAAGTGAGTTGGGTGGGTTATTCCTTTGAAGCTTTACGGATATATGAGGGAAAATTAAACAACGTTTGATAGTGAGGTGACCTTTGCGAGTGAGTCGCAAAAACAAGGTTTGATTAATATTTATATGAGCGCAAAAGTGGACTCCTTCTCTGTCAGATCCCGATTAGATTGCGATCAGATTATGACACATATACATCGGTGAATCAAGATTTCAAAAATAAAATATTGTAAACTCAAGACTGAAGGAAAAAAAGGAATGAAAATAGCGTCCGAGTTGCACTGTTTCGCGTTTCTTTTTCGAGCGGTACATTCATCCGTATTTGTGCATGGAAAAGCGAACATAGAATTTTTTATCAAATTGTGTAGTCGCGCAATTCGGTTGGATTCTTTTGTGATGAAAGCACATCATCTTACGTGAACATCACATAACCCCTCTCAACGGCGTAACTAGTCACAGTCCAGTAGCATGGACCGGTTTAGGACATGATACCTCAACCAGAGACCTGACAATTTTCCATTGCCATATGGTTATCAGCCACCTCGCGGCGGTTTTGACTAGGGTGGCTGTAGGTTCAAAAAGTGATGCAAATATATTTCATTCACATTTTTACGGATATGTCAAGTAAAAATCCTCTAAAATCCACTTTCTCAATATCTGGGATGATTATTACATTCCGGTGTCTCATTCAACACATTTGCCCCTAAGACACTTTGCTATTTCCACTACCTAAGAGGAAAACGTGTCCTTGTGTTGTTTAAACTGTGCATTTATTTTAATTTTTTTTTAAGTTCAACAGGATATTACGTCCCTGAGGTTTTCGCCAACCCCATGTTTAATTACTAAAAACTAAATTGTTATGTTAGCATAACATACAGAATAAATTCTGACTCAGTCTATTGTTGGTATGTTTTCTGTAAGATTATTATGACATCAGATGTTCCGAAGTATTCTCAATTTACTTAAACATCGTGTTAACAAAAACATTTCTTACTTCGTAACAAATACAAATTCATCGGATGTAACTCCCATGATACATTCGTGAATCCCAGTCTCAATGCATCATAATGCATCATCATAAACAATGGCTAGTATAAATATATATATTAAAGTGCATATGACCGATGACAAAGACATTAACTCTCCCCGCCAAAACTGATTTTCTTCCCCTTTTCGTGAATTCCGCATTCGGATCGTTCTAGAGGTACTGTATGAGGCAGATATTGAACTAAAACCAACTTCACTTGGATGTTCTTAATAAGACCATTCTACTGAAAACATTATCACATCAAGTGTCCTTCAATCATTCTGTTGGTTAGAAACTGTTGTTAAGAGCAGATGTGTTGATTTCAAATAACTCCTAAAATATAAAAAAGGGTCTGTACAACTCACTTTACTCAACTTGGATGGAACACCGTGGAAAACATTTACGAGTGTCAGCCTGTCATGGCGACAGAACCTTCATTGATCTTCAACCAACTGATGCACCTACCCTGCTTTGACTTAGTGATGCCACTAAATATGAGATGTAACGGGGCAAGTGACTGTGTGAGCTTCGACTACTTCTCTGACAGACTCCTACCTGTGGTGCTGAACTTAGAATATTATGTCTTGTCTATACTTATTTAGATTCAATAAACTCTGGTGCAAAATGGAGGAGAGGTGAAATTCGAAATCAGGAAATCCAAAAAATCCTTCACCTGCAACATCACTCCCGAAACAAAAGAAGAAAATACTATGAAACCCACAAAATAAACACATAATCAGTGAAGTTTCTGTTCAATGACTGGGTCCGAAAGATGTTTGTAGACTGATGCTGAACAAGAAAGTCTTCTTTTTCGATGGTTTGAACAACTCGACACAAGTTCTGGCTTTGTTTGCAGATTTGCAGATCCTGGGAACATACTTTGTTCCAATCACACAGAAGCGCATGTTTGTTCGTATACCCATGGCGCAATAGAGCTCAATATCAAACGAGTAATCCTTTGGCGTGGTGACATGGGTGCTGTGTGCTTGAGGTCTGTTTAATTGCTCCATCTTGATCTTATCTATGAATGCATGACACTGATTCGGTTTTGTACTTGCAATTATTAAGCTTGACCCGGTGGATTCTACTTCCAAATAGACACCTTGTTCCGGAAGTGGACCCTACCCCCCAGCAACATCTAAATTTTTCGAATTTGCCTTAACCACGTGCAAATTCAAAGGCAGTATAAGGTAGTGCAGTTGTAAAAGCCAGTGTGTGCTATGTTATCATTGTGGCTATGCCAACGTTTTGTGTGACAACAGCTGTTTGTGTGATAGTGATGAGAGTGACCATGATTGGTTACTTTATTTTCTTCAGTTGTTCAAAATTTGTGCACATAATTTGTGCACATTTGTGGTGACAAATGATTGCATACATGAGCTAGCAATTTGCATTGCAGTTGATTCTAATTGAATATTGATGCATATCACAGTGAGATATGTAATTCTATTATGCATGTGGAGCAAACATGCATCAGTTGCATGCCTCAGTATGTCTAGCATGTAGCCTTGTGTATATTCACGCATGTGCCTAAACGTTTGAAAAATCGTCGTAATCCACGTGTGTGATGTCCAATTAGTTCAAAATGCCAGTGCCTTCAACGTGAGGACAAAGTTCTTTCCTCTTCTAATGGGCATGTTTCGAATCAAGACAGATTCGATAGCCAGATTCGCGAACGTGTCGGCACACTTTTGACAATACGCGTGTCTCAATGCAACACATATGTGGCGCACACTTTTGTAATAATTGGCCCTTTTGTAAAATATCCCACATTTGCAACAGTTTTTTGCCATTTGTTAGAGGTCCCACTTTTGTAATAGCTGTTTGGTCCTTTTGTTCTAGTTTATTCTTCTAATTGGGAAGAATGATTGGGATAACTTTTCAAGTTCTTTTCATAACATTTGGCCTCTTCCCGATGGGTTCCAGTTTAACTAAGTGAATACCCACCGGAAAATCGAACTTGGCCACCATTGGTTCAACAGTTAGATGCCTGGATTACTACGACTTTTCATTTATGTAAAATGTCCCACTTTTGTAATACTTTTTTTGCCTTTTTGTAAGCAGCGCGCTTCTCATTAGGAATCAGAACGTAAATCGTACTTTTTCCGACTTTCCACATATGTAAAATGTTTGGATTTTTCATCCATGTGAAATGCCCCACTTTTGTAATAGTTTTTTTTGCCCTTTCGTATGAGATACCACTTTTGTAATAGTTTTTTTGGTAATAGGTTCTTCTTCTGACGAGGAAAATATGATTTGGATTACTTTCGAAGCATTATTTCATAACATTTGGCCCCGTCCTGATGGGTACGAGTTGTACTTGGAAATTTTCAACCGAAAAATCGAACTTGGCGAACATTGGCTCAAAATTTCGATGTGTTTTCTGCGCCAGTGGCTTGTTTGTCACCTGATTTACACACCCCATTAGAAATTAGAACGTCAATCGTACATTTTGTCGATTTTTTATCCATCTAAAATGCCCCATCTTTGTAATACTTTTTTGGATCCCTTTGTAAGAGGACCTACCTTTGTAATACTTTTTTGATCCCTTTGTAAGAGGACCCACCTTTGTAATACCTTTTGGATCCCTTTGTAAGAGAACCCACCTTTGTAATACTTTTTTGGTCCTTTTCTAATAGTATCTTCTTACTTGGAAACATGAGTTGGATTACTTTCGAAGTTTTTTCATAACATTTTTATAACATTTGACTCCTTCCCGATGGGTTCAAGCTGCACTCATAGAATTTCGACCGGAATATCGAAGTTTTTTTCCATAACATTTGGCCCTTTCTTCATGGATTCGAGTTGAATTTAGAGAATTTCAACCGGAAAATCGAACTTCGCCAACATTAGCTCAAACTTTCGATGATCAGTTTTCTTCGTCAATGTCTTGTTTTTGACCCGAATCGCGCGCCCCATCAAGTAGTAGAACGTAAATCGTGCGTTTTCTCGATTTTTCAACCATGCAAAATGTCCCACTTTTGTAATGGGTTTTTGGTCCTTTTGTAAGAAGTCCTATTTTTGTAATAGTTTTTTTGGTCGTTTTGTAATATTTTCTTCTTCTGAAAGGGAAACATGATTTGGATTACTTTGAAGTTTTCTGGTCCTTTGTGATAGTTTTTCTTCTTACTGGCTTGTTTTGGACCTGATTCGCGCTCCCCATTGGGAATTAGAACGTATATTGTGCGTTTTCTCGATTTTTTTATCTATGTAAAATGTCCCACATTTGTAATAGTTTTTGGCCCTTTTGTAAGAGATCTCTTCTTTGTAATAGTTTTTTGGTCATTTTGCAATAGCTTCTTCTTCTGACCGGGCTTGTTTTTGACCCGATTCGCCCCCCCCCCCCCCCCCCATTAGGACTGAGAACGTACATCGTGCGTTTTCTCGATTTTTTATATCTATGTAAAATAGAATTTGACCAAGATTGGCTCAAAATTTGAAGTCGTTTTCTGCGCTAATGGTTTGGTTGAGCTGATTCACGATCCCACTGAGAATTAGACTGTAAATCGTTCGGTTTCTCGATTTTTCATCCCTGTAAAATGTCTCACCTTTCTAATAGCTGTTTGGTCCTTTTGTAAGGGGTCTAACGTTTGAGACAGTTGTATTGGTCCTTTTGGTTCCGCTCCATAGTTTTCCAGCCATTTCCAAAAATGGCATGTCATACACTCTCTTCAAATGCGAATATTCTTTAACTGAGTTTTCTAACCCATAACACGTATTACAGTTCTCAAATCCACTAAAAATATATAACACTATTTGTCTAAGTAGAAATAAACAATCTGAATGTGGGTGAAATAATTTATTGTCAAATGCAAGACTTCAACCTGCAAAATTGCTTGAAAAATGCTGATATTAGTCAGTTTCAGCCACCCAGCAGCCCCAAAAGTACAATTTTCCCACTACCGCCATTTACCAAACCATGGAGAATGTAGCTCCCTTTTCTAAAATGTGAAAAATATCTATATGTTTCCATTTCATTTTTAAGTTACATGCCTGGTAACAACTCCGTGTAAAAATGATATTGTAAAAATAGTCAATGTTTCGAAGACACCGTTTCCCATTATTCCTCTGGTAATTTACCCCTCTGCTTCAGGCTCCAGCTCTGTGACCAAAACTTAGAAAAAACTGTGTTTGTGTCACCTATTCATCGCTTAATATTGGAGTATCTGGAGGTGTAGTTCAAATATGAACTTCACCAGTCTAAGTATACCGTTACTTATCAGATTTATATATACCTCTGATTCGTTCTATACGGAACATAGCCGTTTTCTTTCCCATACAATATTCCAAAACAAACCAAGTAATATTCCGACCTCAAATTCATGCTTTATATGTGTCTTCTAATGGAAGTTAGCAATGTCAAAATGACCGTATCCCGGAATGGGCTCCAGTTAGCGACATCTGGAATAGGACTCACTCACTATGAACATGTGATATTCTTGACAAGTGACTCTCCTGATGGCTGACGTTGCTATTCACAGAGCTCGAGTGGGTCTATTTCTAACACGTGCTCGACGATGTGCGCATCCAAAAAAAAGTTCTTGACTTACCTTGTGTTTTACGAGTAAATCTAACTTGCTGTTTTGGTAATAAAAGTTTTGCTATTATGTTAATACTAACCCTCACTGCCCTACGCATGGCTACCATAAGGATGTTAACCCAGCTACCTCCGCACTCTAAAACAATATGTACCCAACCTGCTAAGCCTAACTTTATTTGTGCTACTGTATATTTAATGATATGTAGCTTCTGTTTCTGGAGTCGACTAATCTTAAGTTTGTTGGGGACGTCGCGCTGAACCCTGGTCCGATATTTCGGAACAATAAGCCTGCAGGGAGTTCGGTCAAAATCTGTCATCTTAATGTACAAAGTATTAAACCAAAAATAGATATTCTTCAATGCGAATAGCAGAGCCCCGATTTATTTGCGTTTTCCGAAACATGGCTTGCATCTTCCGATTCTTCGTCTGACATACAATTCCCCGGGTTTCTTTCACCACTACGCAAGGATCGTCCCACAAGAGGTGGCGGTGTAGCAATTTATATTAAATATATACCATTCAAAACATGGACTGATCTTGAAGTTGACGGTCTCGAGTGTTTATGGATGGAACTAATTATTGGCCATTGTCCCGTCTTATTTGGAGTATTTTATCCCCCCTCCCCCCCCCCCCCCCCACCGTAGTTCTGTTCCTATTTATGGGACCTGATACCATTGACAAAGCCAAAGACTCGGGAATTTCGGACACAGTGATTACAGGTGATTTCAGTGATAGCCAACTGCATTTACGTGGTGGTAAGTTTTGTGATATAGCCAACAACTTCAATCTAAAGCAGTTAATAACGGATCCAACGTATTTTACGGAATATTCGGCTACTCTTCTGGACCTTGTTGCCGTTTATAGCACAACTAATGTGCTAGCTTGCGAAGTCCTTGATCCTATTTTCCTGATTTAGTTCGATACCATTGCCCTGTGTCCATTAATATTGGGTGTGACTATCCACCCCCTCTATCATTCAAGCACCGTATATGGCTATACAATGAAGGAAACTATGGTGCTCTAAACAATACTTTAACAGAAGAAAACTGGGACTCACTATTTTCTGGCGAGTGTTTGGAAACAGTAGTTGACAATGTGACGTCTGGAGTACCGTCGCCATGCATCTACATATATACCAAATAAATTAATAACTGTCAAGAGAAATGAACCGATGTGGATGCATTGCGAAGTACGTCTTCCAATTCGTCAGAGGAAACGTCTTTATTGCATCGCGAAGCGAAAGGGCAAACCGGAATCTTGGCAAAAATATAGGACCAAACGACACCAGGTACTTTCAGCTATTAGGAAAGCGAAAGCAAGATACAATGTGAAAATACAAAATACCTTGAATGACCCTAACTCGCAACCTGAAAACTGGTGGAAAACCCTTAAACGTATTTTGGGAAAAAGGATGACAAAATTCCAAATATAAATTATCAGAATAAAATATTGACACTAAACTTTGAAAAAGCTGAATCCTTTAATGATCACTTCTGTATCTCCAGTATTGATGACTCACAAGCATCCCTACCCATTCCGATGTTCCATGAAATGGGGTAGGGATGCTTGTGAGTCAACACTCGCTGCTGATACTAGAGAATTAAGTGATGTATACCTGGCCTTAAAATCACTGAAAATATCTAAAGCGTCTGGGCCTGACTTACTTAGTCCTGGGCTTCTTAAAGAGTGTAGTGCTAGTCTCGCTGGACCACTAACTTTATTATTTAACTTGTTGTTAACTAGATGCTACTTCCATTCGCAGTGGAAACTGGCAAATGTATGCCCTCTACTTAAAAAACACCCAGCAAATTCAGTTTCCAACTATCGACCAATTTCTCTTCTCAGCTGTTTCGGCAAAGTTTTTGAGAAATGCATATTCAACAAAATTTGGCAGTTTCTCACAGAAAACAATTTATTGTCACAATTCCAATCGGGTTTCATCAAGGGTGACTCTACAATCTTGCAATTAACTAATCTAAACGATGAGTTCAGTAGATATCTTGACGAAAGCAAGGATGTCAGAATAGTATTCTGTGATGTTAGCAAGGCCTTTGACAAGGTCTGGCATGTAGGTCTATGTAGAAACTTGAACAGATTGGTATTATTGGGGATTTATTGGAATTTATCAAATCTTACTTAACTAACAGGAAACAACGGGTAGTTGTAAACTCAGACTTTTCTTCCTGACAGCAAATAAACACAGGTGTTCCACAGGGGTCTATTTTGTGGCCCCTCTTATTCCTTGTCAACATAAACGATATAACATTTAACCTCGCCAGCAGTATTCGATTATTTGCTGACGACACTTCTCTTTACTTAATCGTCGAAGACCCCAAGCAACCCGCTTTAATTTTAAACAAAGACTTAAACACAATCGAGCAGTGGGCCCAGCAGTGGCTTGTCGAATTTAATCCACAAAAAACTCAAACAATGCTAATTTCACGAAAAACAGAAAGCACCAATCACCCCCACTTCGTATGTCCAATGTACAATTACTGAGGTTAATCAGTATAAACATTTGGGTGTAATTCTTAATAGAGACTGTATGTGGAATAGTCATATCGATGACATTTGTTCTAAAGCATGGTCCCGACTTGACATGATGAGAAAACTGAAATTTACCCTCAACCGAAAAAGCTCAGAAAAGATTTATTTCGCATTTGTGAGACCATTATTGGAATATGCAGACACTGTATGGTCTAATTGTACTCTTAGCAGCTCAGACAAACTTGAAAAAATTCAAATAGAAGCTGCCCGAATTTTTACTGGAGCTGCAGCAAGTGCAAGTAAAAGTCGTCTGTATAATGAAACTGGTTGGGAGTCGCTTAGCTCCAGGCGTGACAAACATAAATTGATTCAGTTTTTCAAAATGTATTATAACCTGGTACCACCTTATATTGGAAGTAAAATACCCCCCTTAGTGTCAGCCAATCAGCAATACAACTTGAGGACGGGTAACAACATTTGTGTTCCAAGGTGTTGCACCCTGAACTACCAATCATCATTTATACCATCAAACAACAAAACTGTGGAATGACATCCCTAATCATATCAGAGAAGATCCTAACCTTTGTAATTTCAAAGCGTACCTCAATAAGGACAAGTGCCATCCTCCACCTTTTTATCAACAATCCAAATCTCGTCTCGGCCAAATTTAGCACTGTAGACTGCGGCTTAACTGTAGTAATCTTAAAGCACATTTATGTGACAATCATTTGAAACCCTCTCCCAATTGCTCCTGTGGCGTAATTGAAACAAATAATCATTTCTTACTCAATTGTGCACTTTACGCTAAGGAACATTATGAATATTTTGGAACGCTCCCTGATGATCTTGATGCGGACACGCTAGTAATTAGATCTGAAACTTTAATTATCGTCTTGTTTTCAACCGAGTTGAATAGTTCATTCTCGCTATGAAAATATGTTGTTCTTCCACCTAGATCGTATTCCCCGTCTCACTTGTTGGCTTGTCCCCCTGTCCACGTCAAAGCCGATGAATCATAGAATCTTGTATATAGCTCATCAAAGTACAATAACTGTTTACAATTATTGACAATGTGCACACGTAATGTGTAATTACACCTGATACTAGTGGTGTTGCCAACTGGTTACCGTCCTTGAGTTGGGATCAATGATCATTGTTTCCATGACAAACCACAGCTCCATTTCCAAAATCATTTCATAGTTTATGTTTCTCCCACCCTCTTGATGTATGTTCGTTTGATTGTAATATATTCATCAAGTGGAAACGGCTAAATACAACCTTGCATACTAACTGGCGAATCCATATATTCTGTAATTTATTTTACATTTTGAGTTTACGAAATAAAGTATTGTTTAAACTAAAAGAATCTGGAGTCTAGTATGAGTTGAATAAACAAAAACCACAAGTCTCTATTTTCAACCAGTAAAAGGCTATGGCGTGGTCTTTGTGACTGCCGAATAGCTTTTGAGGGAAGTTTTCGCCCAATTTTCACTGCCACACACGCCCTCCTAAACCCCCACATTGCTCTGATCCACCGGAGTTAGCATTTTTATTATTACCACCAGCTTCATTGACTACCCTTGTCTTGTCAATAGCACTGTTAAATATAATCAAAATGTAAAACAATAATCAGTAACAACCACTGCTTTGGGGTTAGGGGTGTTGATCCCTTGATATGAAAAGGCAAGCAGCTTAACGGACGAATGACACACAGACATGACAACAATGACAAAATTGACAAAACAGAAGCCATGACTGCAATTCTAGGGTGAATAATAACAATCTGGCTGTTCATAACTGCATATGTACCGAGTCAAAAATGAAAGTATAATAAACTTTGAGGAGCATTTTTTTTTAGTATTATCGACTTTAATCCCATACAAATTATTGTAAATTCATATTTCGAGTCTAGCTGTATGAATTTGCATAATTTCACGTCCTTACTGTTGCCAGCGTCACAATTCAGACATGAGGTGAAGTGAAAAGTTCACAAATGCAGTCTTAGCTTGTATGTCCACCGTTTGCCTCTTCGAGGGCAAGACATCGACAGCGCATGGACCTGATAAGTCTCTGGATGTCACCATATGGTATTGCGTTCCACTCCTGCGTTAGAACATTACGTAAATCACTTAACGTCAATTGATCTCAGAGATGCTCGATTGGCGACAAATCTGGCGAAAGTGGGGGGCCAGGAAAGAAGTTCGATTCTCTGCTCCTCAAGAAAGTCACGACAGATACGCGCCACGTGACATCGGGCATTGTCTTGCTGGAATTACTGCAATCCGACCTTAGCGTTGAAAATCGGGACAACAACAGCGTTACGAATGTCGTCCCTATATCGCTGTCCATTCAGATTACCACCGATGAAGATCAATTGCGAAGAAGGTTCAAGGAAATTCCTGCCAAATCCATTACACTACCCTCGCCGAACCGGTCGCATTCCCGCACGCAAGCATCAGAAAACCGTTCTCCTCGTCGGCGACACACTCTTGTCCTACCATCAGCCCGCCGTAGACAAAATCATGATTCATCACTAAAAAGAACTGTGCTCCAACGCTGCTGAGTCCAGCGAAATTGCTGACGTACCCATTCCATTCTGACGGTACGATGACGTTGGATAAGGTTGGTCCGTGGTATGGACGCTTACTTCGGATGCCGTGTTCAGCGAGTCTATTACGGACAGTTTGTGCACTGAGTCTATTGTTAATTCTACCAGGAGTAATTGTTGCTGTCCTCGTCGCCGGAAGGAAACGATCCCGCAAGTGAGACGTCCTGATGTGTCGGTCTTGTGTAGGAGGCGTAACTCTTGGTCGACCTGAACGTGGTTAGTCGGCAGTAGATCCACTGGTTCAATACCTTTCAGTGAGGCGGTAAATAGTGGCCACAGTGATTCCGAACTCAGCAGCGAGCTCATCTGGAGGTATTCCAGCCTCATGTATACCAATGGCACGAAACCTCTGATTTTCAATTAACCTTGGCATTTTTTTAAATGTCGGAAGACAAAAACTAGCGTGTGTTCTCAATAACCCAGGCTTTCTAGTACAACATAACACAAAGAAAATCGCCAGTCACCCATTCAATTTGACATTCTCGGGTAGCACGTGCTATTTTGAAATCCGTAGCAAAATTGTATACGGTTGGGTGGACAACAACAACATGTCATGGAACTCTTTGCACGACTTCTTGACCACAAACATGCAACATTAGAACTATTATATTTCATCCTTTATGATATTTTTTTCACATTTGTGTCTATTATACTTTCTTGTGTGACTCAGTATATATCTTTTTTCACATTTCTGAAACAGGGAGTTATATGCTCCAGTGTTAGGCAAATGGAGTCGTGGGAAATTATGCTATTGAGGCTGCTGGGTGGATGAAAATGGCTGGTGTCGGCCTTTTTGCATACAATTTTGCAGGTTGAAGTATTACATTTGACAATAAATTATTTCACCCACATTTAGATTGTTTATTTCAACTTAGTCAGATAGTGTTATAACAATAGAATCAGTTCACAAACTGTCCGCAACAGACTCGCTGAACACGGTATCCGCAGTAGTCGTCCATACCACGGACCAATCCTTACCCAACGTCATCGTACCGTCAGCATGGAAAGGGTACGTCAGCGTGTTCGCTGCAGCGTTGGAGCACAGTTAGTTTTAGTGATGAATCACGATTTTGTCTACTGCGCGCTGATCATAGGGCAAGAGTGTATCGCTGACGAGGAGAGCGATTTTTCTGATGCTTACGTGCGGGAATGCGACCGTTTGGCGGGGGTAGTGTAAAGGTTTGGGCAGGAATTTCCTTACACCATCGAACGCAGTTGATCTTCATCGATGGTAATCTGAATGGACAGCGATATAGGGACATAATGCTTAACGCTGTTGTTGTCCCGTTGTTCAACGGTAAATTCGGACTGCAGATAGTTATTCCAGCAAGACAATGCCCGATGCCACGTGGCACGTATCTGTCGTGATTGTCTTGAGGAGCAGAGCATCGAACTTCTTCTCTGGCCCCAACTTTCGCCAGATTTGTCGTCAATCGACCATCGTTGGGATCAATTGGACCGTCGGGGTACGACTTCATGATCTTCAGACGTTAGGCGATTTACGTAATGTTGTAAGCCAGAAGTGGAACGCAATACCACAGGGTGACATCCAGAGGCTTATCAGGCCCATGCGCCGTCGATGTCTTGCCATCCAAGAGGCAAACGGTGGACACACACGCTATTGACTGCATGTGTGAACTGTTCATTTCACCCCATGTCTGAATTGCGACGTCCTGATGTTACGCTAGCAACAGTAAGAACATGAAATTATGCAAATTAATACAGCTAGACTCGAAATATGAATTTACAATAATTTGTTTAGGATTAAAGTCGATAATACTAAAAAAATTACTACTCAAAGTAATAAACTTTCTATTTTGACTCAGTATATATATGTTTCCATTTCATTTTTCAGTTACATGCCTGGTAACAACCCCGTGTAAAAATGACATTTAAAAAAATAGCCAGTTTTTCGAAGCCACCGTTTCCCATAATTCCTCTGGTAATTTACCCATATGCATCAGGCTCCAACTCTGTGACCAAAACTTAAAATTCTCTGGTTCAATAAATAGCCTAATGTAATCATACATCCGATACTAAAATATATATCTCCAATTTACATGCCATTAGTTTCAACATATGCCCTTGTTTAAACTTTTACCACTGTACAATAGTGCGACACTGTAGAGCAGAAACTTATGAGGAATCAAGAGTGATCTCCCATTCCATTTCACTCAGGCAAAATAATCTGGAGTCCAGTCTGAACTGAATGACAAAAACTACAAGTCTCTATTTTCAACCAGAAAAGAGATACAGCATCGTCTTTGTGACTGTTGACTATCCTTGCCCTGTCAATAGCACTGTTAAATATAATCAAACTGTAAAACAAGAAGCAGTAACAACCATTGCTTTGAGGGTAGGGGTGTTGATCTCCAGATATGAAAAAGCAAGCAGCTTAATGGACAGATGACACAGGGACATGACACCAATGACCAAACTGACAAAGTAGACACCATGGCTGCAATTCTATTGTGAATAATAACAAACAGGCTGTTGATAATTTATATACTACTCAAAGTTTGCTAAGCACCAAATATTTGACACATCATTGTGAAATTTGCATGTGACATATTTGCGATATTTTTGGTGGATAAGATTGAGGAATGTATTGAGATGGTCCCCAGTGTTTACATTAGCTCTCTTGACAGGCAGACTTTTCGTGACAGTCATGGAAAGCATATACCCATTGATTTTCATGATGTTTTCATGTACTGTCTACATGTACATGACATTTGTAGGGTATTCAGTCTTCATTTCATTATAAACCCTTGTGATTTAATGATTGAATATGGCAAATGCAAATGTAAGAAGACATGTCTGAAGTAGAAATGTGGCGGGCTGTAGGAATGGTGGAGCAAGGGGCTACCCATCGTCAGGTTGGTGAAGCCCTCGGTGTGCACCATACGGTGATCTCCAGAGCCTGGGCAAGATTTCAATAGCATGGCACACCAGTAAAACGGCATGGAGGTGGCAGAGACAGGGCAACATCTACAGCTGAAGACCGGTTTTTGACCATTCAGGCCCGTAGGAACCTCTTTGCCACAGCAACCCAGCTTCGCAGTGACCATCAGAGTGCATCCGGGGTAAATGTTTCGAAGCAGACTATCCGGGCAAGGTTGCACGAAGGTGGTCTCCGATCGAGAAGACCATGTAGTCGCATTCCACTGTCCCAGAACCACCGCCAGGTGCGATATGAATAAGCACTGGACCACGTTGGGTGGCCTAGAGAAGATTGGCGACCTGTCCTTTTTACAGATGAGTCAAGGTACTGTCCAGACCAAACATTTAGGCGTTCTGGGGTATGGAGAAGACCAGGAGAGCGATTCCAGGCAGCCAACATTCCTGAGCATGACCGCTATGGTGGAGGGTCAATCATGGTCTGGGGCGGCATCAGCTGGGGTGGACGGACAGTGCTCTGCGTCCTTGAACGTGGTACATTGACTACACAACGGTATATTGATGAGATCCTGGATGTTCACGTCAGATTGTTTGCAGGTGCAGTGGGTGATAGATTCATTCTGATAGACGATAATGCCCGTCCTCATGTTACCCATGCTGTCGGGGAGTACCGACAGAGGAAGAGGATTGAGCGTATGGACTGGCCAGCAAGATCCCCTGACCTCAATCCAATCGAAGATGTCTGGAATGAGTTGCAGCTTACAATTTCAGCCCGTCCAGTTCAGCCAAGAAGTGTCCAGGAGCTTAGTGTCATGCTGGTCCAAGAATTTAACAACATCCCAAAAAGGACCACCAGGAACCTGAATTGGAGCATGAGAAGGCGTTGTCAAGCTGTAATTAACAGTAATGGGTCTCATACTCGATATTGAACCCATACCAGTTCGGTCCGTCAATTTTTTGGCATATTGAAAATTTCCTCTTTTACCAATAATATCCATTTGCCATGGTTATCGTATTCAAAAGCTAAAAAATAATGTCAAACACAAATAAAATCTTAATTTATGTACTTGAATCATTAAAGATATAATTAAATAAAAAATATATACACTTTTCATTACAATATTTCAACTAAAACGTAAAACAGGTAGTTGGATATACTTGGTGCTTAGCAAACTTTGAGTAGTATATTATTAAAAAAAGTAGGGGATATTTGATAAAAGTGAGATATATGAAGAAGTATTTCCTCCCAGTTGTGCTGAGATGTCACTTGCTGAATGATAACTATCAGCATCACTTGTAAACAAACCAGAACTTCCTGCTTCACGAGTTGACACCGAACGCAAAATCCTCTTAAGGTCCGCCCCCACAATTTTCCAGGCATTTCCCAAAATAACATGCTATACACTCTCTTCTTTAACTTAGTTTATCTAATCCATAACATGTATTACACTATCTGATTAAGTAGAAATAAACAATCTGTATGTGAATGAAATAATTTATTGTCACATGCAAGGCTTCAGTCTGCAAAATTGCATGAAAAAGGCCGATATCAGTCATTTTCTGCCACCCTGCAGCCTTAAATGCAGACTTTTCCGACTACCCTATTTACCGAACCCTGGAGAAAATAACTCCCTGTTTCTAAATGTGAAAAATAACTATACGTTTCCATTTCATTTTTAGTTACATGCCTGGTAACAACTCCGTGCAAAAATGACATTTTAAAAAATAGCCAACTTTTCGAAGTCAACGTTTCCCATAATTCCTCTGGTAATTTATCTCTATGCACCAGACTCCAACTCTGTGACCAAAACTTCAAATTCTCTGTTCCAATAAATACCCCAATGCAATCATATATATGATAATAAAAATAAATATCCAATTTACATGGCATTAGTTTAAACATATGCCCGATGTTTAAAATTTGACCCCCGTGCAAAAGTGCGAAACTGTAGAGCGGTACCTTTATAATAGTTTCTTCTTCTGACCGGGCTACTTTTTGATCAACTTCGCGATCCCCATTAGGAATTAGAACGTAAATCGTGCGTTGTCCCGATTTTTCATCTATGTAAAATTTCCCACCTTTGTAATAGTTTTTTGGCCCTTTTGTGAGAGGTCCCACATTTGTAATAGTTTTCTCTGGTGCCTTTGTAAGAGTTTCTTCTTCTGATCGGGCTTGTTTTTGACCCGATTCGCTCTCCCCATTAGGAATTAGAACGTAAATCTTTTTCTCGATTTTTCAGCTATGTAAAATCTCCCACTTTTGTAATAGCTTTTTGGCCCTTTTGTAAGAGGTCCTACTTTTGTAATACTTTTTTGACCCTTTTGAAAGAGGTTCCACCTTTGTTTTTTTTATCCTTTTCTAATAGTTTCTTCAACTCGATTTGTGCTCCATATTAGTCATTAGAACGTAAATCGTGCGTTTTTCGATTTGTCATCTATGTAAAATGTTCCACACTTGTAATAGTTTTTTTTCATTTTTGTAAGAGGTCCCACTTTTGGAATAGTTTTTTAGTCTTTTAGTTTTAGTCCTTTTGTAACCGGGAAACATAATTTGGATTACTTTGGAAACTTTTTATAACACTCCCACCTTCCACACTTTCCGGAAGGTTCGAGTTGCGCCAAAGTCGGAGAGGCATCTCAGTACTATACAACGACCTTTCACGACCCACCAGGCCTCCTATTTAGGCGTTGGCGGTGGCTGTGGAAAGAGGACCAGAGCAATCAATGTTTTCCGGATCAGGAACCCACTGGTGTTAACTCAGACTCATCGCTTAGCGAAAGAAATGCGGGCCAGAGGTGTGAAGGCAGAGACCTCCCAAATCCTACAGTGGGGTGGACAGAACGACTGTAAGCCAGACAGAATGGCTCAGAAGTATGTTTCGCGAGTCATCATTTGGTTGTTAGGTCATGTAGACTATAATGAGGAAGTCGAGGGTGACAGCATGACCAAACACGAAGCTCTAAAAAGCCTTAAAGGAATCCGTCTCCAATCAGGCCGATTTCGGAGCCAAGAGATGCGAAAAGCTCTTCCCGGCGGTCTCGGATGGCGCCGCTTTGTGGAGCCGTGGAAGCTGGACGATCTTATCCTTACCAGTAGCAAACCATTTCACAACCCGTTCCCGTTCCGACCATGTACCATCCCCAAGATAGTCGACGACAAAACATTTTGGTCACTATTCCTGCCGACAGCCCCCTGGTCAACAAACGGCGGCACCAGGAAGTCCTTTCCCCATACCATCGAGGCATATGAGCGAAACATATATAGGGAGTGATGGCGCCTTGGTTACGCACTCAGTTCACTCCAATCAGGGACTGACAATAAAAGTTCCTCAGAAGGTTTGTATCATCAATGACTATCTCCAGTGGTCCAACCTGGCACACCTGGCCTTCGCCAGGGTGGAATACTTGAGTCAGCTTCAGCGGGTCTATTGTCCCCCGAGAAGCAAGAGAGGATGGCAACCCACTGGGCGCAGAGTCCGACAGATCATCCAGAAAAAGGCATATTGATTTCAAAAGCAACGACCATACGAAACGTTGAGAGTTCAATCTCAATGTGGACTACAAAGTGCGGCTGAAAGGGAGACAGCACAACTGTTGTGTAGCATGTAACATCGAGATGTTCTGGTCCTTCGATTCTAAGGACGAGCGGCGGTCCAGTGTAGACATAGTAGTCAGCTGTCTGGGACACTGCGAGGATAACATCTAGCTGTGAAAACGAAATTCTAAGATTGATTGGCCCTGATAAGATTTCTCAGAGTAGCTGCATTGATTTAGGACCAACACGCCATGACTACAGCAAATTGTTAAGCAACACACTCTGCATATGTGTTAGACTCGGGAACTGACACCACTGGTGATGTCATTACGTACCGTGTCTGACCATGAGGTGGCGTTCCTCGAGTCAGCTGCCATATTCCCCCTATAACTACCAGACCACCGAAGATGTGTGGCGTTCAGTCTTGTGATGGTTTCTGCCACCGTTCTTGACGTCTCACATGCTCATGTTGCTCAGACATGTCAACATTTGCCTCATGGCCTTTCTAGTATATTGCGGCCTCACGTAACCCTTTTCTGCCCAGTATCAACCTTCTTAGGGTCTTTCATCCGGTTCGACATCACCCCCGTCCGATAGGTTCATTCACTAGTTTGAGGTTTTCAGGCGAGGCTGTCACCCTCAAAGTCTTCGGTGTGGATGTCTCCATCTCTGTCGATGTATTCTCTGACATTGTTTGGTATTGTCAAGGGACAAACATGTCCAAATTGGCAATGCTTGGCTGTTGAGATAGCTGCAGTTAAAGGAGTTAGGTACATGCCGTACTTGCGGTACGAATCACACGTCGCCGTTCTCGGCGCATGCCCAACAAATGAGCACAAATGTACAGGCTGCTGCCGCACAAACTGGTATGACGGCGATGCTCAGAGTCGTCGTCATCGCAGCGCCTTGTCGGGCCTCGTACCTCAGAATCTCTTCGTCGTCCATCAGGTCGATCTGGTCCTCTGAGGGGCTGAGAGGACTTGTCCAAAACGTTGTTTACTTGACCCCCTCCCCCATGCAGCCAGAGCGTTTTTGTTGCAGTTCAGCATACTCTTTTTGAGTCTTCCTCAGTTGTTACTCGTTTTGAGCATTTCCGACCTCCTCCTGTGTGTGAACTCCAGCTACACTATCGTCCTCCCCCAGAAAACGGCCAAGGAGTGTCTTGAAGTTCATGTTGCAGTTGTTGAATTCCTCAAAACGAAACAGTTGCATTCACTTTTTCACCCTGTGAGACGCTATAGTCACCCGCCTCCAAAGTCTCAAATATTCTTAAAAACCCATAACACAAAATTGTAACCTGGCATGCTGAGACGGCAAGCAGAAGTGTTGAGATTGCAAGTAAAAATGCTTCACCCATGCTTCCTTATAATACTGTGTAGTACCTTATAAGCAGCTAGCTTAACTAGGAGCTGAGCATGCTTGTTTTGTACAGCGGCTGACGCACTGTAGTCCGTTCCTCACGTGAAGAAAGTACATCGTCTTTCAGTAGATATTCTTCGAAACTGTCAGTGACTTTGCAGTAAAATAGAGCACCCCAGCGGGTCTGCTCTCTCGGGTCTTTCAGGATCGAGTTGTATTTTTGGGTCAACGCCTACACACTTTGGTCTGAATCGCACCAACTGAAGGTCAGCTCTGGCAACATGTCCTTTTTCTTGGTAAGAGCTTTGAGGGGAGCAGTCATCGATGTACTGGGTTGGCTCTCCTTGGAATATCAATCCTGTACTTGGCAGAAGTATCGCCTGTGGCATGGATGACTCAACTGTAGTCATTGACGGTCAGTTCATAATCTAACTTGCTTCCGAGCGCGCTCTGGTAGAAGTGTATGTGGCGCTCCAGAAGTTCGAAATCCAGGGATGCGAAGAACCTGTTGCTGTATGTGTCAGCGAGGGTCTTGTCTTCTCTCTCTGTTGCGTCGTTACCAATCGCGTTCGATTCGCAGAATTTTTACGTTCCGGTCGGAGGAGGTGTCAATTCCTTGATACAGTGTATATTTGCGTTGCTACGCGGTCTTCCAGACGATACACGTCGCATATTTACGTTCTAATCTCTAACGGGGGTGTGAATCAGGTCAAAAACAAGCCATTGGGACAGAAAACCAGTTTCGAAAGTCATCGAACTCATGTTTCCCGGACAGAAGAACAAACTGTTATCAAAGGTCAAAAAAGTTTTACAAAAGTGGAACCTCTTACAAAAGACTATTACAAACCTTTTACACTTTTCAGCTATGAAAATCCAGAAAACGCACGATTTACGTTCTAATTCCTAAATCCTAATGGATTTAGGAATTAAAACGAAAAATCGTTCTAATTTGTAAATCGTTCTAAAGCCATCGGGACAGGAAAACTGATATGGAAATTCTGAGCCAATGTTGGGAAGGATCGGTTTTCCAGACGAAAATCGAACCGAGCGGGAGGGGGGCCAAACGTTATGAAAAAGGGTTCGAAAGTCATCCAAATCATGTTTCCCGGACAGAACAACAAATTAATACAAAAGGTTATTACAAAAGTGGGACCTCTCACAAAAGGGCCTAAAAACTGTTACAAAAGTGGGTCATTTTACATAGATGAAAAACCTAGAAAACGAACGATTTACGTTCTAATTCCAAATGGGGAGCGCGAATCGGGGGAAAAAACAAGCCATTGGCTCCGAAAACCAGACATAGAAATTTTGATCCAATGTTGGCCAAGTTCGATTTTCCAGTCGATTTTCTACAAGTCTAACTCGACCCCATCGGAAAGGTATCAAATGTGGGACATTTCACAAAGATGAAACATCCAGAAAACACATGATTTACGTTCTAATTCCCAATCAGAATCAGAAACACTTTTTTGAGAAGGACGAAAAACTATCACAAAAATGGCACCTCTTACAGAAGAGCTAAAAAACCTATTACAAAAGTCGGACATTTTACAAAAGGGCCAATTATTACAAAACTGGACGCCATGCATGTACGTTTGCGTAACCTTCATATTATGAATGTCTTGATTAGCTTTTATTACACGCCCGTTCTATGATAACCCCATCTACAGCAACACTAAACCATGAGAAAAATGAAAATCTGTTCCATGCATATGTGCGGAACGGAAATCGTTCACGAACTATTTTTATAAAGAATCGAAATTTCACTGAACTTTTCTACAAATCGTGTACTGCAATTACAGTTTGAATGACGTGCGATAGTTAAAATCGTCTCCTGCTTTCCAATGTGTTCTATGTGCGATTAGGAACATAGAACACATTGGAACTCAGGGGACGAAAAGGGACAAGAGTTCTCCTCGCAAATTTCGTTGATGATGAAATGAGTTCTTTTGTTGATAGTTGTCAAATGATTACTAAGTGTTCCTCTAATAATAGTTTTTATAGACACGCAGGTGTGTAATAAATACAGAACGACACGCGTGTGTGAATGGGTTAATCGACATGGAACTTGTGCCATCGCTGAAGGATAAAACTCGAGGCCTGCGACCTTTCGTTCTATCCTTCTACGCCGGCTCTCGTGCCATATCGATTAACCCATTCATACACGCGTGTCTTTCAGTGCATATCTTGCTAAAAAACCCTTTTTATTTCATATAGGAGTGTTTAATGATCATTTTAAAGGCTACCGTTTGAATTTGGGACGATTTTATCAAAATCGAAAGCAATGAATTTCCATCACGAAACATTCCACCTTGTGGCGTAATGTCTATTATGATGTGATAGCGGTTATTCTTACTTCCTAGTCATTTTCAAATCAGAATTAAGTATCTTTAGTTTTGCACAGATAGCACAGGTGTGTTATTTCCCATTGAACTGCGCAGCGCCAGTAAACAGCATGGAAATCGGTAAATGGAGATGTTAACAAACTCCTTTTTTTCTTATTCTAAAATCAGATGCACGTGGAATTTTCAGGCTCAGATCTACTCACAGATGTCAATGTTCAAGTAAAACTAAAATCCTCGCCCTCTGTTTGGACAAGAGCACGCATTGTTTTTTTTCTCTATATTTACGGCTCCAGTGGCATATGTTACCGTCTGACGTCACCCGGCGAAATATTTGAATGAGGTTGCCCATTTCGCAATTATTCCATCAACGAAGTGACTTGCAAACCACTTCATTTTTGTCGATTTTTCGAGCAGACGATGTTCCGAATGAAGAGCTTTTTAAATTACAAATCGGTTTACGATGTGAATTCAAACGTAGAGATCTCGACCTTTTTGTTAAATGTATCCTTGTCAAATAACTTTTCACTTTATTTTCAACAGTATAAGTTATTTTGATGAATTGACGGTAACATGGTCTGAGGTTTGCAGCTTGGAGTTTATATTCAACAGAGACGTTCATGATTTGAACTGAGATGGAGTAATCTCGACCTTTTTCATAAGTGGGTTGTGGGTATGCATTCATAGAATGATCACTGGCGTCGATAAATACAAATATTTTATAGGCAGTATGCACTTTGAATCTCCTCCAACTGTTATCATCTTTTCAAATATTTCACTTGGTAACATATGCCATTGGAGCCGCAGACAAAGAAAAAACTAAGCGAGCACTCGTCCAATCAGAGGGCAAGGATTTTAGTCGTATTGGAATATATTTTGCCCTTTTGCTGTATGTGGTGACTTTAAACCTGATTATCGTTTTTTTTTATTTGAGAACCAGGTCATGTGTATTATATAGTTTTATCTTACAAGGACGTATATCCCTTAATACAAGTAATGACGTCCAGATAAATAAGAATTCTGTATTGAGAGTAGCAACCGAACGCACGATCATTCGCTTCAGAAAGGGAACGTTGTTGACCTTCAATCAATTGGCATCGAGTTATTATACATGTTGAGGCCATTGTATTTGATAACAGTAATAAAATCATAAATAAATCACAAGCTCAACGAAATCAATTGCCCCAGATCATTTTTGCCATGGTGATATTTTGATATAGGCCGACCATGCGTTAAACGTGAAAAATAAAACAAAGAAACACTGAGTTGTAAAAGTACAAGTAAAACAATGAATGTGGATTACGCAATGCACAGCACATGGACGCAATACCATGACGCCATGATCTTCATTCATAGAAAAATAAGTTCAAAGACGATGAATAATTGTGAAAACAGACGCCGTTAACCCTTTACCTAACACGAAAAGCAGACGACACTTGCAAAAAAAAATTCTTGAATAACTAATTTTTAGCTCAACTTTGGCGAAGCCAAATTTGAGGTATTGTCATGGCACGTCGTCCGTCCGTCCGTCCGTCCGTCTGTCGCGCCGTCAACACGGCTCGGGCTAGAGGCCGTATTTATGAACCGATCTTTACGAAACTTCTTAGGTACCTTTATTATCACCGTGGGACGAGAACAAGAGTTTTGGGGTCCGGTCTGAAATTCAAGATGGCCGCTGGCAGCCATTTTGTACAAAATTTGGTGCAATCAGATTTTTGCGCAGAACTTCCATATGAAAGCGCTGATGTGAATAATTTTCTGTGTGTATGTTTAGTACCATGGGATACATCACATATAATACGGCTTTTTTCTCGTGCATAAATTATGCCAATTAGACTAACTTTGATCTATTTAGTGTTACTTTCAGCACTGTAACTGCAGATGCCAATACGGCTCGGGCTAGAGGCCGTATTTATGAACAGATCTTTACAAAACTTCTTGGATATCTTTGTTATCACCGTGGAACGAGAACGAGTGTTTTGGGGTCTGGTCCGAAATTCAAGATGGCCACTGGCGGCCATTTTGTACCGAAATTAGGTGCAATCAGTTTTTTGTACAGAACTTCTATATGAAAGATCTGATATGGATAAATTTTTGTACGAATATTTAGTAACATGGAATACATCACATATATTACGTTTTTTTTTTCTCGTGCATATATTATGCGAATTACTCTTTTTCTCTTATTCATTATTGTTGACTTGGTCACAACAAATACTGATTCCCGTCATATTCATTATTGTTGACCTGGTCACAGCAAATACTAATTCCTGTCATATTCAAGTTGAGCTACAGTTGTCATTGACACTTTCATTTTCATTTTTTTTGTCTCAAAAACATAGTTCATGACCCCTCACTGGAACGAGCTCGACGAGCTCGTTCCAACGAGGGGTCATAACCTATGTTTTTGAGACAAAAGTAATGAAAAGTAATTGGCGATTTTTGAGAATAGCGCTGACAGGTTTTGGTCGTTACGTTGGGTAAAGGGTTAAAGACTATCCAATCTCTTCATTATGCGAACACAAACATTCAGGGTGGCGAGTGTGATGGATTCCCTGGACAAAGACCGGAACATGGGCTATGTGAGACTATCGAAAAGGCCTCCACAAGTATAAATACCTTAAAATTAATAGGCGTGAATGTGTTAATTTTGATCGAATAATATGCTCATTGTTTTTTCTGGAACCCATTACACCTGCAAGGTTTATTTAGGTAACTTACTGTCGTCGGTTTTTCCAGTTTGTAACCATGGACGCCTTTATTAATTTAATAGTTAAACAAGTTTTGTTTTTTTCAAGCTAAAAATTAGTCTTCTGAATAAAACACTTAAAAAAATAAAATAACGTAATATCAGATATCAATAAATTAAGTAACTTCAAGTTTGGAATTTTATTTCGAAACACACATTTATTTATTTATTTATTTATTTAAGGTCACATATTTCTACACAATGGCTGATCATGACCACGACAGTTTTACGGGTGCGGGAAGCCGGAGTACCCGGAGAGAACCACCGAGCAACTGCGATGAACTGTCAGCTCCCCACCATACTAACTCCGCACAAGCAGGGTTAACATTGGTTGAAGACAAGTCCACCATCGACGTGAGTACGCCTTAGTACACAACGCCACCGTGCCCCACGTGTGCAATGGGGGTGAAGTGTCTTGCGCAAGGAGACAACGCGGTTGCCGCAGGCGGGATTCGAACCGAGGACCTCTCGGCTTGCAGCCTGCACCTCCACACATTGATCAGAATTGAGTATAATAGTTCTGATTGAGTGTACAATCCCCTGTATTCTGAAAGCAACACTAGAGTTGAAACATCGAAAACAACACATTGAATCAAAATCACTCACCCCATGCTTTCATTCTTCCTGGGTAATGAATAGTTACCAGTTCAGCTGAATGTATTTTCATAAATTTGAATAACCTGTCCCGTGCACTGAGTGACACCGACCCGCATAGCGGTGACGTGTCACAGCACGGACAGGTTTTTCAAATTCTTGAAGTCTTGACTACTCAATGACGACAACACATAACTGAAAAATGGCAAAAAGGCCTTGTGCTGCTCACAGACCGGCAGTTTATTCAAGCAATATACTCAAACCATATAAACCCTGCATTGACGGCTCAGCCGGCCAGGTAGAAAAACCAGAGATAAAAAATTATTATTTTGTTTTGAAAAAATTCACTCTGGAAACAAACCCTGTGTTCGGATTGCCAAGGCAATCTTGCCGTCTCCGGGGTTGATGCCTAACCTCATCAATACAATGAAAAAACAAAAACAAAATTTTACAAACAATGAATGAAACATGGACAAATGTTGGTGAAGTTTTGCTCTACGCCAAGCCTCCCCCCTCCCTCCAGACACACCCCTAAACTGTCGTATCCATCTGTACTCCTTAAAAATGTGATGTTGCACGAGAGCAGCGGAACGCCAGAATGATTTTCTTCCGACCCAATTATCATCAACCAAACAACTCCCAATGCTCGTACAACCCGCCCGCCATGCATATCTTGCATCCTTAGCACACTAATTAAAACCCATACCACCTTACCCGTTAACGTGCGAAGGACTGCGCCACCAAGACAAATATTTTCCGCTACACTTTCAGTGCCACGGAAAAATTTGTATATTGATAGAGAGGCTGGTAACCAACTTACACCATGCCCTTTGTTCAATCAACAAAGCGCACGGATTCAGGTATACTCGGTGGGCCAGAGGTATTCAAAGGGTGTCTCTTGAACACCTAGTCTATTGTTCTATCAGGTATTTAACTCTTTACCTGACACGAAAGGCTGCCGACACTTGCAAATAAAATTCTTGAATAACTAATCTTTTTCATTTTTTTGCGTCAGAAACATAGTTAACCCCTCATTGGAACAAGCTCGATGAGCTCGTTCCAATGAGGGATCGTAAGCTATGTTTTTGAGACAAAAACTGAAAAAAAATAATGAAAATAAATTGAATGGTGATTTTCGTGAACAGCGCTGGCCGGGTTTGAACGTTATGTTGGGTAAAGGGTTAAAGTTGCTTGCATACCCCGAAAAGACAACAGTGCCAGGGTGTAAGTAATAGTTACCATTCGAGTGGAGGAATTTCATGAATTTGAACAACCTGTCCCGTGTGTTGAGTGACCCTAAGCCATGCAGCGGTGAGATGTTACAGCAGGGGACAGGTTGTTCAAATTCATGAAATACCTACATCGTGGTTGGCAACTGTCTCCCACTCTGTCTGTCCTTTGTTCTTTCAATAAACACACGAATTCTGGTATACCCATTGAACCAGAGGTATTCAAATGGCGTCGTTTGAAACCTAGTATTTTGTTCTATCGGTATTTCAAACTACTTGTATACCATAATAAGACACCAGAGCTAGAGGGTAAAGAGAGAGCACAATCTCCCCCTCCCCAGCCTCCCACCTCCAAAACAATTCTATTTGGCCATAATTTGTTTCAGTTTAGTTTAACGGAATTATTCATTGCAGGAACCACAAATGTAAAGCAACATGACATGAAATACCATTGAGAAATACGACAAACAATTGTAACAACCTGCCGCTGGTACAATTGCCGTAAAATGTTACACGATGAGAAAAACGGGGTATTTTCTTGCAACGACCACCTTTTGTCGACCTAAGCGTAGTAGTGTGTAAACGGTGTTGCGACGGGGCAGCCGTCCCAGGTGGCGCCTCCAAGGTGCAAATCTCTTGCAGGTAATTTGTAAAAGTCAATACTACCAAACAGACTACACGACTCCACACGTTTGTAAGCAACCAGTCCTCACTATGACTATGAACACACTATAAATATTAATTAATTAAGGCTATATCCCAATAACGCTAACATATTTTGGGGTAAAACCTTTTGGTTTTAATATTCTTTGAACAACAAAGGGATATTGTAAATAAGAATGACAAATGGAGGTTGTAATGCAAAGAACCAAGCTCTTGAGTCACAAGTCAAATTATGTAAGGAATCAGATGCTGTTATGGGATGTTTGTTTACCCACCTTTCATGGATTTTGCACGCAGATTACAGTTGATTTATTGCGGCGTCCCTTTACTTACAATGGTATTCAGGTTAAGTATTTAATTTGCCTCCAAAACATCAATATGTTAACCCTTTACCCAACGTAACGGCCAAAACCGGCCAGTGCTATTCTCAAAAATCGCCAATTAATTTTCATTTTTTGTCTCAAAAACATAGGTTATGACACCTCATTGTCGTTCCAATGAGGGGTCATAACCTATGTTTCTGAGACAAAAAATGAAAAAATCAGTTCTTCAAGAATTTTTTTTGAAAGTGTCGTCTGCTTTTCATGTTAGGGAAAGGGTTAATACAGGCTTAGCAGCTGATCCCATAGAATTCTGAACCCAATGTAACGCCCAAAATCGAGCTCGTTCCAATAACAGGTCATAAGCTATGTTTTTGACGAAAAAATAAAATGAAAAGAAAATTAGTTATTCAAGAACTTTGTTTGTAAGGGTCGTTTGCCTTTCATGTTAGGTAATGGGTTAATAAGGATCAAAGTGAAAGTTAAGCTGAACCCCATGGAGATACTTACAGACATCGCTTTTTGAATGGTATCGTACAACCTTTTGGAGATTTTTTCCAAGTTAAGGAGCTTAAATGTTATTTACCATCACACATAGAAAAACTGAGCAGAAACCGAAACTAAACATGAAAAACCAAAACCTCCTATCTCTACTAGTAAGTCACTTGAACCTACCCAGTCTACGTGTTCTTTTCACAAAACCCCTTCTGTTCGTTTCAATAGGTCTTCTTATCTTCGTTTTCAGCTGCCCAACTCCTCAACTATTAGACCATTGCACGCCGTCAAAAATGATGAGTAGAATCTAGATTTTTAGATAAAGTTCTCATGACCACCTGATTAACCTTCCTTTCGGTATCTACATGGAAGTGTGAAACGCGCCTAAGAGGAATACTGGCCCGGTGTGTGTATTTTGAAGGACACAATCACGCTTGAAGAATTTAGAATGATGGTTTCTCATCCCCACCGGAAATCGAACCCTCGGCAACCCCGCCTGGCAACGAGGATTCCAGGAACTAAACAACTATACCATAACACAACGTCAAAACGATGGCTGGAATCTTACTTTTTAGATGGAGGTCTTACGATTACTAGGTTCACTTTACTTGTGGAAGCAATATGGAGGTGTGAAACGCGATGGCAACAGTAAAACAAAAGTGCTGTGGTTGGCCTCAGACGAAGACTTATATGGGCCTGTGTGTGTGCTTTGAAGAACACAGTCAAGTTTTGGGAACTGGCCGGGAATCGAACCTTCGGCCAGAAAATCAGGAATAACACACATAAACGACTAGACCATTGCACAACGGTACAAATCTAGTTTTTAGATGAAGTTCCCATGATCTCTTACGACAGCTACATGGAAGTGAGAAACGTTCTGGCTACAGTACGAGGATGGAGAATGGTCCAACTCCCACAAAGAAGAAAAGGGAGAAAATCCCACCAACTAAGCGATAGGACACCCGGTTCCTGGGAGAGTTTCCTCCAAAGAAGAAAGCTAAGGGTGTCGAGAAAAAAGTGGAAGACGCAAATACCACTACCCCACCTCACCTCATAGCTTTGCTCATCCAACAACCGATCCCTTCTCCATAGGATCAGGTGGATGCTTAACGACCTGCGGAGACCGAGGCGGAAATAAAAGTTGCTCTCTCCCCACCTCCTGATCCTCACACGTCGCCTTTTGTACCTACAAGAACTTAACCTCCCCCCTCCCACCACACACACCTTAGCTTCTTTAAATGATGGTCAAAATGAATTGATGACACAGATATTTCAGGAGGCAAACCTAAAGAGCATCGAAACCCCGATATTCACCATTTAACGATTAATTAACGCTCCCATCTACTTAACGACAACACTACGCCTCCTTCGTGTTCATCCACCCCCAACACTGGGCCTCAACACACCATTGCCAAGCAGAAAACTATTTCACGTCAAGAACGATTGAAAACTACACCTTCTTCTCCCCCTCTGTCTCGATCGGGCATTTTTCAGGTTTCGTCAAAACTATAACTTTACTGTTGAAAAAGTCAAAAGGACCTGATCATTCCAAATTCCTTTAATACCGAATACATTGTCTTGCAGTTCGACCGCGCTGTTTATCAAGTTTCTCAGATGAGAAGGCTCTCATTATTCTTTAAGTTCTCCCCACTGCCCCTGCCCTCTGCCTCCACTAGTAGTGAGAGGCGAATTGTTTTTTGCATACCATACCTCTCAATGTCATGAATAAGCATACTAAATTTCTCATTCTATCATCCAACATCCACATCCTCGTTACATTATCTCTGCATTTTAATCACCGAGATTGATATTTCGGATATTCTAAGAGAAAGCGTTCCCGTGTCTACATTACCCCAAGATTACCCATATGACACTTTTTATCGTGATTCCACCCCCTTTTTTTATCTACATGTAAGCTCCATTCGCGTCGACCTCAAATTGAATAGCAGTGCACCCCAGATGTGTTGTTTCGGTAATTTTTCAAGTCCCGGTTTCTCCATTGTCACAGTTTAACTTTTGGATACAGCCAGAAAACTGTCTGCTCTTTGACTTCCAGGTAGATTACCTGGTGATTAGTGATTGGCAAATTTGTTTTTGGATCTTTGAAAAACTGCTATACAAGTAAATAGTAGGAGTACTATTGATTCCCAACAACCGAAAGGACACCCCATTTGTGCTGCCTATCGTCCAATCAGTGGAACAAGGAACCAGCTACAATGTCTTAGCATTGCAGATGGCTGCTTGTTCCACTCAAGGTATGATATGAAGGACGCAAAGGGCGATGCGTGATCAAATACTAGAATCCCATAGGTATATCGTGTAGAGTCTAGTAATATCGCATATGGGATCCACTTTCAAAATTCAGAGTACTATTCTGAACTATTCTGGCTGCCTTGATGTCGATCAATAATAGTTGTTTTGTCTGATGTCAAATGATGTGAAATTCGAGATATAGTTTGGCGTACGTTTTATTTATTTATTTGTTTATTTATTCATTATTTATTTATTATTTATTTACTTATTATTTATTATTTTATATCATTTAAATGCTATTTTTTATTTATCTGGGTTTAACGACACTTTTGCAGTCTGATTATTTTTAATTCATTTATATCATTATTTACGTATTTGGAATTTGCGACATTTTTACAACTAGAGTCGTATCGCGTCCGATAGTTTCACGGTTGGAGGAAGAGGGTGTAAAAAGAGAGAAACACCGATCAGCTGCGAATTGAGACTCTCCATTTTTATTCACCCAGACTTAGTGTCTGAATCGGTTGAATGTATGTGTAACCACAGGAGTCTGGAACTTGTCATACAGGCCATATAATATCATACATATATATACTACCGAGCGAAGCGAGGAAGGCGTGCAACGTTCATGGACTGGTTATATCGCATTCACGCTTCGCATTACGATTGAAATAAACTTACCCTTTGTTTTTCTCTTCACACTTACTCACAAATGATTTATCTATCTAACGGCTGAAAGGTTGGATTCACCATTCTTGATTACTTTATTACACGATTTTCCTCTAAAAAATGACGGAATTTAAATCTGCCGCGACACCATGTCACCCAACGCAAAACGAAAGTAAGACTGTCGACAGTTTTACGTCACGGGATCAACAAGGCGAAACGAAGCGGGTTTGCCGTATGACGAAATGCCCGCAACATTTGAATGGCTTTAATCACAGGTACTCGACACAAGCCGTGGACTCGAAAGAAAAATGATATTTGATAGCATTTTTGAATCGATGATGACGTGCCCCCACTGTGAAGCTTTTTCATTTCCCTTTCCACTGACACTGGGTACAGCTGGATACGTTATGTGAATCAAATTTGAGGGGGGGGGGGGGGGGGGGGGGGGTATAACGAAGATGAGTGCTATCGTTTTCGAAAAACGAGTTGTGTACCTTTTTAATATTTATATACCATTATGGGGGCACGTCAGCATCGATTCAAAAATGCTATCAAATATCATTTTTCTTTCGATTTCACAGCTTGTGCCGAGTACCTGTGGCTTTAACGTGTCTAATACGAGTGGAGTTTTCAGATTATTATTGAGCGCCCCCTATTAGCTATATTTGACTGCGGGAGCCGATAAAGTGTTCAATAGCTCTTATGAATCACGGAGAACTGCAGCATGTCAAGTTTGCAAGACGCTGACCTATTGCTGACGGAATGGTAAGTAATAATAGAATATTGATACTTTTCGGAACGCAATTGAACATCTGTTTACCTTTTACGTTTTACAAGAAATATTTGCATTTATCAACAAATACACCTCCCATAGTTTGAGTCTTAATACCGGAATCTGGAGCTTGTCACGTGGGCCATATATAAGACCCTCTATAGGATATGATATGGCTCATAGGACAAGTTCCTGACTCCTGTGGTGCTAATTGGAAAAAGATCGACCACATTTTTTCCAGTAGTGTATCATAAGCTATATTTTGGCGTGTTAATATTTTTGTAATTTGGCCCTAAACCATAGCTCATGCCACGATATGACAACAGGCGTGTCGAACCTTTTGTTATAAAGACACATAGGCTATAGATATTTTTGGGCCAAATTACTGAAAATGTTCAAATTTTGTAGCATTGTGTCGTCTGTTATTCCATAACCATTTTTCGGGTTATCATGTGCAAATCAACTGTAGAATAACCTTTTTTTCAAGTTGTGCCCCCACCCCCTCTCCCCTCCCCAAAACTCACAAAATCAAGACCACGTGATTTTATTGTGATTTATTTATAGAAAATAACTTTAATAAGTGCATACAACTGTAATGCAACACGACACACCAGGGGCCTATCTGGGATTCTATAATTGGGGGGGGGGGGGGGGGTCTAGCCACTTTCTCTTTTTTTGGGGAGGGGGAGGGCATACCATGCATGCTATTTGTAAAATTGTTGTGGAGTTTCGGGTGTCCTTGCCTTATCCTAGGTAGGACCCTCCTGCCGTTACCCCTCCTCCCACTTCCCTTCATGGAAGTGGAAGGATGGGGGTAACGACCGGAGGGTCCTAGTTAGGACAAGGAAGTGGGAGGAGGGGGTGACAACCAGGGGGTCCTAATTTGGACAAAGCCTCCCCCGGGAAAATTTTACAAAATTTATTGCTCCAAGATCGAATCTGTGGCAATTGTAGCCCTACATTGGAGATCATTTTTGGGCTTTTAAGTTGTTTGAAACTTGTATTGGATCAAAAGTTTGTTTGTTTTTTTTTTTTGGGGGGGGGGGGGGGGCATGCGAAACTTTTGCGCCACTGCAAAACATCAGTACATTCTATAAGATGAGATAAGATAAGATAAGATTTATTAAGCAAATAAACCAGAACAAAGGCAGATTGCTTTGTATATACAAAATCAACATAAATAGAAACATAAAACAATACAAATTCCGAATGACAAACGTAAATATTAAGGCTTATAGTGGCTGTAATGTAATATTGTTAATGACACTTCTTGGTGTCCGATTGACAAAACTTGTTCTCGTTGTTTTAAGAATTGCTGGGTCATATTACAGATGATACCGCACAGCTGTGGCACATTGTTTCTCATCAGGAATATGAATCTCTCGGATGTGTCCATCTCAACAAACTCTTGGTATTCACGTTCAAATTTGTTAAATGCACGTTCTCTGAGAGATGCATATTCAACGCACTCTATAACAAAGTGCCATTCTGTTTCCACTGCACCTGAGCCGTACACCGCGCATAAAGCGTTCACTTACGGGGATGGGTGGTTGCATATGCTCCCCTTTTCTATCATAAGTTTGTGGTTACTTATACGCAAACGAGTAAGTATGTTTCTCGCCTCGGGGGATGTTGTATAAATCAAATAAGGCTCCAGGTGATATTTGTTCTTAAACTCTCGATAAGTTCTCAGTTTATTTTTTCCATTTTTCCTGTTGTCGTCAAATACAGCATAATAACAATTATTTAAATGGGCCTCTTCCAGATTTTCTCTTATTGTTATGTATTTCATAGGCCGAAACGGGATTTTCTGTTCAGATTTATTTTCAGGATTATAATTGGCTATAAGCTGCTGATATTTACCCAATATTGAGTCCGGCATTCTGTAATTCTCGGATTCAGTTCTAGCCTCTGATAGTAAGGAAGGGGTTTGGAGATAATATAATTTTGATACAAACTTAGCCAACTGAATTTTGGCATCTATGTGCAGTGGGTACTGTCCAAGTTCAGCTCTCACTGCATGGTTCGATGATTTACTGTTCACACCCAGGACTAACTTACAGAACTGAATATGAACGGTTTCACATGGCGATTTATCAATATTAGCATCGTTGATTTCCGTGGCCCATAATTCACTGCCGTATAAGAGGATGGGTTTTATCAGGATGTTAAACAGTTTTAGATAAACCGAAACAGACGGAAGGCACTTTCTTTTAAAGTTGTTGTTCAGGCTGAAGAGGGCTTTTAAACCTTTCAGTTTGAGATCCCGTTGCGCATTCTGTAATTTACCGTTGGATGTAAACTAAAGTCCCAGATATGTGTACTGATGGACGTGCATAAGCTCATTGTTCCCAGTATGAAAACCATGGGGCTCCTTATTCTTTCGCGATTGAAAAATCGTAACTTTAGTTTTGTCAACATTTACGCTAAGTTTGTTATAGTGCAGTAGGCATCCAAGCTACCCAATGCTCTCTATAGTCCCCGAGACGAGCTTGAGATGATCGCTAAATCGTAGGCAAATAGCAAGTGACTTAGATTCGTGGTATGTAAAGGATCACATTTTGGCAAAGATTAAGCCAATGTCGTCGATGAAGATTTTGAAGAGCGTCGGTGAGAACATACAACCTTGTCTGACACCAACCGTTGACATTAAGGGTGGGCTTAATCCTTGCGAAGTTTTTATTTGATAGTAACTTGAGCTATATGGGGATTTTAAAATTTTGAATACATTATCCTGTATCCCGAGGCGGTGTAGTTTATTAAAAAGAATGTTTCTCTCAACTGTATCAAATGCTTTTCTAAAATCAACAAAAACAGCATATAACGGTTGTTTACGATTTTTATATTTGTTTATAGCTGTTTTAAGAATAAAGGCGCTGTCAATAGTACTACGGTGTTTTTCTGAACCCGAATTGATTATCACTAATCAAGGAATTATCTTCAAGATAGGTATTAATCCTCTCGTTGATAACTCTGTTGAATAGCTTACCTAGAGAACCGCTTACGGCAACAGCTCTATAATTATTGGGATCGTTTCGATCAGCCTTCTTATACAATGTGGTGAGAACAGATTTACTCCATGAAGGGGGATAATGATGTGATTCAAATACCTGATTAAATAATTTAGTTACATGATCAATCACATGCGGAACTATTATTTATAAGACTTTCGTTTGAAATGTTATCACACCCGGTCTATTTATTGTTGTTAGACTTCCCAGAGAGTGCATTATTTCGGTTGCCGAGATTTCGTCATTATTCAATGGGTGTTGTATATCCACTTCTGTGTTTATAACATCGGATGTATTTTCGTGGGTTTGTGGTCGACACAAAGGCGTTTTAAGAAATCAACAGACCTGTCGGGGTCCAGATGAATGATCTCAACATTGTTTGTTCAAAGGGACTTAATTGTCTGCCAATAGATTTTTGGATCTGAAGATGATAATTTTTCGAGTTTTTCCCATATGTTCTTGAAGTGCATTTTGGACTTTTTCTTCGTTGCTTTTTTATACTTTTTCTTACAATGAAAAAACTTTCGCAACAGAGATCTATCCTGGGGGTTTTGCTGAAGAGTCTTAAGTGAATTTTGCATGGCGTATTTTAGGTGTTTACATTCATCATCAAACCATTTCCTTTTAGGTTTTTTTTCTTTTTAGGGGCACACAAAATTTTCATGGATACCAGGTTGTTTATGTCGGTCAGTATAACAGTCAAATCAGTTATTGCTTCATCTGCACCAGAAGCGTCATTAGGGTAATTTTTCATTATAAACTGTCGATTTTTAAACTGAATGTCTTGCCGCAAAAATGCCTCTAAAGCTCTCATTGGGCTATCTTTGGTCCATTTTAGGGTATACTTAGAATGGGTGTAACTGTATTTGGAGTGTTTTTGGTCGGAAGATTATACCACAGATTTTTAAGTGTAGCGCCAGTTGACAGTGGTCAGAGTGCTCAGTTGGCTCTTTAACACAAAAAAAATCCACATCGGACAAATATATGTATTGATGTTTAACGTCATTGCCAGCATCTGGGCTATATTATGACACAACATAAGTGTAAAGGCAAGTTTTGCCAATCGTTTATGCTTATGTTGCCCCTCAGTCCCCAGCGTGATTCCACAAGTCATGATCGAGGCGTGTAATGCCGAGGTGGATGTAGGTATGGGAGAATGACCCCCCCCCCCCCCCCCCCCACTGACGGGGTCCGAGGGCGCCGACCTGAGAAATGTTGAAAAATTCGATGGCCTAAGACCAATTCTAGAGCCCCATCCGCACAGGGATGGCGCAAAAGGGGGAAGTAGGAGTCTATCCCCCTTTCGGGGAGGCCCCTCCATCCCATCGGGGACATTTGGTAAGGGCTTTTTCACTGCAAGCTTGGTTAATATTTTCACCAGGGTAACGATAAACTCTTCTTGCTTCAGGTGACAACATTTTGGAAAATTGTTGGACAGAAAATTTTAATGCCTTTATTTCGAGAGGTTATGGCGAGCCGCGACCATAATTCTATTTCTTTGGGTGAGAAAATAACGCTTTTCAAAGGTTATTTTTTTATTTCTCACACTTGGTCGAAGTTTTTCAAATAAGACTATGAAAATCGCCATTTCCTCGCTCAAAGAAATTGAACCCCCTCGGGGCATTTAATCCCCCCGCCCACCCGAGGATTTTCTTGCGCCACCTGCCAGCTGCCTATCAGACATTGCAATTGGAGGAAATTTGTCACTTTTCGGGGAAATGCCTGACGGAATTTGAGAACGTTTATGTGGTAAAAGTCTAAAGTTACATTTTGAAAATCAAATTCATTCCTTATTTTTTGGAACCCAAACTTTCCCGAAAACATATGAAACTAACGGAAAATACGATATTTTCCAAACTGGTTGGACGGTAGGGGTGGGGGTGACCCGACTTAAAATGTATGCGTTGGAAAATTATTTCTAGCAATTAGTACACCGAAATGGATCATGAGGTGACCATTCAGTCGCTAAATGTTCTCACACGACAACTCAATTCAGCCAGCGTTATTCACAAAAATATGGAGCTTAGAATCCATGCGAAAATGATGCTCCCCTTCCAGATAGAGAGAAAGAACATTGTACCCATGACTCTCGTAAAATTTTCTTTTGATTTTTGTCATAGCTTCTGAAAAAATGGCTGATCCTCGATTCAAACTTCAAGGCCTCGTTTGAACAATGATATCTAGTAAATACATGAATGCCAAGACGGGCAGCAAAGTCTTCGCTTCAAATCATGGTTACTACGCACACCATATCATCACCAAGATCACTGAAAGTCTTCAGCGTCTATCAAGTGTTTTCAAGATAAGACAGTCAGCTTGATTGGAACCCACCATCAAGATTTACATGTAAACGGTCGCAGTGAGAGTTCATAAAAATGTCAGAATAATAGCTTCTCGAACTGTATATGCTCACCGAGTTCCGATGTTTTCAAATTACGGGTAGATCATTTAATTCTGCTGTTAAACAAATAAAATTTTATCACAACCCAATTTTCGTTCCCGCTCTCAAATCAGTGCTATAGCTGTTGATACACCGAATATCGGAATTGTAATCTCTAGCCACCTTTTGGAGAAACAAATTTCACATAAAAATGTATTACACAATGCAAGAATTTGGCAATTGTCAGATTATCGCTAAATGTCAAATATTCTTAAATTTTAAGCAGAAATCACCAGCAGCCAGATGATCAGTCAGAACGCGTTTCCCGAAGTAAACTTATATTTGGAAAAGATGTATGGTTACAATTCTTAGGCTGCATTATGAATACCTACTCTTGATGGATAATGGTACAGGTATACTTGTCTAAAACAAACTAACATGGGCAGTAAAATACACTTTGAGGACATGTTCTGTGAAAAATTAAGCAATCCAATGTTATTACTTCAGTGATGGTTGTATTGTTTTTGAAAATTGTTTAACTAAAAAAAGTGCTAGAAACTATAACTTGGCGGTATACCGTGTATCTGTACGGTATCGGTACATTCATTATGCGTTAAATCTGTAGGCCTAATCAGTGATCATGAAGTACTTCGTCGGAAAAATATAAGCTCTGCACCCCCGCTAAAAATATCCTAGCTACGCCACTGAGTCCAGTAGTGCGTTATTTATTTCGTCTTCGGTGTTTTTTTTATATCATTGGAACAGTCACTTGAAGGTCATATTGAGCGAAAAGTTGCAGAAGGTCGTTTGGATGAAAATGTTGGAGGCCGGTTTAGGTAAAATTGTGGAGGCCGGGTTGGGTCAGGTGGAGGCCGGTTCGAGCGAAAATGTTGCCCCCCCCCCCCCCCCCACACACACACATTTGACCCGGGAACAGAGAACAAGTCCCATATTGATATGCTTACATTAATTATAGTTCCGATAATGATAAACCTTTTTTATTTTAAAACTGTAAATTGATGTGCCAAATCAAACGCAGTAATTTCAACAGATGCATAAATCAGTTTTAAAATTCTCTTCGGTCCGTTTCCAATTCCGACTTATTCGACAAGTTTCTTTTCGTTCTCGCGTTCGGTGACATGGTGTCACGGCAGATTTAAATTCCGCCATTTTTTAGAGAAAAATCGTGTAATAAAGTATGTAATTGAGAATTGTGAATCCAACCTTTCCGCCGTTGTATAGATAAATCATTTGTGAGGAGTAAGTGTGAAGAGAAAAACAAAAGGTAAGTTGATTTGAATCGTAATGCGAGGCGTGAATGTGATATGACCAGTCCAGGGACGTTGCACTCCTTCCTCGCATCGCTCGGTAGTATATATAATTATGTATGATATTATATAGGGGCGCGGTAGCTCAGTTGGTAGAGGTGCAGGCTGCAAGCCGAGAGGTCCTCGGTTCGAATCCCACCTGCGGCAACCGCGTTGTGTCCTTGGGCAAGACACTTCACCCCGATTGTCTACATGGGGGCACGATGACGCTGTGTACTGAGGCGTACTGCACGTCGATGGTGCGCATGTCTTCAACCAATCTAACCCTGCTTGTGCTGCGGTGCAGAGTTCAGAGTTACGATGTTGGAGAGCTGACAGCTGCTCGTCGTTGCTCGGTGGTTCTCTCCGGTTACTCCGGCTTCCTCCACCCGTAAAACTGTCACGGTCACGATTAGCCATTGTGCATAAGTATGTGACCTTAAACACCAATAAATAAATAAATATAAATAATGATATTATATGACCTGTATGACAAGTTCCAGACTCCTGTGATGTAACATTCACGTGCAGTACGATTTAGTATACTGGCCACCGTGCTCCCTCTTGGCTTAACTTCGGAAGTTGAAATTAAGTGTTCTGCTCTAAGACACAGCGTAAATGACGTCTGTCAGGATCGCACCTACGACCTTTCGACCCAATGCGATAACAAATAAGCCACGGTGTTTCCTGGCGAACCGTTAGCTTGCGTCCAGACAAAAAATGATCCGCGCAATACATATCTATGAAACGACACACCCAAAAATGTGTTACATTCTGCGAAAATTTCGTACGTTTGGCTGCAATAGTCGCAGTTTCCCCGAATCCCTGTGCGAAATGAATGAAATCTTGTGGATAACAGACTGAGCGTCTACATGGTGACATAAAATTTTGTATGTAAATGATAGCGGTCCTTATCCCAATTCAAAGGGCAACTGGTATTGCTAGTCCTGGGCCTAGCCCATCGAATCTGCGGCTTTACTATCCCGGCTCCTGCGCCTTCTCATCTGCCCTATTAACTGTTTTGCATGGCGCTGACGGATATTTCTGCCAGGTGAGGATTTCTCTTGCCGCTGAAATAAGTATAATTTGGGCGTATTTAATCACATTTTAACCCCCTCAATTGTATTTTCACCAATGATGCTGGAAACAAACTACCATACCTATTATTACCCAATGTCCGGGCGACTATTCCGTGTTCGACAGTGTAGCTAGCTATGAACCTACTGTAAGGAAAAGACTTTTAAAATATTTTAATAATTTCCACTTACCCGTCGTTCTAAGGTACTGAATTTCTTATTAAGTGCGAGTCCAGCCGAATCATAAGTCTCATCATTCGACGTATTGTTTAAGTAAATAGGTTTAATTGTTCGCAACCTATCAATACTTTGTTTTCCGAGCTCATCCATCATTCCCAGACCTTTAAAGCTTACTTTCATACGACCTCCTTTCAACACCAGTGACATCCCTCCATCGATTACCTGAACACAGTTGTAGCCAATCTGCAGAGATAATAGATGAACATGAGAGAATGAAACTTTAAGCGCTATCGATAAATAGGTTGCCCCCCCCCCCCCCCCCCCCCCCAGATTCGTTGACTCTTCTGAGCAGCGGTGAATTATTTCCATTGTATCCCTGGGCCTAATACTATAACACTTTGTACACCTGTAATTGTGAGAAATACACTACAATTTGCGGTCCTGTCAACGAACGATTACTATAAACCGATTGTCGTGCGAAAAATTTACAACCGCTTCGCGGGACCTGTAAAGTGCAGATACAGCTGCAAAGGGCCTGTAAATGGGATACTACAAACGAATACATGAGTCCTACGCAGGTAATTTTTCTAGAAAACACAGCTCAAAACTTACATGTGAGCTTTAGTCGGGGAATTGTATTTACATGTACATGCATGACTTTTGCGTTTATTATAAGGCTTGCGTGGAAGACGTAATGACAAAGCCGGTGGATTTTGACGATCATGGCGTACTCTTCGGACGAAGATATAGAAGTTTTTATACATGATGCCCACATTCCGCGACGAGAGAGAGTATTCCACGCCAGACATTTTGATGTGAATTCAGCGCAGGAATTTCGAGAGCGATATCGCGTTCCTGAAACTGTTGTTGATCATTTGGTCCATAGATTAGGTCATTCTCTTGAACCAGCGACCCACAGAAATGATCCATTAACCCCGAGACAACAGATCATGGTATTTCTGCATTACATGGGTACCAATGGTTTCTACCATCTGATTCAAGAGTGCCATGGAATTGGGTGTGACACAGTTAAGCGTGTCGTGCACAGAATAATTCCGTTGGTTACGGGAATGGCAGTTGACATCATGAAGTGGCCTCAAAATAGTATGGGCTTTGCGACCGATTTTTTTCAATACTGTGGTATGCCAAGTGTCTGTGGTGCTGTTGATGGAACCCATATTAGAGTCATCCCTCCAGCAGAAGATGAAGCTAGTTACGTGAATAGGCATCACGTGCATAGTCTAAATGTATTGGTAGTGTGTGGCCCTGACCTCAGGATTGATTTTTGCTCGACCAAATCTGTTGGGAGATGGCATGACGCCCACGTACTAAAGGAGTCCGATTTATGGCAAGCATTTGAGGTAGAATGACGGCGACCATTCCCAGGAGCCGTATTACTAGCAGACAGTGCTTATCCTGTAACCGAGTGGCTTATTCCACCGCTACAACACAATGTGGTAGGTGCCAGAGCGCGGTTCAACAAAGCTCAAATTAAAGGACGAAATGTAGTGGAGCGTTGCATAGGCGTGGTAAAAGCAAGGTTTTATGCGCTAAAGACGTGCATTAGACTGAGGAAGATGACTGATGCAGCAAATCTAACGCAGTGTGCATTCATCATTCATAATTTATGCATTGATCATGGGGACAATGGTGATGACCTCACAGTTCCGGATGATAACGCGTTACTAGGCACGGGAGATGACACTCCACCAAACATTCCCCCTAATGAGATTCGTCGACAGGAGTTAATCAACTATTTCTGATTGTGTTTGGAGAAACATCACGTTATGCGTTTGGCCTTATGAAATGATAGAACCTCATTCGACACTAATCGACAATAATACAATAAATTTACTTTTTCTGGAGATAGTGTGTTGTGAACTTTTATTCAGTGAACTATGCAGTACTTTGACCATTAGCTTTTATTATCGTCATTGAATTGTTAGAGGAAACATTTACGCCGTCGCATGAGAACCATCTGCGTCTATATTCCATTTGGTAAAAGAACCGGATGGCTAACATACAAAGGTATGAGTCTAAGAGGTTGCCGCCATGTTCTGAAATCGATTTACACAATAAACTCTTCATTCAGTTACCATCATCCTCAACTGAGGTAATGTATTCATCTTTCGGGCTTTTGGTACATCCTCGCCTGAGTGCTATAATTCCGTATCTCCCCTATGGGAGATGTGAATTATAGCACTCAGGCGACGACATTAATAACTGACCTAATATCGCGACGGCGACACATTGTGGGGTAGAGAGTAGAGCTGGGGAGGAGTTTTTTTTTCGTTTTCGATTGCAATCGGTGTTCTATAAAGGAATCGTGTTACGGTTTCGGTCTCGGCCGTGATGTAAAATAAAGAGAAACTGACCTGGATTTTCAGAACAGGGGTCGGTGCATGTACAGGCATCAGCCTTCCAACATCTTATGGGACATTCCGCTGTGTCAAACAACCATACCAATATGGATACCATTAGAAGCAGGCCACAAAGACTGTTCTAATGGTATTCATGTTTGTAAGGTGTTCTTGATATATATTGAAGGGAGCGTGGCGGCTCAGTCTGTACGGTATCAAACTTGAGAGCTTGTGGTCAAGAGTTCGATTCCAACAAGCGACATCGCGTTGTATTCTTCGGCAAGATACTCAATTCCCATTGCCCACGTAGATGCACGATGTCACTGTGTGCTAAGACGAACTGCACGTCGAGGTGCACATGTCCCCAATCCCTCTTAACCCTCCCTGTGCTGTACATTACCTGGGGTATGACTTTGGGGAGCTGGCAGGTGTTCGTCACCGTATAATGTATCTCGCACAATGGGGAGAAGGGTGAAGGTCTCGCGCAAGTGAATAAAATAAAACGAAATAGTCGAATGCATATTGCTACCTGAGTTCCGTTTTGTCATAAACGACATTCTATAAGGATGTCGTTTACGACGATACGGAAGTCATGTTGCGATATGTTTACACATTTTGTGACGAATTGACTGGCGGTTTCTATCCTTCAAATCACACGGGCATTTGAAGACAAGAGTGTGTGGTTTTCAACTTATTTTTCTTTATTTCTTTCGGTATTTGTAAGCTTGAAGTCAGTTATTTTTCTGTTGAAGAACAATGTTTATTCTTTCATTCTGTTGATTGGCATAGTGATGTCTCAATTTTTTTATTCTCAGTCTTCTCTCTATAGCCTCCAATCTCAGACACTGGATTTCCAAGCGAATTTTCTTCCTCTTCAGCGCGATGAAGTCATCTTGTAAAAGCTTGTCGACTCCCCGTTTTGGAACTTGCTTCTTTTTCTTTGCACGCGAAGCATCTGTTTGTTGTGTGACACCATTGGATTCTTCGTTGGCATTCGGTGATGAAAAGGGCGTTTCATTAGTACCGTTAAGGATGGTTGACTGTTCTGGCATTCTTTCTGAAGTGGACGCTTGTGGCTGTGAAGAGCTTATAGCGACAGGTTCTTCTTGGTGTGTAGCAGTAAAAGACACGGGCGTATCCTGAACGTCAAGAGGGGTCAAACACGCTGATTCCCGACCAATAATATCTAACACCAAATTATCCGCCTCTGTCAAACGGGACCCGCTCTCTCCGGATTTCTTTGAATTTTGGAATTTCTTCATGGCTCCGCGTTTAATGTTTGCCCAAATTGTGTCTCGCAGAGTTTTATGATCGGACACAGAAGCACCAATCGCCCGCATCATATTGTATAAGGAAACTCATTCTTCTTCCTTACGTTTCTTCGTTAAAGTGGGTCCAAATTTCCCAAATAAAATTGATTTCTTCTGTTGTATTCCATCTAAAAATGCAAGCTTCTGTTCCGCAGTTAACATTGTCAGTTACAAGAAAAAATCACAGACTGGCTGAGGACTTGATGAAACAACAGTTATCAGGCACACTATTCATGGGTTTCCTAAATAAATATCGGAAGGGGATAATTATTTTCTGACTGCGATTTTGTTGCGAAATAAAACACACACAAACACTCAGCCGCACGACATGTCCGTGCGTAACATTTTACAATCGCCTGTGTGAGACAGTACTATAAAACAATTGTAATTCTTTTCACTTGTATCGATGTTATTGGTTTTCCACAAGCGTGCGATCAGAAACAGCGAATACTATAAACATGAAAACATGTATTTTACAGGCCTGTAAATACTGCTGCACTACACTTGGGACTTGTATACAGGTGCAATTTTTTTTATAGTATTGGGCCCTGGTCTCTGTGCGCTGTTTACATTGTGATGCTATGGAATTGCGTTGTCAAAACCGCGATCATAATAATGAAAAAGCCTTATGGAAGCGTAATTTAGTGTAAATTTTCAACGGTCGTACGTCGGTTTGTGCAGTGTTCATTGTACATTCGCCTGCTGATTGTCATGTTGATGGTCAGGAACAGTTCTTCCTGGAGGAGATCACCCAGGACCCTTCTACGTCCACTCATCCCAACAGATTGATGGAGGGTGGAGGGGTTCTGGGATGTTCTTCCTTTGGAAAAAATAAAAATGTTCTATCAAATGGAGTCGTAATCAATACTGCCCCACAAATACAAACTGGTAGTAGTAATCCAAGAACGACAACTCATTTTCCGACACATGCTAGATATATACCATATATCCTGTTAAGCCTCACTAGGAGTGGGTTTTCCACAGGCGAGGGGCAAAGGAATGGCATGGTGCCAAAACGCATAAACATTAGCTTTACTCCGTCTTGCAGCATACTGTTTGATTAACTTCCTTTACTTGCAAAGAACTACTTTTTCGCCATTAGGTGGGGGCGTGATGAGGGGCTAGTAATTTAAATATGGAATGAAAATAGAGTGTGTCAAAATAAATGTTTTTTCTACAAGAATGAGTGTTTATTTAACACACAAGTGGATAAAATAATTAATGCTACGAGTAGCATAACAGTTATATTGACATACTGTGCATATATTATATTTATCTCATTTCTATTGCCTCTGGCAAACTTCATAGCAGTGCCCCAAAACCTGAGGCAGTGAATCGTTGTCTACGGCCTTTGGCACGTGATGTCACCTTTGATAGGAACTTTCCTGCAAGAGCTCACAGCGCTATACATTCAGTGGACAATGACCCAGGATACTCTATTGTGAAACTCTGTAAAAAGTGTGACTGCCCAGTGGCACTTGGTTCTCAAGCAGCAAAACAGCTGAAGTATCTGCAGAGCAAAAATAATTCAGATAAAAAGAGACAGAAATCGATTGATTTCAAACTTCAGCGCTGTGAAAAACGCACAAAAATGTATAAATTATATGAAGAACGCCAAGAGGATAAAATTTACAGAAAAGCCTTAGAAAGGGAGAAAGCCAAATCCGAAAGGGCCACAGAAGAAGCAAAAAAAAAAAACAAGACAAAACAAAAAAAAAAAAAAAAACGAGAAAGATTACAAATATCACATGCAATAATTTACAGGTAAGATTTTATTATTGCAAATGCCCCCCCCCCCCCCCCCCCCCACACACACACACACTCTTGTGACATAGTGTGAAACTCTAAAACAAAATGAAATAGTTTAACAAGTACTATCTGAACTAAATGAGAAAGCTTGGGTTACTTTGGCCAGTCTTAATATTATTTTTCAAACGGCTAATTAATCGGCCATGAATTTTTTTTGTAAATATAGCCTTGGCTGCCGAAATTGGCCATAGATCAATAATTATTTATAAATGTATGTAATGACCATAAAATACAGGCAGGGGTATGTTCAATTGAACAAATACCATTCTGGAGACATAATTGCCTGTATTCGTTGGTAGAAATTAGAATGGCTCTCCAAAACCAGGTGCCCAGGATCATCACAAAGCTTCCGTTGACACAAGTGGCTAACATCTAGCTGCTGTCCATTTGCATCAAAATGTGGCATTTGGTCCTTGCTCCGATAATTAACAGCCATGCAAATGGTTCTAGAATCCCCCCATGTTACCCAAATTATCCCAAATCCTCGGCTGTTTTTTGCCCAACCCCCATAACAAACAAGCATGCCCATCCCCCGATGATCTAAACAATTCTTTCTTTGGGCTTGTCAAAAATTAATGCCATTCTTGAAAGTAAAAAATAATGCACGTGCAGCTTCATTCTGTTAGCAACAATCACCAAGGAAATGCAGAAATGCAGCATTTCTATAACAATTATATAACAATTATAACAATCATGTCGAAAAAAATATGATCGCAGCACTCAAAATTAAATGTTCAAATTTATTTATTTATTGGTGTTTAAGGTCACATATTTCTGCACAATGGCTAACCATGACCGTGACAGTTTTACAGGTGGAGGAAGCCGGAGTACCCGGAGAGAACCACCGAGCAACGACGAGCAGCTGCCAGCTCCCCAATATCGTAACTCCGCACTGCAGCACAGGCAGGGCTAGATTGGTTGAAGACATGCGCACCGTCGACGTGCAGCACACGGCGTCATCGTGCCCCCATGTGGACAATCGGGGTGAACTGCCTTGCCCAAAGACACAACGCGGTTGCCGCAGATGGGATTCGAACGGAGGACCTCTCGGCTTGCAGCCTGCACCTCTACCAACTGAGCCATCGCGACCCAAATATTCAAATACATACATAAAGTACATAATTTACACAACTTTCTCTGTCCGGAAAAAGGGGGTCATGCAACATATAAGAGAACAAATTAACAGGAAGTGAAGCACCGTCCTTGAACCCATTTTTTCTGGGAATTTCGGGGGAGGGGGGGGGGGGGGTCTGGAAAAAAATTGCAGACACAGGGTCTAAAACAAATTTCCGCCTGTAAATTTTTTCCACCCCTCCGGAGGGGACCCACCCCCATATTTTATTCCGGAGCTCAAGACACTGCTGAAACCTGGCCAATTATCAATGGGCCGTTTTCTATGCTATTGTGCATTCCCAAATTTTAGTTTGTTCTGCATAAACTAATACAAGGGAAGTAATTCTAAATTGAAATTCAACCTCATGTTATAAATCCATGTAAAATGATTTAACAAAGTTATCAAAACAGAGATTTGTCATATAAATTGTGTTAAGGTGAAATATTTTATGAGACACATTCTACACCCTGCAATTCTTTATTAGTACCTTATACCTTTGTTACATAATATAATTTGATGCTTAAAGTTAATGTATCCTATTTCCGAGGCAATGCTGACATCACTACATGTAAGTTGTGATACCTGAACTTGAGTGAGGGCTGAAATCAGTGGTGCAGTGGAGAATGTCAAATAAAATGTAAAATAAAGCAATCAGTTTGAATCATGACATATCTGACATTCAGAACTTAATCTTATGTTCACCAGTCTGGGATATTTCAATTTTACTTGTTGGGTGTTCCTCGCTAAACTTAGTTATGCCATTTTCCCGGCAAACATGGTTCTAAAGACTATATAACAAAGACATATTTTGTTAAAGTATATTAATAGCTGAATTCAGTAGGGTAGTTCTACATAGGTCAGTTTGGTTGAATTGAAAAAAAGTGTTCATAACAAAACTCAATTGCAGATTATTCAAATTTGATCAGTGTATATTGTTAATGTTTATAATGTCCACTTCAGTTGTCGAATTTGCGAATCTTCACTGAGAACATTTTGACTCTTCTGAGCTTGTCTATACCCCATATTCTCCCCAAAGCATGTTTAAAATACTCTATTCACCACCCTGCACCATCTTAAAAGTATAACAACATCATTCTTTGAATGAATTCAAGTGCAGGAAAAAAATTGCAATATGGCTCATTTCCACGTTTTGTCCGGGCCAATGGACCCACCCATCCCTACCCTGTGTCTGGAATTTTTTGGCAGACCCCCCCCCCCCCCCCCCGTGGGAATTCCCAACAAAAATAAATAAATAGTAAAATGCATTTTTAGACTCCGAAAATACTAAGATCATCGCCTTTTTCTTGTGAAATATTCCGTATTGGTGTAAAAATCTAATGAAATGCTTTAACAGTTTTCTCAAATAATAAATATTTTTCTACAAGTCTTATTTTAGACTATGACGCAATATCAGAGTGCAACAGTTCGAGGCAGATAACTCTAAACCAAATATCTACTTCGGTAACGCCATAGCGAATGTTAACCTTTTTTATTTGCCTTCAGACACGTTTTCGCGCAATTCTCCTTCATTCGCAGTCATGGAGTTTTGCGCCCTTGTGAACGATAACTTATCGAGCAACTTTTTCTAAATCCTCTTTTATCCAAAATAACGCCCAATCTACGTCATTTTCCCGTGGGAAATATGGTAAACAAGTGCTGTTGTACTGGTAATATAGGACTCGGTCACATTGTCAGGGTGGAATTCCTCTAAAATGGGCACATGGGTATAAACCTCTAGCTGGTGGACTGGATTTTATATTCATGTCGCAGTCATGATTAGCCATTGTGTCAAAATATGTGACCCTAAACACCAACAAATAAACATATTCACGTCATGTTTTCGATATTTGTTTTTTGTTGTTGTTGTTGGCACCACTAGAAAAATAGTACATCATATAAGATTACAACAAAATGAATTTTTTACCTATAATGTATATACAGAACAGTTCTCCAATTATTCAAATAATGCGTCAGTTAGGTAGCTTCATTTTCCCCTAATACGTTCAGCCTTGCTGATTGTGTACATCTATAGAGAATACATTTCAATATTTTTGAAGGATTTTATATATAGCTCTTGCTAAATCGGAGAGAGATGAGATGGTAATACTTCGGCTGCAGGTGTAAATATACTTTTTGTAGATGAGGAGGCAGGTAGTCCAGACATTTGGATAGGCATGCTCGGAAGTAGAGCCTAAAATTATTTCTCTTTTATTAATGTTTAGTTGAATTGGCGGATCCGGATTAAGGTTAACCTTTTCCACTAGTGAAAGTAAAACTGTTTTTAAGAAAGATCAATCGTAGAATAGATGTGTGATCGTTCCTTTCGTATTTCCACAGAAAGAGCACAGCCCTGTTTCCGAAAGCCCACATTTAAGGAGTTTAGATTTTGTGAATAGGATTTTGTAGTTAATCTTATATTGTAAACTTTGTGGATATGTATCATCTGTTTCCTTAAAAGTTTGTTTGTAAATGTATTGCCAATCATTATGGTCAAGATTTTCGTCGAGTGTGGTGTTCCAGTTCTCTTGGATATGTGTAGATTTTTGTGATACTTTATTAAGAAATATGGGATAGAAGTGGCGGTTTGCTTCAGTTCAAGATATGATGCCATTCACCAAGGGATCTGACACAAATTCAAGTTTTGTACTTTTGGATATTATATTTTTCCATGACCTTGGTATTGCATTCACCACACCGGGGTAGTTGGTGAATGGCATATCAAGGTCATATTTCAGCTTAAATTCCTGAAAGTCAATAATGGATCCTGAAGCGCTATGGATATCGTTTATAAAGAAAACACCAACAACGTCTGTAAAGAAACGATTCATTATTAATTTTTATATAATTATTATAAAATAGTGGTTGTGAGACGATTTCTGTCGGGGTTGTGGGGTTGCTAATTATTAAGAGAGCCCATACATTAAGCACTTTTCCCAGAAAGGGTCCATATAATCTGAAACACTGAGTATACCATGTTTATTCAAAGTTCACATTTTGCTCCCCCCAAATATTTCAAAATTATCGACTACGAGTGTTTTCCATTGGGCCATTGTTTCTGAATCTTGTAACTTTTTGATCCATATCATTTTAAAAGAGCAATATAGTGTTTTTACGTGGGGTAGTTTTAGCCCGCCATTTTCGATTAAATTGATTATTACGTCACGTTTAACTTTGTCCGTTTTGTCCGACCATAGAAATTTAAAAATTATACTTTGAATTTCATGTAATATCCTATCAGCCGGATTAGGGAGAACAGTAAGAGAGTGTATTAAGATGGGGATCGCTAACGTTTTAATAACTGTAACTTTGCTGAGAAGTGTAAGCTTTCTGAGTGACCATTCTGTTAGAAGTTTTCGCATTTTGTTTATTTTTTCTGAGAAGTGTTTATAGAAGTAATTGGCCGAATTTAGTTCAACTTTTATGCCAAGGGTAGTAAACCTTCCGTTATAATTCCACTTTATATGTTTTTATGTTTCAAGTTCAATCCCTCAACCACGCCGAGATTCTATCCAAACGATATGAGTTTTATCAAAGTTAACGCTTAATCCGGATATCGCAGCGACGTTGTCGAGAGAATTTAAGGCCTCGTTTAGGGAATCGTGGTCGTCATCTAAGAATAGAGTATTGTCGTCAGCGTATTGGTTGATTACATACTCTGAGTCATTAATTTTGATTCCATTTATTTTTGGGTTGAGTTTAAGGAATGCGCTAAGTATTTGGACACACAAAATAAACAGGTACGGAGACAATGGGTACCCTTGACGTACTCCCCTCTGAATATTAAAATAATCTGTACAATGCTCATTGTTTATGATGCAGCTAGAAACCTCGCCGTGGAACGTGTTGAACCACTGCATTAAGGATTCGCCAAAATTTAAAAACATAAAAGCTTTTCTGATAAAAGACCATTCAAGCGAGTCAAATGCTTTTTCGAAGTCAACTAGAACTAACATTTCTGGAATATTCATAGCTTCATATTTTCAATTAAGTCAGAGACCAATCGCATGGATTCACCTATGAATCTTCCTTTCATGAATCCCAGTTGACTTTCGGAAATTACTTTAGGAAGACCGTTTTAAGTCTGTTGACAATTGCTGAAGAGCCTATTTTTATCAACATTAAGGAGGGAGATCGGTCGCCATTTTTTTTTATATATTCTTTCGATTTCCCTTCTTTTGGGATACATGTAATAAGCCCCCGCCTCTGAGTGATAGATAATTTTCCTGTGTCATAGCCAAGATTTAGGGAATTAACTACGTATTTGCCCAAATCGCCCCAGAAATATTTATAAAATTCAGTTGCAAATACATCGGAACCGGGTGATTTGTTGTTACCCATGTATTTTAGAGCCATAGCACACTCATTTAAAGTTAGCTTTCCATCAAGTAGTAAACATTCTTCTGTATCCAGTTTGCAAATGTATGGATTTTGTGAGTCAAAAAAAAACAAGGTTTCTAAAAGGTTCGTTTTGTGATTGCTATTAATTTTTGAGTTGTACAGTAATTCGTAAAAGTTACGCTGCTCGGTGAGTATATCGTTAATTTCTGTACACTCTGTACCGTCATCTCTTATTAATTTGGGTATTATTTTTTCTGTGTACTGCCTCTTTTCTAAGATGCAGAAGTATTTTGAGGGCCTCTCGCCTACAACTTTCCATCTGGCCTTTGATCTGATAATCATGCCTTGCACTTTTTTATTTCTTAGATTTTGCAGTCCACTGGGCCTAGTTAAGCAGCTGATATTTTCTAACATATTTTCACAACCATTTTCGAGTTTTTCAATAAAAACTTTTATTTGTTTTTCGATAGCTGATTCGTTGCACCGAACTTTTCCTTTCAGGAAGGAGGAATATATGAAATTGTTTTACCTCTAATCATTAGTTTTAGTGTCTCCCAAAATAACTGGTTGTTTATTGTGAATCTAGAATTTTTTCATTATTATTATTATTATTATTATTAATTTTATTATCACTACTACTATTACTTCTCCTATTGTTATTGTATCTGCAATAATATCCTTAACTCGGCATGTTGGGATCGCTTTGCAAACTGTTATTAAATTTCCAAATACCGCGTCCTCCAGTTTGATTTATACATTTCAAGGAAATTTCAACGGGTGCGTGGTCCGATCTATACATGATACCAGTATCTACTTTTTGAACAGCTGTCTGTAAGTCAGATGTGATTAAAAAGTAATCTAAGCGTGACAGGTTTTTTTATGTGGGTCTCTCCACGTATACATTTTTTTGCCAGGATTTTCTAAACGCCACGCATCGTTTAAGTCGAGTTTTTCCATGTGTTTGTGGATGCATTTATTTTGGTTTTTATAATGTAGTGTGTCTAAACTTTGGTCCAATGCCACATTCCAATTCCCACCAATCAACACTGAGGTGTTACCGATATTTTTTGAATAGTATTAAACAGGTTTCTATAAAAACTAGGTTCATCATTATTAGGGCCGTATACCGCAGCAATGGTTAATCGTTGCGATTGGATCAAAACATCTAACACGACGAAGTTTCCTGCTGTTTCAATTACTTTATTTTTAATTTCGTAGCCAAAACTGTTTTTGAACAGAATGGCAGTACTCTTTTGTTACTTTGGTATGATGAAAAGACTATTTCAAACCCCACTCATGTTTCCAAATATTTTCAACTTCATTTGAGGAGTGTGTGTCAATCAGAAATGTTATATGGTATGCGTCTTTACATTCTGAGAAGATGCCCTCCCGCTTTATCCTTTACCTAACGAATCGCCCGCATTCGCCCGCGTAATATGCAAATTGAGCAGTTGAAAAAATTAAAATTTTTCAAAATATTTCGACAAAAGCATATCATGTGTCCCCTCATTGAAACGCGCTCATTGAGCACGTTCCAATGAGGGGTCACGTAACATGGTTTTGTTGAAATTTTTTGAAAATTTAAAAAAATGATATTTAAAATAATAAATTTTGATATCGTCTTCGTTGGGTAAAGGTTTAATGGGGTCTGAGGATAGACCTCGACAGTTCAAACTTCCGAAAATTATACTATCCGTGAGGATTCATTTGGTTTAGCCTGTCATAAACAATCAGCAAGGTCAATCGTATTACAGTAGATTCATAATTGGATTTTTTTCGATATTTTTATATCCACCCCTGTATCAAGCCTCCCTCTTTCAATTTTTGGGGTATGCCATCTCCAAATAAAACCATATCTAAAAATTCTCAACGGATAAGAACGAATTTTCCGGTGAAGTTACTGACGCCAACGTCACAAACAATTTAATTTCCACCGATTTTCATGCAATTTGAGTATGTTGAAAAGCTTAAAAACAATAGAAAGACGGATTTTTTGTTCATTCATTTCCATTTTTGACGTTTATATGTCACTTCAAATCATAGCCCATCCGGACCTTCACTATTTAGAAGCCCTTATTGTGATCAGCCTAGCGCCATATTCACAAAACACACAGGTAAAATACTTTACACACCATTTCCTCTTTATTTGAAGTTGTGCGCGTCCATATTTTTATTTCAAATTTCGGCCTTCGACGCGGGTAATGCCAATTTTATGGGTTTTTTCTTGACTTTTTAGTTTCAACCTCATTTTCTGCCAAACAGTATTCAATGTACATATCTATCCATGGTCGTGGATGTGTGGCCATATATAGTTCGTCATAACTTTCTTTACTTGTTTGACATTCTTCACAGATTTCTTTCCATTTTTCTCTAATGAATTCTATCATTTCCATTACTACACTGTTAAATATTCTTTTTTTATTTATTTATTTATTGGAGTTTAACGATACTTTCGACAGTCAGGATCACCTCGTATCGGACAATTTTACGGGTGAAGGAAGCCGGAATATCCGAAGAGAACCATCGAGCAAGGGCAAGCAACTGTTGAGCTCTCCAACACACTAACTCCAACTCCACACAAGCAGGGTTAGCAATGGCTGAAGACAAGTGCACCATCGACGTGCGGTTCGCCTTAGTGGCAATGAGGTGAAGTGTTTTGCCCAAGGACACAACGCGATTGCCGCAGGAGGAATTCGAATCGAGGACCTCTCGGCTTGCAGCTTGCACCTTCACCTACTGAGCCACCGCGCCCTTTACACATTCTTGAAATAAAAAAACGTAACGACCATCTCTCTTCATCATGTCGACAATGCAAGGTTCACAATGACTCGTCGTTTTAATAGTCGAATATTACTTCTCTGAATTTGTTTATCTCTACACTCTATCTGACTATCAAAATATGCATGGATGATAACAATGATCCCCTCAGAAAGGGCTTGAGCAAACTAAAGTCCAATGCGAAGATTACCAGATTTTACTGAGTGAGCCAAAGGCCCATTACAACTCTGGTCAGGTATCAAATCAATTCCCCATAGACTATATTCGTTTGCAAAATCCAGCAAAGAAAGATCAGATTTTCTCCAAAATACCCCATAGTTTCATATAGGGTTAGATATTAATTCAGATAAAGTTTGGAATGTCCAACTAATGTAGGCCCCTGCGAATATGGATTTTGTTGACTCGACTTTCGACTCGAAACTTGCCAAACAAATGTTCGAGTCGACCGAACATCGAATTCGAACAAAGTTAGCCGAAACCAGGTGTCCAAGTGCGGTTTCGTACGCGATATTTCCAGTTTAAAATAGCCATAGCATTGTTTTGGCATTGTACTGATGATTTATCCACATATTCATGCTAACATTCAACAGTTCGTACGTTAACAATGCAGCACACTTGAACGCATGGTTGAATAGGAGACAAAGAATCTGTATGTACCTGTGATTGCTTCGCTCCCTTCTTGACTTTAAGCTTGGCATCGTCCGATCTTGCCATATCATGCAGCGATGGATGTTTCTTACTGAAGTGTACCAGAGATGAGATGTAGTCCCTGTCGCTTGGGTTTTGTACGGAGTCATACACGTATATGCAGCCGTGGCTTTATCCACTGTGAAAAATGAGTGTAATTTACCGATGTGATTTGGAATCACGCGACACGCGTGATTCCAAATGACATTGGTAATACACTGTAAGTTCCATGTTTTTTTTTTAAACAATAATTTTTATTTCCATAACTGTAATGTGGTTTGGCGAACAGGCATGGCCTATATAAACGCCGGCCTATATAAACGTCGCCCCATACACAAATATACAGTCACATTAAAATAAAACAGGTGCATGTGCAGTAGAGAATCAAAACACAACATTCAAGTGAGTTTGCATGTTGACGATGTGTGCTTCCGATTCTCGCTCAATTCTTCGCATTGTTTTGGCAATTTAATCAGTATTAAATGTACAAATGCACGTACACCGAGACATTTATTAAAAATTTTTTTGTCATATTCGATTTTTATATTCGTGACTTTCTTTTCGACTCGAATCCGACTCGAATTTGTTGATCGACTCGACTTCGACTCGAACAATCGAATGTTCGCAGGGGCCTAATCTAATGTTACTCCCAACTTCTTCAAATTGAAATGTTGGAGATTAATTGGAGTGGTGCCAGATTCTCCATATATATTTATTAGATACTAAGCCAAGAATAATTCGTTTTTGGTTCGTTTTTTGAAACAGATGGTCTTCTATATTTAAATGAAAACCGTTTCATATTCTAAAACTTTTGATTCCAGTGAGTGTTATGGGCATTTTTAATTTAATTGATCTATTTGTCATCAAGGTCAGTTACAGTTTTGAATCAAATCTGATGCTGGTATTTTATAATATTTCAATCCTTCTCTCTTAAAAGTTTGAAATGCCCAGTTTGCAATTGTTTTATAAATGGTACAGCTGTTCTTAATGCTGTACGAAAAATAGAACCAAATCCATGCCCATATTAGGTGGAAATCTCGATACAGTGGCATCAGTTTCATAAATGCTGTTTATAGCAACGCAAAACAGATTAATTGATTGATTGATTGATTTTATTTTGCAGCATATAAATATACCAAGATAACAATAAGACAGGTTGCAGATGAATGCGCTACAAGGAAATGACATAGCCTAAAAGGCTATCTTCATGCCATTCCCTTTTGACGAAAAGAATATTCATGACAGCAAGGTTTGTGTTGTTGGCTCATTAAGTTTAGTGATGGAACCTCATTTTGGAAAGATATGGTGGATAGTAAACAGTTTGTGAGAGAAACGTTACCAATGCATGAAATGGCAAATCAACCCCCCGAACATAAAATATAAAAAGCGCCGATGAGCCGCCAGTCCGCGAACCGTTGGATAAGACCAACCCCCCACGGGCGAAAACCCATCGCCAGTTCCCGCGGCCTATATTCGCGAGTTATAGAAACTTGTCGGGTGGAGAATTCACCGCTGATACCTCTGTAGCGTCCCCACCACTATACAACGAGGTAGACAAGGGATTCGACTTGTTAATTAGTACAATATGTTTGTTTGTTTGTTGGTGGTTAACGTCACATATTTATGCACAATGGCTAATCGTGACACAACATGGAGATGAAGTCAAGTTTAGTCAATCGTTGATCTACATGTTGCCCATTTTAGAGGACCTTCACCCCAAGCATTGGTGACTGGGTCCTATTTTACTAGTAAAGCGGAACTGGTTTACCACAGTAAACAAGTGCTGCTTACTTCCCGGGGTTCCCACGGGGAAATTAGTACAATAATTAATACAATAAGTAATACACTAAGCAACAATTAGGGCTATAGTTTCTATCATTGTCACATTAGGTTTAGTGATAGAACCTCTTTTGGAAAGATACTATGGTGGATAGTAAACTGTTTGTGAGAGAAACGCTACCAATGCACGAGACGACATAGCAACCACCCGAACACAGAATACAAAAAGTGCCGATGAGCCGCCAGTCCGTGAACCGTTGGATAGGACCAACCCCCACGGGCCGAAAACCCATCGCTCGTTCCTGCGGCCCATATTCGCGAGTTATGGAAACTTGTCGAGTGGAGAATTCACCACTGATACCCCTGTAGCGTCCGCACCACTATACAACAGGACGGACAAGGGATACGACTGTTAATTAGTACAATAATTAATACAATAAGTAATACACTAAGCAACAATTCGGTGAAGGCTATAGTTTCTATCATTCTCACGTAGGCAAAGAACGAAATGATCTATTATAGACGTTTGCTGTTATAGAAATATGTTCATGGCTGTTTTTTTTGGTTTTTTTTACTAATAGCGATCAGGACACCATGGGTTATTACAGTTTACTGTTGACTGGTACGAATCAAAAAACTCTTCAACAAGAGTTCTCTTAAATTGAGGCCTGGTAAGATTTTGCTTTTGGGGCGTGACTTGGTTCCATAAGTTTCGAAAAGTGTGAGGCGGGAGTTTAGCAGAAAATTGTATTCTTGGTTTAGAAGTTTGGAGTGTCCCTGTTCGCCTTGTATCCATACCCGATGGATTTGTATATATTTTGAAGGTCTCACTGAAACAATACGGTAATCTGCTGTTGTACCAGCCATGCATAAAGAGGAGAACTTGCAGTGTGTACAGATCTTCAAATTTTAGAATTTGAAGTTCTTTAAATAGTGGGTTGGTTTGTGCATTATACCTTTTTTCCTATAATACGAACTGCCTTTTTTGGAGCCTGAAGATCCTCTTAGTGGCCGGTATATGACCCCAGACCTGAATCCCGTAAAATAAGCTGCTCTGTATCAGGGTATAGTACAGGGTTTTCATGGCATTGAGGAGTATGTTTTCGCTCTATTTATTGCATACATGGATATTTTAGAACAAACGGCTGAAACGTGGTGTTTGTAACACAAATGTTCATCCATATTGATGCCAAGAAATGTTATGAATTTATCGTCACGATTGTTACTAACCAAAGGTATGCTTGTGATCTTTACAGTAACGCGCCTACCCGCAACATTAGTTGAGTCTTGTGGATGGAGCAAGATGCATTTAGTTTTGCTGGCGTTCAGGAGGAGTTTTTTTTTAGCGGAACACCAATCACTTATTTTTGACACTTCATTATTCGTAGTGTCAATTAAGGTATCCAGATTTTTCCCAGAGGTGAATGCAGTTGCATCATCAGCGAATGATAGTATCTTTAGAAGCGTCGATTCACTAATATCATTTATGTTCAAGAGAAATAGGATGGGACCGAGAACAGAACCTTGAGGGACACCCGTGAAAACGGGCTGGGAATCCGAGGACTTATTCCTGTATGAGGCTAATTGTGAGCAACCAGACAAGTAGTCTTTAAACCAGGAAATGGCAAGACCCCCTTATCCCAAATGACTGCAGTTTCTGTAACAGAATTGAGTGATTTATCGTGTCAAAGGCCTTGGAGAAATCAAGGAAAAGTAACAATGCGCACTCTTTGGTATGTCTGTCGTTTATTTCTGTAAAGTTATTTATAAGATGCAGTATTGGATGAAACGTTGTATGTCCCTTACGGAATCCAAATTGATATCTGTATATTAGATTGTTTTCATTGAGGAAATTGGTCTGTCTTCGGTGCATAATCTTTTCGAGAACTTTGGAGAGAGCAGGAAGGATACTGATTGGTCTGTAGTTGTTAAAGAGTTTATGATCGTCAGACTTCAAAATTGGAATGATTTTTGCTATTTTCATTTTATCAAGAACTTTTCCAGTTGAGAATGAAAGATTAATAATATGGGTTAATGGTTCTGCTGTTTCTGATATTATATTTTTTAACAGCCTGGTAGAGATGTTGTCACAGTACATACTCATTTTTGGCCGTAGACCACTTACACATAGGGCGACTTCCTGTATATTTGTAGGTGAGATAAAAATGACTCGGCGTTATTAAACGTGATGTAATCCGAAAAATTGGAATTAACACTCAGAATTTGATTGCTTACATTTTTTCCGACGTTGGCAAAGAACAGGTTATTTCCATATTCTTTTCCTTGGAGGTGCAAGGTAAGTTTGGGATACGATTTGATCTGTTTATGGCCTTACGAAGAATTCCACAAGTCTTCTTGACGTTATGTTTATTCTCCAGGAGTACAGAGTTATAGTATTCTATCTTCAAACTACGTTTCAGGCGATCGAAAATACAACAGTGGTTTTTATATTGTTCAACATTGTAGTTTGAGGGATTTTTTAGTTTTTTTCTAAGAAGCTTTTCCTTATTTAGTGAGGATTGTAGCAGACCGGCAGTCATCCATGGCTCGCGTTTTACCCGTTCGGGGGAAACAAATACCTTTTTCAAGGGGAAGGCGACGTTGAAGGCTTGGTGGAGTTTGTCAATCAGATTTTCAAACGCTTCAGTAGGACAAGTTGAATTATATATTCATGGACTGGAAAACCCCACTTGCAATGAGCAATGAATAAGAACTAATGTATGTGTTTTAGGACTACACTGTAAATTACTAATGTAGATTTTGTTGTTTGATCTAGTTTAGTTTAGTTTAACAGTTTAATGCATTACGCCATAATGGCAGTTGCACAAAACAAACAAAACAAATAAGAAGAATTAGTAAACATGATGTATAATATAAAGTACTAATGATTGTGTTCTTTAACAAGGTGATTTCGCTTACAGAAGAATGAACAGATCATGTTAGAATTAATATTAATCGATTAACTATCACAGTTTCTCAATATATAATAGTATTTCTCCGAATCATTTAATTGTTCAAATTCTTTGTTTTCTTTTATAATTTCTTCGAACCCCGTTTCCCTAATTTCGACATATGCCTCACAATACATAAAATGTTTTTCGCTCTCTATTTCACCGGTATCGCACATCTGGCATCTCCTATCATTTAGGGGCGATGGGGGTTGTCTATGTCTACCTTTTTTCTATTTCTAAATTATGGTTACTAACCCTAAGTCTAGTAAACAGTTCACGGGCCTGTCGAGAGCTGGTGATTTTCAGATAAAGTTCAAGCTTGTATTCATTTTTACTAATCGATACGTTCGTAACTTATTACTGCCTTTCGTTTTGTCATCATTAAACATATCTTCAGTAAATCTTTCTCTATGCTGAGATTCTAGTACATCTTTCAGGCATTTTCCATTACTATTTGTTAACGTATTAGCATCAGAACCTTTGATATTGTAACGAGATAACTGAGTAATCCACGTTTTCGGAAGTTTATATTTGAGTGACTCCTTGAATGAGTTGGAGAGTATGTTATCGCCAGCAATTTTGGATAATGTATCGACATATTTATGGAGATGTAAGATAGCATCGCTCACAATAGGATATCTACCCAACTCTCCTCGTGTTGCGTGATTAGATGCTTTTCTATTCAACATTAATATTTGTTTACAAAATTTCAAGTGGGCTTGTTCACAGGCTGTAGTGTCCGCAAAAGGAGTATTAAGGTCAGGGGACGATATCTCGCAACCATATAATAAAATAGGCTTAATCAATTATCAAAAAGTTTACATCTCACATCAAGAGTTAAGTCAAGTGACTTTCTGAGAGAATTTGTAAGGAAAAACATTGCTTTCGATCCTTTTGTACTTAAATTCTCTTGAACTTGTTTTGTGTTTCCAATGTATGTGAATTCAAGACCTAAGTATTTATATTGACCTACGATATCTAATTTCGCTGTTCCAATACAAAACGTAGAATGTTTTCTATCTTTACTATTTTTGAAAATCATGCATTTTGTTTTATTAATTTTGACACTAAGTTTGTTTTTATCCGCATAGTGGAGGGGGTGGCTCAGTTGGTAGAGGTGCAGGCTGCAAGCCGAGAGGTCCTCGGCTCGAATCCCACCTGCGGGCATTGCGATTGCCCACGTGGGGGCACGGTGACGCTGTGTACTAAGGCGTACTGCACGTCGATGGTGCACCTGTCATCAACCAATGCTAACCCTTCTTGTGTGGAGTTGGTATGTTGGGGAGCTGACAGTTGCTCGCCATTGCCCGGTGGTTCTCTCCGGGTACTCCGGCTTCCTCCACCCGTAAAACTGTCACGGTCATGGTTAGCCATTGTGCAGAAATATATGACCTTAAATACAAATAAATAAATAAATAAATAAATAAATAAATAAATAAATAAATAAATAAATAAATAATCCGCATAGTGTTCTAACTTCTGAACACATTTATTCAATCGGGCTGGAGACTCTGATAACATTACCAGGCCATTGGCAAAAAGTAGGTGATTGAGTCGTTGTTCATTCACATTAACAGGTGTACAGGATTCATTGAATATCCCACACATGTCATCAATAAAAAAATTGAAAAGAGTGGGGGATATAGAACATCCTTTTCTAATACCCACTTTTGAGAGTAAAGGTGGGCTCAATCCTACAGAATTATTTATAGAATAGTAACTGGACTCATAAAGAGAGCCAAGAATGTTGAGGACCTTCCCACCGATACGCAATGACTCCATTTTCTCAAAAAGTAACGACCTAGCTACCGATTCAAATGCTTTCTAAAAATCAACAAAAGCCGCGTACATTGGTTTCTTCTCTTCTTTATATTTATTTGCCAACGTGCGCAAACTGAATGCACTGTCAATTGTTCCACGATACTTTCTGAATCCAAATTGGTTATTGCTTATTAAATCATTGAGTTCCAAATACTAATTCAGTCTCGCGTTTATTACTTTATTAAATAATTTTCCAAAATTGCTACTCAGCGCAATCGGTCTGTAATTGTTAGGATCATGTCGATCACCTTTCTTTTTGAGAGTTTTTATTATGGACTCACTCCAACATACAGGACAATGACCTGATAATAATATTTGATTAAATAGCTTGACAACATCATCTATAATAATTGGAAAAATAAGTTTTAATAATTAATTTGGAATGTTATCTACAGCGGATGACATTTTGTTTTTGAGCTGCTTTACAGCGTCTAATATTTCTCTAGCGGTTATGTGGTCATTGTTTAATTTGATATCTGGCTCCTTAATTTGTCGCCGGAAGATGATGTATTTCATACTCAGACTTTTTCAGACAAAGTAGTGTTTTAAAGAATTCTACAGTTTCATCTGGGTGTAAATAATTGGGCTCTTCTTTCTTAGAACGAAATGTGTTAATAATACTCCAGTACTCGGAAGGATTAGCTGTCTCCATATTAGAAAATTTATCAGAGATACATTCATAAAATTATCTGCGCTTACGCTTTGTCTCCCGCTGATAATGCTTTTTTATAGTGTGGAATTTAATCAGTAATGTCTTATCATAAGGCCTCTTCTTCATCTCATTTACGACATTTGCCATATCTTTTTTAAACTGTTTACAGGGTCTATTAAACCAGTGACATTTACGTTTTTGTGTATACCTAAAATTTATCACATTCGATGAAGCTTTATTAATAAACAATATGATTTCATTCAGATCTCGGGTGGCCCTTTCGGTTCCAATGGGATTCGCATTATACTCACTTAATCTGAACTCCATTAATCGTTTTTGAACATATGGATCATATAAGGTAGAAATGGCTTTATCTCCGCTCTCTTTACACTATTTTGTAACTAAATTATGTTTTCGGTAGGCATTTTGAAGCTTAGCACTTTCTACTTCGATTACCCTAAAATCGAAATGAACAGTCAGTTGACTATGAGCTGAAAACTCTGTCGGAGTTTTAACACAAAAATAGCTAACATCGGGTAGGTACCTCTTATTTATCAATACATAGTCAACAATACTAGCGCCATTGTAACTGTAGCTTGTATAATTTCCAAGCGAATCTCCAAATCTCCTGCCATTCACTATTCTCATACCAGACGATTTACACATAGATATATATATCATAAGTACAGTGTAGCGAATAAAGGAGTAGTAGAATAATTATAATGACTGCTCTGTGGGGAGTTTCATTTTGGAAAATGTTGCATACGTTGTGGGCGGTATGAAATAACGCCCACACAACCTAAACTGTACCAATACCGAGGACACTTGACAAGCTATACCAGTGCAATGAATTTACGAAGGTGTTGGTAGGGGAGGCGGGTGGAATTTTGATTGGAAATTCACCACCCGACCCAGTTGTTTCGATGAATTCACAGACTGGCTGGTCACAAAAACACAGCAAGAAATCAAGCACACGTGTCCGGAGTGCTGTCATAATTAACACGTGCAAACCAACCCAATATGAGATAACAGTGAGGTCATTGAAATAACTAAAGTATGAAAAAAAGAGAGATCTGTGGATAATTAACCCGAAACTAACCATATAAATGTGATATAATTGCTGCCTAAAAACTACCATAATTCTTCTGGTATTGTATTTATGCAGCCATCATGGACTGGAAAACCCCACTTGCAATGAACAATGAATAAGAACTAATGTATGTGTTTTAGGACTACACTGTAAATTACTAATGTAGAATTTATTGTTTGATATATGTATCATAATTACAGTGTAGCCAATAAAGGAGTAGTAGAATAATTATAATGACTGCTCTATGGGGAGTTTCATTTTGGAAAATGTTGCCTACGTTTTGGGCGGTATGAAAAAACGTCCAAAATGCATTCGTTAACAGGACCCACCTGTGACATCCGTGTTGAGGGATGCATTCCGCACACAAAAAACAGGGAATGAAGGAAATGGGAAACAAAAAAGGAGTAGGAATATAAGACGAGAAGTTCCCCTGACAAAAACCCGCAACGAAATAAGGAGACAAGTTCATGAATGAAACAAGCAAAGCTCAAAATGGAAACAAACGGTGTCCCCACACTGCAAGGAGAGTATCAACGGAAATAGCAGCCGACCCTGGTCACCCATATGAATGACAAGTCTTACACAGTAAGTGTAGCCAAATCCCATGAAAAGCCACGGGCAGGCAACAATAATTCGCTATCGTAGCACAAAACCACGCTAGCAAGGAACTAATAATGAATAACGGCCATGATCAACAAACATAACATAAACAGAACATGAAATAGTTTAATGACTTTGCCCCACGACGTCAGGAGTGGATAATAATTTGCTATGTACAATATAACTGGACAACGTACCCGCGCTGACCACCTAAATAAGCAGCCAGGAATGCTCCAGCATCCCTGGACGCAACAAGAACAGCGTATATAATAGTATTATTGTCCCATAACAACCAAAGGGTTGAACAACCCATAAGAACCAATATCTGCAGAAGGGATATAGCACCATGGACATAGATATGCTAACTACCACCAACCCCAGACCTACCGCAGACAGTATAAGCAACACTGCCCCAGCAGTGTTGACGCAACGGACACTAAGTTAATGCAGGCTGGTATAAATACCAACAGATGTCTATATCGTATGGAAACCCCAATTGCTGCCCCCGCAGAAACTGGGGGAAAAATAATTAAATAGAAGAGCTGACCAAGTGGCAGCGCCAATACGGAAGCTGTGACCTTTGAATGCGGATCTGTCCAACTGACATACATTAAAGCATCGTTGCAAAACAGCATTGAATGTATGACGTAAAATAGGTAATCCATCATGATAAGAGAAAAGGGGACCATACGTCGGGCCCCTCAGCACAAGAAAAATCTTCAAGAAATCAACAGGGCAGACAGAAGGATCCGACTGCGGTGTGACCCTGACATAGAGGGTTTAAATCCCAAATTGTGTTTAAAATGTCGAAAGATGAGGAAGAAGCCCGCCGACTGACCCTCAGAATGAAAATTGGCATCAAATAATTGCAGAACCTTACCTGTATCGTGTGTCCTGAGTGGACAGAATTCCCAAATTCTCGCAAAGACGAAAAAGGCTAAGGAAAAAAGTGACTGGAATAACTTGCATTGGTAATCACTCGCAAAACAGATGGTGAGAGTAGTAATGAGCTTGTCTAAAATAGGCAACATTATGGGAAGCCTAACATCCACAGAGGGTCGCAGACGTTTGATACCCACGAGCAATTTCTTGACCACAAAATTATCTGTTGGATCACACAAATGATGAACTTTATGAATGTACGAGAGGCCAGAAAGCAAGGAGACGACATATTTTGAGGAATATCCAACATTATAAATATGAGCAATAAACAAACATAACCTATCAACAGTAATGGGTAGCGAACTGCTCAAGCGGAATTCTGCACAAATACGTGCAAATCGATGGAAAGAGAGTTGGTAAAACCAGTTGGTAAAACCGGCTGGTTGATGATGCTAGCACATTGTCCATTAATGTCCCAATGGTCTCAACAAGGCTGTTAAGCTGGAGTGGTGTGGAATGGGAACAGGATGCTGCTGATAAGAAGGTGCAAGTCTCTTGAACTCCTGAACCTGTAACCGAGAAAGAGCATCTGCTAATTTGTCAGATTTGCCAGGAACGTGCTGAGCTTTAAAAAGAATATTATATACTACTCAAAGTTTGCTAAGCACCAAGTATATCCAACCACCTGTTTTACGTTTTAGTTAAAATATTGTTATGCAAAGTGTATATATTTTATATTTAATTATATCTTCAATGATTTAAGCACAGAAATTAAGATTTTATTTGTGTTTGACATTATTTTTTAACTTTTGAATACGATAACCATGGAAAATGGATATTACTGGTAAAAAAGGAAATTTTTCAAATTTGCCCAAAGGTTGATGGAGCGAACTGATATGGGTTCAATATCAAGTATGAGACCCATTATTGTTAATTACAGCTCTCATGCTCCCAATCAGGTTCCAGATGGTCCTTTGTGGGATTTTGTTCCATTCTTGGACCAGCATGGCACCAAGCTCCTGGACACTTCTTGGTTGGACTGGACGGACTGAAATTGCAAGCTGCAACTCATTCTAGACATGTTCGATTGGATTGAGGTCAGGGTATCTTGCTGGCCAGTCAATACGCTCAACTCCCCCCCCTCTGCCGGTACTCCCGGACAGCATGGGCAACATGCGGACGGGCATTATCGTCCATGAGAATGAATCTATCACTCACTGCACCTGCATACAATCTGACGTGGGCATCCAGGATCTCATCAATATACGGCTGTGCAGTCAATGTACCACGGTCAAGGACACAAAGCTATGTACGTCCATCCCAGCTGACGCCGCCACAGCCCATTACTGGCCCTCCACCATAGCGGTCATGCTCAGCAATGTTGGCTGCATGGAATCGCTCTCCTGGTCTTCTCCATACCCTAGAACGCCTATCTGTGTTGTCAAGGCAGTACCTTGGCTCATCTGTAAAAAGGACAGGTCGTCAATCTTCTCTGGTCCACCCAACGTGATCAATGGCTCATTCATATCGTGCCTGGCGGTGGTTCTGGGACAGCTGAATGCGAATACATGTTTTCTCGATCGGAGACCACCATCGTACAATCTTGCCGGATAGTCTGCGTCCATACATTTACCATGGATGCATTCTGAAGGTCACTGCGAAGCTGTGTTGCTGTGTCAAAGCGGCTCCTACTGGCCTGATTGATCAAAAACCGGTATTCAGCTGCAGATGTTGCCGTCTCTGCCACCACCATGTGGTCTGACCGGTGTGCCATACTGCTGAAATCTTGCTCAGACTCTGGTGATCACCATATGGTTCACACAGAGGGCTTCACCAACCTGACGATGGGTAGCCCCTTGTCCCACCATCCCTACAGCCCACCAGATTTCTGCTTCAGACAAATGTCTTTTTACCTTTGCATTCGCCATATTCAATCATTAAATCACAAGGGTTTGTTTTGAAATGAAGACTGAATACCCTTCACATGTAGACAGTACACGAAAACATCATGGAAATCAAGGGGTACATGCTTTCCATGACTGTCACGAAAAGTCTGACTGTCAAGAGAGCTAATATAAACACTGGGGACCATCTCAATACATTCCTCAATCATTTCCACCAAAAATATCGCAAATGTGTCAAGAAAATTTCACAATGATGTGCCAAATATTTGGTGCTTAGCAAACTTTGAGTAGTATATTTCAGACAGGTTAAAACAACTCGTCGTAAAAGTTGCAGGAGAACTGAATCACGGGAGGTTTGAGTGTTAATGCACTGAACCACCACCGAATTAGCACAATAAAAAAGAATGCGTCGATCGCAGAACCGGGACCCAAACAAATGTAATGACAAAACTATGGGATACAGCTCAAGAAGAGCAATGTTGTAGTGTTTATCAACCTCAGACCAAGTACCATAAAACCATTCAGTCCCGAAACTACCACCCAAACCGAAGCTACCGGCGGCATCTGTGTGAAAAGAAAGCTGGTCATTATCAGCCCACTGTGGTGGCAGAAAGACAGATTTACCATTGAAACTATCAAGAAATCAACCACAAGCGAAGATCTTGCCGGTCCTGCTCAGAAACACGAACTCGATGATGAGGTCGGAATAAACCAATAGTAAGATTAATCATACGTCGTAAGAACACCCGACCTGGCACAACCACAGAACAGGCAAAATCAAGCAGGCCAATTAAGCCCTTTTTCCGATCGATCATAGCTGTAATTAATGATTGACATTTAAGCAACTTATCAGACGTCAAACGGTCAACCATTGCAACAGAATCTAACTCAATACCCAAAAATGTTAAACAGGATGCAGGTTCAAAGGTTTTCTCACTTGCGATAGAGACTCCTAGCTCATTGCACATCTTCAAAAAGTGATGGAGATAAAATTGGCAGTTTGTAAAACTTTTTGCGACAAAGAAAAAGTCATCCAATACATGCAGTACCTGATGCACCTCCATTCGGCCACCCATTGCAAAGCGGAACTAAAACTCTCAAAAATTTTTCAAGAAGAGGCACAACCCATAGGAAGGAATCGATCAAAGTAATACATCTTATTCCATTTGAAACCGAGGTGCGGTTAATCAGCAGGATGAACGGGTATTAAACGAAATGCCGATTCACCATTTGTCTTCGCCATATAGCAACCCTTCCCCAGTTGACAAACAACCCGAATTGTGTCATCAATAGATTGATAATGAACTACCGATTCTTCTTTGGGGATACTATCATTAACCGATGCGCCATATGGAAAAGACAGGTGATGAATCATACATTATTCTCATGTAGACTTTTTTGGGAACAACACGGATCGGTGATATAATAACAGAACAAGAAGGCGGTTCGGAAAAGGGGCCCTCGAGTCTGCCCATTTTAATTTCCTTATCAATTTTCTTCTGAACAATGGCTGGGAAGGTATGAGCGAAGTGGATATTGTCAGGTTCCCCATGAACAACAGGTGTCCCCACACCAATTCGAAAGCCATTCTGGAACCCGCCAATAAGAGTGGCACTAGCAGATGTATCAAAAGCCTGTAAGAGTTTACTTTTACTCGCACTGGCGTTACTATGGTACCGAAAATTCCCTGGTGCAACCCATCCTGGAAAGACCTGTTCAGTGGGGTGATTGCTATTTCTGCACACACGAAAATTCTGCCTCGAATTACCCGGCCTTCTAAACACTTAGCAGCACAATGATCCTGTTGACAGCGGTAACAGAGGTGCGAAAAATCACATTTGCCCTAGCAGGATCGACCAGAATGAAACTTATAACAAAATCCATTTGGAATACGTGAACGGTCTTGCTGTGACTGCCTACTTTTAAAATAGTTGACCCTGGAATGAATCTGGTTTTGACTTTGAGAATCGACTGAAGTCCTGGTAGACGGCATGGCTTTGAGATATAACTCCCAATGGAGACTATCCCATTGGAGAGAAAGATTAGTTTGCTGAAGTGTTCGAAATTCCCGATCATAAGAAATCCAGTCATAGCCAATAGATGATGTATGACGAATATTGGACTGATATTTAAGAAGAGCTTGAATCAGATGTGGAAATTGCTCGACGTAAACTAAAACCAAAGAAGGACCTTCGTCACCACCCTGCATTGCCATGGAATAGGTAGTTCCATACTCTTGCTGCGAAAGAAGGGTTGCCAAATTAACATATTCATTAGCCCATATTTGAGATTTCAATTTTGGACTTACATGGTGTGCTAACGGAACTGAAGAAAATATATGATAATTACCTTGCCCGCTAGGTTGCTGAGTAACCATGGACTGATGAAATGGATTGAATGGCATCACATCCCCATTGGACAACGGATCGTCCCCGGAACGATGGAATCCCGTAACGGATCGAAACGGGGAGGACCATCTGGCATCATACTGGCACTGGGAGTAGGAATGGTGGAAGACCCTGTAGCCTATAATGCTGCAGTAACTGCTCCAGAAACAGTCTGTATACCCTGGCCATGATCATCCTGTAACTGTTGCACAATGTGACGCGGTAAACGTGCCGTTAATATGTATGTATAAAGTTCGAAGATGAAGGAACGGCGGTATGTCCCAGATTTGATGTACTTGTAACAGGAATGTTAGTGGAGAAGCTATCTGAATTACTGTGCACAAAAATAGGGTTACCCCCCCCCCCCCCGCACTGCCCTGAGAGCCACAATTGTATAGATGTAACCACTGGTAGGGGGAAAGGCAAATCAAAACTTGGTACGAACTCCTGCTGACGTGAAAATCCCGTAGAGTTACGTGCAACAGTAATATCTGTTAGACTGGGGGACTAACCCTATCGACACTAATATTTCCGGATCTTATCTGTGCAGAAGAACGATCAGTCCCGGATTTAATCTTGCGTCCCTCAGCATTCTGGGATTGTGGCCTAGGCCTATTGTCCGGAACAGCTGTGGAGGTGGATGCAATAGAACCATCAATGATGTCCTCTGGAGCTCGAACAGACACCATAGGCTGCCCAGGATTGTCATGAGTTGTGGTACTCGAAACGTGAACCCTAGGAATATTGGGCCTTTTGGCATTTGACGGTTGAAATAATTCTGAAAGACCATCAGTCAGATCATTACGTCGTTTGGGCATTCTGAAAAAAAATACAAAAAAAAAAATGAATAAAAAGTAGGATAAACACAAGCAAGCAGTCACAACATCGGGGAAGGCTCGCCGATCTGGATATGAAGCTCCCACAGGAAGAAGCATGGATGCACCATTACGTACCCAACAGAACATACATGGAACATACCAGAGGAAATCTGGCCAAAGAACGACAAATGTTAGCCGTTCAGGAAGATCTTACAGTAAGATCATCAATAGGTAACCCATATAGGAGCTACAAATAAAAGTTCGTCGCCCTTGCAACTGACGACCGAGCCCAGGGAGCCATACCGAAAACGATATAAAATCAAAAGGCAATTCGTGGCATGGAATCTTACAATGTGGAGTATAAACGTATACCTGTAAAGTTTCTTGTAGATGAAGGGAGAAACTTGGAACAGCTACCCCGTGCCCGATCACAATTAAAAAGATGAAGCTACCAATTGATGCACAAAATGTACACAAAGCGAGCAGCGCAACAGCTTGAACAAGAGACAACGACAGAGTAACACAGACGTGCGCCGCTAACCCCAGCAGGTGGAAGTAGACGTAAGAGCCTAAAAAGGCAAAACACTATCCAAGACAGGCAAGCCCCCCCCCCCCTAAAACTCAACGTCAATGTCAGCCACCGGGCCGTAACATGACACACCATACATGTATGTAGCAAGTAAAATTTTGTTTGACTAAACATCAATAATATGCACACAAGACATAATTCCATAAAATGTAATTATTTTACTGGAGGCCTACCTTATTGAAGAAAAACAAGATACAGCCGCATAAGCTGTGACAATATTTTTTAAGGTGATTCTAAAGTCATGGCTGCCAACATGGAAGCCAGAAACATAGAAAAATGTAAACATTTCATTGAACAATGACTTGGCAACGAAACAGCCTTGCCCTTGGATACCAGGGTTGGGGGAATGGTCACGTCACATAGAACGTGATGGGACCCGCAAAATATACATTTAACAAATTTACGATTCATTTGGAGACATTAGAAAATGTGTACTGTCAAAAAGTCGGAAATGGCGTGGTCAGGTTTTCAAAAAATAGCGAGACGCCTCACCTTCCAATGAACAACCAACGTGAGCTATCAATAATGTACTGCAGCAGTTGAGTCTTAATTTTGAATAAAACACATCGAAGATAGGACTAAGCGCGTTGTCAACCTGGGTCGTTTCAGTCTCAAAAGTGTCCGCCATGTTTACGGTAGGAAATTCAAACACTGAAGGTTGTGGGCAACATTGCGACGAAAGATCTCGCCATATGTCCCGTAAATTCTCATTAAAATACCACTTCTAAAATTCTGATTGTCGATATATCTCAAGGGAAGCAGACTAACAGAGGCAAATTGCATTGATTGTCTGTTCTATGTAAATATTCCTCCCTCACCAATTGAAGCAATCAATTTGTTCACATGGATCGACCTTGCCATTAGTTTATATTCATGCGCCAAAATTACCAATAGAGAACAAAAATCTCAGTTACCTTTAATAAACAAAACTGTGACATATAGTGGAATTAGAAACCCATGTTGTATTCTTTCGTTGTCGAAATATTCGTAAACTGTTTCCTTTTTCACTTCTTTTAATCGCAAATCGGGGGAACTATTGTTCGTCATGTAAAATCGATAGTATAACTTTATTGGTCTGTCATTCGTTCCCGTTTCGGTCTGGTTTCGGTGAGTTCCAAAAATAATGCTCCTAATTTTGCGATCTGGTGTGATTTACATTGCGAATCATTGTAAACGATATATTTCATTATATTTGTTTGCAATCCACAAAGATCATCGATAATTTCGAATAATCTGTGGGCTGTTAGACTCATGTCTGAAAGAATTTGTTGATCGAAGTTGTTGTCACCGGAAAGTCACATGCGTTGGTAAGTCGCTTGTTCAAAGTGCGAAAAATAATATGTTTTCTTTCTATCCACTCCACTAGACCTTCTAATCACAAATTAAAATATGACAGAAGTGTGAACATGCAATTTTTCTCTAGGAAATTATTTTATCAGTCGTTGCATAGAAATTCTTAACGAAAGTGAAGTATGGCAACACACACAAGTCATAATCGAGCCTCAAATTTTTGAGTGCTTTGCCTTATCGAAATATTGGCTAATTAATCCTCATTTCCACAAACAATCTCTGCACAAAGTTACAAATAGGGTCTCTAAATAATAAAAAATCCAGAAAACGGAATAAAAAAACAGTAATTAGATAACCAAAATACCAAGAAGATTATATACGAATTCATTGTCAATGGCTCGGCCACTCTGAATAGCACAAGTGTCAAAGAGATCCACACACACACACACACACACACACACAAACAATAAATTTACGTAATCTTCACAAGACATTATACATTCCATAAATCAGGCAATATATTTTTTGGCAAAGTATGTCCGTCCATCTGTCCGTTGGTTTACTTTTTGCATTACACTCTCACTTGCCTCATAATAGTGATGGCTGAAAAATGGTGAGGTCTTGCACATTTGATAAAAGTTATTGAAAATTAATAATAGTGATGGCATGTTCACCTTTGGGCTCTTTTAAATAATAGTGGTGACTGAAATTTTTCTTCAAATTTTCATGTATAATAGTAATTCAGCACTATTATTCAACAGGTCAAGGTATTCTAAAATTCTTACTAATAACACAGGATGGATGGATTCACAGTATTAGGAAAAAGGTTAAAGAAGTAAATTCTAGCAAACTTTTTTCATATATTCCCGTGTGTTCGTTTAACCTGGCGGCCATGGGTAAAACACAGCTTTCGAAATGTATTAACTTGTCTGGATATGAAAATCTCTGTATCTAACCTATATGTACAGTTCAGGGTTTAATCCAGGTAAATTGGGAAAGGGGCCTTTTTCATGGTCTTGTGGAAATTATTCATTTAGCCATCTAGACATAAACCCAGCTGGAAGCTTTTTTTCCAAAGAGAATACAGGTTAAAATAGGTATCAGCTTATTGGAATCAACTGTCATAAAAACACTGGTTTTGTAACTTGATAATGCTGTATAAGTTAAGGAGTAATAATGTTTTGTGCCAGATATTAGGAATTTTATTGCATGTACCCCATTGGGAATGAGGCCTCAATTTGGCCACAGAATGTGGTCACACGAAGCTCTGATGTAGTGGACATATCAAAGCAGCATCATTCCCCAACATATAATTGAAAGGTTTTATTATTTTATTTTCTGTACCTCAACCAACACCTCATGTGAACAAGCTTTGGTTGGAATGGTAAGGATTGCTTATGGGAGGCAAACGATTAACACTTTCAATTATGCAGAGGAAAGGTGGCACTTCTGTGATGTTTTCTCGTATCACAGAATATATACACTTTCTGCCTTAAAAACAGAGCTCATAACCTCCCGTTGGAATGGCTCCAGTAAGCTCATCAGTTACCGTTGAAGATGATAATCACTTGCTATGTTTGTGTTGCAAAATTTGTACAAATAATGAAATCTGAATGGTCATTTATCTGTGCAACAATAGTGATTTGATCAGTGTGTTAGATAAATACTTGAAAGAAAGTTGTCATAAATATTGTCTTCAAGTTATATTAAATACAAGTACATAGTGATAAAGAGGTAAGAGAATGTCATTTCATGGGACTCTTCAACATCTTGAATGGGTGTTTTGGGGAAATAAAATGTTTTCATGAAAACATAATGTCAAGCAAAATGGTTGAGAAGAATGCATAACTGTATCATACCACTGGGGGTGTGGGTGGTACTAGTTGGCAGGTCACAGACTGAATCAGAATAATATAGTCTGTCAATACTAGAGCCTAAAACCTGAACTCACTGTTTACAATATTTACTGCACAGGTTTCACAGTGTACATACTAGTAAGAGGGCACAAGAATCAAGAGAAAAGCTTTATGACAAAAATACTGAATACAGGTGGATATTGAAGTTGGCTTGGGAATGCTGCATGATTCCAGTCCAATCTGGAAATGTGCCACTGTTAAAGGGGTTTCTATTGTGGATGGGATGTGAACCGGCATCAAATGCTGAGTTGGTCTATTACTGTTGCAGGCAATATTAATGTGTACCTTTTTTCCCTGTACAAATTTTTCGGGGGACTATTAAAATAGCCGGTGTCCGTCCGTTCGTGTATCCGTCCCACTGTGGTTTCCCTTTGATACTTTAGTTATAGTTGACCGAATCAAATGAAATTTGGTATGCAGGTGTATCAATATAAAATACAGGTCCAGTTCGAATCGTGCAGTCCGACAATTTTTGCCAAAGTTATGCCCCTTTTTCAACTTTGAAAACTCCATTTTTTTTAGTTTCCAACCAATAACTTGAGCTGTACTTGACAGAATCAAATAGAATTTGTTGTGTAGGTGTATCAACATAAAATGCAGGTCAAGTCAAATCAGGGTTTGATCCAACAATTTTTGCTAGAGTTATGGCAAGACAGTTTTACTTATGGAAGAGGGCAGAACAGATATATCACTTGTATGGCTAATATTTGCAGGGGAGGTAAACTAGATTACTGATTAGTGAGGTGTGCCATATTTTTTAACTGTAAATAGTTCCCTGTGAAAAAATGGCTGGATCAGTGCATGCAGTGGTCCTTCAAAATTTAAATTAACATACAGTTGGATTTATTTTTTAAAAAGTTATGACTCAACTGTTGTTCTCCAGTGCATATAGAAAACATATCATTCAATGTGAGATTCATATTTTAAGTTTTGGTGGCAGGAAATTGACCGTGAGTTCGGTATTTTCAAAAGCATTTTTTTTTGTGAGTAAATTCTTTTTTTTCAATTTTTATCACATTTTTGTAATCTATTAGGTAGGAAGCAATCATTCATGTATTAAATAACCATTACTATTGAAAAGTAATGAAAACATATCATGTTTTCCACCTGTTCATTCAAACTACAATCTTCAGTTTAGAATCACCTTAAGCCCTGCCTCAGTAAGGTGAACCCCGTCACACAAATGTTGTGTGGCAATAGAATGTAGCCGCATGTGTGTCCAGAACTTAATTTTGGGGGATGAAGAAGGCAGTACTCCTTTAAATAATTATTTATTGTATTGACTATGGTGTTATATTCAACAACGGATATTGTGGGACATTTCGTTGATGGACGAACATATGTGCGATGAAATAACTGGCATACAAAAACAAATTGACATTTGATTGTTTCAAAATGTCGGTCGAGAAGTCATCAATATTACTGCCCAGTGAAAGTGGGTCCTGTTCTGCTACATCATTACCAACATTGGGCTTGAATTCCTAAACGTAACGTATTGCATATTCACGGAAGGAGGTCATAGTAGCACCGGGTTTTCCCACAGCACGGCAATTCACATTACAGCATTTAACCTCATTGAGGCGAAAATCATTGGTCAAGTTAGTATGGTGACGCGCTGTCCTGTTCAAAACAAGCGCAAGTTGGGAAATCAAGGAGTGGCCGATGATAAAAATTTTGGAACATTTATCCATATCTGACATGTCTAAATTGAAAATCGCAGGAAAATATATACTGGCTGTATCGCAAAAATTAAGAACTAAATACAGACGTGTTGATCCAGTATCCAGTTTTGCAAACCACTGAGTCCGTCGTCCACCAATCCCAATTTTGATTGGAAATTCACCACCTGACCCAGTCATTTCGATGTAATTCACAGACTGACTGGTCACAAACACACAGCAAGAAATCAAGCACACATGTCCGGAGTGCTGTCATAATTAACTCGTGCAAACCAACCCAATCTGAGATAACAGTGAGGTCATTGAAATAACAAAATGGTGACAAAAAGAGAGATCTATGGATAATTAACCCTAAACTAACCATTTGAATGTAATATGACTGCTGCCTAAAAACTACCATAATTCTTCTGGTATTGTATATTTGAGAAGTCGCAAATAGACAGAATGTTTTTGAATCTCAATGAGTTCTCCACTTTAAAGTATGTTTCAAAGTTTTCTTTACATATGTAGCTACGGGGTACCATCTCGTTGACATAAAATGTCGCAAAGTGTTCGCTCACGTCTGCGATGATTATTCCTGCTTTGTTATCTTCATTTATCGCAAACTATATTGTCAATTAGCGTCGCAGAAAAATCTGTAATTCTTGTTGGTTTTGTGATGACGGGCATGAAACCTGCACTAAACATTAAATCAATAAATTGATTAGTTTTGTTATGACTACCAAAACTAAGAAGATCAATATTGAAATCCCCCATCAAGTTGGCCTTTTTATTTTCATTATTTATCTTACTGATCAACTGTGTAAGCGTTTCCAGAAACAAGTCAAGGTCGGCTTTCGGGGCTGTGTTGGGTCTATAAATTATACCAACTATACATTTATGTTTGGAAGTAATTTCTATAAACAGGGATTCAAAAACAGGAGGGATAAAAACTGAGAGATCATTACGGATTTTGTAGCCTATACTATTTTACGAACATGGCAATACCTTCGAGGGTGTACTCGTTATTTCCGACATCAAGCACTTCTGTTATTCCGACAATGCCTAGAAAGTTGAATGATCGCTGGAGATCGCAAATTAAGTTATGGAAGTTGTCCCTGTTAGCGTTCAGACTTCGACAATTCATGTTGAGTACAGAGTTTTATTTTCATTTACTACAGACGTTTCAAATACTTTCGGGCCATAGTACTTGCAACAATTTCTATCGATAGCGAATGATGGATGGGGCTCATCATTCTAATTACCAATGACAGTTGTATTGAACTTACTAATGAAGTCAAGGGGGCGCGGTGGCTCAGTAGGTAGAGGTGCAGGCTGCAAACCGAGAGATCCTCGCTTCGAATCCCACCTGCGGCAAGCGCGTTGTGTCAATGGGCAAGACACTTCACCCCCATTGCCCACGTGGGGGCACGGTGGCGCTGTGTACTAAGGCGTACTGCACGTCGATGGTGCACTTGTCTTCAGCCAATGCTAACCCTGCTTGTGTGGAGTTAGTATGTTGGGGAGCTGACAGTTGCTCGCCGTTGCTCGGTGGTTCTCTCCGGGTACTCCGGCTTCCCCCACCCGTAAAACGGTCATGTTCATGATTAGCTATTGTGCAGAAATATGTGACCTTAAACACAAATAAATAAATAAATAAATAAATAAATAATAAATACTAATGAAGTCAAAAGAATCGTTGCTTTGAATTTCATCCAGAGTAATCTTGTTAGCCATAGTGTTGTATGGTGTGGGTGGCGAGGGCAAGTTCCAAGGTCAGTTCCGAAGTTAAGTACTGGTAAATAAGGTTCTAATGAGCAATATGAAGTTTCCAAATAAGAAGGCATAACCGTGCTGTCAAGAATATGTACAATAAAATATAATGACAATGTTTGATGAAGATGGTGAGAGATGTCATACAATATATTTACAAACAAGTGCAGAAATTGTAGTAGTTTACACAGTAACCTAAATCTGGACAATCTACTCAAGAAAGCCAGGTTTGATTTTCCGCTGGTTTGGTCTGGGGAATTATTATTATAATGGTACGATCCTTTTTCAATCCAGTTAGATGTATTGTACGTTAACTTGTGGAGAAGCGACCTGTATCATTCGAAAAGCCACTCGGCTAGTGAGAATTATTCAACTAACATGAGTATTCGATTATCAGAAAATTTCCTATATTCTGTAGGTCAGTCGAGCATTTAATCTACCAAGTCCTGTTTGATACAGCTCCCGGGGCTCTGTCAAGCAAGGCAAGGCAGATCACGTGCATATATTGTACGTACGGACACCACATCCGTGTAGGTCAAGGAAGCTGTGGGAATGCAATGACTATCGGGTTAATTACCGACAAGTTGGTTTTTCAATATGCCAAAACGTTGACGGAGTGAACTGGTATGGCTTCAATATCGAATATGAGACCCATTACTGTTAATTACAGCTTGACAACGCCTTCTCATGCTCCCAATCAGGTTCCTGGTCGTCCTTTGTGGGATGTTGTTCCATTCTTGAACCAGCATGGCACCAGGCTCCTGGACACTTCTTGGCTGGACGGGCTGAAATTGCAAGCTGCAAATTCGATTGGATTGAGGTCAGAGGATCTTGCTGGCCAGTCCATACGCTCAATCCCCTCCCTCTGTCGGTATTCCCCGACAGCATGGCCAACATGCGGACGGGCATTATTGTCCATCAGAATGAATCTATAACCCACTGCACCTGCATACAATCTGACGTGGGCATCCAGGATCTCATCAATATACCGTTGTGCAGTAAATGCACCACGTTCAAGGACACAGAGCTCTGTACGTCCATCCCAGCAGATGTCGCCCCAGACTATGATTAACCCTCCACCATAGCGGTCATGCTCAGCAATGCTGACTGCATGCAATCGCTCTCCTGGTCTTCCCTATACCCTAGAACGCCTATCTGTGTGGTCTAGGCAGTACCTTGGCTCATCTGTAAAAAGGACAGGTCGCCAATCTTCTCTGGTCCATCCAACGTGGTCCATGGTCTATTCATATCGTGCCTGGCAGTGATTCTGGGACAGCGGAATGCGCATTATGGTCTTCTCGATCGGAGACCACCTTCATGCAACCTTGCCCGGATAGTCTGCGTCGAACATTTACCCCGGATGCATTCTAAAGGTCACTGCGAAGCTGGGTTGCTGTGGCAAAGCGGCTCCTACAGGCCTAAATGATCAAAATCCGGTCTTCAGCTGCAGATTTTGCCCTGTCTCTGCCAACACCATGCCATCTTACTGGTGTGCAATACTACTGAAATCTTGCCCAGGCTCTGGTGATCACCGTATGGTGCACACCAACCTGACGATGGGTAGCCCCTTGCTCCACCATCCCTACAGCCCGCCACATTCCTGCTTCAGACAAATGCCTTCTGACATTTGCATTTGCCATATTCAATCATTAAATCACAAGGGTTTTTGTTGAAATGAAGATTGAATACCCTACACATGCCATGTACATGTAGACAGTACACGAAAACATCATGGAAATCAAGGGGTACACGCTTTCCATGACTGTCACGAAAAGTCTGCCTGTCAAGAGAGCTGATGTAAACACTGGGGACCATCTCAACACATTCCTCAATCATATCCACCAAAAATATCGCAAATATGTCACAAGCAAATTTCACAATGATGTGTCAAATATTTGGTGCTTAATAAACTTTGAGTAGTATATATAACTGTCATTGCACAATATGTGGAAATTATAAAACAACTTATGAGAGAGACGCTACAAACAGATCTGGTGGAAACAATTATTGTAAACCAATCCAAGGATAACTTGACACACATTCTCATAGAATAGATTTATTAAGTATTATGAAATTGATACAGTTGAGCTAGGACAGAGGGCGAATTTTTTTTTATCTGTTTGTTTACTTAATTATTAATTCATTTATTATTATTTTATTATTTTTTTATTTTGAGCGTGATGTCATGCCGAAATGAGTGCATCTTGGTTACGATTGTAACTAAATAAACAAAATAAACATCCATACATCTTTCACTGACAGCTATCCTCTGAGCGATTTAACTGTCATTGAACAATATGTGGAAATTTTATACAGTTTTTGAGAGAGACACTACAGAGAGACGACCTGGTAGCAAGAACTATTGGTTAACCAATCCAAGTACCCCTCGCCTCATATTGTACAATGAAAGTTATACACTGGAAAATGATGTAGTGAGGAAATGGTGTGTGAGGGACTTCAATGTAACACATTTATAATTTTCTATAAATACAGTTTCACAAGCTAACCGAATCCACACACCATAGTGTTGGACGGCAATAACACTGACATAAGGCTGAGGGTTGCCACAGTGATATAAATGAGGGTATAATCTGAACTATCAGGTAATCAATCCAAGAAACCCCTTGCCATACATTATTAGAGATCAACTTTAATGAGCGTTATCGAAATTGGTACAGTTGAGCCGGAACAAAGTGCGAAATATTTAAAGTTTACTCATCGTGTATTTATTAATTTATTTATTTTATTTATTTTATTTATTTATATATTTATGTATTTCTCTAATTTTTACGAGGGTGGTGTCATGCCGAAATAACTAACTAAGTACGATTGTAAACAAGTAAATGTGCACAGGTTTTGCAATGACAGATATTCACGAGCGAAATATGATTACGCCATTCCAACGAGTTGTGTAAAACACCCACCGATTCAAACAGACATAGCGTTCTGTCTATTTATTCCACTCTCTAAAATGCAACTTTTTATGGTGTTCCCATTTATATTTATACTAATCTAATCAAAAGAAGAGCTTGATACTAGGATGTAATGTACAGTATCAAATTCTTCTTTTGGGGTGTGCTGACCCTCATTTTATGTCTCAAAAGGTATACGTAAAATAGGTGATTCAGTGTCTCCAAGAAATGCATAGTCAGCAGTGTCACAATAAACAAAGAGTCCACTGAAATCAATATTTTAGTTCACATTATACTTAAATGCATCTCTTGATGTGTTGGAAAAATTACTAGAAAATATTTTTGCATCATAGTTTTGTAATGAACTTGGTGTCCATTCAGTCCTAACTTTCCCAATACTATTCCCTATTATTTTTACATCGGGTTGTCGAACTGAATATCCCAGGTTTTACATATATCTATATATTTTTTTGAATTTCTGATTCAATTGCATCTATGACATATCCACCACACGCATATGCACTTGATAAAATACTCAATTCAACAGTAGCAACCCACTTGTGAAATATATGTTTCAAAGATGATTTATTGATAGGAGCCGTCATTTTGGTATCTGTCACAATGATTTTAAGTTTTGATTCTTCATCTATAATATGTTTTTGCCTCGGAATGTAAAACCACTTTATCTAATCCCACTTCCCATAGTTCTTTATCAAAATGATTGGAATGGAATAATTTTGTTTGAAAACAACATTGTGTGTTGTTTGGAAACATATTCATAGAACGATCAATCAGAAGTTTTACGTAAAACAAATTCCTTTTTCTTATTGTGCGTATTAAGTAAATTGACCCTCTACTTGGAAGAATATGATCAAAATAACTGCTGAATAACACTAACCATAATTCTTAACTAGGACTTTATAAAATGAGATGAGCAATTACTGTTATTATAATGGATTAAATGGCAATAATGTGTGTAAAATAAGTAATTATTTTGCAACACGACCCCTGAAGACTTTTAGCTCAGTACGTACGTTCGTACATACATCAACAATTCACCTTTGCGCACCGCACAGGTAGCATTTATGATCGGATCGCTTTAAAACTTCTTGAAACTTGGTTTTCCTGTTTGGGGTGTCCTCCAGATGGGAGCTGTCGATTTTCTCCCACTTTCGTCAAAAAGCGTTGTCGTCACCAACGACCTTTGAATATATATATTCCTTTGACATGCCCTACAGGGCACATTTATGAATGGGTTGCTTTGAAACTCGTTATGCTTGTTTGGGATGACCTCTAGATATGAACTATCGACTTTCTTTCATTTCCGCCGAGAAACGATACCGTTTGCAACGACGTTCAACTTATCCGTTTTGTATGTCAACAATTCCTTTTGGCACACTGCACATGTCGCAGTTATCATCAGAAACTTGGTATGTGTGTTCGGGGTGACCTCTAGATGGGGGCTATTGATTTTCTTTCATTACAACAAAACACGTCGCTGTTAGCAACGACATTTGTACTTTATGGATTTGTGTATCAATTGTTTCCTTTGATACGCCCTGCAAGGTGCATTCATGAATCGATTGCTTTGAAACTTAGTATACTTGTTTGGGGTAATGAGGGCTGTTGATTTTCTTTGAGAAACGTTGCCGTAAGAAACGATGTTTAACTTATCCGTTTTGTACGTCGACAGTTTCCTTTTTCACACACTGCACAGGCCTCATTTATCATCGGATCGCTTTGAAACTTGGTACGCCTGTTCGCGGCGACCTCTAGATAGGAGTTATCAATTTTCTTTCATTGCCGTTGAAAAATGTTGCTGTTACCTTGACCTTTGAACTTTGTGCATCAATATTTTCCTTTAGCACGCCCTGCAGGGTACATTCATGAATGAATCGCTTTGAAACTACGTATGCTTGTTTGGGCTGACCGCTAAACGGGAGCTTTTGATTTTATTCCATTTCCGTCGAGAAACGTTGCCCTTAGCAACAAAATTCAACTTATCGGTTTGGACGTCGACAATTTCCTTTGGCACACTGCACAGGTCGCATTTATCATCGAGTCGCTTTGAAACTTGGTGTGCTTCTTCGGGGTAATCTCTAGCTGAGGGCTATCTATTTTCTCCCATTTCGACAAAAAGTTGCCGTTAGCAACGACCTTCTAACTTAGTGCATTTGTGCATCTACATTTTCCTTGGGCGCGCCCAACAGAGTAATTTATGAATGGATCGCTTTGAAAATTGGTATGTTTTTGGGGTTTACCACCAGATGGGAGCTTCATTCATTTCCGTCAAAGAAGTTGCCATTAGGAATGACCTACAACTTTGCACATCGCACAGGTTACATTTATGGTCCTGCTGCTGGTGGAACTTGGTGTGTTGGCTTGGAGCAATCTTTAGATGCGAGCTATTGATTTTCTTTTATCTTAGAAACATTGCTGTTAGCAATGATTTTTGAACCGTTTTTGCATTAACATTTTTCTTTGACATGCTCTGCAAGGACGCATTTATGAATAGATAGGTTTGAAACTTGGTATGTTTGTTTTGGATGACTTCTAGATGGGAGCTTTAGATTGTCGTCATTTTCTTCAAAAAATATTGCCGTTAGTAACGACCTTCAACTTTGCCATTTTGTCTGTCAACAATCTTCTTTGGAACACCGCACAGTTCACGTTTTCGATTCGATCCCTTTGAAACATGGTGTGCTTGTTTGGAACGATATGGGAGCTTTTGATTTTCTTTCATTTCTCTCGAAAAACGTTGCCGAATGTTGCCGTTAGCAGTGATCTTTGAACATTTCCCTTTGGCAGGCCATGCAGGATGAATTTATGAATGGATTCGTTTGAAACTTGATATACATGTTTGGAGTAATCTCTAGATGTGGGGTATCGATTTTCTGACATTTCCGTCAAAACACGTTGTCATCAGCTCTGACCTTTAAAATTAGTGAATTTGTGCATCAACATATTCCTTTGGCAAGTCCTACAGGGCACATTTATGAATGGAATGCTTTAAAACTTAGTTCAAGTTCGTAAAAAAAAAACAAAAAAAAAAACGTTGCCGTAGCAACGGCCTTTGAACTTTGTGCATTTGTGCATCAACATATTCATTTGGCATGCCCTATAGGGCACATTTATGAACACATTGCCTTGAAACTTGGTAGGCGTGTTTAGGCGACGTCTAGATGGGTGCTATTGGTTTTCGTTCGTTTTCAGAAAAAAAACGTTGTCCGTAGCACCAGCGGTTGAACTTAATATGCATTTGTGCAGCAACTTATCCCTTTTGAACTCCCTATAGGGAATATTTATGAATGGATTGTTTTGAAACTTAGCAGAGTATGAAATAAACGTTCAAGAATATAGGCAACACTGCAAGGCTTTGAAACAATATGTTATAAATGAGAGAATAAGTTACAAAATTCATAACATTGATTGGCCTGGCTTTTTATGCACACACAATGCTGTTATGTTGAAGTTTCGCCAAATAACATTGGAACCAATGATTTTTCAGGTTTGCCCTTTCAATTATTACTTACCAAGTTCAAGCTTGCCAAGGTGAGCTACAGTGTCATTTACACTCATTAATTGCTGCTATTGACTTCGTACTTCAACACTTGTGCTTTAACCATACAATGAAGTTTCATATGCCTTTTACACCAAATCTGATTCTGCTGTCCATCTATCAAATTTCTTTGTTGTATGGCTCAAAAAGTTAAATCCGAGGTCAGTGTATCGTTATATACATTCTAATGCATGTGCGATTATTCTACTCGTCTTAGCGATAACAAGTTAACAACACATTGTGGTGGTGGTGGTTGTGGGGTAGGGGTGGGCCACATGTATTCATTTCTGGATAAGACACGAAAAGGGAACGTACCTATATAACCAAAAAATTGCATACTTAGAATGGGTTACTTATTTAGACATTGGTAAGCAGGTCACACTTTTCAAATTAATGAGTCTCTCCTGATGGGTACGGGTTTATCCAGCTGGATATCGATGCAGGTTTTCGGCTGGATCAGTTTGTTTGTTCGTTTATTGGTGTAACAGCCAGGATCACATTGTGTTGGCAGTTTAACTGGTGGAGGAAGCCAGAGTACACACAGAGAACAACCGAGCAGCGGCGATCTACTGCCAGTCGCCAACTTACTAGCTGTAAGCGATAACTGTGTTCTGTTCTTGGCTAAGGTACTTAATTCCGATTGCCATGTGGTTTGCACGGTGGCGCTGTGTTCTAAGGCGTACTGTACGTCAATGCAGCACTTGCCTTCAACCAATGTTAACCGTACTTATGCAGAGTTAGAACGTTGATGAGTCTGACAATTGCTCGCTGATACTCGGTGGTACTCCGGCTTCCACCACCTGTAAAACTGTCCGACAGGAGGTGACCCTGGCTGACCGAAAAATGTCGTTAAACCTCAATAATAAAATTCAAGCTTGCAGTTGTTGCCGCCCCAAAGCCAGGCACAGAGGTAGGATCTCAAAATTTTTCGACTTGGTGGGTCGAGAGTTAAATATTCCGACAGTGTTCCCGGATCGTTGACGGTCAGTATGAACTTGAATCCTAACTCATTATACTTCTTTGAAACAATAACAAAGGAAACGGGTGTGTAATGGTATTTTATTATTATTATTTTTAAAAATTACGTTCGTTTAACAAAAGTAATTCTTTAAAACATTTATAATAAACGAACATGCGTCTACATAATAATTCCGACAGACAGCGTCCCCTCAGCCGGCCACTCTTCTAGGTTCGGACCTGGCACATACTATTGTTGCTTCAGTTTCATGACAAACAGTCTACTAATAATCTGCAAATACAGATTACTAATCTGTAAAAACAGATTATTAATCTGCAAAAACAGTCTTGTAATAATCTGTAAAACAGTTATGTAATAAATAGTAAAAACAGTCTCCTAATAATCTGTAAATACAGATTACTGATCTGTGAAAACAGATTACTGATCTGTGAAAATAGATTATTAATCTGTAAAAAACAATCTTCTAATAATATGTAAATACAAATTACTAATCTTTGGAAACAGATTATTACTCTGTAAAAACAGTCTTGTAATAATCTGTAGAAACAGTCATCTAGCTTCGGACCTGGCACATACTATTCTAGCTTCATTTCATGACAAACAGTCTCCTAATAATCTGTAAACAGAGATTGCTAATCTGTAAAAAAACAGATTGTTAACCTTTAAAAATAGTCTTGTAAAAATCTGTAAAAACAGTCATCTAATAAATAGTAAAAACAGTCTCCTAATAATCTGTAAATACAGATTACTGATCTGTGAAAACAGATTACTAATCTGTAAAAAACAATCTTCTAATAATCTGTAAAAACAATCATCTAATAAGTTGTAAAGAACAGTCTCTTAATAATCTGTAAATACAGATTTTTAATATGATAATTTTGATCTGTAAAAACAGATTATTAAATGAAAAGGTCCTGACCCTAATGCTCTGCCGTAAAAGACAAAAAAGAGCTATCTCTAATTTTTTTTTAGCTCAACAACATAATATAATTTAAGAAAAAACCGACGTGTTTTAATTTTTGATCATATGACCCTCTTTGGCGTCAACTCAGCATTCTGGTTTAAAGGCTTAGAATTTGCTGGGATAGCACCACATTTTTATATTTTTTTTCCCGGAGATTATATAACCGAAAATTTGAAAGGCTAAGGCTCAAAATTAGGTTAAAAATAAAAGGCATAGAAAAAATGTAAAAGTGGCATCGCTAGCATCGGGTGCAGAACTTCGAAATGAAAAAATAAAATTGCACAACATCAAATAACCAGTTTTTGAAGTTTGATAGCAGTGTCATTTATAAATACGGAGCTACGTGAATGACAAGATAGCGTGTATAATGAAAACTTTAAAAAATGGCCTAAACGATAATGGTATTAACGACACATCTTGGGTGTTTGAAGTAAGTTTTCAAAATTCTTTCAACTTTGTATTCGGGATCCTGAGTACTAAAATGTACTAAGCCTTCAACTCCGTGAAGTGAAATTTAATTTTAATTTCAACTCCAAGAATTTTGACGTTTCCCAACCCTCAAAAGGCATTTACGTCATAGCGTCAACATTTTTCGGGCAATCGCTTGATAGTGGCAATGTTTGACCTCAGTCTCTAGCCGCTTGTAATATAAATTTGGTGCTATGTTTGTAGTTTTGGGTAGAGATGTCAGCAAATGGGAGTAGCATACCTGACGTGTACGTCATGTTATATCTGCGGTGACTGACATCTGATTTTAAAAAAAAATTCAACAATGTGTTTGGGATGAGAAATGCTAAAAGGTCGCAGTCCATACCATCCAAAAGAGGAATTTAATTTTTTCGTTTTTTTCACCTCCCTCACATTGGACGTCATATCGTAAAGTTGGTTGCGTCAATCTGCATTTAGTTGTGCCACAACATCCTAGTAATGTGTTTTAACTTTTACAGAAGTATCTTTTGCAGTTTTGTACGTAGAGTTGTCACAAAATGGGGAAGGGGTGGTAAAACGTAAAGTGACGTAAAACGTCGAAAATGTCTTTAAATTTAAAAAAAATTAAAAAGCTATTTATTTTATTTTTTGAGCTCTACAACACATTAAAATTCCATATCAATTGGACAAGCTTGAAATGTTCGGACACTGACGTCCTGACGTTAACTCAACGCAGTCCAGAAGAATGTTCGTTGACTGAACACTGATGGCATTTTTAGATATGATTTTTAATGGAGAATATATATCCAAATTACTAGTGTGAGTGTTCAAGAATCCTGCAGATATTGAAGGTTAGTGAAAAAAAGTCTAATTGAGGTTATTTTGGAGAAAGGGTTAACTTTGAAATTTTAACAAATGTATTTAATAGAGTCATCTTGAAGGTAAAGTCAGTAAAATTTTTTCCAAAGAATGAATGAATTGTACCATGATCATGCGTACTTGTTCATGAACTTTAAACAACTGACACAAATTTTACAAAAACACTACCCTTTTATAGTTTTGTGTGAACAGTGGGACCATGTTCATTTTGTGTAATCCAACGATGAAAAATATCAGTTCTTAATTCAAGTAATCAGGAATTGTAGAATTCCCGGTTTGACAAATTCACTTTTCATAAATTTTAATGCTGAGTCTCTTGTGAAAAAATTGACTTTTTCACAGATGTAACACAGACTCAGTGATTGGTGCAAATCTTTTCGACATGCCCGGAATGGTATTTTGCACGATCGTGACCAGCGAAAATATTAGCACTGAGATTTCCATTGGGAAAAATTCCCAAAACAGTGTTTTTTTTTTAAATTTGGAAACAATATGCGATCGAACGTCAATTCTCACAGTAAAAGACGAATGGTTTGATCGAGGTGAATTTAAAAATTGGGCCAGAAAAAAAACTCAATCCGATACACGATCTAATGTCAATTCCCATAGTAAAAAGATGAATGGTTCAATCGAGGGTGAATTCGTAGATCGGTCCGGTAAAAAACTCGAGACCATTCGAGATGGAGCACGCATGCGAGGCCGATTGAAAAAACAAACAAACAAACAACACAACAAAATGTATGTAATATATTATTATTATTACAAGTTACGATACAAGTGATTGACCGTTTAAAAAAAAAATATATGTATATATAAAACAACATTAAAAAAAATAAGAGTACAAAAAAATAACTGTTTTTTTCATTAAAGAAAGAAAAAAAATAATAATAAATAAATAAAAACAATGTTTCTACACATAAGAGGTTCGAAACGAAGGGACGAGCAGGTTCGTGAATTAATACGGAGTAAGGAGAATATTCAGGTGTAAGATAGGGTCAGGCAATTGGGAGAGACGGTGTTTAGACGAGAGATGACCAAGTTGTTCAGACCCGTCACGTAGGTTCAGGAACAAGACAGGAAAGAGATCGTCAAGGAATTGGGACCCATAAAAGAAGGTTCTCAGAGGATGACCGCTTCGATCCCCAGTAGTTTTACACCAAGAAGTTTGTCCGGATTCACCCGGGAGAGAATCGAGACCAATCCAAGTACAATCGATAGTAGCGACGCTTCGAGCAGTGTCAGATTTGACGATAATAGTAGTAATGAAAAAGATTCGATGTACGGATTTTGTCACAAAGGCAATAAATATTTTGTGGGTGACACGGAAATATCGCGCAAAGACGATCAATTGATCGTCGGTCCGAACAGGTATGAAATGACCGATGGAGTGTATGAACTGCTCGCTTACAAGACGCCCAAAGATTACACCAAGGAGGATTACAAAATTAACGGTGACATTCTGGTTCAGACCTACGCCATGAAGAAGAACAATGATCCCAGAGAGACGAAACCAAAGGATAGGAGAGGTAACAAGTGGAAGCACGTGGTGGAACCCATATGGAAGGCGAACAATTATTTCAGGAAATCGACGACTAGAAAGGGAATGACCGACACGATATTTCTTCCATGCGATCCCCATGCCTTGTCGGAGAGATTGAGATTGTTGATGGCCAGCAGAGAGGCCAGTAACACTGGAGTGGATAACGAGATAATGAGCGTGTGCGACAAATTGTTGAGGCAGAAGGTCTTGACTAAGAAGGATTATCAAAAGTTGATGAATCGTTTGAAATAATAAAATAGTAAGAGAAAAGAAAAAAAAATATTAAGTAAATAAAAAATATATATATATTAAAAAAAATATTTAAAAAAAAAACGAATTCTTAAAAAAAAATGTTAGTGATAAATAATAGGGGATACGCTAGATCATACGTCTATGGTGGATCGGGCATCGTGGATTCGATAATGCGATTTTTAACTCGTAAATTCACTGGTGACACTGCGAAACAGATCACATCGAGAGCTCTCAAAATCAGAAAGAAGATGGCGATCAATGTGGGTAAGAAAGCTGCGACAGAAGCGAACGGTAGAATAGCTTCAGAAGCTGGCAAGAGAGGTGCAGACACGTTGATTAATAAATTGATAACTCCACCACCACCTGCCAAACGATCGAGAATCGAACAGAAAAGTTGGAGAGACTTCCATGATGATGTCGTACCAATACAAGATTTGGCTAAAATGATGAAAAGATCGGGATTAAAGGTGATTTATAAATAAAAAAGAAACTTATATATATATATATATAAAAAAAATAGAAATTAAAATAAAAAAAAATAGAAAAAAACGTAATTCAAAACATAGTGATAAAAAAAAAACTGGAGAAAAAGAAAATGGATATCAAAGACATGTCTTGGAATGACGTGATGACCAAGAGGTCGAATGACAAGTTCATTCCAAGAGCATAAGAGGTCTGATAGTGGGAAAATCGAATTGCGGAAAGACCAATCTCTTGATGAATCTATTGTTGCGACCCAGCTGGTTGGATTATGACAGATTATTCATTTTCGGCAGGAGTCTCTTTCAACTGGAATACAGATTGCTTCGAGAGTGCATGATATGTAAATTACCCAAGGACATCAGGGTGAGAATCATCGACAATCGAGTCGAATTCGAAGCACACAAGACTTCGAATACATTGGAAGGGGCCATGAGAGAATTGACTAAAGGTCACGTCGAGTGTTCAAACAGGGAATGTCTGTTTTATGAGAATGCCGATGACGTTCCCGATCCCAGACAGTTGAAGTTGGAGAATAAGAATCTCATGATCTTCAATGATCTGCTGTTGGAGAGACAGAATCGAATGCGAATCGTATTACGTTCGAGGATGTCACAGCAACGTGGATTGTTTCTATCTGTCTCAGAATTATTTTCGACTGCCCAGACAGACGATAATGGAGAATGCTAATTTTCTGTGTCTCCTTTGTCAGGATCTCAAGAATCTCAATCACATCTATGGAGATCACCTGGCCAATGACATGAGCAGGGAGGAATTCAGGAGATTCTGTAAAAAGGTGTGGGACAAAGGACATCACAAGTTCGTGGTGATCGATTTGACTAGCGAATTTAACAACCGAAAATATTGAAGCGGATTCGACGATTTTTTTTATATTTCCAATAATAATAGAGAAAAAAATTAAAAAAATTTTTTTTAAAAATATATCGATAAAATGTAAAAAATATATAATTAAGAAATATTAAAAATAAAAAAAAATATGTCAGAACATCTATTAGAACAGATAGTCGAAAATACGGCTGCGAAACAGTCCTTTCAAATTACAGTGAGTCACGACACGACTCAATTCACGACTAAATTCGAACCTTCCATCGAATTGAAGAAGGAAAAGAGATACAAGATGGCATTGGTTAATCTCAAGACTTACTATTCGTTTCCCAATGTCACCAAAAAGAATAACGCATTCAAGTATTCCAACGGAGTGGATTGGTTCAAGATTCGAATTCCCAAAGGGAGTTATGACATAGACGATCGGAACCATCACATCCAGATGAGACTGAAGACCGATGGTCATGGAAGCAAGATGATAAGACTCGCTCCCAATACGAGTACTCTACAGACAATATTGGACTTGCCAGATAATTTTCGAGAGGATTTTAGTGTGGAAGATTCGATTGGCAAGATGTTGGGATTCGATCAAAAGATGTATCAAGGTCATGCTGCATCTGAAGATATGGTTGACATTCTCGTGGTCAATAGCATTTTAATGATCGCAAAAAGTTACGTCGATGGTAGCACTCAGCCTATGATCTACTCATTCTTTCCAGACATTTCGCTGGGTTACAAGATCGTGGAGCGACCTTGAAATCTTGTCTATCTACTCGTGATCCTGGACACGTTGTATAGCATCGAAACCACGTTGACAGATCAGAATGGCGATCTGTTAGATCTTCGTGGAGAAAGAGTGACTATACGATTTCACATCAGAGAGATATGAAATAATAATGAATATAATTTGAAAAAAAAATAAAGAAAATAAAAAAAGATTTTTTTGTTTTTTTCATTTTTTTATATACTCGTGATCCTGGACACGTTGTATAGCATCGAAACCACGTTGACAGATCAGAATGGCGATCTGTTAGATCTTCGTGGAGAAAGAGTGACTATACGATTTCACATCAGAGAGATATGAAATAATAATGAATATAATTTGAAAAAAAAATAAAGAAAATAAAAAAAGATTTTTTTGTTTTTTTCATTTTTTTATATATTTATATAAGAAATAAAATTAAAAAAACCCAAAAACTTATAATATTCATAATAATAAAGAAAACTTATAATATTTATAATTTAAAAAAGAAATATATATAATCAAATCTCCCAAATAAAAATATGACTCGAAACGTCATTAAAAACGTGAACATATCCAAAGGACAGAAAGCTAAACTTCACAGAGCATTGAGTCATCGAGGTGAAGCTGTTAGATTTAAATTCAATTACGAAGATCTGGTGAGTGGCGGTAGCGGTCAGATCACCTGGACTAAAACTCAAATCAAAAGGATGGAGAAAGCGATTCATAATCGAACGGGAATGATGGTGAGACTGAGTCCCGCTCAATTGAGATACAATCTAAGAATTAAAGGCAGTTTCTTACCACTATTGGCGGGACTCGCCGCCAAAGCATTACCCATTCTAGCAAAGACGGTGTTGGCAGCTCTGGGCGTGGGAGCTCTCTCAGGACTCACTAGTTCGGGAATCGACAAATTAATGGGTAGTGGATTGTTTTTGAAGAGAGGGGAAACGGACTGTTTTTGAAGAAGGGAGGAGCCATGTGTTGCATAGATGTCGAAGGTAAAGGATTGTATCTAGGACCTGCAAGAAAAGGCAGTGGCGGTGATGCTTTTCATGGAGACGGTCTCTATCTGAAGACCAGAGAGAATGTGGAACCGATCAGTGAAGGTTTGTTGTTCATTCAGAATTCACCGTTTAAGAATATACCCATTTTGGGTATGTTATCATAAAAAAAAAAATAACAATAAAAAAATAACAGTAATAAAAAATAACAATTAAAATATAAATGAAGTGACAGAAGAGAAAAAAACCCATCTTTTAAAAGATGTGTTAACAAAACTTTTTTTTACGAAAAGCTTTTTCTAAACATTTATATGAGTATGCATTAGAAAGAATTCAATTGGAACAAATCATATACAACGCACGTTTAAATGGGTATGTAACTTTGTTTTTGTTAATATTGTTATTAATCACTGGAAAGTACGGAAAATTCTTTACATGTTTTTTGCGCGAAAAACGTAGTTAACATATTCGATCGTGGTTGTGATGAAAATATTGAAAAATCCATTCGCCAATGTGTCAAATTTATTCACAGATTACACTCGTTAAATAGATCGTAGATCGAATTTGCCGAAAGGTTAAAAATCATTATCGATCATTTTCTTATCATTCAACGTCTTATCATTTTCTTATCGTCGAAACGAGGACGACGATGGCAAGGAAAAAATTATGGTTTTATCGAAATACGAAAAGCACAGAATCCTTCTTTTGAAAAACTGGTAATCTCTCACCTATCATAATAGACAAAAAGTATTCGTTCATTCAGTTGATGAAGAGATGAATAATAAATGTGTTGTTATTGAAAAAAAAAAAACGTATTATATAAAAAGAAAAAAAATGAAAAAAATAATATGAAAACAAATAATAGAAAAAAAAATAATAAGAATAGAAATTTTTTTTTGTATATATATAATTATGAGTAAAACGAACGATTCCATGGAATCGAGAGCTTGGTTTCTTCGAAGGGTGCTGTGTAGAGCTTACGTGATCTGCGTGAACGAAGAACTTCCTCACATCTTGAACAAAAGATGCCTCTGCTGTCAAGAGGAGAGAGAATTTAATCACATTAATCATTTGTGTCTCACAATAGAATGGGAAGACATCGTCACCACGTATTTCATACCTGGAATGCGTACGACGCAACAACATGATCAAAGGTTGTAGGCAATTTGTGTATTGCGTTGCCCGAGATCCCGAACCTACAAAATCAGAAGAGTTGAAGTTAGTGCATCGATGTCTCACCACCGAAGACAGGGGACGCATTTTGGAATATTTGATGGAAAAGGGGAGACCACCACCACTAAAAAAATGTTCCGATGGGAATCGCGTTTTTATGGATTCCTTGTTGAAGCGACGAAACCACTAAAAAAATTGTTTTTTGTTAAATAATAAGGGGGTGAAAATAATAAAAATACATAAAAAATAATAATAGATATAAATAAATAAATAAAATAAAATGAAAATGGAACTTAGAAGTAAAACCATCTATCCATCATTAGAGAAGTCGAGCGTCGAGCCCACAGCACCTCTTCTATCTCCAGAAAGTAGTGACGGTGTGGGGCAGAGGTATCAAATCGAACAAATCAATGGAATTCAATTATATCTGATGCGAGAGAGATATTCTCGTCGTTCACCCAATAAGAAATATTCGAGATGAGAGAAATTTGTGAATGATGTGGATTTGACACTCATCACAACCTCTATGGGTTTGAACACTGCCAGAATCAGTCTATTGTCAGCTGCCGTTATTGCTCTTCCATTCGTGTTGGCCATAGAAGGATTGGCTTTGACTGCCGAATTCGTCAGTACGATTGGAAATTTAATCGCTAATAAATTATCTGTGGAGGTCAAGAAGCATGAAAACATCAGCGTTTTGGCCGATGCAAAGATGTTGAAAGATGGTAGGATTTCAGACGGTGAACACGTTGACATATTGAATGAAACACAAAAATACAAAGTCATGAAAGCGAAGATAAGAGTCAAGAGTCATCAGATCATCAAGGAACAATTGAAGGATTCTCTCATGGAAAAAGGTAGGGAAGAAGAGAGACAATCATTTTGTAAACTATTGGGTCCCAAAAAGATTCCAAAAGCAATCGATTGAAAAAAATGTATATATATTTATATAAAGGAAAAAAAAATTATATATATCAATTAAAAAAAAAGATGAAAAAAAAAAGATTAAATATATATGAAAAACAAAAAAAAACCCAAAAAACAAATGTATTGGGTCAAATGCAAGAGAGTTACCGATACGGTTAACGTTAAAAAAGTACTGATGAAAAATAAAAGTGCCATGCTTCGTGGAACGTTTAAAGTGTGCGGTTCGACCAAGATCCAATTTATCAAATGTGGTGGCGGTCTGATTAATAAATTGATTAATAATCTACCCGTCGAAATGAGTCTGCAAGGATATCAATTCACGGGACCCGGCACAAAATTAAATAAGAGATTGAATCGAGATCTGACACCTAAATCTTGGAGCAAACCCATCAATAGGGTGGATTCGGCCGCTTACGCACATGATCTGTGCTACGCTAAGCATCCCGATATCGAGACTCATAATTGAATCTGCACAAAAAAAACATGTTGACGACGTTGAAAAATATACCGGATCCCACTAGGAGAGAGAGACTCGAACGTTCATTCGTCGGTAAAGTGATCGCTACCAAACGTCGACCCCGAATGGGGTCATAAAAAATGTCCAGAACATATTATTAACGAATGCATTGGCGAACGAACTACACAAGCCCATCACATGTAAATTTCGAAGGAGAAGGTTGTTCGTGAAGGGTCTGGGTCAGATCTGGTTGGCCGACCTGGTCGATATGAAATCACATTCCAAATGGAACAAGGGCATTAAATACATACTGACGGTCATCAACGTGTTTTTTGAAATACGGATGGATGAGACCCCTGAAGAATAAATCGGGAACTTGCGTGGCCGAGGCTCTGAAGAGCATATTTGCATTGTCTTCTTGAAAACCGGATAAATTCCGGGTGGATAAGAGGAAGGAATTTTACAACAGTCATGTTCGTCCATTGGTAGACCTCCATTCCATCGAAAATGAAGGGAAAGCTAATGTGATCGAACGTTGGAATAGAACCATGAAGGAAAAAATGTACAAGTATTTCAAAGCCAATAAGACCAAGAAATATATCGACGTTCTAGATGAACTGGTCGAAGAATACAACAACACGTGACACAGATCGATCAAGATGATGCCCGTGAAAGCTAGCGATCCTCGAAACGAAAAACTCGTCTTCGCAAATCTCTATCCCGAAAGGTCCAAGACCAAGAAGGAGTCCAAACCACCGAAATTTGGAGTTGGCGATCGAGTGAGAATCACTTCTTATAAGTCTCTCTTCGTGAAAGGTTACACTCCTCGATGGACTGAGGAAATCTTTAAGATCGTTAGAATATTTTACATGGATCCGGTGACTTACAAAATAGAAGCGTTAGAGGATGATGAAGATGACAGCAGAGAAATCATTAGAACATTTTACGAACACGAATTGTAGAAGACGGCGTTTTGAAAAACCAACTCTTCACTTTTATTTTTTTTGTTTACACATATATAGTAAGGAAAAAAAATAAATCAATTAAAATAATAATTAAAAAAAACAATTTATAATAAAAAAAAGCAAATGAATTAACACAAAAAAACAAAAAAACATGACGAATATATTAAATGTAATCGAAGGAATATTGAGAGATGAAAGCATTCAAGAATACGAAGTTCATGAGTACGAACCCATGACTGAAACCAGTCTGAACAATGCCGGTGAAATAAGAATCAACGTCAAGACTCAAGATCTGTTCATTCATCCCATCAAAGGTTACATAGTGGTACAGGGACGTCTCACCAAGGAAGACGGAAGCGATTATGCCGACGATGACGTAATCACTCTAGCCAATAATGGCTTGATGCATCTGTCCAGTAATATAAAATACATGCTCTCGGGACAAGATATAGAATCCGTGTTTCATCTCGGACAAGCCACCACGATGTACAGACTCTTGACGTATCCGGACGATTTTTCGAAATCTAAAGGACTCAATCAATTGTGGGTGAAAGACACCGTCGCCGACATGAGTGCAGCCAATATCGGTGCCGCCCTGAGATTCAACTACTTCGTCAAGACATCGAGTCACAAAGGAACGTTTTCATTCAGGATACCTCTGAAACACATATTCGGATTCGCGGAAGATTACAAAAAGATTCTCAATGGATTCAAACACAATCTGACATTGATTCGAAAAGGAAACGACAAAGCCACCATGAGACCCGACGCGACCGATGTGAGTAAGATACATCTGAACAAGATATCTTGGTTTGTTCTGCATGTGTTGCCTTCAATCGCAGAGAAAAGAGATCTCTACAATATCATAGAATCGAAGCATAAACTACCAGTGGGATTTAGAATGAGACAGTGTGACAAAGTTAGTATTCCACCATCATTTCGATTGGAGATTGACCATGAAATCTGCTTCGGAAATACCACGTTTCATCGTAGTGGCATTTCAAACCGATAGGGATGGGTGTCAAGAAAAAAATCCTTCTCTGTTTGATCATTGTCACTTGAGAAACATACAGGTATTTCTAAACGCTGCGAGATATCCGGCCATTGATTACAATGCCTCTTTCAATAAGAATGATTTCTGCAGACTATATGGCGACGCTGCCGATTTCTGAAAGAAATATCGACTGGACGAATTGATGGGTAATCCTAACATCACCCCCACCGAATACAAATCGGTGTATCCCCTGTTCGTATTCGACATCAGTAAACAGAGCGAGTGACTCAAGAGTAGCGTCTTAGACATTCAGATCAAGATGCAATTCGATAGGAACATCCCAAAGAGAACCGAGGCTTTTGCCCTAGTACTGTCAGATAGAGAATTAGAATTCGAATCGGACGGACAAAAAATGTCCGTCGTTCGATGAAAAAATAATAATAATTAAAAAATAAAAAAAATATATAAATAATAATAAAAAAAACCCTAAAAATTGAATTATCAAGACAGAGAATGTTTGAGATGAAATCGAAAGCATTTGGTGGATAACATAGATGAGAGCAATTTATTAAATATATTAGATCGGTTGGAAATGACAACACCCGTAATATTGACTTCGGAAATGGTAGAACGAATTAAAAAACAGGGAACAACCATGAAAGATTGCGTGAGACATCTACTAAATATGTTAACATACAGAGGAGAAACAGCTTTTGAAGAATTTATTCTTGCTATGTTCGATTTCGGTTTAGACATGGGCGAGTGTTTTAAGAATGTTAAACCACAACAAATAACAATATATTCAAGTTCGGAATGTCATTCCAAAACAAAATAAAAAGTAATAAATAAAAAAAATAAAAAAATAGGATTTTGAGAAATTGAATATTCAATCTCTTAAAAAATCCAATTATATTTTTTTAGAGTTGTCTCCCCTACATTACGAAAACAGTGATTATTTCAGTTTTTTTTTGTACTCACTGTGTGATCAGAGGATCGAGATTAATCAACAGAGAGACCACCAAAGTGGCGGCTTCGGGATTATTGGTTTTCGTCTTGAAATTGATCCTACCCCCCATCTGCACCTTGAGAGGTGTACTGAAGACGCTAGTGTTCGAGTGCCGATCCTTCATCTTTTCGACTCTGCACCTCTTATTGGATTCCACACCGTTCACCACGAGATTGACGACCACTCATTCGAATAATCTCACCTCCCACCACCATGAGATATCCTATCAGACCATGCAGCGGCCCGTTACCTCCATTTCCGAAGGACCATTCAGCTTTTTCCACATCTAACGCACCACTCTCCTCAGCCCAGATGGTGATCAATTGTCTGGCGTATTTTATCTTTTCCATGACGGAGATCAGAGTGCAGGCATCCGACATGTGCACTGGATCTAGTAGATTCGTGAGAGTGTGTCCTCCCATGTCCAGTTTACCTTCCATGATATCACCCTTTATCCTAACTGTATTTGCGTCCAAGTACTGTCTGCTGACTCTGCTGGAAGCGAATTCCAGTTCATCATCAAGACTGAATAGATTGTGATCAGCCATGTCGATGCCGGTCTCCATGGTTCCTCCGGATTTTTTGTTCAGATACAATTCGTCGACTTGAGATTTCAGATAGGATTGAGAATTCTGTAGGACAGAATTCACGTAGCCTTTGTTGACCACTGTGGAGTCTTTGTCTGCATCGTTGATCTGGGACAGATTCCATATCTTGTTGAATCCCGCATCCAGGTCCGATTTCGTTTCTAACTCGTCGACGTTATTCTTTCTCAGTTCCAAGTCTATGTATTGTTATATTATTTATTGGTGTTTAAGGTCACATACTTATGCACAATGGCTAATCGTGACCGTGACAGTTTTACGGGTGGAGGAAGCCGGAGTACCCGGAGAGAACCACCGAGCAACGACGAGCAGCTGTCAGCTCTCCAACATCGTAACTCTGAACTCTGCACCGCAGCACAGGCAGGGTTAGATTGGTTGAAGACATGCGCACCATCGACGTGCAGTACGCCTCAGTACACAGCGTCATCGTGCCCCCATGTAGGCAATCGGGGTGAAGTGTCTTGCCCAAGGACACAGCGCGGTTGCCGCAGGTGCGATTCGAACCGAGGACCTCTCGGCTTGCAGCATGTATTGTTTGGTTGCCCCATCATTAGCATTCGTCAGAACGGGCCCATTGGTTATTTTGTTAGAATTTGCGTTCAATTCGGACTGCATCACTTTAAGAATGTAGCGATCTCTCAGATGTTTACTGAATCTTCCGTGAGCATCATCCACATATCTTTTAGGAGCGACATCGGTCGAATCTCTAGGATCCGCTACATTCACCACTCATTTAGATTTCAAGTCGAGATTGTCCGTCGTGTCTTTATTCACGCAATTATCTCTCATCATCTGCCGGAATTTTCATCTTCTGTATCGACATGTTTTTTAGTCGCGGCATCTAACAGATTGATCGGTTCGGGAAGATTGTAGATTTTCTTATTGTTTAAGTTTAAAGGTTCTTCTCGAGGTTCGTATCTCCGGACGTATCGTTCGTCAAAGTTGGCAATGTCACTACCACCAACAACTTCAACCATTCTTCTTTTCTTTCTAGAGGGACCTTCATTATCGTAAGCACGACCAAATTTATTGACTGTCATGTTTGTTTTGTTTTGTTTTGTTATTATTATTTAATTTTTTTGTTTCTATTTTAATTATAACATTATTTTATTTTATTTTTTTTATATTCTTTATTTATATATCTATCTATATCAGTTTTTTTTTCTTTCTCGTCCTTTAATGTAAATCGTTGAGAATATCCTGAAAGTGATCTCCTTCCAACCATCTCTTGAGAATATAGAGACACAGGTGACCGCAAAACACTCAATTCGGCACTAGCACTCGTTCGGTATTGCAAATAACTGGCGGTGAATAGTTCCTTATTTCTATCGGTGGTGAGATTCCGTAGCTATCGAAATAATAATTTTTATTCAGATTCGAAAACCACGTGACCCAATGCATACCCTCACCTCCGATATCATCCAGATTTAAAATTCCCCATTCCGAATTTTTTTCTCGGTAAAGCATCTCTAAAAAACACACCTCTAAAATTTTTATTTTTAAATCTTTTGCCGCTTTCAACAGATCAATGATGGATAGGGGTTCGTTGGGTAAGACGACACCTTCTGCAGATATGTGTTTTATTTTCTTCCTATTCATAAATGTTTTTTTTTGTTATTTATTATTTTTTTTTTATTCTTTTTTTAATTTATAAACTCGCGAGTTTTTTTTTAAACTTACAACATTTCGATGTTCTCAGTAATACTGCATTCATCATCCTCTCGATTTTGTTGTTGAAATGTCGCGGAATAATGTCCGAGTGAGAGAGTGTGTATTTTATCCTCACATATAATTCTCTTATCGTTGTCAGCCGTCAATGCAATCTTATTGATTTTTTTTAGTGTACATCTCATGCTTTTCGCTTTGAATTACAGTCATCTTTTAATACACCGTCAAACCTTCGAAAAGACACTCTATATACTCGTCGAAAGCGATGTTTTTATTCATCATACACGCTTGAACGCCTTTACATCTCTTGATCTCTTCACCGTCGAGGAGATAAGCGTACAATTTAGGTATCAAACCCACGAATTCGGTGATCTGTCTTTTACCGCTCTTGGCTTTGAATTTACCCAGCACCTTTTTATTGACACCCTTTGGAATCTTAGATGGGTGATCGTCAGGATAATTACTCATGTCGAACCATTTGTTCACATCTGGTGCTATGTCCTCATAGACGTCTCTGGTCTCTATCTCGTAAGCCAGACTGTCCGTGTCGGTGAACAATAGTTTGGCTTTCGAACCGAATTTGGATTTGACATAATTGTAGTGAAACTCGCACATCAACTGCTTGCTGACGTCTAAGATGATCACTCTGAGATAACAGGGTTTCTCGAACTTCAGATGCGTCTCTTTCATGTGCACGGCCACTAGAGTTTCGTTGAATATGATTCTATGTTGATGACTGGGTTTTGAGATTAATTTTCTAGACCTCTATTCGGACGTGACAAGTTGAACGTTGGTTCTATTCCTAATGTTTTCCATAGATTTCCCGTACACGCAATTGTTCATGAGTTTGAAAAAATCTTTTTTGAAGTCGCTCTAGGCCTGCATTCTTAAATTCGTGTTGAGATAGATGTATTTTTTCATCCAAGGCTCCTCGTCGAATCGAATGATTCGATGCACGTCGATCAATCTCATTCCATGGTCGATGTAATGTTTCAGATTTTTGCAACAGACCACGTACTTGTGTTTGTGAATTAAATCAGGAACGAGTTTTTCGACACTGTTCACTTTCATTCGTTCAGGAACCAGTGGATAATCGCTGTGTGAATCATGTAACGTTTCTGGATAATCCCAATCGACCTCTAAAATACAAGGATAGTGTCTCCAATTTTGTTTTTCTTCTGACGTTTCGACCCATTTGAAATTTTTGATCGGTAAAGGATGACTCATGTCCGAACCGTACAAATTATTAGCATCCCAATACTGTATGTATTTACTCATTTTTTCTGAACCAAAATCTTTTCCCATGTGAGCATTATTAGCTTTAGCATATGTGGTGGAAATCATAGAGATGCCACCCATCACAGCCTTTTCAAATATGAGCAACATGTTGACGTCCGTTAATAATTCCAATCGAACCTTGGTCGTCTTCAAGAGAGCATCCCAGGCAAGTGAGGGTCCTGTTAAATACCAAGCCTGATCTAGTTCGTAATGTCGACGACACACTGATCAAAAATTTTCGAACACATCGGCCAAGAGAAGCACGTCATTTTTCAAATAGAGGTCATGATATTCTCTCATGGATTTCATGTCGAATAATCTCCATACTTTTCGCGCGTGTTCGTAGTCGGAAATGTGAGACTGGTATAATTTGAAATAAAAATCTTCTTTAGAAGGTAGAGCGACTTTCTCGAATTTCTCGAGATCACTCGTGTAATCGAAAGGGTAGACGCCTTTCCTCGACATGATATCCACCAATTGTAGTCGATTGTTAAAATGTTTACTCGTGATTTTAAATTTCTCCCTACTCAAACTGTTGACTAATTTTTCCAGACTGGCCGACATGAGTTTATAACTGTCGATGAAACATATTTCTTTATGGATTGGATTCGTTATTTCCTCACTCGATCCATCCTTCTTTTTATTCTCCTTCTTCATTTTATCGACGACATTCCATTTAGTGAAGGTAATGTATTTTTTTGTCGTTTTTCGCGATGCAGCTCAACTCCCCCTCGCTGATCGCCATGTTTTTCACGAACAGGTGACTGTTGTAGCCCGAGAGATCTTGAAATATCACCAGATAAAATTCAGCCTCTCGAAATCTTAAATTACATATGTTGTGAGCAGCGCCACTAAACAGATGGGTGAAGTGATCGTGATCTCTAACTTTTTTTTTAATTATTTTCACAACTATTATCGAATGGTTGTCTACAGATGTGACATTCGGTGGTTTCATCGTATTCTCGCTCTTGCTCTGGCGTGATGATCATGTCTTCGGATTTTTTTTTTTAAATTTGTCATTTAATTCTTGAATTTTCGATTCTAACACTTCTACAGATTTTTGAGCCACGTCGTCATCATCTGAACATTTACTGTAGATGAATGGACCTGACGATTGAGAATCGTCGAAAGAACATTCCACGTAATAACAATAGCCCGAAGGTATGTGCTTCTGATATTTTTCGTCGTAACTCCTACGCTCGTCGGGCTGGCAAGAATTTCTTTCATGGTGAAACATTCAAAATCAGCATAGACGACGTATTGTGGCTCCAATCTTCTTTTGTAGTTGTAAAAGTTCACGTAAGTGTCAGGTTTCGGCATTTCGATGGTGGCGCTTCAGTTTTTGTTGCAATATTCCTGATGACGCGTCAACGATTTTTGACGATGGTACGAATTCATGCAGTTGAGACAAATAAATCTCTCGCCCTCATGTTTAGAAGTCTGCTTCGACAACAATCTACTCATTTCTTTAATCCAGCAATAATGTTGATTGTCACCCTCGGAAATTAATAGCAAATTAACAATCTTTTCTCTATCTTTGTGCGAAGTCAGTCTGAGAGGATAGACTATTCTGTTTTTATTGTCTCCGTCGTATCCCAAGACGTTCACGGCTACGGCGAGATTTAGCTTTTCGAAACACTTGGTGTCTTCCAATCGCGTTGGGAAAGGCACTCCCATCCAATCGAGATTTTTACAAGTCTCCGCGTACTTGGAAACTCTATCGCTGTTCCTTTCTATGGGATATAAGGCCGATGTGATCGCCCATTTGAAACACTCGCTATCATCTTTATTTTTCACATTAACCAAAGGTTTTTTATTATATAAGAAACGAGGCAATTCTATATAGGAAGATGTTCTCAAAGGATCATGTCTGTCCACGTGAATCTCGAGATTCAATATCTTCTCCAACGCCCAACCACTTCCATTCTTATGATAAATAGCCATAGATTCCAACATCTTGTCTTTCATCGCTCCATAAACATCGGATAATTCGTCGTCTCTCAGCACAGTCTCCATTTTAGATTGAAAATAGGCATCTTGCACCACGCTCTCACCCGTTTTCGCGTCGACCTTTTTCATCAGACAATGCAAGATCATTTTTATTTTTAGACCCCTATCTAGATGTTTTCAAAATACATCAAACTCTCCACCCTTCGCACGTTCCATGAACGATTCAGGTCGAGATTTCCGAGACCTGGAATCGCGTCAAAAGTTTTAAAATATCCTTTCATGGCGACGTCTCGTTGTATCGGACTCAATGATTTCTCTAACGCTCTGATTATGATTCCCTCTATCGCACTGCATCCCTTTTTTCCTTCAGCACTCTCATGACTGCATCCATTGCTTTTTGTAATGAATCGTCATCCCAAACCGCATCCGTTTAAATTTTTTTTTCCATTCTCTTTCGAAACCTGTCGACTTACTGTTCATTTAACAGTCTTCTGCTTGTTCACAGTCGTTTGTTGAGTTTGTTTCATCTTCTCATTTCTTGCCATGATTCGAGTTTTTGCCTCCGTCGTAGAGCTTTCGTCCACCCCCTTCCCCCTAGAGTAAATGATTTCATTTGTTTAACACCTTTCAAATTCGGTGACTGACGAATTTTGGCTTGTAAATTAACCAGTGTTTGGTCATAAGTCTCAGCACGCACAAGGTGAATCAATTTTCCTTTGGTTCTACAACCACTGTGATTTTTAATTCCTAGATTTCTACAGTACTGTTTCAACTGGGATACAGTAGAGAAATATAACTTTTCCACATTAGAAGTTTTTGTTTTTGGCATTTTTTTATGTTAAAACTTCTTATTTTAATATACATTATTTAGGGGTGTTTTTTGTTTTGTAAAAAAAATGGATTTGTGAATTTTTTAAATTCTTATTTTAATATATATATATATATATATTTTTTAGCACAAAACACTAATTTTTGTCCGGAGAGATTCAATTTTTTTTTCTTAAACACAAAACATCAATTTGTTTTCAAGTGTAATTCATTTTTTTTAACGCAAATACAAATAATTGTGTACTGTAGAAAAAACCAGGTCGCTTTTTCTCACGGTAATAGAGATTGTGACAAATTCATTCAACTTTTATCCACTCAAGTTCAGTGATGAATAACGTTTAACACTTGATAATATTTTGACAACACCCAGTTTATTCATTATGCAAACAGTTCCAAGTTTGTGAAAAGCATTCACACTCCATTAATAATTTCAATCCAGTGATACGCTACTACTAATGTAGTAGTGGGAAAAATTGAATGAGGATGGATGTTTTTTTTCTTCCGAGTGAATTCATAAATATTAATCATAAAAGTATTTTTTTGTGCTTTCCTCAAGAAAAAATGGAATGAGGATGGATGTTTTTTCCAAATGAATTCATAATGTCAAATCTGCAAGAAGGATATTAACCGTAAAAGTATTTTTTTTGTGCTTTCCTTGAGGAAAAATTGAATGAGGATGGATGTTGTTTTTTTTTCGAGTGAATTCATAATGTCAAATCTGTAAGAAGGATATTAACCCTAAAAGTATTTTTTTTTTGGTGTTTTGGAAAATGAATTGAAAACTCAGATTTACCTTTGAAAAAGTATGTGATTCTGAAAGATTTAAACCGTGTTTCTGGATTAGTTTGTTCGATACATTTGGATAAATATTATGCCCATATATCCAAGATAAACTCTCGGGGCTAACGCTATCAATCTTATCCGCTAAAATCAGAGGACAAATCATCATGATATCTGTAGATTAGATCCAAAGGCGTTTTGCTTAGTTTTAACGGTAAAACACCTTTTCCATAATTCTGTGTTAACCCACTACTTTCCACGTCTGTTAATTCAATAGGATCGTGGGATTTTAACCTGTAAATTCTGGTGCTAAACTTGGAATAGCGTTCGACTCTTTTCAATTTTAATGCAGAATTTTTAGGTGTGGAGGAGTTCATGTCTGATAAATTGTTCAGTTTTGTTTGAAAATTTATTTTTTTTATAAAAAATATTAAATTTTATGGGTTTTTTTTAAATGATAATTATTATTAATTATAAAAAATATTTTTTAATTTTTTTTTGTTTCTTCTTATATATATATATATATATATATATATAAGAAGAAACAAAAAAAAATTAAAAAATATTATATATATATATGATAAAATAATAAAATAACAACTTTTTTTTTTTTAATGACAAAAAAACAAGGACGTAATGGTCGCGCCTACAATTTTTATTTTCAATTTGTGTTCAGTACACATTTTTGGGTTTTTTTTCATCACTTGTCTCGTAACTCGTAATAATAATAATAATATATTACATATATTTTGTTGTGTTGTTTGTTTGTTTTTTTTTTTCAACCGGACCCGCGCACGCATTCCATCTTGAACGGTCTTGAGTTTTTTACCAGACCGATCTACGAATTCACCCTCGATCGAACCGTTCATCTTTTTACTATGGGAATCGACATTAGCTCGCATATCAGATCAAGTTTTTTTTCTGGTCCAATTCTTAAATTCACCTTGATCGAACCGTTCGTCTTTTACCATGAGAATCGACGTTCGATCGCGTATTTTTTCCAGACCAAAATTTAAAAAAACACTGTTTTTTCGGAATTTTTCCCAACGTAAATCTCAGTGCTAATATTTTCACCGGTCACGATCATGCAAAATCCCATTCGAAAAAAATCGCACCGATCACCGAGTCTGTGATAGGCTGTGAAAAAGTTATTTTTTCGTGAAAGACTCGGTGTTCAAATTTATGAAAAGTAAATTTGTCAAACTAGGAATTTTTTAGACATTTTCGGCAAATTCTGTCGAAAGTGAGCCAGAAATGCTGGAATTTAAACATTTTTCCGTGAAAAACCCAGGGTTTTCGGGGCAAAAATGAATTATTTTTGGGAAAACCCAAACATTTTCCAAGAAAATCAATTTTTTTACCAGAAAACTTTGGGTTTTTTCAAAAATAACTCAAATTTTCTGGCTCACTTAAATTTCTGGCTCACACTATTGAAGTCAGCCAAAACCCGCATTTATCCTCTACTGGTAAAGTATTTGTCTTTTGCTATTATTTATTACACCAAATCATTTTGCACAATTTGAAATAGGTCACTTTCCATATCATCCCTGAACCACTTGATCCTGCTCTAAAGACATTATAAGGATGATGAAATGCTAGCCATTCACTTGATGCCATGATTTTTTTTGCAACCCTCAGACCCTGTTGCCTTCAATCTCTCACAATAATGTATATGGTCCAATAGACATTACACAAAAAACTACATCATGATTTTTTACAAAATACGAAAACACTTCCAAATAAGTTACATATGCTCCACCCCAGAGCTTGTTCACACCTGTAGGTAAGTATTCTTTTATGGATGCTTGTAACTCAAATAACGTCTCTGGAGAACTTATTTTCTAATCTATTTGTGGAACACATTGACTATACAAATAATCGATGATTTGTTCATCATAAATTATATTGTCCCATAAACTCTTGTCCAAATATTTTGTAAACTACGTTTATACAAAAACATTCATGAATTGTAAGGCATTACAGAATTCAACATATATTTCTTACAGTTTTAGCTATTAATATATAACCAGGAGTAATGATTTGAAATGCACATAATAATGCATTATGTATGATCTTGTTGTTTAAAAGACGTCTTGTTTCTTTTGTGGTTGAATCAGCTAATTTCTATTCCAATTTTCTTCAACTTGATGCAATGCACCTTGTAAAACTTGACCGTCAGGATAATCACTTTCTAGACCTATTTTGTCCAACCTATTTTACTAATTTATTTGCAATTGTATTTTACTTTGCACAATCATAGGACTGAATTATTAATTTACATCACCTAATATCCTGAATGCAGGTACAGAAAGAGAATCGGGAAATTCATTCAGTGTTTTTTTCATATTTTTTCTTAGTTAAAAAAATTATTCTAACGTGAATCCATTATCCATCACTGATAATATTTTATCAGAAGGTGTTTACATACATGTTGGTGGTTTGTAAAATTGTCGCTTCCGAATACTTTTAAGAAAGGACAATGGGGTGGGAACTTAACATGTTCTTGTAAAGGAATATCTTCAGATTCCCAAATTGTAAAATCTAGTCCACATACAAAACAGTTTACGTAACCATCACCCACACAGAAAAAACAACTTTAGCTACTTCTTCTCTCTTGGATTTGTAAAATAGGGTTTGTAGTTATTTTAAAACTTGAACGTCTATTACGGTCTGATAAGTATAACGTATGTGTTGGATCAAATGATAGAGACATCCTGTCTGATCAATGTTCAAAGTAGAAATGACATTTCTGTTAAACAAAGTGGCTTTGTGTACCCATGGGATAGTGTGTCATATTTATTGGCAACATTATCAGTTACTGTGACAAATTGACGGTAACATGGGCTGTGGTTTGGCGCTCGGAGTTTATGCTCAACCGACACGCAGAGTGTCGATGTTGAACATAAACTCCGAGCCACAAACCTCAGACATTGTTGCTGCCAATTCATCACAATAATGTATATGTTCCAATAAGACATCATACACTGCCCCAAACCTACATCATGAAATGAGCAAGGCAACTTTAACGATAATAAGTTTAGTAAATATACATAAAGGGTCGGTACGTCACATTCATAAAGGGCCCCACGACGTCATTGGACGAATAATCATGAAATCAGATAAAGGTCGAGGCCACTCCAGATTTGTAATTTAAACAACACTTCATCCAGAACATTCTGCTGCACGGGTGAAAAAATCTAGAAAAAATTAAATGGTTTGCGAGTTACTCCATTGATGATACAACTGCGTAACGGAAACATCATTTCAAATATTTCGCGTGGTACGTCAAACGGGAACATATGCTACTGAAGCCATGAACATAGAAAAGGAATTACGAGAGGTCTTGTCCATTCAGAGTGCGATGATTTTAGTCTTATTGGAACATAACGTTTTGCATCAGTGGATCTGAATGTTTTGCATTGCATTATGTTTCACGTGTGACTTGTCTATCCCTGTTACGTTTAATTCTAAGTATGTATTCAATGTTCAAATTATAATTTTTTTCTGTGTTGTGCACAATCAATCACGGTTTCAAAATTAACTGTAGTGTGTTTTCCCCATCTTTAGTATATTTGTACCCAAACTATTTTGGACCTAACCCCACAAATTCAATGATTTGCTGCATCTGAATGTTCCTCTGTCCATTAACCTAGCTTCTGTTCAGAATTTGTGGATCCAAAGTATCGGTTTGTGCATGTGACAGTAACTGTCTGTGTCCTAAAATTTGTATACGTCAATCGTGCACAAGCAGTGTCAAATAAAACTACAATAATATCGGATGGACTGTGTAGGTGATAAACATCTGTAGTGTCAATGTAGTTGCCTAAAACAAAGTTATCATGGTTAAGAAGATTCCACATTTGTCACAAGAATGTCGTTGTTCTGTATTATTTCAAAATTTTCTGATGATTCCTTTATGTGCATGGTTTTAAGCTTTGTATTCTTTTGTGCATTCTTTCCCCATGGACAATTTAACATGTTTTTTGCAACCGCTCTTTTCCCTGTTAGTAGCATAGCATGTACCCGGAGGGCCCTTATTGGCCGGACCTACCCCCGGACCTAAGAAGTGACGTCATGTCACGTGACCCAGTGGCGCCATGTTGTGCTGCCATGGTAACCCGCGTGAGCGGCCATCTTGTGACGTCATCCCCATAGTGATACGTGGTGTGAGTGCACATGCACAGCGCATGTTGTTAGGGTGATACATGTTTCCACGTCGATTTTATATACTGGAGGCCGCCATCTTGGTTTCTATGGTAGGATGTGGTTGCTATTTGACCTAATGGCCTACAACAAGACAGGGGTATGTTCGGAGGGTATGTTCGATTGAACAGGAGTAATTTCCATATTCGTAGAATTACCCAAATAAACCCGACAATCCCTTACCGAAATTGACTTTATTTACTACGGATTCCCCATTTTATCGGCTTAACACGCAGTGCTATAGTACCAAGGGGCACATGGGGTGAGTTCGATTGAATAGGAGTATACTCCAGTAGAGTAGAAGAGCCTATCAGTTAGAACAGTTTTGCTTATTATTACTATATTTAGCTCTTCTGGAGTGTTCTTGATAGTTCTGACCCTATGCCGAGTACACTTGTCGTTTCATTTATCTAGATAATTTATATAGATTATAAATAATCAATCAGATTTCTTGATTTCCCATGATCTGTATGCAGAGTTATCTCCCTTCTGTATAACAAAAGCATTCCCAAACCCAATGAGCTATCGAGCAATAGCTCATTCGAGTGACTCGCACATACGACTCTTAGCCTCAATTCGGTATTTGAGGATACCTATGGCCTGATATTGTATTATTTGAGGATGTTTATGGCCTGGTTTTTATAGTATTTGAAGATACATATCGGGAATACCTTATGGAGAATCCCTTTTTATGTGTACCCATGCTATGTATGGTACACATAATGCCGGCATACGGGGTGGCCCTCCGTCGTTCGTCCATCCTTTGTCTGTCCGTCCGTCCGTCCGTCCGTCCGGCCGGCGTCCGTATCCATTTCTTTGGCATTCGATAACTTAAAAAATATTGCTTGGATTGTCAAATTACTTTATATTTGTGTTCAGGTTACTGATGTGCCAAGCTGTATAGTTTTTGGTGTAAATCTGATAATTTGATCCTGAGATATTAACTCTTTATCCTTCAAATTGAGAATTCTTCCAATCCCTTTGGCATGAGATAACTAAAAAAAATATCAATCCAATTGTCATGTTACTTTATATATATGTATTCAGGTTACTGATGTGCTGTGCTGTATAGTTTTTTATGTAAATCTAATAATTTTATCCGGAGATATTAACACTTTATCCATTAAATTAGGCACTCCTCCAATCCATTTCTATATGTACCCATACCATGTATGGTGTACATAATGTCGGCATCCGGGGTGGCCTTCCGTCATACAGCTTTCTACTAGTTGCGCGTATGGGTACACATCTGACGATTTAATCGGCCTATTTTTGTCATATGTGCTTATGTGAAAAGGCACAATGTGTCCTAGCACATAGGCACATACGGGTATTTGAGGATACATATGGCCTGATATTGTATTATTTGAGGATACCTATCGGGAATACCTTATGGAGAATCCCTTTTTTTGTCATATGTGCTTATGTGAAAAGGCACAATGTGACACATTGTGCATTAGCACAAAGACACAAGCTGGATTTGCCGATATGTGCTTATGTGAAAAGGCACAATGTGACACATTGTGCCCTAGCACATAGGCATACGGGTATTAGAGGATACCTATAACCCGGTATTGTATTGTTGGAGGAATCCAAATTTTACGGAAGTGGATAAGAATCTCTATTACGGAATGCCTTATATAGCCCGTTTATATGTATAGAGGGCAAATGAATCAATCTGATTGAACATTTTGAAGGCCTGAGCGAAGGTATAGCAGGGAAGTAGTGCTACAAGTCAATATTGATGGATGAGACATGGGGCAGAATAAGAGTAGCCAATAGTACTAGTACAAGACAGCTGTAGAAGGTAACGATAGGACAGATAGACCATAGACAAGTAGTTGCAGCTTTGGAAATAAGATGGAAGGCTACTGTATAGGAGTTGGACCATAGGTATCCTTAAATACCGAAATGAGACTAAGAGGGATAGTAAATTAAACCTCATTGAGGGCTTTCCACATAGCCCTCATGACCTCATACGACACAAAAGGGGTGTCGAAGGCCATATGTTTTCCAAAAAAGGGGTGCTGAAATTGGGATGCCTGGAGATATGGTTGTTAAATACTGAAATGAGGCTAAGAGGGATAGTAAATTATACCTCATTGAGGGCTTTTCTCATGGCCCTTATGCCCTCAAAAGAAATGAGGCTACGAGGGATAGTAAATGAGTCCTCATCGAGGGCTTTTCACATAGCCCTCATACGACAAAATGGGGTGCCGAAGGCCATATGTTTCCCAAAAAGGGTGCCGAAATTGGAGTGCCTGGGGACATGGCTGTTAAATACTGAAACGAGGCTAAGAGGGACAGTAAATTATACCTCACTGAGGGATTTTTTCATGACCCTCATGGCCTCAAAAGAAATGAGGCTATGAGGAATAGAAAATGATACCTCATTGAGGGCTTTTCACATAGCCCTCATGGCGTCATACAACTAAAAAGGGATTCTCCAAAAGGTATCCTCGATAGGTATCCTCCAACAATACAATACCAGGTTATAGGTTATAGGTTATATCCTCAAATACTCGTATGTGCCTATGTGCTAGGGCACAATGTGCACACATTGCATATCGGCACATCCAGCTTGTGCCTTTGTGCTAATGCACAATGTGTTCCCCTTGATACTATAGCACTTCGTGTTAAGCCGATAAAATGGGGAATCCGTAGTAAATAAAGTAAAATTCGGTATTTGGAGGGATTGTCGGGTTTATTTGGGCAACTTTACGAATCCGGAAATTACTCCTGTTCATCGTATGTGCTTATGTGCTAGGGCACAATGTGCATATATCGCATATCGGCACATCCAGCTTGTGCCTTTGTGCTAATGCACAATGTGTTCCCCTTGATACTATAGCACTGCGTGTTAAGCCGATAAAATGGGGAATCCGCAGTAAATAAAGTCAATTTCGGTATTTGGAGAGATTGTCGGGTTTATTTGGGCAACTCTACGAATCCAGAAATTACCCCTGTTCATCGAACATACCCTCCGAACATAGCCCTGTCTTGTTGTAGGCCATTTGGTCACATAGCAACCACGTGCTACCATAGAAACCAAGATGGCGGCCTCCAGTATACAAAATGGACGACGGAAACACGTATCACCCTAACAACACGCGCTGCGCATGCGCACTCACACCACGTATCACTATTGGGATGACGTCACAAGATGGCCGCTCGCGCGCACACAACATGGCGCCACTGGGTCACGTGACATGACGTCACTTCCAAGGTCCGCCAATAAGGCCCCTCCGCGTACATGCAATACTACTCCTGTTGTTTTTCAACATTTTACAAATACATATACTACTCAAAGTTTGCTAAGCACCAAATATTTGACACATCACTGTGAAATTTGCTTGTGCCATATCTGCGATATTTTTGGTGGATATGACTGAGGGATGTAATGAGATGGTCCCCAGTGTTTACATCAGCTCTCTTGACAGGCAGACCTTTCGTGACAGTCATGGAAAGCATGTACCCCTTGATTTTCATGATGTTTTCGTAGGGCATTCAATCTTCATTTCAAAACAAACTCCTGTGATTTAATGGTTGAATATGGCAAATGCAAATGTAAAACGACATTTGTCTGAAGCAGAAATGTGGCGGGCTGTTGGGATGGTGGAGCAAGGGGCTACTCATCGTCAGGTTGATGAAGCCCTTGGTGTGCACCATGTGGTGATCACCAAAGCCTGGGCAAGATTTCAGCAGTGTGGTACACCAGTAAGACGGCATGGTGGTGGCAGAGACAGGGCAACATCTGCAGATGAAGGCCGGTTTTTGATCACTCAGGCCCGTAGGAACCGCTTTGCTACAGCAACCCAGCTTCGCAATGACCTTTAGAATGCATCCGGGGTAAATGTTTCGACGCAGATGGGCAAGGTTGTACGAAGGTGGTCTCCGATCGAGAAGACCATGTATTCGCATTCCGCAATCCCAGAACCACCTCCAGGCTCGATATGAATGGGCCATGGACCACGTTGGATGGACCAGAGAAGATTGGCGACCTGTCCTTTTTACAGATGAGTCAAGGTACTGCCTAGACCACACAGATAGGCGTTCTAGTGTAAGGGGAAGACCAGGAGAGCGATTCCATGCAGCCAACATTGCTGAGCATGACCGCTATGGTGGAGGGTCAATCATGGTTTGGGGCGGCATCAGCAGGGATGAACGTACAGAGCTCTGTGTCCTTGAACGTGGTACATTGACTTCACAGCGGTATATTGATGAGAACCTGGATGTCCTCGTCAGATTGTATGCAGGTGCAGTGGGTGATAGATTCATTCTGATGGACGATAATGCCCGTCCTCATGTTGCCCATGCTGTCGGGGAGTACCGACAGAGGGAGAGGACTGACCGTATGGACTGCCCAGCAGTCCAATCGAACATGTCTGGAATGAGTTGCAGCTTGCAATTTCAGCCCGTCCAGTCCAGCCAAGAAGCGTCCAGGAGCTTGGTGCCATGCTGGTCCAAGAATGGAACAACATCCCACAAAGGACCACCAGGAACCTGATTGGGAGAATGAGAAGGCGTTGTCAAGCTATAATTAACAGTAATTGGTCTAATACTCAATACTGAACCCATACCAGTTCGCTCCGTCAACTTTTTGGCAAATTGAAAAATTTCCTCTTTTACCAATAATATCCATTTTCCATGGTTATCGTATTCAAAAGCTAAAAAATACTGTCAAACACAAATAAAATCTTAATTTCTGTACTTAAATCAATAAAAATATAATTAAATAAAAAAATATATACACTTTTCATTACAATATTTCAACTAAATCTTAAAACAGGTAGTTGGAGATACTTGTGCATAGCAAACTTTGAGTAGAATATTTTCCATCTGAGCACACTCTTTTTGAAATATGTCTTTGTCTTTCTTTTTTAACCCAATCTGGATACCCACCGGCTTCTTGTTAATTTTCAAATATTTCGCCAACAACGCCACATTTTTATCAATTTTTTTTGTTTCGGTTATTTTTGCGATGCTGAATAGCTTTATTGTTGGAAATAAACACCGGTGATCTAGTGGGTATACTCTGTCACCCTATACATTCCCATTTGAATAACAAACTCACCGATTTCTTGAACATCTCCGTTGAAGGTGGTGTTGGAGTCTCATTCATAAAGGGCTGGTAACTCACTTATCTACTTCTGATTTAATCCATGAATCATCAATTTAGTATCTATTCCACATATATACAGATCCTTACCCCATTCAATGTTTTGGGAACACTTAGTCTATCCTTGCCTATATTTTTTATTGTCAGATGTGCATACCCAACAACTCCATCCTTTTCCAGTACTTATCTTGGGAACCTTTCGGATAGAATGCCACACACATTTTCCCTGATTTGTTCATCTTCATGTCTTGAAAAACATCCTCCATCAACTAGTTTCTTTTTCATTAACAAGTTTTTTAACATTCAGAAGTATTGCAGTTTCTGCTACTTCATTATATGTCACATTAGTTTAAACTGTATTTATTTCCAAAGTATTATGTACAAGTTAAGCGGTACAAAAGAGCATACAACTAGTATGGAAGTGAATTCGACATCAGGCTGAAAGCTTATACTCGGTTGTTTGCAGGTAGATATTTTGACGAGTAAAACTAGATCGAATTATTTGTGTGCAAAGCACAAAATGGTGTATCCCCGCATTTCTACTGAAAAACATTAGCGTTGTCTAAACGTTTTGAATTAAATACCCTAAGAGTCTTGCGATGAAAACTGATTTTCTAACGATAAAAGTGTTTCCACTGGAACCACCTGGAACACAATCAAAATTCCGAAACCTTCATGCACATCTAGAGATGTTACCTGACAACATTAGCATAGTTTAAACGATTCGAATTAAATACCCCAGGAGCCTTTTGATGAAAACTGATTTTCTAACGATAAAAGTGGTTCCACTGGAACCACCGGGGGCCAAATCAAAATTCAGAAACCTTCGAGTACATCTAGAGATGCTACCTGAACACATTAGCACAGTTTAAACATTTCGAATTAAATACCCTAAGAGCCTTTCGATGAAAACTGATTTTCCAACGATAAAAGTGGTTCCACTGGAACCACTTGGGGCCAAATCAAAATTCCAAAACCTTTATGCACACCTACAGATGTTACCTGAACACATTAGCATAGTTTAAATGTTTCGAATGAAATACCCTAGAAGCCTTTCGAAGAAAATTGATGTTCTAACGATAAAAGTGGTTACACTGGAACCACCTGGAGCTAAATCAAAATTCCGAAACCTTCATTCACATCTAGAGATGTTACCTGAACACATTAGCATAGGTTAAACGTTTCGAATTAAACACCCACGGAGGGTTTCGATGAAAACTGATTTTCTAACAATAAAATTGGTTCCACTGGAACCACCTGGAGGCAAATCAAAATTCCAAAGCCTTCATGCACATCTAGATATGTTATCTGAGCACATTAGCATAGTTTGAACGTTTCTAATTAAATACTCTAGGAGCCTTTCGATGAAAACTGATTTTCCAATGATAAAAGTGGTTCCACCGGAACCTTTTGGGGCCAAATCAAAATTTCGAAACCTTTCTGCACATCCAGAGATCTTACCTGAACACCTTAGCATAGTTTTAAACGTTTCGAATTAAATATCCTAGGAACCTATCGATGGAAACTGATTTTCTAACGATAAAAGTGGTTCCAGTGGAACCACCTGAGGCCAAATCAAAATTCCGAAACCTTTATGCACATCTAGAGATGTTACCTGAACACCTTAGCATAGTTTTAACGTTTCGAATTAAATTCCTTAGGAGCCTTTCGATGAAAACTGATTTTCGAACGATAAAAGTAGTTCCACTAGAACCACCTGAGGCCAAATCAAAATTCCGAAACCTTCATGCACATCTAGGGACGTTACTTGAACACATTACCATAGTTTAAACGTTTCGAATTAAATACCCTAGGAGCCTTTCGAAGAAAACTGATTTTCGAACAATAAAAGTGGTTCCACTGGAACCACCTGTGGCCAAATCAAAATTTCGAAACCTTCATGCCCATCTAGAGATGTTACCTAAACACATTAGCATAGTTTAAACATTTCGAATTAAATACCCTAGGAACCTTTGGGAGCAAACTGATTTTCTAATGATAAAAGTGGTTCCACTGGAACCACCTGGGTCCAAATCAAAATTCCGAAACCTTCATGCACATCTAGAGATGTTACCTGACAACATTAGCATAGTTTAAACGATTCGAATTAAATACCCCAGGAGCCTTTTGATGAAAACTGATTTTCTAACGATAAAAGTGGTTCCACTGGAACCACCGGGGGCCAAATCAAAATTCAGAAACCTTCGAGTACATCTAGAGATGCTACCTGAACACATTAGCACAGTTTAAACATTTCGAATTAAATACCCTAAGAGCCTTTCGATGAAAACTGATTTTCCAACGATAAAAGTGGTTCCACCGGAACCACTTGGGGCCAAATCAAAATTCCAAAACCTTTATGCACACCTACAGATGTTACCTGAACACATTAGCATAGTTTAAATGTTTCGAATGAAATACCCTAGAAGCCTTTCGAAGAAAATTGATGTTCTAACGATAAAAGTGGTTACACTGGAACCACCTGGAGCTAAATCAAAATTCCGAAACCTTCATTCACATCTAGAGATGTTACCTGAACACATTAGCATAGGTTAAACGTTTCGAATTAAACACCCACGGAGGGTTTCGATGAAAACTGATTTTCTAACAATAAAATTGGTTCCACTGGAACCACCTGGAGGCAAATCAAAATTCAAAAGCCTTCATGCACATCTAGATATGTTATCTGAGCACATTAGCATAGTTTGAACGTTTCTAATTAAATACTCTAGGAGCCTTTCGATGAAAACTGATTTTCCAATGATAAAAGTGGTTCCACCGGAACCTTTTGGGGCCAAATCAAAATTTCGAAACCTTTATGCACATCCAGAGATCTTACCTGAACACCTTAGCATAGTTTTAAACGTTTCGAATTAAATATCCTAGGAACCTATCGATGAAAACTGATTTTCTAACGATAAAAGTGGTTCCAGTGGAACCACCTGAGGCCAAATCAAAATTCCGAAACCTTTATGCACATCTAGAGATGTTACCTGAACACCTTAGCATAGTTTTAACGTTTCGAATTAAATTCCTTAGGAGCCTTTCGATGAAAACTGATTTTCGAACGATAAAAGTAGTTCCACTAGAACCACCTGAGGCCAAATCAAAATTCCGAAACCTTCATGCACATCTAGGGACGTTACTTGAACACATTACCATAGTTTAAACGTTTCGAATTAAATACCCTAGGAGCCTTTCGAAGAAAACTGATTTTCGAACAATAAAAGTGGTTCCACTGGAACCACCTGTGGCCAAATCAAAATTTCGAAACCTTCATGCCCATCTAGAGATGTTACCTAAACACATTAGCATAGTTTAAACATTTCGAATTAAATACCCTAGGAACCTTTGGGAGCAAACTGATTTTCTAATGATAAAAGTGGTTCCACTGGAACCACCTGGGTCCAAATCAAAATTCCGAAACCTTCATGCACATCTGGAGATGCTACCTGAACACATTAGCATAGTTTAAACGTTTCGAATTAAATTACCTAGGAGCCTTTCTATGAAACTGATTTTCCAATGATAAAAGTGGTTCCACCAGAACCACTTCGGGCCAAATCAAAATTTCGAAACCTTTATGCACATCTAGAGATGTTACCTGAACACCTTAGCATAGTTGTAACGTTTCGAATTAAATATCATAGGAACCTTTTGATGAAAACTGATTTTCTAATGATAAAAGTGGTTCCACTGGAACCACCTGGGTCCAAATCAAAATTCCGAAACCTTCATGCACATCTAGAGATGCTACCTGAACACATTAGCATAGTTTAAACGTTTCGAATTAAATTACCTAGGAGCCTTTCTATGAAACTGATTTTCCAATGATAAAAGTGGTTCCACCAGAACCACTTCGGGCCAAATCAAAATTTCGAAACCTTTATGCACATCTAGAGATGTTACCTGAACACCTTAGCATAGTTGTAACGTTTCGAATTAAATACCCTAGGAGCCTTTTGATTAAAACTGATTTTCTAAGAATAAAAGTGGTTCCACTGCAACCACCTGGAGGCAAATCAAAATTCCAAACATTCATGCACATCTAGAGATGTTACATGAGCACATTAGCATAGTTTGAACGTTTCGAATTAAATACCCTAGGAACCTTTGGGAGCAAACTGATTTTCTAATGATAAAAGTGGTTCCACTGGAACCACCTGGGTCCAAATCAAAATTCCGAAACCTTCATGCACATCTGGAGATGCTACCTGAACACATTAGCATAGTTTAAACGTTTCGAATTAAATTACCTAGGAGCCTTTCTATGAAACTGATTTTCCAATGATAAAAGTGGTTCCACCAGAACCACTTCGGGCCAAATCAAAATTTCGAAACCTTTATGCACATCTAGAGATGTTACCTGAACACCTTAGCATAGTTGTAACGTTTCGAATTAAATATCATAGGAACCTTTTGATGAAAACTGATTTTCTAATGATAAAAGTGGTTCCACTGGAACCACCTGGGTCCAAATCAAAATTCCGAAACCTTCATGCACATCTAGAGATGCTACCTGAACACATTAGCATAGTTTAAACGTTTCGAATTAAATTACCTAGGAGCCTTTCTATGAAACTGATTTTCCAATGATAAAAGTGGTTCCACCAGAACCACTTCGGGCCAAATCAAAATTTCGAAACCTTTATGCACATCTAGAGATGTTACCTGAACACCTTAGCATAGTTGTAACGTTTCGAATTAAATACCCTAGGAGCCTTTTGATTAAAACTGATTTTCTAAGAATAAAAGTGGTTCCACTGCAACCACCTGGAGGCAAATCAAAATTCCAAACATTCATGCACATCTAGAGATGTTACATGAGCACATTAGCATAGTTTGAACGTTTCGAATTAAATACCCAAGGAGCCTTTCGATGAGAACTGATTTCTTAGCGATAAAAATGGTTCCACTGGAACCACCTGGGCCAAATCAAAATTCCGAAACCTTCATGTACATCTAGAGATGCTACCTGAACACATTAGCAAGGGTTTAAACGTTTCGAATTAAATACCCTAAGAGCCTTTCGATAAGAACTGATTTCTTAGCGATAAACTTGGTTCCACTGGAACCACCTGGGGCCAAATCAAAATTCTGAAATCTCTATGCACATCTAGAGATTTTACCTGAACACCTTTGCATAGTTTTAACGTTTCGAATTATATACCCTATGAGCCTTTCGATGAAAATTGATTTTCTAACGATATAAGTGGTTCCACTAGAACCACCTGAGGCCAAACCAAAATTCCGAAACCTTCATGCACATCTAGAGATGTTACCTGAACACATTAGCATAGCGTAAACGTTTCGAATTAAATACCCTAGGAGCCTTTCCAAGAAAACTGATTTTCGAACAATAAAAGTGGTTCCACTGGAACCACTTCGGGCCAAATCAAAATTTCGAAACCTTTATGCACATCTAGAGATGTTACCTGAACACCTTAGCATAGTTGTAACGTTTCGAATTAAATACCCTAGGAGCCTTTTGATTAAAATTGATTTTCTAAGGATAAAAGTGGTTCCACTGCAACCACCTGGAGGCAAATCAAAATTCCAAAACATTCATGCACATCTAGAGATGTTACCTGAGCACATTAGCATAGTTTGAACGTTTCGAATTAAATACCCAAGGAGCCTTTCGATGAGAACTGATTTCTTAGCGATAAAAATGGTTCCACTGGAACCACCTGGGCCAAATCAAAATTCCGAAACCTTCATGTACATCTAGAGATGCTACCTGAACACATTAGCATAGTTTAAACATTTCGAATTAAATACCCTAAGAGCCTTTCGATGAAAACTGATTTTCCAACGATAAAAGTGGTTCCACCAGAACCACTTGGGGTCAAATCAAAATTCTGAAATCTCTATGCACATCTAGAGATTTTACCTGAATACCTTTGCATAGTTTTAACGTTTCGAATTATATACCCTATGAGCGTTTCGATGAAAATTGATTTTCTAACGATATAAGTGGTTCCTTTAGAACCACCTGAGGCCAAACCAAAATTCCGAAACCTTCATGCACATCTAGAGATGTTACCTGAACACATTAGCATAGCGTAAACGTTTCGAATTAAATACCCTAGGAGCCTTTCCAAGAAAACTGATTTTCGAACAATAAAAGTGGTTCCACTGGAACCACCTGGGACCAAATCAAAATTCCGAAACCTTCATGCACATCTAGAGATGTTACCTGAACACATTAGCATAGTTTAAACGTTTCGAATTAAATACCCTAGGAGCCTTTCGAAGAAAACTGATTTTCTAATGATAAAAGTGATTCCACTGGAACCACCTGGGGCCAAATCACAATTCCGAAACCTCCATGCACATCTAGAGATGCTACGTGAACACATTAGCATTGTCTAAACATTTTGAATTAAATACCCTAGGAGCCTTTCGATGAAAACTGATTTTCCAACGATAAAGTGGTTCCACCGGAACCACGTGGGGACCAGTCAAAATTCCGAAACCTTTATGCACATCTAGTGATGTTACCTGAACACATTAGCATAGCGTAAACGTTTCGAATTAAATACCCTAGGAGCCTTTCCAAGAAAACTGATTTTCGAACAATAAAAGTGGTTCCACTGGAACCACTTCGGGCCAAATCAAAATTTCGAAACCTTTATGCACATCTAGAGATGTTACCTGAACACCTTAGCATAGTTGTAACGTTTCGAATTAAATACCCTAGGAGCCTTTTGATTAAAATTGATTTTCTAACGATAAAAGTGGTTCCACCGGAACCTTTTGGGGCCAAATCAAAATTTCGAAACCTTTATGCACATCCAGAGATCTTACCTGAACACCTTAGCATAGTTTTAAACGTTTCGAATTAAATATCCTAGGAACCTATCGATGAAAACTGATTTTCTAACGATAAAAGTGGTTCCAGTGGAACCACCTGAGGCCAAATCAAAATTCCGAAACCTTTATGCACATCTAGAGATGTTACCTGAACACCTTAGCATAGTTTTAACGTTTCGAATTAAATTCCTTAGGAGCCTTTCGATGAAAACTGATTTTCGAACGATAAAAGTAGTTCCACTAGAACCACCTGAGGCCAAATCAAAATTCCGAAACCTTCATGCACATCTAGGGACGTTACTTGAACACATTACCATAGTTTAAACGTTTCGAATTAAATACCCTAGGAGCCTTTCGAAGAAAACTGATTTTCGAACAATAAAAGTGGTTCCACTGGAACCACCTGTGGCCAAATCAAAATTTCGAAACCTTCATGCCCATCTAGAGATGTTACCTAAACACATTAGCATAGTTTAAACATTTCGAATTAAATACCCTAGGAACCTTTGGGAGCAAACTGATTTTCTAATGATAAAAGTGGTTCCACTGGAACCACCTGGGTCCAAATCAAAATTCCGAAACCTTCATGCACATCTGGAGATGCTACCTGAACACATTAGCATAGTTTAAACGTTTCGAATTAAATTACCTAGGAGCCTTTCCATGAAACTGATTTTCCAATGATAAAAGTGGTTCCACCAGAACCACTTCGGGCCAAATCAAAATTTCGAAACCTTTATGCACATCTAGAGATGTTACCTGAACACCTTAGCATAGTTGTAACGTTTCGAATTAAATATCATAGGAACCTTTTGATGAAAACTGATTTTCTAATGATAAAAGTGGTTCCACTGGAACCACCTGGGTCCAAATCAAAATTCCGAAACCTTCATGCACATCTAGAGATGCTACCTGAACACATTAGCATAGTTTAAACGTTTCGAATTAAATTACCTAGGAGCCTTTCTATGAAACTGATTTTCCAATGATAAAAGTGGTTCCACCAGAACCACTTCGGGCCAAATCAAAATTTCGAAACCTTTATGCACATCTAGAGATGTTACCTGAACACCTTAGCATAGTTGTAACGTTTCGAATTAAATACCCTAGGAGCCTTTTGATTAAAACTGATTTTCTAAGAATAAAAGTGGTTCCACTGCAACCACCTGGAGGCAAATCAAAATTCCAAACATTCATGCACATCTAGAGATGTTACATGAGCACATTAGCATAGTTTGAACGTTTCGAATTAAATACCCAAGGAGCCTTTCGATGAGAACTGATTTCTTAGCGATAAAAATGGTTCCACTGGAACCACCTGGGCCAAATCAAAATTCCGAAACCTTCATGTACATCTAGAGATGCTACCTGAACACATTAGCAAGGGTTTAAACGTTTCGAATTAAATACCCTAAGAGCCTTTCGATAAGAACTGATTTCTTAGCGATAAACTTGGTTCCACTGGAACCACCTGGGGCCAAATCAAAATTCTGAAATCTCTATGCACATCTAGAGATTTTACCTGAACACCTTTGCATAGTTTTAACGTTTCGAATTATATACCCTATGAGCCTTTCGATGAAAATTGATTTTCTAACGATATAAGTGGTTCCACTAGAACCACCTGAGGCCAAACCAAAATTCCGAAACCTTCATGCACATCTAGAGATGTTACCTGAACACATTAGCATAGCGTAAACGTTTCGAATTAAATACCCTAGGAGCCTTTCCAAGAAAACTGATTTTCGAACAATAAAAGTGGTTCCACTGGAACCACTTCGGGCCAAATCAAAATTTCGAAACCTTTATGCACATCTAGAGATGTTACCTGAACACCTTAGCATAGTTGTAACGTTTCGAATTAAATACCCTAGGAGCCTTTTGATTAAAATTGATTTTCTAAGGATAAAAGTGGTTCCACTGCAACCACCTGGAGGCAAATCAAAATTCCAAAACATTCATGCACATCTAGAGATGTTACCTGAGCACATTAGCATAGTTTGAACGTTTCGAATTAAATACCCAAGGAGCCTTTCGATGAGAACTGATTTCTTAGCGATAAAAATGGTTCCACTGGAACCACCTGGGCCAAATCAAAATTCCGAAACCTTCATGTACATCTAGAGATGCTACCTGAACACATTAGCATAGTTTAAACATTTCGAATTAAATACCCTAAGAGCCTTTCGATGAAAACTGATTTTCCAACGATAAAAGTGGTTCCACCAGAACCACTTGGGGTCAAATCAAAATTCTGAAATCTCTATGCACATCTAGAGATTTTACCTGAATACCTTTGCATAGTTTTAACGTTTCGAATTATATACCCTATGAGCGTTTCGATGAAAATTGATTTTCTAACGATATAAGTGGTTCCTTTAGAACCACCTGAGGCCAAACCAAAATTCCGAAACCTTCATGCACATCTAGAGATGTTACCTGAACACATTAGCATAGCGTAAACGTTTCGAATTAAATACCCTAGGAGCCTTTCCAAGAAAACTGATTTTCGAACAATAAAAGTGGTTCCACTGGAACCACCTGGGACCAAATCAAAATTCCGAAACCTTCATGCACATCTAGAGATGTTACCTGAACACATTAGCATAGTTTAAACGTTTCGAATTAAATACCCTAGGAGCCTTTCGAAGAAAACTGATTTTCTAATGATAAAAGTGATTCCACTGGAACCACCTGGGGCCAAATCACAATTCCGAAACCTCCATGCACATCTAGAGATGCTACGTGAACACATTAGCATTGTCTAAACATTTTGAATTAAATACCCTAGGAGCCTTTCGATGAAAACTGATTTTCCAACGATAAAGTGGTTCCACCGGAACCACGTGGGGACCAGTCAAAATTCCGAAACCTTTATGCACATCTAGTGATGTTACCTGAACACCTTAGCATTGTTTTAACGTTTCGAATTCAATACCCTAGGAGCATTTCGATGAAAACTGATTTTCTAACGATAAAAGTGGTTCCATTGGAACCACCTGAGGCCAAACCAAAATTCCGAAACCTTCATGCACATCTTGAGATGTTACCTGAACACATTTGCATAGTTTAAACGTTTCGAATTAAATGCCCTAGGAGCCTTTCGATGAAAACTTATTTTCTAACGATAAAAGTGGTTCCAATGGAACCACCTGTGGCCAAATCAAAATTCGGAAACCTTTATACATCTAGAGATGTTACCTGAACACCTTAGCATAGTTTAAACGTTCCAAATTGAATATCCTAGGAACCTTTCAGGGTGTGACGTACGGACGGACGGACGGACGGTCGGACGTACGGACGGAGATCACGACTATATCTCCGCATTTTTGAAATTGCGGGGATAATAACATATGAAGCTGATCATTATTGAAAAAAAATTGTTACATTAACACATTCTGGACCTAGCACGGAACTTATGTATTTTTTATGTACAGTATACACTTTATCTACTATTAGGGTAATATTTAACCAACTCGCCCCTAGCGATTGGTGCCGCCGGTGCACGTGTTGTTACTTTACTACACTTTGGCGATGGTTAAAGTGATTTGAAGGTAGAAGAACATGTGACAGCGAAAACGACTGTATATAGAATGATGAAGTGGGCTTTGCGGAGCGCTCCAAACAGGGGTATTGACGGAAGACGCTTACTACAGACCAGGCCATAAACCCCTATTATGATGGGGGTACCTCCAGAAAGCTAGGCAAGCGAAGTTGTATAGGATATGACACGAGGTATTACTGGGGGTCCGTTGAAGGGCAGACAATATAATGTGGACTGATTAGGGGTGAGAATTCCCGGGTGCCTGACGGGTGTCTCTAATAGCGCCGATAAGGACACGGAACATAGACCTAGGTATGGAGGGCTGATGTCGACAGCGGATAGATATACTATAAGATGATAATAACAAGGTAAATAAAGCAGGCGAGGCAATTCATTCGCCTCGCCTCGCCTCGCCTCGCTTACTTCCCAAGCAAAAACTATTCAGCTTGGGGTGTCTCTACCCGAAGTGGTATCAATTTTCCAATCTATTCGACAACAAGATGAACTGCTGAGTTGTGTCAAAAGCTATTTGATTTTGAGACTGTGAAAAGAGTTCGTTTCCGTAAGTGAGAGTGTGGATATTAATTTCAAAATCTTAGAGTAAGTACCCAGTGTTGAGTTCCTTACATCACTGAAAAGCGGGCAGGATAAAAGAAAGCGTTCGGATGGTTCACGTTTGCCCCAGAACCAGAAAAAGTATCAAAAAGATGATTTTTGTACAAGTGGCCTTTTATGTTGCTGCATTCTAAACGGATTCTACAATGGATGATTTGAGCGTGTCGTGATTTATGGGTCATATAGAATTTGGGAACAGTTCGTTTGTCTTTGTTGAGATAGGTTTGAAATTTAAGACATTTGTATTGTTACTCATATCATTCGGTATTTCGTTCCAGAGTTGTTTTTGGACTCGAAGGTTTCCCAGCCAGACTCAATGTATAATACATTTTTACTTGCACTTCTTGTGGCCCCAGTACAAATTTTGTCAAGATTATGTCGGCAGTGCAGTTGTCCCACACTTCACAAGCGCATTTCAAGACAGGCCTTATGAAAGAGAAATATATATTTCAATGATTTACGACCAAGTCCGTACTTTAGATGCCTTATCATGGCTAATTGCTGCAACCCTGTAGTCGATATTTCAGCAAAATGAGACGATCAAGTGTCGCGCTTTGATAGTTAGGCCGAGCTGTTTGTGCTTTTGAACGTGGTGTGTATTTTAGGCAATAGTTGGTTTGAAAATGTTTCGGGTAATTACCATTGATTCAGTTTTTGGGTGAATCTGACGAGCCGGGATTTAGCCCAATCTTCAATACCTTTGCTATCGTTATCAACAATTTCTGCTGTCAATCGGTGACCCGGGGGTTCTCGACAATGAGGAAGAGCGTAGTGTCATCTGCGAAGAATTTAATGTTGCAATTAATATTCTCAACTCTATCGTTTAAAAATATTAAGAATAACAGTGCACCTAGGATCGAACCCTCGGGAACGCCAGTAATTGCATATTTCCAGAGAGAGGTTGCAGAACTAATACACACACGTTATTGTCCTTCTTTCAAGTAGCTACGGAACCATTGAAGAGGGGGTGGGGGTGGGGGCAGTGATTTCAATGCGTTCAAGTTTATACAGAAGTCCTGTATGCTAAATTTTGTCGAACGCTTTAGGTCTTGTTACAGTTATTCACCTGTAGTATACATCGATTTTTGAAGAAATGCACAACCTATCATTAACATGGCCGAGGATGCTTCGCATTTAAATTACCCCCCCCCCCCCCTATTCACAATCCTCACAATGTAGACAGTTCCTGTAAGCTCTCGGTGTGACCTTTCCTGGAGAACACAGCACACAATCAAAATCTTACTCAAATCCACTCAGCTGAATGACATAGTTGATTGCTAAAAAGATGGGTCAAAATGTTCGCATTTTGGGGATAAATTTGCAATATTCGTGCCTCGGTAGCGATAAAACTGTTACAGGAATTCTTTATTCCTCCACTGATGATTTTACAACATAAGATGAACATTTTGATAATGAAAAAACATATGGGTTTCTCATTCATTTTTTCAAAAGGTTTCCTCAAAGCAAATTTCCACAAAAATTATCAAATTTGTCACCTGCAGAATATCTGCTCCCAAACAAGCCTGGGTTAGTCGTTAAACACTGCTGTGTGACCTTGACCTCCAACTCAAATGCAATTGACTGTACACAGTTTGAATCAAGACCATGAACAGATTATTTTGTCCATATCACAATTAATGAGCACTATTTAATAAATCCACGCCATCACAAAATAAAACTATATGACCCAAAATAGCCATTTTGTCGAGGATATAGAATATCAATAGCACCGGATATGACCCTTTAACAGGAAACGTAACTTTACTTACGGTACAGAATATCACTAAACAAATGAGTTATTAGGAGGATTAGTAAATGAGTAGATTCTTGAATTCGCGATCTCGTTCGAATTTAGACGACGCAGCAGGGCGATCATCAGAATTAGACCACTTGAACGATGATTAAAACAGCAACATCACCAATAGAAAACATTTATAGTAAAGAACAAAAACATTATATACAAATTGTTGGGTTAATTACCAGAAGTATGGAGTGGTCGGAAATGAGTAGTGGTGATAATAGAGGTCGGTACATAATTACGAAATTCAGACTTGACACTCAGGATGGGGGCCAAGTGCAATGTAATATTCAGGTGTATTTTGAATAACATTGCTTCTGTGTTTTGAACCTCTTCAGGTCGGGGAAGACCTTGAACGGACGCGACAACCGTTCCTTATTCCCAGTTCCTTATTTCAAATTCGTTGTCAACCGATGATAACGAATGTCGAATAGAGAATTGGGAATAAGTAACGGTTGTCACGTCTCCAGATCTTGAAGGTCGTCGAGGGTGCAGCCGATCGTCCTAGTACACTGGTATTCAGGCGAGTGAGCAGCATACTCGGCCGACATGAAAATGCATTTTAATAAGATATGGATGTTGACTTTTGTGAATCCAACCGGTAAGACTTTATGATGTTCAGGGAGAACCCATTGACTGAGTGTGCACGGTCAGACATACTAAGAGAACACATGAAGATGCACACAGATAGATTTAAATATTTGCTTGACGACTGAGAATACGATGGGATGTGAACTCCAGGAACAAGTATTGTGTTGTTACAGTATGAAGTCGGAGCTTGCTGGAGTCTTGTTCACAATTTCTCCACTGGGTGCAACATGGCGCCGTCTGCGATACTACAGCATAGTCAGCATTACAGACTGCGTCCTGTTGCACCCATATGGGGGGGGGGGGGGGGGTATATTTATTCACTGAGATTAATAAAAGTAAATTTACAGTTTTTAGCATCCATAGATACATCCTGTTCATGTTACAATGTGAGTCCCGGCACCAAGTTACCTGATCGTTCTTATGTTGGCTATGCTACATTTGATTCCAACAGATAAAGCTTTATGGAATTCATGATGAACCCGTTGTCTGAGTGTGCACAAACAGACAGGCTGAGAGCACAAATGACGTCACATACAGATGGATTTAAATATATACGTGAAAATGAGACTGGGGTGTCAGCTCTGGGACAGGTATCGAGTTGCTACAGTACGAAGTCGGGGCTTACAGGAGTCTTCTTCATATTATCTCTTGAATGGAACGAAGCGCGGTCTGCATTGCTTTAACATTTCAGAGGTCGTCTTGTTCCACTCAAGGGAATATATACTTTACTGCATTTAACAGTCGTAATCAGCATCCATGGTTATATCACGATCGTGTTGCCGTTTAAGTATCTGTACTAATTAGTCTGATCGCTCATATCTTATTGTAGAGATTGGGCACAACTGCTTTTTATGTGTGGGTTAGTATAGTATAACCAAACTTGCTTAAGGAAGAATCCGAGATCACAGTGCTGATAAGGTGGCAGTCGGGGGGGGGGGGGGGCAATTTAAGTATCTTTATTTGAAACGGCAAGTAGTCCACCGTCATTTCATACTGGGATCCTGTGGAGGTCAAATCCTGCTTCACGTTAGTTCGAACTATTCGAATTCAAAACATTACTGTTTGTTGGTCGTTCGAGCTCTCAACAAAGTCAGCTGTGCGAGACTCATCAAACGGCGGGCACCTTGAGGCACGGCCTAGACATTTCGGTAAAGCCCACCGACCCCTTTCTATCACGAAAATGTTGACTGAAAAGACTTTGTTGCGTTCAATAAATAGAGGGACCTAGCAAGTGGGACACGCCCCACTTGATAGATTCAATCGCGTCTCGTTTGAACATAAACTCTGAGTCGCAAACCACAGACCATGTTACCGTCAATTCATCACAATAACTTATAATGTTATTTTTAATTATGATTATTAGGTTATAAAACTACTTCGTTAAAAAGTATTAATCAACAAACCCATTATCAGTCACAGGTGATAGCGCAAATATTCTCTGTAAATTGCCTAAAGTTTAAAGCTGTCTTGAGTTAAAGTTCATAGTCCCTTGTCAACATTTTTGCCCACTGCCAATTAATAATGAAAAATCAGTATTAATAATGAAAAATCAGTAAGGGAATCTACCCTCTTGCGAAAGTTGCACCACAAGTTAAGCGTCGTTCAGCTCCTGGTTAAATGCACTGTACAGCATCCAATTCATCCATGCAAAGGTTCGAGCACACGTTTTCTTTTTTATAAGAAATAAAGGCGATTCGAAGACGAGCCTTTGCTTTTCTGATAGAAAAGAAAACATGTGGTTTGACCAACTTGGAGCACAAGGGGCTATTGTGTTAAAACAAGACGTCTTTGTTCTCCACAGCTTTTCTCTCCGTGGCTGTTCAAGTTTCGGAGAGCGTGTTCGTCTCCTGACAGCTGAATAAAACTTGGCGCATTGCGTCAGAAGACGGACACGCTTTCAGAAACTTAAACTTAAATTTTCTTGTAGCGCAAATATTTTGTAGATGAGCAATTTGAATAGAATAGAATGAAATGGAAATTCAATAATTTATTTCCGTGTGGGTTTTCCAGGTAGCCTTAAAAAAGAATGAAATTCGTTCAACGTCCACTTATTGTTTATTTTTCAGTGGAGAACCAAAGGAGAAGGCGTGGTTTTATGCGTTTGCCTTGCACAATCGTTTTCGTGATCGGCTATAATTTTCGAAAACCCCAAAGCAAATAAATTATTGAAATTTCCATTTCATTCTGTTCTATTCAAATTGCTCATCTACATACATCAGAGCAAGGCCATAACGGTCAAAGGCATGCCCATGAATGGGTGAAATTCTATGCATTCCATCAAAAAAGAAATATTCGGATTTTTCTACCCCTGTACCACATCCTTCATAGAACTCATCATTCATTAACCCTTTACCCAACGTAACGGCCAAAAGCGGCCAGGGCTATTCTCAATAATCGCCAATTAATTTTCATTATTTTTTCATTTTGTGTCTCAAAAACATAGGTTATGACCCCTCGTTGGAACGAGCTCGTTCCAACGAGGGGCCATAACCTATGTTTTTGAGACAAAAAATGAAAAAAATTAGTTACTCAAGAATCTTTTTTGCAAGTGTCGTCTGCTTTCCATGTTAGGTAAAGGGTTAATATGAGCGAATGCGTATGCTTGACCTTCTCCATGAATTTATTCTGATTTACGGATGTCTAGAATAAGTGATTACTTACAATTTCTCCTTGGTGCTCGATAACACTATTGTAATATCCTGTTTTCGTCATCATATCATCAATATAATCAGGAAGATAGTCTCGACCGTTAAAAATATTCGGCAGTATCTTCAAAATTGACGGCTTATCTGCCAATGTTGCTAATCTCATCAATCGACTCATCTCGCTAAAAAAATAAATTGATAATATTGAAAAATAACCGGGGGGAGGGGGGGGGGGGGTAAATTATGGTGGAGGTTGTTTGTTTGTTTGTTAATTGGGGGTTTAACAACATAATCAACAACAGTCAGGATCATATGGTGTTACTCGGTTTTACCGATGTAGGAAGGCAATGTACCCAGAAAGAATTACCGCACAACCCATTTACTAACCAGACACTTGCAGAGTTAGCAATGGTTGAATTCGAGTGTAACGATAACATGATGGAATGGGACAAAATAGCATTTACTGGTGTGATCACACTGCACCACCGCCCTCCCACTTAACCAATTTGGATTAAATGTTTTGTGCAAGGACACAAGACAGATGATACTTGTCGGGATCAAACCTTTCACTCTTTCTATCTGAAGTCGAATGCGCTCACCAGAAAAGCCAGCATGTGTTGCCCAAAACACCCTGGTTTACGATCATAATACACTGGTTGTCAGTCCATGGTATTCTGGGAAAATACCACGAAGTACTGGTGTGCCGTGCTGCTTTCTGATGCCGTATACAGTACATGGAGAGTGAATTGTTACTAAGTCACTCGAGAGGTGGTATCTTCACTAAGAGAAAAAATCCTTGTTTGGGAAAAAGCATTAGAATGACGAGCAAAGTTTCAGCCAAGGTGCCTCCGGGTAGAACCCGGAGGTCTTTTGGCCAAAACAGTGCCTGTCCTTTTCATGCATTACCACAGGAATTGACTTTTATTGTCTGAGTGGAAACTCCACTCCACGATTGATTTAGTAACAGTCCACCCTACACGTACTGTACATAGCTCGTGCTCATTCCAATGAGGGTATCATAAACTATATTTCTGAGACAAAAATGGAAATATTTTGTTGGTCAAGAAGAATTTTGCAAGTATTGTGTCTAGTAGTGTTACATAAAAGGGTTAAAACTGGTAGCGTTTCAGCAGTACTTTGGTGTTTTTTACTTAAAAAAAATCTGAAAGGCAGAACGCTACGAGTGTGGATTATACGGGTACAGGGGTTGGGGTTTTCAAGTGTATCAAGAACACCGTAGACGCGAGAGTAATTGAGAAAAAAAAAAAAGAACCAGGGTCGTTATTTCTTGTCTTCTGCATTTATACCACGATTTTTGTCTTGGTGTTTAACGACACTTTCGACAGCCAGGGTCACCTCGTGTCGGGCAGTTGTACGGATGGAGGAAGCCGAAGTACCTGAAGTGAGCCGCTGAGCATCTGCGAGCAACTTTCAGTTCAGAGCAAGCATTGGTTGAAGACAAATGCACTATCGACATGCAGTACGCCTTAGTACAGAACGCAACCGCGCACAAGTGCGCATTTAATAGGGATTAAGTGCCTTGCCCAAAAACACAACGCAGTTACCCCTGGTTGGGATGGAACTGAGGACCTTTCGGTTTGGAGACCAGTGCCGTAACCACTGAACCTTTGCGGTCCCAATACCGCGATTAAACTTGAATTAAGTGAATGAAGCTCTTATTTTGAAGGAAAAATATAACGTTTGGCAGTCTGTTTACTTTCTTGCTTGACACTGCTTTGTGTGGATGTATCCCATTTGCGTCATTCGCGTCATAACGTCAATCAGATGCGTAACGACCAATGAGATGCGTTGTTACGTGACGTTATTACACGTAGGTTGGATTCCAAGCGTGACGTATCTAACACGTTTGTCAATATATCCCTTGTATCAGGAAACGTCGAATACAAATAGGAATGAACGATGGTCTAAATGGGTTTGATCACATAATCACAATCAAATAGCTCATTCCCCAAATAGTTCACAAAACGACTAATGAAGGTGTGACATCGGAAGTCAACGTCGATGGCGTAACAGTATGAGTGAGTTGGTATCGGAAGTAGAATTTAACAGAGAAACAGAATTTACTGCAACCAGTAAATTCGAGTCTGTGTAAAGATGTTTAAAGCTTTGGAACAAAATTATATAAAAACAGAATTTATGGAGACTTATTTTCTGGAAATAAAATATTTTTAAAAATTCTGAAATAGTTTTTTTGTAAACAGCGTTTAAAGATTTCCATACGGGATTCAGATAATTTTTTTCAAGAAACTGGAAATAACTTCTGTTCATAGCATTAAAGGTGTTATATAAAGGAATCAGCAATGGATATTTTAGATTATTTTTTGTGTAAAAATGCGCATATGAACTTCTGGAATGCATTGTGGGTCCAAAAATATGATTGCACTAATTCTGAAGAGAATGCACTCAATGACTCCTGGATGACCTCAGTGACCTTAACCCATAAGTTGAACCTCCATTGTGTTTCGACTCATTTAGTATTGGCCCCAGGTACATGGGGAATACTATTCTTGAGATATGAGCATGATCCACTTCCAAAATTTTTTGGCCACGCCCACTTTCCTGAGTGTAAAAACGCATGCATAAATTTTGGGAATGCATTAGGGGGGTAAAAAAAAATGTAATTTCCAGCAATTCTGAAAAATGCACTCAGTGACTCCTGGGTGGCCTCAGTGACCATGACCCATATTTGGAACCTCCACCAAGTGTGGATTCATTTGGTGTTGGTCCTAGGTCCATACATCATACCATACTTGAGATATGATTGTGACCCTCTTTCAAAATGTCTGGCCTTGTCCACTTTTTTCAACATAAAATTGCATGTAGGAAGTTTGGGAATGCTTTAGGAGGTCTAAAAATGTTATTTCCAGCAATTCTGGTAAATGCACTCAATGACCCCTGGGTGACCTCAGTGACATTGACCCATATTTTGAACCTCCACCAAGTGTGGACTCATTTGGTGTTGGTCCCAGGTCCATACATCATACCATGCTTGAGATATGAGAGTGACCCACTTTCAAAATTTCTTGGCACGCCCACTTTTTTCAACATAAAATTGGATGTATGAACTTTGGGAAAGCTTTAGGGGGTCTAAAATGTTATTTCCAGCAATTCTGAAAACTGCACTCAATGACCCTGGGTAACCTCAGTGACCTTGACCCATATTTTGAACCTCCACCAAGTGTGGACTCATTTGGTGTTGGTCCCAGGTCCATACATCATACCATGCTTGAGATATGAGTGTGATCCACTTTCAAAATTTCTTGCTATGCCCACTTTTTTCAATATAAAATTGCATGTATGAACTTTGGGAATGCTTTAGGGGGTCTAAAATGTTATTTGCAGCAATACTGAAAAATGCACTCAATGACTCCTGGGTGACCTCAGTGACCTTGACCCATATTTTGAACCTCCATCAAGTGTCGACTCATTTGATGTTGGTGTCAGGTCCATATGTCATACCATACTTGAGATAGGAGCGTGACCCACATTCAAACTTTTTGGCCATGCCCTCTTTGTTTAACATAAAAAAAAAATGCATGTCTGAACTTCGGAAATGTTTTAGGGCGTCCAAAAATGTGATTTCCAGTAATTCTGAAAAATGCACTCAATGACCCCTGGGTGACTCAGTGACTTTGAGCCATATCATGAACCTCTATCAAGCATCGACTCATTTGATGTTGGTGCCAGGTCCATACATCACGCCATGCTTGAGATATGAGTGTGACCCACTTTCAAAAGTTTTGGCAACGCCCACTTTTTTAATGTAGAAATGCATGTATGACCTTCGGGAATGCATCAGGGGCAAAAAATGTGATTTCTAGCAATTCTAAAAAATGCACTTAATGACCCCCAGATGACCTCAGTGATCTTGACCCATATTTTGAACCCCCATCGAGCTTCAACTCATTTGGTGTTGATCCCAGGTCCATAGGTCATACAATGCTTGAGATATGAGCATGAACTACTTTCAAAATGTTTGGCCACGCCCACTTTTTTCATGTAAAAATGCATATATGAACTTCATGAATGGATTAGGGGGGTCTAAAATGCAATTTCCTGCAATTCTGAAAAATGCACCCAATGACCCCTGAGTGATCTTAGTGACCTTGACCCATATCTTGAACCTCCATTGAGTGTCGATTCAGTTGGTGTTGGTTCCAGGTCCATAGGCCATACCATGCCTGAGGTACGGGTTTGACCCACTTTCAAAACACGCCTACAGGCACTCCTAATGACCCCGGAATCTGAAAAACATACGTGGCCGAGAACTTGTGACTGTCTATCAGTATGCCAAAAATCAGCGAGATAGGACAATTCCTTTTCGAGTTATCAAGGAAGGGTACAGAAGACAGACGACAGGAAAATAAGAAGAAAAAAAAGAAAAGAAAAAGAAACCATACAATAACAATAGTCTGTGTGTCTCACACAGTCTAAAAAGAAACCATACAAAAACACAGACTAATGAGGTATGTCATATCTGTGAAAATACTTATGTTCAAAATATTCTTCCATCACCATCAAAATTTCCCCATTTTTCAACATAACCCCAAAACACGCTGTACGATTTCAACCAAATTTGTCAAAAATCTAATGAAATGAGGTATCGGTATATTCATGAAAACGCTAATTTTCAAACTAGAGAAACAGAATTTACTGCATCCCGTGAATTCAAGTCTGTGTGAAAAGAGTTAAAGCATCAGGAATAAACAAAATAGAAAGAGAATTTATGGAGGCTAATTTCTAAGCGTGAAATATTTTTAAAGAAATCAGAAATAGGTTTTCGTTAACAATATTTAAAGATATTCATACAGGAATCAGACTTTTTTTTCCCCAAGAAACCAGAAACAGCATATATGTGCACAGCATTCAAAGGGCTCGATCAGTGAATTAGAAATGAGCATTTTTTGCTCTGCCACTGCCATATATACATTTCCTTGTAAAGCAAAGCGTTTCTCTCAACTTGGTTTGAGAATGAAACTGACACCTGATTAAAATAACAGATAAATTTAATGTTTGACAGAAAACTCCACTTCTGTAAGTGGATTGTTTACATTGTCTCCAGTGTGAATAAATATAACAATAACATACCACTGCTTCAGGATAATTTACCGTTACAGGAAATTAGAGGCTGTCAAAACCCTTTGGCCGACTGGGCCATACTCAAAGGCTTTGGCGAGCTGAAAAACATAGGGGGCCGAGAACTTATGGCAGTAGGTATTATTTGCGGGTTCAAGCATCGTCGTATATGTACGTGTACATGTACACCTCCATAGGATTTAGTGTTAAAATCGTGTATGTGTACAAGATTTTAACGTTTTTTAGGGTGCTTTAGAATCCATTTGCGGATTCAAACATCACTGATTGAATCCAATAATGACAGAAAACGCATGAAATTTTATGTACAGTACATGTACTGTTTCGATTGAAATCGGTAAATGGATTTCTCCCATAGGATTCAGTGTTAAATTGCGAGCAAAAAAACGTTTTGCGGTTTCTAACATCATCCTCTCGCCGATTCTAACAATCCGCGTCCGTACACGATTTTAACACTGAAACCCAATGGAGGCATACACGGAGATCCACTCTGCGGATTTTAGGTCTGATGATGTTTGAATCCGCAAATGGATTTCTCCCGTAGGGTTCAGTGTTAAATTGCGAGGAAAAAACGTTTTGCGGTTTCTAACATCATCCTCTTGCCGATTCTAACAATCCGCGTTCGTATACACGATTTTAACACTGAAACCCAATGGAGGCGTAGACGGAGATTTTGAAATCGACTCGCGTGAAGAGGTGATGTTTGAATCCGCAAACCCACTGTAGCGTTTTCTCGAAGTGAGACTGGCGCACGTTATTGCGAGGTGGGGTCTCGACGAGCACTTGATGGAAATGTTTTGAACGAAGAGTGTTGTCGTCGGTGTGGTTGGAAATTCGCGAACCCAGTCACGTCTTCCTGAAGTAAAAAAAACTAACACATGTTATCGTAATGAGTGAATGAGGTTTTTTGTTCAAAAGAGTCGATTATGAATATGGTCTGTATTATAGACATTCATGTTTTCTCTTGATGGGACGGATAGAAATTGAGTTTTGAGGGTTTTTTGTTCGAAAAGAGTTGATCTGTAATAGATATGCGTGTTTTGTCTTGATGAGAGAGATTGACTGTTAAGCGTTTGTTCGAAAAAAAAAGTGAAACACTTATCAGAATGTTTAAAACACATTTTCCGCTCAATTAGGTTTTGAGTGGTAAAATTTTTAATATATTCATGATAGCAATCGCAGTCATCAAAAGGATTCTCTCTTAATTCGACACTCAGTGAATTGATGTGTGAATGAAAAATCTTTTGACAAATGTAAAAACTACTGTCAAAATGCGTTAAATCAGAAACCGGTTTGTCATGTACTGTTTAAACGTATTTTTTAAACTTCAATTAACACAGTCAGTTGAGATGTGAATATTTTCAGATTATTATATATTAAGATGGAAGGAGTTTTTTTTATTACTTAAAAACATAAAAAAAATATATAATTAAACATTTAATTTTGAAAATAATAAAAACAATTAAAACGAAAGATGTTTTTACAGATGGATCCTAGACGCCAAGATTTAATTTTAGACCAGTATGAACGTGCTAAGAAGGGAATTCAGTCTGCTGACAGGAGCAGACGTCTCAGTGAGATGGAACTCAAACGCGAAGCCACAAAAATATTTAAACCCGTGACGGAGGGTCAAGAGCGAAGCAGGAAGGAGATAGTCGAAGAATTGAGACCTATAAAGGTTCAAGCATCATCGTATATGTACGTGTACGTGTACATGTACACCTCCATAGGATTTAGTGTTAAAATCGTGTACGTGTACAAGATTTTAACGTTTTTTAGGGTGCTTTAGAATCCATTTGCGGATTCAAACATCACTGATTGAATCCAAGAATGACAGAAAACGCATGAAATTTTATGTACAGTACATGTACCGTTTCGATTGAAATCGGTAAATGGATTTCTCCCACAGGATTCAGTGTTAAATTGCGAGCAAAAAAACGTTTTGTGGTTTCTAACATCATCCTCTCGCCGATTCTAACAATCCACGTCCGTACACGATTTTAACACTGAAACCCAATGGAGGCGTACACGGAGATCCACTCTGCGGATTTTAGGTCCGATGATGTTTGAATCCGCAAATGGATTTCTCCCATAGGGTTCAGTGTTAAATTGCGAGGAAAAAACGTTTTGCGGTTTCTAACATCATCCTCTTGCCGATTCTAACAATCCGCGTTCGTATACACGATTTTAACATTGAAACCCAATGGAGGCGTAGACGGAGATTTTGAAATCGACTTGTGTGAAGAGGTGATGTTTGAATCCGCAAACCCACTGTAGCGTTTTCTCGAAGTGAGACTGGCGCACGTTATTGCGAGGTGGGGTCTCGACGAGCACTTGATGGAAATGTTTTGAACGAAGAGTGTTGTCATCGGTGTGGTTGGAAATTCGGGAACCCAGTCACGTCTTCCTGAAGTAAAAAAAACTAACACATGTTATCGTAATGAGTGAATGAGGTTTTTTGTTCAAAAGAGTTGATTATGAATATGATCTGTATTATAGACATTCATGTTTTCTCTTGATGGGACGGATAGAAATTGAGTTTTGAGGGTTTTTTGTTCGAAAAGAGTTGATCTGTAATAGATAAGAGTGTTTTGTCTTGATGAGAGAGATTGACTGTTAAGCGTTTGTTCGAAAAAAAAAGTCAAACACTTATCAGAATGTTTAAAACGCATTTTCCGCTCAATTAGGTTTTGAGTGGTAAAATTTTTAATATATTCATGATAGCAATCACAGTCATCAAAAGGATTCTCTCTTAATTCGACACTCAGTGAATTGATGTGTGAATGAAAAATCTTTTGACAAATGTAAAAACTACTGTCAAAATGCGTTAAATCAGAAACCGGTTTGTCATGTACTGTTTAAACGTATTTTTTAAACTTCAATTAACACAGTCAGTTGAGATGTGAATATTTTCAGATTATTATATATTAAGACGGAAGGAGTTTTTTTTATTACTTAAAAACATAAAAAAAATATATAATTAAACATTTAATTTTGAAAATAATAAAAACAATTAAAACGAAAGATGTTTTTACAGATGGATCCTAGACGCCGAGATTTAATTTTAGACCAGTATGAACGTGCTAAGAAGGGAATTCAGTCTGCTGACAGGAGCAGACGTCTCGGTGAGATGGAACTCAAACGCGAAGCCACAAAAATATTTAAACCCGTGACGGAGGGTCAAGAGCGAAGCAGGAAGGAGATAGTCGAAGAATTGAGACCTATAAAGGAGAGTTCTTTGAGAATGGATTCGTTGCCTCCTAGTTTTGGAAATCGGTATTCCGTTCAATCTACACCGGATTACGTTCCTACGGGAATTCAAACAGATATGAGCGAGAGCGACACTGATACGGCTTCGACTATCACCAATCACCACTAGTAGCAACGCATCATCCGATGATGATGGTGGCGGTAAGAGAGATCAGTCGTATGGATTTTATAAGGATTTGGAGGGAAGGATTTTTGTAGGTGATACGGAAATGGATATTGGGGATGATGAATTGATCGTCGGTTCGAACAGATACGAATTGACCGATGGTCTGCGGAGATTGCTCCTTTACGACAAGCCCGGCGATTACACGGAACAGGATTTCGACAATTACGGAGACATTCTGGTCCAGACCCACGCCATGAAGAGAAATAACGATGCCAGAGAGACGAGACACAAAGCCAACAGAGGTTACAAGTGGACGAAAGTGGTGAAACCCATATGGGATATGAACAAGAAGTTCGTCGAATCGGTGACCGGCAAAGGGGTGAAAACCACTTTTCTTCCAAGCGATTCCGACGCTCTGTCTCAGAGATTGAGTTTGTTGATGGCGAGCAGACGGGCTGGTAACACGGGATTAGAAAATCAGATAGTTGCTATATCTGACGAATTGTTAAGACAGAAGGTTTTGAATAAAAACCAGTATAAAAGGCTGATGAACGAATTGAAGGATTGATGTGTATATAATAATAATCAGTAGAGAGAAACAAACAAACAAACAAACAAACAAAAATAAAACAGTAAATTCTTACACTAGAATAATAAAAGTATTTAAAAACAACAAAACGATTTACCAGTGAAAAAAACAAAAATATATCATAAAAATAAAATATGTTGGTGATAAAGAACAGGGGATACGTCAGAACTTACGTTCAAGGCGGTTCTGGCATCGTCGATTCTATAATGCGAGCGTTCACGAGCAATGCGGGTAGAAAACTCGCATCGACCGCGTTTCAGGTCGGTAAGAAGACGGCTTTGGATGCTGGTAAGAAAGCCGCTTCCAAAGCCAGTGGTAGGATAGCTTCTGTGGCTGGCAAGAGGGCAGCCGACGCGTTGATCGACAAGTTGATCAGTCCGCCGGCGAAGCGAGCTGCGTTAGAGCGAACGCCGAAAAGTTGGAAAGATTTTAAGGATGCTGTGGTGCCCATACAAGATTTAGCCAAAATGACGAGTGGATCCAGATTGAAGAGAACTCGCGACAGTGCGATATAAATAAATAATAATAACATTAAAAAACAGAGTTTGAAAAACATAAAAAAAAATTGTGTTTGAAAAGAATCTAAAATAACAAACAAAATAAAAACAAAGATGAACATTAAAGATATTTCTTGGAACGACGCCGCGACCAAGAGGTCGAATAACGAGTTCTTTCCCAAGAGCATAAGAGGTTTGATAGTGGGAAAATCGAATTGTGGAAAGACCAATCTGTTGATGAATCTGTTGTCCCGAGCCGACTGGTTGGATTACGACAGATTGTTCGTGTTTGGCAAGAGCTTGTTTCAACCCGAATACAGATTGCTTCGAGAGTGCATGGATCGCAGATTGTCCAAGGACGTCATAGCCAGAATCTTTGACAGTAGGGAGGAATTCGACAAGAGTGGAGCTCCACTCTCGACCATTTTGGACGGCGCGGCGACGGAGCTGACGAAGAGAAATGCATCTTCGAACGTCGAGTGTCGATTTTATGAGAACGCTAGCGACGTTCCGGATCCTAGAGAACTGAAATCGGAAGATAAGAATCTCATGATTTTCGACGATCTGCTTTTGGAGAGACAGAACCGATGCGAATCGTATTACGTTAGGGGTCCTAGGGGGGTTTGATCGTCCCCTACTAGGCGGGTCCTCAGGTGGCGGATAGAGGACGGCCTGCTCAATTGGGCGGGTTTGCTAATTTCTAATTGGCAGGTTTGCTCAATTGAGTTGGTTCGCTGCGAAATACATAAATACGCAGCCCCGGACCAAAATGATCAATCCTGCTAATACCATCTGGCAGGCACCTTGTTCTCCCGTGAGGTGCATTCCGAAGGCCCCGGAAGAAGGAATCCTGGCAGTTGAGGACTCGTGGCCCCGGTTAGGGCAGTCTCCGGGATGGAGGCTTGGTCTCCATTTCGGAGATAATCTTGTTCAACACACTGCTTTGGCCCCAATTTCGGGAGTAGAAGGATGGTCGGATGGTCCGTTCTGGCCAATCGGGAGCCCCCACCCCAAAAAGTACTGGGTGTCACGTCGGGGGGCATTTGGTGGCCATTCAATCAGTCATTTCTTTTAATCATTTCTCATAATTGCCATTGTGTGATGTTTTTAAACTAATTTTTTAACCAAATACTTATTTCTGCTGCACTGTTTGTTTCAGTTTCACGTGGCAACCGTAATTACAATGTTTTATAAAGTGATTGGTTGGATGGTCGCCATCTGAAGACCTGGCACTTCCACACACGGGCCAATCAGCCAGTGGCATACTTCGGTATCAACACTGGCTGAGTATACTGCCCCATACCAGGTATGTGGGAATACCGGCAACCCGGTGGGTTCACTGCAGGGCAGTAACCCTACCCCTTGTTGGACTCCGTGGTGGGTGGGAGCCGGGGCAGTGAACAACTTATAATACTACCATGGCATCTAAACCAAACAAAACCAAAAGACTTTTCTCTGCTACTGATTTAGGAAACTCTGACTCTGACGAAGATTTGATCGCATCTTTATTACCACCTGAAGATAACATACCTAAATTTATTCTGCTGCACTCAACGGACGAAACTACAAAACTTAGCACTATTAATCCCTTTGCTCTTGATAAAGCTATAAAGGGCATTGCAGGAACTGTTCAGGATATCAAAAAATTAAGATCAGGAGATATATTAATACAGTGTATTAAACAAGCTCAAGTTCAAAATCTTCTACATACTACTAAAATTATGGATTTTAATATTAAAGCTGACTATCATAAAACCTTAAACACTAGCAAAGGTGTCATAAGAACACGGGAACTGGCTGGCATGCAGGAAATAGATATTACACTTGAACTGAAACCGCAAGGAATAACAGCTGTAAGACGGGTAGAAATTAAAAAAGAGGGTAAACAAATTAAGACCAATACTTATATTTGCACCTTTGATAGCACTAAACCACCAAAAGCTATCAAAATTGGTTACTTGAATGTCGGAGTGGATTTGTATGTTCCAAATCCACTTCGATGCTTCAGGTGCCAAAAGTTTGGGCATGGGCAGAGTTCCTGCCGAGGCAAAGAAGTATGTTTTAAATGCAGCTTAACTCATGAAGGGCCATGTGAAACAACAATATTTAAATGTATCAACTGTCAGGGCAATCATATGTCATAATCTAAGGATTGCCCTGTATGGAAGAAGGAGAAGTTGATACAAAAAATAAAGTGTGAAAAACAGATTAGTTTTAAGGAGGCCAGAGACATCGTAACATCAATGCCTGGCATGAATATATCAATACCATCTTATGCCTCAACCTTGAAGCAAAAGAAATCAACTGAATCAATTGCATGCCAAACTGAATACACTTGGCTCAAGGGTGCAATACCAACCTCATCACAGGCTTTTACCATAGGAAATAACAATTCAGCTCAAGTGAGATCTACACAAACAAACACCACTGATCAGGAAATTATTAAGACACAACACATAAAGGAACATTCACAACAAAAATCTACACCAGCGGAAATAAGACAGGACAACAATAAATCAACTAGAAACGACAACACAAATTCCAAAACAGATCATATACAGAAATCTCAGCAGCAAAATCTAAGTCAGAGTCAGAGAAAAAAACAGGAAAATTTGGAAAGAAAGGAATTAGAGAAAGAAAAAAAACAAAAACAGTTATCAGACAGAACACCAAAGGCCCTTCAAGACCCTGTTACACGTAACAGGTTTGAAGGTTTTGAGAAGATGGATGTCGGTGACGGCATTGACGAAATGTTCGAGCAACTGCGCTCAACATCTCAGAATAAGTCCCCCAAAACAAAATCACCAAAGAAACACACTGGGGCAATATCGCCCATACGTCCACCATCCCAAACTTCAACCAAATATGGATAATACACAGAGAAATAATATCATACAGTGGAATTGTCGAGGTTTTAGAGCTAATTTCAATGAACTTGGTCTTCTAAGCCAAAAATATAAACCTGCTGCTTTTTGCCTGCAGGAGACTCTTTTAAAAAAACCCGAGGCTCAGGATCCTTCAGCCTTTAAGCATTATACATCGTATAATGCCTGGGCAGATGAAACTGATCTTCATATTCGTGGAACGTCCGTCTTGGTTAGAAACGACATTATTCACAGTCCTGTATCTTTGCAATCAAATTTACAGGCTGTAGCGGTACGCCTAACCTTAGATAAGACAATCACCTTATGTTCTATTTACGTTTCACCGAGTAAAACGCTACAGCTGAATGATCTTGAGTTACTGGTCCAACAACTCCCAACTCCGTACATTTTGTTGGGTGATTTTAATGCACATAACCCTCTTTGGGGAGCTTCCTGCAGTCAACAAGACGTAAAAGATAAAAGTGTAGAAGAGTTCATTACCAAATATGACTTGTGTTTGTTTAATGATGGTTCAGACACTTATCTGCACCCCGCATCTGGTTCGTATACATCGATTGATCTTTCAATTGCATGCCCTTCTATCTTCCTCGATTTTTCGTGGAAGGTAGAAGATGACTTGTGCGGGAGTGATCACTTTCCAATTGTATTGGAGAGTGTAGTTCCGGCGGACGATGAGAGAGTGCCCCAGTGGAACTTGAAAAAAGCTGACTGGGACACTTTTTCATCGCTTTGTTCTGAACGCCTCACACGGGAGAAATTTCAAGATAGTGCTGACCAAATAGAACATTTTACAAACGAGCTGCTTAACATTGCAAACACAGTCATCCCTAAAACCTCGGCAAATCCAAAACGTTTCACCAAACCATGGTTTGATATTGAATGTAAACAGGCTATAAAGGATCGTAAGAAAGCTGAAAGGGAATTTAACAAGTCACCAACTACACATAATTTAGACAAACTTCGTATAAATCGGGCAAAAACAAGACGACATATAAAACAAAAAAAGAAAAGTTCTTGGGAAACTTACATTTCTAAGATTAACCAAAACACCCCTATCACTAAAATTTGGAAAATGATTAAAAAGATTAAAGGAAAAGAAACAAATTCAACTGTACAACACCTGAAGGAAAACAACACCTCAATTACATCTAAAACAGAAATTTCAAATACTTTGGCCTCTACATTTTCAAAACATTCGTCGTCTAAAAATTGTAATCCAGAATTTATCAAAATTAAAAAACAGCAAGAAAAACAAAAGATCAAATTTACCTCCAACAATTTAGAGGATTACAATGAACCATTCTCTATGGAAGAGTTACGTAACTCTTTGCATAGAGCAAAGGATACTGCCACTGGTCCCGATGAAATTCACTACCAAATTTTAAAGCATCTGCCACAAACATCTCTGGAACTTTTATTGTCAATTTTTAATGGCATTTGGGTGACTGGCCAGTTCCCACCATCCTGGCGTAAAGCAATTATAATTCCTATTCCTAAGCCTGATAAAGATCACAGCAACCCAAGCAATTACAGGCCTATTGCCTTAACCAGTTGTCTGTGCAAAACCATGGAGAGGATGATCAATGACCGACTTGTCTGGTTTCTGGAATCGAACAATCTGTTTGCGGATGTTCAGTGTGGTTTCAGAAACCAGAGAAGTACTGTGGATCATTTGGTCAGACTTGAAACGTTTGTTAGAAATGCCTTTGCTAGAAAAGAACATGTGGTCGCCATCTTCTTTGATCTAGAGAAGGCATATGATACAACGTGGACGTATGGGATTTTAAAAGATCTTTTTAACATGGGGTTGAGAGGGCGTATGCCTATTTTTATTGAAAACTTTTTAAAGGACCGCCAATTTCAGGTTCGTGTTGGGTCAACGTTATCTGATCCTCACGAGCAGGAATTGGGGGTTCCTCAGGGTAGTATCTTATCGGTTACCCTTTTTTCGGTGAAAATTAATAGCATCATCGAGACAATTAAGAATATGGTAGATTCTTCGTTGTATGTAGATGATTTTTTAATCTGCTACAGCAGCAAGAAAATGAATGCTATAGAGCGCAAACTTCAGCTGTGCCTAAACAAAATTCAAAAATGGGCCACGGAGAACGGTTTCAAATTTTCAAAGATGAAAACAAATTGTGTTCATTTTTGTAAGCTTCGGAAACATCACCTCGATCCGGAGTTAAAACTTGATGGGAGTCCTATTAAAGTTGTTAAGGAAGTGAAATTCTTAGGTTTGTTGTTTGACAGCAAACTGAATTTCACTTCCCACATAAAACAACTAAAAGTTAAATGTAAGAGAGCTCTGAACCTACTGAAGGTCGTTGGTAGCACTGATTGGGGTGCTGACCAGAAAACTTTGCTCCATCTGTATAGGTCACTCGTTCGATCAAAATTAGATTACGGTTCTATAGTTTACGGTTCTGCAAGGAAGTCATACCTAAAACCACTTGATGCTATTCACAATAGTGGTATTAGAATTAGTCTAGGGGCTTTTCGAACATCCCCAATAGACTCGATGCTTGTTGAAGCAGAGGAGCCCTCTCTCGAGAAGCGCAGAATTAAATTGTCTCTCCAATATGTGTCTAAACTTTTGGCCAATCCTTCAAATCCTGCTTTTAATTGTATTTCAGAACCTCAAAATGTTGACTTTTTTAACCGACATCCGAAACATATTCCTCCATTGGGAATTAGAGTTAAACCCCACATGGAGTCTGCAAAAATTGATTCTGAATCTATAAAAGAAAACCGTAAATCACACATTCCTCCTTGGCATCTTAAAAAACCTACAGTTATTTTGGACCTTGCTTCTTCCAAAAAATCTGATACCAATTCCTTGCAGTTCAAACAAAAATATGCCGAAATAAAGTCCAAGTATAGTACATATACAAGGATCTATACAGATGGATCTAAAGATGGTGACAAAGTATCATCAGCTGCTGTTACTGGTGATGGTATCACCTCAATCAGAATACCGAATCAGAGTTCTATTTTCACAGCTGAAGTTAAAGCTATACAACTTGCACTTGAACATATCGAAAATGTACAGGAAAAGAAGACGATTATTTTTTCTGACTCTCTTTCCTCTTTGCTTGCTTTGCTCAACCCCAGGTTGAAGAACCCTCTCATTTTGGAACTTCGTGAGAAGTTAACAACTCTCATGTCTGACCAATATGATATCGTGTTTTGCTGGTTACCCGGACATGTAGGTATCGCTGGTAACACCAGAGCAGACAGTGCAGCAAAACAGGCTTTAACCAAGCCTCTCACTGATTTTAAGATCCCTTTCAGTGATTTTAAGCCTCATATTAGTTGTTACATCAAATCTATGTGGCAGGCGGAATGGGATGGGGCGACAAATAACAAGCTCCATCGCTTCCGACCAAACATATTTGATCACTACCCATCTAGTAACCTCTGTAGAAAAGATCATGTTATTCTGACACGATGTCATGTTGGTCACACACGACTTACACATTCCTTTCTGTTGGAGGGTAATATGCGACCAGAATGTGTTCCATGTCAGCAGGTGTTGTCAGTGGAGCACATTCTCTTAAATTGTACTGATTTTAATCTTGTTAGAGGGCAGTACTTCACAGTTGGATCCCTTAGAGATCTATTTTACATTACGAGCCCACACAAAATTGTATCATTTTTGAAAGTAATCAACCTTTTTAACAAATTTTAAAATTGTTTTTATTCTTTTAATCTAGACTCATCAAGCTCAGTTCATCAGGTTGATTTAGAAGTAGACATCTTTCACTTATCTCATTGCTCATTGCTATTTAAATTATTCTTGTCTTTGACATGTCTATTGTGATGATCCTTTGTTTTTATTCAATCTTTTACTTCATAATATTGACTTTTTACTTTTCTCTGATTTCTCGCCACGATATAGCCTTAGCTGCTGATGTGGCGTTAAGCACCAATAAATAATAATAATAATACGTTAGGGGTCGACACAGCAACGTGGACTGTTTCTACCTGTCGCAGAATTATTTTCAATTTCCCAGACAGACGTTAAGGGAGAATGCTAATTTTCTATGTCTCTTTCACCAAGATCTCAAGAATCTCAATCACATCTACGGCGATCAAGTCGCAAACGACATGAGCGCTCCGGAATTCAGGAGATTCTGCAAGAGGGTTTGGGATGGTGGACTTTACAATTTCGTCGTGATCGTTTGACAAGCAAATTTAATTCGACAAGTTTTATGTTTCCGATGATAATAATAAGATAGAGCGTGAAAATAAAAAAAAATTAGAAAAATAATAAATCTTCAAATAATTAGTTTTGAATAAAAAAATAAAATTAAATATAATGTTCGAACATGGAGAATTGTTAGGACGGATAGCCGAGAATATGGCTGCGAAACAATCCATTCAAATTGTGGTGAGTGGCGATTCGACTCGATTCGCTACGAAATTCGAACCTTCCATCGAATTGAATAGAGAGAAAAGATACGAGATGGCGTTGGTGAATCTGGAGACTTATTATTCCTTTCCCAACGTCACCGAAAAGAATAACTCGTTCAAGTATTCCGACGGAGTGGATTGGTTGGAGATTCGAATTCCCAAAGGGAGTTACGACATAGACGATTTGAATGATTACATTCAGACGCGAATGAAGACGGATGGAAAGGGAAGCAACAAGATCAGACTCGCTCCCAATCCTAATACCTTACAGACGATGTTGGATTTGGAAGATAATTTTCGAGTGGATTTCAACACGGACGATTCTATAGGCAAGATGTTGGGATTCGATCGAAAGATGTATCGAGGTCACGCGGCATCTGAAAATACGGTCGACATTCTCGCAGTCAATAGCATTCTGGTGAACGTGGACGTGATTGCTGGAAGCTACATGAATGGTAGGGCTCAAACGACAATCTATTCCTTCTTTCCAAACGTGTCGCCGGGTTATAAGATCGTGGAGCGACCTCGAAATTTAGTTTATCTACCAGTGATTTTAGACACGTTGTATAGTCTGAAAACCACGTTGACGGATCAAAATGGTGAACTGTTAGATCTTCGCGGAGAGAGAGTGACGATACGATTTCACATAAGCGAAATATAAAAGCAAAAAAAAAAAAAAAAAATATTATACATATAGATAACAAAAATAAAATAAATGCAATATTAATTTTACAAAATTATTTTAATATAATTATTAAGCAAGAAACAATTGAAGTAAATATATTTAAAAAAAACAAAAACAGAATTATGACAGAATACGTGGTTAAAAACGTGAACATATCCGCAGGACAGAGGAAGAAACTTAAGAGAGCGTTAACAACTCGAGGCGAGGCGTGAGATTCAAATTCACTCACGAAGATCTGACGAGAGACGGTCAGGATTCAATCGCCTGGACCAGAAGTCAAATCAAAAGGATGGAGAAAGCGATTCGCGATGGAAGAGGGTTGACGGTGAGAATGAGTCCCGCTCAATTGAGATACAATTTGAGAATGAAAGGTGGTTTTCTACCGCTATTGGCAGGAATAGCCGCAAAAGCATTACCCTTTGCCGCAAAGGCGCTACCCTTTCTCGGAAAGACTCTCGGCGTGGGAGCTCTCACGGGACTCGCTAGTTCGGCAGTTGAGAAATTAATGGGTGGCAGCGGACTGTTTTTGAAGAAGGGAGGAGCCGTGTGTCGCGTCCACGTAGACGACAGCGGTAAAGGATTGTATCTAGAACCCGTTAGAGGTGGCAACTCTCTTAGAGGAAACGGTCTCTATCTGAAGAGTGGACGGAACGTCGAGCGACTCGGCAAGGGTTTGTTGCTCGGTGAGAATTCACCATTTAAGAACATACCGATTTTGAATATGTTATTATAATATAAAATTGTATAAAATATAAAATCATAGAAAGTATAAAATAATATATTTAAAATGGATAAAAAGGTGGAGAAACAAATTTATCACCTGGATGAAAAGGTGGAGAAACAATTTGACGATAATGTTGAACATCGCGAGCCAGAGAGCAAAAAAATAAAAAAATGGTTAGACGCTAATGATGGATATCTAAGGAAAGAACTAATGAAAGAGATAGATAAAGCACGGGATAGATGGTTTAGAATGAGACGATGCTTTCCACGGTCACCACTACCTTCTGAAGAAAATGGTAATGATGCGAGTGTTACCAAGAGATGCACAACATTCGTTCATAATTATGATTCGGATAAACAAAAATGTTATTATAATCATATCATATCACAAAGAAAAAGAAAGAAAGAAAAAGAAGAAGAATCGATGCTGAAAACTGAGAGAAAAGGAAACGTTATTATAATATATTATGATGATAGTGAAGAAGAAGGAAAACAAAAAAAAAAAAAAAAAAAGTAATGAGATCTAAAGATGATCTTATTTTTTTTTTTTTTTTTCATTTTTGTTCGCTAAAAAATCAATCACTCTATTGTTTATATTTCCAAGTCTGTTATTAGCATCTTGACATGCGTGTCTTCTCCTTTTTCTAAAATGTGTTGAATGTTTATCTTTACTCTTTTGAGTTTTTTTACATCGGTCAACTCGCTCTCACCACCCAATTTCTTCACGAGTTCGAATGAGATGTTTGGAAATATGTAATTTCCATAGGGCAAGGACAAATCATCCTTGTCGAATTCTCTATCTTCGGCGATGACGCTGTTCTGCAGATCGCTTTGGTACTCGTAAATCAAATCGAGCGCGGCTTCGTCCAATTTCAAAGGCATCTTATATTTCTCGTATTTGTGCTTTAAGCCCTTCGTCTCGACCTCGTTCAATTCGATGGGATCGTGTCGTTGTAATCTATAGATTTTATGACCGAATTTCTTATACGTTTCGACTCGTTTCAATTTCAATTCGCATCTTTTAGGTGTTGTTGTCTTCATGATCGATTATTTAGTATTTAAATAATAATTTGTTTAAAAAGTTTTTTTTTTTTTTTGCTCTTTATATATATAAAAAAGTTGTTTTTTTAATTTTTAATTTTCTTTAATGTAAAAATTTTTTTAGTAAAAGTTCTTTTTCTCTTTATATATATAAAAAGTTAAATTTTAATTTCAATCTCTCTATTGTTTATATTTCCAAGTCCGTTATTAGCAAGTTGACATTCGTCATTTTTCCACATACGAAAATGGTGTGAATGTTTATCTTTACTCTTTTGAGTTTTTTTTCATAGGCGAATGTGCTCTCACCACCCGATTTCTTCACGAGTTCGGGTGAGATTATTGGATATATGTAATCTCCATAGGACAACAATAAATCGCCCCTGTCGAATTCTCTGTCTTCGGTGACGATGATATTAATCAGCAGTTCGCTTTGGTACTCATAAAACAAATCGAGCGTGGCTTCATCCAATTTCAAACACATTCGATATTTGTGGTAGTAGCACTCTAAGTCCACCATCTCGACCTCATTCAATTTGATGGGATCGTGTGGTTGTAATGTATAGATATTAAAACAGGATTTCTCATACCTTTCGTCTCGTTTCAATTTCAATTCGCATCTTTTAGGTGTTGTTGTCATGATCGATTATTTGGTTTTTATGAATTCTTGCAAATAATGTATATTTTAAATTTTGTATTTAAATAATAATTTGTTAAAAAAAGTTTGTCTTTATTTCTCTTTATATATAAATAAAAGTTAAAAAAAAAAAAAAAATTCTTACAAACTCAATTTTGAGGTAAAAAACAATGATCAAGTCCAAACATCCAAATTATAGTCTAGAACGTGCAAGACTTCAAATGTTTAAAACTTGGCCTTCGCATCTCGCTCAAAAACCCGAAGATTTAGCCGCCGTGGGTTTCGTTTACGTGGGTAGAGGCGACAAAGTCAAATGTTTTTGTTGTGACATACATTTGGTGAATTGGGAACCTCACGATGTACCTTCACTAGAACACATAAGTAATATTGAAAAAGACGAATGCGATTATTTGAACAAGATCCTAACGTTGGGATTGATCAAAATCAGAGACGAAGAGAGGGATAGAGATAAAAACCAAAAATTATTGATGGATATGTTACAACTCGGATACACCGAGGAACAATTGTACGATGCGTTAAACATCGCGAACAAGACCCTGTCTCAATTCATAACTTTAGAACATCTCATCAAATTCATGGCGGAAGTGGATGAGTTATCGTCACTCGTCAAAAACAAACCGAGTAAAACGTCCACCACCAAGTGTCTGGTCTGCGAAGGTGTCGCAAGCATCTTGTTTCTACCGTGCTCACACCTGCGTTACTGTAGAGAATGTCATTCCGAAGACGAGAAAACGTGTTCGGTTTGCGAGCGAGAAATAAAAGCGGTCTTAAATTGTTTTTGAATAAAAACACATTAAAGAAAAAAAAATTGTATTTAAAATTTAACTTTTTTTTTTTTTTTTTTTATTATATATATAAAAAGAGTAAAAAAGCAAAACTTTTTAACAAATTATTTAATACAAAATTCCCCCCCCCCCAAAAAAAATATTCTTACAAAATGAAACAAACAGATAAAAAAAAATTGGAAAATTTAAATGAGAAAACCATACCTCAGTTAAACGAGATTTGTAAACTATTAAAAATTTCACATTTCAGAAATCATAGAACTAAATCAAAAAAGATTGATGTCATACAGAAACATTTGCGAAAACGATGGAAAGTCAAACGAAATGCTGATAGCAATGATGTCAAAAAATGCATTGGTTGTGAAAAATGAGAAGAAGAAGAAAAAGATAGTAAAAGGAATCGAAATGCCGACGTCGAAAAAAACCAAAAACGTTTCGATTGTGAAAAATAAGAAGACGACTAAACGAAAAGCCGTTGAAGAAGAACTTCAAGTTTCCAAAGAAAAAAAAAAAAAAACGAAAACGAGTGATGCACATCAGATTCTAGGCAAACGAGATATATCGAGCGAACTTCGACGAGCAATAGACGAAGGGAAAGGAGAAGAATATCTAGCGCGACTCACCATGGAACTATTTCAATCGAAGTCCATGGAACGGGAAAGTGCGATCAAAGGTATTTTTAAAACTTTCGATGTGGTTCCCTCGTTCAAGAAAATCGATCTGAAATTGTTCATGGAACAGGTGAAGAAAAAAGTATTGGATTTGTTTTGCAAACACATGAACGTGGGACTAAAAATTAAGATGATACTCCATTGCGTGATGAATAAAATCGACGTGAAGTCCGGCGAGAGCATCGTGAAAAATGCATATTTCAGATCTAATGTCGAACCCATATTTCGAGGTTCAGATTTATCGGACGTTTTCGAAAAGATGAAAGACAAGATGTTGACGTCTCTCGCAAATTATCAACCTGAAGGTAGTAATTGGACGTTCGATGAGATGTTGAAACTCGAAATTCACATAACTAAAAAGGATTTGTTGAAAGGGTCTTCCTACGTGAAATTACCGTATTTTCTAGCAAAAAAACACGCCGTGATCAGCGTGAAAAATAAAGATGATCAGTGTTTTAAATGGGCAGTCACTTCTGCTTTATACCCTGTCAAAATGAACATCAAAAGAGTTTCTTCTTACGAGGTAACTTCTAAAAATCTCGATTGGACCGGAGTGACTTTTCCAACGCAGTTAAAACACATCGAATGTTTCGAGGCACAAAATCCCACCGTAGCGGTGAACGTCTTGGGATATGACGAAAAACAAAATATCTATCCTCTCAGATTGACTTCGTATCTCGGAAGAGAAAAGACGATTATTTTATTATTGATTTTGAATGGTGACAATCATCATTATTGTTGGGTTAAACATCTGAGCCGATTACTGGTGAAACAATATAATAAACATAAAGGAAAGATATCTTTATGATTCAATTGCATGAACGCGTTTCACAGCGAAAAATCGTTGGCAAAACATCAGGAATATTGCAACGAAAATCAAGGTGTCAATGTCGAAATGCCCAAACCCAACACCATCGTGAAGTTTGAAAATCACAATAGAAGGTTAAAAGTACCATTCGTTGTGTATGCCGATTTCGAATGTTTCACCGCGAAAATGAGTTCCTGTCAACCCAACGCTCTTCAAAGTTACGTCGAAAGATATCAAAAACACATACCTTTGGGCTAATGCATTTACGTGAAATGCGCTTTCGACTCGCAACACGACATGGGTCCCTTCACCTACACGAAACAGTATGAAGACGACGACGTGGCTCAAAGGTTCGTGGAAGAGTTAGAATGGAAACTTCAAATGTTATACGACAAATTCAAAACTCCAGCAAAAATGATCATCACACGAGAGCAGGAGGATGAAAATAACAGAGCCACCGAATGTCACATATGCAGACCGTTCGAGAATTCGACGGAAAATAGGAAGGTCAGAGACCACGATCATTACACGGGTCTGTATTGCGGTCTGGCTCACAGCAAGTGTAATTTAAAATATCGAGACGCCGCTTTCTATCCGGTGATGTTTCACAATCTCTCGGGTTACGACAGTCATCTGTTCATAAAAAATCTCGGCACCTCATACGAAGAATTAAATTGCATCGCGAACAGCGAAGAAAGATACATTTCCTTCATGAAATGGAAGCTCATGGAGGAGAAAAGAGTAATCGATGGACAGACATTAGAAGAAAAAACAAAATTCATTCGTAGATGCATACGTTTCATCGACAGTTTTAAATTCATGTCGACTGCTCTGGAAAAATTAGTCGAAAACATGAGCAAGGATAAATTTAAAATCATGAGCGAACATTTTGAAGAACGAGTAGACATCATGTTGAGGAAAGGAGTCTATCCTTACAATTACATGAACGATCTAAAGAGATTCGAAGACACCGCACTACCTTCGAAAGAAGATTTTTATTCGAAATTATACGAATCCGACATTTCCGACGAGAATTACGAACACGCTAAAAACGTGTGGAAATCATTCGATATGAAAACCATGAGAGATTATCACAATCTCTATCTGAAGACCGACGTTCTACTCTTGGCAGACGTGTTCGAAACTTTCGAGACGTCTGTTGTCGAAATTACGATCTGGATCCCGCTTGGTATTTCACCGCACCCGGTTTGGCGTGGGACGCTCTGTTGAAGACCACCGAAGTCCAATTGGAATTATTATCCGACGTGGACATGTTGCTCATGTTCGAAAGGGCTGCGAGAGGTGGCGTCTCGATGATCTCCCACAGACATTCTGAAGCTAACAATCCCTACATGAAAGAAGGTTTCGATTCAAAACGGTCGACTAAATACATACAGTATTGGGACACCAATAATCTGTACGGTTGGGCTATGAGTCATCCTTTACCGATTGGAAATTTCGAATGGGTGAAGGAACCGGAAGAGATGCAAAAATGGAGAGACTATACTTGCATTTTAGAAGTCGATTTAAACTATCCAAAAGAATTACATGATCTACACAACGATTATCTGCTGGCTCCCGAACAAATGGAACCAAACGAGGGAGACGAGGAAAAACTCATTCCCAATTTATTTAACAAACGTAACTACGTCGTCTACAGCGAGAATTTGAAACAGTACGTCGATTACGGGATGAAATTAGTCGACATACATTGCATCATTCGATTCGACGAAGAGCCTTGGATGAAAAAATACATCGATCTCAACACGAATCTCAGAACTCGAGCCGAGAACGATTTCGAAAAAGATTTCTTCAAACTCATGAACAATTGCGTGTACGGCAAATCAATGGAAAACATCAGGAAGAGAACCGACGTTCGACTCGTCACGTCTGAGAAAAGAGCTAAAACATTGGTGGCGAAACCCAATTACAAACACCGAACCATATTCGACGAAAATCTAGTGGCCGTTCACATGCAAAAGACGCATCTGAAGTTCGACAAACCGTATTATCTCAGACCGATCATCTTAGATATCAGCAAGCGATTGATGTACGAGTTTCACTACGATTACGTCAAACGAAAATTTGGTGATAAAGCCAAACTACTGTTCACCAACACAGACAGTTTAGTTTACGAGATAGAGACGAAAGACGTCTACTGAGATATATCTCAGGACGTGGCCGAGTGGTTTGACACGAGCAATTATCCCGTCGATCACCCGTCCAACATTCAATCGAATGACAACAAGAAGGTGTTGGGTAAATTTAAGGACGAGAGCGGCAGTAAACAGACCGTCGAATTCGTGGGCTTGAGACTCAAACTGTATGCTTATCGTCTAGAAAATGATGAAGAGATCAAGAAGTGCAAAGGAGTTAAAGCGTGCGTGGTGAAGAAAAACATCTCTTTCCAAGAGTATAAAGATTGTCTGTTAGGAAGTGGTCCGGTGTATAAGACTATGAAATCGATTCGAAGCGAAAATCACGACCTGTATACCGAAATAGTCAACAAGATTTCGCTGACGGCCGACGATGATAAGAGATTCATATTAGACGATAAAATAAGCACTTTGGCACTAGGACATTGGACTGCGGAACTAACTATAGACGATATGAATGGGGATGATTGGATTCTAGATACGATTGTGGATGATAAGATTCCAGATATGATTGTGGATGATAAGATTCCAGATATGATTGTGGATGATAGGATTCCAGAAAATCAAGAAGAATTAGATGAATACAAAATTATAGAAATCGATAGTGAGATCGAGAAAGTTAGTTTAAAAAGAAAAAGAAAAAAATAGAAAAAAAAAATAACGTCATTTTTAGTAAATTATAATAAAATAAATAAAAAAAATATATACGCATTTATGAATAAGAAAATAAAGATATCCGTAGAAGGTGTCATCTTACCCAACGAACCCCTATCCAACATCAATCTGTTGAATGCGGCAAAAGATTTGAAAATCAAAGATTTTCTAGGAGTGTTTTCCAGAGATGCCTTGCCGAAGAGAAGACCTCGACAATCGGAATGCAGAATTTTAAATCTAGACGATTCATCGGGTGAAGGCACTCACTGGGTGGCGTGGATGAAGAACGGGAAGAAGAAAAATTATTATTTCGACAGCTACGGAATCTCGTCACCAAAAGAAATAAAGAACTATTTCAACAAATCGATATTTCGTTACAACACGGAACAAGTGCAATCACCAGATCAAGTGTTTTGGGTCACCTGTGTCTCTACGTTCTCAAGAGATTGTCTGAAGGAGATCGATTTCAAGACATTCTCAATGATTTACATTAGAGAGAGATTTTTTTTTTTTATAGTATATATAAAGATAAAAAATTATTTAAAAAAAAATTTTAATCGAATAAAAAACGAAAAAAAATAAAATAACATAGTTCATTTTCAATAAACTGCGTTTTGAATATATTTTTTCTAAAAACAAAAAATCCTTACAACAACATGCCAGTCGATAAATTTGGTAGAAGTGATGACGAAAAAGTCAACCCGAGAAAGAAGAGGAAGACGTTTTGAAGTCGACGATGGTTATGACGTTGCCAACTTGGACGAACGTTACGTTCGGAGATACGAACCTCGAGAAGAACCTTTGAACATGAACGATAAGAAGCTCTACAATCTTCCCGAGCCGATAGATCTTGCAGATGCTGTGACTAAAAAATACGTTGACAGGGGGAACGCCGATTTCGAACGAATCCTGCTGGATAATTACGTGGATAAAACCATGACCGACGATCTCGATCTGAAATCCAAACGTTTGGTGAACGTCGCGAATCCCATAGATCCCACCGATGCCGCAACCAAGAAATATGCAGACGACTCTCACGCGAGATTCAGCGAACACCTAAGAAATAGATACGTTCTGAAAACGATGCACTCGGAATTGAACGCCAATTCTAACAAGATAACGAACGTGGCCACTCCCACGAATCCAAAGGACGTGGCGACTAAACACTATGTAGATCTGGAACAGAGAAAGTCTGACAGACGAGAAATGAAATTGGATCTGAATGCGGGATTCCACAAGATATTGAATCTGTTGAAGATCGACGACACGGATGCGGACTCAACCGCGGTCAACAAGGGCTACGTAGATTCTGCCGTGATACAATCGCAAGAATACCTAGAATCACAAGTGGACGATCTCTACCTGAACAAAGAATCTGGCGGAACCATGGAGGGTGGCATCAACATGAACGGTCACAATTTATTCGGTCTCGATCACGATCCCGAATTCGATTCCAGCGCGGTAAGCTGGAAGTACGTGGACGACAACTCGGTCTGGAGAAAGGGCGACATCATGGAAGGTAAACTAGACATGGGTGGACACGCGCTCACGAATCTACCGGATCCCGTGAACATGACGGATGCCTGCACCCTGATTTCGGTGGTGGAGAAAGTCAAATATGCTAGACAATTGATCACCGTGTGGGCCGAAGAGGCCGGCGCCTTAGAGGAGGGAAAAGCTGAGTGGTCTTTCGGAAATGGAGGTAGCGGATCGAAACATGGTCAGGTTGGATATCCCATGCCGTCGGGAGGTGAAATCCTTCGAATGAGTCTGGCTTCCTCGGATTTGAATAACAGAGCGGTTGTCAATCTCATGGTGAATGGTGTGGAGAGCGATAAGAGATACAGCGTCGAAAAGACTGAGAATCAACACGCGAATGTTAGCACGTTCGGCATGCCTCTCAAAGTGAACGCCGGAGACAGGATTAATTTCGTCACGAAAACCAATAATCCTGAAGCCGCCACTTCCGTGGTGAGTCTACTGATCGAACTAGATCCTTTGAACAAACAGTGAACGCATGGAAAATAGTGAATTAAAAAAAAAATAATGTGTGATTATTAAAAAACAAAAAAAAGAAAAAAAAAAAGTAATGAGATATAGAGATGTTCAATCTCTCTAGATCACATTACTTTATTTATTTTTTTTTGTTTTTTTTGTTTTTAATAATGACTCATTACTTTTTATTTTTTTTTGTTTTTTATTTTTTTTTTTCACACACTCGTCTCTCATCAAATGATCGACATCTTATTTCCATCCGATTTGAATTGTAATTCTCTGTCCGACAGGACCAGGGCGAAGGCTTCAGTTTTTCTCGGCACGTTCCTATCGAATTGCATCTTGATCTGAATGTCTAACACGCTACTCTTGAGTCGTTCTCTGCTTATTTACGTCGAATACGAACATGGGATACATCGACTTGTATTCGCCGGGAGATATGTTGGGGTTGCTCATCAATTCGTCTAGACTGTGATACTTCTTTCTAAAATCAGCGGCGTCGCCGTACAGTCTGCAGAAATCGTTCTTGTCGAACGACGCGTTGTAATCGATTGCTGGATATCTTGTGGCGTTCAGAAACACTTGCGTGTTTCTCAAACTGCAGTGATCGAACAGCGACGCATTCTTTTCTTGAGACCCATCCCTATCGGTCTGATACGCAACCACGATGAAACGCGGTCTCTCGGAAGTGGATTTCACCGACAATCTCCAATCAAAGTGATTCGTGGAGGGAGGAATGCTAGCCGTGTCGCACTGTCTCATTCTAAATCCCACGGGTAATTTACTCTTGGATTCTATGATCTTGTAGAGACGTGCTTTCTCCACGATCGAAGGCTCCACGTGCGGAACGAACCACGATATCTTGTGTAGAGTTATCTTACCCGCATCGGTCGTGGTGAGTCTCACTATTGCGTCGTCGTTTCCTTTTCAAATCAACGTCAGATTGTGTTTGAATCCGTACATAATCTTGTTGTAATCGTCCGCGAATCCGAAGATGTGTTTCAAAGGTGTCCTGAACGAAAACGTTCCTTTAGGTCTGGACGTCTTGAAGACGTAGTTGAATATCGCGGTGGCGCCTGCGCTAGCAGGGCCTATGGTGTCTTTCACCCACAACTGATTAAGTCCTCTGGATTTCGAAAAATCATTAGGATACGTCAAGAGTCCGAACATCGTGGTGGCCTGACCGGGATGAAACACAGATTCTATCTCTTATCCGGATAGCATGTATTTTATGTTACTGAATAGATGCATGATGCCATTATTGGCTAGAGTAACCGTGTCGTCGTCGGCGTAGTCGCTCCCGTCTTCCTTGGTGAGACGTCCCTGCACCACTATGTAACTCTCACTAGGATGTACGAATAGATCTTGAGTTTCGACGTTGATTCTTATCTCTCCCGCATTGTTCAAACTCGTTCCGGTTACCGGTTCATATTCGTGAACCTCATATTCTTGAATACTTTCATCTTTCACTATGCTTTGTGTTATATCTAGTATATTTGTCATTTTAAAGGATTTTTAGGTATTTTTTGTTTATTAATTAACTTGCTTTCTTTATCTAAAAAATAGTTTTTAATTATTTTTTTATTATTATTTTTTTCTCTCTTATATATATGTGTGTAAACAAGAAAATGTCAAAGAGAGTAAATAAAAAAAAAAATTTGTGTTCTTCATCAAAACTTCGTCTTCTGTAATTGTTGTTCGTAAAACTTTCCGATGATCTCTTCTCCATCCAAAGCTTCGATTTCGTATGTCACCGGATCGGTGTGAAATATTTTGATGATCACGAAAATTTCCGAGGTCCATCGAGGAGTATAACCCTTTTCGAAGTGCTTCTTATAAGCGTAGATTCTCACTCGATCGCCGACCGCAAATTTCGGCGTTCTAGACTTCTTCCTGATCTTGGATCTCTCGGGATATAGATTCGCGTAGACCCGTTTTTCGTTTCGAGGATCGCTAGCTTCCGCGGGAGTCATCTTGATCGATCTGTGTTGCGTGTTGTTGTAATCTTTGACCAGACCGTTCAGAGCGTATATGTATTTCTTGGTCGAATTCGCCGTGAAGTATCTGTACATCTTCTCCTTCATCGTTCGATTCCAACGTTCCACCACGCTGGCTTTCTCTTCGTTTTCGATCGAGTAGAGGTCTACCAATCGACGAACGTGCTTGTTGTAGAATTCCTTTCCCTTATCCACCCACAATTTACTCGGTTTTCGAGAAGACGAGTCGAACACGCTCTTCAGAGCCTCGGCGACGCAAGGTCCCAATTTATCCTTCAAAGATCTGATCCAACTGTATTTGGAAAACACGTCGATGACCGTCAATAGATATTTGACGCCCTCGTTCCACCTCGAAAACGATCTCATGTCGACCAAGTCGGCAGACCAAATGTCATCCAGACCCTTCACGAACACCCTTCTCTTTCGAAATTTACGCACTATGGGTTTGTGTAACTCCTCGGCCAATTCGCTCGTCAATAATCGTTTCTTCTTCTTTTCAGATGCGCTTTTTTTTTTGAATGCCCCATCCGAATCGACGTTTCGCACCGATCAGATTGCCGACCAGCGAACGTTCCATCTTCTCTCTCCTGCTCGGATTCGATATGCCTCTCAATCTCCCCAACATGTTTTTGTCGCAGACGTCATTGCGAGTCTTGGTGTCGGGATGTCCGGCGTAGCACAGATCGTGGTCATATGCGGCCGCGTCCACCCTATTCACAGGTTTGCTCCACGATTTGGGTGTCAGATCGGCGTTGAGTCTCTTGTTCAATTTCGTTCCGGGTCCCTTGAAACTGTGACCGGGCAGATGCATTTCAAAAGGTAGATTGTTGATCATTTTATTCACGATGCCTTTACCTTTGCTCGCGTTCTTTTGTTTGACGAATCGCGTCTTGACAGAACCACACACGTCGCAAATTCCGCGAAGCATCCGTCTGTCGTTTTTAGTTCGCACTTCTCTAGAATTACTCGTCTCGGTAACTCTCTTACACTTTACGCAATACATTTTTTTAAGAGTTATTTAAATTAATTTCGTTTTTTATTTTATATATAAATTTAATATTTTTTTTTTTTTAAATTTTGTTCTTATTATATATATATATATATTTTTTGTTTCAATCGCTGCTCTTGAGTTCTATCATCTTACTGAATTCCTCCCTGGCCTCTTTCCTCCCCTTTTCCACGAGAGAATCCTTCATCTCTTCCTTGATGATCTGACGAGTCTTGATTCTCACGGCTTCTTTCATGGCATCGTATTTCGTTTTCTCGCTCAATATCGCGAAGTATTCTCCGTCCGATATCCTACCGTCTTTCAACGCCATAGAGATCATTTCGGATATCGTGTCGATCTTGGAGTCGGCCAAGACGTGAATCTTGTCGTGTTTCCTCACCTTCAGATATAATTTCCTACTCAAAAAGTTTCCGAGCGTGCTAAACAATCCGGCGGCGAGGGCCACTCCTTCTACGGTCAACACGATCGGAATGCCGACCGCGGTCGACAACAATCCGATGCCGGCCGTGTGTAAACCCATGGAAATCGTGATGAGTGTCGTGTCAATCGCGTTGACGAATTTCACAAAACGCGAATACTTCTTCTTGAGGGAACGACAAGAATCTCTCTCTCGAGTCAGATACAATTGGATTCTACTGATTTGATCGATGCAATACCTCTCTCCTCTTTCTCTTTCTTCTAGCGACGGCGCCGTCGGCAAAACGCCGTTCGGCTTCTCGTCCTCGTCGTCCACTAACGTCGGATACAATTTATTTCTGGTTCTCATTTTGTGTTTTTTTCTTTCTTTCTAATATTAGATAAAAAAATTTATGTGTGTATTTATTTTTTTTTTATTTTCTACTCTCCCTTATTTTATATCAACAAAAAAAAAACTTAGACGTATGCTTCGTTCAGCAATAATTTCTTGATGCATTCCTTGTCTTCTAAAGTCAAACTTCTACGCGCCAATTTCAGTTCTTCCGAATCTGTGGGCCTGTCTCGATTCTTACAAAAGACTAATCTCTTCCAAAACGTGATCACATCGTTGAATTTAACGCGTTCGAACGCTGGTTCGAAATACATGACGACCATATCTTCCCTTTCCATCGTTAGACACGAATGATTCTCGTGATCGAAGTCTAGATAATCCCGACATCCGACGCATCGTTCTAACAAGATGGGACGTAGTTGTTCATTCACGCAGATTGCGTATGCTCTCATCAGCATGTTTAAAAGAAACCTCGCTCTAATAGTCTGAGAATCGCTCATGATTTACGTATTTTTTTTATTATCTATTCGATTTGATATATTTATTTTTCTAAATAACTATTTATTTATATTTTTTTTTACTCCCCTATATATGGATATATCAATCAAAAACGTGACAACGGGCTCGCGAATTTCCAACCACACCGACGACAACACTCTTCGTTCAAAACATTTCCATCAAGTGCTCGTCGAGACCCCACCTCGCAATAACGTGCGCCAGTCTCACTTCGAGAAAACGCTACAGTGGGTTTGCGGATTCAAACATCACCTCTTCACGCGAGTCGATTTCAAAATCTCCGTCTACGCCTCCATCATTGGGTTTCAGTGTTAAAATCGTGTATACGAACGCGGATTGTTAGAATCGGCAAGAGGATGATGTTAGAAACCGCAAAACGTTTTTTTCCTCGCAATTTAACACTGAACCCTATGGGAGAAATCCATTTGCGGATTCAAACATCATCGGACCTAAAATCCGCAGAGACCGTGTACGCCTCCGTTGGGTTTCAGTGTTAAAATCGTGTACGGACGCGGATTGTTAGAATCGGCGAGAGGATGATGTTAGAAACCGCAAAACGTTTTTTTGCTCGCAATTTAACACTGAATCCTATGGGAGAAATCCATTTACCGATTTCAATCGAAACGGTACATGTACTGTACGTAAAATTTCATGCGTTTTCTGTCATTCTTGGATTCAATCAGTGATGTTTGAATCCGTAAATGGATTCTAAAGCACCCTAAAAAACGTTAAAATCTTGTACACGTACACGATTTTAACACTAAATCCTATGGAGGTGTACATGTACACGTACACGTACATGTACGATGATGCTTGAACCCGCAAATAATATCTACTTATGGCTGTCTATTAGTATGCCAAAAATCAGCGCGATAGGACAATTCTTTTTGAGTGATCGTGCAGACAAGGAAGTGCATAGAAGCCAGAAGAGATGAGAATAAGAAAATAACAAGAAGAAGAAGTAGAAGAAGAAGAAGAAAAAAAAAAAAAAAAAAGAAACCATACAAAAACAAGTCTGTGTGTTTCAAACAGACTAAATGTTCTTCCAAAACCATCAAAATTTCACCATTTTTCAAAATCTCAAACTGTTTTACAGTTAATTACATGTAGCTCAGATTTCCCAAGCATTTAGAGCATAATATGATACAACAAAATCACCATTCAAATATTTCCAAATTAACCCCTATTAGCCAAAAACGACATGAATGCACCATTTTTCTGCAAAATTGACCAACTTCAAGGGCAAATTTCTCTAATTGCAAAGCTGTTATAACAATTATTTTGGTATGGATAGATGCATTATGATTGCAGAAGAAAATTACTGTTTACTTTTTAATCTCCGATTTACCCCTCAAGCACAATGAGGGCGAGAATAAGAGTACCGTTGAAAATGCCCAAATTAACCAACTTTGGTTCCTTTTTTCTATCATTTTGGAAGGCAAAATTTCAAACGCTTTGCTTTACCATATGTAGAGATGCTTAATGAACAAATCCGCGGTTGTAAATTATGCTCTAGGGCTTCACCCAACATATGTTTTGGCCACTTAAAGAATCGTACTGTCGGAAGAAAATTGATTTTTAGTGAATTTTGCAAATTTCTGTACTCGTTTGTCCAAAAACAAAAAGGAAAGAGTTCATTGAGCTTTCCATAACTGTATTCAAAAATCAATGGGGAACAGTACGATTCTTTATGTGCAAAGGAAAATAGTCTATACCAATCCTACCCAGGACAACTGAGTACAGAAAAATATGAAACTAATCGAAAAATGAATTTTGTCTGACGGTACTCATATTTGTATAGCCATAACTGGTATTGCATAAAGTGTGACAGAACAATAAACAACGGAAAATGTGTTACCCTATAAATGCTGAATAAATGCATGGAAAGCAAAATGGAACGCATGCTTTCTGTTTTGAAAAAAATGAGTAGCGAAAACTGCAAGTTTTTTCTGACCAGACTAGTCGTTATGCCGCCAAAACTGGTATTGGGTAAAGCAGGGAGGATTTGTATAGACTATTTTCCTTTGCATTTCTGTATTATGTGTCATAGGGAAACAAATTTTCTGTGATAAGTATTGTTGTCACACATAATCCAACACTTGTTTTGATAGCATTATCCAGAACTTTAATTTTTGTGAATTTTGCTGTATTCTATACTCATTGTTTTCTTGTCATTAACCCTTTACCTAACATGAAAAGCAGACGACACTTGCAAAAAAAATTCTTGAAAAACTAATTTTTTTCATTTTTTGTCTCAAAAACATAGGTTATGAACCCTCGTTGGAACGAGCTCGACGAGTTCGTTCCAACGAGGGGTCATAACCTATGTTTTTGAGACAAAAAATGAAAATATTTTGAAAATTAATATGCGATTTTTGAGAATAGCGCTGGCCGGTTTTGGCCGTTACGTTGGGTAAAGGGTTAAATCCAAACCCAAAGAACTTGATCTCCTCTGTAATGGCTATTAACCCTTTACCCAAACGCAGACGATATCAAAATTTATTATTTTAAATATCATTTTTTAAAATTTTCCAAACATTTTAACAAAACCATATCATGTGACCCCTCACTGGAACGAGCTCGTTCCAAAGAGGGGTCATATGATATGGTTTTGTTGAAATTGTTTGAAAAATAGTATTAATTTGGATATTTCGTGGGCGGATGTGGCCGATTTGTTGCGTAAAGGGTTAAATTAACTAACTGTTTGCCGGAATATATTTTGCACATGCAGAGGAATGTTGCTGTTCCCGTTTCAGTCTAACAAAATTATGCAATTCTTTAGAGTGACTCGGAATAAGTCAAAATGAGAAATTTTAGAGGTTAGACATTAAGATATAGGCCCTTACAAAGAGCTCATCCTGCAAAAACATATAAAACATTTATGATTTCCTGCAAATTGAGCAAATGTGAAGGGTGATTTTTCCTGATTGCGACCCTGGTATATATAAATGCAGCACCCCCGCGGGAACCCCGGGAAGTGAAGCAGTGCTTGTTTACTGGGAAAACCAGTTCTGGCTTACTGGCCCAGGAAGTGAAGGTTTGCATGTGAACTGAAGTAGATTTGTTTTCTTCCACTGGTAAAACAGTACCTGGTAACCAACGCCACTGGGGTGCAATCAATCGGTAGGTGGACAACATAGGCACAAACGATTGGCAAAACATGACTTATTACTAATGTCGTGTCATGAAATAGCTTAGAGGCTGACAAGGGCGTGAGACACTAATAAATAAAACTTCAGAATACTGAAACCTAGAATAAGAGTACTGTTCAAAAATACTTATTTGTTTACTATGTTCTATCAGTTTGGAAAGGGTGAACTTGAGACACTTTGCTTCCATGTGTGTAGGCCTACAATTGCCTACTAAACATATTTACTCTTGTAAATTTTGAAGTAGAGCTCAACCCAATATCTGCTATGCCTGCTAGTTGAATAGTACGTCCAACAAAGTTTGATTTCAAGTAAATTTTGCAGTTTTCTGTACTCATTTTCCAAAATAGAAAAGTTGTGTATCACATGCATTGCGTTACTCGTGCTTGTCAATTTGTCGCTGTTGACCTTCTTCACTGAATTACGAACACAAGAGGCAACAGCTGATAATTAATTAGCTGTCAAATTGAGTTCGACAATCGCACAAATGGGTGGTGTTATTTTCAACAACCGCAAATACCGCTGCACTCTGCATTGTGCCGGTATAATTGCCCATTTATTGCACCAAAAGCTAGTTACGGCCAAACAAAATTAAATAATTGATTCTCAGGCATTTTTTTAAAAAACGAATGAGGGAGGGCGGTTTTTCTTTTAATTTTTTACTCCTGATGAAATGGTCGCCAATGTCTAATATCCAGTTGTGAGACCTAAAAAGACATTCCATGTTGATTTCACTGATAGTTTTTCTTGTAATGGTGATCATACAACACAAAACCAATATAGAACATCTAAAATGGAGCTAAAAAATAATAATAAAAAATATTATTTTTTAGCTCCATTTTAACTGGTTGAGTTCTAGAAGCCACAAGCAGGCCTTTCAAAAAAATGATGGTACCAGAGCAAAAAGCCCACATTTCCCTTACCCATGTTTCGAATTCAATCAAAACGAAAATAAAAGTTTGTTTATACAAATTTGTTCTATTACAAATTATTGGAGAGTGCCTATTGGCACTCTCCAATAATTTGTAATAAAATAATTTTAGATGAATGAATTCAGACCACCACAAGTAATATAGTCCTCAACCAGTTATTATATTTATTTATTTATTTATTTATTGGTGTTTAAGGTCATATATTTTTGCACAATGACTAATCATGACCACAGCATCAGTCTCAAATCAAGACCAGGGGTGGCCGTTAATAAGCCATGTTGAATATTTTAGAGAGGGCTTGTACCTCCGAAGCATTGGTGACTGGGTCCTATTTTATCAGTAAAACAGAGCCTGTTTACCGCTTTGAACAGGCACTGCGTCACTTCCCGGGGTTCCCGCGGGGATCTCAACCAGTTAAGTAAATATTTATTTTGTACATACATATGAGAATCGTGTCGCATTTCGTGAAGAGAATAACAATACTGTATCAATGTATACGACATATTGTTTCGCAAATCGCGATGTGATACCGTTAAAGTCACACCCTATGATAGTTTTATACATTTTGAATTTTGCCTCCGAAATAAATATGTCGAACGCGGGCCGAAAAAATAACGAATACGCCGCTGCCTCAGAATCAAAAGATTAATTTTCTTTAGCCTAATCATCTCTATAAATAACATAAATGAAAAGACATGAGCGAAGTTAAATTTTAGGTTATCAGTTTCTATTACAACACATTGGTCGACCGCTGATTTGTCGCAGTTATCAGGTGAGAACACTTTAATTATCCCTGTGCTCCGAAATGCCTCCCAAACCCACACATCCTCTCTCCTCCCAACACCCCAAAGGAACTGTTCGATGACATACCTAGCTGGAATTCCAGTGGAGAATAGCTAATTTTATGATTTTGATATTAATGTTCTATTGTTTGCAGCAATAAATATCCAATTTTAAATATCAACTGCAAACAAAGCTCGGAAGTTGAGCTAAGGACATACCCTACCTCGTTCTTCCCAGTCTCCCCGATAAACATAGTTACCTTCTGTTGTCACCCAAATGCACACATGTCCTTCATTCTCCCACCCACTTCTCCATTATACTCCCAAATGAATCTTATTCTTTTAGACTGATATTTTCGACATTCTAATAGAAAGTGTTCAAGGGTCTCATCCCCTTCTTGCATTGCTTCAGTCAGACAATAGAGCCACTTGTACAACTTCCTCAGCCAGAGGGATTGGGATGGACAGCTGTTGACGACGGAAAATGGGACGGTTTGTGGAGAGAACTTCCAGAAGAAAGTAAGGTCTGCGGGAGTTTTTATGGTGTGATTATTACAAGGGTTGCCAAACAAACTAAGCTGCACGAACACGTAGAGCCTTGTGCGAGTGTGGCGGCTCAATGAATGTATTTATTGGATACACAGACAATACAGAAAACATTTTCTCGGCACAGGGCTGAAATCATCATCTTAGTTGACTGAAATGAAATATAGTACGTGGAGAGTGCATTATCACTAAATCACCCGTACAGTGGAGCTTCCACCCATGCAATAAATGAAAATTTGTTTCAAAGCATAACAAGCGCAAGCAAAGTTCCAGCCAGAGGACCTCCGGGTTACACCCGGAGATCCACTGACTGAAACATTGCTTGTGTTTTTTGTTCACATATGCATCATTTGAAAGTGATACTTTGAGTGATAACTCCACTCCCCAGGTGATTTAGTTACAATCCACTCTTCACGTACTGTATACGATTAAAAAAAGGAGGGGATATCCAAACTGATGTTGATATTTTCGGAAAATGGTATTAGATACGTGTGATTGGAAACATCAGTATGTTACCAAGTTTAGTGTGAATCATGAATGTCACTGACCCACTAAAACTTCGCGCAGGTTTTTCGCACGAGCAACGCGTTAATGTCTGTGGGGTACGTTTTGAAATCTTCATTTGTACTGGACGGGCTTTTGCGGAGGTCTCATCTTTCTTTTCTTGGTATAAACTCGCTCATCAATAGTTTCTGGTCGAAACGTAACTTTTGAGGTATGAGAAGACTGACACGTGACGAACGTTTACGTGCCGTTGGCATGTTGGAAATTGGCAACAGACAGGCTGCAGTGGTCAAATTCCCAACGTTACTCAATCGGGGATTAACAGGCTGTGGTCACGCTACCGTCAGACAGGCAATGTTGATGACAGACGTCGGTCAGGTCGCCAATGGGCGAAACTGCTAACCAGGATCGTTTCATCCGAATCACAGTATTGCGTAACCGCCATCTAAGTGCCTCAGAAATTGGACAGCAGCTGCGCCGAGCGACAGACTATCCGAAATCGCATACACAGCTGGAATTTGTACGCTCGACGGCCTCGAAAAATTCCACGTTTGCCTGAACGTCACATCGCAGCAAAGCGTAATTGGTGTGGAGCACGACAGCGCTGGGACAATCGTCGGTGGAGCAACGTTATGTGTTCCGATGAAACGAGGTTCACTCTCGACTTCCACGACAGGCGAAACAGACTGTGGCGTCTGCGGAAGGAACGATACCATGAAATAACCGTTAGGCAGCACGATCATTTTGGTGGTGGATCGGTTATGGAGGCATAACCATGACAAGCAGAACAGCATTACATGTCATCCAAGGGCGTGTCACAGGGCAGTACTACCGTGACAACATGTTAGCAGCACACGTGGTGCCATTTGCGCGACGTCACGGCCGTCAATTCATTTTCCAAGATGGCAATGCAAGAGCACACCGGCCCCGGGTCGCTACAGAGTTCCTCCAGGAGCAGAACATCACTACTCTGCCTTGGCCAGCAGTAAGTCCAGACCTTTCACCAATCGAGCACGTCTGGGATATTCTTGGCAGGCGCCTACGACAACGCCTAAAGCCCCCTACCAATGTCCAGGAACTCGCCGCTGCACTGCAGGAAGAATGTAACATCAGTCAAGCTGATACTGGACGCTTGGTGAGGAGTATGCCTCGTCGGATCCGCGCTTGTCTCGCGAACCGAGGAAGATTTACAAGGTATTGGGGTCTTGGACTGAATGTGGTAAATTCTCTGACTGACCGTCCATGTCTTCCACAGCTCAGTGCGTGGAATGTGTGCTTGTGCTTGTCAGACACCCAGCTATCGCTGAAATCTTTCACCAAATGTCACAGTGCAATGCCGCGACTGTCTTTTTGATGAAAATATATTTCTTCATGTATCTCACTTTTATCAAATATCCCCTACTTTTTGAATAGTATACATTACCTTTTATTCCACGCCTGTTCTTTGAAATCCCCATCTACACCAATACTAAACCAATCGGAAAATGAAAATCCTTTCCGCATGCATGTGCCCTCGCAAATTTGGTTGGCGATAAAATGTGTTCTCTTAAATTGCTGAGTGTCCTTCTAAATTGCTATAGACGTGTTGGCGTGCAATAAACACAGAACGACACGCGTGTGTGAATGGATTAGTCGATATGGCACTTTTGCCATCGCGGACGGATAAAATTCGAGGCCCGCGACCTCTCGTTTTATCATTCCGCGCGTATGTCGTTCTGTGTGTACACCCCGCACGTTCTCTTATGTCTCACTGATTTTTAGTTAAATCTTATCGATGGTCTGATAGTGTTGGTGTTATGCTTTATTGGCATCAAAAACCTATGTGTAGATACTAGGTATCACTATTAAGTCTATACACTGAAAAAATTTATCGTCATTCTACGGTTAACTACTGGCAGATGACTGTCAAATAAAACGGTATCGAGGCCGTAAATTAATTTTAACGCCGTAGAAAAACCCGCAAAGTTGATCCAATGAACGTATTTCTCCTGTCACGCTGTCCAATTACGTCGCACGGCAGTAAAAATGGTGAATTGTGGGATCGGCCTTGCCATATGCCACTCTGGAAGTCGCCATTTCCAAGAAGGACGCCCGATACATTTGAAGACGAACAACAACGTATTACTATCGATTTTCAAGTTTGTGGCCAAGTGAATCATGTTCATTGCATCGTAAATGTTTTATGCGTATAATTGTTTCGGTAATCATGCAGAATAGCAGACTGTTCGTACTACGTCACCGATAATCGATGCATCTTATGGCTTGTGGCCAAGGCCGGCATAATCATATGCTTTTATTGGTTCAAGGTAAAATGATGGCTGGAATTAAATTATGGTTTTCAGTTAATTACGGGCCGTATGGCTGAAACTCTGCCTCCGGCCATTTTGACCGTAATTATTTTGATGGTAATTCTTACGGGAAAGTAAGGCAAATGATGGTTGAATTTTTTTACGGTCATATGACCGGCAGCTAGTTTCCAGGCATATGACCGTACAAATAACGGCATACCGTGAAAAAAATTTACGGGAATATACGGCAGGTGACAGCCAACATTTTTTTTTACGGTTTGCCGTAGTGCTTACGGTCATATACCTGGAAACTAGCTGCCGGTCATATGACCGTAAATAATTACGGTGATTTTTTACAGTGTAGGCAATTTGGTGCCCACTGAACCAGCTTTCAAACAAAACAGCAGCCACTATTTTTTCCCACATTTTTCAAAAGGCTTTTATTGAATTCCTTGGTCCCAAGAACCTTAACATAAATGCCATGTATTAACTCTAGTTCTTTTAGAAGCCAGTAATAAAGAATTTACAGAAATCAGTATCCGCCACCTTTAAAAATGGCCACCAGGGTGCCAAGGGTCATATCTGGAATGGCACTATATCCCAAAAGTTTTGTTTTGGCATGATACAGATATATGCCAAGTTTCATGTTTTTATCACAAAGTAAACGATTCTTTCAACTTTTGCATTTATCCGCTGGACTATTTCCAATTTCTCCCCTAAGCTAAAGCGATCACAACCTCAGCTTAAACAGCAGTGACACAACTCACCCCCCGCCTCGAGCTGTTTTGTTATGAAATTTTGCCTCGGGTTCGGTGTTGGTTGAGATAAAAGAGTCGAGTCGTTGTTTCGGTTTTTATTTCTGCTTATTTAAGCAAACGATAAAATTCAACAAAATACTGAAACTGTACAAACGCCACTTTTTGCAACCAAAAGGCTTTCAGGGGAGTCCATGATATGGTCCTGTGCTCTGATGTTACATGGACATGGTGCTATACAGGACAAAGGCATTCCCTAATTGCGTGCCCCCCCCCCCCCCCCCCCCACCCCCAACCTCACATTTCTTTTGTGTTCGACGACGATTGTGACTTTCATTTTTTTCCCAACAACTTACACCACGTAGATTTTTCGTTTAATCGGACAGCTCTTGACTCTCATCCCACCCCAAAGGTGCCATCAAGGTACTCTTCAAATCCTCGATTTTCTTTATCAGGCAGGCCACCCAAACACCTCTTTTTACAACAGAAAAGAATGAAATCACGTAAAACTAGAAAAACAGGATTTACTGCGACCAAAAAAATCGTGTCTGTGTGAAAAATTATACCGAATCAGAATTTATGGAGACTTAATTCAGGAGCAATATATCTTTAAAGAAATCAGAAATGGGTTTTCGTGAACAATGATTAAAGATTTTCATACATTTATCAGATACAATTTTTCATGAACCCAGAAATAACTTCTGTGCAGAGGTGGCGGAGGGCACAGGGGGCACGTGCCCCTCCACTTTTCCACAAATATGTTTCGCAGTTACACAATGAGTTAAAATGGGCGCATGCTAACGTGTCAATATACAGGCATTCCTCTAACATTATTTGAAAATCCAAACAATATTTTGCCAAAGAATCCCACTTTCAGTCAAAGACTGGCCTTCGGGTTGGAAGATCATTGAAGTAGAAGAAACGGACAGGAGAATGACCACACAGCGGCATATTCATTTAAACGAGAGACTATAGCGAGTCATGGTACATTTACCGATACACTATTGTAACCTTTCTCACACTGGATCGAACTATGGTAGCATTGTAAATTCATGCCCCTCCACTTTTATCGAGCTTCCGTCGACCCTGCTTCTGTGCACATCAGTCAATGTGTTCTATAAATGAATCAGAAATGAACATTTTATTCGGCGCCGCACACTTTTCTGAATGAAGAAATACATGTGGGCCTATGAACTTCAGAAAAGCATACGGAGGGGGGGGGGGGGGGGGGTTGGGGTTATAAAAAAACATTTCCAGCAATTATGAAAATATGCACTTAATAGCCCTAACAACTTAATGCGTGGGTGATCCTAGTGCCCTGGAACCAAATTTTGAACCTCCAGCGAATGTCGAATCATTTGGTGTTGGTCCCAGGTACTTAGATCATATCATGCTTCATGTATGAGCGTGACCGCCTAGCGCCGCACACTTTTCTGAGTGATGAGCTACATGTATGAACTTCGGGAATGCATTAGACGGGCAGAAAATGTGATTTCCCGCATTCCTGAAAAAATTCCCTAGGTGACCCATTGGGTGACATAAGTGATTTATGTATTTATTTATTATGGTTTAACGACACTTTAACAGCCAAGGTCATATCGTGTCGGTAACAGTTTTACGGGTGGAGGAAGCCGGAGTATCATCGAGCAACGACGAGCAGCTGGGAGTTTCCCAACATTGTAACTCGCACTGCAGCACAGGCAGGGTTAGATTGGTTAAAGACATACGCATCATCGACGTGCATTGCGCCTTAGTACACGGCGACTTCGTGCCCCCATGTGGACAATCGGTGTGAAGTGCCTTGCCCAAGGACACAACACGGGAGTCCGAATCGATCGCTCAGTCGGTCACCAATCCGAAGGACTAACCGGGCTCGATGTTGCTTAATTTCGGTGATCTGACGAGAACCGGTTACCACAACGCCCCGACCCAAGTGATCTTGACCCATATGCTGAACCTATGATGAGTTTCGACTCGTTTGGTTTTCGTCCAAATTTTATGGGTCACATACTATGCTTGAGAGATTAGCCTGACCCATTTTTGTTTTGAGATTTAACAACACTACCGGCAGCCAGGGTCAACTCGGGTCTAGCAATTTTACGGACGAAGGAAGCCTGAGTACCCGAAGAGGAACGCCGAGAGAATTTATGGAGGCTTATCTTTTAGGGTAAAACATTTTTAAACAAATCAGAAAGATTTTCGTTAACAGTTTTTAAAGATATTCATACGAGAATCAGATAATTTTTTCCAAGAAACTAGAATTAGCAGCATATATGTGAACAGCATTCAATGGGTTTGACCGAGGAGTCAGAAATGGACACTTTTGAGTCTGCCACTTATTTGAATGTTGTTTAGAGCAGTAATGTGAGTATGGAAAGGGTTATCATTATTCTTACATTGCATGAAATAAAATCTTTGGAACCCATATAGAAGTCTCCAGAGGGTTAAAATAATCTTTTATAATGGCTTTCCTTGAAAAGGCGTCGCACACCGCATAGAATTGAACTGAATAATTTAAACATTTCCCTCTAAAGCAAAGGGTTTCTCTCAACTTGGTTTGAGGATGAAACTGACGCATGATTAAAATAATAGATTACATTTAATGTTTCACAGTTGGCTCCACTTCTGTAATTTGAGTGTTCACACATTGTTCTCCGATATATATAACACAGCTATTGCTTAAGTATAATTTACCTTTGATAATAAATTGGAGGCTGTGAAAACCATGTGGTCGACTGGACTATACTCAAGGGCTCTGTCGACCTGAAAAACATAGTAGCCGAGTACGTGTGACTGTCTATCAGTATGCCAAAAACAGCGAGATAGGGCAATTCGTTTTCGAGTTATCGTGCGGACAAAGAAGAAGAAGAAGAAGAAGAAGAAGAAAAAGAAGAAGAAAAGAAGAAGAAGAAGAAGAAGAAGAAGAAGAAGAAGAAGAAGAAAAGGAAGAAGAAAAAAAGGAAAAAGAAACCATAAAAAAACAATGACACAACTATGGATATTTTTGACTCTGCCCACTGTTTTGAGAGAAGAAATACCTGCATGAACTCCAGAAATGCATTGGGGTTATAAAATGCAATTTGAAACAATTCTGAAAGCGGCATTTAATGAGACATGTGTAACCCTGGTGAACTGAACCCAAATTATTAACTTCCACGGTGTTTTGTCCCATTTGGTGCTGACCTGAGGTCCATATGTCATATCATGCTTGAAAAATGAGTGTGACCAACTTTCAAATTTGTGCCCCTCCCTCTCCCCTTTCCAGTCAAATGTTTTGATAATGAAAGTACATGTATGAACTGCGGCAATGCATTAGATCAAAAAATGTGATTTCCAGCAATTCTGAAAAATGCACTCAATGACCCCCTGCTTTTGACCTTCACCCATGCTTTAAACCTCCGTCGTGTGTCAACTCATTTGGTGTTGGTCCCAAGTTCATAGGTCATACCATGCCTGAGATACAGGCGTTACCCACATTCAAAACACACCTACGGACACCCCTAACGCCCAAGGAATCTAAAAACTTGTGATTGGCTATCAGCGTACCAAACATCAGCGAGATGGGACAATTTGTTTTCGAGTTATTGTGTGGACAAGTAAGCGCATAAAAGATAGAAGACAGGAGAATAAGAAAAAACTAGAGAAACAGAATTTACTGCAACTAGTAAATTCGAGTCTGTGTGAAGATGGTGAAGGCATTAGAACCAAATTTTATAGAAAAAGAATTTATGGAGGCTTATTTTCCGGACGAAAATATCTTTAAAGAATTCAGAAATAGATTTTTGTAAAAGAAATTTTAAGATTTTCATACAGGATTCAGATAAAAGTTTTCAAAAAACTAGAAATAACTTATATGGAGAGCATTAAAAGTGTTATATAAAGGAATCAGCAATGGATATTCATTATTTTTTTGTAAAAATGCACGTATGAACTTGGGGAATGCATTGGGGGGGGGGGGGGGGGGGAAATGTGATTGCAGCAATTCTGAAAAATGCACTCAATGACTCCTGGGTGATCCCAGTTACCTTGACCCATAATTGGAACCTCCATTGAGTTTTGACTCATCTAGTGTTGGCCCTGGGTACATGGTCCATACTATGCTTGAGATATGAGCATGGCCCATTTTCAAACTTTTTTGGCCACATTCACTTTTTTGAGTGCAAAATGCATGTATGAACTTCGGGAATGCATTTAGGGGTCAAAAATGTTATTTCCTGCAATTTCCCGCACTAAGTCACCCTCGATGACCTCGGTGACCTTGACCCATATTTTGAATCTCCATCGAGGTCAACTCACTTGGTGTTGTTCCCAGGTTCATACGTCAATCCATGCTTGAGATATGAGCGTGACTCACTTTCAAAATGTTTGGTCACACCACTTTATTTTCGTGTAATAATGCATGTATGAACTTCGGGAATGCATTAGGGGTCAAAATGTGATTTCCAGCAATTCTGAAAATGTAGAAGACAGAAGGCACGAGAATAAGAAAAAGAAGCAGAAAAAAAGAAAAAGAAACCATACAAAAACAATAGTCTGTTTGTTTTACACAGACTAATAAATATGCAATGTTATTCTATGTAACAGTTGCAGCTTTCTCTCTGACCACATTGTTTGTGAGAGATTCTCTTCTGTTTTAAATAATGGCTGTTGCTTCAGTGAACTCAACTGCAAGTACATGTTGAAGCTGTGAACTTCTTTTGGCCTCTAGAGCCACACCAAAGGCTCCACATGCCTCAAAATCATCGATGACCGAGTGCTAGTAGCAGTCTATCAGTATAACAAAAAACGTTGGGATAGGTCTGACGGTGTTCGGGTTATCGTGTTGACAAACATTGCATAGAAGACAGAAATATCCCAACTACACCATCAAGGCATGCCTTCAATGAATGTTATTCATGTATTTATTTGTTGGGGTTTAATGACACTTTCAACAGCAGGGTAACCTCGTGTCGGACAGGTTTACGGGTGGAGGAAGTTGGAGTGCCAGGAGAGAACCACTGAGCAAGTGCGAGCAACTGTCAGGCTCCACAGCATACTAACTCCACAGAAGCAGAGTTAGCATTGGTTGAAGACACGTGCACCATCGACATGCAGCACGCCTTAGTACACAACGCCACTGTGCTCCCACGTAGGCAATGGGAGAGGGGGAGGGGGCGTGGGGGTTGAAGTATCTTACCCAAGGACACAACGCGATTACCACAGGTGGGATTCGAACCGAGGACCTCTCGGCTTGCAGCCTGCACCTCCACATACTAAGCCACCGCGCCCCCTCTATGAATGTAATTGGAATACTTTGGAGGCTTATGTTCCGAAAAAGAAATCAGAAATAGGTTTTTGTTAACAGTATTTAAAGATATTCATTCGGGAATCAGATAAATTTTTCCAAGAAAGCAGAAAAGGCATATATGTGCACAGCATTCAAAGGGTTCGATCAAGGGAATGCATTGGGGGCCAAAAATGTGATTTCCAGCAATTCTGAAAAATACACTCAATGACCACTGGGTGACCTCGATGATCTTGATCCATATTTTGCTGTTGGTCCCAGATCCATACTTCATACCATGATTGAGATCTGAGCATGACCCATTTTCAAAATTTTGGGAGGGCACACGTTTTCATGAACAAATACATGTATGAACTTCGGGAATGCATTAGAGGTAAAAAAATGTGATTTCCAGCAATTCTGAAAAATGAACACAATTATCCCTGGGTGACCTCAATGACCCTGACCCATAATTTGAACCTCTATCGAACGACGACTCATTTGGTGTTTGTACCAGGTCCATAGGTCACACCATGCCCGAGATATGGGCGTGGTCCAATTTCAAAATTTTGGGGCACTTTTTTGTGTAAAAATGCATGTACGAACTTCGGGAATGCAATGGGGGGGGGGGGGGGAATGTGATTTCCAGAAATTCTGAAGAATGCACTCAATGAATCCTGTGTTACCTCAATGACCTTGACCCATATTTTGAACCTCCATCGGGTGTCGACTCATTTGGTGTTGATCCTAGATCCGTAGGTCTCAACATGCCTGGGATATGAGGGTAACCCACTTTCAAAACACCCCTATGGACACCCCTAATTCCCTAGGAATCTGAAAAACATAGGTGGCCGAGTGTGCCAAAAATCAGCGAGATATGACTATTCATTTTTGATTTATCGTGCGGACAAGGAAATGCATAGAAGACAGGAGAATAAGAAAAAAGAAAAGAAAAAGGAAACCATTCAAACACAACAGTCTGTGTGTTTCACATGGACTAAATATCTAGCATCTAGAATACAGTACTCCCAATGCGGAGTAGATGGTGGCTAAAGTTCTGGGAGTAGCCACTCTAAATTTTCAGTGTTTATTCTAGGAGCTCTGCCGCACCGGGTCATACCATTTACAACTCCTGATACCTTGTGTGTGCTCCGTAGGAACCCCACATGCATACGCACACTCTTTTCATATTCGATATGACAAAAAGCAATATTAGTGTCGCATTTTGTGGCCAATGATGCAGCAATGCACGATGACTGAAGATTTCATGGAAATCCCTCAGGAATTGGCTTAGATACAGCGTTTTTGATGAAAGGAGGTAATTTTACGAAGCTGGTCTTTTTCAAGCTGGTGCGAAACTGTATGGGGATGTACAGGGAGTGCCCCCCCCCCCCCCCCTCAATCGGCAATTGCCACTCAATACTTATAATTCACTGCCGTGTGCGCAAAGATGGGACTAAATCAATCTTGCATCATCAAGACCATCAACAGTGGATCCCAACAATGTCTTTAAAACTTGGATAATCGCCGGAAGTTAAAAACGAACAGAAATCGCGGATCGGTTAATGGCGAAAAAGGTTTTAAATAGGCTAATTTAAACACTAAAACTGAAGAAATAGAAATGTCAGACGTATTCTAACTGTGTCCAAACTAATGAACGCGGATACTTGAAATTTTTAGAATTTGTTCTTGGATCTTTGCCCGACATTTTCCTATCTTTATCGAGTGCCGAGACCACATAGGAGCCGAGTGAAACCAGTAAATTCGAGTTTGTGTGAATATGGTGAAAGCATTAGAACTAAACTTTACACAAAAATTAAAATATCTTGAAGAATTCAGAAATAGGTTTCTGTAAACAGTATTCAAAGATTTTCATACAGGATTAAGATTCAAAGTGTCGTTAAACCTTAATAAATAAAAAAAATACTTGTGTCTCTCTATCAGTATGCCAAAAGTCAGTGAGATAGGACACCACGTTTTCGAGTTATCGTGCGGACAAGAAACTGCATAGAAGACAGAAGACAGTAAAACAAGAAGAAGAATAGAAAAAAAGAAGAAAAAGAAACCATACAAAGATAATAGTCTGTGTGTTTCACACAGACTGATTAATTGCCTCTTGTATTTTATTAAGTATTTACCTCTGCAGGCCTGGCATTCTCAAAAATGCAGGAGGGCAAAAAATCGCTCTCCTCAATCAACTTAGGAGAGCAATTAGCTTTACACAGCATTTTAAGTATCCAGTTGAACGAACTCATTGAAACTGAAACAAACAGACATCAGTGATTTTATTAACTTTACTAAGGTAAAGCGGAATCTCTTAAACATCTAGATGTCTCACTCAACAACCGAACACACACTTGACAAGACCTGTGTGTACCCAGACCTGTTGTCCAAGAAAGTCATACGCCTACCACTACCACCTTCAACCCCAAGGGGGGTTGAAGGTGGTAGTGGTAGGCTTATGACTTTCTTGGACAACAGGTCTGCTTGAATCTACAGTCACATCCTGGTGCAAGTGCTTCAAGTGACAGGATAGTAGTAATGGTAGTATATTATAGTGTCAATATTTCTTGAATAATTACCCCTCAAACTGTGATGTCAGTTGTTGAACTTGAAATTCACAGAAAAAAATATTGCTGTGACCCATTTTGCTTCAAATGATTGCAACTGTGTTTGGGTATGGTTGCAGCCATTACCTTTTACCACTAAACCACTTTCAAAATGAAATTACATGATGTTATGTGACTTCGAAGTTAAATTACATTTTTGCTTTACAACAAAAATTTAATGTGAGCATAATACATGTAATCTCAATCATCCCAGATCAAAATATTTAGGAGGGCAATTTTTCGCTCTCCTTAATTCTTTCAGGAGGGCAGTAAGGAGAGCTAAAAAATCGCTCTCCTGAAATTGCCAAGCCTGCAGGCTCTGACGAGTGGCTGATGACATTTGTAAAAAACTAAAAAATCCATTTGTGCCCCAAACATAGCTTGTCGATCTCGTACCAATGAGTGTCATATCATAACTTATGTTTTCGGGGTGAAAATTAAAAACAAATTGTTGCCGATTTTTATTTAACAGCGCAGGCTATTTTTCGTTTCATTGAGTAAATGGTTAAATTGTATATTATGCGATAAAAAAGAAGCTGGACGTTTAAACGTTTATCTTCTTACTCCGATTCTGAACAGTGTAGTAATCCGCACTGTCCTGACTGCTCTGCCTAATATTTCACGATTTGGTAATAAACTCTATGATCCAAGCATTTTAAACTTTTTTTCCACACTGTTAACTGCAATATTAGTAGCGACATCTGATTTTCATCTCCCAACAAACAGCTGGATTAAAGGAGAAGAGACTTATTATCAAGACATACCAACGGTATATATTCATTTCCAGACTAATTATTCTCTACTGACATTCCAGATTTGAGACATGGCCATGCACTGGCATGAACTGAAGATAGGGCAGTGGAATGGTACTCAGCATATAATAAAAGTCATTGGTAGTGATATACACAGAACGACACACGCGTGTGAATAGGTTAATCGATATGAAACGAGTTCCAGCGCGGAAGGATAAAATGAGAAGCCGCAGGCCTCGAGTTTTATCATTCCGCGATGACACAAGTGCCATATCGATTTACCCATTCACACGCGCGTATCGTTCTGTGTTTATTACACGCCTTCACGTCTATCAGAACAATTACTAGAAGGACATTCAGCAATTCATTTGACAACTATCAACACAAAGAACATTTTATCGCCAAACAAAATTGCGAGGGGAACCTGTGTTACTATTTCGACTCCTGATTTCCAATGTGTCCTATGTGCCCACTGGCACATAGAACGCGTGGGACGATCGCCAACGAATCAAATTGTAAATGCGGTCACGATTTGTAGAAAATTCCAGTGAAATTTCGCTTCTATTTAAAATATTTGTTTTCACACTGTTTCCAACAAAAAGAAAAATTAAAATATATAGATGTCTGAAAAAGATAATATTATAAAAGTCTAAATCTCTCTGAAATGAAGACTAGAATGTATTCGGTTGCCATCGGTGTCATCGATTGTAGCAACGACAGCCAAATACTGTGGACAAATAATACTGGAGAAAATAATATATCGCTAGAGACCACCCCGCCAACATTTTTAAATTGTAGTGAATACCGAGTGGGGTTGTGAATATCCATCAAATGGGGTGGGTGTAAAAAGTTGGTAGGAAAAAACTGTCAAAAATGGAATTCGGGAAAGAGTTGTGCAGGTGGTCAAACATGTCGAAAGTTAAAAATCATCATATGTTCCTGAAGATTTGTCCCGAACCTCCAACACATGTAGCCAGTGGATATTTATGCGTTTGATGACGTTAGGCTATGATGTGTGGAGTGACACAAAATGACACCAATTGTCTTGAAGGTATAGTTATTTATTCGATGCATCCTCCACACCCACCCCCCCCCCCCCACACACACACACGCACTCTTTCTAACACCTCCCATACACAACAAAATGTAGACATTGAGAAATGTGTTAGATACAACACGCGTAGCATCCAACTTACGTGTAAAACGTCACGTAAGACCGCGTTTGATTGGTCGTTATGTATGTAAGTGACGTTATGACTACAAGCAAAATGTAAACCGTCCGGCATAACTGATATTTTTCTTTAAAAATATTAGCTTCATTTACTCAATTCAAGTTTAATCGTGGTTTAATAACAGTCAAATGGTATATCGGCAAGGCAAACATAACATGTCTGTAAAAACCCCTTGCTAGGGTTTTTCCTGTATTTCACGCATTCTGCGCACATGAAATACAAGAAAAAACTCCATCTCAGGTCGTTGATTCCTGTCCACCGCAATCTGCATCACCGTAGTAGGTGCAAAGTGCGGATACCAGGACACTTTTTCACTTGTACATATACGTGTACAAGTACACGTACATGTACCCATAGAGTACAGTGTTAAAATGAACACAAATGTACAAAACATGTTTTATACATTTTGTCCTGGAATCCGCACAAGTCGGTTATCGTGTCCTAGATGGTTCAATCAGCCGTTGGCGAACGAGTGCGGATTCCAGTACAATTCGTGGGGAAGAAAAATCTATGAAAATCGACCTAAATTTTCTCAACGTTCGACATCATGAGTTAGACGTTTCGATCGATCGTTGGCGAACGCTGGCAAAACGCTTTGCGGATTCTAGGACAGCATCAAAATGCGTTTTGCGGATTCCAGGACAGCATCAAAAACGTCGAAAAATCAGAATCGACGAATTTTTTCCCGACTCTCGCAATCACGTTCTAGACGGCGGTGGGTGCGATCCAGTCGGTGATGAATGATTGCGGATTCCTGGACAGGAAAATTTTTTCTCCAACGTTCGCCAACAATCGATCGCACCATCTAGGACACGATAACCAATTAGTGCGGATTACAGGACAGCAAAATATAAAAATTAAGAAATTTCGAAATAAAAAATTAGAATGGGACGAACATTTTCTCTCCATGTTTGTAATCGTGGTCTAGACGATGGTGCGATCGATCGTGGACGAAAAAAACGGTGAAGATTTTCTTGTGGAGGGAACAGATGAAAAATAAAATCGTTGAGTTTTGAGGTAAATTGTAACAAATCAGTTTTGTCGAGTTTTCTTTCATCTCCACTTAGTTTTTTTTAACTATGCAGATGTAAAATGAACGGTTTTTCATTCAATAAATCAATGGTGAAAATTGTGGAGGGTTTAAAGATAATTGTAAACAAATCAGTTTTGTCAAGTTTCTTTTCGTTTCCACTTAAAATCGTTTTAATGATGTAAATTGAGTTTCATTTAATAGGTGAAAATAGTGAAGTGTGTCTCGTCTGTTTTTCAAAAGCGTTTTGTTAATGTCTCTCGAACCGAAGCGAGAGAGAGAGAACATTTTTTCCTTTTTGCAAAGTGTGCTCTTTTTCTGTAAATCTATCTGTTTTCTCTTTGTGGGTTTTTGCTTTGAATAAACTATTTTACTATTAAAAGTTTGAAAATATGTTAATCAGAAATTGTGTTAATACCTCAAACACAATTCTGTTTTTTGACGATATTAAGTTCGTTTAAACTGAAAAACTGTTCTAAGAATGACAGTGAAGCAGTTCAAATGATTAACTCCAACTTGTTCTGATTTAACGCATTTTGAAAACATTGTATTTATCGATGTTTATTTGAGATTTAACTTTTTGAGTTTTTCTCATTGTGAGAATAACCGCTGATGTGATTTAACACGTTTGAAGTGACGCATTGTCAATGGTTTTCATTTTGAGATTAACTTGCAAGTTTGTCTTTCAGCGTTGGGAAAAATAACTGTCTATGTGATTTAACGCATTTTGAAAGCGCTGTATTATCAATGTTTATTTGAGATTAACTCTAAGTTTCTCATTGTGGGAAAATAATTGTTGATGTGATTTAATGCGTTTGGAGCGATGTATTATTGATGTTTCATTTGTAATGTTTTTCTTTTTCTTTCCAACTGGTTTTAGTTATATATATTAAAGACATAAAATTTTATTTATTTAAAAACATAAAATAATCACATTAATTTTTTAGAATAATAACATAATCGACGTTACCACACTCTAAAAAGAAATATTAATAATCGAGAGAACAAAAATGTTTTTACACATCAATTCCAAGTGAAGGGACGAACTCTTCAACGAATATGAACGAGTCAAGAAAAGCATTCGATCCGCCGACAGAAGCAGACGATTGGGAGAGATAGAATTAAGACGAGAGACCACCAAACTATTCAAACCTGTGACGAAGATTCAGGAACGAAGCAAGAAGGAGATCGTCGAGGAACTGAAACCCACCAAAGAGAGTTCTTTGAGAAAGGGTTCGTTGCCTGGTAGTTTTACAAGACAGTTTTCCTTTCAAAGATCTCCACCGGATTACGTTCCCATGAGAATTGAAACTGATATGAGTGAGAGCGATGATACAGCTTCAACTATTACCACTAATAGCGTCGCGTCGTCCGACGATGGTGGAAAGAAAGATCTGTTGTATGGAATTCGTGAGGATTCGAGCTGTAGGAAATTCGTGAGCGACACTGAAGTGGAATTGGATGATGAGGATTTAATCGTCGGTTCGAATAGGTATGAAATAACTGATGGACTGCGCCAATTGCTCCTTTACGACAAGCCTAGAGATTACACGGATCAGAATTTCGACAATTACAGTGACATTCTGGTTCAGACCCACGCCATGAAGAGGAATAACGATGCCAGAGAGACGAGACCCAAGGCTAACAGAGGTTACAAGTGGACGAAGGTGGTGAGACCCATATGGGATATGAATAAGAAATTCATCGAATCGGTGATGGGAAAGGGAGTGACGACCACTTTTCTTCCGCGCGATACTGACGCTCTGTTTGAGAGATTGAAATTGTTGATGGCTAGTCGGCACGCTGGTAATACTGGAGTGGGTAATCAGATAGTGAGTATATGCGATGAATTGTAGAGGCAACAGGTCTTGGATAGACGAGATTATAAAAGGTTGACGAATGAATTGAAGGATTGATACATAGTAAGTAGAGAGAAAAACAAAATAGATAAATAAAAAAGTAAATCTGCACTAAAAATAACAAAAGTATTTAAACAAAAAAAAAAACCATTTACGAGCGAAAAAACAAAAATATATATAAAATAAAATATGTTGGTGATAAAGAACAGGGGATACATCAAAACTTACGTTCAAGGCGGTTCTGATATCGTTGATTCTATAATGCGAGCATTCACGAGCGATGCAGGTAGAAAACTCACATCAACTGCATTTGAGGTCGGTAAGAAGACGGCTTTGGATGCTGGTAAGAAAGCCGCTTCCGCAGCTAGTGGTAGGATTGCTTCGGTGGCTGACAAGAGGGCGGCCGACGCATTGATCAATAAGTTGATCAGTCCACCGGCAAAGCGAACTATGTTAGAGCAATTGCCGAAAAGTTGGAAAGATTTTAAGGATGCTGTGGTACCCATACAATATTTAGTCAAAATGACGAGTGGATCTGGATTGAAGAGAACCCGCGACAGTGTAATATAAATAAATAATAATAAATATTTATAACCCGAGTTTGAAAAACATAAAAAAAATTGAGTTTGAAAATCTAAAAAAAAGAAAAAAAAAGAAGAAAAGATGAACATCAAAGATATGTCTTGGAACGACGCCGCGACCAAGAAGTTGAATAACGAGTTCTTTCCCAAGAGCATAAGGGGCTTGATAGTGGGAAAATCGAATTGTGGAAAGACTAATCTGGTGATGATTTGTTGTCGCAACCCTGCTGGTTGGATTACGACAGATTATTCGTGTTCGGCCAGAGTCTGTTTCAACCCGAATGCAGATTGCTTTGGGAGTGCATGGATCGTAGATTTCCCAAGGACGTCATAGCCAGAATCTTCCATAGTAGGGAGGAATTCGACAAAAGCGGAGCTTCTCTTTCGACCATTTTGGACGGTGCGGCGATGGAATTGATGAAGAGAAATGCATCTTCAAATGTCAAATGTCGATTTTACGAGAACGCGAGCGACGTTCCAGATCTCAGGGAATTGAAATTGGAAAATAAGAATCTCATGATTTTCGACGATCTGCTTTTGGAGAGACAAAACTGATGTGAATCGTATTACGTTAGGGGTTGTCACAGCAACGTGGACTGTTTCTACCTGTCTCAGAATTATTTTCGACTGCCCAGACAGGCGATAAGGGAGAACGCTAATTTCCTGTGTCTCTTTCGCCAGGATCTCAAGAATCTCAATCACATCTACGGAGATCACATCACAAACGACATGAGCAGAGAAATTCAGGAGATTCTGCAAGAGGGTTTGGGATGGAGGACTTCACGATTTCGTCGTGATCGATTTGACTAGTCAATTTAATTGCAGAAAATATCGGAGTGGATTTGACAAGTTTTATGTTTCTGATGATAATAAAATAGAGAGCAAATACAAAAATTAGAAAATAATAATAAATCATCAATAATTTAGTTTTAAAAATAATAAAAAACAAAAATAAAAATAATGTTCGAACAAGGAGAATTGTTAGAATGGATAGCCGAGAATACGGCTGCAAAACAGTCCATTCAAATCATGGTGAGTGGCGATTTGACTCGATTTGCGATGAAATTCGAACCTTCTATCGAATTGAATAGGGAGAAAAGATACGAGATGGCATTGGTGAATCTGGAGACTTATTCCTTTCCCAACGTCACCAAAAAGAATAACTCATTCAAGTATTCCGACAGAGTGGATTGGTTGGAGATTCGAATTCCCAAAGGAAGTTACGACATAGACAATTTGAACAATTACATTCAGACGCGAATGAAGACAGATGGCAAGGGAAGCAACAAGATCAGACTCGCTCCCAACCCTAATACCCTACAGACGATGTTGGATATGGAAGATAATTTTCGAGCGGATTTCAACACAAACGATTTTATCGGCCAGATGTTGGGATTTGATCGAAAGATGTATTGAGGCCACGCGGCGTCTGAAAATAGGGTTGACATTCTCGCCATCAATAGTATTCTGGTGAACGTGGACGTGATTTCTGGAAGCTATGTGAATTGTAGCGCGCAACCGAGGATCTATTCCTTCTTTCCAAACGTGTCGCTGGGTTATAAGATTGTGGAACGACCTCAAAATTTAGTTTATCTACCCATGATTTTAGACATGTTGTATAGTCTCAAAACTATGTTGACGGATCAAACTGGTGAGCTGTTAGATCTTCATGGAGAGAGGGTGACGATACGATTTCACATAAGAGAAATATAAAAGCAAAAAAAAAAATTTAAAAAAAAAATATTGCGTATATATATATAAGAATATAAAAGAAACGTAATATTAATTTACAAAAATTATTTAATATATAATTATCATTAAAACAAAAAAAAAACAATTGAACAAATATATTTAAAAGAAAAAGAAATATAGCTCGATACATGGTTAAAAATGTGAACATATTCGAAGGACAGAGGAAGAAACTTAAGAGAGAGTTAAGAACTCGAGGGGAGGCGGTGAGATTCAAATTCACTCACAAAGAACTGACGAGTGGCAGTGACTATTCGATCGCCTGGACCAGAACTCAAATCAAAAGGATGGAGAAAGCGATTCGTGGTGGAAGAGGGTTGACAGTGAGATTGAGTCCCGCTCAATTGAGATACAATTTGAGAATGAAAAGCGGTTTCCTACCGCTGTTGGGGACACTCACCACAAAAGCATTCCCCTTTCTCATGAAGACCCTGTTGCCGTCCGTCGGCGTGGGAGCTCTCTCGGGACTCGTGAGTTCGGCAGTTCAGGTATTAATGGGTAACGGACTGTTTTTGAAGAAGGGAGGAGCCGTGTGTTACGTCAACACAGACGGCGGTAAAGGATTGTATCTAGAACCCGTGAGAGGTGGCAACCTTTTCAGTAGAAACGGTCTTTATCTGAAGAGAGGACAGAACGTGGAGCGACTCGGTAAGGGTTTGCTGTTTGGTCCGGATTCGCCATTTAAGGGTATACCACTTTTGAGTATGTTGTTATAAAGTAAAAAAAAATTATATAATTATATAAAGTATAAAAATATAAATTATATAAAGTATAAAAAAAATAATATAAAAAAATGGATAAAAAGGATTTCGAGACCTTTTTGAATGATAATAATGGATATTTCAGGAAAGAACTGGAAAAAGAATTGAAAAAAATAGAGATAGATTGTGGAAATTAAAAAGAAGAAGAAGAATGAGTTGTTTTCCACCACCACCACCACCATCACCTTTCGAAGAGAATAATGATGTGAGTGTTGCCAAGAGATGCACCGCATTCGTTCATAAATATGATAGAGGGAATGAAATGTGTTATTATAAAAAACGTAATATATCACAAAAAAGAAAAGAAGAATCAATAATGAAAGTAGAGAAAAAGGGAAACGTTATTGCAATATATATGAGCAATAGTGATGAAGAAGAAGAAGGAAACAAAACAAAAAAATAAAAAGTAATGAGATTTAGAAAGATGTTCAATCTCTCAAGATCTCAATACTTTTTTTCCTTCTTCTTCACTAAATGCTCTCTCTATTGTCTTTTTTTTGTTTCCAAGTCCATTATTAGCATGTTAATGGTTATGTCTTCTCCTTTTTCACATATGTGTTGAATGTTTATCTTTACTTTTGCGATTTTTTTTACTACGGTCAACGCGCTCTCACCACCCGATTTGTCTACGATTTTGAGAGAGATTTTTTGATATATGTAACTTCCATAGGGTAACGACAAATCACTCTTATCGAATTCTTTGTCTTCGGCAATGACGATATTCTGTAGATCGCTTTCATACTCGTAAAACGAATTGAGCGTGGCCTCGTCCAATTTCAAATGCATGCTATATTTGTCGTATTTGTGCTGTAAGCCCTTTGTCTCGACTCCATTCAATTCAATAGCATCGTGTCGTTGTAATCTATAAATTCTACAACTGAGTTTCTTGCATGTTTCGACTCGTTTCAATTTCAATTCGCATCTTTTAGGTATTGTTGTCATGATTGATTATTTTTTGTTTTGTTTTATGAATTATTGCAAATAATAATATATTTTTGAATTTTGTGTTTTTGTGTTAAATAATAATTTAAATAATAAGTTTTCTTGTCTCTCTATATATATACAGAAAGTTTTTTTAAATTATTTTTTCTTTAATGTGAAATTTTTTTTTTCTGTAAAAGGTTTTTCTCTCTATATATATATACAAAAGTTAAAATTTTTAATTTCCTTTATTTCTTTATCATATTAATTCATTTTTTTCCACGTTAAGGAAATAAAAATTGATCAATCTCAAAAAAATTTTTTTTGAGGGGAATTAAAAACAGATATATAAAGACTATTTTAAAACTTTTTACAAAAAATTATTATTTAACAAAAATTCAAAATATATTCTTACAAATAAGGCAAACAAATAAAAAAATGGAAAATTTAGATAAGTATACCGTACCCCGGTTAAACGATATTTGTAAAGAATAAAAAATTCCAAATTTCAGAAATCATAGAACCAAATCAAAAAATTAAAGCCATACAGGAGTATCATTCGTGAGGCGATGGAAAGGAAATCGACAGATCGAAAGTGAACAAACTTAAACAGACTCAAATTGCGAAAAATAAGCCGATGGTAGTAACACCTGATGATAGAAAATGAAACGCGGTAGTAGTGCAGCATGAAGAAAAACTTAGAGAGATCATGCACGAGGAGTTACATGAGGAGTTACGTAGTTTGCTCGATGAAAAGGGAAACAAAATGCTGATAGCAATGACGTAAAAAGAAACGTTCCAGTTGCGAAAAATGAGAAGAAAAAGGTGGCAAAGGGAATCGAAATACCGACGTCAAAACCCCCCAAAAAACCTTCCGGTTCCAAAAAATAAGAAGATGACCAAGCGAAAAGCCGTCCAAGAGCTCTAGGTTTCAAAAAAAAAAAAATTAAAACAACAAAAACGAGTGATGCGGTTCAGATTCGAGACGAACGACATATATTGAACGAAATTCAATGAGCAATCAACGAAGGGAAAGGAGAAGAATATGTAGTACGAATCATCATGAAAGCATTCCAATCGAATCCCATAGAACAGGAGAGTGCGATCAAAGGCATTTTTAAAACTTTCAAAGTGGTTCCCTCGTTCAAGAAAGTCGATCCGAAATTGTTCATGGAACGGGTGAAGAAAAAAGTATTGGATTTGTTTCACGAACACATGGATGTGGGACTAAAAATTGCCATGATACTCCATTGCGTGATGAATAAAATCAACGTGAACGCCGGTGTGAGAATTGTGAGAGATGCATATTTCAGATCTGGCATGCAACCCGTATTTCGAGGTTCAGATTTATCGGACGTTTTCAAAATAATGAAAGACAAGCTGTTGACACCTCTCACGAATTATCAACATAGAGGTAGTAACTGGACGTTTGAAGAGGTGTTGAATCTCGAAATTCACGTGACCAAAAACGATTCGTTGAAAGTGACTTCCTACATGGAATTACCGTATTTCTTAGCTAAAGAAAACGCAGTGGTCAACGTGAGAAATAAAGATGATCAGTGTTTTAAATGGGCAGTCACCTCCACTTTATACCCTGTCAAAATCCACTCCGAGAGAGTTTCTCATTATGAGGAAACTTGTAAAAATCTTGATTGGACCGGAGTGACTTTTCCAATGCTGTTAAAAGACATTGGACGTTTCAAGGCTCAAAATCCCACTGTAGCGATGAATGTCTTGGGATACGACGTGGAAAAACGAATGATCTATCCTCTCAGACAGACTTCATATCTCGAAAGAGAAAAGACGATTATATTATTATAGATTTCGAATGGTGACAATCGTCATTATTGTTGGGTTAAACATCCGAGCCGATTACTCTCGAGACAATAATAAACATAAAAGTATGATATATTTATGTTGCAACTGCATGAATGTGTTTCACAACGAAAAATCGTTAGCGAATCATCAGGAATATTGCAATGAAAATCAAGGTGTCACCGTCAAAATGTCCAAACCCAACACCATCGTGAACTTTCGCAATCACAATAGAAGGTTAAAAGTACCATTCATCGTGTACACTGATTTCAAATGCTTCACCATGAAAATGAGTTCCTGTCAGCCCGACGCTCTTCGAAGTTACGTCGAAAGATATCAAAAACACATGCCTTCGGGCTATTGCATTTACGTGAAATGCGCTTTTGACTCACAACATGACATGGGTCACTTCACCTACACGAAACGGTGCGAAGACGATGACGTGGCTCAAAGGTTCGTGGAAGAGTTAGAATTGAAAATTCAAATTTTATCCCACAAATTCAAAACTCCAGCGAAAATGATCATCACGCAAGAGCAGCAGGCTGAAAATAATAGAGCCACCAAATGTCACATATGCAGACAATCATTCGATGAGAATTTGCAGGAAAATAAGAAGATCAGAGACCACGATCATTACACGGGTCTGTATCGTGGTCTGGCCCACAGCAAGTGTAATTTAAGATATTGAGACGCCACTTTCTATCCGGTGATATTTCACAATCTCTCGGGTTATGACAGTCATCTGTTTGTGAAAAATCTCTCAAGAATTAAACTGCATCACGGACAGCAAAAACAGATACATTTCCTTCAGTTTTAAATTCATGTCGACCAGTCTGGAAAAATTAGTCGATAACATGAGCAAGGATAAATTTAAAATCACGAGCGAACACTTCGGAGAACGAATAGATGTCATGTTGAGGAAAGGAGTCTATCCTTATGATCACATGAACGATCTAAAGAGATTCGATGACATCGCACTACCTTCAAAAGAAGATTTTTATTCGAAATTATACGAATCCGACATTTTCGACAAGGATTACGAACATGCCAAAAACGTGTGGAAATCGTTCGATATGAAAACCATGATAGATTATCACGATCTCTATCTGAAGACTGACGTTCTACTCCTGGCAGACATGTTCGAAAATTTTCGAGAGGTCTGTCATCGAAATTACGATCTGGATCTGGCTTGGTATTTCACTGCACCTGGCCTGGCATGGGACACTCTGTTGAAGACCACCGAAGGCCAGTTGGAATTATTGTCCAACATGGACATGTTGCCCATGTTCGAAAAGGACAAGAGAGGTGGCGTCCCGATGATCTCCCACAGATATTCTGAAGCCAACAATCCCTACATGAAAGGTTTCGATTTGGAACGATCGAATAAATACATACAGTATAGGGATCCTAATAATCTCTGTGGTTGGGCCATGAGACATGCTTTACCGATTGGAAATTTCAAATGGGTGACGGAAGAGATGCAAAAATGGAGAGACTATCCTTGCATTTTAGAAGTCGATTTGAACTATCCAGAAGAGTTACACAACCTGCACAACGATTATCCCCTGGCTCCCAAACGAATGGATCTGGTCAATATATTTATTTATTTATTGGTGTTTAAGGTCACATATTTATGCACAATGGCTAATCATGACCGATGGATCCGGTCAAAGGCGACGACGAAAAACTCATTCCCAATTTATTTAACAAATGTAAGTACGTCGTCTACAGCGAGAATTTGAAACAATACATCGATCACGGGATGAAATTACTTGACACACATCGCATCATTCGATTCGATGAAGAGCCTGGGATGAAAAAATACATCGATCTCAACACGAATCTCAGAATTCGAGCTGAGAATGATTTTGAAAAAGATTTCTTCAAACTCATGAACAACTGCATGTACGGTAAATCGATGGAAAACATCAGGAAGAGAACCGACATTCGTGCATGGTGAAGAAAAACATCTCTTTCTGAGAGTATAAAGATTGTCTGTTCGGAAGTGGGCCAGTGTACAAGACTATGAAATCGATTCGAAGCGACAATCACGACTTATATACCGAAATAGTCAACAAGACTTCAGTGACAGCCGACAACAATAAGAGAATCGTGTTAGATGATAAAATAAGCACTCTGGCGCTTGGACGTTGGGTTTTGAATATGATTAAGAACGAGAGGATTCCAGAAAATCAAGAGGAATTAGACAAATTCAAGATTATGGAAGTCGATAGAGACATTGAGAGATTTAGTTTAAAAAGAAAAAAAGAAAAAAACAAAAGAAAAATTACATTATTTAGTGAATTATAATAAAATAAATAAAAAAAAGAAAATACACATTTATGAATAAGAAAATACAGATATCCGTAGAAGGTGTCGTCTTACCTAATGAACCCCTATCTGTCAATTGCTGCGAAAGTCTTGAAAATCAAAGATTTTCAACGCGTGTTTTCCGGAGATGATTTATCAGGTGAAGGCACTCACTGGGTGGCGTGGTTCAAGAACGGGAAGAAGAATTATTATTTCGACAGCTAAGGAATCTCGCCGCCAAAAGAAATAAAGAACTATTTCGACGAATCGGTGGTTCGTTACAACACGGAACGAGTACAAGTGCTGGATCAAGTGTTTTGCGGTCACCTGTGTCTCTTCATTCTCAAGAGATGGTTGGAAGGAGATCGGTTTCAAGACATTCTCAACAATTTACATTAGAGATAGATTTTTTTTATAGTATATATATAAAGGTAAAAAATTATTTTAAAAAACTTAATTGAATAAAACCCCCCAAAAAATAAGTGAAAAATAATTCATTTTTAAAAAAACTGCATTGAAATATATTTTTAAAACAAAAACCCAAAACAACATGTTAGTCGATAAATTTGGTAGAAGTGACGACGAAAGTCACCCCAAAAAGAAGAGGATGACGCTCAAAGTTGGCGACGGCTACGATGTTGCCAACTTGGACGAACGTTACGTTCAGAGATACAAACCTCGAGAAGAACCTTTGAACATGAACGATAACAAGCTCTACAATCTTCCCAAGCCGGTAGATCTCGCAGATGCGACGACTAAAAAATACGTCAACAGGGGGAACGCAGATTTCGAACGAATCATGAGAGATAATTACGTGGATAAAGCCATAACCGACGATCTCAATCTGAAATCCAAATGTTTGGTGAACATTAAAGATTTTACTTTCGATTTCGTGTCTCATATAATTGGTCAATATCAAAGGTTCTGTTCCGACTAAAGTGTCTAGAATTATTGCTAGCGAATCTTGCAAAATATTTTTAATCAAACCACGTCTGTTTCTTCTCAAGTATTCTCTTTCTTTATCATTCATTTTTGTAATTATTTTTTTTTTCAATTTTTATTTATATATATATATTTTTTTTCTTTCTTTTTCTTTTTCTTCACACACATACATCTCTCATTGAATGATCGACATCTTATTTCCATCCGATTCGAATTGTAATTCTCTATCTGACAGATCCAGGGCAAAGGCCTCGGTTTTTCTTGGCACGTTATTGTTGAACTGCATCTTGATCTGAATATCTAAGACGCTACTCTTAAGTCCTTCGCTCTGTTTACTGACGTCGAATATGAACATGGGATACACTGACTTGTATTCAGTGGGAGATATATTAGGGTTGCTCATCAATTTGTCCAGACCGTGATACTTCTTTCTAAAATCCACAGCGTCGCCATACAGTCTGCAGAAATCGTTCTTCTCGAATGACGCATTGTAATCGATTGCAGGATATCTCGTGGCGTTCAGAAACACTTGCTTGTTTCTCAAATTGCAGTGATTGAACTGCGATGCATTCTTTTCTTGAGACCAGTCCTTGTCAGTCTGAAACGCAACCACGATGAAATGCTGTCTCTCGGAAGCAGATTTCGTGGTCAATCTTCAATCGAAGTGATTCATAGAAAGCAGAATGCTAGCCGTGTTGCTCTGTCTCATTCTCAATCCCACGGGTAATTTATTCTTGGATTCTATGATCTTGTACAGACGCATTTTTTCCACTGTCGAAGGCTGCATGTGTGGAACAAACCACGATATCTTGTGTAGAGTTAACTTAGCTGCAGCGGTCACGTTGAGTCTCATTATCACAGCATCATCTCCCTTTCAAATCAACGTCAGATTGTGTTTGAATCCATACATGATCTTGTTGTAATCGTCCACGAATCCGAAGATGTGTTTCAAAGGTATCCTGAATGAAAAGGTTCCTTTGGGTTTATTTTTTTTATTTTTTTTTATAAAAAAATTTAATTTTTTTTTTTCTTTAAAAAATTCTATTCTTATATATATGTATATATATATATATATATATATATATATATATATATATATATATATATATATATATATATATATATATATATATATATATATTTATTTATTATTTCAATCATTGCTTTTCAGTTCTATCAACTTACCGAATTCCTCCCTGGCCTCTTTCCTCCCCCTTTCCATGAGAGAATCCTTCATCTCTTCCTTGATGATCTGACGAGTCTTGATTCTCACGGCTTCTTTCATGGCATCGTATTTCGTTTCGCCCAATATCGTGAAGTATTCTCCGTCCGATATCCTACCGTCTTTCAATGCCATCAAGATCATTTTGGATATCGTGTCAATCTTGGAGTTGGCCGAGATGCGAATCTTTTCATGCTTCCTAGCCTTCAGATATAATTTCCTACTCAAAAAGTTTCTGACCGTGCTAAACAATCTGGCGGTGAGAGCCACTCAATCTACAGTCAACATGATCAGAAGGCCGACCGCGGTCGACAACAATCCAATGCTGGCCGAGTGTAAACCCATGGAAATCATGATGAGTGATGTATCGACCACGTTGACGAATTTCATGAGGCGCGAATACTTCTTCTTGAGAGAAGGACGAGAGTCTCTCGAGTGAGTCAGATACATTTGAATTCTACTGATTTGATCGATGCAATAGCTCTCTCCTCTTTCTTTTTCTTCTGGCGATGGCGCCGTTGGCAAAACGCCGTTCGGCTTCTCATTCTCGTTGTCATCTAACGACGGATACAATTTATTTTTGGTTTTCATTTTTTTTTGTGTTTTTTTTTCTTTCTAATTTTTATCTAATATTATTTACATGCATTTATTTTTATTTTCTATTCTAATTTTTATCTAATATTATTTACATGTATTTATTTTTATTTTCTATTCTCCCTTATTTATATCAACAAGAAAACTGGTGGGCTTGTCTCGCCCGCTACAGAAGACTAATCTCCTCCAAAACTTGATCACATCATCGATTCGAATGAATTCGAATGCCGGTTTGAAATACTTGATGACAATATCTTCCCCTTCCATCATCAGACACAAATGATCCTCGTGATCAAAGTCTAGATGATCCCGACACCCGACGCATCATTCTAACAAGAGGCGACCTATTTGTTTGTTCACACAGAATGCGTAGGCTCTCACCAGTGCCTTTAGAAGAAACAACGCTCTCACAATCTGGGAATTGTTCATGATTTACATATATTTTATTATTTATTTGATTCGATATTTTATTTTTTTTTTTTAAATAACTATTTATTTATATATATTTTTTTCTCCTATATTATATCAATCACTTTTTTATTTCCTCTCACAAATCCCGTGATTCTGTTACAATTTACCTCAAAACTCATAACGATTTTATTTTTCATGTGTTCCCTCCACAATAAAATCTTCCCCGTTTTTTTTCATCCACGATCGATCGCACTGCTGTCTAGACCACGATTACAAACGTGGAGAGAAAATTTTCGTCCCATTCTAATTTGTTTTTTGACATTTCTTCATCTTTATATTTTGCTGTCCTGGAATCCGCACTAGTTGGTTATATCACAGAGGTCGCAGGTACTCCTGGAAGTCGAGCATTATTCCTGAGTAATAAAGGTGGACTCCTAAAATAATTTCACGAACTTCTGATGAATATATATATTACAAGTTTATTTTCACTTTTTAAACAATCACTCCATTCTCAAAATACTATTCACAAATCAGTCTCAATATATTACACGTCACTTGTTAAACCCTGAAAAATAGAATTAAAACCACATAAGCACCTATAAGTACACATATCATGGAGGATAACCCTTTAACAAAAAAAAGGTAAAGTAATCAATTCATTGTTGATCTGATTGCAATGCGCTCAGGGTTTCAACGCCGATCACATTGCAAGAAGAACAACAATTAAAAGAAACGAAAATATAAGTAATTTAAATAATCTTACCATTTCGAAAAGACTTAGGTTCTCAAAAAGAAACTCCAATGATCAGACAAAATGTCAACATCCTCCATGACAGGTACTTTTGCTAACTTTGAATGTCAAACCGAGATTCCCCAAAACAAAAGAATTTCCCGCCAGAACTACCAACAAGCTTACTACCAGAGAACAGTGAACTCACAATGAGTAACCCTTCAACCGACAAGATCCAAGACGCATTAAGCTGACGCGCGCAAGAAAGCTGTACCTATAATAAATAAACATTAGTAGATCAGGCTGTAAATAAAATATTAAATTAGTTACCACAAAAAAAATAGAATTTGCTCACTACCACAGTTATCGTGTCCTAGATGGTGCGGTTGATCATTGGCGAATGTTGGGAAAAAAATTGTAGGATCGGTTTTCCTGTCCTGGAATCCACAATCGTTCATTTCCGACTGGATCGCACCCACCGCTGTCTAGAACGCGATTGCAAACGTCGGGAAAAAATTCGTCGATTCTGATTTTTTGACGTTTTTGATGCTGTCCTCGAATCCACAAAACGCATTTTGATGCTGTCCTGGAATTCGCAAAGCGTTTCGCCGGCGTTCGCCAACGATCGATCGAAACGTCTAACTCACGTTGGCAAACGTTGAGAAAATTTAGGTCGATTTTCGTAGACTTTTCTTCCGCGTGAATTGTGATAGAATCCGCACCCGTTCACCAATGGCTGATTGAACCAACTAGGATACGATAACCAACTTGTGCGGATTCCAGGACAAAATGTACAAAACATGTTTTGCACATTTGTGTACATTTTAACACTGAACTCTATGGGTACATATACGTGTATTATTTGTTTAATAATAATAATAATAATAATAATAATAATAATAATAATAATAATAATAATAACAACAACAACAACAACAATAATAATAATAATAATAATAATAATAATAATAATAATAATAATAATGATAATACTAATTATTATTTTTATTATTATTATTATTATTATTATTATTATTATTATTATTATTATTATTAGTGCAACTTACCCTTTTTTAGTTGCATGAATTGGTCAAGATGTGAACACATTATATCAATAAGCACCTCGAATTCCCTTTTCCCACTTCCTTATGTAACACGAAACGAACAACGGGCTGCATCGACGTTATTCAACAGGACATTAAACTGAAATCCTGAAGTATAATGAGGCTCAACAAAGTTTCAATCATCAGGCCATCGTGTTCTTTGCCAGGTTGGACTTGATGGAGCTTTGCATGTGCTTTCAATGCCCTGTCGTCAACTTTAAAGGTTACTGTATTGGTCTCAGCTCGACTCCATCGGTCCTTCGTCAGTTGTTATTTGGAGAGCAGACGCGCCTATGTACCGTGGTTGGAATTGACCCTTTCGGGTGGAGAAAACGTTTGACTTTTTGCGTGGAAACAAATAAAATGGATTTGGCATTACGTTAAACGAATCTTCTTTTTTAATTCTTAGTGCGTCCCTGTTTTACTTTGTTGATTTTTATTTCTTATTAGTTTTTTACTTCCATGAACAATAATACTACATTTGATGTGTAGATATCACGTATAATGTTGCAGATCTGATAATAATTCGTTCCCTGTTTACAAAACGAAATGTCATTTTCAGCTGAACAGTTCCAAATGACTTATAAGACACTCGCATCAAAAAACATTTATATTGCTAGAGATCGAGAGAGAAGGGAACTTGTTCCCCAAAGAACAATTCGCTTAATAATATACCCATTTTGAATCAAAAGTTATTTTTTTCACCATCAGGATAAGCACATTGTAAATCTGCCATCATGGTCGTTAATGATATGCAAAGTCACCGGCAACGAGGATAAACATTCGCACTTCCGCGTTGTTTACAGCTGAAATGACACAAAACTAAAATATATTTATGCAATTGTTTTTAGTATATTTTCAATTAAAATCAGAGACTGCAGGAAACTTCAAACGTTCGGATCTTGTCGCACTGAAGTCATTTTTTAAAAAAGAGGAATGACCGTAATCGATAAAAAAGAAACACTCGTTGCAAAAGCCTTCAATAGCTGGGAGATGAAAATTGCTGTGATGCCCTAATATGTATAAACAATTACGGGGAATTGATGAAAGTAATCATCCTGACCTAATAGCAGATTGAAAGAAGGATGGATGGAGAATGAAACGGAAGGAATGGAGAAATACTATCCTCATCAGTATTCTGGATATCAGTTTGTATATTTCCAAACATGACACTGATATTGAAAAAGCTTAGATGACTGAAGACCATTAAATGTTTGCAAAGAACAGACATCATATAGGCACTTTTACTGAGGTCAAGACTTCAATACACCATCTTGGAAACCCACTTGGTTGTAATAACCAATTTATCTTACAATATTCCTCCCTTCCTTGACTTGTTCGCATATATTTTAACAATTATTAAGCGTCTTTGAACTGATGTTTTATAAATGAAGATTAGAACGTCATGGTATTGCGTTCTTCTGTTGCACATTACTTTTACTATAAGCGCTGAAATTTACATAGCAGTGTTTCAGTTGTGTGTTTCTTTGTTTTATTTTCAGTTTTATTACATGGTAGGCCCTTGTAAAAAGTATCATAATGGAAAAAACGCTCAAGTCTAATATATTTCACTGAGCTGTGATTTATTTATCATTTAATTACTGTTATGAAAACGATGGCCTCGACATGTGTAATCACTAAATCAGTTTTTCGATGAGTGCAGGTAGGCTAGAAAACATTCTCTTTCAGAATTGGGTGTTCGCATGTGCGGTTTCAGCCTGCAGCACATATTTGTATCTTTTCTAAACGTTCTTTTCCCGTGTGTAAGGTAGGGGGGTCGAATACGGGTCTCGGATACGAATGGTGGTAACTGCTAAGGGCGGCTTTCATCCGTGTATATATTTCAGGTGGAATATTTCAGGTGGAATGGGTTGTATTGGGTTGGGTCACCTAACTACCATTGCGCAACTTATCCATTTCTGTTTGTACAATCTTCCCAAACACTATTTGTTTATGAATCGACACTGCACGCAAGTCACCGTTCCTGGCATCATATGTCCACCCCCTCCCCCACCCCCGGCATCTACTCTCTCCTACACTGAACGGATAACGAGGGTCTATACGTAACGGTCATGACTTTCCAACATGCCTAACATACCATTTGTTGACTCGAATGATCAAAGTGCTGACCCTACCAACCCTTGGGGTAAAGCCTAGTGTCATACGGGGTGAAGATGAGGACACATACAGGAGATGATAGAGTCATTAATAAACTTAAACCATCAAACCACCAAAACTCCGCCAATGTGTTAATTTTTCAAGGTTCAGACTCAGTCAGCGCGAATATGAACATATTATGTTTTCTTTATATTTATCACTTGTATTTTGTTGATATAAGAACCTGTTCAGAACTCATTTCTTTTACTCGTCTGTTTTCAACAGCAAAGGGTTATTTTATAAAGCCTTCTTTGACCACATAGTAGGGGTATATGGGGGATACCAGCGGATTTTCCCCACACACGAATCTTGTTGCACTAGAAAGTTAGGTGTGCCGGAAAAATTGCGTTATTTTCGATTTAATTCAAATGATTTGTTCGATTCGATACGTCTGTCCCCCAATCGTCACTTTCTCGTTTTAGCAGTGGTGGTGGTAGATAAGGTGTCGTGGGCTCAACGTTCAATTTCTCTAATGTTTCTCTGACGTTTGAGTCACTTTCGACGGAATTTATTAAAAATGTCTAAAAATTCACCGATTTAAAAAATTCACCTTTTTTTAAAGTTGGATACATATCTCAGTGAAAAAGTTAATTTTTCATAATGCAACATCGACTTTGCAATCAGGGTGAATTTTTTCGAAATTCTGATACTATAGATTTGCAAGATTGTGACCAGAGGCAAGATTAGCACTGAGATTCCCATTGACAAAAATTCCCAAAAAACATTGCGGTCATAGATTGAAGATGCGCGATCGAACGTCGATTCCCGCGCGAAAAAGGAGTCCGAATTCGAGTGCGCTAGAACCCTCCAGTGATAATGTAGAAGGTTTTTTTGCGATGGAGAGAGAGATCGCTCATGCGAGTCTAAAGAAATATATGCGCTAAAACCTTCCGACGATAATGTAGAAGGGTTTTTTGCATGGAGAGAGAGATCGATCGTCCGAGTCTAAAAAAAAAAATTATGGATCAGGGGTGGGGGTCACGACCATCTGAAAATCAAAAGTTTCAAGAAGGTAGTCATGTGACCTATTAAATTAAAGGTACCGACGAATAGATTATGAAAAGTGTATTTTCAATCCTCGCCGTGTGGGTGGGGTCACGACCAGAGCCGAAAGACGTCTTCCTTTTTATAAAGCCAGGCATGTGGTGTATCGTTTTGAAGGGCTCGTCGAGGAGAGCATGAAAATATTGTTTCCATTTTACTTGGGGTGGGAGTATGAACATCAAAAAATAAAAAATATTAAGAAGGTAGTCATGTGACCTATCAAATTAAAGGTATCGACGAGTAGATTACGAAAATTATATTTTCAATCCTCGCTGTGGGGGTGGGGGGTGGGGTAACGACCAGAGCCGAAAAACATCTTCCTTTTTTATTAAAGCCAGGGCATGTGATGCAGCATTTTGAAGGATTATTCGAGAAGATTACGAAAATCATATTATTTTTTTTTCCTTCTTCTAGCGGTGGGGTTGAGACCATCTTGAAATCGAAAGTATCGAGAAAGGTAGTTATGTGACATATTAAATTAAAAAAAAACAACTTATATCTGATGCAACATTCATTTTGATGTCTGTGTTCTACGTGGAAGTACCTTTTACAATTCGCACTGTGAATAGAATCCCTTTTCATTCAATCACTCAAATGTACATGTGTACTCTAGCATAGATTTGTCAATAAAATTATAAGGTGATGTTCTGGCCTGGTACGTTTCTACATTTTGAGAATGACCAAAGGGCATCACATAAATGGACAAGTGTACACCCCGATTAAATTAATTCAGAAACAATTTCACTCACTTCATATCAGAAATGTCATTGAAGTAAAAACCATTGTCACGTGTCAGAAATGATTTTAACAGTCTAAATTTGTTTGTGGAAAGTTGTTTGTTTTACAACGTGAGTTGAAATATTTTATGATAGGTGGCGTTATAATAAATGCAGCAGCAACAACAACAACAAAAAAATACTGAATGATACTCCTCTCTTTTTACAGTGTTTTGCCATGTGTCAACATATGACTGAATGAACTTGAAAAAAACATGCACTTTCTGCTTTTTGTGCACTGGGGTAATACAATGGGACATTAAACGAAAAGCTCCTTTTCTACCCACCTGGTAGTGAAGCATTACTCCGGTACTTTACTGTGGTATTTATGTGACATCAGAGGTGTGTCTGTTAGCTCAGGTAGGTAATCGACGTCCTTATTCATGTTTGCAGTTGTATACAAGTATTATTACTTTCTACCGATTGTAGGAGATGTGTAAAAAAAAACAGAAATATGTTAAAATTTGAAAATATTTTTGTATTTTCTGATCACAAAACGTGAATCTCAACTGACTTGTTCCGTTATCCATCGATAGCAGAAAAACGGGGTCTTGAAATGAGTTTTTTTTACAAATTTTCTATGGTAGATATGTACAGAGGTTGTGTAAAAAATATGCTATTTATTAGTGTTTAAGGTAACATATTTTTCACAATGCCTAATCGTGATCACAACACGAAGATATCACTCATATATAAAATAAACTTCAAGTCTCACATGGCATGAAGTGTCGTTAAATCGATTAATTCGCATATGTATCACGTTATATCTCGAGGGTTTAGACACGGAAACTGTAAATGGGAAAAAGTGCCGTTTTTTCACACACAACAAAACATTACAAACTATTTTTTGCGTCCAGAAAACTGTATTAGAAATTAGTAGAGAAATCGCATAAATTGTTCTCTGAAAATTGCATTCGCTTGCGCGGTGTTTTTTTATGATTTTTTACATGATTGCATTCAGGGTTCAGTTTAAAAAAAGAACCTTGTAAAATGGTCAAGTTCAAGGGAAGTAACTCTGTAACAACTCCTCCTTCCAAACAAATTAAAATTCGATTCACCATACTAAGAAGTGCTTGAAAAAAACAGTTTTTATCTTCTTTGCTTCTTATTCGAGATTTCACTGAGGGATCGGGGGGGGGGGGGGGGTGGAAAAAATTTGCAAAACACTGATGCCGGGATTGGTGGGTGGTGAAGGAGGACAAAAAAACCCCAAAATTCCGATGCTTGCAAATTTTTTCTTCAGACACTTTTCGGCAAATTTGTATACCATAATCAGTGAAGTATCATTCAAGAACCAATAAAAAGACACTGAAGTTATCAGGGGGTACCTACCATGGGTTATATACGATTATAAAACTGTTATTGCGGCTGAGCTATGATTCGGCCTATAGTGATACAATGCATGACATATTGAATAATGCAAGTTAAAATGCATCACTAATTGCAATTATCAAACACTGCACTCTAAGGATAAGTTATCTTGAGGGTGTTCCGTTTGATTAAATTTCTAACATGTTCACCCTGGTGAGATTGGCTGGCTTAGATGAGGAACAAATACAATTATGTGAAGTCAGGAACAGTTACAGATTTCAGCTGCAGGAACAATTCTGTACAATGATGTATCCAGACCTATTACGAAAACACCAATGACTCTTATTGCCATTGTAGGAAGTATGTAACACAAGAACTACTAAACATTGAACCTGATTGAACTGCTAATTTATTTCAAACACATCTGAGAACACAGGTGTCAACAAAATCATGTACCAGACCTTCTAGAGCTGGACTTAAAATAAGTAATAAATCCCCTCCCCCAACCCAGCCATGCCCACCCACACCTCCGTCAAAAAATAAACAAATACATAAATGACTAAACTCGTTGCTTTGTGCATACACATACCGTGGAACCTCTCTTGAGAGACCAACATTTTTGCCAGACGAAAGGGGTCTTTCGGACAGGTGGTCTGTCAAGACCACCTGTCTTGAAAGACCACTTTTGTCTGGCCGAAATGGTATGTTGTCCTGTGTTGTCCACATAAAACACGCTCTAGCACAAAAGAGGTGGTTCATCAAAAAGGTGGTCTCTCAAGAGAAGTTCCACTGTATATATGAATGGAGAACGCAATGGGTTGTGATGGGTTGAGTAATTTATGATATTTAACCCTTTACCTAACATTCTTTTCTAAAATACAAAAAAAAATAAAAATTCTCATATAACCATTACTGTTTAATAAGGTTACTTGAAATAAACAAATGTATGGCTAACATTAGAACTGGCTCGAAGAGTCAGTTCTAATGTTATCCATATTTGTGTGGCTTTATTGTGGGATATATTTAGATATATAATCCACTTTGAGTGTTGTTGGTTTATTAGCCTTAAGAGACCACTTTGGTCTGATAAAACGGATGTTCTTTCAAGACCTGTCCTACTGTACAAGATCAATCACTCAATACTGCATGATAAAATTGGTTATGGTGCAGTATGGTGGGAAGAATGATGCAGAAGTATGTATTTAGTGGGGGTGGGTGGTTCAGATAACCCCGGAAAAAAATTGTAAAACTGGAAAAAAAAATTACATGGGGTGGGTGGGTGGGTCCTCCGACCAGTCAAAAACAAAAAAAAAACGGCATCGGTATCTGCAAATTGTTTTGTACCCCCCCCCCCCCCCCCCCTTGGAGGGATACATTTTTTCGTGAACTTTTTCGTGATAATGAGAATTTAAAATCTTGTAAATTTTTGCCATTGTTATTGAGACACATTAAGCCTTCAACCTCACGAATGTTGCATGTCTTGACGTGTATGCCAATAATTCCCCGTCCTGTTTCTCGAACACGTGAATTTTGGGATTAGAATATAAGGATTCATCTTGGAATTGCTTTCGATGAATGGAATGAACTCAACTTTACAAAGTTGTTCCACTTCACAACAAGCTATCACTTTCTGCATCACTGATGGTAGTCATGATATATATGGAAAAATTCTGATATATATTGACTACCCCTTTCACAACGTTGAGAATGTCTCATTAAAAAAAAGAAAGACATACTACAGGCTGGAATTTAAGTGGTCTTTCACAGAACTCTCTTGAAAATAATTCCAACCTTCCACTGTCTTCTGTTCTCTTTTTTGGCGATAATCTGACTATATTTTTAGATGAATGGTTTGAGGAGAGGCTGTTCCGTAATCAAATTGTACCAGCGTTTTTCCCCCGTTTTTTTCTGTCTGATTATATATTCACAAATCGCGTTCCAAATGTACACTGTGGATCGACCCAGAACGTATTCAGTGCATTTTTTTTTTAAATTCTATTCGTGGTCATGAACCATTCTCCGTCATATTTTTTGAACACATACACCTGACATCCTTCCAATGAGTCAAAAGACGAGGTGATTATTATTATGTGTTTCTGTAATGTCTGACTGCTCTATTTTTTCTGAGATCTCTATGGGAATGAGGAAGACTTCTGGAAAATCACTTTCTGATTGTTTTTTTTATCCATTATGACACATCTATGTTGTCTATATTCACGAGGCTTATCGAGCATATTTCCACATGAATGATAATAAAGATTTAACTTTTAACTTTTTTTTTTATCTCATTCGAATCATGCAGAGACATATCTTTGAAATAGATTGCCTTTTTTTGAAGTTCATTATCACAGTATTTATTCTCACAAAAAACAACATTTTTCTTACTAATTTGTTGTTTGTTTTTTTTTATTGATACTAAGACAAAAGAATAATAATTGTATAAACGATTCAGTACAACTCATTGTATTTTTGTTTCTTTGTTTAAAAAAAAAAAACAAGAAAATATAAAAAAATAATAATAGAAAAAAATAAAATAATGTAATTGATAACATAGCAAGCTTATTATAAGAAAAGAAAAAAACGGGGAAAAAAGCTAGTACAATTTGATTACGGAACAGCCTCTCCTCAAACCATTCATCTAAACAAATAGTCAGATTATTGCAAAAAAAAAAAATAAAATAAAGCTCAAAGAGAACAGACGACGATAGAAGGTCGGAATTATTTTCAAGAGAGTTCTGCGAAAGACCACTTAAATTCCAGCCTACAGTATGTCTTTTTTTTAACCCTTTACCTAACATGAAAAGCAGACGACACTTGCAAAAATAATTCTTGAATAACTAATTTTTTTCATTTTTTGTCTCAAAAACATAGGTTATGACCCCTCGTTGGAACGAGCTCGACGAGCTCGTTCCAAGGAGGGGTCATAACCTATGTTTTTGAGACAAAAAATGAAAAAAATAATTAAAATTAATTGGCGATTTTTGAGAATAGCGCTGGCCGGTTTTGGCCGTTACGTTGGGTAAAGGGTTAAAGAGACATTTGCAACGTTGTGAAAGGGGTAGTCAATATATATCAGAATTTGTCCATATATATCATGACTACCATCAGTGATGCAGAAAGCGATAGCTTGTTGTGAAGTGGAACAACTTCGTAAAGTTGAATTCATTCCGTTCATCGAAAGCAATTCCAAGATGAATCCTTATTTTCTATCCCCAAAATTCAAGTGTTCGAGAGATAGGACGATGAATTATTGGCACACACGTCAAGACATGCAGCATTCGTGAGGTTCAAGGCTTGATGTTTCTCAATAACAATGGCAAAAATTTACAAGATTTTAAATTCTCATTATCACAAAAAAAGTTCACGAAAAAAATGTATCCCTCAGTGAAATCTCGAATAAGAAGCAAAGAAGATAAAAAACTGTTTTTTTTCAAGCACTTCTTAGTATGGTGAATCAAATTTTAATTTGTTTGGACGGATGAGTTGTTAGAGTTACTTCCCTTGAACCTGACCATTTGACAAGGTTTTTTTTCTGAACTGAACCCTGAACACAATCATGTAAAAAATCAGAAAAAAACACAGCGCAAGCGAATGCAATTTTCAGAGAACAATTTATGCGATTTCTCTACTAATTTCTAACACAGTTTTCTGGACGCAAAAAATAGTTTGTAATTTTTTGTTGTGTGTGAAAAAACTGGCACTTTTTCCCATCTACAGTTTCCGTGTCTAAACCATCGAGATATAACGTGATACATATGCAAATTCTGAACACGTCGAGTATAGATTTATTATCGGGAAAGGCTCTCATGGGGAGAGGTGTTATTGAGATTTAACGACACTTCATGCCATGCGAGACTCGGAAGTTTTTTTATATATGAATGATATCTTCGTGTTGTGGTCACGATTAGGCATTGTGAAAAATATGTGACCTTAAACACTAATAAATAGCATATTTGTTTTGACACAACCTCTCTACAAATCTACCATAGAAAATTTGTAAAAAAATCTCATTTCAAGACCCCTTTTTCTGCTATCGATGGATGACGGAACAAATCAGTTGAGATTCATGTTTTGTGATCAGAACATACAAAAATATTTTCAAATTTTAGCATATTTCTTTTTTTTTACACATCTCCTACAATGGTAGAAAGTAATAATACTTGTACACAACTGCAAACATGAATAAGGACCTCGATTACCTACCTGAGCTAACAGACACACCTCTGATGTCACATAAATACCACAGTAAACGGTGTAATACTTCACTACTGGGAGGATAAAAAAGAGCTTTTCGTTTGAAGTCCCATTGTATTACCCCAGTGCACAAAAAGCAGAAAGTGCATGTTTTTTTTCAAGTTAATTCAGTCATATGTCCACCCACGGCAAAACACTGTAAAAAGAGAGGAGAATCATTCTTCAATATTTTTTTGTTGTTGCTGTATTTATTATAACACTACCTATCATAAAATATTTTAAATCACGTTGTAAAACCAACAACTTTCCACAAACACATTTAGATTCTTAAAAATCATTTCTGACACGTGACAATGGTTTTTACTTCAACAACATTTCTGATATAAAGTAAGTGAAATTGTTTCTGAATTAATTTAATCAGGGTGTAGACTTGTCCATTTATGTGATGCCCTTTGATGTCCATTCTCAAAATGTAGAAACGTGCTAGGGCAGAAGATCACCTTAAAATTTTATTGACAAATCTATGCTAGAGTACACATGTACATTTGAGTGATTGAATGAAAAGGCATTCTATTCACAGGGCGACTTGTAAAAGGTACTTCTGCGTTGAACAGAGACATCAAAATGAATGATGCATCAGACTCAAGTTGTTTTTTCAATTTAATATGTCACATAACTACCTTTCTTGATACTTTCAATTTCAAGATGGTCTCAACCCCACCGTTAGAGGAAGGAAGAAAAATAGTAATATGATTTTCGTAATCTTCTTGAATAATCCTTCAAAATGATTCATCAGCGGCTCTGGTCGTGACCCCACCCAAAAGGCGAGAATTGAAAATATAATTTTCGTAATCTACTCGTCGATACCTTTAATTTGATAGGTCACATGTCTACCTTCTTGACATTTTTGATTTTCTAATGGTCATACCCCCAAGGAAAATGGAAAAAATATCATTTTCGTACTCTCCTCGACGAGCCCTTCAAAACGATACATCACATGCCTGGCTTTATAAAAAGGAAGACGTTTTTCGGCTCTGGTCGTGACCCCACCCCCACGGCAAGGATTGAACATATTATTTTCGTAATCTACTCGTCGATACCTTTAATGTGATAGTCACATGACTACCTTCTTGAAATTTTTGATTTTCTGATGGTCGTGACCCCCACCCCAAAGTAAAATGAAAAAATATAATTTTCGTACTCTCCTTGAATAATCCTTCAAATTGATACATCGCATGCATGGCTTTATAAAAAGGAAGACGTTTTCCGGCTCTGGCCGTGACCCCACCCCCACGGTTAGAGTTGAAAATATTATTTTCGTAATCTACTCGTTGATACCTTTAAATTAATAAGTCACATGACTACATTCTTGAAACTTTTGATTTTCTGATAGTCGTGACCCCCACCCCCAAGTAAAATGGAAAAATATCATTTTCGTACTCTCCTCGCCGAGTCCTTGAATAATCCTTCAAAATGATACATCGCATGCCTGGCTTTATAAAAAAGGTAGACGTTTTTCGGCTATGGTCGTGACCCCATCCCGACGGCAAAGATTGAACATATTATTTTCGTAATCTACTCGTCGATACCTTTAATTTTATAGGTCATATGACTACCTTCTTGAAACTTTTGATTTTCTGATGGTCGTGACCCCCACCCCCAAGTAAAATGGAAAAATATCATTTTCGTACTCTCCTTGAATAATCCTTCAAACTGATACATTGCATGCATGGCTTTATAAAAAAGGAAAACGTTTTTCGGCTCTGGCCGTGACCTCATCCCCACAGTTAGAGTTGAAAATTTTTTTTTCGTAATCACCTCGTTGATACCTTTAAATTAATAAGTCACATGACTACCTTCTTGAAACTTTTGATTTTCTGATAGTCGTGACCTCCACCCCCAAGTAGAATGGAAAAATATCATTTTCGTACTCTCCTGGAATAATCCTTCAAAATGATACCTTGCATGCATGGCTTTATAAAAAGGAAGACGTTTTTAGGCTCTGGCCGTGACCTTACCCCCACAGTTAGAGTTGAAAATATTTTTTCGTAATCTACTCGTTGATACCTTTAAATTAATAAGTCAAATGACTACCTTCTTGAAATTTTTGATTTTCTGATAGTCGTGACTCCCACCCCCAAGTAAAATGGAAAATTACCATTTTCGTAATCTCCTCGACGAGTCCTTCAAAATGATGCATCACATGCCTGGCTTTATAAAAAGGAAGACTTTTTCGGCTCTGGTCGTGACCCCACCCCCACGACGAGAATTGGAAATATTATTTTCGTAATCTACTCTTCTATACCTTTAATTTGATAGGTTACACGACTACCTTCTTAAAACTTTTGATTTTCTGATGGTCGTGACCCCCACCCTCAAGTAAAATGGAAATATATCTTTTTTGTACTCTCCTCGACGAGTCCTTCAAAATGATGCATCACATGCCTGGCTTTATAAAAAGGAAGACGTTTTTCGGCTCTGATCGTGACCCCATCCGCTCGGCGAGGTTTGAAAATATTATTTTCATAACCTACTCGTCAATACCTTTAATTTGATAAGTCACATGTCTACCTTCTTGAAACTTTTGATTTTCAGATGGTCGTGACCCCCACCCCTGATTCATATTTTTTTAGACTCGGACGAGCGATCTCTCTCTCCATGCCAAAAACACTTCTACATTATCGCAGTAGGGTTCTAGCGCATATATTTTTTTAAACTCGGACGAGCGATCTCTCTCCATGCCAAAAAAAACTTCTACATTATCGCCGGAAAGTTCTAGCGCACCATATAGAATTCACTGCTCGAATCGGACTCTTTTTTCCCGTGGGAATCAACGTTCGATCGTGCATCTTCAATCTGCAACCGCACTTTTTTGGAATTTTTGTCAATGGGCATCTCAGTGCTAATCTTGCCTATGGTCACAATGTTGCAAATCTATAGTATCAGAATTTCGAAAAAATTCACCCCAATTGCAAAGTCGATGTTACATTATGAAAAATTCACTTTTTCACTGAGATTTGCATCCAATTTTTAAAAAAAGTGAATTTTTTAAATCGGTGAATTTTTAGACATTTTTAATAAATTCTGCCGAAAGTGACTCAAACGTTAGATAAATTGAACGTTGAGCCCACGACACCTCAACTACCACCACCACTGCTAAACGAGGAGAAAGTGACGATGTGGGAACAGAGGTATCGAATTGAACAAATCATTAGAATTTACTCGAAAATAACGCAATTTTTCCGGCACACCTAACTTTCTAGTGCAACAAGATTTGTGTGTGGTGAAAATGCGCTGGTATCTCCCATATACCCCTACTCCACATTTGTAACTTTGAATATGGCATTACGCATCCCTTGTTCCCTGATCTCACATGTGCATCACTGAAACACGACTATGGCTAATTCAATAACCCTGATGAGAAAAAAAATACAATCAAACATTTGATTTTATCAGTAATTTCAACGAGGCGATTGGCGACAATAACGACGAAGATTTATGGCCCCCTTTCGCCATCGATGAGAATACCTGCAAATCTTACACAATTGACGATTTCAAAGGTATATCTACTGGAACGCGCATCAAAAATTGTCGAAGTATAAACGCCAGTTGTGGCTAACTCCAAAACCTGATATCTGACCTAAAACCCGATTCAACCTTTTTGATATAATTAATTTAACCGAAGTCTTCAATATCGGAAAAAAAACAAATTAGTTATGAACTTGAAGGTTATCACTCGCTGATCACTCGTGAACGTTCCAAAAAGTGTCGACAGAAGGGGCGGTGTCGGAATATTCGGGGACACAATAACCGTTACTTATTCCCGGTTCCTTATTCGACATTCGCTATCAATCGATTTTCGCCAAATAAACTTTTGAGGTGGCACAACGAGTTTCATGGAGACTGCAATTGGGCACCGAACCCTCTCCAAAAGTTCCGAGTTACTCAAAATCGCGTTTATCAACCGATTTTCGCCAAATACACTTCATTGTGGGGTGGCACAAATATACTACTCAAAGTTTGCTAAGCATCAAATATTTGACACATGATTGTGAAATTTGCATGTGACATATTTGCGATATTTTTGGTGGATATGATTGAGGAATGTATTGAGATGGTCCCCAGTGTTTACATTAGCTCTCTTGACAGGTAGACTTTTCGTGACAGTCATGGAAAGCATGTACCCCTTGATTTTCATGATGCTTTCGTGTACTGTCTACATGTACATGACATGTGTTGGGTATTCAGTTTTCATTTCAACACAAACCCTTGTGATTTAAGGATTGAATATGGCAAATGCAAATGTAAGAAAACATTTGTCTGAAACAGAAATGTGGCGGACTGTAGGGATGGTGGAGCAAGGGGGTACCCATCGTCAGGCTGGTGAAGCCCTTGGTGTGCAGCATACGGTGATCACCAGGGCCTGGCAAGATTTCAGCAATATGGCACACCAGTCAGACGACATGGTGGTGGCAGAGACAGGGCAACATCTGCAACTGAGGACCGGTTTTTGATCATTCAGGCCCGTAGGAACCGCTTTGCCACAGCGACCCACCTTCGCAGTGACCTTCAGAATGCACCCGGGGTAAATGTTTCGACGCAGACTATCCGGGCAAGGTTGCACGAAGGTGGTTGCCGATCAAGAAGACCATGTATTCGCATTCCGCTGTCCAGAACCACCGCCAGACACGATATGAATGGGCTATAGACCACGTTGGATGTACCAGAGAAGATTGGCGACCTGTTCTTTTTACAGATGAGTCAAGGTACTGCCTAGACTACACAGGTAGGCGAAGACCAGGAGACCAGGAGACCAGGAGAGCGATTCCATGCAGCCAACATTGCTGGGCATGACTGCTATGGCGGAGGGTCAATCATGGTCTGGGGCGGCATCAGCTGGGATGGACGTACAGAGCTTTGTGTCCTTGAACGTGGTACATTGACTGCACAACGGCATATTGATGAGATCCTGGATGTTCACGTCAGATTGTATGCAGGTGCAGTGGGTGAAAGGTTCATTCTAATGGTCGATAATGCCCGCCCTCATGATGCCCATGCTGACGGTATTACCGACAAAGGGAGGGGATTAAGCGTATGGACTGGCCAGCAAAATCCCCTGACCTCAATCCAATCGAACATGTCTGGAATGAGATGCAGCTTGCAATTTCAGCCCGTCCAGTCCAGCCAAGAAGTGTCCAGGAGCTTGGTGCCATGCTGGTCCATGAGAAGGCGTTGTCAAGCTGTAATTAACAGAAATGGGCCTTATACTCGATATTGAACCCATACCAGTTCGCTCCGTCAACCTTTTGCTTATTGAACAATTTCCTCTTCTACCAAAAATATCCATTTTGCATGGTTATCGTATTCAAAAGTTAAAACATAATGTCAAACACAAATAAAATCTTAATTTCTGTACTTAAATCATTAAAGATATAATTAAATAAAAAATATATACACTTTTCATTACAATATTTCAGCTAAAACGTAAAACAGGTAGCTGAGTGTACTTGGTGCTTAGCAGTCTTTGAGTAGTATAGATTCATGAGGATGCCACCAAAATTGGGCACCGGACCTCCCAAAATTGGGCACCATAGGTGCCCAAAAGTGCCGAGTTCCCCAAAATCGCATCTATCAATCGATTTCCGCCAAATAAACTGCATTGTAGTGTGGCACAGATAGATTCATGAAGATTATCACCAAAATTGGGCACCGGATCTCCCCAAATTGGGCACCAGAGGTGCCTAAAAGTGCCGAGTTGCTCAAAATCGCATTTATCAACCGATTTTCGACAAGTAAACTACATTGTCGGTTGGCACAAATAGATTCATGAAGACTGCCACCAAAATTGGGCGCCTGACCTTCTCCAACAATGGACAATATAGGGACCAAAAAGTACTGAGTTGCTCAAAATCGCTTTTATTAGCCGATGTCTGCCATTTCAAGGCTCTTTGTGAAGCAGTGACTATTTCAGCGGAAGTTGTAGACAGTTTATCCGAGAACACTGCACATTCACTTCGTGTGGTCGATGTCACCCTCGATGCGTGAGCCAGAGACGACTGTGAGTCTGGAATAGAGAACGTGAGAAAGTTTCTAGGTTGTTCAGAGTTGCTCAGATCATTACAAGTTGTTGTATTCCCACGAGTGGAAGAAGCAGAGAATCAGTAGAGAAAGAGAAATATTCTTGCGATTATAAAAATTAACACTGGAATCTGGTGTGCTTTATTTGAACTGTTTTTTACGGAATGAATATACAACACCTTGTGTTACAATAATCGCTCCATCAACTAGCATTGAATGAAATGCATGACGAGGTTGGCCACCAAGAAAAGGGGGGCACTCTGTAGCTGGCTAACTAACGTTTTTTTCTGGCCTGGTATGGGCGTTGTCGAAATACGACCTATTTATTGTCGGGTGGACGGAGACTTAGACTTCAGATGTGGTATTCATATACAAGGACATTACCGATGTTTACAATAAAATACCCCCATGGACGCGTGACATTGGGAATAATGGCGTTACTTATTCATTGCGGGGTAGTAGGATACTAGCCTTTTATGTTGCATTCAAACTTGGCAATTCCCAATGCATTACAACAATCTGACTACATTGACTCAGCGAAACACGGTCCACGCCCGTTCTGCATAATGCATGACCTATATGACCCACAGCTACCACCCAATTGAAATTTACAGCTGCCTCAACGAACCGCCGAAACAGATGCACAAGCTAGTTCGAAGATATGGGAAATTGCAATGCGCTAGGGCAGCAACAATTATAGATGGGTTCTTTTCCGTAAACAATAAGCAAGGTCACTTAGAACGCGATGCCTGCTAGGCAATTGGCAAACCCGATGCTTAATATGACGTGACCTAAAATTTGTGCGGACGGGGGCTATGTGTGATGCCTCTTAAACAATAGACAAGGCCGAGACACAATATGTAAGCGGATGATGTGGCCTGAAACGCGTAAAGACACTACATGTCATGCCTTGTAAACAATAGACAGGCAATAGGGCCTATACAGTCGGAAAACATAGGCCTTAAACATAGGGTAGGCCGACGATGTGGCCTGGAACGCAAGGGGGCGCTATGTGGCATTGCTAAAAGCAATGGTGTCAAAGCCCTAACAAATCCTAAACAATAGACATACAATAGAAAAAGAATAGGTATTGTTAACGAACAATTGAAAATGGCCTCCATGGCACTTCCGGTTTTGGTCAAAACCACGGTCTGTACACTACTTTCTCTTACGAAGTAATTGGATAGGATGGTTTCATAAAGAGGAAGTCTTTTACATTTCGCGGATGTAGGTATAAATTTCAGTTATTTATCTCGTACAATATTTTCATGGTTACTGGATGTATAAGAAGGATTGGTAATTTGTCTATACGTTGGAGGTGATTCCATAATCGTATAATCGTGGATGGTCTTGTATTGCAGGTTGGATTTGGTCGGTCGAGTCGTTGTTATTGTTTCTGTTGGCGTGGCATAATCCAGCTGTTGCGGATGTCACTTATGTGTATGGTTCAAATAAATCAGGTTGTATGCGGACACCTCCTCCCCACCCCATCCAGATGAGCTGGCGTTCGTTGGGGTGAACAGAAGAACCCAAGGGGTAGATCCATTCTAAGGCTGCTGCTCCCACCAACCACTTCATAGATCTACTCATGCTATTACTACCCCCAAGCTAATGGGAGGAATGGTGTCAGCAGAATCAAGAGAACGACATTTCGCAGTTGATCATCAGCGACACTTTGCACGCATGCTGGAATGAGACCAAATCAAGACATTATAATAGGAATTCACAATGTTGCTTTGTAATACCTATTTCTTTCTCTTTCTTTTGTTGATCTTTCTTTCTCTTTTTCTTCTATATTTCTCAGGGAAAGGCAGAAAGACAGCCAATCTGGCTATGCCTTTCCCTGCCAGTATACAATGCATTAATTATTGGGATTATTGTATTTATATGTACTATATGCAATATTTCTTTTTGCTGAAATTTCAAAATATTAACTACATGTACTATATGTATACATTGTTATATTTTTAATATTATTTGACAAATAAAAAAAATATCAAATAAAATATCAAGGCTCATGAGAAGGTTCGAGGACAAGACTGATAATTTGTAAATTTTGTGTTTATAAGTTGACCAGAGGGCGCTAGGTGCTGGTGACTAGGATTGACTAAGTATACTCTCCCAAAAAAGAAAGTGTGCATGCTAAAAAATAACACTAAAAAAATATATATATCATTTTCATTCATGGAAATCTTATTCAATCACAGATGAATCAATTTGTGATCAACACTAAAAATTTCATTACGCTTCGACGAATACTCTTGGTGCCATGGAGAGTCAAAGACACTAAGGGTCCAACACAAAAGTCACACACTCAATATCTGATATGACCTCCGTCTGCATCGACTACTGCTGTGCATCTACGCATCATGGAAGCGAACAAGTTAGCATGGAAGTGGGTTAGGGTAGGGTTAGGTTAGGGTTAGGTAGGGTTAGGGTTAGGTTAGGTAGGGTTATGGTTAGGTTAGGGTTAGGTTAGGTTAAGGTTAGTTTAGGGTTAGGGTTAGGGTAGGGTAAGGGTTAGGGTAAGGCTAACCCTAACCCTAACCCTACTCTACACCACTGCAGTCGAGCACGACGATGACATAACGTCAAAATCGGATGAATTGCAGGTCTTCGAGGACGTAAGCCGTATTCTCTTAGGCGGTTGATTACTGTTTGAGGATGTATCCGTCTCAGGTTAGGGATGTTCCTGGCTGTCGTCGTTGCCGTTTGTTGCCGGTTCCGGAGATGGACGACACAGATATACCGATCTTGTGCAGGGGTGGTAACTCGGGGTCTCCCGGAGCGGGGTCGGTCTCGAACGTCATCATGTTGTGCATGTCGATGGACTAGCCTGTCTACAGTGTTACGGTGGCAGTTCAAATGCTGGGCAACCTCTCTGTGTGTTCTGCCAGCTCTAATTATACCCAGGGCAAGGAGACGTTGATTCATTATCAATCTTGGCATGCTATTGTGGAGTCGTTTTAACAGCAGCGCAAGTTTGAATGTGAACGGTAGGAAGGCCTTACTTTAGTGTTTAAATACCCAAGGATTCACACTGCTGCATGAATTTTCAGACTCTCCACGTGCAAAACATGCCTTTTCACAAACGTGCAGCACGTCATTTAACGTTAATGCAATTTTAACGGGAAAAGCTGTTTTTGTGTTCAATATAACTTATTCATGAACAGGTTAATACTCTTTACACCTACGAAATTAATTTTTGGAGTTTGATCAGTTTCTGCAATGCACACTTTCTTTTTTAGGCGAGTATAGAACCTAATCGACTCCGACGAAGTCTCGATGGACTCGTTATTCATAAGCCATGCCTGATGAAGCTTCACTTGTATTAACAGCCGATGTCGTGTCTTCCAAATTTTCTATATGCCAGGATTCAGCAGGGAAAGGCTTTTGTGACCAACGTAACTGGTCTGTTCTTAAATAACTGTTATACATGACCTGGCCAGTCAGAGTTTACATAGACATAGTGTCGCAAGTGTGCTTAGGGTGCTTGTAGCTGGCGTGAAGAGATCTGAAAGCGGTATGGACTGAAAAGTGAATAACCACCAGTGTGGACAGGAGGAATTTTCACTTGGTGAATTGGCAGTCAACTGTGCTCTTGTTTATGGTGAGTTGGGTAGTAAAGGTCTGTGTGGGGTCCCAATTGGTTTGAACCAGTACTCGTGGGAATGATATTTGACATCCCTAATTTTCCCACTTTTGCAATGCTAGGAAATGAATCATATGACTTTCTGAGTAGGCCCTGGTCGGACTGTATGGTTGTTGCATTTGAACGGAGGCCTCCTATGGGGGGGGGGGGGTGCGGCATGACACCCCGCGAGTGGATTAGTACATTCTAAGGACTAGAATTGTGTATAGGATAGGAATATGCTGTCTTGAGACCAAAATCGGTTGTTAGCATTTTTTTGCCATGATCTTGCATTGTTTATTAGTAGTTTGTATCTGGCATGATCAGCAGAAGCAACGTCAGTTATATTTCTAAAAAAAAACTTCTAGAAGACAGGTTCTCCTTTTTGTGTTATCATGGTCATCATATCATAGAGATATTTGGACACCTCCGCTTTCAAGTTGGATTGCACTTTACCTAACACTAGAACTAAAGCAGGGAGTGTTAGAGACGATGGTGCTGGGTAAGAAACAGACATTTATCTGAGAAGATCAGAATGGTCACAGAAGCCGCCAGAAGGAACTGGACAGTGGGTTTACTCACAAACAACAAAATTCATTTCAGTTTTTTAACTAGCAAGCAGAATTTTTTAACTATCAATACTGGGAATTTTTGTTTTCTTATGGAATGTTCGGACAAAACTGGAGAAGAACATCTATAGCCACCATAATAATATGTGATCTCCGCTTTTAAACCGAGGAATGTCAATTAATGGAAAATCTGTGAAGATACAACTGCCTGAATTTGCTTGATCACAACTATCAACAATTTCAAACTGTCAGTAATTGTCTATTCTAGAATATTAGTCTGGGGTCGGGTTACAAATGTGAAATGACATCCTGGCTGAGTTAATTAAAACCTTTTTGAGATGGTGGCGGTGGTGGTGGAGGGAGGGGTTATCTCAGTTGGTACAATGGCAGAGCATTTATAGCTAGGCAACCGGGTGCTGTGAACCCTGGATCGACACCTGTCGGGGCTCACTTAAAATTTTCAGTTCAGTAGTTCGGACCCAGCCCTCTGCAGCTTGGTGAGATTCCTCCTCGGCATAGGCGATATATGTTATAACCACCATAATATTGTTATGCTGCCTCCGCCTGAACCTCCACTTCCCAGAGGGCATGGCAACTTAACAATTCCCTTAATATTCTGTGCAAAATTATCTATAAGGAAATTCCCCACCCCCTGTATTGTTTTTATCACTTCATGTCATTTTTCATTCTCATTTCGGTAATTATTCGTTCGTAATATTGTTACACGGATTTAGGCAACTCATTAACCAAGTATTCATCTTGTCATTATTGCGGGGCTAAAATCATCTGCCACGTGTATCACTCAATTCCCTACCCCGTTTAAAACCCTATTTTATTACACCCCTAACGTCTAATTATAATAGGAATCGGTAAAAAATAAATTGCGTTCTCCCCTCATTAGTGAGATCAAGCACCTCGGTGATTAACATTTCGTGTGAACTTGAAATTCACAAATGAATTTTCACAAGCGCAAAACAAAAGTTGTTCTCGCTCCACTAGTGAGTATAACAAGGCGTCATAATTACGTCATTTCGCCAACAATCCCGAAAACTATTTTATATGGATGTACACCACTGATCTGTGATGTACACCACATCCAATGTGATCTGTGTGAGAGCGGAAACAGCGATCAGCTGATTGTGTAAACAGATTTCTTGCGTGGTATGGGCGTCGGTTTGGGTCGTTTCAGTTGAAGCTTCAAATGAAAGGGGTACAGTAAAAAGAAAATCTAATGATTTTTGTGAATACCGGGATTAATCTCATTCATGAGTGAGAGAATTTGTATTTTCACTCACAGCAAGCTGCTCGTGAAAATACGAATTCTCTCATTCACTCATGAGATAAATCCCGGTATTCACACGAAGACATTAGATATCCTCTATTTATATCTCCCAGCATGTTGTAATTCTCAAGTTACTGTCAATTAGTTCTGCCCCGTGTTTTGCACCGGTAGTTCTAAAATGAGTCCGCAGGTAGAAAAAGAGACCGTAAGAGTCCGTAAGAGACCGCAAATAAACTATGGGGGTTAATGTTCTGAAATGAATGGTTTCTGATTGAAAACAGTATAAATAATACACATCCGAAGTTTGGTATCGATATTTCAACTTTAACCCCTAAAATTTTACTATTAATGTATAGCGCGTTTTCAAAAATTTTACTATTAATGTATAGCGCGTTTTCAAACTTAACCCCCAAGCGGATATTATTTCCGGACGAGTGACCTTCACGTTGGGGCAAACCAGGGCAAAAAGATCGTCAGAGAAAAGGTCATGGAGGGTTGTAACCGTAATTGGCGAGAGGGGGGTCAAATCAAAGAGATCTTTGGGTGGCCTGCGTGATAAAGAGAAGCCTGGTTTTGAAGAGTACCTTGATGGCACCTTTGGGGGGTCACTGTTGTTCAAGCTGAGGTCGCGGTCCCTGGAGCTGAGGGGAAAAAATGGGAAAAACAGTGAAAAGGAGTGCCAGATGTGTAACGTGGGCGTGGTGGAGACCCTGGGACACTTTCTTATAGAATGCCCAAAATACCAGTCTAAAAGAATAAGATTCACGGGGAGTATAATGGAGAAGTGGGATGGGAGAATGAAGGACATGTGGTTAGGGGGCGACTCAAAGGAGAGGGTTAATATACTAATCGGAGAGATTGGGAAGAATGGGGCAAGGGATGTCATCAAGCAGTTCGTCTCCGAGTGTTGGGAGGAGAAAAGAAGCGCGGGAATAGGGAGGCAGTTGGTAGAACATGGGTAACCAAGGCCTTCTCATACGAGAACCACGTTAAATCAGCGGCCGGCCGAAGTGTTATTGTTATTATTATGATAACGGACCTCACTTAGTACCAACGCCAGTTCCTTCCCTTTCCATTATGAACACACTCAACCCGAGTGCACATCGCCTATTAAGGCGCCATCTCAATAACACCAGATCCCTACTGTATAAAGAAGCCTGCGCTCTATCCCTTCTCCATACATATGAGCAATATAAACTAACCAATGTGGTCCCTAATGAAATATACCAGTCAACCCTGCGCCAGTTACAAACCATAACTGATAAAACCCTGAAATTCCAACACACCCTTTCCAGCGACTGGAGATCGGTGTGAGTGACAATTTCACCCTAGCACAAAAAGGGTCATTTGTGAATCGTGAATTCAACCAGGAACGGTGAATATTTCAATAGGACTTTCACGGAGGACTTTCAAAAGGCACATAAGGTATGAGTAGACACAGTAGTAACATTTCAGATTTGTGAAGCTCTTATGGCGAGCTCACGGTAGTAACATTTCCAGCGTGTAGACTATAGTGCCAGTACAGGGCTATAGAATGACTATATGATTGTTGAGAATTATTTAACCCTAGCAACTAAATTTCTGCGAAAAGAATCGAATTGTTGATTGTTGAAATATTGAAACGGCTTTATTTTTATGTGTAAATAAAAGAATCGTTGTTACTTTAAGTCATTCTTTCCATTACACAGCCTGAAGTGATTAGGAATCACACCTAACGGAAATCGAACCTATTTCCGGCCAATTTGGCAGAGAAGGAATCACGGCGTCGGTCTAACTCAGCTCCCTGCGCCGAGTTCGCGACACTTGGATTCCGACCCTCCACGTTGGTCTAATTTTCCCGCAACTTCATCAGCGGGACTAAATAACCCCACGTCAGCCCAGGCTTTACGGGGCCTCAGGTGTCCTGACACAGTCATCAGAGCTAGCGATAAGCCAATATAATTTTGACCCCTACTTAATTGTTAATTTGACCAGAGAGTGCTAAGTCTGTGGTTTACTTGGGGTCTCTCTGTCCCGTCTTGCGAAAATGAGTCTTTATAGGATTAGTAGTTCAGTTTCAATACGTGGTATACAATAATAGTGAAATTTTGGGGGTTAACGTTGAAATATCAACACCAAACTTCGGGTATGTATTATTTATACTGTTTTCAACCAGAAACCGTTCATTTGAAATTTTTATGACCAGTAGTTCATTTGCGGACTCTTTGGCCTGTCTTGCGAAAAATGAGTCGATGAGTTTGTGAACGCGCTATATACATTAATAGGGAAATTTGGGGGGGGGGGGGGGGGGTGTTAACGTTGAAATATCAACAGCTAACTTCGGATATCTATTATTTATACCGTTTTCAATCAGAAACCCTTCATTTGATATATTTATGACTAGTGGTTCATTTGCGGACTTTTTGGTCCATCTTGCGAAAAATGAGTCTGCAAGTTTGAAAAAGAGCTTACAATAACAGTGAAATTTTAGGGGTTAACGTTGAAATATCAACACCAAACTTCAGATATGTATTATTTATAATGTTTTCAATCAGAAACCGTTCATTTGGTATTTTTATGACTAGTAGTTCATTTGCGGACTCTTTGGCCCGTCAAGCGAAAAATGAGTCCGTAAGTTTGAAAACGCGCTATACATTAATAGGGAAATTTTAGGGGTTAACGTTGGAATATCAACACCAAACTTCAGATATGTATTATTTATACTGTTTGCAGTCAGAAACTGTTCATTTGATATTTATAGGACGAGTAGTTCATTTGCGGACTCTTTGGCCCGTCTTGCAAAAAATGAGTCCGTTAGTTTGAAAACGCACTATACATTAATAGTAGTTCACTTTGCATCGGTCAGATCCAGTTGTTAAAATTTACATGTGCTCTCACATTTCGTCATTTATTATCACATAACTACTATATCACATATCATTCTTCTATAGAATCTCATACTACCCATCCATCAAAGTTCTATTATCTTCATATGATCGTTGATCGAAATGTTTACAACATATATTTTGATTTATTCAAGTTTGAAGCGAGTGCCATTTCAGATTTTCTCCGTGTTTACAATTTGGAATTGGGTTTTACCATTACGTCAAATGGAATGCGGATGCTGCAATTTCATTGGCTGGCCTTTTACGATAAACACCGGGATTGCTCCGTACGGGACCCACCAAAATAAGTTACAATTTGTTTTGTTGCATTTCACCTGCTCCGACACGGGAGAAGGAGGAGGAGAAGGATTAGAAGAAGATTATAAACATGAGTATGGTGGGTCATCTGATTATGTAGTATGTCCGTATTCAATAGGCTAGAAAGTTAGGTGGATGGGCCCTGCCTCATCAATTATCTGAGTTGTTAACCCATTTTTGTAAGAAACTACATTTGGAAATAAAACTGTCAAAACGACAAAAGCACTGGATCTTATTTTAGCTCACTCAATATTTGACCGTCAGCTCCATAAATTGTATAACTTAGACATAAAAATGGAACAGTATTCATTTTAATTATACAGATTTACAGATTTGCGTTGGAGAAGAGTTGTCCCCTACTAGCTTTATTCTCTCTCATATAAATTTGGTCATTCTTATTATACTACTCAAAGTTTGCTAAGCACCAAGTATATCCAACTGCCTGTTTTACTTTTTAGTTGAAATATTGTAATGAAAAGTGTATATATTTTTCATTTAATTATTACTTTAATGATTTAAATACAGAAATTAAGATTTTATTTGTGTTTGACAGTATTTTTCAGCTTTTAATACGATAAGCATGGAAAATGGATATTATTGGTAAAAGAGGAAATTTTTCAATTTGCCAAAAAGTTGACGGAGCGAACTCGTAGGGTTCAGTATCGAGTATGAGACCCATTATTGTTAATTACAGCTTGACAACGCCTTCTCATGCCCCCAATCAGGTTCCTGGCGGTCCTTTCTGGGATGTTGTTCCATTCTTGGACCAGCATGGCACCAAGCTCCTGGAAACTTCTTGGTTGGACTGGACGGGCTGAAGTTGCAACTCATTCCAGACATGTTCGGTTGGATTGAGGTCAGAAGATCTTGCTGGCCAGTCCATACGCTCAATCCCCTCCCTCTGTCGGCACTCCCCGACAGCATGGGCAACATGAGGACGGGCATTATCATCGTCCATCAGAATGAATCTATCACCCACTGCACCTGCATACAATCTGACGTCGACATCCAGGATTTCATCAATATACCGCTGTGCAGTCAATGTACCACGTTCAAGGGCACAAAGCTCTGTAATCCATCCCTGCTGATGCTGCCCCAGACCATCATTGACCCTCCACCATAGCGGTCATGCTCAGCAGCAATGTTGGCTGCATGGAATCGCTCTTCTCGTCTTCTCCATACCGTAGAACGCCTATCTGTGTGGTCTAGGCAGTACCTTGACTCATCTGTAAAAAGGACAGGTCGCCAATCTTCTCTGGTCCATGGCCCATTCATATCGTGCCTGGCGGTGGTTCTGGGACAGCGGAATGCGAATACATGGCCTTCTCGATCGGCGACCACCTTCGTGCAACCTTGCCCGGATAGTCCGCGCCGAAACATTTGCCCCGGGTGCATTCAGAAGGTCATTGCGAAGCTGGGTTGCTGTGGCAAAGCGGTTCCTACGGGCCTGAATGATCAAAAACCGGTCCTCAGCTGCAGATGTTGCCCTGTCTCTGCCACCACCATGTCGTCTGACTGGTGTGCCATATTGCTGAAATCTTGCCAGGCTCTGGTGATCACCGTATGCTGCACACCAAGGGCTTCACAAACCTGACGATGGGTACCCCCTTGTTCCACCATCCCTACAGTCCGCCCCATTTCTGTTTCAGACAAATGTCTTCTTACATCTGCATCTGCAGATATTGCCCTGTCTCTGCCACCACCATGCCGTCTTACTGGTGTGCCATACTGCTGAAATCTTGCCCAGACTCTGGTGATCAACGTATTGTTCACACCACGGGCTTCACCAACATGACAATGGGTAGCTCCTTGTTCCACCATCCCTACACACCGCCACATTTCTGCTTCAGACAAATGTCTTGTTACATTTTCATTTTGCCATATTCAGTCATTAAATCTCAAGGGTTTGTGTTGAAATGAATATTGAATACCCTACACATGTCATGTACATGTAGACAGTACACGAAAACAGCATAAAAATGAAGGGGTACATGCTTTCCATGACTGTCACGAAAGGTCTGCCTGTCAAGAGAGCTAATGAAAACACTGGGGACCATTTCAATACATTCCTCAATCATATACACCAAAAATATCGGAAATATGTCGTAAGCAAATTTCACAATGATGTGTCAAATATTTGGTGCTTAGCAAACTTTGAGTAGTATAAATTCAGGTGAGTTCTCCCTATCTCTTTCATTTGGAGACTCACCTTTACACAGTACTGGTGGAGTGTTACCCCATATGGGAGATATTCAAGCCTGAGTGTGGAATTTCTCCAATATTGGTGAATTACCTCATTAACCGGAGAAGACTCCCAGCATCCCAAACAATTACATAGAACCTCGCTTATAAATCTTATCTTAGTTACCCCGTAATGGGAGAAGCCCTAGGTAGGGGGAAATTTATCAACACAACCCTTCACCCATATGGGAGAAACATAACCCTACTGGTGTCTTGTTGCTCCTTTATTGGTGAAAATTTGTATTTCTCTATCCTACAGTTTGTACAAGTCCCATAACATTCTATGCTTTGTTTGTAGCCAGATATTATTTATCAACTGTGCTCAAGATAAACAGGATGGCATAAAGTAATTTATCATTAATAAAAATAAGTTAACTGTTTTCCAGTGTCTTTATTTAGAAACATGCTTTATTGGATATTGCCACCTAGATGATACCTCCTGCTTCGTCCACCCACTTTCATTATCCAGCACTGACCCCTCATTCTCCATCAAAGGGTGAATTGTAACCATACTCCTCCTATAGATTTCGCCATACACACACTTGTTCATTGCTTACTGCCTTCCTACTACTCCTCAGGTCTTACACTGCCTACCCTAGTGCATGTGATCTCGGTAACCTTGGGGTGAAACGACATTGGTACTTGTGAAGTGAGCCATTATTAATTGAACGAATCACTCATTGTTGCACTAGTGACTACACTAGACTACGCCTTCCCATAAGAGGTTAGAAGGTATCCCAGGGCCTTAAATACGCACGGGCGTTGTCGATCTCCTGACTATAAATATTTATTTTGAAATTTTACTCTTATGGCGCTGCTTATGTTAAGCTGACTTACTTGGGCGCAACAATATATATAGATGGATAAGAAATTCAAGGCGGCTAACAATGGTTCGCCCCACATGGAGAATAAGTTTCCTTAGCATGCCCGTGGGAACCCCACCCACATGCGCAGTTTCTCTTTTCCAATAGTCCATGGGAGAGAATGCGTAATTCGTGCCGTTTTTTTGGCAGAAGATGCATCAACTCTTCCCGCACCAGGGCTGTAAATTTGATGGATATCCCCCGAGAATTGGCTGAAATACAGCGTTTTGATGAAAGGAATTAATTTAGCGAATTTGGCCTTTTTTCAAACTGGAGGGAAACGGCGCGGGGATGTGCATTGATTGCCCTCTCTCTAGGAAAGTCCCTTTTAACACTTATAATCCACTGCTAAGGGTGGAGAGGTGGGACTAAATCAAACCTGCATCTTTAGATCGTCGCCAGTAAGTCCCAACAGCGCTTTAAAACCCCGATAAACTGACAAACTAAAACGAGAACACAAATCGCGCGTGGTTTAATGGCGAAAAGACGGTGACCTGGCTAATAAGAAATTAAAACTGGAAAAATAGTAGTGTCAGACATGCACCAAGTAAACAGTGTCAAACCACTGGACGCAGCCATTTGAAAGTTTCAGCATTTGTTTAACGATCCCTGCCCAACATTTTCGTTGCTTTGTCGGGTGTCAAGACTTAAGGATGGGTGTGACCCCCGTAGCTCAGGCGGAAACCGCGAGGACGATTTCACCCTGCTTTATTCTCAATGAATCGACTTTTCCACTGATAACTAACCTTCTAGTGACTTGGTCACTGACTAACGGGGATTATTACCGTATATTTGACCAGCTGTTCAACTCTAACCACCCGAACCATTATATAGGGAAGAGCAGTTAGAGTTGAGCAGTTTATTTTACGCTGTCTTAAAATAACACCTCGGTTATTCCTGTAGAAAGATAAACAGATTGGCAGCCACTAATTAAAGAAGATTCTTGTTTCGTGGATCACAATTTGGAAACACGTTGCAGACATGAAAAGAAGCCATGTTTCAAGTATTTATTTACCACACTCGTAGATTGGTTGTTCAAAACTTTGTGATGGGAGGGGGTGTAGCCACGTCTATTAAACAGAGTCAGATGTGAAGACAGTCAAGATTTAAAGATACGAGACTGAACCTTCAGAAAAACCGTTGATAGCGATTTTGAGCGACTCGGCACTTTTGGGCGCCCTTGATGCCCAATTTGTGGAGGGACCGGTGCCCAATTTTGGTGGCAATCTTTATGCATCTATTTGTGACACCCCACGATACAGTTTATTTGGCAAAAAACAGTTAGTAAATGCGATTTTGAGGAACTCAGCACTTTTGGGACCTCTGTTACCCAATTTTGGGAGAGTCAGGTGCCCAATTTTGGTGGTAATATTTATGAATCTATTTGTGTCACCCCAAAATGCAATTTATTTGGCGAAAATCGGTTTATAGCGAAAGTCGAATAAGGAACCGGGAATAAGTAATAGTTGTCACGTCCGTTTCAATCAAAGAAAATATACCTATCAAAATGCGAGATCTCTCAATATCTGTTCCACACATCTTTGAATCCCAAACGAGTTATGAAAAGATCGCTCTAAGAGGAAAATATCGATCATTTCAAAAAGCTTTTGCCAACAGTTGATTTCTCAAGACTATTAAACGCTCCATGTCCAAAATTGGCGTACGAGATTTGCCTTGAACTCTTTAACAAAGCGTCTGACCAAGCATTCCCCTCAACAATATTTTCAATTCCGAAAACATACGTGAAGCGTGGACCATGGATGTTGACTGGGCTGTTGAAATCATTCATTCATAAACAAAAACTGTACATTAAGAAATTGAAACACCCTACCCCCACCCCACCCCTACCCTGCTCCCATAATATACAACAATATCAAGATTGTTGTGGCCTTTTCAATAAAATAAAAGGCAAATCCAAACCACAGTACTTTAAACAAATCGTATTAGCGAATAGACACAGTGGGAAAAAATCTTGGGATATCCTAGAAAGAGCTATTGGCAAATCAAAGCGATCCTTCACTCTGCCATCAACTTTCCTAGACGGAGACATTTGAGGTTTTAGTTTCTCATTCCAGTAGTAATCCCATTGATTATATGAAGACTCACACCTCCGACTCCTATTTTATCAATCCGATCACTGTTCATAACATATTAACTTGCACAAACAGCCTTTCCCTAACATCAGGCATAGACAATGATAATATATCTACAAAAGTATTGAAGTTCATCATCGTCAAGATCGCTTTACCTCTATTCCACATCAAAACTCTCCCAACCTCTACCGATGTGATGAACAAAAAATGAAAATAGCTAAACTCATACCATTATTCAAATCAAGAGACGAGCAATTATTCAACAGTTATAGTCCCATAAGTATTCTACCTGCTTTCTCTCAGATACTGGAGAAATTAATGTTCGTAAGATTTTACAAATACTTCGAAGACCAGACTATTCTCTACCAGTACCAAATCGGTTTTCGTGAAGGTCATTAAACCATACACCTTATGTTACATCTCACCAACAATGTTGCGGCAATAAATGATAAACCAACAAAAGACTGCACGTTATCTATTTTTCTAGACTTTTCGAAGGAATTTTGACACAATCGATCACAGACCATGTTAAATAAACTTGATACCCACGGCATAAGGGGTCACTCTAATACTAACGCTAATCTGAAGAAACCGAATGAGTAACAGTTAGTCTAAAAAAAACCCAAAGTATTGCCATTGAGATTGTGTACTGTGCTACTGTGCAGTGGAGGGAAGCAAACCTGAGTGGAATGACTCAATATACTCAACACTTTGGTCCAATATTAAGGAATTAGAAAACATTGGACTCAGTATAATTCTGATGGAAGACTTTAATGGATATACTGACGACAAGAAAGAAGGAATCCAGGGCGGGGATAAGAAAGTTAACAGGAATGGAACGAAGCTGATATACCTCACGGGTGAACTAGGTCTGAAGATTCTGAACATGGGTGCGAGGTAAACGGGGAAATGGACCTGGGAGAGGAACGACAAAAGAATCAACTATATTCTCACACATATCGATTTATTATGGGAAGTGATAGAGGTAGAAGTGGACGAAGAGGGTAAAAGGGGGTTGGATAGTGACCACAACTTGATTACAGTTACGATCAGGGGCAAAACCCCAGTAAGAAACAACAGAAACTTCAAGGAGATTTAGGGGCTTAGAAAGGATGCTGACTGGGCGAAGTTTGAAGAAAAAGTGAGGCCAAAGCTTCTTAATGTACAAAGTGAGGCCAATGTCCACAAAATGGCAGATGCCATAGTTTTGAGTCTTGTGGAGGTAGGGAGGGAAAGTATAGGAAAGATTAGGGTGCCAGCACGGAAACTTGGTACAGAGTGAATAACGAACTGAAAAAGGCTATAAAGGGCAGAAAGTCAAATGTGCTGCGTACAGGAGGAGTAGAAAACTCAAGGAGGTGGACAGCAACGAGGCCAAGATAGCAAAAACAAAATACCAACATGTACGAAATAAAGTCAATCGGATTAAAGACGATAATCGAAGAGTGCGAAATTGCAATCTTATTAGGACAATACGAATGACAGGGGGATCGAGTCCGAACGTATTTTGGAAATGGGTGAATAAAAGAAACAAAGTACCGGCGACCGAGACCAAATCGAATCAGAATTAGTCAAAGATTGGGAAAAAGTAAATAATGAGCGATGGGACATGGGTGTGTGTGTGGGTGGGGAGGGGGGGGGGGTACCCACTCTGGAGGAAAATTTATCAAACTTCGTGCGAAGTGAAATAAAAACCTGGGAGATACAAAAAGTGATCTTGAAATTAAGGAACGGAAAAGCGGGAACGAAATTCCTAACGAGTTCCTAAAAAATGGGACTGGGGCTGGAACTCTGTGAAAGCTTAACGTCTTAACGTCCCTATTCAATTTAGCCATATAAAAAACAAGAGGTTCGAAAAGAATGGAGTGACAGCAAAGTTATATTTATACACATAAAGGGAGAAAAGGATGTACTGGACAACTGTCGGGGGATTTTCGTCTGTCAGTAGCAATACTGGAAATGTTTTCTGCATAGTCCTGTATGGGAGATTAGAGGATGTGATCGAAGAGAAAGGGCTTCTGGGAGTGATCCAGAATGGCTTCAGAAAGGGAAGGAGAGTCACTGACCATCCGTTCAGAGTGACACAAATGACAGAATCTGCGAAATACAAAAAGAAAAAGATCTTTTATGGCGTTTCTGCATTTGAAAAAGGCATATGAAAGAGTATGGAGAGATGGTATGTGGCGAAAGATTGAGGCGTTGGGTCTAGGAGGTAAGTTTGTTGGAATTCTGAAAGCATTATATAAAGATGTACAAGGTGAAATTAACATAACAACAAATCGTGTGCCCATGGAGATAGACCTGAAGCAGGGGTGTATCCTTTTGCCAATTCTCTTTGCATTGCACATAAAAGATTTGGGAGATGAACTCCTGCATAGTGACGAGAGGGTAGAAGTTGGGGGCCTGAAGACCCCTGAGATGTTTTTCGTAGATGACATGGTACTAGTCTCAGAAAGCGATGTGGGGGGGGGGGGGGGGGGGCTAGAGAAAATATTGTTAATTGTTGGGAGATATGGGAACAAATCGAGACTCGTACTAAATGAAAGCAAAAGCAAAGTTATACAAAGTTATACCCGTGGGTCCTAAAGTGGAATTACACGAAAGTGGGAAGTGGAGGAGTTCTGTATTCCGGAAAGTTGCAGCAAACTTCTCAGTGAAGGAGAGACATGTGACTAACAGTATTTAGGGCTAAATATAACATTATGGGAAGATGCATCTACCGAAACCACACGAATAAACTAACCATGAAGGGGAAGCGAATCCTTTATACCCGGCCACTTGCTGAGTATGTTAGGAATTTACCCTACCGATGACCTTCGGGAATAAGATTAATGAAAAGTTGAATTAAAACCCAACAATTTTACAAACATTTACATACATTTACATACATTTACTGTCATTACCACCCGAGAATGGTTAACAAAGAACGTTTAAACGTTCAAAAAATCACTTTTAATCTGAAAAGAATATGTTCGCTTCAGCATAAAAAATCGATAGAATCGTAAAAAACAGCAAAGAACTTTTACGACTACAAATAATATTTTCTGTCCATCTTTCAAATATTTAATGTTTTAAATCAATAAATACGGGACCTAGAAAATATTTTTGGTTCTTAAATTCTCTTATTTCGTTTTAATTCAAATTTTGAAAATTCGAAACGAGTGGAAATGCATTAAAATAGTAATGGTGACTACTCACCCGAGAAAGATAACTCTAGATCACCGTGTTTCAAAGTGACATGCGCCGTGTATGGCGCACTTGCCTTCATCCAATGCTAACCCTGCTTGTGCCGAGTTGGCACGTTGATGAGTCTGACATTACTCCTCGATGCTCTTTGGTTCTCTCAGGGTACTCTGGCTTCCTCCACCCGTAAAACTGTCCAATAGGAGGTGACCTTGGCTGTTGAAAGTGTCGTTAAACCAGAATAAATAAATGAGTTTTTATTAGTTAGAAAGTTAATGAAAAATGAGGGAAGATTAACCCTTTGAACCCTAAAGGCCGGTTTTCCGGCCAGGGAACATTATAAGCCATACTTTCATTAAGTAGGGTGGCTCCTAAGTTAAAGTGTTGGGTAGACCAATTAATATTTTCAACGTGCATCCCCGAAGCTGCACGTTGAAAATATTAATTGCTCTACCCCCAAAAATGAATATGGACTCTCCCAATTGCTAACATTGAACTGACATGGACTCTCCCAATTGCTAACAGTGAACTGACATGGAAGATACCACCAGTTTTCAAAGGGTTAATTCAATTCTACTTCCGAAACCAACTCACTCATAATTTTACCATGTCGACTTTGATTTCTGACATCATCCCCGTATTAGACGTGTTTTGAATGATAATGGGCGATGGGCGACGGTAATGGGCGATGTTAATTATGTGATAATAATATGTATGGGAATGTGACGCGCTCCTCAACATCAAAACAACTGGTAAATCAGCACTGGTTAAGTGCGCTAGAATTTGTGAATTGGATAAAAGGAAACCACAAGCCGAGAAAACAGGTACAGTTGCATGTTCAAGTATAGTGTAAATTATTCATAAGAAATGTTCGTTCTTTAACTCTCTGCACATTGGTGTCAAATGCCAAAATCTCAAGCTGGAATGTTCCCATAATGCAACTAGAATTTGATCAATACACTCTTGTTTGACAGATGTCAATGTGCCTTAGCACAAAAGATAGAATTCGTTGCATTCCTAATTGCGTTATAGGAAAACACTGCAGCTTAACATTTTTTAATTCGATTTCAGTGTGCATGGAATGAATGGAATTATTTAATCTCATTCCAATCAAAGGATAAATATGGTCATAAACATTCAAATAAAATGACCAATATCTCCACTCGTTGAAACACTGGACACTTAATGACTACCAGTAAGGAATTACAAAGTTCTCGGGAAAAACAAAAATCCGTGGTCTGTGACCTGCAACTTCAAGATACCATGGTAGTTTGCTGCAGAAGACTTCACATGCAGTCTTTAACCCTTTCACTGCCACCCCAACTTTAGCCATATCTGGAGGACCTCGATGTGCGGCTCTATGCGAGGAAGTTTAATAAAATGTATGACATACTTGAAACTCTATCATCTCACTAATTGTTAGGGCTCTCTGAACCCTATCCGTCAATTAATCTGATGGTAGGTTCGATCTGCGCGTACCAGAATGTGCAGATAATCATAATAAAAGGGGGGTCCGGTGGCTCAGTGGGTAGAGGTGCAGGCTGCAAGCCGAGAGGTCCTCGGTTCGAATCCCACCTGCGGCAACCGCTTTGTGTCCTTGGGCAAGACACTTCACCCCCATTGCCCACGTGGGGGCACGGTGACGTTGTGTATTGAGGCGTACTGCACGTCGATGGTGCACCTGTCTTCAACCAATGCTAACCCTGCTTGTGTGGAGTTGGTATGTTGGGGAGCTGACAGTTGCTCGGCGTTGCTCGGTGGTTCTCTCCGAGTACTCCGGCTTCCCCACCCGTAAAACTGCCACGGTCATGGTTAGCCATTGTGCAGAAATATGTGACTTTAAAAACACCAACAAATAAATAAATAAATCATAATAAAATATGTGACAATCGTCCCTTTCGGCAGTGTAAGAGTTAATGTTTTATTGTGCGAATGGAAAGATCCCACCTCCCCATTATACTCCCAGTGAATCTTGTTCTGCTCAACTGGTATTTTGGATATTCTAAAAGAAAGTGCTCCGGGGTTTCCACTACACCTACATTACACATTTGGTACTCCTTTTCACTGTCTTTTCCATTTCTCCCATACGCTTCAGTGACCTCAGCTGGAACAGCGGAGAAGCCACCCCCACGCCCCACTCACACACACACAAAAAAGGTGTCATTAAGGTATTCTTCAAAACCTGTTCATCACAGAAAGATTCCATCAAGAACGATGTTTCCACTCAAACTACGAATGAAGTTACTACTCAAACTAAGAATGATGTTCAGAAGACTGAAGTAAGTACTCAAAATGTGAAACTTCTAAAAGACAAGAAAGAGGAACCCAAAAAGAAGAAAGGTACCAGGCAGGAAATTAAAGCAACTAACAAAGCCAAGTTACCAGCTATCAACGAGAGAACGTGTTTTATCAAGAACCTAGCCAGACAATGGGAAAAAGCTCCAACCCACAAGAAGATGAGATGGTTAGCCCATGAAAGAAGACAGATGAACTACAAAGATGAAAATGCTGCCTTGAGAAATCGAATTGTAAACTGTATACTATGATTAAAAATGAATAAAATGTGATATATCATTTTTTTATCTACTATCACAACAGAAGACCCCGGATGTAGCATGGAGTACCCGGATGTAAGGTTTCTTCCACATGTGTCCTCAAATAATACAATACCAGGTCATAGGTATCCTCAAATACCCGTATGTGCCTATGTGCTATTGCACAATGTGTGATATTGTGTATTTTCACATAAGCACCTATCGGCATATCCAACATGTGCTAATGTGCTGTAGGTAATGTGTACACATTGTGACACAATATGTAATAACACACAAGCACATTCCACCAAACACCCAAGTTCCATGGAATCCCTTCTTTCGAAAACAATGTCTGGCGTTCGGCACCCCTTTTTATCGTATGTGCCTATGTGCTAGTGCACAATGTGACACATTGTGCATTTTCACATAAGCACATATTGGCACATCTAGCACTTGTCTATGTGCTACCTGTAATGTACACATGACATACACAGATCGTCGGAATACTTATGGAACAAGGTAGTAATGGCACAAAAATGGTACAAAACTATACTATTTTTTTTAAAATAGAGCCAAATCGAAGGACAGATAGTCGGAGATAAGATGGTAAGACTACCTGTGTAGGAGCTTGGAATCCCACTTATGAAATCCATTTTTTGAATCCCTTTTTGGGGAAACGTCGGTCGTTATAGAATCCCTTTTTAGTCGTATGTGCCTATGTGCTAGTGCACAATGTGTCACACTGTGCCTTTTCACATAAGCACATATTGGCACATCCAGCATGTGCCTATGTGCTACCTGTAATGTGTACAGTTGAACATGAACATGTTTAGGGAAGTCAGAATAAATAGAACAAAGAAGTCAAACAAAGGTGATGATCTTTTATTCAACAGTTTACATTTTTACAAATACAGAACGCACAGAATAAACAGTAATAATAGAAAACAATGTACAAGGTCACAAGGTGTTGCTACAATTTCAATGTAAACTGTTAGGAAATGACATAGCCAGATTGGCTGTCTACCTGCCAATTCCTTGAGGAAAGAAAAGAAAAAGGAAAAAGAAAAGAGTAGAAAAAAGAAAGAAGAAATGAAATTGAAAAAGAAAAAGTAAAAAATAAAATAAATACGGCTGTATATGACGTCAAACTGACTGAGTCAGGTGTTTCAGTAATTGATTATAGGGTTAGATGTTAAAAGCTGCCATGGAATTGTTTTTACCCCACTCCACTTGCCTGCTAGGAGACGATAAACTTACTATAGAAGTAATGTCGGTGTCGTTTCCAATTCATCAGGGCACTTCTCATTACTACCCAACAATGCAGACTTGTGGGTTCCTCGTCACGGAAGGGGTCATGTGCCGATAGTTTAACTAGCATGCTCACTTACTTTGCAGCTTTTCTTAACCTTTATGCAGAAAAGATTAATTTTAGGGGATATTAGTCAGTGAGATATTTCATGACAACTTCGGTGCTGCGAGTGTTTTATTGGACTGAGCCAATTGCCTTATGCACCCAATAAAATTACTAGTGTTGTGGATAATGCAATTGACTCATCCAAGACGGATGAGAAATTCAGACGTTTTACGTGTACAAGCTCATTCTAATTTGTGTTATTTGAACACCTATAGAAGAAAGGTCAAAACTAAGAATTGAGAATCTAGATGGATCCGCAGTCAGGACAATAGGGGTTATTGCACTCGATATTTGACTCCGTCATGTATCTACTTATTAGTTTAAGTGCTAGAGTGTTCTTAAAAACTTTCCTATTACCTATGTTTCTAAGGTCCCGATCTAAACCATTCCAAACTCGAGGGAACGCATATGTAGGCAATTTGTCCAAGGACTTAGTACGTGACTTTTTTAGGGTCAAAAGCCCTGTCTGTCTTGTCGTGGTACCACGTGGGTTGTTGACACAACTAAAGAATGTTCGAAAAGAACTCGGTAACATATCATGGTACCAGTCAAAAATAAACAAGGAAACGTTCAGGGTATAAAGATCGGATACTTTGAGTATTTTGTCGTGAAAGAAAAGAGGGTCTGTGTGAGCGTTGTGTTTTTTGTTATTTATTATTCTGATTGAGCGCTTTTGCATTTTTTGAAGTTCGTTAATTCGTCTTGAATTGCCCCAAATATGTATACCATACATGAGATGGCCATGTATGAGTGAGTAGTACAGAGTTTTCATAGCGCTATGTGGTAGACTGTTTTTAACTTTATTCAATGCAAAGTTGGCCCTCGCCACTTTTGAGCATATTTGGCTAATATGTGCTTCATATGTTAGTTTTTCGTCCATGGCTATCCCAAGAAATTTAGCACTTTGTGTTGCCTGATTATTACCTATTCTTTCTATTTTTTCGTTATTGATCGTTATATCATTGTTGCTATGAGCCCCCGACCTCGCAGAAGGATTAAAAATAACATATTTTGTTTTTTTGGCGTTAATTGCAAGTTTGTTAACTGAACACCATTCAAATATTTTTGAGAGTTCTTCATTAAAATTTTCAACTAGTGTGTCTGTGTCAGGATTTGAAGAATGAGTCGTAGTGTCGTCTGCAAATGACAGAAGGTTACTTGCAGTTGCCCGATGAATGTCATTTATATATATTAGAAAAAGTAAGGGGCCCAGTACAGAGCCTTGTGGCACTCCGCATATTACTTTTTGCAGGTCCGATTTGGATTCCCCGAATACAACGTACTGGGTTCTTTCCGCTAGGTAACTACGAAACCAATCATTGCATATGCCTCTAATACCATACTTCTCCAGTTTCTTTAGCAAAATCTCGTGGTTTATTGTATCGAAAGCTTTCGAGAAATCCAGGAATAGGGCAAGAGTAGATTCTCGCGTTGGTTTGTTGTTGTGATCCGCTATTTCTTTCAATAAATGTAGTATTGGGTGAATGGTTGAATGTTTTTTTCGAAATCCGTATTGATGGTGATATAGAATATCGAATTTTTCAAGGAATTTTGTTAACCTGTAAGACATGGCTTTTTCAAGCACTTTAGAGAAAACTGACAGGATGCTAATAGGTCGGTAATTTGAGAAGTTATGTTCATCTCCTGTCTTAAAAATAGGGACAACTTTAGCAATCTTCATTCGATCTGGAACAATACCCTGAATGAAGGATTTGTTTATGATATCTGAAAGTGGGGACCCTATGATATCGATGGAACGTTTTAGGAGATATGTGGATATGTTATCTGGATCTTTTGTAGTTTTAGGTTTTAAAGACTTTACTATATCAATAATTTCACCGGGTGTTGTTGGAGTTAAGAAGAAGTTGTTATCATATTCGTCAGTTAAGTAGTCTGTAAAATGTTTACATTGCGATGGTATTTGGTCGCTTACTGTTTTGCCGATGTTGGCAAAGAATTTATTAAATTCTTGCGCTATTTCTTTCGGATTCGTTATTTTCCTGTCCCGAAAGCTAAACCATGAAGGCGGAGTATGGGCTGTTTTTACTCGTTTAATGGCTTCGTTCAATATTCTCCATGTTTCCCGTAAATTGCTTTTGTGTTCTTTTAAAATATTATTGAAGTATGCTGCTTTACTTTGTCTTTTTACTCTGTTGAATATTCTACAGTAGTTTTTATAATTTTGCGTATTTAGAGCGCAGGGTTGTTTTAGTTTTTTGTTGTAGAATTTTATTTTATTATTCGACGAAATTATAAGTCCCTTTGTCATCCAAGGATGTTGTCTAATAAATTTCTTTTTTACGCGTATCTCCTTCAGGGGGAAGGCAGTTTCATAAGCTGTTTGATACGTTTTGACAAATGTGTTATAACATGTGTTTGGGCAGTCTGAGTTAGTGACTGGGGAGAAATCACACTGTTCCAGAATGGATAGGAAGTTTGCTATACTTTCGTCATTTATTTTCCTAGTTTTTGTACCTTGTGGGATTTTCGTAGGCTTTGGATTTGATTCAATATGGAATGTCCCGAAGTGGTCAGATACGTCTGTGACAATGATGCCAGAGAGAAAGGGTGATGTGATATTAGAAGAGAATATATGGTCTATGAGGGTGGCTGAATGCTCCGTCACTCTTGTGGGCCTTGTTATAGTTGGTAGGAAGCCTTCATTTAACATTGTGTCCATGAATCTACATGTATTATTATGAGTTGCCGATTTGAGACGATCAATGTTTAGATCACCCATGATATACGCCTTTTTGTTTTCGGTATTTATGGTTTCCATTATACCATTTAATTCAGACAAAAAGAGATCGAGGTCTGCTCTTGGAGGTGTATTTGGTCTGTAAATAATTCCAATTACCCTTGTTGTTTTTTGTACATTTATTTCGATGAACAAGGATTCAAATACGTGTGGGATGAATTTGGATAAGTCGTCCCTGAGTTTAAAGGTAATGCCCTCTTTAATAAACGCCCCAACGCCCCCACGTCCATCATCATCTGGTGCCCTAGATTTTACAAGAAGTGGTTGATAGCCTTCCAAGGCGAAAGTCATATTTTCAGGGATTTTAAAAGTTTCGCTTAGACCTATAACATCAAAATTGTTATCCTTGTCTTGCATATCGAACAGTAAGGATTTTAAGGCGTCCCAGTTACAACTGATACTTCGACAATTTATGTGAAAGATCCCCAGTGATCCATTTGTCCGAGAAAAAACTGAGCGAAATTCCGCCGGCGAATAGTACTTACAATTATCTCTGAATTGCTTGAAAGGGGATTCATAGTCGTCTGGCGTTGAACTAGTTTTTGTGTTATAAATACTTATAAGATCATATTCATCATTTGCCTGAATCCCATCCAGGGATATGCTACCCGCCATAAGTTGCCTCGCAGCCACCGAAGTTGAAATCATCATTAAGAAGAAACAATACTGAAAGGGAGATTATGGTATTACTTGGCTGTAGTATTTTCATGAAATCTATACTATTAGGGTTAATATGAAACATCCTGACACAGTCTGATTGGTAGTAAAGCATTCCTAACATCAGCTATTTAAGATGGTAGAGACATTGTGTCCTGGATATTGTGAATAGAATGAGTGAATGATTGAAAAAGGGAGAAAATCACTAAAATTATGAACGGGCTCAGTGATATATGCACCAAGAGTGATAGGAAAATGGGAAAGTGTTAATATATAATAAGCGACTTATTTGGGTGCGCTAAGCGATGATACGGTGATTGGGTGGACAATGAAGAAAAAGAAAACAGAACTTCAATCCTGAATGAATCGAGGAACTATTGCTCGCCTGACTGATTGTGGACTAAAATATTCTGTTCGCTCCCCCTCATGTCCATTCATCCATCCATCCATCCATCCATCCATCCATCCATCCATCCATCCATCCATCCATCCATCCATCCATCCACGAGTGAATGGATAGACCGATGCATGAACGAATGAACAGTAAATGGACGAATGAAGGAACAAACTAGTCAAAGAATGAAAAAAAAAACAAAAAAAAAACCTAAGGTAATTTAGGGACTATGATCGAAAATGTGCAGTTTTAGCAAGTGGAACATGTCTCAATCTAATAACAAATGAGTAAGTGAGTAGGCAGTAGAAGTAATTGAACAAATGCACAAGCAAGCAAACAGATCTATAAACGAACTGACAATCCAATAAACGTGCGTATAAACAGACAGACAAATGAATGAGTTAATAAATGAATGAATGAGTGAATGAATTAAAGAAATGAATGAATGAACATTTATACACGTTCGGTGGCAAAGGAGGGTATTTCTCAATATAGTAACAGGCGAGTGAATAAACAACAAAGAAAGATATTCATGGCTGCAGTCTGATACGTCTTAATGTAATATCCCACACAACTAAATTAACATTTAAATTGAATGAGTAATTGAACGCTCAATATTGTTCTTTGGGATAGTCATGTGGGATACCACTAGTTTGACAACTGTGGTGGGTTAATAAATCCCATGATATCTAGCCATCTACGCAGAATGAATGAATGAATGAATTGATAACATAAATGGAACAACAAACTGACGGGATAAGTGAAAGGGTTCAATGGGCCAAAAATTTTAGCAACAAACTGACGGGATAAGTGAACTGTTGATACTTAGACTGGTCAGTCGTTTCCTAGTCTAATTTGTGAGAATGAATGGTGAAAAGTTAATTTACTTCCAAGTTAATGTAAAAAACACTTGGGTTTAATTTGACATCTTTCTTTATTAACAACCCTCATCCACCCCTCCATCCATCCATCCGCCCATCCACCCATCCATCCATCCATCCATCCATCCATCCATCCATCCATCCATCCATCCATCCATCCATCCATCCATCCATCCATCCATCCATATGAATGAATGAATGACTGAGTGAATGAATGAGAAAGTATTGGCTATTCGACATCTCTTGGTAGAAGTGGCACGATGAGTGAATGGACGGATAGACGACAAAACGAATGAGCAAATGAATGAATGAAGGAGTGGAAAAGGAAAAACCAAAAAAAAAAACCAAAAAAAAAAGAAAAAAAAAAAAATATTGTTTGTCAAACAGCTCTGGTTAAAAGTGGGCATGCGAGGTATCTAAATTTGATTTTCTCCAAGCAAGATACAAATGTGGTAATTGGTAGTTGAAATGGTGAAAGTTCATTTACTTCCAAGTTCATGTAAAAACATTTGGGTTACGTCGACTTGGGTATAGTTTGGCAGCTTTCTTTGTTAACACCCTTCAGTCCCACACAATGCCACCCAGTTTCCACCCAGTTTCCATCCATCAATCCATCCATCCATCCACCCATCCATCCATCCATCCATCCATCCATCCATCCATCCATCCATCCATCCATCCATCCATCCATCCATCCATCCATCCATCCATCCATATGAATGTATAAATGAACGAATGAATGTACGAACGAACGAATGAACGAACAAACGAACGAACAAATGAACGAATGAATGAACGAACGAATGAACGAATGAACGAACGAACGAATGAATGAATGAACGAATGAATGAACGAATGAATGAATGAATGAATGAGCCAATGAATGAATGAGCTATTCGACATCTCTTGGTAGAAGTGGCACGATGAGTGAATGGACGGATAGACGACAAAACGAATGAGCAAATGAATGAATGAAGGAGTGGAAAAGGAAAAACCAAAAAAAAAAAAACCAAAAAAAAAAAAAACAAAAAAAAAAAAAAAAAAAAAAAAAAAATATTGTTTGTCAAACAGCTCTGGTTAAAAGTGGGCATGCGAGGTATCTAAATTTGATTTTCTCCAAGCAAGATACAAATGTGGTAATTGGTAGTTGAAATGGTGAAAGTTCATTTACTTCCAAGTTCATGTAAAAACATTTGGGTTACGTCGACTTGGGTATAGTTTGGCAGCTTTCTTTGTTAACACCCTTCAGTCCCACACAATGCCACCCAGTTTCCACCCAGTTTCCATCCATCAATCCACCCATCCATCCACCCATCCATCCATCCATCCATCCATCCATCCATCCAACCACCCATCCATCCACACATCCATCCATCCACCCATCCATCCAAATGAATGAATGAGTGAACGAACGGATGAACGAATGAATGCATGAACGAACCAACGAACGAATGAGCGAACGAACGAATGATTGAATGAATCAATCAATGAATCAATGAATGAATATTCAGCAACTCTGGTTAAAAGTGGCACAATGAGTGGATGAGTCTAACTCCTTGTCTAATTTGTGAGAATGAATGGTGAAAGTTAATTTACTTCCAAGTTCATGTAAAACATTTGGGTTGCGTCGACTTGGGTATAATTTGGCAGCTTTCTCTGTTAGCACCTCTTCAGTCCCACACAATGCCACCCAGTCTCCCTTGCGTCCACCCCTCCATCCACCCACCCATCCACACATCCAGCCAGCCACCCAGCCCTCCACCCACCCACATGAATGATTCTCTGCTTTAAGTGGGACGATAAGTGAATGGACGGATAGACGATAGAACGAATGAGCAAATGAGTAAAAAAAAACGAACGAATGAATGAATGAACGAACCAATGAACGAATGGATGAATGAAAAAAAAATATTGGCTATTCAGTATCTCTGGTTAAAAGTGGCACGATAAGTGGATGAGTCTAACTCCTTGTCTAATTTGTGAGAATGAATGGTGAAAGTTAATTTACTTCCAAGTTCATGTAAGTAAATCCATCCATCCATCCATCCATCCATCCATCCATCCATCCATCCATCCCATCCATCCATCCATCCATCCATCCATCCATCCATCCATCCATCCATCCATCCGAATGAATGAACGAATGAACGAACGAACGAGTGAATGAACGAATGAACGAACGAATGAACGAATGAACGAATGGATGAATGAATGAAAAAGTATTGGCTATTCGATTTCTCTGCTTTAAGTGGGACGATAAGTGAATGGACGGATAGACGATAGAACGAATGAGCAAATGAGTAAAAAAAATGAATGAATGAACGAACGAATGAACGACTGGTTGAATTAAAAATAAAATATTGGCTATTCAGTATCTCTGGTTAAAAGTGGCACGATAAGTGGATGAGTCTAACTCCTTGTCTAATTTGTGAGAATGAATGGTGAAAGTTAATTTACCTCCAAGTTCATGTAAGTAAATCCATCCATCCATCCATCCATCCATCCATCCATCCATCCATCCATCCATCCATCCATCCATCCATCCATCCATCCATCCATCCATCCATCCATCCATCCATCCATCCATCCATCCATCCATCCATCCATCCATCCATCCATCCATCCATCCATCCATCCATCCGAATGAATGAACGAATGAACGAATGAACGAATGAACGAGTGAACGAACGAATGAATGAACGAATGGATGAATGAATGAAAAAGTATTGGCTATTCGATTTCTCTGCTTTAAGTGGCACGATAAGTGAATGGACGGATAGACGATAGAACGAATGAGCAAATGAGTAAAAAAAAACGAACGAATGAATGAATGAACGAACGAATGAACGAATGGATGAATGAAAAAAAAAATATTGGCTATTCAGTATCTCTGGTTAAAAGTGGCACGATAAGTGGATGAGTCTAACTCCTTGTCTAATTTGTGAGAATGAATGGTGAAAGTTAATTTACTTCCAAGTTCATGTAAGTAAATCCATCCATCCATCCATCCATCCATCCATCCATCCATCCATCCATCCATCCATCCATCCGGATGAATGAACGAATGAACGAACGAACGCGTGAACGAACGAATGAACGAACGAATGAACGGATGAACGAATGGATGAATGAATGAAAAAGTATTTGCTATTCGATTTCTCTGCTTTAAGTGGGACGATAAGTGAATGGACGGATAGACGATAGAACGAATGAGCAAATGAGTAAAAAAAAAACGAACGAATGAATGAATGAACGAACGAATGAACGAATGGATGAATGAAAAAAAAATATTGGCTATTCAGTATCTCTGGTTAAAAGTGGCACGATAAGTGGATGAGTCTAACTCCTTGTCTAATTTGTGAGAATGAATGGTGAAAGTTAATTTACCTCCAAGTTCATGTAAGTAAATCCATCCATCCATCCATCCATCCATCCATCCATCCATCCATCCATCCATCCATCCATCCATCCATCCATCCATCCATCCGAATGAATGAACGAATGAACGAATGAACGAATGAACGAACGAATGAACGAATGAACGAACGAACGAATGGATGAATGAATGAAAAAGTATTGGCTATTCGATTTCTCTGCTTTAAGTGGGACGATAAGTGAATGGACGGATAGACGATAGAACGAATGAGCAAATGAGTAAAAAAAACGAACGAATGAATGAATGAACGAACGAATGAACGAATGGATGAATGAAAAAAAAATATTGGCTATTCAGTATCTCTGGTTAAAAGTGGCACGATAATTGGATGAGTCTAACTCCTTGTCTAATTTGTGAGAATGAATGGTGAAAGTTAATTTACTTCCAAGTTCATGTAAGTAAATCCATCCATCCATCCATCCATCCATCCATCCACATCCATCCATCCATCCATCCATCCATCCATCCATCCATCCATCCATCCATCCATCCATCCATCCATCCATCCGAATGAAAGAACGAATGAACGAACGAACGAGTGAACGAACGAATGAACGAACGAATGAACGAATGGATGAATGAATGAAAAAGTATTGGCTATTCGATTTCTCTGCTTTAAGTGGGACGATAAGTGAATGGACGGATAGACGATAGAACGAATGAGTAAAAAAAAAACGAACGAATGAATGAATGAACGAACGAAAGGTTGTTGATACGTAGGTAGAAACCGAGAATTTACAGGGAAATAAGAGCCAACTAAACAATTATCGAGTTGTTTGTGGCAATTCTATGAAGTAAATATGGATTCTGGTGGAAATCCCAACCAGAAAAAACTACTCTAGTTCAATCGAACTTACCCAGGGGCCCCCTCTGTCCTATCGCGCTACGTGCTGCTCTACTACAAAATATTCTGGAGAAATCCGTAGTAAATGAAGTCAATTTCGGTAGTTTGAAGTGGATTTTAGTGATTTGGAGGGAGTGTTGGGTTGTTTGTTTTAATTCTACGAAACGGGAAATTATTATTATGCAATCGAACATACACCCCGAACATATCCCTGTCCTATTGTAAGCCTTTGGGTAACATAGTAACCACGTACTACCTTAGAAACCAAGATGGCGGCCTCTAGTATACAAAATGGACGACGGAAACACGTATCACCCTAACAACACGCGCTGCGCATGCGCACTAACACCACATGTCACTATGGTAATGACGTCACAACATGGCCGATCACGCGGTCACCAGGACAACACAGCATGACACCACTGGGTCACGTGACATGACGCCACTTCCGGGGTCATCCACCGGGGTCATCCAGAAAAGGCACGTTTCATCACTGATATACTACTTTTGTAACACTTTGCTTTTGCTTTCATTTAGCTCGAATTTCCTTTTGTTCCCTTATCGCCTAACAATTGCCAGCATTTTCTCTAGCCATTCTCTCTTCTCCCTTTGCTTTCTCACACTTGTATCATATCATCTGCGAAAAATAGCCCTGATATCTTCAGGTCCCCAACTGCTACAACCTCGTCGCTATGCAGGGGTTCATCTCCTATTTCTTTGATGTACAATGCAAAGAGAATTAGCTAAAGGATATACTCGTTTTAGGCCTATCGTTTCAGGCACACGTCTTGTTATGTTAGGCAGGCTGAGTTCACCTTGCACATCTTTATATAATCCTTTCAGAATTCCAACAAACTCACCTCTGAAGCCCAAGGCCTCAAGTTTTCGCCACCTACCCTCCCTCCAAACTCTATCTTTGCATTATTAGCATCCAGAAAGGCCATAAACATACCTTTCCTTTTGGCTTTCGTGGATTCTATCAATTAGAATATCGTGGGAAAACGTGGTTAGTTACTCTCCTTGCCTTCCTTAAACCATTCTGGATCTCTCCCCCAAAACTCTTCTCTTCAATCACCTCCTCTAATCTCCCACACAGGACTTCACATTAAACTCTTCCAACGCTTTCTCTCCACTCTTTTGGAACTTCTTGTTTTTTTCCATGGCTAAGTTCAATCAGGTTGTTAAGCCTTTACAGAGTTTCACTCACCCAATTGTTAGGAACCCTTTAGGAATTTCGTTGATCCCTCACCCATTTTCCGTTCCTTAATTTTGAGATCACTTTTCGCACCTCCTCGGCTTTTATTTCGTTGCACAAGAAGTTCGACAAATGTTCCTCGACCTCACTGTGGCACTGCGGTGGGTTCCCCATGCTCTATGGCTTATCGCTAACCTTTACCCAGTGCTTGACTAGTTCTAATGCGATTTGGTCTTGATCGCCTGTGTTTCTGGCCTCTTCTTAAAACTTTGTGAATTACTTCCTCTGTTTCTTTTATTCACCCGTTTCCAAAATACGTTCGAACTTGACACTCCCACCCCCATCCCCACCTGTCATTTTTATCGCCCTAATATGATTGCAGTTTCGCACTGTCCGATTATTGTCCTTACTCTTTTTGACTTTATTTCGTGCTTGTTGGTTTTCTTCCTTTGCTACTCTGGCATCGTTGCTTTCCACCCTTGAGTTTTCAATTCCTGTATGCAGCACATTTGACTTTCCTGCCCTTTATGGCCTTTCGCAATTCTCCATTCACTCTGTACTCAAGTTCCTATGTTGGCAACCTAATCTTTCATAACCTTCCTGTCCTGCATTCACCACAGAGGTGGCGGAGCCAGGGGGCACGTGCCCCTCCACTTTTTTCCGCAGATATGTTTCGCAGTTACACAATGAGTTAAAATGGGTGCATACAAACGTGTCAATATACAGGCATTTCTGAAACATTATTTGCAAATCGAAACAATATTTAGCTAAAGAATCCTTTCGGTCGCTTCGGTTCGTTTCTTCCACTTCAACTATCTTCCAACTCAAAGACTGGCCTTCAGGGGTTTGGAAGATGGCTGAAGTAGAAGAAACGGACAGGCCCGTGACCACACAGCGTCATATTCATCTGAACAAGAGACTATAGCGAGTCATAGTACGTTTACCGACAAACGATTGTAAGCTTTCTCACACTGGGTCGAACCATGGTAGCAATTGTAAATTTGTGCGCCTCTACTTTTATTGAGCTTCCGCCGCCTCTGCTTCACTATGCTCACAACTGTGGCAACAGACACTTTCTGGACAATGCCCCCCCCCCCCCCCCCCCCCGTGTACATTCACAAAATGTAGTTTTAATTTTCTTTCTGGGTTTTTTTCCCCTGACCCTAACTGTAATCAAGTTGTGATCACTATCCAACTCCCCTTTACCCTCATCGTCCACTTTTCCTCTACCACCCCCCCCCCCCCTGCATAAATCCATATCTGTGAGAATATTGTCGATTATTGTTTGTCGTTCCTCTCCCCGGCCCACTTCCCTTACACCTCCCATCCCTGTCTAGACCTCCATACCAAGCTCAATTGTGAAGTTCAACTGCTTCCGTCCATTCCTGTTGACTTTCTCATCCCCGCCCTGTATGCCTTCTTATTTATCACCTATGTGCCCATTAAAGTCCCCTATCACCCATCAGAATTAAACCGAATCCACTATTTTCTAATTTCGTTATACTGGACAACAGTGTTGAGTTTGTTGAGTCATTTCACTGAGTTATGCTTCCCTCAAACGTACAGTACACAGTCCCAAGGGCAACACTTTTGTTTGTTAGATTAACCTTCTTAAGTTTCTTTCGATACCACGACCGAGGTACTAATCCGTCATATCTGATATCAATGACGATTTTAAATCCTCTTTAATGTACATGCCTACCCCCCCCCCTCCCCCTTTCTGGCCTTCAGTCCGTCATACACCTATCAACACACACACATTTACTTGGTCTATCCGTTCCTCGTGTTTTGACCACGTCTCCCTTAAACCCATGACATTAATGTCCTCTCCCTTGATCAATGTAGCTATTTCAGTTTACTTTCCTGTGGAGACCCTGAATGTTCCGGAAACGGGTTTCTTTGACTTCCCTTATTGATTCTGTTGTTTTCTGGCGTTAACCTCGATATTCTCGTTCTCTCCCCCTTGCTTTTGTTCATACCACCTATGTCCACTCTTGCTGTTGCCTCTGATCTCCAATACCACTCATCTCCAAAAAAGCTCTGCTAACTGTAGAATTTTGTTTCTCCCTATACTTCAATTCCCTTCCTGCTAAGATGCAGCCCGCCTCACCCAAACATGCCCCCCTTACCCCAAACGTGTCCAAGTGATCAAATCAACACAGTAATCTTCCAACTCCCCATTCAACGCCATAATCCTCGAATTCCGCTCATCCGCAACCCTGGGGCAGGAAGGGCCCCGATACCACTACGATTGTATTTCCACTGAGAAGTTTAATAACTAAATCCCTGTACTACTCCAGAAGTCTTACTGATCTAGATGCACGCGCTGATGCTGTTGGACACCATATGAACCACAACTACCGGATCTGATCCTGACCCTACCACAATACAATCCACCCTGTCGCTCAGATATTTCAGATATTCGACCTTCGCCTCAGGAAAACACAAGACAGTCCGGTATCAGTTGTCAGGTCCATATGACCACAGGCAAGCTTGTCAATTACGAGTACAATGCTGCTTCCTGCTACATCTAACTTTCGTTTGTTCTCCTTCCTACTTCTCTGTTACGGCCCAATATCACCTGCAAGTTATATCGTTTTATTGGCTCCCGAAGTCTTGTTCCCTTTGACCGTTCTTCTTACCCTATCTGCCGTATCGACACCGACAACCCCTCCTCTCTCTTCTCCTCTCCGTAATCCTCTCCCACATAGGCATCAGCCTCTGAAACATTGAATCTATTTTCTAAACACCGCTTAGTTGCCTTAGTAGGCCTACACTGATTTTGCTTTCGATCTCTACCCAATCCTGTCCAATCCTACTGGACCTCTCCACCTCACTTGCATCCTCCACATCAAGCGTCCTCCCTCCACGTTTCCTCCTTTCCCACTTCCTCTTTAAACCCACAACCATCGTCCGACCACCTTCCACCTCACCATCATAACTTTCATCGGAGTGACCCCAACTATACCACCCTCCCCAGCCTCCCATTCAGCTCCGCAATTTCTCGCTCGAATCCAACACACTTCTTTAACAAATAAGATATTTCTGAAATTCTGACGCACCCCACTACTGTCCTTTCGCCGATCATCCCCATACTTCATATTACACTGCGTGCAAGCCTCTGCCTCCTCCACCCCTTTACCAACCATGCGAGCCTCTGACTCCTCTACCTTCACACCCCGACGTACCCCCGGTCACTGAACCCCTTCACCCTCTTTACTGACTAAGCATACTTACCTCCGTCTTGACACCAGTTGGGCACTTTCCAACCATATTTACAAATCTATCACATCTGATCAACAACAACCGACACAATCGAAATAAAGGCAATGTAATGCAAATCAATAAAAATTCCCGAAAACCTATGGCTTAAATCTACTTGCTTCACCCAATATTACAACAAAATACCAACAAATCTAAACTAAAAATACGGACTAAACCCTGCTGGATAAAACTATATAATTGAAAAACTACTTATCAATAAACAGCTCAGCAACTAATTCTGTCTTCTCCTCGTGAGCAGCATTCACGTTGTAATGCAGGTTAGCAGAAATGCAATTAGGTCGAGAAAATAATGTTTGAACATGTCAAGCTGACACATGGAGTAATTTTAGCGCTGTCGTGTCGAATTGTGATGTGCACTTCGTTTTTAGCCCAGTGTCGAGAACAATAGTAAACAGCGATGCATATTAATCGTAAATATAGAATCCCCAAACCGGATCATTTTCCTCCCTCAACACGCCTAGACATGTGACAGCCATCCTATACAGTTACAGAGGGTCGAAAGGGGCTTGTCCCCCATACCGTCCCTGTGCGCCTTCGGCGCGCGAAATCCTCATTTCATTTCAATCCCCAAACTTCAGCTCCTTCACTGAAACGTGATTGAAATGTTTCAATGTTTGAAAGGCACTTGATTTTCCTTGAAAGATGTTTGATTTCACAATGGTACAGCGGGGTTCGAACCCAAGCCGAGAGAATTTCCTTCGGCATCAACCATTTAAGGGTCTGTCGGTGACCGAGTGATGTGTGTTGTTGAGTATGGTTTCGCTAGGTGGTTGGTGCCGAAGGAAACACTCTCGGCGTGGATTCAAACCCCCGCTATGCCAGTATGTAGAATTAATTGCTGCAATCACTTGATAAATATTTGATTTCAGTTTAAGATTCTAATTACAGTTTAACGCACAAAATTTTGTTCTTTCAACTATATTTTTTCCGAATTGTGATATGGTTTTGTTGAATTCTTTTGATGTTTTTTTCATCTGCTTAATACGTAAACTACACGGATAGATGATGTCGATTCGTTAGGTAAACTATTATACCATGTGTGTCAGAAGGCAAATAGCGCTATCAAATTCAAGATTTTGTTGACTACGTTTTCGGGACTTTAACCCTCTACCCAACGAATCGCCCGCATCCGCCCGCATAATATGCAGATTCAGCTGCTGAAAAAATATTATTTTTCGAAAAATTTCAACAAAACCATATCACGTGACCCCTCGTTGGAAAGAGCTCGTCGTATGTTTTTTTTTTAAATTTTTCGAAAAAAATAAAAAAAAAACGATATTTAAATTAATAAATTTTGATATCGTCTGCGTTGGGTAAAGGGTTAAATTGCTATACGATCATTAGAAAATACTACAAGTGTCTATTTCCCATTATGTAATTGTCTATGCAAAATTTTAAAACTAAATTATTCCCCGGACAATAGTATCAGTGTGATACATGGAAATGTTCGATATACTGTGGGTGCTCTGGAAGAAACTCTCAATCAGCTGATTTAGAGGATGATAAATGGGACTGTCGAAAGTGTATGGTGACACTGTTATCCAGTTGAGGCTCTTCTGTACTAATTGCTTTTTTGTTTTTTTTTTTGTTTTTTTTTAATATTTTTTATTCAGATTACTGTACTAATTGTCGGATTGTTTCATTTATTCATATTCACACCGGAAAGAATAAATCACCAGTTTTACCTTGGTCTCAACATTTTATCTAGTAATTTTTTTTCTAGCGGCGGCTGATTTACCACAAAAACATCTAAAGTCATTGTTAGAAATGACGCAGAATTTTTTTTGCGGACCTGCCGCCCGCATAATTTTAATCCTGCGAAAGAATTTTTTGTATGCCTCATTTCAGTCGTTATCCACGTCGACGGTATCGTGGACACTCAGACAGCTCCGTCCTCGAGGGGTAAAACAGACGTGGCATTGAGCCCGCCTGTGATCTTGGACCTTCAGAAAAGTATATGTACTATGTCTGTGAGTTATAACTGCCGATTCTGGCTCAGCAAAAATGTATTTCTGGCTCATAATAGAAATTTAACTTGAAACATTTTCTAGCTCAGCTTTACAAGAATTTACTCAATTTTCTCCTGAGCTGGTAATCTGGCTAAGGTTAATCCAATGGGGATTATTTAAGAGAATAATAAAAAAAATAAATTCGAAGTGAGCTAGAAAGGAAGTAGTGAAGGCGGGCACTCTGGGTACAAGCATTTAACATTGATTTCCCCATAACCCAGTGTGGGCACTTGAGGTACAAAATTAACATAGGATTCTCCATAGGGTTTTGTACCTCAAGTGCCATTTTTGTACCCAGAGTGTCCCATTGGAGGCAAAGAAACGATTTTTAAAATCACTAAGTGTTTGCTTTTATACTGACAAAATGTTCTGCTTTAAAAAACTGCTACCTATTTTTCCATCGCCCGACTGGTAAAGTTTTCTATTTACTAATGGAACACATTATCACCACATACGCACGACATAAAATAACACTGTCAGATCTACCAGGAATCAGTGTTTTTTTACTTTTTTAGGGAAGGAAGTGATCGCTCCAATATCATTTCCCCGCATACAACTTCTAATTTTTTCAAATGTGTTCTTGTGTATAATGTGAAACACGTGTTCCACACATGTAAATTTTCAATAACTCACTGGATGCAACTTTGGAGAAACATTCACATTCTCTTACATTTAATAACATCGTATTTGTAAACTGTTTTAGTGATTTCAACAATCAGCTATAGATTATTACAGTGAGATAAACGCCCGGAGAAAAATTTCGTTGATTTGAAGAGATGTGGCGAAACGTTAGAAAATATTTCATTCACTGTATGAATGAGATATGTTTTTTCATGTAGTGTAAAATGTGATTTTTTTCTTCATTGTGGCGCAACAAAATAGAATAAATATCGCTTTCCTCTACCCAAACAAAAAAACGCAAATTCTCTTAACTTTTATGCCTGTGTTGAATTCGTAACAGATCTTTTTAAAGAAAGTTATATTTTCTTTTTTCTTTAAAAACATCTGTTAACGAATTCAGAAAAAAACGCAAATCTGAGATATCGTTCTGAAAACGAACCAGACCTACGCGCTTACTGCAGAGAGAATAATTTACATTGAATTATTAGAATGTTTTTTCCCTTACACTGGAAAAACCCAGTTGTCACATTGAAATATTTTACCAATTTTCAGGCCAGTTAAAAATTTGTCAAAGTTTAATTTCGCTATTATATGTACTTAACACTGATGCTAGGCAGAATCGTTTACTATTTCCACAGATGTTTTCACTACACAATGTCATTCTTTCCCTCCAAGTTATTTTTGGAGGGAAAGAGTGACATTCTGGATCATCTAAGTGTGAAAAGGCGGTGAAAAATACTCATTGCGTATCCAATGAGTATTTCACCCGCCTAAATCTAACCAATGGGGGAAAAAGGCGCGTGAAATACTCATTGCATTATTTTCTGGCGCCTTTTGCTCACCCCTAAATGACTGTAAATACACTTTGGCGGGCTCATAACCGCAATTTTCTTATCGTTATCCATGAAACTTGAAACATCTATCGAAATAGAACTTCCACCACAAGATTGCGCGTGTAAGGGGGCAAAACAATGATCACGCTGTTATCCCAAGAAATAATCTGCGCCAATTAGCAAGACTGCCGAGAGTTGCGATGTCTGAGTTATTTCTCAGACGATTGATGGTTGATAGTTGCTGTTATGCCATTTCTAACATCCGGTGAATTACAAAACGGCCCTTTCTAGAGCCTGAATATGGTGAGAATACCAATTCTGTACATTCCATACGGAAAATGTATTCTATTCACCCTCAGGTATTGCGGCAATCCAGAAAATTTCACTCACAATCACATGTGTGTGAAGTGACTTTGAATCAATTCGATGTCAACAATCCATTTGAGTTTCTAAGTAAAATGTTTGCTTCATTGATGGAGGATGTAAAAGAGAAATGTGGTATTCAAGACAATGACCCCATGAGGATATCCATCCACAGTAGTATGTCATGCACGTTTCAAGTCGTATTGGCCGGAACTCGGTGCCGGACCTCGGAAGTGACTTCATGCCACGTGACCTAGTGGCGCCATGTTGTGTTGTCATGGTAACCCGCGTGAGCGGCCATGCTGTGACGTCATCCCATAGTGATACGTGGGGTGAGTGCGCATGCGCAGCGCGTGTTGCTAGGATGATACGTGTTTCCGTTGTCCATTTTGTATAATGGAGGCCGCCATCTTGGTTTCTATGATAGCACGTGATTGCTATGTTACCCAATTTTTCTGCAATAGTACGGGGTATGTTCGGAGGGTGTGTTCGATTGAATCGGAGTATTTTCCCGATTTGAAGAATTACCACAAACAACCCGACAATCCCTCCAAATCACCAAAATCTATTCCAACTTTTACTATTTTGAATTCTTTCAGAATTTTCTGCTTCTATCTACATATGCAATAGTTTTCGTCTATCTGGCCATGTTCCTTTGTTCTAGAGTATACTCCAGTAGCGTAGAAGAGCCTATTAGTTGGAACAGTTTACCTTATTATTACTACATTTAGCTATTTTAGTCTATTCTTGTTAGTTCTGACCCTATTCGAAGTACTGTTTTGTTGTTTCATTTATCTAGAACATTTATATAACTAACCAATCAGATTGCTTGATTACCCATAATCTGTATGCAGGGTTATCTCCCTTGTGTATAACAAAAGCAGTCCCAAAGCCAATAAGCTATCGAACAGTTACTGATAAGTCATTGCTCGAAAGACTCGAAGCTCATCGAGCAAATGAGCCTTAGAGCAATTGCTCGATCGAGTGACTCGGCATATTGCTCGAACGACTCGAATCCCATTAAGCAAATGAGCCAACGAGCAATTGCTCGATCGAGTGACTCCTCGAACGACTCGACGACTCATTTCAGAAAAAAGGGATTCCATAGCCACAGGCGTTTTCGAAAAAGGGATTCCACAAATGGGATTCCCAAAAGGGATTGCAAAAGTGGGATTACGTCTTATGTTGAGTGACTCGCAACTATCGTTCCAGGCTTATTCTAGGCTGGTCAAGGCTTTGTTTCAGGTGCTTCAATGTTTGCACCACATTGGGCTATTAGAGCACCATTTGGCAAATCAGGATTTCCCGAAACAGCTGGAGAAGAAAGTAGATGAGTTAGGTGGCTTTCTAAAGCTAGCTCTTCCCACCCCACACATTTTTTCTGTTTTTCGACAGATTAGTGTGGGATGGGCCAATCAAACGTTAAATGCTTTACTTGAGCATTATAAGATAAATTTAAACCAGTTGAAGTCTAAGATAACTTTGGCTATGCGACCACCTCCTGGACTCGAAAAAATAGATTTCAACAGCGCTTCGGCGCGTGCCTTGATCTGGGCTAAAAAAAACTTTAAAAATAAGTTGACAGATCTGGGCTAAAAAGAACTTTAAAAATAAGTTGACAGATAAGACGATTTCGGCCTATGAGTCTTACATTTCGGAACTTCGCCCAGCGTCTGGAGTAAGGGACAATACGGGAGGGAGCAAGCAAACTCCGGCCCGTGTTGTCCCTCTACCCCAACGCGAAAAGCAAAATAAGAAAAGATCAAGGCAAAGCACTTCTCCCTCTTCTTTTCCTTCTACTTCTTCTTTCTCTCAGAGTAAGCGCCTCAATTTGCAAACATCTCCGGTCCATATTGTGACTGAAGATGCTCGCAAATTGAGTAACGCTGTCTCGCCTCGTCTTGCGCCTCTACCTCCTACTCCTCCTCTGCCTTTCATCTCTGGTTCTCCTAGTGCTCTCACTAGTACTCCTCCTCCTCCTTCTGTTTCTTCTCCTGCTTCTGTCTCCTCTCCTGCTTCTGTTTCTTCTCTCTCTTCTCCTGCCTCTAGTGTGGTTCAACCAGGTTTATCGTACTCAGAGAAAGTCAAATCACCGAGCCGCAACTCGGGCCGCTCATTTAGTTTAAACAATATTTATTGAAAAAGATAAGTTAACTGTATACATGAAAACAAGTATAAACATATTGAATGTTTTGTACATAAAATTCAGTGAATACATTTAACACCTGAAATGTCAAACTAACTTGTTGTAGTAGGGGATTCGGAAGAAAGCTGAATGCTTATGTAAACCGTCTCCCAAGTCTGCAAGGTTACACAATTTCAGTTAGACAGATAGAACGGGTGGGTCTGTTTCGATATTGTTTAAACGAGGAAAAAATGAAGAAAGTAGATCGAGAGGAACAGTGATGAACAGTGAAGGAGAAGGATGACAATTGAAAAGGGCCAACTTGAATGCAAAAGACATCAACATTGATCGACAACAGTTAGGGAACTGACTCACTTGGAAATCGCAGCCTAACGCTAATATAAGACGAGGGTATTCTAATGGACAACGGATGGGGGCGTTTTTCATTTCAGTAAGGGACACGACTCCGGAGGACCGCCGCCAGCACCATGCACCGCCGGGAAACGAACAGTGTCTTGCAAGTGGAAGACACATTATTCGTTAGCATGCAATGTCTTGTTCAATAATGTACGAACCACCTCTCGTCACCCGCGGCACAGAGCGCGGCAACATTAACCCGGAACCCTACCCCCCCCCCCCCATGAAAAAACCCAACAGTGTGAGAAGCTAATAACCAGGCCCTCAACCCGCAGGTATTTCATTTGATGTAGGTTTTTACTAAAAAAAGAAGAAAACTTACGTAAGACAGACAAGCAAACCCCCGCCACCGATCATCAGGTTAGTTAGATGGTCCACTAGCAGAAGAGATAATTGGATAATACAATAGGAGCTCACTTGAAAGAGATGTTGTGTTGAGAGACCATCCAGAAGGCGACTAGGCCCTGATTCCACCCATTGTAAACTATAAGGTGAGCAGCGGTAGGGTCGCAATTATTGGAAACGTTTACTAAGTAGAATAAAGTCCTGCACCATTTCAAATACAGAAAAATTTTCTTCACTGGTAAGGAATTCGGAGCCAAATAGGAGTGTTGTCACATCTGGTGCAAACGGAAGTGATTTTATTGTTGACCTGCGTGCCTCTTCAAAGACAGGACAGAACAAAAGAAAGTGTTCGCTTGTCTCGAGGACACCACACTGACACATGGGCGAAGGCGACAGGTGGTTATTGAATAAATGGGTGCTTAGATTACTGCAACACAACCGCAATCTGCAGTGATAAATTTGTCCTATTCGTGATTTTGCATGGCCATAGAAAGACGGGGGTCGCAGATTGCCCCTGTTAAGATAACTTGCGAAATTACTCAGTGATGAATTTTCTCTGATTGATAAAGGTATGTCATTCCATAGGCTTGTAGTTCTCGGTATAAATGAAGACTGGTACAGTTGGGTGTTGCAGAAGGGAACTCGGAGGTCATTACCTGATCGGAGATTGAGACATCGGCTGGTGGTGGAGACTGTTGGAGGTACCTTATTAGCAATATATGGGGGCGTCGCATGGTGGAACATTCTGAAAAATTGTTTCAGTTTGTATTTGCGACGTCTTTCCTCAAGTGAGTCCCAGCGGGTTTCATTGTACAACGCAGAAGTCCTAGCACTCATGGTTGCGCCAGTCACTATCCTTGCTGAAGCCAACTGTACTTTTTCCAAATCATTTTTATTACTCGCCGTGCAATTGTCCCAAATTGTGCTACCATATTCAAGGAGAGGCCTAATAAAGGCAAAGTAAATCTTTTCAAGGACACAGCGGTCAAGAGTAAACTTTTGCCTCCTCAGTAAATCTACGCGAGACCATGCTTTACCGCAGATATGTTCAATGTGATCATTCCACGTACATGCATCATTTAAGGACGCTCATTTGATTCTAAATTCTCCCAGTTTCGAGTTCATATATGCCACAAAACAAAATAGTTCCAATTTCAATCATGTGTCTGTATTTCCTAAATAAAATTATTATTTATTTATTTATTTATTTATATATTTATTTATTGATTATTTTTAATTTTTAATTTTTAATTTTATTTATTTATTTATTTATTTATTTATTTATTTATTTATTTATTTAAATTATTATTATTAATTTTATTTTTATTTTCAATCTTTCATACCTTTCACACAATGTAGAGGTTCAGAAGGTAAAACACTAAATTTCTACGTGGTGTAAAATATTTTCCGTCATAAACCTCCGTCGGGGGATATTCATTCCAACTGATAACATTCGTGAGGCATCATGATCTTTGGCGTTATTTTTTCGTTTATTTCTTTTTAGTCTAATATATCTTACCAAACCATTTTTTCATATTAGTTTCACATACTTCTGAAGCCAGTAAAGCAAACCGCTCCCGATTGGTTTTACTTAAATCAAAGCCAACCAATAGGGCTTCATGGGGTCAGTAAAGCAAACCACTCACTGACTGATTAAAATTCAATGGGAGCCAATCAATAGGGCTTCATCTAATTTGTTTGGACGACACAAACTGAGTTGTGAAAAACAAACTTGGGACATCTCAGATTGAAAAGAATTAATTAGATGAGTGACATTTGTCAGCTTGTTACCGAGTTTAATTATGTACTGAGCTGTGAAAAACACCCCCAGCCCACATATGGATATATACCAAGCATGCCCTCACATCGAGACTAATCCTAGCAAGGGGATGGTGGGCAAAACTAATCCGACACCTGTTTCGCCCTTTATAGATAATACCGCTGAGATGGGGAGACCTGTGCACGCCATCTCTTTGGAGGTACCACCAAATCAGGGCTCGGAACTCGTTACCACCAGTCAAGACAACTGGTTGCGTTCGCTCATAGAGCAAGAGGCAACTACTGTTCCCACCTGTGATGTGGTCAATCAGATTACGCCGCGCCCGAAAAGGAAATTGGATACAGACTTCCAGGAAAATGGCGAGTCCCTGGAAATAGAAACGGTGGCTAAGAAAACCCGGAAAGCGTCGACACACACCGATAACCCGGGTGTTGTTGTCGTTGAGACCTCGGACACCATGGATGTTACAGTAGTAACAACCAGTGCGGAGATCCACAATGGTGGGAAATCGGCAGACAGTAACGCAACGGAAACGATACCGGCGACGCCAACATTCACCACTGACGGTGGTGTATCTTTTGCCGACAAGGTAAGAGCCCTTTCTAAACAACCTCAAAAGGATAAAACGGCCAAACACCGGACGAATAAACAACCACATCAACCGCTGCAAAACCCCTGCGTAGTCGTCACAAGGGTTCCCACAAAGATCAATGATGGGGATATTGATGAAGCCCTGTCGGGATACTCGTGGGCGAGACTAATATCTAAGACTACAGGCAACCCTACGTGGAAAATTAAAGTAAAATGCCCCAATAGAGCCATAAAACTTAACTTCATTAACAAAGGTGTTTTTATAAACGGACAAAAATATGAGACTGAGGAGTATCGTGTTTTGCCTCAGCCCACACAATGTCATAAATGCCAGAAATTTGGCCATATGTCGAACAGATGCAAAGGAGAGTTGCGTTGCATGAAATGCGGCGGAAAACATATAACAAAGTCGTGCAAGGTTTCAACACTGAAATGCCCAAATTGTAACGGGCAACACCCAAGCAATTATCGGGGGTGTCCCCACTACAAAAAAGTTAAAACCGACATAGAACTCAAAGCTATTAATGTCAACAGCGTAGAAAACTCAACCTCTCCACATTCGATGTGCAGCCTAATGGCTGGTTCAATTTTTAATATAATGAACAAACACTTCGACGTCAGTCTTTCCGACATATGTAAAGAAGTTGGGAAAACAGCATCCAAATTATATCGAACTCAAATTTCTTCCTCGCTAATAGAAGCCGCCATAAATAAAATATAAATCACACCCACAACACGTTAACTAGTAAAATTACGTCAGGTACTGAACAATTATGGATAAGTTGAAAATAATTCAGTGGAACGCTCGAAGCGTTAACTGCAAAAGCTCACAGATGTCCGATTACTTCACCAACGTAGATGTAATTGGTATCAGCGAAACATGGTTAAAGCCAAGTAAGACATTTTTGCTAAGTGGATTCAACATCATTAGACGAGACCGTCCCACACAACGTGGAGGCGGAGTCGCTCTCCTCATAAGGCAGGACTTAAAATATAAAACGATATCAAGCGATCATCTCAACGCAGAGGTGACTGCCGCTGAGATTGAACTAGATCATAAAAAAGTTGCCGTAATCTCATATTATAATGAACCGAAAAAAACAGTTGACAGCAAAGTTTTTGAATTCTTTGTGAAAAATCACAAACACTGTATTTTCTTAGGTGATTTCAATGCCAAACATCAGGTTTTCGGATGCAATAAAACGGAGCCCAATGGCGACGCTCTCTTCAATATCATCGAACAATTTGATCTTTTTGTATTAAATAACGACCACGACATTACTCACGTCAGTAACAACACCCTCCACCAATCCGACATCCTTGACCTAATTATAACCAGTAAATCACTAACTAATCAAATGCAAGACATATATGTGGGGGACGATGATTTAGGTAGCGACCACCTGCCTGTTCATGCTACATTACACGGTTGCAGCGGACCCGCAAGATACCCCACAATGAGGAGGAGGAATCTATCCAAAATTGACTGGGACCTCTTCAGAAAAATAATTCAGGTTAAAATAAACAAAAACGACCCAATGAATACCTGCGAGCTCGAGCAAGCATGTACCAATCTCAGTGAAGTCATTAACAACACTCTTGATGAGATTTGTCCCAAACAGACAGTTAAACCGCGGGCCAACAGAATAACTGAAACCACACTCCAAATAATAAAACAAAAAAGAAAGGCCTTCCGTGCATACAAACCAGAAAAACTTCCAACTAAAAAGGTCGAACTTAAAGCCGTGTATAATCGCCTCCACGGCGAAGTTAAAAAAGCAATAGCAAACGACAATCGCGTGAGATGGAAAAAAGCAACGGAAAATCTAAATGGACTCAGGGAGACCAAAAAGTTTTGGGATACTTTTAAAACCCTTACTGGACAAAAACATAAAGACGCCAACAGTAAGGCACTAAAGATCAACGATGGAACTATGGCCCTGGATGACAGGGCGAAGGCTAGCGCCTTTGCTGAGCTCCTTAAGAAATATCATCGTCCACATGAGGGCGATAGGTTTGATGACGAGTTCAAAGAAAAAGTAAACAAATTTGTTCAAGACAACAAGACAACGTTTAACGATGCCAACTTCAGCCAAACACCCGAGGACGGGGATGGCCATGAACTCACGGAACCGATAAGCAAAGAAGAAGTGGCTAACACAATTAAAAAATGTAAGTCTTCTTCTTCCCCAGGAGGGGACGAGGTCTCATACAAAATCCTGAAACAATGTCCCAACACTTTTTTCGGTAGACTCACTAACCTCCTAAACTGCTGTCTCTCTAGTGGATACTTCCCAAAATGTTGGAAAGTAGCTACAGGAGTTATGATACCCAAACCCGACAAGGATTTGAGCAACCCAGCTAATTACCGCCCAATCAGCCTACTCAGCTGTATTGGAAAAAATTTCGAACGGATTCTCACGACTAGACTCCGCAGCCATCTCGAATCAATCAGCTTTTTCAATAAGTGGCAAAGGGCATACAGGAGCCAAAGAGAGGGAATCGAGCATGTTTATAGACTGGTAGATTATATGAAAACGGCGTTCAGTCAAAATGAAATAGGAACCGCGCTATTACTCGACGTAGAAAAAGCGTTTGACTCTGTCTGGCACAATGGCATGAGATACAAACTAGCTAAAATGGGGCTACCTACCAAAATTCTAAGGATCATATCATCATTTTTATCTGATCGAAAAATCAAAGTGAGAGTCAACCGCGAAGTGTCAGCCGAGGTAAAACTCGAAGCGGGCACTCCACAGGGTTCGGTCCTCAGCCCGCTTCTATTTATAATATATGTGAATGACATTGACAAACTAGGGAAGAACCATGTTGAACTATCTCAATTCTCAGACGACAAAGGAATGTGGACGGCCAGTAAGTCTGGAAACATAATACAAAACCGCCTGCAGGATACCATCCGCGACCTGCAAGACTGGTGCGCTCTGTGGCGCATCAAGCTAAATGCCACGAAAACACAAAGAATCACGTTCTATAAAAAACAAAGGAAAAAGCCTGTCCCTAATATTGAGCTTAAGCTTTACGATCATAAACTTGAAGCTAGTGATGAGGCAAAGTTTCTGGGATTCAACCTGGACAGCAGTCTCAATCTAAACAATCACATAAACTCAGTCACCGTCAAAGCCACTAAACGCATCAATTTCCTGAAAATGATCAGAGGTATAAATTGGGGAGCCAATAAAGAAATTCTCCTCAATCTTTACAAATCATATATACGCCCAGTGCTAGAGTATGGGGCCATAATAACAAGTGACCTGAATAAAACCAACATTGAAAAACTACAACGGGTCCAAAATCATGCCTTGCGCGTGGCTCTGCGCAAGCCCACGTGGATATCGATAAAACAACTTCACGAGATAGCAAAAATAGACACTATAGCAATGCGCTTAAAAGATCTTCAAAGCAAAACTCTAAATAGACTTCAAGACAGCGAATTAATAATAGAACTCAATGCGCATCGCGTCCTCAATAGGAAAACTAAATAATCTGGGGCATGTCTATCGAAAGGGTTAAAGATTACATCATTGTGATGGGGTGAGCCAGGCATTCTGTGACCTAAATTTAGAACTGGCTGCGGGTGACACGATACGCACGAAAGCTTGCCTCTGTTACCAGTGGGAGTTGCAAACAGCGAGGAAAATCTCCACCTGCTGCCGGGTCTCCCCTCCTTGAGATACAAATCTCAGGGAAAAAATGCTGGCTTCCCCATCCAAAAGGACGGAAAAGGTGTAAATTAAAAACCGAATTGCTCTAATTTCCAGCTCTCTATCTTTTCTACCTCCTCTATCTCATCAGACACACGACCAAACTGAATGACAAACTATGAGGGATTGAAACAATCCTCAAGCAAAGATGTGCAGAAAACCTAACAAGACCAAGGCAAGGATTGAAACAATCTTGCCAGGAAACAGCCCTTTTAAGGGCTTTTTTTTTTTTTTTTTTTTTTTTTTTTTTTTTTTTGTGGGGGGGGGGGGGGGGGTGGGGGTGGAGGTCATTTGGAATTCCCGAAGGATAACCAGATACCTCAAAATCACATACGGCATCCTATCTCCCAGAAGGCTTGATGGATGACTCCCGGTTTTTTTCAAACTAAACTGTTGGAGCTTTCTCCATTCCTTTTTTGTAACCGCTATGGTCATATACCGGGGCCGCTACCAAACCGGCGTTGCTGTTTGGTTTTCTTCTTTTTTCTTTTTCCCTTGAAATTGCCATCGCACAACATTATATTCTGGCTCGCCACCATGGTGGGACTCAAACCTCTACCATCGCCAAGTTGGAACCGAATAGAGCCCACTCTCCAATAGTCTAAATGGCGTTGTGGGTTTGGTCTTTGACAATCTATCACTCCAATGCAAACTGCCAGGAATTCTAACCGCGTGCATACCCCTTCAGACCCCATTTGAGGCAATAGGAAGGCTAGGCCTGTGTGATCCAAGATCCAAGGGAATAAAACAAGGCTAACCGGGTCGCAAGGGATTTGTAAATCCCACATCGTCCCTGCGCGCCTTCGGCGCACTAAAACCTTTCATTCATTCATCGAGACTCTCTTACAAAATAATGAAACAGTGCCCCAACATCTTCTACTGCAGACTTACCAAACTCTTAAACTGCTGTCTCTCCTGTGGGTACTTCCCAAAATGCTGGAAAGTGGCCACAGGAGTCATGATACCTAAACCCGACAAAGACCTTACCAACCCTTCTAACTACCGCCCAATCAGCTTGCTTAGCTGTGTTGGGAAAATATTTGAGCGGATTCTCACTACGAGACTTCGCAGCTATCTCGAATCAAGCAACTTTTTCAACAAATGGCAAAGAGCGTATAGGAGTCAGAAAGAGGGAATCGAACACGTATATAGACTGGTCGATTATATGAAAACAGCATTTAGTCAAAACGAAATCGGAACCGCGCTTTTCTTGGATGTAGAAAAAGCGTTCGACTCGGTATGGCACAATGGCGTGAGATATAAACTAGCGAAAATGGGATTACCCACTAAAATTCTAAGGATCATATCATCATTTCTAACTGACCGAAAAATCAAGGTGAGGGTTAATCGCGAGGTGTCAGAGGAAGTAATACTCGAAGCGGGAACACCACAAGGGTCGGTTCTAAGTCCGCTTCTTCTCATAATATATGTGAATGATATAGAAAAAGTAGGGAAAAACTTTGTTGAACTATCGCAGTTCTCAGACGATAAAGGCATTTGGACAGCCAGCAAGTCCAGAAACATAATTAAAAATCGTCTACAGGATACCATTCGCGATCTTGAGAGCTGGTGTGCCCTGTGGCGCATCAAACTCAATGCCGCCAAAACTAAAAAAGTTACGTTCTTCAAAAAGCAAAGGAAAAAACCAGTCCCGAGTATCGATCTCCAGTTATACGATCACAAACTAGAAGCAAGCAAAGAGGCCAAATTTTTGGGATTTATCCTAGATAGCAATCTCAGTCTAAACAGTCACGTAAACTCCATTACGGTTAGAGCTACTAAACGTATCAATTTTCTGAAGATGATCAGAGGTAGAAATTGGGGAGCAAACAAAGATGTGCTTCTCAAGCTCTACAAAACATTTATACGTCCGGTACTAGAATACGGTGCCATAATAACAAGCGACCAAAGCAAAACCAACATTCAGAAGCTACAGAGGGTTCAAAATTATGCCCTGCGAGTGGCACTATGCAAACCGAAATGGACACCGATAAAGGAACTTCACGAGCTAGCAAAAATTGAAACTATTGATACGCGATTAAAAGACCTACAAAACAAAACCCACAACAGACTCCAAGATAGTGAATTAATGGTTGAGCTGAACGAACACCGATCCCTTAACAGAAAAACAAAATAAGTTTCCGGAAAAAAAAAAATAAAAAAATAAAAAAAAAAAAAAAAATAATAAAATAAAATAAAATAAAAATTATACAATATAACTAAATCGCGTGGAGTCAGTGAGTATTGCCTAGCTACTCATTGGGAACTTTAGGATAGAGTCTGTGAGGACTGCCTCGCAACTCTGCTGAAGCGCGATTGAAACGCGTTTAATAAGATCTATATAACAAAACCCTCCACATACTCCAGGATAGTGAATCAATGGTGAAGCTGAACGAACACCGAACCCTAAACAGAAAAACAAAATAACCCACAGTAAATTAAAATTACTCAATAGAATTAAACTGCGTGGAGTCAGTGAGGATTGCCTCGCTACTCATTGAGATCTTTAGGATTGAGTCTGTGAGGATTGCCTCGCAACTCTGCGTGTGGGGAGTGGGCTCCGAAGAAACATACCCCTTACCCCATCCATAGCAACAATTACTCAGCAGGCACGATATACAATAGCGGATACCTATCTTTCTCTCTACCTATAAGTTTTCTAACTGAACTTTCTCAAATTTTCTTGCAACACTCTTATCAAGAAGATGCATGGAAATGGTAGACAAAGCGTAGGAGGAATTGGTGCAACCTACCTTTCTGCAACATATACAAGAAACCACCAAACGCTAGGCAAGGATTGAAACAAGCTTGTCTGGCTGGGGACGAGTGTACATTTGATATAAATAAACATTTGAAAAAAGATTTAACAGCCCTTTTAAGGGCTTGAGGGTGTGTGTCAGTGAGAGTTTTTTTTTTTTGGGGGGGGGGGTGGAGGAGGTCATTTGGAATTCCCGAAGGATAACCAGATACCTCAAAATCACATACGGCATCCTATCTCCCAAAAGGCTTGATGGATGACTCCCGGTTTTTCAAAACTAAACTGTTGGAGCTTTCTCCACTTCTTTTTTGTAACCGCTATGGTCATATACCGGGGCCGCTACCAAACCGGCGTTGCTGTTTGGTTTTCTTTTCTCTTCTTCCATTAAACTTGCCATTGCACAACATTACATTCTGGCTCGCCACCATGGTGGGACTCAAACCTCTACCATCGCCGAACTGGAACCGAATAGAGCTCGCTCTCCAATAGTTTTAAAGGCGTTGAGGGATTGGGTATTGACCATCTAACACTCCAACGTAAACTTCCGGGTATTCTAACCGCGTGCATAGCCCCCTCAGACTCCATTTTGGGCAATAGGAAAGCTAGGCCTGTGTGATCCAAGTGAAATAAAATAAGGTTAATCGGGTCGCAAGGGATTTGTAAATCCCACATCGTCCCTGCGCACCTTCGGAGCGCAAAAACCTTTCATTCATTCATCGAGACTTGACAATCATACTGATCGGACGTGTCTGTTAAAGCACCTGACTGAACACATCTCACAGCTTGGATATTAACAAAGCCTATTGTTCTCTGTACCACTTCTGTGCACTCTAGTGTTATTTGGTAAGTGTTTATCTTTAACTCTATCTATTTTCTGTCTGCTTTTCTCTGTTAAAACTAAATATACTTTAACGAAATATTTTACCAATAATTTGCTGATAACTTAGACAATAACTGATAACTGAACAGAGTGACATGGCAACTAACTCCACCACTGAACCCACTTCGGGAATGGATTTGATATCGATGATATCTGGATTTCAAAAAGAGATAGCCAGATTGAACGGCACTATAGAGGGTTTGCGCTCGGATCTTAGGGCTCAAAAAGAACAGTTCGAGAAAGAAAAAATGGAATTAATAAAAGCTTCGACGGAATCAAAAAAGGAAAATAAGTCGGCATCTGGAAAAAAGGGAAAAAGGAAGAAATAATTTAGGTTTGGGTTCGTGTCCCAGCAACGGAAACTGTAAACAAAAGGGCAAGGGTGTGGAGTCCAACTCGTTGGGCCCAAAAACAAACACAGTTACGGATATCGCTAGTGCTTCTAAACCAGTTGATACAACTCAGCAGTTTTCGAAAACTAATCCTAGCAAGGGGATGGTGGGCAAAACTAATCTTACACCTGTTTCGCCCTTTATAGATAATACCGCTGAGATGGGGAGACCTGTGCACGCAATCTCTTTGGAGGTACCACCAAATCAGGGCTCGGAACTCGTTACCACCAGTCAAGACAACTGGTTGCGTTCGCTCATAGAGCAAGAGGCAACTACTGTTCCCACCTGTGATGTGGTCAATCAGATTACGCCGCGCCCGAAAAGGAAATTGGATACAGACTTCCAGGAAAATGGTGAGTCCCTGGAAATAGAAACGGTGGCTAAGAAAACCCGGAAAGCGTCGACACACACCGATAACCCGGGTGTTGTTGTCTTTGAGACCTCGGACACCATGGATGTTACAGTAGTAACAACCAGTGCGGCGATCCACAATGATGGGAAATCGGCAGACAGTAACGCAACGGAAACGACACCGGCGACGCCAACATTCACCACTGACGGTGGTGTATCATTTGCCGACAAGGTAAGAGCCCTTTCTAAACAACCTCAAAAGGATAATACGGCCAAACACCAGACGAATAAACAACCGCATCAACCGCTGCAAAACCCTTGCGTAGTCGTCACAAGGGTTCCCACAAAGATCAATGATGGGGATATTGATGAAGCCCTATCGGGATACTCGTGGGGGACACTAATATCTAAGACTACAGGCAACCCTACGTGGAAAATTAAAGTAAAATGCCCCAATAGAGCCATAAAACTTAACTTCATTAACAAAGGTGTTTGTATAAACGGACAAAAATATGAGACTGATGAGTATCGTGTTTTACCTCAGCCCACACAATGTCATAAATGCCAGAAATTTGGCCATATGTCGAACAGATGCAAAGGAGAGTTGCGTTGCATGAAATGTGGCGAAAAACATATAACAAAGTCGTGCAAGGTTTCAACACTGAAATGCCCAAATTGTAACGGGCAACACCCAAGCAATAATCGGGGGTGTCCCCACTACAAAAAAGTTAAAACCGACATAGAACTCAAAGCTATTAATGTCAACAGCGTAGAAAACTCAACCTCTCCACATTCGATGTGCAGCCTAATGGCTGGTTCAATTTTTAATATAATGAACAAAAACTTCGACGTCAGTCTTTCCGACATATGTAAAGAAGTTGGGAAAACAGCATCCAAATTATATCGAACTCAAATCTCTTCCTCGCTAATAGAAGCCGCCATAAATAAAATATAAATCACACCCACAACACGTTAACTAGTAAAATGACGTCAGGTACTGAACACTTATGGATAAGTTGAAAATAATTCAGTGGAACGCTCGAAGCGTTAACTGCAAAGGCTCACAGATGTCCGATTACTTCACAAACGTAGATGTAATTGGTATCAGCGAAACATGGTTAAAGCCAAGTAAGACATTTTTGCTAAGTGGATTCAACATCATTAGACGAGACCGTCCCACACATCGTGGAGGCGGAGTCGCTCTCCTCATAAGGCAGGACTTAAAATATAAAACAATATCAAGCGATCATCTCAACGCAGCGGTGATTGCTGCTGAGATTGAACTAGATCATAAAAAAGTTGCCGTAATCTCATATTATAATGAACCGAAATAAAAAAAACAGTTGACAGCAAAGTCTTTGAATTCTTTGTGAAAAATCACAAACACTGTATTTTCTTAGGTGATTTCAATGCCAAACATCAGGTTTTCGGATGCAATAAAACGGAGCCCAATGGCGACGCTCTCTTCAATATCATCGAACAATTTGATCTTTTTGTATTAAATAACGACCACGACATTACTCAGGTCAGTAACAACACCCTCCACCAATCCGACATCCTTGACCTAATTATAACCAGTAAATCATTAAGTAATCAAATGCAAGATATATTTGTGGGAGACGATGATTTAGGTAGCGACCACCTGCCTGTTCATGCTACATTACACGGTTGCAGCGGACCCGCAAAATACCCCACAATGAGGAAGAGGAATCTATCCAAAATTGACTGGGACCTCTTCAGATAAATAATTCAGGTTAAAATAAACAAATACGACCCAATGAATATCTGCGAGCTCGAGCAAGCATGTACCAATCTCAGTGAAGTCATTAACACACTCTTGATGAGATTTGTCCCAAACAGACAGTTAAACCGCGGATCAATAGAATAACTGAAACCACACTCCAAATAATAAAACAAAAAAGAAAGGCCTTCCGTGCATACAAATCAGAAAAATTTCCAACTAAAAAGGTCGAACTTAAAGCCGTGTATAATAGCCTCCACGACGAAGTTAAAAAAGCAATAGCAAACGACAATCGCGTGAGATGGGAAAAAGCAACGGAAAATCTAAATGGACTCAGGGAGACTAAAAAGTTTTGGGATACTTTTAAAACCCTTACTGGACAAAAACATAAAGACGCCAACAGTAAGGCTCTAAAGATCAGCGATGGAACTATGGCCCTGGATGACAAGGCGAAGGCTAGCGCCTTTGCTGAGCTTCTTAAGAAATATCATCGTCCACATGAGGGCGATAGGTTTGATGACGAGTTCAAAGAAAAAGTAAACAAATTTGTTCAAGACAACAAGACAACGTTTAACGATGCCAACTTCAGCCAAACGCCCGAGGACGGGGATGACCATGAACTCACGGAACCGATAAGCCAAGAAGAAGTGGCTAACACAATTAAAAATGTAAGTATTCTTCTTCCCTAGGAGGGCACGAGGTCTCATACAAAATCCTGAAACAATGTCCCAATACTATTTTCGGTAGACTCACTAACCTCCTAAACTGCTGTCTCTCTAGTGGATACTTCCCAAAATGTTGGAAAGTAGCTACAGGAGTCATGATACCCAAACCCGACAAGGATTTGAGCAACCCAGCTAATTACCGTCCAATCAGCCTACTCAGCTGTATTGGAAAAATTTTCGAACGGATTCTCACGACTAGACTCCGCAGCCATCTCGAATCAATCAGCTTTTTCAATAAGTGGCGAAGGGCATACAGAAGCCAAAGAGAGGGAATCGAGCATGTTTATAGACTGGTAGATTATATGGAAACGGCGTTCAGGCAAAATGAAATAGGAACCGCGCTATTACTCGACGTAGAAAAAGCGTTTGACTCTGTCTGGCACAATGGCATGAGATACAAACTAGCTAAAATGGGGCTACCTACCAAAATTCTAAGGATCATATCATCATTTTTATCTGATCGAAAAATCAAAGTGAGGGTCAACCGCGAAGTGTCAGCCGAGGTAACACTCGAAGCGGGCACTCCACAGGGTTCGGTCCTCAGCCCGCTTCTATTTGTAATATATGTGAATGACATTGACAAACTAGGGAAGAACCATGTTGAACTATCTCAATTCTCAGACGACAAAGGAATGTGGACGGCCAGTAAGTCTGGAAACATAATACAAAACCGCCTGTAGGATACCATCCGCGACCTGCAAGACTGGTGCGCTCTGTGGCGCATCAAGCTAAATGCCACGAAAACACAAAGAATCACATTCTATAAAAACCAAAGGAAAAAGCCTGTCCCTAATATTGAGCTTAAGCTTTACGATCATAAACTTGAAGCTAGTAATGAGGCAAAGTTTCTGGGATTCAATCTGGATAGCAGTCTCAATCTAAACAATCACATAAACGCAGTCACTGTCAAAGCCACTAAACGCATCAAGTTCCTGAAAATGATTAGAGGTAAAAATTGGGGAGCCAATAAAGAAATTCTCCTCAATCTTTACAAATCATATATACGCCCAGTACTAGAGTATGGGGCCATAATAACAAGTGACCTGAATAAAACCAACATTGAAAAACTACAACGGGTCCAAAATCATGCCTTGTGTGTGGCTCTGCGCAAGCCCACGTGGACATTGATAAAACAACGAGATAGCAAAAATAGACACTATATCAATGCGCTTAAAAGATCTTTAAAGCAAAACTCTAAATAGACTTCAAGACAGCGAATTAATAATAGAACTCAATGTGCATCGCGTCCTCAAAAGGAAAACTAAATAATCTGGGGCGTGTCTATCGAAAGGGTTAAAGATTACATCATTGTGATGGGGTGAGCCAGGCATTCTGTGACCTAAATTTGAACTGGCTGCGGGTGACACGATACGCACGAAAGCTTGCCTCTTTTACCAGTGGGAGTTGCAAACAGCGAGAAAAATCACCACCTGCTGCCGAGTCTCCCCTCCCTGAGATATAAATCTCGGGGAAAAAATGCTGGCTTCCCCATCCACATGTCACTGGTCGTCACGGACGGAACAGTTATAAATTAAAAACCGAATTGCTCTAATTTCCAGCTCTCTATTATCTTTTCTGCCTCCTCTATCTCATCAGACACACGACCAAACTGAATGACAAACTATGAGGGATTGAAACAATCCTCATATGCAAAGATGTGCAGAAAACCAAACAGACCAAGGCAAGGATTGAAACAATCTTGCCAGCAAACAGCCCTTTTAAGGGCTTTTTTTTCTGTGGGTGGGGCGGGGGGGGGGGGGGGGGTGTTGGAGGTCATTTGGAATTCCCGAAGGATAACCAGTTACCTCAAAATCACGTACGGCATCCTATCTCCCAGAAGGCTTGATGGATGACTCCCGGTTTTCTTCAAACTAAACTGTTGGAGCTTTCTCCACTCCTTTTTTTGTAACCGCTATCGTCATATACCGGGGCCGCTACCCAACCGGCGTTTCTGTTTGGTTTTCTTTTTTCTTTTTCCCTTAAAATTGCCATCGCACAACATGGTGGGACTCAAACCTCTACCATCGCCAAACTGGAACCGAATAGAGCCCACTCTCTAATAGTCTTAATGGCGTTGAGGGATTGATCTTTGACAATCTATCACTCCAATGCAAACTGCCGGGAATTCTAACCGCGTGCATACCCCTTCACACCCCATTTCAGTCAATAGGAAAGCTCGGCCTGTGTGATCCAAGATCCAAGTGAAATAAAATAAGGCTAACCGGGTCGCAAGGGATTTGTAAATCCCACATCGTGCCTGCGCGCCTTCGGCGCGCTAAAACCTTTCATTCATTCATCAAGTTGGAATCATTTTCCTCAAAGTCTCTTTGAAAAAGCCAAACCAAGCGAAACGCGTCGAGACAGACGGATTATTTTCTACCTTTGCTGAAGACTACAACCAATCCAGGTATCTTCTCTAATAGGTAATATCTAGGTTTCATTTTAATTTATTTAATTTCTTCATTTTAATTCCATTTTAAATTCATCTACCTATTCTCCAAATGGCTCAAAAAAGACAGAAGCACCAGGAAAAGAGAGTTGCCCAGTCTGGAAGAGGCCAGGAACAATCGTTCCAGGCCTATTCTAGATTGGTCAAGGCTCTTTTTCAGGTGATTCAGTGTATACACCATATTGGGTTCCTAGAGCAGCATTTGGCCAACCGGGATTTCCCGAAACAGTTGGAGAAGAAAGTAGATGAGTTAGGTGGCTTTCTAAAGCCGGATCTTCCCACCCACACATTTTTTCTGTTTTTTTCGACAGATTAGAGTGGGATGGGCCAATCAACCGCTAAATGCTTTAATTGAGCATTATAAGATAAATTTAAACCAGTTGAAGTCTAAGATAACTTTGGCTATGCGACCACCTCCTGGACTCGAAAAAATTGACTTCAACAGCGCTTCGGCGCGTGCCTTGATCTGGGCTCAAAAAACTTTAAAAATAAGTTGACAGATAAGACGATTTCGGCCTATGAGTCTTACATTTCGGAACTTCGCCCAGCGTCTGGAGTAAGGAACAATACGGGAGGGAGCAAGCAAACTCCGGCCCGTGTTGTCCCTCTACCCCAACGCGAAAAGCAAAATAAGAAAAGATCAAGGCAAAGCACTTCTCCCTCTTCTTTTCCTTCTACTTCTTCTTTTTCTCAGAGTAAACGCCTCAATTTGCAAACATCTCCGGTCCATATTGTGACTGAAGATGCTCGCAAATTGAGTAACGCTGTCTCGCCTCGTCTTGCTCCTCTACCTCCTACTCCTCCTCAGCCTTTCTTCTCTGGTTCTCCTAGTGCTCTCACTAGAACTCCTTCTCCTCCTTCTGTTTCTTCTCCTGCTTCTGTGTCCTCTCCTGCTTCTGTTTCCTCTCCTGCTTCTCTTGCTGTTTCTTCTCCCCCTTCTCCTGCCTCTAGTGTAGTTCAACCAGGTATATCGTACTCAGAGAAAGTCTAATCACCGAGCCGCAACTCGGGCCGCTCATTTGATTCTAAATTCTCCCAGTTTCGGCATAAAAGCGGAGTTAATTTTGACAAAGGGAATTGGCGCCTCCCCGATGTTTGTAAAAACATCCTTATGATTGGAAGTTCAAATTTAGGACGCATTGGTCGAAATCCCCATCCGGACATCCAGGTGGAGTGTTACCCCGGCGCCAAATTCAATCATCTGCGCTCTATGTTTAAATGGCACAGGGGCCAGTCCAGTCCCCAAAAAATATTATTAAATATTGGCGTGAATTCTCGAAACGATAATTCTGATCTCGTAGTTAAGCAGTTGCGGAATATGCTTAGCGATATCAGGGTCAAGTTTAGATCAGCAAGAATTTATTTCGCTGAACTAAACTTTTCGCAAAAACTCCCTCAGGCTGAGAGGAGAACCCTGAGCATCATCAACGAAACCATTCGGAAAGTGAAGGACGTTAACGTTATACCAAAAATTGATGACGCGAAGTTTGATGTTGCTCAGGATTTAATCCATTGGACCACGAGAACCGCCAATATTATGTACGATCACTGGTTGAACCACCCGAATTTAAACTAAGTAAAGGCAAAGGTAACAGCCGCCTAACAGATGTGGGATTAGGAACTAATGTGGTTAACCTGTATGGCACCAATGACCTAACAACCCAAGAGAAATCGCTTTTAGATCGCGGTTTAACTTTTGTACCAGCACCAAAGACTAAAATTGATAACCAAACAAATTTACCATCATACAACTGTAATTTTCTTCGGCAAATGAAATTAGCCGACCGCTTTAGAAACTCCAGCGGTCGGAAACTTCCTTTTACAGAATCATCTGGCTGGTCACCTCCAGATAGTGAAGTAGATCCCGAAATTATTGAGGCTAGCAAACGAATAATCAAAAAGGTGTTCAGCATGAACATACTCTCCGATAAAGACAATTTAACAGCTGGTGAACGGAGAGCCCTCGCGAAACTTCGAAAAAATAAGAAGTTAGTAATTAAACCAGCCGACAAAGGTGGGTCGGTAGTTGTTCTATCTTGGGATAATTATATAAAGGAAGCCACGAGACAACTCAGCAATACTAAACATTATAAGAAAATAGATTCACTTATTTGGCCTAGTAATATCGAAAAATTCAATAAGATCTTACAATTTCTCCTCGACGAAGGTCACATTACCAAAAACAATTGAAATATTTAACAGCTAAGCTCAGTGCTCAAACAAGACAATTTTATATCCTACCAAAGATCCACAAGGACCGTTCTTCATGGACGGATTATTGAATATGCCCGCCCCCAAAACCCGGACCAATATTATTCAATTATCCGAAATTTGGCCCCAAAATAGCGTGACCTCCGGAAATGACATTTCTGGCCCGTTTTGGATCAAACAAACAGCACCACAGGGTGGACATGGACGATTAATGAATATACCAGCCTCCAAAACCCAGACCAATAGTATTCAATTATCCGAAATTTGTCCTCAAAGTAGCGTGACCTCCGGAAAGGGTATTTCTGGTCCGATTTCGATCAAACAAACAGCACAAATAAGGTGGCCATGGACGATTAATGAATATACCAGCCCCAAAACCCGGACCAATAGTATTCAATTATCCGAAACTTGGCCCCAAAGTAGCGTGACTTCCGGGAATGGCATTTCTGGGTCAATTTGGATCAAACAAATGGCACCACAGGGTGGCCATTGACGATTAATGAATATACCAGCCCCCAAAACCCAGACCAATGGTATTCAATTTTCCGAAATTAGGCCCCAAAGTAGCGTGACCTCCGAAAATGGTGTTTCCGGTGTGATTTGGATCAAACAAACGACACAATAGGGTGGCCAAGGACGATTAATGAATATACCAGCCCCTAAAATCCGGACCAATATTATTCAGTTATCCGAAATTCGGCCCCAAAGTAGAGCGCCCTCCGGAAATAGCATTTGTGGTCCGATTTGGATCAAACAAACGGAACCACAGGGTGGCCATGGACGATTAATGCACAAACCAGCCCCAAACCCGGACCAATAGCATTCAGTTATCCGAAATTTTGCTCCAAAGTAGCGCGACCCCCAGTAAAGGCATTTTTGGATCGATTTGGATCAAACAAACCGCACCACAGGGTGGTCATTGACGATTAATGAATATACCAGCCCCCAAAACCCGGACCAATGATATTCAATTTTCCGAAATTAGGCCCCAAAGTAGCGTGACCTCCGGAAATGGCATTTCTGGTCCAATTTCGATCAAACAAACGGCAAAATAAAGTGGCCATGGACGATTAATGAATATACCAGCCCCAAAACCCGGACCAATAGTATTCAATTATACGAAATTTGTCCCCAAAGTAGCGTGACCTCCGGAAATGGCATTCCTGGTCCAATTTCGATCAAACAAACGGCACAATAAGGTGGCCATGGACGATTAATGGATATACCAGCCCCCAAAACCCGGACCAACAGTATTCAATTATCCGAAATTTGGCCCCAAAGAAGCTTGACCTCCGGAAATGGCATTTCTGGGCCGATTTGGATCAAACAAATGGCACCATAGGGTGGCCATGAACGATTACTGAATATACCAGCCCCAAAACCCGGACCAATAGTATTCAATTATACGAAATTTGTCCCCAAAGTAGCGTGACCTCCGGAAATGGTATTTCTGGTCTAATTTCGATCAAACAAACGGCAGAATAAGGTGGCCATGGACGATTAATGAATATACCAGCCCCCAAAACCCGGACCAACAGTATTCAATTATCCGAAATTTGGCCCCAAAGAAGCGTGACCTCCGGAAATGGCATTTCTGGGCCGATTTGGATCAAACAAATGGCTCCATAGGGTGGCAATAGACGATTATGGAATATACCAGCCCCAAAACCCGGACCAATGGTATTCAATTATCCGCAATTTGGCCCCAAAGAAGAGCGACCTCCGGAAATGGCATTTCTGGTCCGATTTGGATCAAACAAACGGCACTATAGGGTGGCCATGGACGATTAATGAATATACCAGCCCCAAAACCCTGACTAATGGTATTCAATTATCCGAAATTTTGCCCAAAGTAGTGTGACCCCCCGGAAATGGCATTTTGGGATCCATATGGATCAAACAAACAGCACCACAGGGTTGCCATGGACGATTACTGAAAATACCAGCCCCAAAAACCCGGACCAATATTATTCAATTATCCGAAATTTGGCCCCAAAGTAGCGTGACCTCTGGAAATGGCATTGCTGGTCCGATTTGAATCAAACAAACGGCACTACATGGTGGCCATGAACGATTAATGAATATACCAGCCCCCAAAACCCGGACAAATAGTACTCAATTAAACGAAACTTGGTCCCAAAGTAGCGTGACCTCCGGAAATGGCATTTCTGGTCCGATTTCGATCAAACAAACGGCACAATAAGGTGGCCATGGACGATTAATGAATATACCAGCCCCAAAACCCAGACCGATAGTATTCAGTTATCCGAAATTTTGCCGCAAAGTAGCGTGACCCCGGGAAATGGCATTTTTGGATCGATTTGAATCAAACAAACTCCACCACAGGGTTGCCATGGACGATTACTGAATATACCAGCCCCCAAAATCCGGACCAATACTATTCAATTATCTGAAATTTGACCCCAAAGTAGCATGACCTCCGGAAATGGCATTTCTTGTCCGATTTGGATCAAACAAACGGCACCGCAGGGTAGCCATGGACGATTTATGAATATACCAGCCCCCAAAACCAGGACCAATATTACTCAATTATCCGAAATGTGGCCCCAAAGTAGCGTGACGTCCGGAAATGGCATTTCTGGTCCGATTTCGACCAAACAAACGGCACAATAAGGTGGCCATGGACGATTAATGAATATACCAGCCCCAAAACCCAGACCAATAGTATTCAATTATCCGAAATTTTGCCGCAAAGTAGCGTGACCCCAGGAAATGGCATTTTTGGATCGATTTGAATCAAACAAACTGCACCACAGGGTTGCCATGGACGATTACTGAATATACCAGCCCACAAAATCCGGACCAATACTATTCAATTATCTGAAATTTGACCCCAAAGTAGCGTGACCTCCGGAAATGGCATTTCTTGTCCGATTTGGATCAAACAAACGGCACCGCAGGGTAGCCATGGACGATTTATGAATTTACCAGCCCCCACAACTAGGACCAATATTACTCAATTATCCGAAATTTGGCCCCAAAGTAGCGTGACCTCCGGAAATGGCATTTCTGGTCCGAATTCGACCAAACAAACTGCACAATAAGGTGGCCATGGACGATTAATGAATATACCAGACCCCAAAACCCGGACCAATAGTATTCAGTTATCCGAAACTTGACCCCAAAGTAGCATGACTTCCGGAAATGGCATTTCTGGTCCAATTTCGACCAAACAAACGGCACAATAAGGTGGCCATGGACGATTAATGAATATACCAGCCCCCAAACCCCGGACCAATAGTATTCAATTATCCGAAATTTGGCCCCAAAGTAGCATGACCTCCAGAAAAGGCATTTCTGGGCCGATTTAGATCAAACAAACGGCACCATAGGGTGGCCATGGACGATTAATGAACATACCAGCCCCCAAAACCCGGGCCAATAGTATTCAATTATCCGAAATTTGTCCCCAAAGTAGGGTGACCTTCGTAAGTGGAATTTCTGGTCCGATTTCGATCAAACAAACAGCACAATAAGGTGGACATGCAAGATTAATGAATATACCAGTCCCCAAAACCCGGGCCAATAGTAGTAGGTGGTATTTGAGAGTTCTAGACCACTTTTCTAAAAAACTGTACACGTACACGTACATGTACGTGTACCGCCATAAGGGTTCGGTGTTAAATCGTGTACAGAGTGCAAAAATGTCGTTTTTGCATGGTGGTCTAGAACTCTCGGTTGTTTTTTGACTGTTCGGATCGCACTTTTAACCGTTCAAACAACCGTTGGTGAACGAGTGAAATTTGACACATCGCTCGGAAGTGAAAAAATGTATGACATTCGAAGAAAATGTAAATTTAAATATTTTGTCGCCGTTCCCATCGCGGATCAGACCTTCGATCTATCGTTTGTGAACGCAGGCAAAAATGCTTTGAGAGTTCTAGACCAGCATCAAAAGTGCGTTTTGAGAGTTCTGGACCACCTACGATTGCAATCACGTTTCAGATGGTCGTGGGTGCGATCCGATCGGCGAAAAACGATTGAGAGTTCTAGACCAGGAAAATCGATCTCAAAACCTTTTCTCGACGTTCGCCAACGGTGAAAAGTGAGTGTAAAGTGTGGTTACTCGTCGAGGATTTTTTACAAATTTTTTTCCAAACCGATTTCGGCTTCCGGTACATCATAAAATGCGGTTTGAGAGTTCTGGACCACCACGTTCGCGATTGCGTTCCGGAAAGTCGAGGGTGCGATCCGATCGGCGAAACCGATTTGCCAATTCACCTCGCGAGTTTTAAGCTAAATCGTAATAGATCAGTTTTGAGGAGTTTTCAATTTTGCACTCAGTGTAAATAAAATAGCTTTGTTCATTCAATAGTTGACAAAAAAATTACGTTCCACTTAGATGGGTTTTAAGTGAGAAAATTTGTGTTTAACTGACACTATGAAATCTTTGCAAAATCCTTTCATTTTTTGTTCTTGTATAAATGAAAAGGTTTTCGTTCAATGGATGACATTGAACAACCCGAGTTTGGAAAATTAGAACCGATGGAAATCGTCCGTTCACGTTTTCCCATAGCGAGTTTTAAGCTAAATCGTAATAGATCAGTTGTGTAGAGTTTTTTCAAATATTGCAATCAGCGTAAATAAAATTGTTTTTAATTCAAATAAAAATTCAACTATAAAACATTCCACTTAGAATGGTTTTAAGAGATAAAAATTGTGTTTAATTGACACTATGAAATCTTTGCAATATCCTTTCATGTTTTGTTCTGGTGTGAATGAAAGGTTTTACGTTTTAATAAATGGGTAATAAAATCGTGTTCCACTCAGTTAGGTTTTTAAGAGGTAAATTGAATTTTAATTGACTTGTAATAATGTTTCTGAGATATGAATGGACCCTTTTAACGGATATAATTATTCTCAAACGCGTTAAATCAGAAACCGTTTTTTTCATTTTTTGTTTGTAAAGTGGTTTTAAATCAGAAACCGGTTTTTCATTTTTCATTCGTAAAGTGGTTTTAAAAAACAGAATTTTTCACTTTCATCTAAAATGCTGTTTTGAGGATTACGATAAACACGTGCCGTTCTTATGTGCTAAACTTTCATACTTTTCAAAGTCCTCCTGTTCGTCACGGAGTGAATAATCGGTGATGTGATCTTTAACACGTTCGAGGGTTAAAACGCATTTATCGAGGTTCATTGTAAAATGTTTTTCCTCAACTGGTTTTAGTTATTATATATTAAAGACAGAAGATTTTTATTTACCTAAAACATAAAACATAAAAATAATTATACATTTAATTTTTGAGAATAATCAAATAGCTCACGTTACCATGCTCTAAAGGAAATATTAATAATGTTAGAAAACGAAAAAAAATGTTTTTACACATCACAGATTCCAAGCGGAGAGATCAGCTTCTCAATGAATATCAACGACTCAAGAAAACCATCCAATCCTCTGACAGAATCAGACGACTTGGAAAGTTGGAATTAAGACGCGAAACTGCAAAATTATTTAAACCCGTGACAGAGGTTCAGGAACGAAGTAAGAAGGAGATCGTTGACGAATTGAAGCCCATAAAAGAGAAAGTTCTTTGAGAACGGGTTCGTTGCCCAGCAGTTTTACGATGGGGTTTTCCTTTCAAAGATCATCGCCGGATTATGTTCCCATGAGAATCGAAACTGACGTGAGCGAAAGCGATGATGCGGCTTCGACTATCACCACTAGTATGGTGGTAAGAGAGATCTGTTGTATGGAATTTATAAGGATTCTGATGGTAGAACTCTTGTAGGCGACACCGAAGTGCAAGAGGATGATGATAATTTAATCGTCGGTTCCAATAGGTGCGAATTAACTCCTGGACTGCGCAAATTGCTCCTTTTTGACAAGCCTGGAGATTACACGGATCGGGATTTCGACAATTACGGCGACATTCTGGTTCAGACCCACGCCATGTTGAGAAATAACGATGTCAGAGAAACGAGACCCAAAGCCAATAGAGGTTACAAGTGGACGAAGGTGGTGAAACCCATATGGGATATGAATAAGAAATTCGTCGAATCGGTGACTGGTAAAGGGGTGAGAACCACTTTTCTTCCGAGCGATTCTAACGCTCTGTCTCAGAGATTGAGATTGATGATGGCAAGTCGCCGTGCTGGTAATACACGATTAGATAATGAGATAGTGAGAATATGCGACGAATTGTTGAGGCAGAAGGTTTTGAATATACATGATTATAAAAGGCTGATGAACGAAATGAAGGATTGATATATATAATAAGTAGAGAGAACAAACAAATAAAAACTAGATAAAAAATAAAAACAGTAAATTTTACACTAGAAAATAATAAAAAAGTATTTAAACAACAAACGATTTACCAGTGAAAAAACAAAATATATATTATAAAATAAAAATATGTTGGTGATAAAGAACAGGGGATACGTTAGAACTTACTTTCAAGGCGGTTCTGGCATCGTTGATTCTATAATGCGAGCGTTCACGAGCAATGCAGGTAGAAAACTCGCATCGACCGCGTTTGAGGTTGGTAAGAAGACGGCTTTGGATGCTGGTAAGAAAAGCTGCTTCCAAAGCTAGTGGTAGGATAGCTTCTGTGGCTGACAAGAGGGCAGCCGACGCGTTGATCAGTCCGCCGGTGAAGCGAGCTACGTTAGAGCGATCGCCGAAAAGTTGGAAAGATTTTAAGGATGATGTGGTACCCATACAAGATTTAGCCAAAATGACGAATGGATCTGGATTGAAGAGAACTCGCGACGGTGTAATATAAATAAATAATAATATTTATAAAAACTGAGTTTGAAAAAACATAAAAATTGTGTTTGAAAATCTAAAAATAACAAAAAATAAAGAAGATGAATATTAAAGATACGTCTTGGAACGATGTCGCGACCAAGCGGTCGAATAACGAGTTCTTTTCCCAAAAGCATAAGGGGTTTGATAGTGGGAAAATCGAATTGTGGAAAGACCAATCTGTTGATGAATCTGTTGTCCCAACCCGGCTGGTTGGATTACGACAGATTAATCGTGTCTGGCGAGGGTTTGTTTCAACCCGAATACAGATTGCTTCGAGAGTGCATGGATCGTAGATTGCCCAAGGACGTCATAGCTAGAATCTTTGACAGTAGGGAGAAATTCGACAAAAGTGAAGCTTCTCTTTTAACCATTTTGGACGGTGCGGCGATGGAATTGATGAAAAGAAATGCGTCTTCGAACGTCGAGTATCGATTTTATGACAACGCTAGCGACGTTCCGGATCCTAGAGAATTGAAAATCGGAAGATAAGAATCTCATGCTTTTCGACGATCTGCTTTTCGAGAGATAGAACCAATGCGAATCGTATTACGTTAGGGGTCGTCACAGCAACGTGGACTGTTTCTACCTGTCACAGAATTACTTTCGATTGCCCAGACAGACGATAAGGGAGAACGCTAATTTACTGTGTCTCTTTCGCCAGAATCTCAAGAATCTCAATCACATCTATGGTGATCACGTCGCAAACGACATGAGCGTGGTGGGATTCAGGAGATTCTGCAAGAGGGTTTGGGATGGAGGACTTTACAATTTCGTCGTGATCGATTTGACGAGCGAATTTAATCATGGAAAATATCGGTGCGGATTCAACAAGTTTTATGTTTCTGATGTTTCTGATGATAATAAAATAGAGAGCGAAAACAAAAATTAGAAAATCATAAATCAATAATTTAGTTTTGAAAAAATAAAATAAAAAATTAAAAATATAATATTCGAACAAGGAGAATTGTTAGAACGGATAGCCGAGAATACGGCTGCAAAACAATCCATTCAAATCGTGGTGGGTGGCGATTCGACTCGATTCGCGACGAAATTCGAACCTTCCATCGAATTGAATAGAGAGAAAAGATACGATCTGGAGACTTATTATTCCTTTCCCAACGTCACCGAAAAGAATAACTCGTTCAAGTATTCCGTCGGAGTGGATTGGTTGGAGATTCGAATTCCCAAAGGAAGTTACGACACAGACGATTTGAACAATTACATTCAGACACGAATGAAGACGGATGGAAAGGGAAGCAACAAGATCAGACTCGCTCCCAAACCTAATACCTTACAGACGATGTTGGATTTGGAAGATAATTTTCGAGTGGATTTCAACACGAACGATTCTATAGGCAAGATGCTGGGATTCGATCGAAAGGTGTATGAAGGCCACGCCGTGGCATCTGAAAATACTGTCAACATTCTCGCAGTCAATAGCATTCTGGTGAACGTGGATGTGATTACTGGAAGCTACGTGAATGATAGCGCTCAACCGACGATCTATTCCTTCTTTCCAAACGTGTCGCCGGGTTATAAAATCGTGGAACGACCTCGAAATTTAGTTTATCTGCCAGTGATTTTAGACACGTTGTATACTCTCAAAACCACATTGATGGATCAAAATGGTGAACTGTTAGATCTTTGTGGAGAGAGGGTGACGATACGATTTCACATAAGAGAAATGTAAGAAAGAAGAAGAAAAAAAAAAAATTGCCGATATATATAAATAACAAAATAAAATAAACACAATATTAATTTACAAAAATTATTTAATATATATAATTATCATTAAAACAAAAAAAAACAATTGAACAAAATATATTTAAAAAAAAGAAATATGACTGAATACGTGGTTAAAAAGTTTAACGTAAACATATCCAAAGGACAGAGGGAGAAACTTGAGAGAACATTAACTCGAGACAAGCTGGTGAGATTCAAATTCACTTACAAAGATCTGACGAGTGATGGTGACGCTCGAATCGCCTGGACCAGAACTGAAATCAAATGGTTGGAGAAAGCGATTCGTGATAGAAGAGGGTTGAGGGTGAGATTGAGTCCCACTCAATTGAAATACAATTTGAGAATGAAAGGCGGTTTCCTACCGCTATTGGCAGGAATCGCCACAAAAGCATTGCCCTTTGCCGCAAAAGCATTGCCCTTTCTCAGAAAGACTCTTGGCATGGAAGCTTTCTCTGGGCTTGCGAGTTCGACTGTTGAGAAATTAATGGGTGGCAGCGGACTGTTTTTGAAGAAGGGAGGAGCAGTGTGTCATGTCCACATAGATGGCAACGGTGAAGGATTGTATCTAGAACCCATTAGAGATGTCAACTCTTTCAGTGGAAACGGTCTCTATCTGAAGAGTGGACAGAACGTTGAGCGACTTGGTAAGGGTTTGCTGTTTGGTGAGAATTCGCCGTTTAAGAATATACCGATTTTGAGTATGTTATTATAATGTAAAAATTATATAATTATATAAAATATAAAAATATAAATCATAGAATGTAAAAAAAAAATAATATAAAATGGATAAAAAGGTGGAAAAACAATTAGACGATAATGATGAATATCATGGGATAGAGTGTGAAAAGGATGTGGAAAAACGATTAGACGCTAATGATGAATATTGCGGGTTAGTGTGGGAAACAGATATGGAAAAACAATTAGACGCTAATGATGGATATCTTAGGAAAGAACTGAAAAAAGAGTGGGATAGATGGTTGAAATTTAAAAGAATTAGACGTTTTCCACCGTCACCACTACATTCTGAAGAGAATGGTAATGATGTGAGTGTTACCAAGAGATGCACCACATTCGTTCATAATTATGATGCAGATAAACAAATGTGTTCTTATAAAAAATGTAATATATCACAAAAAAAGAAAAGAAGAATCGAGGTTGAAATTTGAGAAAAAAGGAAACGTTACTATATTATATATGGGCGATAGTGAAGAAGGAGAAGAAGAAGAAGGAAAACAAAAAAACAAAAAAAAAAGTAATGAGATCTAGAGATGTTCAACCTCTCTTGATCTCATTACTTTTTTTTCCTTCTTCTTCGCTAAAAATCAGTCTCTCTATTGTTTTATATTTTCAAGTCCATTATTAGCATGTTGACGGTCGTATTTTCTCCTTTTTCAAAAATGTGTTGAATGTTTATCTTTACTTTTGGGAGCTTTTTTTACATCGGTGAACACGCTCTTACAACCCGATTTGTTCACGAGTTCGAGAGAGATTTTTGGATATATGTAACTTCCATAGGGTAACAACAAATCATCCTTGTTGAATTCACTGTCTTCAGCGACGACGATGTTCTGTATATCGCTTTGGTACTCGTAAAACAAATTGAGCGTGGCTTCATCCAATTTCAAAGGCATGCTATATTTGTCGTATTTGTGCTCTAAACCTTCGTCTCGACCTCGTTCAATTTGATGGCATCGTGTCGTTGTAATCTATAGATTTTACAAACGAATTTCTTACACGTTTCGACTCGTTTCAATTTCAATTCATATCTTTTAGGTGTTGTTGTCATGATCAATTATTTGTTTTTTTTGTTTTATGAATTATTGCAAATAATATGTATTTTTGAATTTTGTGTTTAAATAACAATTTATTAAAAAAGGTTTTTTTTTACTCTCTATATATATAAAAGTTTTTTTAAGTTTTTTTAAAGTGAAATTTTTTTTTTTGTAAAAGTTTTTTTCTCTTTATATAAATAAAAAGTTTAAATTTTAAAATCCTTTTTTCTGGTATTAATTAAATTTTTCTCACGTCAAGAACATAAAAAATTGATTAATTTTTTTTTGTTTTTTGAATTTTATGTTTAAATAATAATTTATTAAAAAAGTTTTTTTTTTTCACTCTATATATATACAAAAAAGTTTTTAATTTTACTTTTCTTTAATGTGAAAATTTATTTTTACATATATATAAAGACTATTTTAAAACTTTTCAACAAATTATTATTTAAATACAAAATTAAAAAAAAAAAAAATTCTTACAAATGAAGCAAACAAATAAAGAAAATGGAAAATTTAAATGAGAAAACCATACCTCAGTTGAATGAGATGTTTAGAGAATTAAACATTCCACATTTCAGAAATCATAGAACCAAATAAAAAAAAATTGAAGTCATACACGAATATCGTTTGCGAAATGATGGAAAGAAAAAAATCAAAAGATTGGAAGTGAACAAACTTAAACAGACTCGAATTGTGGAAAAAATAAGCCGATGACAGTAACGCCTGACGATAGAAAATGAAACATGGAGCGTGATGAAATTAGAAAGATCATGCGTGAGGAGATACGTAGTTTGCTCGATGAAAAGGCAAACGAAATGTTGATATTAACAACGTCAGAAAATGCTTCAGTTGTGAAAAATGAGAAGAAGAAAAAGATAGTAAAAGGAATCGAAATGCCGACGTTGAAAAAAAAAAAAAACGTTTCAGTTGCGAAAAATAAGAAGATGACTAAACGAAAAGCCGTCAATGAACTTCAAGTTTTAAAAGAAGAAAAAAAAAATAAAACAAAAACGAGTGATGCAGTTCAGAATCTAGACAAACGAGATATATTGAACGAAATTCGTTGAGCAATCGAAGAAGGGAAAGGAGAAAAACATGTAGCACGAGTCATCATGGAAGCATTCCAATCGAACCCCGTAGAACAGGACAGTGCGATCAAAGGCATTTTTAAAACTTTTGGCATGGTTCCATCATTCAAGAAAGTTGATCCGAAATTGTTCATGGAACAGGTGAAGAAAAAAGTATTGGATTTGTTTCATGAACACATGAACTTGGGACAAAAAATAAAGATGATACTTCATTGCGTGATGAATAAAATCGATGTGAATTCCGGCGAGATCATTGTGAAAAATGCATATTTCAGATCTAATGTCAAACCCATATTTCGAGGTTCAGATTTATCAGATGTTTTCGAAACGATGAAAGACAAGATGAATTATCAACATGAAGGTAGTAATTGGATGTTCGATGAGGTGTTGAAACTCGAAATTCATATAACTAAAAACAATTCGTTGAAAGCATCTTCCTACGTGGAATTACAGTATTTCTTAGCTAAAAAAAGCTGTGATCAACGTGAGAAATAAAGATAATCAGTGTTTTAAATGGGCAGTCACCTCAACTTTATACCCCGTCAAAATGCACTCAGATAGAGTTTCTCATTACGAGGAGACTTCTAAAAATCTCGATTGGACTGGAGTGACTTTTCCAATGCTGTTAAAACACATTGAACGTTTCGAGGCTCACAGTGAACCTCTTGGGATACGACAATGAAAAACGAACGATCTATCCTGTCAGACAGACTTCGTATCTCGAAAGAGAAAAGACAATTATTTTATTTTTGATTTCGAATGGTGACAATCGTCATTATTGTTGGGTTAAACATCCGAGCTGATTACTGTCAATCCAGAGAAGTAAACATAATGGTGAGATATATTTATGTTGCAACTGCATGAACGAAAAATCGTAAGTGAAACATCAGGAATATTGCAACCAAAATCAAGGTGTCACTGTTGAAATGCCTAAACCTAAAACCATCGTGAACTTTCAAAATCACAATAGAAGGTTAAAAGTTCCATTCATTGTCTACACCGACTTCGAATGTTTCACCATGAAGATGAGTTCCTGCCAACCCGACACTCTTCGAAATTACGTCAAAAAATATAAAAAACACACGCCTTCGGGCTATTGCTTTTACATGAAATGTGCTTTCAACTCACAACACGACATGGGTCCCTACACCTACACGAAACAGTGTGAAGATGATGACGTGGCTCAAAGGTTCGTGGAAGAGTTAGAATCGAAAATTCAAATTTAATATGATAAATTCAAAACTCTGGCGAAAATGATCATCATGCGAGAGCAGCAGGACGAAAATAACAGAGCCACTGAATGTCACATATGCAGAGAATCATTCGACAAGAATTCAAAGGAAAATAAGAAGGTCAGAGACCACGATCATTACACGGGTCTGTATCACGTCCGGCTCACAGCAAGTGTAATTTAAAATATCGAGACTCTGTTTTCTATCCGGTGATATTTCACAATCTCTCAGGTTACGACAATCATCTGTTTGTGAAAAATCTCGGCACCACCGACGAAGAATTAAACTGCATCATGAACAATGAAGAAAGATACATTTCCTTCAGGAAATGGAAGCTCGTGGAGAAGAAAAGAGTAATCGATGGAGAGAAGTAGGAAAAAAAAATGAAACCCATTTGTAGAGGCATACATTTCATTGACAGTTTTAAATTCATGTCGACCGCTCTGGAAAAATTAGTCGATAACATGAGCAAGGATAGATTTAAAATCATGAGCAAACACTTCGGAGAATGAGTAGACATCATGTTGAGGAAAGGAGTCTATCCTTACGATTATATGAACGATCTAAAGAGATTCGACAACACCGCACTAGCTTCGAAAGAAAATTTTTATTCGAAATTATATGAATCCGACTTTTCTGACGAGAATTATGAACATGCCAAAAATGTGTGGTAATCGTTCGATATGAAAACCATGAGAGATTATCACGATCTCTATCTGAAGACCAACGTTCTGCTCTTGGCAGACGTGTTCGAAAATTTTCGAGACGTCTGTCATCGAAATTACGATCTGGATCCGGCTTGGTATTTCACCGCACTTGGTCTGGGATGCTCTGTTTAAAACCACCGAAATCCAGTTGGAATTATTATCTGACATGGACATGTTGCTCATGTTCGAAAAGGCTGCGAGAGGTGGCATCTCGTTGATCTCTCACACATATTCTAAAGTCAACAATCCCTACATGAAAGGAGGTTTCAATTTGGAATGATCGAATAAATACATACAGTATTGGGATGCTAATAATCTATACGGTTGGGCCATGAGTCATCCTTTACTGATTGGAAATTTCAAATGGGTAACGGAAACGAAAGAGATGCAAAAATGGAGAGACTATCCTTGCATTTTGGAAGTCGATTTGAACTATCCTGAAGAATTACACGATCTACACAATGATTATCCGCTGGCTCCCGAACAAATGGAACCGATCAAAGGAGACGAGGAAAAACTCATTCCAAATTTATTTAACAAATGTAAGTACATCGTCTACAGCGAGAATTTGAAACAATACATCGATTACGGGATGAAATTAGTCGACATATATCGCATCATTCGATTTGACGAATAGCCTTGGATGAAAAAATACATCGATCTCAACACGAATCTCAGAATTCGAGCTGAGAACGATTTTGAAAAAGATTTCTTCAAACTCATGAACAACTGCGTGTACGGTAAATCGATGGAAAACATCGGGAAGAGAACTGACGTTCGACTCGTCACATCTGAGAAAAAAGCTAAAAACTTAGTGGCGAAACCTAATTACAAACACTGAACCATATTTGACGAAAATCTAGTGGCCATTCAAATGCAAAAGACGCACCTGAAGTTCAACAAACTCTATTATCTCGAACCGATCATCTTAGATATCAGCAAGCGATTGATGTACGAGTTTCACTATGATTACGTCAAACGGAAATTTGGTGAGAAAGCCAAACTACTGTTCACTGACATGGACAGTTTAGTTTACGAGATAGAGACAAAAGACATCTACCAAGATATATCTCTGGACATGATCGTGTGGTTCGACACAAGCAATTATCCCGTCGATCACCCGTCCAACATTCAGTCGAACGACAACAAGAAGGTGTTGGGTAAATTTAAGGATGAGAGCGGCGGTAAACAAATTGTCGAATTCGTGGGTTTGAGACCCAAACTGTATGCTTATCGTTTAGAAGATGAAGAGATCAAGAAGAACAAAGGGGTTAAAGCATGCGTGGTGAAGAAAAACATCTCTTTTCGAGAGTACAAAGATTGTCTGTTAGGAAGTGGTCCAGTGTGTAAGACTATGAAATCGATTTGAAGCGACAATCACGACTTGAATACCGAAATAGTCAACAAGATTTTGCTGACGGCCGACGACGATAAGAGATTCGTGTTTGATGACAAAATAAGCATTTGGCACTCGGTCATTGAACTTTGGATATGATTGTGGACGACAGGATTCAAAAAATCAAGAGGAATTAGACGGATTAAAGATTATGGAAGTCGATACGGACATCAAGAGAGTTAGTTTAAAAAAGAAAAAGAAAAAATATTAAAAAAATAACGTCATTTTAGTGAATTATAATAAAATAAATAAATAAATAAAAAAAATATACACATTTATGAATAAGAAAATAGAGCTATCCGTAGAAGGTGTCATCTTACCTAACGAACCCCTATCCAATATTGATCTGTCAAATGCAGCGAAGGATTTGAAAATCAAAGATTTTCTAGGTGTGTTTTCCAGAGATGCCTTGCCGAAGAGAAGACCTCGACAATCAGAATGCAGAATTTTATATCTGGACGACTTATCGGGTGAAGGCACTCACTGGGTGGCGTGGTTCAAGAACGGGAAGAAGAAGAATTATTATTTCGACAGCTACGGAATCTCGCTGCCGAAAGAAATAAAGAACTATTTCGACGAATTGGTGGTTCTTTACAACACGGAACGAGTGCAATCGCCAGATCAAGTGTTTTGTGGTCACCTGTGTCTCTACATTCTCAAGAGATGGTCGGAAGGAGATCGGTTTCAAGACATTCTAAATGATTTACATTAGAGAGAGATTTCTTTTTTATAGTATTATAATGGTAAAAAATTATTTTAAAAAAATATAATCGAATAAAAACAAAAAATAAAAAATAAGTGAAATAATTCATTTTTAATAAACTGCGTTTGAAATATAATTTTAAAACAAAAAAACCTCAAAACAACATGCCAGTTGATAAATTTGGTAGAAGTGACGATGAAAGTCAACCTAAAAAGAAGAGGAAGACGCTCGAAGTCGGTGATGGTTACGACGTTGCCAAGTTGGATGAACGTTATGAGAGGAACCTTTGAACATGAATGATAAGAAGCTCTACAATCTTCCAGAGCCAATAGATCTCACAGATGCGGCGACTAAAAAATACGTCGACAGGGGGAACACGGATTTCGAATGAATCATGCTAGATAATTACGTGGATAAAACCATGACCGACGATCTCGATCTAAAATCCAAATGTATGGTGAACATCGTGAATCCCATGGATTCCACCGATGCCGCGACCAAGAAATACGTGGGCGACTCTCATGCGTGATTCAGCAAACATCTAAGAAGTAGATACGTTCAGAAAACGGTGCAATCGGAATTGAACGCCAATTCTAACAAGATAACGAACGTGGCCACTCCCACGAATCCCAAGGACGTGGCGACCAAACACTACGTAGATCTGGAACAGAGAAAGTCTGACAGATGAGAAGATATTGAATCTGTCAAAGGTCGATAACACAGATGCGGACTTCACCGCAGTGAACAAGGGCTGCGTGGCTTCCACCATGATACGACCTCAAGAATAAGTAGAATCGCAAGTGGACGATCTCTACCTGAACAAACAATCTGGCAGAACCATGGAGGGTGGCATCAACATGAAGGGTCAGAATTTATTCGGTCTCGATCACGATCATGAATTCGATTCCAGCGTGGTCAGCAAGAAGTACGTGGACGACAACTTGGTCTGGTGAAAGGGAGACATCATGGAAGATAAACTAGACATGGGTGGACACGCGCTCACGAATCTGCCGGATCCCGTACACATTTCGGACGCCTGCACCCTGATTTCGGTGGTGGAGAAAGTCAAATACGCCAGGCAATTGATCACCGTGTGGGCTGAGGAGACCGACACGTTAGAGGAGGGAACAGCCGAGTGGTCTTTCGGAAATGGAGGTAGCGGATCGCAACATGGTCAGGTGGGATATCCCATCCCGTTGGGAGGTGAAATCATTCAAATGGGTCTGGCTTCCACGGATTTGAATAACAGAGCGGTTGTCAGTCTCATGGTGAATGGAGTAGAAAGCGATAAGAGATACAGCATTGAAAAGACCGAGAATCAACACTCAAATGTTAGCACGTTCGGCATGCCTCTCAAAATGAACGTCAGAGACAGGATTTATTTCGTTACGAAAACAAATAATCCCGAAGCTGCCACTCATGTGGTGAGCCTACTGATCAAACTAGATCCTCTAAACAAAAAGTGAACTCGTGGAAATAATTAATTAAAAATAATGAGTGATTATTAAAAACAAAAAAAGTAATGAGATTTAGAAAGATGTTCAATCTCTCTAGATCTCATTACTTTTTATCTTTTTTGTTTGTTTTGTTTTAATACGTTATTTCTCATAATGTTTCATCTTGTGAAATTGGTTCACCTATCTTGAAACACGCATTGACATCTATTTTAGCATTTCGAAGAGCTTTTATAAATTCTCGAAAAGCAGTCGGTCCTCTATACGTGTCTAAAAGTTTTCTAGTCTTATATTCTATCAAGATTTTACTTTTGATTTCACGTCTCATATAATCGGTCAATATAAAAGGTTTGGTTTCGACTAAAGTGTCTAGAATTATTGCTAGCGAATCTTGAGAAATATTTTTAATCAAAACACGTCTGTTTCTTCTCAAGTTTTCTCTTTCTTTATCATTCATTTTTATAATTATTTTTTAAAATTTTTATTTATATATTTTTTATTTTCTTTCTTTTTTTCTTCACACACATCTCTCATCGAATGATCGACATCTTATTTCCAGCCGATTCGAATTGTAATTCTCTATCAGGACCAGGGCGAAGGCTTCGGTTTTTCTCGGCATGTTCCTATCGAATTGCATCTTGATCTGAATGTCTAAGACGCTACTCTTGAGTCGTTTGCTATGTTACTAACATCGAATACGAACATGAGATACATCGACTTGTATTCACCTGGAGATATATTAGGGTTACTCATCAATTCTTCTAGACCATGATACTTCTTTCTAAAATCAGCGGTGTCACCGTACAGTCTGCAGAAATTCTTCTTGTCGAATGATGCATTGTAATCGATTGCTGGATATCTCGTGGCGTTCAGAACCTCTTGCATGTTTCTCAAATTGCAGTGATCGAATAGCAACGCATTCTTTTCCTGAAACCCATCCCTATCGGTCTGAAATGCGACCACGATGAAACGCGGTCTCTCGGAAACGGATTTCACAGTCAATCTCCAATTGAAGTGATTCGTGGAGAGTGGAAGGCTAGCCATGTCGCACTGTCTCATTCTCAATGCCACGGGTAATTTACTCTTGGATTCTATGATCTTGTAGAGACGCGTTGTTTCCATAATCGAAGGCTGCATGTGTGGAACGAACCACGATATCTTGTGTAGAGTTACCCGCAGCGGTCGCGGGGAGTCTCACTATCACGTCGTCATTTCCCTTTCGAATCAACGTCAGATTGTGTTTGAATCCGTACATGATCTTGTTGTAATCGACCGTGAATCTGAAGATGCGTTTCAAAGGTATCCTGAACGAAAACGTTCCTTTAGGTTTGGACGTCTTGCCGGCGTAGTGGAATATCGTGGCGGCGCCGTCGCTAGCAGGCCCGACGGTGTCTTTCATCCACAACTGATTAAGTCCTCTGGATTTCGAAAAATCATCCGGATACGTCAAGAGTCCGAACATCGTGGTGGTCTGACCGGGATGAAACACAGATTCTATCTCTTGTCCAGATAGCAAGTATTTTATATTACTGAATAGATGCATTATGCCATTATTGGCTTGAGTAACCGTGTCGTCGTCGGCATAGTCGGTCCCATCTCCCTTGGTGAGACGTCCCTGCACCACTATGTAACTCTCGCTAGGATGAACGAATAGATTTTGGGTTTTGACGTTGATTTTTATCTCTCCCGCATTGTTCAAACTCGTTCCGGTTATCGGTTCGTATTCGTGAACCTCGTATTCTTGAATACTTTCATCTCTCATTATGCTTTGTGTGATATCTAGTATATTTGCCATTTTTAAAGTTTTTTTTTGTTTTTTCTTTATTAATTAGCTTGCTTTTTTATCTAAAAATAGTTTTAATTATTTTTTATTTTTATTATTTTTTCTCTCCTTTATATATATGTGTAAGCAAGAAAATGTTAAAGAGAGTAAATAAACAAATTTTGTTTTCTTTATTAAAACTTCGTCTTCTGCAATTGTTGTTCGTAAAACTTTCCGACGATCTCTTCACCATCTAAAGCTTCGATTTCGTAAGTCACCGGAGTGGTGTGAAATATTCTGATTATCTCGAAGATTTCTGAGGTCCATCGAGGAGTGTAACACTTTTTGAAGTGCTTCTTATAAGCGTAGATTCTCACTCGATCGCCGACCGCAAATTTCGGTGGTCTAGACTTCTTCCTCATCTTAGATCTCTCGGAATATAGATTCGCGTAGACCCGTTTTTCGTTTCGAGGATTGCTAGCTTCCGCGGGAGTCATCTTGATCAATCTATGTCACGTGTTGTTGTAATCTTTGGCCAGACCGTTCAGAGTGTATATGTATTTCTTGGTTGAATTCGCCGTGAAGTACCTGTGCATATTTCCCAACCGTATTTGAAAAACACGTCGATGACCGTCAATAGATATTTGACGCCCTCGTTCCACCTTGAAAACAACCTCATGTCGACCAAGTTGGCAGACCAAATGTCATCCAAACCCTTCACAAACACCCTTCTCTCTCGAAATTTACGCACGGTGGGTTTGTGTAACTCCTCAGGCAATTCGCTCATCAATAATCGTTTCTTCTTCTTTTCCGATGCACCTTTTTCTGAACGCCCCACCCGAATCGACGTTTCGCACCGATCAGATTGCTGACCAGCGAACGTTCTATCTTCTCTCTCCTAGTCGGATTTGATTTACCTCTCAATTTCAGCAACATGTTTTTATCGCAGATGTCGTTGCAAGTCTTGGTGTTGGGATGTCCGGCATAGCACAGATCGTGATCATATGCGGCCGCGTTCACCCTATTCATAGGTTTGCTCCAAGATTCAGGAGTCAGATCGGCATTGAGTATCTTGTTCAATTTCATTCCGGGTCCCGTGAAACTGTGACCCAGCAGATGCATTTCGAAAGGTAGATTATTGATCATTTTATTCACGACGCCTTTGCCTCTGCTCATTTTTTTGACGAATCGAGTCTTGATCGAACCACACACATTGCAAATTCCGCAAAGCATCTGTCTGTCGTTTTTAGTTCGTACTTCCCGAGAATTACCCGTCTCGGTAACTCTCTTACACTTTACTCAATAGATTTTTTGAGAGTTATTTAAATTAATTTCGTATTTATTTTTTATTTTATATTTAAATTTAATATTTTCTTTTTAAAAAATTCTGTTCTTATTATATATACATATATTTTTTTTTTCAATCGCTGCTCTTTAGTTCTATCAACTTACCACATTCCTCCCTAGCCTCTTTCCTCCCCCATTCCACGAGAGAATCCTTCATCTCTTCCTTGATGATCTGACGAGTCTTGATTCTCACGGCTTCTTTCATAGCATCATATTTCGTTTTCTTGCTCAATATCGTGAAGTATTCTCCGCCCGATATCCTACTGTCTTTCAACGCCATCGAGATCATTTCGGATATCGTGTCGTTCTTAGAGTCGGCCAAGACGCGAATCTTTTCGTGTTTTCTAGCCTTCAGATATAATTTCCTACTCAAAAAGTTTCCGAGCATGCTAAACAATCTGGCGGCGAGAGCCACTCCTTCTAAGATCAGAACGCCGACCACGGTCGACAACAATCCGATGCCAGCCGTGTGTAAACCCATGGAAATTGTGATGAGTGTCGTGTCGACCACGTTGACGAATTTCACGAGATGTGAATACTTTTTCTTGAGAGAACGAAGAGAATCTCTCTCTCGAGTCAGATACAATTGGATTCTACTAATTTGATCAATGCGATACCTCTCTCCTCTTTCTTTTTCTTCTGGCGATGGCGCCGTTGGCAAAACGACGTTCGGCTTCTCATCCTCGTCGTCATCTAATGTCGGATACAATTTATTTCTGGTTCTCATTTTTTGTGTTTTTTCTTTCTAATATTAGATAAAAATTTATGTGTGTATTTATTTTTATTTTCTATTCTCCTTATTTATATCAACGAGAAAACTTAGACGTATGCTTCCTTCAGCAATAATTTCAAGACGCATCCCCTGTCTTCTAAAGTCAGACTTCTACGCGCTAATTTCAGTTCTTCCGAACCTGTGGGCTTGTCTCGCCCCTTACAGAAGACTAATCTCCTCCAAAGCATGATCACGTCGTCGATTCGAACGCATTCGAATGCCGGTTCGAAATACTTGATGACCATATCTTCCGTTTCCATCGTCAGACACGAATGATCCTCGTGATCGAAGTCTAGATGATCCCGACACCCGACGCATCGTTTTAACAAGAGGCGACCCAGTTGTTTGTTCACACAGAAAACGTAGGCTCTCATCGGCATTTTTAAAAGAAACGTTGCTCTCATAGTCTGGGAATCGTTCATGATTTACGTATATTTTATTATCTATTTCGATTCGATATTTATTTGTTTAAATAACTATTTATTTATATATTTTTTTTCTCTCCTATATATATCAATCACTTTTTTATTTCCTCTCGACAAAACCGATTCTATCACGATTCACCTCACAAAACTCGCAAGGTGAATCGGCAAATCGGTTTCGATCGGATCGCACCCTCGACCGTCTGGAACGCGATCGCGAACGTGGTGGTCCAAAACTCTCAAACCTCATTTTTTGATGTACTGGAAGCCGAAATCGGTTTGGAAATTTTTTTTAAAAAAATCCTCGACGAGTAACTACACTTTACACTCACTTTTCACCGTTGGCGAACGTCCAGAAAAGGTTTTGAGATCGATTTTCCTGGTCTAGAACTGTCAATCGTTTTTCGCTGGTCGGATCACACCCTCGACCATCTGAAACGCGATCGCAAACGTAGGTGGTCCAGAACTCTCAAAACGCATTTTTGATGCTGGTCTAGAACTCTCAAAGCATTTTTGCCTGCGTTCGCAAACGATAGATCGAAGGTCTGATCCGCGATGGGACCGTCGACAAAAATTTTAAATTTACATTTTCTTCAAATTTCATACATTTTTTCATTTCCGAGCGATGTGTCAAATTTCACTCGTTCACCAACGGTTGTTTGAACAGTTAAAAGTGCGATCCGAAAGGTCAAAAAACAACCGAGAGTTCTAGACCACCATGCAAAAACGACATTTTTTGCACTCTGTACACGATTTAACACTGAACCCTTATGGCGGTACACGTACATGTACGGGTACGTGTACAGTTTTTTTGGAAAAGTGGTCGAGAACTCTCAAATACCACCTACTTCCGAAATTTGGCCCCAAAGTAGCGTGACCTCCGGAAATGGCATTTTGGGAGCGATTTGGATCAAACAAACGGCCCAATAGGGTGGCCATGGACGATTAATGAATATATCATCCCCCAAAATCCGGACCAATACTATTCAATTATCCGAAATTTGGCCTCAAAGTAGAGCGACCTCCGGAAATGGCATTTCTGGTCCGATTTGGATAAAACAATCGGCACCACAGGGTGGCCACGGACGATTAATGAATATACCAGCCCCAAAACCCAGACCAATAGTATTCAATTATCCAAAAATTTGCAGCAAAGTAGCATGACCCCCAGAAAGGGCATTTTTGGATCGATTTGGATCAAACTAACTGCACCACAGGGCTGCCATGGACGATTATTGAATATAGCAGCCCCCAAAATCCGGACCAATAATATTCAATTATCTAAAATTTGGCCCCAAAGTAGCGTGACCTCCGGAAATGGCATTTCTGGACCGATTTGGATCAAACAAACGGCACCGCAGAGTAACCATGGACTATTAATGAATATACCAGCTCCCAAAACCCGGACCAATATTATTCAATTATCCGAAATTTTGCCCCAAAGTAGCGTGACCTCCGGTAATGGAATTTCTGCTCAGATTTGGATTAAACAAACGGCACCACTGGGTGGCCGTGGACGATTGATGAACATACCAGCCCTCAAAACCCGGACCAATAGTATTCAATTATCCTAAATTTGTCCCCAAAGAAGCGTGTCCTGATTTCTGACAAACGGCACCGCAGAGTAGCCATGGACGATTAATGAATATACCAGCTCCCAAAACCTGGACCAATATTATTCAATTATCCGAAATTTTGCCCCAAAGTAGCGTGATCTCCGGTAATGACATTTCTGAGCCGATTTGGATCAAACAAACGACACCATAGTGTGGCCATGGGCGATTAGGGAATATACCAGCCCCCCAAAACCCGAACCAATAGTATCCAATTATCCGAAATTTTGCCGCAAAGTAGCGAGACCCCCGGAAATGGCATTTTTGGATCGATTTGGATCAAACAAACAGCACCACAGGGTTGTCATGGACGATTACTGAATATACCAGCCCCCAAAATCCGGACCAATATTATTAAATTATCCGATATTTGGCCCCAAAGTAGCGTGACCTCCGCAAATGGCATTTCTGGTCCTATTTGGATCAAACAAACGGCACCATAGGGTGGCCATGGACGATTAATCAACATACCAGCTCCCAAAACCCTGACCAATAGTACTCAATTATCCGAAATTTGTCCCCAAAGAAGCGTGTCCTCCGGAAATAGAATTTCTGGGCCGATTTGGATCAAACATACGGACCATAGTGTGGCCATGGACGATTTGGGAATATACCAGCCCACAAAACCCGGACCAATAGTATTCATTTATCCGAAATTTGGCCCCAAATTAGCGTGACCTTCGGAAATGGCATTTCAGGACCGATTTGGATCAAACAAACGGCACCATAGTGCGGCCATGGACCATTAGGGAATATACCAGCCTCCAAAACCCGAACCAATGGTATTCAATCATCCGAAATTTGGCCCCAAAGTAGCGTGAACTCCGGAAATGGCATTTCTGGTGCGATTTGGATCAAACACACGGCACAATAGGGTGGCCATGGACGATTAATAAATATACCAGCCCCCAAAATTCGGACCAATATTATTCAATTATCCGAAATTTGGCCTCAAAGTAGAGCGACCTCCGGAAATGGCATTTCTGGTCCGATTTAGATCAAACAAACGGCACCACAGGATGGCCATGGACGATTAATGAGCACTCCAGCCCCAAAACCCGGACCAATAGGATTAAATTATCCGATATTTTGCCACAAAGTAGCGTGACCCCCGGAAATGGTATTTTTGGATCGATTTGGATCAAACAAACGTCACAATAAGGTGGCCATGGACGATTAATGAATATACCAGCCCCCAAAATCCGGACCAATATTATTCGATTATCCTAAATTTGGCCCCAAAGTAGCGTGACCTCCGGAAATGGCATATCTGGTGCGATTTGGATCAAACAAATGGCACAATAGGGTGGCCATGGACGATTAATGAATACACCAGCCCCAAAAACCCGGACCAATATTATTCAATTATCCGAAATTTGGCTCCAAAGTAACGTGACCACCGGAAATGGCATTTCTGGCCCGATTTGGATCAAACAAACGGCACCACAGGGTGGCCATGGACGGTTAATGAATATACCAGCCCCCAAAACCCTCACCAATATTATTCAATTATCCGAAATTCGGCCCCAAAGTAGCGTGACCTCCGGAAATGGCATTTCTGGTCCGATTTGGATCAAACAAACGGCACCACAGGGTGGGTATTTATGGTCCGATTTGGTGGTAAGAAACGGCATCATAGGGTGGCAATGGACGATTATTGAATATAGCAGCCCCCAAAATCCGGACCAATAGTATTCAATTATCCGAAATTTGGCCAGAAGATGATCGATCAAGGAATGTTTTTTCAATTTAATTTTGTCGAGTTTTCAGCTTGTATCGAATACCTGTGGACCCGAGATGCAACTGCAGAGAACTCGGAGAATCTACCCTGGTTTGTGATATTACTAAATTATTGGTCCCATTGTCGATTTCACCCGTGAGACGCATAGATGACTCATCCTGTTATACATGCAGATGTGGTAACTGTTACTACTGCCTATCAGACAGACCCATTGTTAGAAGAACAGGGTCCGAACAGAAGTCGAAGATGTGGAAAGAGAGATGCCAATAGAGCGAAAAAGATGACTCTTGGGAGCTTACTACGAATAGAAGAATGGACAGAACCACCCCGGGTCGTCTGATGTGACAAAACGCGTCTTTGTGTATGTCATGGTCAACGTCACTGACTGCTGATATGGAGCCAAGTCATATTTTTTTTTTAAAAGAACTGTTGGTATTGTGCGCCAGACATTTTTGGAAAAATCTAGTGTGGTAAAATTTCTCTTTCCTGGAACCTACTTAGGGAATGAAATTGCTCTCCTGAATGGAGTTGGCGGGGGTGGGGGGTGGGTGGGGGGGGTCTTGTTCTGCCAGTTAATGACAATTCAAGTGGGGGCATTTATCCTGGCTGACAATGAGAGTGGGGTCACTTTTCCTGGCTGACAATTGGAGTGGGGGGGGGGGGGCACTTGTCATGGATGCCAATGGACTGGGGGCACTTGACCGACAATGCATTTTTGGACTGGTGTTGTGTGGACTTGTCCGGAGTGCACTTGTCTCCCATTCGTTGTGATTTCTCCTTTAAGTGTATTCAAGCCAATCAATGAATGGGTTATGATATTGTTTTTTCAGTAATTCTTCTACCCCTGTGTAACAAAAGTCACTTTAATAGAATTTGTTTTTGGGGTTGTTTTCAATTATAAAACCGTGAGCTTAATGCCAATTCGAAAATTCAAGAGATGGGCTATTAATTAAATATGTATTCATTTCTGATCGCTTTATTTGGATGTTTACACCTCAGTGGGATTTAATGGCCTCGAATATTAAAGTACTAACAGTTCCGAAATGGGCTTATTGCGAGATCGAAATCCGCTATTTTGGAACAGCTTTATTTGACATATCAATAAGGAATACTTATATTGGGTGTTTAGATTAGGAAAGCAAACTGCCGCCATGCTGTCAGTATTCAGATAGTTTTATTTCTTTCTAAATTGTTGTAAAAATTCCGATAAATGTTTTGCATGCTGTACAGGTGATCAGCATTATTCGATTTCATGAAGTGTAATCGCTTACGTTTGAAAATGCGCGCAAGTGTCTTTCATGGATATTGATTTAATTGTTGTCTGAATGTGACAAATTACGAAAGTTATATTTGATACGAGATAGACAGTCAGGAAATACTTGTCAAAAGTTGGTGTAAGAGAATCTTTCACTTGATTAAAATCCCATAAAAACGGTGGGGTCCTAGAACATGATAAATCGGTTCGGCTGATTCCGCAGTGTGTGTTGGGTCAGCAGACCTCGAGCACTGACGAGGTCACGTGCCCTTGCAGCCACTGCAGAATAAGGAATTTTACCATAAAAACACCCGCCTGGAACTGTCAGGGCGATTTTGCAATTTGGCTTTTTGTCGATTTGTGAATTTCTGTTCAAGCGTTCACTGCTCCTGCCTTCACAGGGATCATTGACTCAGCATTCATTAGGACTTGGACACGTTTGGTGAGCATTTAGTTCTGACAGAAAATACTTTTATTTCTTTGGCATTTAATTTACTAAACTTCTTAGAATGTGGACTGGATGATCCCTGTGAAGTGCAGAGGGCCGCAGGCATTTTATTTCTGCTGCTATTTTGTGCCTACAGGCATTCTGCACCCTACAGCTGCAGCTTATTTCTATAAGCTCTTTCCAGTAAAGAGTACTAAAAGTATTTTTCAAATTATACCTGATGACTTCTTTCACTTAAAAGTTGTGATTCGACTAGGAGTGATATATTTTTTCATCTAAGATAATTTGCATTTTTGTGAGCTCTTTCCATCAGAGGGTACTAAAAGTATTTTTCAAATTGTGCCTGATGAGTTCTTTCACCTAAAAGTTGTGATTCAACTAGGAGTGATAATTTTTCATCTAAGATAATTTGCACTTTAGTTTAATTTTGTGAGCTCTTTCCAGTAAAGTGTACTGAAATTATTTTTCAAATTATAGCTGATGAGTTCTTTCACTTGAAAGTTATGACTCAACTGGGAGTCATAATTTTTCATCTAAGATAATTTGCATTTTAGTTTATTTTTGTGAGCTCTTTCCAGTAAAGTGTACTAAAAGTATTTTTCAAATTATACCTGATGAGTTCTTTCACTTAAAAGTTGTGATTCGACTAGGAATGATAATTTTTCATCTCAGATAATTTGCATTTTAGTTTATTTTTGTGAGCTCTTTCCAGTAAAGTGTGGAATATTATAGAGAACACAAATAAAATCTTCCTATGACAATGGAAAAGTATCTTACTGAGACTTATAAATGTGTTTGCATAAATGAGTATAGTTCTTTCTAGGTACACCTGACTGTTGTTGATTATGTCGTTAAACCCAAATTAACAACAACAACAAAAAAAACAAAAAAGCAAAACAACCCCGCCCTAATTTACCTCAGGGTATTTTTCAATACAATCAATTTATTTTTTATAGAGAGATGAGTCGTTTGATGAGATTAGCAACACTTGCAGATAAGCCGTCAATTTTGAAGATACTGCCTAATATTTTTAACGGTCGAGACTATCTTCCTGATTATATTGATGATATGATGACGAAAACAGGATATTACAATAGTGTTATCGAGCACCAAGGAGAAATTGTAAGTTATCTCTTATTCAAGATATACGCAAATCAGTTGTTTATTTTTCAGTGGAGAACCAAAGGAGAAGGAGTGGTTTTATGCGCTTGCCTTGCACGTTTTTGTTGACCGGCTATAATTTTCGACAGACAGCTAATATGATTTAAATAAAACTTGGTACATTGCGTAAGAAGTCAGACATGCTTTTCTAAACTTGAAATTTCTTGTAACACAGATCTTTTCTTGAGGTTTGCGACTCAGAGTAGAACTCCAAGGCGCAAACCTCAGCCCATGTTATCGTCACTATATTTCAAAAACTTACAATGTTCCGATCATTGCCGAATTCTCAACGTTTGATTGGTTACGCGCTCGCGTTGTACTTTCTATGTTAGCCTTCAGCTGCGGTACAACATAAACTTTATGTTAGCGGATGACGTCATTACACAAGCGACTCGGTGGACAAAGTCGTGGTTGAACGCGCTATCGCATCACATTCATTTCAGCTAAGAATCTAGTTTATCTATAGTCTTTGCATCAGAAACACCGCACTGTCAAAAGTAATCGCGCTGATGATTAGCTGACAGATGCACAATCACCACTTATTGAATTAAAATAACTGGACACAATAAAAAGAAACTGAAATTTATTTCGCGTCTCCAGCTTGCGAATAACCTTGACCTGCATTCATGATCAGTTATCGATTTTTGTGACGTAACAGCGATAAAGAACGCCGTTCATTTTTCTTCAATGGCATGAAATTGTGTCTATGGCCTGTCGTCTTTTGAGGGGCAGAGGTGGTAGGGGTGGGGGGGGGGGGGGGGTGTCGGAACATATACGTTATTGTGGTGTATTGACGGTAGCATGGTGTGCTGTTTGCTGTCAGGGACCTGTATGTTCAACCTCGCTGTTATCGCGTCTCAGTTAAACATATAAGTTCCTGACAGCAAACATCACACAATGTTACCATCAATACACCACAATAACTTATAATGTTGTCAATAAATATGACATTCTGCCCTTTGGGCAAACAAAGCCATTTTAGTTTAGCAGAAATGTCATTTCTATTTTGAACATTGATCAAGCGAGATGTCTGTATCATTTGATCCAACACACACTATAACACACACTATATACTCATCATACATTATTCTTTACCTAACGAATCGGCCGCATCCTCCCGAGTAATATGCATATTCAGCAGTTGAAAAAATATTATTTTTCAAAAAATTTCAACAAAACCATATCATGTGACCCCTCGTTGGAACGAGCGCGACGATTTCGTTCCAACGAGGGGGTCACATGAAATGGTTTTGTTGAAACGTTTTGAAAAATTTCAAAAATGATATTTAAAATAATAAATGTTGATATCGTCTGCATTGGATAAAGGGTTAAAAACCTTTCAAATTTTAAAATGACTACAAACCCTATTTTACAGCCCAAAAGAGACGAATTTGCTAAAGTTTTTTTCTGTGTGTATGATTGTTTAAATAAACTGTTTTTTGTAAGTGGACTTGGTTTAACAAATTGGGAATCTGAAGGTGTTCCTTTGCAAGAACAAGCAAAGTTCTCACTCAGTTGCCCTTACTTAAACTTATTCGGAAGTGTCGGTTTTACAAACCACCAACATGTATGCACGCACATTGTGATAAAATATTAGCAGTGATGCATGATGGATTCACTTAAGAATAGTTTTTTTTATTAGGAAAAAATATGACAAAACACTGAATGATTTTCCCGATTCTAATTATTTTCTTGCATTCAGGATATTAGGTGATGTAATTTCATCACCTACTGCTATGATTGTGCAAGAAACGATTTCATTACTAGAAACAAATAGGATGGACAAAATGTTTACGGATACTTCAGAAAGAGATTATCCCGACTGTCAAGTTTTACAATTTAAAAGTGGAGTTAGAAATTAGTTGATTTTCACCACGGACAAGGCAAGACATCTTTCAGACAACAAGATCACATGTAACGCATTACTGATTGCATTTCAAACGATTACTCATGGTTATATATCAATAACAAAAAATCTAAGAAATGTATGGTGAATTCTATAATGTCTTACAACTCATGATTGCTTTTTATAAGCGCACTTTACAAAATATTTGGACAAGAGTTTTATAGGGCAATATTATTTATGATGAACAAATCATAGATTATTTGTATAGACAATGACTGCCACAAATAGATCAGAAAATAAGTTCTTCGGAAACTTTATTTCAGTTACAAGCACCAATAAAAGAATACCCACTTAAAGGTGCGAAGACGCTGTGGGGTAGAGCATATATAACTCATTTGACAGAGATTTATTTTGTACAAAATTATGATATAGGGTTTGAGATGTGTGTAATGTCTTACTGAAACATTTTCGTTGTTGTGATGAATTGACGGCAACGGGATCTGAGGTTTGTAAAAAGTCGTGGCATCAAATGAATGTTTATCATTTCAACATCCCTATAATGTCTTTATAGCAAGACCTAGTGGTTCAGGGAAATTTAGAATTTGTAAAGACACACATTGATATAGAACATGCCTTATTTAAAATTGTGCAAAATCATTTTGTGTAATAAATAATGGCAAAATATATATACTTTACTAAACGAAAGTGAAGATATAACGTTTATAGAAGGTATTCCCGATGATGAACATGAAATTATCAGTGATGTTATAATTTTACATCTTGTGGTTTTTGATGATATGTCAGGAGATGAGGATAGAGAAAAAAATAAATTATGGTTTAATGCTAAAGCTCACTGTCGAAATAAAAGTGTTAATTACACAACACAAAATATGTTTCAACAATCTAAAGCTAGTCATACCATCCAGTTAAATCCACATTATATGATTTAATTTTATAATTTAAAGCCATTTTCGACGTTTTTACGTCACATTACGTTTTTACACCCTCTCCCATTTTGTGACAACCCTACGCCAAAAACTACAAAATATACCCTTATAAGAAAGAGTTAGACACATTTTAAGGGATAATTAGAAGGATATTGTTGCACAATTATACGCTCATTGACGCAACCAACTTGACGCAAATGTCATGGAGGTGAAAAAAAAACCGTAAACATTAAATTCCACTTTCGATTGGTTGATGTTGCGGCCTTTTAGCGTGCATCGTTTCAAACACGAAATTGGCAAGTTTTTACAATCAGACGTCAGTCATCGGATATATGACATGACGGAAACAACGTTGGCGTACACCTCTCCTATTTGCTGTCGCCACAATCCACAAAATTACAAAAATAGTACTAAATTTATATCACAAGTGGCTAAATGAAGGATTGAAGTTGGACGTTGCCAATTTTCATCTAGATTTCCCCCAAAATGTTGACACTTTGATACTGTAAAGTTTTGGAATTTATATCACAAGCGGCTAAATGAAGGATTGAAGTTGAACGTTGCCAATTTTCATCTAGATTTCCCGAAAAATGTTGACACTATGCTATTGTAAAGTTTGGGGATTTTTTGTTTGTCAGCATTCAATCTCACAGACACCGATGTAAAATTGTTGCTTCAATGAAACACAAAAATTTAGAACAAAAGAAACTAAACTATTAAAAATGTTCATTTAACAATCAAAGGACGGCTAAACACTCTTCTCTCTCTTGCGATCTAATTTCTTTCCACAACTCCATACATGATGTAACAGACGCACCCTTACCAATCACTTTGGCATTTCACCTGACATATTATTTTGATAAAGGTAATCTTCAAACAATGATGACCTAACTAATGAAGATGTGAAAATCCTACCTCTGCCACCATTGTAAAGTTTGGGGATTTTTTTTTTGTCAGCATGCAGTCTCACAGAAAGACACCGATGAACAATTGTTGCTTTAATGAAACACAAAAAATTAGAACAAAAGAAACTAAACCATGTAAAAATGTACATTCAACAATCATTGGACGGAACACATGAAATGTAGCAGTCAGTCGATAAATGGAACTAAGTGAAACTGCCAAACCGTCATGATGATGAAGAGATGCAAGAGATGCTCTGTCAATGATTATTCTAACAGATTGCAGTTAACCCGTATCGTTTATCACATTCAAATGATTATACACCAACATAAATATATCTGCCCAACAACTGGAGTCAACACCCATACTATCCCATCTATAAATCCATAGTACAGTTAAGAGAATGTTTGATTAATTATAGCAATCGAATATATCAACTTCCCTATTCCGCCATGAGTACACGCACATCTCAAGATCAGCCATGGAATCTCAAAAAGTACCCTTTAACTGGAGAAACTAAGTTTGTTGTACATTAAATCATTGTCACATCTCTTTAACAGTCAAGAAAATGTTTCCGAAGAAATATTGCAACCATTAACTTTCACAGTATTCTACCTTACCATCACCTCAGGCCACCAGCCGAAATAACAGATTAACGTCACCGGATTTACACATCATCAGAATTAAACATCTGTGTTAAATTGTCATTCCAAACTGACGGATTAACAGCATCTGCAGTTGATCGAAGCAACCTCTAGCAAATACAACCTCTATTTAAAACTTCAACATAGCACAACTTAATCTCCACCATCTGCATCGCCAAAGTCACGCCCAATTGCATCTTAGTTCAACTACGCCATATCAGTCCCTTCCGCCATTCCAAACCCCTTGAATTATACGAACAGAACCCACTTTCACCCACTGAATATTCCAAACATAACAAATAAACCGCGACTGTGAAATTGAAATATCGTGACAGCACAATTTCAAACATACCTGAATGATGTAGATAACAACCACAATGCACTTATATGTCCTGTAATTGACCGTCATATTACAATTCATGTTTCCATTTCACTCCATATTTCACGACGAAAAATCAACTGTGGTTTGCACTTATCTCCCAAACAACTGACTGGCAGAACTATCAACATGACACGAGACACATCGTTTCCTGATTACATTGTTACCTGCAATTCTAAATTGTGAAATAGCTAACTGACCGAATTACCTGTGCTACACGAGGCACATCGTTCACTAATTACATTGTTACCTGCACTCTGGACTTTCCCGTGCACCGCCAACTACAGTCCTATAACTTTAACCCAATCCAGTTCGTTACAGATGTAAATGCCTATCTACGATCAGAAAACGTCAAAATTAAATTTCCTTTCATTTCATTGAAATCAAAATTAGATTTTACTTCACGAAGCTGAATGCTTATGGTATTTTCAGTTGTGAAAATCTGATTTCAAACACCCAAGATATGACGTTAAAACCATCATCATTTAAACCTTTACCCAACACAGATGATATCAAAATTTATTATTTTAAGTATCATTTTTTGAAATTTTTCAAATAATGTCAACAAAACTATATCATGTCACCCCTCGTTGGAACGAGCTTGTTCCAACGAGGGGTCACATGATATGGTTTTGTTGAAATTTTTTGAAAAATAATATTTTTTCAACTGCTGAATTTGCATATCACGTGGGCGGATGTGGCCGATTCGTTTGGTAAATTGTTAAGCCATTTTGGACCGTTTTTATTACACATGCTATCTTGTCATTCACGTAGCTCTGTATTTATAAATGACACAGCTATCAAACTTCACACATTGGTTATTTGATATTGCTCAATATTTATTTTTTATTTGTAAGTTCTACACCCGATGTCATCGATTACACTGGCTCTTTTACGTTTTTTCTATGCCTTTAATGGTCAACCCCATTTAAGCCTTACCCTTTCTAATTTAATGTCCTAAAAAATCACACCTAACAATGTGGTACCATCCAAGGAAATTCACAATCTTTATACCCGAACCATGAATTGATGTCATAGAGGGTTACATGGTTAAAATTTAAAATGCGTCGGATTTTCCGAAATTTTAGTATGCTGTGGAACTCAAAGAAATTAAGAGATAGCTTTTTTTCGATTTGCCGCTCGTTTATCGTTTTTACCTCACTTCAAAGTTTAGTCTAATTTTGAGTATTTCATTAAAAACGCTGTCTTCGGATTCAGGTAGCTCCGTAATTATAAACGATACAGCTACGAAATTTCATACGATGTTTTCTGCTAAGTTGAAATTGTTCAATGTAATTTTTTATTTCAAATTTCCACATCCGATGCCAGCGACGCCAATTTTAGTTTTTTTCTCATACCTTTTATTTTCAACCTCATTTCAGCCTTAGTCTTTCGAAGTTTTTGAAATATAATTTCCGCCCCAAAACATATTTAAACATGGGATGTTTTCAACAGTTATACCCGAACGCTGACGTGACGTCATATAGAGTCATATAGTCAAAATTTAAAATGCGTATGTTTAGTATGATGCAGAGCTAAGAAATTAAGAGATTGCTTTTTTTTTCTTTTTCGATCTGATGACATTTTTACCTCACTTCAAAGTTTAGCTAATTATTGACATATTTCATTAAAAATGAGCGACGGAGTTCGCTTTATTGAGTGTCTTAGTAATTAAAAGGGACACCTTATCTACTTCGTTGGGGCGATCGACGTTGGTCGTGCTTCGTTGGATGACTTCTGGAAACTCACTTTGCGATTTCAAAACCATCAAGTCTATTTACGAGATTGCATTCGAGTTCCTGTAACAATGGGATGTAAAGCAATTATCTGCTTTATCATCTCATCCATGCATGAGTTGTCATGAACGAGGTGTATTGAGTTATGACGCACACGCCATAAAAGGTTCAAACATTATTGATTTCGGCAATGATATCCCAAGGTACCGAAACGGTTCCACACCAAGTGGGTGGAAAATATTCAGTCATGGTTTAAAAAAAAGAAATATCCCCCAAGCTTTTGCTAGGGATTATGCAGAATAGTTATGGATGCATAGGCAACACACTCTCAAATCCTCCAGTAAATATCAGAATTCTGCTGCAGATGAAAGACGGTCATAATCTGCTTTATCAACATCAGAAGGCTTTAAACACATAAAGTGGAAAGTACAGTGGAGTGAAGAAACGCCAAAGTTAATACCAAAGCGTAAATTGACTAGACGTAAAGTTTTTGACAAATGGAGGGTGTATTGAATGATTTTTAAGTGCATTATATTTTTCAATATGAAACATCGTGCTGGTTATAGCTGTGTGCACAAATTGTGCAAAGACGCTCATAGTAAAGATAAATCCATTACACTTCATCAAGTAAACCTATCTGTAAACATTTGTCATGATGTGAAACTATAGTGGGTGTATTGATCATCAACGGAAAATTATTTTAGCAGACTTACAAAGTTTACAATCATTCAATGACCAATTCTATTTAGTTTGTGTCATTGATGTATTTTCAAAGTATCATGAGTTTTACCTACCCATAATAAAACAGCGAACACATGAACAGAGTTTTGTAAACTTCGGATGTAAACCTTTATCATTACAATCTGATAAAGGTTCTGAATTTAAAAACAAGAATGTTCAAACGTTTTTGAAATGGGGAAATACTATTGTGGAACGTTTTCAACCTACATTGAAAGCACATATGTGAAACATTTCCCATACATAGGTACATTAAAGTACATTGATGTGTTACAAAACTCAATGGATGCTTACAGTCACAGTGTCCACCACAGCATTCTTAAAACAAAATAAATAAATTAAAATAACCAAAAAAAATACATTTTCAAATTGGTGATATAGGAGGTACTAAAAATAGTAAAATGGAGAAAATGGATATTTACAATTACTTATGTTGAACACACAAAACCACCCACTTACGAACTTGAAAATGTGGCAGGTGAAAGTATTCAGGATACATTTTGCTTACAAGAAATTTAAAGTATAATAGATGATAAAAAATATCATTGAATAAGTTCTTGGACGTTAGTAAATTCGCGTGAGTGAAAAAACTATTTAAAGAACTGAAAGTACAGTGGGAAGGTTATCAAAAGTAATTTGATAGATAATTGGATAGCAGAATCAGATTTGGTATAAAAAGAACATGTCAATAAATGAAACATCGTTGAATGGTTTCAATTTCAATTTCAATTTATTTCTCCACTTTTAACCATTCCTATAGCATAAAGTGTAAACGTAGTGTAGTACATTTTACAATAAAATACAAAGTAGATCGCACAGGTCCGTGGTGGTTATTACATGAAAAAACAAAATTAGGGGATAATTATGTTGTATTGGATTGTTTGGGGCCGTAAACGATGGTTTTACAGTCGCAAATTGAGTTTTGCCGGCGACGCGTTAGCGGAGCCGGTAAAACGGATATTTGCGACAGTAAAACCATCGTTTACGGCCCTAAACAATCAAATACAACACAGTTATCCCCATTCTAATATAATTCAGCTGAAAACTGAGATAGTTCTTGATCTCCCAACTATAAAACAACGCCTTGTTGAAGACAACAATTTAAATCTAAAAATACAGCCTTCGTGACGTCATTTGGGAGTTCCGAACAAAATCACGAAATTTTTTTTTACGCTGCCAGTATACAAATAGTTCCAAATGTTTTAGTCAGTTTATCACCAATATCAAAATATATTTATATTTGTACTGACGACATTTATCATGTTTAAATGTTTGTGAAAATCTGAAAACAAAATACGCCGGCTGCTTTCCCTGTTCAAGGTTTCGAGTTCACATTGTGATTTTTCAGTCGGAGTCAGAAAGCACTCGAGGATTTACCATTAAAGTTAAAAAGATTGAGATTTTTGATTGAAAGCCCTTGTTTAACCGTAATAATTACTTATGGTTACAGAACAGTTGTTCATTTTAAACTGTTTCTGGGAAGTCATGCCTGGTGGAATTAGGCTACTTGTATTGACATAATTGCTGCAGAACGAATAGTTCACCTCTTAATAGTTCACCTCTCTCAGGCTCCGTGGTGAACGCGTTTCTGCAGTTGTAGCCTAGGACATGTTGGTGCCACGAACGCAGGTAACAAATTAGAAAATGAAAGGACCGCTTTCACTTTAAATCGATGTTATAACATCGCTAGCGGATCGGTCAGAAATTTTTGGCCTTGGACAATTAAAATTTTTATTGCCAGTTGTCCGAATTTTGGTTTTCTATTTCGCACATAGCGTCCATAAATTCTTCATCGTACGAAAAATTGCTATTTATAAATTATCAGAATATCACTGACTGGTTCCACACGGTTGTCGTTAAGCCTGTCGGAATCAGTTTTTTCAACTCTCATTTCATTACTCAGCAGTCTCTGCCAAACCTCTTCCACATTAATATTAAACTTTCCAACTTCATCCATATTAATTACAGTTAATTACAAGAAAGATAGAAAACATTTTTATTTTACAGAAAATCAACGCGTTCACAGCGTTTGTTTACCTTGGATATGGTAGTCAATGAGTCTAAATGGAACGAAAATAGAACGCCCACGAATACATTTTGACTTTCCTGGAATAGTTTTTGAATACACATTTGCCAATCAAATTTCGAGATTTATGGTAATTGTATTAGAATATAAGATACATATATGGGGCAACAGGCGTTTTGGCTTTCGATTTTCAACACATGTTTAATGTTAAAATGGTCAAATACATGAAGGGAGTGGGAGGGGGGGGGTGCGTACTGAGATTCTGATTTTTAAATATTCTGTCATATCCGCCATGGTATTTGTAATCAATCAATATTTTTCATTATAGTTAGGAATTTGATCGACTGTATCCTGTCTGAAAGTGTATGATGTGCTCTGTCTTTCATGATGCAGTCCATCGGGTTCCAGTCCATATAATTAATTACATCACAACTTCCAGTAACAGCAATTATTGTAGCGATTCGTGTAGTAAGATAAACAGGCAGCATTTTGCATGCCGGGTTTCCGGGTAAATTTTGTCAATTTTAAAGTTATTTTCTTTCATCTGCACGCTTATTAATATATCACGACGCAGTTTGTGCCATCTTAAAATGATTCGGCACATTATATTTATCCGAGACTTCTTCCTCCCGTAATGCACGCTACAAACGAAAAATAGCAAGGAGGATTCTCCTTACGGCGAAAGGTGCGTCTGTAATTGCGGGATCTCAGAAATGCAATATGTTTAATGTTTTTAGTTAGCTTTTTTACATAGGCGATATTGAACAAACTGCTGTTGAAAACTATTGTTATATAAATATGATATGCTCGGCGAGTGTATTGTTCTTCCACATAACTAATCTTGTAATTTTAGCAAATCTGTAGATTTAGCTTGGGGAGGGAGTGGTTGGAGGAAAGGGATGGTAAAAGTAACGAAATCAGCCGAGAGAAGGGTTTAAAATTGATTTCAAATCCCTAATCAATTTTGCTAGATTGCGAGTTTGTTTAGTATTTGAGCTAGTGAATAAACTCTGGGCTTTGTAGATGCTAGGGTGTCGACTGTAGAAGGGATTGATGTATTTAGTCAGTAGTAGTGTATGCACGTTTCAGGGATAGTTTGGATGATCTCATTTGGATGATCTCATGTGACGTCATGTCACGTGACCTAGTGACGCCCTGTTGTGTTGTCATGGTAACCCGCGTGAGCGGCCATGTTGTGACGTCATTCCCATGGTAATGCGTGGTGTTAGTGCGCATGCGCAGCGCTTGTTGTTAGGGTGATACGTGTTTTCGTCGTCCATTTTGTATACTGGAGGCCGCCATCTTGGTTTCTATGGTAGCATGTGAATGCTATGTTACCCAAAGGCCTATAACAAGGCAGGGGTATGTTCGGAGGGTGTGTTAGATTGAATCGGAGTATCACGAATTACCACAAACAACCCGACAATTTGTATTATTTCGAATTCTTTCAGAATTCTCTGCTTCTATCTATATATGCAATAATCTTCGTCTATCTGACCATGTTCCTTTGTTCTGGAGTATACTACAGTAGCGTAGAGGAGTTTATTAGTTGGAACAGCTTTGCTTATTACTACTATATTTAGCTGTTCTGGTCTATTCTTGTTAGTTCTGACCCTATTCCAAGTACTCTTGTTATTTTATTTATATAGATCATTTATATAAATTATAACCAACCAATCAGATTGCTTGATTTCCCATAATCTGTATGCAGAGTTACCTCCCTTGTGTATAACAGAGAAGCATTCCCAAAGCCACACCCTCCGAACATACCCCTGTCTTGTTATAGGCCTTTGGGTAACATAGCAATCACGTGCCACCATAGAAACCAAGATGGCGGCCTCCAGTATAGAAAATGGACGACGGAAACGCTTATCACCCTAACAATACGCGCTGCGCATGCGCACTGACACCACGTATCACCATGGGGATGACGTCACAACATGGCCGCTCACAAGCGTTACTGTGACAACACATCATGGCGCCACTAGGTCACGTGACATGACGTCACAGGAGATCATCCAAATGAGATCATCCAAACTATCCCTGAAACATGCATACACTACTACTTTAGTCCTTAATTCTTTTAAGTCATTACAGACAAGGATATAATGATATTCGTCACCTATATCAGCTTGACATAGGTTGCATTTTCTTTGGGACAGTTCTATTCCCGTCCAGCTACCGGTTTCGATCGGGAGCCTATTATTTCTGACTCGATAATGGGGAAAGAGGACGGTTAAGATGGGGGCAATTTTCGGAGGTATTCTTCTAAACCAAGACTAAGTTTAATTACCTTGTAAAACTGGTACTATCCAGAATTTTCCATGTTTAATCTCCATTCTTGTAAGAAGTTATTCTGAAATCTCTCTTTAATTACGAAATTAAAATGTTTCCCATTCAAAATACTCTGATTGATCCATATCTTTGTCGTTTCTAACTTGTGAAGCAATGGAGATATGTAATTAACCCAGGGACTTGTGTACAATCCACTCAGATGGTTCAAATATAGAACTGAGTAGAGAGTAGTCGATATTTTATTTTCCTTTCCAGATACTAATTGAGCCCAGTACTTTAGGGAACGGATCTTAATTTTAATACCTATGGGTGTTAGCCTAAGTTCAGCAAATACAGAATTGTTTCCAGTCGATTTTTTAAATTTTAAAATGAAGTTAAAGAACCGTAGTTCAAGTTTCTCTATTGTCGATATGTTTTCACAGCCCCATATTTCACATCCGTAAATTAGAATTGGGACTACAGATTTTTCGTAAATTTCTAAAATAATATCAATTGTTAGTTGGTTTTGTCGAACTTTGTTTGTTATGGAGTACGTTGCCTTTTTAGCTTCTGTACATCATGAGGATATTTCTTCAGAGAATTTACCTGATTTTGAAAATGTTACGCCTAAGTATTTATAATTATTGACAATTTCAATTGCGGCCCCCCTAAATAGAATCTATCGTTCTTCCCAACGCGGGTACCAAATTTTATTATTTTTGTTTTGTTTAAATTAATTTCAAGTTTCCATTTTAGACAATATTCGAAAAAGCTATTCAATGTATATTGCAAATCCTTTGCCGTGTTCGGTGATAGTGGAGCGTGTTCAAATCGTAACCACAATGCGGTTTATTGAACAAAAATGTTTCTAAGTCATTTAAGAACATAGCAAAAAGTATCGACAAATTTTTCCCTTGCCTTACATCGACACGACTTAAATAAATAAATTTAGATTTTTGACCATCGATCATAACAGTGGATTTTATATCTTTATACATATATTTAATAATTCGAAGTATTATTCCATCTACATGTAAAGCTATTAATTTTTTCCACAACGACGCTCTCCAAACCATGTCGAATACATTAGAGAAGTAGATAAAAGCACAGTAAAGGTTTGTTTTGATCCGCAGTAATGGTTCTCTTGTTACAGTTAGGGAGCTTTAGGTAGATAGTAATACATTTTGAGAGAGATGACTTAATAAATTCGTTATCGATTCCATCATACCTAGGGGCTTTCCCATTTTTTAATTTAGTAACAGCTCTTTCTATCTCATCGGCCGTTGTATAATCATTTAGAAGAGTTTTATCATTGCCGTCAGAAGAGTTGGTACTTGAGTAACAACTGCTCAATTCTTCGCCTAGGTTAGAAGGTATATCATTCTCTAATCTTCTAAAATAATATAGAATTCACTTCGAGAGGGCGTATTATTTTCTTTTTTATTATTATGTATTAATTTGAATATTTTCCAAAATTCTTTACTATTTTGTTTTTGGGAGCAACGTAGTTTAACTCTCAGTTGGCTATTATATCGTACTTTACTATTTTGAAGTGTCACTTTATACTTTCCTCTGCACCCGAGTATTGCGTTTTTTGTGTCCTTGCATGGGTTTATTCTATAAAATTTCATCGCACGCCTTAAGTTTATCCGTGATTCAAGACAATCCTTACTGAAATAAAGTCTCTTTCTTTGACGATAAGCTTTGATCTGGTTTTTTTTATTTCTAGCCTTATTTCTTCCTTTTACACAAGGGTTTCCTTTCAGGCCCTCTGATATATATTGCAGAGGTCTTGGCTTATTTTCTCAACTACTCGGGGATCCGGAATCCGGATTCGTCTCCAATTTGAGGGCACTAAGTTTACTTTCTAGTTCTAGGATGTCTGAATCTTTTATGTTTTCTAGAAATTCAGCTGTTTTATTGGAATCCCATTTAAGAAAGCTAATATCCTTGTCTGTGACGCATGGGTTAATACGATTTAGATATGTGTTTCTAGTTTTATCATCGTGATTGGGAAAAGTACCTTTAGCCCACGTCGCTGGTTGCTGTGTATTACAAACATCTTCGTTTGTTTGTTCAACAGCACTATCAACTGTAAAATCTACTGGGCAGCACAAGTGTTGAGGTGTAAAATCAACAGCAGCAATTCAAAATTGGTCGGAGTGGTGTTATAAAACATTACTGTTGTATTTATTGTCATTTGGGCTAACAACTGCTATTGCTCATCTCAGTTTGCAAAGTCCCGATAAAGAATTGCGATTAGTTTTATTGAGCAGTTCTTTTGGACAAACTCAGGTTGAAATTACTTAAAACACACAATAATAAAAATGAAGTTGTTTTACGTAAAACTAGGGATCTGCGAATCACAATTTTTTTTCGAATCGAATATCGAATCGTGTCTGATATCGATATCGACCCAAATCTCGAATCGAATCTTAATAGACAAGTTATTTCATAGTGCACCAAAGTAAAGTTATGGAACCCTGTGTTGACCCTCACCAGACTGACTGAACACCAAGAACACTAATAGATGTATATTCCCTGTAGCACCTTAGCCGAAAGAGCTAGGCCTATTATCCACAGTTTTAGTTTTTGAAGATTTAACTTGTGAATATTCACGTTCTTAACCCTTTACCCAACGCAGACGATATCAAAATTTATTATTTTAAATATAATTTTTTTACATTTTTAAAAATATTTCAACAAAACCATATCATGTGACCCCTCATTGGAACGAGCTCAATGAGCTCGTTCCAATGAGGGGTCACATGATATGGTTTTGTTGAAATATTTTGAAAAAATTAATTTTTTCAACTGCTCAATTTGCATATTACGCGGGCGGATGCGGGCGATTCGTTAGGTAAAGGGTTAAGAACAACTTTGCTTCCGATCCAGGAATACCGACGCTGAAAACAGATTCAGGTAACACATTTTTTGAAAACGACTATGAAAAAGCTAATATTTTAAACAAGGCATTCATTCAAAATAGTATGTTGAACCCGAATAGCAAACAACTCCCCCCTTTAAACGTAATGTTCGCAATCATTTAGCAAAATTTCTTTTACTCAGGAAGGTATCATTCAGATTATGAATTCTCTTAAAACTAACAAAAGCAGCGGTCACGATGGTATTGGACATAGAATGTTGAATGAAACTAAATTTAGTGTAAGCTGATCTTTATTTCTGCTTTATTTTAAATCACTGGAGTTGTTGAAATTTCCTTTGGAGTGGAAATGTGCTGAATTGATCCCTCTTTATAAAAAAAAGGTGATCGTGAAGACCCAAAAAATTATCGACCTATCTCTTTATTGTGTTGTGTTGGCAAAATAATGGAGCGGGTTGTTTTTAAGGAAGTCTATAAATATTTTAAAGACAACAATCTATTTTATGTGTTACAGTCAGGCTTCCTTCCAAACTGCTTCACCGTTTACCAATTATTAGAGATCTATCATAACCTTTGTGACGCAGTGGATAAAAACTTATATATATGTGGTGTTTTTTGTGATATTTCAAAGGCATTTGATAGAGTATGGCACAGAGGAATCATATATAAATTAAAACAGTACGTTAACTCGGGCCCTTTGCTCCGCTGGTTTCACAGCTATCTAAAAGACAGACAACATAGGGTAAAAATAAATGGTTGTAGTTCCAACTATAAGGAAGTCAAGGCTCGAGTTCCACAGGGGTCGGTCCTAGGCCTGTTCTTGTTTCTTATATATATCAATGACATCGTCGACAAAATTGACTCAGTTACTCGCATGTTTATGTCTGACAGAATCCAATGACCCCTGCAACGTCGAAGCAAAAATGAACGAGGAATTCAAAAAAGTAAACGAATGGGCTAACACATGGCTTCGTTTAATGCAAAAAAGACGAAAGCAATCCTATTCGCACTTAAGAAAAATATTTCGTCATTAAATATTTTGTTTAATGGCGAAACAATTGATTTTTGTAATTCTCACAAACATCTGGGGTTAACCTTGCAGTCAAACCTGTCTTGGTCAGATTACTTTGATAACATTTGTAAAAAGGCTTGCTCGAGATTGTCCCAACTAAAAAAATTGAAGTATACTTTTAACAGAAAAATTCTTGAAAAAATATATCATGCATTCATATTATCGATTTTGGAATATGGTAGTTCTGTGTGGAGCGGTGCTCCTCAGTATCAAGTAAATCGTATTGAAGATATTCACTACGACGCAGCCCGAATAGTGAGCGGGCTGACAAGATCTGTGCCACGGGGTCGACTTTTGTTGAAAGTTGGTTGGAGTAGTCTGGAAAACAGGCGTTATGTTCACAAAATGTGTAAATTTTACAAAATTTTCACTGGGAATGCTCCGAACTTCCTCCACGAACTTTTACCATCTCGTGTCGCCGACATATCCCAATATAATTTACGAAACTCATCTAATTTTGTCCCTTATTTCTGTCGAACGGAACTCTTCAAACGATCATTTTTCCCTTCGTGTACTGAAGTGTGGAACACCCTACCGGAGGTTGTTCGAAACAGTCGGTCGCTTGGGGAATTCAAAAAGTCCATCTCACCACCCTTGTGTAAGCCTCCAACATATTTCTCAACCGGTGTAAGGAAATACAACATCATTCACACAAAATTACGAACTGGATGTAGTGACCTTAATGGTGACAAGTTCCGCAACTACATCTCAGATTCTCCATTTTGCTTATATAACAATGGCGTTGAGGATGCAGAACATTATTTCTTCCTGTGTTCTTTAAATTCTGATATTCGCTGTATCCTCATAGATGGTTTGTCGAAACTCACGCCCAGCGAATTAATTGGATTTAATTTTGTATGGAAGCCTGTCATTATCCGAAAGCAGCAATGTATCAGTTTTCTTATCTGTTCAAAAATTTATTCGTGACTCGCATAGATTTGATGTACAGTTGCTGAATTAGCTCCTCCTCTCAGCAAGTCTGAGTGTCCCAAGGTTGGACAGGTGATCTGACTTCCACTGTGGGTGTCCTCTCGCAGCAGGACCTGACAATCAATCTGTATAAAAACAACACGGCGGATGTTAGGTTAGTACGGACGTGGAATAAGCACGCAAAGATTATTTCTCTCTCTCTCTCTCTTGAGTTAACTTCTTTTGTGTATAATGTTTACATATTGTTATATTTTGTTCTGCCTTTTTGTAATCTATTAGTCTTTGTACAGGAGCGAGGGGGGGGGGGGGGGTTCTAAGTGGTCAGCACTTGTCCTACAATCCTGATTTGCATTGTTGAATGGCAAATAAAAATATGTTTAATCTTAATCTATGGATCATGTTCTGGACAAAATTTACTACTTTTCTGACAATTAAGCATTGTCAATTACTCAATTAAATATGGTTTGTACCCACATGAATGAAATATCTATTGTCAATGTTATCCATTTTTTGGTGGAAATATAACAAATTGAAGCTAGTACGAGCAATTCGTAAAAATCGAATCTTGAGACTGATTCGTGTCGAGCTGGAAGCAGACGTGTGATATCAATATCGAATCGAATCTCGAATATTTGCAGGACCCTTCGTAACACTATTGAGTTTTCGGTGTATGAATATGTTTCCAAACAACACATAATGTGATTTTCAAACAAAATTATTCCAACCTAATCAACTTGATAACGAACAAGGAGAAGTAGGTTTAGATGAAGTGGTGTCACACATCGAGGCAAAAAAGATGTAGATTAAGAATCAAGACTTATAATCATTGTGGCAGATGCCAAAGTAACGGCTCGAATCAATAAATCTTCTTTGAAACATACATTTCATAAGTGTGTTGCAGCTGTTGAATTGAGTATTTTATCAGGTTCGTATGCATATGGCGGATATTTCATAGATGCAACTGAATCAAAAATTCAAGAAAAATATATCCATGTATCTTTTAATCTGGGATATTCAATTCGGCAATCCTGTCTAAAAATAATAGGGAATAGTATGGGGAATCTCTTTAGTGATAATACACTATCCACCTATTGTATACTCTAAAGATATGAAAAATACACATTTGTTTACTAGTAAAATGTGATATGCAGATATTCCTGACCACCACATTGAAACGGCTAAAAATCTTCCATCATAGGATTGAATGAGCGTGCCAAAATAATTGCTGGTAATACATCTTCACACCTGAGAGGAAAATGACACTGGGATCTATTTTTACAAGAAAAATATTTAACAAACGGTGTAGAAAAGAGAATTAAACGACATCATGCGCTAGATGAATTTTGCCAAATTGATGGTGATACAGTGCATCCCTGTTAATTGAATAGACACGTTGCCAATGAAAATTATTCAGTTAACAGGAGTGTTCAACTAACAGGGATTGTGTCCCTTCCTGTATTCTAGAGATGAACTTAGCATTTATTCTATTAGATCTTGTTTGACAGAGCTCAGTGAGCTCTGCCAAACAAGATATAATAGATTAAATGCCTGTATTGAATGTACTGAGGCCAAATAGGTCTATAAACAAAGGAAAACTGGGGAGGATCAGGGTAATTTTTCGACAGGTTACAAGATTTTTCATTCAATTAAAAGGAGTTTACTATATAACCTATATTCAATTAACAGTTCAAATTTGTACTGGAGGTATGGTAAATGGTTTTGTATTGGGAAATTATATTCAGTTAACAGGGTTATTCAGTTAAGAGATATCCAATTAAGTGGGCTCCACTGCATCGGAAAAAATGAAATTCAAAAAAACATTTTCAAATGAAACCCACAAACCGAACCAAAAACGAATTATTTTAGCATTGTGTCTGATCGATATATAAATGGAGATTCTGATATCACCCCATTTAATTTCCAACCTTTTAAATTGAAGAAGTTGGGAGTAATATTAGGCGGACTTTCCATTGAATTACGTCTCTTTGAACTGACTTTCGAAGGCGGACTTTATCTAAGTTAATATCTATCCCTATATGAAACTATGGGGTATTTTCCAGAAAATCAGATTGTGCAAACGGATATAGTCTTTGAGGAACTGATTTGACACCTACCAGAGCATTAATTGGCTTTGGCTCACTCAATAAATTCTGGTAATCTTCGTATTGAACTCTAGTTTGATAAAGCCCTCCCAGAGGGCATCAACGTTGCCATCTTTGAATTATTTGATAATCAGATAGAGATAAACAAATTCATTCAGAGAAGTACAATCCGACTGTTAAAACGATGAGTGGTTGTGAACATTGCGTGCTCCACGTGAAACCAGGCCTGGCATTCTGAAAAATGCAGGAGGGCAAAAAATCGCTCTCCTCAATCAGCTTAGGAGAGCAATTAGCTTTACACAGCATTTCAAGTATCCAGTTGAACAAACTCATTGAAACTGAAACCAACAGACTACATCAGTGATTTTATTAACTTTACTAAGGTAAAGCGAAATCTCTTAGACATCTAGATGTCTCACTCAACAACCGAACACACACTTGACAAGACCTGTGTGTGTACCCAGACCTGTTGTCCTAGAAAGTCATACGCCTACCAATACCACCTTCATCCCCCAAGGGGGGTTGAAGGTGGTAGTGGTAGACGTATGACTTTCTTGGACAACAGGTCTGCTTGAATCTACAGCCACATCCTGGTGCAAGTGCTTCAAGTGACAGGATAGTAGTAATGGTAGTATATTCTAGTGTCAATATTCCTTGAATAATTACCCCTCAAACTGTGATGTCAGTTGTTGAACTTGAAACTGACAGAAAAAAAAAATATTGCTGTGACCCATTTTGCTTCAAATGATTGCAACTGTGTTTGGGTATGGTTGCAGCCATTACCCTTTTACCACAAAACCATTTTCAAAATGAAATTACGTGATGTTATGTGACTTCGAAGTAAAATTACATTTTTGCTTTACAACAAAAATTTAATGTGACCACAATACATGTAATCTCAATCATCCCAGACCAAAATATTTAGGAAGGCAATTTTTCGCTCTCCTTAATTCTTTCAGGAGGACAGTAAGGAGAGCTAAAAAATCGCTCTCCTGAAATTGCCAAGCCTGTGAAACTGGAGAGAGAATAGTCGTCACATTTTGTTTCAAGAATGTGTCGTGTGTAGTAATGGAAATGACAAAAGTCATTAAAGAAAAATGGAAAGACATCTGTAAAGATGTCAAACAAGCGCAGAAATTTATGATGAACTTTTTTGACCATATTCCTATAATGAGCGTGGATGTAAAATCAAGTCCAGCCAGACGTTTATACCCATGTGTCCATTTTAGAGGACTTTCACCCAGGCATTGGCGACCGGGTCCAATGTTACCAGTAAAACAGAGCTTGTTTCCCATAGTTCCATGGGCAAATGACGTAAAGTGGACGTTATTTTGGATAACGGTGAATTTAGAAAAAGTGGCTCGATAAGTCTGAGACAAAGTTATCGTCGACAAGTGCGCAAAATTCCATGACTGAATGAATTAGAAGTGTACGAAAACGTGTCTGAAGACAAATAAAAAAGGCTAACGATCGTTAGAAGTTATCTCAACTTCATTGAATGACTTAATGAACTGCTCCACTAAGCAAGAACAACTCCAGATCACATGACGGGACTATGAACTACATTGCTTTTTCCCTTCTTTTCAGCTTTCGGGCGTTGGATAGTACCTTGCACTGCTAATGGCGTCACAGGGAGTAAGCAAACCCCACCTTTGGTGCTCTAAAACCATGCACCTGCTTCTGGATAAGAATGAATGTCGTAGAATATTAAGGGGCGCCGGTAACACGGGAGCAGAGGAGGCAGCTTTCCCTGCCCTTGGGCAACGGGGTGCAGGCAGTGCCCTTCCCAGTTTCGTCGCCGATGTTTTTTAACCCTTTACCTAACGAATCGCCCACATCCGCCCACGTAATATGCAAATTGAGCCGTTGAAAAAATTAAATTTTTCAAAATATTTCAACAAAACTATATCATGTGACCCCTCATTGGAACGAGCTCATTGAGCTCGTTCCAATGAGGGGTCACATGATATGGTTTGGTTGAAATTCTTTGAAAAATTCAAAAAAATTATGTTCAGAATAATAAATTTTGATATTGTCTGCGTTGGGTAAAGGGTTAACGATTTATTCTCGAAGTAAAGCTAAAATACACTTCAAATTCGCTCTCAGAGCTTTCAAAATTCAAAAATGTTCCTGGGAGAGGCCACAGGTCCCCATTTTCTGGAAGGGCACACCCCTCCCAAACTCGCACATCTCCGACCTTAGATCCGTGAAACATGCATGCCTTCGGCATGACCTAACGAGGCTGCTAGTAAGGGTCCCATCCTTGTCCTGAAGTGCTTCCGTCACCCCTGAGGATACTGTGCTGATATGAACTTTGAAATTAAATGTCACAATGACATTCAAATGTGGGCAGATTTAGCAGAAAGAGTTTGCCCATATGGTATAAAATATCTGCAAATTTACTATAGGAATTCCCATAGAACTGCTGGTGTCTATAATTCCCCCGATGTTGACGAATATATAAGTACCAGTAACTATCACACCACAGGTACCTAAACTATAATTTTGGAGTATGGAGAATCCTGTGGGAAATGCTGGCAACTATCTCATCAGCTTCCTCTACTGATGAGATAGTTACTAAAGCGTGGAATGTGATGGCAGTAAATACCAGGGAGCTCATCTCACCCGTTGATCAGTCCTTAGAAATGGAATGTTGGACGTACCCAGACAAACATAGAAAACTCATCTCCACCCGTACATCCCATTATAGGAGATTAGGTGATCAGAGGAAATTTCTCTTAAGGAGAGGAAGTGAAATTGGTTGTTCAGGCAGGTCAAAGACTTATTAGGCTTATTAAATGGATTGGTGAATCGAATATCCACCCAAATGTTCAGAATATAACAGCGATTGTATGTGTTAACCCTTTACCTAACATGAAAAGCAGAGGACACTTGCAAAAAAAATTCTTGAATAACTATTTTTTTTCATTTTTTGTCTCAAAAACATAGGTTATGACCCCTCATTGGAACGAGCTCGACGAGCTCGTTCCAACGAGGGGTCATAACCTATGTTTTTGAGACAAAAAATGAAAAAATAATTAAAATTAATAGGCGATTTTTGAGAATAGCGCTGGCCGGTTTTGACCGTTACGTTGGGTAAAGGGTTAAATCCAGGTGTATGTGTTAAACCCAGGTACCACAGTGTAGTGTTGAGAGGACAGCATACAAAAACCGATTCCTTAACCAATTTCACACAGAAACAAAAGAAATGGGGGTCCTGGGAGAGTCTATCTTGCATTTGTAAAAATGTTAGATATCACAGTCTGGATGAGTCCATCTCATATTGTGGGGATGTTCAGTAACAATTTAATCCTACACCCAACGGGGCTGTAGGATTAAATTATCACTGATCCTCCTGTCCATTTAAGTGTTTATTGTGTTCTCTGGGGGCGCCGTGGCTCAGCAGGTAGAGGTGCAGGCTGCAAGCCGAGAGGTCCTCGGTTCGAATCCCACCTGCGGGAACCGAGTTGTCCTCGGGCAAGACACTTCACCCCCAATTGCCCATGTGGGGGAAGGTTGGCTTTATGTACTAAGGCGTACTGCACGTCGATGGTGTACTTGTCTTCGACCACTTCTAACCCTCTTTTTTGGAGTTAGTATGTTGGGGAGCCTGACCGTTGTTCGCCATTGCGCGGTGGTTCTCTCCGTGTACTCCGGCTTCCTCGACCCGTAAAACTGTCCGACACGAGGTGACCCTGGCTGTCGAAAGTGTAGTTAAACCCCATTAAATAAATATATAAATAAATTATGTTCTCTACTCACAGAACGCCAACTGTTCCCATACGCAAAAATAAAATTTATGCTCGCCGCGTTGAAAGAGTTAATCTCGATACTAAATACTCAGGCAGAATTTCGACCGTCGTCTGTTTTACCGATCCTTCACTCATCCAAAGTAAATCAGTAGAATAAATAAACAAATAGACAGTGCAAGTCTGTGAAAGGCGTGAAGGTCTGTTTCAAGGTAATACAAGACGATTTGTTTTTCCTCAAGGGACGCCTGAAACAGCGACTGTAATAATCAACCAGCAGTATAATCATCAACCAGTAATGTAATACAAATCATCCAGTAGGGTAATTACCAGTAATGTCATAAACTTAACCCGTATAGTAATAAAATAAAATAAAACTAAAGGTAATAAACATTTTTTCAAATTTCAATCTTTTTCTTGCTAATTATTACTCTAGTGGTTGCTTTTAATGCATTACTCGTTAATATTAAACAACTAGAGGCAACTGGCATGTCAATCAACTCCGTAGGAACTACGTTGTGTCTTTGGGCTTGACGCTTAATCCCGATTGCCCACCTGGAGGCCCGGTGGAGCTGGGTCCAAAGGCATGCAGTACGTCGATGGTGTACTTGTCTCCAACCAATCATAACCCTGCTTGTGTGGAGTTAGTGAAGGTGGGGAGTTTGAAAGTTACCCGCCGCTGTTCGGTAGTTCTCTCCGGGTACTCCGGCTTCCTCCATCCGTAAAACTGTCCGTCACGAGGTAACCCTGATTGTCGAAAGTGTCGATATATCGCTATAAATAATAAATAAATAATAATTAATTTCCACTCACTGTGATTAAAGATATGTACCAGATAACACATGCATCCAGTATTGAACCTGTGTCGAACAATAGTGACGAAATGTATCTACTGCAACAACAATTGATCCATCTTATGAACTACACTGATATGAAATTTGCTTGATATTCACTTTTCATTATAAATATGTACCTGTATGAATGCTGTTTGAGTGGGTGTGTATTGTGTTTTTCTGTGCATGCTGTATGAATCGGGATGTACTTGATGGGCTGGCAAGGTACCCCACTTGAGCAGAAATAATCCTAGGACTAACTGGAAGGGTGAGAACCACTGCAGAAAGCACCTGCTTCTGCCAACAAACTTTTATATTGTTTTGATTGGAAACTTTGAAACTGCAACATTCAATTCTCAAGTCGATACAATTGACACGAGAAACAAAAATATGGAACCCTATATATATACTAGATCCACTAATATGCGTTATTTTTACTGCTCATTTTCATGTATCCTAATCATTTTTGACGTAAAGTGTTTCTATATTGCGCAAGCATAATAAGCGGATATAAATATTTTTGAATGTATGCAAAAATATTCCGCTCGGAAAGCCCAACGACATTTTTAGAAGACAACGCGATGCCACTTGGATTGGCTCCTTTTACCAATCAACGGCTCTCTAAACATGCAGGATTCAGAAGAAGTACAGATAAAAAGAATTTATTATCTAGCAATAATACGTCCCGTCAACTAAAAATTCAAATTGAAATGTTCTGTGACGAAACCTACGTTCTTACATTCTGTGACCTCTGTTGTGACGGTGTGCATTTTACATTTATTCCATAATGAACATATGATTTCAGTTTCCAACCCATATTCATTTTTTTATATCTCTTAATAACATGTATGAGGAGTCATAGTCAAATTTCAAGAATGAAACTCGACCGATCAATTAAAAAAATATAACCTCGGAGGAATTTTGACTATGGAAATCCAATTTTCATAATGGGGAAGCTTTTCTTTGATTATGTCAGTTGAAGACAATAGGTTGATTACTCCATTGGAAAGCGCTCTTGACTCTGGTACAAATTTTTTCAGCCGAGTGGATAGAAACCTTTAACTCGGATTCACCGTACTCAATGCGATCAATTTGGCGTTGTCGTGTTACGCCATATCCGATGGACTTTGAAAGAAAATTCCGGTGGCCAAGACAACAAATGCGGTGACTTAAGATTTCAAATTACGTATTTCCGCATTAGAAGTACTTTATAAAACCATTTTGTTATGATACATCCACCCTCGATTATATTAAATGAGATGTCTGCATGAATATTTTCCCCAATTTGGGAAATGTCTGATGACAAATTTTTTCGGCAAAAGCTGGAAAGTTGCACTGGGCGCTTGTCGTTTTATTCATCACGCTGCGTATGAAGAACTGGAGAGCTGATGACCTCACACTTTCCTTGTTACTTATAATTCAGTTATCTCCAAATCTTTCCCTGTAAAATCTGATTTTTACACACACCCCTCCCCCCCGCAACGCGTTGTGGGAATCTTCTTGTCCGTCCGTCCGTAGACGTAAATTTGTCCGGAGTTTTCTCAGACGTTTATCGACCATTGTTCTCGAAACTCGTTATACATGTTTACCACCATTGGAACCTGCGCATCTGCGATTATAGTTCCGGTCGGACTATTTTTGCCAGAGTTATACCCTTTTCGACTTGTCTTAGTTAGTTTGTTAAAATTTTGTGCGTAGAATTTCTCAGATGTGGGAAGGAATGGTTTCGCGCGCCGGAGGCGCGCAGAAACGGTATGGGGGAGAAGCCCCTTTCGACCCTCCTCTCAGATGTTTATGGGTCGATTCCTTTGAAACTTGGTATGGATGTTCACTAGCATGGAGACATGTGCACCTGAAACTACTGTTTTGATCGGACTTTTTGCCGGTTTTTATGCCCCTTTTCGTCTTAAAATGCCTGAATTTTGTCCAGAGATTTCCTTAGATGTTTATGGGTCTATTCCTTTGAAACAATGGTATGGATATTCACCACCGTGGGAATCTGTGCACCTGAGATTATAGATTCGACCGCACTTTTTAGCTAGAGTTATGCCCCCTTTCGTCTTAGAATAATCATTGCGATGGAGGTATGGACAGGCCAATCTGGCACAGTCACATCTCTAGTTTCTTCTTGCCTGCAAATTGAGCCAGCAATTGTGACCTGTTTCGATTATTTTTTCAGTTGCAGAATTCCAGCCAATGAAATTATTTGTGAACTGTTTCTAACCTTGACAGTATACTAAGCATTCTACTTTGATCTTTTTGTGTGAGGAATGGGTGGGGTGGGTTACTATTCTGAGAATTTTGTGGAATGAAGATTTTAACTCCCCAACATCTAGGAGCCTTCCAATAAGCTTGAAATTCTTTAAATGTCTTTAAAAAGAATATTCTAGAACCACCGAAAACCGACCGCCACAACTCTATGAGATCGTTCCGGCGCATTTCGTATCAAAACCCGCTCAGCCCAGGCGTTTCCCCCCAAGTCGAATTTCGTATCGGGACGATTTGTCTAAAAAGCTTATCTTTTTGGGAGGTTTGTGTGTGTGTGCTGGTGTGTGTGGGAGTGAGAGCCCTCTGAAGCGTTTTCGAATTTAGATTTTAACTCTATAGTTCAGAACCCTGTCCAATAAATTTGACTTTATTTAACAGGTAGAGTGTTAAATGATTTTTGGTCATCAAAATTTATTCGCATATCGTTGCTTTGTATATCGTATGCACAAAATAAAAGTTTTTCATTAGCCGTTTCACGCATTTGCTCGTTTTGTTTGAATTTAAGGTGATGTACCTACAACATATATTGGTGTGAAATGAAAACGACGATACGGAGGCATGCTGAAACGGAAAGAGAGGGTTTTGCGGAACAGCCCGTAGACTGGGCTAACGTGGCTTCCTAGTACAAGGAGGTTTTGATTTTTCAGATTCGGTTTCGGTTTCGCTTCGGGTTTTCTATGTCTAATAGTAAATAACACTCCAGACTCCTTAGCTTGGAAACATCCCCAAAAAATTATACGACACCACTCACCACAAAGCGCACTGTCTTTAAGCATGTTCACTGTGTTCAGCCTGACTTCCCCTTGATCATTCTTAAGGATTCTAGGGGGATCAGTTGCTAAGCCTATTGAATCAGAAAAACATAAATTTGGATAACAAATAAAGTTCATGAAATCTGTGTTGCGTTCTCATTGTCATATTTTCTCCCTTATTGGCTCGTCCAGTGGACAATGAGAACACAATGTATTCCCTGCTTTGCAGGATAGGCGAAGTGTCGAGAGTCCATATGGGCCACTAGTCCTGGTCTCTCCCAGTAAGACACTTTGATAAGTGTCAGCACAAACACAGTAAAACAATTCAACGGTTTTTTCTAGGTGTTGCGATTTGGTTTTCAGTGTCAGTTCCGCAAAAGCCGAACTGAAATGGAAAACCGAAAAGCACAACCTCAACTTCCTAGCCAGTCCCCAGCAGGGATGATTTTCTGAAAAACAAGAGAGTTAAAATTCCAAACCAACATTAGCTCACACGATCATTTTGTCTCATCTTAACTTTGAAGTAATTCTAATGTGGGACCACTGCTGGCTGCTCTGTACCAACCGCTATTGCAATACAACCGCTGTTGTAATAAATTGTTTACAATAGCAGTTGGTGAAAAAATTTGCATCAACCGCCATTGTATTAAATTCAACCGCTATTATAATAAATTTATTACAATAGCGGTTGGTACACTGCTCTTCGAGCATAAAGAGTTGTCACAGAATCTGGAATGCAGAAAATCAACAAGACTTGCTGTCTTGCACCAGTTTCTGGACAAGGTCTGCATGTGTAGACAGACGACACTTAACTAAAAACAACTACTTACGTTATTTGAATTTCCCTGTTCACTGCTCTCCAAACAGCCAATGGTAAAGTCCAAGCGTTGCAACATCGAAGGTAAGGTAAGAAGGTGCCTTTAGGTACTGACAACTTATCTTCTGTCAAACTGTAACAGACTGCACCAGACAAACCAAACTGTGGGCGAATAACATACCGCTTTCCTAAAAATAATGTGAGATGATCGATGGTGAGGTGGGGCTATCACTATCCGCAGAAAAGTCTAGCCTGCTGACTATAGGATCAACAATGAAGCTGGCAGTTGAACGTTACAAAGAGAATACGCTTACCCGTCAGATCTGCATACCCTTGGGTTAACAATGAAACTGGCCACTTGACCATTACTTAGAGAATACTTTTACATGTAACATGTAATATTAACCCTTTTTATAAGCCACATAGTCGCCCGTAAACCTGTAGACGACGAGACGACGACGAAAATGGCCGTTCGCTCCTTTATATATACGTACTACTTCTTATCGGATACAATAAAGTCTATCATGTGGATAACAGGTTTGAGATGTGGTTGTTTTTTGCTTTTGTTCTCGTATTATGGAAAACAACCCCCACCCCGTGGTGTTGACGCCAAAAGAAAATTGTACTTTGAATGGAATAACGCCCTAACGTTATTGTATTCCAACAAAGAGCTTACGATGTGTTTTTGTTTTAAAACAAAAGTCAACAGCTGGAACAAACAAAAAATAACTTTATTGTTTTTCACTATGCCTGGGGCATTGTGGCATAAAGTATTCGTGGAAAAGCAATGACTATAGTGCCGTCATTCCTAATAAAGGTATAAACGTTTTCAGTGTTAAACCCTGGAGACAAATTTATTACCCCAATACGCGAATAATACAAAAAAATATCTTTTTTTTTCATCTTTAATATATCATTTTTATGGAATAAAAACAATAGGCCTCAGAGTCTTTATGTAAATATTGATTATGTCTAATCAGAGGCAATAAAAATGAGATAAATATAATACATAAATAGTATGCCAATATAATTTTTTATGCTTGTAGTATTATTTATTTTATCCACTCGTTTTGTGTTAAATAATTACTCATACTCGTAGGAAAACAACTCATTTATTTCGACACACTGTATTTTCATTCCATCTTTACATTACAAGCCCCCTCACCACACCCCCATCGAATGACGAAAAAGTTGTCATTTGCAAGTAAAGGGAGAAAATCAAACCGTATGGGCATGACTCAGGGGGATTAATTTCATGTTTCTGGCAGGATACCACTCCTTTGCACCTCACCCATGGAAAACCCACTCCTAGTGAAGCTTAACAGCATATCTGGTATATATCTATCATTTGTCGGAAACTGAGTTGTCGTTCTTGGACTACAGCTACCAGTTGTATTTGCAGAGGTGTATAACGACGTCATTTGATAGAACATTTTATTTTTTTCCCAGGGGAAAACACCCCTTAACTCCTCCACCCTGCTGGGATAGGTTGATCTCATCCAGGAAAAACTTTCTTTACCATCAGCATGACAATCAGCAGGCGATTGTACAACGAACACTTCACAAAGCGACGATATGACCGTTGACAATTTACACAAATTTACACTGCCATAAGGCTTTTCCGTTAGATAATCGCAGTTTTGAAAACGCGATTCAGTAGCATCACAATGTAAACAACGTACGCTCGGGGGACAAGGGACACAACGGAATTAATTTCTCTTATACGATACTCTGTGAATTATCGCAAATTATCTGAAAGATATTTCTCGTTATTCATCAACTCGATTGATATCGGGAAATATCCCTCAGTAGCCTCCTAAATGACGCCACGCGTCTGTGCATGGCGTCGCCTTGAAAGAACGATCAGCAGATCTTTGTTATTGATCTCATTCGTGTGGACCTGAAAGTATTATTTTTCACTCGCGCAAGCGCGAGTGAAATATAGTACTTTCAGATCCACACTCATGAGATAATTCCCGATATTCCGTAAAACAGCGTAGATTTCCGCTCTATATAAAATCACGGCAGCGCAAAAGAGTTAAAGTATCAGGAGGAGACAACTTATTTATCGATAGCGCTTATAGTTTCATTCTTTCATCTATTATCTCTACAGATTGGCTACAACTGTGTTCAGGTAATCGACGGAAGGATGTCACTGGTGTTGAAAGGAGTTCGCATTAAAGAAAGCTTTAAAGGTCTGGGAATAATGGATGAGCTCGGAAGACAAAGTATTGACAGGCTGCGAACGATTACACCTATTTTCGTTATCGGTACGTCGAATGATGAGGTTTATGATTCGGCTCGACTTGGACTTAATAAGAATATCAGTATATTAGAACGACGGGTAAGTGGAAATTATTAAAAAAAAATTTAAAAGCCTCTTCCTTGCAGTAAGTTCATAGCTAGCTACCCTATCGAACAAGGAATAGTCGCCTGCACATTGGCCAGTCATAGCTATGGTAGTTTGTTTCACCCTTTTTTCCCAACACGAGTGGAATTATCCTCTAGCCTAAAACTCCCGAACAACTAAAACTGTTCATTTTTTGCCCCAACAACGTATTTATAACCACCATTTATGACCCCTGATTGGAACTAAAATTGCCATTCCAGAAGTATAGAACAATTTTATTTCCTAATATTGAATAAAAAATTGACAAAGGCAACTGCACGGACATCTGCGACATATTTATCGTTCACTTGCGTGTGTGCAGAAATCTAATTGTTCAAGTGTTGGACCATGAAAAGACGTTTGATCACCATAAAAGAGACGAACGGGCGAACAGGTGGTATGATGAACGGACAAACGGACTCCAGAACGTCTTGCGCCCTTCACCTGTCGGTCCAAGCTAAAACGTTATTTCCAAAATGGGCCTAAAACTTATATGTACTGTAATTTCTTCAATATATTTTCTTTTTACCTCTTCAATGCATTCGTGGAAATATCCAATCTTTAACAGGGCAGATGAGAGAGCGCAGGAGCCGGGATAATAAACCCGCAGATTCTGGAGACTTGTCCCTGGACTAGCAGTACCAGTTGCCCATTGTATTGGGGTAAAGACCGCTAATCATTCACAGAAAAAAATCGATGTCACCATCTAGACGCCCAGTCTGTTTTTCCACAAAATTCCACAGGGATTCAAGGAAGCTGCGACTTTTGCAGCCAAAGTTCAGAAAATTCCGCAATTCTACTTCGAAAAAGTTTAGGAATGTGTTGTTTCATAGATGTGTTTTGCGCGGACGAATCATTTATTTTTTTCTGGACGCTAGCTTGCGGTGTCGTCAAGAAACACTGTGACTCATTTGTTTTCGCATTAGACTTAAGCTTGTCCGTTCGATCCTGACCTGCGTCATTTACGTTTTGTCCTAAAGCTGAACATTTCAGGTCAAGTGGGAGTACGCTGGCCAGTGCTCTGAGTCATACTGCATGTCGATGTTACACATGCATTCAACTGATTCAAACTATAATTCTGGCGAGATAAGAAATCCGTAACTCTGCACTGCTGCACAGGCAGGGTTAGTTTGGTTGAATACATGCGCACCATCGACGTGCAGTACGCTTTAGTGCACGGCGTCATCGTGCCCTCATGTGGTCAATTGGGTTGAAGTGCCTTGTCCACAACGCGGGAGTCCGAATCGATCGCTCAGACGGTCACCCATCCTAGGATTAACCGGGCTCGACGTTGCTTAACTTCGGTGATCTGACGAGAACCGGTTACCGCGACGCCACCGCGCCCCCGCCTTTGTCACTGAAGTTGCCTTGTTCATTTCACGTTGTGGGTTTTGCGTATTGGGTAGGGTCTTTTTGGAACATATACTTTATTGAGATTAACTGACGGTAACATTGTCTGAGGTTTGCGGGTCGGAGCTTATGAACATAAACTCCGAGCCGAAAACCGCAGGCCACGTTTACGTTAATCAATTACAATAAGGTAAATGTTCCAATAAGACCCTACCCATAACCCCAAACCCACATCGTGGAATGAAGAACGCAACTTATAATGTGTAGCACTGAAACTTTTAGTGTATACCACGGCGTCACTGGACAACAAAAATCAATCGCTTGTAATAGTTCTTTCTTCTGCCGGCGAAACATGATTTGATTTACTTTCGAAGTTTTTTCTTAGCATTTTACCTTAACCGATGGGTTCGAGTTGGACGTGGAAAATTTAACTTAAAATTTAACTTGGCCAATATTGGCCCAAAACCCGATTCGCTCTCCATAAGGAATTGGAATTTAATCATGCATTTTCTAGATTTTTCATCTTTGTGAAATGACCCTCTTTTTCAAAAGTTTTTTTGCCCTTTTGTAAGAAGTCACACTTTTATGGCCGAGGGAATATCGGTCACGGCGACAGGCAGTGACTGCTACTAGTGGTGAGGGCTCAAACGGATGTAAACCTGGTGTTAGAAGCGCCAGCTCTCTCCAGAAAATAACGATCACAACTCCCGTGACCTGATGCTAGTGTCACGAGAGGATTAGATAATTATTGACGGAGAGCGCTGACTGGAAGATGGTCATAAAAAGATAAACAGAAAGTAGACTTTATGATTCTGGAGAATCATGGCTTTTCCAGCCAGATGAGATACCATGATTTTTCATTCTGATGAATTGTTTTTAACTGTCTCAATGAAGTTCCTTTATTGATGTTATGAGAAAGGTGGGTATAGTAGTCTTAAATCACCCAGTTTGATAAAAAATGTTTACGTAAAAACCATCATTAATGGTGGAGAAGGTTAATATCAATATTGTCGTCTGACAAATTAATGACCGACAAAAGGAGTAATATTTGTTTGACACATACCCACTGATTGCTGTGGGTATTTGAAAATGGTCCATTTTATCCCAAATGTATCCAAAATATTGATGTCTGGCAGCTTGTAGAGGGTTACCAAGTGCTAACAGGAATATTTTTCCATGCAACTTGCAATGTCTCACCAAGAACTGCGAATGGCCATGCTTTCTTAAAAATATGCGATCTGTTTTCAGAGAAATCCAGAGAGAACATGAATTTTAAACTTTTGATGGGCATCATTGTTTATCCAGCTCAAAGGGGGTTGCGGGTTGTTTTCTGAATACCCTTATTACTTACAAAAATAATTCTCAGTGAATTCTACTTTCACTTATATTGATCTCTCCTCTTAACATTGGGTGCTGTGGGTTCGCAAACACAGCCCATTTTAACAAAATTTTGATATTTGAGAACCTGCATAGGGTTAACAAATGCTTACTGGAATATTTTGTACATGCAACTTCTAATGCCACACTAAGATCTGAGAATGGTCAATTTTTCTTGAAAATCTACGATATGTATTTAGAGAAATTCTCAGATAACATGAATTTTTAATCTTTCCAATGGAACGGGTTAATGCTTAGTTTTGTGAATTTCATTACTTGCAAAAATGATCCGCGGTGAATTCCACTTCCAATGAAGGCAGTTATGTTTGGAGAGGGGGGGGGGGGGGGGGGGCGTATTTCCACACATTTTGTCCGCACGTAAAAATATTCCTGTTAGCACTTGTTAACCCTCTACAAACTGCCAGTCATCAATATTTTGGATATATACTACTCAAAGTTTACTAAGCACCACGTATATCCAAATACTTGTTTTACGTTTTAATTGAAATATTGTTATGAAAAGTGTATATACTCTGTATTTAATTATACCTTTAATGATTTAAGTAAAGAAATTAAGATTTTGTTGGTGTTTGACATTATTTTTTAGCTTTTGAATACGATAACCATGGAAAATGGATATTATGGGTAAAAGAGGAAATTTTTCAAATTTGCCAAAAAGTTGACGGAGCAAAATGGTATGGGTTCAATATTGAGTATGAGACCCATTACTGTTAATTACAGCTTGACAACGCCTTCTTATGCTCCCAATCTGGTTCCTGGTGGTTCTTTGTGGGGTGTTGTTCCATTCTTGGGCCAGCATGGATGGCACCAAGCTCCTGGACACTTCTTGGCTGGACTGGTCAGGCTGAAATTGCAAGCTGAAACACATTCCAGAAATGTTCGATTGCACTGAGGTCAAGGGATCTTGTTGGCCAGTCCATAAAACTCAATCCCCTCCCTCTGTCTGTACTCCCGGACAGAATGGGCAACATGCGGACGGGCATTATCGTCCATGAGAATGAATCTATCACCCACTACACCTGCATACAATCTGACGTGGGCATCCAACATCTCATCAATATACCGCTGTGCAGTCAATGTACCACGGTCAAGGACATAGAGCTTTGTGCGTCCATCCCGGCTGATGCCACCGCAGATCATTATTGACCCTCCGTCGAAGCGGTCATGCTCAGCAATGTTGGCTGCAGGGAATCGCTTCCCTAGTCTTCTCCATATCCTAGAACGCCTAACTCTGTAGTCTAGGCAGTACCTTGACTCATCTGTAAAAGGGACAATGTCGCCAATCATCTCTGGTCCATCCAACATGGATGAAACATGACCCATTCATATCGTGCATGGCGGTGGTTCTGGGGCAGCGGAATGCGAATACATGATCTTCCCGATCGGAGACCACCTTCGTGCAACTTTGCGCGGATAGTCTGCGTCGAAACATTTACCCCGATGCATTCTGAAGGTCACTGCGAAGCTGCGTTGCTGCAGCAAAGCGGTTCCTACGGGCCTGAATGATCAAAAAACGGTCTTCAGCAGCAGATGTTGTCCTGTGTCGGCCACCACCATGCCGTCTTACGGGTGTGCCATACTGCTGAAATCTTGCCCAGACCCTGGTGATCACAATATGGTGCTCCCCAAGGGCTTCGCCAATATGATGATGGGTAGCCCCTTGCCATGAAAATCAAGGGATATATGCTTTCCATGACTGTCACGAAAAGAGATAATGTAAACACTGCGGGCCATCTCAATACATTCCTCAATCATATTCACCAAAAATATCGCAAATATGTCACAAGCAAATTCCACAATGATGTGTCATATATGTGGTGCTTAGAAAACTTTGAGTAGTATATTTGAGATGAAATGGACGATTTTCAAATAGCCACAGCACTCGGTTGGTATCTGTAAAACAAACATAACTCCTTTTGTTAGAAATTAACCTGTTGGGCGACGATATTGATATTAACCGAGTCCACCATTAATGATGGTTTTACCTAAACTTTTTTTATCAAACTGAGTCATGTGAGACTACTATACCCACCTTTCTCATAACATCAATAAAGGAACTTCAGTGAGACAGGTAAAAACAATTCATCAGACACTGTGGGGTCATGGAAAATCATGGAACCTCATCTGGAAAAGCCATGATTCTCCAGAATCATAAAGTCTTGTCTGTTTCTTGGTTTCTTCGTATTCTGTTCTCTACCATTTGACAAGTCATCATTAGGCTTTTTCCCCGGAAAAGACTATTGTTTTTCTAGGGATTATTTTTTTCTTTTTTTTTTGGGGGGGGGGGGGGGGTGGGGGTGGGTGGGTTTTGTTCGGATGGACGATTCAGAAGCCAATTTCGAACCGACTTTCACACAATTTTGCACACGCATAGAGGGGCACAAAATCTAAAAATGTACCTAAGCGGACTTTTCGATTTAACCCTTTTGTCGCCAGAATGGGAAAAAACTGTCAAAATTAGGATTTATCAGCACTTTCTCAAAACGCGCCATGTAGATTGTTTTAAACATTCATCATTGTTAGGCCTAAATGTGACACGACTATTGATATCAATAGATATTAGGCAATGCATTTGTTAACGCCCCACAGACTGCCAAACATCGAAATTTTGATGAAATGGGCTGTTTTCGTACCCCACAACACCCAAAGGGTACAGGAGAGATAAACATAACTTCTTTCGTAAATGGATTGATAGCATATTGTAGTTTCCATTCCCCGACCTTTAATGTGTTTAACTGTACAGCTGGCCAGTTCAAAGATTGTGTTCACTATAGTTCCAGCACACACACAGACATTGCCATATACTTGTATATGGTCTTTCATAATCTTAATTTTTAAATGCGAATGTCTGTATCTATCTCTCTACCTTTGTTCCAGGTGAACTCCTCCGTTTCTCGACCGATCGATCTCAAATGTTGTACACGGGGGTAATTCGTCCCTCTAAGTAACATGCGATGGGTGCCATGCACATGCGTGGTGACCTTGACCTTGAAATTGATGACCTTGACCTTTTATTTCGAAAATGGCTGGGCCGATCGGGCTAAAATTTCATATGTGCGGGTATATTGACCCATCGATCATTTTGACTTTATTGGGGAGCCCGTGCGGGGTGTCATTGACCTTGAAATTGGTGACCTTGGCCTTCTATTTCGAAAACGGCTGAGCCAATCTAACCATCTTCTCCCTGTAACGCCAGCAATTCACCCGCTAGTACCGCTAGTAGTATATATACGTATATCAGCGCACTATAATATATTATAGCCTGCCCGATTCCACATTTTATCTCGCTTGCTCCTTTTTTCTCTCCCCACCTCTCTCTTTCACTCTCTCCATCTCTTGTTTTCGTCTGTTTGTTAACCTCCAATAACTGATGTATATATATTGTTTTGTTGCCGCCAGTATCATCTCAGGTATTTAGATGACATTTTTATTATTTGGGAACATTCAAAAGAAGATTTTGATGAATTTGTATAAATTTTGGACAATCACGATCCAAACATTAAATTAAAAGCTACTATCAGTGAAAGTTCTGTTGATTTTGTCGATGTGACCGTCTATAAAGGCAAGCAATTTCAGACGTCCCGTCATTTAGATTAAAAAGTAATTTTTAAACCAACTGATTCACATCAGTTGTTGCCCACAAAATCATTTCATCCTCCACATACATTTAAAGGTATCATCAAATCACAGCTCATTCGTTTCCACCGCAGTTCAAGTGATAAGGTAAATTTCAGTGAGGCTTGTTCTACTCTATTTGGCGCCCTCAGATCGAGAGGGTAGTCACTGCGTATTTTGCGTAGCCTGAAATCCCAAACTCTGAAAAAGCTCGAAAGTCCATCTGAAACTACTGATTTCGAACCATTGAAAATTGAACACAACAGACCGTTGCAGAATGGTAGTGGTGTGGTATTTAATTGCAAAAAGCCTCGTTGTAGATTGCATACTTTTATGCCTGATCAGAAAGAGGAATTTATCAGATTTATCAGATTTATCAGATCCGTAACCCCCTCCATTGAGATTCACCAAATATTATTTACCTTATCACTTGTAAGCGCTGTCGGAAACAGTATGTTGGTCAAAGTCAAAATCCTTTCCGAGAACGTGCTACTAGACACAAACAGGACATAAAACATAATGCTGATGCCCCAGTACCACAACATTTTAACCTTCCTGGCCATTCTTTGGACGATTTCGAAATCCATCCCATTGAACAACCACCAATTAAAGACATATCGGAAGAAAGGAATGAATTTAGAAAAAAACGTGAAGCTTTTTGGATCAATTCGCTTCAAATCCTCTGGTCATTTGGTATGAACATGTCAGAGGGAGAATGCGAAAGGAGGTCCGTCATTCCTTTCACTTTAACATACAGCAGAATGAATATCGAAATAGCAAAATGTTAAAAGATGAATTCAATTTAACCAATGCTAAATTAAATGAACCTTTGAATCTTCGAGCTGTCATCGCCTATAAGAAAAACAAAAGCTTGCGTAACATCCTTGTAAGGACTAAATTAGAGCCCATCAATGAATAACATCAATTATTGCCAGTCAGTTTAACCAGTTCCTAAGCTCATCACTTAGTTTAAGTCAATTTTATGTAATTTTTTGTCATGTTTGAAACCCATCAGGGTTCAGTAAATGAAAACAATTTTTCTGCGGCGTATTAAAAGAAAAAAAAACGTTTCAGAAGGAAATGTCAGTGCCAGTGCGATTTTGTAACCTCAAACACGCACGCACGCGTGTGGCACGCACGCGTGTGGCACGCACGCGTGTGGCACGCACGCACGCACGCACGCACGCACGCACGCACGCACGCACGCACGCACGCACGCACGCACGCACGCACGCACGCACGCACGCACGCACGCACGCACGCACGCCGCACGCACGCACGCACGCACGCACATATCCTCTCACTCTCTAGTCCTCTTAAAAAAAAACAATGATGCCTTACATTTCAAAATTAACAGGTTCTGATAAATTCAAGCTCAAAACATGTACATATGATATAGGGTTCTATATTCACAGTTCGTTCTGGCACCCCTCGGCGTTAAATCATGTCGCCCAGACAGAAGTTTATGGGGGACCTATGTTGGCCAGACCCCCCTCGTTATTGTTTTGTGTTACAAAAATTGTTTTGAAATTGGCATATATATTTAATCAAAATATTAACTCCAATTATATAATTTTCGGAAGTTTGAACTGTCGAGGTCTATCCTCAGACACAATTAAGCGGAAGGACATCTTCTCAGAATGTAGAGACGCATACGATATAACATTTCTGATTGACACACACTCTTCAAATGAAGTTGAAAATATTTGGAAACATGAGTGGGGGTTTGAAATAGTCTTTTCATCGTACCAAAGTAACAAAAGGGGTACTGCCATTCTGTTCAAAAACAGTCTTGGCTTCGATATCAAAAATAAAGTAACTGATTCAGCTGGAAACTTCAACGTGATCCAAACTTGATCCAATCGCAACGATTAACCATCGCTGCCGTATATGGCCCTAATAATGATGAACCTAGTTTTTATAGAAATCTGTTTAATACTATTGAAAATATCGGTAACACCTCAGTGTTGATTGGTGGGGATTGGAATGTGGCATTGGACCAAAGTTTAGACACACAAAATTATAAAAAACAAAATATTATTAAATGTAATGACTGCATCCACAAACGGGTGGAAAAACTCGACTTACACGATGTGTGGTGTTTAGAAAATCCTGGCAAAAAAAATATATACGTGGAGAGGCCCACATAAAAAACTGTCACGATTAGATTACTTTTTAATCACATCTGACTTGCAGACAGCTGTTCAAAAAGTAGATATTGGAATCATGTATAGATCGGACCACGCACCCGTTGTAATTTCCCTGAAATTTATAAATCAAACTAGAGGACGCGGTATTTGGAAATTTAATAACAGTTTGCTAAGCGACCCCAAATACAAATAGTTAATGACACTATTGCAGATACTGTCCTTCAGTATTCGTATAACAATAACAGTAGGAGAAGTAGTAGTGGTGATAATAAAATGAATAATAATAATAATAATAAAGATGATGAAAATAATTCTAGATTCACAATAATCAACCAGTTATTTTGGGAAACACTAACGCTAATGATCAGAGGTAAAACAATTTCATATTCCTCCTTCCTGAAACGAAAACTTCAGTGCACCGAATCAGCTATAGAAAAACAAATAAAAGTTCTTACTGAAAAACTCGAAGATGGTTGTGAAAATATCAACTGCCTTACTAATGAACTGCAAAATCTAAGAAATAAAAAGGTTCAAGGCATGATTATCAGATCAAAGGCCTGATGGAAAGTTGAAGGCGAGAGGCCCTCAAAATACTTCTGCAACTTAGAAAAGAGGTAGTACACAGAAAAAATAATACCCAAATTAATACGAGATGTCGGTACAGAGTCTACAGAAATTAATGATAGACTCATCGAGCAACATAACTTGTACGAATTACTGTACAAGTCAAAAATTAATAGTAGTCACAAACGAACCTTTTAGAAAACTTGTTTTTGACTCTGAAAATCCACACATTTGCAAACTGGATACAGAAGAAAGTTTACTACTTGATGGAAAACTAACTTTAAATGAGTGTGCTATGGCTCTAAAAGACATGGGTAAGAACAAATCACCGGGTTCCGATGGATTTACAATTGAATTTTATAAATATTTCTGGGGCGATTTGGGCAAATACAAATACGTAGTTAATTCCCTAAATCTTGGCTATGACATAGGAAAGTTATCTACCAGTCAGATGCGGGGGCTTATTACATGTATACCAAAAGAAGGGAATCGAAAGAATATATAAAAATTGGCGACCGATCTCCCTCTTTAATGTTGATCAAAAAATAGGCTCATCAGCAATTGCCAAAAGTCTTTAAAAAGTTCTTCCTAGAGTAATTTCCGAAAGTCAGCTGGGATTCAAGAAAGAAAGATTCATAGGTGAATCCACGCGATTGGTCTCTGACTTAATTGGAAAATGCTAATCTATGAATATTCCAAGAGTCTAGTCAAACCCACGGTTCTCGTTAATATCCCCTCTTAGGTCAAATCCTTCCCCTATATTTTTTAAGACCTTTTGGTCACGACAGTACACACTGTTCACCACCCTCTTTTCAGACACTTTTATTATCTCCTCAAAACACCCAGAACTCATCAGAGAAACCTGAAATTGTGTATTATTTTATGTACATTTAATCAAAATACATTATATTGTTTGTCAAAAAGAAAAACTTTGTAAAAAACGATTTTTGTACATATCTGCTGAAATTAAAAATTATTAAAAAAAAAAAAAAAAAAAATTCCAAGAATGTTTAGTTCTAGTTAGTAGGTAATATTTGAGAGTTTACTATCACTTTGTACATGTACGTGTACACGAATGCGTTCACCAACGTGGAATTCAGTGTTAAAATCACACGCTTGTTCACAAAACTGTACAGTGATCTTGAATCCCCCATGTTTTTTTGTGACTCCTAGATCGCACTTTTAACGTTCAAATACTCGTGGTGAACGCGCGTTTTTAAAAAAATGGTGAAATTGTACATCTTCACTTTTATCTTTTACTTTAAAAATTTTTGTCAACGTTCTCATCGCAGATCAGACCATCGATCCATCGTTGGTGAACGCGAGCAAAAAATTCTGGGCCATCATCAAAAAACGGTCTGCGGATTCTACATCAGTGATCCAGAACTCTCAATTGTTTTGAGGCGGTGGGTTTTTCCCATTTATGACGTCATTAGGGGAATTCCCCACTATGGGAATTCCCAAACTCAGCTAATCGACCGATCGGATCGCTCGATTCTCCGTCAATCGACCGATCGGATCGCTCGATTCTCGTAAACTAGATCATACAGAGTTATCTCCCCTCGTCGTGGGGTGGGGGAATATCCTAGGAAATAAATAAAAGTGATAAATAGAGCTCATGTGCGCCTTTTGGCGTGTTAAACCATTTTCATTCGAATATCAGTCTACAATTGTCAGTCTGTGTTTTTATCAAAACTGACAAGCAGGTTGCATGTCAAAGTGACATTTACTGTATAAACACTTACTGAGAACGCTATTTTGTCACGCCTGAGATGTATTACAGGTTTTTATTCAAATGAGATTAATTTGTCAAGTTAAATGGTTTATCTGAAAAAATTATTTTTATGAATCAAAAAGCGGAAAGAATTCAAAAGATCACTTGATGTTTTGACTGAGCGATTACCATGTGCGGTTTAACCCAAAATATTACAAGATATTCATGGAGTAATTATTTTGAGAATGACTTCAGGTGTGAGGAAATAACGGTTTTTAGTTGTTATATTAAAGACGGAAGATTTTTATTTATTTAAAACATAAAAATAATTATACATTTAATTTTGAAAATAATAAATACCTCATATTAGCATACTCAAAGGAACAGTAACAATTAAAAACGAAAGATGTTTTTACAGATGGATCTTAGACGCCGAGATTTAATTTTAGACCAGTATGAACGTGCTAAGAAGGGCATTCAGTCTGCTGACAGGAGCAGACGTCTTGGTGAGATGGAACTCAAACGCGAAGCCACAAAAATATTTAAACCCGTGACGGAGGGTCAAGAGCGAAGCAGGAAGGGGATAGTCGAAGAATTGAGACCTATAAAGGAGAGTTCTTTGAGAATGGGTTCATTGCCTCCTAGTTTTGGAAATCGGTATTCCGTTCAATCTACACGGGATTACGTTCCCACGGGAATTCAAACAGATATGAGCGAGAGCGACGATACAGCTTCGACTATCACCACTAGTAGCGTCGCATCGTCTGATGATGATGGCGGTAAGAGAGATCAGTCGTATGGATTTTATAAGGATTCGGAGGGAAGGATTTTTGTAGGAGACACAGAAGTAGAAATTGAGGATGATGAATTGATCGTGGGTTCGAACAAATACGAATTGACTGATGGTCTGCGCAGATTGCTCCTTTACGACAAGCCTAGCGATTACACGGATCAGGATTTCGATAATTACGGAGACATTCTGGTTCAGACCCACGCCATGAAGAGAAATAACGATGCCAGAGAGACGAGACTCAAAGCCAACAGAGGTTACAAGTGGACGAAAGTGGTGAAACCTATATGGGATATGAACAAGAAGTTCGTCGAATCGGTGACTGGCAAAGGGGTGAAAACCACTTTTCTTCCGAGCGATTCCGACGCTCTGTCTCAGAGATTGAGTTTGTTGATGGCGAGCAGACGGGCTGGTAACACGGGATTAGATAATCAGATAGTTGCTATATCTGACGAATTGTTAAGACAGAAGGTTTTGAATAAAAACCAGTATAAAAGGCTGATGAACGAATTGAAGGATTGATGTGTATATAATAAGTAGAGAGAAACAAACAAACAAATAAAAAAAATAAAACAGTAAATTCTTACACTAGAATAATAAAAGTATTTAAAAACAACAAAACGATTTACCAGTGAAATAAAACAAAAAATATATTATAAAAATAAAATATGTTGGTGATAAAGAACAGGGGATACGTCAGAACTTACGTTCAAGGCGGTTCTGGCATCGTCGATTCTATAATGCGAGCGTTCACGGGCGATGCGGGTAGAAAACTCGCATCGACCGCGTTTGAGGTCGGTAAGAAGACGGCTTTGGATGCTGGTAAGAAAGCCACTTCCGAAGCCAGTGGTAGGATAGCTTCTGTGGCTGGCAAGAGGGCAGCCGACGCGTTGATCGACAATTTGATCAGTCCGCCGGCGAAGCGAGCTGCGTTAGAGCGAACGCCGAAAAGTTGGAAAGATTTTAAGGATGCTGTGGTACCCATACAAGATTTAGCCAAAATGACGAGTGGATCCGGATTGAAGAGAACTCGCGACGGTGCGATATAAATAAATAATAACATTAAAAACAGAGTTTGAAAAACATAAAAAATTTGCGTTTGAAAAGAATCTAAAATAACAAACAAAAAAAATAAAACAAAGATGAAAATTAAAGATATGTCTTGGAACGACGCCGCGACCAAGAGGTCGAATAACGAGTTCTTTCCCAAGAGCATAAGAGGGTTGATAGTAGGAAAATCGAATTGTGGAAAGACCAATCTGTTGATGAATCTGTTGTCCCGACCCGACTGGTTGGATTACGATAGATTGTTCGTGTTTGGCAAGAGCTTGTTTCAACCCGAATACAGATTGCTTCGAGAGTGCATGGATCGCAGATTACCCAAGGACGTCATAGCCAGAATCTTTGACAGTAGGGAGGAATTCGACAAGAGCGAAGCTCCACTCTCGTCCATTTTGGACGGTGCGGCGACGGAGCTGATGAAGAGAAATGCATCTTCGAACGTCGAGTGTCGATTTTATGAGAACGCTAGCGACGTTCCGGATCCTAGAGAACTGAAATCGGAAGATAAGAATCTCATGATTTTCGACGATCTGCTTTTGGAGAGACAGAACCGATGCGAATCGTATTACGTTAGGGGTCGTCACAGCAACGTGGACTGTTTCTACCTGTCGCAGAATTATTTTCGATTGCCCAGACAGACGATAAGGGAGAACACTAATTTTGTACGTCTCTTTCGCCAAGATCTCAAGAATCTCAATCACATCTACGGTGATCACGTCGCAAACGACATGAGCGCTGCGGAATTCAGAAGATTCTGCAAGAGGGTTTGGGATGGTGGACTTTACAATTAAGTCGTGATCGATTTGACAAGCGAATTTAATCGCGGAAAATATCGGTGCCGATTCGACAAGTTTTATGTTTCTGATGATAATAATAAGATAGAGCGTGAAAATAAAATTTAGAAAATAATAAATCTTCAAATAATTAGTTTTGAATAAAAAAATAAAATTAAATATAATGTTCGAACATGGAGAATTGTTAGAACGGATAGCCGAGAATACGGCTGCAAAACAATCCATTCAAATAGTGGTGAGTGGCGATTCGACTCGATTCGCTACGAAATTCGAACCTTCCATCGAATTAAATAGAGAGAAAAGATACGAGATGGCGTTGGTGAATCTGGAGACTTATTATTCCTTTCCCAACGTCACCGAAAAGAATAACTCGTTCAAGTATTCCGACGGAACGGATTGGTTAGAGATTCGAATTCCCAAAGGGAGTTACGACATAGACGATTTGAACAATTACATTCAGACGCGAATGAAGACGGATGGAAAGGGAAGCAACAAGATCAGACTCGCTCCCAATCCTAATACCTTACAGACGATGTTGGATTTGAAAGATAATTTTCGAGTGGATTTTAACACGGATGATTCTATAGGCAAGATGTTGGGATTCGATCGAAAGATTATCGAGGCCACGCGGCATCTGAAAATACGGTCGACATTCTCGCAGTCAATAGCATTCTGGTGAACGTGGACGTGATTGCTGGAAGCTACGTGAATGGTAGCGCTCAACCGACGATCTATTCTTTCTTTCCAAACGTGTGGCCGGGTTATAAGATCGTGGAGCGACCTCGAAATTTAGTTTATCTACCAGTGATTTTAGATACGTTGTATAGTCTGAAAACCATGTTGACGGATCAAAATGGTGAACTGTTAGATCTTCGCGGAGAGAGAGTGACGATACGATTTCACATAAGAGAAATATAAAAGCAAAAAAAAAAAAAAAAATTGTGTATATATATAGATAACAAAAATAAAATAAACGCAATATTAATTTTACAAAATTATTTTAATATAATTATTAAACAAGAAACAATTGAAGTAAATAATTTAAAAAAAAACAGAATTATGACAGAATACATGGTTAAAAACGTGAACATATCCGCAGGACAGAGGAAGAAACTTAAGAGAGCGTTAACAACTCGAGGTGAGGCGGTGAGATTCAAATTCACTCATGAAGATCTGACGAGAGGCGGTCAGAATTCGATCGCCTGGACCAGAAGTCAAATCAAAAGGATGGAGAAAGCGATTTGCGATGGAAGAGGGTTGATGGTGAGAATGAGTCCCGGTCAATTGAGATACAATTTGAGAATGAAAGGTGGTTTCCTACCGCTATTGGCAGGAATAGCCGCAAAAGCATTACCCTTCGCCGCAAAGGCGCTACCCTTTCTCGGAAAGACTCTCGGCGTGGGAGCTCACACTGGACTCGCTAGTTCGGCAGTTGAGAAATTAATGGGTGGCAGCGGACTGTTTTTGAAGAAGGGAGGAGCCGTGTGTCGCGTACACGTAGACGACAGCGGTAAAGGATTGTATCTAGAACCCGTTAGAGGTGGCAACTCTCTGAGAGGAAACGGTCTCTATCTGAAGAGTGGACGGAACGTCGAGCGACTCGGCAAGGGTTTGTTGCTCGGTGAGAATTCGCCGTTTAAGAATATACCGATTTTGAATATGTTATTATAATATAAAATTATATAAAATATAAAATCATAGAAAGTATAAAATAATATATTTAAAATGGATAAAAAGGTGGAGAAACAAATTTATCACCTGGATGAAAAGGTGGAGAAACAATTTGACGATAATGACGAACATCGCAAGCCAGAGAGCGAAAAAATAAAAAAATGGTTAGATGCTAATGATGGATATCTAAGGAAAGAACTAATGAAAGAGATAGATAAAGCACGGGATAGACGGTTGAGAATGAGACGACTCTTTCCACCGTCACCACTACCGTCTGAAGAGAATGGTGATGATGTGAGTGTTACCAAGAGATGCACAACATTCGTTCATAATTATGATTTGGATAAACAAAAATGTTGTTATAAACGTATCATATCACAAAGAAAAAGAAAAAAAGAAAAAGAAGAAGAATCGACGCTGAAAATTGAGAGAAACGGAAACGTTATTATAATATATGGTGATAGTGAAGAAGAAGGAAAAAAAAAATAAAAAAAATGAGATCAAAAGATGATCTCATTACTTTTTTTTTTTTTCATTTTTCTTCGCTAAAAATCAATCACTCTATTGTTTATATTTCCAAGTCTGTTATTAGCATGTTGACACTCGTGTCTTCTCCTTTTTCGAAAACGTGTTGAATGTTTATCTTTACTCTTTTGAGTTTTTTTTACATTGGTCAACTCGCTCTCACCACCCAATTTCTCCACGAGTTCGAATGAGATGTTTGGAAATATGTAATTTCCATAGGGCAACGACAAATCATCCTTGTCAAATTCTCTATCTTCGGCGATGACGATGTTCTGCAGATCGCTTTGGTACTCGTAAATCAAATCGAGCATGGCTTCATCCAATTTCAAAGGCATCTTATATTTGTCGTATTTGTGCTCTAAGCCCTTTGTCTCGACCTCGTTCAATTCGATGGGATCGTGTCATTGTAATCTATAGATTTTATGACCAAATTTCTTATTCGTTTCAACTCGTTTCAATTTCAATTCGCATCTTTTAGGTGTTGTTGTCCTCATGATCGATTATTTGGTTTTTTGCTTTTACGAATTCTTGCAAATAATGTATATTTTAAATTTTGTATTTAAATAATAATTTGTTTAAAAAAAGTTTGTTTATTTTTTTTTTGCTCTTTATATATATATAAAAAAGTTGTTTTTTTAATTTTTAATTTTTTTTAATGTAAAATTTTTTAGTAAAAGTTTTTTTTCTCTTTATATATATATAAAAAGTTAAATTTTAACATTTCAATCTCTCTATTGTTTATATTTCCAAGTCCGTTATTAGCATGTTGACATTCGTCATTTTTCCACTTACGAAAATGGTGTGAATGTCTATCTTTACTCTTTTGAGTTTTTAGTTTTTTTTCATAGGCGAATGCGCTCTCACCACCCGATTTGTTCACGAGTTCGGGTGAGATTATTGGATATATGTAACCTCTAAAGGACAACAATAAATCACCCTTGTCGAATTCTCTGTCTTCGGCGATGATGATATTATTCAGCAGATCGCTTTGGTACTCGTAAAACAAATCGAGCGTGGCTGCATCCACTTTCAAACACATTCGATATTCGAAGTAGTAGCGCTCTAAGTCTACCATCTCAACCTCGTTCAATTCGATGGGATCGTGTTGTTGTAATGTATAGATATTAAAACCGTATTTCTCATACCTTGCGACTCGTTTCAATTTCAATTCGCATCTTTTAGGTGTTGTTGTCATGATCGATTATTTGGTTTTTATGAATTCTTGCAAATAATGTATATTTTAAATTTTGTATTAAAAAAATTGAATTTAAAATTTAACTTTTTTTTTTTTTATTATATATATATAAAAAGAGTAAAAGAGCAAAACTTTTTTAACAAATTATTTAATACAAAATTCCCCAAAAAAATATTCTTACAAATGAAGCAAACAGATAAAACAATGGTAAATTTAAATGAGAAAACCATACCTCAGTTAAACGAGATTTGTAAACTATTACAAATTTCAGATTTCAGAAATCATACAACTAAATCAAAAAAAATTGATGTCATACAAGAATATTTGCGAAACACTAGAAAGGCAAACGAAATGTCGATAGCAACGACGTCAAAAGATGCATCGGTTGTGAAAAATGAGAAGATAGTAAAAGGAATCGAAATGCCGACGTCGAAAAAAACCAAAAACGTTTCGATTGTGAAAAATAAGAAGACGACTAAACGAAAAGCCGTTGAAGAACATCAAGTTTTCAAAGAAAAGAAAAGAAAAACTAAAACAAAAACGAGTGATGCACTTCAGATTCTAGACAAACGAGATATATTGAGCGAAATTCAACGAGCAATCGACGAAGAGAAAGGAGAAGAATATGTAACATGACTCGTTGCGGAACTATTCCAATTGAAACCCATAGAACGGGAGAGTGCGATCAAAGGCATTTTTAAAACTTTCTACGTGGTTCCCTCGTTCAAGAAAATCGATCTGAAATTGTTCATGGAACGGGTGAAGAAAAAAGTACTGGATTTATTTCGCGAATACATGAACGTGGGATTAAAAATTAAGATGATACTCCATTGCATAATGAATAAAATCGACGTGAAGTCCGGCGAGAGCATCGTGAAAAATGCATATTTCAGATCTAACGTCGAACCCGTATTTTGAGGTTCAGATCTATCAGACGTTTTCGAAAAGATGAAAGACAAGATGTTGATGTCTCTCGCGAATTATCAACATGAAAGTAGTAATTGGACGTTCGATGAGGTGTTGAAACTCGAAATTCACATAAATAAAAACGAACCGTTGAAAGGATCTTCCTACTTGGAATTACCGTATTTCTTGACTAAGAAACACGCCGTGGTCAACGTGAGAAATAAAGATGATCAGTGTTTTAAATGGGCAGTCGCCTCCACTTTATACCCTGTCGAAATAAACTCTGATAGAGTTTCTCATTACGAGGAAACTTATAAAAATCTCGATTGGACTGGAGTGACTTTTCCAACAGAGTTAAAACATATCGAACGTTTCGAGGTTCAAAATCCCACCGTAGCGGTGAACGTCTTGGGATACGATGAGGAAAAACGAATGATCTATCCTCTTAGACAGACTTCATATCTCGGAAGAGAAAAGGCGATTATTTTATTATTGATTTCGAATGGTGACAATCGTCATTATTGTTGGGTTAAACATCCGACCCGATTACTGTCAAAACAAAATAATAATCATAACCGAAAGATATCTTTATGTTACAATTGCATGAACGTGTTTCACAGCGAAGACTCGTTGGCGAAACATCAGGAATATTGCAACGAAAATCAAGGTGTCGCCATCGAAATGCCCAAACCCAACACCATCGTGAAGTTTGAAAATCACAATAGAAGGTTAAAAGTACCATTTGAATGTTTCACCACAAAAATGAGTTTCTGTCAACCCACCCCTCTTCAAAGTTACGTCGAAAGATATCAAAAACAGATACCTTCAGGCCATTGCATTTACGTGAAATGCGCTTTCGACTTGCAACACGACATGGGTCCCTTCACCTACACGAAACAGTGCGAAGACGACGACGTGGCTCAAAGGTTCGTGGAAGAGTTAGAATCGAAAATTCAAATGTTATACGACAAATTCAAAACTCCGGCGAAAATGATCATCATGCGAGAGTAGCAGGACGAAAATAACAGAGCCACCGAATGTCACATATGCAGACAATCGTTCGCCGAGAATTCGGAGGAAAATAAGAAGGTCAGAGACAACGATCATTACACGGGTCTGTATCACAGTCCGGCTCACAGCAAGTGTAATTTAAAATATCGAGATGCCGCTTTCTATCCGGTGATGTTTCACAATCTCTCTGGTTACGACAGTCATCTGTTCGTGAAAAATCTCGGCACCTCACACGAAGAATTAAATTGCATCGTGAACAGCGAAGAAAGATACATTTCCTTCACGAAATGGAAGCTCATGGAGAAGAAAAGAGTAATCAATGGAGAGACGTTGAAAGAAAAAACAAAATCCCTTCGTAGATGCATATGTTTCATCGACAGTTTTAAATTCATGTCGACCGCTCTGGAAAAATTAGTCGATAACATGAGCAAGGATAAATTTAAAATCATGAGCGAACATTTCGGAGAATGAGTAGATGTCATGTTGAGGAAAGGAGTCTATCCTTACGATTACATGAACGATCTAAAGAGATTTGAAGACACCGCACTACCTTTGAAAGAAGATTTTTATTCGAAATTATACGAATTTGACATTTCCGACGAGAATTACGAACACGCCAAAAGCGTGTGGAAATCATTCGATATGAAAACCATGAGAGATTATCACAATCTCTATCTGAAGACCGACGTGCTCTTGGCAGATGTGTTCGAAAATTTTCGAGACGTCTGTTGTCAAAATTACGATCTGGATCCCGCTTGGTATTTCACCGCACCCGGTCTGGCATGGGACGCTCTGTTGAAGACCACCGAAGTCCAATTGGAATTATTATCCGATGTGGACATGTTGCTCATATTTGAAAGGGCTGTGAGAGGTGGCGTCTCGATGATGGCCCACAGATATTCTGAGGCTAACAATCCCTACATGAAAGAAGGTTTCGATTCGAAATGGTCGACTAAATACATAAAGTATTGGGACGCTAATAATCTGTACGGTTGGGCTATGAGTCATCCTTTACCAATTGGAAATTTCGAATGGGTGAAGGTACCAGAAGAGATGCAAAAATGGAGAGACTATCCTTGCATTTTAGAAGTCGATTTGAACTATCCGGAAGAATTACACGATCCACACAACGATTATCCGCTGGCTCCCGAACGAATGGAACTGAACGAAGGAGACGAGGAAAAACTCATTCCCAATTTATTTAACAAACGTAACTACGTCATCTACAGCGAGAATTTGAAACAGTACATCGATTACGGGATGAAATTAGTCAACATACATCGCATCATTCGATTCAACGAAGAGCCTTGGATGAAAAAATACATCGATCTCAACACGAATCTCAGAACTCGAGCCGAGAACAATTTCGAAAAAGATTTCTTCAAACTCATGAACAACTGCGTGTACGGCAAATCGATGGAAAACATCAGGAAGAGAACCGACGTTCGACTCATCACGTCTGAGAAATGAGCTAAAAAATTAGTGGCGAAACCCAATTACAAACACCGAACCATATTCGAAGAAAATCTAGTGGCCGTTCACATGCAAAAGACGCACCTGAAGTTCGACAAACCGTATTATCTCGGACCGATCATCTTAGATATCAGCAAGCGATTGATGTACGAGTTTCACTACGATTACGTCAAACGAAAATTTGGTGATAAAGCCAAACTACTGCTCACCGACACGGACAGTTTAGTTTACGAGATAGAGACGAAAGACATCTACCGAGATATATCTCCGGACGTGGCCGAGTGGTTCGACATGGGCAATTATCCCATCGATCACCCGTCCAACATTCAATCGAATGACAACAAGAAGGTGTTGGGTAAATTTAAGGATGAGAGCGGCGGTAAACAGATCGTTGAATTCGTGGGCTTGAGACCTAAACTGTATGCTTATCATCTAGAAGATGATGAAGAGATCAAGAAGTGCAAAGGAGTTAAAGCGTGCGTGGTGAAGAAAAACATCTCTTTCCAAGAGTATAAAGATTGTCTGTTAGGAAGTGGTCCGGTGTATAAGACTATGAAATCGATTCGAAGTGAAAATCACGACTTGTATACCGAAATAGTCAACAAGATTTCGCTGATGGCTGACGATGATAAGAGATTCATATTTGACGATAAAATAAGCACTTTGGCACTCAGACATTGGACTGCGGATCTAACTATAGACGATATGAATGTGGATGATTGGATTCCAGATACGATTGTTGATGATAAGATTCCAGATACGATTGTGGATGATAGGATTCCAGAAAATCAAGAAGAATTAGATGAACACAAAATTATAGAGATCGATAGTGACATCGAGAAAGTTAGTTTAAAAAGAAAAAGAAAAAAAGAAAAAAAAAACCCAACGAACTCCAATTCTTAAATTCCGAAAACGTTCGAGCTAAGAGAGACAAACTACGTTTGATATCTCTTTTTGCGTTGTCTATTTTTGCAGGTAGCAAAAAAGATGTATTTGAATATAATAGATATTTGCAGTTGTTATTCCTGTTCAAAAAATTGTCAAAAGATCAAGTGAAATACATTTACGATGCGGTATCTAAAAAATTTCATTCGTTAAATCACCACAAAACGATCGAATCTGTTCTACTAAAAGATGGTAATATCGAGATTCCAGAAAATCAAGAGGAATTAGATGAACACAAAATTATAGAAATCGATAGTGACATCGAGAAAGTTAGTTTAAAAAGAAAAAGAAAAAAATAGAAAAAAAAATAACGTCATTTTTAGTGAATTGTAATAAAATAAATAAATAAAAAAAATATATATGCATTTATGAATAAGAAAATAAAGATATCCGTAGAAGGTGTTGTCTTACCTAACGAACCCCTATCCAACATCGATCTGTTGAATGCGGTAAAAGATTTGAAAATCAAAGATTTTCTAGGCGTGTTTTCCAGAGATGCCTTGCCGAAGAGAAGACCTTGACAATCGGAATTTGGAATTTTAAATCTAGACGATTCATCGGGTGAAGGCACTCTCTGGGTGGCGTGGATGAAGAACGGGAAGAAGAAAAATTATTATTTCGACAGCTACGGAATCTCGCCGCCAAAAGAAATAAAGAACTATTTCAACAAATCGATGGTTTGTTACAACACGGAACAAGTGCAATCACCACATCAAGTGTTTTGCGGTCATCTGTGTCTCTACGTTCTCAAGAGATGGTCTGAAGGAGATTGATTTCAAGACATTCTCAATGATTTACATTAGAGAGAAATTTTTTTTTTATAGTATATATAAAGATAAAAAATTATTTAAAAAAAATTTTAATCGAATAAAAACAAAAAATAAAATAACATAGTTCATTTTTAATAAACTGCATTTTGAACATATTTTTCTAAAAACAAAAAATCCCACAACAACATGTCAGTCGATAAATTTGGTAGAAGTGACGACGAAAAAGTCAACCCAAGAAAGAAGAGGAAGACGTTCGAAGTCGACGATGGTTACGACGTTGCCAACTTGGACGAATGTTATGTTCGGAGATACGAACCTCGAGAAGAACCTTTGAACATGAACGATAAGAAGCTCTACAATCTTCCTGAGCCGATAGATCTCGCAGATACTGGGACTAAAAAATACGTCGACAGGGGGAATGCCGATTTCCAATGAATCCTGCTAGATAATTACGTGGATGAAACCATGACCGACGATCTCGATCTGAAATCCAAACGTTTGGTGAACGTCGCGAATCCCATAGATCCCACCGATGCCGCGACCAAGAAATACGTGGACGACACTCACGCGAGATTCAGCGAACACCTGAGAAATAGATACATTCAGAAAACGATGCACTCAGAATTGAATGCTAATTCTAACAAGATAATGAACGTGGCCACTCCCACGAATCCTAAGGACGTGGCGACCAAACACTACATAGATCTGGAACAGAGAAAGTCTGACAGACGAGAAATGAAATCCGATTTGAATGCGGGATTCCACAAGATATTGAATCTGTCGAAGATCGATGACACGGATGTGGACTCAACCGCGGTCAACAACGGCTACGTAGATACAATCGCAAGAATACCTAGAATCGCAAGTGGATGATCTCTACCTGAACAAAGAATCTGGCGGAACCATGGAGGGTGGTATCAACATGAACGGTCACAATTTATTCGGTCTTGATCACGATCCCGAATTCGATTCCAGCGCGGTCAGCAGAAAGTACGTGGACGACAACTCGGTCTAGAGAAAGGGTGACATCATGGAAGGTAAACTAGACATGGGTGGACACGCGCTCACGAATCTACCGGATCCCATGAACATGACGGATGCCTGCACCCTGATTTCGGTGGTGGAGAAAGTCAAATATGCTAGACAATTGATCACCGTGTGGGCCGAAGAGGCCGGCACCTTAGATGAGGGAAAAGCTGAGTGGTCTTTCGGAAATGGAGGTAGCGGATCGAAACATTGTCAGGTGGGATATCCCATGCCATTGGGAGGTGAAATCCTTCGAATGAGTCTGGCTTCCTCGGATTTGAATAACAGAGCAGTCGTCAATCTCATGGTAAATGGTGTAGAGAGCGATAAGAGATACAGCGTCGAAAAGACTGAGAATCAACACGCGAATGTTAGCACGTTCGGCACGCCTCTCAAAGTGAACGCCAGAGACAGGATTAATTTCGTTACGAAAACCAATAATCCTGAAGCCGCCACTTCCGTGGTGAGTCTACTGATCGAACTAGTTCCTTTGAACAAACAATGAACGCGTGGAAAATAATGAATTAAAAAAAAATAATGTGTGATTATTAAAAACAAAAAAAAGAAAAAAAAAAGTAATGAGATTTAGAAAGATGCTCAATCTCTCTAGATCACATTACTTTATTTATTTTTTTGTTTTTTGTTTTTAATAATAACTCATTACTTTTTATTTTTTATTTTTTTTCACACACTCGTCTCTCATCGAATGATCGACATCTTATTTCCATCCGATTCGAATTGTAATTCTCTGTCCGACAGGACCAGGGCGAAGGCTTCGGTTTTTCTCGGCACGTTCCTATCGAATTGCATTTTGATCTGAATGTCTAACACGCTACTCTTGAGTCGTTCACTCTGTTTACTGACGTCGAATACGAACATGGGATACATCGACTTGCATTCGCTGGGAGACATGTTAGGATTGCTCATCATTTCGTCTAGACCGTGATACTTCTTTCTAAAATCAGCGGCGTCGCCGTACAGTCTGCAGAAATCGTTCTTGTCGGACGACACGTTGTAATCGATTGCTGGATATCTCGTGGCGTTCAGACACACTTGCATGTTTCTCAAATGGCAGTGATCGAACAGCGACGCATTCTTTTCCTGAGACCCGTCCACAATGAAATGCGGTCTCTCAGAAGTGGATTTCACCGTCAATCTCCAATCGAAGTGATTCGTGGAGGGAGGAATGCTAGCCATGTAGCACTGTCTCATTCTAAACCCCACGGGTAATTTACTCTTGGATTCTATGATCTTGTAGAGACGCGCTTTCTCCACAATCGAAGGCTGCACGTGTGGAACGAACCACGATATCTTGTGTAGAGTTATCTTACCCACATCGGTCGCAGTGAGTCTCACTATTGCGTCGTCGTTTCCTTTTCGAATCAACGTCAGATTGTGTTTGAATCCGTACATGATCTTGTTGTAATCGTCCACAAATCCGAAGATGTGTTTCAAAGGTATCCTGAACGAAAACGTTCCTTTAGGTCTAGACGTCTTGACGACGTAGTCGAATATCAAGGCGGCGCCTGCGCTAGCAGGGCCTACGGTGTCTTTCACCCACAACTGATTAAGTCCTCTGGATTTCGAAAAATCATCAGGATACGTCAAGAGTCCGAACATCGTGGTGGCCTGACCGGGATGAAACACAGATTCTATCTCTTGTCCGGATAGCATGTATTTTATGTTACTGAATAGATGCATGATGCCATTATTGGCTAGAGTAACCATGTCGTCGTCGGCGTAGTCGCTCCCATCTTCCTTGGTGAGACGTCCCTGCACCACTATGTAACTCTCGCTAGGATGTACGAATAGATCTTGAGTTTCGACGTTGATTATCTCTCCCGCATTGTTCAAACTCGTTCCGGTTACCGGTTCGTATTCGTGAACCTCATATTCTTGAATATGCTTTGTGCTATATCTAGTATATTCATCATTTTAAAGGATTTTTAGTTTTTTGTTTATTAATTAACTTGCTTTATTTATCTAAAAATAGTTTTTAATTATTTTTTTATTATTATTTTTTTCTCTCTTATATATATGTGTGTAAACAAGAAAATGTTAAAGAGAGTGAATAAAAAAAAAATTTTGTGTTCTTCATCAAAACTTTGTCTTCTGTAATTGTTGTTCGTAAAACTTTCCGATGATCTCTTCTCCATCCAAAGCTTCGATTTCGTAAGTCACCTGATCGGTGTGAAATATTTTGATGATCACGAAGATTTTCGAGGTCCATCGAGGAGTATAGCCCTTTTTGAAGTGCTTCTTATAAGCGTAGATTCTCACTCGATCGCCGACCGCAAATTTCGGCGTTCTAGACTTCTTCCTGATCTTAGATCTCTCGAGATATAGATTCGCGTAGACCCGTTTTTCGTTTCGAGGATCGCTAGCTTCTGCGGGAGTCATCTTGATCGATCTGTGTCGGGTGTTGTTGTAATCTTTGACCAGACTGTTCAGACCATATATGTATTTCTTGGTCGAATTCGCCGTGAAGTATCTGTGCATCTTTTCCTTCATCGTTCGATTCCAACGTTCCACCACGCTGGCTTTCTCTTCGTTTTCGATCGAGTAGAGGTCTACCAATTGACGAACGTCCTTGTTGTAGAATTCCTTCCCCTTATCCACCCACAATTTACTCGGTTTTCGAGAAGACGAGTCGAACACGCTCTTCAGAGCCTCGGCGACGCAAGGTCCCGATTTATTCTTCAAAGCTCTGATCCAACCGTATTTGGAAAACACGTCGATGACCGTCAATAGATATTTGACGCCCTCGTTCCACCTCGAAAACGATCTCATGTCAACCAAGTCGGCAGACCAAATATCATCCAGACCCTTCATGAACACCCTTCTCTTTCGAAATTTACGCACTATGGGTTTGTGTAACTCCTCGGCCAATTCGCTCGTCAATAATCGTTTCTTCTTCTTTTCAGATGCGCTTTTTTTTTTTGAATGCCCCATCCGAATCGACGTTTCGCACCGATCAGATTGCCGACCAGCGAACGTTCCATCTTCTCTCTCCTGGTCGGATTCGATATGCCTCTCAATCTCCCCAACATGTTTTTGTCGCAGACGTCATTGCGAGTCTTGGTGTCGGGATGTCCTGCGTAGCACAGATCATGATCATACGCGGCCCCGTCCACCCTATTCACGGGTTTGCTCCAAGATTTGGGAGTCAGATCGGCGTTGAGTCTCTTGTTCAATTTCGTTCTGGGTCCCGTGAAACTGTGACCGGGCAGATGCATTTCGAAAGGTAGATTATTGATCATATTATTCACGATGCCTTTACCTTTGCTCGCGTTCTTTTTTTTTTTGACGAATCGAGTCTTGATAGAACCACACACATCGCAAATTCCGCGAAGCATCTGTCTGTCGTTTTAAGTTCGCACTTCTCTAGAATTACTCGTCTCGGTAACTCTCTTACACTTTACGCAATATATTTTTAAGAGTTATTTAAATTAATTTCGTTTTTTTATTTTATATATAAATTTAATTTTTTTTAAAAATTCTGTTCTTATATATATTTTTTTTTTTCAATCGCTGCTCTTGAGGTCTATCATCTTACTGAATTCCTCCCTAGCCTCTTTCCTCCCCTTTTCCACGAGAGAATCCTTCATCTCTTCCTTGATGATCTGACGAGTCTTGATTCTCACGGCTTCTTTCATGGCATCGTATTTCGTTTTCTCGCTCAATATCACGAAGTATTCTCCGTCCTATATCCTACCGTCTTTCAACGCCATAGAGATCATTTCGGATATCGTGTCGATCTTGTAGTCGGCCAAGACGCGAATCTTGTCGTGTTTCCTCGCCTTCAGATATAATTTCCTACTCAAAAAGTTTCCGAGCGTGCTAAACAATCCGGCGGCAAGAGCCACTCCTTCTACAGTCAACACGATCGGAATGCCGACCGTGGTCGACAACAATCTGATGCCGGCCGCGTGTAAACCCATGGAAATCGTGATGAGTGTCGTATCGATCGTGTTGACGAATTTCACGAAACTTGAATACTTCTTCTTGAGGGAACGACGAGAATCTCTCTCTCGAGTTAGATACTATTGAATTCTACTGATTTGATCGATGCGATACCTCTCTCCTCTTTCTCTTTCTTCTAGCGAAGGTGCCGTCGGCAAAACGTCGATCGGCTTCTCGTCCTCATCGTCCACTAACGTCGGATACAATTTATTTCTGTGCATAAATATGTGACCTTAAACATCAATAAATAAATAATACAATTTATTTCTGGTTCTCATTTTTTTGTTTTTTTCTTCTAATATTAGATAGAAATTGTATGTGTGTATTTATTTTTTTATTTTCTACTCTCCCTTATTTTATATCAACGAAAAAAAAAAAAACTTAGATGTATGCTTCGTTCAGCAATAATTTCTTGATGCATCCCTTGTCTTCTAAAGTCAAACTTCTACGCGCCAATTTCAGTTCTTCCGAATCTGTGGGCCTGTCTCGATTCTTACAGAAGACTAATCTCTTCCAAAACGTGATCACATCGTTGAATTTAACGAGTTCGATCGCTGGTTCGAAATACATGACGACCATATCTTCCCTTTCCATCGTTAGACACGAATGATTCTCGTGATCGAAGTCTAGATAATCCCGACATCCGACGCATCATTCTATTCGATTTGATATATTTATTTTTCTAAATAACTATTATTTATATATTTTTTTTCTCTCCTATATATATCGATGACTTTTATTTATTTCCTAGGATATTCCCCCACCCCACGACAAGGGGAGATAACTCCGTATGAGCGAGTTTACGAGAATCGAGCGATCCGATCGGTCGATTAGCTGAGTTTGGGAATTCCCATAGTGGGGAATTCCCCTAATGACGTCATAAATGGGAAAAACCCACCGCCTCAAAACAATTGAGAGTTCTGGATCACTGATGTAGAATCCGCAGACCGTTTTTTGATGATGGCCCAGAATTTTTTGCTTGTGTTCACCAACGATGGATCGATGGTCTGATCTGCGATGAGAACGTTGACAAAAATTTTTAAAGTAAAAGATAAAAGTGAAGATGTACAATTTCACCCTTTTTTTAAAAACGCGTGTTCACCACGAGTATTTGAACGTTAAAAGTGCGATCTAGGAGTCACAAAAAAACATGGGGGATTCAAGATCACTGTACATTTTTGTGAACAAGCGTGTGATTTTAACACTGAATTCCACATTGGTGAACGCATTCGTGTACACGTACATGTACAAAGTGATAGTAAACTCTCAAATAATACCTACTCTAGTTGACTTCGAAAAAGCATTTGACTCACTTGATTGGTCTTTTATCAGAAAAAACTCTTATGCTTTTAAATTTTGGCAAATCCTTAATTCAGTGTTTGAACACGTTCTACGGCGAGGTTTTTAGCTGCATTGTTTGCTTCATTTGTAAGAATATTTTTTTTTTGAATTTTGTATTAAATAATTTGTTAAAAAAGTTTTTCTTTTTTACTCTTTTTATATATATATAATAAAAAAAAAAAAAGTTGAATTTTAAATTCAATTTTTTTAATACAAAATTTAAAATATACATTATTTGCAAGAATTCATAAAAACCAAATAATCGATCATGACAACAACACCTAAAAGATGCAAATTGAAATTGAAATGAGTCGCAAGGTATGAGAAATACAGTTTTAATATCTATTCATTACAACAACACAATCCCATCGAAATGAATGAGGTTGAGATGGTAGACTTAGAGCGCTACTACTTCGAATATCGAATGTGTTTGAAAGTGGATGAAGCCGCGCTCGATTTATTTTACGAGTACCAAAGCGATCTGCTGAATAATATCATCGTCGCCGAAGACAGAGAATTCGACAAGGGTGATTTATTGTTGTCCTTTGGAGGTTACATATATCCAATAATCTCACCCGAAGTCGTGAACAAATCGGGTGGTGAGAGCGCATTCGCCTATGAAAAAAAACTCAAAAGAGTAAAGATAAACATTCACACCATTTTCGTAAGTGGAAAAATGACGAATGTCAACATGCTAATAACGGACTTGGAAATATAAACAATAGAGAGATTGAAATGTTAAAATTTAACTTTTTATATATATATAAAGAGAAAAAAAACTTTTACTAAAAAATTTTACATTAAAAAAAATTAAAAATTAAAAAAACAACTTTTTTATATATATATAAAGAGCAAAAAAAAAATAAACAAACTTTTTTTAAACAAATTATTATTTAAATACAAAATTTAAAATATACATTATTTGCAAGAATTCGTAAAAGCAAAAAACCAAATAATCGATCATGAGGACAACAACACCTAAAAGATGCGAATTGAAATTGAAACGAGTTGAAACGAATAAGAAATTTGGTCATAAAATCTATAGATTAGAATGACACGATCCCATCGAATTGAACGAGGTCGAGACAAAGGGCTTAGAGCACAAATACGACAAATATAAGATGCCTTTGAAATTGGACGAAGCCGCGCTCGATTTGATTTACGAGTACCAAAGCGATCTGCAGAACATCGTCATCGCCGAAGATAGAGAATTCGACAAGGACGATTTGTCGTTGCCCTATGGAAATTACATGTTTCCAAACATCTCATTCGAACTCGTGGAGAAATTGGGTGGTGAGAGCGAGTTGACCAATGTAAAAAAACTCAAAAGAGTAAAGATAAACATTCAACACGTTTTCGAAAAAGGAGAAAACACGAGTGTCAACATGCTAATAACGGACTTGGAAATATAAACAATCGAGTGATTGATTTTTAGCGAAGAAAAATGAAAAAAAAAAAAGTAATGAGATCATCTTTTGATCTCATTTTTTTTGTTTTTGTTTTCCTTCTTCTTCACTATCACCATATATTATAATAACGTTTCCTTTTCTCTCAATTTTCAGCGTCGATTCTTCTTCTTTTTCTTTTTTTTTCTTTTTCTTTGTGATATGATACGTTTATAACAACATTTTTGTTTATCCGAATCATAATTATGAACGAATGTTGTGCATCTCTTGGTAACAATCGCATCATCACCATTCTCCTCAGAAGGTAGTGGTGACGGTGGAAAGAGTCGTCTCATTCTCAACCGTCTATCCCGCGCTTTATCTATCTCTTTCATTAGTTCTTTCCTTAGATATCCATCATTAGCGTCTAACCATTTTTTTATTTTTTCGCTCTCTGGCTTGCGATGTTCGTCATTATCGTCAAATTGTTTCTCCACCTTTTCATCCAGGTGATAAATTTGTTTCTCCACCTTTTTATCCATTTTAAATATATTATTTTATACTTTCTATGATTTTATATTTTATATAATTTTATATTATAATAACATATTCAAAATCGGTATATTCTTAAACGGCGAATTCTCACCGAGCAACAAACCCTTGCCGAGTCGCTCGACGTTCCGTCCACTCTTCAGATAGAGACCGTTTCCTCTCAGAGAGTTGCCACCTCTAACGGGTTCTAGATACAATCCTTTACTGCTGTCGTCTACGTGGACGCGACACACGGCTCCTCCCTTCTTCAAAAACAGTCCGCTGCCACCCATTAATTTCTCAACTGCCGAACTAGCGAGTCCCGTGTGAGCTCCCACGCCGAGAGTCTTTCCGAGAAAGGGTAGCGCCTTTGCGGCGAAGGGTAATGCTTTTGCGGCTATTCCTGCCAATAGCGGTAGGAAACCACCTTTCATTCTCAAATTGTATCTCAATTGACCGGGACTCATTCTCACCGTCAACCCTCTTCCATCGCAAATCGCTTTCTCCATCCTTTTGATTTGACTTCTGGTCCAGGCGATCGAATCCTGACCGCCTCTCGTCAGATCTTCATGAGTGAATTTGAATCTCACCGCCTCACCTCGAGTTGTTAACGCTCTCTTAAGTTTCTTCCTCTGTCCTGCGGATATGTTCACGTTTTTAACCATGTATTCTGTCATAATTCTGTTTTTTTTTAAAATTATTTACTTCAATTGTTTCTTGTTTAATAATTATATTAAAATGATTTTGTAAAATTAATATTGCGTTTATTTTATTTTTGTTACCTATATATATACAGAATATTTTTTTTTTTTTGCTTTTATATTTCTCTTATGTGAAATTGTATCGTCACTCTCTCTCCGTGAAGATTTAACAGTTCACCATTTTGATGCGTCAACGTGGTTTTCAGACTATACAGCGTATCTAAAATCACTGGTAGATAAACTAAATTTCGAGGTCGCTCCACGATCTTATAACCCGGCGACATGTTTGGAAAGAAAGAATAGATCGTCGGTTGAGCGCTACCATTCACGTAGCTTCCAGCAATCACGTCCACGTTCACCAGAATGCTATTGACTGCGAGAATGTCGACCGTATTTTCAGATGCCGCGTGGCCTCGATACATCTTTCGATCGAATCCCAACATCTTGCCTATAGAATCGTCCGTGTTGAAATCCACTCGAAAATTATCTTTCAAATCCAACATCGTCTGTAAGGTATTAGGATTGGGAGCGAGTCTGATCTTGTTGCTTCCCTTTCCATCCGTCTTCATTCGCGTCTGAATGTAATTGTTCAAATCGTCTATGTCATAACTCCCTTTGGGAATTCGAATCTCTAACCAATCCGTTCCGTCGGAATACTTGAACGAGTTATTCTTTTCGGTGACGTTGGGAAAGGAATAATAAGTCTCCAGATTCACCAACGCCATCTCGTATCTTTTCTCTCTATTCAATTCGATGGAAGGTTCGAATTTCGTAGCGAATCGAGTCGAATCGCCACCCACCACGATTTGAATGGATTGTTTTGCAGCCGTATTCTCGGCTATCCGTTCTAACAATTCTCCATGTTCGAACATTATATTTAATTTTATTTTTTTATTCAAAACTAATTATTTGAAGATTTATTATTTTCTAAATTTTATTTTCACGCTCTATCTTATTATTATCATCAGAAACATAAAACTTGTCGAATCCGCACCGATATTTTCCGCGATTAAATTCGCTTGTCAAATCGATCACGACTTAATTGTAAAGTCCACCATCCCAAACCCTCTTGCAGAATCTTCTGAATTCCGCAGCGCTCATGTCGTTTGCGACGTGATCGCCCTAGATGTGATTGAGATTCTTGAGATCTTGGCGAAAGAGACGTAGAAAATTAGTGTTCTCCCTTATCGTCTGTCTGGGCAATCGAAAATAATTCTGCGACAGGTAGAAACAGTCCACGTTGCTGTGACGACCCCTAACGTAATACGATTCGCATCGGTTCTGTTTCTCCAAAAGCAGATCGTCGAAAATCATGAGATTCTTATCTTCCGATTTCAGTTCTCTAGGATCCGGAACGTCGCTAGCGTTCTCATAAAATCGACACTCGACGTTCGAAGATGCATTTCTCTTCATCAGCTCCGTCGCCGCACCGTCCAAAATGGTCGAGAGTGGAGCTTCGCTCTTGTCGAATTCCTCCCTACTGTCAAAGATTCTGGCTGTGACGTCCTTGGGCAATCTGCGATCCATGCACTCTCGAAGCAATCTGTATTCGGGTTGAAACAAGCTCTTGCCAAACACGAACAATCTATCGTAATCCAACCAGTCGGGTCGGGACAACAGATTCATCAACAGATTGGTCTTTCCACAATTCGATTTTCCTACTATCAACCCTCTTATGCTCTTGGGAAAGAACTCGTTATTCGACCTCTTGGTCGCGGCGTCGTTCCAAGACATATCTTTAATGTTCATCTTTGTTTTATTTTTTTTGTTTGTTATTTTAGATTCTTTTCAAACGTAAATTTTTTATGTTTTTCAAACTCTGTTTTTAATGTTATTATTTATTTATATCGCACCGTCGCGAGTTCTCTTCAATCCGGATCCACTCGTCATTTTGGCTAAATCTTGTATGGGTACCACAGCATCCTTAAAATCTTTCCAACTTTTCGGCGTTCGCTCTAACGCAGCTCGCTTCGCCGGCGGACTGATCAACTTGTCGATCAACGCGTCGGCTGCCCTCTTGCCAGCCACAGAAGCTATCCTACCACTGGCTTCGGAAGCGGCCTTCTTACCAGCATCCAAAGCCGTCTTCTCACCGACCTCAAACGCGGTCGATGCGAGTTTTCTACCTGCATCGCCCGTGAACGCTCGCATTATAGAATCGACGATGCCAGAACCGCCTTGAACGTAAGTTCTGACGTATCCCCTGTTCTTTATCACCAACATATTTTATTTTTATAATATATTTTTTGTTTTATTTCACTGGTAAATCGTTTTGTTGTTTTTAAATACTTTTATTATTCTAGTGTAAGAATTTACTGTTTTATTTTTTTTATTTGTTTGTTTGTTTCTCTCTACTTATTATATACACATCAATCCTTCAATTCGTTCATCAGCCTTTTATACTGGTTTTTATTCAAAACCTTCTGTCTTAACAATTCGTCAGATATAGCAACTATCTGATTATCTAATCCCGTGTTATCAGCCCGTCTGCTCGCCATCAACAAACTCAATCTCTGAGACAGAGCGTCGGAATCGCTCGGAAGAAAAGTGGTTTTCACCCCTTTGCCAGTCACCGATTCGACGAACTTCTTGTTCATATCCCATATAGGTTTCACCACTTTCGTCCACTTGTAACCTCTGTTGGCTTTGAGTTTCGTCTCTCTGGCATCGTTATTTCTCTTCATGGCGTGGGTCTGAACCAGAATGTCTCCGTAATTATCGAAATCCTGATCCGTGTAATCGCTAGGCTTGTCGTAAAGGAGCAATCTGCGCAGACCATCAGTCAGTTCGTATTTGTTCGAACCCACGATCAATTCATCATCCTCAATTTCTACTTCTGTGTCTCCTACAAAAATCCTTCCCTCCGAATCCTTATAAAATCCATACGACTGATCTCTCTTACCGCCATCATCATCGGACGATGCGACGCTACTAGTGGTGATAGTCGAAGCTGTATCGTCGCTCTCGCTCATATCTGTTTGAATTCCCGTGGGAACGTAATCCGGTGTAGATTGAACGGAATACCGATTTCCAAAACTAGGAGGCAACGAACCCATTCTCAAAGAACTCTCCTTTATAGGTCTCAATTCTTCGACTATCCCCTTCCTGCTTCGCTCTTGACCCTCCGTCACGGGTTTAAATATTTTTTGTGGCTTCGCGTTTGAGTTCCATCTCACCAAGACGTCTGCTCCTGTTAGCAGACTGAATGCCCTTCTTAGCACGTTCATACTGGTCTAAAATTAAATCTCGGCGTCTTGGATCCATCTGTAAAAACATCTTTCGTTTTTAATTGTTAATGTTCCTTTGAGTATGCTAATATGAGTTATTCATTATTTTTAAAATTAAATGTATAATTATTTTTATGTTTTAAATAAATAAAAATCTTCCGTCTTTAATATAACAACTAAAAACCGTTATTTCCTCACACTTGAAGTCATTCTCAAAATAATTACTCCATGAATATCTTGTAATATTTTGGGTTAAACCGCACATGGTAATCGCTCAGTCAAAACATCAATTGATCTTTTGAATTCTTTCCGCTTTTTGATTCATAAAAATAATTTTTTCAGATAAACCATTTAACTTGACAAATTAATCTCATTTGAATAAAAACCTGTAATACATCTCAGGCGTGACAAAATAGCGTTCTCAGTAAGTGTTTATACAGTAAATGTCACTTTGACATGCAACCTGCTTGTCAGTTTTGATGAAAACACAGACTGACAATTGTAGACTGATATTCGAATGAAAATGGTTTAACACGCCAAAAGGCGCACATGAGCTCTATTTTTCACTTTTATTTATTTCCTAGGATATTCCCCCACCCCACGACGAGGGGAGATAACTCCGTATGATCGAGTTTACGAGAATCGAGCGATCCGATCGGTCGATTGACGGAGAATCGAGCGATCCGATCGGTCGATTAGCTGAGTTTGGGAATTCCCATAGTGGGGAATTCCCCTAATGACGCCATAAATGGGAAAAACCCACCGCCTCAAAACAATTGAGAGTTCTGGATCACTGATGAAAAATCCGCAGACCGTTTTTTGATGATGGCCCAGAATTTTTTGCTCGCGTTCACCAACGATGGATCGATGGTCTGATCTGCGATGAGTACGTTGACAAAAATTTTTAAAGTAAAAGATAAAAGTGAAGATGTACAATTTCACCCTTTTTTTAAAAACGCGCGTTCACCACGAGTATTTGAACGTTAAAAGTGCTATCTAGGAGTCACAAAAAAACATGGGGGATTCAAGATCACTGTACATTTTTGTGAACAAGCGTGTGATTTTAACACTGAATTCCACGTTGGTGAACGCATTCGTGTACACGTACATGTACAAAGTGATAGTAAACTCTCAAATATTACCTACTCTAGTTGACTTCGAAAAAGCATTTGACTCACTTGAATGGTCTTTTATCAGAAAAACTCTTATGCTTTTAAATTTTGGCGAATCCTTAATTCAGTGGTTGAACACGTTCTACGGCGAGGTTTTTAGCTGCATCATAAACAATGGGCATTGTTCAGATTATTTTAATATTCAGAGGGAAATACGTCAAGGGGGCCCATTGTCTCCTTACCTGTTTATTTTGTGTGTCGAAATAAACGGAATCAAAATTAATGACTCGGAGTATGTAATCAACCAATACGCTGACGACAATACTCTATTCTTAGATGACGACCACGATTCCCTAAACGAGGCCTTAATTTCTCTCGGCAACTTCGCTGCGATATCCAGATTAAGCGTTAACTTTGATAAAACTCATATCGTTTGTATAGGATCTTGGCGTGGCTGTGGGATTGAACTGGAAACAGAAAAACATATACAGTGGAATCATAACGGAACGTTTGAAATCCTTGTCATAAAATTTGAACTAAATTCGACCAATTACTTCGATAAACACTTCTCAGAAACAATAAACAAAATGCGAAAACTTTTAGCAGATTGGTCCCTCAGAAATCTTACACTAGAAGGCAAAGTTACAGTTATTAAAACGTTAGCGATCTTCATATTAATACACTCTCTTACTGTTCTCCCTACTCCGGCTGATAGGATATTACATGAAATTCAAAGTATAATTTTTAAATTTCTATGGTCGGACAAAACGGACAAAATTAAACGTGATGTAATAATCAATTTAATCGAAAATAGAGGGCTTAAAGTACCCCTCGTAAAAACACTTGTTGCTCTTTAAAAATGATATGGATCAAAAAGTTACTAGATTCAGAAACAATGGTCCAATGGAAAACACTCGAAGTCGATAATTTTGAAAAATTTGAGGGGAGCAAAATGTGGTCTTTGAATAAACATGGTATACTCAGTGTTTCAAATTATATGGCCCCTTTCTGGAAAAACATGCTTAATGTATGGGCTCTCTTAATTATTTATTTATTTATATTTATTGGTGTTTAAGGTCACATATTTCTGCACAATGGCTAACCATGACCGTGACAGTTTTACGGGTGGAGGAAGCCGGAGTACACGGAGAGAACCACCGAGCAACGGCGAGCAGCTTTCAGCTCCCCAACATACCAACTCCACACAAGCAGGGTTAGCATTGGTTGAAGACAGATGCACCATCGACGTGCAGTACGCCTTCGAATACAACGTCACCGTTCCCCCACGTGGGCAATGGGGGTGAAGTGTCTTGCCCAAGGACACAACACGGTTGCCGCAGGTGGGATTCGAACCAAGGACCTCTCGGCTTGCAGCCTGCACCGCTACCAACTGAGACACCGCGCCCCCTCTTAAAAAATAGCCACCCCACAACCCCGACAGAAATCCCCTCACAACCACTATTTTATAATAATTATATAAAAATTAATAATGAACCGTTTTTTACAGGCGTTGATATACACAGCGCTTCAGGATCCATTATTGACTTTCAAGAATTCAAGCTGAAATATGACCTTGATATACCTTTCACCAACTACCTCGGTGTGGTCAATGCAATACCAAGGTTATGGAAAAATATAATATCTAATAGTACAAAACTTGAATTTGTTTCAGATCCCTTGGTGAATGACATCATATCTTGCACTAAAGCAAACCGCCATTTCTATCCCATATTTCTTTAAAACGTATCACAAAAACCTACACGTACCCAAGAGAAATGGAAAACCATTGGACGAAAATCTTGACCATAATGATTGGCAATACATTTACAAACAAACTTTAAGGGAAACAGATGATACATATTCTACAAAGTTTACAATATAAGATTAACCACAAAAACCTATTCACAAAATCTAGATACTTTAAATGTGGGCTTTCGGAAACAGAGCTGTGCTCATTCTGTGGAATGTGAAAATACAAAAAGAAACAATCGCACATCTATTTTACGATTGTTCTTTCTCAAAATCAGTTTTACTTTCATTAGTGGGAGAGTTAACCTTAATCCGGATCCGCAAATTCAACTAAACATTAATTAGGCTCTACTTCCGAGCATGCCTATCCAAATGTCTGGAAAACATGTCTCCTGATCCACAAAAAATATATTTACACCTGCAGCCGAAGTAATACCATCCCCTCTTTCTCAGATCTAGCAAGAGCTATAAAATCCTACAAAAATATTGAAATGTATTCTCTTTTCAAGTACACAATCAGCAAGGCTGAGCGTATAAGGGAAAAAGCGAGCTACCTTACTGACACATTCTTTGAATAATTGGAAAACTGCTCTGTATATACATTATACTGTAAAAATCTCATTTTGTTGTAATCTTATATAATGTACTATTTTTCTAGTGATGCCAATAAAAAATAATAAAAAAAACCCCCAAAAACATAACTTCCGTTATTGGAAGTCGATTGACCGAGGAGGATCATTTTGTAGGTAATAAGGGTATTCAGAAAACCAAGCCTTAACCCACTTTGGGCTGGATAAACCGCAATACCCCTCAAAAGCTAACAAATTCATGTTTTCTGTGGATTTCTCTAAACGAGTCTTGTAGATTTTCAAAAAAAATTGGCCACGCGCAGGACTTAGTGTGCCATTACAAGCTGTATGGACAAAATATTCCGGCGGGCATTTGTTAATTCTCTACGGGCTACTGAACGTCACAATTGTGATAAAATGGGTTGTTTTTGGACACCAACAGCACCAAATGGGTATGCCACAGAGGAAGGTACCTTCTTTTATCGGACGCAACATTTATAGGAAATATTTTTCTAAGCAGTAAGGGTATTCAAAAGTCGAAGTCTTAACCCATTTTGGGTTGGTTAAAGAGAGATACCCATTAAAATCTTAAAATGCCCGTTTTCTGTGGATTTCTCTAAAAACATCTTGTACGTTTCCGAGATAAATTGATTATTCGCAGGTCTCAGTGTGATATTACAAGTTGCATGGACAAAATATTCCGTTGAGCGTTTATTAACCCTCTACAGGCTGCCAAGCATCATTATTTTGAGAAAATGGGCTGTTTGCGGGCGCCCACAGCACCCAATATGTACCCGAGAGATAAACATAATCTCCTTTGTTGGAAGTGGAATTTAACGAGAACCATTTTTGTAAGTAATAACGTTATTCAAAAAACCAAGCGTTAACCCGTTTTGGGCTGGTTAAAGAGCGATACCCTCAAATGCTTAATTCGTGTTTTACGTGAATTTCTCTAAAAATGTTGTGTGGATTTTCAAGAAAAAACTGGTCATTCGCAGGTCTTGGTCTGACATTAGAAGATGCAAAAACAAAATATTCTTATAAACGTTTGTTAACCCTCCATAGGCCCTCAAACATCAAACCATTGAAAAAATAGTCTGTTTTCATCCACCCACACCACCCAATGTGTAGCAGAGGAATAAGCATAACTTCCTCTATTGGAAATGGAATTCACCGTGGATAATTTTTGTAAGTAAGAAGGTATTCAAAAAACTGAGCCTTAACCCATTTTGGGTTTGTTAAAAAAAACTAAAAAAAACCACGTTTTCCTGGTAGATATCAAGAAAAAATGGACATTCACAGGTTTTAATGTGAGATTACAAGTTACATGGGCAAAATTGTCCGTAAGCATTTGTTAACCCTTCACGGGCTGCTAAACATAACGATTTTGATAAATGGGCTGTTTTCGGACACCAAAAGCATCGAATGGATATGTAACAGAGAAACATAACTTCTTTTGTCAGACGCAAAATGTATAGGGAAAAATGTTTGTTTGTAGTAAGGATATTCAAAAAATCAAGTCTTTACCCATTGCGGGCTGGTTAAAGAGATATACCCCTTACAAGCTTAAAATTCCCAGTTTCTGTGGATTTCTCCAAATGCTTCTTCCACACTTTGAAGACAGAATGACCCTTAGCAGGTCTTTGTTTGACCTTACATTTTGCATGGACAAAAAATTCCGTTAAGCGTTCGTTAACCCGCCACGGTCTAGTAAACATCAACATTTTGATAAAATTGACTGTTTTCAGGCACAAACGGCACCCTTTAGTGATACAGTTAAACACCATTCTTCAGATACCCTGAGGTCATCAAAAATCATGGACTTTCATCTGGAAAGGTCATGATTCTCCAGAATCATAAACTCTAGTTAGAATCTGAAAGTATAAACCAGAAAAAATTGAGATATCTTGGTCCAACAAAAGTTTTATCCTGAAATGGAAAACATTAGGTGCTGCACTGCAATTATTATATGAAAAAAATAAGAATGAAATGATGTCAGTAAGTAATATTATTCCTTCTTAGAGCCTTGCCCTGACACTCCGAAGAGATATCATATGCAGCTTCAATGTAAGTGGCAAGATTGCATTCAGGCTACACAGATTTGTGTAGGGACGAAAAAATGTCATCAGTAATATCGCTAATTATTATTTATATTACTGTTATTACTCATTTGTATTTTATTTTTGTTATTATATTATTTTCTTTAATATCGTCATTACTAATTATTATTATTATTATTATTATTATTATTATTATTATTATTATTATTATTATTATTATTATTATTATCTAGCTATCAACAGTAGTTGTGTCAGATGTTTCCTTTCAACTGACAGGCGAATTTTTAATTTTTTAAATTTGTTTTGATATATATATGCGAACATACGTAACTGTGCAGGTGGTGACGGGTCTGCTGCACAGTTATTAGCATGAAGCCGCTGAATTTAAATTACACACACAAAAAAAAACGTGAATGCGAAATAATAACACCTGTATATGCGAGTGACGCAGCTTTACAAAGTACAAATCACGCGATTACACCTTGCGCACTCGCGTGTGTACAGGCCAATAGCGCTGAAACATAAAGCTAAAATAGTTTAGTTCCGACATAAACTTATACTCTTTTCATTACTACTACTATTATTATTCACTTTCATAAATTTTTCCATTCATCTAAGTCTGGAATGCTGATAGAATCAGATATTGCTGCGGCGGCTGTTCTGAATTTTCTTTTTTTTGTCTTCTACCTTTTGCCGTTTTGGAAATGTGGAATGCCTGGATTAATACTTCGGGCACGTTCTGTTTTGATTCCCATGATGTTTCTTTTGATTCGAGCCATTTAATTTTATAATGTTTCTGTCCGTATATCCGTTTACATGCCAAAAGTATGTCTACCAAATATCGTCCCTTGGTAGAATAAAGGTGCCAATTGCAATGTTTTAGCATTGCAGTCGGCACCTTCATGCTTTCAAGGGACGATATGTTTTTTCATATTATATATATTTTTTTCGCGTTGTTGTTTTCTGTTGAATTCGCGTTACTGTCTTCAGATGATGCCGCCAGTGCGCTATCTACCAGGTGACTTTAACCCTTTACCCAACGTAACGGCCAAAACCGACCAGCGCTATTCTCAAAAATCTCCAATTAATTTTTATTATTTTTTTCATTTTTTGTCTCAAAAACATAGGTTATGACACCTCGTTGGAACGAGCTCGTTGAGCTCGTTCCAACGAGGGGTCATAACCTATGTTTTTTAGATAAAAAATAAAAACAATTAGTTATTCAAGAATTTTTTTTGCAAGTGTCGTCTGCTTTCCATGTTAGGTAAAGGGTTAACTTGTTTGCCGCGGTGTTTCCTCCTCTAGGGTATTCGTTGTGCGATCGTTTGGGTTTACAAAGGGTTTTAATCTGTCCGCATGCACTGGGGATTTGGGCAGAAAATCGTCTGAAGATCGACGGATGACATATGTGGGATTGCTGTAATGCGTGATATAGTATGGCCCGATGCAGCGATGGCATAGTTTGGGTGATAATCCAACAGGTGTTTTGTTGTTATATAACCATACATTCTCACCAACCGACAATTTCCGAGTTTTTGCTTTCTTATCATGTTGTTGCTTGTGCTTTTGCTGCGTATCACCGATGTTCTGTTTTACTATTTCTCTTGTGACTTTAAAGTTTTTCAGGATTGCGTCCAAATGTTTACTTGCCTCGGTATCAAAATCTTTGGATGGAATTAATTCATGTATTTTGGGAGCTGGCATTCTCGTCCAAACACAGCACGAAAGGGGCTGCACTTCGTGGATTCTGAGCACGGTGATGCTCTGTACGCAAAACATTATATTTGGAAGCAGTTCTGGCCAATTTGATTGTTTTTGTCGATGTACATGCGAAGGGTCTTTGTAATTGTCAAGTTCATTCTTTCACACACGACATTCCTTTGTGGATGGTAGCTGCTGATCGCAAGTTTTGTTATCTGAAAAAGGTTGCAAAGTTCTTTAATTAGTTTGGATAGGAAAATTTACCCTCTGTCAGATAAAAGTGTTTTGGGGGCTCCGTATCTGCAAATTATTTCCAAACATAAGTCTGTTTTTAGTAATTTCTGATGCTTCCATATCTTAAGTGGGAATGCTTCAGGCCATTTGGAAAATGCATCTACAATTGACAAAACATATTTATACCATGATTACCTATTCTACTATTCATGAAAAGCCTATGACATAAATTTTAGCTTTATACACCAACCGCGGTGAACACGCCAGCAATGGGATTTCAGTGGTAAAAATTTACACTTACATTGGAACTACATCCAAGTTGACCTTTGGTGACGTCGATCTGAATGCGAACTTGTCTAAATTTATCGCACGTCGCCTCGCGAAGAGTGAAATGGAAGTGGCAATTATTTATTACGTTTTTAAATGAGTTTACCCAATAAAACACCAAAAATTAACAAACGTTCATTGTCTCATGTTAATAACACACCCGTGACTCGAAATAATATGTTATTATGGTATTAAAAATGAAAAATGCCCTGTTTCTTTTTCTATTTCGTTTCGGTGATAAAATTGACAGCGGAAGTACCGCCCACCGATGCTCATTTAAACAAAAACAAATTCGCACGTATGTTGCTCAGTAAAATCGAGAAAAAATAATGGCGACTCTTAATAATCTGACGATCATGGTATAAATAAAATATACCCAAAGTAGCTTGATGTACCAAGTGTTCACCACTCGTGGTGAAGTGGTGTTAACCACACGCCGAAGGCTCGCGGTTAACACCACTTCACCACTCGTGGTGAACATTTGGTACACCAAGCTACTATGGGTATATTCTATATGTATATCCTTTTGGTGATGTCTTAAGAGGTCTTAGACTATCAATGTGTAGCCTACTGAATGAAGTTTCTATGAGTAATGGTTGTAGTGGTGCTGAATGTCTATGGGTCTCATTTTTATTTTTCTAATATGGAAGACATTAGACAAAATAATGTGAGTGAACATGCCTGGCCAAAAATATTTGTTTCTTATTGAGTGATAACTCCTGTCGATGCCCTGATGTCCGCCCAGCAAGGAGTATCATGATATGACAATAGTATATCATTCCTCAAACTGCGTGGCACCACAAGCTGCTTAATTAAATGATCTAAGCGATTACCCTTACCTCGCAGACACTATAGATGGTGTAAAATTCCACTTTCCAGAACGTAGTCATTGGCTTCCGGTATTATTCTTTTGACTTCTTTATCGTCTTCAGGAAATTTTCTTTCTTCCAAATATTCAATGTAGATATTAACGTCCGCGTTTGTTCTTTGCGCGATTTTGAGGTCTGCCTCGGAAACTGCTGCGTCGCATGCTGTGGCGTCTAGTGGGCCACACTGCTGTATTACGTCTTCCGGTTGAGACGTTGCTTGTTTCTTAACGATACTTGTGGCCATTATGGGAGCCTGGAGATTTTCGTTTGTTTCCGCTGTGTTAGTTGTTGAATATTCTCGCCGCGACATGGCATATGCATTCAAATGCTTTCTTCCTGCTTTATGAATAATATCAATGTTATATTCCTGTTATTCAAGGGACCATCGGCCTAAACCTACTGCTACATTGTTTAAGATGTCTCAAGTAAGAATTGGCAACATGATCGGTGATCACAGTAAACTTACCGTTTGCAAAGTACACATGATAATGCCTAATACGTTCAACTATCGAGAGACATTCGCATTCGGAGATTCCAAATTTTTGGTCTGCCTCGGACAGAGATCTACCCCCATATGAGATTACTGCCTTCTTGCCATTTTCATCTAACTGCATGAGTATATAACATATTGAATACCCTGATGCACCAGTATATAAGAAAGATTCTTTATCAAAACTTGGAAAAGCCATAATGGGTTGTGTAGTCAAGGTTTCTTTTATAGTGTAGAAGGCCTTCTCACATTCTGCGGTCCACTGAAATGATATAGACTTTTTGAGAAGATTAGTTAGGGGTGCTACTTTTTTAGCAAAATAAAATACGAACCGTCTGAAGTAATTACATAGACCAAGAAAAGCACGGACATCTTTGACATTTTTCGGCCTAAGAAACGAGGACACAGCTTCCGGTTTTGATGTATCAACTGAAATACCACCCTTAGAAAGAACGTGTCCCAAATAGTGTATTTCGTTTGCTGCGAGCTCGAATTTTGAAGGCTTCAGCTTCAGATTTGCATTGCATAAGGCCTCAAACAATTGTGACAAGTGATATAGATGTTCCTCGAATGACCTACAAAATACGAGAAGACCGTCTACATAACACAAACACGAGTGTCGTTGTAACTCTCGAAGGACTTCAGCCATGATCAACTGGGAACTTGAAGCTCTGTTCATCAAGCCCATGGAAAGTCATGATTGATGAACTCCCCTGTGGATGACAAAACCGGCTTTGTTTCTGGAATCCTGGTCTAAATCAATCTGGAAATATCCTGAGAACATATCAAGACAAGAGAATATCATAGACTTTGATTTCCCAAGGGTGTCGAAAACGTCCTCCATCTGGCAAAGGAAACGAAATGCGTTTTGTCAAGGTATTCAGTTGCCTGTAATCTACAGTGAACTTAAACGAATTATCCTTTTTTCTAACGATAACAACTGGGACATCCATTCCGAGATTGAAGGCTCAATAATGCCATGTTCTTCAAGTTCGTCAATTTGTCTGCTAATCTCTGCCTTCATTGCTAGTGAAGCCCTATAAAACCGACGTCTCACTGGGGCCACATCAGCTTTATCTATTTTATGGCCGTATATGCTAGACATTCTAAGTTCGGACAAATTCTTAGCGAAGCAATCCATATTATAACATTGTAGCACCAAAAATTCCTGTTTCTGAAGGTTTGATAAATCAGAATGTGAAATGTCGATAACAAGAGACTCAGTTTCAGCAAAATATTTTTCACAATAACCAGAGCCATTTCGACCTATATAATTTACCGAAGCTTCAGACCTGACATTACTTTCATTAACAGTATGTAAAATATCCTCAGGGCCGATGTGCCGAAAACAACCGAGAACCTGTGAAGACTTCAACTTAACATGGGAATTAGTTGGGTTAAGCACCTTAGAAACAACATGATTATTATTCACTTCTTCGAGCGTTCGTGCGCTCATGCAAGTTGCTCACCAAATTCACATCGGGCTCTATAATACCTATTGAAGTAACAAGTCTATCTGGGCCTACTCGCACTGGCACAATTGTTTCACTACGGGGTGCCAAAGTGATGTCCTCTAGCACTCTGATGTTATATGTATAATTAGTTTGTTCTTTGACATTGTTTACTGGAGCGTGTGAGTAGTAGTTAGGGGTTCCACTATAGACCAAAGCATTTTTAACACTGAGTTTCCCATAGGATCCATAGGGTTAGTGTTAAATTGTGAAACTTATAGTCCAAAACGTCTGTAACCTATAGACCAAAATGTCTGTAACTTATAGACCAAACATGTACGGAGTACCATCCTGCAGTGTAAGAGTCTTGTGACCTAAGTCAATATTAGCCTTATTTTAAGTTAAAAAGTCCATACCTAAAATAATGCTTGCTGGCATTTCCTCCAAAATTAGAGAAGGCTGGATTAATTCCAATCTACCCAAGGATAGATGCAAAACTGTTTCCTCTGGAACTCGGAGTAAAATGCCGTTTACACCTGTTAAAAATCTGACGCAGGGCGGAAGAATTTCTTCCTTGCTCCATGGACCAGCTGAATGTAGTATGTCTTTAGATGTACACCAACGACTGGCTCATGTGTCTTCCAAAGCAGAAATTGGCATGTAAGCGTTTTCTAGCTAGTCTAATTTATACTTTATTTCCCGCCATTTCAGTACTGACGGAGGTGACGAAGACGGGTGCTGTGTTAAACTCGCAAGTTGAACTAAGGTGACCAATTCGCTTACAGCTATTACTTCTATAATTTCTAGCGGGACATCCCGAAGAGTCATGGTAGTGTTTTCCGCACCTGTGTCACAATTGGAATCGGAGTCGCCAACCTCGAGATTCATGATGCACCAGGCGGCTGTAAGTCATTTCAGTATTTAGCCGCTGGTGGTTACTTTCAACATTATCATTTCGGTATCTAGGAATGCTAGGTCTGCCTGCGGCACTGGCTGCTAGTAGTGCACTGTTGTGCAAAGTTCTCTCTTTGAGCATCCGAAGGCAATCATTTATTTATTTATTTATTTATTTATTTATTTATTTATTTATTGGTGTTTAATGTCACATACTTATGCACAAATGGCTAATCGTGACCGTGACAGTTTTACGGGTGGAGGAAGCCGGAGTACCCGGAGAGAACCACCTAGCAACGACGAGCAGCTGCCAGCTCCCCAACATCGTAACTCCGCACTTCACCACAGACAGGGTTAGATTGGTTGAAAACATGCGCACCATCGACGTGCAGTACGCCTTAGTACACTGCGTCATCGTGCCCCATCGTGGACAATGGGGGTTAAGTGCCATGCCCAAGGACACAGCGTGGGAGTCCGAATCGATCGCTCAGACGGTCACCCATCCGAGGATTAACCGGGCTCGACGTTGCTTAACTTCGGTGATCAAACGAGATCCGAAGGCAATTCAGTAATTCCTCTGCGATGTTGGTGGTAAACATGTTCAAAATCCAGAGAGTGTGCGGGAGAGGGTTCAATCTAAAAGGTTGAACAAATGTCGGATTCTCCACCAAATGGGAATATCAGTCAGTGCGACCGGCAGTGACTTCTACCAGGGGTTAGGGCTGATGTAAACCAGGGTTTTGAAGCGCCAGCTCTCTACAGCAAATAACGATCACAACTCCCGTGACCTGATCACGAGAGGATTAGATAATTATTGACGGAAGAGCGCTTAATAGAATATGGTCCTAAGAGGATAAACAGAAATAATGGGGGTAACTGGTTGGTTGAGAACCCTCGATACGCTCAGGAATTCTCTTACTTGATTACATCGACTTGACAACTAATTTACCAACAGCTCTCTCTAGCAGGTTATGATTAATTATTCGCTAGACATCACACAGCGTTGTAGTTATAATTAATGGTCAACAGCGGAAGAGACCTAATATGCGTTTGATCACGATAAGGAAAAGCTGGGGACTGACTGCATCTCTGGGTCGAGCGGGGCTTCTTCAATGTGAAATGAAAAGCCGTTAAAGATTAACAATTTATTATACACTAACAATTACTATCTGCATATCCATGATCAATTATTTCTATGAATTATCCTTTTAGCATTATGCACCTCCAAACACGTGATCGATCACTATGCCCAATAAAAATGCCCATTAATATAATTATATTTAAACTGCTTCCCAAACTCGAATTCGTAGAGAAATATTGGAACTATGAGTTCGAGTTAGCCTTAGAGAATTTCGACTGGGAAGTCAAACTTGGCCAACATTATTTCAAAATTTCGATGAATGGTTTTCTGTGCCAATGGCCTCAAAGCGCTTATCAAGAAAATGACATGTTGACAGAGTTGGCCTTCAGTGGCTGCCATGCAGAGTAAAGTGTGTGGGTGCTGGCCCAAATATACAACTCGGCCCTGAAAGACCTGAGAGATCAGAAACGCTGTGGTGCTCCATTTCTCTGCAGAGACCTTGACAGTTTCAAAGAATGTCTTAAGGGAGACGATGCGATTCCTTCACGTGAAGGACGAACTGCAATGCGCCAACCGCTGTCCGAAACCAAGCATGCTCAGCGCCTAGTAAAGACTTATCCACCAGCGGCTTATAAGGTGTTTGATACGTAGTATCATAAGCAATCATTTGCTTGATATCTCAACACTTCTGCTTGTCGTCACAGTTATCCAGGCCATAGGCGATACTGCTGCCAATTACAGGATCGACAATATCACCCTGGTGTGTATCATGTTTACCTCGCCAAACCTGGCTATACTGATTTGCAGCCTGTGCACAGGACGCATCGCCAGCCTCTACAATCATGTCCTTCGACATCGCAAAATCTCCAAAGATAAGATCTACACACTGTGGAATATCAACCTGGAGTTCCATGGAAGAAGTATGAAGGACATTCTAATGCTATTTAAGGAACCGATGGCATGGGTGCTGATATTTTCTGATTTGGGTTTTCACGAATATTTGAGACTTTGGAGGCGGGTGATAATAGCGTTTCACAAAGTGAGAAAGTTGGTGCAACTGTTTGGTTTTGAGGAATTCAATAATTGGAACATGAACTTCAAGGGGCGTTTTGACTATCTTCTGGGGGAGGACGATAGCGCCGCTGGAGTTCACACACAAGAGGACGCTGGGCAAGCTCAAGAAGGGCATCCGCTAAGGGAGACTCAAAAATAGTATTCAGAACTGCGACAAAAACGAGAAAGGCGCACCGCGTTGGCAATGGCATCAAAAGGTATGCCGACGAAACAAGGTATCATACCAGGCGATATATTAAAGTAATCTATTATAATCTATATTAGTACAGAAATAATGGCTTCCCTTGTGATACTAGTCGGGTGCCCTAGTGAACGCACTTGCCTTTAGTGGATCAACCTACCTCTTCTCAACATTACGAAGCTTAGGTATCGACGCCGAGTGGAAGCGCCAAGATACGGCTATAGAAGAGCTCCAAGCTGCCCAAGCGCAATGGGCCCGAAAAAGGACAGAGTGACTCGACTGGATCAGTGAAGAACTTCAACGTGAAGGCCACGCTGCCCACACTTTCAATATGTTTACGAGGCATTGAACGACAAAGCTGTGATTGTTGGTGGCGGTCATTCCACCCTACACGCCTCGGCCCTGAACCTCAACTTTCAGATTTTTCATCATCGAAATATTGAGTCAATGTTGGCCAGTTTCGAAGAACGATCGCGAACTTGCTTTTGTGATTCTGGGAACGGGCGTAACCGTACTTGTTGCTTATAAACTCACAAATTAGCTATTTATTTGATTATCTGTTTGTTTCTTTACTTATTTGTTTTTTTTTTTGTTGCTACGAAACATAGAATAGGGATACAGTGCGATAGGAATATAGGAACTAGAACATAAATAAAAAGCTCCCGATTTTACACGGTATGTATAATGTAATATATATATATTTATATATTATTATGGGTTTACCAGAGAAGCTGCATCTTGCGATGATGGAAGCGGGTTACTGCGCCTACAAAAATTAAATCCCTGGACCTCTAACGCACATCCTGATAGACGCCGCCAACAATTTTCTGAAGTCGTGGTGTGTGGATCCTGAATCAATATGACTATTCCCTGAAGTCTTATCAGAGCTAACCAAACTTAGAATTTAGATTCAACAGCTAGATGATATTACGTGCGATGCATATTGGAGACTCACCACCTTGGGCTACAGGAAAGGGATTGCAACCATTAATAAACTTGCAGAAGCTACCAAGGTCCCAGAATATGTAGGCCGTGAGTAGTAAAAAGGCTAACTATTTGGCAGATCTACTAGCCGGCCCCACGACACATCCCGAAACCAAAATTTGACGTGTCTGTGCCAAACAAGCTTCAACGAGCTGGCTTCTTATTTCTGCATCATTATAGTTTGCCCCGCGGTCGAAAGGTTTTCGAGTGTGCCCTGACCGTAGTAAATGTGCACATTCGCTACAAAGCCACTGAGCCTCTGACCTCAAAAGCTTCACCTGAAATAGCTAGCGCTTTTTCACGCATTTACAGTCGAGCACCTCTGCGATGACCCAAACGTCTTCATATGGTTCCAGGACGAGAGTTCATGGGCTCTGCGTCCAAGATGCTGAACAAGCAAGATATCTCAATCCGACGTGGTAGGAAGGAAGCCAACAGAGACAGACATTTCTTGAGGGTACTGATGCCCAAGCAGTCGCTCTACAAGTGTACGATTAGTACGCTTGTAGGGCTACTGTTTGTACATCAGTGCGCCCAGGAGATGGCGTTGTCTCAAGGACAAAGATCCACATAACGGCTTGCCCGGCTACCGACTGTAATTCCAGCTCTTAACAATGGAATGAGGCGTCTGACTGTTAAAAAGTCCAAGTATGCCATTAAGGCTACGATAGTGGCGCAAATACCCCCGTCGTTGTAAGACGGCCTGTTAGTTTGGTGGAACGTGCGATACGTGAGCTAGAAGGAGAAGGGCGACGTGTTACTGACCCCGTGTGGTCCATCTGGGTCTACCGGCTTGAGAAGTGAGTTGCAAAAAAGCCTGGCGAGCCTGTTTGGTATTATTTGTCCTCGGGCCAACGCATGGTTTTGTCCTGGAAGAGCTACTTGTCTTTCCTAGTTGATCAGCACAGCCGCCTGATGGTGAACTTACTCGTTGAGTACTTTTTCCGTTACATTACTGTCCTGTCTACGCTAGACTACCGCGTTATTAGAATCGAAATATCAGAACATCTCGTTGTTACATGCTGCACAGATATTGTGCTGTCTCCCTTTGAGTCGTAAAATGGAGAACACATTGGGATTGAACTCTCAACGTTTCTTAAAGTCATTGTGTTTGTAATACACAAGCGCTTTTTCTGGATGATCTCCCGGAGTCTGCGCCCAGTGGGTTGCGATTCTCTCTTGCTTCTCAGGGAATAATTGACCCTCTGAAGCTGACTCAAGTTCGCCAACCGGGAGAAGACCAGGTATGCCTGGTTGTACCACTGGAGATAGTCGTCGATGATACAAACCTTCTGTGGAACTTTTATTGTCAGCCCCTGGTTGGAGTGAACTGTGAGTGCGTAAGCAAGGCGCCAATACTCGTAATATATCCTTCGCTCACCTAACTCGATGGTATGTGGAAGGGACATATCAACGACATTGTTGAAGACTAAGATTTTCGACCGCCGCCGTTCGTTGACTACGGGGTGGGGGGGGGGGGGGATAGGAATAGTGACCAAAATGTTGTGTCGCCGACTATCTTGGGGACGGTACAGGAGCGGAACGGGGACGGTTGATAAAGATTTTTTGTGGGTCTGGATGAACAACTCCTGAACATCACCTCGGGCATTCTTGCGGCTGGTAAAGATCATCCGGCTTCCACAGCTCCACAAACCGACGCCGTCCAACACAGCCAGGAAGAAATCTTCGCATCTCTTGGCACTGAAGTCTGTCTGATTGGGGACGAAATCCATTCTTAAGGGTTTTGAGAGCTTCGTACCCTGTGGTCACCCTCGACCTCCTCATAATAGTCTACACAACCTAGCAACCATTGATGTGGCATCTCTCCCGCGATGGGGGTGACTGGCCCTGGTCACAACAACAGACTACCTAAACACCTTTCTGATCGAGCCAGTTCGGGAAGGTTTCTAGGATTGGTTTTTGAAGTGTACAAACTTCGTCCCAAATGATGATTGGCGATCGAAAAAACACGTTCTAATTCCTAATGAGGAGCGCGAACTGGGTGAAAAACAAGCTAAACGCCGAAAACCAGTCATCGACATATTGCGCCAATGTTGGTCACGTTCGATTTTCTGGTCGCAAGTCTATAAATCCAATTGGAACCCATCGGGAAGGTGCCAAATGTTATGAAAAAAACTTAAAAATTAATCAAAATCATGTTTACCGGCTAGAAGAAACTATAACAAAAAAGGCCCCCCAGAAACTATTACAAAAGTGGGACCTCTTACAAAAGGGTTAAAAAACTATTACAAAAGCGGGACATTTTACATAGATTGAAAATCGAGAAAACGGACGATTTATGTTCTAATTCCTCACGGTGAGCGCAATCGGGTAAAAAAAAAAACAAACCATTGGTGAAGAAAACCAGTCATCAAAATTTTGAGCCAATGTTGGCCAAGTTCGATTTACCGGTCCATCTCTAACCCACCGGGATGGCACCAAATGTAATAAAAAGAAAACTTCGAAAGTAATCTAAATCATATTTCCACGTTAGAAGAAGGCACTATTACAAACGGACCAAAAAAGTATTACAAAAGTGGAGCATTTTACAGAGATGAAAAATCGAGATTTTTTGAAAGTAAACCAAATCATGTTTACCGGTTGGAAGAAGAATCTATTACAAAAAGACCAATAATCTATTCCAAAAATGGGACTTCTTAAAAAAAGGGCTAAAAAAACTTACAAAAGCGGGACATTTTGCATAGATGGAAAATAAAAAAACAGACGATTTATGTTCTAATTCCTAGCGGGGAGCGCAATCGGGTAAAAAAAACAAGTCATTGCTGCAGAAAACCAAACTTCGAAATTTTGAGCTAATGTTGTCCAAATTCGATTTACCAGTCAAAATTCTCTAAGTCCATCGCTAATCCATCGGGATGGGGCCAAATATAATAAAAAAAAAACGTCGAAAGCAATCTAAATAATGTTTTCAGGCCAGAAGAAGACACTATTACAAAAGGACCAAAAAGTATAACAAAAGTGGAGCATTTATTTTATTTAGATAAAAAATCGAGAAACGCACGATTTACATTCTAATTCCTAATGGGGAGCGCCAATCGGATAAAAAACAAGCCATTGGCGCAGAAAACCAGACACCGAAATTTTGAGCTAATGTTGTCCAAGTTTGAATTTCTGGTCGCAATTCTCAAATTCCAACTCGAACCCACCGGGCAGGGGCCAAATGTTATGAAAAAAGTTCGAAAACAATCCCAATCATGTTTCCAGGTCAGGTGAATAAACTTGTACAAAGGACCAACAAACTATTACACAAAAGTGGGACTTGTTACAAAGGGGCCCAACTTGTTGCAAATGTGAGACATTTTACAAAAGGGTCAATTATTACAAAATTTGACTGGGTTTCATACGTGTTGTATAAAATCGTGTGTATTGTCACATATTACCCGACACGTTTCCGAATGTAACTATCCATGAAGTGTAAACTCACGTGTGATATCCAGCAGACACGAACGTTCCAGTTAATGTCGTGGGCAAATAGTTTGAAGTTATTCTGCTTAAAATGCTGTCTTTATTCGAAACATGCCTATTCGAACTTGTTCGAACAGGGAAAAACTCACGTTGAAGGCACAGGCAATTTTTATTGATTGGACATCACACACGTGGATTACCACGATTTTTCAAACGTTTTAGCACATACATGAAGATACACGTGGTTGAATGTTGGACATACTCACACATGCAACTGATGCATGCTTGTGTAACAGTCATAATAGAATTAAATATCTCACTTCGATACACATCAATATTCAATTAGAATCAAGTGTTTTACAAATCGCCAGCTTATGCATGCAGTCAGTTGTTTGGGCTTTCTGTGCACAAATTCTGAACAACTGAAGAAAATATAGTAACGAATCATAGTAACTGTCATCACTGTTATACAAACAGTTGTTGTCACACAAAATTGTGTCACAACCACAGACAATGATACATAGCACAAGCTATTTTCTACAACTGCACCGCCCTATGCTGCTGTTCAGTTTGCACTTGGTTAAGGCAAATTCGAACAAATTCTGATGGCGCTGGGTGTAGGGTCATCAGTTCCGGAACAAGGTATCCATTAGAAGGCAGAAACCCATCCGTTCAAGTTTAATAATTGCAAGTACAAAACCGGATCAGTGGCATACATTCATACATAAGACCAAGATGAAGGAATTGAACAGACCTCAAGCACATAGCACCTGTGTCATCACGCCAAAGGATGACTCGTTTGATATTGAGCTCCATTGCGCCATGGGTGCACGAACAAACATACGCTCCTACGTGGTTGGAATAAAGTATGTTTCCAAGCTCTGTTGATTTGCAAACAAAGCCAGAACTTATGTCGAATCTTGGAACCCACCAGAAAAGAAGACTTTCTTGTTCAACTTCAGACTTCATACATCTTTCGGATAGAGCCATTAAACAGAAACAACACTGATTGTGTATTTATTTTATGGGTTTAATAGTATTTTCATCTTTTGTTTCGGGTGTGATGTTGCTGGTGAAGGATTTGGGATTTCCTGATTTTGAATTCATCTCTCCTTCATTTCTCACCATATTCTTTTGAATCTAAACGTATATAAACATAATATTTTATGCTTAGTTCCACATGCAGGAGTCCTCCAGTCAATAACAAGCAGGGCTGGTGTATCAGTTGGTTGAAGACCAATGAAGGCTCTGTCACCATAACAGTGTGTCAATCGTATATGGTTACCACACTGTTTGATATATGTTTTGATATATGTTTTATTCACCAGTATACAACAAAAAATTATCTCAAGGTACATAAAGTATACATATTTACAATATATTTGTCACCGACACTTGGTTGCGAATTCATCAACACTTAAATTGTATACTGGTAGGATAAGGCATAGCCAGATTGGCTGTCTTCCTGCCTTTCCCTAAGTAGGAGAGAAAAGAACATTTAGGTATAGATAGGAGAGGAAAAGTGAGAGGTTGAAAGAAGAAGAGTGTAGGAAAAACACAGAAATAGGTACTAGTGCAGCATAGTTAATTCTCATTATCTTCTTTTAGATAGCTCGACTGTAATATGTGCGGATGGTGCGGGTGGTGGTCGGAGAACAGTTTGGTCATGCCCAGACACGGATCTCACCATTGCGTTAGTTAACTTAATATAAGATAAGGGACAATTTGCCCCAAAACAGAATTTAGAAAATGCAAGGATGATAACCGAATCCGAGCCCGGCAGAGACGAGAATACCAGACAATTTACGTTGAAATTAAGTTACGAATACATCATGTCAGCTTATTGTTCCAAATATTGTCCTGGTGCACGATTATTGTAGATCGGTACGAACTGGAAAAAGAGGGGATACACACTCGAGGATTCGTTATGAGTGGAAACAAAACCTTTAGATAGCACAATCTGGGCAGTAGGGATTAGAACAGGAGACATTGTTTAAGTATGCGGAAAGCAATCTTTCAATTAGCGTTTTTTTAAACTTCTTTCTGTTCCTTATGGCCATGATATCCCTTTCTAATTCATTCCATAATTTAGGGAATGCAAAGACAGGTAGATTATCTAATGTTTTTGTTCTTGTTCTATGCCTATATAGAAGGCCCGATTGACGTGTGTTTACATTAGTTCGAGTATTCACAGCAGGGAAGAAATTCGCAAATGATGCAGGGAGATTTCCATTGTGCCAATCAAACATGAACAAGGAAGCATGCAGGTAATATAGGTTCCATCCAAGTTGAATACAGTGAGCTGTACAGACCCTATTTTATGTTTTAGGAGTTATATGAGATCAATACACCCGCTCTTAACAACAACAACAACAACAACAACAACAACAACAACAACAATTTCTAATCAACAAAATCAATCAAGGATACTGATGTGATAATAGTCTCAATAGAATGATTTTATTGAGAAATCCAAGTGGAGTAGGTTTTAATTTAATCTCTGCCTCGTACAGTACCTCCAAAACGACCAGAATGTGAAATTCGCTGCTTCAGGTTTTATTTCAGAAATCACACAAACTCAGTTACTATCGACCGATAGAACATGAAAAGAAACGTTCTAATTATTTTATTATGCCGAACAAAATATGACTTTCATTGTTAAGCGTTAACTGCAACAAGCCATCGATCTTGTAACAACAATGTAGTCGAATCCAAAAACATGACGTCATTTCGAACGAATGACGTCTCTTCGAAGATGACTTGTCTCAAGTGCCGTCGCTTTGGGAGTTTCTTCATCAACAAATGCCAATGTTAACAACTGCATCATGCTGTTCGTGTTATAATTCATTGTTAATGCTTGTGTGAAAAGTGATTTAAATTAATGGAATATAAATTCATGTTTCTCGGACAACAGTTGATAGAATTAAGCGGAGTGAAACACAAGTCATAACTGAGACTCATATTCAGGATTCACCGAAGTGGTGAACAGCACGTGAGTGAGTTTTTTAATATTTCTGATTCTTTTGAATGCATTGTTTGCAGTTAAAATTGAAAACCCACTGAAGGTGATATATTTGTTGGTAAGTTTGTGTCTACCGGTGTTGAAAAAGCCAAATGGACACGGAGTCAGCGTTTGGTGTTGAGAAATTCGACGTTGATCAATGGAAGTGGCGCTTACATTTTCTTCGTTCTCTTGTCTCCAGGGAAAAACGTTCCGATAGTACCCGTGTTTTGCCCCAAAACTCCAGTACTATGACTTTTAGAAGGTGTCACATTAACCAATCACGGCTGATGTTACAAACGGGAGGCATAATAAATATATTTATACCAACCATTGTCTGTAAAAAAATATTCCATATTGAGACTGGGGTTTACGAATATATCCTGGGAGTGACATCCGATGGATTTGTGTTTGTTATGAAGTAAGAAATCTTGTTTTAACACGATGTTTAAGTTAACTGAGAATATTTGAAACAACTGTGGGGCATTTTATGTGATAATGATCTTACAGGAAACACAAAAATAGACTTGGTCTGAATTTATTCTGTGTGTTATGCCACCAAAACAATTTAAATTAGGAATTTTCGAAAATTTCGAAACATCTGTTTTTGTTTGTTTTGTTTTTTTTTTTGGGGGGGGGGGTGGGGTGGGGAGGGGGGCTTAATGTTGTCATTCATGCTAAAGCTGGACAAGCTCTTTAATACATCCATAGACTCATAAGTATCTGAAGAAAGACAATGTTGAGTAATTAAACAAGAGGTTGGTGGACATACCATAGACGTAATTTCCTATTCAACTTAAAAAAATGAAATAACCTACAGCTACCCTATGCCCGTACGGTAATGGAAGATTTCAAGTCACGGGTTGAGGTATCATGTCCGAAGCCTGACCTTGCTACTGGACTACGACCAGTTACGCCGTTGAAAGAGATTATGGGACATTAATGCTTCTTTTCAAGAATGTGTAGACGAAGTGCTTTCATCACAAAAGAATTCTACCAAATCGCGCCACTACACAATTTGGTAAAACATTCTGTGTTCGCTTTTCCATGTCCTAGTGCGAAAGAATGTACCACTTGATAATGAAACGGGGAACGGTGCATCTCGGATGCTATTTTCATTTTTTTTTCTTGCTTCAGCCTTGAGTTTACAATATTTTATTTTTGAAATCTTGATTCACCGATGTGTATGTGTCATAATCAGATCCATATTCAATCTCGATCAATCCGAGAAGGAGTCCACTTTTGGCGCTCAGAGAATGTTAGCCAAACTCACTTGTCATCTCACTATTAAACGTTGTTTAATTTTCCCTCAATGACCCGAAGGGTTTTTAAAAGAATAACCAACTCGACTCACTTCTTACCACCCATGCATTACCATTACCTTTCATCGATGTTGCCGAGAGAGTTAGTAATATATGTTTAGTCTTTCAAAACGTGTTTTGTATCTGGTTATTTCACTGCAATAATTTTTGATGATGATGTGATGGGGAAGAGACAAAATTATAACGAAACTTAGTTGAGTTATGTGACCTTGTGAAGTGAGGTGCCCAAGTTCATACCACTGTCTAGTACAACTACGACTATATTATTATGCCCCCGACTGTGGGAATGTAGTGTCTAAACCCCGTTTGTTTGTACTTCGCAATGTACGTATTTTCTTACATCCCTTACAAAATATGCCCATCCCACACGTTTCCTGTGCTAACTCTAGTATTAATTGCTGAATTCAAAAGAATCAAGGTTGCTATCAGCTATCATACTCCATGGCAGGACTAATTCCCCACTAATATATTCAGAATTAGTCCTCTCGTTTCAATTGGAGGAAATAAAATTATCTGTTTTATCTGGGGATTTTTATGTTGTGCTCTTGCATTATATTAGTGATATAGTATTGCATTTATTTTCAGAGAATCATGACATTCCGTTTCGATGCATCTCACCCAGACACAAAAGTGAAACTCTCAGAAATCGGTACCGTTAATGTGACAGAAGTTGGTAATTGTTACTTGAGGAACGTACTCCAGACCCCGGAAGTGTCTACAGTCTTATTTCCGAAATCTCTACTTGTTGTTGACTGGGTTCCATACCAAAATTTAGCTTCCAACATAGATTATATGTTAAGCCAAAACACTAAATGCTTCCGAATGGCTAATGACACGGAAGACGTAAGAAAGTGTTCAATGATAACATTTGGAAGTTATTTCAACTGTAAACTTGGCACTGCATACAATGTGGATGTATATGGAGCAAACATTGAAGATATACAGAACCACTTAGTATGGCATTTGAATCGAGCAGCATCCGTCGCGAAAGGCAATGTGTGTTTTCAATTATATGTCAATGAAGAACAAGACGAGTACGAACTTGAAAAGCTTGGGGAGAGACTCGGATTTCCTCGTACGGCCGACCATTACAGTTTTTGCTATGTTATATCGAAGAGAATCCAATTACCATAGTACATCTTATCCGATGGAGAGCCGTCTACTGTATAGGTAGTAAGCTTCGAGATAAATTTCTGTGTTTTCGCTTAAGGTGGGTGGTAAATTTTATCCCTATGTTTAAAACTAAAAAAAGTTGATACCATTAGGAGCCATAACGTTACTGAACGTCGTTACGTGTTCTTTTACAATTACGTAACGGCGAGACGTTCTTATAATCAGGCACGAATCTAGTGCTGAGTAGGGGGGGGGGGGGTAGAGGGGTTGGGGGCGATCATATAACCCTGTCTGCCGGAAATTTTTATCGTCCGTCGCCAAAATTTGTTGATCGCTCGGACGCCGACATTTTCTCTGAAAACCGCTTTTTAAAAAAATATTTTACCATTTTGCCAAACCACAGTTTTCATTATGCGAAAATACACATATCTTTCAAAGTTCCTTCGTATGAAAGCGCTCTTTATGAGTATATGATAATCTGGTAAGCATGTAGATGAACAAAGTTTGTGTGTTATTATTATCTTAATAATACGTTCCTAGTATACACGGACTCTTTAGGCATGAGTACAAGACAATATGGAAACGTATTATTAGGTTTCCATATTGTCTTGTACTCATGCCTAAAGAGTGCCGGGATTCATACACAATTTGTACCCAACCCCACACGTTCATACTCCAATAAAGATTATAAAAATTGCATTCAGTTCTTATAATTACATCCCGTAACAGTTTAAACTAGCAAACAACAAAGCAGAAAGACGAAATAAAACATGTATGAACGAACGAGGCGAAAAGCCACCCTCACACAAAAGACAAAGCGCACAACTCTGATTTTTAATTTTCACAACTTTAGAAATGGAAACGAGTATTTTAGTAACGGGCTTTATGCCACAGTTGGGAAATGTTACCAAAGAAACAGTAGCGCAGTTGATCATTGCGAGAGGCGCTAAAAGTTAAAAACCCGCCCAAACACCGTCCGAATTACATTCTGTCAACTGCGCTCTACCGTAAATGCGGGTCAAAATTCGACCAAATGTATTCATTGGAAAATGAATTACATTTGGTCATGACGTTTTCACCCAGCTGACCAACGGGAATTGAGTATTTGGACCCAAAATGTATAACTACATTAACAATGTAATTATTAATAAATGACAGTTTCCGACCTGTTTCGTTAATAATTTGTTTTAAACAAGTATATTGAGTTAGGGTTCAAGTTCGTACAAAGGTCGGGATTACGATCTGGGAATCCGGGAACAGTATCGGGAAACATTAAATCTAGCCTCACCAATTTTGAGATTCTGTTAAAAATAGATAACGATAAGACTGAATGTGTTATGCCATTGGTCTTTGAATAGTCGTCGCACAACCGTCGCATCGAATTCATTTTCAATTAGTGTCGAGTTAACACAATTTGTGTTCCGAAACTGGCATCGCATTTCTGTCACGTCGAATTCTATTCTCCTTGCTATAAATCCCGTACTGTACCATGGGCATATCGTTTACTGGCGGGTACTCTGGAGATGCTGGATCAGGAATGCAGGAGTGCTGCAAATATAGAATATATCCATAGTAGCTTGGTGTACCAAATGCTCACCACGAATGGTGAAGTGGTGTTAACGGGGAGCCTATGGCGCGCGGTTAGCACCACTTTACCACGAGTGGAGAACTTTGGTAACCAAGCTACTTTGGGTATATTTTATTTATACCATGATCGGCAGATTAATAAGAGTTTAAATGTTGAATAAATCAAAATTGACACGTGCGATTCTATTTGTGTTTACATGAGCACCGGTGGATGGTACTTCCGCTGGCAATTTTATCGCCGAAACGAAATGGAAAACAAAACGCGCAAATTACGGGGCCTTTTTCATTTTAATAACGTAATAACGTACTTTCGTGTTATGGAAGCTTTGTTAACATGAGACAACGTATGTTTCTTAATTTTTGGTATCTTATGAGGTAAACTTATTTAAAAACGTAATAAATAATTGCCGATTTCATTTCACTCTACACAAGGCGACGAGTGATAAATTTAGACAAGTTTGCATTCATGGCGAGATCACCAAAGGTCAACTTGGATGTAGTGTCACTGTAGGTCTAAATTTTAACTAAGGAAATCCCATTGCTGGCGTGTTCACCACGGTTGGTGTATAAAACTAAAATTTATGTCATAGGTTTTTTATATATAGTAAAATAGGTAATCATGATATAAATAGACAGAACGCGATGTGTGTTTGAATCGGTGGGTGTTTTACATAACGAGTTGGAATGGCGTAGTCATATTTCACGAGAGCCGTAGGCTCGAGCGAAATATGATTACGTCATTCCAACGAGTTATGTAAAACATCCACCGATTCAAACACACATCGCGTTCTGTGTTTATTACACAACCCATGCATTAACATTCATTTAAATGAACAAATAAACAAATTTTAATTCCGATGTTTAAACCCAAAGGTGAAGAGTTTGTTTTGACTGAAGCTGTACTGATCAAATGGATCGATAAAAAAATCAAAACAACTTTTTCGGAACCAGTGTTTGTTGAAATTCGTATCGCTGTTTTTCTTCGGGGCTGGTGCCCATTCACGCCTAACCATTTGGTGGCTATTACTGTTAGTAAAAATATAAGTACAAATTTGCAAAGCAGCTGGGAGAAACATTTTTAAAAGAAGTTCGAAGCCTCTCAAGATGTACGAAGATTTACCGAAATAAATTTCACCAATTTAGATATAATGGGATCCACAAAACGAGACGGCCACGGGACTGGGTTAATGTTCTGGTTGGAAATGATTGGGGTTTTTTTTAAATATTATCTCATTTTTGGCTAACTAATTTTTTGTGAACCGACTTTAATTTAACGAGTTGGAATGGTGTAGACATATTTCACGAGAGCCGTAGGCTCGAGCGAAATATGATTACGCCATTCCAACGAGTTATGTAAAACACCCATCGATTCAAACACACATCGCGTTCTGTGTTTATTACACAACCCATGCATTAAAATTCATTTAAATAAACAAATAAACAAATTTTAATTCCGATGTTTAAACCCAAAGGTGAAGAGTTTGTTTTGACTGAAGCTGTACTGATCAAATGGATCGATAAAAAAATCAAAACAATCTTTTCGGAACCAGTGTTTGTTGAAATTCGTATCGCTGTTTTTCTTCGGCTGGTACCCATTCACGCCCAACCATTTGGTGGCTATTACTGTTAGTACAAATATAAGTACAAATTTGCAAAGCAGCTGGGAGAAACATTTTTAAAAGAAGTTCGAAGCCTCTCAAGATGTACGAAGATTTACCGAAATAAATTTCACCAATTTAGATATAATGGGATCCACAAAACGAGACAGTCATGGGACTGGGTTAATGTTCTGGTTGGAAATGATTGGGTTTTTTTTTTAAATATTATCTCATTTTTGGCTAACTAATTTTTTGTGAACCGACTTTATTTTGATTTGGACGTTTTCATTTTCACACTTTGCGACAGACGGTCGATGACTGTATAACGAAATTTGGAAACTTTTCGAAGCGTAACTAAACGGTGCGGTAAAAAAGCTCCGGCTTGTATGTTACCCGTTGAATACCGAATCGTTGATATCATAGCGGCGATTCCGTTGAACACAAGGGTTTAAAGTTTTGTTGTTTTTTTTTTGTTTTTTTTATTAGTTTTTAACGACGCATTAACAACCAGGGTCTTATCATGTCGGTGACAGTTTTATGGGTGGAGGAAACCGGAGTACCCGGAGAGAACCACCGAACAACGACGAGCAGCTGTCAGCTCTCAAACATCGTAACTCTGAATTCTGCACCGCGGCACAGGCAGGGTTAGATTGGTTGAAAACATGCGCACCATCGACGTGCAGCACGCCTTAGTACATAGCGCCATCGTGCCCCCATGTAGGCAATCGGGTTTAAGTGCCTTGCCCAAGGACACAACGCGGGAGAAGGTTTAAAGTTTAATGGATGTGTAATAAAATACAGTATGTCTGTAACTCTCTATGTTTCGACCTGATGAGATTTGTCATGTGTAGATATTATTACACCACAAAACTCGTATAAACGGTATGAGGCGACCAACTCCCCAAGCTCGTTTCAAAAATACGATAATTTTAAAATTACGCTTATTTATTTATTTATTATTTATTTATTTATTTATTGTTTATTTATTCACTTATTTGTTTAATTTGGAGAAGTATTAATTCTTTTCAGGGGAGGGATTACTATTGTTTTTGCAGATCGATATTTTTTGAGAGAGCAAAATGACGAAAATTTCAAGCCCACCCTACTATCCACCGGCTACGGGCTTCTATTATTCGATTGTGTTCCCAGTTATTTTCTTTTATAGAATATTCAATATTTCGACTTCGTATCGCCACAGGCTTACAGGGGACCCATTCCAGATATGCGAGGTAAATTACGGAGGCTTGCTTGGACATCATCGTTATCATTTCGCACATAATTTCTTGTATAAAATTGAAATAGAGCATCTCCATTTTTGAGAAACCATTCAAACAATCTTGTATCGTTAAGTACTATTCCCACACAGAGAACAGGAAATGACGTTTCAGAAGGCAGAGCTTTTTAAAATAAAAGCGTGCCTTATCGTTACCAGAGTAGTGAGGGCTGTCACTATAGGTCCAAACTTATGGGCCCAAACTTATAGGAATTCCTATAGGACTGCTTCTGTTCGGACCTATAAGTTTTGTCGACAGTTTGGACCTATAGTGACACCATCAACTACTACTTAATGGATATATCACTACATCTGTACTTGACTATGCTGTATGAGCATTCAAATTACAGAATGTGCTGCTGTGCACGTGCCTGTTGGAGTAAGGGTTATGCAATGTATGACATGTCATGCATAACCTTCCAACGAACAGTTCGCGAAAGCCACGTTTCTTACAACTAATGACACTAGAGGACACTCTATATACAAATGGATGATACCATTCAAGGTTGTAGCTTACTTGATCATGTATTTTAAAAAAAATTGTGAGCCCAATTATGTCAAATCTGATCTGGTTCTTTTGGATATCACTCAAAAAGTAGCAGAAGGAGTCCCAATGTACACTAAGACTTCGGCAATTGATGCCAAGCAGAGACACATTCCTGTTCTGAACGGGAATATTCTCTCGAAATTGCGAAGGTGAATAATAGTTACAGGAGTGTCTATGCAGGGAGAAGGGTGTTTCAGATGCTTCTTCGGAATTATTATTTATATAAGCATCATACTTGGATGCAAAGTTGTGACTCTCCCCATCAAATACCTCATCCATCGAAATTACTTCATTGCCCGCCATGACTTGGGTGCATAAATGGTGACTGATTTTGAAACAAGGACTGTGACAGCCTGCAGTGTGTACTCTTTTCAGTAAGCAACATTATGCTGAGAAAAGTAAGAACAATAGAAAGTGTACGGAGTGACAAAAAGACAAATATAATTCACTATTTGAGATCTAGCAGTGAACACGGTACACATTCTAAGGAAGTGGATATGGTGAATTGTCGGGGTGGAGAGGGAGGAAGTATTGGGGGGGGGGGGGGGCGGGTTTGAATAAGCTGTGCGTCTGTCAGCTATATTATGTGAAGCCGGGGGAAAAACGTCGATTTAGTTCGTCCGTTCACGCATTAGTCACAAACATCCACGCACGCACGAACACACCTCACTTTTCTTCACCCCCATCATACACACATCCCACCCCGCACATACCCATGCCTTCATAGTTCGGTATAATATATGCTCGCACAAATAGGAGAGAAGGCCTAATTCCATCGTGATTTGAGGATAATTAACTACAGTATCAGGGATGCTTCATTCCGGTCATGGCGTATTTAAGGCGCCATAAAAGTGACGGCAAGTGACTGATTTGTCTTGACATTGTACGAAATCGAATTTTGAAATATTTTGTCTCTTCCGTATTCCCCTTCCGTATCAAAAGCAATCTTTTTCATAAAGGTGATTTTAAAATTGGGCAAGAAATAACGCTCCTGGTGTCCTCTCAATCTCAAAAGTCATCAGCCGCCCACCCCGAGCCATATCTCCACCACCTGCACGGCACCCCAAAAACGTCTGTTGAAGCGTATTCAAACACTTTTTCGGGTGTTTTCCCTTCTTGATTGGGCGTAATTTACGTTGTCGTTATCGCTTTTTCTTCCTTTGGGTTTGCGACGAGTGCATTGTCACAAAGTAACTGATCACGGTGTGGTGAACATCAGTAATGTGTTTTCAGACAGTACAGTTTGGTGCGAGTGGAAATTACATTTTTACCCGATTTATTATTACAAAATTACAGACTTGTTTCTGTTGTTTGAGGACAGTCCCACATCAAGTGCAAACTATATAGAATAGTAAGAAATGTCGAATATAAGTAATAAATTCACATGAGGGATATTTAACAAATTGCGAGCTCAGATTCATAAAGACGTCCTTATAATTTACACGAGCTTGTCCTCTGATCTGATGTGGCGAATAGATATTCAGTAGTTCATAAGGTAGGTTGTGACCTCAATTCGGTGTGGGATTCACAGTTGAACAATGTGCAGCCTGTATCCAGCGTTCCCCGTGAGCTTCACATTGCAGGATGTAATATGCCGACACTATACCTTATGTTATTGATGGATGTACACACACAATGATATGCTTTATTCACAAACAGCCTCAACTCCACAGAGTAAACTGTGAAGATATACAGTTGTGATTGAAACTATCAACAAGTTTTCTCATTTATATGGCTCGGCACTTTCTTGTCTCAATTCAGCCTAGGCTCCACGCAGTAAATTGCAAAAGGAGAATATTGTTACACAAATGACTTAATTATATACTGGGGTAATTATGCTTTGCAGTACACAATGTGGGACTCAGGCTGAGCAGCTCGGCCCCAGCTCCACACAGTAAATTGTAAAACAACAATACTCTCCAAGAACATAACTTCATAACATACAGGTGTAATCGAAACTAATAACCAGTGTTCTTATTTATGTGACATTACAGGATTAGCTGTATTTTTGGGGAATTGATTTATATAACAGACTTGTTTCTGTGTATATTGCCAATTGGGGAAATTGTGCGTTACAGCACACAATGTGGGACTCAGGCTGAATAGCTCAGTCTCAGCTCCGCAGAGTAAACTGTAAAACAACAATACTCTCCAAAAAATAACTTAATTACATACAGTGGTGATCAAAACTAGCAACCAGTTTTCTCATTTATATGGCTCGGCAGTTTCTTGTCTCAATTCAGCCTAGGCTCCACGCAGTAAATTGCAAAACAAGAATACTGTACACAAATGAATTATATACTGGGGAAATTGTGCTTTGCATAACACAATGTGGGACTCGGGCTGAGCCGCTCAGCCTCATGTACACACAGTAAATTGTAGAACAACAATACTCTCCAGAAAGAAACTTATCTACATACAGTTGTGATCGAAACTAATAACCAGTTTTCTCATTTATATGACTGGGCAGTGTTTTGTTTCAATTCAGCCAAGGCTCCACGCAGTAAGTTGCAAAACAGGAATACTGTACACAAATGACTTAATTATATACAGTTGTGATCGACTCTAATAACCTTGTAATAATGGCGGACGAGTGAGAGGTGGACGTTTTTTAATTAAGCTGGTTTTGAAATTTTATTGGTTTATGTGTGCTTTTGGCATAACTGCTAAGACTACAACCGGGATTTGCAATCATACCCCCTACTGTTAACAGAGTTCGAGTGGTGGACCGTGGTGGATCGGCGAGATAGATGCAGATAGATGCAGGGAAAAGTGGCGAAGGCTCTATCTTTATTTCCAATTTTCGTGCTCATCGCATGTGTTTGTGTTGTGTTGATAATAATGTCGGCTACACGGAAAGGAACATCGGCTGGAAAACCATCAGCCCAAAAGGAAGATCATGTCTCAAATGCTGAACTGAAACGGTTGATTACGGATGTGAAAAAATCATTTCAGTCTAATTTTGATAATCTGAGAACTGAGATCACAACCATGAAGGTCGAAATGACCGAATTCAGCAGGACAATCTCCTCAATGAAGTCAGACTATGTTGACCTATCTCAGAGTGTCGAATACTGTGCTCAGCGAGTCGAAGATATTGAGAATGTTATAATCCCAGAGATGGAGAAAACTGTTTTAGCGAAACACAGTGAGATGGAAGAAAAACTGATTCTCTCTGAAATCCATGATAGAAAAAACAACCTTTTGCTATATGGAATCCCTGAAAGGGTTAAAGAAGATTCTTATTCAACTGTCTCAGACTTTCTCAGAAATGACTTGAAACTGGAAGACAACAAGGCATGTGACATAGTTGGGAGGCTGGTTAACGCCAATCGGCTGCCGCGCTCAAATGTGAATAGTAGTGCCACTTCCCCTCCCCCGAAATACATGATAATCAAAGTTGGTAGTGATCGAGACAAACAACTTTTGCTAACTTCTGCCCCTAACCTTAGGGGAACCAGAAAAAAGTGTTCGAACAGATCTACCCCCTGCTCTGAAAAGAGAGATGGGAAGACTCTCAAGTGTTGCCTTTAAACTCAGGAATGAAAAACACTACAAAACAAGGATACGACTTTCTGGTATTAGAGTTGTACTCGAGTTCAAGGAAACACCACAGTCAAATTGGAAAGAGTGGTCAGATCACTGACTATTGGTCGTGAACTGTTGACTGTGACACTTTAACATATTTTGTACTTTTATACTTTTACTACAATATGCCTGGTTAATGAAGAAGCAATGGAGTTGAAACTACATGATGAATACACATTGTGTCTGAATACACAGTCTGTTATACATTCCAAAGTATTCCAAAGCATACTGTCCAAATTGGGTCCCACACAGGGATTAGTTGGAGAAGTATACAATTATATTATATCATACATATATATATATTATATTATATTATACATAACTGCTCCATAATTGTACACATGAAGATTATTACATATTTAATATAAAGCTCTAACATAAGTTAACTTAATTTAACAGTTGATAGGACAAAAATAGGGAGTTTTGACTTTGGGGTTTCTGTGAGACAAGTATCCTATGAAACACTGTAAAAAATTGTTACAAAGCTTATTTGAAAGTTGAACATGTAGGTTTATGTGTGTGCATTTGATTGTTCTGGATGAACCTGAAACTCAGAGCAGCCATGTAGGTGATACATAACTTTATTATACCTCATCCAACATAATAGTAATTTCACACAAGCTTCAGTCAGTGCTGTTACATTTATGAATAGAGAAATGTTCTGCATGGGTTAACAGACACAGCTTGTTCGTTTGCTCTTTTTTATCTACTTGTCTGTCTTTTTCAGATAATGGTTTTGGACAAAGTTGTAGGCTCTCAGTAAGAGTATTTATTCAGTAATGATGTTCCACTCATTACAGTTTTTCCCACATCTGTTGTATAGTTGTTTTGGAGAAAGCTGTACATCCTTTATAATAATTATCAGTCCAGATATACACTTTTACACACTGCTGTTTTGTAGGTCACTTATATAGGCACTGAGTAAGAAAGTAATGCTTTTCCACTCACTACAGTTTTACCCACAACTGTTATGTAGTTACTTTGGATAAAACTAACTGTAAATCCAATAAACTACTTTTAGGCCATATATACACTTGCTTGTTGCTCTTTTTTATCTACTTGTCTGTCTTTTTCTGATATTGGTTTTGGACAGAGCTGTAGGCTTTCAGTAAGAGTGTTTATTCAGTTATGTTGTTTCACTCATTACAGGCTTTCCCACAACGGCTGTATAGTTTTGGAGAAAGCTGTAAATCTCTTAAAATAATTTTCAGTCCAGATTTTCACTTTCAATAACTGCTGTTTTATAGGCCACATATGTTGGTTCTGAGTTAGAATGTTAGTCTCAGTAATGTTGTTCCACACATTACAGTTTTACCCACAACTGTTGTATAGTTGCTTTTGTTAAAACTAACTGCAAATCCAATAAATTATTTTCAGGCCAGATATATATTTTCACTAAATGTTGTTGTATGGGTCATTTATGTAGGCTACGAGTGAGAATATTAATTTCAGTTGTGCTGATCCACTTATTACAGTTATACTCACAACTGTTGCATAATCGCTTTAGACAAAGCTGTAAATCTAATAAAATTAATTTTCAGTCCAGGAAAACATTTTCCTAAACATTCGTTTTGTAGGCTGGCTATGTACATACATCTGTTCTATAGGTATTCTGGAGAAAAGTGTATATCCTATAAAATAATTTTCAGTCCAGTTATACATTATTACTACCTGCTGTTTTGTGGGTCACCTGTGTGGGCATTGATTAATTCAATTCTTTATTCACTCTGTGACCACAAACTGTGGTATAAGAGGTACAGATACTTACATAATTATTTACATAACATTCAGCAGTGGGTGGAGGGTGATAGTAACAAGTAAGGTAATTATTGTTGCATCCATCGGTGAATAACGTACTTGGATTTACTAGTTAAGAGCTGCTGAGCGGTTGGGGGGGGGGGAGGGGTCTAAAGTCTGCAGTTCTCTCCCGGGAGGTGGACCTCTCCTTGCAGGTCCCGCCCCAAGGAGAGAACCGGAGACTTTGTAGTGGTATGGGACTGAAGGATTTGAATGGTCGTAATTTATGGATGTTAAGAATGTTAATTTCAGTAATTCTGTTCCACTCACGACAGTTCTTCACACAACTGCTGTATAGTTGCTTTGGGCAAAGCTGTACATCCATTTCAGTAATGCTATGTGTTTCCCCTTATGCTGTAGGGAAATACATAGCGGGATACTTGCAGAGTTCTCAGTCTCCAGTCTGAGAGTTGAATATGCAGGGTTATGTGCATACACATGGCTATTCTGGGTGAATTTGAAACCCAGAGCAGCCATGTAGGTGACACATTACATTATTATACCTCATTATACATAGTAGTCATTTCACACAAGCTTCTGTCAATGTCATTGTCTGTCAAATGGAGAAATGTCCTTATGGGTTTACAAACACAGTTTGTTTGCTAGCTTGTCTCTGGGAACAATTTTGGACAGAGCTGTAGGCCTTCAGTAAGAGTGTTTATTCAGTAAACTTGGTCCACTAATTATTGTTTTTCCAGCAGCTATTGCACAGTTACTCTGAAGAAAACCGTAAATCCAATCAAGTATTTTTAGGCCCGATATACATTTCCAATAACTGTTGTTTTGTGGATCATTCATGTAGGCTTTGAGCAAGAATATTAATTTCAGCAGTGCTGTTCCACTCATTACAGATTTGCCCATAACTGTTGTATAATTGATTTGGACAAAACTATGAATCCAATAAAATAATTTTCAGCCCAGGTATTTTGGCGAAAACTGTATATCTTTCAAAATAATTTTCAGTTCAGGTATACATTTTCACTAACTGTTGTTCAGTGGGTCACTTGTGTTGGCTTTTGATAAAAATGTAAATTTCAGTAATGCTGTTCCACAAATTGCACCTTCTCCCAAAACTGTTGTATAATTTGCCTTGAACAACAATGTGCACACAACTTCTGTATTTGCTTTGGTCAAGGCTGTACATGCATTTCAATAATGCTATGTGTTTCCCCTTGTGCTGTAGGGAAATACATAGTGGGATACTTGCAGAGTTCTCAGTCCCCAGTCTGAGAGTTGAATATGCAGGGTTATGTGCATACACATGGCTATTCTGGGTGAATTTGAAATCCAGAGCAGCCATGTGGGTGACACATTACATTATTATACCTCATTATACATAGTAGTCATTTCACAGAAGCTTCTGCCAGTGTCATTGTCTGTCAAATGGAGAAATGTCCTGTATGGGTTTACAAACACAGTTTGTTTACTAGCTTGTTTCTGGGAACAATTTTGGACAGAGCTGTAGGCCTTCAGTAAGTGTTTATTCAGTAAACTTGTTCCACTAATTATTGTTTTTCCAACAGCTATTGCACAGTTACTCTGGAGAAAACTGTAAATCCAATCAAGTACTTTTAGGCCCGATGTACATTTCCAATAACTGTTGTTTTGTGGGTCATTCATGTAGGCTTTGAGCAAGAATATTAATTTCAGCAGTGCTGTTCCACTCATTACAGATTAGCCCATAACTGTTGTATAATTGATTTGGACAAAACTATGAATCCAATAAAATAATTCTAAGCCCAGGTATTTTGCCGAAAACTGTATATCTTTTAAAATAATTTTCAGTTCAGGTATACATTTTCACTAACTGTTGTTCAGTGGGTCACTTGTGTTGACTTTTGGTAAAAAATGTCAATTTCAGTAATGCTGTTCCACACATTGCAGCTTCTCCCAAGACTGTTGTATAATTGCCTTGAACAACAATATGCATCCTATAAAATAATCTTCAGTCCAGGTTTACATTTTAAATATAGGTTGTTTTGTTGGTTAGCTGTTCCAAACACTGCAGCTTTTCCCAAAACGGTTGTATAATTGCCTTGAACAACAAAAAGCTTCCTATAAAATACTCTTCAGGCCAGGTATACATTTTAAATATAGGTTATTTTTTTGGTAAGCTGTGTGTATTTTACATATTTTACAGGTATACATTTTCACTAACTGTTGTTTTGTGGGTCACTTCTGTAAGCTTTTGGTAGAAATGTCAATTTCAGTAATGCTGTTCCACACATTGCAGCTTTTCCCAAAACTGCTGTATAATTGCCTGGAACAACAATGTGCATCCTATAAAATAATCTTCAGGCCAGGTATACATTTTAAACATTGGTTGTTTTGTTGGTTAGCTGTGTGTACTTGGAGTAAAAATGTTTATTCTGTAATGTTGTCTCACCCATTACAGTTTTGCCCACAACTTCTGTATAGGTGCTTTGAACAAAAGTGCACATTTTTGCCCACAACTTGTATAGTTGCTTTGGACAAAACTGTAAAACCAACAAATTATTTTAGGCAAGATATACATTTTCAATATCTGTTGTCTTGTGGGTTACTTATGTAGACTTTGAGTTAGAATGTTAATTTCAGTAATGCTCTTCAACATACTTCAGTTTTGCCCATAACTGTTGTATAATTCCTTTGAACAAAACTGTAAATCCAATAAATTATTTTTAAGCCAGATATACATCTTTACTAACTGTTGTTTTGCGGGTCACTTGTGTAGGCTTTGAGGAACAATGTTAATTTCAGTAATGCTGTTCCACACATTGCAGCATTGCCCAAAAGCTGTTGTATAATTGCCTTGCAATAATCTTCAGTCCGGGCATAGGCTTTGGGGACCAATGTTAATTTCAGTAATGCTGTTCCACACATTGCTGCTTTGCCCCAAAACTGTTGTATAATTGCCTTGCAATAATTTTCAGTACAGGCATATATTTACACTAAGTGTTATTTAGTAGGTCACTTGTGTTGGTTTTAAGTAAGAGTGTTAATTTCAGTAATGCTGTTCTCCATATTACAGTTTTGCCCAGGACTGTTGTAGAACTGCTTTGGACAAAACGGTGAATTCTATAACATAATTTTCAGTACATGTATAGTTTTCATATATAACATATGTCTTGGTCTCTTCTCGATATGGATTCCACATTATTACCCCCACCCCTCCACTCATACTCATCTTTTTGCCGTGATTGTAGTTCTCGGGCCTTACTAGTGCTGAAATCTGCTGTCAAGATTAGTGGATAAATAATTATGGGTGCATGTATTATGTTAGCTGAAAATCGACTTCGAATCTGAATTTTTGTCTGTCCTAGATATTAATGCACTTGGCTAACCATCCCACTCCATTCCATACCTCTCACCGACGAAATTGTTTATTTTCGGTTAAATGCAACCAATTCCTGCCATGAATGTCTGCATGAAGATTAGCCCAACTTGTCTTCATCCTTAATAATGCACAGTGAAGATAATCGGTAGCCTGGAAAAAACGATGTCACATTCCATACCTCTCACCGACGAAATTGTTTATTTTCGGTTAAATGCAACCATTTCCTCACATGAATGCCCGCATGAAGATTAGCCCAACTTATTATCTTCATCCTTAATAATGCACAGTGAAGATAATCGGTAGCCTGGAAAAAAACGATGTCACATAACTAATGAGAATAAATCTCGTTATTCCTTCGTCAGCAATCGGTTTTAATTGCTTTGTTTTATTTTCGTTTGTCCGACTGCAAATATTGCAATCAAATGGTCAATAAAATCTCGCCAAATACAAGTCTAGTTGAACTCCACGTAGCGTTTATACTAATGTTGTGGTTTACTGATACATATAGCCAGGTAATCAACTAACACAAGTATATACAACTTGAAACTATAGTAATAATTTCCATATTAGGTCACCCAGTCAGGTTGGATGTACCACATGCTGTAATACTTTGTCTGTGTAACTAAATTTTCTTGTTCGAGGTAGTTTATTTACGCTTATACACGGCGACCATTTAGACCACGAGTTAGGCTAGACAAAGTAAATATCGAATTTCCCTAGAATTGTTTATCGATATTCTCAACGAGGTCATCATCAAGTAATATGCCCCGCCTTGTGCGCCTATACGGTAACTGCATTGAAAACATTTAGGCTATAAAAAATAGAAATTGAAGGTCTTACTCACTGCGTTTGGTGGTGCTGGCAATACTGTTGCCAACGAAGCGGCCGCCGAGGGTGATGGTTAGTGACCCTAATGTTAATGGACATTGGATTCGTTGGCCATTAGCATCGGCGGTGTCATTGGGAGGGTGAGGAGTAATTATTGGACTAAAATAGCTTTGCTGGGGTTTATTTGAGAACGTTAGTAAGCGTTCACCAGTGAACCCTAGCACAGCGATGGTTCATGAACATATTATTTCAGTGTTGGAGAAACATACCTTCCTCATCTTCACTTGCTAATATTTACAATGTTTACAGTCTAAATACCTTTACAAATCTTTTTCTCAGAAAATGCTCCCATTATTGGTGAACGCTAATCCAGCAATTATTTATGAACAGGCTAGTTTTGAGAAAATGTTTTTCCATGTGATGCTAGACGCTCTCACAGAAGAAACCTGGCGCTGTACTATTTTAACTACTGTAATTTATTAATTACTTTACTGAACTTTTAAGAGAACTTGTAAGAGTCCTACGGCCACTATTACCCTCCCACATATTCATATTGATATACTTAACTGGCTATATTTTGTGTATTTTGTATGTGATGTCTGTATTTTTGTTCAGAAATGGGCATTACTGCAATGATATTGTTTAATACGTGACACATTTTTATACCACACCCATTGATGTATGATGTATTCTAACGATGCCCATAACAAATTGCATTCTAAAAAAATATCAAAACCAACTTAACTAGTTGATTATTAAATGGAAAGCTGATCATGATTTATCTAAGAAGTGATCCTTCTCTGATCATTGCTGTATCTCACAATCCTGACAACAGCTCACAATTCGTCTTGAAAAGTATCAGATGAAACATTGTTGTTAAACCGTTTGGTATCTTTCTGCATAGTATGGCTATCATCCGGATCCTTGATCATGGCTAACACATTAACATTTGATGAGATACAGAGCAGCGGCTCCTTTGATTTTATTACCCAGTTTAACGATGCAATCACCGATAACGAAGCGGCCGAATTGAACGCACCCTATACCATTGAGAAACGTAGCTGCGAATATTATACGCCGGAACGCTTTAATAATGAGATCTCAAATATACCCAACACACTTAGTCTCTTTAACATTAACTGTCGAAGTCTTAATGCTAACTGGGAACCCCTGCATGACTTAATATGTAATCTTCAACCCGAATCTATATTTTGGATGTAATAGGCTTAACAGAAACATTTAGTATAAAAGAAAATATTACCTACTCACGTGATGGTTACCATCCCTTGACCACACGACTGCGACTTGAGAACGACGACGGTAGGGGAGGTGTGGGGCTTTTTATTAAAGACAGTATTCCATTTAAAATTTGCGAAGATCTATCAGTGTTTATCCCACATGTCTTTGAGTCCCTGTTCGTTGAGATTGCGACGAAGGAAAAACAAAGTATTGGAATCATTTATAGACCCAACACAGCCCTTAAAGCCGACCTTGATTTATTCCTGGAAAAACTATCGAATTTACTAGAAATGCTAGGTGACCAAAACAAAACTGTTTATCTTATGGGTGATTTTAATATTGACCTACTGGGTTTCTGCAAATACACAAAAACTGATTTATTCATAGATATTATATTCGGTTCTGGGTTTATGCCTGCTATCACGAGACAAACGCGAATTACGGACCACTCTGCCACTATAATCGACAATATCTTCTGCAATAAAATCAAATCACAAACATCTGGAATAATTATTACTGATGTAAGCGATCATTTTGCAACATTTTATGTTGACGAATCAGCCAAAAGACATACTCACACCGAACAAACTCCAAAAAGACCATTTAAACAGGAAAACATTAACCATTTCAAATCTCTGTTATCCGCAAGTGATTTCTCAAACGTTATGAACGCATCATGTCCGAATGAAGCCTACAATACCCTTCTTGGCATTGTACATGCAGCCTTTGACCACGCATTTCCAAAAAACTTGTTAAAGTTCCCTTCAAATTTGTAAAGCGTGAACCGTGGATAACATCGGGTCTTTTAATGTCCTCATTGGAAAAAAACAAACTGTATGTAAAAAAATTAAAAAACCCAACAATGCAAAACAAATTGAAATACAAAATGTACTGCACCATTTACAACAGACTAAAACGAGCTCGCAAAACAGATTATTATAACACTACACTAAGAGAAAACAAACATAACATGAAAAAAACGTGGGAAATATTAAAGAAAGTAATTAATAAATCCAACCCTACCCTTACCGCCCCATCGACATTCGTCGATGATAATGTTGAAATAACTGACGCCGAAGAAATAGCTACTAAATTTAACTCATACTTCGTTAACATTGGCAAAAAACTTAGTGAGTCATTGCCTCCTCCCTGTCGTCTTTTTTCCCGATTATATTGAGAGAAGCAACACAGAATCTTTCTTTATCGTGCCAACTACTCCACACGAAGTAATTCAGTGCACAAAAAACTAAACCCAAGTAGAGACCTTGGCAATATGTCCTCAAAAATGGTAAAGGAAATCATATATGAAGTAGTTGAACCTTTAACACAATTAACTAACCTTTCATTCTCAACTGGCATTGTACCGGAAAAAAATGAAAACAGCTAAAATAATTCCCGTCTTCAAATCTGGCAATGAACAGCTATTCAACAATTATAGATCCATTAGTATTTTACCGACATTCTCTAAATTACTAGACAAATTAATGTATGCTAGGTTAACATATTTCCTGGAGGATAAGAAGATAATCCATCAACATCCGTTTGGTTTTAGAAAGGTACACTCAACAATACATCCGGTACTACATCTTGTCAATAATGTCGGCGAAATGAACGATCAGCCAACAAAAGACTGTACATTAGCTCTTTTTCTCGACTTTTCTAAAGCATTTGATACCATAAATCATTCGATTTTACTTAAAAAGTTAGAAGTCTATGGAATTTGAGGGCATGCGAATACCTGGTTTAAAAATTATCTCACAGAGAGATGTCAATCGGTATCATTCAAAAATGTCTGTTCTGGTTTTCTGGACATATCTGCTGGTGTTCCGCAAGGGTCTATCCTTGGACCGCTTCTTTTTATTTTTTTATATCAACGATATTATAAATTCCACGTCGATGAAAATGTTATTGTATGCCGATGACACTACTGCCTACACGACTGGCAATAACTTGGAAGCAATTATAGAATTAGCTAACAACGAACTCAACAAGATATATAATTGGTGTATGGCGAATAAACTTGTCCTCAACGAAAGTAAGACAAAGTTCATCATTTTACATCCACAGGGGGATCTTACTCTATTGGAAATAGGGAAATTGTACTTAACAATTCAACCATCTCCCTTATCGCAAATAACCAAGAAGAAAAATTTGTCAAATTCTTAGGAATCTGTGTGGATGAAAATCTGAACTTCCGGTACCTATTTTAGGTTGTCTGCTCCAAAATTTCCAGGGCTATTTATGCCATAAATAGAGCGAAAAGGATTCTGCCCCAAAAATGCTTAAAAACATTATATTATTCGCTAATTCACAGTCACATGCTGTACGGTATTCAAATTTGGGGGCACTCGCCCTCCACTAGAGCGCTCACAAAACTGCAAAAAAGCCATCCAAATTATATGCAACAAAAAATTCAATGCACACACCGACCCACTATTTAGAAACCAACGCATTTTAAAATTCACAGACCTGTATAAGTTTCACGTTCAGCTGTTTATGCATGACTGGCAAAATAAAATGTTGCCTGAAAGTTTTGAGAATACCTTTAAAATATACCAAAATTCCTCTGGTATGGTCACCAGACAGTCAGGTAAATTACGCCTAGATAAACCGAGGACTCAGTTTTCTGCTAATCTTCCCATACACAATTTCCCAAGGACATGGAATAATATTGAACCATTCGTTCCAAATTATTCAAGACCACTATTCACAAAACTTTAACTGAACTATTTCTAAGCTCATACTCACTACATGTCAACTGTAACAATCCAGTATGCCCCGACTGTCGGCCGTAGCTCTGTCTATCTCATCGGTACCTTTCTATTGAACTCAATTTTCCTGACATGCCAGAAACATAGAATAGATTTTTCATATTATGGGAAGAACCAGCCTAACATATCCTTTATAGAAGGGACATAAAATGACCTCCTACTGGAGGACACGCTGTTACCAGGATTGCCTCGATTCTCATGTCTGCTTCTCATTCATTTTTCTCATTCATTTTTTTTTCTTTTCTTTTCTTCGTTTTTTTTTGTTTGTTTTGTTTTGTATTTTTTTTCACTTTTTCTTGTTCATTTTTTTAACGGGAATGGCGGGAAGACAGCCACTGGCGGCTACGTCATCTCCCTGTGGTGCAATCATGTAGTTGTGAATAATGTTACCTCTATGTATATTTTTGGATTTGATTGTATACATGTGGCACTACTGAATAAAACCATTCATTCATACTATTGAGCCAAATAATTTCTGCAAATACTAGTAAATGAATATATGAAGTTACGGGATTAGCTGTATTGTTGGGGAACTGATTTATATAACATGCTTGTTTCTGTGTATATTGCCAACTGGGGTAGTTGTGCTTTACAGTACTCAATGTGGGATTCAGCCTGTACAGCTCAACCTCAGCTCCATACAGTACATTGTAGAACAACAATACTCTCCAAAAAATAACTTAATTATATACATTTGTGATCGAAACTAATAACCAGTTTTCGCATTTATCTTGCATTACAGGATTTGCTGCATTGTTTGGGAACTGATTTATATAACAGGCTTGTTTCTGTGTGTATTGCCAGTTGGGGTAATTGTGCTTTACAGCACACAATGTGGGACTCAGGCTGAATAGCTCAGCCTCAGCTCCACACAGTAAACTGCAAAACAACAATACTCTCCAACAAAAACTTCATAACATACAGTTGTCACCGAAACTAATAACCAGTTTTCTGATTTATGTGACTGGGCAGTTTCTTATTTCGATTCAGCCTAACTCCACACAGTGAATTGTTAAGCAGGAATACTGTACACAAATGACTTAGTTATATATATCCTCTCCCAAAAAAGAAAGTGTGCATGCTAAAAAATAACACTAAAAAATGATATATATCATTTTCATTCATGGAAATTTTATTCATTCACAGATGAATCAATTTGTGATCAACACGAGAAATTTCATTACGCTACGACGAATACTCTTGGTGCCATGGAGAGTTAAAGACACTAAGGGTCAAACACAAAAGTGACACACTCAATATCTGGTATGACCTCCGTCTGCATCGACTACTGCTGTGCATCTACGCCTCATGGAAGCGAACAAGTTAGCATGGAAGTGTTGTGGGATGTTGTTCCATGTTCTGATAAGCTGTCTTTGGAGTTCCACAAGCGTTGACAGTGCATGGGGAAGCCGGCGTAGCTGACGTTTCATTTCGTCCCGTACGTGCTCAATGGTTGAGATATCGGGCGAATTTGCGGGCCAGGGAAGAATATCCACTTGTTGTTGCTGCAGATACTGTTGAACAACACGAGCTGCGTGGGCTCGGGCGTTGTCCTGCTGTAGAATGACGCCGGGACCGAGACGTTGCAGAAATGGGACAACAACAGGTGTAAGCACTTCATCACGATATCTGGCTGCATTAAGATTGCCATCAATAATGACCAGCTCAGTTCTGTTATGGGCAGTGATGCCACCCCACACCATGAGAGACCCTCCCCCATAACGGTTTCGCTCCACGACACATGGATCTGCGTAGCGTTCGTTTCGACGTCTGTACACTCTCTGGCGGCCATCTGATGATGAAAGATGGAAACGACATTCATCTGTGAATAAAACACGTCGCCACCAGTGTAAGGGATGCCTCAGATGTTGTCTACACCACTGCAGTCGAGCACGACGATGACGTAACGTCAAAATCGAATTGCAGGTCTTCGAGGACGTAAGCCGTATTCTCTCAGACGGTTGATTACTGTTTGAGTGTGTATCCGTCTCAGGTTAGGGATGTTCCTGGCTGTCGTCGTTGCCGTTTGTTGCCGGTTTCGGAGATGGACGACACGGATAAACCGATCTTGTGCAGGGGTGGTAACTCGGGGTCTCCCGGAGCGGGGTCGGTCTCGAACGTCATCATGTTGTGCATGTCGATGGACTAGCCTGTCTACAGTGTTACGGTGGCAGTTCAAATGCTGGGCCACCTCTCTGTGTGTTCCGCCAGCTCTAATCATACCCAGGGCAAGGAGACGTTGATTCATTGTCAATCTTGGCATGCTAATGTGGAGTCGTTTTAACAGCAGCGCAAGTTTGAATGTGAACGATAGGAAGGCATTACTTTAGTGTTTAAATATCCAAGGATTCACACTGCTGCATGAATTTTCAGACTCTCCACGTGAAAAACATGCCTTTTCACAAACGTGCAGCACGTCATTTAATGTTAATGCAATTTTAACGGGGAAAGCTGTTTTTGTGTTCAATATAACTTATTCACGAACAGATTAACACTCTTTACACCAACGCAATAATTTTTTTGGAGTTTGATCAATTTCTGCAATGCACACTTTCTTTTTTGGGTGAGTATAGTTGTGATCGGCACGAATAACCAGTCTTATCATTCATGTGACCAGACAGTTTTTTTATGACTGAATTATGAATGGTTGTGTTAACTAACTTACTACTGTGCCAAATAATTTCTTATCAACCTACTCACAATTGTTTACTTCAGGCTTGCACTACAGTGGAAGTCCCTAACTCGGATAAAATACTCTCTATTTTTGTTTTTCCCAAGCAAGTTGGGAAAGAAAAGTGGTGCAAAAGCACCAATAAAAAATAAGCCAAAACTGGGTCGAGTGCAACCGGCGCAGACCCAGTACGGGACGCTCTCTCCCAAGTACAACTCCACGACTTCCGTTGCCAGTGCGCATATACCGTCTCTAAAGACTCATTCTTTTTATAATCCGCTTCGTGTCGAGATGTTTTTGCACGCTTATTAGTGTTCCACCAGCTCGATGTTTGATGATTCCTGATTCATTGTACCACAGTGTATCCTTTGTATTCTCAGGAAGAGTGTTTTTATATTCTCTTTTCTATTATATGTCCATAATGTATATTTATTTGTGCTCTCTCGAGTAGCGCGCGAATTTCGTGTGCCACGCGGTTCGGACTTAGATTATTTCACAATTATTGTTAATGCTTTTTTTGCAAAATTTTCTAATTGTGTTAGAGTTAGGTGTCAGCGGGGTACCACTCCTACAGTGTTTCTTCTTTCTTTTGAGAGTAGTCTTCCTGTTGTGTGGTTCCCGGTCGACCGTCTGGGGTCTTTGTTTCTGTCACCTTTCTCTCTTCTTTGGGGTTGTTCTGTTTTCTGATTTCACCTTCTCTGCTCCTCTCACCTCTATCATGCCCAGGACAATTCCTTGTGGGCAATGTCTGCTGCCAAAGCATGTGGACGATGTACATTCGTCTTGTTCCTCCTGTAATGGGTGTTCGGCCGAGCGGCCATGTGGTGTCTGTGGAGCATGGTCTTCCACCTTCTGGGCGTCAGTAAACCGTGTCGTTCGTTCTCATGGCCGTGCCTCCCGCTCCCGCGGGAAAGGAGAACGTGGTCGTTCGGGGCCTCCCGAGCCGACTTTGTCTGGTGAGAGTTATTCCTCCTCCGTGGGGGATGTGCAGTCTTTTCCTGTGGTGGATACTGCGGGAGCCGTTGAGTGTTCTGGTGAAGAGATGCCTGGTTCCGGGACTACGGTCCCCCTCCAGTCGACATCTGAGGCTGTCACTAGGGTTGTGACTCCTCCTTCGGAGCCGAGCCGGTATGCTCTCTCCACTATTTCACCAGCCTCAACGACTCTCGACGTATCTACTACTGCTGCTGGTCCGTCTGCTTCGTCGTCTGTTTCAGCTGGCCGCGGCTTTTTGCTGCAGGGGACTGCAGGAATGTCCGATACTGTAGACGTGGGATATCGGCCTCAGCCTCCCCTGACTTCAACTCGGCGAAGTCGGAAGGGGCTGCCGGCCGAACCCATCTCTGTGGTCTCTTCGCCGTCGAGCACCACAGTTGTGTCTTTGGATTCGGATGTTCGTAGTGGAAACACTATGAACTCCGTGGCGTTTCCGTCTACTCATTCTGGCCACACGACCAGTTTTGGGGGACCAACGCCTTTTGTGCAGCCTGGACCTTCTGCCCCGCAGAGGTCCGCGGTGACTCTCATGATTTCTCGCAATATTGATCCTCGGGGTGCATCGTACCCCTATACACGTCTGCCTTCAGATGTTTCGGCTGCCGCCCGTCGTCCCACGTCGGGTGTTTTGGAGATTCGTGACCCTTCGCTGGTTAAGAGGGTCAGAGGTGAAGCCACTTTGCCGGTTCGCTCCCCTGTCGAACCGGTCGGTACGGGCAGTGAGCTTAGGGAGGCCCTCTCCTTACTCACTCAGGTTCTTTGTAAGAGCCTTCCTGTTGCTTCCAGCGAGGCTATGAGTGGTTTCCAGGCGCCTCCTATGGCGCCGCCTCCCGGGATTGGAAACAGGCCGGTTTCTGATTCCTCTGGTGTCCCGACATCATGGGAGGCGTCGGCTGGTTTGCCCACGATGGGCTATGTGTCTTCCTACTCTGGGGAGGAGTCCGACATGCTTGAGGTCGAGGGCCAGCAGTCTTCGGACTTGGGGGCAGCTCTTGACTTTGTGTTTGGGTTTCTGCCTGAGCTCAAACCTGCTAACCAGCCGACAGTGTCAGCCTGGCCGCGATCATCGGTCGCGCGCCAACAACCTATGGAGCAACCTGCTTCTGGGCGCCTTCGACCGTGCCAGTCGGTACAGGTGGTTGAAGCTTTTTCAGCATTGGATGCCAAGCTGAATTCCAAGGCTTTGAAGACTTCGTTCTTCACCAGGGTTGACACCTTTTTGCCTCCTGTGCGTTATCGTTCCTACGATTCCGCCAATCCGTCAGTCTGCCAGACTTTGACGGTTCTGGTTCAGGACTCCACTTCCCTCGGGCTTTCCAAGCCCAAGTCTGCCGTCATTCCAATGACGACTCTGGAGTCCACGTTGGGCTTATCTAGAGAGATGCTTGGCATGCTTTCTCTCTCAGATCACGTCGTCTCAGCTTTGGCTGCTTATCTGCCTTCAGATACGTTTGACGAGGTACAGGCTCCTTTGCGTGTGCTGTCCAAGGCGCTTATGCACCTTACTCACACGCATGCCTGTAACACGGCTAATTTGGAATTAGTTCGAAGGGACGCTGTGCTGGACACAGGACGATCCCTTCCCGAGGAGCAGCGTGTTGCTCTTCGATCTGCTTCTTTGGCAGGTCCGCAACTTTTCCATGGTTCCGTGTCGACGGTCCGGGATGACGTCCTACGTCATTCCAAAGATCAGCTGCTGTTTCGTCAGCTTGATCAGCCTTCTAGGGGAGGCAAGGGCCGTTCCAAGCCTAACAAGTACCCTTCTGCTTCCTCTGTGAAGCAAAAGGCTGGTCCTTCTGCCGCCGCCTCTACTTCTTACGGGGTAAAGGTAGGGGTCGGCAGAATCGAGGGAAGGCTCAGGATTCTTCATTTAGCAGAGGAGGTGGTTTCTCCTCTCGCGGGCCTCGTCGGGGCTCGAAATGAAGGTCCTCACCTCGACTCGTCCCAGGTTGGAGGAAGGATAGCAGAGTTCGCAGACCATTGGGCCACCTTCACATCCGATCCGTGGGTGTTAGATGTTGTTCGGTCCGGGCTGCGAATATCCTTCCGTCGGCACCCCACTCTGTCAAGGGTGCCTCTTCCAACCACAGTTCCTTCAGACTTTTTACGTCGGGAACTTTTGTCCACGGAGATTGCCAATCTCCTGGCAAAGGGGGCGATCGAGGTCGTCAAGAACGTTCAGTCAGTGGGTTTCTATTGCCGCCTGTTCTTGGTGCCCAAGAAGGACGGCCGATTCCCGACCGGTTATCGATCTGAGTATCCTGAACCAGTCTATCATTGCTCCCAATTTCAGCATGGAGACTTTCAGGTCGGTCCGCCAATCAATTCATCAGGGAGATTTCGCAGCCAGCATCGACCTGCGAGACGCTTACTTCCACGTTCCGATGCATCGGGCGTCACGGAAGTATCTCAGGTTCGCTTTTCTGGGGCGAGTTTACCAGTTCAAGGCCATGCCTTTCGGCCTCAACCTGGCTCCTTGGGCGTTCACCAGACTGATGTCGCATGTGATAGCGTTCCATCGCACACAGTCCAGGGTGACTACTTCGGCATATCTGGACGATATCCTTCAGAGGCATTCCAATGCTGCCTTACTGGAGTCGGATGTCGCCACTCTGTTGAGCTTGCTCACGTCGCTAGGATTCAGAGTCAACGAGGAGAAGTCGGACCTGGTCCCTTCTCAGTCGTTTTGTCATCTGGGGATGTCTTTCCAAACCAAATTCAATTTGGTAGCGGTTCCCCAGGCCAAGGCTGTGATTCTCTCATCTTTTGCTCTGACTCTGTCCCAGTCCATGTCCGCGACCGCTCGGAGTTTTCTCCGGCTGATCGGTCTCTGCGGTTCGGTGACGGATCTCATTCCTCTAGGTCGGCTGCGTGTCAGACCTCTCCAACACTTTCTGCTCAGTCGTTGGAGGCCGAATGTAGATTCTCTGGATCAGGTGCTTCCGTTTCCGGACTCTCTGTATCCTCACCTTCTTCCCTGGGCAGATGTTCAGTGGATTACGCAGGGTGTTCCACTGGACTTACCCACTTCCGATTGCGTTCTGACAGCAGATGCCAGCGATCTCGGATGGGGTGCGACATTGGATCCTTCGGTCTTTCCCTACACGGGATGTGGGACCAGGATCAAGCAGCTCTACACATCAACCAGAAGGAGCTTCTTGCTCTTCTTCTGAGTTTCAGGCAGTGGATCCCTCACCTGTCGAATCGCCAGGTCCTTCTACTATCCGACAATTCGACGGTGGTTGCTTACATTCGGAACCAGGGCGGCACGCACTCGGTTCCGATGTACGAGTTAGCTCGGGATCTTCTACTGCTCGCTCAGGATGTTCACGCCGGAGTGGTTGTTCGTCACATTCCCGGTCGTCTGAACGTCCTAGCCTACTCCCTGTCCCGACAGGGCAGGGTTATTTCCACCGAGTGGATGCTTCACAGGGCAGTGTTCCAGTCGCTTTGCGATCTCTGGGGACGTCCCCACATCGACCTCTTTGCGACTCGTTGGAACCATCAGGTGGACACTTTCGTGTCCCCGTGTCCAGATCCTCTGGCTTTTGCCGTGGACGCTCTGTCACTCGATTGGAACGGTCTAGTCGGCTACGCCTTCCCGCCGGTTCCGATTCTTCCTCAGGTTCTCGCCAAAATTCGAACCTGCAGTTGTCGATTCATTCTGATCCCTCCCCTGTCGCCTCAGCGGGTGTGGATCAATCAGCTCCGCTCGCTGATGGCGGCGGTTCCGGCACGTCTCCCGCTACGTCGTGACCTTCTTTGTCAAGGTCGCCCGAGGAGGTTTCACGTCGACCCGACTTCATTGTGCCTTCACGCATATCTTTTGTCAGGTCCTGTCTCTTCCGTAGAGGTTTTTCGAGACGAGCAGTGGAGTGCATTTCTTCTTCAAGGAGGCACTCCACTGGTTTAGCTTATGCAGCTAAATGGAAGGTCTTCTGTCGATGGTGTGCTGATCACTCTGTTGATTATGCCAATCCTTCGATTTCACAGATTGCGGAGTTTCTGGTATATCTGTTTGATTCTAGGGGTCTCCAGCCTGTTACCATCAAGGGTTACAGGTCTATGCTTTCAGAGACTTTTTCTTATGTGGGGAAGCGTCGTATCGGCACTAATCCTTACCTCTCCAAGCTTGTTCGGCACTTTTCTTTGAAAAGGCCTCGGACTTTGCAGCTTACTCCACGATGGAATCTTTCGTGGGTGTTGCTTTGCTTGGGGGGGGGGGGGGGGGGCACCGTTCGAACCTTTATCCCAGGTGGATATGCTTTTTCTCACATATAAGACGGCTTTTCTGATGGCATTTGCTTCGGCCAGACGGGTTAGTGAGCTTCACGCCGTCAAGTTGTCGGATGTTATGCAGGCAGCCTACTGGAGAAATGCTTCTACTTTCTCCACCTTCTATTTGCGCCAGTTGCAGGAGCAGTCGGAGGACCTTTTTGCCCTGGGTCCTCTTTCTTCTGCTCAGGCTGTTGTCTGCCATAGCCATTAGGCTTCTTGAAGGTCAGTTTCAGCCTTGTGCTGTTACTGCCCTTTTTCTGTATGTGTGTCACACAGGCTCATATGTCTCTTTTCATTGTCCTTCACCAATGATTGCGACATTATGGTTGATAAGCCTCGGGACCGCTTCCTTCTACTTCACGGTTCCAGTGCACTGGGGTTATGTGGGGGTTGGTTATGCGATTCCCTCCAGCCTTTTGTCTATTCAGCCTGAAGTAAACAATTGTGAGTAGGTTGATAAGAAATCTAAATTTTATAGTAAATTTCCTTTCTTATTATACCTACCACAATTGTTTATATGGAGGCCCTCCCGTCTTCTTTACGGGTAAAGAATCTTTCCTCCCCGCTGATCACATAACTCTAACGTTTACGGATTCAAAAAGAATGAGTCTTTAGAGACGGTATATGCTCACTGGCAACGGAAGTCGTGGAGTTGTACTTGGGAGAACGCGTCCCGTACTGGGTCTCCGCCGGTTGCACTCGACCCAGTTTTGGCTTATTTTTTATTGGTGCTTTTGTACCACTTTTCTTTCCCAACTTGCTTGGGAAAGACAAAAATAGAGAGTATTTTATCCGAGTTAGGGACTTCCACTGTAGTGCAAGCCTGAAGTAAACAATTGTGGTAGGTATAATAAGAAAGGAAATTTACTATAAAATTTAGATTTCTGCAGATACTATTAAATGAATATCTAACATTACAGGATCAGCTGTATTGTTGGGAAACTGATTTATATAACAGACTTGCTTCTGTGTAAATTGCCAACTGGGATAATTGTGGTTTGCATGACACAATGTGGGACCCAGGCTGAACAGCTCAGCCCCAGTTCCACATAGTAAATTGAAAAACAACAATACTCTCCAGAAAATAACTTAATTAATACAGTTGTGATCGAAACTAATAGACAGTTTTCTCATTTATATGGTTGGGCATTTTTTTGTTTCAATGCATCCAAGGCTCCAGGCAGTAAGTTGCCAAACAGGAATACTGTACACAAATGACTTAATTATATACAGTTGTGATCGACTCTAATAACCAGACTTATCATTCATGTGACCAAACAGTTTTTTTATGACTGAATTATGAATGGTTGTGTACCAAGCTTACTCTTGAGCCAAATAATTCCTGCAGATACTATTAAATGATTATCTGACATTACAGGATTAGCTGAATAGTTTGGGAACCGATTTATATAACAGGCTTGTTTCTTTGTATATTGCCAACTGAGGTAATTATGCTTTACAGTACACAATGTGGGACTCAGGATGAACCGTTCAGCCCCGGCTCCACAGAATAAACTGTAAAACAACAATACTCTCCAAAAATTACTTAATTACATACAGTTGTGATCGAAACTAGCAACCAGTTTCTCATTTATATGGTTCGGCAGTTTCTTGTCTCAATTCAGCCTAAGCTCCACGCAGTAAATTGCAAAACAACAATACTGTATACAAATGACTTAATTATATACTGGGGTAATTGTGCTTTACAGAACACAATGTGGGACTCAGGCTGAACAGCTTAGCCTCAGCTCCACACAGTAAATTGTAAAACAACAGTACTCTCCAAAAAAAGAAAAAAATAACTTCATAGCATACAGTAACTGTTGTAATCGAAACTAATAACCAGTGTTCTCATTAATCTGACATTACAGGATTAGCTGTATTGTTGGGGAACTGATTTATATAACAGACTTGTTTCTGTGTATATTGTCAACTGGGGTAAGTAATTGTGCTTTACAGTACTCAATGTGGAGCTCAGGCTGAACCGCTCAGCCCCAGCTCCACAGAGTAAACTGTAAAACAACAATACTCTCCAAAAACAATGACTTAATTACATACAGTTGTGATTGAAACTAGCAACCAATTTTCACATTTATATGGCTCGGCAGTTTCTTGTCTCAATTCAGCCTAGGCTCCACGCAGTAAGTTGCAAAACAAGAATACTGTATACAAATGACTTAATTATATACTGGGGTAATTCTGCTTTACAGTACCCAATGTGAGACTCAGGCTGAACAGCTCAGCCTCAGCGCCATACAGTAAATTGTAAAACAACAATACTCTCCAAAAATAAATAACTTCATAGCATACAGTTGTAATCGAAACTAATAACCAGTGTTCCCATTTATCTGACATTGCAGGATTAGCCATATTTTTGGTGAACTGATTTATATAACAGGCTTGTTTATGTGTATATTGCCAACTGGGGTAAGTGTGCTTCACAGGACACAGTGTGGGACCCAGACTGAACACCCCAGCCTCAGCTCTACACAGTAAATTGTAAAACAACAATACTCTCCAAAATAACTTGATTACATACGGTTGGAATCGAAACTAATTGCCAGTTTCTCATTTATATGACTGGGCAGTTTCTTGTTTCAGTTCAGCCCAGGCTCCACACAGTAAATTTCAAAGCAGAAAGCAGGAATACTGTACAGAGATGACTTAATTATATATAGGTATGGTCGACTCAGTGTTAGCTCTACTGTTGCTAACGTTCAAACTGGATGGTTAGCGAGTTGTTTCGCAATCACACAAGGTTATATTCATATATCTTGGACACTTGTTATTGATTTGATTTTACCTGAGTTTTTATATTTTATAAATATTTTCCCGTCAAATGACCACGAGTCTTCTACTTTAACACTATATCTGGCAGCTTTCAGAAGTGTCTGGTTTTCCTGTGTTAAGTCCTCCCTAATCACTATGCCTGTCCCTTTCAGTTTTTTTTCTGTTACTTAACACGGATAGTTTTGTTTTCCTGGACGCAAATTTTACGATCACTGACCTAGGATTTTCCAGACTAAACTTTCCTAGCCTATGTGAGATACTTATATCACCTGAACTGATGTCAATGTTAAGCCTGTCTTTGCATAACTGTAGTACCTTTTCTTCACATTTGGAGATGGTGTCAGTTTTATCGGGGTCGGGAATACCAAATATCCTCATGCTCTCTTTGCGTGTATGTTGTTCCAAACTGTTGTGTTGGAATTTCAGGTCCAGAATTTGTTTGTTTAGTCTACTTATCTCTTCATTTTTGGATTCCATTTTTGTTTGAATAGAAGCTACCTGCTTTTTGAGATTGTCATTATTCATTTCAACATCTAACAATCGACTTTCCAAAATACTAGTAGCACTATTAAGTTCAGCAAATATTTCGTCTTTTACACAGTTAATAGTATGGCTCAGTTGATCACTTTTGACGAGAGGTTTGACCACATTTTCAAGTGCTTCTTTGGTCACATTGTCTAGTTTTCTATTTATCTCACAAACGACAGCTTCGATCGCCCTTTTATCAGATGTGTAACTCGTAATGTTTTTTTGAACAGGTACAGAGGTGAAGGATTTATCACGTTTGGATTTTTTCGGTGGTTGAGACATTTTTATTGGAAGTTTCGACTTGTTACTGGAATTATCATTCAGGTATGCACTTTCGTCTGCACTTGAGGTGGAGTGCATAGTAGTTGATCTCTCCATATCATACTGGTTCTTTTTCAACACACAACACAAAGACAAGTTGCATGCGTAAATCACTTTGGATCAGATCAAAAGTCTTACAAATCTCACAAATCCAATCCAAATCCAACTAGAGCTAAAGTCAAAATACCACAAAGAACCCACATCCGATCCAGCACTGCCAACACATAACTTACTAATTTTACAAGGAAGCGAAGTGGAGCAATTTTATCCGTGGAAGAAATACCATAGGACTGGAATGAGGATGTCAGCTGTTGTTATTATTAACCCCTTATTATTATTCATATCATTAAATCATAGGAAACCATAGGTACACGACTAAACATAAGAACGAAAGGCACAAATATGAGAAAACTTTTCAAGCTGACAACAAAGAAGCCGCCATGTTGGAGTGTGTCCACTCACATCAGAATTTCTCCTCTGAAAAAGTTAACAATTAGAACCTCCACACGTGAACACACCATCATTTCTGAGTTCTATAGTGCTCGAATATATTTATGCTATCTGAAGGGTTAACAGAGACAGAGCAATAGACCCATTGCTTATGAGGGTATATGTGTATCTAAATAGATATAAAAGTATGTCCATCTTGGGGCATTAGCTGGAAGTATCATACAATATGCCGATGGTGCTGACTCAGTGGGACTGTGGTGTTGGCATCCATGTTTTGTGGTGCACATAGAAAGCTGTTAAAAATCCACCCTAGTATTATATTTGGTATTCCCCCTTCCCAGTCTTTTATTTGATAACCTATGTCATTCAACATGCTTGCTATCTGAAGGGTTACCAGTAACAGCGAATAGACTCATTGCTTATGAGGGTATATGAATACCTAAATAGATATAAAAGTATGTCCATCTTGGGCACCAGATGGAAGTATCATACAATATGCCAATGATGCTGACTGAGTGGGCGGTAGTGTTGGCGTTCCTGTTTGTGTGGTGTATATTGAAATGTGTTAGAAAGCTGTTAAAAGTCTTTTTTCCCCTAGTTTTACATTTGGTGCCCCCCCCCCCCCCCCCCCCACAGCCTTCTTTTTTTGATAATCTGTCATTCAACATCACTGCTACCTGAAGGGTTAACAGTGACAGTGGAATAGACTCATTGCTTATGAGGGTATAGGTATATCTAAATAGATATAAAAGTATGTCCCTCTTGGGGCCCAAGCTGGAAGAATCATACAATATGCCAATGGTGCTGACTCAGTGGGACTGTGGTGTTAGCAATCGTGTTTGTGTGGTGCACAGTGCGTGGAGAATGTATTGTCGCTTCGTCACCCGGGGAGTGGAGATTCCACCCAAGCAATAATTGCAAATTGTTGCAATGTATAAATGGCACAGGTGAGGTTCCAGGCAATGGACCTCCGGGTTAAACCCGGAGGTTCGTTGGCTGAAGCATTGCTTGTGTTTTTGTCCATATATACGGAATTTGAAAGTGATATTTTGGGTGATAGCCTCACTTCGCGGTTGATTTAGTCGCGGTCCGCTCTCCACGTACTGTACATAGAAAGCTGTAATAATCAACCCTTGTATTATATTTGATATTCCCCACCAGTCTTTTATTTGATAATCTATGTCATTCAACAGGCATTGCTATCTGAAGGGTCAACAATGACAGTGGAATAGATTCATTGCTTACGAGAGTTATGTATATCTAAATAGATATAACAGTGTGTCCATCATGGGGCACTAGCTGGAAGTATCATTCAATATGAAGGCCAATAATGCTAACTCAGTGGGCCAGTGGTGTTGGCATTCGTGTTTGTGTGGTTTACTTAGAAAGCTGTTAAAATTCTTTTTTCCCCAGTACTCTATTTGATATCCACCCACCCCAGTCTCTTATTTTTGTCACCAATGTTATTCAACATGCATTGCTATGTGAAGGGTTAACTGTGACAGTGGAATAGACTCATTGCTTATGAGGATATATGTATATCTAAATAGATATAAATGTGTGTCCATCTTGGGGCACTAGCTGGAAATACCATTCAGTATGAGTGCCAATAATGCTGACTCATTGGGCCAGTAGTGTTGGCAATCGTGACTTTAGGGTAGAGTCGTTTAATGGTAAACATTAGCTTAATATTTTCAGTAATCTCATTCAATTATCACCTGACAACACATTCGTCGTTTCTGATTGGAGGACTCCTCTGGATCTGCATGTATTGTTTGTGAGCTACTTACCTTTTTTCCACATGATCATCAAAAAATTGACCGGTAATCTGTCAAACTCAGGGGTCAGCTGTATGTCCCTGGAATGTCATGCAGGACAAATCAATGCATTCTCTTGCTTTCCACACTCGACTGGTCAGAACTGTATTTCTACAGCAAGCATTCTCCCGTAAATTGAATATATTTGCTATTTCTGAAAAGATTGCCAGTGGGCACTCTCCCTCACACTGAAACTATCCAATAGTTATATGTAGTAGGCCTATATTCGCAACCAGGGAAACATCGTTGAGTAAATTAAGGGGTCGTCCAACCTAACTTTGGTCAATTTTTTGACATTTTTCCCAATGTCTCAGAAACAGATAAGAGAAGTAAGGAAAGGCAAATTATATATCAAAATAATTAGTAAAGTGCATAGAAAAGGTACATATAATTTTTTTCAGGAAAAAAGTGAATTTTATGATTTTGAAGAAGATTAATTTGCCAATGGCATAAGTAACGAACCGGTAAAACCACAAAATAATCGGCAATTCGAAAGCCTTGTCCTCAATATAATGACAACATACTAGAGACTCGGAGAAAGCATTTTTTTGACACACACTCTGGTGGGTTTTGATGTTTGAATGCAATAACACCAACACAAATTTTGGATGTTCCGGATGTGGCCATGTTTCAATGATGTTTATTCCAGCCATGTGATTACGATGTGGTTCTGGCAGAAATACTCAATTTGGGCAATCGTAAGAATGCAAGGACGTGATCTCGCCCTTTGTTTGTTCGAGACAATGTATGAGCGGATTTGCAAACAGGTGACAGCAAATACTTGAGCTGTTAATGTCATAACTGCAAAATATGGTTCGAAATTCCCTCTCATGTTGACAGGCCGTCTGAACTTTTTTGTTGACAAAATATCTGAATTATTCCGCACTAGAAAGACAACATGAACCACTTGTAAAAGAATAACCGAGTGTATAAAATTGGGACGATACACATAAAATAAGGCAATATTCTTAACAACGTAAGCAGAATGCTTCAGAAATCACTTTTTCACGAAGTATATTCCAAGTGACCTGGAACTATATTGAGCGTGTTGATTTCTCCCGATGTTGTGAAGTTATTTACTTCCTAGTAACCATGGAATTTGTCGCGGCTGTGTTTGATGTCTGCAAAGGACTGATTGAAGATGGGTTGAAAATGATGCATTCGCGTTTTTAAATAAGGTGCGCTTGGACGATGCTGAGAATTTAGTTCTTTCTTGAAACCATCCATACTAACACAAGCGTCGATCAGCGTCTTTTGCCATCGTTTTACACTGACAAATGTGACAGATCTCCTTCACCGGAAACTATCTTCCAATTTGCATATCACAATAAACATAACCGCTGTCAGCGTGACCGTGTTGTCAAAACCGAAACGAATTATCGAATCCACGGTCAAAATTAGCTGCAATTGGCTTTTAAACAAATGAAATACACAAAATATTCGCAGTTTCTTCATTATCCATGCCGAGTTACTTTTTAACCAGCCACATGCGTTCAGTTTCGTTTGTTGGCATCAGACGGATATTGTTTGTGGTAATTAATAGTACGAGAAGGCGAAAGAAGCCAAATATTTCCCATCATCTATAAATTAATTAAAATTGATAATTCCTTTTATTTTACTGAAATTATGAATTGATAAGATGGATGTGTTGCGATTATTATGCCCCAGACCTGGAAGTTGTAAAATCAAAGGTGCATCTAGGGCCGTGCAGTGGTGACCTCTGTCCTCTTACCCACACATCATTACATGTACCAACATTCTCCCTTGTATCTCAACCACCGCTACTCCAATTTGAAGGATATTTGGTGTTGTGATCGAGCATCATGGGGAAACGAAGACTGTGTAGCTGCTGTAGCATGTGTTTCTTCCCATATTTTTTTCAGAGTTGTACTTTTTCACTCTTTTGAGTTAGAAAATTTTGTTTATAACTTGTTGATTTGTTATAATTTGTTGGAAAGTGCCTGCTAATACCCTCAATTGTATTGCCACAAAATATTTCTGGTGAAGATTTTGTTCCTATTACTTATCAAGCAACAACCTAATGAATATTCTGTTTTAAGCCACCAATCTGATGTTTGACACTTTTATCGGAGCTGTTATGAAGGCTTATGGAACTCAAAATGTTGATTATAGCAGGACTTTTCTATTCACCCATTAATCGATAAATTAAGTGTTATAGTTGAAAGTAAGAAAGGTCCAGAACTTAAGTCTAAAAAGAATGTTTTGCAATGTAACATGATTTTTGCAGATACACTTATTTGGGGGGGGGGGGGGTACCTGTTTGATAGTGTGTTGAACATGTGTGGCCAGGATCTTCAAAAAGAAAAAAAAAGTTAAATTTTGAGAAAAAGGCATATGCCTTGAGTGACGGAGATAGAGTCATACAAGGAAGAGAGCCCCCCCCCCCCCCCCCCCCCCGGGAAAGTTTTTGTCTCAAATGGAGCTCATTTGTCACCTTTTGGGGATTGCTTTGTGTACTGCGTTCTTGAAAAAATATGTGAGACCCTCTGGATGTGCCCTTCTGATCTCAATATGCCAATAAGCCTCCTTGGGGAAAGTACATGCAATAATGGTTATGTAAGGTTGATTTGATGTGTTTTGAATAACAATGTACTTTTTAAGTACATTAGATGGTTTATTGCAGTGACAGGTTACAGTTACCCTTATTTCTTCTCCAACAGATATCATGAGTGTATTGATGTCCAAGAGTAAACAAAGCTATTATACTTATTGATAAACCAGACAAATTTAACAATTTAATCACTATCAAATTGATGCATGGGATAAAAGGGGTTACATTACAGTGCAAGGGGTTTGTAAATATATTTATTCAACTACAATGTATGACTTTGCAGTGCATTCTACATAGGAGTATATCATAGTTCTTTCCAAACCCCCACAGTGACACATACATCTTTATAATGGGAGACACTCTTTTGTCCTTCCATACTTCTTCTGGTGGACTCTTTCAAGTTGACCTTTGTTGAACTCCCCAAATCAAAACATAAACAAAAGAAAATGTCTGCCTTCAATCAGTGAGCACTCCACTTATAACATTTGGTCTCAATCTTTATTACTTTCATGAATTAGGAAAAGATTTCTTTGAGTATGTACTTCAATGTTTCTAGAATACAGCTGTTATTTTATTTTGAGGTATTTTATTGTAAACATTTTGTTCTCTTACTTATGCCATAGCAGACTTTCAGGTGGTGCTACTTACACATGGCATCAGCTCCACGGCAAATTTCAGTTTCCACGTGTTCTATGTTTCATTCCAAGCATTTTGGTATATAATTTATTGAGGTTATTCATTTTGAATCTTTTTTTAGACTTGAAAAAAAATTACATGAAATTTGACCAAAGTTAGGTTGGACGTCCCCTTAACAACATTTTCACAACCACAACCAATATGTAATCTCAATTTCCCCTGTATAAATTGTTTATTATTTTTTTGTTTGCACTTGCACCACATGGGAGATTTATATGTAAATATATCATGTTGAGAGGAAACCTTCTGGACACAAAGCTATACGTTTTTCGTTTACATGCCAATGTAAACAAAACCAGCGTCTTTTCTTAATTCTACGGCATCCGAGAAATTTGAAAAAGACAAGTGTCGCTGATTTCTTTTGAGGTGCAGTTCGTAGAATTAAGTACTTAGATGTAACTATCTGATGAATAATTAAATAATTGAGTTTTCCGTGTGTTCTGGACTGGCCTCGTATATACTTGGTTAACTAGCATTCCCTTTTTGGGGTCTGTCGGTGGCCGAGTGGTGTGCGTGGTTCAGTATAGTTTCGCTAGGCGGTTGGTGCCGAAGGAAACTCTCTCGGCGTGGGTTCGAACCCCCGCCATGCCCATGAAAACAAAACCAGCGTCCTTTCTTAACTCTATGGCATCCGATAAATTTGAAAAAAGACAAGTGTCGCTGATTTCTTCTGAGGTGCAGTTCGTAGAATTAAGTACTTGGATGCAACTATCTGATGAATAATTAAATAATTGAGTATTCCGTGTGTTCTGTACTGGCCTCGTATATACTTGGTTAACTAGCATTCCCTTTTTGGGGTCTGTCGGTGGCCGAGTGGTGTGCGTGGTTCAGTATAGTTTCGCTAGGCGGTTGGTGCCGAAGGAAACTCTCTCGGCGTGCGTTCGAACCCCCGCCATGCCAATGTAAACAAAACCAGCGTCCCTTCTTAATTCTATGGCATCCGTCCGAGAAATTTGAAAAAGACAAGTGTCGCTGATTTCTTCTCAGGTGCAGTTCGCAGAATTAAGTACTTGGATGCAACTATCTGATGAATAATTAAATAATTGAGTATTCCGTGTGTTCTGTACTGGCCTCGTATATACTTGGTTAACTAGCATTCCCTTTTTGGGGTCTGTCGGTGGCCGAGTGGTGTGCGTGGTTCAGTATAGTTTCGCTAGGCGGTTGGTGCCGAAGGAAACTCTCTCGGCGTGGGTTCGAACCCCCGCCATACCAATGTAAGCAAAACCAGCGTTCTTTCTTAATTCTATGGCATCCGAGAAATTTGAAAAAGACAAGTGTCGCTGATTTCTTCTGAGGTGCAGTTCGAAGAATTAAGCACTTAGATGTGACTACCTGATGAATAATTATACGTTTTTCGTGTGTCGCCTGCATTGCTTTCAGTGATAGTAAGTGACCAATACCCAAATTTTAGTTTGTTTAACTTGATAAACCACGACGATGGCGGTTGACTTGTCAACATATCGCATGTGTATTGGTCTTTTCAATGGAGGACGAATAACTTCACATATCGGTGGAAATTCCCTATATCTTTTTTTCATGCTTTGTAACTTTGGTTTTCTACTTCGTTTAGTAGTTTTTCTACTACTGATCTTATGTGGTGATATCGAACTCAATCCTGGACAGGATGCCGATATCTCTATTGTTCATATTAATGTTTGTGGTCTTCGTCAAAAAGTCGACATTATTAATGCAGAACTTGGTGAATACGACGTCATTGCACTAACAGAATCCAAACTAAATAACGAGGTTGCAGATTCAAATATGTATATACCAGGTTATCACTTTCCCCCGATCAGAAAGGATCGTCTCCAAGATCAGGGTGGCGGTATTGTTATTTATGTAAAACGTGCCCTTTACTTTAAAACACGCCCCGACTGTGAAATTACATGTTTAGAAGCAGAGTGGACGGAAATTCGTCATACTAATAAAAAAAAAATACTTGGTGCTTTTTATCGACAACCATCTGCGATCTCTCTTTATTGGAACCTCACTGACGAATCACTCTTTTTGGCGAGAAATGATTTATCAATGAAATGTGTAGTGATGGGTGATTTCAATTCAGATTGTTTAGTCAATTCACACCCGAAAATTGCACATTTGCAGAACACCCACGGCTTAACGCAATTAATAACTTCTGCGACTCGAGTCACAGAAACTACAAAATCACTACTCGATTTGATACTTGCATCGTGTCCTTTTTCTGTGACCCAGTGCGATGTTATACCACCCATTTGCAGTGACCACCGCGCCACATCTGTACATATCAAGTCCAACTGGTCGATTCATAAGTCGTATGAGCGACAAATTTACAATTACAAAGAGACCAATTTTAACGGTATGAATGAAGTCTTCGCAAACACTGACTGGGACAGTTTTTTTTGACCGGTGAAGTGAATACAGTGGTGGCAAATGTTTCTACTCATATAACAGAGACAACTACGAGGTTCACGCCTTCAAAAATTGTTAAAATACGCCCTAACGATAAACCATGGATGAACGGTGAATTACGTAGCTTGATGAGAAAGCGTAACAGACTGCACAAAGTAGAAAAATTGAATAACCGGCCCATTGACTGGGGACATCTCCGCAAAATTAGAAATGAAACAATCAATTGCATTAGGAAAGCTTATAAGGGATATGATATAAAACTCGAAAATTATGTGTCAACTATTTGCTCTGAAACATTTGTCTACTCAACAGTGCAGCTCTGATGTTATATATCCACCACTGTTCGAGGGGGAAACCGTTGTTGACGATCCACGTGACATTGCTAATCTTCTAAACGGTTATTTTATAACCCAGTGTGATACTGTTAAAGATGGCCCACTACCCCCTTTTAACGTGCTCTGACCTAAATATAGAGCAGTTAGTAATTACCGTTGAGAACACCAAATCTATTTTATGTAACCTAAACACCAATAAGGCCAGTGGTACCGATTTAATAAATAATGTGCTCTTCGCAGTTAGCTTACCCATTAACTTGTATTTTTAATCTATCGTTAAGAAAAGAATATTTTCCTACTGCATGGAAGCACGCACAGGTACAGCCGATTCACAAAAAGGAATCCATAAATAATAAAAGAAACTATAGACCTGTTTCACTGACACGTAGTGTCAGTAAGGTTTTTGAAAAAGCAGTTTTTAACTTTGCATTTACTTACCTTAATGGTAATAATCTTCTCGCAGATTTACAGTCAGGATTCATTCCCGGTGAACCCACAATATATCAGTTAATACATATCGATAATTTTATAAGCTGGGCCCTGGACCAGAGTAAGGATGTCAGGTTGGTTGTCTGTGATATAAGTATGACGAATCCCCACCTCAGCCCAACATTAAGTTTTGAAAAAGATTATTATAGTGAGCAGAATAGCCCAATCATCCGCTATGGGGCGATTCAAGGAATCACATCACACCGGGTGATTGGGATATTTCCGATAAAATAAATATACACAAATATTTCCGACCGGGCTTAATACAAAAGGATGGTGGATGGCAGTTTTGGTGGGCTGGTCGGAACCCCACGAAGTTCAAGATGATGCTCGCGAGAGGCAGGATCGGACAACCCTGTAACCGCAAGCGTTATTTCTGTAGGGTCTGGGACAACATACACAACAATTAACCTTTGATAGCTGCAAACATATACTTTATTGAAAATCATCGATGCCAGGGCATCCGCCAAATATCTACTGAATGCACTTATGAAGGAATTTAATCTAAAAAATAAGAATTTCCAGGCAACAAACATAAGCTTGTTGCCAAAAAATTCTTTTATAATTTGTACTGACAACTTAGGTCTTCCTTCAATGTATCCGCATCATACAATCTCAAAAGATATGAATTTTGAGAGTACACAATAATGCATATTATATTACACTCCACTGGGTAATCGCAATTCGTAAGCCACATTTTTTATATAACTTTATCAGTGAATCGAACCGCATTTTTAACACCAGGCCAATATTCCAACAAGAATTCCGGGTGACAACAGAAATAACTCGCAGGCGACGAGCCAGAGTTCGTCAACTGAGGATTCTCTCACATATAATATTATGGCCACTTCAACCTTCCGTAGCCCAATCGCGGAAAATCAAATAAATAACAATACACCCGGGAACATACCAATCGCTAAGCCAAGGCGAAAATAGCAAATACTATCAACTGATAAAGGAAGAATTCGCAGATGCCAAATCGAAATTCGGCAACTGAGAATGCCACCAAATATTTACCAATGTAACCGCAGGCCATTCGGTCGCATGGCAAACACGTGCTGCCATAGAAACCAAGATGGCGGCCTCCAGTATACAAAATGGACGACGGAAACACGTATCACCCTAACAACACGCGCTGCGCATGCGCACTCACACCACGTATCAATATGGAGATGACGTCACAAGATGACCGCTCATGTGGGTTACCATGACAACCAAACATGGCGGCACCAGGCACGTGACATGACGTCACTTCCGGGGTCCAGCCCGGGGTACATCCAATGAGGGCCCTCCGGGTACATGCTATACTACTTATATAAGTAATGGAATTTTGTTTATTTTTAAAGTCACACCTCTGATATTCCTTCAATTTAAATTCAATATACACAAATAATACATCAAAATGAAGGTTGGGGGATATAGAACACGTAAAAGATATGAAATCAATTCAAAGAATTGACAGCAGGTACCACTGGTTCCTGGAAGTGTGCTACCGTATTGATACCAGAACTGATAATACAATAATATTTCATGAGAACAACTTGCGGCCAAATGTGCTTCACATATCCAAGGTGACATTCATGACCCACACTAAACTTGGTAACATATTGATGTGTCCAAACACGCGTATCCAATACCATTTTCCGAAAATATCAACATCAGTTTGGATATCCCCTACTTTTTTTGAATAGTATATTTTTCACCTACTAACCGACTAAAAATTATTCATCAGCATTTTAAAAGATATGACAATTTGCCAACTGGCAAATTATTGCCACATCTTTGAAAATACTAATGGTTTATTTCAACCCATTTGAAATCATAACTAGAAAATACAATTCTGGAAAATACAATTGTAAAAGTTCAATAGTATTGTAAAACGGATAACTGTCAAGAACCGAAATTGTATTTTAATAAATTGTGTGACTCACTTTGACGTCGAACTGAAAATCGATAGGCGTTCAGAACGCACCAGGTACCATACCTATACAAAAAAGTGGTAATGAAAATGACATTCGTTTTGTCTAGAGTGGAAACAGCTACTCTCACACCCATCCACCCATCCACTCATCCACCCTCCCAACTCACAAGCAAAAAAACGTCCAAAATGTAAGTGACTTTTTAAATTAGATGGTAAATATGTTAACTATCAAATCGTGTCCCTGCATTTGATTTTGATGTACATTTACTTTATTTAAAGAAAACGCTTGTGTACTGAATGCATGGATGTTGTATGTAAAATATGTCCGTGCTGGTTGAAATGGATTTACTGTGCTGTGAAATATTTGATGAAAAAATGGAAAGTAATTGAAATGTAACTGAAAGTAAATGATAATCACTTGTATTTTTTAAACGTCATCACTTTTAATTACATAGAATCTAAAAAAAGCTTGAATTACATATTACTCTCAGTTGCTTTGAAATGTGTATTTAATTAAAGGTAATTACAACTAAAAATCGGCCCCTGAGTTTCAATGTGTTTGATGTGCAAATCGGCCCCTGAGTTTCAATGTGTTTGATGTGCCTACTGGCACACCGAACACACTGCATGCTGTTTTATCCGATGACGCGTCTGCAATTGTTGATTCAGACATTTCGCTTTGACTATAACATCAAATGAACAGTTGGATTACGCCGGGGGCGAAATTTCAACTACCACAGCTGTATCACGCACTCGAACATGAACATATGGATGCTAGTGAAGGCTTAACCACTTGAAAAAGAGCTGCAGCTTTTTAGGTCCAGGCAAATGATACACTATAGTAAGGAGGAGGCTGCTAAGCGAATGTGTAGTGGAGACCAATCAATATTAATTGGTCTTTCCCCAAATAATGAATATGGACTCTCCCAATTGCTGCTATTGAACTGATGTGGAAGAACCACCAGTGTTTAAATGGTTAACCCATGGTTTAGATAATGAACACTTCGGTTACAACTTCCAAGATACTTGAGTCCGATCCAAATTAAGACCATTCGTAAAAAATCAAAATTAAAAGTTGATTTTGTATTGAAATCATAATTAGAGCTCAGATACATCCTAACTAGTTTTTCGGAAAGACGAAATTAGGGAATTTAGGATTTGGACGTAAATGTACGAACATAATCATCCATGAGTGATATGGAATGTCAGGCAGTTTATATTCCCATGGCAATTTACCATTAGCAATATAAGGTAGATATGCCTTAGTTTTAGAATTTACAAGTCTTTTTCTGTTTTTGCGCGACCCTTTCTATTGAGAAGGTTTTGGGGTGCTTCTGAAACCTTCATGGTAAAACATAATAATATAAGTGATAAGATGGACGTTCGAGCAGTGTATGCCAGCTGACCGAATAGAAATATGGAGGCTGCCACGAATAAATAGACGTCCAGTCTCCCGAACACGTTGAAATTACAGAAAACATTCTTTCCTTCCTTATTAGCCAGCCATTACTCTATTTCTATGCTACATTTGTCCGTTGGTATGCATGGGCCCCAAAAGCGTTCGAGATTTTCGAAGTCTTCTTTTACATTCCGATGGCTCGTTAATATATATTTACTACATTCGTACTGCCGTTTTGTATTAAATTTGCTGTTGATTAAAAAGTGGTAAAGTCACTCGTGAGTTATGTCATTTTAATGATCGATTTTGGATGATTAACTGACGCAAGCCACGCACCGCACCGGAATTACTTTTGTTTATTTACATTCACAGCGCGTTTTAAATTGTTATCTGCGCTTCGCAAAATTGTCGAAACAATCACGAATTTACTCACTATTTGCTACTCCCAAAATTCCAGGAATTATCTCCTGATAATACTTCTGGGCAACGAACTCTCCGCGAGCGGAAGCATTTCAAATGCAACATTAGATTTTTGAAGATACGCAGACGAGTCGAGAAAATTATCGTGAGAAACAAGGTTTGACAGATGAAATCGAAAGTATGGTGGCAGTAAACGTCAATGCTGACATCGATGGAACCATGAAGAAAACACGTTTTGGTACCATTGATCAAGTGACTATGAACAATTCTATTGGAAAAGAAAAAAATGTGAAACAGCCAGTGCCAGTCATATGCGATCATTTGACCTTTACTTGGAGTAGCAACATGTTACTGAAAGCCCCAAATCCATGTCACCTAATGACCTAGATTTGCACTTGGGAAATTTATTTGTTGATGGTTGTTAAGAAATCCGGTTGCAGTAATTATAGCCAACAACAGTTCGTGACCAGTTTGGAAAGGCATCTAAAATCCTGTGGATATCAGCATATGATAAAAAAAACATACTTCCCCGTGCGAACAAAGCTGTAGTTGCAAAAATGAAGCAGTTAAAATCAACCGGCCATGGAAATAAAGCGAATGTACTTGGTGTGTTAACAAATGATGACACCGAGAATCTATTCAAATCTTGTGAACTTGGCATAAATTCGGCAAAGAAATTATGGGTTTCCTTCATTTAACTTTCTCACTTGTTCTCGGTATGCGGGACGGAAAACAGCGATGCAACCTGAAATGTGGTCATACAGTTCTGTCGATCGATAAGGATGGTGACAAATATTTGGAACATAAGCGTGAAAGACAGACAAAAATAAGAACAGGCACAAATCCATCTGATGTATGGAGATTTAAGCTGTGGCTTGGGTCTACAGTGAAAATACAGATCGATGTCCTGTGAGAACCTACGAAATGTATCGCAAACATACACCAAAGGCTCCGTGATGTTGCACCGTTCTTTCTTGCTGTCAATCACTAGGGGGGTGGGGGTGGGGGTGGTGCGCCAAATGCATTGTGGTTGAACAATTCTGCGATGGGAGTTAATCACATCTACACGTTAGTGAAGAAAATGCTGCGGAACTGTGAAAATATCAGCAGTGACCGTAAAATCACCAATCACAGTGTACGTGAACATCTTATGCACAAATATGACGACAGGGCACTGCCAGAAATTTGCACAATAGGCCTTTTTCGAAACTGCCATCTTGGATTTTAGTCTATGCAAGGTCACAGGTCGCGGGTGTAAACAAAGCAATTTTCATGTTCGTCGCGTAGAGTCCTGTGTCAGCCAAGACAACCAGTTTCATGAAATATCAAGTTTAACTTCGCAGAACCGATATCTTCATTCGAATTAACTGACGTGGCAACCCTAGATAATTTTAAACGATGGGATGCCGCAGGTTTAAAGACTTTTTATACGGAGGCGAAGACTTGTTTTGAGTGGAAACAATGAAACACTCGTTGCACGGAATGTCTCGACTTTGGGAATCCCCGAAAAGTTGTCGAAACATTGCCCAGGGCCACAGAGTCATGACACAGTGTGCATTCAAACACCATTCTCCATTGCTAACAACGTGTTTTCTTGAAATGTTTACACCTCGCGACCTCTGGCCTTGCATAGATTAAGAGACAAGATGGCAGTTCCGAAAAAGACTTATTCGAATTAGTGGTCACAGAAATGTTGCAATTGAGAACAATTACAGTTTATTAAATTACAAGCAACAAAGAATGAAGTCGAATGATTTAATGTTATCCGACTCAAGATTGATGACCAACGCCACACTTCCGTGCATGTCAAAGCACGATGCACGATTCTTTTTTTTCCATACCCTGACATCTGCGGGTCCAGAATGATACGATAAATTATACATACATGTATAATAACTACACGCACACATGCACCCGGATGCTGATGATTAACTATATCATTAAATTATTCGGAGTTGTACATTTACCTACTTCCACATAACAAGTGTTTGTTCACTCCCATACACTTAATAAGTCAATTGAGCATTGAGACGTGTTTTAAATGAATATTCAAGTTCAAAAAATACAAAAAAACAACTTTCTTCAAATTGGTTTAAAGCTGAAGGGAACGCCAGAAAGTGGAAGCGTTTCGCACTCTACGAAGACAGGACGTATTTTCAAGATGCTTCAGTCAGAGGGAAAGTAGTGACGCAAAAAGGAGAAAAGACCGCAAGTTCGGTATTCAGATTCAGAAAATGAGAAAAAGATAAACTAGTAGAGAGCAAGAACAGTGAATAGGGAATTAAATATATACTGAGTCAAAAAAGAAAGTAGAATAAACTTTGAGGAGCATTTTTTACAAATTATTGTAAATTCATATTTCGAGTCTAGCTGTGTGAATTTGCATAATTTCATGTTCTTACAGTTGCCAGCGTCACGTCAGGACGTCGCAATTCAGACATGGGGTGAAATGAAAAGTTCACACATGCAGTCAATAGCGTGTAATGTCCACCATTTGCCTCTTGGATGACAAGACATCGACGGCGCATGGACCTGATGAGTCTCTGGATGTCACCCCTCGGTATTGCGTTCCACTCCTGCCTTATAACATTATGTGAATCGCCTAACGTCTGAAGATCAACAAGTCGTACTCGATGGTCCATTTGATCCCAAAGATGCTCGATTGGCGATAAATCGGGCGAAAGTGGGGGCCAGGGAAGAAGTTCGATGCTCTGCTCCTCAAGAAAGTCACGACAGATACGCGCCACGTGACATCGGGCATTGCCTTGCTGGAATAACTGCCATCCGACGTTAGCGATGAAAAACGGGACAACAACAGTGTTAAAGATTTCGTTACTATATCGCTGTCCATTCAGATTACCATCGATGAAGATCAACTGCGTTCGATGGTACAAGGAAATTCCTGCCCAAACCATTACATTACCCCCGCCGAAACGGTCGCATTCCCGCACGTAAGCATCAAAAAGCCGTTCTCACCGACGGCGACACAGTCTTGCCCTACAACTACCATCAGCGCGCCGTAGACAAAATCGTGATTCATCACTAAAAAGAACTGTGCTCCAACGCTGCTGAGTCCAGCGATCACGCTGACGTACCCATTCCATTCTGACGGTACGATGACGTTGGGTAAGGATTGGTCCGTGGTATGAACGCCTACTTCGGATTCCGTGTTCAGCGAGTCTGCTGCGGACAGTTTGTGCACTGATTCTATTGTTTGTTCTACCAGGAGTAATTGCTGCTGTCCTCGTCGCCGGGGAGGAAGCGATTCCGCAAGTGAGACGTCCTGGTATGTCGGTCTTGTACAGGGGTCGTAACTCTTGGTCGACCTGAACGCGGTCGGTCGGCAGTAGATCCAGTGGTTCTATACCTTCCTTCTGATTTTCGGTTAACCTTGGCATTTTTGAAAATGAGGGAAGACAAAAACTAACGTGTTTTCTCAATAACCCAGGTTCTCTAGCACAACATAACACAAAGAAAATCGTCGGACACCCATTCAATTTGCCATTCTCGGGTAGCACGCGCTGTTTTGAAATCCATAGCAAAATTGTATACGGTTGGGTGGACAACAACAACATGTCATTAAACTCTTTGCACGAATTCTTGTTCACAAACATGCAACATTAGAACTATTATATTTCATCCTTTATGCTATTTTTTTCACATTTGTTTCTATTATATTTTCTTTTTTAACTCAGTATATTTGTATACCACTTTGGACCTGACTTTGGGATAGGTTTTCCATTCATTCAGCTTTCCTTTATCAATGGTAAATCAATCTTACATGGGAATACAAAAGACGGCTTAATCTAACGACAGCTTTACAGGTGAGGTGGGAGCACGGCGTCCAAGTGTTTACGGCATTGGACTTTAAAGCGAAAGTTCACGGTTCGAACAACTGCGTTGTGACCTTGATCAAAGCACTTAATCCCGACTGCTCACGTGAGGACACGGTGGCGCTGTGTACTAAGACGTATTGCACGTCGATAGTGCACTTGTCTTCAACTAATGGTAACCCTGCTTGTGTGGAGTTAGTAAGCTGTGGAGCCTGACACTTGGTCGCCGTTGCTCAGTGGTTCTCCCGGTTACACCGGCCTCCCCCACCCGTAAAACTGTCCAACACGAGGTGACCATGGCTGTCTAAAGTGTCGTTAAACCCAAATAAATAAATAAATAAATAAATAAATAAATAAATAAATAAATAAATAGGTGGGGTAATTTTACTGGAGATGTTACACACACTTCTCTACCATATTGTCGCGGGCGACGGATACCAACCTCATTTGTTTGTGCGGATACAATGGATAAAAACGTTACTCTTGGAATTAAAAGTGTGAAATGCCTTGATGTGTTTCACACGTGCATTTGTTGCAGGAAAGCGTGGTGTTGATAAAGACAGCATTGGCAAAGAAATGGAAAGACGTGCTTCACGAATAAAATATCATAAAACTGAAGGAATGATATCGATTGTGAAAACTGGCATCGAGTACAGTAAACTGCATGGATGTGGCAAATATCATAAAAGCAAGATCTGTTTAGCCCCAACTATTTCTTCAAAATTCACGCACTGCATCCTAAATCTTTTTCTACTATCTTTTGCTATTACTACTATTTTGACAATGAATGAGAATTTTCGGTTGTTTCGACTAATGTGAACTCCTTATTGTAGGTTTTTATCACAGTTAGAGACCACGGGTGGCTCAGTAGGTAGAGGTGCAGGCTGCAAGCCGAGAGGTCATCGGTTCGAATCCCACCTGCGGCTACCGCGTTGTATCCTTGGGAAAGACACTTCACCCCCATTGCCCACATGGGGGAACGGTGGCGTTGTGTACTAAGACGTACTGCACGTCGTCGATGCACCTGTCTTCAGCCAATGCTAACCCTGCTTGTGAGGAGATGGTATGTTGGGGAGCTGACAGTTGCTCGCCGTTGCTCGATGGTTCTCTCCGGGTACTCCGGCTTCCTCCACCCGTAAAACTGTCATGGTCATGATTAGCCATTGTGCAGAAATATGTGACCTTAAACACCAATAAATAAATAAATAAATAGTTAGAGACCATCAGTGTCCCAAAGGTTGTGTTGCTTCATCGCATTGCAGACCAAGAATGTATAGGTGACTTATGTAAACCAGTATAAGTGCTCTATTTGTTTGGGTGTCGCTTATACAAGTCATATATTGTACTTTCCCAGGTTCCCATGATATGTAATCCCTTATTGTAGGGTATTCAAATATAAACTAATAACAGAAGTCCTGAGTTCAGTGTCCAATATTTCCAATCTATGTTTCGAGTAGTTTTTATTCTCCTTTCTCGTTTGTGATTTGGTCGTACCTTTGTATCTTTTGTCGATATTCTGCATAATTTTACGGGCACTATTTTTCTGAGGGTGATTGATAAGTTTCGTTTTGATATTTCTTGTGTTTTGAATTTGCTAAATATGTCCTCGTATTATTCCACGACGTTTCTGATCGATCACTTCTCAACAAAACCATGTATCAGACACTGTGCGCGTTGAACCTGTATTATTTATGAAACATCAGATAAGCGCTGGTAGTAACTACATTGTTATGAAAAAGCGTAACAATAACTAGAGAAACCGAATTCACTGCAGTCAGTAAATTCGAGTCTGCGTAAAAATAGTGAAAGCATCAGAACTAATTTATATAAAAAAAGGATTTACGGAGACTTATTTTCGGGAGTACAAAGAAATCAGAAAATAGGTTTTCGTAAATAGCATTTAAAGATTTTCATTCAGGATTCAGATTACATTTTTCAAGAAACCGTAAATAACCTCTGAGCATAGCATTAAATGTGTTCTATAAAGGACACAGCAATGACTATTTTTGACTCTGCCCACTTTTTTGAGAGAAGAAATACATGTTATTGTTTGAATTCCACGAATGCATTGGAGTAATAAAATCATGGTGCTTTGACTCATTTAGTGTTGGTCCGAGGTCCATATGTCATATCATGCTTGAGATATGAGTGTAACCAACTCTCAAAATGTGTCCCCCACCCCCCCCCCCCCCCCACCTTCCCACCCCTTCACATGCCAAATATTTTGAGAATAAAAATACATGTATGAACTGCAACAATGCCCTAGGAGATCAAAAATGTGATTTCCAGCAATTCTGAAAAATGCACTCAATGACCCATGGGTGACCTCAGTGACCTTCACCCTCATTGTGAACCTCCATTGAGTTTCGACTCGTTTGGTGTTGGGAACCGGTCCATATATCAAATCATGCTTGAAATATGAGCGGTACACACTTTCAAAATGTTTGTCCACACCCACCTTTTTTAGTCTAAACGTGCATGTATGAAATTCGGGAATACATTAGGGGCCAAAAAATATGATTTCCAGCAATTCTGAAAAAATGTACTCAGTGACCCTTGGTTGACCTCAGTGACCTTGACCCATATCGTGGACCTACAATGAGTTTCGACTCATTTGGTATTGGTTCCAGGTCCATACGCCATACCATTCTTGAGATATGAGCGTGACCCACTTTCAAATCTTTTGGCAACACCCACTTTTTTGAGTCTAAAAATGCATCTATGATCTTCGGGAATGCATCAGAGGGTCAAAGAATATGATTTCCAGCAATTCTGAAAATGCACTCAATGACCCCCAGGTTACTTCAGTGATCTTGACCCATATTTTGAACCTCCATCTAGAAGAAGAAGAAGAAGAAGAAGAAGAAGAAGAAAGAAAAGAAACCAAATACAAAAACAATAGTCTGTGTCCTTCTCAAAGACTAATAAGCAGTATTTCAACCCTGAAATCTATTTGCTAAACCTTTATATATGTTTCTTTTATTTTTGAACATACCATGGGACTTTTCTTTATTTTGGCTTTTCCTCTGGAAAAGACATTTGACTTTCTAAGGAATATTATCTTGGCTTTTCCCTCTGGAAAAGACATTTATTTTCCAACGGAATATTATTTATTTTTGTTTTTCCTCACATTTTGTACGTACAATTCTGAAGCCGTTTTCAAACCGATTTTCACAGACTTTTGCACACGCATAGCATGGGCGGATCGTGGAATTAAAATACGGGGGGGGGGGGGGGGGGGGAGGGGGAACTGATGTGATCCGACAGAGTCCTAGATCAGCGAAAGCGACTGCCGTACGTGCTGAGGGATGTGCGTTTGTGTGGTGGTCTGATTTTTTTATTTCAAGGTGCTCTGAGGTGGCTTCTAAATGCATTTTGGCCTCCAATTGAATATAATGAAAGGAAATTCAAAACACACATTTTTCGTTGTAAAAGTTAAAATTATCAAACCATACATCACATACACTGTCACATACAGCTTCTGATCATAGAGCTAGTCTGTCGTGGACAAACTATGACAGTCACCTATTTGCGAAAGTGACTTTCATTTTTTGTCCACGACAGATTAGTGATCTTTGACATCATGGGAACATCAATCGTCGGAAACGCAGAAACAAGAAACCTCTTTTACCTTACATTTTCTGGCTGTAGTGGTAACAAATCTGGAAAACTGTTGGCATCCTTGGTCTACTGGACCAATATTGCCGCTGACTCTTTTGGTGCAGATTTTCAGATCGGTTAAATCGTTTTAAATTCTTTGACAAATTATGTCACGACTGCCGAGAAACAGCCATGACATTATTTGAAAAGGAACCCAAGGGATAATAAATTAATTTATATCGGATTTTTGGTATACTTCAAGTAAATGTGTGTGCGTCTGAGAGGGAAAGAGAGAAAGAGAAAGAGAGGGGGAGAAAGAAATGGGGAGAGAGAGAGAGAGAGAGAGAGAGAGAGAGAGAGAGAGAGATGTTTATATAGCTAAATTATTTTATAGGTGGGTCAGATAACGATGGAACGTAAAACAAATTACAAGGTGCATTGGTTTTATAGAGGAATGTAGTAACTGCGGACATGCATCGAGAATAGCGAGCTTGACACGGGAACGACCGACCCATCGACGGACAGATGCAATCCAGTTTCCCCCAATGTTTCAGAAAGTGGGGGTATAATAAGTTTAAAGATTGTTGTAGGCACTGCGGTGTGCTACAATGAGAACTCGACTGGTCTACTCAACTGACCATTCGCAGATTCGGGCGAATGGCCAGTTGAGTTGACCCATAGAATGCCAGAAGCCCTCAATAAAATTAAAACTGGGAAACGTACGCGACTGGAAATATTGGCTCCTCATTAACATTAACTTCAAGTTTAGGGTATGCGATGTAAAAATAATGATAACAGAAACATACTAATTCTTCGGCCTTGTGGCGACAAAATATTCTTTTATACCTCGCTTCATTGCGTCCCGCTTTCGACTATCGATTTTGCAGACAGTGGATACTTGCAGAGGTGACTGTCGTCAGTTCTATAAATAACCGATATTCTGCGAATTCTAAAAGAGGATTATGTCCCTTATTTGGCAACGTGATGTCATTAGTTAAGGAGGGGCGTTATAGGACAAGATTGTGTGGGATAAGAGCATGACTTTTTTTAGTGGGCTCGGGGAGGAGGGTGGACTAGTCCCCACCCCCTCTGGATCCACCCTTGCATAGAGAGGCAAAAAGTCCAAAAATGTGTCGGAGGAATTTTCAGTTTTTCCCTTCCTTTGCCAAAATAGGCAAACAACTCAAAATTAAGATTTATCGTCACTTTCTCAAACCACGTTATGCAGATTATTTTTAAACATTCACCACAATTAGACCTGTCTGTGAGACTACAGTAGACATACAAGAGATATTGGACTCAGGGTTTGTATAAAGAATCACAGGTCTTAATTGATAGATAAGTGTCACTGAAATTTACTTCCTTGGGCATTTGAGCCACCAATTTGTGCCACTAACTAAAAGTATATGGTGGGTGTATGATAGGTTGTGCCTGCCACACATTGGGAAACAGGCAATGCCCATCATATACCTTCTTATATACATATATATATTGAAAAATATATCAGTACATAAAGAATCACAGGCCTTAATTGATAGACAAATCTCAGTGAAATTTATTTCTAAGGCATTTTTAGCCACTTCTTTGTTCCACGAACTATGTATATGATAGGTGTATGATGGGTACTGTCTGTCACTGAATGGGGAACAGGCAATGCCCATCATATACCTTTCTATATACATATATATATATATATTGAAAATTATATCAGTACACAAAGAATCACAGGCCTTAATTGATAGACAAGTGTCAGTGAGATTTACTTTCCAGGGCATTTTGAGTCACATTGTCCCACTTTGTTCCACTAACTAAAAGTATATAATGGGTGTAGGGTGGGTGTTGCCTGCGACTCATTGGGTGACAGGCAATTGCCCATCATCTACCCTTGTAGAAAGAAATGGAGAGAAATTTACTTTCTGGGGAATTTTGATCCACCATTTTGTTCCACTATCTAAAAGTATATGATGGGTATATGATGGGTGTTGGCTTCCACTTATTCTAGATGCATATATATATATATATATCGAAAATATATATCAGTCACAAAAAATCACAGGTCTTAATTGATAGACAAGTGTCAGTGAAATTTATTTCTAAGGCATTTTAGCCACCACTTTGTTCCATTAATTAAAATTATTTGATGGGTGTATGATGGGTGTTGCCTTCTACTCATTGGGTGACAGGCAATGCCCATTATAAACCGTTCTATATACATATATATATTGAAAAATATATCAGTACATAAAGAATAACAGGCCTTGATAGACAAATGTCAGTGAAATTTACTTTATAGGGCATTTTGACCCACCACTAAGTTCCACTAACAGAAAGTATATGATGAGTGTATGATGGGTGCTGGCTGCCACTCATTGGGTGATGACAGGCAGTGCCCAATATATACCTTTCTACATACACATGTATATATTAAAAAATATATCAGTATATATAGACAATAAACATATAGTGTGTTTTTATATCTGTGTTATACAACGAGTTGAAATATGGTTTATTTTTTCGAGGCTTCGCCGAGAAAAAATAAACCATTTTTCAACGAGTTGTATAACACAGATATAAAAACACACTATATGTTTATTGTTTTTATCTGATAACAAACAGACACCCGTCTCGTGCGTCTACCCGACTTATATATGCTTCCCACGGGCCTCCAAATAAAACCAGTCTACGAGACAAAAGAAATAGGACAAGACGCATAGAGTTGTGTCCCTTACATCGATGACGGCGATTGTAAAGTGCGATTGCACTTCTTGCATCATGTAACTGCGCTGGAACAAAATAAATTTCAGCTATTTTATTAACAGTAACAAAACGGTGTTTCAGTAGAGTTATTCTTTTTTTGACATAGTTCCAGTTTTCTTCCGTGTTTTATGCTGTAGTCCCAATATAACAAATAATTTTGCGTTTGTTTACAATTTTTACGAAGTGGTTTTTTCAGGTAGAGCAGACGAACTTTTAATTAGCGCAGTTCCGCGAGTACTTTTGATCGAGGCCGTGACTATAAATAGTTCGCAGTCGCCGCATACTAATTACTATTAACATTCAAGTAATTTCCACAATGTTTTGAAGCAAAATTTTAGGTTGCCTTTATTGAAGCAAAATAAATAAGAAATGACACCATCAGAGGATTTTGACAAAGTGCAATAAGCGTACAATTAAAACCTGCCCTGTGATATAACGATGTTTCACGAATGAATGAAAATGGAATTGAAAGAGGTCAGAGGTCGTTCGCATAAATTATAATTATATACAACACCCGTTGTATATACTTCAAGTATATACAACGGTTGTTATACTCTATGGTTATCAGATAAAAAAAATTACAGGTCTTAATTGATAGACAAGTATCAGTGAAATTTATTTCTAAGGCATCTGTAGCCATAATTTTGTTCCACTTTGTTTCACTAACTAAAAGTATATGATGGGTGTGTGATAGGTGTTGCCTGCCAAACACTGGGTGACAGACGATGCCCATCATATTCTGTTCTGCATATATTGAAAAATATATCAGCACATAAAGAATAAGAAAGCTACCACTTTGTTTTCTTTATCATTTATCACTTTTTTAATCATTGTGAGTAGAATGGTAAATACAACAGGTTTAACATTAGTGATACTATGAGAATAACTCAGAAATATCATTTGAATCATAAAATGTTATGATATGAGCCAACTTGAGCTTATTAGTTTTACTAGAGCTAAATGAAAATCAAATGCCAAAATTCCTTCATCTAATTTGCCAGCAGCTCTGAAATGGGATGCGAGGACTGGAGCTAAATGAATACTGATCGGCCAAGTTATTTATTTTGATAGTAACTGTAGGACTGCAGCTAGTGTTTTTAGATTTATTTGCTGAAGCCGAAGAAGGCTGAGTCATTGATTTTGCCAACAATGTAAGTCAGAGTGTACTGCGGTGGATTCTGGACGTTAGCATTGCATTATTATATTGCATGCAATATGTTGGGTTAAAACCACAATTTATTATCTGTGTCATTGTAAGTAGAATAGGAAGTACTTCTGACCGAGTTATACATTTCGTCAGTAACTAGTTTTGCAGGCAGTATTATGGGTTAGTTGCTGTATATTAACCCTTTATCTAACATGAAAAGCAGACGACACTTGGAAAAACAATTTTTGAATAACTAATTTTTTTCATTTTTTGTCTCAAAAACGTAGGTTATGACCCCTCATTGGAACGAGCTCGTCGGGGTCGTTCCAATGAGGGGTCATAACCTATGTTTTTGAGCAAAAAATGAAAAAAATAGTGAAAATTAATTCGCTTTTTTTGAGAATAGCGCTGGCCGGTTTTGGCCGTTACGTTGGGTAAAGGGTTAAGTGATGTTATGGAATTATTACAGAATTAAGAATTTGTATTTTGCTTATGCTATGGACTTTTTGCAGAAAGAAGATTTAGGATTTGTAATGCGTTAGTATGGGTTTTCTGGGGAATGAGGAGAGCTGGCTGACCGACTGAGATATTTTTGACAGTACTGCATTTCTGCAGCTAGTACTATTGAATTTGTTTGTTGGAGCCAAAGAAACTGACCAACTCATTCATGTTGGAAGTAACTGTAATATTGCATGTAATATTATGAGATAATTGCAACGTGTTGAGCGAATTTATGGGTTAATATAATACTGAAGGTACTTATGGGTTTCCTTTCTAATGTTTAACAAACTGATTAAGTCACTCATTTTGACCTCAAAAAATGAACTGGTGCATGCTAGACTATAATTTTGTTAAAGTATACTAAGTGTGGCTGTGGAATCGTTTCAGAAATGAACACTTAAAATTGAAATAGAACAGTACTTTTGATAACAATTGTACTGCGGCATACAATACTATGGAATCGTTGTAGAAAGAATATTTGGATTGTGAAGTGTGATAATATATATTATTACACGCCTGTTCTATCAAATGCCCATCTACAGCATCACCAAACATATGTGCGGAAATCGTTGACGGACTATTTTTAAATAGAAACGGAATTTCACAGGAATTTTCTGCAAATCGTGCAACTCAGGGGACGAAACCGAAACACGAGTTCCCCTCGCAAATTTTGGTTGGCGATAAAATTTGTTCTTTTTATTGATACTTGTCAAATGAATTGCTGAGTGCCCTTCTAATAATAGTTTTTATAGGCGCGAAGGCGTGTAATAAATACAGGATGAAACACGTGTGTGAATGGGATAATCGATATGGCACTTGTGGCCTCTCGTTCTATCCTTCCGCGCTGGCATTCGTGCCATATCGATTAGCCCTCACACACGCGTGTCGTTCTGTGTATTTATTTATTATTTATTTATTGGTGTTTAAGGTCACATATTTCTGCACAATGGTTAATCATGACCATGACAGTTTACCAAAGTAAAGTACCCGGAGAGATGACAGTTTACCAAAGTAAAGTACCCGGAGAGAACTACCGAGGAACGACGAGCAACTGTCAGCTCTCCAACATACCACAAGCAGGGTTAGCATTGGTGGAAGACAGGTACACCATCGACGTGCAGCATGCCTTAGGTACACAGCGCCACCATAACCCTACGTGGACAATGGGGGTGAATTGTCTTGCCCAGGGACACAACGCGGTTGCCGCAGGTGGGATTCGAACCGAGGACCTCTTGGCTTGCAGCCTGCACCTCTGCCTACTGAGCCACCGTCCCGCCCCCTCTGTGTATTTACCTGTAGCATATTAGTGCTGAGATAGTAGTATTACAGAAAGTATGTTTGAATTTTTGGAATATGATAGTACAGGTTTACTCATGCTTAATGAAAACTAACAGGACAAGTTATTCATTTTCAGGAAATTCATTTCTGTCTGCAATATTATGGAATATGTTTGCTCCAGTTCTGCATTGACACAAATATTAATAGTGTTATAGGCTTTCAGGGTAATAAATAATTGTAGCATATTAGGGATGCTATGGTAGTATTACAGGAGGTATGTGTGAAGTTTTAAAAGGTGATAGTATACGTTTACTCGAGCTTAAGGTGCTATATAATAAGAGAAATTTGTTTATCTTGAAATTCCCACCTCTGATATTCCATAAATTTGAATTAAATATAAACAGATTGTACATCAAAATAAAGGTTGGGAGGTATAGAACACGAACAAAATATGTAATCAACTCATAGACAGCAGGCACCACGGGTTCCTGGAAGTCTGCTACCAGAACTGATAATAAAATAATATTTACCGAGAACAACCTGTGGCCAAATGTGCTTCAGATATCCAATGACAAAGCTAGGCATTCAAAACACTTTTGGATGCAGCGACAGGGCTGCATTTGGGAAAAGGACAACATTGTCTGCATTTTTATCGAAGATAGATTCCATGTTCGACGGACATGCGCAAATATTCCACGAATTTCAATCAAAAACAAAATCGTAATTCTAAGAAATTTCAGCAGGTGTCATGATACCCTGCAGAGAATATGGCAACTGTGTAGTATCTGTATAACAATAGTATGCTGTTTAAAGGCGATTTTCTTCTTTATTTGATTTTAGACGGCATTGTATGTTGATGCTTTTCCATCCGATGACCTTGACTGGAAATGGAAATTGGATTTACAATGTAAGCAAAGCAGAGTTTGGGAACTCACCCCACGCAGCTCTGTCGCTGCGTTTTGAAGAATTTTGATGTCCTAGCTTTGTTCTTGGATATCTGAAGCACATTTGACCACGAATTGTTTGCCTGAAATATTATTTTATTATCGGTTCTGGCACGAATACGGTAGCAGACCTCCAGGAACCATTGTTGCCTGCTGTCAACTCAGTGAGTTGATTTCATAAATATGTCGTATTCCGTGTACCTCGGCCTTCATTTTGCTGTATTATTTGTGTACATTTAATTCGAATTTATGGAATAACAGAGGTAGAAATTTCAAAGTAAACAAAATTCCCTTTAGTTATATAGCACCTTAATGGCGGCGCTGTGGCGTTGCGGTAATCGCTTCTCGTCAGATCACCGAAGTTAAGCAACGTCAAGCACGGTTAGTCCTTGGATGGGTGACCATCTGAGCGATCGATTCAGACTCCCGCGTTATGTCCTTGGGAAAGGCACTTAACCCCGATTGTCCACATGGGAGCACGATAACGCTGTGTACTAAGGCGTACTTCACGTCGATGGTGCGCATGTCTTCAACCAATCCAACCCTGTCTGTGCTGCAGTGCGGAGTTACGATGTTGGGGAGCTGGCAACTGCTCATCGTTGCTCGGTGGTTCTCTCCGGGTACTCCATCTTCCTCCACCCGTAAAACTGTCACCGACACGATAAGACCTTGTCAGTTAAACTGTCGTTAAACATAAATAAATAAATAAATAAATAAATTGGAGAACCCAAATGGGATATCGTTTAATACCCGGGAAGGGTCGACATTATAATAATTTTGGTAGTGTTTGGGATTCTGGTTTCAAAATGGCCATAGATGATGATAGTGATATAAAATAGGAAGGAATATCTTTCTTCACTTCCTTAACAAAATGTTCTGAGGCACCTCATCTCAGATTCCAACCAAAATTGAGCGAGGTACCTCCTCTCTAAACTCTCATGGAGTGGTTCTTTGGGGCAAGAATTCCCATCTGAACCATCCAGGCTAGGGAGAGGGCATCTCCCTTGTAGGCATTGATACCTATTGCTCCCCCGTCAGCATCCCTATAATAATGGAGTTTTCCCAACAATATCCCGCTTGGCAGTGTTTAATAAACACTGTCAAGCCAGACACCTTTGGACCGATTCCATTTTAGTTTAAAAATAATACTTAGGGTTACCGACAAGGTGCCAGGTTAACAGCTATATATGACAGGGAAAGGGCATTTCTCTAAAAATGAGGGATAATGGACTCACAGGGGAGGGAACCCATAGAGCCGCTCGGTATTTTCCTTAGTCAACCTGAGCAGCTGTCCTACGGACACCTCCCTCATGTTGGCGATAAGCCGAACACCTTCTCCCCAATACATGGGGCTACCAATGTTGAGTCCCGACTGCCTGGAGAGGTACGGGCAGTCGGACTCAACCATTAGTTTGTCCAGCGGAATTTGCTGGACGCCACCCCATTGCATGGCGGAGGAGGTGTAGCATTGGGGGCTTATGCCGAAATGGGTATTGGAGAAAAGCCCAAGCCAACGGCTGACTGTTTCCCCCATCCCCACTGAAGCAGTGCAAATACATGCACTGGTCCCGGATCATATTCTCTTGCAGAATCTGGAGGATCTTGCAATGAACATCGCTGCCCATTGCATCTTTTGCCAACCCTCTCAGATGCAGGACAAGGGGCTTACGAATGTGAGCCATTCGGAGCAACCGAGCAAAATCCTGATTCTGGATAGACCAGGCCCCCACAGGTTCTGTTCGGTCCAGCTGATCTCTCCTAGGGCACAGGCATGTGGGAGTAAAGTTAAAACTACTCCCACAGCCACTCCCATATCCATGGGAGAATAATATTTTACATGGCGAGGATGGAATTCGATAGCAATCTTTACTATCGGGTCTCCACTATCCAACTGAGAGATGGAAGGGTACGTAGGTGGGTCGCAATAAACCTAAACCGCTGCACATCCACATACCGGAATGGGAACCCGCTTCCAGCCGAAAAATTTCGATAAATTGGAGCTGGGGTGCTTCCAGAGACTTCTGTGTTCTATCAGCGTGGAAGTGGACATCCAATAAATAAGGGTCCATAGGGGTTGGCTCCTCTTCCCAGCTTCCCATAGCAGCCGGAATAGCTGGGGTGGTAACAACTTCTGCCGGCCTAACTTTGAACCCGACGGGTGGGCAACGGGCGACCACTCCCTTAGAAGGCAGTGAGGTAAACACAGTAAACCCGGGGGGGGGGGGGGGGGTCACCACAGCCTACTTACTGTAGCTGCCACGGACCCCCCCCCAACGAACATGATGCTGAGGAGACTGAAGTGGCTGCAGCAAAGGGAATTGCCACAGATTTTCCCTTTTGAGTTTCTATTTTAACCAGTTGCCACATCAGCACTCTCCAGTGCAACAAACCTGCCGGGGTAACTAGACACTTGAGCTGTGTCGAGTGGGGTGTAAGGGGGGAAGTGAAACCCCGGTGGCTCTCAATGGATCGAATGCGATCCACAAAAGCATGCGATACAATCAACGGGAACTTGTTGAGTTCTATGAACTCTCCGTTGACCTGTTCCAAAAGTTCCAACAGGGGCTTCCCCAGGGGAGCAACTACTTCCTCCAGAGTGGAAAAGACCTGTTCTGGAGAGAATTGTTGATCCCCCTTTGGCCACGTTTCTCACATTGCGAGAGGCAGATGCTGCTTCTCGTATTGTTTCCTCAGCTGCATGGTACTTCCTTGATAGCTGGAGATGAGACAAACCGAGTCCAAGCCACGCCGTTTTGGTGGCTTGTCCAGGTCTTGAGGGTTTAAGCCGGGGGGGGGGGGGGGCGCTTGAAACTTCATCGCTGGCGAGGTCAAGTCTACAGACAACAGGTAGGGGACGTCCCTAGATTGGGGCTGGGCTGGTAGTCTTCCCGTAGTACTAGTTTGGGCCCTAGCAGCTTTGCTCGGACCCTCCCTAGAGGTAGAATGAGTCCTCGTCGTACGAGGACCCAGTTTGGCAGCGGAAGACCGAGTACCTCTTTTAGAGGCACTTGAAACCTTTTGCCGGGCTGCAGAGGAAGAAGGAGCAGGAGCAGCAGCAGAACGAGTGCTGCTCCTAGAGTCTTTCGATTTGGCTCCCACAGTGTGGGAGCCAGATAACTCAACCGACTTGTTCCCAACGAAGCGGACCCGTTGCAGATTAGGTCGATCTTCAACGTAACGTCCTTGTATGTAGCACACGGGGAAGGCACTTACTTCATCCCTCGCTCTCCGGGACCCTTTGTTACTTCTCTCATCTGAGCTTGACATTCTACAAAATATAACAAAAAATCCAAGTGCAGGTAGAATTCTACTAAACGATCAACCTGGCCTTATAACTGTTAGTTTTTTTTTATTCTGGTTGAGCAATCTTACAATAAGGGCAGGCAAATTTGTCAATGGACTTGGCTTACAAACTATCAACGTTTACACATTTTCCATGAACCCAATCCAAACAATAATCATACTGAATCACGAAGGAACCATCATTGGGTTTTCTGCATAAACAAGACAGCGGGACTGGGGATCCCCTACTTTGTGGCAGAGATTTGTGACGCTCCACCCAGGGGGGAAGAACTTTATCTCGACACAATTAAATTCTGTCATGATTCACTGTAATTGACTTATTGAGAAGCTGAACCCGAAACAAATAGGATGAAATGCACTGACTGTTAATACCAGGTCTCTCCAAATAGTATTCAATTTTTTAGTTTGCCCAACTTTATCACTAGAAGCAAGGATATAAAACAATGTCTCCTTCCTTGAATTTATCAACTTTCATTTTGGAATCATATTGCTTTTTCTTTAATTTTTATTGCGTTTTCAATTTATTTCGGGCTAGTTCATGTGCTGCTCTCATTGAGTTCTCTAATTTAATAACATGTTCTGATTCAGACTGAATGGGTTCCTTTGGACAAGGCCCATATACTAAATCTGGTGGTTGGAAAACCTCCCTCTCCAACATCAATTTGTTAGGAGTATACCCTGTATGGCGGTTAACTGCAGAACGTGGAACTCCTGCTAGTTTGGGTATATAAAGATCCCAGGCGTATTGTTTTTCCCCACATAGTACCTAAGATCACCCAGCAGGGTTCAGTTAACACTTTCAACTTGTCCATCGGAGGAAGGGCGGTACTCAGTCGTACTGGCCTTATGTATTTGTAATTATTCACAAACTAACTGGAAGAGTTGGCTTTCAAAATTAGATCCCCTGTCTGTATAAATTTCAAGAGGGCACACTAACCATGAAAAGACCTCATTAACAGCAGCTCTGGCTGTATCCTCTGCAGATTGTGATGCCAGAGGAATACACTCCACCCACTTGGTAAACTGGTCTATAATGGCCAAAATATACTCATTTCCTCTTGGAGTTTTTGCCAATGGGCCCAAAAAGTCCAGGTGGACTCTTTTCATTGGGCCACCTGAATGGTAACATACCATTTGATGTTTAGCATGGCGTGAAAGCTTTTTCTGTCTGTTACATTTTGGACAGGACTTGACAAAAGACTCAAGGTCAGAAGCCAATCTCGGCCAGTAGTAACGTGATTTGACTCGGTCTGTTGTTCAAGTACACCCTGATGTCTGGCAGCCGGCACATCATAGTTAATTGTCATCATTTCATTTCTAAGAGAAAAGGGCCCACTAACACTTTTTCTTTATTTTTCCTGATTTTATACAAAAGAGAGCCCTTTATGAAATATTTCTCTTTATTTTTCCAGAATAATTTGTCATAAATGCTAGATAGAAAGAGCTCATCTTGAGAAGGTGACTCGCCTTTTCCCAGCCATGTGAGCAAAATTTGTAAAGATGATTATTTCTGCTGTTCCACCAATAATTTTTCCAATTCCTGTCCCAAGGATTGGGACTAGACACATCAGGGGCAGGTTGTGAAGAATCTGACATAGGTTTATTCAAAGATGCAGAGAAAAAATTCCCTTCCACTTTTTTATATCAAGTTTAATACAACTATAATGGTCATTTTCCAATTTCCCATCCCAGTCTGACAGTTCAAAATGGGATTGGGCAAACAAGAAGGTAAGTGATCCATCTGGGTCCTCCTCTGCCATCTCAGATGTTGAAATACTTTCAATAGCAGATTTCAACAAACAATGGAATTCAGTCTTCATCTGCCTTAGGTATGTTCAAATCTGTCTTATAAGGTAATGGGACTGCATCGTCCACTTCCGCAAAGAATTTACTCCAATTCTTAGGTATTCTTGTGCAATACTTGCGCCCCCCGCAAGGAAGTTTATTCAAAGGCACCTCAGCCTTAAATTGGTTACATTTATATTTCACTGCTACTCTTGAGGGGGGCATCCGTATTCGTGTGCAATGCTCCTCGCCTATGTTGGATTTTGAAATCGTACTGACTTAGTTCCTCAATCCAACTGGCAATTTGGCCCTTAGGCTTTTTGAAATTGAGAAGCCAAGTCAGGCTACTGTGATCAGTTCTAACTGTAAAATGTCTACCAAGCAACCAATGTCTGTACTGTCGAGTGAACTGGACGACTGCCAAAAGCTCCTTGCGAGTTACACAGTACCTGCATTGTTCAGGGCTGAGATCCAAGCTGCCATAAGCTATCACCTTTTCTTGACCATCCTGTATTTGAATCATGTCGGTCCCTATGGCTAAATTCGACTCATCAGTGTCTAATATGAAAGGATCAGTTTTGTTAGCAAAAGTAATGACTGGGGGTGAACTGAGGGCAATCTTGATTTGGTCAAATGCTTCTTGCTCCTCTTTCCCCACCCAAAAGCACTTTTACCTGTTCTAGCATAAAGGGGGCCCCTATTGCAGCAAATGATTTTATAAAGGCTCTATGATAATTTGCTAAGCCTAAAAATCTTTCTATATCTTTGGTACATTTTGGAACTGGCCAATCATTAATAATTTGTGAAGGTGAATTATCAATTTCCATACCATTTGAGGTGACAATTCGGCCTAAAAATTCCATTTTTTGTTGGAAAAGAATACATTTTTTTAGGTTTCAATTTCAGGATTTTCAAAATGGTTCTGCACATCAGTTCCTAGAGCACAGTTGTCATCAAGAAAGGCTAGGGCCATCTGCCAATTTAAACATCTTAGTACTAAAACAACTTGGGGCTCCACACAAACCGACGAAACTCATTTTCAAAAATTCATATTGCCCTTATTTGGTAATGAAAGCTGTTTTATGTCTATCCTCTTCTGCAATTGGTACCTGGAAATAAGCCCGATTTCCATTAAAACGGCTAAAAAACTTATTTCCAGCCAGAGTTTCCAAACAATCATCTATGAGAGGTAATGGATAAGTACCTTTCTCTGTTACAGGATTACCTTTCTAAAGTCAAGGCACCATCGTAAGGTGCCACTTCGCTTTCTGATTAAAACAGGGGCAAAAGCCCACCCAGAAAGTGACGTCTGAATTACCTCTGCTTTCAGCATTTCCTCTAAAAGTTATTCTTCTTTCCCTTCAAAGCAGGCTGGGGTTCTCATTCGGCATTTGATTGATTTTGCATCCCCAGTTTTAATATGATGTTCAAGGGCTGTAAAATTTCATGAATCATAATCATGTTTTGCAAACACCTCTTGATATTTAATCAATAAATGTTTTAACCGAATTTGTTCTACTTCATTTAATAGAGATCTCGATCTATCAAACAAATCTGCGAGGTGTTCAGGTTATTCAGTTACTCTATTTTGGTCTTCCATAGTACTAGGAATTTGACATGTCTCCACTGTTTCGGGCAACCTTCCAATCAAGGTTCCCTCAAATGCTTCACCTATATAGTAACCTTTTTTTCAAATGTAATTCATGATCTTGCATATTTACTGCTGTAATTACTGGGTCCGCATTTTCTGAATGAAATGTCCGAGGCAACAAACAATTGGAGTCTGGATTTGGTTCAGTTACGTACTCAGAAAGTGACCAATGTAATTTGCATTTAATTTGTTTAACTGAGTTTGGAGGAATAATTACTTTCCTTCCTGAAGTAACTCTTATAGCTTTTGGAATTCTGGAACATATTGAATGCAGCATAATTTTTTCATTGTCTAAATACATGATTCCTTGTTGCAAATCTAACCGGGCATGGTATTTCCGCAGGAAATCTAACCCAAGAATCAATGGAGTACTGATTGGGGCGACACGGAATGTTCTGTTATATTTAAATTTCCCCAATTTCATTGATAGTGTGCCAATTTTTCCAGGAATTGATTCTAAATCTTTACCCGCAGACTTCGTCCGTATCTCTTTGATGAAAGGGGACGGTTCCCTCCAAGATTCCATTACTTTATCTGAAAGAATTGTCACTTGTGCTGCAGTATCTATTAAAGGATCTAATTTCACATCTTCCAAGGTGACGGGAACAGTGAAGGATAATTTATATGTCAGCTGATTTATAATGCTTGAAAAATGTCCCAGAATGAGATGGGACATCTATGGAAGTTTCAGTTAAAATTGGATCAGGAGATAAAATTTCTTTGTTTTGGCCTGAATCTGTTGGGGCCGGGCCTAGGCATGTGTGTCCGATCCGCTGTCGTTTAAATTTTCTTCTTCATAAGTGAATGTCACCGAAGCTTGGGCCTTACTGGGGGTTTCTATTGAATCAGTTTGTACATTTTCACCCTTTTAGCTGGTCGGTGTTTACTATTCCTAGTTGTTGGACACTGCTGGGTCAAACGTGTGGGAGAACCACATTGAAAACAGGTTCGGCGTCGCGGCGAAGGAGAGCGATTCTGATAATGGCTGCCATGATGTATGTTGATACTATTTAATTTTATCTGTGGCGTCTTCTTTTGTGTTTTGTTTCTGATTAGCAGCAAAGAGGCCTACATCCTTTTCCAAAACCCCATGACAAAATTCCATTATGGCTTGGTTAAACATCTGTTCTTCTGGTAAATGGCCATGTGCTTTTACGGCAAGGGTTAATACCTGATCCGCCCACTCTTCCAAAGACATTCCCGATATCAGACGGGCTTGCCCCAATTTAATTTGTGCTGTTTCGGGAAGTTCGTACATCCCAAGGCGTTTCCAGTTTATGCATAAGGTCCCAAAAATTCATTGTGAGGTCTCGTTGGCTTATCATTGCATAATATTCACTAGCTTTCTCCATAATATTCGAGACCTTGGGTAATTTTAGAACTCTTTAAATTGCATTCTGCCTAGGTTGGCGTAGGGCTGAACGATATTCAAAACTGAATACCGGTATCGGTATTCAAAAAATACCGCGGTATACCGGTATATCGAAAACTGTTCAGATATATGAACACAAGTACCACAATCGAGACTCGGGGTATCACAGTCTGAACGAATAAGCATGCCTCGATGATGCGATTCGAAACACCTTTACCCAACGCAGACGATATCAAAATTTATTATTTTCAAAATTAATTTATCAGATTTTCCCCATAGATTTCAACAAAACTATATCATGTGACCCCTCATTGGAACGAGCTCAACTGCTGAATTTCTATATTACGAGGGCACAAGCAGACGATTCCTTGGATAAAGGGATAAAATTATTCTTTCGGGGCTACTGTTAAAAAACTCAAGACATCTTGAAAATTAAATTGTGGGTAAATAAATATTGACGATAAACCGATATTTTTGTAATTACACCGGTATTCAATCGATATTGGTTTGAATACCGGTATATATCGGTTTATCGATATACCGTGCAGCCCTTGGTTGGCGTTGATTTTGAATATATCTACCACCCTGATTTTGTTAATTCGGTGGAGGAAAAACATTTTGGCTCTGATCACGAAAATTGTTCCTCTCTCCCTTTGAGTATAAAGGGGGTAGTCAGGATTACTTCTATTTCTTGGATTATTAGATTGCTAATCGGGATTTAGATTTCTAAAATATGTTGAATCCCGCTGTCTGAAATTTGGGGGATAATTATTTCCAAACTTTTGATGTCTGTCCCATCTATTTTGAAATTCATCTACCACTCGGGACAATCTATCTAAATCAGAAGTATTACAAGCTAGTGGTGAACTTGTAAAAGTTTGACCTTGGTTTAAGTGAGCTCGACCTGATGCAACCATGATATTTTGCTTTTTGGGTCTGAAATTACCCGACAGAAATTCACTTTTGTCAGAGACTGAGGCTTGCTACTAAAACTTGGACCCTTTAATGTAAACCAGGTGGAGACCAATTTAACTTGGGTGTCATCTTCATGGAAACTAGAAGCTTAACTTTCATTTTGTTTTTGGGATGCCAATGCCAATTCATGAGGTGAAATTGGGTAACTTGCTTCATTTACCACATCTCTATCTCCAATGAAGCCCGGCAATGTTGTTATATTGTCCAATCCGGGACATCAGCAAGATTATAAACTTATTGAAGACACATTGTTCAAAATGAACGAGCGTCTTCATCATCAGGAAAATGCGGGTCAAAATCTATTAACTTCATGATATTTCTTGTGATTTTAACCTCTGGAATATTTTCTGCAGTTAATTTACCCCATTCGTTTCTTTTTGATGCTAATTTTACTGCTCTTTGATAATTAATGCCAGGTAATGTAAGAAAACTTTGACAATGACAATGATTAATCTGCAATACCTGGGACGGATCGTCCCTTTGCACGCTTAGTTCATTTGGGTTATTTGATGCCATATCTAATTTATTCTACTTTCTGTTTCAAACAACAACGAAATGTTTTCATTGGAAGATTGCTCAACACATCAGGAGATCCCGTTTACACAAAAATGTAAACATCGCCAAAAGATGGAAAAAGAACCAGCAAAAAATTTCAAAAATGAAAAAAATATGCTTGTACAGTCAAATTAATCATATTAAAAACGAAATATATGAACAATATGCATGGATGGACACAAACAAAAACTAATTTGAAGGGATTGAAAATCCCTGAAAAAAAAAAACGCGTGGTACTGTCAAAAATATCAGTTTTCCGTTTCAAATGCTCGAAATATTACTTCAGGTACTTAATAGCGCGCAGCGCCAATTTGTGCTCTGGTTTCTAAAGCAGTAATAAGTACCTGTTACATATTGAAGAATAATTCAGCTGCGCAGCTGAATATAGGAATGAATCTGGTTCTTCAACGATCTGTACGTCTCCCTAACAGGTAATCTTCGGGCGATGTTCTCTGGTGCACTAGTCCTTATATAGGGACAGAGAGGACATATTCGATTCCCCGGTATAGAACCGGGAATATCAGGTAAAATATACTATAATTGTAATATTATGGGATATGCTTTTCCCCAGATTTGTTTTGATGCAAATATTAATAACGTTATAGGCTCCCAGGGTCATAAATAATTTACGGAGTAAGATACGCTAATTTTTCAGCGCTGTGAAATCCGTTACTTATTCCCAGTTCCTTATTCGACTTTCTAAATTAAGCAGAAATTCGAAAAATAAATGGCCTTATAGGGTGGCGCCCTAAAATACAAGATTATTCAAATCGTAAGGTTCACTCTCCCACCCTTTTTTAGGGGCCACATTGGACCCTAAAAGTGACCAAATGGTCAAAATCGTAATTATTGATGGAAATTCGCGGAACAAACGGCGTCATAGGGTGGCGCCCGAAAATACAAGATCATTCAAATCCTAAGGTTCACCCTCCAACCCCCTTTTAGGGGCCAGATTGGACCCTAAAAGTGACCAAATGGTCAAACTCGTAACTGTTGGCCGTAATTCGCGGAACAAACGGCGTTATAGGGTGGCGCCCTAAATTGCAAGATTATTCAAATCCTAAGGTTCGCCCTCCCACCCCTTTTTAGCGGCCAGTTTGGACCCTAAAAGTGACCAAATGGTCAAAATCATAATTATGGACCGAAATTCGGCAAACACACGGCGTTACAGGGTGGCGCCCTAAAATGCAAGATTATTCAAATCCTAAGGTTTACACACCCACCCCTTTTTAGGGGCCAGATTGGACCCTAAAAGTGACCATATGGTCAAAATCGTAATTATTGACGGAAATTCGCGGAACAAACGGCCTTATAGGGTGGCGCCCTAAAATACAAGATTATTCAAATCCTAAGGTTTACCCTCCCACCCCTTTTTAGGGGCCAGATTGGACCCTAAAAGTGACCAAATGGTCAAAATCGTAATTATTGACCGAAATTCGGCGAACACACGGCGTTATAGGGTGGCGCCCTAAAATGCAAGATTATTCAAATCCTAAGGTTCACACTCCCACCCCTTTTTAGGGGCCACATTGGACCCTAAATGTGACCAAATGGTCAAAATCGTAATTATTGACCGAAATTCGCGGAACACACGGCGTTATAGGGTGGTGCCCTAAAATACAAGATTATTCAAAGCCTAAGGTTCACCCTCCCACTCCTTTTTAGGGGCCAGATTGGACCCTAAAAGTGACAAAATGGTCAAAATCGTAATTATTGATGGAAATCGCGGAACAAACGGCGTCATAGGGTGGCGCCCAAAAATACAAGATCATTCAAATCCTAAGGTTCACCCTCCCACCCCTTTTTAGGGGCCACATTGGACCCTAAATGTGACCAAATGGTCAAAATCGTAATTATTGACCGAAATTCGCGGAACACACGGCGTTATAGGGTGGTGCCCTAAAATACAAGATTATTCAAAGCCTAAGGTTCACCCTCCCACTCCTTTTTAGGGGCCAGATTGGACCCTAAAAGTGACAAAATGGTCAAAATCGTAATTATTGATGGAAATCGCGGAACAAACGGCGTCATAGGGTGGCGCCCAAAAATACAAGATCATTCAACTTCTAAGGTTCACCCTCCAACCCCTTTCTAGGTGCCACAATGGACCCTAAATGTGACCAAATGGTCAAAATCGTAATTGTTGGCCGTAATTCGCGGAACAGACGGAGTTATAGGGTGGCGCCCTAAAATGTAAGATTATTCAAATCCTAAGGTTCACCCTCCCTCCCCTTTTTAGGGGCCACATCGGTCAAGCGTTGGGAAAATAATAAGTGTTGTTTGTCTGTAAATGACCACTTATCTCAGATTGTATTATGTAACTGAAACCCAGTGATAGAGTTCAAGATTTTTGTTGAGTAACCAGACGATTGTTACGAAATAGTATTTTGTAATGATTGACTTTTAATTGTCATTGAAAGATGAAGTAGTTTTATTTTTACTCACTCACACATTTTGTAATTAGCGATAATTTTAGTTTTGATGCCGAAATATCGTCACATCATTCAACAAATTGCTAACACTGATATATACATCAATCCCTATGTATGAGCTTCCAGTGGTGGGCCATGGAGAGATGGAGGTGGGAGAGGGCAGGTGGACCCAGGTGCAAACTGCCACTCACTGTTTTTAACCCCATCTTTCCTCGGGAGGCGCCAGAATCGATCTCAGACCTTCAGAATTTGAAATGTCAGACTGCACTAAGTTTATATAAAATGAAACACACTTATCACCCAGAAGTAATTTCTTTCACTTTATATAAGGTTAGTGAATTTTGCTCCCTAGAGTGCCCACCCGCTGTCTCTGGACACTTCGGCTAGTGTCCAATCCGTGTACATCTAATTTTCTTCTTTATATTTCTTGCCCAGTTAGCACATACGATTACCATTGAAACTGATTTTGTCTTCTTTATATTTCTTGCCCAGTTAGCACATACGATTACCATTGAAGCTGATGTCTTGGCACAATCCTTACTACCTTTCTGTCACAGTTACTGGCACAGATTGGGCATGAAGTACTTGGTTCTTGATTCCCCTCGCCCACTATACATATTGTGTATGATACACAATAATGTGTTTAGCAGGAGACTGGAATTAACAAACAATGAATTGTGTACGATATGACATTTTGCCCCCCCCCCCCCCCCCCCCCCCACCTTCCAAAAAGTGCTACAAGGCATTTCTCTCAATGCTGCCTTAGTCTTAGTCTTTGTTGAGGAAAACAAACGCAACAGTCTCTATTTATCACAAGGGTGTAACTCGACAATGCATTTAAAAAAAAGACAATGCTATTTTCCGGTAATATTTCCCTGTACTTTTCCCGTTGTGGTCTACAGAAATCAGTCGCCTAGCCGCCTGGCTTGGGGGGGGGGGGGGGGGGATAAGGTGAGCATGACCATGTTTCACATAACAAAAACTCCCCAAATCATGCTTGTCCCAAATGGAGCTACACATACTAAAATTACTTCATATTGAATCTTAAAGCACGGAGTTTTGCAAAATGTTCTGTTTGGTCTTCATGCCATTGCCTCACCCCCTACTTCCCTGAAGGGAAGTACGAGGAGTGGAAATGACCGAGGTCCTAGTTAGAATTGAGGGGGACCTTCGAAATCCCACCGAAACTTTTCAAATATCAAGGTTGCCCACACACACACATACTTTAAGAACGAAAACAAACTGGCTAGCCCCGCACCCCCACACACACAGACAATTATAAAATCCGGACTACGCCCCTGCTATATTGTATATAACTATATATAATCGATTTCTCTATTTTCGAAACGGGGATTGGGGGGGGGGGGGCAAGTTCGATATAACGCTGACATATTTCGAAGGACTGACCCATGGAATTGGGCGTATCCCCACCCCCCACGGTTGAGGGTCTGAAGGCCCCTCTACGTATATTTTTTTCAAATTCTGAAGCACTGAAATGGATTCTGATGCCTCCTGGGAATGATAGATGTTAAAAACAGTAAGTGACAGTTTGTATTTGGGGGTAAGTGACAGTTTGTATTTGAATTGAAGATCCCCTCCCGTCCCACCACTGGGAGCTCACACACAGGGATTGGTGGAGTGTGCACATGGGGTCCCTGTTATAATGGCTCCTAAGGCTTTAGGTGGGTATCATAGGGGTATCAAGAAAAACAGAAAGATAGTGCTTGAAATACATGTTTTTTGTTACTGATAGAATAAAGAATAAAAAGATTAAAACAGCTATGATAGTGGACTGTTTTTAGTTTGAAAACCAAAAGCTATCAGTAGTATGTCGTGTGGTTTTCAGGGATCATTGGCAGGACCCCGCAGGGGGACCTCGGAAGGGAAGCAGTAGTGTGTCATGTGCTTTTCAGGGATCATTGGCAGGACCCCGCAGGGGGACCTCGGAAGGGAAGCAGTAGTATGCCTCGTATGTTTGAGTCCTCATTGGCAGGACCCCACAGGGGGACCTCGGAAGGGAGGCAGTAGTGTGTCATGTGGTTTTCAGGGATCATTGGCTGGACCCCGCAGGGGGACCTCGGAAAGAAAGCAGTAGTATGTCTCGTATGTTTGAGTCCTCATTGGCAGGACCCCGCAGGGGGACCTCGGAAGGGAAGCAGTAGTGTGTCATGTGGTTTTCAGGTATCATTGGCAGGACTCCGCAGGGGGACCTCGGAAGGGAAGCAGTAGTATGTCTCGTATGTTTGAGTCCTCATTGGCAGGACCCCGCAGGTGGACCTCGGAAGGGAAGCAGTAGTGTGTCATGTGGTTTTCAGGGATCATTGGCAGGGCCCCGCAGGTGGACCTCGGAAGGGAAGCAGTATAATGTCGTGTGGTTTTCAGGGATCATTGGCAGGACCACGCAGGGGGAGCTCGGAAGGGAAGCAGTAGTATGTCAGGGGCTTTTCAGGGATCATTGGCAGGATCTCGTCGGGGGACCCCGGTACAGGGTCGTTGAAGGCAGCCAATAAGCTATCGAGCAGTTACTGATAAGTCATTGCTCGAATGACTCGAATCCCATCGAGCAAATGAGCTTTAGAGTAATTGCTCGATCGAGTGACTCGGCATATTGTTCGAACGACTCGAATCCCATCGAGCAAATGAGTCAATGAGCAATTGCTCGTTCGAGTGACTCATCGAACGACTCTTAGGTTCATTTCAGGAAAAGGGGATTCCATAGCCACAACCGTTTTCGAAAAAGGGATTCCACAAATGGGATTCCTCAAAAGAGATTCCATAAGTGGAATTCCGTCTTACCTCGAGTGACTCGCATATATTGCTCGAACGACTCGAATCCCATCGAGCAAATGAGCCAATGAGCAATTGCTCGTTCGAGTGACTCCTCGAACGACACTTAGACTCATTTCACGAAAAAGGGATTCCATAACCACAGCCGTTTTCGAAAAAGGGAATCCACAAATGGGATTCCCCAAAAGGGATTCCATAAGTGGGATTCTGTCTTACCTCGAGTGACTCGCATATATTGCTCGAACGACTCGAATCCCATCGAGCAAATGAGCTAACGAGCAATTGCTCGTTCGAGTGACTCCTCGAACGACTCTTAGACTCATTTAAAAAAAGGGATTCCATAGCCACAGCCGTTTTCAAAAAAGGGATTCCACCAATGGGATTCCCCAAAAGGGATTCCATAAGTGGGATTCCGTCTTACCTCGAGTGACTCGCATATATTGCTCGAACGACTCGGATCCCATCGAGCAAATGAGCTAACGAGCAATTGCTCGTTCGAGTGACTCCTCGAACGACTCTTAGACTCATTTAAGAAAAAAGGGATTCCAAAAAGGGATTCTTAAAAAGGGATTCCGTAAGTAGGGCTTTTTTAGTCGTATGAGGTCATGAAGGCTATGTGAAAGGTATGGCGGTCCTATTGCACTACGTGCTGCAAAATATTCTTGAAGAATCCATATCACATATAGTCGGGTTTGTTTGGGGTTTTTTTTTGATGATTTGAGGATTCATGGGAAGTAGTGGGGTCTGGTGGGGACTATTTGGGGCTGGTGGGGACTAGAGGCTAATTGTAAAAACATGTGGTTTCTACAACCGGATCTCCACATCTCCTTCTACTTCCCTTCCCCTCTGGCTCTCTCTCTTCAATGGCCCCCTGCGGGGTCTCCCGATGAGATCCCCCAACTAACCCCTGAAAAGCCCCTGACATACCACTGCTTCCCTTCCGAGGTCCCCCCTGCGGGGTCCTGCCAATGATCTCTGAAAAGCCCATGACATACTACTGCTTCCCTTCCGAGGTCCCCCTGCGGGGTCCTGCCAATGATCCCTGTAAACCACATGACATACTACTGCTTCCCTTCCGAGGTCCCCCTGCTGGGCCCTGCCAATGATCCCTGAAAACCACATGACACACTACTGCTTCCCTTCCGAGGTCCCCCTGCGGGGTCCTGCCAATGAGGACTCAAACATACGAAACATTCTACTGCTTCCCTTTCGAGGTCCCCCTGCGGGGTCTTGCCAATGATCCCTGAAAACCACATGACATACTACTGCTTCCCTTCCGAGGTCCCCCTGCGGGGTCCTGCCAATGAGGACTCAAACATACGAGACATACTACCGCTTCCCTTCCGAGGTCCCCCTGTGGGGTCCTGCCAATGATCCCTGAAAACCACATGACATACTACTGCTTCCCTTCTGAGGTCCCCCTGCTGGGTCTTGCCAATGATCCCTGAAAACCACATGACATACTACTGCTTCCCTTCCGAGGTCCCCTGCGGGGTCCTGCCAATGAGGACTCAAACATACGAGACATACTACTGCTTCCCTTCCGAGGTCCCCCTGCGGGGTCCTGCTAATGATCCCTGAAAACCACATGACATACTACTGCTTCCCTTCTGAGGCCCCCCTGCGGGGTCCTGCCAATGATCCCTGAAAACCACATGACATACTACTGCTTCCCTTCCGAGGTCCCCCTGCGGGGGTCCTGCCAATGAGGACTCAAACATACGAGACATACTACTGCTTCCCTTCCGAGGTCCCCCTGCGGGGTCCTGCCAATGATCCCTGAAAACCACACGACATACTACTGCTTCCCTTCTGAGGGCCCCCACCGAGGTCTCCCAAACTATCCCTCAAAACCACATTACATACTACTGCTATCTAACTGTTTAGGAGAGTTGTTTTCATTTTAGAAGGGTTTTGTAATATGTTTTAACTATTGTTATTTTATGTACTTAGCAGATGCCTCTCTTATGTTTCTCACTGTTTGTATCATTTTATTTTTATGTAATTTATTCAGTAAAACAATTTTAGAATTCTTTAACTTATCTTTCCTTTTAAAGTTTTCTCAATAAGTGAAGGGTGGTGGAAATAAATGCATAATGGGGACGGGCCAGTGGGTGATCCCATAGTGTCAGAACGCACTTGTTCCAGTCGTTGGTGTTTTTCCTCCCATTTGCATTTCTCAGAGATGATTATATTATTAAATACATAAAATATATTATGCGGCAATCAACTATTTCTACAAGATTATCACCCACTGAAGGTTGAATATGACTGGAACATCTTTGTTTCGTGGTAGTCAGAGTGGATTTCGACAATGACGGACAACCCGATAGTACAAATTAACTGAGGTATGCAATCAAACAAGGTTTGATAAAATAAAAATAAGAAGCTTGCTCATCAGGCTTTATGCGGATTGATTCGGTTGAGGGGGTTGATGTCGCCGTACACACAAATATCACTCCACAATAACACTGATCATAAGGAACAGATCAAGCAAAAGCAATTATTTATACCTTCTTCAGATACTAAAGCTCACTTCCATAAATGAGGTCTTCACCCGAAAGTGGCCGATAAAAGCCCAACCTGTAACTGATATTCCAACCTATCTGCTTATTGACAGACATGTACTGTACCAACACTTCAAGTAATTATACAAGTAAATAGGTGAATAAATATGTTTTTGGTCAGCATATGCTAGACCAGAATATGATAGAAGTACACGCGTGTGGTGATGGTCTCTGAAGTTGAACACGTCTATAGTGGGTGCTTCATATTGGACTGTATCTCTATTTTTACACAACACAGCTTGGCGGATTTATGAATTGTCCCACTGAGGTGTTCAATACTAGCAGTAACTTAAGCAAATCTGTAATGCCATATCATGGGTTTACAGAAGGATGCAATCCAGAAATGACCACTGTATGTGTTCCATCGGAGAAGACTTTTACTGTAGATAATGCCTGCTGATATCCCCCGTGTCCGGTTTTGCCAGCCCCTATCAACACATAACTACCATTTTAAAGCCCGGATAGAGGTCCCAAAAAAGGTTTTCTATCGGGCCAGTTGAACTGTCAATCGCCTCTATTCCAAAGGGGTCCCCATCAACGCCAAGAACATCCAGCGATGATTGCCAAGTATAGTAACTGTTTCTAATATACCCATTTGTGTCCTTGATGTTTTGTAACTGGCCCTTTTGGAAGTCTTAGCATGGTCCTAAATGGTGTCCGATAGGGGCACCCGAGATGTCAATCTTTTTAGTCCTCGCTGCCTCTCATAAACCACAAAATATCTAGCTCTTTTTACAAATTTCGTTGATATTTTGTAACTGACCCTTTTCGGGGTCTTAGTAGGGCCCGATATGGCGTCCGATTGGGGATGACGTCGTGTCAATTTTCTATTCCTCGGATGCAATCTATCAGCAATAAAATATCTGATGATTTTTACCTATTTTTGTAACATTTTACAACTGGGCGTTTCAGGGCTTCAGTAGGGTCCATAAATAGGGTCGAAGGATGAACCCGAGGATTTGAATAATCTCGTAATTTACGGTGCCACCCTAGAAGGCTATTTGTTCTCAATATTTCAGCCAATAATTACCATTTTGACCGTTTGGTCACTTTTAGAGTCCAATTTGGCCCTTAAAAAGGATTGGGAGGGTTAACGTTAGGATTTGAATAAGCTTATATTTTCCTATAACAATAACAATAATAATAAATACAGTTTAGAGCCGTGAATCCACCTAATTGCTCCCAGGCTTTACACCAAAAAAAAAAAAAAAAAGAAAAGAAAAAAAAAAGAGAGAAAAAAAACAACAAAACGCCGTTTGTTCCGCAAATTTCCATCAATAATTATGACTTTGACCATTTGGTCACTTTTAGGGTCCAATCTGGCCCCTAAAAATGGGTGGGAGGGCGAACCTTAGGATTTGAATAATCTTGCATTTTAGGGCGCCACGCTATAACGCAGTTTGTTCCGCGAATTACGGCCAACAGTTACGAGTTTGACCATTTGGTCACTTTTAGGGTCCAATATGGCCCTAAAAAGGGGTTGGAGGGTGAACCTTAGGATTTGAATGATCTTGTATTTACGGGCGCCACCCTATGACGCCGTTTGTTCCGCGAATTTCCGTTAATAATTACGATTTTGACCATTTGTCACTTTTAGGGTCCAATCTGGCCCCTAAAAAGGGGTTGGAGGGTGAACCTTAGATTTGAATGATCTTATATTTTCGGGCGCCACCCTATGACGCCGTTTGTCCCGCGAATTTCCGTCAATAATTACGATTTTGACCATTCAGTCACTTTTAGGGTCCAATCTGGCCCCTAAAAGGGGTTGGGAGGGTGAACCTTAGGATTTGAATGATCTTGTATTTTTGGGCGGCACCCTATGACGCCGATTGATCCGCGAATTTCCATCAATAATTACGATTTTGACCATTTGGTCACTTTTAGGGTCCAATCTGGCCCCTAAAAAGGGGTGCGAGGGTGAACCTTAGGATTTGAATAATCTTGTATTTTAGGGCGCCACCCTATAATGCCGTGTGTTCGCCAAATTTCGGTCAATAATTACGATTTTGACCGTTTGGTCACTTTTAGGGTCCAATCTGGCCCCTAAAAATGGGTGGGAGGGCAAACCTTAGGATTTGAATAATCTTGCATTTTAGGGCGCCACGCTATAACGCCGTTTGTTTCGCGAATTACGGCCAACAGTTACGAGTTTGACCATTTAGTCACTTTTAGGGTCCAATATGGCCCCTAAAAAGGGGTTGGAGGGTGAACCTAAGGATTTGAATGATCTTGTATTTTCAGGCGCCACCCTATGACGCCGTTTGTTCCGCGAATTCCCGTCAATAATTACGATTTTGACCCTTTGGTCACTTTTAGGGTCCAATCTGGCCCCTAAAAAGGGGTGGGAGGGTGAACCTTAGGATTTGAATGATCTTGTATTTTCGGGCGCCACCCTATGACGCCGTTTGTTCCGCGAATTTCCATCAATAATTACGATTTTGACCATTTGGTCACTTTTCGGGTCCAATGTGGCCCCTAAGAAGGGGTGGGAGGGTGAACCTTAGGATTTGAATAATCTTGTATTTTAGGCCGCCATCCTATAATGCCATGTGTTCGCCGAATTTCGGTCTATAATTACGATTTTGACCGTTTGGTCACTTTTAGGGTCCAATCTGGCCCCTAAAAAGGAGTGAGAGGGCGAACCTTGAATAATCTTGAATAATCTTGCATTTTAGGGCGCCACGCTATAACGCCGTTTGTTCCGCGAATTACGGCCAACAGTTACGAGTTTGACCATTTGGTCACTTTTAGGGTCCAATATGGCCCTAAAAAGGGGTTGGAGGGTGAACCTTAGGATTTGAATGATCTTGTATTTTCGGACGCCACCCTATGACGCCGTGTGTTCCGCGAATTTCCATCAATAATTACGATTTTGACCATTTGGTCACTCTTAGGGTCCAATGTGGCCCCTAAAATGGGGTTGGAGGGTGAACCTTAGGATTTGAATAATCTTGCATTTTAGGGCGCCACCCTTTAAGGCAGTTTGTTCCGCGAATTACGGGCCAGCAGTTATGAGTTTGACCATTTGGTCACATTTAGGGTCCAATATGGCCCCTAAAAAGGGGTTGGAGGGTGAACCTTAGAATTTGAATGATATTGTATTTTCCGGCGCCACCCTATAACGCCGTTTGTTCCGCGAATTACGGCCAACAGTTACAAGTTTGACCTTTGGTCACTTTTAGGGTCCAATATGGCCCCTAAAAGGGTTGGAGGGTGAACCTTAGGATTTGAATGTTCTTGTATTTTCGGGCGCCATCCTATGACGTCGTTTGTTCCGTCAATTACGATTTTGACCATTTGGTCACTTTTAGGGTCCAATCTGGCCCCTAAAAAGGGGTGAGAGGGCGAACCTTAGGATTTGAATAATCTTGCATTTTAGGGCGCCACCCTATAAGGCAGTTTGTTCCGCGAATTACGGCCAACAGTTACGAGTTTGACCATTTGGTCACTTTTAGGGTCAAATATGGCCCCTAAAATGGGGTTGGAGGGTGAACCTTAGGATTTGAATGATCTTGTATTTTCGGGCGCCACCCTATGACGCCGTTTGTTCCGCGAATTTCCGTCAATAATTACGATTTTGACCATTTGGTCACATTTAGGGTCCAATCTGGCTCCTAAAAAGGGGTGGGAGGGTGAACCTTAGGATTTGCATGATCTTGTATTTTCGGGCGCCACCCTATGACGCCGTTTGTCCCGCGAATTTCCGTCAATAATTACGATTTTGACCATTTGGTCACATTTAGGGTCCAATCTGGCCCCTAAAATGGGGTGGGAGGGTGAACCTTAGGATTTGAATAATCTTGTATTTTAGGGCGCCACCCTATAAGGCCATTTATTTTTCGAATTTCTGCTAAATTTAGAAAGTCGAATAAGGAATTGGGAATAAGTAACGGATTTCACAGCGCTTAATTTTTCTGTCATTAACCGTAGCATGCGCGTGTAATATGGTACATTTGGCTGACGAAGCATTACGGCATCAAACAGAATAACTACTTAATTTATCATTTGGAATAGGAAAATAACTGGTAAGGTTTTTGTGTGGGAATGCATGGACTATTTGCAGTGTTTCTTAAGGCTTTATGTCAAGCTTCATCACACACTTTAAACACTGCGAACTTTTCGTGCGTCCGCGCATGGATGTCACGCAGATCAATTGCAATATATGTAAACCAAAACGTTAAGGTAAAAAAAATACTCGCGACGGTAACTATCATAATAGTAAAATAACAAGCACATATCAATCCCAGTAATACTAATTTCTCGTTGTATGTCGAAAATACTCATCCACGAAATATACTTTTCACGTTTTGAAATTTTCGTTCGTACTGGAGGGGCTTTTTCGGAGGTTTCATCATTTTCTTCTTGGTATAAACTCGTTCATCAATAGTTTCTGGTCGAAACGTAACTTTTGAGGTATGCGAAGACTGACACGCGACGAACGTTTACGTGCCGTTGGCATTTTGGAAGCTGGCAACAGACAGACTGCAGTGGCTCAAATTCACAACGTTACTCAGTCGGTGATTAGCAGGCTGTGGTCATGCTGCAGTCAGACAGGCAATGTCGATGACAGACGTCGGTCAGGTCGTCTAAGGGCGACAACTGTTAACCAGGATCGTTTCATGCACCACCTCTTATTTTGAGATGCAAATCACTGTCAGTCTGATCACAAAGTGATAGTTGACCTTTGGTTTACGATCACCGACCAGTCCTTACTGTTGTGAAATCAAGTTTGTACAAAAATGGCTATTGATATACAAACTTATCGCATCGGGATTGGTCGATATAACGACTGTAAATATACACTGTGGGCTCGGACCCGTTAGGGTACTTGTGAGTATATTTTCGCTCCTCATGCAGTGTGGAGATATTGAACAGCACAAAAAATGTTCATCTGAGTGTCAGTAGGCTTCGGAATAAAGAGAATGGATTACTGTCGAACAAGATGAGTATGGCATTATTGCCTTAACAGAAACGAACCTGAATAACGACGTTGATGATGAGGACCTCCAAATCGGCGGGTATCATTTCCCTCTGATCCGTAGAGGCGGGTCCCTGGACAAGGGGATGGAATTGTCCAATATATAAAACTGGAGCTTGTCTTTAAAGCTCGTGAGGACTTAGATCTCCCCAGATTGGAGGCATTGTGGTATGAAGTACGACGGCAGAACTACAAATATCTGATTGGAGGTATTTTTTTATCGCCCACCGTCTGCGAACGTTGGCTACTGGGACTTGACAGATAAATCGATATCAGCAACTAGAGATGACCTATCTCTCAAATGTGTTATTGTAGGTGATTTTAATGAAAATTGCCATAATTCGCAGCATCCCAAAATTTCCTATCTTGAATTGACGCATTATGTTACTCAACTTATTAAATCTTCAACCCGTATTACAGAAAAGTCTGCAACACGCAACACTTATCGATTTTATTCTAACATCGAGCCCAGAATCAGTCTCCAGTCGTGGAGTAATTTCGCAATTCTGTAGCGATCACCACGCAGTTTACGTAGAAATAAAAATGTAAACGGTCAAGGTTCAGACCATTTTCAGATAAATCGGGAATTATAGAGAAATGAGCGTCAATGGATTAAAAACATCGGCAACTAATCGAGATCCTATTTTAGATATGAACAACATTAATGAAATTACATCTAATTTGATATACGTTTCAAAACTGTACTCATCAGACCAACTTATAAGCCTTGGATGAACTCCCATGTCCGCCCAATAATAAGAAAAAGGGCGAATGCCGAAATAATATTGCAAAATGTACGAATCGCCCGCATGACCGGGAGAAATTTCGAAAATTTGAGAAACGAATCTGTTGAGTCTGTAAGAAAAGCAAAACTAGCATATGATCAAAGGATAGATAATTTTGCCTCGTCAACAGCTTTTCCTCTGGGCGGTAGTGGAAAACTATGAAACAGTTTTCAAAACATCAGAGTAATAAAAATGTTATGTTTCCCCCACTGCTAAAAATAGAGTTGTTGCTGGTTCGAAGGAAAATAGCGAGGTTTTTAACAACTTTTTGATAGAACACTGCGACACTGTTAAAGATAAACATCTACCGACAACTCAAGATTCAGAATATGAGCTGTCAGAATTTGAAATACAAACTGACGGAGTTGAAAGATAGCAAAATAGGACATACATGTAAGTGAGGCTTGTGGACCTGACTTAATCAGAAACACCAGACTAAAGTCTTGCTCCGCAGAGTTTTTCCCTACAGCCTGGAAGAACCCTAACGTCGTGCCAATTCACAAAAAAATCTTTTCATAAACAGTAAAACTAATTACCGCCCAGTCTCTCTAACTCCCTGAGTGAGCAAAGTATTTGAGAGAATAATTTTTTAAAATATCTATTCCTTTCTTGTAACAACCTTTTGACGAAATTGCAGTCTGGAATCATTCCAAGTGATAGTACTTTAAATTTACTTATTGACATGGACAATACTATTAGGCAAAGTTTAGATCAAGGTAAAGATATCTGACTCATAGTTTGTAATATTGGTAAAGCACATGACCAAAGTGAGTCCCATGATAAACTGTCTGCGCAGTCGAAAGTACAGTTTGAATAGACTGACACTTCGTACTATCAGTGGCGCAATCAGAGGAACCAGCCACCGACAGCTATTTGAAAAGACAGGCTTTACTACCCTCACCGAGAGAAGGAAAAGACATAAACTAGTGGTTCTTTACAAAATTATTACAATTCAATGCCCAACCTATTTGTCATTATTTGCACTCTGACCTGTTTCAAGTCGTTCTCATTACCCGTTAAGATCATCGAGCTTATAACAGGAGTTCCACTGTAAAACTAGGAATTATCAAAATTTATTTCCCCCTTCTGAAACTAAACTATGGAATACACTGGATCCTGTTACGCGAAACAGTATTTCAATACAGTCTTTTGAAGGTAAACTTAAAACAGCGACATAAAGATTCCCCAGTTCTACAACTGTGGTACAAGAACAAGTCAAATAAATCACTGCAGATTGCGTCTCAGGTGTTGTGTGCAGAACGCACAAATGTTTGAAAGATTTTTAACTTTTTAATGTGGCTACATATATGAAGACATAGAACACTTCATGTTTCATTGTCCTCTTTATCTTGGTCAAAGGCTAACCAGCTTTCAAAACATGCAGGTAGAAACGATAATTATCTTTAATATCATGTACGGGAATAACAAACTAACTATGGAGGAGAACATAATATTGTTCGAAAAGGTCCATAGATTTATGAATCTTACTGAAAGATTTAGAGATAGTAGTACGTCTTAAGATGATCGTCAATCGCACTTTTTCGTCCATTGTAGGGGGTGTGGGACGTTTCTCTCGGGCTGTGAGTCAGCGGGATTGTGGCCCTGGGTTCGGCATATCAATGAGTTGGACCTCGGGATTGTGGTACTGGGTTTGGCATCTCTATGAGTGGACGTCGTCTGGACTACAAATTCTTGGTGATGTTGGACCTAGGACTCAAAGTGGGAAGGAGGGGGGGGGGGGCATTTTTTTTTCCTGCGGAATATCATTCCTCTTACACCGGGGTCAAGCCTTCGCTATGCCGGGCCTTGGTGCATTGACCTTCGGTTCGATGCATTGTGCAGGGACATGCAAATGTTGAGATCTAGGGGTGAAGACCCGTTAAGATACCCTTGGGACACCAGAAGGGCAGCTATCAAGACTGCTTGCAATGATGACATCTGTATATAAAAGACATCTCAACCAAAAGACCACAAACATCATTATTAATGTTATTTTGTTTATTTTATAAGCTTTACGTGTAATTTGCTCATGTAGGGTATCACATAGGCTATGACTGTTTACCAAACCTATTTCTGTACTGGAGAAATAAAGTACTGTTTCTAAAAAACAAAAAAAAACAAACACTCCACAGTCTGCCAAATATCGACATTTTGATAAAATGCGCTGTTTTCGGGCACCCACTGCACCCAACGGGTGCACGAGAGATAAACATAACTTCCTTCATTGGAAGTGGAATTCACCGAGGATCATTTTGTAAGTAATAAAAGTATTAAAAAAAACAAGCGTTTTCCCATTTTAGGCTGGCTAATACAGATACCCCTTAAAAGCTCAAAAATTCATGTTTTCTTCTGTGGGTTTCTCTAAACACATCATATAAATTTTCAAGAAAAATTGGTCATTCGGAGGTCTTGGTGTGACATGACAAGTTGCATGGACAAGATATTCCAGTAAACGTTTGTTAACCCTTCACAGATTGCTAAACGTCACAATTTTGATAAAATGGGTTGTTTACGAGCACCAACAGCTCCCAGTGGGTATGTCACAGATGAACATAGCCTCTTTTATCGGACCCAGAATTTATGGGGGATACTTTTTGTAAGTAGTAAGGGTATTACAAAAAACAAGCCTTAACCCTATTTGAGAGATTAAAGGAGACAACCCTTAAGAACTAAAAAAATCACATTTTCTATGGATTTCGTCAAGTGGTTCTTACAGATTGTCAAGACAAATAGGCTCTTGTGAAGAATTATTCTGGCAAGCGTTCATTAACCCCCCAAAGCTGCCAAGCATCAACATTTTAGATAATGTTTTCAGTTCATCATTAAAGGGACTTTAGTGATACAATTAAATACAATTCTTCAGACTCTCTGTGGGCATGAAAAATCTAGGAATCTCGTCTGGAAAAGCCTACGATTCTCCTGAAACATTTTGCCTTTCCGCCTGGAAAAAAAATATTTGTTGTTTCTAAGGATTATTTGGCTTCTTTTTTTAAAAAGAAATTCCACACATTGTATAAGAACGATTCCGAATCCATTTACGAACCAATTTTCACCGAATTTTGCACACGCATAGAGAGGCAAACAATCTAAAAATGTATCGAAGCGGAATTTTCGATTTTGCCCTTCCTTTGCCAAAATAATCCACGGATTATTATTTGGGTCTTCCCTCTGGAAAAGACATTTGTTATTCTACAGATTATTATTTTTTTCCCTCACATTTTATCCGTACGATTCTGAAGCAATTTTTGAACCGATTTTCACAAAGTTTTGCACGCTCATAGAGTGACACAAAATCTAAAAATGTACGAAGCGGAATTTTCGATTTAACCCTTCTTTCGGCAGAATTGACAAACAACTGTTAAAATTGTTTTTTGCCGACACTTTCTGAAATCATGTCTTGTAGATTTTATTTAAACATTTATCACTGTTAGACATGTTTGCGACTTTACAATTGCTGTACAAGAGATATTGGGCTAAGTGTCTGTTAACCCTTCACAGGCTGCCAAACATTAAAATTTTGATAAAATGGGCTGTTTTTCGGCGCCCACCACGCCCCAAGGACACACGAGGGAAAAACAGAACGCCTTTTATTGGAAGTGGAATTTACTAAAGAATATTTTTGTAAGTAATAAGGTATTTAAAAACCAAGCATTAACCCCTTTGGTGCCGGTTAAACAGCAATACCCCTCAAAAGCCCCCAAAATTCATGTTTTCCGTGGATTTCTGTAAAAGCATCTTTGTCTTGATATGACATTACAAGCTGCATGGACAAACTATTCCGGAGAGCTTTTGTTAACAGTCCACAGGCTCTCGAATATCTAAACTGTGATAAAATAGGCTGTTTTCGTGCACCCACAGAGCCAACGTGTACCTGAGAGATAAACATAACTTCCTTTACGTGAAGTGGAATTCAAAGAGTGTCATTTTTATAAGCAATATGGGTATTCAAAAAAACAAGCATTTACCCATTTTGGGCTGGTTAAAGAATGATACCCCTCAAAAGCTTAAAAAGTTACGTTTTCCGTGGATTTATCTGAAAACATCTTGTTGGCATTAAAGAAAACAATGGCCATTCGCAGGTCTTGGTGCAACATTACAAGTTGCATGGACATAATATTCCGGTAAACGTTTGTTAACCCTCCGGAGACTCTCAAGCATCCAAAATTTTGAGAAAATTGACAGTTTTCGGGCGCCCAAGCACCCGAAGTGTACCTGAGAGATAAACGTAACCTTCTTTATTGGAAGTGGAATTCAGCGAGGACCATTTTTGTAAAACCAAGTATTAACCCATTTTGGGCTGGTAAACGAATGATACTCCTCCAAAGCTTAGAAATTCATGTTTTCCGTGGATTTCTTTGAGACAAAAAATGAAAAAAACAGTTATTCAAGAAATGTTTTTGCAAGTGTCGTTGGCTTTTCATGTTAGGTAAAGGCTTAAAAAAAACACAAAAAAATAAAGTCCCCATTACACCCACGGCAAGGCGTCTTCGTTTGCGCGCACGGATACATGACACAATTGTTGATATTTATTTATTATTTATTTATTTATTGGTGTTTAAGGTCACATACTTATGCACAATGACTAATCGTGACCGTGACAGTTTTACGGGTGGAGGAAGCCGGAGTACCCGGAGAGAACCACCGAGCAACGACGAGCAGCTGTCAGCTCTCCAACATCGTAACTCTGAACTCTGCACCGCAGCACAGGCAGGGTTAGATTGGTTGAAGACATGCGCACCATCGACGTGCAGTACGCCTCAGTACACAGCGTCATCGTGCCCCCAGGTAGGCAATCGGGGTGAAGTGTCTTGCCCAAGGACATAACGCGGTTGCCGCAGGTGGGATTCGAACCGAGGACCTCTCGGCTTGCAGCCTGCACCTCTACCAACTGAGCCACCGCGCCCCCTACAATTGTTGATTGTTGATTGCATAATTCACTTGTGAAGTTATCGTTTATAACCAAACCCGAAAATCCCAGTAAATCACACTTTAGAAAGTAATAAATATCATTCATGGACGGAAATCTCCTATACAAGACTGCTTTTCTAGCAGGTATAGCATTCCCAAAGAATCGGTCTAAGTCAAATATATTCACGTGACTACATGTGTCTGGGCGCTGCATTACACTCGATCCCATTAACGTGCATTCAGTATGACTAGAAAGAACGCTTTGGCTGTATTAACTTATTTTGTTTGTTGTCCTATTTCCAGGTGGACCATTTATTTCGCCAGTTTATTCAAGACACAAAATCTGGAACGACAGAACAAAATGTTCCGGAAAATTTTTGAGAGGCGTATGCGGGTTTGGAGTTGGAGATCTGCCTCGACTGACGACATCGCTCGCTGCATTTGTCAATAAATTCCTGTGTGATTATGAACCACTTGCGTATGACTGTCTCGAGGAATGGTACTTCAATAAAATACTCAATGAGTGTGCTGGAGAGCGAACATTTGATAACACAATTTATAAATCAGCCCCTTTCGTGAGAGACGTTTATTAAGTGTAAGCTCCCAACTGGCACGTTATGGCTATAATAACGGTGCGGAAACGTTGCGTTTTGTAACTATAACGTTGATTGACAGTATAACCCAGTAGGTTTCGACAACGTTTCTAATTATGCTAGAAATAAATATCTGGTAAACAACTTCTTACTTAACGATGTTGTCACGTCATGAAAATGTTTTTGAAGTGCACTGGAGCAAAACCCGATCACTTGGAGTTTGCCACTTTTGTAACACATTTCACCATTCAATTAAATTCAGTGCTAAAATCATACCAGGGAGCGTTGCCTTTCTCGACACCAACTAACTTATCTGTAATAACTACATTATCAGCCACGTATATTGCAAACATTCTATACTCCCGCCAGTTGTTCCTCCCATTGAGTTGCCGTCCTCACCTGGGGGCACGGTGGCGCTATGTACTGTGGTGTACAGCACGTTTATAGCACACTTGCCTTCAGACACTTTTAACGCTGCTTGTTCCGGGTTAGTAAGTTGGAGAGACTGACATTTTCTCACAACTACCCGATGTTTCTCTTTGGGTACTCACGCTTCCTCCACATATAAACAGTCCGACACATTATGACCCTGGCTGCCGTTAAACCCAAACAAACAAACAAACAAACAAACAAACAAACAAACAAACAAACAAACAAACAAACAAACAAACAAACAAACAAATAAATTCATTGTCAAAAATCAGTGCATACATTGCTTTTAGAATTTGGAAATTATATGTTGACCAAGCTGACAGGGAAGCTGCCTTTCCGGGCCTGAGATCTCCTTTCATAAGCCGGTGTTATAAGGGGAAGCGAATAAAAAATGCCACCTCTAAAGCTAATACACCGTCAGGGGACGAACATTTGCACCATCATCCCCTCCCCCAGTTGAGAGGATATGGATTCTATTTTTGCATTTGACCCAAATCTTTCGAATCTTTTTAACCTCCTTCGGCAAAACACTACGCTTATTGAGAACGACCCAGTCTTGATCAAGATGGTCGCCAGTCCTCCTGCCTTGGCCTTTAAACGACAAGAAAGATCACTCGTGACATCATTGTGCATACAAATATTAGTACAGCCTGTTCTGAACCTGATATCAGTCGAGGCTTCAGAATTGTTTGCAGTGCTATCTGAAAAAGCTCAAATGCCATATAATCCCTTCAATGTGGCGTTTGTCAAATTCAGTATGGTGGTGAAACCAGTGCCCCGTATCACAAACGTATGCACAAGCGCAGGTCATCCACTGCATGTCGACAGCTCATCATTGATTCCAAACCTGAATAAACTAAAGATAAACACATTGCTCGAGAAATCTTTGGTGTTGAACAGCTAGCTACACTAACAGACCCCTCGTCGGCCATGACAGAACTTCCAATAGCTCTTGATGTCTTGAGTTCTGTTCTGTGTCGATTACGCTCATCCGGGGGCTATAATTGTTGTAGTAGATATTGTTTCGTTCCGGCTTCATCATCGTCACATCGTTGCAACCTAGACCGAAATTACAGAAATAATACTCTAAATATTAGTCAATTCAGAGAGTATATTTTTTTCACTGTGTTTCCCGATGAAGGTCATCGAGAGAAAGTATGGTTTGTAGATGTTTTTGTGATGTTTGGTGCTATATTTAGAGGAATCTATGTATAAATGTATTGTTGTGGCTAAAGCTATTTTAGGCTGTTGAAAACTGGGAACCACTTCCTCAACAAACAACATCAATTTATGGTCTGCTTTTCGTTGATTTAAGAACACGAGAACATCCAAGAAACGAATAAATCAACGTGCATCCTTCAATAGTGAGAGTGACCAACATCATTCCTTTGAGGTGGCGGGAAATCCGCATTATCGACCGTGATGCCCTGTATTCTCTTTTATAATTTGACTCGAATGTTAGTATGGAGTTGAGCTGTAAAATTATTCACCAAGCATTCACATTCATGAGACTTCACCATCATCAGACCTATTACTTTCTTTAAGGAATATACTAAACATATTTTATCCCATATACACTCTAAAATTAGTTGGTTTGAAAATCAACCCAAATCAACAGGGTTTAGTGAATATGAACCCACATGGGTTGTAACCAAACCGATTTTAGAATGGATACTAAAAATGCATTTTGTCAGTATGATTTCCTTGCTTAAATGTGCACCACCTTTAATGGGATGGGATACACAGAAGGGTATTTATGTGCCGCATGACTGCTCTGGCAACCATACACACAGACTCATGATGTACCCTTTGTTTCGACTTGGCAATTATCCATCTACATCCGTAAATATTTCCCCCTCTCCTCTTACCGTTGTTCCATTTTCTCCTCTTGTACTCTCAATTAGAAATTATACCTAATCCCGCCTGGGTCTTTTTATTAAATTGTACATAGATTTCTTCTGACTAACAAAAGCTTAAGCTTTCTGTTGAATCCGGTTCATTTACTATGTTTAATTACAATATTTCTTGGGGGCGCGGTGGCGTTGCGGTAACCGGTTCTTGTCAGATCACAGAAGTTAAGCAACGTCGAGCCCGGTTAGTCCTCAGATGGGTGACCGTTTGAGCATTCGATTCGGTTTTCCGCGTTGTGTCCTTGGGCAAGGCTCTTAACCCCGATTGTCCACATGGGGACCCGATGTCGCCGTGTGCTGAGGCGTACTGCACGTCGATGGTGCGCATGTCTTCAACCAATCTAACCCTGCCTGTGCTGCAGTGCGGAGTTACGATGTTGGGGAGCTGGCAGCTGCTGGTCGATGAGCGGTGGTTCTTTCCGGGTACTCCTGCTTCCTCCACCCATAAAACTGCCACGGTCATGATTAGCCATTGTGCATAAGTATGTGACCTTAAACAGAAATAAATAAATAAATAAATAAATAAATACTCTATATGTTCGTTGTGAGGTGTGGGGAGACCCGTGTTAAATGCATTGGTTTATACCTAGAACTGACGGGGAAACCCTCTCTCAACTCTGGGGAGACAAATTCTAAACATGTGAGAAGAGAACACTATTTCCTTTCCCCCTTATGCTTCATAAAGCACACGAGAGAAAAAGAAACAAAAGGAAAAAAACATACTGGTACTGGTACGCGTTGTGGTGGTGTATTCATGTCTTGCAAACATCTAGCATTTTCCTAGAGACAGGTACCTATCAAATGTTGGCTGTGTAAGAATGTTTGCTCGATGTTAACCCTTTGAACCCCGATTGTATTTTCCATGTCAGTTCAACGACACCAATTGGAAGAGTTCACAATCATTATTTGGGGTAGACCAATTAATATTTTCGACGTGCAGTCCCACGGCAGCACGTTGAAAATATTAATTGGTGCAACCCACACATTTACTCAGCAGCCATCCCACTTGAGGAAATTATGACGCATCGCGCTTCTGGGCCGGAAAAGCGGTCGCTAGGGTTCAAAGAGTTAAGCAATACGACTTAAAGGATTTATGAATACAGTCGTTTTCAAAAAAGAGGGAACATGCTCAATAAATATGGATTATATACACATGGTGTTTGTAAAAAATCTTTTATCGCGACGAGAGCGTTTTCGGGGGCATATATAGCTACGAGTCGCGTAGCGACGAGTAGCTATGTAGCCCCCGAAAACGCTCGAGTCGCGATAAAAGATTTTTTACAAACACCATGTGTATATAACCCTTTTATCTACACCCCACCTCCCCTACTCCCGTAATAAAACAAGTTTTGATTAACAAATGCAGACCACTAAAAATAATCTAGCCTTCAACCAGATAATCACTAATGTGAAAAATATCTGGTTATTTGTACTTTCCGACGTTTGACGTCACATTTTGAAAAATGTTGAAGAAACTGAATTCCCAGTGACGTTTGAACGTCAGGATAATTAAAGTCTCGAAGGGTGAAATAATCTCATTTGAAAAAGTGTAAGTTACTAATTTTTACTCTTTTCCGTCAAATTTTATTTTTACAATTCAGTACGTTTAATTAATGTCCTTCTTTTTTATTCAATACATTTCGATAAATACGCCCCGTTTTATTTGTTTCGATCCGCGGCAGCGATAATTAGTTATTCAAAGTGTTGAATGAAATAGTACGTCATGCAAATGAGATGGGCGTGAACGTTGTATTCTTCGATATCACGTGACTTTTATTCTTACTGCAGTAACGATAAAAGATTTTTTATTGACGGCGAGTTTTCGATAACGATAAAAGATAAAACGTTACTGTTTTTACGTATAGAGTAGATAAAAGTGTATATATTCAATCACAGTATTGGGAAGAAAAAGTAATTGATTACAAATGTTTAATATATTTTATTCCATTTCATTTATTTTTAGAAACAAAATGATACATGAAATTAACAAACACTTCATTTAACATTCAATAAAATATTGTTTTCATTAATTTCAATATAAATTATTTCCAGTGCAAGATGTATGAGCAGCATCAGAAAACATCAAAAGGTGGATTTTCACAGTTTGAAAAAAAAAATAATAATGAAAAAAAAATAAATAAATAAAATACACATGCATTAAAACTGTCATTGAAACAAGACATGTTATTGAAAATATGTTTGTGTCGTTTGACTCAGAGAGGAGTATCTCAAAATGTCAATTAGCAGACGAGTATGATATCCTGTAAGGTTCATAAATAGGGTATTGAAATGTAACACTCAATAAGTACAGTATATGCCAAAATACGGAAGTATCAAGATATACTAATTAAGTACCATTCTGTATTTTGTATTATGCGCCAGTTCTATGTAATCCCCATCTACAGCATCACTAAACCATGCGGGAAATGAAAATCTGTCCCGCACATATGTGCCGAACGGAAATCTTTGACGGACTATTTTTAAATAGAAGCGAAATTTCCCTGGAAGTTTCTACAAATCGTGCAACGCAATTACAATTTCAATCGCTAGCGATAGCTGAAAATCGTCCACTGAGTTCCAATGTGTTCTATGTGCCAGTAGGCACATAGAACACATTGGAACTTATGGGACGAAATAGTAACACGGTGTCCCCTCGCACATTTGGTTGGCGACAAAATATGTTGTTTTTGTCCATAGTTGTCAAATGAATTACCGAGTGTCCTTCTAATAATTGTTTTTGTAGACGTGATGACGTGTAATAAACACAGAACGACACACGTGTGTGAATGGGTTAGTAGATATGGCACTTGTGCCATCGCGGAAGGATAAAATGTGCTAGCACTCGTGCCATATCGATTTACCCATTCACACGCGTGTATCGTTCTGTGTATTTATGTGTCATTATACGGAATTGTACCAAATAATATCGTATCATATATTCATACCCAAGTATTTAACGAGCTAAGCAAATTAAGAACGATGATCCTCCCGTACTGGATTGTCATTTCAGTATCAAGGTGTATTAATATTATAGTATGGCGTGGACTGACCACTTTCCACGCGTGTGCAATATTTCCATGGACGCAAAAAATTAGATCTCAAACACTAATTATAGGAACAACCCGATGCTTCATTAATCAAAACTTTGGTGATAATGATTTTTATTACCTGGTAACTGCATGCGTGGACTTCACTGCCACGGGTGGATTACGACCAATCCACGAATTATTTATTTATTTAATGGTGTTTAAGGTCACATACTTATGCACAATGGCCAATCGTGACCGTGACAGTTTTACGGGTGGAGGAAGCCGGAGTACCCGGAGAGAACCACCGAGCAACGACGAGCGGCTGTCAGCTCTCCAACATCGTAACTCTGAACTCTGCACCGCAGCACAGGCAGGGTTAGATTGGTTGAAGACATGCGCACCGTCGACGTGCAGTACGCCTCAGTACACAGCGTCGCCGTGCTCCCATTGTAGGCAATCGGGGTGAAGTGTCTTGCCCAAGGACACAACGCGGTTGCCGCAGGTGGGATTCGAACCGAGGACCTCTCGGCTTGCAGCTTGCACCTCTACCAACTGAGCCACCGCGCCCCAACTAATCCACGAAGGGTGTACTATATATTAAATTTAGAGATGCCACGATTATCAGATTTGCTAAATCACAAGTCGGTAACAATAATCGGTTGACCTGTAATTTATCAACCCCAGACTGTCCATACGAAACGAAACAGTTTTTGTGGGAAGTTACTTAATATTTTTAACCGGCGATGACAGCGGAGGAACATACCTTTTCCAAAATTAAAAAAAAAACATGCCCACCCAACACACAAAATTTAAAAAAGAAATACTCAAAATTTAGATTTGTGACATTACTCAAAAGTAGCATTTTCTTTTCTTTTCTTTTTTCAGTTCTTTTATTTTCAAACAATTTTTTACAAAGTATAGTGCATAACAATATATTCAGGTATAACAGTATATGTGCTTTCAATATTACATCTCAAAATGACAAAACAACATCAACAAAACTATATGACGTGACATCTCATTGGAATGAGCTCCTTGCAGTAAGGAGTCACATCATATGGCTTTTCTGGAATATTTTAATAAAAAGTCTTTTCAACTGCAATGAGCCTCCTTCTGGAAATTATGAGCGGCGTACAGCTGTCTCGTTATAAAAAAGGTTAACACGTATATTGGTTTTATGAAATCTATAAAAAATATCATGCAATAGAAAAATGGGACAATTTCAAATTTGTCAGAAAAAAGTTGTCTTTTAAATGAAGAAAATAACAAACTTGTGTGATGCGATGCTGTGCTTAATATTCAGGCTATGTTGTACTCTGGAAATCAATAATTTGGACACAAATACATAATTTATTTCATAACCTCCTAAATAAATAATCATTTCTTGTTCATTAATATTATTTTATTACAATTCATTGGAGAGTGCAAATTTGTGAACTTCAATAAGGTGTGAGAATATTATTACCTCTGGTGGGTGGAGGTTTGAGATGGGGAAATCTCACCCGAGGGCAAGATATTTGGGCCAAACACTAGGCTTGCCCAGTGTCTGGACGAAATATCTTGTCCCGAGGGTGAGATTTTCCCATCTCACACACATCCCCATCAGGGTTACCCCCCCCCCCCCCCGCCACCAAAACACTCTGACGTCATCAGAATGAATCTAGAGGCACGTGCAGAGCTTTATCGAACAATGTTGTTGTCCATTTCGGACAAAAACTAGTTTACTTATCAGAAAAAGCACACATTGTGTATCATAATACAGTGTCGTATAAAGTAAAATTGCACTGAGTTATTATGGTATGATACTTAACAAATTAAGTACCACACTACAATGGAGTGTCCACATTTAGTTGGTGCCCACCGACTACATTGTAAAATTCTGAGGGTTTTAATTTATCTATTTTCTATTGGGCTTAACGCAACATTAGCAGCTCAGGCTATATCGAGGACAGTAAAGGCTAGAGAGTAAGCATGTGGATTATGATGTAAAAAGAATGTATAAAAATGAAATAATTACAATATAAATGTCAAAGTCAAGGAGTGATTTGGACAGTCATGAGCGACGATAAAAGGAAAGTGAGTACCTTATAAATCAACCTGATGACTGGAGACATGAAGAGTCTAGTTTAAAAGAATAAAAACATTTTAAAACTTTATTTAAAAGGTTGATTACTTTTGAGAAATGAGAGAATTTTGAGCGGGCTCGTATGATAAAATAGCTCTCTCAGACATCCTGCAGTGAAATATTGCCCTCTGACATGAGCAAATTCAGTGCAATGTAAAATATTGTAACCCACGGCAAGAAACACACACTGGTTGTATATTGCCCTCTAATAAAAAGGAATATGTAAGTCTTATGCGACCAAAATGACATCGTGTCGGAATTTCATAATCTTTTCTATGAAGGTTACTCGACGAATAGCGATCAAAATATTTGGTCGGAAGTGATGGAGCTTGTTATTTGTCGCTCCAACCCATTCCGCCTGCAACACAGATTTGATGTATTTATTGATATTTTAAATTTCAAAATTATAATAGGATTGTGTTTAAAGCCTGGTTTGCTGCACAGTCAGCCCAAATGTCACGGAAGGTACCAACATGTTCAGTTAACCAGCAAAACACGATATCATATTCGTCAGATCTCAGAGTATTCAACTTCTCATGAAGTTCCAAATCAAAGGGTTCTTGAAAGTGGGTTTAACTAAAGCTAGCAAAAGAAATAAAAGTCAGAAAAATCGACTTCATTTCTTATATATTCTCAATGTGTTCAAGCACTAGTTGTAAAACTAGTAAAACTTCAGCTGTAAAAATAGAACTTTTATTTGGTATTCTAATTGAGGTGATCTGATCACCAGTAATACTTTGTCACATCTTTAGATTCACCTGAATAGATCCTTGTATATGCACTATAGTTCATTTGAGCACATTTTTGTTCAACTGGTAGAGTGCTGGAGGCCCATATTTGGGCTTTACTCTTAAGTGTCGGTACCACAACTTAAAGGCTTCATATTCTATGGATGTTGTTCATATCAACTTTTAATTGAAATTATTTAGACTGTTAGGATTTGCATTGTTACAATTTATGGGAGAGTGCCTATTGGCACTCTCCCATAAATTGTAACAAGGCGAATATATGTGAACAAATTTTGATGACCAAAAATAATTCAGCACTCTACCAGTTAAGTTACAAAGAATTTGTCTCGGATTTTTTTTGAGGAAGCCAGGTCCAAAATAACAAAAGGTTTACCAAGATGCCAAAGTGTGGGTCAGGGTTTTCTTTTATCATATCAGATTCAAGTGCAACGGATTCCATATGGGTTTAATTCGTATTCCCAATAGAGGAATATGTTTCTGGTGACCATTTAAATACAGCTTGAAGGCCAGAAACACAGTTTTAAGCAAGGTTTGATGAATTAGCGAAGAGCTTAGAAACATGTTGGAGTGACAGTTTAGCCCTGCTCAAGAGAAGACCACTTTGTTTCTACAGGCAATGAATCTATTGGTGATGTTCTCAATGCACCCAGGCTAACTCTATTACCACTATTTGGAACTGCATCAAATGGCTTGAGGTACGACTTTCGTGCAGATCCGCAACCTAAACAGCTGTAATCTAATTTGAATCTGACAAGTGACCAATAAAGATGGAGTAATGGGTTTTTGGTCAGCACCCCAATCAGTGCTCCAACTACCTTGAGGAGGTTAAGTGCGTTTTTACAACTCACTCCCGGCTGTTTTTATATGAAAAGTGACATTCTGTTGATTGTCGAACATTAAACCCCCGAAGTTCACTTATTTAACAACTTCAGTAGTACTCCCATCTATTTTCAACTCTGGCTTGAAGTGATGTTATCGAAGCTTGCAAAATGTACACAATTTGTTTTGGTCTTTGAAAATATAAAGCGTTTTCTGTAGCCCTTTTCTGAATTATGTTTAAACGCAGCTGACGTTTGCGCTCCATAACATTAATATTTCAAATACGTCGATGATGCTATTAATTTTCATAGAAAAAAAGTGTAACAGATAAACTACTACCTGAGGAACTTCCAAATCTTGCTCGCGAGAATCTGATAAAATAGATCCATCTGGAATTTCAAATTGACGATTCTTAATAAGTTTCTATAAGAAAAGGCATACGCCCCCAAACCTCATGTTAAAAAGATCTTTTAAAATCCCATATTCCCACCCTGTATCATATGCCTTCTCCAGACCAAGGAAGATGAAGAACACATGTTCTTTCCTGGAAAATGTATTTCGTATAAACGTTTAAAGTCTAACCAAATGACCCACAATACTACTCTGGGTCATGAAACCACACTGGACGTTCGCAAGTAGATTGTTCAATTCCAGAAACCAGACAAGTCGATCGTTTATCATCCTTTCCATGTCCATAGCGGTCCCAAGAGCGGTTGAGAAAGAAGACGGGCACCTTGTTCTACCACGAGATGCGTTCTGAAGGCCCGGAGGAAAGAATGCGGGAAGTTGAGGACAACCAGTGCCCCGTTTGGGTATTCTCCATCTTGGGGATGCCTGTTCAATACACTGCATTGGCCCTAACTTCGAACGTACATGGACAGTCGGATGGACTGTCCTGGCCAGCCCTAGAAAAGGGTGTATTCTCGGGGAAGTGGGGGGGGGGGGGGGGTGGGCGTTCGGAGAACATTCAATCAAGCATTCATTTTAATCAAATCAGATCATTGCCATTGTATACTGACTTTTGTCAATATAGCTAAATTTCAAAACATGTTTGGTTTTCTTTCACTAATTTTGCTAGGTAACAGTGGCATCTTCCGTTGCAGTGTATTGTAAAATGATTGATTGAATGACTGACAACTGCAGACATGGCACCAGACACACATGGGTCAATCAGTCTGTGGCATGCTTTGGCACCAACACAGGTCAAGTATACTGCCCTGTATGAGTATGTGGGAATACTTACAGCTCGGTGGATTCACTGCATAGCAGTAACAATACCCCTTGTTGGACTCCGTGGTGGGTGGGAACCGGGGTAATGAACCATGTCAACACATATTGGCTCACAAACCCAAAATTTCTAAACGACGGTATGTACCGACAATTGAAACTCTGCTGACACTGACGCCGATTCTGATGTTACTACAAATGAATATTAAACAAGTCGCCAAGATTCATACTTATTCATTCCAAAGAAGAAAAGGATAATATGTCCAGCATCAGAAGGTAGAGCATCAAGTGTAGATAACGTAGGAAATTAAGATCTGGTGATATTTTAATAGAATGTGCAACACATATACGATCTCCCAATTTATTAAAGACAACAAAACGTATATACATTAAAGAACACACACGGTACCATCAATACAGGCAGGGGCGTCATCAGAACTAGAGAACTTGGCAACATGGACGAAACAGATATTGCACATGAATTGAAACAATAGGGCGTCACGCCAGTTAAACTTATAAAATTAGGAAAAACACCCGCGACATTACCTCTAATACAAACGTTCTCAATTCCAACACTCCCCAACCATCAAATTCAATAAAATTAGCTACATGTTACTGAGCTCGTGCAAATATACAAACGGAATATATACAGTATCTTACAGTCCACAACATCACTTATAGGCTTTTGAAACAGGAATGTTTTGAGATCTTTCTTGAAAATGTTGACATTTGACAGTCTTTTTAGGTGTTCTGGTAAATTATTCCGCAAGTGAGGGCCAGCAAATGAAAATGACCTATCTCCAAATGTCTTACACCTGTGTTTTGGAACATGTAGCAGCATTTTACCATAGGACCTCAGGTTGTATTGACACACATTCTTGATATTAACGAGTTCTTTTAAGTAGGCTGGTGACATGTTGTTTTGTGTCTTAAAAACTAATAATAAAGTTTTGAAAGATATTCTGTACTTAACTGGCAACCAGCGCATATCCCCAGAACAGGAGCGATGTGTTGAGATCGTGATACCCTACATACCACTCGGGCTGATGAATTTAGTACCACCTGCAGGCGAGAGTACTGATATTGTGGAAGGTTGAACAGTAAGGCATTACAATAATCCAAATGTGAAGTTACAAAGGCACGAACTAGGGTTTTTGTTGAGTCTTTGGTGAGGAACTGTCTTATCTGTTTAACTTTGTATAGACCTCTGAACGCATTATTGCACATATTTGTAACATGTCTGTCCATAGACATGGTCGAGTCGAAGAAGGCACCAAGATTACGTACACTGTTACTTGCACTGATGGCGGAATCTCCTACCTTCACTGAATTGATGTCAACTTTAGTGAGTTGTTGTCGTGAACCAATTATTAAGAATTCAGTCTTATCATCATTTATCATTAATTTGTTTCAAAACATCCATGTGCGAATGTCCAAAATACATGATTCAATAGTTTCTAGAGCTTTAGTTTGATCCTTGATTGATGGTCGAAAAGAGAAATAGGCCTGTGTGACATCAGCATAACCATGGACGTCAGGCAGGTGAGATTCAATGATGGTGAACATTTTTGAAATATAGAATAGAAACAGAACACGACCAAGGCAACTGCCCTGTGGGACTCTACATTCAAGATGGAAGTCCTTTGACAGATTACCTTTTATTGATACACGCGGCTGTCTATTCTTGAGGTATGATGATAGCCAGCTAGCCGCAACACCATTAAGTCCAAAATCAGAATTCATTGTCTCTAGCAGAGTTTTATGACAAACAGTGTCAAAAGCAGCACTAAGGTCTAAAAGAACAAGCAATGTTTCGCTTCCAGACTCCATATTAAGGAGGATGTCATTCTGAATCTTCAGTAATGCCGTTTCAGTCGAGTGAAATTTTCTGAATCCAGACGTGTTGGCCGGTAATGAAGCATGCATGTCACTATGTAACAATAGTTGGTCAATTGCGGCTTTTTCACACAGCTTAGAGACAAACGGTACGTTACTCACTGGTTGGAAGTTTTTAAACACAAGTTCCGCACCTTGTTTCTTCAGAAGAGGATTAACAATTGCTATTTTTCACGCATCAGGCACATAGCTTCTAGCAGAGACATGTTGATCATTTTTTTGTGATTACAGGAGCCAAAGAGTCTACACATGATTTGACAATATGATTTGGGTCGAGTTGACATGAGGCATTCGAGGATTATTTTATTAATTTGGTTACCTCGTGGATTTCTAAAGGTTGAAAAGCTGAAAGCTCTTTTTCTGATGGTCTCTGCTTGATGTCAATTTTGTCTACATTTATGTTCTTAATTTTTTCCAGAATTAATTTAATTTTTTTAATAAAGAATTCGCCAAATTGATCAGCTAGCTTTGATGGACCATCGTGTGGTGGAAATGACACACTTTGTTTTTCTGTACACAGATTTTTAACAACTTTAAACAGTTTTTTGCTGTCACCATTACAAGCTTCAACACATGTTGTCTGGTAAGATTTTCTGGAATCTTTTAGTTTGTTGGAGAACAGATTACGAATAGTCTTATATGCTGCTTCCTCATTGTAAGATTTAGATCTTTCTCGCTCTTGCATTCGACGATTAGTTCATTGGTAAACCAGGGTATACTTGGGCGAATAATTGGTGTTTTTTGTTTTCAGAGGGGCATGCCCATCCAGTAGAAAAGACAATGTGTTGTTGTATGATTTTGCCAGATCATCTAGGTTAGCACACTGAAAATTACACAAATCTGATTTTTCGATGTCACATTTAAGCTTGTTAATGTCAATTTGAGTGTTACTTCTTTACGTGTCAGTGGTGGTTTTCGAACACCTAGTGTGCACTCAACAAATGAATGGTCAGATAATCTGAATGGGATTAATGGCTCAGAAAGCTGAAAGTCATTAGAACATCTTGTGATGATAAGGTCAAGAGTGTGTCCAGAGGTATGAGTAGGCCCAGTAACATGTTGTTGTAAACCAAATGTTTCTAAGAGGTTCATAAACTTGTTAACATCACTATAATTGTTGTCATCCATATGTATATTAAAATCACCGATGATAAGGAGTTTTTCAGAACACATAACAATGGATTCAAGGTACACAGAAAATTCTTCAAAGAAAATACTGATCGAGATAGGATGATTTAGGAGAAACAAAGACAACTGTCAGACAGAACGCCCAAAGCACTTCAAGACACGGTTACCCGCAACAGGTTTAAAGCCTTTGACGATATGGGATTTAATGAGTGCATCGACGAGACGTTCCGACTGCTACGTCCATGCTCATCTCAACATACGTTTCTGAAAAATAAATCACAAAAGAAATCTACAGGGCCTATTTCGCCCATACGTCCACGCTCTAAATCTCCGACCAAATATGGATAATACAGCCAAACACAATATAATACACTAGAATTGTCGAGGTTTTGAAGCGAATTTCAATGAACTGGGCCATCTAAGCCAAACATATAGACCTGCTGCTTTTTGTCTGCAGGAAATACTATTAAAGAAACCTGACACTCATGATCATTCAGCTTTTAAACATTATACGTCATCTGATGCCTGGGCTGACGGAAATGATCTTTATGTTCCTGGAAAGTTTGTCTAAATCAGAAACGACATCATTCATGTTCCTGTTTCTTCAAGACAAGACCGTTACATTATGTTCTAATTACATTTTCCCAAATAAAATCCTTCGGTGAATGACTTTGAGCAACTGGTTCACCAACTTCTAACCCATACAGTTTTGTTGGGTGTCTCTAATGCACATGACCCTCTCGCGGATGACTACTGCAGCAATGAAGACCTCAAAGGAAACACAATAGAAAAGTTGATTTCAAAATATGACCTATTATTGTTCAATGATGATTCAGACACTTATTTGCATCCGCAACTGGTTCTTACACTTCAATAGGTCTTACAAGTCTTTTAGGCTTCCTTGGTTTTTCTCGGAATGTTGAAGATGACTGAAGCGGGAGTGACCACTTTCAAATTGTATTGGAAAGCGTGGTCCCGGTGGGCGATAAGAGGGCACATAATGGAACTTTAAAAAGTAAACTGGAACAGTTTCTCGGCGCTTTGTGTCGATCGGCTCGCCCAGGAAATTTTTTCAGAAAGCGGCGACCAACTAGAACATTTTATTGAGTTGTTGCTTGATATTGCACACATAGCCATTCCTAAAACCTTGCCAAATCCGAAACCGTGGTTTGATGATGAATGCAAATAGGCTGTAGAAGATCGCAAGGAAACTAAACGGGAATTTAATAAGTAACCAACTACAAATAACTTGGACAAACTACGTATAAATCGGACAAAAACAAGAGGTCTTATAAAACAAACCAAAAGTTCTTGGGAAACTTATGTTTCCAAACTTAACCAACACACACCTATCAATAAAATTTGGAAAATGATTAAAAATGTTAATGGTACAGAAACTAAATCCAATGTACAACACCACTACGATAACGACGCACTGATTACATCGAATAATGAAATATCAAACACAATGGCCTCAACATTTTCTATACATTCGTCGTCTGAAGATTGTAATCCCTAATTCGTTGAACTTAATAAACAACAGGGAAAACAAAAGTTCAAACATACGTCTAACAATTTAGAAGATTGCAAAGAACATTTCTCTGTGGAAGAATTAAATAACTCTTTGCATAAAACAAATTATTATGCCCCAGGGTTAGCACAGGTTGAAGACAAGTGCACCATCGACGTGCAGTACGCCTTAGTACACACCGTCAACGTCACCGTGCCCCACGTGGGCAATGGCGGTGAAGTATCTTGCCTTGCCCAAGGACACAGCGCCGTTTCCGAAGGTATGATTCGAACCGAGGGCCTCTCGGATTGAAGCCTGCACCTCAACCTGCTGAGCCTCTATCGTTTCACTGCTCATATCAAAGAACTAAAAGTGAGATCTAAAAAGGCATTTGACCTCCTGAAGGCAGTTGGTAGCACTGATTGGGGAGCTGACCAAATAACAATACTCCATATTTATAGATTACTTGTTAGATCAAAATTAGATTACAGTTGTGTGGTTTACAGTTCTGCGAGAGAAAGTCGTACCTCAAACAACTTGAGGCAATTCATAATAGTGATATTAGAATTAGCTTTGGTGCTTTTAGTACATCACCAATAGATTCGGTGCTCGTTGAGGCAGAGGAGCTGTCTCGCGAGAAGCGCAGGATTAAACTATCACTCCAATATGTTCCTAACTGTTAGAGAATCCATCCATCAAACCCCTCTTACAGCTGTGTCTCGGATCCTCAAAATGCAGGATTTTTTTAACAGACACCAGAAACATATTCCTCAATTGGGAATTATAATTAAACCACATGTGGAGTTCGTCACACTCGAATCTGCTCGATAAAAGACGTCGTGAACCACCTATTTCTGCTTGGCATCTAACAAAACCAACTGCCAGATTGGACCTTCAAAAATGGACAAACCGCAAGCACAAACACTTAAATGCAAAAACATATTTCACGTTTTGTGTATACTAATGTCCATAACCCCCCCCCCCCCCCCCCTCAAAAAATTAGCCACTGTTCACAGTTACATTGTATAGAGCCTTTCGAAGGCACAAATAAAGGCTGTAGCAAAATTATTTCACACAATCATGGGAATCTTGTATCTTGCATAACAAGTAGTACAACACAGAATATTACAGTTTCAGGACTAAGTGCCGTGAAAGGCAGAAGACTACTAATGGCGATCCACAGTCACATCGTACAAGTACTATAATAAGGCTAGCCATTCTTTAAAACTCCCTTCCATGATACACTAATCCAACAACGGTTCAGCTGTTCACAAGCGACATTATTAATAAAATCTAAACAGAAAAATACCTTATTTAATACAGGGTTAGATCGCGGCCGAAATCTTCTAATTTCGTAAGGAAAGAAAAATCACAAAAGAACCTACATGGGCACATACGCCTAAAATTATTATTCGAGACTACACGTACTGAATAGCACAGAAAGAGTACATCGCCCAAAAGCCCTACATACACAATAATTGACAACCCTAAGGACAAAATACCCGTGCTCAAAGTCCCTCAGTGATACGTCCCGAGAGGCACAACACGAACACATATCATATGAAAAATCCACAAATTAACAGCGAACATTAAATGTACACACGTAACCGAGTGTAGAATACTATGTACGAACGTGAACATGCATACATGGAACCGTTATAGTACGATTTTATTAATTAAAATTGAATTAGAATTTTATAAAGAAAACCTTAAATATATTATGGCGAAATACCGCTTAGAAAACCTTGAACGTGCCCTATGTAGAACATCATATATTATTCAAACGTACCTCTGATCCGAAGTCCACAGATACAAAATATTTAGAGCTCCTAAGTCATATCTACATCAGACCGTGGACACAACAAAAGAGACGCCCCGCTATCCCGAACTGATAGCCTATATATATAAGCCAAAATAGTACTTTGAGCAGGGGGCCACTCGCACTCTATCAGACATTACAAGAAACACAACGCAACCAAGGCCAACAACATTCACTACCACACACCCGGTTGCAAACAAACAAGCACGAAGCGCACAAACTGGAAACAATAAGGGGCACTGTCAGTAATACCAACACATCAGGTTCACCCCAACAGTGAGATATGCCAGACGACTTTCACTTTTTCAATCTTAGGTTTGGGCAAATATCGTAACAGAGCCTAATGTCGACATATGTTGGCCATTTTTATCGCAATGAAACAGATGCCCCACAATGCTTTCTCTGAATAAACTTGCAAGGTACATCCTATGTGCCTTGGCAGTCGTTCCTAGGAAAATCTTGATTACCTATGTAGTCTACCAGGACTTGCCAGGACTTGCCGAGAAACAACTGCAAAAACCTCTACAGGTAGCTGCATCTTCGAGTGAGAGGTTCTCAAATGTTCTAAGATAGTCGTGTTGCCTTTCAATCGCGTGTGCACAACGGAAGTAAGAGGTTAAACGCGTATGTTGCCATAACGTTTTGACGACGTAATCACAATGTTAATTTTGAAGTGTTATTGACCTGAAATTTATTGTCACCGTAATGAAAAACGTAGTCAAAACCAGGCCTGTCAAGATTAACCCAGAAGTCGACTAAACGTCGGATACACCCATAATCCACTACAATTTCAAAGTCAACAATTATGGATTTTTCACCAATCCTTTACTGATGAATTATTATTTATTACTCTTCTTCCCATCGTGCGAGAGGCTGTAGAATATCACAATACATTGTAATTGATATGGGCAAGAAGTATAAAGATACAATACATGACACCAGGTCTGGTATTCTAGAAAGTTTGGGAGTACAAGTAATTGCCCTTCTGAGTTTGCCCAGAAGTTCAATTGTCTTCTTAAATATCAATGTAGCTATTATTAAACTCTTCACAACGTCAGGTCCTAGGCTCGGGCTTGGGTCTGAGGTGATCAGGAATCTAAATTATCCTCGGATAGTAGCAGGCGTGCAGCCTGAAGAACTAATTACCAAAAAGCTACATACACCTGGTACTTAATTAAGCAGCCCCCCCTCCCCCCCCCCCCTGAAATGTTTCATGGCAGTGAAGTTGCTGTTACTGATTATTAGGTTTTAATGATTGCTATGTCTTGAAGCACATTTCATGTAGCGAAACATGATGTTTCAGGTTGATAGCGTGTCACAGACACATCCCCTTGTCCACTGGAAGTATGCTTCCCACGAATGTTACAAAAAACACTCTCAAGACAATTTGTCACGTTTTTATCAATAAATGTTGACGTGGCAAGGAGGAGACTGTCAGAGGCACTAAAGATGGCAAATCGTTGACATGCATGCGACAGACATGCCCTCCAAAGCTATTGGAAGGCAACTTGGCTATGGTCATTCTGTCATCAGCAGACTTGTCCGAAAACATCGACAAACCAACGATGTTGAGGACCGACCAAGGCCTGGACAACCCCAAAAGACCTCTCCTCGGGAAGATCGGAGTCTGGAACGCCTCGTTAGGCGTGAGCCCTTTACTTCAAGTGGAGTTTTGAAACGCCTTTGGCTCCCCAACATGCGTTTGTGTAACAGAACTGTCCGAAACCGACTCAAAGCACTGGGTATGAGGTCCAGAAGGGTCATCAAGAGTCCAGCTCTGTCCGATCAGCGTCAAAGACGACGTTTGGAGTGATGTACAGCACGACAAAAATTGAATCTCAGAACGTAGAGGTCCATTGGTCAGTCGAGGGTAGGTTCCTGCTTCACGTCACAGATGGTCGCATGAGAGTGTGGAGGCATAGAAATATTGCTTATGTGCACAGGAACATCAGACCTACTGTTTCTTATGGTGGAGGATCAGAAATGGCATGGGGATGCATCTCTCATGATTGTAAACGTGACATGGTGACTGTACGTGGGAATCTCGATGATCATCAGTACATTCGGGACATTCTCAATCCGGCTGATGTGCCTCATTTTGACAACCACCCGTTGGCTACTCGCCCTGTATTCATGGACGACAATGCAAGGCAACATCGTTCCCATGCTGTGGGAGGATGCCTTCAGAACAACGCTATTACAACACTTTCTTGGCCTGCAATGAGCCCCAATTTGAATCCCTTAGAACACATCTGGAATTTTCTTGGACGTCGTGTGCAAGCACGGGATCCGCCTGTACATAATTTGGCCGATTTGGAAGTTGCATTGCATGAGGAGTGGCAGCAGTTGCCTCTGGACCGAATCAGAAGGCTCACTGATAGCATTAAGAGGAGAGTTCAGGCTGTCATCCGGGCACGTGGTGGATACACTCGCTACTGACGTCAGACACTGCTATTGTGCTCAGGAGATCACAAGTTACATTTTTCATCTGTAATTACCGCCATTGTTTCATCATGGACCGTTCTAGAACCATACTTGTCGAGAGGTCAATTTTCCATCAAAAACGTTAGTGACAGATATGTGTAATTTAGCGCCATTAAAATACTGCATATTTTCATCATTGTGTTGTCTTTCATTTGTCAATAGACCATTCTTTCCGCAAACAATCACCTTTGGCCATCTGAAAGATAGCATGAAAGTAATGACAGTGTCTGTTAACACTACTGCGAAAAATACAGGGGGTGCTTAATTAAGTTCCAGGTGTATAGTTGTTTTCTAGAGGTCACAAAAGATGGTTAAAGTCGACTTTAATCGATTATTCTTCTTCAGACTATCATAATCGTGCCAGTTCTAGTCAAAACCTCACTGGTAGTCCATAATTGTACTGTCAATCAACGTTATAGCCACAAAAATGCAATCTTTCCACAACGCTATTACAAACAAAATGTGCTAGCTGGTGGCGTTTGCTTTATTGACGTTTTGCACGAATGGGAGTGATTTGTAAATTGTGTTATCAAACGTTCGCTCTGCAGCACACTCTTTGTGTGTTTTATTGAAGTACCATTCCTCGAGACAGTCATACGCCAGTGGTTCATAATCATACAGGAATTTATTGGCAAATACAGCGAGAGATGTCGTCATTCGAGGCAAATCCCCAACTCCAAACACGCATATGCCTCTCAAAAATTTTCCAGAACATTTTTTTCTGTCGTACCAGATTTTGTATCTTGAATAAACTGGAGAAGTATTAGGACCACCTGGAAATATGAGAACAAACAAATGAGTTAATGGTGTAAATGCTTTTTTTCAGTCATTTAAGAAATAACTGTTGTTTTCCTTCGGTTTATGCGATATAAACAGAAAATGTACAGCACAAGCTTCATAACTCGCGTAGAGAGTTATGATTAAGCTTGTGCTGAACATTTTCGGTTTATATCGCATATACCGAAGGAAAACAACAGTTATTTCTTATAATTTAATCCGGCTGTAATATTAAAATATAAAAACTATGTATACGTGAACGAAAAACATTTAATTTTCGCAAAAGACAACAGTCAAACTCAGGAACGTGTGCCACAAACAGGTCACGTCAATCATTGTCAATTTGTCAAATTCGACGTTTCATTGGTCTGTCATCATGTTCATCTGAAATCCGCACAAATCTTGGTGTTTGGTTAAATAAATTGTTAAACTCATGATTTGTCCCTTCTCTCAATTTTATAAATTCTGCCGGATCACCGATATTGAAATTTCCATACCATTCATTGGCCATCGTAAAAGAAAATCTTGAATTTGCGTGAATAAATCTGAAAAATACTTCGGAGTTTTGTTTGTTGTTTTGATTTTCGATCGCAGACGACAGATATTTAGCAAGTCACGTAACAATATCATTAAAAACATTTGTTTTAAGTTCCCCCAAAATCATGTTTGGATGTATGATCTTTTATTCGTCTTCCACTTCGGTATATTTTTTATATTATTTATTAAATTCAATTGTTCCCGAGAAATTATCATTATATTCTCGCTGACTGGAGGCGATGAAAAATCGATCATTGACCTTTGTTCACAAGCTTGTTATCCATCTATCAGTCTGCCGTCACGCCCTCACGGTGCCAATTGGATGGAGTGGGCGGGGCTTCCAGAGTCTTCAAAGTTGGATCAGATGTGCGAAATTGTTGATATTCCAAATCATGACGTGATTTGGTTTATGCGATTTTGACGACTTTCACTCTGTATGCTTTCAACCAATCAAACGCAGAGGCGGGGAAAAAGATTAAATTATACACAATGCACGTTAATGAGATTGAGAGTTATGCTGTTCCCGGACACCATTTGAACATTTTAAGCCGAATCTTTGAGAATGTTATACCTGCGAAGAATCCTTTCTTGAAAAGAAAACATTTCCGACCATGAAATATACATTTCTCTTGACACAAAATATGTATTCCGACCATTCACCTAATGTAACATCCAGTGACAGCCAGAGCTGTGCACCAAAAAAAACACCCTTCTCAAATTTTATATTTTCGACCGTTACCCCCAAAGGACAGCTTATGACCACCCATTGGAAAGATCTCCTAGAGAAAGTCCCATTGAGGGGGTCATAAGGTTGATACCAGTGTTGATACTAGTGCTGACAGCAGTATGGCAGAAGGGAATGAAAATAGTGGCAGTAATCATATGCCTGACAGACTGATTGCCGCTTTAATTGATCCAAAAGTTTTGTCAGTTTTCAAAAACCTTATCTTAACAACAATAAGTGAACAATTGTATGAGCTCACGAACAGAGTTAAGGAGCTCGAGAGCTCGAATATAGCAAAGGATGGGATAATAACCCGATTAGAGAATGAACTGGATGATGTTAAGCAATATGGGATGAGAAATAGCCTAAAGATATCAGGGATCCCCGAATCTAACGATGAAAGCGCTGACGATTTAATAATAAGTAGCTGGTAAAATGGAAGTGCCTCTCAACCTTTGTGAGATCGAGCGGAGCCATCGATCTGGTGCGCGAGCTACTGGAACGAGCCAACCTAGAACTATTTTAGTGAAGTTTACCAGTTATAGGGTTCGTGACAGATTTTATCGAGCTCGAAGAAAACTGAAGACAGCCCAAAATACTGGTCGAATTTTCGTGAATGAACACCTAACATCATCAAGGTCTCAGCTAGCCAGGAGATGTCGTGGTCTTGTGAGAGACAAGAAACTCCTTCAGACGTGGCCTCATGACGGTACAATATTTGTAAAATTTAAGGATGAGTCTGTTAAGAGATTAACATCACCTCAGGAATTCCAAAATGTTGAAAGGCAGTTAGGCTGCTCTAGTCACTAAAATATCCAACACAAAATGTACAGGATATAATCAATACTGTATCGAAGCATACATATATATATGGATGTTTACTTGGTAAGCATTTAAATATTCAATAATTGTCTTGTGAGGCAATTTGGGGGGGGGGGGGGGGGGGGTTAAGTGTTAGCATCCTACAATGTGGACTAACAAAATAATATATAACGCAATCTAACACATTTAGAACACACTTGTGTTAGAAAAGTGTGTATGCCTGCTGTAGTCTCCATATTCATTGTTCTATCCTCTGGGTGAATCATAAATATTCTCTGTTCATTCTTCATGGTGAACCAAAGGCTTGTACATGTAAAAAGTGATGAAGCTTTGATATGTTAGACATTGTTGGAGGGTGTCTGTTGGCATCCTCCAATAATTTGTAACAGAGCGAATTTGAAGGAACCAATGTTGACTAACAAAATAATTTATAAAGCAATCAAACACATTCAGAGCACACTTGTGTAAGAAAAGTGTGAATGCCTGTTGTAGTCTCCATATTCATTGTTCTTTCCTCTGGGTGAATCAAAATATTCTCTGTTCATTCTTCATGGTGAACCAAAGGCTTGTAAAACGTGATGAAGCTTTGATAGTTAGAAATTGTTGAAGGGTGTCTGTTGGCATCCTCCAATAATTTGTAACAGAACAATTTGAAGGAACAAATGTCGACTAGCAAAATAATTTATAACGTAATCAAACACATTTAGAACACACGTGTGTAAGAAAAGTGTGAATGCCTGCTGTAGTCTCCATATTCATTGTTCTATCCTCTGGGTGAATCAAAACCCGATGATTACACCTGCTGTAGTCTCCATATTAGCACTCAATCAGTTAAGAAATGTGCCTGCTGTAGTCCTCATATTCTCTGTTCATTTCTCATGGTGAACAAGAAGCTTGTAAAAAGCGATGAAGCCTTGATATGTTAGAAATTGTTGGAGGGTGTCTATTGACATCCTTCAATAATCTATAACAGAGCAAATCTGGGTGAATTAAAACCCGATGATTACACCTGCTGTAGTCTCCACATTAGCACTCAATCAGTTAACCCTTTACCCAACGTAACGGCCAAAACCGGCCAGCGCTATTCTCAAAAATCGCCAATTAATTTTCAAAATATTTTCATTTTTTGTCTCAAAAACATAGGTTATGACCCCTCGTTGGAACGAGCTCGTCGAGCTCGTTCCAACGAGGGGTCATAACCTATGTTTTTGAGACAAAAAAAGAAAAAAATTAGTTATTCAAGAATTTTTTTTGCAAGTGTCGTCTGCTTTTCATGTTAGGTAAAGGGTTAAGAAATGTGCCTGCTGTAGTCCTCATATTCTCTGTTCATTTCTCATGGTGAATCAGAAGCTTGTAAAAAGTGATGAAGCCTTGATATGTTAGAAATTGTTGGAGGGTGTCTATTGGCATCCTCCAATAATTTGTAACAGAGCAAATCTGAAGGAACAAATGTTGACTATCAAAATAATACACCTGCTGTAATCTCCACATTAGAGCTCAATCAGTTAAGAAATGTGCCTGCTGTAGTCCTTATATTCACTGTTCATTCTTCATAGTGAACCAAAGGCTTGTAAAAAGTGATGAAGCTTTGATATGTTAAACTGTTGGTGGGTGTCTGTTGGCATTCTCCAATAATTTGTAACAGAGCAAATCTGAAGGAACAAATGTTGACTATCAAAATAATTTTTGAACGCAATCTGACAAATTTAGAACACATTTGTACAGAAGCCTAGAAGGGACATGTATTTTTTTTTTACTTTTTACTTTTTTTTTTTCACTTTTCATTTATTTTTATTTCACTTTTTACTTTTTTAAATATTTTCTTCGACTTTTCACCCGAGGTGGAAACTTTCCACCCGAGGTGGAAACTTATCACCCGAGGTGGAAACTTATCACCCGAGGTGGAAACTTACCACCCGAGGTGGAAACTTATCACCCGAGGTGAAAAGTTTTAACCGTGGTGAAAACTTTCCACCCGAGGTGGAAACTTTTCTCCCGAGGTGTAAACTTTTCACTCGAGGTGGAAACTTATCACCCGAGGTGGAAACTTACCACCCGAGGTGGAAACTTACCACCCGAGGTGGAAACTTATCACCCGAGGTGAAAAGTTTTAACCGCGGTGAAAACTTTCCACCCGAGGTGGAAACTTTTCTCCCGAGGTGTAAACTTTTCACCCGAGGTGGAAACTTATCACCCGAGGTGGAAACTTACCACCCGAGGTGGAAACTTACCACCCGAGGTGGAAACTTATCACCCGAGGTGAAAAGTTTTAACCGCGGTCAAAACTTTCCACCGGAGGTGGAAACTTTTCTCCTGAGGTGTAAACTTTTCACCCGAGGTGGAAACTTATCACCCGAGGTGGAAACTTACCACCCGAGGTGGAAACTTATCACCCGAGGTGAAAAGTTTTAACCGCGGTGAAAACTTTCCACCCGAGGTGGAAACTTTTCTCCCGAGGTGTAAACTTTTCACCCGAGGTGGAAACTTATCACCCGAGGTGGAAACTTACCACCCGAGGTGGAAACTTACCACCCGAGGTGGAAACTTATCACCCGAGGTGAAAAGTTTTAACCGTGGTGAAAACTTTCCACCCGAGGTGGAAACTTTTCTCCCGAGGTGTAAACTTTTCACCCGAGGTGGAAACTTATCACCCGAGGTGGAAACTTACCACCCGAGGTGGAAACTTACCACCCGAGGTGGAAACTTTTCTCCTGAGGTGTAAACTTTTCACCCGAGGTGGAAACTTATCACCCGAGGTGGAAACTTACCACCCGAGGTGGAAACTTATCACCCGAGGTGAAAAGTTTTAACCGCGGTGAAAACTTTCCACCCGAGGTGGAAACTTTTCTCCCGAGGTGTAAACTTTTCACCCGAGGTGGAAACTTATCACCCGAGGTGGAAACTTACCACCCGAGGTGGAAACTTACCACCCGAGGTGGAAACTTATCACCCGAGGTGAAAAGTTTTAACTGCGGTGAAAACTTTCCACCCGAGGTGGAAACTTTTCTCCCGAGGTGGAAACTTTTCACCCGAGGTGGAAACTTATCACCCGAGGTGGAAACTTACCACCCGAGGTGGAAACTTACCACCCGAGGTGGAAACTTATCACCCGAGGTGAAAAGTTTTAACCGCGGTGAAAACTTTCCACCCGAGGTGGAAACTTTTCTCCCGAGGTGAAAACTTTTCACCCGAGGTGGAAACTTATCACCCGAGGTGGAAACTTACCACCCGAGGTGGAAACTTATCACCCGAGGTGAAAAGTTTTAACCGCGGTGAAAACTTTCCACCCGAGGTGGAAACTTTTCTCCCGAGGTGTAAACTTTTCACCCGAGGTGGAAACTTATCACCCGAGGTGGAAACTTACCACCCGAGGTGGAAACTTACCACCCGAGGTGGAAACTTATCACCCGAGGTGAAAAGTTTTAACTGCGGTGAAAACTTTCCACCCGAGGTGGAAACTTTTCTCCCGAGGTGTAAACTTTTCACCCGAGGTGGAAACTTATCACCCGAGGTGGAAACTTACCACCCGAGGTGGAAACTTACCACCCGAGGTGGAAACTTTTCTCCTGAGGTGTAAACTTTTCACCCGAGGTGGAAACTTATCACCCGAGGTGGAAACTTACCACCCGAGGTGGAAACTTATCACCCGAGGTGAAAAGTTTTAACCGCGGTGAAAACTTTCCACCCGAGGTGGAAACTTTTCTCCCGAGGTGTAAACTTTTCACCCGAGGTGGAAACTTATCACCCGAGGTGGAAACTTACCACCCGAGGTGGAAACTTACCACCCGAGGTGGAAACTTATCACCCGAGGTGAAAAGTTTTAACTGCGGTGAAAACTTTCCACCCGAGGTGGAAACTTTTCTCCCGAGGTGGAAACTTTTCACCCGAGGTGGAAACTTATCACCCGAGGTGGAAACTTACCACCCGAGGTGGAAACTTACCACCCGAGGTGGAAACTTATCACCCGAGGTGAAAAGTTTTAACCGCGGTGAAAACTTTCCACCCGAGGTGGAAACTTTTCTCCCGAGGTGAAAACTTTTCACCCGAGGTGGAAACTTATCACCCGAGGTGGAAACTTACCACCCGAGGTGGAAACTTATCACCCGAGGTGAAAAGTTTTAACCGCGGTGAAAACTTTCCACCCGAGGTGGAAACTTTTCTCCCGAGGTGTAAACTTTTCACCCGAGGTGTAAACTTATCACCCGAGGTGGAAACTTACCACCCGAGGTGGAAACTTACCACCCGAGGTGGAAACTTATCACCCGAGGTGAAAAGTTTTAACCGTGGTGAAAACTTTCCACCCGAGGTGGAAACTTTTCTCCCGAGGTGTAAACTTTTCACCCGAGGTGGAAACTTATCACCCGAGGTGGAAACTTACCACCCGAGGTGGAAACTTACCACCCGAGGTGGAAACTTATCACCCGAGGTGAAAAGTTTTAACCGCGGTGAAAACTTTCCACCCGAGGTGGAAACTTTTCTCCCGAGGTGTAAACTTTTCACCCGAGGTGGAAACTTATCACCCGAAGTGGAAACTTACCACCCGAGGTGGAAACTTATCACCCGAGGTGAAAAGTTTTAACCGCGGTGAAAACTTTCCACCCGAGGTGGAAACTTTTCTCCAGAGGTGTAAACTTTTCACCCGAGGTGGAAACTTATCACCCGAGGTGGAAACTTACCACCCGAGGTGGAAACTTTTCACCCGAGGTGGAAACTTATCACCCGAGGTGGAAACTTATCACCCGAGGTGGAAACTTATCACCCGAGGTGGAAACTTTTGATTTTTTTCTACATTTTTTTTATTTTTTTATTTTTTTTTTTCTGAGTGAAAGCATATCACGTGGTGTGGGTCACGTGGAATATATTATAATAATAGCATTCACATTCTCCCTACGACAAAACGGTGTGCATGTTTCACAGAGATCGATAGTTTTCGAATTGTATTTCCAGCCATGACGTTTTTTATGTTTGTGCTTTTGTTTGCTTATGCATTTTGCCACTGTACTGCACAGCCTGATTCGTACCTTCCATTTGAACTAGGTTTGCAAACACGAGAGGAAATTATCGAGACATATTTCAAAATGGGATTTGAATATCTAGAAATAGTTGCGTTTCTATACTTTTACCACAACATTTCAATTGGAGTTAGGCAGCTGAAACGGATTTTACGTGCCATGGGCCTGAGACGGAGAAGTCCAAAAGACGACGTCCTAAACGTTTCCTGTGCTATTCGATTTGAGTTAACTCGGGCAGGCGCCGATTTGGGGTATAGAAGTATGCACAACAGGTTAAGAAAAATTCATAACCTGGTTGTTGATACGGAAACAGTGAGGCTACTTATGAATTATATAGACCCTGATGGAGTAGATTGCCGCCGACGTCACCGACTTAAGAGACGCCAATATCATGTACCTGGTCCCAATTATCTATGGCATATCGATGGATGGGATAAATTGAAGCCATACGGTATTTGTATTATGCATTGATGGATTTTCTCGCAGAATAATGTGGCTCGAAGTGGCTGCTACTAACAATGACCCGTTCGTGATATGCAAATATTTTTCTGATTGTATATATACACTTCGGGGTTGTCCATCGGTAGTGAGGGCTGACAGAGGGAACGAGAATGTAAATGTGGAACTGCTTCAATCTTTGCTTCGCAGAGGGAATGAAGATAACGAGTCAAGACCGGGAGTAACATTTTTGTATGGCAAATCTACAGCTAATCAGAGAATTGAAGCATGGTGGAGTAAATTTAAATCAGCTGGAATGGGGATTCTTGTGAATCATTTTCGAGATTTAGTTGATGCTGGCATTCTTGACACTTCAAATGCCATGGACATTCAGTGTATACGCTTCTGTTACATTGAATTAATTCGAAAAAAATTACAAAATATCATCATGCTTTGGAACACACACAATATACGTAACATTCGAAACTCTGATACCCCAAGTGGAAAACCCGACATGATGTATCACTTCCCTGAAATGTTTGGTGGGAAAGATCATTTGAAATCTGTGTCAGGGGAAGAACTTGTGGCACTTAGTGAAGTGTTAACGACGGACTCTTTTGATTGTCATTCTAATGAAACGGCGCTGTTTACGCATTTAATGGAGGACGGTTCCAAACAAATGCCTAATACGTTAGAACAAGCATCAGAGCTTTTGGTATATTTGTTAGACATGGTAGAATACCACCTTGAAGAGTCGCGAGAGCTTTCTCCATGAAAACTTTCGTACTCGTGAGTTACACTTGTTACACTTGCTTGAAGTCCAGTGCTTATAATATGGACTAGGTGTATTTATTATGCCGCCAAATTTCGAAAAAACTTCGGGACATACCCGTGGTCTTCGTCCGTGCGTTCGTCTGTCCGTCTGTCTGTTCGTTTCAACAAAACCGGTTTAGGGTGTATTTTGAAATATTTAAAAATGTTCAAAACTTTTCTTTACCCAGAATCTAAACTTACCCACCCTAAAAATGTTTTGTAACCCCAGCGCCCCCCCCCCCCCCACACACACCTAAAAAATATTCACTACCCTAACCCAATTCTGGCCCGACTCTGAACCCCAAAAACCAAAACAAAAACTAAGGGCCAAGGTAGGGTTATCTTTAGGATAGGGTTAGGTTGGGGTGGCTCGCAGTGGGGTTTAAGGTCAGAGCAGGGTTGGGTCAGGGTTAGTGTGTATTTCTGTGTACTTTTTTGGTGCAAGGATGGGATTGGGCTTGCAGAATATTTTTAGCGTGGTTAAGTTTAGGCTCTAAGTAAAGAAAGTTTTTGGACATTTTCAAATATTTCAAAATAGCACTCAAATAGGTTTAGTTGGCTCGGACGTCCATCCTTTCCAACAAAACCGGTTTAGAGGTATTTTGAAATATTTTAGTGGGTATGTCCAGTGGGGTCAAATGTGGTATTGGTAGCACGTATGGGCAGCTGGAGCGTAAAACAAAATCACTTTAGGAGATTCTAAAAGCACCACATAAGCCAAATGCCACATGAAGGCTGAATGTGCGTTCGTCCGTTTTTCCGCCCGTCCGTATGAATACTTGGCATTATAACTTTAGCATCAGTCGATAGATTTCGATGTCCTTTGTTAAGATAATAGATAATCATGGGCGACATGATATTCACATGACACGGGTATCGTCCACTGCTGCCGTTCTGAGTTAGACCCCCCCCCCCCCCCCCCTTTTTTTAACTTGGAAATGTGCCCGTACGAGCATTTTGTCTTATAGCTTCTCTACTGATTGATCGATTTGGATGTCCTTTGGTAAATTGGTAGACTGTGAGGTAATCATGGAGGGCAGGATGTTCACATAACACATGCAGGTTTTGTCAACACACTGCTGCTTCCTTCATGAACTGTGACCTATGTTTGACTTAGAAAATGCGTCTATACAAGCTTCTTGCATCACAACTTTAGTACTGGTTGACAGATTTCAGTGCTCTTTGGTACGATGCCAGGTTATCGTGAGGAACAGGATGGTGGGCCTGTCCACTGCCACCTTCCTAAGTTGTCCCTTCTTTTACCTAGAAAATGTGTATGTATAACAACACATTTCAATGTTCTTATGTATAGAGACAGGTTATCATGGGGGTCATGAGCTCCACATAATTCTAGTTTCTGGTGTCGTTTGTATAACATCCTCCTAATGCATGGTGGAAGTCATATCCCACACTTGGCGTTGCACTTGTAATATAGAGAGGTTGGGTAAGGAATGGATTGTAATAAAGATGGGGTGAGCGAGGGATCAGGGGCCGGGTGGCTATAGGGTTATAAGGTATAGAAATAATTACAATATATAGGGTTGGTGTGAAGGAAGTCTTTTTGGACTTCTCCGTCTCAGGCCCATGGCACGTAAAATCCGTTTCAGCTGCCTAACTCCAATTGAAATGTTGTGGTAAAAGTATAGAAACGCAACTATTTCTAGATATTCAAATCCCATTTTGAAATATGTCTCGATAATTTCCTCTCGTGTTTGCAAACCTAGTTCAAATGGAAGGTACGAATCAGGCTGTGCAGTACAGTGGCAAAATGCATAAGCAAACAAAAGCACAAACATAAAAAACGTCATGGCTGGAAATACAATTCGAAAACTATCGATCTCTGTGAAACATGCACACCGTTTTGTCGTAGGGAGAATGTGAATGCTATTATTATAATATATTCCACGTGACCCACACCACGTGATATGCTTTCACTCAGAAAAAAAAAATAAAAAAATAAAAAAAATGTAGAAAAAAATCAAAAGTTTCCACCTCGGGTGATAAGTTTCCACCTCGGGTGATAAGTTTCCACCTCGGGTGATAAGTTTCCACCTCGGGTGAAAAGTTTCCACCTCGGGTGGTAAGTTTCCACCTCGGGTGATAAGTTTCCACCTCGGGTGAAAAGTTTACACCTCTGGAGAAAAGTTTCCACCTCGGGTGGAAAGTTTTCACCGCGGTTAAAACTTTTCACCTCGGGTGATAAGTTTCCACCTCGGGTGGTAAGTTTCCACCTCGGGTAATAAGTTTCCACATCGGGTGAAAAGTTTACACCTCGGGAGAAAAGTTTCCACCTCGGGTGGAAAGTTTTCACCGCGGTTAAAACTTTTCACCTCGGGTGATAAGTTTCCACCTCGGGTGGTAAGTTTCCACCTCGGGTGGTAAGTTTCCACCTCGGGTGATAAGTTTCCACCTCGGGTGAAAAGTTTACACCTCGGGAGAAAAGTTTCCACCTCGGGTGGAAAGTTTTCACCACGGTTAAAACTTTTCACCTCGGGTGATAAGTTTCCACCTCGGGTGGTAAGTTTTCACCTCGGGTGGTAAGTTTCCACCTCGGGTGATAAGTTTCCACCTCGGGTGAAAAGTTTACACCTCGGGAGAAAAGTTTCCACCTCGGGTGGAAAGTTTTCACCGCAGTTAAAACTTTTCACCTCGGGTGATAAGTTTCCACCTCGGGTGGTAAGTTTCCACCTCGGGTGATAAGTTTCCACCTCGGGTGAAAAGTTTTCACCTCGGGAGAAAAGTTTCCACCTCGGGTGGAAAGTTTTCACCGCGGTTAAAACTTTTCACCTCGGGTGATAAGTTTCCACCTCGGGTGGTAAGTTTCCACCTCTGGTGATAAGTTTCCACCTCGGGTGAAAAGTTTACACCTCGGGAGAAAAGTTTCCACCTCGGGTGGAAAGTTTTCACCGCGGTTAAAACTTTTCACCTCGGGTGATAAGTTTCCACCTCGGGTGGTAAGTTTCCACCTCGGGTGGTAAGTTTCCACCTCGGGTGGTAAGTTTCCACCTCGGGTGATAAGTTTCCACCTCGGGTGAAAAGTTTACACCTCGGGAGAAAAGTTTCCACCTCGGGTGGAAAGTTTTCACCACGGTTAAAACTTTTCACCTCGGGTGATAAGTTTCCACCTCGGGTGGTAAGTTTCCACCTCGGGTGGTAAGTTTCCACCTCGGGTGATAAATTTCCACCTCGGGTGAAAAGTTTACACCTCGGGAGAAAAGTGTCCACCTCGGGTGGAAAGTTTTCACCACGGTTAAAACTTTTCACCTCGGGTGATAAGTTTCCACCTCGGGTGGTAAGTTTCCACCTCGGGTGGTAAGTTTCCACCTCGGGTGATAAGTTTCCACCTCGGGTGAAAAGTTTACACCTCGGGAGAAAAGTTTCCACCTCGGGTGGAAAGTTTTCACCGCGGTTAGAACTTTTCACCTCGGGTGATAAGTTTCCACCTCGGGTGGTAAGTTTCCACCTCGGGTGGTAAGTTTCCACCTCGGGTGATAAGTTTCCACCTCGGGTGAAAAGTTTACACCTCGGGAGAAAAGTTTCCACCTCGGGTGGAAAGTTTTCACCGCGGTTAAAACTTTTCACCTCGGGTGATAAGTTTCCACCTCGGGTGATAAGTTTCCACCTCGGGTGAAAAGTTTCCACCTCGGGTGATAAGTTTCCACCTCGGGTGATAAGTTTCCACCTCGGGTGAAAAGTTTACACCTCGGGTGATAAGTTTCCACCTCGGGTGGAAAGTTTCCACCTCGGGTGAAAAGTCGAAGAAAATATTTAAAAAAATAAAAAGTGAAATAAAAATAAATGAAAAGTGAAAAAAAAAAGTAAAAAGTAAAAAAAAAATACATGTCCCTTCTAGGCTTCTGTACATTTGTGTAATAAAAGTGTGTAATACTGTTTTTACAAATTTGAAGGAACAAATGTTGACTAACAAAATAATTTTTAAAGCAATCAAAAACATTTTGAACACATTTGTGTAAGAAAAGTGTGTATGCCTACTGTAGTCTCCATATTCACTGTTCCATCCTCCAGGTGAATCAAAACCTGTTGATTACACCTGCTGTAGTCTCCATATTGTTTTTTTTTCACTGTTTATTGTGAACTAAAAACTTATAGAAAATGATTGTTGAAGCCTTGATGTTTTGGAAATTATTGGGGGTGGGGGTGTCTGCTGGTATCCTGCAATAATTTGTAATAGAGCAAATTTGAAGGAACTAATGCTAACTATCAAAAATAATTTAGCTCTCAATCAGATCTGTAACATGGCAATCTGGGGGGAACAAGTGTTGCCAATCCAAAATAATCTATCACTAAAAATAATCCAGCACTCAATCAGTTAACCCTTTACCCAACGTAACGGCCAAAACCGGCCAGCGCTATTCTCAAAAATCGCCAATTAATTTTCAAAATATTTTCATTTTTTGTCTCAAAAACATAGGTTATGACCCCTCGTTGGAACGAGCTCGTTCCAACGAGGGGTCATAACCTATGTTTTTGAGACAAAAAATGAAAAAATTTAGTTATTCTAGAATTTTTTTGGCAAGTGTCGTCTACTTTTCACGTTAGGTAAAGGGTTAAGAAATGTGCCTGCTGTAGTCCTCATATTCTCCTTTAATTCTTCATGATTGAAAAAAACGAGTCAAATTGATGATTTGATATGTTAGAAAGTGTTGGAGGGTGTCTGCTGGGATCTTCCAATAATTTGTAATAGAGCAAATTTGAAGGAACAAATGTTGACTGTCTAAATAATTTAGCATTCAATCAGAATTGTAATAGGAGAATTGATTGTATGGCTGATCGATTTAATGGCTCAGCAAATCGATCGGACATTTAACTTCCCCACCAATACGAAGGAGAAAATGCAATATGCTCATCCTACCAACTTGATTACACCATCCCAGCGCACTCACGCCCAAAATTAGAATACAAAAAGTATATTTTTGAGGTTTTTCTTCTCTTTTGGTCAAATCAGTTTTATCCATGTAGTTGGGAATCATCATAACATTGACTAACCGTTATGCCTGTTCTGGTTAAACCACTTTATTAATTCAGAAAAACGCGAATAATGCATCACAATGATTATATGCCGGACTGATTGAATGGTTCAACAAATCGATCAGACATAAAACGTCACCACCAAAACGAAAGAAAAATGTAATGTGTTCATGTGCACGAAATATCGCTTCCTTTTCTTGCCTTTTTTTATCTTGTCATCGTGTTGACAGCAACTTCACGCAATCACCTTGCGCTTTGATGAAATGTGTGTTATATTACCCAACTGACCCAATGACCGTACATTTCGACAGATTAGTTTGACAGTCAATTAACCCCACATTATGTTCGGGAAGTGTGGTGAATCATGTATTATATTATCCGTCTGTCCTGCTGATCGTACATTTAGACTGATCAGTTTGTCCATTTGTTATCGTCCTATCATGCCTGCGCTGTGTAATGACCGTTCATTTCGACAGATTAGTTTGATAGTCAATTATCCTCACATTATGTTCAGGAAGTGTGGTGAATCATGCAGTTCATTATCCATCTGTCCTGTTGATCGTATATTTAGACTGATCAGTTTGTCCATTTGTTATCGTCACATCATGCTTGCGCTGAGTTACATATCTAACTGATCCATTTACCAAGATAGGTTCGTTCAATTGCCCATTATTATCACAGCATGTACATTAAGAAAATCTTTTGCGTCTGTGTGTTTGGGGCCGAAACCTGATGATAGGGGATTTAGTTGAACCTCCACCAATTTCCTCAGTATTATGGTATGCTGTCCTCACGTAACCACCGTTATTATTATTATACCTTCTTGTGTTGTACTCAGAAAGCTAGGGAACAAATTATTATGTTCTACAATAAAACTGAATAATGAATTCCGTTTTCTATGGAGTATTGATATTCACTGCTCTTAATACCCTCCTTTTGATCACATTTAACCAATGCAATGAGAAAGAATATCTTCTTTTACACACTTTATATTACTCTGTTATAACTCCTCTTGATGCTTTTTCCAGTCACAAAATGTATTGTCTTTATTATTTTTGATTCTTCAGGTCTCCTTCATGCATATGTGCCCCGGTGTTGCTGATGGTATTTGTGTAAATCATGGCGGGTAATATTAATTTGGACGAGATCCAGACTGATTCTAACTACGACTTCAATTATCTGATGAATGATAGGACCAACATCTCCAACACAGACAGTGATTCCCCATCTATATATAACATTACCGATTGTAAATATCTCCTTCCTAGTGAGTTGCAATCTGAACTCAGGGAGATGCACGGTCTTTTTCAGCTTTTCGCCTCAATTGCCAAAGCCTTAATGCCCATTGGGACCCTCTTAATCACCTGCTGTCTGAACTAAACAGCAATGAAAATACATTCGATGTTATCGGTCTTACAGAAGTCTTTCAGGTCCCCTCCAATATATCTTATACACTAGAAGGATATCACCCATTAAAAAAAACATACCAGACCCATTGATGACGATGGTCGAAGTGGAGTTGGACTATTTATAAAAAATGACTTAAACTTCATTATTTGACGAGATCTTTCTATATTCATACCACATGTGCTTGAGTCAATTTTTATAGAAATAAAGGATAAAAATCTGTCGAGAATTATTGGTGTAATATATCGACCAAACACGGCCCCCAAAGCGGATATAAATATTTTCCATTCAAAGATCAATTACATAACTGATATACTTAACAAGGAAAAGAAAACAACTTGAATTATGGGCGACTTCAATATTGACCTTTTGAAAGTAGCTTCCCACTCGAAAACTGATGCGTTCATAGATTTAATGTTTAGTGAGGGATTTATGCCTGCCATTACCAAACCAACCAGAGTGACTGATCATTCTGCGACGCTCATAGACAATATATTTTCAAACAATCTAATAAACTCTTTCAAATCCGGTATAATTCTCACTGATGTATCCGATCAATTTGGAATCTTTTATACTGAATCTGTAATTATGCCATCAGATAGTACAAGGCCACTTCTATCCAGTAAAATAAACCCTAACAGTATCGAATATTTCAAAGTATTGCTGTCCCAGTGTGACTTTTCACCAGTTATGGATTCCAACTGTCCCAATTCTGCTTATGAACACTTCTTAAACATTTTTATGAACGCATTTGAATCAGCCTTTCCTTTGCAAAGTGAAAAACGGAATAAGAAACACATAAAGCGACAGCCTTGGATGACGAAAGGTCTTTTAATCTCAGCCAACAACAAGAATAAATTTTTCATAACAAAAAATAAGAAGTCCAACAGAATTTAATGTAAGAAACTACAAAAATTACTGTCGATTGTTTAACAGAATTAAAAAACAAAGCAAAGCTATGTATTACGAAAATGTCCTGTTGGAAAATAAAAGCAATCTGCAAAAACAGTGGCAAATTCTAAATAAAGCTCTGAACAGAAACAAAAACAAAAGTAATTTACCTTCTTTTTTTAAGCTGGGTGAAACAAAGATAAATACCCCGAACGAAATCGCTCAAGAATTCAACATTTTCTTTGCAAAAATAGGACAGGAGACATCAAAACAAATAACGAATCCCCGAAAACTTTTCGTCGAATTCATGATATCTCCACTCCCAGATAATATGTTTGTTCTACCAACGTCGTCTTTTGAAATTATAAATATCGTAACTAAAATGAAGCCTAAAGCAAGTCACAACTGTGAAAATATTTCATCGAGTATCCTTAAACACTCGATAGATTCGGTTGCCGACCCTCTTGATCATATTATGAACATTTCCTTCAGCCAGGGAATAGTTCCTGACAGAATGAAAATTGCAAAAGTAATCCCAATTTTTAAATCAGGCGATGAAAACAACTTCACAAATTATAGACCAAAAAGTATTTTGCCTGTCTTTTCAAAAATTTTAGAAAAACTTATGTTTGACAGATTGATGAAATTTCTGAACAAATTTGATATCCTCTATCACCACCAATATGGTTTTAGGAAGCAGCACAACACTCTACATCCAGTTATGCAATTATTAAAACATGTCGCCGTCGAAAATATCAAAGCCAGTAAGGACACCACTTTAGCTTTCTTTCTTGACCTTTCTAAAGCCTTTGATACAATAAGTCACGACATCCTGCTCCAAAAACTTGAACATTATGGAATAAGAGGTAACGCTATTAGTTGGTTCAAAAGCTATCTAAAGAACAGGAATCAGTATGTATCGTTTGGTGATAGTAACTCAAATCTAACTAAACTGACATGTGGAGTTCCACAAGGTTTTATATTGGGTCCCATTTTATTTTTAATATACATTAATGACATAAGTAATTCAACTACATTAAATGTCTTATCGTTTGCCGATGACACAGAAGCATATAAGTCTGGAACGGAGATAAATGCCCTAATCTCAGATTTCAATGAGCAATTACAAAATATATCTGACTGGTGCGCAGCCAATCACCTAGTCCTGAACGAAAAGAAAACGAAATACATTTTACTTAATCCAGGTCATAGAGAAAGGAATGTTACTCATCAGAATATCTATTTTAACAATCGGATAATCTGCAAGGTTGGCAGTGGGGAAAGTGAGAAGTCCTTAAAGTTTCTTGGTATAAATATTGATGACAACTTATCGTACAACGCCCATATATCTCACCTCTGCACGAAAGTCGGACTTGCCAACTTCGTTCTCAATAAAGCCAAAAAGTTTCTCCCTCATAATGTTATGAAAACTTTATATTTTACTTCGATACAGAGCCACTTCATCTGTGGAATTCCTTTATGGGGTGCGTCCAAATCCTGTGATCGCCTTCAAAAACTGCAGAAACGAGCTTTACGAATAATAAATAATAAGAAATACAATGCCCACACTGACCCCCTATTTATTAATGATAGTATATTGAAGCTAAAAGACTTTTACAAATTACACGCCTTATTAATCATGTTTGATTGGCATAATGGAAACCTTCCGGGTTCATTTGTAAACTTCTTCTCAACTGACCAATCTAATATGAATACTCGTCAGGCATGTCTTTTGCACAGACACAAAACTAGAACCAAGACTCTGGATAAACTACTGGTATTTGCGCTACCAAAGCTATGGAATGAGCTAGAATTAGACATCAGAAATACAGAGACTAGGAAAGAATTCAAGAAAAAGCTAACAATGTTTTTTTCCTCTTATTCCGAAGACATTTCCTGTTCAAACCCTTATAGTCCGGATTGTCTCCGCTGATCTGGATGCCATAAAAACTAATCAAATGTCTAGCACCGCTCATATTGCCTTCTTGGCGTAGTTTTTGAAAAACTATACATTCTCAACCTATAATTCAAGGACATAGCTCATGCCCCCCCCCCGCCCCCCACCGCCCCATTGGCGCGAGCGCAACGAGATGGTTCCAGTGAGGAATCAAGTGCTGTGGTTTTGAGGCAGAGTGTGAAAACAAACAAAAATGTGAATAGGGACTTCTATTAAGGGAGCGGGGTGGTTTCGGAGGTTACCTTGGTAAACGGTTAACGATTTGTTGTCCACAGCAATTGTTGTTGTTTTCTGGTTTTCTCGTCCATGTCGCCTCTCTTTCAGCTCCCACCAACCATTTCATAGATCTTCTCAATCTTGTACTATTTCCATGATAACGGGAGGAATGATGTCAGCAGAATTAAGAGAGCGACATTTCGCTGTTGGCCATCAGCGACACTTTGCGCGCATGCTGCATGAGACCCATTCAAGACACAGTAACTGGAATCCTCAAATGCTGAAGTGTAATATCCACCTCTTTCTCTTTCTGTTGATATTTCTTTCTCTTTCTTTTTCTTCCTTCTAAGGGAAAGGCATGAAGACAGCCAATCTGGCTATGCCTTCCCCTGCCAGTACACAATGCAACAATTAATTGGATTTTTTTTTGTAATTTATTGTACAATATGCAATATTTCCTCTTGCTGAAATCAATATTTTTATTACATGTACTATAATGTATATATTGCTATATTTTAGTGTATTGGCAAATAAAATAAAATATCAATATCAATAAGGTTTGTTACAGAGGCGACAAATGAAGTTTTTAATCATTCGATATTTTTGTATTGTAAAGATGTATCATTTACTGAGTAAGCAGTCGAGAAATGATGCATGCTTTAACATACATTAATCCACCAGAACGTGCAACAGAGATCCTGTGGTTATTCCTGAAATGGGTTACGTTTGGGGCGTGGAGAGTGAATTACAACTAAAACATTCGCCGAGTGGAGTTTATATATGTATGCAATAAATGCCTCATTGTACGCACAAAAGAAAACAAGAATACATAAAGTTTTAGCAAATTTACCTCCAGGTTGAACCTAGAGGTTCCAAGGCTAGAACACTGATTGTTAATGCTTACAGTTTTCCACAAAAATGGAGTTACTACTTGCGGGAAAACGTCGTTCATTTGGTGTTTCACTTGTACCGTAGACTCTTCGAACTGGAGCTATTATCTGTGGGTTAATTTTCCCGGGGGGAGGAGGGTGTTATCGGTGGTACTTTGACAACAAATAGACGCTGTTTCGAAAGATAAAAGTATTTTTTATGTCAGTTGTCTTCTTTTTCCATTTCCGGATAGTAGCGTAATTTTAAAAAAAAAAAAAAACATAAAAAACGAGACATTATGATTCCAACACGGAAAACACAAAACTTCAACATCGAAACTTAAATATTGTAAAGGACATGTTCCCTTTCACGTTGGAGACAAGCTCTAAGACAATGGGAGGCGCACATTCAAACACCAAACCTGGATTCATTTTGGAGAGTGGCGATAAATGTTTCGACCACTCACTTCACCATCAATATATCACTCATTAAAATTAACATTTAAAAATTTTCATGGGAATGGAAACGGTGCGGTTTCAAATTGTTTATTCTATGTTATTGACGCAGATAGAAATAAGAGTTTTGTTGGAGTAAAACACTTTAACCCTTTACCTTACACAACTAAAAGGCTGCATTTGTATGAAAAGCATATTATTCGAATAATTACATATTTTCATTTTTGTATGACTCGACACAAGATCACTCCAACTGTGGGCCCAAAGCAAATTTTAGATAGTGGAATTTGAATGACAATTATTGTGAGTAGCACTGACCGGATATGACAGATATGTTAGGAAAAGGGAAAAGTGAATGAAGTGATACACCCATACATGAAAAATGCTCTTCTCACCTTTTGAAATCGCGCATAAAATGTTTATGTGAATTTGTACAGTCGTTTAACATGTTAATTGTATATTTATACAATAACATGATTTTCGAGGACGTTGGACTCCATCACTGGACCGTCATCTGTGATTAGCAGCCTAGCAGTCATTAGCGGACCGAGGCGATAGCCGATGCCCACTAATGGGTGTGGAGCTGCTATTCACAGATGGAGGTCCAGTAATGGAGCAAAACGGCGCCTGAGAAAATTATGTAATAATTATTATCATTATTATTATTATTATCAATACTTAGAAATTATAAGAACGATTTTGGACCCTTTTGGATTTATATTATTTCGTGAAAAAAACAATGTGAAACACTGTTTATTAAGCAGTTTAAGGCAGAACGCTTTATACATATGGACATGAAAACATACTTCCAGGAAGACGAAATGACGTCATGGTCAGAACGTCAGCGTGTGCTAACCGGTCCGCGAGCGCTAATGACTGAAAATAGCCATTCGCGACCAGAATCCAGGGCCCGTGTCGCTAAAGAGTTCCCCCAGGAGCAGAACATCACTACACCGCCTTGGCCAGCACTGAGTCAAGACCTTTCACCAAACGAGCACGTCTGGAATATGTTTGGCAGGCACCTACTACAACGCCAACAGCCCACTACCAATGTTCAGGAACTCGCCGCTGCACTGCAGGAAGAATGGAATAACATCAGTCAAACTTATATTGGACGTTTGGTGAAGAGTATGTCACTTCGGATCTGCGCTTGTCTCGCGAACCGAGGAGAATTTACAAGGTATTGAGGTCTTGGACTGAATGTGATAAATTCTCTGACTGACCGTCCATGTCTTCTGCAGCTCAGTGCGTGGAATGTGTGCTGGTCAGACACCAAACTATCGCTGAAAGCATTCACCAGATGCCCCAGTGCAATGCTTCAACTGTCTTTTTGATGAAAATATAAATATATTTCTTCATATGAAATGAAATGAAATGAAATGAAGTTTATTTGCAGTATACGTTTACATGAAGTATAATAAACAACTTGCAGAAATGTACAGAAATAAATGTAAAACTGCATGGGAACAGCATAGCCCTGGGGGCTGTCTTCCTGCCATTCCCATATTAAAAGATAATTAGTCCTGACATCAAAATTGTAAACAATTTGCATCCTTACGGGATTCATGAGGGGAACTTTTAATACATAATTATTTAACCCCTAGCCCAGCGCAAACAGAACACTGTCTTCACAAGAAACACTCTTAGATAGGATTTCCATTTATTTTCTTATCAGTCCTTTGACTTCCAATTCTAGCCTCAGGGACAACGACCTGGCGCTCAGCGTAATGACTAAATGAGCTTACTCCAGTGATAAACCATGGGCCCTGTTCCGGAGGCAAGAGCAGAAACGAATAATACCCACACAGTGCGATCTTTGCGAACAGTGCAGGCCAGACACGACTATTGCGTTAGGTAAGGGGCCAAAGTATTGGTGAAATTGCATTACAGTAATTGCTCAACAATTTAATGGTCTAATCATCAAAGCCTAGATTCTGGAGTGTTGAAATCTGATGTGGTGTGGAGATCCAGTGGAATGGAAGTACAATCTGGGCAGGAAGGGTTATTACAAGAGACATCTGAATGGTATGAATTTAGAGCCTTGTCTATTATCACCTTCTTAAATTGGCATCTATTGAGACGCTGGACCGATGGTTCAGTGTCATTCCAAATCCGCGGGAAAGAATGGAACGGGTGTTCGGCCGAGAAGCAAGTTCTGGGTTTTCGTGTGCGTATATTGCCAGACTGTCTAGTATTCATGCCAGATGGGTTTGTATAAATTCCAAATGTGTTATCGAAGGACTCGGGTAGTTTATTATTAAACCAATCATGCATGAATCTTATGCCCCTCATTGGAACGAGCTGGTCCCAATGACGGGCATAAGTTATGTTTTTGAGACAGAAAAAATGAAAAAAGTAATAAAATTGAATGGTGATTTTGTGAATAGCGCGGGCCGGTTTTGGCTGTTACGTTGGGTAAAGGGTTAAACAATATGAAGAGACCATTAGTTGAATACTCAAATTCAAAAGATGAGACGGAAGATATACTAAGAGATGGAAAGAAATAGTGATTAGAGAATTAAATACATGTTTGTACATTATGGGTCATATTCCGTGTACTTGTAGGAAACTGAGATCATCGTCCCAAGTTTAAAAGTTGATAACAAAACGATTTGATGAAAAAGGCCCATTTAGGTTCAACGACACTACGATTCCCTTAAACAAGATCTGAAAGAGAATTCTGAGTGAAAGAGACTTGTCATGGAAAAGGGGAAAACCAGATGCGAGTGTCTACTCATTATCCAAGACACAACTTCCGAATTGTTATTCATTTCATTCCCGCTTCCATTGTCACTCGTAAAACTGTGTAAGATGAACTGAAAAAGTCGGCCAGTTATACAATAACTAAACTATGAGTGAGGAATGTTTACTTTCGAAGTGAAACACACTTCTCCCCCACATGATCGCGGCTGACGAATATTAACTGCAAAAGTTTATGTGAAGAAAATGGTTGGAGACGAACATTAATGTTGAAATTACATTTGTGAATGCCTTGACGTCAGAGGGAACCACATCAGCCGAGAGGAGTACATTAATGGATACGCGAGGAACAAGACAAGAAAGAAACCAAAGGAATGGAGACTACAAAAAGGAACATTGGGATGTGAACGTTCCCATTCCCATTCGAACCTCCAAAAAGAATGGATGTCAGAAGACCCACTCTTGACCGTTTCGAAAATACGGATGGTAATGTTGATATTCGTCTGTTGAAAAACAAGATAGAGCTTAACTTTGCTTAGAAATATTGAGACCATTTGACCCGTGTTTTGAAAACAGGGCGTCTACATTGCTTATCGAATCCACAGGAATGCCATGAACCACGCCGTTCTGTGAACCACAGGAACCAAACAGGAAACGTGTTTTGACCAAGAAGACCAAAAGAAGATGCAATATCATCCAACCAGAAGCACTTGTAAAACATAAGAAAACACCGACAATTCCAACAAGCAGAAGACGAAAGGCTTTCCGTCGTCGAAGAGATGTTAGGCTACTGTGTTCCTAGAGATGTGCGAGAACGAAGGGAACTACATCAGCCGAGAGGAGTACATTAATGAATACACGATGTACCCATGACTGCAGGCCTATCACACGGGCAACACTTCGATCTGTTAAAGAGGGGAATCTTGAGACTAGAAGCCCATTTCGAAAACCCATTGCCGACGCGTGGGAAGTGATGTCCACGCATGCCTTGAGCAGGTAATAAAAATCATCATCAGCAAAAATTTAATTATTGATGCATCGGGTTTTACCCGGTACTTCATTAATTAAATTTTTGATGATTATTCCAGTAATTAGCAATATAATATCATTGTGTCCGTGGAAATACTACCCAAACGATGGAAAGTGATCAGTCCACCGCGGCCGCACCGTATGTAGAATTTCAGAACATTAAAGAAGAAGAGACAAGTGCTTTCAGTTACTCGACACGAACACGTTGGAGAGCGCCTCTCGATCAGATATATTAGCAAGAAGATTATCGGAATACATATATCAGTGGTTTTCGTAGCCAATACGAAGCACAGAAAAGTTTGTTTTTTAAGAAAAATTTGTGAGTCACCACGGCACAGAGTACTTTGATTCCTATAGAATACCGCCCGAAACAGAAAGGTCCTACAGTAGTCCCCCCTAAGTGATCCTGGATGGGGGCATGAGGGACTTGAGGTTTGACCACCGAGAAATATCCTCATAGTCCTCCTATTATCTTACTGGAGATTTCCTGAAACAATAGTTCGACAACAGACCCCCAACAATCACCAAACCACCAGTCTTTAGTCTCCAAATATCCAGAGATAAGGATATGAGGAATGACAGGTTATTATAAGTTATGGGGCTTTCAGGGGGCGTGGTGTGATGTAAAGCGAAGAGAGATCAATATTAGGCGAGGCCGAAGGCCGGGCCTAATATTCGGCCGAGCCTAATATTGATCTCGCTGAGCCTTACATCACACCATATCCGCCCCCTGAAAGCCCCATAACGTATTTATTATGCCAGTCCTTTGAAAGAAACACAGCCATAAGCGTAATTTGTGTTCGATATCGACCAACTTTCAAGTTCAACCATTCAAATCAAAACAAAACAGACGATAAAATTTACAGTCCAGGGGGAGTAACTCGAAAATATTTGCATGAACTGAGAAGGGCAGATTGTTCGGGTTAGGATTCTCGCTTGAGTTCGTCTCAGACAGTGTCAGTTGGCTTCTATACATGTCGTTTTAGTGGTTTATTTATTGTATTTATTTATATTTGTTTTTTAAAATTTCTCAAAGACTGGAAGAAACGTATTATAGTTGCAGGTTGCTCAACAGACACACACGCGACATCGAAGAGAGCGATGGATGTCAAAAACAAAATGTCGGAACTGACCGTATATAAGCTCCAATACGGTCAGCTCGATGATACACAGTCTCATACACGGTCACTAGATAGTGAAGCTGATTGGTCAATAACAATGTCTTGCATACTAAACCTCATTGAGAGGTTACTTCATGGCTGTTCTGACCTCATATGATGAAAAGTAGTGCCGAAGACAGGGGTTGTCAAAAAGTGGTGTTGGAAGTGTGGTGCTACGCGACGTCGACCTTCCATACCTGTATGAGAATATGATGAACTCGAGACTGGATCGATGCGGACTATCTACATGACCCTCATGCAATACATACCTGAAATGTCAGTTCCGTAAACGGTAAGCTCATATTTGCACTCAATGTTACCTAATCCTATGAGGGCGCGAGGAGAAACTCCTGTCGGAGTGTATAGCCCCGTGTCGAGCAAATCTTGCTCGAGCAGAAAAATTCTATCTTAGTATGGTGTATAAAAGTGTATTACACGAAACTGCGAGCTGCAATAGGGTTTGTTTTAGAGCTAAATTTCGGGGAAATATTGTATGACAGCTTCCGCACTTCTCATAAAACAGAGTTCCGGCACACATTCTCAAATTTTCATTAATATTTACACTCTTTCTGCCGAATTGTATGTTAAAACGTTTTTTTAATGATTGCGCTTCAATATTAAAAGCCTCACACAAGAAATGATTGGGAGCTGTGGAAGTGACAATTGGCATTCCTAAAGCTTTTAATGTGTAAAATAATTGCATGTAACTGCCATAGAAATATTGCTATTAATCCTAACAGATTATTGTGATATATTATTCATTATGAAGCGTAAAAAATAATGGAATAGCAATATATGTTGTGTCAACGACGAAACCCTCGGACTGGAACCGAAAGAACGTTCCCCTTCGATGGCTGGTGACTTGCTAAATAACGTTTTCTCAGACGGCCGTCAGAAGTCTGAGAAATTGCGCTGTGAGCGGTAACTGGGCTAACATCGTTCCAAGATGAATTTTTTGCCTGTTGAAATATGGCAAAAAAATTACCGGGAGCTTCTAAAATATACACGAGGAGGGAGAGAACTAAGAGATGGTTAAAGGGACTGGGTATATTGGATCCAGTCCCACATACATTACAATAGGAGGGCTTTACAGAATTTCGCGAAGTTCCAACCGGAATCCAGATTTGGCCAGAGGCGTTAAATTCTGTCCAAGGAGTCTTTTCAAAACAACCCTTTGTTAGTCCACCTAAATTATACAAAAGAGAGAGTTGTACACGTGAGTGAATTCATAGCACTGTCACCAAAATCATCCTTTTCTGACCCGTATAAATTATTCTGCACGTTTCCATTTTCCCCTTCATGCAAACAGCACTCTTCCCATCCAAATAATAATAAAAGACTAACAGTCTCGCGCAAATATTTCATACAATATTCGTCACCCTCTTTTGGTCTATGAGGGAACTGATACGATGCAAATGCTGTGTCGATATACTAAGGTAGTGGACAACACGAATTGGACTAACATGGTCTAGTCTGATTTGTTTGAGCTCAACAACATGTTGTACAGCAACAGGGTCCAGTAGAGGTGAGGATAACAATACCAAAAAAGGACTAAATTTGTAGTGATGGAAGATAAAACCTCACTCCTACTGTAGAGCCAATATTAGTGAGAAGCGACAATGATAGCCATAAGAGCTGAAGTAGCTATAGGAGATTGATTGTGTATTGAAGTTCTCGACACTTTCAGCAGCAAAAGTACCATCGTGTCGGACAGTTGTACGGGTGGCGGAAGACGGCGTATATGGAGAGAACCACGCACAACGGACTTTGACTCTGACTCGCACTCTGGCGAACACTGCACAAGCAGGGATAACTGCTGCTGAACACAAGTGTACCATAGACGTACAGTACGCCTTAGTACACATCCCACATGAGCAATCGGAATTAAACGACTTGCAGTTGAAAGGGATACTATGGCAAAGTAGTAGCGGGGGCCATACGTTTATTAGTAGTGGTGTTAGAATTTGTCAGTTAAGCAAGTTATTAATATATGCGAATTCATGAAATGTAGTTAGGGGTTGTTGGCATTTGGTGAAACTAAGGGGGCCAAGTGGATAGTCGTTAAGCGCAGGAACTCTAAAAATATAGTTTAATGTTGGCGATAAGGGGAATTTAGGGGATCAAGTAATTAGAGGTGATGCTGTTGGGTGTGGGGGGGGGGTAGAAAGTCGGTTTGTTGTTGTGGTAGAAATAGTCGTGGGGAGATTGAGGGGGATGTAGTCAGGAATTGATATTGGGGGTCTTATGGACGTTAGAAAAATAAAGTTAATGTAAAATATTGTTATGGTGTGAGATTCATGGTTTGGTATTGGGCGGGGTGGGGGTGGATCGGATGGTTATGAAAGTTATTACAATTCATGAACAGTCGTGGTGGAATCGTGATAATCATATATAGTCAGAGCAGGTTTACAATAGATGGAGAACGAAGATTGAGGATGACACCAAGCTTCATACAAAGGCAAGGCAATTGATGGGTTGGAATAGACATAAATCGACAGAATCTGAACTTGATGAAGACCGTTTCGATAGTTTTAGATAATTGGAGAAATATTCTGAATTAATTAGAGCCACAAAGAGACTCTTAAGCAAGGAAACATACTTCTCTAGGATCTTTAATACAACTCGATACTTATGTCGGCATACTCCTGGCATAATTCGAACTACATGAAATCTGTTTGGGCAAAAAACGAGGACTGTGGGGGAATACGAACCGACAAAGATGCCACCATCGAATCGAATGCATCCCCAGATCACACCCAATATCTATCAGAAAACTCTTCGAGCTGTTAGTAACCAAATACCATTAAATTAGAAATGAACGAACGGGGATTCTGGGAGAACACGAGTCAAATAAAGTCCACTTAGGTGACGTTTTGCCGTTTTGGTGGTTGTCGTGTCCATTGGGGTAATTAGTTATTCTCCCCTTTCAATCGTACACACCTCCCGAACACACCTTCTTCCTATTAGACGTTTTCGGGTCACACAGTAACCACCTGCCACCATAGAAATGTAGATGCCGGCCTCCAGAAGTCAAAATGGATGACAGAAACACGTACAACACGTGTTGCGCATGTACACTGCATCACAATGGCAATGACGTCACGGCATGATCGCTTAAGTCTACCATAGCAGCCCCACATGATGAAACCGTAACCTGATTTTGACCTCACATCCGAAGTCATCCAGAGCGGGTCAGATCCATTTTTGGAGGGTAGTTGTGATTAATTGTTTTACTTTCCGATTCATTTATTGCTGTTTAAGGTCACATGCTTATGCACAATGGCTAATCGTGACCGTGACAGTTTTGTGGGTGGAGGAAGCCAGGGTATCCTGGGAGAACCATCGACGAGGAACTGTCACTCCTCAACATTCTAAGCAGGATTACAACGGTTGGAAACATGTGCACCATCGACGTGCAGTACGCCTTAGTACACGGCGTCATCGTGCCCCATGTAGACAACGGAGATAAGGTGCCTTGCCCAAGGACAAATTTCCGATTAATGTTGTTTATTTGAGGCTCAAATTAGGCTTTCTCAAACCCAGTTTGGGAAAAACTCTTGTTTTTCTTCTTTTTCAAACATTTTTCTTCATTATTTTTTCCTCCGTCAATTTTGTCTGTTGCACAGCTCAAAAACAGGCTGTACGATTTCAACCAAATTTGAAATGATACATCAATAACAGGCAGTGCGATTTCAACCAAATTTGGCATACTTATGAAATGTAATAAAATCTGGTGAAATGAGTTATCATCATATTCCTGATGACGCTTATTTTCAAAATATTCTGCCAAAACCATCAAAATTTCACCATTTTTCAAAGGTCTCAAAATTGTTTACAGTCATTTAGCTCACATTTTCAAAACATTCAGTGCATATTATGATATATCAAAATCACCACACAAATATTTAAAAATTAACCCCTCTCGGTCAAAAACGACATGAACATAGCATTTTTCTTCAAACTTGACCAATTTGAAGGGCAACTTTCTCTTAATTGTAAGGTAGTTGTAACAATTATTTTGGTATGGATAGATGCAACAATGATTCCAGTAGAAATTTACTATTAACTTTATAATCTCAGATTTAACTCTCAAGCACAATGCGGGCGAGAATAAGAGTACCATTTGTTGTAAATTATGCTCTGGGGGTTAACCCAACATTTGCTCTGGCCACTTAAAGAATAGTAGTGTCCGAAAAAAAAATATTTTAGTGACTTTTGCAAATTTCTGTACTCTTTTGTCCAAAAACAAAAAGGAAAGAACTTATTGTGTTTTGCATCACTGCATTCAACAAGAGCCCCGCCTAGCGGGGCAACATACGCCCGTCAAAATTGGAACATGCACAAGTTTCTCTGGGGTAAGGTTTGAAATTTTTGTTGACTCGACTATGTCTGTTCCCCCCCCCCCCCCTCCCCACCAATCATTGCCCATTCCCCTGCCGAGTCTGGGGTAAAGGGTAATTCACCTGTTTTCACATTTTCATATTAATAGATCTGAGATCTTCACAAAATAAAAAACAAGGCTGCTGTAGAAGATTCTCCTCGCAGTTTACAATGGTAGCGTCCATTTATTGACAGGTTAACTTCATTGATAACGATTGACGATAGGTGGCGCCAAGAAAAAGGACATTCTGAGGATCATAATAGCTACAAACGGCGAGGAATCAACATGTGTGCAACGTTTGAACAATGTAGCCTGTAAACTTTTGGAGGAGTAGGCGACACGAAATTGTTTACGGGCAGGCAGGCAGGCAGGCAGGCAGGCAGGCGGGCGTCGGGCGGGCGGGCGGGCGGGCGGGCAGGCAGGCAGGCAGGCAGGCAGAGGCAGGCAGGCAGGCAGGCAGGCAGGCAGGCAGGCTGAAGGCAGGCAGGCAGGCAGGCAGGCAGGCAACACCATAACATAATACTCCCGTTTTTTTCAAAACGTGCGTATAAAAATCAGTGGGGAACAAATTTGGTGTTTTATGTTTTGGTGTATCGCTTTTTCCAATGCCAGTTTTGGCTATATAGCAACTAGTATGGTCAGAAAAACTTGCAGTTTTCGAAAAAGATTGTTTCAAAACAGAAAGCATGCATCCTATTATGCTTTTCATACCTTTATTCAGTATTTATAGGGTTACAACTTTGCTGTTGTGTATTTTGCTACTTTTGGACGTACAAATATGCGTACCATCAGACAAAATTCATTTTCCTATTAATTTCGTACTTTTCTGTACTCAGTTTCCCTGGGTAAGATTGGTGTTGTCCATATTCCTTTGCATATCTGTATTATGTGTTATAGGGAAACAGATTTTCTGTGATACGTTTTGGTGTCACATGAAATCCAACACATGTTTTGACATCATTATCCAGAATAAAAACTTTAATTTTCATGAAATTTACTGTATTCTATACTCATATTTTTCCTGTCATTAAATCCAAACTCAAACAACTTGATCTCCTCTGAAATGGCTAGTAAAGTAACTAACTGTTTTCCGGAAAATGTTTTTCAAAGAGGAACGTTGCTGTTCACTTTTTAATTTCATTAAACTATGAGACTCATTAGAATGACTCGGAACAAGTCAAAATGACAAATCTTAGAAGCTAGGTATTAAGATATTGGCACTCCCAAAGAACTCTTCTTGCAAACAAACCCATAAAGAATTCATAATTTTCTGCAAAATTGAGTGAGCGAATTTGAAGGCTCATTTTTGTCCTGATTGCGACCCTCGTATATATATATACAGGCAGGCAGGCAGACAGACAGGCAGGCAGAAGTGTACTCTCATCAAGGCAGAGTCTTTTATCCTAAAAAATGCATAACAGAAGTGCCGAATTCTGTATTCTGTACCTTAAGCAGGCAATTTGAAAAAGAGATTGATTCTCACTGATTTCATCTGCATTACATGGTATAATTCATTGTAAACAACTAATTCTGGGGGATACCGAGTAATTTCGTGTGGACTGTGCCAGTTCCATGGACGCTCGATCTGCTAGCATGCCTTTTTGGGGGCTTGTCGGTAGTCGATTGGTCTATGGCGCTGGTCCAGTTTCTCTAGGCAATTGGTGGCGCAGATGTGTACTCTCATCAAGGCAGTGGTTCGATCCCATTCGGCGTCAGAGTCTTTCATCCTAAAAAATGCATAACAGAAGTGCCGAATTCTGTATTCTGTACCTTAAGCAGGAAATTTGAAAAAGAGATTGATTCTCACTGATTTCATCTGCTTTACATGGTATAATTCATTGTAAACAACCAATTCTGGGGGATACCGAGTAATTTCGTGTGGACTGTGCCAGTTCCATGGACGCTCGATCTGCTAGCATGCCTTTTTGGGGGTTGTCGGTAGTCGAGTGGTCTATGGCGCTGGTCCAGTTTCGCTAGGCGATTGGTGCCGCAGAAGTGTACTCTCATCAAGACAGTGGTTCGATCCCCATCGCACCGTCAGAGTCTTTCATCCTAAAAAATGCATAACAGAAGTGCCGAATTCTGTATTCTGTACCTTAAGCAGGAAATTTGAAAAAGAGATTGATTCTCACTGATTTCATCTGCATTACATGGTATAATTCATTGTAAACAACTAATTCTGGGGGATACCGAGTAATTTCGTGTGGACTGTGCCAGTTCCATGGACGCTCGATCTGCTAGCATGCCTTTTGGGGGGCTTGTCGGTAGTCGAGTGGTCTATGGCGCTGGTCCAGTTTCGCTAGGCGATTGGTGCCGCAGAAGTGTACTCTCATCAAGGCAGTTGTTCGATCCCCATCGGCGTCAGAGTCTTTCATATATATATAATATATATATCGCGCGGAAACCCCGGGAAGTGAAGCAGTGCTTGGTTACTGAGGTACACAAGTTCTGTTTTTCTGGTAAAATAGGACCTGGTACCTTACGCCGCCGTGGTGCAATTCCCTAGTGAGTGAGAAACATACACAGAAATGATTGGCAAAACATGACTTTATATTTATGTTGTGTCCTGATATAACCAAGACACTGACTATGACGTTGAACACAAAATAAACAGATGCAGTAATAATTATACAATAAAGTTATTGTTAAGATTTTTCTCTGATTTAAACCTTCAGAACCCTCATGGAGCCCGAGAAGTGAATATCTGCATGTCGACTGCAGTAGATTTGTTTTCCTCCACTGGTAATATAGGACCTAGTAAACAACGCCATTGGGGTGTAATCCCTCGGTAGGTGGACAACAGAAACATAAACGATTGCAAAACTTGACTTCGTACTTATGTTGTGTCATGAAATAGCTTAGATGCTGACAAGGATCTGAGACACTTATAAATAACACTTCAGAATTCTGGAACCTAGAATAAGAGTACTGTTCAAAAATACCTACTTTGATTACTATTTTCTATCAGTTTGGAAAGGGTAAACTTGAAACACTTTTCTTCCATGTGTGTACAGTAGCCGATTAAACAAATTTACTTTTGTAAGTTCTGAAGTAGGACTTAACCCAATATCAGCTGTGGCTGCTTGTTGAATAGGTCCGACAAAGTTCGATTTCAAGTGAATTTTGTAGTTTTCTGTACTCATTTTTCCAAAATAGAAAAGTTGTATCTCACATTCCAACTAGTACTGTTAAGTACAGACAATATCTGCCCAGCTTAGGTCTGTATCTTTGCTACATGGACTGAGTAGAGAGTTTGTGAGCATAGGGTGGGTTAACCTGGCGATGTTTTCGTACCAGTGCCAAAAAATCAGGTGTAATGTAATTATGATTGATAGTTCCGTGTACAATACAGTCTGCCTTTTCACATTAAAAGGTTGGGAAAGTCCGTAATTTGTCGAACAAATTACAATGCTCTAGTATTTGTTTTTTTCGACTTTGCAATGACCGATAGATGTGTAGAACGTACGAAACTGGAGATGTGTAGAAACAAAAAATTCATTTGATACAATTTGGTAAGTGTGAGCAGGCGAAGTCGACATTAAAACGGAACGCATCAGAGCGAATTGACATTAAGAGAACGAATCAAAGATGAACTTTCATAATGGTAGGATTCCAGACCATTATGTTGTTATGTTAAATTTCTACAGCTGTTAACCACGCCAAACTCAAATATTCAAAATAAATGGAACAGGATTCTACATAGAGATTTGTAGCTCACTGATTGAAAGTATTTATATATAATCTCATTCTCACTCACAGACGATACTTAATTGCAGAGTTTAGCGTTTTAAATCTTTCATCAATTTGTGTACACAAATTCGAAGCTTCACAACTCTGTAATGGAACAAAGGAAACAATTTCGCATTTGTTCTGTCACAGTCCCTCTACCATAACTGCTCTACTTAACGTCCCGGAAGAGTTAAGTGACAGGTGTAAGTGCAATTTCAATTAACACAAGAATAATTATGTGATCTTAGACTAGAATGATGTTCTGTTTCTGTTGCAAACAATAATTGACATATAATTGCCTATTTACAAACAATTAATTTATTCTTGCAAAGTGAGATAAAGTCAACCGACCTATACAGATTTCAAACTACATAAATCTAGAACTGATGTCCGTATATTTCTATTCCAGTAAAAAGATGATATAAAGAACAGGTCGAACTTAATCCAAAATAAAATACTTTGTCAGTTTGCCTAATCTCAGGGTCTACTGACGTCTTCGAATACTGCTGAAACAGAAAGACGTATATTGTACACATATATAGGTGTCGCCATGTCAGATGTCGTGATTTGATCAATCAGCGGTCTAAAAATGTTGTATTTCGGACGTTATCGCTGTTTTGGAGTCATCCCTACCATTTACCTTGCAAAGAAAATTCGCTTACTTCTTTCTATCAGTGCATATATTAAGAGCTAACATATTTCAATATAGTACCCAATATTAGTTGAAATGCATTGTGTTTCTCTTTCGGGCGTGGTGTTAAGATATGTAGCAGATTAGCCTCTCGGTGCATTTCGGCTATTTTGTTGACCATGTATAATATGCATTTTTACTTATATTGCGTTACTTTTGAATGTATATCGATATTCCTGCTGCAAGTATATACCCCTCTTCCTCAGAAAAAACTACGAATTTCCGTCTTTTTGAAGACTTACTGCAGGTTAATTATTGTTTACGATTGCCTCGTTATACTTCGTTTGGTTGGCGAACGCGTGTCGCATTCAGCTCAGTGGAATTGATGTGTTGGCGTAGCTTTGCCTTACCTAACATTGTTACCACCTCGCCTTTTACGGTGTCGTATGCGTCTGCTAAATGTCCTGTGAGGTGAAGTATGTGGTAACCCGTAAACGACTGGGCTGGCAGCCCGAGCTTCGTAAGACAAAATATAATTGAAGTGTTTTGTGTGGGTTGCGGTCACGAAATGGGGTTACCGCGTGCTCGATGCAGGGCGAGCGATGTGATAAAATTGCAATTGGCAATTTCTTAGATTTCTTTTTGGTTCGAATCGAAGTCTGTGGGTGATCTTAAGCTAACATGGTGTAGAATGATCACAAATGTTTCGACCGCAGAAACAGAAAGGTGCAATCTGAAAAGTGGCATCTACATAATTACATTTTTTCTGGCATATTATTGTTTTATTTGTGTTTGGTAGCAGAAATATGATAAAAAAACACATATCGAACCGAAAGGCAGTTCTTTTTTTGGGAGAGTTTTTGATCGTTCCCAATCCGTGTTTGTTGCATCGCTCACACTGCTTTCGGGCATGTTGTAGCAATATAGCTGAAGCTATCCTTTAAGAAATCATCAAGACATGTATATGTAAACAATATACTGAAGATTGAAACATCACACTGAAACCTTACATAAATCTTTGCAGAAAAAATATTATTATTAACAAAAAAGTATTTTGTAATGGTGTTCTGATCAAGATTCAACATGTGTGATCAACGTTCGCTTACAACGTCTTGCTTGGAGGCCAAGATCTCATCGATACTCACCCATATATGTTCCTGGAATGTGAAGCTGGGAGTTGAAGGCAAGTGTAGCATAAAAAAGTTCACCCGGATAATCAACTTTATTTTCTTCAATCCACCGCAGAAAACCTTTACCGATTGGACTTGTCACTGCAAATTCAACAAATGTCCTCGAAGCAACTATGTGGACGCCACCTTTCATTGCAGTCAAGTTGTACGGAAGCTTTAGATGCCCGTATCTTTCTCGATAATTTCTGAAAACAAATTAAAAAGTGTGAATACTTTCTGTTTACATTCGGCTGATTTGGCGACCGGGAGAGGTGTGCTACCAGTGCAGATTCCAGAGTGACCTGTAAGAGCTCCTGTAAGAGCTCCATGTATTGTATAAAATTTATCAGAGAAGAGACAAATTAAAAAAAAATTAGTAAATTTTGTTTCTTAACATACCTACCACAATTGTTTACAATTAGCTGTAACGTAAGTGCAAGCCATACTTCGGAACTAACTCAAGCTAATAAACGTTTCCAAACGTGTTGGAAAAGTGGAAGAGTGCAAAAGCACAAAAAAAGATCGAAAAGGGGTCGAGCGAGACCGGCGCTCGACATTACAGTTACAGGTACTCTCTCTGCACACCTCTTGCATTTACCGAGCGCATGCGTAACAACCGACGTCAATTCCGAATTTCCAGCAACGAGAAGTTTGTGATTTAGCGGGGAGGCAACGATATCAAAGATATCCCCAAGGAGGGTGGGCCTCTGGTAAACAATTGTGGTAGGCATGTTAAGAAACAAAATTTACTAACAAATTTTAATTTCTTCTCAACCTACTCACAATTGTTTACAATTGGCTGAACAAACAATAGGAGGAGGTGAATCACATAACCAGTACCAACAAGCGCAGAAGAAAGAAATGCGAGGAGGGCAGAGAATGACATCTAAACCTGTAAAAGAAGAAAGAATGAAGCATCTGAAAAGAACAAGGCTGAGTGATGCACAAACCTGAAAATACACATTTAACGGGGGTGCACAACAGCCTGAGCAGCAACGAGAGGGCCTAAAGAAAAAAGGTCCTCAGATTGCTGCTGTAGATAGCGGAGACAAAAGGGGAGAAAGTAGAAGCATTCCTCCAGTAAGCCGCATTCATAACGTCCCTGACCGAAACAGAATTGAAGAACGCCCAGGAAGCAGAAATGGCATGAACCTCATGAGCATTAAATTGGTTCGAAATAAGATCCGAGGCAGATAAACTGGAATAAGCTAGCTTGATTGCGAAACATGTCCATCTGGAAATAGAATGTCTCCCAGGAATGAGAGACAGAAAGAATCTCTTCCGACCCCTCCGAATGAACAGCGTGCGATTAATATAAGTCTTGATCGCACGAACAGGACAAAGAAGAGGCCTCCGGCCATCGACAGCAGGGAGAGCCCGAATGCAGATGGGAGGAGGTACCGAATCAGGAAGTTGATTCTTGTCCAGAAAAGATCAATCAGCAGTGAAGGTTACACCGTTAGCCTCATTTCTGAAGAAGCTAAATCAACAGAACGCGCATGAAGCTCACTGACACGTCTGGCCGAAGCAAACACTAGAAGGAAAGCGGTCTTATACGTGAGAAAACGCATATCGGTCTCAGATAAAGGCTCGATCGGCGCTCCCTCCAAACAATGTAGCACCCATGCAAAGTTCCATTTGGGTGTAAGACGCAAAACGCGAGGCCTCTTCAGAGAAAAGTGCCGAATCAGTTTGGAGAGAAGATGATTACGACTTATGCACCGCTTTCCCACATAAGAGAAAGTATCAGACAGCATAGACCGATAGCCCTTAATCGTAATAGGCTGGAGGCCCTTAGAGTCAAAAAGGTATACCAGAAAAAATCCGCAATTTGAGCGATTGACGGATTATGGTAATCCACATGTTGAGCTGTACACCAGCGACAGAAAACTGTCCACTTAGCAGCATAAGTCATGCCAGTGGAATGTCGCCGTGATGCAGAAATGCACTCCTCCGTTCGTCTCGAAAAAACTTCTACGTCGGAGACAGGACCTGATAAAAGATAGGCGTTAAGGGACAGGCTCGCCAGGTTGTTATAATACTTCCTGGACCGACCCTGGGGAAGAAGATCGCGGCGTAGAGGTAGACGAATTGGCCGATCTGCCAACAGAGGCCGCAGCAGAACGATCCACACACTCTGTAGAGATAGGGGTGCGATCAGAATTACCCTGCAACTGCAAGCCCGAATCTTTCCCAACACCCGAGGAAGAATCGGTGCAGGAGGAAAGGCATAGCCGATCCAACCTGTCCAGTCCAGAGATAGAGCGTCTACCACAAAGGCTAGTTGATCCGGACAAGGGGAGACAAAGGTCTCTACTGATGATTCCAGCGAATGGAGAAAAGGTCGACAAATGAGGACCCCCCACCGCTCGCAAATCGTCTGACACACCGACCGATGCAGCATTCATTCGGTGGGAATGGCACTGTCCCGTCTGAACATGGAGTCTGCTAGGACGTTGAGACGCCCGGGAATGTGCCGAATGGCCACCCGCGCCAACAGCAGAAGATCCGGAGATAGCCGATACATCGATTGTGTGCCACCTTGATTCCATATGTAGGCCACCACTGTCGAATTGTCCGAAAGAAGCAGGACTGTGTGGTCCTACAGGTGAGAGATCCATTGCTGAAGAATCAACAGAAGAGCAAGGAGCTCCTTCGGGTTGATATGAAGGGCCATCTGCTCGCTGACCCACTTGCCGTGAGTAGACAGACCGAGAGGATCCAATGTCGCACCCAGCCCCGATCGCTTGAATCCGCAGTAATGATGCGATCGGCCGTAGGAAGATCCAAAGGGACACCCTGAGGTAACCAGGGAACATCGGCCCAAGGGTGGAGGTGACAAAACAAGGACCGAGGAATAAGAAGTTCCAGGGCCAGAGGATCCACATTGGGACGCCAATGATCCAACAGGATGTGTTGGAGATGTCGGACAAACAAGCGACCCAGCGGAATGAGATCTGTCACCGAACCGCAAAGGCCCAGCATCCGAAGGAAAGTCCTGGTCGAGACAGAGGAGGATCGGAGCAGGATCACCGCCCGAGCATTGGGAACTGGCACCACATTGTGAAAAGTGTCGAAATCCATTCCCAAATGACGAAATTGCTGAGAAGGAAGGAGAAACGACTTGTCGCAATTGACTCTGAAACTCAGCAACGCCAGCAGGCCAAGGCAACCGTCGGATATCGGACTCCAGGACTGCAGCATTGTGGTGCCGTTGGAGGATGCCTTTCAGGTAGCCGAACGAAGTCACAGCCGACTGAGTACGGTGAAAAGTGAGCGCATGTGACATCAGTCGGGTGAAGGCCAAAGGAGCCAGGCTCAAACCGAACGGGAGAACTTTGAATTGAAAGACACGATTCCAAAACGAGGACCGAAGGTATTTCCGTGACGCCAGGTGGATGAGTACATGGAAATAGGCATCCTTCAGGTCGATACTGGCTGCAAAATCGCTCTGAAGAATCGACCGTCGAACCGACTTGAAAGTCCCCATGCTGAAACGAGGTGCGATGATGGACTCGTTCAGGATACCCAGATCGAGGACAGGACGAAACTGGCTGTTTTTCTTCGGCACCAAGAAAAGTCTCGAGTAGAACCCCGGTGAAAGGGTGTTCCTGACCACCTCGATCGCTCCATTGGAGAGAAGATTGTCTATCTCCTGCACCAGAAGGTCCCGACGCTGAGGATCGGAAGGGACCTGAAGTGTGACGACGGAAGGACAGTCACAGACCTGATTGGATGAAGTCGAGGACCCAAGGGTCCGACGTTATCTCTGTCCAACGGTCGAAAATCAACGACAACCTTCCCCCGACTGGAGGCGAATCGAGGTGATGACCGTCATTTTCGGCCTCGGCGAGGCCCCCGAGAGGAGAAACCACCCCATCGGGAAGCAACAGAGTCTTGAGACTTTCCTCCCTGAAGCTGCCAGCGAGCTTGGCCGCGTTGGCGTTTCTTCTGAGCAGAAGGCGTGGCCGACGTGGTCGACGCAGCCGGTCGCTTGGCGAGCCTGGAACGAACACCACCCGCACCACCAGGAGCAAATCTAGTTAGATGAGACGGGGCAGCCAGCAAACCCGTACAGCTTCGCTGAGAAGCCAGGAAAGTCTTAGAGCCCTGTGACACACCACCAGATACAGCCTCGGGCCCCAGAGACTGTATACCATCCCCGGAGGAGATGGCAGAAACACTATCATGCAAGATAGGAGCAGCATGAACAATTTCCTCAGCAACTGCCGATGATGCAGGTGGCAAATCGGTGAACCGAGTGACCGAGCTGACCTCGGAAAAACTCTCAACGAAAACATTCGCCGCAAGGGTGATTGTCGGAGCCAAAGGAAGAGAGACCGCAGTCCCCACTTCAGGCGTCCCAACACCAGCACCGCCAACAGTTGCGGGGGAACTTACTACCGAAATAAGCTGCCCAACATCCTGCGTGACAGAGTCACCACGTGCTCTCTCGGAAATATCTGAAGAGGCACGGCTACCTTTTCCCCGAGAACGAGGGGTTCTAGCTCTGGTTAGAACCACCTTGTTAACGGAAGGCCAGAACTTCGAAGACCAAACCCCACAAACACCACAGTGATGGGCCTGAGAACAATTGTTGCAAGTGACACAAGTATTGTGAACATCATCTACATATTTCACCTGCATACATGAAGGACAAGGAATAGATTTAGGCATTGTCCAAAAAGGTGACAGAAGAATTTCTAGTGGGAAAAATCTCCCAAAATCCAAAAACCGATCAACGCGGGTCGCGTTTTCGAGCGCGGAAAAGGCAAGATACGTAAAGAGAACACAAGCTAACATGAGCATAAATATAAATAAAACACAATCAATTTTGAGCTTGAGTAAAGGATACAATCCTCTTTGCACAATAACTATAATCGTAGCGAAAAATCAAGTAGTTCTGGAAGACAACAAGCTGAGCAGCACGAGTCACAAAAATTCCGACCATGCACGATGGCGGAAAAAGGAATTGACGTCACGGTTGTTGCGCATGCGCTCGGTAAATACAAGAGGTGTGCAGAGAGAGTACCTGTAATGTCGAGCGCCGATCTCGCTCGACCCCTTTTCGATATTTTTTTTTTCGTGCTTTTTCACTCTTCCACTTTTCCAACTCGTTTGGAAAAGTTTATTAGCTTGAGTTAGTTCCGAAGTAGGGCTTCCACTTACGTTACAGCCAATTGTAAACAATTGTGAGTAGGTTGAGAAGAAATGTCAGTGATACACTCGAAGATCAGTCGAAAATTGCCTCACTTAGACCATTCGGAAATGTTTAGAATTAAGCCAGTCGTTGAGGATTAAGGGCGGGTTGCATTGTTTTCATGGATTGGCTGATTGATTGTATGATTACTATTTTGTATCATTTTGAGCATCTATGAGTAGATCAAGGATTTAATATCTTTAGTGGCTATAGATTTTGGTCAAAAGAACATAACGGGATGCTTTAACAACCTGGGAGGGTATAATACATACTACCCTCCTGGTTGCTACTTTATAAGATCAGAACGCGCTACCTGTTTTCAACATTCCAGTGAACATCTCCGATAATCTCACTGTGAACTGACAACATGACGTTGAAAAATGCATAGAATTATGGCTGTCTAGGAACTTACTCTATTTAACACCAAAGAAAATGTGATAACGTCTATATGGGCAAACATCCTTTCAAGTTCTTCTGCTGCACGCGTGCCATAAGCAGGTTAGAAAAACAATTCGAACTCCTATTATTATTATGAAATAGAGGAACGCATTTTGATCGATTTCCTCCCTACTTACATTTATTTTTTAAAGTCGTAATGGCCAATTAAGCCTTTGGACCTTAAAGGTTCGATTTTCCGGTCCAGGAACATGATACGGCATAATTTCACAAAGTAAGATGACAGATCAGTGAATGCGTGGGGTAACCAATCTATATTTCAACGTGCAGCCGCCGGCTACACGTTGAAAATTGCGAATGGTCTACACATCACAGGTAATGAATATGGACTTTTCCAACTGTTATCATTGCCATCATTGAACTGATTTGGAAGATACCACCAGTGTTCAAGGAGTTAATATAGATCTTAGGGCGGTATAGTATAGGATGTCGAGATCTGCTCCGGTTGCCAGGACCGACCAGGATGACGAGGTCATGACCCCAGCCCAAATCAGTTGGGCCTCCCCCGCCCATCTGTGCCCAAATCCGTTGGGCTTATCCTACCCCCTGCGCCCAAATATATTGGGCTTCCTCCACCCCTTCGCCCAAAACCTGATAGGCATCCCCTGTGCCCAACCCTGTTAGGCGTCCCTATCCCTCTAAGTTCAAATCCGTAGGCCTCTCTTACCCATTATGTGCCCAAACCTGATAGGTCTCTCATATTCCTGAAGCTGTTAGGCACCATCTCTCTGTTCCCAGACCAGTTTGACTTCCCAGTCTCGCCCATGCCTAAATCCGTTGGGTTCCCCCAGATTTTCTTCTCAGTTCTGTTCAGCCTCCCAAACCCTGTGTGCCAAAGGTATGTACCCCACCTACCTCTCACGTACCCTGCCAAGCCGAAAGTAGGCTTCCCCTCTTGTGTACCCAAACTTCTGACGTGACCAGTTTCAAGTTGAAATTCAATTTCTATAATTTCAAAAACGACACAGAATGGGAAAGCGTCCTTTCACTATTCCCCCTCAATCCCTACCACACTTATTTTGGATTTTATGATTTGAAGTTTAACCCTTTACCTAACGTAACGGCCAAAACCGGCCAGCGCTATTCTCAAAAATCGCGAATTAATTTTCATTATTTTTTTCATTTTTTGTCTCAAAAACATAGGTTATGACCCCTCGTTGGAACGAGCTCGTCGAGCTCGTTCCAACGAGGGGTCATAACCTATGTTTTTGAGACAAAAAATGAAAAAAATAGTTATTCAAGAATTATTTTTGCAAGTGTCGTCTGCTTTTCATGTTAGGTAAAGGGTCAATTCAATTTCCATCAACTAACAAAGAATAGGGGACTTAACCCTATTATCCTACCGCCATTCCCCTACCCCACCAAAGTTACATAGTCTTTTATGAGTTTAGATTTGTTTTCAATTAAAGTTTAATTTGCACCTGTAATAACATGTAACTTTACCAACATACATCTCGGGTTTATCCTCTTTAGGATGTGTTGCAAGTAAACAGTGTCTAAGGGTTTTGTGTGTCGAAATTAAATAATATACTTGTGAGATATGTAAGGTAAAACGTCTATAAGATTGTTCCACAAACATTCAAGCTGATGGGTTTATCCGATAGATAAATGGACTATCTTGTTGTGTTTTATCGGTTATCCAATATATAAAGTGTTTAACTTGTTAACACAGGACAGATATGAAGGTTTTGTTGTGCTGATATAACTCCAGCACGACTGGAGCATTTTGTCATTCTTTCAAAGTCATTTGTTAGAGTAAAGGCTTTTATCTCATAAGAACAAAATGGGATCCGTGAGGTGCAGCTGCCAGTTAAGTCATTCTTGTGATGTTAGTATCGAGTTTGATGAAAGTTGTGATTTGATTATTCTTAATGTTGGAAACACCCGAGCTCTGTTGTAAAAACAAAAGCCCTCTGAGCTTGTGTACCTACCTATTCCCAATAATAACATTCAGTTTTCATTTACTCTTATTCTTTGTCCGAGGAAGACCGCTTATGATCCATTCATTGCAACAAGCCCACCGAGCATGTCCAAATGAGTGGTTCATAAGCTGCGTTTTCCAATGCCCCTCAATGAAATAAATAAATAAATAAATAAATAAATAAATAAATAAATAAATCTCTATTTTTTTTCTCCCAATTTCTAAAATATTGAAAGTATTTTTTTTCTTGTTTTAAGGTTTATAACAAGACGTTCTCCGATCGATCTAACAGGAATAGCCACCAAAGAACAGATCACCGAGATGTGACTCCCATGGAAGTTGAGGGTGCCACAGAAGAACGCAGCTTTGCACGATTCGCTTGTATGATCAACGACAAAACACTTTCGGATCGGAATAATAGAAGCCGCCGTCATTCATAGTGAAGAACGGAACCACCGATGTGAAAACTGCGGGAAACCATTCACGCGACTGGAATACCTGCGAAATCATAATAAGAAGTGCCCAAGTAGTTATGAATGTTTGGAATGTAATGGAAAGTTCGGGCAGTTATTACATTACAACCGCCATAAGGCCACAGGCCACAAAAAGAAGCAACCACGCCGCAACAAAATAAGCAACAACAGAAGCAGCAACACTCGACGTCGATCCCGTCAATTTCTCCGGAGATTTAATCGGGTCAGAGGAAGTTTCTGAAATGTAGGAATTGTATGAGAGGCACTGGGACCCCACCACACGAGTGGTAAACCGGTACAGGACATATTAAACTACAGAATCGGGAATAATGAAGTAAACCAAGACGAGCAGAGCAATACTATGTTCCTACCACAAAAATTACGCTTCGCGATCAACTGTAGTTTCATACTGAGAAACAACGAAAATGGAGATCTTCAGTATTTTCACCCATCCCATAATAACGCCGGAGTGTTAGAAATGCCACATCTCGTTTAAAATGAACAAGATTTTCGCGATTTTATAACTGCCACTGAGAAAGAAGATTTACTGGAATGAGCTCGCCAGAAGAGACCCAACTCAAAATGGGTCGTTGATAGGCTGACCAATGTCACCTTCTACATCAATAAGACACGGAACTACCCCATCCGCGGCGGAGTGGGAGACTTACCACAGCACGTTTTGAATAGCCGCTTCATTGTGGCCTTGATTAAAGGTGAACATGACCATTTTGTATACGACGACAATCTGGGTCTTTTCCGGTGCCTGGCGCTGTGGGATGGTGCTGACCGTCAGAATGTGAACAGAACCACTGAAAAACTATTCAGGAAATATACCCATGAGCGGAAAGAGGAATTTGATGGTATAACATTGGATGACCTACCAGAAGTGGAGGAAATGTTTGAAGTTAATATCCAAGTGTTTGAACTGATTGAAGAAAATGATGACGTGATTGCCAAAATCATTCAGAGATCCAGTGGTCGTTATTACGCTACCATGTATATCAACCTTTATACAACTCATTTCAGCTACACTACTGATATCGACCAATAGAGTAAATCATTGTGGGAAATTACGAAAGGGCGCCACAAACACTCCTGTTCGAAAGATGTTAACTGCAGCCACGTTGGTGGAATATACCACACACCACAATCCATTTTTGAGGAACTGGAAGATGAAGGAATCGAAGCAGATGAAGGAAAACGCTTCTATCCTTACCGAGCTGCTTACGATATCGAAGCCTATTTTGATAAAACTGATCTTCCGGTAGCAAGTGAAAAACGGCCCTGGGAAGCTCGACATGTACCGCTGAGTGTTTCGGTGTGCAGTAATGTACCTGGTTTTGGAGACACAAAATGTTTTGTCACTAAAGGAAATTCTAAAGAACGCGTCAGCAGCATGATGGAATACTTGACAGACATTTCAACGACCGCATACGGCAGATTAAAGGAATACCACACCGAGACCATAGAGGCATTGAAGTAAAAGATTGACGAAGTAAAGGAATTGGAGCCCTCGGGCAACGAAGATGACGACGTCCACCCACTGGAGGCTTTAGTTCATGAATTCTACGCCTATATGATGGAGTACCCTGTGCTCGGATTCAACTCTGGAAAATACGACGTCAATCTTGTAAAGAGAGAATTTCTGTTGTATCTTTTACATCACAGTCAAATAAAATTCAATGGAACAACAACTTCATGTGCATAAAAACTAGCAATTTCAGTTTTCTGGACATTTCCAATTTCTTGGCACTATAAGTACTTGAAAGATTTCGGTTCTAGTGTTGGGTTTTTGCCCTATGAATGGATAGATTGTTTGGAGAAACTGGAACAGGACCACTGACCAGATCACAAAGCCTTCTTCAGCAGCCTAAAGCGAAGTAATATTTCGGACGGAGAAAATGAATATTGCAAGAAAGTATGGAACAACCTCAATATGACAACCTTTCGAGACTTTCTCATCTGGTTCAACAATCGAGACGTGAAACCATTCTTGGAAGCCGTGGAAAAACAGTTTTCTTCTTACAGAGACAGACATATCGACATGTTCAAGGATGAAATCAGTGTTCCAGGACTCACCTTGAAATACCTGTTCAACACTTTGGATCAAACCATGTTTAACGAACAAAACAAAGATTTATACCACCTAATCAAAGCCAATATCGTTGGAGGCCCCTCTATCATTTTTGACAAATATCAGGAAAAGAGAGAAACTCAAATCAGAAAACCGGATTATGGAGACAATGCCAAACTTTGTCAAAGTGTCCTTGGCTATGATGCAAACGCGCTCTACCTTTTGTGCATTAATGCAGGAAATTCCCACAGATTGGTATATCAGGCAGCGAAAAGAAAACAACTTCAAACCTGCATATACAAATACCTATGGTTGTATGGCTCAGCCGTGACTCGATTTCGTAGAGGAACAAGATGGCATCGCCATACACCACCAAGCAAACGGGGTAGAGAAGCGTATAGGGCGTCGACGGCTCCCTGTGGATGGATGGTGTAAGAACACTCAGACCGTTTACCAATTAAGTGGCTGCTGGTGGCATGGTCATGACTGTAAAATAAATACCGACAATGATGGACGACCACTCGAGCGGAACCAAGTGAGAGACAAGACTATGGCCGAATTATATAAGGAAATGGTCAAGAATTCAAAATATTGTCGTTTGAGAACCGTAAGGTTCTATCTTCCACTGGAAGATAGAACCTTATGGTTCTCACGCGACGATATATCAGTTCACTTGGATACTCACTTGTAGAGATGTGGGAGTGTGAATGGCGTTCCATCAAAGCCAGTAACAAAAATATAAAACAGTGGCGTTTCCATGGTGCAATGAGTCAGAAGGCCATGTTCAATGACATTCAAAAATAGAAAGATGTTTGGACAAGTGGAGTGTGACATCCGTGTTCCATACAGTCTGAAGCAGCATATTAAGGTGATGACGCCCATCTTCAAGAACGCCGCCATTTCAAGGGATGACATTGGGCCACACATGAAAGAATATGCAGTAGAAAATTGTATTTGAATCAACCCAGAAACAGTTTAATTGGGAGCTACAAAGGAGAAACAATTCTGCTTACCACACCCCTGCTGATCTGGTATCTGGATCATGGACTACAAGTTACGTGCTTTTATCTACTTTATACGTAAAAACAGTAACGTTTTATCTTTTATCGTTATCGAAAACTCGCCGTCAATAAAAAATCTTTTATCGTTACTGCAGTAAGAATAAAAGTCACGTGATATCGCAAGAATACAACGTTCACGCCCATCTCATTTGCATGACGTACTATTTCATTCAACACTTTGAATAACTAATCATCGCTGCCGCGGATCGAAACAAATAAAACGGGGCGTATTTATCGAAATGTATTGAATAAAAAAGAAGGCCATTAATTAAACTTACTGAATTGTAAAAATAAAATTTGACGGAAAAGAGTAAAAATTAGTAACTTACACTTTTTCAAATGAGATTATTTCACCCTTTGAGACTTTAATTATCCTGACGTTCAAACGTCACTGGGAATTCAGTTTCTTCAACATTTTTCAAAATGTGACGTCAAACGTCGGAAAGTACAAATAACCAGATATTTTTCACTTTAGTGATTATCTGGTTGAAGGCTAGATTATTTTTAGTGGTCTGCATTTGTTAATCAAAACTTGTTTTATTACGGGAGTGGGGGAGGTGGGGGTGTAGATAAAAGGGTTATATACACATGGTGTTTGTAAAAAATCTTTTATCGCGACTCGAGCGTTTTCGGGGGCTACATAGCTACTCGTCGCTGCGCGACTCGTAGCTATATATGCCCCCGAAAACGCTCTCGTCGCGATAAAAGATTTTTTACAAACACCATGTGTATATAACCCATATTTATCAAGTGATCCAGTACAAACCAAGTGCTTCCTTTCAAAAATTTGGCGAACAAGTGTCGTCGGCTCGTCGTGCTGGAGACGCAAGTCCAGATCATGCTTTTCCAGCACAGACTTTCAAACTTCTTAGAAACGTGGCGTATGACAAAACACTACTTTCAAAAGAAAAGCAGCGTGATATCAAATATGATGACACAGAAGTCTCTCGTCATGTAAATGATATTTGTTTTAGGTCACTCAACCAATTGACAGAAGACATCTTTGAAGTTGAATGTAGCAAAATACGGATAAAAGTAAACTTGCCTCTATACATTGGATTTTTTGTTTATCAGTACGCCAAATTGAGGATGTTACAATTTTATTATGATTTTCTAGACGTATGCGTTGACAGAAAAGACTTTGTCACTGGTGAAATGGACACTGACTCTGCTTACATGGCATTATCAACACCACATTTCGAAGGCGTTGTCCGTCCTGAGAAGAAAGAAATATTTTACCAACATTGGCACGAATGGTTCCACGCCGAATTATGTGATGTACACAGTGAAAACGTCCAAGCAACGAGACTCCGTGGTGAAGCATGGAGGGTACCCTCTTGTTGTCAAGGTAGAAAGAAATTTGACAAACGCACCCCAGGTCTGTTCAAAGAAGAATTCAAGGGAGAAGGAATTGTCAGCTTCTGCGGTAAAACATACTACTGCTTTAGAGAGGCAGACAACCTGAGATGTAAAAGGATTAATAAGAGGTAAAATCACTTGAAAAAACAAAAATACCTTGATGTTCTTCAAACAAATAAAAGTGGCATTGGTGTAAATCGGGGTTTCACGGTACAAAACAACTCTCCTTTTATATACACTCAAAGGAGAGCAGGTCTGTCTTATTTTTATCCAAAGAGACGATGGGTGCAGTACGATACCATTGGACATATAAATTAAACGAAAATCGTGAAATAGTGTGTGGCTGACGAGTTGAACAGGTAACATAATTATTCCCACATATCCGTCGTGGTCACCAAAATATGGATATTCTCTGCTATTCTTTCGACGTAAGAATAATGGAGTGTATCTGTATTTTATCTGACGGGAGTAATGAATTCTTCTTTTTTTCTCTCTCGTTGGTAAGGCCGCCTGATAAGGCTATATGGTCTGAGCCGAAACGATTATGTGATAACAAAGAATAACAGTTTTTTCTATTAAATTTTACTGAAAAAAGTTGAGATTTACATTACATTCTACATAAATTCAAACAAAACCCTAAAGCTGTTTCTACAAATAATTGGCTTTCACTAGTAATTGATTTGGTTTTACAAGTAATTGATTTGTTTTTACAAACAGTAATCTGCTTTTACAAGTAATTGATTCAGTTTTACAAACATTTAATACGAATTTACAATCAGTTATCTGTTTTTACAAGTAACTGGTTTGCTTTTACAACGGATTTACAAACAGGAAACTGTTTTTGAAAGTAAGTAATTTTTTTTCATACATAAAATCTGATTTTACATTAAGGAATTTAAACAATAAATACTTTAAAATATTCCTTCACTGTCTGTCGGCAGACAGGACATGCCTTCAGTTCTTTACAACAATTTTCACAACAACACAAATGATGGCATGGTCGAATCAAAATAGTAGATTGCGACTCCAGACGCACGCAACATTTCGTTATAAAATTTGGGGTTTCTGTCTGAATCTCTTCTTCCCCTTGCTCATCTTCTTGTTCTTGGGCTATGCTCTCCCAACAGGGACACAGAGGCTCGAATCTTCTATGTTCTTCTTTGACGTCATCTGTCGCTATCCATAAATGAATCTGGACGCCACAATAAAAACATTTAGTCTTATCTTCAATACCCATGTACAAAAAGCCACATCTCGCTAACTCCCTCGGTGTCTTAGTGCATTCTCTCGGTAACATTGACTCGAAAGTTTTCAGTCTGTGAGCATCTAATACATATTTAGGGTATAGTGGTGGAAGAGTTATAACACCATCTTGCAAAATAAAATGACTAAATTCGTGTTCAAATGAGGTGCTTGGAACTGGTGGCTCGGCGATGAATGGCATCTGTTCTGCATTGGCGCTTATGACTCTCAAAAGAGTGGCAATCCTGGAGTTTCGTCCTGTCCTCTCCATGGCCCAAGAATGGATGACGATGACGGATAAAATTCTTCACAAATGTACATTTTCGTATAAATTATTCGTGAATATATAGTTACACATCGACAACGAAGTAGCAAGAAAAGTAAACAATAATTTCCACATACCAGTAAGGGTCCTTGTATGCGAACTTGATTAAGCCGATATCTGTTTGAATGTTTGTTTAAAAATTTCTGGAATGACATGTGTTGAGGATGTAATCCATAGATAGATAGATATATTTTATTTCACCAGTATACATAAAATAAAACACAATTTACATATAGTGTACAAATTACAATACAGAAATCAAACCATAAGTTTGAGACCAACAAGTTACTTAAGTATACCGGCAGGGAGAGGCATAGCCAGATTGGCTGTCTTCCTGCCTTCCCATAGGCGAGGGAGAAAGAGAGTAAGAGGTAGGTAGATAGGAACAGGTATGTAGAAGACAGTACAGAAAGAAAATAAAGGAATATCCAGATTGAAAAGGGAAAAAATAAAATAAAGTTGTGATACAACATCATGAAGTGCCAGTGTTGTTTTTTTCTAAAGAATAGATCAACAATTGCATTTGCAAATGGTGTGAGTGGTGGGAGGAACCTATTGGGCTGGCCCCTTCTGGTTCGGCCCATCCTCTGCATTTAATCCTGTAATGTGTCCAAGCACGGAGCAGACTGGCCGTGTATCAAAAGCAAGGATGAGGCGGAACCCGATGGTGCCAGCCAGGACGAGCATACCAGACAAAGTTACATTGAAAATGAAAATTAGTAATCTATGTAAGTGAGCTTTGTCAGCAGACCTTCTCAAACCTTTTACAATATCATGTTGGTGTTAGCTTTTAGAGACTGTGTGGCTTGAAGAGGGGGGCTACCGGTCTCGGGATGCCTTGGAATGGAAGTAGACTAGACAGCACAATCCGGGCAGTGAGGATTTGAGCAATGTATATCATTGCAGTACGATGAAAGGAGCTTTGAAATTAACCTTTTCTTGAACTTGTTTCTATTGGTAATTGATCTGGTGCCCAGTTCTAGTTCATTCCATAGTTTGGGGAATACAAAGACGGGTAGATTTTCCAATGTTTTGTCCTAGTGCTACCTCTATGCAAGAAACCGACTTGGTGTGTTATTATATTAGTTTGATTATTTACAGTGGAAAAAAAATTCACAAAGGAGGCCGGAAGATTCCCTTTATGCCAATCAAACAAGAATAAGTAAGCGTGTAGATTATATAGATCTTTTATCTTCAGAATACCATCTTTGATAAACAGTGGGTTGGTATGAGCATTATATTTCTTATTATTAATGATACGAATTGACCGTTTCTGAAGTTTAAAAAGTCGACTGCATGCTTTTGAGGCTCCCCATACCGGAATTCCGCTGATGAAGTGACTTTGTATCAAAGTGAAATATAGGCTTTTCGTGACTCTATGCGGGAGGATTTCTTTACTTTATTGAGACTGAAATTAGCAAGAGCGACTATCGAGTAAATTTGTGATACATGTGCATTATAAGATAGATTTTCATCAATATTTATGCCAAGGAATTTTACAGATTTCTCATTTTGTCAATTACCGACCTTGTCAATAATCTGATTATTTATACGTATATCCTCATGGATGTAGTTGGGTTCTTTATGGGATGGATTGATAAGTATATATTTTGTTTTCTTGGGGTTCAGGACAAGGTAGTTGGCAGCGCACCAAGCAAATATCTTTTGTAATTCCTGATTGAATTCTGAGACCAGTGGTTCCATCTCCGCCCCGGATTTGTATCCCGTGATGTCATCTGCATACGATAAGAGGTGTAGGGTTGTAGGCCCAATATCGAGCCTTGTGGTATACCACAGGTTATTTCAGATAAACTGGATTTACTCTCGCCAAACGACACATATTGAGATCTGTTTTGAAGGTAGCCTTTGGACCAGTTGTGAGTGTTACCTCTTATACCATAATACTCTAGTTTTTGAAGTAGTATTACGTGGTTTATGGTATCAAAAGCTTTTGATAAGTGCAGGAATAATGCCAGGATAGTGTCTTTAGTAGGTTTATTATTTTCTGTGGCTATGTATTTTAACAATTGCAGTACAGGATGTAAGGTACTGTGATCTTTTCTGAATCCGTATTGATGTGGAAAAAAGACATCAAATTTATTTAGAAATTTTAAGAGTCTTACAAGCATAAGTTTCTCTAGAATTTTAGAAAAAACAGGTAAAATACTGATTGGTCTATAATTCGTAAAATTCTTGTCATCACTTGATTTGAAGACGGGTATTACCTTGGCAATTTTCATCCTGTTCGGAACTATTCCCTGACTGAATGAATGATTCATAATATGGGCGAGTGGCATTGCAATATAATTTATTGAATGCTTAAGGATGCCAGATGAAACGTTTTCACAGTCTTGGCTTAGTTTAGATTTCATTGAATTTACAATATCTCTTATTTCAAAAGGGGACGTAGGTGTGATGAACAAGTTTTTCTGTAAGCTAGCATTCAGGAACTCGTCAAATGATTTCTGAGGTTTGGGTAGAAGTTTTGATGCTTGAATACCTATATTTGCGAAGAAATTATTGAATTCTTGCGCATTGTCATTGGGCGCATGTATCGCTTTGTCATCAAGACTGAAAAACTGGGGTTTAGTACTCTTACTTTTATTCCCATTAAGCGCGTTATTTAGTACTTGCCATGTTTTCCCCATGTCATTCTTGTTTTCTGTGAGGATGTTTTCATAATACATAGCTTTGTTCTTTTTTCAATTCTATTAAATAGTCGGCAGTAATTTGTGTAATTCCTAACATTAATTTCTGCTGGGGATCTTAACTTCTTTTTGAAGATTTCATTCTTATTGTTGGCTGAGATTAAAAGTCCGTTTGTCATCCATGGCTGTCGTTTTATAAATTTATTATTTGGCTTAATGCTCTTCATGGGACAGACTGTTTCAAAAGCATTCAAGTAGACAAGGAGGAAATTTTCGTAGGCTATATTTGGATTGTTAGTTTCCATAACTGTGGAAAAATCACACTGGGATAGTAGCGACTTGAAGTGTTCAATACTTGTAGAATTTATTTTTCTTGTAAGGATCGGTTTCGAATGTTTAGGGGGTTGATTTAATAATTCAATATAATAAGTCCCAAAGTGGTCAGACAGATCGGTAAGAATTATTCCAGATTTTGGACAATTACGCTTACAGACATTGTCGGAAAAGATGTGATCAATGAGGGTAGCAGACCGATCCGTTACTCTGGTTGGTTTGGTAATAAGAGGTACAAACCCTGCACTGAGCATCAAATCAATAAAAAAGTCTGTTTTGAAATGAGATCCTATTTTTAAGAGGTCGATGTGGAGATCGTCCATAATTACGGCTGTTGTCTTTTCCTTGTTGATTATATCAGTTATGTAATTAATTTTTGATAGAAATAAAACTATATCTGCTTTCGGTGCAGTGTTTGGCCTGTAGATTACGCCAATTATTCTCGAAGAGTGTTTAAAATTTAATTCAACAAATATGGACTCAAAGACGTGTGGTATGAAGATGGAGAGATCTTGACGAACACTGAAGATAATATTTTTTATAAATAGGCCAATTCCTCCGCACCCATCGTCGTCGCCAGACCGTGTGTTTTTCAGTAATGGGTGGTAACCTTCGAGAATATAGCATGTATTGGAAGGGATTTGAAAGACTTACGTAAGACCGATGACATCCAACAAGTTCTCTTCGTCATTTAGATCTGAAAGCAAGTGGTGTAGAGGTTCCCAGTGCGCATTAAGACTTTGACAGTTAATATGAAATGCAGAGAAGGATCTACACACACCGCTGAGCTCAGTTCCTATCTCACTGGGAAGAAGATATTTGCTTCCAATATTGTTAAAAATAAATCATATTCCGGATTGGTCTGGATCTCGTCCAGCGTGATTCTACCCGCCATGATAACCATATCGCCCACCAACAACACCATCGCAGAAGCAGAGTAGAGAGGTCTCTACGGTAGGTATTTCATCATGAGGAGCATGTTTTATAATTGACTTTGAAGAATATAATAATACAGTAAAGGTAATAACACCGTTGTAGCCAAATAAAAATTCATGTTACAATGTTGCATAAAAAAGAATGAAAAAGATTAATAAGGAATGGTATATACAGGACATTTCTAGCATTCAGGAAAGATGGAGAGTTTATTAATCTCTGGTTCTGTTTCTAAAATTAAATTTACACTGCACCCATCTGGGTACTTCCAAGAAAGCGTATTCTAATTTAAACATTTTCATCTATGTGGGCCTACGTTTTCGTTTTTAAATTTCCCAGATTGACTACTAAGACGGTTGCCGAGTGAAAGAGTTAAAATGAATGAAAGAGCACGCACTAGCTAAAATGAACAAATGCAGATCTTTTCCATTCCTTCAAATACTGAGGGGCTCGGGTAATTAAATTAATGGAAAATCTGCCCTTGTTCATTCTGGCCTTCATTATTAATAATACCGGTCGGGAAGTCACGCTCCGATATCATGATTGAACAATCCACGCAAAACATTGAGGCCACCCTGTAAGATGCATTCGGCCGGAACAGGCTGGTTGTTTTCTTCATCGTTCACCGGTGACCTACAATAGGAGGTTGCGTCATTGTACAACATTTGCTAGTAATATGACGAAGAAAGTCAGAACACATGTGATTGAATATGGTTTCGTCCTGTTCAGATACAATGGGAAATTAAGTTTCACGATTATTCAAGAATCGGATAACCATCGAGGATGTGATAAATCTACAGGTCCCACAAGCTCCCCGGAGGCACCGAGAACGATTCGCCACCCATTTCTTACCAGCCCTCCTTCACATACGTAGCAAAGAGATTACTTTGGAGCGATGATTTAATGTGTAACTCGGAGTGAGGGAGAGGACAGTGAGTTCCATCATCATTGTGGCGATTCAGTAAGTGCTTTTTCGAATTAAGCTGTGGAATTTGTCGAGCCCAGGTGGGTCTAGTACTAATGAGCGTTGGCAACGTTGCAGTCAAGCATCAGCAGGCATAATACCTACCGAGATCCCAATTTTACCAGCACCGCCATCAGGCTCTACCACAAGGCAGTACTGTCTTGCATTTAAACCATTCACGCTTCTACATCGGCAACGGAAATCTCACCCGAAACAAGGCGACTACATTCTAACAGTTGTTTTTCCGGGGGCGGGTGGATTATAGCCAAATAGATTGGGAATATGTTACTCCTTTCACAATAAAGGGTTAGTTACTATTTGTTTGGGAATGTCTATCAAGTTGAAGCTTATTGGCGCTATCCAATCAATTGCAGTCAAATAAATTGGTGCCAATTGACAGCAGTTAGCTACACCCAAGCAGAATTCTGTCGTTTTTGCATTATTGGTTTCAACTGCTTCATTATACACATATGGATTACAATTAATCCACTGAAGAATTACAGCCAACTAGAAGGAGAGTATTTTTTTATACACTTCCAAAATGATAGGCTTGTTACTAATCAACTTCAACCACTAATCTCCTAATCCTGGATCAGCCAACCAGATGGGGAATATTTTTACACATTTCCAGGATAATTGGTTGGTTACGATATGTTTGAGGATGCCTGTCGACACTCTCGAACAAAATGTAACCCTATGGTTTTATGGGTAGTTTGTTATCGAACAGCCAGCAGTGCTTTTCTCTTTCCGACACTTAAAACAAATAGATACTGTTTGATCCACTGAAGTGTTACTATTATAATATAAACCTCGAGATTCTTGTTATGGATGAGAACATGGGGAGAAGGGTGGGTAGAGGTAAGTATACGAAATTGATTTGAGGTAGATGGGGTTTGGAAGGGAGTCGGGTAAAATAACAAAGAACGAGATTTTCTCACACACGATAGGCTTGTTACTATTTGTTCGAGAATGTCTTTTGACACCCTCGAACAAAATGTAACCATGTACTTTTATGGGTAATTTGTTTGCGAGCAGCCGGTGGTTCTATATATTTTACCACCACTTGATCCACTGGAAGTAATACTATTATATTGTAGGGCTAGAGAGACTTTTTATCGGTGAGTTCGGGGGGGGGGGGGTGCGCATGGGTCCACTAGGTCAGAACAATTAATTTGGGGTACGTGTGGTGCGGAATGTGTCGGGGGGGGGGGGGGAGGGGTAAGGCGAGGTAAGAAAGTACCAAATCTTCTCACACAAAATAGGTTTGTTACTGCATGTATTTGTTTGAGTAATCATGTCGACAACCTCGAGCAAAGTGTAACCTTGTAGTTTAATGGGCAGTTTGGTAGCAAGCAGTCAGCAGTTCTTTGTATTTTCCACCTCCTAAAAGCCATTAGATAGTATTTGATCCACTAGAGTCATACTAATACGTTATAAAGCTAGTAAAGCATCAGAATAATGACAGGGGTGGGGATAAGGTTGGGTACAGGTAGGTGTACAGTATTAATTTGAGGTATCTAGGGTGCTGGGGCGGTAAGGTGAGGTATCAAAGAACAAGAATTTCTCACAGATGAAAACAATAGCAGGAGCGTCAACCACTAGGTTCATAGGCCTGGATCAGCCAAATAGATGGGAGTATTTTTGCAGATTACCTGGATAATTGGTTGGTTACTATTTGTTCGAGAATGCCTGTCGACACCTTCGATCAAAATGTAACCTTGTAGTTTTATGGGTACTTTGTTACCTAGCAGCCAGCGGTTGTATATCTTTTCCACCACTTAAATCCCGTAAGATAGTATTTAATCCACTAGAGCGATGCTATTACATTATTAAGATAGGAAGGCTTGCTATGGATGAGAGAATATGGTGGGGACGTTCATGTACAGGTAGGTAAACACATATATTTGTAGGTAAATGGGGTGCAGGGGGAGAGGGATTTAACCAAAATCTAGAATTTCTCACAGATAAATCGTTAGGTCGTTACATTTGTTGGATGTTGCCAATTGACACTATACAACCAATTGTAGCCAATCACATTGAAGCCTATTGGCAGCATCCAACCAATTTCCATCAAACATATTGGTGTCTATTGACACCATTGAGTCAGCTGCACCCCAGGCAGTCTTTCGTCGTTTTTCGCATTATTGATTTGCTCTGTTGAGCATACAGGTATGGATCACATTAAATCCTATGCTGAATTACAGCCAAATACATACAAATAGGGAGTATTTTTACACATTTCCGTAAAAATGTATTAGTTGCAATTTGTTTAAGAATGCCTGTCGACACAGTCGAACAAAATGTAACCTTGTTGTTTTATGGGTATTGTTTTAAAAAGCAGCCAGCAGTTCCCTATATTATCCACCACCTTAAAACCAATCGATAGTATTTGATCCACTGGAGTGACACTATTATATTATAAAGCTTCAGATGCTTGTACCGAGTGTGGCCAGCATAATGGGATAGTTACTATTTGTTTTAGAGTACCCTAAAGCAAAAGGCAATCCTGTAGTTTTTTGGGTAGTTTGCTAACGAGCAGCCAGTGGTTCTATATATTTCCACCACCAAAAACCACAAGACAGCCTTAGAACCACTGGAGAGGCACTACCACATTATAGAACTATAATGTTATATTATATCTCACGATATGAATCAAAAGTATTCAACTTTCCGAGATCCGATGTAAAATCCAACCCAGTGTTCGCCATCCCTTTAACTTGGGTCAGTATTAGCTATAAACATCACATGTCTACTGCTGGGAAGGGTTCTCGGCAAGCGATTTCTGGCAAAAGCTCCCGAACTTACATGTCTAAGATGTTGGTCAGAATTCATTACAAGCTCCAGTTGTAAAGTATTCATGTTGATTAATCAAATATCATGTTTCTTTGTTTATCGATTTCTATTATGTTTTGAAATTCTGCATATACCATACTGTTCACAGTTATTGGGAGCTGGACCTCAAAGTGCATTTCCAGTCTCAGGTTCCCTCGTTTGATTAAGTTGAAATGTACGCCGTGACATAAATCTGATGATAGGTCAAATGCAAACAATGTATATCCGATACCATATGCCTCCTGATGATGTGATTGAAACAGGCTTGTGTAACTTCTCACTATTTATCCATGTTCGAAACGAGGCTGTAACGGTTTAGCCGGAATTTGTTGCCTCTCTACATATCTACATATATGGTTAGGAAATTAATGTTATAATGTTTAAAGTGGAATGGATTCTTCGAAAAACTGCCATTAAAGGCGTCATTATCAACACATCCTATGACGCGTTTTTTTTCGGAGCTCGCCTAAAAATAGATTTCCCTGTGTCATGCTCAACTTCTCTTTAGGTATAGAAAATACTTTCGCCTGCACCCGATTTATAGGGTATTTGGCAGTACCACTCTCTGAAGCGTTCACGTGGGCTAATCGCACAGCGGGGTTAAGTCGGTCTTTCCTGATAAACGTTCATACTTCATGAAGGTTAACCCCATTAAGAAGATAACGTTGTTGACTACACATGTCCAAATGCAATCTTCCACTCAAGTCAACAATTTTACTGTTTAGAGTAAAGTTTCTTCTAGTGTTCCATCCATTATTTTCGGCTAAATCATCAAAAGGTCCCGCTGTGTCCTTATACCATAAAGCAATTGTTAGTTGAGACTTTTTCGCGGCAGGTCCATAGCTCAGTAAAGTTTCAGCAAAGTTTCTAAATACGCTCTGTAAGTGTAGGAATTATTCGAGGGTGAGATAAGTTTTTCATTGAGGCTGATTTCAACTTGCTTGAACAACCAGTGCAGCCACAAGTTGATGGGACCCACACTGTCATCATCGCCTCACATACCTCCGTCCATTTTTTTAATATTTGTACTTTTATATGGAGACAGCTCTGGGCTAAATTCAAATAGTCATCCCCGCTTCCGGATATGTAGAATTCTATTGGTCCACTGTTTTCAGTTGTAGCTGAAGGTCGAAATTCTATCCACTGACCAGACTCGGCACTTGTTTGTGGTGAGTTTATAGGAAATAGATCCAATTCGCTGTTGACACATTCTGTAGAGTTTGGGTTAATTAGCGACATTTTCAGTCTAAAACATCCGTCTTTGCTTTGAAATGGTAGATTCTTTTGGGTAACCCCCATTTATACTTTGTGAGCGTCGATACGAGGGCGCTGAGGAGATTGACCGGGGGGGGGGGGGGGGTGTCCAACAATGCCTTGTATAAGAGCATAGTTGAATCGCTTGAACCAGCTTTCTTTACATCTTTTCTAGAAGCTACATTCTCAACAATTCCACACCCTTTTTCAAAACTTGTTTCCCCAGATTTTAGTCAGTGGGTATAGTGCATGATGCTTCATGGTACCCAACAGAATTCCCAGTCCATGCCCCCTCTGAATCCGCGCTCCCGAAAAAACTAGTAAGCCTGAGCCTACTTCTTTCAAGTAATAACCTTCGAATAATTTAGCGTAGCTGCAGTACGTCATTGTTTAAAAAGAAGTGTCACTGTCAACTTGCCAGGCTCAAATGGTACAGGTTTCCCCGTATCATCCCTTATATAGACTTCCGCAGTGCCAATGTGTTTTTGAGCTGGGGGAGATAGTACGCATTTTCGAATGTTTGCGATGCTGTTAGCCATATTCACCTTCTACGGGTACACTACGGGGAAGTGGGACTCTAGAATCACTGACAACCCGATCTCGAACCAAGTCGCAATACATATATAGAGAATAAAATCCCCGGTTTACGTCTGCCACATGAGAAGCTTTGAACCACCCTCGATAAAATACATTCTGTTCAAATCCGAAAATGTCTTGAAGACAGGGACTCAGTGTCACCTCAGCTTTATTTCTAATCACAATGGTTATTTTTTGAGTGATTATATCCCAGTCAGACTTTAAACAGGAGAAGTTAGGTATGTTTACATTTACCCTACCTAAATCAAGTTCCTGAAGCAGATCTATAGGTTTTGTATATCTCCCCAATCTCAGTACAACTTTGCGTTGTCTCACTAAGTCATTCACTAAATCTGTAATATTTGACCCTTCTTCTCTTTGATCGTTATAAATTAGACGACCACTATTATGCCATGCCGTTTCCCTCTTTCCTTTACAATTTCAAACCTTCCATTTCTTCTGATGTTAAACCAAGTGTTTAGGTGTTGTATTTCAATAAGTCCGACTTTCCAATCACCTTCCAGAGTTAGGAGCTGACTCAATTGCGTTTGAAAACATGTAAGAGTGTTATCTGAAAATGTATCCATCGAACTGTTGCAAGGTGAATGTAGATAAAACATTATTTGTTTTTAATGGTAGGATTGGGGAGCTGATATCCAATCGCACTGCTTAAGAGGGCTATCCACAACTGAGGATTATTTACTTCGAAGCTTAAATTAACAATACTGGTGATAATAATCATGTAAGGATAATTACCTGTACAAAATACTTTATCTCGCTTTTCGGAACTTTACTACCACACAAAAGCCATGACCCGTTACTAACCGTGTCTTCCACAATCACGACCATTTTCCCATAGGACGCATTCTTTTATTGAACAATTTAGCTTTGTTTGATCCAAGAATTGAACGATTTTGGATAGCCCAACCATTTTATAAGAATCTCTTTGCTTTTACTTTTTCCACGTGTTTTTATTACGTTTTCTATCTTACACATGGTTTTCTCAGCGACGCACTGAATTTTCTCAGCAAAAATCCAACCTTCTAGCAGAGTTCCGTTATCATCCCTTAACCTGTATGTGATTGCATATCCCGGTATTATTTCTGCCATCGTAAAGAGTTTCTCTGTCCAGTTCGGTAAATACCTTTCGAATGTTTGTTTAACCTTACTAATTCTTATTCTGTCTCCTATTTTGTACCGCTGGCGTGATTCGACTCGGGGTTCCGTATAGTTTTTGCCATATGTGTTCTTGATCACTATTCTTAACGGTTGCCGGTGCCATACCAATACTCCGATGGTAGGTATTATTATATGACTCGGTCAAAGCTTGTATCGGAAAGTTAATGTATTGTTCTTGGTAAAGTATTTCCACATTTCTGTTTTAAAAGTTTTGCTAAATCTTTCTACTATAGAACATTTTGTTTCCACATTTTAGGTGATGAAAAAGTCGACGTTATTTCTTCTTAAAAGTTGCTGAAATTTAGCACTTTTAAATTCTTTTACTTGATCTGTTTGTAATTTTAACGGTTTGCGCACTGTATCGAAAATTTCTTTAAAAGCGGATGCTATGGAAGCACCCGATTTCTTTGTCAACGGGATTACCCACGCAAACTTAGAAAACACATCGATATATGTTAGTAGAAAGTTAATCTTTTTATTAAATGTACTTATGGGACTTAAATCCACCAAATCCGCTTGCCATTGATAATCAATTCCACCAACTAGTTTTTTTTCTTCTAATAACATTGTGACGGGCCGGTTTTTTATGAAGAGTATAAGTATCGTCCCCTTGTAACCATTTAACAATGTCTTTATGTTTCTTTTTGGAATTGCGTGTGAGGGTAGAAATTCCCACAAAACTCCCGGGGGCCGTAGGTGTGTAATACAACTCTTCCAAACTCATAAAGCTTGAAACACACAGATAACAGATATATTTAAAAAGGAATCCACGTTTGAACTCTCTGATCTCCTCGACGCCTCGTTGGTTTTGGGTGTGTGGTTTTCTGGGTGCGTTTTTGGATGAAACCTCAACGTTCTTTGTTTATTATGAGCTCTTGAGGAATACTAGCATCTCGCAGTGCCTCGTCTAAAACTTGCCAGCCTTCTGGTGCAAACGTTTTGCGTTGTCTCAGTAAGTCATTCACTAATCTGTAATATTTGACCCTTCTACTGTTTGATCGTTATAAATTAGACGACCACTATCTCCATGTCAAGTTGGGAATGGGTTTCAACGCTCCAATAACAACCTCGCCTTTCTTTGCATGGTTATGGGTACTGAAACCAAACTTTCACGCTCTCCATCTTTGGAGGGTTCTTCTTTCTCTTTTTTAATCTTTACAGTTGTCGATTCGAGTGATTTTTCATAGAATGTCAAATAACGCTACAGAATTTGATTGTACCTCGTGATATTTTCAACTTTGCTAAGATTGGGCTGATCCAAAATCTCCGTTAATTCCATATCTAGTGAAGAGACTGTTCTATCATTCGGCCGTTTGCTAGATTCGTTCAAGCGGTTCAACATACGAGGGTCCACCAAAACCATTTTCTTGGCGTGTTCTATTGTTATCCGAGTAACCCTTGGGCTAATACTTTCAGAACTGGTCCAATGATTGTTTTATCTGTCGCCGTACCTTATCCGAAGTGTTCTTCTTTGCTAATTTCCTGACTTTCTGTTTATTATGACGGAGCTTGGCTAAACAATATCTCGAAATGTGCACGTTGCCGGCTAAACTATTTTTAGCGCATTCACAAACCGAAAGTATTAAATCCCTATCCGCGTGCCTGACTACGCTTTTGATTCCAGTGGGCTTTGTATGACTAAAAACTTTGAGAGTTCCGATGTTGCGCCTTAGACAGGCGGACATTATTATGAGGTAAACACCCCAATCCACCCCTTTTATACCCCTGCAACGTAAACTACTTGTGTCCCGGAAATATTCTAGATCTAAGTCTTAACACCTCAGTGGTTTGCTGCCTCAAATCGATGACTAAATAGCCAAAAGGAACAGAAGTGGCATCATCAAAAACTTCTCTTAGACATTTTTTCTGCCCGGATACATCTGAGCTGCGAGATGTGAAATGTGTGATTGGTCTCTTGGGTTTTTGAAAAGGATTAAGTAATAACAGTTAAGAGACACAGTGCGGTGGAATTCATTCTAATCGAATAAATTTTGAATGATGTATAACACACTGATGTTGTGATGATGGGATTGCTGAGAGAACAAACGTGCGACACGTTCCTCAGCCTGTAACATGAGATCATCAACCATAATGAGAGAATCGGGCTTAAACTCGTGTGGTACACCTTCAACAAATTCAACACCCGATGGCGTATCGTATAACGATTGCCATTCCCCAAAACACCACACAGTATGTTTGGGGGGGCTGGGTGGACCATTTCACTTAGATTGGAAATACATTTGTGAATATGGGTCGATTTCCCACAAGAGGTCGGGCCAGCGAGGACTCAAGTAAATGAATGAGGCCATCTTGGATCCATTGCTGTACTGAGATGAGGCTGACGTGGGGCAAAGGCTTTTATAGGTACCACATTCAAAGGGAAAAAAAACTCTTTATTAAAGGGATGGGTTAAGTAGAGTGTTCTTTGAGAAGGGGTGGGTTGAGTGGATACGCCTTTTATTGTAGGATTAGCTGAAGGGTACTCTTTATTTTAGGTGGGTTGGGGTGTGAGTAAGGAAAGCAGTGTGTATGTGATAAAAGTTTCTCCTTTTAAGAATTTGGTTGGCCCTTATAAGGGCATTTGTTGTCGTTATATTCTTCCATCTTCACCACTTTTTGTTTGTGTTCTCTACTATCATCTGACGGATCGTATCCTTTTCCGGTTTACTGGCAATCATCAGTCCAAAACTTCCAAATCACTGGTTCAGGTATTATGTTCTTCATATTCCCCAGCCATAATGTTTTGACTTGTCCTGTACTCACCCAATCTAAGGCCAGATCGAAGCATTTGTCAATTCGGCCCTTCATGTCCATCATTATACAAACATCGTGATGTATCTGAGATGGATGCTCGACACCACATCCATAGCAAAGTTCTTTCGCAACATTGGGTTTTTGCTGTTCGAGCAGATGCGCCCAAGCTTTATTCATAAATAAAAATCTGAAATCATAAAAGACGTGTTACTTTGGTGGGATAGGAAAATGGAGGTAGGATAGGGTTAAGTCCCCCATTCTTTGTTAGTTGATTGAAATTGAATTAAGCTTCAAATCATAAAATCCTAAATAAGTGGGGTAGGGATTGAGGAGAAATAGTGAAAGGACTCCCTCTCATTCTGTGTGGCGTGAAGCCATTTTTGAAATTATAGAAATTGAACCTTAAAAATACATTTCAACTTGAAACTGGTGACGTCAGAAGTTTGGGTACACGAGACGGGACGTCTACTTTAGGCTTGGGAGGGGAACAGGTAGGTGGGGTACATACTTTTGGCACTTAGGGTTTGTGAGGCCCAACAGAATTAGGAAGAAAAGGTGGGGCAACCCAACAGATTTGGGCATAGGCGGGATTGGGAAGCCCAACGGGTTTGAGAAGAGAGATGGTTCCTAACAGCTTCAGAAATATGGGAGACCTTTCAGGTTTGGGCACAGAATGGGCAAGAGAGGTTTGGGCATAGGCGGGATTGGGAAGCCCAACGGGTTTGAGAAGAGAGATGGTTCCTAACAGCTTCATAAATATGGGAGACCTTTCAGGTTTGGGCACAGAATGGGCAAGAGAGGCATACGGATTTGAGCTTAGAAGGATGGGGGCGCCTAAAGGGGTTGGGCAGAGGGGATGCCTATCAAGTTTTGGGTGCTGAGGAGTGGAACAAGCCCAACAGATTTGGGAGCAGAAGGGTGGGGTAGCCAACTGGTTGGAGCACAGATATGTGTGGAGGCCCAACGGATTTGGGCGGAGGGCATGGCATCTTAGGGCCCTGGGAGTCTTAAGTTTCGCAGCAAATCGAATCGATTCGCACGTCATTTGAAATTGAAAATATTGCACCTACTCACAAATGTAAATATCTCCACCAAAGTATTTTATCCAAAGGCTTTCCATCTGTTTGGAAAGTCGATTAAAAACGTGGAATATTCCAAAACGGAATCGATGTATTTGCGGAAGCAGAATCTCCTTGAATTTTCCTTTCGGCATCAGGTCACCTCTGCTCGAATTTGTCCTTGGATTGTAAAAATTAAAATTTTGTTCCACACAGACAATTCTGTTTACTCAAATGAAACGGATGGAACCACTTACTATGGAGTACCTTGAACCTGATTCCATGGATTTATTCCCTACCATTCTTGAAATGTTTCAATTGAATATTGATTTTTCTTTGATCGTTTTTCAGTAATGACACACGTGTGATGACACATTTGATTATTCATGTGACGCTAAAAATTAATTCCTTCTTCAATGGAACGTTGATTAGAGACAATAAGGGGGAGGGGGGCGTCGTCATCAACACTATCAGCGGAATGAATGGTGAAGACTGCCGATGCATCCATAATTATGTGGTCACTGGTTGTGACTTCTGTTCTATTATAAGGGACAAACGCGGTTTGGACCATGTACATTGAGGATTATCACTCACTGAGATGTAAGATAGGAGGGCGCGCATTGTTTTATTAACTCACTTCTCACGCCAATCACCAAATGCATTATGATTCAACAGTATCAACTGTAATAATTTATGACTCGCTGCTGTTTTTAACTCTTTGTGACATACAGAGTCTACCGACCACACTCCCCGGATAAAACTTCAGAATTCCGAGCCTCCTCTACATCCTTACTATCCGCATTACATCCCTTGGGTGGAACAAGGCGCCATATCATTGCAGATGGCGTATTGTTCCACTCAAGAGGCGATTAATTTCTACAGAGAACCCAATTTTTCTTACGGTCTTTGAACCTGCGTATGATTGGAAACGGGATATTACTCAACCTCCTAGCGGTTCTATAATAACATTGATGTCTACAGAATGGTAAATATTCCAACTATAGGTTCGTACATTTTTATTAGAGACATATTAGGATGTCTGTATATTACCCCAATGTTAGTTGATCTATCAAAAAGAGTCATATTTGTTCTCTGGCGATCTGTGCGACAGTCTGTCTGTTCAAATTGTTGTTGCCTGTTGCTTCTTGTCTCAACGGGCACAATTGCGCTGTTTTGAAATATCATTGAAGAAAATAAACTATCGGACGAGCACGATTGACGCTCTGATTAATCTCGATAGAATGGCCTTTGTGATTTGGTCCATTCGACTGTAGTTTATTCTGAAGTGTTTGTCCAATGTTACCTTGTTTATCTCTAAAGATGGTGAGGGCGTGATGTATATTTAAGCTGAGTTATTTTAATGTAGGTCCTGTTGTTTCCGTTAGTTCGCTGAAAGTATTCGTCACAAAGTTCATACTTATTCTGTGTGTTTCTGCGTTATATTGTCTGGTATTATTCTTTTTTAGTTTCTGGACAAAAAGACCCCTTCAAAATAGATTGCACAGCTCTCTCTTTTACTTTCGACTCGTGCTTGAGCTGTGTTAAAGGTAGGGAAGCAAAATCAAAACACCTTAATGATAACAACACACTAATAACATCGAAGAATGAAACATTAAACAAATTGGCCTTAACTTTTTCAAAACATTAGTTGTCTGAAAATTGTAATCCACAATTCCCGAAACCACAAAACAACAGGAAAAACAAGAGATCAAATTTACCTCTGACAGTTTAGAGGATTACAATGAGCCTTATCGGTTGAAAAGCCAAAATACTGCCACTGGACCCAATGAAATGTACTATCAAATTTTAATGAATCTGCCTCAAACTTCACATGGCCTTTTACTGTTAATTTTCAATAACAAATAGGTGACTTGTCAGTTTCCACCTACCTGCAAAAAGCACCAATAATTCTATTCCAAGGCCCGATAAAGGTCACTAAAATCCAAGCATTTGCAGACCTATTTATTTATTTATTGGTGTTTTAAGGTCATATGCGAATGCACAATGGCTAATCATGACCGTGGCAGTTTTACGGGTGGAGGAAGCCGGAGTACCCGGAGAGAACAACCAGGCAACGACGAGCAGCTGCCAGCTCCACAACACCGTAACTCCGCACTGCAACATAGGCAGGGTTAGATTGGTTGAAGACATGCGCACCATCGACGTGCAGTACGCCTTAGTATACGGCGTAATCATGCCCCCATGTGGACAATCGAGGTTAAGTGCCCTAAGTGCCCTGCTCAAGGACACAACGCGGGGGTCCGAATCGATCGCTCAGACGGTCGGTCACCCATCCGAGGACTAACCGGGCTCGACGTTGCTTAACGTCGGTGATCTGACGAGAACAGGTTACCGCAACGCCACCGCGCCACCGCGCCCCATTGCATATCTATTACATCAACAAATTGTCTGTGTAAAACCATGGAAAGGATAATCAATAATCGACTTGTCTGGTTGTCTGGTTTCTGGAATCGGTCAGACTACTTCAAAATGTTCAGAGTAGTTTCAGAAGCCAGGGAAGTACTGCTGATCATTTGTCAGACTTGAAACGTTTATGAGAAATGCCTTTGCTAGAAAAGAATATGTGGTCGCCTTCTTTCTTGACCGGAGAAGGCATACGACAAACCGTGGAGGTATGGGATTTTAAAAGATCTTTCAACATGGGGATGAGAGGGCGTATGTTTTTTTATAGAAACATTTTAACGGATTGTCAGTTTCAAGTTCGTGATTGATCTTCGTTATCTGGTCCTCACCAGCAAGAATCTGGGATTTCCCTAGGTAGGATTTTATCTAGTATCCATTTGTCTGTAAACGTTAATATCATCATCAAAGCAATCGAGGGTATGATAGATTCTTCATTGTTTGGCGATGATTTGTTAATTCGCTATAGTAGTAAAAACATGAATTTCATCGAACGTAAACATCAGATGTGTTTAAATTGAATTCAGAAATAGACTACAGAAAACAGTTTTACGTTTTCGAATATTAAAACGAAATCTGTTCATTTCTGCAAGCTCAGGAGGAATCACCTTTTTCAGGAATTGAACATAGAGGGCAGTACTAATAAAGTTGGGTAATTCGTAGGTTTATTGTTTGACAACAAACGGAATCTCTCATCTCACAGAAAATGACTAAGGGCACTGAACCTTCCGACCAAACAATGTCATCCCATCTGTATAAATCACTTGTTAAATCAAAATTAGATTATGGCTGTGCAGTTTACGGCACTGTGAGAAAGTCATTTCAATATGTTTTCAAACTTATTGGTTAACCCATCAAACAAGTTTATAATTGTGTCTCAGAACCTCAAAATGTTGAATTTTTCAACAAACACCAGACACATGGGCCTCCTTTAGGAATTAGAATTAAACTCCATTTGGAATCTAACAGGTTTGAATCAGATTCGATAAAAGATAACCGCGAGCCACATACTCCTTGGCCTCTAAACCAACCTACCGGTTATTTTGGATCTTGCTTCCTCAAAAAAATCTGAGACAAACTTTCTGCAGTTCAAACAAAAATATGCCAAAATAAAATCTAAGTATAGTACATACAAAATGATCTATACAGATGGATCAAAAGATGGTGACACAGTATCATTAGCCTTTGTTACTGGTGATCAGATCTCATCAACCAGAATACCAAATAGAAATCCCATCTTCACCGCTGAAGATAAAACTTTGCAACTCGCTCGTGAACACATTGCGAATGTACAAGAAAAAAAAAGTCGATTATATTTTCCATCTCTCGTTCCTCTTTGCTAGCGATGCTCAACCCCGGATTGAAGAACCCTCTCATTTTGGAACTCGGTAAGAAATTGAAAATTATCATGGCTCACCAATATGATATCATGTTTTGCTGATTACCTGGACATGTTGGTATCTGGACAAACACGACTTACACATTCATTTGTGTTGGAGGGTAATATGCGATTAGAATACGTTCCCTGACAATGTCCGCTGACAACAGAGCACATTCTGTTAGATTGTACAGATTTTAATAAACCAGGCGGCGACATTACGTGTTTCTCACTGACGTGACCTGGTATGGTGGCAACGTATTTTTTTTTAGCTCCACTCAGCAACTGAGAAAAATCAATGTTTTAATGGCGTAAAATGTAAGAATCGGAGTTATGTATGTGTGTAGTGTTTTCCAAACACACTGGCTGAGGAGGTCATAACCAAAGCTTTGTGTAAGTCAGCAAAATTGATGAATTTGATCCCTCTTTCCTCGAGTTCGTGCCTTCGTTGTTCACACTGACGACCGCTGGACTGATGTTCAGCTGGCATATGCTCTATTTTATACCATGGTTACCTATTCTACTATATATGAAAAGCCTGTGACATAAATTTTAGCTTTACACACCAGCCGTGGTGAACACGCCAATAATGTGATTTCAATAGTCAAAATTTACACCCACCGTGGAATTACATCAAAGTTGACCTTTGTTGACGTCAACCTAAATGCGAACTTGTCTAAATTTATCGCACGTCACCTCGCGAAGAGTGAAATGAAAATGGCAATTATTTATTACGTTTTTAAATGAGTGTACCCCATAAAACACACAAATTAACAAACATGCATTGTCTCACGTTAATAAAGTATCCATAACTCGAAACAGTATGTTATTATGTTATTAAAATAAAAAAAGCCCTGTTTCTTTTTCTGTTTCCTTTCAGTGATAAAATTGATAGCAGAAGTACCACTAACCGATGCTCATTTGAACAAAAACAAATTCGCGCGTATGTACGGCTGTTGCTCAATAAAAGCGAGAAAAAATAATAGCGACTCTTAATAATTTGACGATCATGGTATAAATAAAATATACCCAAAGTATCTTGGTGTACCAAATGTTCACCACTCGTGGTGAAGTGGTGTTCATCGCGCGCCGAAGGCTCGGGGTTAACACCACTTCACCATTCGTGGTGAACATTTGGTACACCAAGCTACTATGGGTATATTCTATAGAAAGTGTACTGTTCATACACTGCTCTACTCAAACTTTCGGCACTTGCATACCTTCGTGTCTACTAGAAGAGAGCTCTTAGTATAAGACTATTGGGCAAAAAACTATTTATTGGTGTTGAAAATATTGGAAACGAAATGTGTCATGAAACTATTTGATAGTTCATGGCCGACCTGTGAGGCAATTCATTTTGGTGTGTACTCTATTTTCATCGCTCGCCTTACAGATCAATAAGTGATTGACAGCCAGTCAACGATTACATCACTATTGTCGGCGCTTCACGACCCGCGCATTGAATTCCGAGGATCAGTTCTTCAACACATTCTATTGTGTAGTGATCCTTACTTGTCTAACTGTTTATGCTTCAGCCAGCTGGTCATTATTAATCATTATATTGCAACTGATTTGACGAAACTCGGAACCCGACACAATTCCCATGTCAGACCTCAATACTAACGATAAAAGGCCCCGTGAATCAAACGACTCTAGTGTATCCATCGATCTCCATTCTAAAAAAAACAAAAGAAGGTTCAATTTCTGATTCCCCTGCATCAGAGTTTGTATGTTCAACGTAACTCGACACCGAACAACTTGATAATGCAGAGCAAAGCACTATGTCATCCTCTGGCTTACTCGTCACCTCCACCCAGGGAATGCCCGCTAGTGATGCGATGAGTACATTCCCTTACTGCGTCTAAAGACCCATCGATTCAGTCTATTTTGAAAGAACTGATGAGTGCTTCTGTTTCAGACCACCTAGATTAATTTCGAAACTGTGTAGAGGCTTTGGAAAGAATGTTGATAAAATATATTCAACCAAAACTCGAAACAGAACTTGACGACTTCCGGCAATATAGGGTGAGAAACTCCCTGAGAATTTTGGGTATGCCGCAGACATCCGAGGAAAATATTGGTGAGATTGTTCTTGACATTGCCAAGTCAATGGGGGTTACTCTTGAACTAGAAGATATCGAGAGGAGTCACAGATCAGGTCCACCCAGCAGGAAGAATAGAATATATAGTATAGTTTCTATGGGGGTGGGGGATTGAGGGCGGACAAGAAGATGCAAAATGTGTATGTAAATGAGCATCTTACAAATGAACGTTCAGGTCTGGCTCGAAGGACTCGACGTTTGGCGAAAGTCAGGAAAATAACTGGGACATGGACTCACGATGGAGTCAGCTTTGTTAAATTCCGCGATGACTCAGTTCGACGCGTTACCAACTGAGGCAAACATTTAACCATTTACCTAACTGATCGACCTTATCTGCCCACGTATATGCAAACTCAGCAGTTGAAAAAATATTATTTCTTAACAGATTTCGGCCGACCCATGTCATGTGGTTCCTCGTTCGAGCGAGTTTGTTCCAACGAGGGATTTCGTGATGTGGTTTGGTTGAAATTTTTTTTAAAAAAATTAATAAAAGTGATATTTCGAATAATAAATGCTGATAATGTGTTCGTTGGGTAAAGGGTCAAGCTCCTCCTTTCTGGGGCCTAATTGGTATTATGTTTTTAAGTGTCGTCTGATGGTCATAGTAGACAGTCCGTTGTGTCAAAAATACATTGTTTGTTTGTTTGTTTTTTAGGTTTAACAGAGCTTGAATATTCAGGGGCATACCTGGTCGGGTACAAAATTCAACAAAATAACATTTAAATGTTCGCATGCACTTGATACTTTGATTTACTACACTACAGTATTTACCCAGCAATCGCATTTTATCGTCATCAGTTCGTGAAAAGTATCACCTTTCAGAGAACATCTCGTAGGAATGAGGCCCTTTCTTACTATTGAAAAATGAATTTTCAACAGAAGGCGATGGGGCAAGCATTTCCAATGCATGGAAGGGCAAATGTGTAACATTGATCCTTCAAAATTGTAACAAATTGAAGAATCTCTACAGGGTTCGGTCAAAACATGTTTCAGTTCTGTGTCAAATGAAACATGTTTTTTTGTGGTATTTTATTCCCCAAACCGAACCATGACACATATTCGCAACTGACTGCTTTATTTGTATTACTGACTATGACTGTATATTAACAGAACTCGGGAGCCTTTACCGACACAGGCTGTGCATATTAACCCAAACACTCAAAATCAGACCGCCCTGATGTGGATTAAATATGATTTGTAGACTAGCTTCTTTATAACAATAATGATACAGACAGCCGCGGAGAACTGGTTGTAATCCACGCGTGGACAGTGCTTTCAGCTCATGCATTTACCAGATAATAAAAAACATTATCGGCAAAATGTTAATGAATACAGGGCCGGGACACGTTAATTATTATTTTTTTTAGATGATTATTCCTATAATTAGTGTAGAATCTAATATTATTGCATTCGTGGCAATATTGCCCACCCGTGGGAAGTTACCAGTCAACGATGGACGTACTGTATGCTTTAAAATGTTGAATAAAATTAAAATGTTACGAAAATATAATTGAAAATAAAAGAAGATTGATTAAAGTTTATTTGTAAATAACCCGCCACCCAAAGTCACGACATCTCTTCAACAAGGATTTACAGCCTTCGTTCTTCAAATTTTATAATCTTTCTTCTTGTCTCCATAACACATCTTATGACCCATGACACATCTTATGACCCATCATTTGGACGATATCGATTAGCTCTTTCCGATGTGAGTTTCATAAGCCATGTTCTGGAGAGAACACATGCGCTATTTTCAGTTTTAAAAACAATCTTGCAAGTGTAGTCTCCTACTTGTGTTCACCCTGAGGTCGATATACAGCCACAAACTGTCGTTTTTATATTGCTTTGTAAAAGTTACCACGAAGTGTTTTCTTCCTTGAGAACACTACCGACAGGCTTCGTGTATAATGGCAATGTTTTCACATCAAAGGGCAACTAAGAATTATATTGAAACACTGCGAAGGCACCTGCAGCTGTATACATGATCTACGATAGTTATTATGGTAAAAATGGATCTGTAATTTAAGGGTTAAAACACTTCACGTATATTTACTTCAAATGAATTACGATAATTTACAAGTGCAAATCACAGTTACTGGTTCAGTTACCCTTATTGTGATCTTTATGTTAACCCTTTGAATCAGAGAGGCCGCTTTTCCGGCCTAGGAACATGAAACGTCGTAATTGCATTACATAAGATTACTGCTAAATGAATGTGTGGGATAGACCAATCAATATTTTCAACGTGCCGCCGTAAGGCGGCACGTTGAAAATATTAATTGGTCTTCCCCAAGTAATGAATATGTACCCTTCCAGTTGCTGCCATTGAACTGATATGGCAGATACCACCGGGGTTCAAAGGATTAATTGACCCATAGACCACCCGGCAACATTTTTCAAAAACAACTGAAAATGTAATTTATTTCAAAATGGATCTTACGACCAAGTAAACCGACAAACAGAACGTGGAGAGTGTGTTAACACTAAATCACCCACAAAGTGGAAATTCCATCCAGGCAATAATTGCAAATTTGTTGCAAAGCACAACAACCACAAGCAAAGTTCCAGAGAATGGACCTCCGGGTTAAACCCGGAGGTCCATTAGTCGAAACTTTGCTTGTGTTTTTTTTTCCATATGTGCAGAATTTGAAAAAGTGATACTTTAGGTGATAACTCCACTCCACGGGTGATTTAGTTACAATCCATTCTCCACGTAATATACATGGCTCCAATGTGAAGGTATCTTGTCTTGGTTTCAAAGGAAAAATTGAAAGAGGAGAAACTCAAAAATATATAGTAGTTTCACAGATTTAGACGGGTTGTCAGATAAGGTTATTTCACATACCCTTCTACAGTTGTTTCAATGTCGTTGGCTCCATTATAAACCTGAAAGATTTTCACCAATTCATAATTCGTTTTGAGCGGGAATTCCTGTCCTGTCAGATTGATAAAATACTTCCACCTACTGCTTCTTAGAAGCAATTCCCGAAGGCATACTATTTCCGGCTCCAGGTCCTTGAATGTGGAATATACAACATTTATTCTTGGGTCTGCCAAGAAGACATTGTCGAAACACCTGGCTACCAATTCGAGTGTCCGGTATATTGATGTTGGTGATTTTAAATCAACGTGAATGCAATACAAGTTCTGTGGCCGGTAAATGGCACGAAGAAGTCTAATCGTTTGTTCGAAATCTTTGTACATTATAATAGCAAATGCTATTGGCAAATTTATTTCCTCTTCGGAAGCACAGTTTGTGATAAATCCCATCTCTTGAACAAACTTTCCACACTTTGCCGTTTTTAGATGTTCGGAAATACGAAATAGTGATTTCGTAAACATCTGTGCTTTCTCTTGTTCCTTCGCAGAACCTCGAATGAGTTGGAGGCATGACACATTTTTGATGGCATTACGTCCCAAAATGTCGTATGGCACTTTGTGTTGTTGTTGCAAACTTCGCCAGTAAAACATAGCACAAATACTTATAATGGACAATGTAGAAAACGTCCTTACTGCCAAATGAGGAACTGATCTCTTTTTTCCCAAGCAGTTGATAGTAATGGTGCACTGTAAATTAAAATAAGAATAAGTTAGAACTTTTCCAATGATTTACAGACTATAAATTACGAAATGAACATTTCTGGTGTTTCTTAACCATTTAAATGATAGAAAATGTGTTCTTGAATGATAAGACTAGAATACAAACACGAAATTGTGTGGAGATCCAGTAATAATTTAATCATATAGTCCTATTGGGCTATAGTATGAAATTATTACTGAAACTTCCATATAATATAAACCGGATTTTCGTATGTTGATCTAAATAATATTATTATGCCTCACGTTTGTGACATCAGCCGTGATTGGTTAATTTGACCCCTTCTAAAAGTCATAGGACTGGAGTTTTTGAATAAAACACGGGTACTATCGGAACGTTCTTCCCTAGTGACATGACAACAAAGACAATGTCAGCTCCACTAACATTGATCAGCGTCGATTACGCACGTGCTGATTGGAATTTCTCAACACCAAACGATGGCGCGGTATCAGTTTAACTTTTTTCGTCACCGATAGACACAAACTAGCCGACAAATATGTCATCTTCAGTGGGTGTGTTTTCAATTTTAACTGTAAACAATGAATTCAAAATAATTGGAAATATTAAAAACTACGTGGTATTCACCACTTTAGTGAATCATGAATGTGACTTCAAGTTCAATCAATTATATTTCCAAAAGTTTAGTATTACTTGTGTTCCTCGACCGCACCAAGTCTCTGCCTCAGGTTCAAAATAAATTAATTGTTTCACTTCGCTTAACTCTAACAACTGTCGTCGTCCAAGAAGAATTTATATTTCATTATACCACTTATCACACAAGCATTAATAATTAATTATAACACGAACAACATGATGCAGTTGATCAACAACATGATGTACTGACATTTGGTGCAAAAGAAACTTCCAAAGCGCGACGGCACTTACAACAAGTCATTTTCGAATTTGGTGATCTGGAAACTCCTAAAGAGACATCATTCGTTCGAAATGACGTCACTAAAAGCATGTTTTTGGATCCGACTACATTGTTATTACAAAATTGATGGCATGTTGCAGATAACGCTTAATAATGAAAGCTATCTTTGTTCGGCACAATAAAATACTTAGAACGTTTCTTTTCATGTTCTATCGGTCGATAGTTCCCGAGTTTGTGTGATTTCTGAAATAAAACCTTCAGCAGCTTCGCTGCGTCAGGTTCTGTTTCAGAAATCACACAAACGTAAGTACTATCGACCGATAGAACATGAAAAGAAACGTTCCAATATTTTATCATATGACTATGACATTTTTACCCTAAATATCACTAATGTTTGACTATGTTTTCCAAACTGTTGTATCACACCGGGTGAGATTTTTCCGGATCAAAAGTCCATATCACACTCTTACGGAAATCAAAAATCCATATCACACTCCCACGGAAATATCCGAGAGTTTCCGTGAATAGTTTTCGTAACTAGGGAAGTCGTTGTTGTTTCGTCTGCCGGGAAGAATCTGGGTATCTAATTTATAACGGCCAGTGAATCGAAGTGAGCAAACTATGTTACTATTTGCGTGTCATATGATAAACATATCATCATAACAGTGTGTTGATCCGTGTCGTCGCATCACGTCTCGTTGAGGTGGCCAGATTTTCGGATCACACTCGCTACCTGCGGCAGCTCGTGTGATCCGAAAATCTGGCCACCTCAACTCGACGTGATACTACGACACGGATCAACACACTGTTATGATAATATCTATATATTATGTTCAACAAGGAACTCAGATGAAAAAGTCACAATATTTTGGTAATTGAAAACATTGGTTTTAGACATGTTCAATTTCATAGCAGACTGCAATTGTTTTATCTGTATTTTTGAGATTTAAAACGATTTAAAACGAAATTAAAAAGATTTAAAGAAAAATGTCAAGGCAGTCGATCAGTATTATACCTAATTTCTAACCTTAAACGGGGACGTTGAACCTTGGGGTGGGGTAGTTTGCCAGTTTACGTGTATATGGAGGTCAGATATTCGGAAGGGTTAATTTTTATGAGATAATGTGCAGATAAATTCAGAGATTTATTATCATTCTGTGTTACTGGTGGTAGTCCTTGAGGTTAACCGATATTTTAAAATGTCCTGCCACGATGAGCAATGACAAGCCCGCACTCGGTGGGACGCTTCAGGAATCGGTGCTGTATTGAGTATTTAGTAACTAAAGTGAAAATATTCACCACTCTTTGGACGGTGACCTTGAAGGTAAGAACAGAAGTTTTCTTTTTTTCTCTGTGGTACATTTTCTCTCTGAGCTGGCTGATATGTAATTTGAAAATTAATTAAAAGCTTAACTGCCGGTAACCACGTGTTTTGGAGGACGAACCGTGAATATCGGAATAGAGAAGGATTTTATCTGCCTTTATTTTCGTTATAACTAAACAATTTAACTTAGGGTTTTTCCACAGGGGTCATAAATATCTTTATCCAGTTATAAACTAAAGGATCAACTTGAGCTTCCTCGCACAAATTCACGGCTTCGTCAGTAGAATAACAATTTGTAATTCAACTGAGGGGTCCACAAGTCTACCAGAAAACGGTACAGAAGAGCATCAAAATTAAATGACCATAATAATAAAAAGAAACAAAAATAATATACGTCTGATCTACCATTCACTCGGAATTTCCGACGACGCGATGAGTGCACAGAAATAATGAATTGAACCAATTGCCGATTTCCATGTATATATAGAATATACCCATAGTAGCTTGGTGTACCAAATATTCACCACTCGTGGTGAAGTGGTCACATGTGTACCTGAGCACCGGTGGGCGGTACTTCCGCTGGCAATTTTATCGCCGAAATGAAAGAGAAAACGAAACTCGAAAATTACGGGGCCTTTTTCATTCATATTAATAACATACTATTTCGTGTTATGGATGCTTTATTAACACGAGACAACGCATATATGTTAATTTTTGGTAGCTTATGAGGTAAACTCGTGTAAAATTGTAGTAAATAATTGCCGCTTTCATTTCATTCTTATCGAGGCGACAAGCGACAAATTTAGACAAGTTTGCATTGAGGCCGGGGTCACCAAAGGTCAACTTGGATGCAGTTCCACTGTAAGTGTAAATTGTAACCATTGAAATCCTATTGCTGGAGTGTACACCACGGTTGGTGTGTAAAGCTAAAATTTGTGTCATGGGCTTTTATATATAATAGAATAGGTAATCATGGAATAAAAGGACTGGTCTGACTCATATATCACAAATGTAGGACCTGGCTGTGACTTCGTCCTGCCAATGCGGATATCTATGGACATGACAGTCATCAGACAATAGTACTCTGTCTTCCTGCCCAAATATTGTCCGATGTAACTTTGGGGGGGGGGGTAGAGGGAGGGGCACCCTCCCCAAGACTCACGCCCCTGAAGTTTACATTCCTTTTCAAAATTATGTTTCATATATGGTGTTGGTGTGTGTAATGTACAGACGGTAAATGAACAGTAATCGAAACTTTTCATTACTGTTGGTTTGTGGCTATAGAATCTTCGCTTTCAATATATTTGACAGTGTGCAGGGCGTCTCGAACTTAAAAATTCATGAACAAAAGCTTCATCGCAAGTCTTTTAACCGGATGATCTTCGTCCAAGAGTGATGAACTATATATGACATCTTCCTTGACAAATGCAATACATGCATATAGAAATATCACCAATGTCAATTTTTCGGACATTGGCCCCGGCGGGAGCCAATACCGGGTCTACGGCACCCAATCGCCTAGCTATAAATGTTCTTTAGTTATACAAACGGCGACCCTCAATAGACTGCAATTAGCCAGTATGTCAGTAGTTCACATTTATAACCCTTAACTAACGAACCAGCCGCAACAGCCCGAGAAATTTAGAAATTGAGAAGCTGAAAAGAAATTCCAACAAACCCATATCATGTGACCCGCTCGTTGGTACGAGCTAGTCGTGTTCATTCCAATGCGGGGATCACCTGATATATGTTTTTGGAGGTTTTATGAAAAAAAATAAAGTAACAAATAGATATCTGCTTTGAGAAATGGATTAAATAGTGAATGTGGCGACTAAATGGTCCGGATCACATCTGGGAAACTATGATTATAAAATAAATCGTGTTGGATACTTAGCCATCAAAATCACGGTTTGGCAACAATTTAACTCTCCCATGGTTTTTCATCAGCCTCAGAGTTCCTCCTCCTCTCTCCATCTCGAAAATTTGGCTACACCATGCAGCTAGTACTTGTTATGCTTGACCTTTTCGAAAATTAAAATCTACTCACTATGCATTTACTATTTACAGTACGGCAGCCGTGGACTGGTCACTTTTCACGGCTGGCAATATTTCCACGGACGCAATAAATTAGATTCTACATACTAATTATTGGAATAATAATCAAAAATTTAATAAATGAAGCACGGTTGAAAACTGGTGCTTCATTATTTAAAAGTTTGCTGATGATGGTTTTATTACCTGGTAAACACCTGCGTAAACATCACTGGTGACCTGTGGATTACGACCAGTCCACGGCGGCTGCACTGTACATTCAATTGCAATACGTGGAGAGTGGTTTGCAGGAGTGGCCGAAAAACAGAGGATGGGGTGGGCAGAGGGGACACATGCCTACCTCCACACTCTTCTTTCATGGACATGCTACATGATCCCACAATATGTTTTATAATTTATAATTTGAGAGTATGCAGCCCTGTCAATATACAGGCCTTACTGAAATACATAACTGTAAACAAAGCTAGAACTGCTTGGTCAGTGCATCCCCGCCTTCAGTCGGTTCGCCCTATGTCTTCAACGTAAATATGAATATTTTACGGAATACGGAAAAATAACCGACTCCTCTTGTTAAAACAAAGAATACGGAAACGTAACCGACTCCTCTTGTTAAAACAAAGAATAAATTATTTCAGTAATCTTTATTTGCTTCTTTGCAGTACAGACGCCGTGGACCGGTCGTAATCCACGCGTGGTTAGTGATGCCCACGCATGCGTTTACCAGGTAATAAAAATCATTATCAGCAAAAGTTTAATTAATGAAGCACCGGACTGTAAACGGTGCTTCACTAGTTAAATTTAATTAGTGTTTAGAATCAAATATTATTGCGTCTGTGCAAATATATGGAATACAGAAAAGTAACCGACTCCTCTTGTTAAAACAAAGAGAATCAGTTATTTCAGTAATGTGTATTTGCTTCTTTGCTTTATAGCCGCCGTGGGCCGGTCGTAATCCACGCATTGTCAGTGATGTCCACGCATGCGTTTATCAGGTAATAAAAACCATCATCAACAAAATTTTAATTAATGAAGCACCGGGTTGTACCCGGTGCTTCATTAATTAAATTTAATTAGTATTTAGAATCAAATATTATTGCGTCTGTGTACATATTGCCCACCCGTGGAAAGTGACCAGTCCATGACAGCCGCATTGTATGGTGGAATACAAGTTTACTCTGTGTACTCTACTATCTCAATAGCACTCTAACCTGCTGATTATCTATTACACTTCATTTGGTGAAACACAATGTTTAATTTTTAATCTCCTGTGAGAATGTTGGAAATCAGAGCAGTGGTTTGTTTGCTAGTTCAACTTTACTGTTAAAATTAGACCCGCAACTAGCGCCTTGTATGGATGGTTTCTAATGGGAACAGCAAAGACGATTGGCTAAAATGGCTTCATACCTAAGTTGCGGCCATGATGTACCAAGATGAGGAAAATGACCCCAAACATCCATAAAATAAATAATTAAGTAAACTCTATAAACAAACAAACTATTTCTCAAATTACCACCCCAGCCTTTCCAATAAGGTTTGTATCCAGTCCCCTCGAAACGTCAATACCATCAACCAAAATATTACTATTCTCAACTGCACTATTATCTTCTATTGTAAATACGTTTTGTGTTGTTTTTTTGTATATTCCTTCTTGACCTTCTGAACAGAATCATTGAGAAAACAATTGGCATTATGTACAAACAACTCCGTTGAATGTTGAAAACACTTTCTTTTATTCCTTTTATGATCTATTCACTATCCCTCTGAAGACAACACTTCCATTCAACACAGTTTCCCGGGCGCATTGAAGATTTGGATCAATGACCTTGAGCACTAACCCATTCTTCGAATGCACAAAGCTTATATTCACCAGAATAAACCCAGTGGCTAACTTAGCTGCGTTCAGACTAAGAGTGGGTCAATATTTGCCAATTACTCGTATCGCTTCATGTCAGAGAGGTGAAGGTCTCAATTTCCCAGATATCCAATTGATAAACCTTCAATTGAGATTTGGAATCAGGGATTTAACGCTGATGTAATACGTGCAACTATTTCTTCTTTTTGCGAAGTATCCGGGCGTAAACCGCTATACCGACCGAAATGAAAGCGTACCGCTACAGGTCAATCGATAAGAATGTACCAGCATCTTCCAGCCCAGCATTCCTGGATACAATGTGTGTTTCCGTGTTTATTTGTACCCGGCTATGTGTTTTCTCTTATTATCTGGCAACATTGAGAATAACCCGGTGCCCTCATATCAGTCACCAGTGACATCAAGCACTAACAAGTCACTCACTGAAGATTATTCAAATCACAAGGCAACAGACTCAACCTCTTCCATATGAATATCCAAAGCGTAAAACCAAGGTATACATTTTAAGATGCGGGCTCGTTGACCAAGATATATGTGTGCTTACAGAATCATGGCTCCAGCAGGGATGACAACTCTGATTTGGCAATCCTTGGGTTTCACGGCGCGATAAGGGAAGATCGCCCTACCAGGGGAGGTGGTATGGTTATTTACCTGAAAAACTCAATGACCTTCATGCATTGTCTTGATCTTGAGCGCATCTGGCTGCAATTATTTACTGCCAAAAAAGCTTCCTTGTTTTTGCCTTTTACCGGCCGTCTAATTCTGGGACCGAGACTTGGAATCTCATTTCGACTTCTACTGAAAGAGCATTAGATGTGCAAACGCTTCCAGTGATAATAACCGACGACTTTAACGACGATCAGCTCAAATCTCTTAACGGCTCAGTCCAGAACCTTTTGAACCTTTATAACCTGTCTCAAATCGCCCAGCGGCCACATTCTCTACAGAAAATCAGCTTCATTACTCGATTTATTTATAACTGCCCCCCTTTAATTGAATCTTACGATGTCGGAGACTCATTTTTTTATGAGTTCCTTCGTTATCATTGTCATATAATGGCCCAAATTAAGTTATAAACGAGCCTTCCTCAAGTATCAAGCGACAAATATGGCTCTTTTTGAAGCGAACCTTGTAAATTTTAACAAATCTATCAGGGAAATTAACTGGAATATGATTTTATCTTCGAACCGGCCCAACCAGAATATTGATAAGCTTACACTGCACCTTAACAGGCTAAACACTCAATATTTTCCGAGCAAATTAATCTCATTACGACCCACTGAACCAAAGTGGATGCATAATGAATCTGACATATAATACGTCAGCGCAAGCGTCTTTATCGCTCCGCCAAACGCAGTGGTACCGAACTAGCTTGGGCACAATATCGTAAGCACTTAATGAAGTAATCTCATCCATTAGGAAGTCGAAAGCTTCATACTTTACCAAAGATGAAAACTCTCTGAATTACCGTACGGAACCCTCTCACTTTTGATGGGAAACGCTTAAACGGCTTTTGAGAAATAAGCAGACCGACATACCACGGGGGATGTTACCCTTTTTTCGCAGTATAGAAAAGCTGGGGCCTTCAATGAGTACTTCTGTTCAATTTCCAATATTAATGACGTTAATACTCCTTTACCAACGCGCACTTTGACCGACCAACCTTGAACAATATTTTCTTCGATCCCGAAAACGTGCAGGAAGCTTTGAAATCGCTGAAGATCTCCAAAGCTTGTGAACCTGACAATATCAGTCCATTTACCCTAAAGAGATGTTCTTAGTCCTTAACCAAGTCATTATCTGAAATACTTAACCCCTGTCTCACAAATTCCATATTTCCACATTAGTAGAAAAGGGGAAATGTTTCGACAATATTCCAAAAAAGACTCTCCTAACCGAGTTACAAATAACCGCCCAATTTCACTTTTTTTGTGTTGGAAAGGTGTTTGAAAGTTGTATAGCAAAGCAAGTTAGAGAATTCCTTGATGCGAATGGCCTTTTGACAAGATTCCAATCAGGTTATGTTTGAAAAGTCTCCACAGTTCTCCAGCTGAGTGAAATCTATCATACCATTTAGATTAGTTGCGCTCTTGACGGGAGACTGGAAATGCGATTTATTTTCTGTGGCATGAGTAAGGCTTGTATAAACTTGAACAAATCAGTATGACCGCCCAGCTGCTGTCCTATTTTAAAACGTATCTTAGCAAAAGGCATCAGCACGTCAATGTTACTTTGAATATTTCACCTGAGGACATATCAGTGAGAGTGTACCTCAGGGCACGATTCTAGGACCTTTACTGTCTTATCTACATAAATGACATTACTGACGGACTGGTGTCTAACATTCGACTCATTGCGGTCGATACATCTCTTTTCCTCACCGTTGAATACCATGTCCAAGCTGACAGACTTATGTCTGGCGGCTTCCAAAAGATCAAACGGCGGGCATTCCGATGGCTGGCGACTTTGATCCTGCAAACACTGAGTCACTGTTAATACTACGCAAGTCCGTTTAATCACATCAAAGCAAACCATCGAATATGGTGCTTATAATTTAAGGGTTCGTCCATATTTATACCCAAGAACTTAACATATTTATCTGCTTGTTTACTACCAACCAGCGAGGTGTCAGCGTAATCCACTATGATGTGTCTTTGTCACATGTCGTATGAATCGTTATGGGGGTGTAACAGAACACACTTCGTTTTAGTAGCATTCAATACTGGCTTATTTGCAGAGCACAACCGGCTTATTTTTCACTTCAGTGTTCACGTTTTCAGTTAAGGTATCTAGGATACTATGAGATGTGTAGGCCGTCGTGTCAACTCAAAGGATAAAATATTTAACAAGGTGGATCGTTGATATCGATAATATATGCCAAAAACAAGGTAGGGCCAAGAATAGAGCCTAAAGGACCACACATTGTTATTACTTGGAGATTAGAGGAAATGCACTTTTGGATGACACAAATTGCCATAGATAGTTCTTAAACCAGACAGTAGCGTGACCCCTTTTCCTGTAGGCATCAAGATTATTTAACAAAGTGTTATGATCGATTGTGTCAAATGCCTTCAAAAAAGTGTAGAAAAATAGATAACGTGCAGTCTTTTGTTGGTTTATCATTCATTGCCGCAACATTGTTGGTGAGATGTATGTGGTTGAATAACCTTTCTGAAAACAGAATTGGTACTGGTAGAGGATATTCTTTTCCTCCAAGTATTTAGGCATAGATAGTCTTACGAACATTCATTTTCCCGGTATCTTAGAGAAAAAAGGTAAAATAAAAATTTATTGTCGAATAAGTATTGGTCATCAGATTTGAATATTGTTATGATTTTCGGTATTTTCATTTTTTGTAGTATTACACAAGTGGAGAATGTGAGGTTTATGGTGTGGCATAGAGGTAAAGCGATCTCGACGATGATTAACGTTAATAATTTATTGATGTATATTATCATTGTCTCTGCTAGATTTTGGGGAAAGTCAATTTGTGCAAGTTCATATTTCATGGACAGTGATCGGATTGACAAAAAGGAGTAGAGGGGTGTCTTATAACCAATGTGATTTATTTATTTATTGAGGTTTAACGACATTTTCGACAGCCAGAGTTACCTCGTGTCGGACATTTGTACGGGTAGAGCGGCGAGCAATTGCCAGACTCCCCAACGTACAAGCAACGATAGCATTGGTTGAAGACAAGTGCACCATCGACGTGCAGTATGCTTTAGTACACCGCGCCACCCTGCCTCCACCGGGGCAATCAGAATTAAGTGCCTTGCCCAAGGACACAACGCAGTTACCCCTGGCGGATCGAACCGTGGACCTTTCGGTTTAAAGTCCAATGCCGTAAACACTTAGCCACCGTGCACTCAAAACCAATGAGATTACCACCTGAGTGGGAAAATGACACCTTAGTGTTTCCGTCTAGCAAGGTTGATGGCAGAGTGAAGGATCAATTTGATCAGTTAATAGCCATTTTCGGATATCTCAAGATGTCTTTATGCTATGTCTAATCGCTAATAGGATTGGTTTAAGGCATTACTATTTGGATAAGAGATTTATTTTATTGAAAAGGCCACAAAAATCTTTATAATGTTCTATGCATATTGTGGGGAGTGGGGTGTTTCAGTTTCTTAATAAGTAGTTTTCGTTTATGGATGCATGATTTCAACAGGCCAGTCGACATCCATGGTTCACGCTTCACGTTTTTGTAGGAACTGAAAATATCCTTGAAGGGAATGTTTGGTCAAAAGCTTTGTTAAAGAGGTCAAGGAAAATATCTCGTACGTACGCCAAATTTGCACATGGTGCAACTGATACTCTCAAAAAATCAACTGCTGACAAATGCGTTTTTGAAATGATCGATATTTTCCTCCTTGAACGATTTTTTCATAACTCGTTTGGGAACATGGTAACAATGCGATCTTCAGTGCTAAAAATTCCAAAGTGGTCGATAACATCTGCTATAATCATCCCATCTGTGTTTTTGTTATTACTGTTACAACACATGTTGTTTATTAATGTCGATGTGTTCTCCGAAAGTCTGGTTGATTTTGAGATAGTAGGCATGAATCCTGAATTGAACAATGCGTAAACGAATAAATAGAGAGTAATCGCACTGGACTGGTTACGTGAAATAATTCATGAGAGGTGAGGGACGTTGTACAAACACGAGTGCGCTAATGCACACGAGTGTTTTACAATATAGTCCCTCGCCTCGAATGAATTATTTCACGTAACCAGTCCAGTCAAGCGATTACTCTGTTTATTACTTTTCATTATTAACGATAGTTATATTACTTAACCCATTACCTAACGTAACAATCAAAACCGGCCAGCGCTATTCTCAAAAATCGCCAATTAATTTTCATTATTTTCTTTCATTTTTAGTCTCTAAAACATAGGTTATGGCCCCTCATTGGAAAGAGCTCGTCGAGATCGTTCCAATGAGGGGTCATAACCTATGTTTTTGAGATAAAAAATGAAAATGATAGTTATTCAAGAAATTTTTTTGCAAGTGTCGTTTGCTTTTCATTTTAGGTAAAGGGTAAAAAAAAAAAACAATGAAATCCCCATTGCGTCCAAGGCAAAGCGTCTTTGTCTGCGCGCACGGATACATGACCCAATTGTTGATTGCATAATTCGCTTGTTAAATTATCGTTTATGAGTCAATATAAAAAAATGTCCCATTTTCACCTAGGACAAACCATGAAAACAAACACATGGCGAAATAAAAGTTTATTTCATATTTCGAACCAACAATCATTGTGAGTTACAGGAATGCATGATTTGAGTCTAAAATGTCTAGAGCTTTCATACAGTTATGGCTTGTAGCATGCCAGGCAACAAAATATGTCCTTACTGTAACGGAAACTTCGGTCAACTCCTACGATATGCAATATTGTCAGAACTTGTCTTCATCATGATAATATTACATGATGGCGACAACTTCCACTATATAATACCAGAAAACAGGGAACAGAATATATTTGTTACATGTTTGTGACGTGCATCAGTATAGATCTCCAGAAAGTTCGATTTTTCAAACATTTGAATATTCACTACACATGGAGTTGGTTGTGTATCTATTGCTTATGTTATATGTGTGCGGTTGGGGCTAACACTCATATAATGCAGACAAAGTGTTTCTGGTCCGAGAATAGCTTCTGAATATTTCTGAAAAATATCCCCTGTTACGAGGAATACACTACTGTTACAGGAAATACCCAGATGTTCACAGGATGATAAACTGGACATGCACAGGTTAGTGAGCAATGCTGTTCATACAATGTGATTTAATTTATTCATGATTGGGTTTGCTCTGTTTCATGGGTAAATCTACCCACACACAAGATGTCATGGTAGGGGAGCGATGTAGATTTTCGAAGGCTCGTGTTACAGTGAATACATAAATGTTACACGAAGGACATAAAACTCGTTCTAGGTGATGCTACCCCAACACTGTGGTGAAGTTTAATCTTGATTATGTCTGCTCTATCTTATAAGAGAATCAACTTGCACAACAGATCTCTCATAAATGTCAGGAGCCACAGCGATTTACGCTGGCTCGCATTACAGTAAATACATAGGCATTACGCGAAGGACATATAACTCGCTCATTTATTCAAACTTTAGTTAATTATGTACCACCTCATATGATAGAGAGCATGATGTGGTATCTGGATTGGAACACAAACAACGCTGTTACTTTTCAGTTGATGTACCCAAACTGCAAGGAATGTGGTCTAATACGGGTTGAACGATATTTGACATTAGTTTACAGCAATGACATTCTGAATACCCGAATGTCCTAACTAAAGTAACATGTTCAGTTGTTCCTTCAAGAATAACTGCGAAAGAATCCCATATTCGGTGCGTACTTTAAATTGTGTATTGGAACCTTCCGTTAACTGCAATGATGGGATTACCACAACAATTTCTTCTTGTCAGTACCATGACCCGTCTGTACATCGCTTGGGGCATATGAAACAATTGCTGACTTTTGTCCAATTTCGTTTTATGCATTTACCGAACAACTCAGAACCTGACACACTTTCTAGTAGTCCTGGGTACAAAGCCGTGTGGTGCCTTACTATTACATACTTTACCATGTGTATGTTCGACCATTCCGACTTACAGACACCTTCAACTTGTTCACTTAGCACACAATTGCTAATCACACCTGGAGATATACTCACTGGTAATACTACTTGCTCATCTCTGGCACTCTCTCCCATCTAGGTTACTGATAGCGTCCACAACTTCCATTCCCGATTGCTCATCAACCGAATTCTCACTACATTCCATTACCCCCTGCATCACAGTCTCCCCTACCCTCTCTCTCATCGCCACCAACGATGAACAAATTCACATTTTCGGCCTTTTCAACACTATCACCCACAGCCCTAGCTACATCCGGGGCCTCAAACACAACATTCTCACCACTATCACTAACAGCTCTCAACACATCCGGGACCTCACACTCCTCACCACTACTATCACTAACAGCTCTCGCTACATACGGGACCTCACACTCAACCTTCTCACCACTACCACAAACAGCTCTACATACATCCGGGACCTCACATTCAACCTTCTCGCCACTATCACTAACTCACTAAGTCATACAAATATGGGATTTTCTGGAACATTTGCTATGTCACGGGAGAAAATGACATCATTTTTTTAGGAAATGTGAAAATTTCTCGGAACCATTGGTACCTATGTTTGAAAAATCAATATGGCGATAGAAAAAAAAACACACAAATCAAAGTGAATTGTGGAAATTCTGCATGTCAAAATGTTCAGTTGTGCAATTCCATTGCAACACCGTATTTCGTAACATCGTGTATTTTGTGTAACAATAAAACAACCATTTGCGTTTTCAATACAAGATGATATCCCACCACGTCATAGCACTTCCTAACAACGAGTGAGTAAGGAAAGCTATTAACAGATGACATTGCAATGACATGGTATGCGATAGGTGCAGCTATTTGACCAATATTTACATTCCTATAACGAAAAGGGTATTTACTGTAACACGATTTTTAAAACATTCATTTTCGAACAGAACCTCTTCCTTTGGTTCCGGATCGTTTCGTCGAAATACAAAGATTACACGTGGTAGATCCTTTTCTACAAGTGCCGAAAAATCCCCTAGTAAATATTTTCTTTTACAATGAAAGAAAGACATATTTGTATTTCAAATTTTAGTGTTTCGAGTAACAATTTTAACTGTTACAGCACTATACCGTTACAGGAAATACCAACCTACCGAAAAATAGCAAAATCATAATGATGCCTTCTATGCCCGGGAACGAGCATTTGCAGTTATAAAGTTCGCAGTGAAGTTCATTTAAACCGATTTCATCAGATATCTCATCCACCTCGTAATATCACGATATACCTGTAACATTCTATACAGCTTTAAAAATTACGTGCCAACCTGTCAGCACTTGATGACAAATTTTCTAGTAACTAATACGAATATCGGAAATTTTCTTGTAATATTGCATGAAACTTGCCTCAAATAAGTCAAACGGGAAATCACGTATTTCATTAATCCTAGGGAGGTCTCATTACTTTGGTGCAAAATAGCATACATAAAATCAAGGGACAGAATTCGTCGGGACATTTGCCAAATAAAAAATCATTCTTGGTGAGGCAATAATAGTTTATAGCTTAGCCTCAAGTATCGCTTTAAAAATCGGCAGGAATATTAATGGGTGTTATGCATATTTTGCTACAGCAGTGCAAATAACATCAGAAAATGGATTGGGGACAGCATATTTTGGGGTATAAATCAAGGTAGGGCAACTGCTTACCACACCAATTGGTTCATTTTTTCGCGTTTATCTGGTAGAACTAATGGCCCCCAAGACCACCGACAAAACTATTAGGCTACAATTACAATACCAAAATCGGTATTCCTCCGGGACACCAAATTGGCACATTTTTTTTTTATATTGACTCTTATAATCAAACTGGGAAATCCCAGTAAATCACACTTTGGAAAGTAATAAATTAGTTTTATGGTGCGTTAAAAAATTCAGTAAGTCGATATTAAAATCACCCATAAGATAAGCAATTTTGTTAACGTTGTTGACTGTGCCAGTGCTTTGGAAATAGTGGTCATAAATTAATCAATATCCGTTTTTGGTGCCGTGTTGGGACTATAGACAATTCCAAAGATATATTAGCTTTTCCCGTTCATTTTTATGAGCAGAGAGAGATTTAAAGATGTGTGGAATAAATATTGAGAGATGTTCTCATATTTTGGAAGGTATATATTTTCTTTGATGAATATTCCCATACCGCCTATTCTGTTGAAATTTTCGGGACGTTTACGGGCGACCAGCGGGTGATAACCTTCAAGTTCATAACTAATTTGCTTTTTTCATATTGAAAACTTCGGTTAAATCAATTATATCAAAAAAATGGGTTGAATATGGTTGTAGGTCGCATGTCAGGTTTTCCCAATGGGCATTTATACTTTATACTTCGACAATTTGTGTTTAAAAAGGAAAAATGATTGCGCGTTCCGGTAGATATACCTTTGAAATCATCAGTTGTGTAATATTTGTAGGTTTTCTCATTGATGGCGAAAGGGGAGCTTAAGTCTTCATCGTTATTGTCGCTAATTACCTCGTTGAAGTTATTGATAAAATCAAATGTTTGATTGTTGTCCATCTCATCAAGGCTTTAATTAGTCACGGACGTGCTTTAGTTATGCACATATGAGACCCGGGAACAGGGGAGACATAAGCCTATATTCATCCTTACAAATGTGGTGAAAGAAGGCTTTTGAAAATAAAGCTCTACTGTCGATATTAGGTGTAAAAGAATTGAGTTCTAAACAGGTTCTGCGCACAAGTGATAAATATAAAGAAAACACTGGAGAAACAACATTTTACTGCGACCAGTAAATTCGGTCTGTGTGAAAATGGTGTAAGCATTAGAACTAAATTACATAGAAAAAGAAATTATGGAGACTTATTTTCGGGAGTAAAATATCTTTAAAGAAATGAGAAACTGGTTTTCGTAAACAGCGATTAAAGGTTTTCATACAGGTTTCTGATAAAATATTCAAGAAACCGGAAATAACTTCTGTGCATAGCATTGAAACGTGTTCTATAAAGGAATCAACAATGGATATCTTTTACTCTGCCCACTTTTTTTGAGAGAAAAAAATACATGTATGAACGTCAGAAATGCATTGGGTTATAAGCAGCTCTGAAAACTGCACTTGATGACACCCGTGTGTCACCAGTGAACTAGACCCAAATTAACTATCACGGTCTTTCAATATCATGCTTGGGATATGAGTGTGACCAACTTTCAAAATTTGTGTCCCCACCCCAAAATGTTTTGAGAATGAAAATACATCTACGAGCAATATTCGAGTATTGGCAATTACTGAATGTTGTAATTGTTGTGGTGATTGGTAATTGTCGAATATATATATAAATATATACGACCCGTCTCGGGTCGGGTTGTAGATGTGATCTAACATAATGGCTGGGTCAATTGCAACTTTTCGGGGGGTTGTTGTTGGCTCAGTCGGTAATGTGGCAGAACATTTATGGCCAGGCGATTGGGAGCCGTAGATGCGGGATGGAATCCCGTCGAGGCCACCTTCCGAAAAAGTTTAGTTTTGAATCCAGTGGCGCAGTGCTAGGACTATGCCTGGTGGAATTCTTGTCGGCGATATAAATTAAATTCAAATCCCGGATCTTCCGTTAATTGAGATTTCTGTGTTGAAAGCTGGGACTATAGACCATTATATGAATATATATATATAACCCCGTTTCATACATTGGGGATACATGCTTAAAATACCTCACTTAGGGGAAGTTTGCTTTCTATGCACCCTTCAGATAAGTCTGTCACCAGCCCTTTCAACATGGTTTTGTTATCAATGGGCGGAAATGCATGGTATAATGGCAGTCTCCAGATATATAACATGTGTCTCCCTAATGCCGTACCCCAAATGTTTTCTTACCCCAAAACATACATTACGTAGACTTTTCTATATTGATATATTGATATCCTATTAAGACTCCTTATTGTAGTATTAAGGAGACCCGTGCCAATAAAAACACATGTTTCCAAAACAAGAAATGATGTTCCTGAACATATTTAACTTGTTAAAAAATGTTCGCTCCCGTCATCTCAGAATCGTTCACCAGGCGCAGCCGACCCATCCCAAGGACGGTCGAGGAGAAAGTGAGTGGAACGCGAGAAATTTTAATCCTATCCGACACTGACGAAGTTGATATGACGACTTGGGCGACACTGCCAGTGCTTCGGTTGGACTAAAGGGGTCAAGGCAGGCGGATCGTGGTGGCTTAGTGATGAGATTAGTGATGCATGATTCATCTCGGAGACGTGAAGCCATGGGTTGGTGACAGGAGCTGTGGAGTGGGTCATGGCCGAGATTGATACACTAAATGTACCTATGGCGAGTAGAGTTTGAGGATGGTTTCGGTATCAGCCCCTCAGTTGGTCCCCTTGAGAGCTTTGAGCAATCCACATACAGGCTACTGCTCCGCTGATTAATTTATAGCAGTAAGGTTTGAGGGTCAGTTTCCTATCAACAGTGATACAGAGAAATCGGGCTTCCCCGCAACTCATGATCCTCTTTCCGAAGAGTTCCACCGTTACGGGGATTGGCTGTTCACGTTTGTTGGGGGATTCAACTAACTGCGATTTTGACACATTTAGTTTTATTCTCCATTTCGAGCACTATTCTTTCTGGCGGCCCAATGCGTCCTGGAGTCGATTCGCAATCATAATCTCTGTGGGACTGGCAGTCCAGGTCGTTGACGAATTGGGAGAGCTCAACATAGTTTTCCACAACCTCATGGAGGTCGTTGACGTACACGACAAAGAGTCTGAGAACAGAGACCATGGGAGTACCGACCTGAAGCGGAACCTCCCTGAAGATTTCCCGATTGACCCTGAGCTTAATATTTCTGTCACTGAGGGAGAATGAAATTAGCACAGGAGCTTATTTGAGAGCCCAAGTTGGAGGAGTTTGGTGTTTTATCCAGCATGGGGTTTTGTCCATTTCTTTATTAAGAGGTATGGTGTTTTGTCCGTATGGGGTTTTGTCCGTGCTCTTTTTATGGGGTTTTATGCGTATGGAATTTTATTCTATGGGGTTTTGTCCGCGCACCGTACTCATGCATTCGTACTCTTTGTCACCCTGAGATTATCCAAGTAGTTAGTGGAAATGATCACGGTGTGTGCTGCGTCATTTGCGCAAAAGGTTTTACAAGAGTAACCTCTACAACATCGGCAATTCCAGGACTACGAATGATTTCTGTCCAGACAGTGCGCAACCGCCTCCGTGATGCATGTTTCCGAGCCAGACGGTCCGTCAGGGCTGTGTGTTTTTACGCTACAACATCGTCAACGGCGACTTTAAAATTTAGAACGAGTTTTATACCTTAAAAAGATACCTCCAATGGATCGGTGATCCTGGCTACAAATCGATGGAAGGTGTTCCGACATGGTTCGTTCATTAAACAAGTTGAAAGCCCGCATTTGTTCTAAAAATGAAACTCGAGAGGAACATAGGACGCCTCGTACAAAATCCAGAAATGAGGAATATGAGTCGACACAGCGCTTTTCCACAAAATGCTCTCCAGAAATATGACACCGTCATACTTCCATACCCAAACAAAACAAAACACTTCTCCTGTGCATCCAGATTTCAACTATACTGCTGTTTTGAAAGGTGTCATAGAGAAAGCACTCAGTCTGGTGTTTCTGCAAATACCAATGATAGTGTGCCCGTGCGGACCCGAGGGCCTAGGTGGACATCAGGTGGAGTAAACAAGCCATGAAGCCTGCAAGCTTATTTGTAAGAACAATTTGGAAACTTCCCACTGTTCAATCTCTAATGGCGCTTCAGGCGATGTGGTTAAGTCCTAGGCTTTCTGGTGTATTCGAGGGTACGAGTACACTTCCCCAATGCTTGCAACACTTCTGTCGTGTTGGGAGTGGCTTTATCATGACTTTCCATTTTCCAACACTGTGAAAGACAGATTTAAATTGCCGTAATAGAACACGATACGATATGAGTAGTCATGATGAAATAGCAGCGATCGCTTATAAATAGCAAGCAACGAAACGAGTTGAAATGAGTTATCGATTTTATAGGTTATGACCCCTCTTTGGAACGAGCTCGTCTTTTCAGGTTAAGTAAAGGGTTAAGCGAGTAATTGATATCGTCGCATGAGTGCTAGAATGTTCTATGTACCCTATGGGGCATAGAACATTTTAGCACTCATGCGACGGTATGTTCCCGTAATTTGACGTTAGGAAAACTTGTAATGACATATGGAATGTATATGGCTCCTGTATGTAACATTATGAGTACTTCGAATGAGATATTGTGTAAAATGCTGGCTACCTTCCTTATACGCTACAAGTGCATATGTTTCTATCGTATTGTTTGTTGAATTGATACAGCTGGCCTGCTACTATTTTCATCTGGAGTGACATAAAACTGGCCTATACCAGCTCCCGCCTTTATGTTTGATTACTCTGTTGCCTCACCGTCACATGTCGATTGTATTGGGTCGAGAAGACTCTTTAGCCACAACTTCATTAACCAAGTATAAGTAACTCTATTTGTCGTTTAAGTACCTTTTCCAGTCAAACATGCCTGGACAACCTTTCTTTTACAAAGTTAAGATTGAAACCCAAATATATATTCGCCACGTGAATTGGTTAAAGGGCATTTATTTTGTGTGGGTTTTGTCTGTACTTTGGATATACTCGTTTTTTGTGAAAACAAAATCGTGTTTCGAAATCAGTTCAACCAGCACTAAACCGTAAAACAGCACGATACGATATGACCACTCTTGATAATATTGTGACGACCGCTTGAAAAGAACAAGCAACAAAACGAGATGAAATGGGATATATCTTTTATATGTCTCCTTAATGTGACATTAGGGAGATCTTTGGTGAAATATCTGATTGATATGTTCCCTTAATTTGGCATTAGGAGTTCATCTCTTTATATTTGAAATATATATGTCTTCTGAATATATCATTATGAGGACTTCGAATGAGATATAGTATCACAGGGTTGTTATTTTAAGGTTATTCTAAATTTTAAAAATAAGTAAATAATTCAAGTAATTTAGAATGAATGAAAGAAAGAAACTGTTTAATAATCAGTGGCAGTAAACTGGGTAAGCGCATTAATTTAATTAAGTTCGTATTCGGAAAACGTTCTTTGTTCAGTCGCTGTCATGCAGGGACTGTATAAACAATGCATTCCAAATTAGAACTTATTGAACAGTCAGTTCATGTCACTGCAAGTCATTAAGGCCGTCTTTTCTAAATTAGCACCTTTGCCCAGATCAAGTTTTTGATTGGTGATGCGCGCGCCTATATAAGACCCCTCGAGTTAACTTCAAGACAGACTCGCTAGGATGGAATAATCGTTAGTTCACGCGGTGTAGTAAAGAGTTGATGTTTTTGTGTGGTTCCGGTGAGCCGTCATTTGGACGACAGGATTCCCGATCTGATGATTTGCATCGAGGGGAGATGCCGAAGAAGAACCGATGAGTATATGTAGTATTTAGTTCATAGTGTTTAGTTGTGATAACACGTCGTAGTTACATAGTTATTACATATTGACATTTTAGGACCCCTCAAAACGTCTCCGAATGGATATAAATATATTTTGTTAATTGTTGCTGCTTTTACAAAATGGCCCGAGGCATTCCCCTTGAAAACAATGGAAGCATCAGAAATGGCTCAAATTCTATATTCAGAAATGATTAGTAGCTACGGGGCCCCCAAAACACTATTGTCAGACAGAGGACAAAATTTCATGTCAAAACTCATCAAAGAACTTTGTAAACTTTTTCAGATCACGAAACTGGAGACAAGCAGTTACCATCCACGGACAAATGCCGCGTGTGAAAGGATGAACTCGACAATAACAAAAACACTCCGAATGTATTGCGATGCGAAACAAGAAAAGTGGCCGGATCTTTTACCAAGAGTGCTGTTCGTGTATAGGGCAACACCGTGTACAGAGTCAACGCAGATGAGTCCTTTTCGTGTTTTATTCGGACAAAATTACCAGTTGCCGATAGATACGGAGCTTATTCCAACTAACAACATCGGAACCGAAGCGTATAAACAACTAGACGCTATACAGAAAAGCTTCGAAGTCACCAGACAAATAGTAAAACAAAATATTAAAGACGCACAGCATAAGTATAAACAGCATGACAAAAAGGCAAAGCTCCCAAGATTCTCGACAGGTGACAAAGTATGGTTATATAACAACAAAACGCCTGTTGGGCTTTCACGGAAGCTGTGCCAACGTTGGACAGGACCATACTATATCACGCACGACAGCAACCCAACATACACGGTCCGCAGATGTTCAGACGATATTCAACTCAAGTCACCAGTGCACGCGAACCGTCTCAAACCGTTCACCAACCCCAAAGATCGTCCGACCACTACCCTCGAAGAGCGAACGGCTCAGGAAACAGGGTCTCCAGATACAGAACCCGATATCGCGTCGAATCCCCACCCGGAAGATAAAAACCAGATACCGAGAAAAATGAAGAAGACACCTATTTTGTAGACTGGACCCTAGCGTGCAAGAAACTCAACGGTCGGAAACATTATAAAATTAAGTGGCAGGGATCTAAAGCAACTACGTGGGAACCGCGAGAAAATATACCGGAAGAGTTAATCCAAGAGTTCCACATTTCAAAGACCGCGAAAGGAAAAAGAAGAAAAAGAAAACTGAAAACAAGCGTCAGCACAATATCAGATTCCACCAGCATCCCAGACTTAAACGAGTGGGAGATATAGTGAGTACGAAACTAAGTATTCAAAGCATTTGTTAACTTATTAAAAAAAATAATATAAAATAAAATAATATAAGTCCCGATATTTAATTTGTCAGTTAATAAATATGTAATTTACGGTTATTATGAGTTTCTTGGTGGGTACCGCTTCACGGATACGCCACCACTTTGTTGGGTGAAGCGTTGTTTTTTTTCCCTGATCTAATGTTGTCTTGTTATTATTACCCCGTAAAACTCGCGTTCTCTCGTGTACACCGCGTATTCCGCTTACGCGCTTCACGTAATGCAGGGACTGTATAAACAATGCATTCCAAATTAGAACTTATTGAAAAGTCAGTTCAAGTCACTGCAAGTCATTAAAGCCGTCTTTTCTAAATTAGCACCTTTGCCCAAATCAAGTTTTTGATTGGTGATGCGCGCGCCTATATAAGACCCCTCGAGTTAACTTCAAGACAGACTCGCTGGGATGGAATAATCGTTAGTTCACGCGGTGTAGTAAAGAGTTGACGTTTTTTGTGTGGTTCCGGTGAGCCGTCATTTGGACGACAGGATTCCCGATCTGATGATTTGCATCGAGGGGAGATAACGAAGAAGAACCGATGAGTATATGTAGTATTTAGTTTATAGTATTTAGTTGTGATAACACGTCGTAGTTACAAAGTTATTAGTTAACAGTTTTAAGTGTATTGGTGAATCTGTGTTATTAGATGATCAGTTGTTATTATTGCGAGTTAGAAGCACTATTAGCAGAAATTGTTGATGATAAAATATTCTAAAAGGTGAAATTTAGTATTAAAGGTAATTCCCCATAATGTGGTAGGCGCAACAGGATAAATACGCGCATGAACGGTTGAGTGAAAGATGTCGTGATTTCTTATCAGTAGTCGCAGCTTCGACCTTTCTCTACGAATATAAATTTGGGAAACAATTTAATCTTAGATAATATTTTAGCACTTGTTTTCGGTGGGATTCAGTGACTAGTCACTAAACTCATTTCATTCGTGGTTGGGATTACTTATTTAGGATTTGTTGGCTATTTGTAAATAAGAGTATAGAAGATTCATATATATATAAATTGTTGGATTGTTAATAGTCTTTATCTTATTAATGAAGAAACCCTGAGTACCCAAGAGTTGATGAAACCTCAGCCCCCGCCAAGAAATTAGCCTGTGTTAGTTCATTACCGTTGAAAGCAATTGATTAAAGCGCTGCGCTACTCTGTGGCTTGTGTAATTGATCTAGTGAAAGTCCCCGTCCCCGGTGAAAGAGCACCCTAGGTCCCCAGCAAAGTTGATCAATCCCAGCATTGGCCCTCTGCGGACGAGCGCCCTCTGACAAATAAATATTCACTCTCTCCGAGACGTTGCCACGGCGGCGTTCCAAGGGACAGTAATCTCTATTTATCAGAAAGTGCCAACACCTGTATAGACACCTGAATGAGTGATTCCCCGGTGGAAGTAACACGTGGTTCCTCTTAGCAGGCGGACCCTTTAGTCATAATAGTATAAAAATGATGACCGCGTTTGGGGAAAACGATGCGGATTGTCTTGCTGTGGAATCGCCATCTCCCGAATCACAAACCGATGGAGGTAATGATTTCGAGGGGAGACAATCCGCAATGTTTTACTCAAGCACAGTCATCATTTATTTTGTTTTACCGATTAAACGTGAGTTTTTTCAGGACGCTCAGTGTCTTGTGAACCCAATCACACAGATATAATTTATTTATTTATTTATTGGTGGTTAAGGTCACATATTTATGCACAATGGCTAATCATGACCGTGACAGTTTTACGGGTGGAGGAAGCCGGAGTACCCGGAGAGAACCACCGAGCAACGACGAGCAGCTGCCAGCTCCCCAACATCGTAACTCCGCTCTGCAGCACAGGCAGGGTTAGATTGGTTGAAGACATGCGTACCATCAACGTGCAGTACGCCTTAGTACACGGCGTCATCGTGCTCCCACGCGGGCAATGGAGACGCAGATATAAAGACTTTTGCGAATGTTGTTCAGTTCTACTGCTGCATATCCTTTTAAATCCGTATTTCGACCCTTTTCTTGGAAATCATCGATTATGTGCTTCTTGCACTGGTTTGTACCTTTACTGTCTTTTATTATTTATTAAATTTCCAATATCACAAGATGAAATAGCCACAAATTTTCCGTCACTGCTTACATCCTTTGTAATCAACTTTGCACAGAATTCAGAAGACGTTCGGCAAATGACGTCGTTGAATGAACAGGTTATACTTTTACGAGCATTTACGTGAGTGTCTTAGGGGCGTCTCGGTGTCGGCGGTTAACAATGCTTCAATGGTTGACCGGCAATTTTAATAAAAATGAAACTGCGCAATGAGTAATTCCACGGTATAGGGAAAATAACACTGTATCATAAAAAGGGGTATAAAAATGTAAATTGTTGGCCGTCTTTGGTACATTATTAACTTTAGGTGAAATACGTAATTGATATGTTCCTGTAAATAGACATTAGGAGGACATGTTACGATATATGAAATGTTTTTGTCTCCTGAATGTAACTTTGGGAGGATTTTGTAGGTGATAATGTGTAAATTATTGGCTGCACTTCATATACGTTGCAGGTGCATATGTGTCTACCGTGTTGTTTGTTGAATTGACACAGCAGGCACGTGACTATTTTTAAGTGGGGGTGATACAATAAACTTGGCCATACCAGATCCCACGTTTATTTTTTATTCCTGCACTACTGGCTACAACCAATGCAGATCTTAACGTCCATGTCTCACAGGTTCACTGCCACTATCGGTCCTGCAGCTGACTTCCATAACGACGATTCCCAGTCTTACAACCCACTATTCTACCATTCTGACGTTATGCTTCCAGTATAAGTCTTATGCTTGGCTTCCAGTATTATTGTCTTTCTGGGATGCGGTTATTTGCAAGTCCACATTTTGCACACGAGATATACAGCTCATCGGAACATGCCCAAAGTGGCGAGATGTGCTTGTATGCCAGTGCACAATGGACGCAAATTACTTGCAGTGCATGGGCACATACGGACGTTTTACTACTAAGTAACTACTAGACAACTACATAGCTTCTTTGCTCCCAGCTAGATTATTGTCTTTTCGGGGGCTAGCTCACACATCGTCATTGCCGTTTTTGGCTCCCATATATTGTGCATGGCTCCATAGTTAACGCCGCAACCCCCCCCCCCCCCCCCCCCCCCACTAATGGCTTATAGCTTTTCCATCAATGTCCTGTGATTTGCTTCTACTACTACTATCTTCGTCCAGAATTAAGTCTTCCAACAACACCACTGGCTTCTACCAGCGCAGTCTTCGCACTGCGCTACAGTCTTCTACCAATACTCAATTTAACTTCTGCCACTATCCCACAAGCACTTCGTGAAAATAGGAATGTCACAGAGTAATCGTGGTCATAATCCGCCCATGGTAAACCACTATGTCGAAATCTCCCCACCCTCGCCCAGTACCCGAACATGTTAATGAACTGCAAACAGAATGCACACATTGTGAACTATCACACAATTACTTTACATCGAACTTCAGTCCCATGTTCCAACAGTAATAATCAGTAGCAATTACCTGATAGAATCAACCGATAACAGGAGGGCCTAGTGGTAAGCGCTAATAGTGGTTGAAGACAGCAATCATGGGCGAAGACAATATTAGACTAGTTGTGGGAGTAGGAAACATGTCTGGTAACGGTAGCCATGACAAACTAGTGGTAGTGCAGCGGTAGGAGACAATAGTGTGAGAAGCTAGTCGCAGCACAAGTAGAAGTCAGCATTGGTGGCCTAGTGGTAGAAGCCAATCGTAGTACTGTTTGGAGATAGCAGTCAGAATATCTTGTGGTAGCAGCGGGGTAATGTTAGAAGGTAATTGCAGTGTTAGTAAAACGCTAGAGTGCAGGGTGGAAAACTGTTCTGGTAGAAGCCAGTGGTATTGTGAGAAGACTGTAATACTGGATGAAGACAGCCGTCTCAGATCTAGTCACAGGACAGATTGTTGTAGCAGTGCTGCACGCCTTCAGAACGAGGAACTGTAGAAACCGGGCAACCATATCCAGGATTTAAGAACCAAACAGCCTATGGTTATATAGGAGTAAGGAGCTATATATATGAGCTATGAGCTAAGTAGCTATGAGATGGCCTAGGGTCTAGCAATAAACAACCTGTATATGCCTACATTCTGTATGAAATATGCGCTCACATTTTGCAAAAGCACACACGTATATCTTGGCACTTCTAGCATGTGCTACCGTGCGGCATTTATTGGGTATACACTTGGCTCGTGACTTGGATCTAGTACACAACCATATTTCTGAAAGAGAATAGTAAAGGAAGCCATGTATAAGGCTGAGAGTGAAAGTGATGCGTAGGATTGATGGAAGCACGTGTGGTAAGAAAAGTAGCAGTGGTAGTGGTGGAAGTCAGCTACAAGACATATACAGAGCGTGAACCTATAAGACAATGGGCAGTGGGACCTGCAGTATTTGGTTGTAACTGGTAGGGCAATGGTGCGAGTCAGTGGTAGTAGTGGATGGTAGATTTAACTAATAGTAGTAGGGTGTCTCTGGTAGTAAACCATCGACAATTGTTTCTTCGATGCTAGTCCACAAACAGAAGTTTCCAATAGTAACCACGGTCTCCAAGCAGTGGTTCCCATTAGCTCCCGATCAGTGGTCTGAAACACACAGTGGTTACTAATGGTCCCCGAATAGCCAGATGAAGTGACGAGACTTCAAGAAGTCGCACGGTTCAAGTGACAGTTATAACAACTCTTTTTCACATTCGACCAGTAAGAAACCACACATTTGGTTTCAGACAAGGGAGGTGAATATATTTGATCAGATTGTAGGTTCGGCAAAGGTGGGTGGAGCGAACCGGTTGGTGTTTGGTCCTTGAGGATCTTACAAAGACCTCGCATAGTCAAGAGTAGACAGAACACAGTAAGCAGTGGGTAGAACGGTACCAGAACAGTGTCTTGAATAGGCTTGGCGGCGTTGATGAAGGTAGCAAAGGTCGAGCGTAGGCGGAAGAGATGGTTTTTACTCTTTCTAGCAAACCCCCAGCAAACCTCGAGCTATGAAACCCAACTCTGGAGACTTTTTCTGGCTAGTTTCAGTAATTGGGTCTCTTCTGTGAATTCCACTACAATAGAAGACACTCCGAGAACACAGCAGTCGCCATTGCAAGGGCCACGGCTCATAGCAACCACATCCCACTATAAAAACCAAGACGTCGGCCCCATCAAGCAAAATGGACCACGGAACAGTGTATTACTATCACAACCTGTGCTGCGCATGAGCAGTAACACCACCCATCACCACGCTAATGACTCACAACATGGCCGCTTACAAGCGATACCATAACTCACATGACATGAAAGCACAGCGAGTGTTGCGTCACTTTCTTGGTCAGTAAGAATAAGACGAGAAACCACTGAAATACAACCGAGGCATATATACGCTCATCGCTCCCTTGGTTATTTCAGGTAAAAAGCGCGATCATTGTGATTCTCCATTGGTCAGCGCAGTCAAAGCCAGATTTGTATCCACATAAAACAGCAAATAAGATATGACAAAACATGGGGGAATTTCGCGAAGGCTTCTAAGAAAGTTGGAACATAACAAGCTGGGATAGGATATAACTTAATATGTTCCGATACCAACTGCAATGCCTTGCAGTGATTGGTCAATGCCTCATTGATTTTATTTTATGTCGCCGATTCTTATGTCCACTGTTAAGGAAAGCGTCTCGTTGCCATGAGCAACGGTTCATCGCAATGTCTTTTTTCACTTGAAATCAACTGAGACAAATACATTTAACTGAAGTAAAATACACACAAAAGTGCCGTTATTAAGTACAAAAAGATTAGTTATGTAAACATGGGTAATTATTTATGAAACCGATTAGATTATAAGATGTTCGATTGCATTGAGGTGAGGGGATCTTACTGGCCAGTCCATACGCTCAATCCCCTCCTTCTGTCGGTACTCCCCGACAGCATGGGCAACATGAGGACGGGCATTATGGTCCATCAGAATGAATCTATCACCCACTGCACCTATCTGACGTGGACATCCAGTATCTCATCAATATACCGCTGTGCAGTTAATGTACCACGTTCAAGGACACAGAGCTCTGCGCGTCCATCCCTGCTGATGCCGCCCAGACCACGACTGACCCTCCACCATAGCTAAACAATGTTGGCTGCATGGAATCGATCTAATGGTCTTCTCTACACCCAAGACCGCCTATATGTGTGGTCTAGGCAGTACCTTGACTCATCTGCAAAAAGGACAGGTCGCCAATCTTCTCCGGTCAATCCAGCGTGGCCCATGGCTCATTCATATCGTGCCTGGGGGTGATTCGGGGATAGCGGAATGCGAATACATGGTCTTCTCGATTGGAGACCACCTTCGTGTAACTTTGCCCGGATAGTCTGCGTCGAAACATTTACCCCGGATGCAATCTGAAGGTAACTGCGAAGATGAGTTGCTATGCTGTGGCAAAGCAGTTCCTACGGGCATGAATGATCAAAAGCTGGTCATCAGCTGCAGATGTTACCCTGTCTCTGCCACCACCATGCCGTCTTACTGGTGTGCCATACTGCTTAAATCTCGCCCAGGATCTGGTGATCACCGTATGGTGCACACCAAGGGCTTCACCGACCTGGCGATGGGTAGCCCCTTGCTCCATCATCCCTACCGCCTGCCACATTTCTGCTTCAGACAAATGTTTTCTTATATTTGTATTTGCCATATTTAATCATTAAATCACAAGGATTTGTGTTGAAATGAAGATTGAATACCTACACATGCCATGTACATGTAGACAGTACACGAAAACATCATGAAAATCAAGGGGTACATGCTTCCCATGACTGCCACGAAGAGTCTGCCTGTCAAGAGAGCAAATGTAAACACTGGGGACCATCTCAATACATTCCTCAATCATATCCACCAAAAATATCGCAAATATGTCACAAGCAAATTTCACAATGATGTGTCAAATATTTGATGCTTAGCAAACTTTGAGTAGTATATATGTCTCCTGAATGTAATATTAGGAGGACATCGTGTGAAATATAGTGTAAATTTCTGGCCTCTCCATATATGTTGTGAGTGCATATGTGTCTACCGTATTTTGGGTTGAACTGATAGAGTTCGCCGGTACTATTTTCATCTGGAGTGACAAAAAAACTGGCCCATGCGATGTCATGCCTTTATTTTTGTTGCTGTGTTGACTCGCCGTCACATGTCCCAATTATTTGCTCGCCTCCTGAAAAGGTTGGCGGGAATTTATTTTGAGCATTTTTTAACTTTTGATATACTGGGACTCCTTTCTTTTGAAAACAAAATCGGGTTTCGAAAGCAGTTCAACCAACCAACATTAAGCCATAAAACACGATACGGTGTGGCCAAGAAATGATCATAGCAAGAAAACGAGATGCAATGGAATATCACTTTTATATGTTTACGAAAATGTGGCATTAGGGAGACTTCTGATGAAATTCGAGATTGATATGTTCCTATTGTTAGACATTAGGTGGACATCTCAATATATTTCAAATATATATGACTTCTCAATATAACATTATGAGGATTTTGTAGGAGATCGAGTGTATTCATGTATTATTAACATTTGGTGAATTTCCTAACTGATATGTTCCCAAAATTAGACATTAGGAGGACTTGTGATGATATATCAGATGCATATGTCTCCCGAATGTAACATGACGAGGACTTCATGTGAGATATTTCGTAAATTGCTGGCCACCCTCCATATACGTTATAAGTGCACATGTCTCTTCCGTGTTATTTGTTGAATTGATACAGTTAGCCCGCTACTATTTTTTCACCTTGAGTGGCATAAAAAAGCTGGCCCATAAGGGATCCCGCCTTTTTGTGATTACTGTGTTGACTCGCCGTCACATATCCGTGCAGTTGGATCGACAAGACTCTTTAATCACAACTTCAACAACCATGAACAAGTAACGCTATTTGTGGTTTGAACGTTTTCTCGTCAAACATGCTTGGATAACATTTCTTTTACAAGTTAAGATTGAAACCTATATATCTATTCGCCACGTGGACTGGTAAATGGGAATTTATTTTGTGTGTTTTTTTGTACTTTGGATATGCTCGATTCTTGTGAAAACGCAAATCTTGTTAAACCAATCAGTTAAACCAACACTAAACCGTACAACAACACGATACGATAGGACCAATCATGATGATACTGTGACGAACGCTTGAAAGGGCCAGGCAAAAAAAAAAACGAGATGAATTGGGATATCTCTTTGTTGTGTCTCCTTAATGTTGCGTTAGGGAGACATCGTATGAGATACCGTGTAAAATGCTGACCGCCCTCCATATACGTTGTTAGTGCACATGTGTCTACCGTGTTGTTTATTGAATTGACTGGTCTGTTACTATTTATATCTGAGGTGATATAAATAAAAACGAACACACGAGAGCCCACCTTTATTTTCCACCACTGTGTTGAATCCCACTCACATACCTGTCCATACAGTAGGGTCGGCAGAACTATCTAATCGCAATTTAATCTGCCCAGAATTACCATATTTGTGTTTTCGTAACAAGTCCATGTTTGGACAATTTTTTTCTTTTACATGTAACGTCTGAATGTCAAATGTCCATTTACTACTGGGGAGCACTTAAAGGGGGCAAATGACACCTGAACTTTGCAAACTCCGTTATTATTCTCCGGAACTAAATAAAAGGTAAGGAAATTCTACAATCTACGTTTTCGACTACCGCTGTTGACAACGGGGTTGTGTCCTGTGGCTCATGATACGTTCGCATGTATGTAACTACGTAGTATGTCACTGCCGTTTCGTCCCTATTACTAGGGAATAATGACCGGTCCTGGCTCATTTTTTAAACGGGTGAGCCAGAAATGTAGGTGAGCCAGAAAATTGAGTTATTTTTGGAAAAAAACCTCGATTTTCTCGGAAAATGTTGATTTTTTTCCAAAAATAATTCAACTTTTCCTGGAAAACCTCTGAAATTCGAGCAATTCTGGCTCACTTATTGATAGAATTGTCAACGACGTCTAAAAAATTCACCGGTTTAACAAATTCACTTTTCACGAATTGAACGCCGAGTCTCTCGCGCCAAAATTCACTTTTCCGCGGACCCGGTGATCGGGGTGAATTTTTTCCGAGAGGAAAATTTCGATAAGACCGGGTCTCGGTCGGAAATAAAACTCGATCCATGACGCGGACTTCCACGGGAAAGAGACAACGTTTCGATGAGGTGAATTTTTAACTGAGCCAGAAAAAAAAAAACACCAGAGTTTTTTTCGTCGTTCCAGTGTTATAATTGTGATTTTTAACTCGATGGGAAACGATCTGATTAGGGGATCCCGATTGAAAAATGTGTGTTTGTGTGTATATAATTATGTGTTGTGAGACGAATGATGGATAAAATTGTTTTTGTCATTAAAGAAAAAAAATGTATGTAATATGTTATTATTATTACGAGTTGCGAAATGAGTGATAAATTGACTGTTTGAGATCGCACTTCCGAGTCTAAAAAAATTAGCTTGATGGTGATCTAGGATGGATCGTGATTGAAAATATAGAAATTATAAGTTAAAAGATGAATAATGATCGATCGGAGGGCAAAATTATTTCTGCATATTTTTTTTTTTTTTTGTAAAATTTAAAAAAAAAATTCAAAATCGACTGAACTGAAAAACATCAAAAGTTTCAAGAAGGTAGTGGTGTGACTTATCAGTCTGAAGGTATCGAGGAGTAGATTACGAAAATTATATTTTCAATCCTCGTCCTGGGTGTGGGGTCACGACCAGAGCCGAAAAACTTCTTCCTTTTTATAAAGCCAGGCGTGTGAGGTATCAATTTGAAGGGCTCGTGGAGGAGAGTACGAAAATGAAATTTTTCCATTTTACATGGGGGTGGGGGTCACGCCCATCAGAAAATCAAAAGTTTCGAGAAGGTAGTCGTGTGACCTACCAAATTGAAGGTATCGACGAGTAGATCACGAATATTTTATTTTCAATTATCTTTGTGGGTTGGGGTCACGACCAGAGTCGAAAAACGTCTTTATTTTTATATGGGTCACGACCAGAGCCGAAAACGTCTTCCTTTTTATAAAGACAGGCATGTCATCATACCATTTTGAAGGGTTATTCGAGAAGAGTACGAAAATGGTATTTTTTTTCTCATTTTATTCGGGGTGGGGGTCACGCCCATCAGAAAATCAAAAGTTTCGAGAAGGCAGTCGTTTGACATATCAAATTAAGTATATGGCAAAGTCTAATTTCAAATACAAAGAAAGTAAGTCTGAAAAGATGTTTAAAAGGGGTTAAAATCATGCCGATATTAATGAAAATCACTGTAGAAATATTCAGTAGATAGTAGACATTGTCCCAAATAAGAAACAAATAAGAAACCGTGATATTCCACTAAACTGCTTGAAGAGTTAAAGGTGTAATTTTACCCCCCCCCCCCCCCCCGACACACACACACACAAAAAAAAAATCTTCAACCAAAAACTTTAACTTGGAAGTTGTAAGCCATACAAAAAAGGGTTAAATATTTTCCAAAATAACTTGAAACATAAAAAAAATCATAACGAGAATGATACAATCAACAGTAATATTAATTTAAAAGGAAAAAGAACTTTAAGCTTGACTATAAAACTTTAACCACAAATTTTAACCAAAACTCCAAATGTTAACAGACGACAGACGAAAGTCATGACTAAACAGGAAAAAAAAACACTTGAACGTTCAGCAAAAAACATTAACCACAAACTTTAACCAAAACTCTAAATGTTAACAGACGGATGGACAGACAGACGGACGGAAGTCAGGACTATAGCCCTCACTGTACACAGTCGGGCTAAAAAAGGGGGGGGGGGGACGTTTTGGATAATTATCGAGGGATCGCTGGCAGCACCAACATTGAACAAGTTTTCTGTAAAGTCCTGTATGGAGGATTAGAGGAGGTGATAGAGGAGAAGGGTTTTTTGGAAGAGATCCAGAATGGCTTCAGGAAGGGAAGGAGAGTCACTGACCATCTATTCACGCTATCCCAAATGACAGAATCCGCGAAAGCATAAAAAGATAAAGATGTGTATGGCCTTTTTGGATGTTAGAAACGCAATCGATAAAGTATGGAGGGAGGGTATGTGGCGAAAGCTTGATAGTCTGGGCTTGGGGCGAGATTGTTGGACTTCTGAAAGCATTATATAAAGATGTACAGAGTGAACTTAGCCTGGGTAACATAGCAACAAAACGTGTGCCTATGGAGATAGGCCTAAAACAGGGTGTATTCTTTCGCGAATCCTTTTGCATTGTACATAAAAGGTTTAGAAGATGAACTTCTGCATAGCGACGAGGGGGTAGCAGTTGGGGATTTGAAGAACCCAGGGCTATTTATTTGCAGACGATATGGTGCTAGTGTCCGAAAGCAAAGAGGGGCTAGCGAAAATGCTGGGAATTGTTGGGAAATTTGGGAGCAAATGGAGACTCGAACTGAATGAAAGCAAGAGCAAAGTTATACCTGTGGGCCGCAAAGTGGACCCCCACTCGAAGGTGGAGAGTTGGGGAGTTCTGTATTCCGGACGGTAGCAGCAAACTTTTTAGTGTAGGAGAAACGGGTGACTACGAGTATCTGGGGGTAAATATAAAAATCACTGGAAGAGGCATCTACCGAAACCACACAAATAAATTGATTCTGAAAAGGAGGTGAATCCTTAACTAAATGAAACGTGTAGGGAGAAACAGTTTCAATAAGGTTTTCGTGGGCGAAACCATTTGGAAAATGGTGGGTTTGCCAAGTATAACATATGGTACGGAAGTGGTACCCCTAAACCAGACGGCTGTAAAGAGCTTGGAAATTCTGCAGAACGATGCTGGCCGAAGGATACCTGTGTGGAGTAATGCCGCAGCACTAGAAGCAATTTGGGGTGAGCTTGGGTGGATGCGGATCAAGGACAGGATAGAAATATTGAAACTCGGTTATCTTAATTATGTGGTAAATCTCCCCGACAGCCGATGGTGTAAAGTAATGTTCCTGAGAATTTTCAACCCAAATATCAAGACAGGGTGGATGGTCCAAGTGAGGGAGCTAATAGATAACTACTCATTGGAGATCCAGGACCTGGACTTTGGGGCATACCAAGGTAAAAACAAATCAAGAGAAAAGGTCATGGAGGATGGTAACCTTAATTGACGAGAGAGGGTCAAACCAAAGAGGTCTTTGGGTGGCCTGCGTGATAAAGAGAAGCCTGGTTTTGCAGAGTACCTTGATGGTACCTTTGGGGGGTCACTGTTGTTTAAGCTGAGGTCGCGGTCCCTGAGGGGGGAAATTGGGAAAAACAGTGAAAAGGAGTGCCAGGTGTGTAAGTTGGGCGTGGTGGAGACCCTGGGACACTTTCTTCTAGAATGCCCAAAATATCAGTCTAAAAGAGAATAAGATTCACTAGGAGTATAATGGGGAAGTGAGATGGGAGAATGAAGGACATGTGGTTAGTGGGGGACTCAAAGGAGAGGGTTAATATGCTAATCGGAGAGATTGGGAAGAATGGGGCAAGGGGTGTCATCAAGCAGTTCGTCTCTAAGTGTTGGGAGGAGAGAAGAAGCGTGGCAATAGGGAGGCAGTTGGGCGTACAGTGGTAACCAAGGCCTTCTCACCCGGGAACAGCAACAAATCAGCGGCCGGCCAAAGTGTTATTACAATTATTAAATCCCTGGGTTAATATTTGGGCTCTTTATTAGGAATAATCTTTTAAAATCCGCCTTTATCAGATCAAAAGGAGAAAATCCTGATTGATGTCTAGGGTGGGAGTGCGTAGTCAGTTCAGGTTTGTTCACTTCAAGTGCCTAGATTGATATTTGTGCTCCTTATTTTCCATTACAGGGAACTATTTGTGAGGTAGCATCTCAGTACTAGAACACAATAATCGGACAACAGAGTTATGATTAGTCACATAACTTCAGTCCTCTGCAGTGTTGACTGGTGTCCATAGATGCTAATTAAATCCTTCTTTAAACAACTGTGTCAGGGGAGCGACCCAGGCCCCGTAGGGTCCTTGTATTTCAAGTTCTACATGCTGTGTCCTCTTTTAGTTCAAATTTCTTGTTATTCGTCCGTCGTCCATGAACATGGTGTTCGTGACTTATCCAAAACTGCTGGATTTCAGTTAAATTTGGAGTGATTGTTTGTTCTGACTTCGCATTTCATTTTTGTTCAAATCAACATGCCCAGCTCCATAGGGGGGGGGGGTGTCTGTGTGGGAGGGGGGGGGGGGTGCACACAAATGTTTAAAAATGTTCTTCTCATGAATCAATGGGTACAATGACTTCATATGTGATACCGGGCTTCATTTTGAGGTGTAGAATCAAGTTAATTTAAACAAAGTTCGTGGAGCAATATTTGTCTTTGTATAGAAGAAGCAAGATTATTGTACTCGCCTGGAATTTCTCTTTTCTGGATTCATTTCCATTAGGCCAACTCCCTTTATATCAACTCCCACTAGGCCACTTCCCAAAAGACCAATTTCCCTTAGACCAACTGATATATTCAACTTTAAAAATAATTTAATATCAATAATTTGATATATTTATAAATATTTATAAATGTATTTAATGTTTATTGATATTTTATAGATGTTGGGCTGTTTTTTCATGACAATTGTTATTATAATCACACACTTTGAAAGGATGTGATTGTTTTTATTGTTTTATGGTTACCAGATGTTGCGCTGATTTTCATAACAAAACAAAAACAACCCTTTGTGTTATATGTAATTGCAGTGAATGTATGGCCAACAGTGATCACAAACTTTCAAATGATGTAAATTTTTAAACGGGGATGTCAATGCAGAATCATTTTTCGACCAAGTCAAGTATTTATGCTCAGTATAATTGTTACATGTATTGCTGTTGTTATATACCTATATTTTTGTATGTTATGAATATATTGAAGGCAAAGTTAATAGATGTTGGGTGGGGTGGGGGTGGGGTGGGGGAGGGGGTGTTGGTGAATATAGAAACACTCTAAAATCAATCGGGGTTAAAAATCAACAAAAATCACGTGCGTGGATGAAAATGAAACCAACCTAGTTGATTTTGGTTGATTTTAGAGTGTAATTTACTGATTTTGGTGTTTCAAGGGTTATGGTACAGGTGCATGTTCCCACATCATGTGTATCAAAGAAATGTCATGTTATAAATCTATATTTTTTTGTATTTAGGAAATTGTGAAATTTCCCAATTTCAAAAAATATATTTGTATTTAATATATATTTTTCTAATTATCCTTAATCAATAACAATAATGTTATGCATATAAATATTCTTATCAAATAAAGTGCTTTTCAGTAAATAAAGGTTTTTCTAATTATATTTAATCAATTAAACAATAAACAGTAAATAGCTGGTGCAAGGGGAATTGGTCTTTTGGGAATAGGCCTAGTCAGAGTTGTTCTAAAGGGAATTGGTCTAGTGGGAAGACACCGTTTTGTGAACCGATGAACCGATTTAAACAAAACTTGGTATGTGGTATTATTGAGAGTCATAAGTACTTGATTCGTGCAAATAAATATTCCCGCATCCCCGTGGGAACCCCGGAAGCTAAAAAGGAATATTTTCAAACAACATGTACTATAGTTTTATAACCGCACGGAACAGAGATCTGTTATTCTGTACGAAGCATCCTTGGGACTAGTAGAATGGAATGGTAAACAAATAGCCAAGGTAATGAAAATTGGTGTCTCGCGTGAACTTATTTTGTTCTTGAAATCGTACCTTTCGGATAGGTCGCAACGAGTTGTGCTAGGGTCGGACGCATCTACTTGGAGAACCATTAATGCGGGTGTTCCACAAGGTTCGATACTTGGACCTTTATAGTTCCTTATATATATTAATGATTTTACCGAAAACGTACTCAGTAGCATACGCCTATTTGCAGAAGATACTTCCCTATATCTAATTGTAGAGAATCCAGGGCAAGCTTCGAGATTAATCAACCATGACATTGCCACGATAGAACGTTGGGCTAAGACGTGGTTGGTTGAGTTTAATCACAGGAAAACAGGGAGTATGCTTATATCACGAAAATGCAACCCTACTGCCCATCCACCTCTATTCTTAGGTGATTCGCGGATATCCGAAGTCAATAATCATAAACATTTAGGAGTTATATTAAATAGCACATGTTCCTCGATCGACCACATTGACCATATCTGCTCTAAAGCCTGGTCTCGCTTAGACCAACCGAGGAAGCAGAAATTCAATCCCAATCGCAGCGTCCTAGAAAAATTATACTTTGCCTTCGTTAGGCCTCTACTCGAATTCGCTGATGCTGTCTGGGATAATTGTGCAGCAGCTCAAGTCACCGAGCTAGAGAAAATACAGGTCGCAGCCGCTAGGATCGTTATCGAATCAACTGTCAGTTGTAGTGAGTCTTTGCATTATTCCAAAACAAGTTGGGACTCTCTACAAGACAGACGTCACAAACACAAGCTATTACAGTACTTCAAAATGTATCACCGCATGTCGCCCTCATATATTGCCAATAAAGTTCCCCCGATCGTCTCATCGTCAAATCTATCGTTCAACCTTCGGTCATGCCATAACCGCAGAGTTCCTTTTTGTCGGTTTTAATTGTATCAGTCGTCTTTTATCCCGAGCGTCACTGACCAAAGGCACAAACTGCCTTTATCTGTCCGCGAGAACTCATCACTGGTCAATTTCAAGACTTTCCTAAATGTTGGAAATCAGCGATCACCTGTGTTTTACAGTGACGCGAAATCACGCTCAGCCCAAATATATCAATGCAGGTTGCGATTGCGTTATAGTAGCCTTAATTCTCATTTACACGACAATCATCTACCACCTACCTTCTCCCGTCGCGAGACACCGGAGCATTTTTTCCTTCATGGTCCAATGTACTCAAATGTCCGCAATAGTACTATCAACCTTCTTTCATTTACTGTGAACATATCGACACTTCTTTTTGGATTCGAATTCTTGAAAAGTCAGGAAAACCATCTTGTGTTTGAAGTGGAGCATGACTTCATTTTGTTAAGTGGGCGTTTCCATTGACTGCCGAGGATCAAATTAACATGTACGATTACTACTATATGACTAATTTACCTCCATTCCTATAGTCCTACTCTCCTTTCCGTTTTCTTCGCATGGACCGCCATGGGGGCTGCCTCCGTCTCACATCTAACTAACGCTGCTTCTGCTGCTTACTTACGAGTGTTTTGAATGTGAAGGCAATATATTTGCTCTCAAGCTGGCATCCCCTGTTTTCCATTGCTCCTCTTCCTTGTACTTTATTTTCACCTTTTCCTTCATTCACATGCAAGGTTTAAACAATATCATGTATCGATGCCTGATACTTTGACTACCTATGCTTACCTTTCTACGACTACAATCACCACCAACTTTCTCATCGGTTTTTTCCCTGGCCAAGGTGTCGTGTCCTTGCACTCGCGTTTACCTGCTTGTGTCCACTACGATGCCGACAAATCAAATCTGAATGATCTGTCGGGTATTTGTTCCCAGATCTACATTCTTGGGGCCTATAGGCAGTCCTCATTGTGTGCATGGATGCGGTGCCTCGGCTTGGCACGTGGCTGGTGATCAAGTTGGTGATCGACCACAGGCCATGAATTCCAGGTGGTGATATATGTGAGTCCGTCTACTATACTATACTACCTTTTCATGTAAATTTATGAATGGCCACGGGAGTTGACTAACATAAGCTCCTAGCTTTCTGCCAGACCCCTCTCATCATTACATACTAATATGGTATTTTGTTAGTATATTTTATATTCTTGATGTTCACAATATATACTGTTACTTTTCTTGGTATTCAACTGTGTAACATATAGCACACTTATTGAATAAATATTGTTTAAACTAAATAGCCATTGGATGTGTCATAATGCACTGTAGAAGATATCGAAAAAAACTGATGAGGCAGCATATTTGCAACAGTTTTAAAGTCTTCTCCAGAAACACTGATCAGAATCTTTTGATAATACAACATCTATGGTGGGAGGGGGGGGGGGGGGGGGTGTAGATACCAGTTTGTTAAAATTAAGCCCCTTTGTTCATATTTGGGCGTACCACATGCGCCCAAATTTTACCTCTGTGGAATATGAGAAGTGTTCTTTAAACCTCTCAGAACCACCAGTCAAAATCGTTTTAGCCTTTGAGACTTTAATTATCCTGACGTTCAAACGTCACTGGGAATTCAGTTTCTTCAACATTTTTCAAAATGCGATGGCAAACATCGGAAAGTACAAATAACAAGATATTTTTCACATTAGTGATTATCTGGTTGAGGGCTAGATTATTTTTGGTGGTCTGAAGTTGTCATTAAAAACTTGTTTTATTACAAATTATTGGAGAGTGCCTGTGGACACTCTTAAATAATTTGTAATAAAACTAATTTATACAAACAAAATATTATTTGTGTTTGACTGAATATGAAATATAAGCAAGGAAAGTGTTGGCTCTTGCACTGGTGTCCTCATTTGTTAAAGCTCTGATAGTGGCTTCTAGTACTCAACCAGTTAAGTCTTGACAGCAGGATTATATTTGTATTTTAAGCCGCGATAACATTTGGCGCAACGGTTGTCCCTAAGCACTATTCGGGAGAAAATAGGAATTGAGGTTAAAACTTTAAAAAATCGAAAAATAATAACAAAACAAATAACCACAAAGTATCAACGCGCTGTTTGACTTCGTTGGTTATAAGACGCACAGCAGTATCAAAAGGTTAATATTTTCTAGAAAACATCGAGAGAGATTCATGTTTGTTCAAATCATGTTTCCATGTTAATTTTTTAGCTGCTTATGGGGCCTGAATTTTAACTTAGTGTAATATGGGGAATAATCTTTAAAAAAATGTCTTCATAGTCTTTTGATATTTGGTATACTGCATCCTTTGGGAGATCAAATATAACTTAGTTCAAACCAAGTCCCTGCGTTAACATTTAGACTACCAATTTTAGCCCGAATTTTAACTTAATCCGATAGGAGGAATAATCTTCAAAACTCTTTTTCTCGAGAACCACTATTCAGAATCTTTTAATATATGGGACACAGAATCCCTACAAGGGTTGGATTCAAATTTGTTCAAATTAAGCCCATCGTATGACGCGCGTTATGTATGAATGAAGTCGCACAGCTGTAGAAATTCGATTGCATAAAATGTTTTCTGGAGAATTGTTACGGAATGAAATATTTTATACAATCTCAAATGTTACATGCTTTTGGGTTCCTCCTTACGCCTTGCCTATTATCCAAGGTGAGGCTGCACCCATTTTTCTTAATTTATTTTTTATTTCTTCAATAGAACAACTAAAGTTGGCCGAAGTGAGTATGAAGTGAAGGTTATACCCATTGCTTACTTTAGGGGATTTCTATCCACGCATTAAGCTCCGAGTCCTATTTTGCCAGTAAACCAAATCTTTTTTTATCACAATGAACAAGCTTTGTTCCAGTTACCGGGTTTCCCACGAGGAAGACCACCCCCCCCCCCCCCCACACACACACACACAAACACCAGACAACATGCCCATGGACGGTGGACGGACGTTTCGTCCACGAACGTTTCGGCCTAGGACGTTTCGGCCTAGGATGTTCCGGACACGGACCTTTCGGCCAATATGCATGTATTTCTTATTATTTGTTTATTTTGAATATATTTTTTGTGTATATATATGTATATATATATATATATATATATTGAATATATTGAAAACTTTTTTTGGTGAAAAAACTTGTAAAAAGTGACAGCTGTAGGCTAGTTCTATTGTTAATTATGGTTGGCTGAATCCTTCTGTTAACTAAGGTGTGTTTTTTATAGTAATTTCGCTTCAGATTTTGATGGCAATATATTTTCTCTTTTCCTTTTGATGTCTGCGGTGCGTTTTCATAGCAAATTTTCATCAGCTTTTGACAGCAAACTATATTTTTCTTTGTCTCTTTCTTATGTGGCTTCAAAAGTACATTTGGCTTTTCTATATGAATATTCCCATACATCATAGCCTCAACATAAACTGTTGTATACTGGGTGGTTAATATGGAGATAATGACAATAAATATTATTTATTTATTTATTAGGGTTTAACGACACATTAACAGCCAGGGCCAGGGAGGAAGCCGGAGTACCCGGAGAGAACCATCGAGTAACGACGAGCAGTTGTCTGCTCTCCAACATCGTAACTCTAAATTCTGCACCGCGGCACAGGCAGGGTTAGATTGGTTGAAGACATGCGCACCATCGACGAGCATTATGCCTTAGTACACAGCGTCACCGTGCCCTCGTGTGGACAATCGGGGTTAAGTGCCTTGCCCAAGGACACAACGCGGGCGCACGAATCAGTCAATTACAACAAAAAGAGGTGGAGAAAACCTTTGTTTTGAGGGTCATATGTATACTGTTAAGTCAAATTCACAGAGTCAGAATTCAATAACATGGCGCTGTGCGAAACGTCACGCCCCCGTCAACTGTGTCGCTGTGTTAAAAACTAATGACAACTTTGAATGTCCAGTATTGACCAAGGAACATTTTCATTTAGCTGATCAAATTGCAGTAGATATTTCCAAATGTAGGCAGGACATGAAAAAAGTGGCTTGTACCACTAATGATAAACCAAACCAGATATTTACAACTATACTATCAGGTATCTGATGAAGTGAAAGCCCGTCTTCCGAATTCAGATGTTAACAAACGTGTGTTGCATAGAACTAGAGCTGCACACAGACCTAAAGATCCACAACCTCTGCAGGAACTTGAGATAACAGTTGAATGGAGCATGACCTTAGGTGATGACCCTGTTCCATTTGTAGTTAGTTTAAACAATATTTATTTCCAGTTGTCAAATATATACAATTATATCAGTTACAGTAAGTGTGGATCTTACAGTAAGATCCACGCTTTTTCAAGGTTGCTTCCACCAGTAGAACAGTTGAACATAATACAGTCGAGAAGACAGGTACACACAATCAAGAGTACCGTTCAAACCCTATAATGATGAATTATTCATTACACTTTCAAGTTATGGTTATGCTTTGATTGTAGGTTTGGTATAGAGGGAAACAAGAGATAATTGTATATGTTGTTTACTTAATAATGAAAATAAGAAGAAAATGGGAAGAAATGGTAGAAAAGAATTTTGGTTAAATTGATATTAATAACTTCACGCTGCTGAACCACCTCCATTACGTACTTTGTTTCAATTGAGGTATCTGGATAATTGTCAGTTTTTACGATAGTTTATCGTAGGTAAGTAACTTTCATTAATGTTTATCAAGAAGTTCTGACTGCTGACTCAGGACAGAAACATAATGACAATGGACCCAACGCTGATGAGCGTATCATTATCTTTGCAACAGAAGGACATACGCAACAGGTAGCACAATGTGATACCTGGTGTATGGATGGAACATTTTCAGTTGCCCCAAATATAATATATCAGTTGTATGTCATACATGGTCAAGTAGATAAAGTATTTCTGCCTCTTGTGTATGCATTGCCCCAAAGAAAGACCCAAACATGTTATGAGGGTCTGCCCAACGTACTAGCAGAATCTGACTGTGATCCTACAACGGTGATTGGACATAGGGTTTCTGGTCGTAAAACCATCCAACTATGTTTGTATTAACAAACCTCCAGGAATTGAAATCGGCTGCTCACTACTGGTGCACACCGGCCCTGTCTACATTCAAGAGTCCCCCTTCAACTAAAATCCCAAGTGGTAAAACTAGCAAATGATTGATATACAGTTATACAGAATGCGTGTGGGACTCTTTACCCCAGGGTTTGTGGACGTGTACCCGTGAAGATACGACTTGATCTCAAGTGTTTTTTGATGGTAAATGTACTATTGAAATTTGGAACGGCAGGTGTTACTATCATGTTACTGTTACATCATGTTGTACTTTGTACCCAGAAGACCAACACAGTTTCTATATGTTAATGTTTTTTGATCCCATTTTTAAGATCAACAGATGACAAGTGGTATATCTCGTCATCGAGGGTCTGGTTTTCATTTGAGTGCCTTGGATTCCTTTTCCATCTTTACATGTGTGGTGATATTGAATTAAACCCCGGTCCATTCCCCCTTTGAATGACATTCATTAAAATAATGCTAATTTTACGAGGCTAAGTATCTCCCACATGAACATACAAAGTCTTAAACCTAAAATCTATATCCTTCAATGTGAAATGTTTGACCCTGAGGTCGGTGCGTACACTGAAACATGGCTAACATCCTTGGACAATAATATCGAAATCCAGCAAAGTGGATATCGGGAACCACTTAGAAAAGACCGCTCCACTAGAGGTGGAGAGGTGGCAGTTTTTATTAAATCAGATTTAATGTTCAAACACAGGAATGACCTGTACACCCCATTACTAGAGTGTCTGTGGGTTGAAATAGAAACACTTGGCGGCCCAATTCTTTTTGGTGTCTTCTATCGACCACCGGGTGCCGATGCTGCTATCTGGGATTGGATATATGATTCAATTGATACGGCTAAAGACACAGGCATTCCTAATATAGTTGTTACTGGGAATTTTATTGACAACCAGAATATTAACCCCAAAAAATTCAAAGATTTGATTCAGGCTTTCAATTTGAGACAATTGATTACAGAGCCAACGTTTTTTACTGAACATAGTTCTACCGTTTTGGATTTAATTGCGGTAACAGACTCCCCCAGGTCATATTCAGTGGTGTCCTTGATCCCTTTGTTCCTGAACTGGCCCGATATCATTGCCAAGTGTATACTAACTTAAACTTGAAAAAAAATGTTCGTAAACATACCAAACGACTTATCTGGTGGTATAATGAGGGGAACTATTCCGACCTAAATAATGTTGTACGAGAAGAATTCCCGAATCTCGTAACTTCTAACGACGGTATCGATGCTGTTATTGAAACTTTTACATCCAAATTGCTTGGTTTAGCTGGAAAATATATTACCAACAAAGCTATTACTGTGAGAAAAGACGAACCCAAATGAATGCATAACAAAATAAGACTAATAAATTAGGCAACATAAAAGATTATAGCGCTGTGCAAAGCGATCAGATCATCCTAACGCACGGGCAAAGTACCGCGCTAAACTCAAAGAAGTCGTGACTAATATCAGAAAGACTAAAACGGATTTTTTTTTTCGAAAATTCAGAATATTCTAGATAATCCAAAGACCCAGTCATCTGAATGGTGGAAGACATTAAAAACGTTTATGGGCGGCAAGCGGCCTGAAATTTCAAGCTTATTGTGCAATGACACCCAACTCTCGCTCGACCTAGAAAAGGCTGAGGCATTTAATGACTACTTCAGTGCAATATCAACTATTGATGACTACCAGGCTACCATGCCCAATAGGTACTTCGAACCCCGTCCAACTCTTACTAATATTATCTTAAACGCAAAGGATATCTTTGATTCTCTAAAATCAATGAAGGCCAACAAAGCTTGTGGCCCGGATGCTATAAATTTCCGATTGCTTAAGGAGTGTTCGTCATCATTGTGTGATCCCCTGTGTGATCTCTTCAGCTATTTTCTGGAACAATCTTATTTTCCGTGCGAGTGGAAAAGAGCCAATGTGTCTCCAGTTTTGAAGATATAGCTATCTAATTATCGCCCCATTTCTCTACTAAGCTGCCTTGACAAAGTCTTTGAAAAATGCATATTCAAGAAGATCTGTGATTTCCTTGGCGCAAAGAACTTACTAAGGCACTACCAGTATGGATTCATGCCACGTGACTCAACTGTTCTCCAGCTTACTGATATTTATGATACTTTTAGCTCTAGACGAAGGCAAGGAAATCCGCGTTGTATTTTGTGATATTAGCAAGCTTTTGACAAAGTTTGGCACAAAGGCCTCATGAATAAAATCGAAAAAATCGGTATTACTGGCAAAGTTTAACATTTCTTGAATCCTACCTAACTGATCGAATGCAAAGAGTTACAATCAACTCCGCATCGTCAACTTGGAAAGGTATCAATTCAGGTGTCCCACAGCGTTCTCTTCTATGTCCTTTCTTGTTTTTAATATGCATCAACGACATCACGGCAAACGTGACCAGTAGTATTAGGCTGTTTGCTGATGACACTGTACTTTACTTGATTGTAGAGGACCCCTACAAAACTTCACTTATATTGAATAGGGATATTACAAATATCGAAGAATGGGCTAAAATTTGGCTTGTTGATTTTAATCCTTCGAAAACACGAAAACAGAAACTTTGTTAATTTCGCGTAAAACAAGCCGCGTTCCTCATCCGCCATCATTCATGTCCAATGAACAAATAAAAGAAGTCCCCAACCATAAACATTTAGGAATTGTCTTTAACCAAGAAGGTATCTGGACAAATCATATAGACCATATTAGTGTTAAAGCATGGAGACGCATTGATCTCATCTGTAAAAATAAATTCAATCTTGATCGAAATACATTAGAAAAAAATATTTTGCATTTACCCGGCCCCTTTAAGAATATGCCGACACCGTCTCAGATAATTGTGCAAATAAGGAAATAGATGAACTCGAAAAAGTACAATTGCTGCCACAAGAACTGTTACTGGCGCAACAAAAAGTGCCAGCAAAGCATCCTTGTATATTGAAACATGTTGGGAAAAATTGGAATCTCGGCGAAAAAAAAACATAAACTAGTCCAGTTCTTTAAAATGTACCATAACTTAACTCCACGATTTATTTACAGCCGTATTTCCCCATTCATTTCAGAAGTGCAATCATATAGTCTTCGATCTAATCAAAATATTCGAGTACCTTTTTGTCGTACGACATCCCATCAAATGTCGTTTTTTCCAACGACATCAAAACTCTGGAATGATATTCCACAACCAATAAGGGAAATTATGAAATTCAAAAGATATATAAATCGAAATAATCTACGTCTTCCCAACTTTTATAAAAAAAGTTAAATCTCGAAAAGCTCAAATCTTTCATTGGAGACTCCGCATTCATTGTAGTAATCTGAACAACCACCTCCATATAAACAACTTGGTTATTTCGCCTTTATGTGCATGTGGAGAGCCTGAAACTACAGATCATTTCTTGTTAGAATGTCCAATGTATAACATAATAAGGACTGAAACTGTTGGATCCTAGCGTGCTTTATAGATAGTGCTATTCTCCTGTATGGATCGGAGTTTTATGATGACTTCACTAAAATAAATATATTTAAAACTGTCCAGTCGTACATTCTGAAAATAGAGCGTTTCAAATAAGATCAGGAATTCTGCATATCACACAATACGCTTTCACTTTCAGGCCTTAAACCCTAGAGAAGTCGGCGTGGATACCAGGTGTGAACAGTCCAAATCAATCAAACGGACTCGTTTAATCTGAAGATAATTTCTCACTGAATTAACAAAGTTCTGATGCTTGTTCTTTCTGTTTGTTTCACGTTTGCAATCTCTCTCTCTCTCTCTCTCTCTCTCTCTCTCTCTCTCTCTCTCTCTCTCTCTCTCTACCTCCCTCCCAGTTTCTCCTATACTCTCCATCCCAACAGCTATCTTTTGTTCTATTTCTATAACTATATATCTCTCTCTCCATAACATAAGTTTGTAGCTTTCTATTGAATGCACAAATATGTATTCTATGTTCTATTGTATAATAATGCAACTTGGAAATAAATAATGTTTAAACTAAAAATATCGCTGAATTCCTCCGTGGTGTAAGTCATAATCTTCGTGGTGGTCAATCTAATATATAATTATAGCTTGTTAGAAAGAAGAATAGTGAACAAGAAAAAAAAAAGATTTTTTTCTTCTAAATTATAACTTATGACCCTCACTTGAATGAGCTCATTGAACTTGTTCGAGTTTAGAGTCATAAGGTACAATTTGGATAGAAGAATAATGAACAAGAAAAAAAAAAGATTTTTTCATTTAGTTAAACGAGAATTATTTTGCAAGTGTAAAGGGTTTAAAAATGCGCTAAAAAATATTATGTGCTTTTCTTTTGCTACAAATACTAAAAAAGGTGCTAAAAATATGTTATATGCTTAGTTGTTGTGTAAAAATGTGCTATGTATTACATTTGTTATATTTTAATGAAAAAGTACAATAATTGTAATAAAATAAAATAAAACTGTCACAAATGGAAATTATGTTGTTACTTCCATGTTTACCCCCCCCCCCCTTCCCCCTTCAAAAAAAATCTATGTCCGAAACGTCCACCCTATTCAATATATTTGTCCGAAACGTCCGTGTCCGAAACGTCCTAGGTCGTAACATGCGAGTCGAGACGTCCGTGGCCGAAACATCCTAATTCCCACGGACAAAATACCCATGGACATAATAGCTATGGACAAAATGCCCATTGCAGACAAAATGCACATCCAGAATATATAAAGTGGACAAAATTCTCGTGACATTTTCATAATTGTCTTTTTTTAATTGACTTTTGTTGTGTCACATTTGATGATGGGCTTGGTTTTTTTAATTGACTTTTTCTTAAAACAAGAAAGAAGCCAGAAAATATCAAGAAAGATTACAAAAAAACTTTGTCATTCTGAAGTATCTGGAAACAAAATTATCGAGGAATTCCTGCAAGGACTAGGCTATTGTACCTGGCGATCTGATTCTTCGGATAAACTCTGAAAATATATTTTACATGAAAGGATTTTCTAACCGAGAATAGCATTTCAGCAGGTTAGCTTGCTCTCAAGTCCAATACAAAGTGATCAGTCAAAGCGTTTGCTCAACATAATAAATTTTTGAACTACTTTGAAAATGATATTATTTGTTGTGTTGATGCAGTGGTTTCATGCTGTATGCACTAGATGAATTGAAAAAAATATTAATATATAACTGTTTTGTTTTAATTTATCGGAATGATCCAAATGGCTCTCTCCAGTAAATTAAAACAATTATTCCTGAACAGTTTCTTACTAATCTCAGGCTCCCTTTGTTGTAAACCAATAATTTAATATTGGCACATCTGGAATTGACAGAATGATTAACTACCATAAATCCTTTTCAAAACCATTTTCATCTCTGAAAATTGTTTTCTCGACGATTTCCCTAAACCACCATATAATATTAAAAATGTGATTCGACAATCATGCCAATGATGGCCCACCTCAACAAGATTAACTCATAAGAGGCAGACTATACTTGCATGAGAACATCAACATTGCACCCCCGGGGAGAGGTAGCACCTTTGTGGAGAGGACCCCCACTCACACTGATCCTCACCCGAGGGTAAACATCAATGAGAAGATCTGAAGATCACCAAGACAAAAACTGAACCTTCACAACTCACAAGAACACTATGATCCCGGACATCTACTACAGTACTCTACCTTTCCCTCCTTTGACGAGCCTGGACTCGCTGCGAAAAAGAATATTCAACTGCTAACGAGGGTCGAAAGAGATTTACTCCACAACGTCCCTGCGCGCCTTTGGCGCGCGAAACTATTCCATATTCATTTGTTAAGGAATGCCCGACGATTGGAGGCTTTCCTGGATAAGAAGAATGAGAGGAGTGGGGGTGGAGGTGGAGGATTCGGAGACAGCCGCCAGTTCCCCACCCAGTCCTACAGGCACAACAAACCAACTACCGGCTCCCCAGCCGATACAACTGGATGAATAACGTCCTGTGGAGATTGAGGAGAAACTGGAAGTTACTTTTTCGCCACTTCCCACCTCTCACTCCTATCTTCCTTTGTTCCCGGACAGCTCGGACAAGCGATCGTTGGCAGACATTCTTCTGGAAAACGAACAATGGTTAGCAAATGCCAAGAAGACAAAATGCGCTCTCGCGAGATCTCCAGACAAACGGAGGAATTTCAGGCAAACACTAAAAACCACCAGGCGTAGCTAGCTGCTCCACAACCACGATCTCTCCATCTCGGCCACCTCCTACAAATAAGACCCGCAGAAAACACCGACGGGTAAGAAGATCCTTATCCTTTCCTCCTTTACCCGGCCCAGACATAACGCAAAAACTACCTTACAGTTATCGAGGGTCGAAAGGGGCTTGACCCTCACCGTCCCTGTGCGCCTTGGGCGCGCAAAAACCCATTTGATCTGGCTGTTATGAAATTATGCACAATTCTTAGTAATTTCCAGTTCGAGGTCCCCGGGGGTCTGACCCCAGTACTCGACTGCCAGTGCGCACACTCGAACCAAATAGGATTATTGGCCCTCGCTTCCGACTCTCGTGGATTCATGAGCAAATAAAGTTATTCACGTTGCAACGGACTTAAAATCCCACATCGACAAATAGCCATGGCAAAGGGTGTGCTCAGCATCCGAGGAACATGAGAGCGTGCAACATCCAGGGTATATACGCACGCGAAATATCGGGGGTATATGGTTTAAATGAAAAGCTTTAAGCGCTTAGTTCACTCGCCTCGGTATGAAAATCGAACCAAAAAAACCTGAAAATAGTCACAAATATCATCAGATTTTCGTCAATTCGATGTTATTTTGCTGTTATAAATTAAATAGGCGAATATTAAATGAAACAACTTGAGAAAAATAAAATAAGATTAAATGTCGTCCCCTCAGTTCCAATGTGCTCTTTGTGCAAATAGGCACATAGAACACATTGGAACTCAGGGGACGATATATCAACAAAATACTGTTTACTCGTTTCCTTAACGACCCAAGGGATGTAACACTTTCTGTTGTCTTCTGCGTTTGTAAAAACAAAACAATTAGCGGAGCGTGAGAAACGCGTCCCCAAATTTATTTTCACCATGTTTCTATTGTGTTTCAAACGGGAAAAACACCGACGGCCTGAGGCTTGGTGTTTAAAAGCCGACATCCAGGTATTAAATCTCCATATACCATACATGTTGGTGGAGATAACTTATAGTATCCCCCAGTAAATTGTAAGAAAACAATTATTGATAAACGAAATAAAATTGTTTTCTTGGAGGATTCAATTTTACAACCAAACTTACAAGCAAATATACTCAGTAGTCACTTGTGAACACGGACATTCAAAGTGTTTGAAATTAACACTTTTCAAAATGATATAAAAAGCAACCAAAGTTGGCTAATTTTGGCATTTTCAAACGGTACACTTATTCTCGCCCTCGTTATGCTTGAGGGTTAAACCTGAGATTAAAGCATAAACAGCAACTTTCTTCCGCAATCATTGTTGCATCTATCCATACCAAAACAATTGTTACAACAACCTTGAAATTGGAGACATTTGCCCTTGAAGTTGGTAAATTTTGAAGAATAAAGCTATATTTGTTTCATTTTTGGCCACTGGAGGTTAATTTTAAATATTTTTTGATGATTCTGGTGTATCATGTTATGCTCTAAATGTGTGGGAAATTTGAGCTAAATAGCTGTAAACAATTTTGCGACTTTTGAAAAATGGTGAAATTTTGACGGTTTTGGCAGAATATTTTGAAAATAAGCGTTTTCACAGACATGCCGATACACCATTTCACTAGATTTTATGGCATTACATAAGTATGCCACATTTGGTTAAAATCGTACAGCTTGTTTTTGAGCAGTGCAACAGACAAAATTGACGGTGAAAAAAAAACTAAAAAAAAAACGCCTAAACAAAAAATAAAAAAATAAAAATTAAAAAAAAAAAATAGAGAAGAAAAATTTTGAAAAAGAAGAATAACAAGAGTCTTTCCCAAACTGGGTTTGGGAAAGCCTAATTATATATATATATATAGGTAATTTGCTTTGCATGCCTCGTCTTATGAGGAAGTGAACCCATAGAGGGTACAAGCATTTTGAGTGACCGTAGCCACCAGCCTCCCAAGGACATTTGCAATTCTGTGGCAACTTTTAGTGCCACTTCCCCCAAATAGAGAGGAGTACCTCCTACAGCCAAGTTCATCTCTCCCTGAAAATAAGGACCGTCAGACTCCAGTACCAGCCGATTTAACGGGATGGGTTTTACACCCTCCCACTGCTCTGGTTTAAAATGCAAGCATTTGGGGCCTATGCTGAAATATGCATTAGGGAAGTGGTTTGTCCATCTCTCTACCACATCCCTACTGGAGGTGAAACAATGTAGGTGGAGTTTTTGCTGTTTACCTACACTATACATTAACATCAGGAGCGCGAGGGAATTTACTTCCCTTCCCAAGTAATCTCCCGAGGGACCCCTCGAGTGTAACACGATGGGCTTTGCTAAGGTTGCCAACTTCAACAACCCTGCAAATATCAAATCTTGCTGATACCATGTATCAACCGGCTCCGTTCTGTCGAGCCCCACTTCACCTAAACCTGCAGCATATGGGAGCAAGCCCATTATTGGAAACAGATGGATTTCCAACTCTACCAGGGGTAAATTCCTGACATGACGGGGATGAAGGCCAATCACTGCCTTCATACCAAGATCTCCGAGAAGTTCCTCTGGCTTGGGGTAGGTGGACAGATCACAGTAAACTACCACCCCCACCCCCCACGACAGACAAAGGACTAGTTGTAGCTCGACCACCATTAAGGGAGAGAACCTCCCTAGCTGACAAAGTGGGTTTTCGAAAACTTTGGCGAACCCGATCCAAATGAAAATCCAAATGAAAATGAGTGTCCACCAAGTTCATGGTACATGATTCCCTAGAAGATCTAGCGGGAGAAAAGCCTGGAGGGACTCCCGTCAAAGCACTAGCTGTTGGAATAGCAGGAGAAAGACCTGAATGACCTCCACCCATGGGATTAATCACTGAGGAAACGGCAGGAGAAGTGACTGACAGACCTTTCGAGGAATGCGTCATGGCTGAAGAGACTGGAAGAGGCACTAAATGACCCTCAGGAAGTAACTGTGGGAGCCGCTGAAGCAAAAATGGGGGGAGCTCCCGAGGAAATAGTAGCGAAAGAAGTAAGCCTAGCGGGAGAAAACACCGAAGGAACATCCGAGGGATCTCCCGCTGACGAATTGGCAATTGAGCAGGCAGGCACCTCCACCACCATTCGTGACCGAATATGCGAAGTCACCACCAAATTATCTTGGGGTTCCAGGGAATGAGAATCCTCCCTGACCACTGTCTGGCGTTTTGAAGGGGGTGAAACCGGGGACATCGCCCTGGAACCATAATCCGGGAGGCACTGGTCCATCAATCTTAGGCACCCGCTTTTTGAAACCTATGCCCTGAGGGACGTGATCTCCTCGTCTCCTCAGTTTTAATTTTCAGGAACATTAGGAGCCTCCAATGTACCAACCCCGCTGGTGTAGCCAGGTAGTCCAAGCTTCCTGCAGGAAAAAGGCCCTCCAATTCATGCAGCGCTCAACAAAATGAGCTGTAACTTCCAACGGGAATCTGGAATATTCCCGATTAACCATCTCCTGTACCTCCAAGTAACCCAATTCAAGGGGAGCTACCATCATTTCAAAATCCCGGGCAATGGTCTGAGGACTAAAATACTGCCCTTCTGACTGTGGCATCCATAAAGAAGTGGGGAGATGGTCCCCTTGGCAGTGCTTACGCAACTGCCTTACTTTGGCGCCACAACTTGGAATAGGACACACAGATGATGGTCCCTTTAATTTAGGGGTGAGAGGCAATTCTACCGATTTAGGTAGAAAGAGAACATCGTCCTCTCCAACTTCCAGTATTGAAGAGAATCTTTTATCTTTTCTTTGAGTACTAACTTGTACTTCCATATCAGGCACCTGGACTATTTCTTTGTCACTGAGGGATGAAAGTCCCCTCGATCTTTCACTGCCAGCAGCAATAAGGGAGACAAACTCTCCCAAAACTGGCGTACATACTGGGGTCAATGGTGCCTGGGCTCCGGGAACCAAGTTCCCAGTTGTGCCAGAGCTTAAAGAAGAGGAGACAGTCTCCTCTATCTTTCTCCCACCCACAAACCTAACCACTTGTATGTTTTTGGTCCTTCTTTAATCTGACGTCCCGGGTTTGGGCTTGAGGGTCATAATCGTGGACCCTCCTCCTTTGTCCATGTCCCCCTTTTCTTCCCTTTCTGTGGACCAGTGTCCAGGATCGCTTTGGGGACTGGCTTCTTTCGTCAGAACTCATTGTGCTAACTGTTTGTCCTTAAACTGGTATCTGTTCCTATCTGTACAAAGAGACAAAAATAAAAGTGTCTGAGTTCCCCCTCAAAATTAATCATTTTTGGGGATTTGCCATTTCACAATGTGGACAATTATACAGATCTATTCTCAGGGGCGATTGCCTGGTAACCTGCACACAAGAGCCATGAAACCAGTCCAAACAACCATTACATTGTATCATGAAAGATCCTGTGTCAAGTTTCTTACAGATACAGTACAACGGAACCATTGAGCCTCTAGTTTCTGAAAGATTTTTTATGGCGATCAATCCAAGGTGGTAGAATTCTATCAGTACAATGTTTGAGTTTATCATGGTTCACCATTATTGATTTATTGATCATTTGTATTTTGAATAGAAATGTGGAAATACACTGAATACTTATTCCTGGCCCCTTCCAAATGGGATTTAATTTTTTACAACGGCCAGGTTTACTTGCAAAGTTTTTGAGGTAGAGTCATAGTATTTCCTTCTTATTTTCTGCTGAGTTTTCAATTTTTCACGTGTCAATTTATGAGATGTTCTAATATAATTCTCCAAAGCAAGAACAAATTCGGGCATTTTGAAAGGTTTCATTTGGAGGAGGGCGAAAAAATAGATCTGTTGGTTATACCACCTCCCTTCCAAGCATCATTTTATTAAGAGTAAATCCGGCACTTCTATTCACCGAAGATCTTAATGCCCCTGCCAACCTGTTTATTTCCCACGAAACATCTAAGGGCATCCATCAAAGATCTATTTACCCTTTCCACTTGGCCATTGGATGATGGGCGTAAAGCCGTTGTTTTTGCCTTGTGAATTTGTAATAATTTGCAAACAGCTTTAAATAAATCACTTTCAAAATTTGCCACACTATCTGTATACACTTTCAATGGGCAGCCAGATCGAGAAAAACACTCATTGACTGCTGAAGTCGCAGTTTCTTCAGCCGTTTGAGACGGGAGGGGAATAAACTCCATCCATTTTGTAAACTGATCACTTATTACTAGAATGTATTCATTTCCCCTTGACGTTTTTGGTAAAGGGCCTCAAAAATCTAAATGAACACGTTCCATTGGGGACCCTGCATGGCAGGGAACCAATTTGTGACGGGACTGAGAAGAAGGCCTCTTTTGTTTATTACACATAGTACGGGCTTCAACATAAGGTTCAACATTGGAAGTTAACCCTAGCCAATAATATCTAGATATCACTCTTTCCATGGTACGGTTAATCCCCTGATGACCAGCCGATGGCAGGTTATGATTTGACAACAAAATCTCCGAGCGTGGGGGGTGGGGTATCGCCAAAACTAAGTGGCCATTTTTTCTCTTTTTGTATATCAATTTTCTAATCATGGAAAATCTTGCCTGAAAAAGAGCATCGAGGGAAGGTATTTTCCCCTTTTCTAACCAATTTCTAAGAAATTCCAGATCAACATCTTTCTGTTTTGGTAGAATTTCTTCATATTTCTGACCACCTAAAGCATATTCCAGTTCAGGTGGGACACCATCTTCCCCTGCCTGTGAATTATTGGTGTCGGTGCCTGTAATAACTGTAATGCCCACTCCCTTGGCTCTGTCCCGAATTCATTTGAAACATTCCCTCCCCCGCCTCCAGGATCAAATGGTTCTTTGAGAGTTTTATCTAAAATTCCTGAGTTTAGCATATCAAGGGAGCTAACTCTATTATCTGATCTATTCTCTGAAGTTTCAACTGACAAAATCTCTTGTATTAGAAGCAATATTGGAACATATTTCTGCTTTTGCATGAAACACATTTTGGAATCATTGTATTTTTCTGCCCAAGCTATTTTACTTTCTGCTTGATTTCTATTGTTTGGTAGGGAAATAAACCATCCACATTTTCAAAGAAATTTTCCCAATTTTGGTCTACCCTCTTACTATATCTACAACCTCCACAGGGAAGTTGTTCTCATGGCACCCCGCTCAATATTTCTTACAAAAGTCTTCCCCTCGACGTCGTGATAGGAAATCAGCATTCTGATGTTTTCCCCTCGACGGTACTGAATTGTGAAGTCATACTGACTTAGATCCTCCATCCATATGGCCATTTGGCCTTCTGGATTCTTAAAATTGAGGAGTCAAGTAAGGCTACTATGGTCTGTCCTAATTGTAAAGGGTCGGCCCAATAGCAAATGTCTAAACTGGCGAGTAAATCACACCACACTAAGAAGATCTTTTCGAGTGGTGCAGTACTTTCTCTGTTCGGGGCTTAACCCACAACTCCCATAGGCTACGACTCTTTCTTGTCCATCTTGTAATTGGATCAACTCTGCCCCTATAGCCACATCAGACCCATCAGTGTCCAAAATGAACGGTTCATTTTTATTAGCAAAAGACAAAACTGGAGGCGATCCAAGGGCTACTTTTAATGTCAAAAATGAATTTTCTTCGTCATTCCCCCACTCTAACACTGCCCTTTTCCCTGTTCTTTTATACAATGGGGCTGCTAAAGTAGCAAAGTTCTTTATAAATACCCTGTGGTAATTGGCAAGACCCAAAAATCTCTCAACCTCTTTGATGTTTTGGGGTCGGGGCAAGTCTAATAACTTGGCTAGCCGGATCCCCCATTTCCATTCCCTTGGTGGAAACTAGTCGTCCCAAGAACCCTATTTTGTGTTGAAACAGGAGACACTTTCTAGGCTTCAATTTCAATTGATACTGCCAAAATCTATCAAAAACAGTTCGTAGATTTTTTAAACGATCTGCAAAATATATGCCCAACACACACACATCATCTAGAAAAGCCAAGGCAATATCCCATGTTAACCCTCTGAGGACTAAATTCATCACTCGGGAATAACATCCCGGGGCTCCTGTTAAACCAAAACTCATTTTGAGATATTCATACTGCCCATATTTGGTTTGAAAGGCCGTTTTCTTAGGTCTTCCTTCGCTACTGGAATTTGAAGGTGAGCCTGGTTTCCATCCAGGCGACTAAACCAAATATCCCCAGCGAGTGTGTCTAGACAGTCGTTAATTAAGGGCATTGGGTAAGTGTCCTTTCTTGTAACGGAGTTTACCCCTCGGAAATCCAAACACCATCTTACCGAGCCACGGCGTTTAAGAATGAGAACAGGTGCTGAGGCCCATTCGAAAACGAATTGTTGGATAATCCCAGCCTTTAACATATCCTTCAATAATTTTTCTTCCTCACCGACAAAACATGCCAGGGTACGGCGCATTCGGTTTTTAACTGGTTTGGCATCACCGATGTCAATATGATGATCCAAAGCAGTGAAATTTCCCAGATCATACTCAGTTTTTGCAAACACATCACTGTAGTCAATCAGCTGTTGTTTATACTTGGAAGACTCTTCAAGTGTTAACAGTGTTTTAGATTTCTCAAACAATTCCCCTTTGTGATAAGGCATCTCTAAATTCTTATCTGTTAAAAAATCGAGAATCCACTTCAGTTACATTAACTTCAGTAAATTCTGGAGAATGTCCAATGCGAGAAATACCTGTACCTTCAACAGCCCATCCAACTATTGGACCTGGATTCATTATAATATCTTTATTTCCCATATTAAGGAAGGTCATAACAGGATCGGTATTTTCGGAATGAGCTGTTCTGGGGATCAACAAGTTTTGTTTCAACTCATATTCTATCATGTACTTTGACATGGTAGAACTCAGAGCACACTGGACTTGTTTCACCGAATTGGAGGGAATTATTATTTTTTCCAATAACCTGACCTTTACGCCCTCCCTCTTTTGTTATTGGCTCAACTGAATGGGAATTTCCTCTCTTTCCTTTCCCAAATACATGATATTGTTAGCCAGATCTAATTGGGTACCCTGTTCATGCAAGAAAGCAAGACCCAAAATAATTGGAATAGAAACAGGGGCTACATAAAAATTCCTGATGTACCAATTTTTTCCACTTCCATCTTGATGGGCCCTATTATTTGTCCAGAGATAGTTGTTAATTCTCTGCCTACTGTTCGTACTTTAATGCCGTTCAACATGCGAGGGTGTTCATCAAAAAGCTCTAAAAGTTTGTCAGAAAACACTGTTACCTCAGTACCTGTGTCAATAAGAGCATCTAATTTGACATTTTCTAATATCACTGGTACTGTATAGTACAACGAAGTATCCACTTGGTTGATCGTTATACCATCTGGCATCTCATTTAATGTTCCCTCTTTTGGGAAGAATTGTCCAGGAAATTTGTCCCTCGCAATGACAGGATTACGGCCTATATTTAAATCTGGAGTCGACAAACGGCCTACATTTCCGACTCGTTCTCGTTTAAATCATCCTCCGAATCATCCGTAAATTTGACCATTGACGAGATTCGGGTATTGGAGTCATTTGGTGACCCTGATAGTGCAGAAGGCTTTGAAGCTGATCGATTACACGGATTTCTGGAAGGGCACTCTCTTGAAAAATGGGACATAGACCCACATGTCCAACAACCCCTCCTCCCAGGTGAGGGAGATCGACTCCCTGATCTGTTTGGAGTCTGACCTGGTTCATTCAACTGGGAAACCTTAATGGTCAGGGTAGCCATACTGTCATTTAAATTTGATAATACCGTGCCAATTGATCTAAATTCAGTGATTGTTTCACCAGACAATTTCTTAAATTCAGTTACTAATTCAGACACACCACTTTGGGTATCCTGTGGCTGGTGCCCTGCTGTACTGAGTCGTACTGATGGAGTAGACACACGAGCCGACTGCACACGGGGATGTGAGTTTTCCCATGAAAGGGATGCAATCTGAGTTGGACCCCTGGGTTCTGGAGTTTGTTCCCTCACATTTCCATAAATAGCCAAAGATGTGTGTTGAAACCATTTAATTTGATCGACGGCTTCCTCGACTGTTTTCGGACGCTGATTTGCTGCCTAATGCCCAGCCCTACTATCTAGGGCACCAAGGCAGAAACGCATAACGATCTGGCGAAACATGTGTTCTTCGGGAAGATGCCCAAATGCTTTTTCGGCTATTGTCAAAATCTGATCAACCCACTCTTCTAGGGTCATGTCTGGTTGCTGCTGAACTTGATTGAACTGCATTTGTGTAGTCTCAGGGAGTTCGTACTTTCCGAAACACTTTTCTAATTTGTCCAACACATCAACGAAATAGATTTGTGGGTCTTGACGAATTATGGTAGCAAAGTACTCGCTTGCATTGTCATCCAAACGCCAACAAAGATTGTCCTTACATTCTCCCGCAGACCAAGCTTGCATGTCTGTAAATTGCATGAACTTCATACGAAATGTTTGCCATCTGGTGGTCCCATTATATTCTAAGCTCTTGGGAAGGTTAAGCATCCTACGACAATACCTTTTGTCCGGGTCTCTCATCTCTCGCACTTGGGGACGCTTTCCCCCAAATTGACAGTACACAGGTTGGAGATCATGGGCATACCTCTCACCCCTCCCCCATCTGTCCCCTTGTGGATGATAAGCATCTCCTTCCCCATAAGGCTGGTACACCCGTGGAGGTGGGGCATCAGCATATCTATTTCTGCCTTGGGGAAGCCAGCGGTTTTCTTGAAAGTCACCCCTGTAATTTGCCTCCCCTCTCCCTTCCTCAAAAAGGGTTTATTCTGACTAACTGGGTGTCTATCCTCAACTCTCCCCCCCCCCCTCCTCCCCCATCTATTCATGTTGAGATTCACCTCCTGTGTGTTGGGTATTGGATTAGGTGGAACTCTGTCTCTACCTGAATTCCCACCATTTTGGAAAGTATCATAATCAGAACCCACCGATTCATAAGGCGGTGGAGAGTCAATATCAAAAGTAGCAGCATCTGGGACTGGACCCGATCAATTTGGAACAGAACTCTGAAATGCCTGCCTTTAATATGCCAAGCAGGTGTTAATGAGGGATCGTCGCAGGACTCCCTATTCTCCCTTTCAGCATTTCTCGATGCTCGATGACGTGGGAGCGCTCAGGTCGAGACCAAGGTGGGGCACCAGGATTTTCCCCCACCCTAGAAAGCGCCAAAGGGCCACTCGCTCCTTCTCCACGCTGACAAACCTGATCCTCGGCTGCAGTGTATAGAGAACAATTTGAACGGGGATTTTCATCCCCCGGGGCATGTGGGGCGAAATTGATGATACTCAAAATGGGCCCTGGTCACCTTTAAAAAAGGAACCTCTCTCAGAGTGCATTCTGAAAAAATTCCAGAGCACGTTTTTGCACCAGCTGGCGATCTCTGGGGACATCAACCCCTGGTAAGGCAAAAAATCTCATGAAATCGCATGTACTAATATAAATTTGTGGTTCGGGAACACTAGGTGTCCGATTTTGATCATGTGCCACAGCCGTAGCCATATTTCTCACCCAGAACAATTTTTGTCATTATCGACAATCAAAATTTGAAAAAAATATTTCATTTGGGAAATTCCCAACAATGCGACAAAAAAAAAAAAATACAAAACAGAGGCAAAATAATAATATTCCAAAATAATCGGAAAATAAGGCAAAAGAAATTTACATTGGATGAGTAATTGGAAAGACTGGATTAACTGCGATTAAATCTGGCAGGTTCGTATGTCAAGAAGACAAAGGAAAAATGGCCGCGAGTGGCAAGTTTGAATCTTGGAAAGTTTTCAGGTTTCAGCCCACACAAATTCGGTAATGTCGTTGCACCAATGTAGTAATTTTTGTGGTATAATCTCAATCTAATAACATATATCTGTACTACTTTTCACCAACTAGTCACAAAGCTCATCAGGTGGGTTAATTCCTCCATCGGACGGGCACTTGAACTCACCTAATGATATTATCAGCAACCAGATTCATAACAACTGGGTTTCCTCTTCTGATCCAGGTTATATACCACTTCTCTTGGTGACGTCACCGGTTCTCCTCACTCTTCTGACCAGTTTACCATTCCAATTGCCGATTCCATGTTGGAGGAGTAATCTCAGGTACAAATTATGCTTCACTGGTTATTACCTAAGATACAGCTGCACGCAAAATAGGGTACTAACACCATTCACCTTTATCACACGTACTTATGTTTGCATCGGGCTTTATCGTCAACAGAGATCACTTTTAGCCCAATTTCGTTGTGGAATCCTCACAATCCGTATTGAAACGGATAGATATAAACAGGAAAGGTCACGGGATAGGTTATGTATAGTCTGCACAGAACAGTGTGTAGAAGATGAGACTCACTTTTTGATGAAATGTCAATTATAGTCCGATTTAAGAGAGAAGCTTTTTGAGCAAATTTCGGAGGAACATAAACCTAATATTTTCCCTGTTAATGACAACAGTTTGTTGTTGTCAGCCATTGGAAAACTATCCCAGACAGTGTTCCACTTACATTGTCGAGGCATTTAACAGAAGAAAGAGTAAAATATATCAAACAAGTGTGATTAAATGATTATGTAGGTATGTATATCTTTCTGTTGTGTAGTCAATATATGCTTCTAATTTAGGATCGTTAACCTTTCGAACGCGAATGACCGGTATTCTGCCCAACTTATAAAGTCTCTCTGTATGCTAATAAAATGCTAATAATATGAACTTTGGTAAAACCAAGAAGCGCGTGCAACTCACAGTGTTTTTCAAATTATAATGACATAAACTTAACAAAATTTAAAACAATGTTTAAGGGGTCGTCCAACAAAACATTTTGCGTTGTGAACTAATGCATGTACCCCTAAAAACATATCAGACCTACAATATAAAATTGGCCTCGAAACGTATTGTCGCAAATGTATTGTTTTTGTTTCGCTGGGGTGCATACATTATGGAACGGAACTTCTGTTTTGGAAATGGTAATTCGTGGACGTTTGTCAGACAGTATGTCACTTCGACATCTTAGGTTCGTAATAACTGAATGAAAACGACCTTTGCCACAATCCGACCTATGCGTACTTTTAAGTTACAACAAACGGACGTGTTGTTGATGCTTTTCATTTGGTAACTTTGTTCCAATAACACGCAGTGTTGGTTTGAAGTGAACAGCGTTTTGCACTTGCAAATGCAAAACAGATAAATCACGTGACAGAATACTCCGCAGAATCGAACAACAGCGGGATCCCAGCAGCCAGCCAGCAGACGATGAAATCCAAAGTGCATATATGGGAACATTTAGCTTTTCGACAATTTCTGTCATTTAGTCAGCAAAGCAAACGACAGTTGAGTTTGTTTGGAAAAACTTTAATTTTGAAAAGCATGTTCAATAAATTGTTCAAGAAATCTCGCATTACACCGTTCGCTTTTTAGGGGGCGTCATTCGATTTGTTCGCTTCTGAAAACGAGAGCTGGGGTTCCCCATGTTTTTACTTCCGGTTTCCGGTTTAGATTGGATGGCATAGCATTCCTTGGTTTTTCCAATTTCACGAACACGTTGTCTATTAGGCTTGCTTCAAAGCAGCCCTTCGGGCTGCTTTTGCGCGCGCTATTAACTTAGGTAAAACCAAGAAGCGCGCGCAGGCGTGGTTTTCAAAACCAGTGGAACCAACGGCTAATTTTATTCTGGATGAAAGAAAGAAAACTGAATGTGAAAAGAAAACTTTTTTTTTTTAAATCGTTAGAAAGTATTTTTTCTCAAATGCCTTCTGTGCGTATCTATCAAACAGAAATAGCAATAGCAGACGATGCAAAACGTCAAAAGCAGGGGGCGTTCAATTTAAATAATTTCTGTCAAAAGTAGAGTAGTTTTACTCGATACTTTCCGTGTAGTTGATTCTGAAAAATCCGTGTAGATTAATTAACTTTCTAATTAATCCGAAAACAACATTTGTTTTCTTGCAGTGTTGAAAGTATCTGAAGCATTTCTAGGAGCACGAATCGTTTTTGAATTTGTTCTTTGGAAAGGGAATCTCGCCATTTCTCATTGATTGGCGATTGAAAGGCAACGTTCGATTTCTTTCAAGAACAGGGGTTTCTGCTTCTGGTTTCGGAATCGGAGGAAAAACTCGATTGGATGGTATGTGATTATGTACTTTACCACTAATTTTCAATTTCACATACGCTTTACCGAATAGGCTTGCTTCAAAGCGGCCCTGCGGGCTGCTGTTGCGCGTGCGCTACAAACGGTACAGTGAGGATAGGTAATGGCTGCGGGCGACAAACTAACCCTTGCAGCTTGCCCCCCCCCCCCCCCTCTCTATTTATATTGGACAATTCAATTTTACTATAAATGTGTACAAATCCCATTCTTTGGGATCAAAAAAAAATTAATGTTTAATCCCAATAAACTTTGATTTAAGGCCTATGATAGCAGGAGAAGAGGAGGAGGAACTCACAGGGGATTAAAGGCACTAAACATCTCAAAGGCAGAAAGAGAGAGAGAGGTAGAGAGAGAGGGAGAGAGAGAGCGAGTGAGAGAGAGAGGGGGGGGGGGAGGGGGCATGGCGAAAAATAATTTTGTAATTAACCGTGACAAGGTCAAGTTGGCCGGGTGCTCTAGGCTATTTTGTATTTTATTTGATATTGTATGCACAGGTCACGAAATTAAAGAATATATCTATCTGTCGTATTGCCGGTTATATATTTATTTATTGGTGTTTTTAAGGTCACACATTTATGCACAATGGCTAATCATGACCGTGACCATTTTATGGGTGGAGATAGCCTGGGTACCCTGAGAGAACCACCGAGCAACGACGAGCAGCTGCCAGCTCCCCAACATCGTAACTCCGCACTGCAGCACAGGCAGGGTTAGACTGGTTGAAGACATGTGCACCATCGACGTGCAGTACGCCTTAGTACACGGCGTCATCGTGCCCCCATGTGGAAAATCGGGGTTAAGCGCCTTACCCACTAGTGGGGCATGTCCCTATTTTATTTAAGGTACAGAAACATGTAAACGTATACCCCTAATAGGTTATTAAAGAAAAAAGATTTAGGCGTACCACTAAGTTTTTGATTACAGTTGCACTCAAAGATAAACAATGACTGTGGCTAGAACTGGAAAACCACAAAACAGTATTCTACCCTGAGATCAGAATCAGGATCAGCAAAATAAAACTTAAAATCTGCCCTCACTACCATATCCAACACTAATTATTAATACGCTCCCAAGCATTAATAGTAAGACTGTCCCTGATATTATTATTGTTTATTATCATTCAACCCTGAACCCTGATTGCTGGTACAGAACGGCCCCCGTGAACTGGTCACTTTCCACGGGTGAGCTATATTTCCACAGACGCAATAATATTATATTCCAAACACTAATTATAAGAACAATCATCAAAAATTCAATTAATGAAGCACTGGGTACAACCAATGATGATTTTTATTACATGGTAAACGTAGGCGTAGACATTAATACCCAAGCGTGGATTACGACCAGCCCACCATGGTTGTATTGTACATTACTGTCCTCGACGGGTGTCCAGTCGGAGGTGAGTATGGGTATTAAAGGGGTCGGGGGGGGGGGGTGAGTCGAGGGGTGCAGGTGCAGGTGGGGGAGATTGAATTGATTTGTTGCGGTTCTCGGATGAGAAGGCCTTGGTTACCCGTGTACTCCCAAGTGCCTTCCTATTCCCACGCTTCTATTCTCCTCCCATCACTCGGAGACGAACTGCTTGATGACTCCCTTGCCCAATTCGTCCCAATCTCTCCGATTAGCATATTAACCATCTCCTTTGACTCTCCCACTAACCACATGTCCTTCATTCTCCCATCCCACTTCCCCATTATACTCCCAGTGAATCTTATTCTTTTAGACTGGTATTTTGGGCATTCTAGAAGAAAGTTTTCCAGGGTCTCCACCACGCCCAAATTAAACATCTGGCACTCCTTTTCACTGTTTTTCCCAATTTTTTCCCTCAGCTCCAGGGAACGCGACCTCACCTTGGACAACAGCGCCCCCCCCCCCCCAAAAAAAAAGTGCCATCAATGTACTCTTCAAAACCAAGCTTCTCTTTATCGCCGTCCAAAGACCACCTTGATTTGACCCCCTCTCGCCAATTAAGGTTACCATCCTCCATGACACCTTTCTTTGACGATTATTTTTTCCCTAGTTTGCCCCAACGTCAAGGTCCGAGATCTTCAATGAGTATTTCTCTATTAGCTCCCTCCCTTGGACTATCCACCCTGTCTTGATATTTGAGTTGAAAATTCTCAGGAACATTACTTTACACCATCGGCTGTCGGGGAAATTTACCAAATAATTAAGATAACCGAGTTTCATGAAGTCTATCCTCTCCTTGATCCCCATCCACCCAAGCTCACCCCCATTGCTTCTAGTGCTGCGACATAACTCGACCGCGTTATCCATCGGCCTGCATCGTTCTGCAGGATTTCCAAGCTCTTTGCAGCCGCCTGGTTTAGGGATATCACTTCAGTACCGTAAACACTACACTGTTAGAAATTAAATTTACGTTACTCAACTGGCTACCAGCTGCAGGTCCCCTCGCCGTAAATTTATGATGATTGAACAAGTGCCTGGTGATGTGAAGGTTTATCACAAACAAGAGGAATCCCAGCAAGACGAATGTCGAAAATGGTCAATCCAACAAGACGAATCCCAACTTGACGAATTTAATTAAAATGACTATATAACCTATTTATTTTGGAGGTTTGGGGTATTTTGAAGTGGAATTTTAGTTTTCAAGATAAAAACCCAATGTATTCAACTGATGTATTTAAGATATTTTATATTATTATAAACCAGCTAGAAAAACTCAGATCTTGGAAAATTACACTTGAGTAACAAGAAATAAAGGGGTGTAGTAAAAATGGGTTAACTATTTTGACCCATGACCCGTGAACTGCACGAGTGGTCAACGGGGTGAAGTGCCTTGCCCAAGGACACAACGCGGGAGGCCGAATCGATCACTCAAACGGTCACCCATCCAAGGACTAACCGGGCTCGACGTTGCTCAACTTCGATGATCTGACAAGAACCGGTTATCGCAACGCCACCGCGCCCGCAATTATAGTATACCACATATTTTCTATTCTATTGCCTCGCTCTTTCTGCCAATCATTTACTCGGTCTTCATCTATTTGGTATTATCATGTATTTTTCAAAAAGGCACGGGACAAAAGGAGTTTACATGTTGTCCCATATAATATAATAATTTGTAAACATTTGTTCCATCTGCACGTTATTTATGCTTATAAAATCGTAAGGAAATTTTTAATTGATCAACGATATGACGTGAGAATGAATGTTCGTCATGGAACTGCGAATTATTCTCTCAATTTTATAAAGCGTAAATTACATGCGGATGGAAATTATGACAAGGAATATACCAGAAATGATTTTAACATTTGGGGCATGTATCAGAATTTATATAAAATCTCTTTTGTCGAACAAGTTTTTTTTTAAATTTTGTCAGCAATTCATTTTTTTTTTTAAATACGCATTTAGTGTCACGCGAGTCTTCATAAGATAAGTGCCTGACTTTTTGAACTGCATGTTGTGAACTCAAAGTACTGGCACCGAGCAAGAGATTGAGAGAAAGGGATTTTATTACACATCCATTAAACTTTAAACCCTTGTATTCAACGGAATCGCCGCTATGATATAAATGATATTCTGTATCCAACGGGTGATATACAAGCCGGAACTTGTTTACCGCACCGTTTAGTTACGCTTCGAGAAGTTTCCAAATTTCGTTATACAATCACCGACCGTCTGTCGCATAGTGTGAAAATGACAACGTCCAAAACAAAATAAAGTCTGTTCACAAAAAATTAGCCAAAAATGAGATAATATTTTTAAAACACCCAAGCATTTCCAACCAGAACATTAACCCAGTCCCGTGGCCGTCTCGTTTTGTGGATCACATTATATCTAAATTGGTCAATTTTATTTCGGTAAATCTTCGCACATCTTGACATGTTTCGAACTTCTTTTAAAAACGTTTCTCCCAGCTGTTTTGCAAATCTGCATATATTTGTACTTATATTTTAACTAACAGTAATAGCCACCAAATGGCTAGGCGTGAATGGGCACCAGCCCATCCACGCCTAACCATTTGCTGGCTATTACTGTTAGTAAACAGCGATACGAATTTCAACAAACACTGGTTCCGAAAAGGATGTTTTGATTTTTTAGCGGTCCATTTGATCAGTACAGCTTCAGTCAAAAACAAACGCTTCACCTTTGGGTTTAAACATCGGAATTAAAATGTGTTTATTTAAATGCATTTTAATACAAGGGTCGTGTAGTAAACACAGAACGCGATGTGTGTTTGAATCGGTGGGTGTTTTACATAACTCTCTCGCGAAATATGACTACGCCATTCCAACTCATTATGTAACACACCCACCGATTCAAACACACATCGCGTTCTGTCTATTTATGTTCATTGTTGGTTATCATTTCACCGCAGGCTAAACTGCTGATACAGCTTACTGTCAGACAAAGAGACTTCACTTGACAAAGGTGCCACGCATTGTTATTGATCTTTCATTTGATTTGTATCACCTCAAAGAAGGTAAGCAAAGAACATGTCTTTTACATTAACCCTTTGAACACGAGCGGCCCTTTTTCGGACCAGGAACATGATACGTCATAGCGTCATTATATAGGAGGCTATTCAGTAAATGTGTGGGAAAGACCAATTAATATTTTGAACGTGCAGTCCCGAGGCTGATCGGGATGTTCCCGATCTGCTCATAATTAAAAAACAGGCAGAAAAGAAGGTGGGCAGATAGGGAAGTGTTTTTTAGTTACTCTCTCAGAAGAACAAAGGGAAACTAGTTATAGTCTGTTTTTATCTTTAGGATAACTGGTAATTTGTTCAATAAATGAAGAATGTTAATAGTTCAATTTATTTTTCAAGACGCATCACTGATTAAAATACATATACAAAATAACAAAACATTAGGAAAAACACAAGGCACAAAAAAGAATGTCATATAAAAAGATAAATATAATATATATAAGATAACATTTATAATTATTCAGAAATGCAAAAGATGAGATGATGCATGATGTCGATGACTCCTGTGTTGAGAAGCTCCTTCAGCTGGATAAGTCTGTCCTCCATGGTTCGATATTTTTTACACTTTCGCCGTACAGTTCTACTGGCTTCTATTTGTATCTTTAAGATTTCATCGATAGCCTGAATCTCTTGAAATGTACAGATAAGTGTGTATAGGTTGGGGTGCGAGTGACTACTTTTTTGTTAGTTTCTTGTGCCATCCCTCTATGTGGTTTGTTGTACGAGGCCCTTCAGTTTCAAAATGGTTCCAAAGTAGTGGTTCACCCTCAACCCACTGTGAAGTCACGTTGTTTGCGATAGCCGTTGAATCTTTTGGTGTGTCGGTATATTGTAGCTCATCTAGTTTTTGGAACGAAACATCTTCAATTTTGTCAACAGGTACTAGTGGGAGAATTCCGGCTCACCTGGCGAGTTGGCGTATTTTGCATCATTTTGAAAGCTGGTCTAAAGTCCTGTTTGTTGGGTTTTTCACCAAATTTCTTGGGTGTAATGAAATATGTAGCAATTGTAACGTCAGACAAAACAGTTCTTGCAGCGTTATGAGCCGCCGTCTCAAAATCCATGAAGGCTGTGCTTGGTCTGAACTGAAGTTCACCTTCTGCCATTGTTTATTTTAGTCTGGTTACTAGTCTTGTGTATATATCTTGACTTTTCCATGGAGGAGTGAACAAATAAGTGGATTCATCTTCTCGACCATTGCATGTATTGTGTATATCTGATGGAACTGGCTAGGACAAATGTAAAACGTACCATCACAATATATGGTATATGCATTTGCTAAGTCGATGAGGTTCATGTGCGTTGCGAAAGTGATAATACGCATCACGTTACCATCTTCAAACAGTAAAAAAAATCATCTCCATTTGTTGTCTGGGTCCAAGAACCCTTCAGTAAAATATTGTCTCTGATCTTTGGCAGTTTTGGAGTTACCATACGTCGAGCTCTATAAACTGAAGACTTCGGTGATGTGAAGGTTGGTAGTTGCTGTACCATATTGAGTGTGTGGTCGTTCCATTCTGCGTTTCTGGGCTTTACAAGCTCCTCATCATATATTCTGGGTATAGCCAGAGCCCCCCCCCCCCCCCCCCCCCCTCGCAGAGCTTGCGAATAGTCTCCATTAGCTGTTTTGCCCTGATATTGGCACTGCTCCCATCGTGGTTATGTTCGTTTCGACCAAATCCTATTATTATGTTGTTGCGTGTGTTCATTGTTGCTGGACTACCTTTTACTGCGCACCGCCAGTATGTTCGCTCCCCGCGATTGTTATTTACCCTATACAGTTGTCCATTGTGTGCAAGATTGTCTGCACCCTGTTTGTTTCTAACAAACTCAACTTGGATTTGAACACTTGTCATTATTACTGAATTTTTGGTTGATATGAGGTTGATGAATGAAAAGTTTCAGCGCGCCGAAAGCGCACAGGGACGATGTGGGATTGAAATCCCTTGAGACCCGAATAACTTTAGTTGCTTCGTAAATTTATTGCTTTTGAATCCACGACAGTGGAAAGCGAGAGCCAATAATTTTATTTCGTTTGAGTGTGCGCACTGGCAGTAGTGCAGTTGGTCGAGATCCCCGAGAACCTCGAACTGGAAGATGACTTGGAATTGTGCATAACTACAAAAATTCTGCTCTGTGTTTGCATAGAGACGTGGGCATATTTATCGTGATACTGAAACCGCAGTTTGATGATTGTTTCAGTAAAAAGAAAAAGAAACCAAACAATCGCTGGTTTGGGAATTATCCAAAACGGTTACAAAAAGGGAAAAAATCCACAAATACTGCGTTTTTGGAAGCTGGGAGGCATCCATAAGCCAAAAAGAGAGAATGGAGGCTGAGCCTGCCCTTCGGGTATTCTTTTAGGGGAACAGTGGGCTGGACTGTAGACTGTGGACTGTGGACTTTGGACTGTGGACTGTGGACAGTGAACTGTGGACTTTGGGCTGTGGACTGTGGACTTCGGACTGTGGACTTTGGACTGTGGACTGTGGGACTGTGGACTTTGGACTGTGGACTGTGGACTTTGGACTGTGGACTTTGGACTGTGGACTTTGGACTGTGAACTGTGGACTTTGGACTGTGGACTTTGGACTGTCGACTGTCGACTGTCGACTTTGGACTGTGGACTGTGGACTTTGGACTGTGGACTGTGGACTTTGAACAGTGGACTGTGGACTGTGACCTGTGGACTGTGGACTTTGGACTGTGGACTTTGGACTGTGGACTGTGGACTGTGGACTGGAGACTTTGGACTGTGCACTGTGGACTGGAGACTGTGGACTGTGGACTGGAGGCTTTGGACTGTGGACTGGAAACTTCGGACTGTGGACTGGAGACTTTGGACTGTGGACTGGAGACTTTGGACTGTGGACTGTGGACTGAGACTTTGGACTGTGGACTGGAGACTTTGGACTGTGGACTAGAGACTTTGGACTGTGGACTGGAGACTTTGGACTGTGGACTGTGGACTGTGGACTGGAGACTTTGGACTGTGGACTGGAGACTTTGGACTGTGGACTGTGGACTGGAGACTTTGGACTGTGGACTGTGGTCTGTGGACTGGAGAATTTGGACTGTGGACTGCGGATTGGAGACTTTGGACTGCGAACTGGAGACTTTGGACTGTGGACTGTGGACTGGAGACTTTGGACTGTGGACTGTGGACTGGAGACTTTGGACTGTGGACTGGAGATTTTGGACTGTGGATTCTGGACTGGAGACTTTGGACTGTGGACTGGAGACTTTGGACTGTGGACTGGAGACTTTGAACTGTGGACTGGCGACTTTGGACTGTGGACTGGAGACTGTGGATTGTGGACTGGAGACTTTGGACTGTGGACTGTGTACTGGAGACTTTGGACTGTGGACTGTAAACTGGAGACTTTGGACTGTGTACTGTGGACTGGAGACTTTGGACTGTGGACTGGAGACTTTGGCCTGACTGTGGACTGTGAACTGGAAACTTTGGACTGTGGACTGTGGACTGCAGACTTTGGACTGTGGACTGGAGACTTTGAACTAGAGACTTTGGACTGGACTGGAGACTTTGGGCTGTGGATTGGAGACTTTTGACTGTGGACTTGAGACTTGGACCTTGAGACTTGGACTTGAGACTTGGACTTGAGACTTGGACTTGAGACTTGACACTTGAGACTTGGACTTGATTTGGACTTGGACCTGACTTGCACTTGACTTGAACTTGACGTTGACTTGAACTTACCGACCGACCGACCGACCGACCGACCAACCAACGGAACGACCGACCGACCGACAGACCGACGGACGGACACGGACGAACGACCCTGTTTTTGTTTGCTTTTTAAAGACAACGTAATTCTTTGAGTTTTGGTGGCATTGAGCTTTATATGAGGTTTTCGAAAATTACCGTCGTTATATGGTAAATGCCAAACTTAGATATGAACTGTGAACTAGGTTTAACAGGAATTCTGTTCAGCTGTGAATATTCAAAAAAGTAATAAGCTGTGAATATTAAGTAATATAGACTATAACAACTAAAACAACACCGTATTACTGGTTTTGAAGAGTACCTTGACGGCACATTTGGGGGGTCGCTGTTGTTCAAGCTGAGGTCGCGGTCCCTAGAGCTGTGGGGAAAACTTGGGGAAAAACAGTGAAAAGGAGTGCCAGATGTGTAATTTGGGCATGGTTGGGACCCTGGAACACTTTCTTCTAGAATGCCCAAAATACCAGTCTAAAAGAATAAGATTCGCTGGGAGTATGAGAAGTGGGATGGGAGAATGAAGGACATGTGGTTTTGAGAGACTCAAAGGAGAGGGTTAATGTGCTTTTCGGAGAGATTGGGAAGAATGGGGCAAGGGATGTCATCAAGCAGTCCGTCTTAGAATGTTGTGGGGAGACAAGCGTGGGAATAGGGAGGCAGTTGGGAGTACAGGGGTAACCAAGGCCTTCTCGCACAAGAACCGGGCCAAATCAGCGGTCGGCCAAAGTGTTATTATTGTTCTTACTACTGAGTGTTTTCATAAGAAAGTGGGCAGATCGAAACTAATTAATTTCAAGACGTGGGCAGATCGGGAACAAACCGGCTGCACGTTGAAAATATTGATTGGTTTACCCCCAAATAATGATATGGACTCTACCAATTGCTGCCATTAGACTGGCATGGAAGATACTACTAGAGTTGAAAGGGTTAAATAACATACGTGTCTGTGGTAGTTGTACAATATACATATAAGTGTAGAAGGTCTTCCTCTCTCTCTCTCTCTCTCTCTCTCTCTCTCTCTCTCTCTCTCTCTAACATTATTATAACCAGTTACAGTCACATGGTTGATGGGCGGAGGTGGGTTGTGTGAGATAGAGTTGGATAGAGTGGGGGTGGGTAAGTACAGCCTTAGTGTTGAAGCGAATTCCTCTAACAATATATTGGGCTTAAATTAATTACAAGTATTTATCTTATCACCGTTCAACTTAATTAAGCTTGCGTGGTTTAATTTTAGAACACGATGAATTCACAGGCAGGCACATGAAGGGACCCCATTTAAGGGGACGTCCAGCCTAACTTTGGTCAAATTTCATGCAATTTTCTTTCAAGTCTAAAAAAGGCCCAAAATGAATAACCCCAATAAATTATATACCAAAATGCTAAAGATGTAGGTGTTACTATGGTAGTTTGGAAAGAAACTATGATATTCTCCTGTGTAGAATGCACTGCAAAGTCATACATTGTAGTTGAATAAATACATTTACAAACCCCTTGCACTGTAACCCTTTTTATCCCATGCATCAATTTGATAGTGATTAAATTGTTAAATTTGTCTGGTTTATCAATAAGTATAATAGCTTTGTTTACTCTTGGACACCAATATACTCATGATATCTGTTGGAGAAGAAATAAGGGTAACTGTAACCTGTCACTGCAATACACCATCTAATGTACTTAAAAGTACACTGTTATTCAAAACACATCAAATCAACCTTACATAACCATTATTGCCTTTACTTTACCCAAGGAGGCTTATTGTCATATTGAGATCAGAAGGGCACATCCAGAGGGTCTCACATATTTTTTTTCAGAACGCAGTACACAAAGCAATCCCCAAAAGGTGAAAAAAATTCCCGGAAGGGGCGGGGGGGGGGGGCTCTCTTCTTTGTAGGACTCTACCTCCGGCACTCAAGGCATATGCCTTTTTTCTCAAACTCTTTTTTCTTTTTGAAGATCCTGGCCACACATGTTCCAAACACTATCAGACAGGTAACCCTCCAAATAAATGTATCTGCAAAAATCATGTTACATTGCAAAACATTCTTATTAGACTTTTAGTTCTGGACCTTTCATGCTTCTTACTTCCAACTATAACACTTAATTTATCGATTAATGGGTGAATAGAAAAGTCCTGCCATAATCAACATTTCGAGTTCCATATGCCTTCAAAACAGCTCCGATAAAAGTGTCAAACATCAGATTGGTGGGCTTTATACAGAATATTCATTAGGTTGTTGCTTGATAAGTAATAGGAACAAAATCTTCAACGGAAAAATTCTGTAGCAATACAATTGAGGGTATTAGCAGGCACTTTGCAACAAACTGTAACAAATCAACTAGTTATAAACAAAATTTTCTAACTCAAAAGAGTGAAAAAGTACCACAACTCTGAAAAACACATGCTACAGCAGCTACACAGGCATTGTTTCCCCATGATGCTCGATCACAAAACCAAATATCCTTCAAATTGGAGTAGCAATGGATGAGATACAAGGGAGAATGTTGGTACATGTAATGATGAATGGGTAACACTAAGATTAAGAGCACAGGGGTCACAACTGCACGGCCCTAGATGCACCTTTGATTTTCCAACTTCCAGGTCTGGGGCATAATAATCGCAACACACCCACCTTATCAATTCATAATTTCAGTAAAATAAAAGAAATTATCAATTTTAATTAATTAATAGATGATGGGAAATATTTGGCTTCCTTCGCCTTCTCGTACTATTTTTAATGTTTGAACATATTCACGTACGTTGCCTTTTTTTCGTGTGTTTTTGTCGATTTCGGTCATTATATATTGTATTGTTACTATTATATTTGTAAAACATGAATGGCAATTGCTCACTGGTTGTCCAGACAGAGGAAAGTATGGTTAGTAAAAGGGGTCAGGGGGAGGTGGTCGATGGGTGCAGGTGCAGGTGGAGGAGACTGAGGACATAGAAACGTGCAGCAGTGTGATATGAGTTATGGTGGTGGTCGGTCAGTGGACAGTAGTGGGGTGTGTGCGAATTACAGGGATAGTTTACAGTTGCTAGTGAAGTGTGTTGGATTCAGCGGGAAATTGTGGAGCTGATGGGGAGGTTAGGGAGGGCTGGTGTATCTGGAGTCACAACGTTGAAAGTTACCTATGATGGTGAGGTGGAAGGTCGTTGTGGACCCAAGGAGGAAGCCGCTAGGTAGGAAACGCGGGAGAAGAACGCTTGGTTGGGGGTGCAAATGAGGAGGGGGCATACTGTAGGAAATTTCGGAAGGCGGAGTCAGGGCAGGGCTTTGTAGAGTCAGGAGGCCAAAGTCAGCGTAAGGCTGCCAAGGTTGCTAAGCGGTGTTTAGAGAACAGATTCAGTGTTTTAGATTCTGATACCCCTGGGGATGAGAGTGAGGGGCATTGAGAGGGGAGAGGTAGTTGCTGATGTTGATAGGACAGATGGGGTAAGGAGGTCGGAGAAGATAGAGGGGTCGGAGGCACGCCGGGCGAGGCGAGTTGCATGTGATATGATGTCTGGGGGGAGAAGGAGAAAGTTAGTCGTCGCGGGGAGTAGCATTGTACGTGGGATTGACAAGGTGGTCTGTGGACCTGATACTTCTAATCGAACAGTCTTGTGCTTTCCTGGGGCGAAGGTGGAGGATCTGAGGGACTGAGTAGCTGGCATTGTGGCAGAATCAAGATCGGACCCGATAGTGGTGGTCCATGTGCGGACCAACTTTATCAGGCAGAGAAGGTCAGTAAGTTTGGTGGGGTCGTACAGAGATTCAGTCAGCAAATTGCTCAGTAAGAATTTAAGATTAGTGTTATCCGGGGTCCTCCCTGACCTAGGCGGTGGGGACGAAGGGAACACAAGGAGTATGACGCTGAATGAGGAATTAGAGGACTACTGTGCAGACATGGAAATACCCTTTATTGACTATTGGGACACATTTTTGGGGCAACGCGAGCATGTGCGGACGTGACGTGCGGCATCTCAGCATGATGGAGGCACGGGTATTGGGGAAAAAATTCTACAGGAAACAGAGCTCTTTTGCAGAGGCGGGATGGGAGGCCAGAGGCAAGTATAGCAAGAGCGAAAACAGGTGGGGTGAACAAGACCGATGGGGAGAGAATGAGTTTACCAAGCCTCTCGGCGTCAGAAAGCAACGGGATCAGTAGGCGGAAGCCCGTGAATCTCGGTACACTGAAAGTGGGTTATAGCAACGTCCAGGGTCTCCACAGGATAGTAAGTGAAATTGCGACATTGATCGAGGCATGGGAGGTGATGTCATGAGCTTAAGAGTGACGTGGTTAAGACACGAGGAACGGGCAGACCACGTATGGGGGGGGGGGGGGGGGGGGGGGTATGCAAGCACATTAAAGAAAATTTAAAACAGTCGCCGATCACAAACCTGGAAGATGTCATCACCTCGGCCTGAGGTATCGAACGAACTTGGATGGGTAAAGGTCAATCTGAAAATCAAAAGTATTGCACTTGTGGTTGTGTACTGTGCGGTGGAGGGAAGCAAACCCAAGTGGAATGACTCAACAAACTTAACACTACGGTCCAATATCACAGAACTAGAAAACAGCGGGTACGGTATAATTTTGAAGGGTGACTTTAATGGACACATAGGTGATAAGGAAGAAGACATAGGGGGCGGGGATAAGAAAGTCAACAGGAATGGAATGAAGCTGTTGGACTTTACAGATGAGCTCGGTTTGAAGATTCTGAACAGGGACGGGAGGTGTAAGGGGAAATGGACCTGGGAGAGGAACGACAGAAGATCAATTATCGACTGTATTCTCAGATATTATTTTATGGAGGGAGGTGATGGGGTAGACGTGGACGATGGGGTTAAAAGGGAGTTGAAGAGTGATCACAACCTGATTACAGTGACGACCAGGGCCAAAAACCTAGTACGAAGCAAAGTAAGCTTTAAGATTTGGGAACTCAAAAAGGATGCTAACTGGTCGAAGTTCGAAGAAAAATTGAAACCAAAGCTTGCAACTGCACAGGGGGTGCCAATGTCCAGAAAATGGCCGACGCCATAGTTGTGAGCCTAGTGGAGGCGGGAAAGGAAAGTGTAGGAAATATTAGGATGCCAACACGGGGACTTGGGTACAGAATGAACGAAGAACTGAAAAGGGCAATAAAGGGTAGAAAAGGTAAATGTGCTGCATACAGAAGAAGTAGAAAACTCAATGGGACAGAAAGCAGCGAGGTCATGGTAGCAAAGGAAGAATACCAACAAGCACGAAATAATGTAAATAAGGTTAAAGACGATAATCGTAGGTGTGCGAAATAGAAGTCTTATTAGGACGATAAGAATGGCAGGGGGGTCGGGTTCGAACGTATTTTGGAAATGGGTGAATAAACGTAACAAAGGAAGTGACCCACAGAGTATTAAAGTGGATGGCAGAGATACAGATGATCAGGACCAGATCGCATCAGAACTAGTCAAGCACTGTAAAAAGGTAAACGATAAACGATGGGGCATGGGGAACCCACCGGAGTGCCCGAATCCGGTCGAGGAAGATCTATCGAACTTCGTTTGCAGCGAAATTAAAACCGAGGAGGTGCGAAAAGTTGTCTCAAAAATAAGGAATGGAAAAGCGGGAGGGGTGGACGAAATTCCTAACAAGTTTATCAAAAGGGTGGGGGGGGGGGGACGCTATGAAAGCCTAACAGCCCTATTTTATTTAGCCGCAGAAAACCAAGAGGTCCCCAAAAAGTGGAGAGAAAGCAAAGTGACATTTATTCACAAAAAGGAAAAGGACTCTTTGGATAATTATCAAGGTATCTCTATCAGTAGCAACACTGGAAAAGTTTTCTGTAAAGTCGTGTATGAGAGATTAGAGGAAGTGATTGCGGCGAAGGGTTTTTAGGAGAGATTCGGAATGGCTTCAGGAAGGGAAGGAGAGTCACTGACCATCTCTTCACGCTATCCCAAATGATAGAATTCGCGAAAGCAAAAAAGAAAAAGATGTTTATGGCCATTTTAGATGTTAAAAAAGCATACGATAGAGTATGGAGGGAGTTATTTTAAGGAAAGCTCAAGGCCTGGGCTTGGGAGGCCAGTTTGTTGTAATTCTGAAAGCATTATGTAAAGATGTACAAAGTGAACTGAGCCTGGGTAACATAACAACAAAACGTGTGATAGGCCTAAAACAGGGGTGTATCCTTTCGCCAATTTCTATTGCATTGTACATCAAATGCTGAGGAGATGAACGCCTGCGTAGACATGGGGGGGGGGGGGGGGGGGGTAGCAGGACGATATGGTGCTAGTGTCAGAATGCAAAGAGGGGCTAGCGACAATGCCGGAAATTGTTGGGAAGTATGGAAACAAATGGAGACTCGATCTAAATGAAAGCAAAAGCAAAGTTATACCCGTGGGCCGTGAAATGGATCCTACTCGAAGATGGAGAGTTGGTGAGTTGTGTATTCCGGAAGGTAGCAGCAAACTTCTAAGTGTGGGACAGACAGGTGACTTCGAGTATCAGGGTTAAACTTAAACATCACAAGAAGAAGCATCTACCGAAATCACCCGAATAAATTGATTCTGAAGGGGAGGAGATTCCTAAGCCAAATGAAACTTATAGGGAGGAAGTTTCAATAAGGTTTTCGTGGGGAAAACGATTTTGGAAATGGTGGGTCTGCCAAGTATAACATATGGTACGGAAGTGGTACCCATAAACCTAATGGCTGTAAAGAGCTTGGAAACCCTGCAGATGGATATCGGGGACGAGTAATGCCGCAGCACTAGAAGCAATCGGAGGAAGGAGGAGGGGGGGGGGGCGTGGGTGGATGAGGATCAAGGACATGATAGACTTATTGAAACTCTGTTATCTTAATTATTTGGTAAATCTCCCCGACAGCCGGTGGTGTAATGTAATGTTCCAGAGTATTTTCAACTCAAATACAAAGACAGAGTGGATGGCCAAGTGAGGGAGTTAATAGAGAACTACTCATTGGAGATCTCAGACCTAGACATAGAGGCAAACCAGGGTGAACAAATTGTCAGAGAAAGAGTCATGGAGGATGGTAACATTAATTGGCGAGAGGGGGGGTCAAATCAAAGAGGTCTTTGGTGGTCTGCGTGGTAAAGGGAAGCCTGGCGTTGAAGAGTACCTTGATGGCACCTTTGGGAGTCACTGTTGTTCAAACTCAGGTCCCTGTCCCTGGAGCTGATGGAAAAAATGGGGGAAAACAGTGAAAAGGAGTGCCACATGTGTAATTTGGGCGTGGTGGAGACCCTGGAACACTTTCTACTAGAATGCTCAACTAGAGGGGGTGTCAGTACCCAGTGGCTCACCAACAAGTGGCCAATGTAAAGGGGTCGCTGGAGTAAAAAAAAAAGTTCAAAACCCGCACAGAAAAGTCCAAAATTAAAGTAAATAAGCAGCTAAAGGGTTAAATAATATAATAATAGCCCCTAAGAAACATGCTAACATAAAATAGGAACCATGGCAATATGCTACAAGGTAAGTCTCCACTGTGAAGAAAAGAAAGACAAACCTCAAAACTTGCACATAAAAGTAAAGAACAAAAAGTATCACATTTGTTTTAATGGGTTAAAAGTGAGAAAAATACCCTGATAATGTCACAGTAACCAGAATGGCAATATGCCAGTAAGGTGAAACTCTACCTGAAAAATATCCACTTGGAAGAAAAGAAAGCAAAACCTGCACATAAAAGTAAAAAAAGTATCACATTTGTTTCAAAGGGTTAAAATTTAGAAAAATACCCTGAAAATGCTACAGTAACCACCATGGCAAAATGACAGTGAGGTAAAACTCCTCTTAAAAAAAATATCAAAACCTGCACACAAAAGTACAAAAACCTGCACACAAAAGTCCAAAATTAAAGTAAATAAGCAGCTAAAGGGTTAAATAATATAATACTAGCCCCAAGAAGGATCCTAATATAAAATAGGAACCATGGCAATATGCTACAAGGTAAGTCGCCATTTGGAAGAAAAGAAAGGCAAACCTCAAACCTGCACATAAAAGTAAAAAAAAGTATCACATTTGTTTCAAGGGGTTAAAATTGAGAAAAATACCCTGTTACAGTAACCACCATAGCAATATGCCAGTAAGGTGAAACTCTACTTGAAAAATATCCACTTGGAAGATAAGAAAGACAAACCTCAAAACCTGCACATAAAAGTAAAAAAAAGCATCACATTTGTTTCAAAGGGTTAAAATTTAGAAAAATACCCTGAAAATGTTACAGTGTCCACCATGGCAATATGCCAGTGAGGTCAAACTACACTTAAAAAAATATCAAAACCTGCACACAAAAGTCAAAAATTAAAGTAAATAAGCAGCAAAAGGGTTAAATAATATAATACTAGCCACAAGAAGCATCCTAACATAAAATAGGAATCATGGCAATATGCTACAAGGTAAGTCGCCACTTGGAAGAAAAGAAAGACAAACCTCAAAATCTGCACATAAAAGTAGAAAAAAGTATCACATTTGTTTCAATGGGTTAAAATTGAGAAAAATACCCTGTCACAGTAACCTCATTGGCAATATGCCAGTAAGGTGAAACTCTATTTGAAAAAAATATCCACTTGGAAGAAAAGAAAGACAAACCTCAAAACCTGCACATAAAAGTCAAAAAAGCATCTCATTTGTTTCAAAGGGTTAAAATTGAGAAAAAGACTCTGAAATGTTAAGGTAGCCACCATAGCAATATGCCAGAAGGGTAAACCTCCACTTGAAGACAAAATTTCAAAACCTGTACACAAAAGTCAAAAACCTGCACAGAAAAGTCAAAAACCTGCACACAAAAGTAAAAAATTAAAGTAAATAAGTAGGAAAAGGGTTAAATAATATAACATTGGCCCAAAGAAGCATTCCAACATAAAAAACTGGAACCATGGCACACGAATCCTAGTAGAGGTGCAGGGGGAATCTTTTTGGATTCCCGTTGGTTTTGGCGAGTGAATCGTTGCGTGAATCGATTCTCGGATTCACGTCGAAATATAATCGCTGTGCTTGCCCCTACACACTTCTTTCATGGACATGATACAATACGTACATTACTTTTTTCAAATAATCGAATAATACACCATAGGCATTCTGTCTTTGGCGCGTAACAGATTTAAGAAGATACATCTGCACGTGCGTCGTTGTATTTACATCGACAAAGCTTCTGCATAGGCAAATTGGCTTGCCAAAAGTAGTGAGGTGGCTTTTACGCCCCGCGTTTCAATAAGAGGGTGCATAGGAGTGGCCAAGAAGAAAGTGTTGCAGTAGTGGCACGCGTTCACGGGTGCGCATATATATTCTAGGTACAGCACAGTGTTAATCTATTGGTAAACTTTTTCATTATAGACTGCTGTTATGTAAAACATCACCACGCATTTTATGTGTCCTTTTATTTCATGTCTTTTCTTCAAATCATGCCATGGTTGCCGGCCAACAGTCATGCATGGTCTGATATCAGGACAAATAAATAGTTGAGCGCTGGGAGCCACTAGAGTGACCTTTGATCTAAGCAACACTTTTTATTGATTATTTACCACTCTATTGGAAATTTGCTTGCATATATTAAAGTGCTGCACTCCACTGGAGGATGCTCCTCCAGTAGAGTTGGACAATCCAAGACATATGAATACTAATGTTTACCATTTACTGATTTTCGTCCATGAGTAATATGGCAGTAAAATAATTCAGAACCCCACCGTTCAGGCGGCATTATACGGTTTTATAATAAAGACCAACGGGAGTAACTCTTGAGCCAATAACGTACAGAGGCTTTGGCGAGTGTGTGAAATATTGTTCCTCGATATATTAGCAGCATTTCAGATTCAACTAGACTCAATGATTCTGGAGAATCATGGCTTTTCCAGGGGAGATTCCATGATTTTTCATGACCCCAGAGTACCCTAGAATTGTTTTTAAGAGTATCACAAAAGTACCCTTACTGGCGTCCACATAGTGACCACAACTTGATTACCGAGAAAAGTGGGTATAGTAGTCTCAAATGGCCATGCAGTTTGTAATGTCACACCAAGACCTACGAATTGCTAATTTACTTGAAAATCTACAAGAAGTGTTTAGAGAAGTCCAGGGGAAACATGAATGTTTAAGCTTTTGATGGGTATGGCTGTTTATCCAGCCCAGTACGGGTTAGGGCTTGCTTTTTTTTGAATACCCTTATTAATTACAAGAATTATCCTCGGTGAATTTCACTTCCAATAAAGGGAGTTATGTTTATCTCTCAACTACACGTTGAGTACTGCAGGTGCCAAAAACATCCCATTTTATCATAATTTCGATATCTGGGGGCCTGTGGAACATTTTTTTTTTCAACTTTGTCGGCAATATAATTTTTTTTTAAATCCGCCTTTAGTGTCACACGTGAATCGCCATAAAGATAACTGACTGACTTTTTGAACTGCATTTAGTGAACTGAAGGTTAGGGGACTGAGCAAGAGATCGAGACAAAGGGGTTTTATGTTCTTTGTTAGTTATCATTGCCATGCAGGCTAAACTGCTGATACGTCTTACTGTCAGACAAAGAGACTTCACTTAACAAAGGGGCCACGCGCTATAACTGATTTTTGATTTGATTTATATCACCTTAAAGAAGGTATACAAAGAATATATATTTTACATTAACCCTTTGAACCCGTTTTTTCGCCAGGAACATGATACATTATAGCGTCATTATAAAGGAGGCTGTTCGGTAAATGTGTTGGGTAGACCAATCAATATTTTCAAGCCCCTAGGCTGCACGGGATGTTCCCGATCTGCCCACTTATTAAAAAACAGACAGAAAAGAAGGTGGGCAGACAGAGAAGCGTTTGTTTAGTTACTCTCTCAGAAGAACAAAGGGAAACTAGTTATAGTCGGTTTTTATCTTTAGGATAACTGGTAATTTGTTCAATAAATGAAGAATGTTGATAGTTCAATTTATTTTTCGAGACGTATCACTGATTAAAATACATATACAAAGTAACAAAACATTAGGAAAAACACAAGGCACAAAAAGAATGTCATATAAAAAGATAAATATAATATATATAAGATAACATTTATAATTATTCAGAAATGCAAAAGAAGAGATGATGTCGATGACTTCTGTGTTGAGGAGCTCCTTCAGCTGGATAAGTCTGTCCTTCATGTTTCGATATTTTTTACACTTTCGCCGTACAGTTCCAGCGGCTTATATATGTATCTTCAAGATTTCCGTGGAAGCCTGAATCTCTTAGAAGGTATGGATAAGTGCGCATGTGTTGGGTTGTGAGTGAGTAATTTTTTTCTGTAGTTTGTTGTGCCATCCCTCTATGTGTTTTTTTTTTTTTGTACGAGGCCCATCAGTTTCAAAATGGTTCCAAAGTAGTGGTTCACCCTCAATCCAATGTGTAGTCACGTAGTCTGTGAAGGCTGTTGTATCTTGTGGTGTTGTCAGCATGTTGCAGCTCATCTTGTGTTAGGAACGAAACATCTTCAATTTTGTCAACAGGTACTAGCGGTAGAACTCTGGCTCTCCTGACAAGTTGGCGCATGTTGGCATCATTCTGAAAGCTGGTCTGCAGTCCTGTTTGTTGCGTTTTTCTACAAATTTCTTGGGTGTAACAAAAGAAGCATCCCTTCGCCGTAACGTCAAACAAAACAGTTCTTGCGGCGTTTTGGGAGGCCGTCTCAAAATACATGAAGACAGTGCTTGGTCTAAACTGAAGTTCACGTTCTGACATGGTTACTTTTAGTCGGTTACGAGTCTTGTGTATATAGCTTGTCTCTCTCCTGAACAGGAGTGAAAAAACGAGTGGATACATCTTCTCGACCACTGCCTGTATTGTGTATATCTGGCTAGAACACGTGTAAAACGTGCCATCCAAGAACCTTCAGTAAAATATTTTCTCTGGTCTTCGGCAAGTTTGTAGTAACCTAACGTCGAGCTCTATAAAGTGAAGACTTCGATGATGTGAAGGTTTGTAGTTGCTGTACCATACTGAGTGTGTCGTCGTTCCATTCTTCGTTTCTGAGCTTCACAAGCTCCTCGTCATATATTCTGGGTATAGCCAGAGCTCCCCCCTCGGAAAGCTTGCGAATAGTCTCCATTAGCTGTTTGGCTCTGATATTGGCGCTGCTCCTATCGTGTTATGTTCGTTACGACCAAATGCTTTTATAATGTTGTTGCGTGTGTTCATTGTTGCTGGACAACTTTTTACGGTGCATCTCCAGTATGTTTGTTTCCTACGATTGTTCTTTACTCTATACAGTTGTCCATTGTGAGCTAGATTGTCTGCACACTGTTTGTTTCTAACAAACTCTATTTGGGTTTGATCACTTCCCATTATTACTGAACTTTTGGTTTCATATGAGGTTGAGGAATGAAAAGTTTCAGCACGCGGAAGGCGGAGGGAAGCAAACCCGAGTGGTATGACTCGATATACTCAACACCAAGGTCCAATATCAAAGAACGGGAAAACAGGGGGTTCGATATAATTTTGATGGGTGACTTTAATGTCCACATAGGTGATAAGGAAGAAGGCATAGACGGCGGGCGCAAGAATGTCAACAGGAATGGAAGGAAGTTGTTGAAGTTCACAAATGAGCTCGGTATGAAGATTCCGAACAGGGACGCGAGGTGTAAGGGGAAATGGACCGGGGAGAGCGACGACAGAAAATCAATAATCGACTATATTCTCACAGATATTAATTTATGGTTGGAGGTGATATGGTTAGAAGTAGATGATGAGGGTAAAAGGGAGTTGGATAGTGACCACAACTTGATTACCGAAAACCCAGTAAGAAGCAAAGGAAGCTCTATGGAGATTTGGGAACTCAAGAATGATGATGACTGGGCGAAGTTCGAAGAAAAATTGAAACCAAAGCTTGCAACCGTACACAAGGGGGCAGTGTCCAGAAAATGGCCGACGCCATAGTTGCGAGCCCAGTGGAGGCCGGGAAGGAAAGTGTAGGAAAGATTAGGGTGCCAACACGGGAACTTGTGTACAGAGTGGACGAAGAACTGAAAAGGACTATAAAGGGTAGAAAAGCTAAATGTGCTGCATAGGGGAGAAGTAGAAAACTCAAGGGGCGGAAAGCAACGAGGCCGTGGTAGCAAAGGAAGAATACCAACAAGCACGAAATAAAGTAAATAAGATTAAAGACAATAATCGGAGAGTGCGAAATAGCAGTCTTATTAGGACGATAAGAATGACAATGGGGTCGAGTTCGAACGTATGTTGGAAATGGGTGAATAAGCGCAACAAATGAAGTAACCCACAGAGTATTAAAGTAGATGGCAGAGGTACAGACGATCAAGATCAAATCGCATCAGAACTAGTCAAGCACTGGGAAAAGGTGAACGGTAAGCGAAGGGGCATGGGAAAACGCCGGAGTGTTCCAAGCAGGTAGTAGAAAATCTTATGGAATTCGCATGCAGCGAAATTAGAACCAAGGCGGTACGAAAGGTGATCTTAAAATTAAAGAATGGAAAAGCTGGAGTGTTGGACGGAATTCCTAACGAGTTTATCAAAAAGGAGGAGGAGAGGAACTCTGAGAAAGCCTAACTGCCCTATTCAATTTAGCCATAGAAGAACAAGAGGTCCCAAAAGAGTGGAGAGAAAGCAAAGTGACATTTATTCACAAAAGGGGGAAAAGGATGTTTTGGATAATTATCGAGGGATCTGTGTCAGTAGCAACATTGGAAAAGTTTTCTGTAAAGTCCTGTATGGGAGATTGGAGAAGGTGATTGAGGAGAAGGGTTTTTTGGGATAGATTCAGAATGGCTTCAGGGAGGGAAGGAGAGTCACTGACCATGTTTTCGCGCTATCGCAAATGATAGAATTCACGAAAGCAAAAAGGAAAAATATGTTTATGGCCTTTTTGGATGTTAAAAAGGCATACGATAGAGTACGGGGGTGGGAGGGTATGTGACGAGAGCTTGAGGCTCTGGGCTTGGGAGGCGAGTCTCTTGGAATTCTAAAAGCATTATACAATGAAGTACAAAGGGAACTTAGCCTAGACAGCATAACAACAAAACGTGTGCCTACAGAGATAGGCCTAAAACATGGGTGTATCCTTTCGCCAATTCTTTTCGCATTCTACATCAAACGTTAGGAGATGAACTCCTGCGTAGCGACAACGTCGTAGCAGTTGGGGACTTGAAGATCCCAGGGCTATTTTGGCAGACAACATGATGCTAGTGCCAGAAAGCGCAGAGGGGCTAGCGAAAATGCTGGGAATTGTTGGGAAATATGGGAACAAATGGAGACTCAAACCAAAAAGCAAGAGCAAAGTTATACATGCGTGGCGCAAAGTGGACCCACTCGAAGGTGGAGAGTGTGTGTGTGTGTGTGGGGGGGGGGGGGGGGGGTTCTGTATTCCGGAAGGTAGCAGGAAACTTCTTAGTGTAGGAGAGACAGGTGACTACGAGTATCTGGGGTAAATATAAACATCACAGGAAGAGGCATCTACCGAGATCACACAAGTAAATTGATTCTGAATGGGAGGCAAATCCTTAACCAAATGAAACTTATAGGGAGAAACAGTCTCAATAAGGTTTTCGTGGGGAAAACCATTTGGGAAATTGTGGGTCTGCCATATATAACATATGGTACGGAAGTGGTACCCCTAAACCAAACGGCTGTAAAGAGCATGGACATCCTGCAGAACGATGCAAGTCGATTGATAACGGGGTCGAGTAATGCCGCATCACTAGAAGCAATATCAGGGGAGAGCTTGGGTGGATGAGTATGACGGACAGGGTAGACTTATTGAAACTCGTTTATCTTAATATTTTGGTAAATCTCCTCGACAGCCGATGGTGTAAAGTGGTGTTTCAGAGTATTTTCAACTCATATATCAAGACAGTGTGGGTGGTCCAAGTGAGGGGGCTAATAGAGAACTACTCACTGGAGATCTCGGACCTTGACGTAGGGATAAACCAGGGTAAAAACAAATCGTCAGAGAAAGGGTCATGGAGGATGGTAACCTTAATTGACGAGAGGGGGGGGGGGGGGTCAAATAAAATAGGTCTTTGGGTGGCCTGCGTGATAAAGAGAAGTCTAGTACCTTGATCACACATTTGGGGGTAACTGTTGTTCAAGCTGAGGTTGCGGTCAAAAATTCGGAGAAAAGGAGTGCCAGGTGTGTAATTTAGGCGTGGTGGAGACCACTGGAACACTTTCTTCTAGAGTGCCCAAAATACCAATCTAAAATAATGAGATTCACTGGGAGTATAATGGAGAAGTGGGATAGGAGAATGAAGGATATGTGATTAGTGAGAGACTCAAAGAAGAGGGTTAATATGCTAATCTGAGAGGTTGGGAAGAATGGGGCAAGGGATGTCTCCAAGCAGTTCGTCTCCGAGTGTTGGAAGAAGAGAAGAAGCTTGGGAATAGGGAGGCAGATGGGAGAACAGGAGTAACCAAGCCCTTCTCACCCAAGAACCGCGACAAATCAGCGGCCGGCCAAAGTGTTATAATTATTATGTGGGACTGAAATTCCTTGCGACCCGAATAACTGTATTTGCTTTGTAACTTTATTGCTTATGAATCCACGACAGTCGAAAGCGATAGCCAATAATTTTATTTGGTTTGAGTATACGCACTGGCAGTGCGTCATTTGGTTGAGATCCCCGAGAACCTCGAACTGGAAGATGACCAGGAATTGTGCATAACTACAAGAATTCTGCTCTGTTTTTGCTCAGAGACGTGGGCATATTTATCGTGATACTGAAACCGCAGTTTGATGGTTGTTTTAGTAAAAAGAAAAAGAAACCCAAACAATTGCTGGTTTGGGAGCAGCCCCAGCATATTATCCATAACGGTTAAAAATATGTGTTTTTGAAAGCTGGGAGCCATCCATCAGCCAATAAGGCAGTGGATGCTGATCCTTGGCCATCTGGTCTGTTATCAGGGGGTACAGATGACAGAGTGATGATAGAAAAAAAAACACATACACACCACACACACACCCTTACAGACACACACCCAAAAGCTCTTCAAAGGGCTGTTATATCTTTATTCAAATGTTTGTTTATTTAACATGTACACTGGTCCTAGGCAGGCAAGTTTTTTCAATCCTTGCTTGGTGTTTGGTGGTTTCGTGTGTAAAATAACAGAAAGAAGGTAGGTTGGTCCAATTCCTCCTATGCTTCATCTACTATGTCCATGTGTGTTCTTGATAGTGTTGCAAGAAGATAAGAGAGTGTTCAATTAGAAAAAGTTATAGGTAGAGAGACATAGGAATCCGCTATTGTATATTATGACTGTTGTGTGATTGCTGCTAGGGATGGGACGAGAATGGGGTTTTTTGGAGCCCACTTCCAACGTACCGAGTTGAGGGGGTTGTTCCCACAGACTCGATCCTAGATTTCTTAGTGATTAGCGTGGCAGTCCTCACTGGCTCCACTCCTCCATATCATTATTAGAGAAAGACAGAACTCCACTGTTGTACATTGTAGCTTTTGCGTGATTGTTGCTATTGATGGGGCGAGTCCATACACGCAGAGTTGCGAGGCAAACCTTTCAGACTCAATCCTAAAGTTCACAATGAGTAGCGAGGAAATCCTCACTGACTCCACGCAATGTAATTCTAATGAATAATTTTAATTTTCTGTGACTTATTTTGTTTTTCTGTTAGGGGTTCGGTGTTCGTTCTACCCTACAATTAATTTACTATCTTAGAGTGTGTTGAGGGTATGTTTATGCAGTTATTTTAATCGCTTTTCAATCGCGCTTCTGTAGAGTTGCGAGGCAGCCCTCACAGACTCAGTCAAGTTCTAAATGACAAGCGAGGCAGACCTCATTGATTCCACGCAGTTAGGTTCTATGGTATAATTTTAATTTTCTTAAACTTATTTTGCTTTTCTGTTAAGGGTTCGGTGTTCGTTTAGCTCAACCATTAGTTCACTATCTTGTAGTCTGTTTAGGGTTTCGTTTTGTAGGTCTTTCAATTGCGTTTCAATAGTTTCTATCTTTTGCTAGCTCATGAAGTTCCTTTATTGGTGTCCACGTGGGCTTGCAGAGTGCCACGCGCAAGGCATGATTTTGATCCATCTGTAGCTTCTGAATGTTGGTTTTGCTCAGGTCACTTGTTATTATGGCACCATATTCTAGTACCGGGCGTATAAATGATTTGTAAACCCTGAGAAGCACGTACCTGTTTGCTCCCCAATTTTTACCTCTGATCATCTTCCGAAAATTGATACGTTTTGTTGCTCTAACTGTAATGGAGTTTACGTGACTGTTTGGATTGAGGTTGCAATCCAGTATAAATCCCAAACATTTCGCCTCGTTGCTTCCTTCTAATTTGTAATCGTATAACTGGAGATCGATACTGGGGACTGATTTTTTATTCTGTACATTTTAAAGAACGTAACTCTTTGAGTTTTGATGACATTGAGCTTTATATGAGGTTTTTCGAAAATTCCTGTCGTTATATAATAAATCTAGATTCAACGGGAATTCTGTCACCTGTGAATATTCAAAAAAGTAATCAGCTGTGGATATTCACCAAAGTAATATTGACTACAGCAACTAAAGCAAGACTGTACAACTGAGTGTTTTCATAAGAAACTAGCCAGCTAATTAATTTCAAGACGTGCGCAGATCGGGAACAAACCGGCTGCACGTTGAAAATATTGATTGGTCTACCCTAAATAATGAATATGGACTCTACCAATTACTGTCATTGAACTGGCATGGAAGATACTACTACTTGAGTTCAAAGAGTTAAATAACATACATTTCTGCGGTAGTCAAACAATAAACACACAAGAGTAGTAAGTCTTCTCTCTCTCGTGGGTATTAACTTTATTATAACCAGTTACAGTTACAGGGTTGATGGGCGGAGGTGGGTTGTCTGGGATAGAGTAAGATAGAGTGGTGTGGGTAAGTACAGCCTAAGTGTCGAAGCGAATTCCACCAACAATATATCGGACTTAAATTAATTACAAGCATTTGTCTTATCACCGTTAAACCTAATTAAGCTTTGTCGCTTAATTTTAGTACACGACGAACTCACAGGCACACGGAGGGATCCCATCTAAATAACGAAATTCTCGAGTAATTTCAAAGGGGATCTATTTAGCAGAAAGGAATGTCACCATCAGACAATCGTTGGTGCTGATATTTTACTGAATGGATGTGTTAACTGTAGCAACGAAATTAATCGCCATATCTTCAAAAGTCTCCATCAATACATCCTAACTAGTAAACGTTTTTAAAAAAATCGTATGTCACTGTAATGTGAAACCAACACACGACATCACCTTGGGACTCCACCCCCAACAGTCATTTACGGTGGCGATGAATCCCCACCGTACTGACTTGTGGGGGCGAAGTCTCAGGATACTGTGTGAGTCTTATGATAATGAGAACTTTATGCTGGGTCTAGCCGGATAAATCAGATCCACCTCATGTACGCAGCCTGTCAGGTGGTTATCTAAACTGATATACAAATGTGTAAAACCTTTTTATGGGCTATATCTGCCCTCGATGACGTAAACGTTACTCTTAATTTTAAATTATGTAATTCAAAATATTATACTACTTTTATTCCTCGCAGTTGCAATCGGTTCACATAGTGAGCTCTGAGCTTGGTAGCTTGTTCCGCACTTGTGTTCAGTATATAAGTCGTGTGTGACGATTTGGACCTTGTCTTTCACAAAAGAAGCATGTGCCATCAACTCACTACCCAACAGAATGTGGTGCATATTCAATTTAAATTCAATGCGCTTTTCTGGTGGCAAGAAAATATTCACTTCACATGTGACTGAGTTGCTATCAATTCCTCCTGGGCATCCCTCCCCCTCAATTCCTCCAAACAACAGTCTTCCTATTTATTTGATCTCCTTTCGCCAACAACGCATCAGAAGCTGAAATTGTTTGAATCTCAAGCAATCTGATAGGTTGGTTATAATCTATATAAAGGATCTAGATAAAGGAAACCAGAAGAGTACTCAGAATAGGGTCAGAACTAACAAGAATAGACCTGAAAAGCTAAATATAGTAATAATAGGCAGAGCTGTTCTAACTGATAGGCTCTTCTACGCTACTGTAGTATACTCCAGAACAAGGGAACATAGTCAGATAGACGAAAACTATTGCATATACAGATAAAAGAGGAGAATTCTGAAAGAATTCGAAATAATACAAGTCGGCGGGTTGTTTGTGGTAATTCAACGAATCGGGAAATTACGCCTATTCAATTGAACACACCCTCCAAACATACCCTGTCTTGTTAGAAGCCATTGGCTCACATAGCAACCACGTGCTGCCAGAGAAACCAATATGGCGGCCTCCAGTATACAAAATGGACGACGGAAACACGTTTCACCCTAACAACACGCGCTGCGCATGCGCACTAACACCACGGATCACTATGGAGATGACGTCACAGCATGGCCGCTCACGCGGTTACCATGACAACACAACATGGCGCCACTGGGTCACGTGACATGACGTCACTTCCGGGGCCCGGCACCGGGGTCCGGCAACTGAGAGGTGAAACAAACGAGACATACTACTCTTGATGCCGAATCCTACCTTGTGTCTAGTCTGTATGACATTATTGTTCATGTTACTCGTTGCACCATTGGCTTTGTATTCATACTTCTTTTCACAAATAAATATTGTTTAAACTAAAGGGGATCAAGAATTAGAAGTACTGGTTACAGTGTGTGTCCCTTTGTTCCAACCACATGCAGTATTTACCCGAGGTACATTCCCTCCTTGCATCACACTAAATTTCGTTAGGGGAGACTAAGCCCCCCCCCCCCCTCCTCCCCCCATACCTACTCGCTAAAAAAAAATTATTTGAGATGCAACCCAAAGAGTCGATATTTCGATGAGAAGATATAGGACACTAGTCCTACCGACGAAACAAAAGGCGAGGTGTGTGTGTGTGTGGGGGGGGGGGGGAGGACGTTGAGTGGAAAGATTGAATGTGTGCTCTGTGATAATAATAATAATAATAATAATAAGGGAGTTTTATATAGCGTAAAATCACAAGCTGTGCTCTAAAACGCTGTACAACAAAATAAAAAATCGAGCTCCTGACCATCAAGCAATTTACAGAGTGAGAAAGAAGGGGGTCAAAAATTACATATCACCAAAAGCCTCTCTAAAAAGATGAGATTTCAATTTTTTGGGGAATTGATCAAGATTTTCTGATGCCTGAACTTGATCAGGTAAAGAATTCCAAAGTGCAGGTCCAGCGAATGAGAAAGCTCTGTTATTCACAAGAGCTGACCTAGAGAAGGGCATCTGAAGCTTAATTTGTTTGGAAGAACGTAAATTTCTTTCAGGTTTTTTAATTGTCAAAAGGTCTTGTAAATACTTTGGTGCCGAGCCATGAATGCATTTAAAGACAAATACCAAAATTTTGAAACTAATCCGCTGCCGTACAGGAAGCCAATGCAATTGTTTGAGTATTGGGGTTATATGATCGTAGCGTCTAAAGCCTGTGATGATGCGTGCAGCTGTATTTTGAATGGTTTGCAGTTTTGAAATATATGACTGCGGCAGGCCAATTAGAAGAGAGTTGGAAAAATCTAAGTGGGATGATATAAAGGCATGGTACAAGGGCAGACACTCAGGAACACTAGACGTCATGGCGTGTTGGGTTCACTTAAACACAAAACTCATTGCCACCATTCCTCGTAACGACTACCTATTTAATTTCTCTTGCTGGAAACACAACACGAACTCCTATTGACATTTCCCCTCCCCTCCCCCCTCCTCCACACGCACACCTCCTTATATTCTTCAGATTGTATATCTATAACCCATATAGCAGAATAGAAATGTAATAGCAGGTATTTCTGCAAGAGCTACACAATTATAACTTAGGGTATTAACCCTTAGGATCTACTCTATTCTACTACTATATACTAAACAACATCCCGACTCTTTCTCTTTCTCTCTCATTTCTTATCTCCCTCCCCCCTCTCTCTCTCTCTCTCTCTCTCTCTCTCTCTCTCTCTCTCTCTCTCTCTCTCTCTCTCTCTCTCTCTCCTCTCTCTCTCTCTCTCTCAGTTAAAGAAAAAAAGTTTGTGCCTTGTTGAGATTCGTTTTGTTGGAATCGTCTTGTTGGGGTTCGTTTTGTGATGACACAATCTGACAGTTGCTCGGCGCTGTTCAGTGGTTCTCTCCGGGTACTCTGGCTTCCTCCTTCCATAAAACTGTCAGACATGAGGTGACCCTTGCTGTTGAAAGTGTCGCTAAATCCCAATGAATAAATAAATAAATAAATAAATGTCTACCATCATTTGGCATTGTCATTTCCGACAGTTGGGAAAGACATTCCCGTGGATTATGAACCAGAAAAATCTACCAACTATATGCATTTATTATTTACATTCAGTTGTTGCACGTAGAGGGTGCTTTCAGGAATGGTCGAACCACTGAGGGGGGGGGGGGGGGGGCATAGGAGACACATGCTTCAGGGTCTTGTATTTCATCTAAATTTGAAATAATCCATTTGGGTTCTTGCGAATATGTTTGCGAAAGTCTGCTACAAGTGTTCCAGGATCCCATGCGGCCACCATGGTTGGACCCCTGTTGTATACTGTTGATACAGGTTGACTCCATATCCCACACAGCTTTTTAATTTTAAAGGAAAAACTGAATTTGTGTTTGTTGAAAAAAAAATAAACAATATTTACCAATAAAACCAAACAAATATGGATGTCATTGGAACCGGCTCGGAGGTGAATACTACTCATCCCCTAAACAATCAGCATATTAGTGGGCGGTTAAGCAAAAAACCGTGCACTTTGGGTTAAAAGCATGAAACTTGGCACACAGATTAAATGGACCCTACTGATTATTTTGGGATGTGGATCCACGGCAGCAACCACCCCTGGTGGCCGTTATGGCCATTTTTTTCAAAATGGTAGCCAATTTATTCAAATGCATATAACTTTGGAACTATATATTGTAGAACCATGAACTTTAGGTCAAAATGTATAGTTCTGAGGTTTGCAAAGCCACTGGGGACAACAAACAGATATGTGCACTCATTAGTATGTAAGGATACTTACCTGTTTAAAATATCACACACACGATTAGATGGGGGTGCCCGACTTCATCCGGGCTATATAGAAGGTCAAGGTCATGCAAAAACACTAAATCCCAGGTTTCGTCCACCCCGATGGTTGCAAATCACTACCGATCGTTAATAGTTTTGAATTTCAATGTGAGAGCTGGGGTTCCGTTTGGATTGCCTTCATTAAAAAAAGCGCTGCCATTTTTTTCGTGAAATTGCTGTATAAAGAGCGTTGTACGTAGAAAACACGATTTTTCAAGTTACAGGTATCTCCAAGAAAACAGAAATCAAGGCAAAACCGTAGTGTAGTGGTGGTGGTTTAGACTAGACACAACTAACGATGTCAAAGCAATATAAGCTTGTAGATACTGTGGAACCGGGCTGTTCTTATCAGTCTAGCAGTCCCACTGACTGGACATTATGCATACTTTACCAGAGAAAAACTTCAGAGACACTTCAATGTCCTATCAATTCAACAAGAAAGGATGCTGGCGCCGGGTAAAAATATGTTGCTGAAAATCTTCTCAAATTTCATGAACTTCATGCCATGCCTCCAGATATAAATATACAGCACCTAAATATAAGCTCAGGGCTAGAGGATACATTACATGAAAATGGTGCGTCTTGGCACAAGTCTTGTAGAAATAAAGTAAATAATGCCAAACTCCTGAGAGCATGCAAGCGAAAGAGTGAAGAATCACAGGAACCAAGGCCTGTGAAAACAAGAAGACCCGGTTCTAAGCACCAGCAACAAGAACAAACAAAGGACACATTCATATTCTGTGACTAAGTTGCCGGACGTGCTGGAATTCACAAGGATTGTACATTTGATGTTGATTTCAACGTAAGAAAGTGTGCTTCAGAACTTTGTGACACACACCTGATGGCAAAGTTAGCTGCTGGAGACATGGTGGCTATTGATGCCCATTATCATGTCAAATGCTTAGCAATACTGTACAAAAAGGAACAACTGTCAAGGAAGGACTTACTTGGCATAGCTGTTGCTGAACTGGTCTCATATATAGAAACCTACAGGGAGTCAATGGCAGCTAGGCCTGTGTTCAGTATGAGAGACCTTAAGAACCTTTACATATCTAGGCTACAGAAACTTGGTGTGAATGATGTCAAGGTTCATACCACAAGACTTAAGAATCGGATCTTGGCTGCCATTCCAGACCTGAGAACTCATACTGAGGGCAAGGAGGTTCTACCTGCATATGACCAAGACACTGGAGCAGCTCTAAAACAAACATGCAATGAAGATTTTGATTCTGAGGCACTGACTCTAGCAAAGGCATCTAAGATCGTACGTCGTGATGACTTTAAACTGAAGCAGGCCTTCAATGGACGCTTTCCAGCTGACTGTCAGGAGAGAGCTGTGCCTTCAACTCTTACTGCATTAGTGAATATGATACTTGCTGGGCCCAATATTAAAGAGCAATCTGTTCAAGATAAGCCCATGTCCTCTGCAAACCGAACTATCTCACAACTTGTGTTTAACAGTTTGAAATGTTCCAAACATCAGGCTTCACCAAGCACAACTCATCGGCACAACAAAGAGAGAGAGACACCTGCATCCATTTATCTTGCTCTGAAGATCCACGGAGAGACAAGAAAGAGAGGCCTGGTTGATACTCTCCACAACATGGGGTTGTGCATCTCCTATGACTGTGTCCTTGGAATTTCTTCGGACATAGCCAACAAAGGTTGTGCAATGTATGATGAGGAAGAAGTGGTTTGTCCCCCAAGCTTGCAAGGAATCTCTTCACAGTGGCAGCAGTTAATAATATTGACCACAATCCAAGTTCCACAACAGCAAAGGATTCCTTTCATGGGACAGGCATATCTTTGATGCAGCAGCCTTCACTGGAAAATGAGGGAATAGCACGTGCTTTTCCTGTGATGGATGAGAATTCACAGAGGAGACAGAGGATTCAGGCACTTCCGGCAGCTTACACAAATGTGCCACCAGTGGCTTTGACCAAACTTGATCCTGTTGTTCCTCGTCTAACTGGACCAGTCACGCCAGTGATTCCTTGGTTGGAGCATGTGAGGGAATTGTTGAAGAAACCAGAGCTAGGCAAAGATGCCTTTCTCTCGTGGGCTGCTTACCATGCTTCATTGCAGCAGGCATTAACAGCTCCTACCGCAATAGTGGCACTCATGCCTCTGTTTCGGGAATGTGCACATTCAGTCACCATGATACAGCACTCAATGAATGTTGTCAAGGCAGCTGTTGAATACCTCAATCCAGGCCAGATTCCAGTGTTAGCCATGGATCAGCCAGTCTTTGCTATTGCAAAAACTATTCAATGGAACTTTCCTGCCACACATGGAGAAGATAAATATCTGATCATGTTTGAAGGACTACATATTGAGATTGCGGCATTCAAAATCATTGGTGACAGGCTTGATGGTAGTGGTTGGACCACAGCCATCTGCAATGCAGGAATCGCTACAAGTGGGGTAGCTGACTCCCTGTTGAAGGCTACACATGTAACCAGGACCAGACATGCACATCAAGTCATGGCAGCTGCTCTCTTTATCCTGCAGCATTATGCCTATGATAGATACACAAAGGCACTGCCAGCTGGAGAGGAACCTTTGGAATTCAGAGCTTGGAGTGACAGAATGTCGACTGAACAACCTCAGTTTCAATATTGGACGCTTGTTCTTGAATTGGAGCTTTTGGTTCTTCAGATCATTGAATCATTCAGGAAGGGACACTTCAAGAAGTACGTGGGATCACTTGTACAGTTCATTCCATGGGTTTTCAGCCTTAATCATATCAACTATGCCAGATGGCTCCCCGTACATATTAGAGACATGTGCTCTTTGTCAACAATGCATCCAAGTGTCTACCAAGAATTCATCTCAGGAGGGTTTGTTGCACGCAAGACAAAGCGCCCATTCTCTGCCATGGCACTAGGTCAGGCCCATGAGCAAGTAAATGCCCTTGTGAAAGGTGATGGTGGGGCTGTTGGTTTGACAGACAACGCAAATGCTCTACAGTGTTGGATGGTGGCAGGGCCTGAAATATCAAGAATGATAGCAGAGTTTGAAGACAGCACAACCAGCAAAAGTGATTCAAGAAAACACCATGAACAAATTTCAGCAGTTCAAACAGCGTTTGGCAAGGGAGTGACAGCTCTTATTGAGGTCTTTGAAGACATGGGGAATCCATTCAAAGAGGACAGTGGTGATCTCCTTATAATCGACACAATGCTCATAATGGACTCCAATGTACCGAAAACTGTCGGGAATGTCTATAAATTGGGCCAGGAGCAGTACAAGCTTTTCGTGAAAGAAAGGTTTGTGTATCAAACAAAACCAATCACTGAGCCAATCAAAAAGAATAAGCTCCAGTTGTTCTCCAGCAAGAATAGTCCTCAGAAACAGAAGTGGCAAGTGGCAACAATGAAGGAAGACTGTACCCTGTTCTTCAGACGAAACATTGCATGCCAGTCCAGGAAAGACAATCTCGAAGACTTTTTCAAGCATGAGAATCAGCCATGGCCCCCATCACTTTCCAAAGCTGGTGACATGAGATCAGGCAACAAAGCAGATCTTCTCGCACAGCTTGAGTCACTTGTACAACCAGCAGAAGCAAGACCACAAGTGACTGCATTGGTATTGGATGGAGCAGTGATAGATCAAATGCTGTCACCAGGAACCTCCCAGACCTTTGACGATTACATCAAGACTGTGTTCATGCCATATATCCAGCACCAGCCGCAACATGTGGAAAGAATTGACATAGTGTGGGATGTTTGTAACACAGACAGTCTGAAGGCCGCAACCAGAGAGAGGAGGGGAGAGGGAGTTCGGAGAAGAGTTGAGGGTTCATCAAAGGTGTCAAGTAACTGGCAAAGTTTTCTTCGTGTCAATGAAAACAAAACAGGGCTCTTTCACTTGCTGGCGGAAAAGGTTACAGGCACAGAGTTTCAAGGCAAAGAGGTGTACAGCACACATGGAAACCAGGTACTATCAACACCTCAGAGAGATGACAAAGGTCAAATAGAACCATGCTCACATGAGGAAGTAGATACACGATTGGTACTGCATCTGTGGGATGCTGCACATAAAGGACATGGGAATATTACGATGAGGACATCAGACACTGATATGGTGGTACTCATCCTGTCCAAACTGCACAACATTCCAGTAAGTGAGGTGTGGATATCAAAACATCACAGATACATTGCATTACATGATATTGCAGCTACCCTTGGCCTAGCAAAAGCACCAGCATTGGCACTGTTTCATGCATTCACAGGGAGTGATACGACATCATTCTTCGCGGGCAAAGGCAAAAGGACAGCATGGGACACCTGGGCTGTATTTGCAGATGTCACGGATGCATTCCTGCTACTTGCTGATGTCCATCAAGTATCCCTGACAACACCTTTGATCTGCTGGAGAAATTTGTTGTTCTCATGTATGACAGAACATGTGAACTGTCCAAGGTGAATCCCGACGATCCCGAGCTTTGGAGAATATCCCTCCAACACAAGCAGCTCTCACGCAGCATGCACTAAGGGCAGCCTACCAGGGAGGGCATGTTTGGGGCCAAGTGCTGCAAAAAGAGCCAACACTACCAAGTTCTACAGACTGGGATGGGACAGGAGTGATGGGTCATGGAAACCAAAGTGGACCACCATTGGCCAAGCTCAGGATGAATGCTTTGAACTGATTCATTGCAACTGCAAAGAGGCATGCAGGGGTTTGTGCAAGTGCTACAAGGCCAGCCTCCAGTGCACTACTCTTTGCCGTTGTGAAGGCAAATGTTATCAAGAGTGACTGAAAATCTGCATATCAAATGATACTTCCTCTTAGATTGTGAGTCTTGTGACTGGACTTTTGAATGAATCGTGAATGTCATATATGAAAATCCTTACTGTAGTACCAGTATATGATTTTGTGGTTGTCATACACTATTTTCTTAAATGCACATTGATATCCCCTATATTTTATTTTACTTAGGTGTGATGTTGTAAATAGCCTGTTTAAGTGGAACTTAGAAAACCAGGACTACCATACTTTCTAAACTCTTCAAAGAAGCATTGCTATGTATAATTTTTAATGATATAAATACTGTTTCTCCACACTGAGTGTATATATCTAACCTTTGTTGCATCCATTGACACTGTTCACCTCAAAACTATACTTTTAGACACCAAGAACATGATTCTAGAGTGTATAGTTCCAAAGTTATATGTATTTGAATAAAATGGCGGCCATTTTGAAAAATATGGCCATAACGGCCACCAGGGAAGGTTGCTGCTATGGATCCACATCCCAAAATAATCAGTAGGGTCCATTTAATTCGTGTGCCAAGTTTCATGCTTTTAACCCAAAATGCACAATTCTACCAATAATTCTTCCTTAACCGCCCCACTATATTGAATAAAACAGAATGGCAATTGACAAACATTAGATTTGTGGAAAATAAATTTGACAGCAGTAGCTGTTGCGTTTGTGTTAACATTATATTGATAGGAATAGAGTATTGCTTCCTCATCGTGAAACAAACTCCCAATGCTCTTACTCTTATTAATTTGACCTGCTCGTTAACCAAATTTCCGAGTAGCTTGAATAACTACTTTTCTATTAAAGTAAAAACAGTGCAAATGACCGTATGGTAATAGGGGTGATGTATAACAGAAAAACCGTAAATGGCAGGGCAACCTGTCAATGAGCTCGGGGGAAGAAAAGTAGAAGTTACACCTTGAAATTTGTCACTGGGTGAGACAGTCGGGACATCATGGGTTGGAAAAGCTAATATTGTCGCTATAGCTATTTAGAAATTGGTTGATTAATGTTTTTGAAAATGAGTTACGGGTGAGAGTTCTAATTGTTGTTACTAAGTTGTTCCACATTTTAGGAAAAGAAACATATGGGAGAGCGGCTAAGAAATGGGTTCGAGGTTTGTGTGTGGTTAGGTTTCCACATTGCCTTGTATTCATGCCGGAGGGGTTTAAGTACACTTAGAATGTATCATCTAAACTGACAGGGAGGTCATTTTTAAGCCAGTCGTACATGAATAGGAGTGAATCAAATTTGTACAAATCGTTAAATTTAAGAATTTTCTAACGTTTCAAAAGAGGGTCCGTGTGTGAGTTGAACTTTTTCTCTCTATGATGTGCAGACTTTTTTGGCAGATTCAGGTTTTGTTTAGTACCTGGTGCATTGCCCCATATTTGAATCTCATAAATTAAGTGCCTTTGAAACAGGGTAAAATAGAGTACACGTAATGTCTCGAGTGAAAAATATTTTTTGCTCTATTCAGGATGTAAATAGCCCTAGACAGCTTCGTACAGAGTGCGGATACATGGTGATTAAATTTAAGATTTTCGTCCATATTAATTCCAAAGAATTTTATGGATTTGTTCTGCCGATTATTACCTGCTATTATTAAGTTTGAGTTATTTAATGAAATTTGAGTCCATACATTGTTGTAATTATCATTTTGGGGGTGGAGAAGTAACGCTTTTGTTTTATTAGCATTTAGTAATAACTTGTTTGCTAAACACCAGTCATTAATTTTCTATAATTCATTGTTTGTCGTCTCCCTTAGAAGGATGAAGTCTTTTCCTGATGTGTGGGCTGTTGTGTCATCCGCACAGGATAGAACATTCATGTTACTTGATTCACGGATGCCGTTGATAAATAGCACAAACAAAAGAGGTCCAAGTACAGAGCCCCGCGGTACAACGTGGTAACATTTAGTAAATCCGAAAATTCATTCGTGAATTGCACATATTGGGATCTCCTAGAGACATAGTTTTGAAACCAAGGATTTGCTATACCTTCAATGCCATAATGCTCAAGTTTATTGACGAGTATTTCGTGATCAATAGCGTCGAATGCTTTCGAAAAGTCTAAACAATGGCTAATGTGCAATATTTTGTTGTTTCGTTTCTCATTATGGAAACGTGGTTGAAAAGATGCTTTTGACAAAGGCTCATATGCTGAAATGTGGTGTCGGTGTATGTCCGGGGGTTAAGTTGATGGGTTGAATAAGTCGTAGTTGAACAGCTAATTAATGATCTCAACAAAACCCACATCTGTCATTCGGTGAACGCGAAGATGTTAGAATGAGTAAGCTGAAATATTCGACTGGTAAAAAGTTAAGTGGGATTTTCACAGTGCAGTGTTTATTTCGGTGGGAATTGATAAATCTAAATGACTTAGTAAATTCAATATTCGAAGACGATGAAAATTGAAGGGTGGATAAAGCTAAAATTTGACGAATGCGCTTATTGGGGGTGAATAGGAGCGCTGATGGATAATCAACTGAATATTCGAATTGTATAACGGAGATGTTCATTCGACTATCTAACGTGCTTCAAAAGCAGTTCCACGTTAAGCAATTGGGGCTTGCAACTATAATGATGACGGTGCATTGGCGAAATAGCTAACCCTTCATGAAATAACTAACCATAACAAAATTACAATAAGGGTATGTGATACTTTGAGTGTTAGGTTTTGGGAGGACATTCCATGGATATAATGGGGTGAATGAACGAAGTTAAGATAATATGGCTGCACATAATGGTATATCAAAATTATGGCATACCATTTTCAGGCAAAAAATTCCGATATTCTCGAATTCAACTGAATCATGTGCAAATTGTATAATCCCACTGGGGAAAAGAAAATTAGTGAGATTGGGTAGGCGTTCAGTGTATGGGGGGGGGGGGGGGGGTGAAATCTAATAGGAGGAGTATCAGTATATATTCTGTATGCAACGTTAATATTTTAAACGTCTGTGTGGACCTCGAAGGAATCATCCAGTAAAATCCCCGCTAATAGAGAATTGGAGACCAGATATTGAGATCATCAATCAGCTTGCTCGACACTTGTTTTATTGTGACGTAATCGGAGTGCCAGATAAAGTACAATTGAGTTAACTGAGTAAGTTGGGTAAATACTGTGAGGAGCGAGAGGGGCTGATAGAGGTAGTATCAATAGGTACTCTCTGAGACAGAGTGGGGATGGGGTATACGGTTATAATAATGAGTGAAGGGAAGGTGTGACAAACTATCCATAAGCGACAAAGGTGTGATGAGGAATTATAGCCCATTGTAGTATAATGAGTATTTAAAAAATAAATTATCGTTTATCAAAACTTGATGGATGAAGTGAGTTTACTTTTGACGCAAATTCAGATCATCCGCACCAGTCAGAAGAATTTATGATTTCTGACTGGCGCCGGTTATCAAGATTTGCAGAGTAACTTAGTACGAAACGAAAAGGGGGGGGGGGGGTGGGGGGGGGGGGCAATCATCGCAATGGACCGAACTTGATGATATCTGTGATATGGAACAGAATGGTGAATAAGTATACTAAATTTGAATGGAATAAACGACGAATGAAGTAGTGAACGAATTGACGAGTAAGCGAATGGACATATGATTGACTGAATGATGGAATACCAACAGAACAATCTCCCGCGAGTTGATTGCGGAGCTGGGGCACCCAATTAGTGCCCAGCTCTCGACCATCCCGAAGTGCGGGTGTCTAGGTAAAACAAAAGTAGAAAAGTTTTGTTTTTCCATGGGGGCGGGGGAAATGTATTATAAATCTTAGCAATGAAAATCGTAACAATGGCTGTGGAATGGAAGGACTGAATGAGTGAATAACTAACTGAATAAATGAGTGAGTGAGTGAGTGAGTGAGTGAGTGAGTGAGTGAGTGAGTGAGTGAGTGAGTGAGTGAGTGAGTGAGTGAGTGAGTGAGTGAGTGAGTGAGTGAGTGAGTGAGTGAGTGAGTGAGTTGGTGGGTCTACTGGGTGGGTGGGTGGGTGGGTGGGTGGGTGGGTGGGTGGGTGGGTGGGTGGGTGGGTGGGTGGGTGGGTGAGTGGGTGGTGGGTGGGTGGGATTTGAGATGGGTGGGGTTTTGTTTGGGTTTTGGGTGGGTGGGCGGGTCTTGAGTGAGTGAGTGGGTGAGTGGGTGGGTTTTGAGTAGGTGGGTGGGTCTTGGTGGGTGGGCGGTTGAGTGAGTGAGTGAGTGAGTGAGTGAGTGAGTGAGTGAGTGAGTGAGTGAGTGAGTGAGTGAGTGAGTGAGTGAGTGAGTGAGTGAGTGAGTGAGTGAAAATGAATGAATGATTGAACATATGGATGAATGAGTGTGGATGCGTGAAAAAAATTGTAGCACTGATTGTCAGGATGGGACAAAAGTAAAGTAATATTGTTTTTTCTATTGATTTTAGGAACAATTTCGCCCGGGATGATAGAGGAACTGGAGACCCGCCTCCAACTTCTCAATCAGCTCAGTAGTATGTAAAGTGGTTTTCACCTCACATCTGGGGGGATCTCATCGGGGGATCTCATGTGACGTCATAGGCACGTGACCCAGCGGCGCCATGATGTGTTGCCATGGTAACCCGTGTGAGCGGCCATCTTGTGACGTCATCCCCATAGTGATACGTGGTGTTAGTGCGCATGCGCAGCGCGTGTTGTTAGGGTGATACGTGTTTCCGTCGTCCATTTTGTATACTGGAGGCCGCCATCATGGTTTCTATGGTAGTACGTGATTGCTATGTTATCCAAAGACTTACAGGAAGACAGGGGTATGTTCGGAGGGTGCGTTCCTTTGTAGAAGAGTAATTTCCCGATTCGTAGAATAACCACAAACAACCCGACAAATTTTACTTTTTCGAATTCTTTCAGAATTCTCTGCTTCCATCTATATATGCAATAGTTTTCGTATATCTGGCCATGTTCCTTTGTTCTATAGTATACTCCAGTAGCGTAGAAGAGCCTATTAGTTGGAACAGCTTTGCTTATTATTACTATATTTAGCTATTCTGGTCTAGACGTGTTAGTTCTGACCCTATTCCAAGTACTCTTGTTGTTTCATGTGTCTGGATTATTTATATAAATTATAACTAACCAATCAGATTGCTTGATTTCCCATAATCTGTACTTAATCGTACAGAGTTATCTCCCCTTATTTCAACGAAGTTGTATCCGATTCTCATCACCTCTATATCCAATGGCAATATCCCCGGGCACCCCAATTTCGGCACCCCTTTTTGAAAAACATTTGGCCTTCGGCACCCCTTTTTGTCATATGTGCGTTTGTGAAAAGGCACAGTGTGACACAATGTGCCCTACCACATAGGCACATGCTTTATGTGCCGATATGTGCTTATGTGAAAAGGCACAATGTGACACAATGTGCCCTAGCACATAGGCACATACGGGTATTTGAGGATACCTATGACCTGGTATTGTATTATTTGAGGATACCTATCGAGGATACCTACTGGAGAATCCCTTTTTGGTCAGATGTGCTTATGTGAAAAAGCACAATGTGACACAATGTGCCCTAGCACATAGGCAGATACGGGTATTTGAGGATACCTATGGCCTGGTATTGTATTATTTGAGGATACCTATCGAGGATACTTTTTATATGATACTAATTTGAGGATACCTATTGGGGTATCTGAGAATACTTGTCATACAGGTTTTACATCCGGGTACATTATGCTTCATCCGGGTACTTCTGTTGGGTAGTTGATAAAAAAAAAACCGGCAATATATAACATTTCATTCATTTTTATTCCACACACAGTATACATTTCTTATATTTTTTAAAAAAATGACTCCCTACAATTCAAGGATTAAGACTGCAGTTTGATCGCCAAACTGACCAATCAGTTCGAAGTTAATCAGCCAATCAAATTTCTGTATTCCCATTGTGTTTCTTTTCCATTACTTTCTATATTAATTTTCAAAGTTTCCCAACTTTAACCTATAATTCTTTTGGAAACAAACACAAACATCAACCAAGAATAAAAAAATCGATCAAAATTTGCTGAACTGGGGTGGTGTATTCAAACACGTCCGTCAGAGGTACATAAGATTAGGCAAAGCAGGGATTTGACAGCATTCACGTTCGAACCATTGACCAGAGAAGATGTTCCGACTTGGCACCAAGCAGACTTATGCTAAGGTCACCCCGTACAAGGGTGAACTGAAGATACATCTTAGAAGATACTTCGAAGGAAAAGACAAAAAGCTTTATCCAATCAAGACTGGGATTGCATTATCGTTAGAAGAATGGGCTACCTTGAAGATCCAAATAGAAGAAGTAGATGCAGCCATCAAAACCCAACAAACAACTTTAACTGAAGTTCCTGAAGACACTAAACCTACTAACCATGAAGACTTCAAAAAAACAATTCAAGAACCACCTTCGAAGAAGAAGAAAATCAAAATGTGAATGACAGAAACACTATAGAGATATGTTCTAAAATCTTAATGAAGATGTAAATAGATGTTGTAAATAGATGTTTGTTTTTATTAAAAAAGAAAAAAAAGAAGAAAAAAAGTATAAAAAGAAGAAAAAAGAAAAAAGGTGGTAATGACGCGTAAGTTATTTGATGTTTATCTTCTTGACAAATATCAAACAAACTTGACCTGTCCCCAGCCAGTAAGTCAGAGGGCCACCCACGTGAGTCATTTTTTTTAAAATATAAGAAATGTATACTGTGAGCGGAATAAAAATGAATGAAATGTTATATATTGCAGGGTTTTTTTTATCAACTACCCAACAGAAGTACCCGGATGAAGCATAATGTACCCGGATGTAAAAACCTGTATGACAAGTATTCTCAGATACCCCAATAGGTATCCTCAAATTAGTATCATATAAAAGGTATCCTCGATAGGTATCCTCAAATAATACAATACCAGGCCATAGGTATCCTCAAATACCCGTATGTGCCTATGTGCCAGGGCACATTGTGTCACATTGTGCTTTTTCACATAAGCACATATGACAAAAAAGGGATTCTCCAGTAGGTATCCTCGATAGGTATCCTCAAATAATACAATACCAGGTCATAGGTATCCTCAAATACCCATATGTGCCTATGTGCTAGGGCTCATTGTGTCACATTGTTCTTTTTCGCATAAGCACATATGACAAAAAAGGGTTTCTCCGGTAGGTAACCCCCATAGGTATCCTCAAATAATACAATATCAGGTCATCGGTATCCTCAAATACCCGTATGTGCCTATGTGCTAGGGCACATTGTGTCACATTGTGCCTTTTCACATAAGCAAATATCGGCACATAAAGCATGTGCCTATGTGCTTGGGCACATTGTGTCACATTGTGTCTTTTCACATAAGCACATATGACAAAAAGGGGTGCCGAAAGCCATATGTTTTTCAAAAAAGGGGTGCCGAAATTGGGGTGCCCGGAGATATTGCCATTGGATATAGAGGCGATGAGAATCGGATACAACTTCGTTGTAATGAGGGGAGATAATTCTGTACGATTAAGTACAGGTTATGGAAAATCAAGCAATCTGATTGGTTAGTTATAATTTATATAAATGATCTAGATAAATGAAACAACAAGAGTACTTGGAATAGGGTCAGAACTAACAAGAATATACCAGAATAGCTAAATATAGTAATAATAAGCAAAGCTGTTCAAACTAATAGGCGCTTCTACGCTACTGGAGTATACTATAGAACAAAGGAACATGGCCAGATAGACGAAAACTATTGCATATGTAGACAGAAGCAAAGAATTCTGAAAGAATTCGAAATAGTAAAATTTGTCGGGTTGTTTGTTGTAATTCTACGAATCGGGAAATTACTCTTATACAAAGGAACACACCCTCCGAACATACCCATGTCTTCTTGTAAGCCTTTGGGTAACATAGCAATCACGTGCTACCATAGAAACGAAGATGGCGGCCTCCAGTATACAAAATGGACGACGGAAACACGTATCACCCTAACAACACGCGCTGCGCATGCGCACTAACACAACGTATCACTATGGGGATGACGTCACAAGATGGCCGCTCACACGGGTTACCACGACAACACAACATGGCGCCACTGGGTCACGTGACTATGACGTCACATGAGATCCCCGATGAGATCCCCCAAATGTGAGGTGAAAATCACATTACATACTACTCAGCTCGCACGACGTTGGTACGATTGAGACATACTCAGACTGGCAGATAATTCTTGCAAAGTGGAGCACAACTATGAAAGTTGGGTAAATGTGGTGTGGGAGGGGGGCATAGAAGCGACGATATTGATATTAACCCTTTCCACCAAAAATGATGGCTTTAACCTAAACGTTTTGATATCAAACTGAGTCATTTGAAACAACTGTGCCCACCTTTCTCATGACATCACTAAAGGGACTTCATTGATACAGTTAAAACAATTCTTCAGACACTCTGGGATTATGGAAAATATGGAATCTCATCTGGAAAAGCCATGATTCTCCAGAATCATTGAGTCTAGTTTGAGAGTATGCAGTTGTGTCAGTTTAAAGGCATTACCGTAATACATCGTAATACATAATAATATTATAGTCGTTGATTTGTTAGATGGGTAAATAGGTTGAAACGAACCGCGTCAGCCGTGCATTCAAACCAGAAATGGAGACTTGATGATATTTGTAAATTTGGTAATACACGATTATTGTTTGTAGTGCCTCGGGAACCACAAGAAATGAGGTCGTCAGTCATATCGAGTATAGCCCTTCTCATATACACTTTTAGGGGGACATCCAACCTAACTTTGGTCAAATTTCAGGTAATTTCCTTCAAAGTCCAAAAAGGCCCAAAATTAATAAGCCCAGTAAATTATATACCAAGATGCTTGGAATGAAACATGGAACATGTGGAAACTGCAATTTGCCATGGAACTGCTGCCATGTGGTAGATACCACCATCTGAAAGTCTGCTATGCATAAGTAAGAGAACAATAAAATACCTTAAAATAAAGTAACAGCTGTACTTTAGAAGTATTCAAGTACATGTTCGAATAAATCTTTTCCTAATTCTTGACAGGAATGAAGAGTGAGACCGAGTGTTACAAGTGAGGAGCTCATTGACTGAAGGCAGACATGTTCTTCTGTTTATGTACTGGGGAAGTGCAACAAAGGTCAACTTGAAGGAGTCCACTAGAAGAAGTGTGGATTGACAAAAGAGTGACTCCCCATGTAATGATATTTATGTTAGTGTGGTCGTTTGGAAAGAAACTATGATATTCGCTTATGTAGAATGCACTGCAAAGTCATAGTTGAACAAATATATCAACAGACCCATTGTTGCAGTGGCTTAGACTTTAACCCCCTTTTACCGTGCATCAATTTGACAGTGATTAACTTGTTAAGTCAGTTTTGTTTATCAATAAGTGACGTAAGTTGTTTTACTCTTACCCCTTGTCACCAATATACCAGGGCGTAAGAAGCTTATAATATGGGGGGGGGGGGGGGGGATTGTAAGCAGGGGCTTGTAGGGGACGGCACGGCTAATTCTTTTTCATTTTTCGTCTCCGAAACATAGGTTATGACCCCTCATTGGAACGACGAGCTCGTTCCAATGAGGGGTCATAACCTATGTTTTTGAGACAAAAAATGGAAAAATCATGAAATACGGTCTTAAACTCCCCCCCCCCCCCCCCCCCCCGCGGTTCCTAAGCCACTGCAATATACTTATGTCATCTGTTGGAGAAGAAATAAGAGTGGCCGTAATAATTCTTCACTGCAGTAAGCCATCATATGTACATAAAAATACATTGTTATTCAATAGGCATCAAATTAACCCTACATAACCATTATCGCCTCTGCTTTTCCAAAAAGAGGCTTATTGCCATATTGAGATCTGGAGTGCACATCCAGTAGGTTTCCCATTCATATCTTTTGTTAGGGGCGGGAGGGGGCGAACCCCCTTTTATGTTTTTGACAACAGTCACTGGTGATATCCTAGCCTTGTTTTCATTTCAATCTTTAAATAATGTCATTATGTTCGTAAATTACCAACATTCATAACATTACACCTGGGACATTATGACCGGCACCAATCTATTGGTTTAGGACATTTAGGGTATTTTCTTAGGTCTCTATCTTTGCCCTAAGGCTTATTTGCAGGCTTGCTACTATATTATCACAAGTTACACTAATAATAATAATAAAAACCCACGCAATTACCAACGTGGGGGCATGGTGGTGTTGTGTACTAAGGCGTACTACACGTCAATGGTGCACTTGTCTTCAACCATTGCTAACCCTGCTTGGGTGAAGTTAGTAGGTTGGGGAGCCTGACAGCTGCTCGCTATTGCTCGGTGGTTTTCTACGGGTACTCTGTCTTTCTCAACCCGTAAAACTGTCCGACATGAAGTGACCCTGGCTGTTGAAAGTGCCGTTAACCCCCAACAGCTTAAGCATTTGCTGGAACTTCACTGCGAATCCCCTTATACTTTGTCTCAAACAAATGGAAGAAGCGATCGCGTCCCTACGTTTTTTCAGATCATCCAAAATGCCAATTCCTGCAAAAACCACATTATAATCACATGTCCGGATCCAACATGGCTACATCCGGAACATCCAAATTTCGTGTTGGTTGTTTTGCATTACAATATTCCCATCACATGAAAGCGCGTGTCATAAAACTGCTTTCTCCGTAGCTGTAGTATGTTATCATTACATTGAGGATAAGACTTTCGAATTGCCGATCATTTTGTGATTCTATGGGTTCGTTACTTTTGCCAGTGGCAAATTAATCTTCTTCAAAATCATAAAATTCACTTTTATTCCCGAAACAAATTATTTACACCTTTTCTATGTACTTTGCTAATTATTTTGCTATATTATTTGCCTTTCTTCACTTCTCTTATCTGTTTCTGAGACATTGGTAAAAATGTCAACAAATTGACCAAAGTTAGGTTCGACGTCCCGGCCGTATGTTGCCCAGTTGAAGTTCTGCGAACCAACGATAAGGATTTTCTATGATCCATTCATAAAAGTTCCTCCCTCAGTCCAACGAAACCATGGTAAGCCCGATGCGTCTTGGGTCTTTGTGTCCCCCTCGCACTTTCATTGATCTTTCACCGCTTCCGTTATTTATTTATTTATTTATTTATTTATTTATTTATTTATTTATTTATTTTATTTATTTATTTATTTATTTATTTATTGTGTTTAAGGTTATTTATTTATTTATTGTGTTTAAGGTCATATACTTATGCACAATGGCTAATTTATTTATTTATTTATTTATTTATTTATTTATTTATTTATTTATTTATTTATTTATTGGTGTTTAAGGTCATATACTTATGCACAATGGCTAATCATGACCGTGACAGTTTTACGAGTGGAGGAAGCCAGAGTACCCGGAGAGAACCACCGAGCAACGAAGAGCAGCTGCAGCTCCCCAACATCGTAACTCCGCACTGCGGCACAGGCAGGGTTAGATTGGTTGAAGACATGCGCACCATCTACGTGCAGTACGACTTAGTACACGACATCATCGTGCCCCCATGTGGACAATCGGGGTTAAGTGCCTTGCCCAAGGCCACAACGCGGGAGTCCGAATCGATCGCCCAGATGGTCACCCATCCGAGGACTAACCGGGCTCGACGTTGCTTAACTTCGGTGATCTGACGAGAACCCGGTACCTCAACGCCTCCGCGCCCCCTCCGTTAGTGAGTTACATCCAATTACAGTGCATGGCGAGTGTATTACCACAACAACACATGCGGATTTGAGTTCCCACGCACGGAACAGTTCGTGCAATGTTGAAACGCATAAGGACCACGAGCGACGTTTTGGACATGGGAGGTTAACTTACTGAAACATTTCCAGTGCTTCTTGTGGATTTTCGCAGGATTTGAGAGTCAAGGACGTCGCGAATGTGACGGATTGGTAAGGATGGAGTGTAAATCTGATGGCTCACGTGTTGACTAATAAAATATCCCAACTGCATCATGAAGGCATCCTTTCCTCGAAGACATGCTGTTATGGCTCATTACGTCCGCATTGTTCCATTACGTCAGCAGGCCAATATGTCCGCAGAAACTGTCAAAAAATGGACCATTGCGTCGGCAAGGCCCATTACGTCCGCAGCAAATTGAACCATTTTGTCCGAGAGGCCCATTACGTCCGCAAGAATTTGACCATTGTGTCCGCAAGGCCCATTACGTCCGCAAGAATTTGACCATTGTGTCCGGAAGGCCCATTACGTCCGCAAGAATTGAGCCATTGTGTCCGCAAGGCCCATTACGTCCGCAAGAATTTGACCATTGTGTCCGAAAGGCCCATTGCCTTTGCTGAAATCGGACCATTCTGTCCGTAAGGCTCATTAAGTCCGCAGTACTAAAGTCTTGGCTCATTATGCCCGTTCGAAACAAGTGCATTGTGTACGCAAACCTCATCACGTGAACAAGAATTGGAATTTGTAGCATTTTTTCTCCTGCGTTACGTTGAAACAAAAAACCTTCCATGGTCAAATCCGCGCCCAGTTCACTGAATCTGGCAAACAAATTTAAATGTTTCACTACACTGTGAATTTGAATGATTGAGATTGAGTTCCAGGAGTCTGATCTTCCGACGGGTTAGCTTTGAAAAAATTTCAGGTTGTTTTTCCCACACTAAACAACATGCAAAAGCTGATGAAATCACCATTTGAGAGCCCCAGTCTCCGGAGTGGGGGTGAGAGAGAGGGAGAACTGCCCAACGTTATGATTGATGTCAGTAGTCCCCATCTTAAAACATGAAGTCAAAGACCCTTAGAATAATTCGGGGTCTTTTTTACCTTTTGATCAAGCAACTCCATAAAACAGCACTGACCGCTCGCTCCTACAGATCTTTGTGTCGGATCTTCTCCGGGCATCGGATGTTGTAGATGCGCCTCAGACAAGTGTTGAAGAATGCCTTATCTTCTTCTGCGTCGTCATTCTTGTGCGCCATGTGTCGTACCTATACATCATAATCACCTTCACATTGGAGTTGAAAAGGCAGAGTTTGTTTTTTATACTGATCTGTCCTGATGCCCAGATGTTCTTTAGCATGACAAAAACTGCTCTGGCCTTGCCGATTCTAGCTGTGACTGCTCGGCTTATGCCTCCCTGTCGGTTGAACACACTTCCAAGGCAGACAACAGAATCTACCTCCCTGATTAGCTATCCACCGAGTTTGATTGGTGTGTTGGCAGTGGTGCTGATCTTCATCGGCTCGGTCTTCTTCCTATTGATCGTGAGCCCTATCCTAGCTGATGTGGTATCAAGGCGAGTGGTCTTGTCCTGCGCCTGGCTGTAGTTGTGTGACAGGAGTACCAGGTCGTCAGCAAAGTCAAGGTCATCCAGCTGTGCCCAAAGTGTCCAGTGTATCCCGTTGCCCTGTCTGTTGTAGAGGTCTTCGTAATCCAGTCAATGGCCGTCGGAAGAGGAATGGCCACGGCAGGCAACCTTGTCGAACTCCGGTCTTCCCCTCAAAACTTTCTGACAGCTGGCCGGCGTGGGTAATGCTGCAGCTCATGTCCTGGTAGGTGCACCGGATAAGGGAGATGAACTCCGTAGTGTTTCAGCAGCTTCCACCTCGTCTCTCGGTCCATACTGCCGAAGGCCTTCTCATAACGTATAAAGTTGATGTTATTGTAGAGGGTGGGGGTCCACTTCAGCGACTGATCCACGATGATGCGCTCTTCTTCAGCTCGGTCGACATAGAACATGTTCCTAAGGAAGCTTACCTGCTGGTCTCAGAGCTTTGGGTCGACTGCCTCCTTCATCCTCTTCAGTAGAACCTTGCCTGGCACTGACAGGAGCACGATCACTCGGTAGTTGCTGCAGTCCCTGAGGTCTCCTTTCTTCGGTAGCTTGATGACAACACCTTCTTACCACTGGGCCGGTACACCCTTCTCCTCCCAGATCTTGCTGAAGTGGCTGTGTAGCATGTTGCCAGCAGTCTCCACGTCTGCTTTGACGGCTTCTGTAGGTATCTCGTCCGGCCTTGCAGCCTTCCCATTTCTCTGTCATAATGGCTAACTTTATCTCTGCCTTAAGGGTTTTTCGCAGTTGATGGATAGTTCAGTCTCTGCAGGCAGGGGTGGGGGGGGGGGGGTGGGGTGTCTAATGGTGTATCAGGAGCGGGGATATTCAGCAGCTCCATGAAGTTTTCGGCCCATCGCTTCAGCTGTTCCTCGGTTGTCGTCAATGAGTTCTTATTCCTGTCCCTCACTGGCCTGCCTGCCTGCCTGCTGGAACTTACCAGCCAGCTCCCCATAAAATTTTCATTTGGGGGGGGGGGGGGGGGTAGGGTATGTTATGTCACCAATAAGGATTAAAAAAACACAGTTGTTGGGTTATTCCAAATTCTTGCCCACTGTCAATTGAAAAACTCTTTTACATGGTTGTTCCATGTTTACATGGCTCGGGATATGGGAGCGGTGTCTTAGAGCACTCGAGTGGGGCATCGTTTGAGCGTGATTTCAGTGTTCCTTCACGCCTTTATAGTCGTGTTTTCCGTTTAAGGCTACCTAAAGGCCCACGCCTAAGCAGGGTACCTGCTTTCGTCTTGGCTTCAATCTATTTGGATTTCCAGGTATCACTTTTTTCCTGCGCCTTTACCGCATAACTACACCGTAATTGTCATTTTTGCGTACAAATCATGTTTTCTCCTGAAAATACCACGAATTGCATGAGACTTGAAACAGTTTAATGTAACCAGAAATAGATTGAAACGAGTTTGTTCGGATATAAATTTACAAAATAGCAAACTTTTCCAAATGCCCAGATCACCTATCGACGAGCATCGAGAGGGCGACATTCCCCATGTTCTCACCCACCTCGGACCTATGTACAGCTCTTGGTTAGTACCTTTGCCGCTAAATCAGTTCACCTTCTAACCCAGCCTTTCTAGCCTACAACCCGCATGCACAAGGGTGTCATGGGGAGCTGAGTCATTCATCCCTGCAGAAAAAAATAGCAAAGTTCTCATTCTATCATTTTGATCAGCCTTTGGCCATGTCCTACATTTGATTCAATGCCAAGTGCTGGATTTAAAGCCGAGAAATCTGTGTAGGCCTAAGCCTCTGCGTGATCTGAGGCAATTCTCCTTAGTGAAAGAAAAAAAACCTCACAGTCTTCAGGGTATGCACTATACTGTTTGCGAAAAGGTCAATAAAATCACTTTGCAACTCCTTCTCTTTAAACCCCTGCACTGGCCCGTGATTGTGGGAGGGGCAGAGTGGCTTCCTTACATCTATTTGTGAGCACTACGAACGTTCAGGGAAAAATTATTTAATGTGTTTTGCTTTTGTTATCTACATAGTCCTTTTTTGTTTTCTCTTTATACCTCAAAACCAGAATTTTATTACCAGTGTAAGATAAAATGTGAACCGTCGATCCGGATTATAAATTTGTCAAAGAGGCCCGTTTACGGAGAAACATTTTAAGCTGCGTTTTTCCTTTGTCTGAGAATGTAGCCGTATTTTGTTGAAGACCGCAATGAACACGAAATCTGCGTAACGTTAGAAGGTGCGTCGTGGAATAACCTTCTTTCTCTTTGTGGTTTGCTTACTGTCTTTGACAACTGGGACAGCCAAAAACAGTGTTTCGTCGGTGTCTAAAGAAAGACACGATGTGTTATTGGGTATTGATTAAGTTTGTACCTATCACCTCAACCACCCTATGACACCTAATTTCGCGCAAGAAACGCACCGCGAAAGAAAACTAGTCTTCCAGAATGTATTATTCTTCTGAGCCGAAGGTGAAGTCAGGACTTCCTCGGCACGTATCTTTTTGCCTACGGCATCCTCCCCCCCCCCCCCCCCCCCTGTTAGAGCGCAGGAGTGGGTGTGCGCTTGCCCAAAAAGTCAGCTCGTCGTGAGAATTTTACTTTTATACCCCAAAAAGACGCATTTTCCTTAAGTTTAGAAGCTACAATTCCCCAGTTGAAACGCCTAAATATATAAGCATAAGTTTTTAGCGTGTTGCACATAAGCTTGAGTATGATTCTGAAGGTTGTACAAAACCTGTAGGTAGATAGATTCTGCCTGAGGTTTTACTGTTAGATGTGCGTAATGCCAGGTTTCGCCGCGACGTCGCGACAACAAAATAATTCCTCAAAACAGTCCCCCTAATTTTTTATCCTTTCAGTTGAAAAATTTTACAGAGAACTATAACAGAGCAAAAACAAATTGAGGGTGGAAATAAAAAACAAATGCTCCATCAAGGCGCTCCAAGTGTGAAAGTATAGCTTCCAGATGCGAGGAAATTGCATCTTTTTTGGGACTGAAAATCGAAATTTTCTCACGACGTCCCGAACCATGGTCGGGCCGCCGTGATCTCTCTCTCTCTCTCTCTCTCTCTCTCTCTCTCACAACACTTTCTTCTTCCTGGCAACTGTAGGCTACAACCCACCCCCCCCCCCCCACCCCCCGAAACCGAGACAAACGTTCTATCAAGGCGCTCCCAGTGTGGATGTATAGCTTCCAGGTGCGAAAAAAATGAGTCTTTTGGGGACTGAAAATCAAAATTTTCTCACGTGCGCCCGAAACATGATCGGGCCGGCGTGGCCTCTTTCTCTCAACATTCTACAGGTTTCCTGGAAAGTGTATAAACCTGCCCCCTCCCCCTCCCGTGCGTCTATGTTACCCACTAGACTAAGGGCGCAGGGCATCAACATGCGGGTAACAACCCAAGGACCGCTGTAGATGAAATGGGCGGTTAAAAGATAAGGGCTCGAAACTCGATAAACTGTACAATAGTGCAGCTGGCTTAGCTTTTTGGTGCAGTTTCTATTCTCTTTTCAACCTTTCGCGATCGGGGACAATAACTCCACTCCATCCCTCGTAAATTACAGCCCGCCATAGGCGTACGGGCCTGAAATGCAGCCCCCCCCCCCCCCCCCCCCCCCCACACACACACACACATTTCGGGCACTTTTGCCCAAACATCGGAAAAACAATTTTTGTTAATAAAAAAAATGAGGGAAAACATTTTTTGTTAATAATGATTAATGTCATATTTATGCGTTTCAGCTGGGGAATTGTAGCTTCCAAACGTGAGGAAAATGCGTCTTTTTGGGTATAAAAGTAAAACTCTCACGACGAGCTGACTTTTTGGGCAAGCGTACACCCACTCCTGCGCACTAACAGGGGGGGGGGGGGCGTAGGCAAAAAGACATGTGACGAAGTCCTGGCTCCACCTTCGGCTCAGAAGAATAATACATTCTGGAAGATTAGTTTTCTTTTGCGGTGCGAAATTGGGTGTCACAGGGTGGTTGAGGTAATAGGCACAAACTTAATCCATACCCAATAACACATCGTGTATTTCTTTTTTTTTTTTTTTTAATAATTTTTAATTTCAGCAGATATGTACAAAAATCGTTTTTTACAAAGTTTTTCTTTTTGACAAACAATATAATATATATATGAATAAATGTACATAAAATAATACACAATTTCAGGTTTCTCTGATGAGTTCTGGGTGTTTTGAGGAGATAATACAAGTGTCTGAAAAGAGGGTGATGAACAGTGTGTACTGTCGTGACCAAAAGGTCTTAAAACTATAGGTTTGACCTAAGAGGGGATATTAACGAGAACCGTGAGTTCGACTAGCCCCCCCCCCCCCCCCACCCCCGTCTCATTTAGAGGAAGCTATCTATACCAAGAGGTCTTGTAGTTGCATACATCTCTCTTGAATGCACTTTGCCTGTTTTGACGAATATTTATGAACGGACATTAATTCTAACGTACGGTATACCTTTATTTGCTCTAGGAAGCTTTTGAATACGGGTGTACACCCCCTCACCTTGCAAGAATAAATAAATTTTTTGAAAAGTAGTACACACAGATTAGCGACTGCTGACGGTACTTCCTGGTTTGGGAAACCTAGAAGCACATATTGTGGAGTAAGAGGGAAGGACAGAGCACAATTATTGAAGGTTAACGAGTATCGTCTTGGAATGACTGCATTCCAAAAAGAGATGCAAAAGGGTTTCTTTTGTGTTGCTGCAGAAGGTACATAGTTCCGTTTCAGACAGTTTACTTTTAAGCAGTTTGGAGTTGGTATAAATCGATCTGTGCAATATTTTGTATTGGAGGCTTTGAAGATAGGGGTCATCACTAATAGTAAAACAATTCTTGTATATCGACTCCCAGTCTGTCGGTTGGAGGTCGATACCCAAGGACTCTTCCCACTTTTTCTGGGATTCATAAGGTCTCGAAGCAGCTAACTTTAAAAAGATGGGGTAGAAAGTTTGGCACGTTTTCTTCGACATATTCAATAATTCAACGTATTCCTTTCTTATGGTTGGGATTCTACGTGTCTCTTTTATTGCTTCTTTCCACGACTTTGGTATTGCATTAATCACTCCTTGGTAAATTGTGAAGGGCGTCATGAGGTTGTATTTCCTTGAAAAAAGAGGGAAGCTTAAAAAGCCTCCTTGCTCACTTAAGAGATCGTTGATAAAAAAGGTATCCTTTCTACACCATTTTGTAAGGAAATAGGGTCGGTAATTGATTTGTATTTTTACATTATAAAATAATGGTTCACACAGAATATCTTCAGGGGCTGAGGTAGCATTTCTATCTAGTATGGACCATATGTGTACCACATTCTTCCAAAAGGTATTTAATTTTTCTCCAACCTTTAGAAGTCCTTCCTTGTGTAAATACCAAATTTTGTAGGCGCCTTGATCTTCAAAATCGTCTAAAACCAAAGTTTTCCAGGGTGCCAGTGTGCCTGGGTCTAAAAGCCTTTTTATCCAGCTAACTTTTAGAGAGTAGCTGTACGTTTTTATATCCGGGAATTTAAGTCCTCCATATTCTATCAGATTGATTAATGTTCGGCGTTTCACTTTTTCGTTTTTGCCCGACCAAAGGAACTTGTAAAATAGAGTCTGTAGTCTGCATGTAATATTTTCAGCTGGATCTGGGAGAACTGTCAAGCAGTGTATTAGCATTGGGGAGAGCAAGGGTTTTAATAACTACCGTTTTGCCAATAGGTGTCAGATTTCTGAATGACCAGTCACTAAGAAGTTTTTCAATTTTTCCCATCTGATTAAGGTAGTTATTAACAATGTAATTATCGCTAAACAAATTATATTCGATTCCTAAAATTTTAAGGGCGTTGTTGTGATTCCATTTAACATTTTGATGTGTAGGGGTTTCGTCACCACAACCCCGTTTTGCCCCAATCCATATCACCTCGGTTTTATCAAAGTTTACCTTTAATCCAGAAATTTTTGAAAACGAGTTCACTGTTTCAAGAGCTATGTCTAATGAGTGTCCGTCGTCGCTCAGAAAAAGGGTGGAGTCGTCCGCGTATTGGCTAACCAAATATTCGGAGTTGTTTATTTTAATACCATTTATGTCCGGGATATATTTTAGTGCTGCGCTCAGGATTTCCGCACAGAGTATAAACAAGTAAGGGGAAAGTGGATCTCCCTGCCTCACACCTCGCCCCAACATTACTTTTTCAGAACAATGCCGGTTATTTAGAATATAACTGTAAATATTGTTATAGAATGTTTGAACCCATCTGATGATCGAAGGACCAAAGTTTAAAAAACGATAGTTTTCAAAATAAAGGACCACTCCAAGGAATCAAAAGCTTTCTCGAAATCCAGTAATGTTAAAATTCCTGGAATATTTTGTTTCCTCACATTTTTCAAGTAGGTCAAAGATTAATCGGGTTGATTCTCCAATATATCTCCCCTTTACAAAGCCAAGTTGTGTTTCAGATATTAATTGTTGTAGGACCGTTTTGATGCGATTGGCTATAGCAGCAGAACCGATCTTAAAATCTACGTCTATAAGGGATATTGGTCTCCAGTTTTTCAAAAACATTTTCGGTTTGTTTTGTTTCGGTATACATGTTATGATACCAGTTCGTTGGGTGGTTGAAAGTTCTTTTGCAGAATAACCAAAGTTCAAGGAGTTGATTAAATACATACTTATGTCACTCCAGAAGAATTTGTAAAATTCGGCTGTAAAGCCATCTGAGCCTGGAGATTTGTTATTAGTCATTTGTTTTAGGGAGCTTGAGCATTCTGCCTTAGTGAGTGGGCCTTCAAGGGAATTTTTTTCATCTTCTTCTAAGAAGTTTAGAAATGGGTTTTCAACATTAAAGAATGTGTTATCGACTTGTTTAAGTTTGTGAGCAGATGTAATTTTTGAGGCATACAGGTTTTGGTAAAAGGTTTTCTGTTCAGATATTATTTCCTGCAAGTCACTTGTTTCTGTACCATCAGATTTTATTATTTTGGGAATCATTTTTTCAGTACAATGTCTTTTTTCCAGATTACAGAAGCATTTTGTAGCTTTCTCCCCCTCCACTTTCCATTTAGCTTTGGATCGAAGAATTATCCCCTGTACCTTCTTGTCTCTGATTGACTTTAGTTCTGTTTCCAGAGAATCGATTTCTTCGGTAACAGATAAGTCGCCCTTGTCGAGATTCTCGTTCAAGATTCTTAGTGTCTGTTCGATTTCAGATTCCCGTTTGTTGGACAGTCGTTTTAAGTTTGCGGAATAAGAGATAGTTTTCCCTCTTATCATGAGTTTCAAAGTCTCCATCGTGTATTTCTTTAGACACTAACGAAACACTGTTTTTAGCTGCCACAATTGTCAAAGACAATAAGCAAACCACAAAGAGAAAGAAGGTTATTCCACGACGCATCTTCTAACGTTCCGCAGATTTCGTGTTCATTGAGGTCTTCAACAAAATACAGCTACATTCTCAGACAACGGAAAAACGCAGCTTAAAATGTTTTTCCGTAAACGGGCCCTTCAGACAAATTTATAATCTGGATCGACGGGTCAGATTTTATCTTACATTGGTAATAAAAGGTTTTGAGGTATAACGTGAAAACAAAAAAAGGAATGTGCAGATAACAAAAGCAAAAAAAAATAAATAATTCTTCTCTGCCCGTTCGTAGTTCTCACCTATAGATGTAAGGGAGCCACTCTGCCCCTCCCACAATCATGAGCCAGTGCAGGGGTTTAAAGAGAAGGAGTTGCAAAGTGATTTTATTGACCTTTTCGCAAGCAATCTAGTGCATACCCTGAAGACTGTGAGTTTTTTTTTTCTTTTCTGAGGAGGATTGCCTCATATCACGCAGAGGATTAGGCCTACACAAATCTTTCGTCTTTAAATCCAGTGGCATTGAATCAAATGTAGGACATGGCCAAAAGCTGATCAGAATGACAGAATGTGGACATTTCTATTTTTCTGGATGGGTGAATGGTCCAGCTCCCCATTACACCCTTGTGCATGCGGGTTGTAGGCTAGAAAGGCTGGGTTAGAAGGTGAAATGATTTAGCGCTAAAGGTACGAACCAAGAGCCGTACATAAGTCCGAGGTAGGCGAGAACACGGGGAATGTCACCCTCTCGATGATAGGTGATCTGGGCATTTGGAAAAGTTTGTTATTTTGTAAATTTGTATCCGACCAAACTCGTTTCAATCTGTTTCTGGTTATTTTAAACTGTTTCAAGTCTCATGCAATTCGTGGTATTTTCAGGAGAAAACATTATTTGTACGCAAAACATGACAATTACGGTGTAGTTACGCGGTAAAAGCGCAGGAAAAATGTGGTACCTGGAAATCCAAATAGATTGAAGCCAAGACGAAAGCAGGCACCCTGCCTAGGCGTGGGCCTTTAGGTAGCCTTAAACGGAAAACACGACTATAAAGTCGTGAAGGAACACTGAAATTGCGCTCAAACGATGCCCCACTCGAGGGCTCTAAGACACCGACTCCTGTCCCGAGCCATGTAAACATGGAACAACCATGTAAGAGAGTTTTTAATTGACAGTGGGCAAGAATTTGGAATAAACCAACAACTCTTTTTTAAAATTCTTATTGGCGACATAACATACCCTACCCCCAAATGAAATGTGTATGATATAGTCTCCTCATATCTGGCCAAACAGGGGAACCTGAAGGACCTGTACCTGGCACCAAGAAGCTGGCGGGCAAGTTCCAGCAGACAGGCAGGCCGGCCAGTGAGGGACAGGAATAAGAACCCACTGACGACAACCGAGGAACAGCTGAAGCGATGGGCAGAATACTTCATGGAGCTGCTGAATATCCCCGCTCCTGATACCCCATTAGACATCCACCCCACCCCTCTCGCCTGCAAAGACAAAACTGCCCATCAGCTGCGAAAAAAACCCTTAAGGCAGAGATCAAGTTGGCTGTTATGACACAGAAATGGGAAGGCTGCAGAGCTTGACGAGATACCTACTGAAGCCGAAAAAGCAGACGTGGAGACTGCTGTCAACATGCTGCACGGCCACTTCAGCAAGATCTGGGAGGAGAAGGGTGTACCGTCCCAGTAGTAAGAAGGAGTTGTCATCAAGCTGCCGAAGAAAGGAGACTTCAGGGACTGCAGCAACTACCGAGGGATCGTGCGCCTGTCAGTGCCAGACAAGGTTCTACTGAAGAGGATGAAGGAGGCTGTCGACCCCAAGCTGCGAGACCAGCAGGTTAGCTTCCGGAGGAACATGTTCTATGTCGACCGAGCTGATGAAGAGCGCATCATCGTGGATCAGTCGTTGAAGTGGACCCCCCCCCCCCCCCTCACCCTCTACAATAACATTAACGTTATAGGCTATGAGAAGGCCTTCGACAGTATGGACAGAGAGACGAGGTGGAAGCTGCTGAAGCACTACGGAGATCATCTCCCTTATCCGGTGCATCTACCAGGACATGAGATGCAGCATTACCCACACCGGCCAGCTGTCAGAAAGTTTTGAGGTGAAGACCGGAGTTCGACAAAGTTGACTGCTGTGGCCATTCCTCTTCCTACGCCCATTGACTGGATTACGAAGACCTCTACAACGGCCAGGACAACGGGATACAGTGGACACTTTGGACACAGCTGGATGACCTTGACTTTGCTGACGACCTGGCACTCCTGCCACACAACCACAGCCAGGCGCAGGACAAGTCCACTCGCCTTGATACCATGTCAGCTAGGACAGGGCTCACAATCAACAGGAAGAAGTCCGAGCTGATGAAGATCAGCACCACTGCCAACACATCAGTCAAAGTCGGTGGAGAGCTAATCAGGGGGGTGCATTCTTTTGTCTACCTTTCAAGTGTGTTCGACCGACAGGGAGGCACAGGCAGGGCTGTCACAGCTAAGATCGGCAAGGCCAGAGCAGCTTTTGTCATGCTAAAGAACATCTGGGCATCAGGAGAGATCAGCATAACAAACAGACCCCGCCTCTTCAACTCCATTGTGAAGATGATATAATGCATGGGTACGAAACATGGCGCACAAGAAGGACGACGCAGCAGAAGATAAGGCAATCCTCAACACTTGTCTGAGGCGCATCTACAACATCCGATGCCCGGAGAAGATCCGACTCAAAGTTCTGTAGGAGCGAGCGGTCAGTGCTGTTGTATGGAGTTGCTTGATCAAAAGGTAAAAAAAGACCTCAAATTATTCTAAGCGTCTATGACTTCACGTTTTAAGATGGGGTTTACTGACATCACTCACAACGTTGAGCAGTCCTCCCTCTCTCTCACCCCCACCCCGGAGACTGGGGCTCTCAAATGGTGATTGCATCAGCTTTTGCATGTTGTTTAGTGTGGGAAAAACAACCTGAAATTTTATCATAGCAAACCCGTTGGAAGATCAGACTCCTGGAACTTAATCTCAATTATTCAAATTCACAGTGTAGTGAAACGTTTAAATTTGTTTGACAGATTCAGTGAACTGGTCGCGGACTTGACCGCGGAAGGTTTTTAGTTTCAACGTAACGCAGGAGAAAAATTGCTACATATTTCAATTCTTGTTCACGTGATGAGGTTTGCGTACACAATGTACTTGTTTCGAACGGTCACAATGAGCCAAGTATTGCGGACTTAATGAGCCTTACGGGCAGAATGGTCCGATTTCAGCAAAGGCAATGGGCCATTCGGATACAATGGTCAATTTCCTGCGAACGTATTGGGTCTTGCGGACACAATGGTCAAATTCTTGCGGACGTAATGGGCCTTGCGGACACAATGGTTCAATTCTTGCGGACAAAATGGGCCTTGCGTACACAATGGTCAAATTCTTGCGGACGCAATGGGCCTTGCGGACACAATGGTCAAATTATCGCGGACGTAATGGGCCTTGCGGACACAATGGTCAAATTCTTGCGAACGTAATGGGCCTTGCGGACACAATGGTTCAATTTGCTGCGGACGTAATGGAGCCTTGCGGACACAATGGTTCAATTTTCTGCGGACGTAAAGGGCCTTGCGGACAAAATGGTCAAATTCTTGCGGACGTAATGGGCCTTGCGGACACAATGGTTCAATTTGCTGCGGATGTAATGGGCCTTGCGGACACAATGGTCAAATTCTTGCGAACGTAATGGGCCTTGCGGACACAATGGTCAAATTCTTGCGGACGTAATGGGCCATGCGGATACAATGGTTCAATTTGCTGCGGACGTAATGGGCCTTGCGGATACAATGGTCCATTTTTTGTCAGTTTCTGCGGACTTATTGGCCTGCAGACGTAATGGAACAATGCGGACTTAATGGGCCTTAACACATTCTTTCATATGTGGGATTATAATTCAAAAACATAATACTTCTTGGAAATTTATTTGTATTTTAATACAATATTCATATTTCAGACGTGACGCAACTCCGTATTTAATTAATATGTACCGGTGGCGCGGTGGCGTTGCGGTAACCGGTTCTCGTCAGATCACCGAAGTTAAGCAACGTCGAGCCTGGTTAGTCCTTGGATGGGTGACCGTCTGAGCGATCAATTCGGACTCCCGCGTTGTGTCCTTGGGCAAGGCACTAAACCCCGATTGTCCACATGGGGGCACGATGACGCCGTGTACTAAGGCGTACTGCACGTCGATGGTGTGCATGTCTTCAACCAATCTAACCGCAGTGCGGCGTTACGATGTTGGGGAACTGGCAGTTGTTCGTCGTTGCTCGGTGGTTCTCTTCGGGTACTCCGGCTTCCTACACCCGAAAATCCGTCACCGAAAGGATATGACCTTGGCTGTTTAAGTGTCGTTAAATCTTAATAAATACATTAGTTTAAACAATATTTATTCATGAGAAATTATGATGCATACATATATAATAAACTACAAGATGATTGCCATACAGAGTGCACAATACAAATGCATTAAAGTAATGAGTCAAGAACGAGATTTGTTGAAAGGATTCAGCAGTAAGCTTTTAGCTTGTATAAGCCGTCTCCTTTGGATTACTGACGAAATTTAATAGTATCAGCAGGCACTAAGTAAAATATTGTTTAAACATAAGAACCAGAGATTTTAAGGAGAGCAGTAGAGAGAACAGGAGAATGAAAAGGGAAAAGGAACTTAACCCCTTATCCAACACGTGTAGCAGACGACATTTGAAGAATAAATTTTTGAATAACTGGAAATTTCCAATTTCCGTCTCAAAAACGCAGCTCATGATACCTCATTGGGACGAGCTTATTGAGCTCGTTCCAATGAGGGGCCATAAGCCATGTTCCCGAGACAAAAATTGAAAATATAAAAGGATTTAAATAGCGATTTTCATGGATAACACTGGCCGTTACATTGGGTAAAGGGTTAACTAGGAGACATGGGAACAACCTGAATTCAGTGTTCGCTACCAAAGGATATTCAATAGAGCAGCATCAATGAATATATCGGTAATGGTGTAACAAGCAACACCGGGAAAGTCTATGAGTGCACCGTTACTTATCAAAGCGTCCACTCAGCATGATAAAGTCATGCATGGCTCTAAAGACAAGAAGGTTATCATTATTATTCAATCGTTCGGATTCAAATAGTAGTGTGGAGGGCTCAAGAGTAAATGGCAACTCATTGATTGTGGAATTACGAGCATCGTCATAGATTGGGCAGTGCACGAGAAAGTGCTCAGTATTTTCGAGATCCCCACACTGGCAGCGTGGAGATGGTGAGAGATGATTATTGTATAAGTGGGCGTTGATATCACTGCAATGCAGGCGTAACCTGCAATGATAAATTTGTGCAGCACGAGATTTGGCTCCATAATAAAAAATTGGTGGTGGTAAGTTCGCACTATTTATAAACGTCTTGAAGTTTATGAGGGAACAATTTTCTCTAACTGAGGGAGGTAATCCATTCCACTGGTCGGTAACTTCCGGAATAAACGAGGACTTATATAAATTTGTGTGACAAAAGGGAATACGGTGGTTATTTTCCGATCGGAGATTGTGGCTTTTGGTAATAGATGAAGTAATTGGTGGCACCTTATTGGAGATATAAGGAGGTGTTAATTTATGATACATCTTAAAATATTGGATAAGCTTGTACTTTCGGCGTCTTTCTTCCAGTAAATCCCATTGAGTTTCTGTGTGGAGAAGGTCTTTACTGCAGCTCAGAGTGGCGCCAGTAACTATTCTTGTTGCAGCTACTTGTAGTTTATCCAGGTCAGCAGCTTGAGTTGCTGGGCAGTTGTCCCAGACAGAGTCAGCGTATTCCAAAAGAGGTCGGACAAATGCGAAGTATATCTTTTCAGGGACTTTCCAGTCAAGTGTAAACTTATGGGCCCTGAGCATGTCAATACGTGTCCAGGCTTTAGCGCACACATAATCAATATGGTCGTTCCATGTACCACCTTTATTCAAAATTACACCCAGATGCTTGTGACTACTCATCTCGGAGATTTGAGTTCCGCTTAAATATATAGGTGGGTGCACCGGAACGTTACTTTTACGTGATATGATCGTGGATTCCGTTTTAGGGGGTTGAACTCAACGAACCAAGTTTTAGCCCAGTGTTCAATTGTGGCTAGATCACGGTTGAGTATGATGGCACCTTGGTCAGGATTCTCAGTTATAAGATAAAGGGATGTATCATCTGCAAATAAACGTATACTGCTAAGTAGGTTTTCAGTGATATCGATGATGTAAATCAGGAATAACATGGCACCAAGGATCGAACCCTGTGGAACACCAGGCGTTATTGGTTTCCAAGGAAATGTCTCAGAGGCTACAAGGACGCGCTGGCACCGATCAGAAAGGTAGGATTTTACGAAACAAAGTAAGTCGACAGATATTCCTATTCTCTCGAGCTTGTGAATAAGACCAACATGCCAAACTTTATCGAATGCGTTGCTAACATCACAAAAGACGACTCTTACTTCTTTTACTTCGTCAAGAGCATGAAAAAATTCATCATAGAGGTCTGTCTGTTGTAGGACCGTAGAGTCACCTGGAGTAAAACCAGACTGAAACTGGCTTAATATATTGTTATCACATAAAAATGCCATAATCGTTTGAAGATACATTTTTCAAGTAGTTTACCAGTACAGCTAAGAAAAGATATTGGGCGATAGTTAGTAACTATATTAGACGGATTCTTTTTCAACACCGGTGTCACATTGGCTTTTTTCCTTAACTTTGGAAAGTAACAGTTATCTAATAACCTATTGAAGAGGGCCGTAAGTGGGTCACACAATGAGTGTTTACATTCTTTTAAAAGCCTGGGACTTATAAGATCTGGGTCAGAAGCCTTCGATACCTTGATGCTCTTGATTGCTTCGTACACTTCCTTGCTTTCAAGTGTTATCTTGTCAAGCGGTTGTAGGGCAGGCAGGGGTGAATCTGGCAAGTGTGCATTAGTGTCATCCAATGTCGAAATGGAACAGAAGTAATCATTGAACAATTCCGCCTTTTCGAGATTGGTTGAATAGAGTTTGTTTAGGTGACTTATAGTCGGGATTCCAGGGACATGTTTACAGATAAATGTTTTTAATGTTTTCCATCACACTGACGAGGGTGTTTCCGAACAATTTAGTTCTGATTGGACTTTCGATATGTATGTAGATTTAGCTTTCCTAACAGCTGATACGACGTCATTTCGTTTATGCTTATATCTCGCCCAGTCGTGCAGTTGGCCAGAGCGCTTTGCTCTACGGTATAATCGTGTTCTTTGCCTAATCAATAACCGAATTTGATTATGCATCCATTTAGGCTGGTTAGCCCAAGAGGTTATCAGTTTGTTGGGAATAAATTTAGATGTTGCTTCGAGTAATTGATCGGTGAAGGTGGATACTATAGTGTCCGGGCACGAATGAGCAAGCAAGCAGTCTTTCTCACTGTGCATCATTGTATGCAGTCTTCAAACCGTCAAAGTTCCCCTCTGCATACAACCATATGCGTCTCTTAAAGTTTTTAGGCTTTTCTTTCCTGAATTCAATGGCAATATAAATTGGACAATGATAGCGAGTCATGTCAGGTACAAGTGGTTCTAGGGCTTCACATTCGAGTACATGTACAGTATTACTAACAGTAAATGGGTCAATCAGAGTTGCAGATGATTCGGTAAAGCATGTTGGTTCTTCCACAAGCTTTCTAAGATTAAAATAATTACTTAGTTCCTGGAAGCGACCCTGGGGAGAACCATATTGGTTGTAGTTGAAATCACCAGTAATAATTATGTCTGAAATTAAGGTATCTTTGGCTTTGTCAGTAGATGTCGTAATTTTATCCCAAACATCTGAGGGACTATCGGGTGGGCGGTAAAATACTCCTAGCAGCAGCGACTTACCATGGGTCATGAACACTTCAGCCCAGATGCACTCAATGTCATTCACCTCAGTTCTATGCCGAAAGTACAAGCCGTCCTTCACGTAGACGGCGATCCCCCTCCCCTCGACAAACGGCTAAACCGTACGGGTTCTTGGAAGCCATGGGTCATAATATCTGGTGTTAGGTCCGAGCATTGAAGCCAGGTTTCAGTAAATGCTAAAATACAGGAAAAGAATGATTCATATTGAATTATGTCTAATTTAGGCTTCAGGCTTAGAATGTTCAGATGAAAGATTTTTAATGCATCGAAGGTATTTCCTGTGTTCACAGAGCCTGGTCCAGGGTTTGATTCAATGTCTCCAGACAATAACAAAGCCACAGCCAATATCAATGTAAAAAATATATAAAATAACAGATGGCTGAAGTTGTTGGCATTGTAGCTGGTATATTTAATATCGATGGGAGACTGGGTCATTCAACATTCGTACAAAGATCATTACTGCATTGACAGCATGGGATAAATTTGTTGAATAGAAGATGAAAGAGGGCCGATGGCACAGTAAAGCTGACTTGAACCTTAATATGCATAGACCACATGTAAAGATACGAAAGAACACAAAGGGACTGGTGTTTTGTTAATCTTCTTTTCAGGCCGCGAGCATAAACTACAGTATTGAATGTACCAATCCGGGCGCGGTAAGATTCAAGACTATACATTATGTAATCTGTGGATGGTAATACACACGAATGCATGATGACCAGAGATTGGTAACTTTCAAAGACAAGATCATTTCGCAATGGTACAAATTGAATTCATGATGCTTTATACGAGAGTTTGGATGGAAGTGGGGAGAGTAACCTCGAAGAAACAAGCAAGAGAAAATAGTATAGTAAAGAAAAATAAGGAAAACAAGCTTCTGAAAGAATGAACTGCGTATTCAAAGTCAAATGTCGAATTGAATAACAAAGTAATAGTGGATATCATACGTAGAATAATTTGGGATTGGGTGAATTGTGAAGCGAGCAACAAACACACACACCCACATACACACACACACACACACATATATATATATATATATATATATATATATATATATATATATATATATATATATATATATATATATATATAGACTCTGACGCCTTGATGACAGTACATTTCTGCGGCACCAATCGCCTAGCGAAAATGGACCAGCGCCATAGACCACTCGACTACCGACAAGCCCCCAAAAAGGCATGCTAGCAAGTCGATGTACTCTCATCAAGGCAGTGGTTCGATCCCCATCGGAGTCAGAGTCTTTCATCCTAAAAAATGCATAACAGAAGTGCCGAATTCTGTATTCTGTACCTTAAGCAGGAAAGTTGAAAAAAAGACTGATTCTCACTGATTTCATCTGCATTACATGGTATAATTCATTGTAAACAACTAATTCTGGGGGATACCGAGTAATTTCGTGTGGACTGTGCCAGTTCCATGGACGCTCGACCTGCTAGCATGCCTTTATTGGGGCTTGTCGGTAGTCGAGTGGTCTATGGCGCCGGTCCAGTTTCGCTAGGCGATTGGTGCTGCAGAAATGTACTCTCCTCATCAAGGCAGTGGTTCGATCCCCATCGGCGTCAGAGTCTTTCATCCTAAAAATGCATAACAGAAGTGCCGAATTCTGTATTCTGTACCTTAAGCAGGAAATTAGAAAAAGAGATTGATTCTCACTGATTTCATCTGCATTACATGGTATAATTCATTGTAAACAACTAATTCTGGGGGATACCGAGTAATTTCGTGTGGACTGTGACAGTTCCATGGACGCTCGACCTGCTAGCATGCCTTTTTGGGGCTTGTCGGTAGTCGAGTGGTCTGTGGCACTGGTCCAGTTTCGCTAGGCGATTGGTGCCGCAGAAATGTACTCTCATCAAGGCAGTGGTTCGATCCCCATCGGCGTCAGAGTCTTTAATCCTATAGATATATATATATATACATATATATATATATACATCTTTACACACATAGATACATATACTATATCTGTGCGTTTTAATATTCATACATGTATTCACAACCGAGGAGATGAGATACAGACGGGAATGTACTTGGCTGGACAGGATTCATCGGACTTCATGTTCCACTAGCAAGCTTTGAGATTGCGTCAGGGAATAAAAACCAATAAAGAAAACGGATTCCCTTCTGACACGAAAAATCGAAAGATGTCAGAAGGGGGTAGCTGTTGTGCTGCGGTGGTACCAAACAAGTGGGATCCAACCCCATATCTTGCGAGTTTAATCCTTCTTGCAACAGTTGAGTTTTCATAGGAAGACGATATTACCTGTGATATTGGTAATAATACTAGTAATAATAATGATGATAATAATAATGATAGTGATGAGGAGGAGGAGGGTCACAGCTGGTCATGTTAACACTTTGATCCCCAATGGTATCTTCCATATCAATTCAGTCTACTAAGGTAGAGTCCATTTTCAATTTTTGAGGGCAGACCTACCAACATTTTCAACGTGCAGCCTTCGGGTTGCACATCCAAAATGTTGACTGGTCTACGCCACATAATATTATTATGCATTTTGCAATCCTTGATTAAGGAAAATTGGAAGAATCATGGGCGGAAGGAAGATTATTGGGGCTCAAAGGGCCAAGATTACATCGTGGTGGTTGAACAGAGAGGCTGGCAATAATGCCGATGACAGTAAAATTAATAACTGCAATATGATTAACCAACTAGAGGAAGTGATTGTACCTTCGGAACAATACACAGGATTTTCCTTTGTGTTTTTACTGACTGTTCTACTCAGCAAGTCCTAAGGGAGCTCCATACCAAATAAAAATTTGAATTTTTTTCGGTTTCGTGAAATGTTTTGGCAGAAAGGCGTTAATCAACTACCATTTTGTGCCCTTGATTAATAGAGAAGTGTATTGCAGTCATTCCCGTGAAAAGTTCAAGTTAATCGCCCCTTCTAGTCCAAAGATATCGGCTCCTGCATATTTGGGCGTTTTTGGACGGTTTTGGCTGGAAAAACATTTTCCGCAATATGCGGATAGTTTTATTTATCAGAACTAATGAATCTAGACATAATAAAGTAAAGAAAAACACAAGAAATTTTTTTTCAATTTTTGGTCACAGGGTCCCGAAGCCATGTTTGACTGCTAGCAGAAGCCAAACGAAGAACAACCCCAATTCCAAAAGATGACAACTGTTCATGTACACTGTGAATTCAACATTTCTAACATCAGAAGCTTTCAAATCATCCCCGTTATTGTGTACTCTGACCCCAAAGTAGCCCAGTCGTAACAAAAATTTTGGACATTTGGTCAAAAATTTCAGTCTGAAGCGGACCGAAAATTTTCAGTGTAGAAAAAAAAAGAATTTTTTGTCTCAAAATTGAACGAAACGCATAAAAACGAAAAAAAAGATTTTCGATTTTTTGGCTGCCATTTTGGATTAACGAAAAATCGAAACGAAATTCTTTCGATTTTTCTTATAAAGCGGTATTACTGCCTTCAATTTGGATCCCTTTTAGAGGGCTCATTATATTTAAATCTTGATATTTCAATCCAAAATGCCCGATTTTCGATATACCTTTCCGTTTTGTGAAAAATTTTGGCAGAAAACATAAAAAATGGAAAAAAATACCGATTATGTTTGTTTTAGACAAGAGTAGTTCTAACAAGTCTGTCGAGGAATTAAGTCGATAGCATTTTTCCTTCATGAGATACTGACCTATGAATGTTTGGGCGTTTTGGGGCGTTTTTGCCCAACAAGAAACATTTTACCCCAAATATTGATGGTTTTATTTATTAGGACTCATGGCCGTCATTGATAGTTCTTATTTATGAGAACTAATGAATCTAGACATAATAAAGTAAAAAAAAAGACAAAAAAATTTTTTTCAATTTTTGGTCACAATGCCCCGAAGCCATGTTTGACTGCTAGCAGAAGCCAAACGAAGAACAACTCCAATTCCAAAAGAGGATAACTGTTCATGTACACTGTGAATTCAACATTTCTAACCTTAGAAGCTTTCAAATCATCCCCGTTGTTGAGTACTGTGATGGCAAAGTAGCCCGGTCGTAACAAAATTTTCCGACTTTTGGTCGAAAGTCCAAACCGAAAATTTTTCTGGAGCAAAAAAAATTTTTTTTTGTCTCCAAATGGCCTGAAACGCATAAATAACAGAAAATAAAAATTCGATTTTTCGGCCGCCATTTTGGATTGTCGGAAATTCGAGCCGAAATTTTTTCGATGGTTTTTTCAATTCGGTGATACAGTCTTCATTTCTGAGCCATTTTAGATGGTTCAGCATATCCCTGTCCCGAGATTGAGTTAAAAAATGGTCAAATTTTGAACATTTTTATCGTTTCGAAAAACGTTTTGGCAGAAAGGTGTTAACTACATACATTTTTGTACCATATGCTGATAGAGGGTTGTATTGCTGACATGTCTGCGAAAATTTCAAGTCAATCGCCTTGTCTAGTTCAAAGATATGAGCTGCCGATTATTTTTGTGTTTTTTGTCATAAAGGGTTAACTAAACCATATTCAGAAAAATCGGAATATGACGAGGGCATAGAACTTTTGACCCTTTATGAGGACAGAAAGTTTAAAAAACATCGTTCAGAGCGTTTTCGAGAAATAGTGAAAATAAAAGTGTGGAAGAATAATAATAATAATAATAATAATAATAAAAAAAAAAAAAAAAAAAAAAAAAAATAATCATTGCAATAACAAATAGATTTTCCCTTTAGGAAAATCCAAAAAAAAGTTACTCGCAAGAAGGACTGAGATAAGGGTGTCCCAGTTGATATAAGTTGATGGATCATGTTCAAGCAGAAAAAAAGAAGACGATCAAAATTACACCCAATCTCGACACCCCTGGCCAAAATGCAAGCAAGCGGAGTTAACTCCATGCTTCAAAATAAATTCTTGATTAACTAAAAAAAAAAAAAAAAGATCTCTTTCCAATGAGGGGTAATGAGCTATGTTTTCGAGTCAAAAATATTAAGTTTGAATGCAAATCTGTGTATAGCGCTGGCCGGTGTTGGTCGTTACGTTGAGCAAATGGGGTTACATGCGTTGGTTGTGGTTTTCAGATAATTATGAAACAATGCCATTGCCGATCGACCTACCCCAGGGAAGATGAAAACACCCCGAAGACAGAGTATCCCTAAAGAATAGGACAACATTTAACCTAGACGAAATACCTAGTACGCACACCGTTAATCGGAGATAATTTTATTTTTTTATTTTTTAAAAACACAGTTTATGACCTCTCATTGGAACGAGCACGATGAGATCTTTCCAATGGGGGGTAAAAAGCTATGTTTTCGAGTCAAAACTTTAAGATATGAATAAATTTGTCTGCATGTTTGTGTCTGTTGCGCTGGCCGGTTTCGGACGTTACGTTGGGTAAATGGTTTAATGCGTTGGTTTTGGTTTTCAAATAATTATGAAACAATGCCAACGCTCCGGGTCTCCCAACCAAGAGTGGCAATTCCCAGTGGAGAGCTTCAATCAATCTATTTGTTCAAAGTTATGTCAGGGTTTTTTTTATCTAAGAGCATTCACCTCCTTCAAAATACATTTTGGACACAACATCTCTAATGACTAGAACAGAATTTCACCCAGTCTCAACACTCCTGGACAAAATGCTAGTAATCACATATTAATCGGAGTTAACCCTCAGAACCAACAAGAGTAGGGGACGACACCTTCAAAATAAATTCTTGAATAACAAAACAATTGGAATTGTTTTTCCCCAAAACACGATTTATGAGCCTCCTTGGAATGAGCTCAATGAGCTCCCTCCAATGAGGGGCAACAAGCTGTGTTTTCGAGTCAGAAAATGAAGAATAGAAACATGGTTGACCGCATATTTGTGTGTATAGCGCTGGCAGGTTTTGGTCGTTACATTCGTTAAAGTGTTAAACGAGTTGGTTGTGGTTTTCAGATAATTAAGAAACAATGCCAACGCCCAGGGTCTCCCAATCAAGGGTGGCAATTCCCAGTGGAGAGCTTCAATCGACCTATTTGTTCAAAGTTATGTCGGCTTTTTATCTAAATGCATTCAACTCCATCAAAACACATTTTGGACACAATATCCTTAATGATTAGGACAACATTTCACCCAGTCTCAACACCCCAAGACAAAATGCCAGTAATCACATTGTTAATCGGAGTTAACCCCACACCCAACAAATGTAGCATACGACACCTTCAAAATAAATTCATGAATGCCTAACCATTAAAAAAAAAAGAAAAAAAAATAATTTTTTTTTTCAAAAACACAGCTTATGACCCCTCACTGGAACGTGCTCAATGGGCTCGTTCCAGTGAGAGGTAATAAGCTACGTATGCGTATGCGTTGGGTAAGGGGTTGTTAGCACTAGCAGTCTGGCACTAAAATTCACCACAAATAGTTGCGTGTGTCGGCGCCAAATTGGACGAGAGAAGAAATTGACAGTTTTGTAACAGTAGCTAATCAACAATAGTTGATCGAGAAGTATTAAGATATATGTTTTTGAACAATCCGCTACTTCCTCTCCATGCTTTCCATCTGCCAGGGGCTCATAATCCTATCAACGGAGCCATCCTTGTGTTTTACAAAGATGACTCCGTCGAAGGTACAAGAGTCCTGCAGCTTCCCCTCACGTACCATGAGACGAGCTCTGCGAGCTATAAAAGCTCGCGCCCTGGTAAGATCTTCATTAATATATACCCCAGGGTGGTTGTGCCTTTGGCAACTAGAGTCTGAAGCAGCCTTAACTGATTTAAGTTTGGTTCCAGAACGGTACAATTTATAGGTACGTGACAACAGTTACTTATTCCTAATTCATCATTCGACTTTTATATTTTTATCGATTTGGGTCGAACAAACGGCACCACAGGGTGGCCATGGACGATTAATGAATATACCAGCGCCCAAAACTCGGACCAATATTATTCAATTATCCGAAATTTGGCCCCAAAGTAGCGTGACCTCCGGAAATGGCATTTCTGGTCCGAATTGGATCAAACAAACGGCACCCTAGGGTGGCCATTGACGATTAATGAATACACCAGCCCCTAAAACCCGGACCAACAATATTTAATTATCCGAAATTTGGCCCCAAAGTAGCGTGACCTCCGGAAATGGCATTTCTGGTCCGATCTGGATCAAACAAACGACACCATAGGGTGGCCATGGACGATTAATGAATATACCAGCCCCCCAAAACCGGACCAATAGTATTTCATTATCCGAAAATTGGGGCCGAAGTAGCGTGACCTCCGGAAATGTCATTTCTGGTCCGATATGGATCAAACAAACGGCACAATAGGGTGGCCATGGACGATTAATGGATATACCAGCCCCAAAACCCGACCCAAGAGTATTCAATTATCCGAAAATTGGCCCCAAAGTAGCGTGACCTGCGGAAATAGCATTTCTGGTCCGATTTGGATCAAACAAACGGCACCATAGGGTGGCCATGGACGATTAAAGAATATACCAGACCCCAAAACCCGGACCAATAGTATTCAATCATCCGAACTTTGCCCACAAAGTAGCGTGACCTCCGGAAATGGCATTTCTGGTCCGATATGGATCAAACAAATGGCACAATAGGGTGGACATGGACGATTAATGAATATACCTGCACCCAAAACCCGGACCAATATTATTCAATTATTCCAAATTTGGCCCCAAAATAGCGTGACCTCCGGAAATGGCATTTCTGGTCCGATTTGGATCAAACAAACGGCACCATAGGGTGGCCATGGACGATTAATGAATATACCAGCACCCAAAACCCGGACAAATATTATACAATTATCCGAAAATTGGCCCCAATGTAGCGTGACCCCCGGAAATTGCATTTCTGGTCCGATTTGGATCAAACAAACGACACCCTAGGGTGGCCATGGATGATTAATGAATATACCAGCCCCCCAAAACCGAACCAATAGTATTCAGTTATCCGAGATTTGGCCCCGAAGTAGCGTGACCTCCGGAAATGTCATTTCTGGTCCGATATGGATCAAACAAACGGCACAATAGGGTGGCCATGGACGATTAATTAAAATACCAGCCCCAAAACCCGGACCAAGAGTATTCAATTATCCGAAATTTGGCCCCAAAGTAGCGTGACCCCCGGAAATTGCATTTCTGGTCCGATTTGGATCAAACAAACGGCACCGTAGGGTGGCCATGGACGATTAATGAATATACCAGCTCCCAAGACCCGGACCAATATTACTCAATTATCCGAAATTTGGCCCCAAAGTAGCGTGACCTCCGGAAATGGCATTTCTGGTCCGATTTGGATCAAACAAACGGCACCATAGGGTGGCCATGGATGATTAATGAATATACCCGCGCACAAAACCCGGACAAATATTATTCAATTATCCGAAAATTGGCCCCAATGTAGCGTGACCCCCGGAAATTGCATTTCTGGTCCGATTTGGATCAAACAAACGGCACAATAGGGTGTCCATGGACGATTAATGAATATACCAGCCCCCCCAAAACCGGACTAATAGTATTCAATTATCCGAAATTTGGCCCCAAAGTAGCGTGACCTCCGGAAATGTCATTTCTGGTCCGATATGGATCAAACAAACGGCACAATAGGGTGGCCATGGACGATTAATGAATATACCAGCCCCCAAAACCCGGACCAATATTATTCAATTATCCGAAATTTGGCCCCAAAGTAGCGTGACCTCCTGAAATGGGATTTCCGGTCCGATATGGATCAAACAAACGGCACTATAGGGTGGCCATGTACGATTAATGAATATATCAGTCCCAAAACCCGGACCAACAGTATTCAATTATCCGAAATTTGGCCCCAAAGTAGCATGACCTCCATAAATGGCATTTCTGGACCGATATGGATCAAACAAACGGCACCATAGGGTGGCTATGGACAATTAATGAATATACTAGCGCCCAAGACCCGGACCAATATTACTCAATTATCCGAAATTTGGCCCCAAAGTAGCGTGACCTCCGGAAATGGCATTTCTGGTCCGATTTGGATCAAACAAACGGCACCATAGGGTGGCCATGGATGATTAATGAATATACCCGCGCACAAAACCCGGACAAATATTATTCAATTATCCGAAAATTGGCCCCAATGTAGCGTGACCCCCCGGAAATTGCATTTCTGGTCCGATTTGGATCAAACAAACGGCACAATAGGGTGTCCATGGACGATTAATGAATATACCAGCCCCCAAAACCCGGACCAATATTATTCAATTATCCGAAATTTGGCCCCAAAGTAGCGTGACCTCCGGAAATGTCATTTCTGGTCCGATATGGATCAAACAAACGGCACAATAGGGTGGCCATGGACGATTAATGAATATACCAGCCCCCAAAACCCGGACCAATATTATTCAATTATCCGAAATTTGGCCCCAAAGTAGCGTGACCTCCTGAAATGGGATTTCCGGTCCGATATGGATCAAACAAACGGCACTATAGGGTGGCCATGTACGATTAATGAATATATCAGTCCCAAAACCCGGACCAACAGTATTCAATTATCCGAAATTTGGCCCCAAAGTAGCGTGACCCCCGGAAATTGCATTTCTGGTCCGATTTGGATCAAACAAACGGCACCGTAGGGTGGCCATGGACGATTAATGAATATACCAGCTCCCAAGACCCGGACCAATATTACTCAATTATCCGAAATTTGGCCCCAAAGTAGCGTGACCTCCGGAAATGGCATTTCTGGTCCGATTTGGATCAAACAAACGGCACCATAGGGTGGCCATGGATGATTAATGAATATACCCGCGCACAAAACCCGGACAAATATTATTCAATTATCCGAAAATTGGCCCCAATGTAGCGTGACCCCCCGGAAATTGCATTTCTGGTCCGATTTGGATCAAACAAACGGCACAATAGGGTGTCCATGGACGATTAATGAATATACCAGCCCCCCCAAAACCGGACTAATAGTATTCAATTATCCGAAATTTGGCCCCAAAGTAGCGTGACCTCCGGAAATGTCATTTCTGGTCCGATATGGATCAAACAAACGGCACAATAGGGTGGCCATGGACGATTAATGAATATACCAGCCCCCAAAACCCGGACCAATATTATTCAATTATCCGAAATTTGGCCCCAAAGTAGCGTGACCTCCTGAAATGGGATTTCCGGTCCGATATGGATCAAACAAACGGCACTATAGGGTGGCCATGTACGATTAATGAATATATCAGTCCCAAAACCCGGACCAACAGTATTCAATTATCCGAAATTTGGCCCCAAAGTAGCATGACCTCCATAAATGGCATTTCTGGACCGATATGGATCAAACAAACGGCACCATAGGGTGGCTATGGACAATTAATGAATATACTAGCGCCCAAACCCCGGATCTATATTATTCAATTATCCGAAATTTGTCCCCAAAGCAGCGTGACCTCCGGAAATGACATTTCTGGTCCGATTTGGATCAAACAAACGGCACCATAGGGTGGCCATGGACGATTAATGAATATACCAGACCCCAAAATCCGGACCAATGGTATTCAATTATCCGAAATTTGGCCCCAAAGTAGCGTGACCTCCGGAAATGGCATTTCTGGTCCGATATGGATGAAACAAACGGCTCAATGGGGGTGGCCATGGGCGATTAGTGAATATACCAGCCTCCAAAACCCGGACTAATTGTATTCAATTATCCGATATTTGGCTCCAAAGTAGCGTGACCTCCGGAAATTGCATTTCTGGTCCGATATGGATCAAACAAACGACACAATAGGGTGGCCATGGACGATTAATGAATAAACGAGCCCCAAAACCCGGACCAATTGTATTCAGTTATCCGAAAACAAATCTACCTTACGAAATGCAGACCTTCACTTCCTGGGCATCCCATGGGTGTTTGGGGGGGGGGGGGGGGTGTTAAGTGTGGATGGGTTAATTATTTTTGAACTGATCGTCCACTTAGATCCCAAAACTATACAGCTCCACACCATCTGACCACCAGTCTATGTACAAACTTTCAGAGCGAACAGACAAAAATTGTTTCAGTTTAAGATGACATGAAAATTATTTGAGTTAGCTGGGAGGAGTTAATATTTCCTGAACTCTTGAATCGATCAAGACCAAAAAAAGAACTACACTTCCAGGGCATCTGACCACAAGCCTAAACACAAACTTTAAAACTTATCGGACCAAAATCGTTGTTATTCGATGACATGAAAATTACATGAGTCACCAGATGGTTAATTCCTTAACTTTCTAACCAATTTTGACCAAAAACTATACAGTACCAGACCATCTGACCACAGGCCTATAAAGAAAATCTGAGGTCTAACAAAAGATGAATTGTGCGGCTAATTCTTCTGTTTTATTGCATGTGTTGCCAGCCACATACGCAAGTGTGGAAACTTGTCTTATGTTATTCAACTAAGTTGAAATAACATATTAAAATCGTTCGCTTTTTTTTTCTTTTTGTTCTGCCGAGTGTTACGACCACATCCTTCAGTCTACAGACCTGAAATTTCACACACAAACTGGATTCTTTTGCCTTTCCAGATTTTCAAAATAGATTTTTGATATTGCCCCTTTTTAAATAAGAGGCCCCAAGGGGTCTTAGGTCGCTCACCTGAAATTTAGTTCAAAAAAGTAGTTTGGATCACATTCAGCTGGTCATAAACACTACAGAGTAAGTCATGAAATTATTCATACTTCTGGTGTCCTTGTCGAATGCTTATTATCATAGGCTTCACGGATTTGGTCCAATTATTTATTATTTATTTAATGGTGTTTAATGGTGTTTAAGGTCACATATTTATGCACAGTGGCAAATCGTGGCCGCAACATGGAGATAAAGTCCAGTTTAGTCAATCGTTTATGCCCCATGTTGCCCATTTTAGAGGACTTCCACCCCAAGCATTGGTAACTGGGTCCTATTTTACCAGTACAACAGAACTTGTTTACCATGAACAAGCACTGTCTCACTTCCCGGGGTTCTCACAGGGAGCCTGGGTCCAATTCTAACAGCTGTAGACAAGCTCTATCACACTTACAAGGGGTGTTCGAAGGGCATAATTGATGAAAAAACACTAAGGAATGGATTTGAACAAACTTAAATCTGCCCTTAAGGATATTGTAAACCAAATATCAAAAGATTCTGAATGGTGTTTCTGAAGAGGATTGTTAAAGACTGATCTCATATTGCCCTATGTTAAGCTATGGGCTCTCATAAGAAGCCTAAGTATGAACCCAGAGAATTGATACTGACCACCTAAGGGGGATGTATTCAAAATATCCAGCGCTTTTACTGGCGGATTTGAAGAAGATTTTTAAGATGGTTCAATTTCGAGCTCTCACAGGGAGCCGAAATATTAACATAGGGACTCGATTTGAACAAACTTTAATCAGTGCTCCATCGATATGTTGTATACAAAATGCGAAATGACTCGGGCTGGTGGATCAGAAGAAGGAGATTAAAAAAAAATTCCACATATTGCACTAAGTTAAAATTTGGGCTCCCATGAGTAGCCCAAATATTAACCCAGGGACTCGATTTGAACAAATTTGAATCTGACCTCCCTATAGATGTTGTAAACTAAATATGAAATGATTCTGACTGGTGGATCTCAAGAAGATTTTTAAAGGATATTCCACATATTGCACTAAGTTAACATTTGGGCGCCCATAGGGAGACAAATATTACCCCAGGGGCTCGATTTGAAGAAATCTGAATCTGCACCCCCCCCCCCCCCCCCGAAGATGTTGAATACCAAATATGAAATGATTCTGACCGGTGGATCCCAAGAAGATTTTTAAAGTATATTCCACATATTGCACTCACTAAGTTAACATTTGGGCTCCCAAAGAGATGTTGTAAACTAAATATGAAATGATTCTGACTGGTGGATCTCAAGAAGATTTTTAAAGGATATTCCACATATTGCACTAAGTTAACATTTGGGCGCCCATAGGGAGACAAATATTACCCCAGGGGCTCGATTTGAAGAAATCTGAATCTGCACCCCCCCCCCCCCCCCGAAGATGTTGAATACCAAATATGAAATGATTCTGACCGGTGGATCCCAAGAAGATTTTTAAAGTATATTCCACATATTGCACTCACTAAGTTAACATTTGGGCTCCCAAAGAGATGTTGTAAACCAAATATGAAAGAATTCTGACGGGTGGATCTAAGAAGATTGTTAAAGAATGGTCCTCATACTGCACTAAATTAAAATCTGGGCTCCCACAAGGAGCCCAAATATTAACCCAGGGACTCGATTTGAACAAACTTGAATCTGACCTCCCTAGAGATGTATACCAAAAATGAAATGATTCTGACTGGTGGATCAGAAGAAGATTTTAAAGGCTATTCCACATATTATACTATGTCAACATTTGGGCTCCCATAGGGAGCTCAAATATTAACCCATGGCCTCGATTTTAACAAACTTGAATCTGACCCCCCATAGATGTCGTATAACAAATATTAAAGAATACTGACTTGTGGATCTGAACAAGAAGATTTTTTTTTAATTTTGGAAAGAAATTATGGGAGGTACCAGAGTTATGTCCCCTATGGGTGTGGCATCTTTATTTGAACAAACTTGAATTGACATATAATCAGGAACCAGCACACCACATTTCGTTCAATTTGGTCCAGTCGTTTGTAAGAAGTCGGTAATGTAAAGCTCATGCCAGATGGACGCCGGACAGCGGATGGACGACGGATGGAAAGCGATTAGTAAAGCTCCCCTTGAGCTTTGCTCAGGTGAGCTAAAAATATGGTCATATGACCCTCTTTTTCAATTTTTTTGCAAAATTTTAGTGTGTATTAAGGACTATCCTTTTGAAATTTTGTATTTGTAATCTTAAAATTGACAAATGACCTTCTTATGGGTCACAGGTCATAAAATTAAAGTTTGTTTGATTTTCCCCCCCAAAAAATTTTTTTTAGATCTTGAAAAATAAAAAGTTAGCCGTCTTTGGAATTTTTCATTTAACATCATTCTCGGCGTTTTTACGTTACGTCAATTTCACGAAAAAGGGTACCGAGTTTGTGACACGCCCACAACCCAAACTAAAAGCATTCCTCCTAGAAAACTTGCACACTGCTAGGGGAAGGATTGAAGGTGTACACCGCCATGTTTTCCTTCAGATTCTACCAATATTGTTTTCTTTATGGACACTTGAACTTAAGGGTATTTTGGAAAATCTTCATGAAAAACATCAAAATCCGACAGTTGTGTCCCCATTTTGCAGATTAACTATACAACATACAGCTATGAAAATTCACGTTGTTTTTTAGTCGATCAAAGTAGAAAATGCCATTTTTGAAATTTTGAATTACATTTACCGATGTGAGCGATGCGAGTTTTATATGTTTTCCTTTAACGTTCATTTTCAACTTCGTTTCGAAGCTAATTCTTTCCACATTTTGGCAAAATAATGTCCAATAAAAGCCATATCTAAAAAAGAGGTACCGTCTACCAAAATTCCAAACACATAGAGTCGATTTTTTCGTGACGTCATAGGGGCCAATGTCTAAAAAATTCAAATGTCTCAGATTTCCATGAAATTTGGATATGTTGTAGAGCTCAAAAAATTAAAAGGTATCTATTTTTGGAATTTTTCATTTAACGAAACTTTTTACGTTTTTACGTCACTTTCCAGTTTTACCCCAGCCCCTTTGGTGAGCAGCCTAACTACCAGAATGAAGAGCATTTCTTCTGAACAAATGTTACACACTGCTAAAAGAAGAGTTGAAAGTGTGCAGCATCACATTTTCTCTAAGATTTTTGCCGTATTTGGGTACTTAACGTCATCTCCGTTTTTCAGCCATTTTGGACACTCTTCATGTGAAATGTTAATACTGTAATTCCTTCGCACTCAATATCGGCCACATTCTTCACTACACAGCCTTTGAATTTCAGACATGCATGCTAGTGCTTAGACATTTGTGATCAAGTTCTCCAAATTAACCCCTTTGCTGAAGACACGGTCATTATTACTTCAATCTCATAATATTGTTTTTCAGATAAATTGCAAGTGGAATTATGACAAAAATGGCGTTACTGGAAGTTAAATTATGACAATAAATGGCGGTGGCCATGCTTTGTTGAATAACATCGTGAGATTTGCTGTGCAATCTCAGACACAATGTTCTAGTTACAAAAAGTAATTACTTATTATATAATATAAAGTAATGATATATACATCCATACATGGTATGAGTACACATAAAAAGTAGCCCAATTGTTTCAAACAGGGCCAAAATCTATTTGGCTTTGAAATTGTGAAATTTCCGTCTAAATCTGACTTCATAAGATACACCTGGGCAGTCTTTATAGCTTATTCTGCAATCGAGGACGGATCTTTGTCACACTAAAAACCAGTATTTTGGGTGAAGACATAACAGCTATACAACCAATCAGGCATGGTTGGAGGATTTCCTATGGACTATAAGGCATTGCTTAAGAAATTTCAAGAACATTGAATAGAATAGATTATTTCATTATAACTATTCCTATAGGCTACCTGCCTCGGAGGCTACAAAAATAAATCAAACACATGGATATAAAAAAACAACATGACAATAACACATATAATAACAATTTAAATAATAAGTAAAAAATTTGCACAGCCATCAGATGCGCCCCAAATAGTCGTGTTTGTTTATGTACCTTCAACTACTTGATGCCATATTAGAGCAAATTACATCAACTTCTCTTAACTGGTAGAGTGCTGGAAGCCCTATTTTGGGCTTTACTGAAAGTGACAGGCAATAACTGTCTGTAGCTACATTCTGCCTGAGGAAGCCTTTATTGTCCCTGATATGGATCAGATTTTTTATACAATACCTTGCTCTCTGACATTTAATTGGATAGTGCCTATAAGGCACTATCCAATTAAATGTAATAGAGCAGTATATGATGAGCTTTGATTTGTTGTCAGAAAAAACTCAGCACTTTACCAGTTAAGGCTATATCCAGGTAAGAACAATATATCTTTGGCAAAATTTCTTGGTCATGAAATTCGACTAATATCTGAACAACATAGGTATCTATAACATCAAAATGAAGGTTTTCGAGCAAAGAAGACAAATATATGGATATCAATAATAAACTGGTAGAAACAGGTTCCAGTGATTCCTGAAAGTCTGCTACCACATTTGGGTTAAAACAGTAAACACAGAGAAGTTATATAAAAACTGTCTGTGGCTGAAGATGCCTTGGATATCCAAGAACTTTCATTTTGATGTATAATATGCCTCTGTTGTTCAAATGTCACCACCAAGATGTTTTTCCTGAAAAAAGATAAGCATTACCTGAATATAGCCTTAATAATTTGATATGTTGAGTCAAACTATATGGAAAGCTTTAATTTTACTGATCTTCCTGTTTTCAAGGGGCATTAAGACCTGAATGGCATGGGCCACCAAGGTGAAAACAGAACTCACTGTGTGTGAACGGAAATAGTGTTATTTGATCGTCTGTTAGCGGTACTTATTTTCCAGCTATGATCTCTCGCCTCGGCATCGCACGACGAGTACATCTTTTGTTAATAACTTATTATCCAAAAATCATAATCAGGCTGATATCATCAAATTAACTGTCCAAAATGCTCCTTTATCATTCCGTTCTCGCACTCCAAGTGCGTATGAGCTGTCAGTAGATCGCCTTTGGACAACTTAATTTCGTGCAACCAAGTGGCGTGGTTCCTGTTCAAATTCTGATTCCTTAGTGTTTTTGCTTCAAAATATGCACATTTTGGTCTCGCTATTATCCTACTTTATCGGCCGCCACGCACAAATGAAGACGCATCCACGCTCTTGCTTTTATAATGTCCCCTAAACATTTTTTTGAAACCTGGTGTTTGTCCCAATTTGGGCGGCTAGTTTTTATAACTTTGGTCTGTGGGTACAGCTTGACTGGGACGGCCTGTTTACAAGCATGGTTTTGTCAAACAGTGCACACACTCTTGTATGTTTTCTTGTGCTTTGTTTCGAACAATTGTCGTAGATGGGAGCTGTAGCTCTTTGGGGATCTTTAAGAACATGACAAGCACAAGACGGTAACATACACGATTTAATTTAACAGTATATTTCCAACCTTGACCAATACGCTACTTTTGGGATATGAACCATCTCAGTCAAGCTTATTGAAGCGAAAAATCTTTTCGATATTACGTGTACATTCAGACATTATTTGGAGCTCCAGAAATGTTTTCAAATAGTGCCATTTTGGGCATATATTTCAAAACTTATATCCTGAACATGGACCTCACAGATGCGATTTTTTAAAAGAATACCTCCTCCCTCCACCCCACAGATGTGAGAGTGACTCCAGCTCCATTCATTTTCCCAACTCAAGATTTCGACTTTATGATCATAAAAATGTTGGGACTCCAAAAATTTTAAATTCATAGTAATTGTCATATCTTTTAACTTACCACTGGCCCAGACCAGCTGGCTCTAATTCGTTAGAATTACGGGTCAACATTAATTTCATCCAGCCCCCCCCCCCCTCCCCCCCACACACACACTCCCGAATTATAATCTGTAGATAAAATACCTCTCACAATATTGAGAAAATTTAATTTGAACACCATGACTTCAGAAGGGCGAGAAAAGGTTATCCTAGAAAATCTTAGATAACCTTTGGACGAACTTAATGCGTACTCCTTCAATTTGTGGATCCCTCTTGAAGCGGAAGATCTTGACGTCTGGGTACCTTACGAGGTGTGTCGAACAGTGGTGGTCTGAGAAGGTTGATCCATGATTTTTGAGGTGACAAAGGAGCTACTAACAGGACTTTGCAATGAGATTGACTTTTTGCAACACTTGTGGGATTAGAGGAGATGGAGGAAATGCGTATCCTATTATCCAGTCCCACGTAATTGATAGGGCATCCACTGCATACGCCAGTGGATCCGGACACGGTGACACAAATGTTTGTAGCTGTTTGTTCCACTTGGTGGCGAGCAGATCGATCATGGGAGGTTTCCACAGATTGCAGATGGTTTGAAACACAGATTTGATTAGAGACCATTCTGTTGGAAGACGACTTCACTTTCTGGATAGAGCATGGACGTTGAGACGACTTGGAATATGATGTATTGACAGGTGTATATTTGTAGATCTTGAGAGAGAAGAAAAAATCTGAACAGTGAGATCGAACATTGGTCTGGAATTGGTGCCCCCCCCCCCCCCCCCCCCCCGATTCTTCAGATATGCCACAACAGTGGAGTTATCTGTTAGAATCTTTACATGTAAGCTCTTTAGATTCAACTCCCAATGAATTAAGGCTAGATGAATGGCCAACATTTCTTTCTGACTGATATGAAGGTTGAGCTAAGGAAGGTCCTAACGACCTTGACAGTAGAGATTCCCCGGAATCAGAGTGGCACCCCAACCTGATTGAGTGGCGTCAGTAATGAGAGTAAATGTTGGATCCGGCACATGTAAAGGAACCCCCTGGGTTAGCCAAGTTAAATCTGTCCAAATTCTTATCATGTTCTTAATGAATTTGGGCAGAAGAATCCTGTGATCTAAACTATTAACGTTCGCCTTCCAATTGGCTAAGAAGTGTACTGGGAGCGGGCGAGTATGAAGGTGACCTAGCGGAATGAGGTCTGTCGCAGCACCGCAGAGACCCAGAATCATCATATACACTTTTGCAGTCACACATGTCGCTTGCATGAAATAGAACAAGTATATCCCGAGAAGCGGGCTCTTGCTAAGGGAAGACAAACCAGATTGATATCCGCCTGGAAATCCATCCCTAGGTGACGAAATGAAGTCGATGGCATAAGATCCGACTTGTAGATTCACAATGAAACCTTGGGATAGCAAGAGTTCCCGAAGCTTCTGTACGTCCTTGAAGAAGCGTGATCCGATGATGGTGTCTCTGTAATATGTCCTCTTAAGGTGCCGAATAATAGTGTTGGCACTATTATTAATTTTGGAGAAAAAGCCGACCATCACATTTATTTGGTAATGAGACATGGAGTGAAAACGCCATACCTATTATTAATATTTGATGAAAATACAAGCCATCACTATTATTCAGCCATCACTATTATTTGGCACATGAGAGTAGGCTGACCTCATGACTGTTGAATGAGCACCGAAGAGTAACATTGCCGTGTTCATGATCCGGGTGAACGCCCATGAGCCACGATTCAGGCCAAATCACATTGTTCTGAACTGACAGACTGTTCCGTTCACGGCAAACCTGAGGTATTTTCGGAAGGCTGAATGGATCTGAACGTGAAGATATGCATTTTTCAGATCTATTAACATTACTCTCCCTAGCTACCTATAATATTTGGTTTCTCTACTGCATCCAAATCATGCAGCCATTACATGGGCAGTTTATTACCATATATTCACTATTTTGTAATGCGTCACATTATTGGGTTACAGAAGAGGGACCATAAATCCCTCTATATGGTACGAGTCTCCAACGAGCGCAGTGTTGTTAATTCGATGCTTGCCCACACCTTAGCCTGTGTTAATTGCATGTTGATCGCCATTTGTCGGCAACGCTTTGTTACAGTGGTTGCAAAAGTAGCACTTCGTACCATGGGCAACCTTCTTGTGATATATATAAGAGTAGACTTTCCCTTGTACGCTTTGGAACCATAAACGCCACATTTGTATTTGACATTTGTATGTTCCGATTTAATGTGTCGTCTCCAGTTAGCCTTCCCACAGAAAGACTGGGCACAGTGATCACATTTCACTTTCAAAACACTCATGTGAGAAGCCAGGTGAGCACGATAGTGAGATATCCGGTTGTAACCCTTTGGGTACATTTTGCAACTTTACTTGACCACATTCAAATGGACAGCCTTGTCATGGAGAGAAAGTCCATTCCTGGTGAAGAATGTCTTATCACATTTGTCACACATGTTTCCTACACTCTCTCAGCTCCAACATTTGATTGTGTTTTGTTGTGACATGACCGTTGGTGTCTTCGCATACTGGACTGATAACTTGTCACAAAATGGCATGTTTTACATACAAATCTTGGCAATGCTGCACTATATTCTCCCATTATTTCCATCCGAAAGTAAAAGATGATTCAGTAATGACACTTTCTTATTTAAACCAAGGTATGAAGAAAAAGATTTATAAAAATAATGCACTACGCACAGCTGTGTCCCAGTAACTACAGTCGAATCTCGATAGCTCGAACCTCGATTTCTCAAAACCCCCAGATAACTCGAAGTGACTTGTTGCCATTTCCGGAGGTCACGCCACTTTGGGGCCAAATTTCGGATAATTGAATACTATTGGTCCGGCTTTTGGGGGCTGGTATATTCATTAATCGTCCATGGCCACCCTATTGTGCCGTTAGTTTGATCTATATCGGACCAGAAATGCCATTTCCGGAGTTCACGCTACTTTGGGGCCAAATTTCGGATAACTGAATACTATTGGTCCGGCTTTTGGGGGCTGGTATATGCATTAATCGTCCATGACCACCCTATTGTGCCGTTAGTTTGATCTATATCGGACCAGAAATGCCATTTCCGGAGTTCACGCTACTTTGGGGCCAAATTTCGGATAACTGAATACTATTGGTCCGGGTTTTGGGCGCTGCTATATTCATTAATCGTCAATGGCCACCCTATGGTGCTGTTTGTTTGATCCAAATCGGGCCAGAAATGCCATTTCCGGAGCTCATGCTATTTTTGGGGCCATATTTCGAATAATTGAATACAATTGGTCCGGGTTTTGGGGGCCGGTATATTCATTAATCGTCCATGGCCACCCTGCGGTGCCGTTTGTTTGATCCAAATCGATCCAAAAGTACCATTTCCGGAGGTCACGCTACTTTGGGGCCAAATTTCGGATAATAGAATACCATTGGTCCGGGTTTCGGGGGCTGGTATATTATTAATCGTCCCTGGCCAACAAATCGTATCAGAAATGTCATTTGCGGAGGTCACGCTACTTTGGGGCCATATTTCGGATAATTGAAAACTATTGGTCCGGGTTTTGGGGGCTGGTATATTCATTAATCGTCAATGGCCAACCTATTGCGCCGTTTGTTTCATCCATATCGGACCAGAAATGCCATTTCCGGAGGTCACGCTACTTTGGAGCTAAATTTTGGATAATTGAATACAATTGGTGCGGGTTTTTGGGCTGGTATATTCATTAATCGTCAATGGCTATCCTAGGGTGCCATATGTTTGATCCAAATCGGACCAGAAATGCCATTTCCGGAGGTCACGCTACTTTGGGGCCAAATTTCGGATAATTGAATAATATTGGTCCGGGTTTTGGGGCTGGTAAGTAGGCAGTAAAGGCCGATTCGGTATCACTTGTACACGATTTGTACATGTACACGTACATGTACAAAAATCTCCATAGGATTCAGTGTTAAAATCGTGTACAAGTGCAAAAAATGTCGTTTTTTAGGGTGATACAGAATCGGCCATTGTTTTAGATCGCACTTTTAACGTTCAAATACCCGTTGGCGAACGCGTACATTCGACACGTCGCTCAAGAGTGAAAAAATGTACGAAATTTTAAGAAAATATAATTAAAAATTTGTTCTCTACGTTCCCATCGCGGATTAGACCATCGATCCATCGTTGGTGAACGCGAGCAAAAAACGTTTTGCCGATTCTGTATCGGTATCAAAAAGCGGTTTGCCGATTCTGTATCACCTAAGTAGGTATACGTTCACCAACGAATGTTCGAACGGTTAAAGTGCGATCCGATCGGGGAAACCCATTTGCCGATTCTAGATCAGGAAAACCGACCTCAAAAACGTTTTTTCGACGTTCACCAGCGGTGAAAGTGGTGTAAAGTGTAGTTACTCATCGAGGTTTTTCTTTAAAATCGATTTGGGCCTACAGTACATGGAAAAAAGGTGATACCGAACCGACAAACCACTGCTACGTTCCCGATCGTGTTTGGGACGGTATAGGGTGCGATTTGATCGGTGAAAAAATGATTTGCCGATTCATCTCTTGAGTTTTGTGAATAAAAGGTTTTCGTTCAAAAGAGTCGATTATAAAATTGAATCTGTAAAAATAGACATTCATGTTTTGTTTTGGTGTGAATGAAGGTTTTCGTTCAAAAGAGTCAACTATAAAATTGAATCTGTAAAAATAGACATTCATGTTTTGTTTCGGTATGAATGAAGGTTTTTCGTTTACATTGAAAAAAAAAATTGAGTTTAGAAAATTAGAAAAATCGGTGGGAAAAATCGTTTGTTTACGTTTTGTCACTGCGAATTTTGTGACATGAATTTTAATAAAACACTTTATAGAATTGTTTCATTCAAATAAAAATAGTTCGTAGAATTGTTTCATTCAAATAAAAATTCTATTATAAAACCTTTTTTCACTTGGGTGAATTTTTAAGAGGTAAAACTGACACTCATGTTTTTATTCTGGTGTGAATGAAGGTTTTCGTTTAATGGGTCGTTTTAATAATAGATGATAAAAGCGCATTTTCCACTTAATTAGGTTTAAGTGGTAAATAATTTTTAATATATTCGTGATAATGTTCGGAGATATGAATGAACCCTTTTAACGGATGTAATTATTCTCAAACGCGTTAAATCAGAAACCGGTTTCTTATACACTAAAACTTTCAAACTTTTTCAAAGTTCTCCAGTTCGTCACTGAGTGAATAATCTGAGATATGAATGAACCCTTTTAACGGATGTAATTATTCTCAAACGCGTTAAATCAGAAACCGGTTTCTTATGCACTAAAACTTTCAAACTTTTTCAAAGTTCTCCAGTTCGTCACTGAGTGAATAATCTGTGATGCGATTTTTAACGCGTTCAGAGGCAAAACGCATTTATAGAGGTTTTATCATGTAAAATGTTTTTCCTCAACTGGTTTTTTAGTTATTGTATTAAAGACAGAAGATTTTTATTTACTTAAAACATAAAAATAATTATACATTTAATTTTGAAAATAATAAATAACTCAAATTAGCATACTCAAAGGAAATATTAATAATTTAAAAACGAAAAAAAATGTTTTTACAGATGGATGCCAAACGTCGAGGTCAGCTTTTAAACGAATATGAACGTGCCAAGAAGAGCATTCAATCGGCTGACAGAAGCAGACGTCTTGGAGAGATGGAACTCAGACGCAAAGCCACAAAAATATTTAAACTCGTGACGGAGGTTCAAGAGCGAAGCAAGAAGGAGATAGTTGAAGAATTGAGACCCATAAAAGAGAGTTCTTTGAGAATGGGTTCGTTGCCCGGTAGTTTAACAAAACAGTATTCCTTTCAATCTACACCGGATTACGTTTCCATGAGAATCGAAACCGATGTGAGCGAGAGCGACGATACAGCTTCGACTATCACCACTGATAGCGTCGCGTCGTCCGAGGATGGTGGTAAGAGAGATCTATTGTATGGAATTTATAAGGATTCGGACGGTAGAACTTTTGTGGGCGACACAGAAGTGGAAATGGATGATGAAGATTTAATCGTCGGTTCGAATAAGTATAAAATAACTGATGGACTGTGCAAATTGCTCCTTTTCGACAAGCCTGGAGATTACACGGAACAGGATTTCGACAATTATGGCGACATTCTGGTTCAGACCCACGCCATGAAGAGAAATAACGATGCCAGAGAGACGAGACCCAAAGCCAACAGAGGTTACAAGTGGACGAAAGTGGTGAAACCCATATGGGATATGAATAAGAAGTTCGTCGAATCGGTGACTGGTAAAGGGGTGAAAAACACTTTTCTTCCGAGCGATTCTGAGGCTCTGTTTCAGAGATTGAGTTTGTTGATGGCAAGTAGACGTGCTGGTAACACAGGATTAGATAATGAAATAGTTACTATATGTGACGAATTGTTAAGACAGAAGGTTTTGAATAAAAACCATTATAAAAGGCTGATGAAAGAATTGAAGGATTGATGTATATAATAAGTAAAGAGAAATAAACAAACAAAAGATAAAATAAAAATAGTAAATTTTACACTAGAATAATAAAAGTATTTAAACAACAAACGATTTACCAGTGAAAACAAAATATATATTATAAAAATAAAAATATGTTGGTGATAAAGAACAGGGGATACGTTAGAACTTACGTTCAAGGCGGTTCTGGCATCGTCGATTCTATAATGCGAGCGTTCACGAGTGATGCGGGTAGAAAACTCGCATCGACCGCGTTTGAGGTTGGTAAGAAGACGGCTTTGGATGCTGGTAAGAAAGCCGCTTCCGAAGCCAGTGGTAGGATAGCTTCTGTGGCTGGCAAGAGGGCAGCCGACGCGTTGATTGACAAGTTGATCAGTCCACCGGCGAAGCGAGCTACGTTAGAGCGAACGCCGAAAAGTTGGAAAGATTTTAAGGATGCTGTGGTACCCATAAAAGATTTAGCTAAAATGACGAGTGGATCTGGATTGAAGAGAACTCGCGACGGTGTAATATAAATAAATAATAATATTAAAACTGAGTTTGATAAAACATAAAATTGTGTTTGAAAAAATCTAAAATAACAAAAATAAAAAATAAACAAAGATGAACATTAAAGATATGTCTTGGAACGACGCCGCGACTAAGAGGTCGAATAATGAGTTCTTTCCCAAAAGCATAAGAGGCTTGATAGTGGGAAAATCGAATTGTGGAAAGACCAATCTGTTGATGAATCTGTTGTCCCGACCCGACTGGTTGGATTACGACAGATTGTTTGTGCTTGGCAAGAGCTTGTTTCAACCCGAATACAGATTGCTTCGAGAATGCATGGATCGTTGATTGCCTAAGGACGTCATAGCCAGATTCTTTGACAGTTGGGAGGAATTCGGCAAAGGTGAAGCTTCTCTTTCGACTATTTTGGACGGTGCGGCGATGGAATTGATGAAGAGAAATGCATCTTCGAACGTTGAGTGTCGATTTTATGTGGACGCTAGCGACGTTCCGGATCCTAGAGAATTGAAATCGGAAGATAAGAATCTCATGATTTTCGACGATCTGCTTTTGGAGAGACAGAACCGATGCAAATCGTATTATGCTAGGGGTCGTCACAGCAACGTGGACTGTTTCTACCTGTCGCAGAATTATTTTCGATTGCCCAGACAGACGATAAGAGAGGACGCTAATTTTCTATGTCTCTTTCGCCAAGATCTCAAGAATCTCAATTACATCTATAGCGATCACGTCGCAAACGACATGAGCGCGGCGGAATTCAGGAGATTCTGCAAGAGGGTTTGGGATGGAGGACTTTACAATTTCGTCGTGATCGATTTGACAAGCGAATTTAATCGCGGAAAATATCGGTGCGGATTCGACAAGTTTTATGTTTCTGATGGTAATAAGATAGAGCGTGAAAATAAAAATTAGAAAATAATAAATCTTCAAATAATTAGTTTTGAAAAAATAAAAATAAAATTAAATATAATGTTCGAACAAGGAGAATTGTTAGAACGGATAGCCGAGAATATGGCTGCAAAACAATCCATTCAAATCGTGGTGAGTGGCGATTCGACTCGATTCGCAACGAAATTCGAACCTTCCATCGAATTGAATAGAGAGAAAAGATATGAGATGGCGTTGGTGAATCTGAAGACTTATTATTCCTTTCCCAACGTCACCAAAAAGAATAACTCGTTCAAGTATTCCGACAGAGTGGATTGGTTGGAGATTCGAATTCCCAAAGGAAGTTACGACATAGACGATTTGAACAATTACATTCAAACGCAAATGAAGACAGATGGAAAGGGAAGCAACAAGATCAGACTTGCTCCCAACCCTAATACCTTACAGACGATGTTGGATTTGGAAGATAATTTTCGAGTGGATTTCAACACGGACGATTCTATAGGCAAGATGCTGGGATTCGATCGAAAGATGTATCGAGCCCACGCGGCATCTGAAAATACGGTTGACATTCTCGCAGTCAATAGCATTCTGGTGAACGTGGATGTGATTGCTGGAAGCTACGTGAATGGTAGCGCTCAACCGACGATCTATTCCTTCTTTCCAAACGTGTCGCCGGGTTATAAGATCGTGGAACGACCTCGAAATTTAGTTTATCTACCAGTGATTTTAGACACATTGTATAGTCTCAAAACCACGTTGACGGATCAAAATGGTGAACTGTTAGATCTTCGCAGAGAAAGGGTGACGATACGATTTCACATAAGAGAAATATAAAAAGCAAAAAACAAAATATTGTGTATATATAAATAACAAAATAAAATAACGCAATATTAATTTACAAAAATTATTTAATATATATAATTATCATTAAAACAAAAAACAATTGAACAAAATATATTTTAAAAAAAGAATTATGACACAACACGTGGTTAAAAACGTGAGCGTATCTGCAGGACAGAGGAAGAAACTTAAGAGAGCGTTAACAACTCGAGGCGAGGCGGTGAGATTCAAATTCATTCACGAAGATCTGACGAGTGGCGTCAGGATTCGATCGCCTGGACCAGAAGTCAAATCAAAAGGATGGAGAAAGCGATTCGTGGTGGAAGAGGGTTGACGGTGAGATTGAGTCCCGCTCAATTGAGATACAATTTGAGAATGAAAGGCGGTTTCCTACCGCTATTGGCAATAATCGCCGCAAAAGCATTACCCTTTGCCGCAAAAGCATTACCCTTTCTTGGAAAGACACTCGGCGTGGGAGCTCTCTCGCTACTCGCAAGTTCGGCAGTTGAGAAAATTAATGGGTGGCAGCGGACTGTTTTTGAAGAAGGGAGGAGCCGTGTGTCTCGTCCACATAGATGACAGCGGTAAAGGATTGTATCTAGAACCCATTAGAGGTGACAACTCTAATGTAAAATTATATAATTATATAAAATATAAATCATAGAAAGTATACAATAATATAAAATGGATAAAAAGGTGGAAAAACAATTAGACGATAAAGATGAATATCGCGAGATAGAGTGCGAAAAAGATGTGGAAAAACGATTAGATGCTAATGATGGATATCTTAGGAAAGAACTGATAAAAGAGTTAAATAAAGATTGGGATAGATGGTTGAAATTTAAAAGAATGAGATGTTTTCCACCCTCACCACTACCTTCTGAAGAGAATGGTAATGATGCGAGTGTTACCGAGAGATGCACAACATTCGTTCATAATTATGATTCGGATAAACAAATGTGTTCTTATAAAAAAAACGTAACATATCACAAAAAAAAGAAAAGAAGAATCGACGCTGAAATTTGAGAAAAAAGGAAATGTTATTATAATATATGGCAATAGTGAAGAATGAAAACAAAAAAAAAACAAAAAAAAAAACAAAAAAGTAATGAGATCTAGAGATGATCAACCTTTCTAGACCTCATTAGTTTTTTTTTTCCTTCTTCTTCTCTAAAAAATCAATCTCTCTATTGTTTAGATTTCCAAGTCCGTTATTAGCATGTTGACAGTCATGTATTCTCCTTTCTCGAAAATGTGTTGAATGTTTATCTTTACTTTTTTAAGTTTTTTACATCGGTGAACGCGCTCTCACCACCCGATTTGTCCACGAGTTCAAGTGAGATTTTTGGATATATGTAACTTCCATAGGACAACGACAAATTGTCCTTGTTGAATTCTCTATCTTTGGCGATGACGATTTTCTGTAGATGGCTTTGGTAGTTGTAAAACAAATCGAGCATGGCTTCGTCCAATTTCAAAGGCATGTTATATTTGGTGTATTTGCGCTCTAAGCCCTTCGTCTCAACCTCATTCAATTCGATGGAATCGTGTCATTGTAATCTATAGATTTTAAAACCGAATTTCTTACATATTTCGACTCGTTTCAATTTCAATTCACATCTTTTAGGTGTTATTGTCATGATCGATTACTTGTATTTTTGTTTTATGAATTCTTGGAAATAATATATATTTTAAATTTTGTATTTAAATAATAATTTTTTAAAAAAGTTTGTTCTTTTTATTCTTTATATATATAAAAAAAAAAGAAAAGTTTTTTTAATTTTAATTTTCTTTAATGTGAAAAAATTTTTTTTTTGTAAGAGTGTTTTTCTCTTTATATAAATAAAAGTTTATATTTAACGTCTTTTTTTCTCGAATTAATTCAATTTTTTCACGTTAAGGAACATAAAAAAATTGATTAATTTCATCAAAAAAAAAAATTTTTTTTCAAGGAATTAAAACATATATATGTAAAAAATTTTAAAACTTTTAACAAATTATTATTAAATACAAAATTCGAAAACAAAAAATATTCTTACAAATGGAGCAAACAAATGAAAAAGGGAAAATTTAAATGAGAAAACCATCCCTCAGTTAAACAAGATTTGTAAACTATTAAAAATTCCACATTTCAGAAATCATAGAACTAAATAAAAAAAAATTGAAGTCATACAGGAATATTATTTGCGAAATGATGGAAAGGCAAATGAAATGTCGATAGCAACGACGTCAAAAAATGCATCGGTTGTGAAAAATGAGAAGAAGAAAAAGATAGAAAAAGGAATCGAAATGCCGACGTCGAAAAAAACCAAAAACGTTTTGATTGTGAAAAATAAGAAGACAACTAAACGAAAAGCCGTTGAAGAACTTCAAGTTTCAAAAGAAAAGAAAAAAAACTAAAACAAAAACGAGTGATGTACTTCAGATTCTAGACAAACGAGATAAATCGAGCAAAATTCGACAAGCAATCAACGAAAGGAAAGGAGAAGAATATGTAGCATGACTCGTCACAGAAATATTCCAATCGAATCCTGTAGAATGGGAGAGTGCGATCAAAGGCGTTTTTAAAACTTTCGATGTGGTTCCCTTGTTCAAGAAAATTGATCCGAAATTGTTCATGGAACGGGTGAAGAAAAAGTATTGGATTTGTTTCACAAACACATGAACGTGGGACTAAATATTAAGATGATACTCCATTGCGTGATGAATAAAATCGACGTGAAGTCTGGTGAGAGCATCGTGACAAATGCATTTTTCAGATCTAACGTCGAACCCGTCTTTCGAGGTTCAGATTTATCGAACATTTTCGAAAAGATGAAAGACAAGATGTTGACGTCTCTCGCGAATTATCAACATGAAGGTAGTAATTGGATGTTCGATGAGGTGTTGAAACTCAAAATTCATATAACTGAAAACGATTCATTGAAAGGGTCTTCCTACGTGGAATTACCGTATTTCTTAGCTAAAAGAATGCTGTGATCAATGTGAGAAATAAAGATGATCAGTGTTTTAAATGGGCAGTCACCTCTGCTTTATACCCTGTCAAAATGAACTTCGATAAGAGTTTCTCATTACGAGGAGACTTCTAAAAATCTCGATTGGACCGGAGTGACTTTTCCAATGCAGTTAAAACACATCGAACGTTTCAAGGCTCAAAATCTCACCATAGCGGTGAACGTCTTGGGATACGACGATGAAAAACGAACGATCTATCCTCTCAGACAGACTTCGTATCTCGAAAGAGAAAAGACGATTATTTTATTATTAATTTTGAATGGTGACAATCGTCATTATTGTTGGGTTAAACATCCAAGCCGATTACTGTCAAGACAAAATAATAAACATGAACATAAGATATGTTTATGTTGCAACTGCATGAACATGTTTCAGAGTGAAAAATCGTTAGCGAAACATCAGGAATATTGCAACGAAAATCAAGGTGTCTCCATCAAAATGCCCAAACCCAACACCATCGTGAAGTTTGAAAATTGCAATAGAAGGTTAAAAGTACCATTCGTCGTGTACGCCGATTTTGAATGCTTCACCGTGAAAATGAGTTCCTGCCAACCCGACTCTCTTCGAAGTTATGTCGAAATATATCAAAAACACATGCCTTCAGGTTATTGCATTTACGTGAAATGCGCTTTTGACTCGCAACACGACATGGGTCCCTTCACCTACACGAAACAGTGTGAAGACGATGACGTGGCTCAAAGGTTTGTGGAAGAGTTAGAATTGAGTATTCAAATGTTATACAATAAATTCAAAACTCCGGCGAAAATGATCATCACGCGAGAGCAGCAGGACGAAAATAACAGAGCCACGGAATGTCATATATGCAGACAATCGTTTGATGAGAATTTAGAGGAAAATAAGAAGGTCAGAGACCATGATCATTACACGGGTCTGTATCGCGGTCCGGCTCACAGCAAGTGTAATTTAAAATATCGAGATGCCGTTTTCTATCCAGTGATATTTCACAATCTCTTGGGTTATGACAGTCATCTGTTCGTGAAAAATCTCGGCACTTCCCACGAAGAATTAAATTGCATTGTGAACAGCGAAGAAAGATACATTTCCTTCACGAAATGGAAGCTCATGGAGAAGAAAAGAGTAATCAATGGAGAGACATTGAAAGAAAAAACGAAATTCATTCGTAGTGGCATACGTTTCATCGACAGTTTTAAATTCATGTCAACCGCTCTGGAAAAATTAGTCAATAACATGAGCAGGGATAAATTGAGGAAAGGAGTGTATCCTTACGATTACATGAATGATCTAAAGAGATTCACCAACACCGCACTACCTTCGAAAGAAGATTTTATTCAAAATTATACGAATCCAACATTTCCGATGAGAATTACGAACACGCCAAAAACGTGTGGAAATCATTCGATATGAAAACCATGAGAGATTATCATGATCTCTTCTAAAGACTGACGTTCTGCTCTTCGCAGACATGTTCGAAAATTTTCGAGACGTTTGTTGTCGAAATTGCAATCTGGATCTGGCTTGGTATTTCAACGCACCCGGTCTGGCGTGGGATGCTCTGTTGAAGACCACCGAAGTCCAATTGGAATTATTATCCGACGTGGACACGTTGCTCAGGTTCGAAAGGGCTACGAGAGGTGGCGTCTCAATGATCTCCCACAGATATTCTGAAGCTAACAATCCCTACATGAAAGAAGGTTTCGATTCAAAACGGTTGAATAAATACATATAGTATTGGGATGCTAATAATTTGTACAGTTGGGCTATGAGTCATCCTTTATCGATAGGAAATTTCGAATGGGTAATGGAACCGGAAGAGATGCAAAAATGGAGAGACTATCCTTGCATTTTAGAAGTTGATTTGAACTATCCGGAAGAATTACATGATCTACACAATGATTATCCGCTGGCTCCTGAACAAATGGAACGAAGGAGATGAGGAAAAACTCATTCCCAATTTATTTAACAAACGTAACTACGTCGTCTACAGTGAGAAATTGAAACAATACGTCGATTACAGGATGAAATTAGTCAACATACATCACATCATTCGATTCAACGAAGAGCCTTGGAACGAAGGAGATGAGGAAAAACTCATTCCCAATTTATTTAACAAACGTAACTACGTCGTCTACAGTGAGAAATTGAAACAATACGTCGATTACAGGATGAAATTAGTCAACATACATCACATCATTCGATTCAACGAAGAGCCTTGGATGAAAAAATACATCGATCTCAACACAAATCTCAGAATTCGAGCCAAGAACGATTTCGAAAAAGATTTCTTCAAACTCATGAACAACTGTGTGTACGGTAAATCAATGGAAAACATCAGGAAGAGAACCGACGTTCGACTCGTCACATCTGAGAAAAGAGCTAAAAAATTAGTGGCGAAACCCAATTACAAACACCGAACATATTCAACGAAAATCTAGTGGCCGTTCACATGCAAAAGACGCACCTGAAGTTCGACAAACCATATTATCTCGGACCGATCATTTTAGATATCAGCAAGCGATTGATGTACAAGTTTCACTACGATTACGTCAAACGAAAATTTGGTGATAAAGCCAAACTACTGTTCACCGACGCAGACAGTTTAGTTTACAAGATAGAGATGAAAGATGTCTACCAAGATATATCTCCGGACGTGGCCGTGTGGTTTGACATGAGCAATTATCCCATTGATCACCCATCCAACATTCAATCGAATGACAACAAGAAGGTGTTAGGTAAATTTAAGGACGAGAGTGGTGGTAAACAAATTGTCGAATTCGTGGGCTTGAGACCCAAACTGTATGCTTATCGTCTAGAAGATGAAGAGATCAAGAAGTGCAAAGGTGTTAAAGTGTGCGTGGTGAAGAAAAACATCTCTTTCCGAGAGTATAAAGATAGTCTGTTAGGAAGTGGTCCGCTGTATAAGACTATGAAATCGATTCGAAGCGAAAATCATGACTTGTATACCGAAATAGCCAACAAGATTTCGCTGATGGCCGACGACGATAACAGATTCGTGTTGGACGATAAAATAAGCACTTTGGCACTCTGACATTGGACTTTGGATCTAATTTTAGATGATAGGATTTCAGATATGAGTGAGGATGATAAGATTCCAGATATGATTAAGGATGATAGGATTCCAGAAAATCAAGAGGAATTAAACGGATTCAAGATTATGGAAGTCGAGGAATTAGACGGATTTAAGATTATGGAAGTCGATAGAGTTAGTTTAAAAAGAAAAATAAAAAAATAAAAAAAAAATAACGTCATTTTAGTGAGTTATAATAAAATAAATAAATAAATAAAAAAAATATACGCATTTATGGATACGAAAATAGAGATATCCATAGAAGTGTCATCTTACCTAACGAACCCCTATCCAACATTGATCTGTTGAATGCGATGAAGGATTTGAAAATCAAAGATTTTCTAGGCGTGTTTTCCAGAGATGCCTTGCCGAAGAGAAGACCTCGACAATCGGAATGCAGAATTTTAAATCTAGATGATTTATCAGGTGAAGGCACTCACTGGGTGGCATGGTTCAAGAATGGGAAGAAGAAGAACTATTATTTCGACAGCTACGGAATCTCGCTGCCGAAAGAAATAAAGAACTATTTCAACAAATCGATGGTTCATTACAACACGGAACAAGTGAAATCGCCAGATCAAGTGTTTTGCGGTCTCCTGTGCCTCTACATTCTCAAAAGATGGTCTGAAGGAGATCGATTTCAAGACATTCTCAATGATTTACATTAGAGAGAGATTTTTTTATAGTATATATAAAGGTAAAAAAATTATTAAAAAAACTTTAATCGAATAAAAACGAAAAAAAAAAATAAGTAAAATAATCCATTTTTAAAAAACTGCGTTTGAAATATATTTTTAAAATAAAAATCTCAAAAACAACATGCCAGTCGATAAATTTGGTAGAAGTGACGACAAAAGTCAACCCAAAAAGAAGAGGAAGACGCTCGAAGTCAGTGATGGTTACGACGTTGCCAACTTGGACGAACGTTACGTTCGGAGATACGAACCTCAAGAGGAACCTTTGAACATGAACGATAAGAAGCTCTACAATCTTCCCAAGCTGATAGATCACGCAGATGCTGCGACTAAAAAATACGTTGCCAGGGGGAACGCGGATTTCGAACGAATCATGCTAGATAATTACGTGGATAAAGCCATGACCGACGATCTCGATCTGAAATCTAAAGGTTTGGTGAAAGTCGCGAATCACATAGATCCCACCGATGCCACAACCAAGAAATACATTGACGACTCTCACGCGCGATTCAGCGACCATCTGAGAAATAGATATGTTCAGAAAACGATGCACTTGGAATTGAACGCCAATTCTAACACCCAAGGACGTGGCGACCAAACACCACGTAGATCTGGAACAGAGAAAATCTGACAGACGAGAAATGAAATCGGATCTGAATGCGGGATTCAACAAGATATTGAATCTGTTGAAGGTCGACAACACGGATGCGGACTCAACCGCAGTCAACAAGGGCTATGTAGATTCTGCCGTGATACGATCACAAGAATACGTAGAATCGCAAGTGGACGATCTCTACCTGAACAAACAATCTGGCGGAATCATGGAGGGTGGTATCAACATGAACGGTGAGAATTTATTCGGTGTCAATCATGATCCCGAATTCGATTCCAGCACAGTCAGTAGGAAGTACGTGGATGACAACTCGGTCTGGAGAAAGGGCGACGTCATGGAAGGTAAACTAGACATGGGCGGACACGCGCTCACGAATCTACCAGATCCCGTGAACATGACGGATGCCTGCACCCTGATTTCGGTGGTGGAAAGAGTCAAATACGCTAGACAATTGATCACCGTGTGGGCTGAGGAGGCCGGCACGTTAGAGGAGGGAAAAAACCGAGTGGTCATTCGGAAACGGAGGTAGCGGATCGAAACATGGTCAGGTGGGATATCCCATGCCGCTGGGAGGTGAAATCCTTCGAATGAGTCTGGCTTCCTCAGATTTGAATAACAGAGTGGTCGTCAATCTCGTGGTGAATGGAGTAGGGAGCAATAAGAAATACAGAGTTGAAAAGACTGAGAATCAACACGCGAATGTTAGCACGTTTGGCACACCTCTCAAAGTGAACACCGGAGACAGGATTAATTTCGTTACGAAAACCAATAATCCCGAAGCTGTCACTTCCGTGGTGACTCTACTGATCGAACTAGATCCTTTGAACAAACAGTGAATGCGTGGAAATAATTAATTAAAAAAAATAATGTGTGATTATTAAAAACAAAAAAAAAAGTAATGAGATTTAGAAAGATGTTCAATCTCTCTAGATCTCATTACTTTATTTTTGTTTTTTTGTTTTTTTTTTGTTTTTAATAATTACTCATTACTTTTTTTTATTTTGGTTTTTATTTTTTTTCACACACATCTCTCATCGAATGATCAACATCTTATTTCCATCCGATTCGAATTGTAATTCTCTGTCCGACAGGACTAGAGTGAAGGCTTCAGTTTTTCTCGGCACGTTCCTATCGAATTGCATCTTGATCTGAATGTGTAAGACGCTACTCTTGAGTCGTTCACTCTGTTTACTGACGTCGAATACGAACATGGGATACATCGACTTGTATTCACCAGGAGATATATTAGGGGTTGCTCATCAATTCGTCTAGACCATGATACTTCTTTCTAAAATCAGTGGTGTCACCGTACAGTCTGCAGAAATCGTTCTTGTCGAACGATGCATTGTAATCGATTGCTGGATATCTCATGGCGTTCAGAAACACTTGCATGTTTCTCAAATAGCAGTAATCGAACAGCGACGCATTCTTTTCCCGAGACCCGTCCCTATCGGTCTGAAACGCAACCACGATGAAACGCGGTCTCTCGGAAGCGGATTTCACCGTCAATCTCCAATCGAAGTGATTCGTGGAGAGTGGAATGCTAGCCGTGTCGCACTGTCTCATTCTAAATCTCACAGGTAATTTACTCTTGGATTCTATGATCTTGTAGAGACGCGCTTTTTCCACGATTGAAGGCTGCACGTGTGGAACGAACCACGATATCTTGTGTAGAGTTAACTTTCCCTCATCGGTCAAATGGAGTGTTACTATTGCGTCGTCATTTCCTTTTCGAATCAACGTCAGATTTTGTTTGAATCCGTACATGATCTTGTTGTAATCGTCCGCGAATCCGAAGATGTGTTTCAAAGGTATCCTGAACGAAAATGTTCCTTTAGGTCTGGATGTCTTGACGACGTAGTCGAATATCGCGGCGGCGCTGGCGTTAGCAGGGCCGACGGTGTCTTTCACCCACAACTGATTAAGTCCTCTGGATTTCGAAAAATCATCCAGATACGTCAAGAGTCCGAACATCGTGGTGGCCTGATCGGGATGAAACACAGATTCTATCTCTTGTCCGGATAGCATGTATTTTATATTACTGAATAGATGCAGGATGCCATTATTGGCTAGAGTAACCATGCCGTCGTCGGCGTAGTCACTCCCATCTTCCTTGGTGAGACGTCCCTGCACCACTATGTAACTCTTGCTAGGATGGACGAATAGATCTTGAGTTTCGACGTTGATTCTTACCTCTCCCGCATTGTTCAAACTCGTTCCGGTTACCGGTTCGTATTCGTGAACCTCATATTCTTGAATACTTTCATCTTTCACTATGCTATGTGCTATATCTAGAATATTTGCCATTTTTTAAAGGGTTTTTGTTTTTTGTTTATTAATTAGCTTGTTTGTTTTTATCTAAAAATAGTTTTAATTATTTTTTATTATTATTTTTCTCTCCTATATATATATGTGTAAACAAGAAAATGTTAAAGAGAGTAAATAAAAAAAAATTTGTTTCCTTTATCAAAACTTTGTCTTCTGTAATTGTTGTTCGTAAAACTTTCCGATGATCTCTTCTCCATCCAAAGCTTCGATTTCATAAGTCACCAGATCGGTGTGAAATATTTTGATTATCACGAAGATTTCCGAGGTCCATCGAGGAGTATAACCCTTTTCGAAGTGCTTCTTATAAGCGTAGATTCTCACTCGATCACCAACCGCAAATTTTGGCGTTCTAGACTTCTACCTGATCTTAGATCTCTCAGGATATAGATTCGCGTAGACCCGTTTTTCGTTTCGAGGATCGCTAGCTTCCACGGGAGTCATCTTGATCGATCTGTGTAGCGTGTTGTTGTAATCTTTGACCAGGCCGTTCTGAGCGTATATGTATTTCTTGGTCGAATTCGCCGTGAAGTATCTATGCATCTTTTCCTTCATCGTTCGATTCCAACGTTCCACCACGCTGGCTTTCTCTTCGTTTTCGATCGAGTAGAGGTCGACCAATCGATGAACGTGCTTGTTGTAGAATTCCTTTCCCTTATCCACTCACAATTTATTTGGTTTTTGAGAAGACGAATCGAACACGCTCTTCAGAGCCTCGGCGACGCAAGGTCCCGATTTATTCTTCAAAGCTCTAATCCAACCGTATTTGGAAAACACGTAGATGACTGTCAATAGATATTTGACACCCTCGTTCCACCTCGAAAACGATCTCATGTCGACAAAGTCGGCAGACCAAATATCATCCAAACCCTTCACGAACACCATTCTCTTTCGAAATTTACGCACGATGGGTTTGTGTAAGTCCTCAGCCAATTCGCTCGTCAATAATCGTTTCTTCTTCTTTTCAGATGCGCTTTTTTTTTTGAATGCCCCATCCTAATCGACGTTTCGCACCGATCAGATTACCGCCCAGCGAATGTTCTATCTTCTCTCTCCTGGTCAGATTCGATATACCTCTCAATTTCGCCAACATGTTTTTATCGCAGACATCGTTGCGAGTCTTGGTGTCGGGATGTCCAGCGTAGCATAGATCGTGATCATACGCGGCTGCGTCCACCCTATTCACAGGTTTGCTCCAAGATTTAGGAGTCAGATCGGCGTTGAGTCTCTTGTTCAATTTCGTTCCAGGTCCCGTGAAACTGTGACCAGGCAGATGCATTTCGGAAGGTAGATTATTGATCATTTTATTCACGATGCCTTTACCTTTGCTCGCGTTCTTTTTTTTTTTTTTTTTTTGATGAATCGAGTCTTGATAGAACCACACACATCGCAAATTCCGCGAAGCATCTGTCTGTCGTTTTTAGTTCGTACTTCTTGAGAATTACTCGTCTTATTACTCTCTTACACTTTACGCAATACATTTTTTGAGAGTTATTTAAATTAATTTCGTTTTTATTTCATATATAAATTTAATATTTCTTTTTTAAAAATTCTGTTCTTATTATATATATTTTTTTTCAATCGCTGCTCTTGTGTTCTATCATCTTACTGAATTCCTCCCTATCCTCATTCCTCCCCTTTTCCACGAGAGAATCCTTCATCTCTTCCTTGATGATCTGACGAGTCTTGATTCTCACAGCTTCTTTCATGGCTTCATATTTCGTTTTCTCACCCAATGTCGTGAAGTATTCTCCGTCCGATATCTTACCGTCTTTCAATGCCATCGAGATCATTTCGGATATCGTGTCAATCTTGGAGTCGGCCAAGATGCAAATCTTGTCGTGTTTCCTCGCCTTCAGATATAATTTCCTACTCAAAAAGTTTCCGAGCGTGCTAAACAATCCAGCGGCGAGAGCCACTCCTTCTACGGTTAACACGATCGGAATACCGACCACAGTCGACAACAATCTGATGCCAGCCGCGTGTAAACCCATGGAAATCGTGAAGAGTGTCGTGTCGATCGCGTTGACGAATTTCACGAAACGCGAATACTTCTTCTTGAGAGAACGACGAGAATCTCTCTCTTGAGTTAGATACGCATGGATTCTACTGATTTGATCGATGCGATACCTCTCTCCTCTTTCTTTTTCTTCTAGCGACGGTGCCATCGGCAAAACACCGTTCGGCTTCTCATCCTCGTCGTCATCTAACGTCGGATACAATTTATTTCTAGTTCTCATTTTTGTGTTTTTTCTTTCTTTCTAATATGAGATAAAAAATTTATGTGTGTATTTATTTTTATTTTCTATTCTCCCTTATTTATATCAACGAGAAAACTTAGACATATGCTTCATTGAACAATAATTTCATGATGCATCCCTTGTCTTCTAAAGTCAGACTTCTACGCGCCAATTTCTGTTCTTCCGAAACTGTGGGCTTGTCTCGATCCTTACAGAAGAGTAATCTCTTCCAAACCGTGATCACTTCGTCGATTTGAACGCGTTCGAACGCCGGTTCGAAATACTTGACGACCATCTTCCCTTTCCATCGTCAGACACGAATGATCCTCATGATCGAAGTCTAGGTGATCCCGACATCCGACGCATAGTTCTAACAAGAGGCGACATAGTTGTTCATTCACGCAGAATGCGTAGGCTCTCATCAGCATTTTTAAAAGAAACCTTGCTCTAATAGTCTGGGAAGCGTTCATGATTTACGTATTTTTTATTATCTATTCGATTTTATATATTTATTTTTTTAAATAACTATTTATTTTTTTTCTCCTATACATATATCAATCACTTTTTATTTCCTCTCCTCAAAACCGATTCTATCACGATTTCGTCTCACAAAACTCAAGAGATGAATCGGCAAATCGATTTTTCACCGATCAAATCGCACCCTATATCGTCCTAAACACGATCGGGAACGTGGCAGTGGTTTGCCGGTTCGGTATCACCTTTTTTCAATGTACCGTAGGCCCAAATCTATTTTTAAAAAAATCCTCGATGAGTAACTACACTTTACACCACTTTTCATCGTTGGTGAACGTCGAAAAAATGTTTTTGAGGTCGATTTTCCTGATCTATAATCGGCAAATGGGTTTCCCCGATCGGATCGCACTTTAACTGTTCGAACATTCATTGGTGAACGTATACCTACTTAGGTGATACAGAATCGGCAAACCGCTTTTTGATGCTGATACAGAATCGGCAAAACGTTTTTTGCTCGCGTTCACCAACGATGGATCGATGGTCTAATCCGCGATGGGAACGTAGAGAACAAATTTTTAATTATATTTTCTTAAAATTTCGTAAATTTTTTCACTCTTGAGCGACGTGTCGAATGTACGCGTTCGCCAACGGGTATTTGAACGTTAAAAGTGCGATCTAATACAATGGCCGATTCTGTATCACCATAAAAAAACGACATTTTTGCACTTGTACACGATTTTAACACTGAATCCTATGGAGATTTTTGTACATGTACGTGTACATTGTACATGTACAAATCGTGTACAAGTGATACCGAATCGGCCTTTACTACCTACTCTGGTATATTCATTAATCGCCCATGGCACCTTATGGTGCCGCTTGTTTGGTTCAAATCGGACCAGAAATGCCATTTCCGGAGGTCACGCTACTTTGGGGCCAAATTGCGGATAATTGAATACTATTTGTCCCGATTTTGGGCGCTGCTATATTCATTAATCGTCCATGGCCACCCTATGGTGCCGTTTGTTTGATCCAAATCGGACCAGAAATGCCATTTCCGGAGGTCAGGCTACTTTGGGGCCAAATTTCGAATAATGGAATAATATTGGTCCGGGTTTTGGGCGCTGGTATATTCATTAATCGCCCATGGCCACCCTATAGTGCCGTTTCTTTGATCCAAATCGGCTCAGAAATGCCATTTCCGGAGGTCACGCCACTTTGGGGCCAAATTTCAGATAACTGAATAATATTGGTCCGCGTTTTGGGCGCTGGTATATTAATTAATCGTTCATGGCCACCCTATGGTGCTGTTTGTTTGATCCAAATCGGACCAGAAATGCCATTTCCGGAGGTCACGCAACTTTGGGGCGAAATTTCGGATAATTGAATACTACTGGTCCGGGTTTTGGGGCTGGTATATTCACTAATCGTCCATGGCCACCCTATTGTGCCGTTTGTTTGATCCATATCGGACCAGAAATGCCATTTCCGGAGGCCACGCTACTTTGGGGCCAAATTTCGGATAAATGAATAATATTGGTCCGGGTTTTCGGCGCTGGTGTAATCATTAATTGTCCACGGCCACCCTAGGGTGCCGTTTGTTTGATCCAAGTCGGACCAGAAATGCCATTTCCGGAGGTCAGGCTACTTTGGGACCAAATTTCGGATAATTGAATACTATTGGTCTTGATTTTGGGGGCTGGTATATTCATTAGTCGCCCATGGCCACCCTATTGTGTCGTTTGTTTGATCCATATCGGACCAGAAATGCCATTTCCGGAGGTCGCGCTAGTTTGGGACCAAATTTCGGATAATTGAATACTATTGGTCCGAGTTTTGGGCGCTGGTATATTCATTAATCGTCCATGTCCACCCTATTGTGCCGTTTGTTTGATCCATATCGGACCAGAAATGCCATTACCGGAGGTTACGCTACTTTGGGACCAAATATCGGATATTTAAATACTATTGGTCCGGGTTTTGGGGGCTGGTATATTCATTAATCGTCAATGGCCACCCTAGGGTGCCGTTTGATTGGTCCAAATCGGACCAGAACTGCCATCTTTGGAGATCACGCTACTTTGGGGCCAAATTTCGAATAATTGAATACTATTGGTCCGGATTTTGGGGGCTGGTATATTCATTAATCGTCCATGGCCACCCTATGGTGCAGTTTGTTTGATCCAAATCGGACCAGAAATGCCATTTCCGGAGGCCACGCTACTTTGGGGCCAACGTTCCGATATTTGAATACTATTGGTCCGGGTTTTGGGGGCTGGTATATTCATTAATCGTCCATGGCCACCCTGTGGTGCCGTTTGTTTGATCCAAATCGATAAAAATATAAAAGTCGAATGTTGAATAAGTAACTGTTGTCACGTACCCACAATTTATTACGAACTCGGTAACTGCTGAGTCTGAAAATAATTGGACATGCCTCCATGTGCTTTCCACTAACCACCTTGGGGCCCATTCGGTGACCCATCGAAATGTCCTCAATCGATATGTTGACGCCTATTTTGTTAGCAATGTCTACAACAATACTGCCCGTATCTTCTCCTGACACCAAGGTCGAAAGATCACTTCAGTACAGCAGAGTTGAAAATCAACAGCAACTGGAGTTGATCGTGGAGTTTTTTCTTTAAACACCAGGTTCAAACTCAGAGTATAGTTCTTCGAATTAAGACCCAACTAGAGAAGTTCGTTAACAGGCGAGGATAAAACTTTCCTCATTCACCACATAAACACATAACTCACGAATCTCATTTTTAATTGAACCCGTCGTGGAGCAACAACAGACCGTTACCAATGTAAACAAAATGTCAGAGCTCCATTATCAGATTGCGAACAGATGACATTCCATATTTCAAGTATTCCATTACATAGAACTCCAAATATCACATAAAAGAAGAACTCAACAATACTTCATCTACATACTATCACAATGATGAGATCCACATTTTAAGAAAATAGACATTAAAATGACTTTGTAAGCGAGAGCAATTTTCTAACATGCAGCCACCATAGATCACGTAAAAAAGAGAATAGAATACATTAATTAATTAATATGTACCGTACTTCAAACTGTTCATGCTGGGCACATCAAGTCCAAACATGACCTGAAAGACCATAGTTTAATATTTTGGTTTGGTACGTCCTTGAAAGGTCGTACGAAACTCAAATATTAAAATATGGTCTTTCAGGGCATGTTTCGACCAGCTAGGCACCCAACTGTCCAAATCCGGTACCACAGCCTAGTAACCTAACATTTTCTCACCAACTGCGTGTATGATATAAATTCAAATATATAAATGAGTCACGTTAGAAAGTACACAATCACTATCAAATGGATATATAGGACGACTCCAATCCGCACTCAAGTGTTCCGACTGAAAAAACTAGATGGTGTCATTTGTGTTCAAAGCACACTCTAGTATATCTCCGCATTCGATTACGGAACAGACTTGTAAGTCTTAGTGAGGACCGCTTGTTACATAAAATATTTTTGTGAGATTTTGGAAGTTGCGCAAAGAGGTCGAGTTCAGAAAAAAAGTATATTTGAAAGTTTGGACCAAATGGATATATGAACAGAAAGTTCCGTGTAATCTCGTAGAATGTCAGTACATTTTAAAATGCCATAACAATATGAAATGGTTGAATAGTATAACATTTGTCCCAAAACTCAGAACATATAAATTATTTAAAAAATCCTTCAACACAGGAAGAATATGTTCGAATGGGGTTGAACCGTTATCAGAGATCAATTATGGCGCAATTCCGCAGCGGAGTATTACCCCTAAGAATAGAAACCGGGAGATACAGGAATGAATTGGCACCTGATAGACTCTGTATTCTATGTGATAAAAACAAAATTGAGGTTGAGAACCATTTTCTTTTGGAATGTCCATTCTATTCTGATTTAAGAGGGAAACTTATAACACGTGTATCCACATATCATAAGCTTAGAGTTCACAGCTCAGGTAATGAAGCCCTGACTCTCCTATTAGAAAAACTACCCCAGGCAGTGTGCTTTGTACCTAGTTAATGCTTACAATAAGCGCAGAGATTATTTTTACAGATGATAACCTACTGAACCCTTTCTAATACACTTTTTGAAATTTGAACCTTGACTCCCACAGATCCCGAGTCTCTGATTTGGAGTGTGTGGCATCCAAGTGCGTTTATTCTTTTACGGTTAATCCTATAAAGCCCAGTTATGACTACGATATCCCAGATGGAACTCTGTGAATGAATTAGTGCTTGTTCACAGTGGTAAATAAGTGCACCAGTGAGAAATAATTCGGGGGCCGATACTCGATATGGAGCTCTCTAAATAGGCAACATGGGTATAAATGAATGGCTAAACCCGACTTGATATATGCGTTTTGGTCATCATTTGGTACTGTGTAGAAAAATACGACCTTAAACACCAATAAATAAATAAAATACTGTGGAAGCAAAATAACGCTGAACACGGATATCCTGTTCACCCACCAAAGTTTGGTGGATGGGCAGGATAACCATTTTTCAGCGTATAGTGCGATCGGCATGGACGGGCACTTTTCCGCGAGTGGGCAATTGGTGCACGCAACACATTTAGATCAAATTCGGAGTAGCAGCTAGCGGAGTGTTCTGTTTATAAGATTTTCAGTTCTCAACACGTCTCATGTGTGTGTGTGTGTGTTTGAGGTTAAAAAATCGCACTGGCACAGACATTTCCTACTGAAACGTTTTTTTCTTTTAATATGCCGCCGAAAAATTGTTTTCATTTACTGAACCCTGATGGGTTTCAAACATGACAAAAAATTACATAAAATTGATTTAAACTAAGTGATGAGCTTAGGAACTGGTTAAACTGACTGGCAAAAATTGATGTTATTCATTGATGGGCTCTAATTTAGTCCTTACAAGGATGTTACGCAAGCTTTTGTTTTTCTTATAGGCGATGACAGGTCGAAGATTCAAAGGTTCATTTAATTTAGCATTGGTAAAATTGAATTCATCTTTTAACATTTTTGCTATTTCGATATTCATTCTGTTGTACGTTAAAGTGAAAGGAATGATGGACCTCCTTTCGCATTCGCCCTCTGATATGTTCATACCAAATGGCCAGAGGGTTTGAAGCGTATTGATCCAAAAAGCTTCACGTTTTTTTCTAAATTCATCCGTTTCTTCTAATGTGTCTTTAATTGGTGGTTGTTCAATAGGATGGATTTCGAAATCGTCCAAAGAATGGCCAGGAAGGTTAAAATGTTGTGCTACTGGGGCATCAGCATTATGTTTTATATCCTGTTTGTGTCTAGTAGCACGTTCTCGAAAAGGATTTTGACTTTGACCAACATACTGTTTCCGACATCGCTTACAAGTGATAAGGTAAATAATGTTTGGTGAATCACAATGGAGGGGGTTACGGATCTGATAATGATTTTTCGTTTGTTCGGAGGAAAATTCCTCTTTCTGATCAGGCATAAAAGTATGCAGTCTACAACGAGGCTTTTTGCAATTAAATACCGCGCCACTACCATTCTGCAACGGTCTGTTGTGTTCAATCTTCAGTGGTTCGAAATCGGTAGTTTCAGCTGGACTTTCGAGCTTTTTCAGGGTTTGGGATTTCAGGCTACGAAAGAGGCGCAGCGAGTACCCTCTCGATCTGAGGGCGCCAAATAGAGTAGAACAAGCCTCATTGAAATTTACCTTATCACTTGAATTGCGGTGGAAACGAATGAGTTGTGATTTGATGATACCTTTAAATGTATGTTGAGGATGAAATGATTTTGTGTGCAACAATTGATGTGAATCAGTTGGTTTAAAATACACTTTATAATCTAAATGACCGGACGCCTGAAATTGCTTGCCTTTATACACGGTCACATCGAGAAAATCAACAGAATTTTCACTGATAGTAGCTTTCAATTTAATATTTGGATCGTGATTGTTCAAAATTTCTAAAAATTCATCAAAATCTTCTTTTGAATGTTCCCAAATAATAAAAATGTCATCTAAATACCTGAGATATACGAGAGGATGCTTTGCACATTTGCTTAAGGCATTTTCCTCCCATTCCGCTACATAAATGCTTGCAAAATTAGGACTGAATCTTTTGCCCATAGGACAACCCATTATTTGTAGAAAATATTCTCCATTGAATTGAAAGTCATTACCTTTTAAGCTCAGCTCTAAAAGATCCAAAATTTGTTCATCCGGGCGTTTCGCATCCGGATATTTTTCAAATGCATTTTTAACTGATTTAACACCTTTATCAATATCAATGTTCGTATACATACTGTCGATATCCAAAGTAGCCAGAATTGCATTTTTCGATATTTTCAATTTCGAAATTTTTGACAGGAAATCCTGTGTATTTTTTAGATAGCTCGGATGTCTATTTGCTATAGGTTTCAGATGATAATCAATTAATTCCGAGATCGCATAAGATTCCGAATTACAATCTGATACAATTGGCCTCCCGGGTGGAGTTAAGTCATCCGTCCATGAAGAACGGTCCTTGTGGATCTTTGGTAGGATATAAAATTGTCTTGTTTGAGCACTGAGCTTAGCTGTTAAATATTTCAATTGTTTTTTGGTAATGTGACCTTCGTCGAGGAGAAATTTTAAGATCTTATTGAATTTTTCGATATTACTAGGCCAAATAAGTGAATCTATTTTCTTATAATGTTTAGTATTGCTGAGTTGTCTCATGGCTTCCTTTATATAATTATCCCGAGATAGAACAACTACCGACCCACCTTTGTCGGCTGGTTTAATTACTAATTTCTTATTTTTTCGAAGTTTCGTGAGGGCTCTCCGTTCACCAGCTGTTAAATTGTCTTTATCGGAGAGTATGTTCATGCTGAACACCTTTTGGATGATTCGTTTGCTAGCCTCAATAATTTAGGGATCTACTTCACTATCTGGAGGTGACCAACCAGATGATTCTGTAAAAGGAAGTTTCCGACCGCTGGAGTTTCTAAAGCGGTCTGCTAATTTCATTTGCCTAAGAAAATTACAGTTGTATGATGGTAAATTTGTTTGGTTATCAGTTTTAGGCTTTGGTGCTGGTACAAAAGTTAAACCGCGATCTAAAAGAGATTTCTCTTGGGTTGTTAGGTCATTGGTGCCAGACAGGTTAACCACATTAGTTCCTAATCCCACATCTGTTAGGCGGCTGTTACCTTTGCCTTTACTTAGTTTAAATTTAGGTGGTTCAACCAGTGATCGTACATAATATTGGCGGTTCTCGTGGTCCAATGGATTAAATCCTGAGCAACATCAAACTTTGCGTCATCAATTTTAGGTATAACGTTAACGTCCTTCACTTTCCGAATGGTTTCGTTGATGATGCTCAGGGTTCTCCTCTCAGCCTGAGGGAGTTTTTGCGAAAAGTTTAGTTCAGCGAAATAAATTTTTGCTGATCTAAACTTGACCCTGATATCGCTAAGCATATTCCGCAACTGCTTAACTACGAGATCAGAATTATCGTTTCGAGAATTCACGCCAATATTTAATAATATTTTTTGGGGACTGGACTGGCCCCTGTGCCCTTTAAACATAGAGCGCAGATGATTGAATTTGGCGCCGGGGTAACACTCCACCTGGATGTCCGGATGGGGATTTCGATCAATGCGTCCTAAATTTGAACTTCCAATCATAAGGATGTTTTTACAAACATCGGGGAGGCGCCAATTCCTTTTGTCAAAATTAACTCCGCTTTTATGCCGAAACTGGGAGAATTTAGAATCAAATGAGCGGCCCGAGTTGCGGCTCGGTGATTTGACTTTCTCTGAGTACGATATACCTGGTTGAACCACACTAGAGGCAGGAGAAGGGGGAGAAGAAATAGAAGCAGGAGAGGAAACAGAAGTAGGAGAAGAAACAGAAGGAGGAGAAGAAACAGAAGGAGGAGGAGGAGTTCTAGTAAGAGCACTAGGAGAACCAGAGAAGAAAGGCTGAGGAGGAGTAGGAGGTAGAGGAGCAAGACGAGGCGAGACAGCGTTACTCAATTTGCGAGCGTCTTCAGTCACAATATGGACCGGAGATGTTTGCAAATTGAGGCGCTTACTCTGAGAGAAAGAAGAAGTAGAAGGAAAAGAAGAGGGAGAAGTGCTTTGCCTTGATCTTTTCTTATTTTGCTTTTCGCGTTGGGGTAGAGGGACAACACGGGCCGGAGTTTGCTTGCTCCCTCCCGTATTGTTCCTTACTCCAGACGCTGGGCGAAATTCCGAAATGTAAGACTCATAAGCCGAAATCGTCTTATCTGTCAACTTATTTTTAAAGTTCTTTTTAGCCCAGATCAAGGCACGCGCCGAAGCGCTGTTGAAGTCTATTTTTTCGAGTCCAGGAGGTGGTCGCATAGCCAAAGTTATCTTAGACTTCAACTGGTTTAAATTCATCTTATAATGCTCAACTAAAGCATTTAACGTTTGATTGGCCCATCCCACACTAATCTGTCGAAAAACAGAAAAAATGTGTGGGGTGGGAAGAGCTGGCTTTAGAAAGCCACCTAACTCATCTACTTTCTTCTCAAGCTGTTTCGGGAAATCCCGATTTGCCAAATGGTGCTCTAATAGCCCAATGTGGTGCAAACATTGAAGCACCTGAAACAGAGCCTTGACCAGCCTAGAATAAGCCTGGAACGATTGTTCCTGGCCAGTTCCGGACTGGGCAGCTCTCTGCTTCTGATGCCTCTGTCCTTTTCTTGCCATTGTTAAAGAAAGTAGCTGAATTAAGTATAAATAAAATATAAAGTGATGAAATAAATAAAATTGGAAAATTAAATATTACCTATTAAAGAAGATACCTGGATTGGTTGGAGTCTTCAGCAAAGGTAGAAAATAATCCGTCTGTCTCGACGCGTTTCGCTTGGTTTGGCTTTTTCAAAGAGACTTTGAGGAAAATGTTTCCAACTTTGAAATGAATGAATGAATGAAAGGTTTTAGCGCGCCGAAGGCGCGCAGGGACGATGTGGGATTTACAAATCCCTTGCGACCCGGTTAGCCTTATTTTATTTCACTTGGATCTTGGATCACAAAGGCCTAGCTTTCCTATTGCCTCAAATGGGGTCTGAAGGGGTATGCACGCGGTTAGAATTCCTGGCAGTTTGCATTGGAGTGATAGATTGTCAAAGACCAAACCCTCAACACCATTAAGACTATTGGAGAGTGGGCTCTATTCGGTTCCAGCTTGGCGATGGTAGAGGTTTGAGTCCCACCATGGTGGTGAGCCAGAATATAATGTTGTGCGATGGCAATTTTAAGGGAAAAGGAAAAAAGAAAACCAAACAGCTACGCCGGTTTGGTAGCGGCCCCGGTATATGACCATAGCGGTTACAAAAAAGGAATGGAGAAAGCTCCAACAGTTGTTTGAAAAAAACCGGGAGTCATCCATCAAGCCTTCTGGGAGATAGGATGCCGTATGTGATTTTGAGGTATCTGGTTATCCTTCGGGAATTCCAAATGACCTCCACCCCCCCCCCCCCCCCAAAAAAAAAAAAAAAAAAAAAAAAAAAAGGGCTGTTTGCTGGCAAGATTGTTTCAATCCTTGCCTTGGTCTTGTTAGGTTTTCTGCACATCTTTGCTTGAGGATTGTTTCAATCCCTCATAGTATGTCATTCAGTTGGTCGTGTGTCTGATGAGATAGAGGAGGGAGAAAAGATAGAGAGCTGGAAATTAGAGCAATTCGGTTTTTAATTTACACCTTTTCCGTCCTTTTGGATGGGGAAGCCAGCATTTTTTCCCCGAGATTTATATCTCAAGGAGGGGAGACCCGGCAGCAGGTGGAGATTTTCCTCGCTGTTTGCAACTCCCACTGGTAACAGAGGCAAGCTTTCGTGCGTATCGTGTCACCCGCAGCCAGTTCTAAATTTAGGTCACAGAATAACTGGCTCACCCCATCACAATGATGTAATCTTTAACCCTTTCGATAGACATGCCCCAGATTATTTAGTTTTCCTATTGAGGACGCGATGCGCATTGAGTTCTATTATTAATTCGCTGTCTTGAAGTCTATTTAGAGTTTTGCTTTGAAGATCTTTTAAGCGCATTGCTATAGTGTCTATTTTTGCTATCTCGTGAAGTTGTTTTATCGATGTCCACGTGGGCTTGCGCAGAGCCACGCGCAAGGCATGATTTTGGACCCGTTGTAGTTTTTCAATGTTGGTTTTATTCAGGTCACTTGTTATTATGGCCCCATACTCTAGTACTGGGCGTATATATGATTTGTAAAGATTGAGGAGAATTTCTTTATTGGCTCCCCAATTTTTACCTCTGATCATTTTCAGGAAATTGATGCGTTTAGTGGCTTTGACGGTGACTGAGTTTATGTGATTGTTTAGATTGAGACTGCTATCCAGGTTGAATCCCAGAAACTTTGCCTCATTACTAGCTTCAAGTTTATGATCGTAAAGCTTAAGCTCAATATTAGGGACAGGCTTTTTCCTTTGTTTTTTATAGAATGTGATTCTTTGTGTTTTCGTGGCATTTAGCTTGATGCGCCACAGAGCGCACCAGTCTTGCAGGTCGCGGATGGTATCCTGCAGGCGGTTTTGTATTATGTTTCCAGACTTACTGGCCGTCCACATTCCTTTGTCGTCTGAGAATTGAGATAGCTCAACATGGTTCTTCCCAAGTTTGTCAATGTCATTCACATAGATTATAAATAGAAGCGGGCTGAGGACCGAACCCTGTGGAGTGCCTGCTTCGAGTTTTACCTCGGCTGACACTTCGCGGTTGACTCTCACTTTGATTTTTCGATCAGATAAAAATGATGATATGATCCTTAGAATTTTGGTAGGTAGCCCCATTTTAGCTAGTTTGTATCTCATGCCATACTTTGGGAGGGCATGCATGGTATATATCCATATGTGGGCTGGGGGTGTTTTTCACAGCTCAGTACATAATTAAACTCGGTAACAAGCTGACAAATGTCACTCTTCTAATTAATTCTTTTCAATCTGAGATGTCCCAAGTTTGTTTTTCACAACTCAGTTTGTGTCGTCCAAACAAATTAGATGAAGCCCTATTGATTGGCTTCCATTAAATTTTAATCAGTCAGTGAGTGGTTTGCTTTACTGATCCCATGAAGTCCTATTGGTTGGCTTTGATTTAAGTAAAACCAATCGGGAGCGGTTTGCTTTACTGGCTTCAGAAGTTTGTGAAAATAATATGAAAAAATGGTTTGATAAAATATATTGAGACTAAAGAAATAAATGAAAAAATAACGCCAAAGATCATGATGCCTCACGAATGTTATCAGTTGGAATGAATATCTCCCGACGGAGGTTTATGACGGAAAATATTTTACACCACGTAGAAATTGTGTGTTTTACCTTCTGAACCTCTACATTGTGTGAAAGGTATGAAAAATTCAAAATAAAAATAAAAATAATAATTTAAATAAATGAATCAACCAAATAAATAAATAAATAAATAAATAAATAAATAAATAAATAAATAAATAAAAATTAATAAAAAATTAAAAATAATTAATAAATAAATATATAAATAAATAAATAATAATTTTATTTAGGAAATACATACACATGATTGAAATTGAAACCTATTTTGTTTTTGGGCATATATGAACTCTGGCACTCGCCTGTGTGTGTTTGAGGTTAAAAAATCGCACTGGCACAGACATTTCCTACTGAAACGTTTTTTTCTTTTAATATGCCGCCGAAAAATTGTTTTCATTTACTGAACCCTGATGGGTTTCAAACATGACAAAAAATTACATAAAATTGATTTAAACTAAGTGATGAGCTTAGGAACTGGTTAAACTGACTGGCAAAAATTGATGTTATTCATTGATGGGCTCTAATTTAGTCCTTACAAGGATGTTACGCAAGCTTTTGTTTTTCTTATAGGCGATGACAGGTCGAAGATTCAAAGGTTCATTTAATTTAGCATTGGTAAAATTGAATTCATCTTTTAACATTTTTGCTATTTCGATATTCATTCTGTTGTACGTTAAAGTGAAAGGAATGATGGACCTCCTTTCGCATTCGCCCTCTGATATGTTCATACCAAATGGCCAGAGGGTTTGAAGCGTATTGATCCAAAAAACTTCACGTTTTTTTCTAAATTCATCCGTTTCTTCTAATGTGTCTTTAATTGGTGGTTGTTCAATAGGATGGATTTCGAAATCGTCCAAAGAATGGCCAGGAAGGTTAAAATGTTGTGCTACTGGGGCATCAGCATTATGTTTTATATCCTGTTTGTGTCTAGTAGCACGTTCTCGAAAAGGATTTTGACTTTGACCAACATACTGTTTCCGACATCGCTTACAAGTGATAAGGTAAATAATGTTTGGTGAATCACAATGGAGGGGGTTACGGATCTGATAATGATTTTTCGTTTGTTCGGAGGAAAATTCCTCTTTCTGATCAGGCATAAAAGTATGCAGTCTACAACGAGGCTTTTTGCAATTAAATACCGCGCCACTACCATTCTGCAACGGTCTGTTGTGTTCAATCTTCAGTGGTTCGAAATGGGTAGTTTCAGCTGGACTTTCGAGCTTTTTCAGGGTTTGGGATTTCAGGCTACGCAAGAGGCGCAGCGAGTACCCTCTCGATCTGAGGGCGCCAAATAGAGTAGAACAAGCCTCATTGAAATTTACCTTGTGTGTGTGTGTGTGTGTGTGTGTGTGTGTGTGTGTGTGTGTGTGTGTGTGTGTGTGTGTGTGTGTGTGTGTGTGTGTGTGTGTGTGTGTGTGTGTGTGCGTTTGTCTTACCAACTTGACGAGGTAACTAGACAAAGAGTTTGCGTGTTTCGCCTCACCGAGGTACAAAAGACAAAAGAAACCCTTTACCTCGGTTGTTTTCCCAGAACTGTACCGGCAAAACGAGGTTGAAACCGTTAGTCCACACGAAGGACAGACAATGGGGTACCTCGGTATGTAGGGAAAACAAGACTCTGTGTGTGTGTGTGTGTGTGTGTGTGTGTGTGTGTGTGTGTGTGTGTGTGTGTGTGTGTGTGTGTGTGTGTGTGTGTGTGTGTGTGTGTGTGTGTGTGTGTGCGTTTGTCTTACCAACTTGACGAGGTAACTAGACAAAGAGTTTGCGTGTTTCGCCTCACCGAGGTACAAAAGACAAAAGAAACCCTTTACCTCGGTTGTTTTCCCAGAACTGTACCGGCAAAACGAGGTTGAAACCGTTAGTCCACACAAAGGACAGACAATGGGGTACCTCGGTATGTAGGGAAAACAAGACTGTGTGTGTGTGTGTGTGTGTGTGTGTGTGTGTGTGTTTGAGGTTAAAAAATCGCACTGGCACAGACATTTCCTACTGAAACGTTTTTTTCTTTTAATATGCCGCCGAAAAATTGTTTTCATTTACTGAACCCCGATGGGTGTCAAACATGACAAAAAATTACACAAAATTTATTTAAACTAAGTGATGAGCTTAGGAACTGGTTAAACTGACTGGCAATAATTGATGTTATTCATTGATGGGCTCTAATTTAGTCCTTACAAGGATGTTACGCAAGCTTTTGTTTTTCTTATAGGCGATGACAGGTCGAAGATTCAAAGGTTCATTTAATTTAGCATTGGTAAAATTGAATTCATCTTTTAACATTTTTGCTATTTCGATATTCATTCTGTTGTACGTTAAAGTGAAAGGAATGATGGACCTCCTTTCGCATTCGCCCTCTGATATGTTCATACCAAATGGCCAGAGGGTTTGAAGCGTATTGATCCAAAAAGCTTCACGTTTTTTTCTAAATTCATCCGTTTCTTCTAATGTGTCTTTAATTGGTGGTTGTTCAATTGGGTGGATTTCGAAATCGTTCAAAGAATGGCCAGGAAGGTTAAAATGTTGTGCTACTGGGGCATCAGCATTATGTTTTATATCCTGTTTGTGTCTAGTAGCACGTTCTCGAAAAGGATTTTGACTTTGACCAACATACTGTTTCCGACATCGCTTACAAGTGATAAGGTAAATAATGTTTGGTGAATCACAATGGAGGGGGTTACGGATCTGATAATGATTTTTCGTTTGTTCGGAGGAAAATTCCTCTTTCTGATCAGGCATAAAAGTATGCAGTCTACAACGAGGCTTTTTGCAATTAAATACCGCGCCACTACTATTTTGCAACGGTCTGTTGTGTTCAATCTTCAGTGGTTCGAAATCGGTAGTTTCAGCTGGACTTTCGAGCTTTTTCAAGGTTTGGGATTTCAGGCTACGCAAAAGGCGCAGCGAGTACCCTCTCGATCTGAGGGCGCCAAATAGAGTAGAACAAGCCTCATTGAAATTTACCTTATCCCTTGAATTGCGGTGGAAACGAATGAGCTGTGATTTGATGATACCTTTAAATGTATGTTGAGGATGAAATGATTTAGTGTGCAACAATTGATGTGAATCAGTTGGTTTAAAATATACTTTATAATCTAAATGACCGGACGCCTGAAATTGCTTGCCTTTATACACGGTTACATCGAGAAAATCAACAGAATTTTCGCTGATAGTAGCTTTCAATTTAATATTTGGATCGTGATTATTCAAAATTTCTAAAAATTCATCAAAATCTTCTTTTGAATGTTCCCAAATAATAAAAATGTCATCTAAATATCTGAGATATACGAGAGGATGCTTTGCACATTTGCTTAAGGCATTTTCCTCCCATTCCGCTACATAAATGCTTGCAAAATTAGGACTGAATCTTTTACCCATAGGACAACCCATTATTTGTAGAAAATATTCTCCATTGAATTGAAAGTCATTACCTTTTAAGCTCAGCTCTAAAAGATCCAAAATTTGTTCATCCGGGCGTTTCGCATCCGGATATTTTTCAAATGCATTTTTAACTGATTTAACACCTTTATCAATATCAATGTTCGTATACATACTGTCGATATCCAAAGTAGCCAGAATTGCATTTTTTGATATTTTCAATTTCGAAATTTGTGACAGGAAATCCTGTGTGTTTTTTAGATAGCTCGGATGTCTATTTGCTATAGGTTTAAGATGATAATCAATTAATTCCGAGATCGCATAAGATTCCGAATTACAATCTGATACAATTGGCCTCCCGGGTGGAGTTAAGTCATTCGTCCATGAAGAACGGTCCTTGTGGATCTTTGGTAGGATATAAAATTGTCTTGTTTGAGCACTGAGCTTAGCTGTTAAATATTTCAATTGTTTTTTGGTAATGTGACCTTCGTCGAGGAGAAATTTTAAGATCTTATTGAATTTTTCGATATTACTAGGCCAAATAAGTGAATCTATTTTCTTATAATGTTTAGTATTGCTGAGTTGTCTCATGGCTTCCTTTATATAATTATCCCGAGATAGAACAACTACCGACCCACCTTTGTCGGCTGGTTTAATTACTAATTTCTTATTTTTTCGAAGTTTCGTGAGGGCTCTCCGTTCACCAGCTGTTAAATTGTCTTTATCGGAGAGTATGTTCATGCTGAACACCTTTTTGATGATTCGTTTGCTAGCCTCAATAATTTCGGGATCTACTTCACTATCTGGAGGTGACCAACCAGATGATTCTGTAAAAGGAAGTTTCCGACCGCTGGAGTTTCTAAAGCGGTCGGCTAATTTCATTTGCCTAAGAAAATTACAGTTGTATGATGGTAAATTTGTTTGGTTATCAGTTTTAGGCTTTGGTGCTGGTACAAAAGTTAAACCGCGATCTAAAAGAGATTTCTCTTGGGTTGTTAGGTCATTGGTGCCAGACAGGTTAACCACATTAGTTCCTAATCCCACATCTGTTAGGCGGCTGTTACCTTTGCCTTTACTTAGTTTAAATTTAGGTGGTTCAACCAGTGATCGTACATAATATTGGCGGTTCTCGTGGTCCAATGGATTAAATCCTGAGCAACATCAAACTTTGCGTCATCAATTTTTGGTATCACGTTAACGTCCTTCACTTTCCGAATGGTTTCGTTGATGATGCTCAGGGTTCTCCTCTCAGCCTGAGGGAGTTTTTGCGAAAAGTTTAGTTCAGCGAAATAAATTTTTGCTGATCTAAACTTGACCCTGACATCGCTAAGCATATTCCGCAACTGCTTAACTACGAGATCAGAATTATCGTTTCGAGAATTCACGCCAATATTTAATAATATTTTTTGGGGACTGGACTGGCCCCTGTGCCCTTTAAACATAGAGCGCAGATGATTGAATTTGGCGCCGGGGTAACACTCCACCTGGATGTCCGGATGGGGATTTCGATCAATGCGTCCTAAATTTGAACTTCCAATCATAAGGATGTTTTTACAAACATCGGGGAGGCGCCAATTCCTTTTGTCAAAATTAACTCCGCTTTTATGCCGAAACTGGGAGAATTTAGAATCAAATGAGCGGCCCGAGTTGCGGCTCGGTGATTTGACTTTCTCTGAGTACGATATACCTGGCTGAACCACACTAGATGCAGGGGAAGGGGGAGAAGAAACAGAAGCAGGGGAGGAAACAGAAGCAGGAGAAGAAACAGAAGGAGGAGGAGGAGTTCTAGTGAGAGCACTAGGAGAACCAGAGAAGAAAGGCTGAGGAGGAGTAGGAGGTAGAGGAACAAGACGAGGCGAGACAGCGTTACTCAATTTGCGAGCATCTTCAGTCACAATATGGACCGGAGATGTTTGCAAATTGAGGCGCTTACTCTGAGAGAAAGAAGAAGTAGAAGGAAAAGAAGAGGGAGAAGTGCTTTGCCTTGATCTTTTCTTATTTTGCTTTTCGCGTTGGGGTAGAGGGACAACACGGGCCGGAGTTTGCTTGCTCCCTCCCGTATTGTTCCTTACTCCAGACGCTGGGCGAAGTTCCGAAATGTAAGACTCATAGGCCGAAATCGTCTTATCTGTCAACTTATTTTTAAAGTTTTTTTGAGCCCAGATCAAGGCACGCGCCGAAGCGCTGTTGAAGTCTATTTTTTCGAGTCCAGGAGGTGGTCGCATAGCCAAAGTTATCTTAGACTTCAACTGGTTTAAATTTATCTTGTTATGCTCAACTAAAGCATTTAACGTTTGGTTGGCCCATCCCACACTAATCTGTCGAAAAACAGAAAAAATGTGTGGGGTGGGAAGAGCCGGCTTTAGAAAGCCACCTAACTCATCTACTTTCTTCTCCAACTGTTTCGGGAAATCCCGGTTGGCCAAATGCTGCTCTAGGAGCCCAATATGGTGCATACACTGAATCACCTGGAAAAGGGCCTTGACCAATCTAAAATAGGCCTGGAACGATTGTTCCTGCCCTCTTCCAGACTGGGCAACTCTCTTTCCCTGATGCTTCTGTCTTTTTTGAGCCATTTGAAGAATAGGTAGATGAATTTAGAATGAAATTAAAATGAAGAAATGAAATAAATTAAAATGAAATCTAGATATTACCTATTAGAGAAGATACCTGGATTGGTTGTAGTCTTCAGCAAAGGTAGAAAATAATCCGTCTGTCTCGACGCGTTTCACTTGGTTTGGCTTTTTCAAAGAGACTTTGAGGAAAATGATTCCCAGAGTTTGCGTGTTTCGCCTCACCGAGGTACAAAAGACAAAAGAAACCCTTTACCTCGGTTGTTTTCCCAGAACTGTACCGGCAAAACGAGGTTGAAACCGTTAGTCCACACAAAGGACAGACAATGGGGTACCTCGGTATGTAGGGAAAACAAGACTCTGTGTGTGTGTGTGTGTGTGTGTGTGTGTGTGTGTGTGTGTGTGTGTGTGTGTGTGTGTGTGTGTGTGTGTGTGTGTGTGTGTGTGTGTGTGTGTGTGTGTGTGTGTGTGTGTGTGTGTGTGTGTGTGTGTGTGTGTGTGTGTGTGTGGGTGGGTGTGTGTGTGGGGGTGTGTGTGTGGGTGTGTGTGTGTGAGAGAGAGTGAGTGAGAGGGAGACAGAGAGAGAAGGTGTGTGGGTGTGGGTGTGGGTGGGTGGGTGGGTGGATGGGTGGGTGGGTGGGTATAGTGTGGGTGGGTGGGTGGGTGGGTCTTTATGGGTGGGTGGGTGTTGGTGGGTGAGAGAGAGTGAGAGAGTGATGGTCAGGGTGCGATCTGTAATGAAATGATCTTGATTTAAAATTTGGTATGCACATGCCACGTAAATAAAAAAATACATACTTATTTACTTCTACAGACCCTACCTAAACATATGGACACACTTTCAATGTTTTGGATTAGCCTCTCTACTAGTAAGAACCTTTCGCGGGAAATTGTTCTATAATGACAAATGTGTCGCTATGGGTACCACATGCTGCCCAATCAAAAATCCGAAATCTTTATGCACATCTGGAGACCCAACTTGAACATGTGAACACACCTTCAACATTGCACATTAAAACACCGTGGAGCCTTTTGCCACAAACCGATTGTCTAACGTCAAAAGTGGCACGACGGGAGCCATATGGGGCCAGATAAAAAAATTCAAAACTTTTATGCTCATCTAGAGACCCTACCTGAACATATAAACACTCTTTAAGCGTTTTGATTTAAAACCTCTAGGAGCCTTTTGTCGGAAACTGATTCTCAAATGAGAAAAGTGGCGCGAAGGGCGCCACTTGGGGCCGAATCAAAAATCTGGAACCTTTATGCGCATCTAGAGACCCTATCTGAACATATGAACACACTTTCAGCATTTTGAATGCCCCCCCCCCCCCTCCCCCCCCCCCCCCCCCCTCATGATCTTTCGCTGGATTCTCTAATGACAAAAGTGGCGCTCCGGACACCACGTGGGGCTGAAATAAAAATCAAAAACTTTTATGCCCATCTAGACATCATACTGGAATGTATGGACACACTTTCAACGTTTCAAATTAAAACCCCTAGGAGCTTTTCGCCGCAAACTGATTCTCTAACGACAAAAGTGGTGCATTGGTTGTCCCACGGTGCGAAATCAAAAAATCTGAAACCTTTATGCACATCTAGAAACCCTAATGGAACATATGAACACATTTTCAACAATTAAAACACCTAGGAGCCTTTAACCGGGAACCGATTCTCTAATGACAAAAGTGGAGCTATGGGCACCACATAGGATCGAATAAAAAATCTGAAACTATTATGCGCATCTAGAGACCCTACCTGAACATATGAACACACTCTCAGCGTTTCGAATTAAAACCGCCAGGGGTCTTTTGGTGGAAACCGATTCTCTATGAACGAAAGTGTCGCTATGAGTGCCACAAGGGGGCTGATTCAAAATTCCGAAACCTTTATGCACATCTAGAGATCGTACCGGTACATATAAACTCACATTCAACGTTTCGCATTTAACACCTAGTAGCTTTTGCCTGAAAACTGATTCTCTGACGACAAAAGTGGGCTACGGGCGCCCCACGGGGCCGAATAAAAAATCCAAAACCTTTATGCACATCTAAAGACCCCACTGGAACATATTAAAACACTTTCAACATTTGGAATTGAAATCCCTAGGAGCCTTCCACTGGAAACTGATTCTCTAATGACATAAGTGGCTCTGCAGGTGCCACACGGGCCGAAAAAAATCTGAAACCTTTATGCACATCTGTCATCTAGAGACCCTACTGGAACATATCAACACACTTTCAGCGTTTCGAATTAAAACCGTAAGTAGCCTTTCGCCACAAACCGATCTCTAACGACAAAAGTGGCGCTACGGGTGCCCCACGGGACAGAAGCAAAAATCCAAAACCTTTATGTACATCCAGAGACCCTACTGGAACATATTAACACGCTTTCAATGTTTCGAATTAAAACCCATCGGAGCCTTTCGCCACAAAACCGATTCTCTAACGACAAAAGTGGCGCTATTAGTGCCCCACAGGGCCGAATGAAAAATCCCAAATCTTTATGCACATCCAGAGACCCAACTGGAACATACTAATACACTTTCAACGTTACGAATTAAACCCTTAGAAACATTTCGCCACAAACCTATTCTCTAACGAAAAAAAAGGCTCGTCACGGCTGCCCCACGGGGCCGAATTAAAAATCCGAAACCGTTATGCACATTTAGACATCCCACTGTAGCGTAGGAATACACTTTTAACATTTCGAATTAAAACCCCTAGGAGCTTTTCGCCACAGACCGATTCTCTAACGACAAAAGTGGCGCTACGGGGCCGAATTAAAAATCCAAAACCTTTATGCACATCTAAAACCCCACTGGAACATATTAACACACTTTCAACATTTCGAATTGAAACCCCTAGGAGCCTTCCATTGGAAACTGATTCTCTAACGACAAAAGTTGCGCCACTCGTGCCCCACGGGGCAGAAGCAAAAATCCAAAACCTTTATGCACATCTTGAGACCCAACTGGAACAAATTAACACACTTTCAGTGTTTCGAATTAAAACCCATCGGAGCCTTTCGCCACAAACTGATCCTCTAACGACAAAAGTGGCGCTGCTAGTGCCCCACAGGGTCGAATGAAAAATCCCAAACATATTAACACACTTTCAATGTTTCATATTAGGAGCTTTTGCCACAAACTGATTCTCTAACGACAAAAATGGCGCTACGGGTGTCCCACGGGGCCGAATCAAAAATCTTTAATCGGTTTGAAAATACATGTACCTCTATTGTATCACTCTAAACCATAAATTATTCTGTTGTAACTTTTCACTTTTAGAAGACGACTTACATAAGCCTTAGGCTTGATGTCGAATCCTGTTATTACAGTTAACTATACAAAAGTACAATACCTTCTATTGTTCATGTATATTTTATAAATTATATTTGTTCCATGCAACAACCAACAATTTTTCAGTAAATATTGTTTAAATCAAGCGGGAGCCGAATCAAAATTCCGAAACCTTTATGCACATCTACAGATGCAACCCGAACACCTTAGCATAGTTTAAATGTTTCGAATTGCATACTCTTGGTGATATGACGTACGGACAGGACAGACGGGACCGTCGGAGAGACGGAGATCACCACAATATCCCCGATTTTTCAAAAATGCGGGTATAATTAATGTGTGCATTTGGGAGGGGGGGTGAAGACATCACCTACACCCACCCCACCCCCTTGGCTACAGCCCTGTGAGGACAGTTAATCAATGCGGATCTACTACCTCTGTTAACAATTGGGAGACTGCTGTTGTTCATTTTCAATATTAAACTGTTTCTTTTTTTTTGTTCAGCCATACGAGATTATCACCTAAAATTACACTGAGTACAAGGTTAAACAACATTTTTGAAATTATTACTGGCAAATAGACAATATACTTACTACGCTATTAGTCCACTTGATACCTTCCATCACTGCCAAATATGTACTTAACAAAGAAATTAGTTCGGAAAAAGACGCGTTACGGGTTCAACACATCAACATATTTGTATCATAAATTACTTGCCGGGGTAAATCGTGTACGCGTATGCGTTTCACACGTCGTGATTAAAGTCAATGCGTTTACCAGAAAAAAAAATCGATGAGTACCCGAGAAAATATATTTGTCATTAAATATGAATTATCATCGGAGTGTAAATTACGATCGTGTTGTCTGTGGTGGAAGGGGATTTTTTTTTAAATCAGCCCATTGCTGATCAGCCATCTTTGACGTTAATGATATTCAAGTTGAGAGGTAGCTTCGGGTAAACAATTCAATTAGACTATCTGTCAAGACTGTCAAACAAGCGATAGACACAGCCAAAATGTTTCGCTTGAAACGAGAAAATGTGCATTTTCGATTTAATACAAATAAAGATAGAAAAAAATAGCACACTTTCAACACTTCATTTAATGGACAGGGCAAAATAATATTGTTTTTTTAGTGAAATGAATACCGCAATGAACCCCTTCCCACAAGCGAAGGTAGACTCGGCATCATGGTTTTGTTGTGTTGACGAGTGACAAAACTGCAGATATATCACTGAAATGACACAAGAATGTCTGCGTGAGTGAAAATGCAAACCCTGGGTATCCAAACAACCAACCCATACAAATATTCCCAAGCATAACACATAGATGTTCCAGCTGGAAGAGGTTAGGGGTGGAGGGGGCGTGGTCCCTAAAAAAGTGAATGAAAATAGTCTGCTAGTAGCAGTGTCGCGTGTCTACTAATATTATTTTGTCCATATACAGTACAAGTCAAAATGAGTTGAAGAATAACAACGACCGGTATAAACTATAGATGAATGTTTCCTCCACTAATAACACAAGAATCGAACATAAAAAAGAAATAAAAATTCTTCTTTTGACTATTTTCTCCTTCAACTCAAACTTACATGTCACACAGTGGAAGCTGTCTTATTTTACAAAAAAACACCCTGGAAGTGGAAGGTCCACGCAGGGGCCGGGAAAGTAAATTCGGACCCGGGGTTAATTCTGTGACGGCTCCCCTTTCGTCGGGATATTGCACAGATGATAAAGGCATCTGCAGCGAGTGCCGGAGGCGCGACCGATCACGGAGTGGTAGGAGGGGAGCGGCGTTTCTCCCCCAACAAAATTTTGAAATCAGTTTTTTTAATGGAGTCTTCTGGCGGCTTTTGTGATAAAAAATCACGTTATTCTTGGTCGTCAAAATTACGTTTTTTAGCAGCATGTTTCAAATTTCCAAGCTGATCAATGAGTATCCAATGATCTACCACCCATAACTATATTGACTGCACAATTCCTGAAGTGATAACTTGGTTACGTCAAGTTGATTAAATAAAGTTGGTCAATTGCATAGCTTCATTCACGAAACAGGCCCCTTCTTAACTGTTGGCACAGGAGTCAGACCCTTGGGGGAGGGAGACTAGGACCCGAAAGCCCGTTTTTTGTTTTGTTTTTGTTTTGGAACGCCCTTTGAAAGGACGTACCAAACCAAAAAAATTAAAATACAGTCTTTCGGGTCATGTATGGACTAGAGGGTGGGCAGACGAAACCAAGATCCTTGACCCCTGGGCCATCCGCCCTCCCCCCCCCCCCCCCAACCACAAGTTCCAGGCTCTGGGGGTTACTACCGTGAGCACCACCCTCTCCGCGACCCCGGATGCATGACCCAAATGTGCATACATGTATGTTGTATTACAGAACACCCATGGTGATTTTGTACTTATCCTCTAAGCAGGTGGATATACATATATTTCCAATATATTCTTGCCAGTTTGTAGAAAGTTTGGGACTCAACAAGCGAATCTGCAATTTATGGACCACCAGATAACTAACTTATCAGTGCTCCTTAAACTGCAAGTTTGCTTTGTGAGTTACAAGTTTTTACTGATTGTCAGGTAGGGTCAGTAGTTAATGCCCATGTGCATTGTTTTGCACAAGCAAAATTCCTGCCAGCGGACCTCCGAGTGGAATTCAGAAATCACTTGACTTACAGTACGGGTCGAAATACGCCGTAGAATAACCACTATAAACTACTAGTATGCATCTTCAACTATACTAGCAACACAAGAACCTGCCATCATTTTCGGGAAAGCTCTCACAGAAAGCTTTCCGGAAAATGATTGCGTGTTCTTGTGCTATTGGTGTAATGGTAGTGGGTTACTTAGTTCATTGCGGTTATGCTACGACTTATTTTGATTCATACAGTATTTGTAGACTTGAACTATGCTTCTACCTTGTACCATGCATTTATACTCATAAGAAGTCTTTTTTTCCGGACATTTCATACTTGGCTATTAAATAAATAATTGTTCATTTACAGATTAATTGTATTAAAAATTATATGACTTTAGCCAAAGCTACATCTCAATATATCGTGATTTAAAACAAATTTAAAATAAGATGTTTTGACTTGTTGAAATAATCTACAATTGTAGTACTCTGATCACAAAAAACAGTATAATATATTTTGTACTTTACTTTTTAAACCTTTACCCACTGATAACATTAAAACTGGAAATTTAAATTTATTTTTTTTCAAATTTACACAAAAAGCCTCAAGCATATCGAATCATGTAATCCTCGGAGGAACAATCTTGTTCCGATGATAGATCACATTATGTGTCTTGTACAAAAGTTTTAAAAAAACATTTTTACCTGCTAATTCATGAATTATGTGTGAAGTTGCAGTCAGTTTGTTAATTAAGGGTTAGGCGGCGAGTTGTGTGGATTATGGAGATTCTTATCAATCCATTTTTCAATGTTTGAGAAAAAAAGAATTAACAGTACCAAAAGGGTAAATTCCCACCACTCATGGGTATGGTTTTTGGCATATCAAAGCTATGTCAACCAAAAAAATTAGTTATCCTCAAATAATATTCTTTCGTGGACATTATATATTACAGTTTGAATTTCTATGCATTGGAAAATATAATGCAATAGGAATTCCATTGCAATTAACCCTCTTAAATGATGTGTATAAAACCAAAACATGTTAAAAAGAGGTTACAGCATACATGTACATATACATATATTTTTATATCCGATTCTTGTGTGATTCGTATAGGAAACATTACACCTATAGTTTATACCGGTAGTGGTTATTCTTCAACTCATTCTGACTTGTACTGTATATGGGCAAAATATTATTAGTAGACACGCGACACTGCTATTAGCTGACGATTTTCATTCACTTTTCAGGGACCACGCCCCCTCCACCCCAACCAGCTGGAACATCTGTGTGTTATGCTTGGAAATATTTGTATGGGTTGGTTGTTTGGATACCCAGGGTTTGCATTTTCACTCACGCAGATATTTTTGTGTCATTTCAGAGATATATCTGCAGTATTGTCACTCGTCAACAAAACAAAACCATGATGCCGAGTCAACCTTCGCTTGTGGGAAGGGGTTCATTGCGGTATTCATTTCACTAAAAAATCAATATTAGTTTGCCCTGTTCATTAAATGAAGTGTTGAAAGCGTGTTATTTTTTCTTTCTTTATTCGTATTAAATCGAAAATGCACATTTTCTCGTTTCAAGCGAAACATTTTGGTTGTTTTTATCGCATGTATGACAGTCTTGACAGATAGTCTGATCGAAGTGTTTACCCGAAGCTACCTCTGACCTTGCATATCATTAACGTCTAAGATGGCTAATCGGCAAAGGGCTTATACTTGGATGTGGTCGCTCAATGGATGAGTACAAAAGAAAAAAATATTTTTTTAGTTAACCCTCTGATCTCTCTGTAAATTGCGATCGTGCTGTCTGTGGTGTGAGGGGTACTTATAAATACTTGGAGGCACCAGAGAGAAAAAATATTTTTGTTACTAAATTCCCTTAAAACGCGATTGTGCCCTTCAAAATACACACATACAGAAGCTCATACTTGTCACCCTCTGGTCCAAACAACATCACTTTCATTACACCGTAGCCAGAGCGTTCCGCACATTTTCATGTAGCCGTTGAAAGGAAAGCGAACTGTAAATTACGAACGCGTTGTCTGTGGTGTGAGGGATACTTTTAAATATCTGGTTTAACCCTTTACCTAATATGAAAACCAGACGACACTTGCAAACTAATTCTTGAATAATTAATTTTTTTCATTTTTTGTCTCAAAAACATAGGTTATGGGTGAGCTCGTTCCAATGAGGGGTCATAACCTATGTTTTGGAGACAAAAAATGAAAAAATAATGAAAAGTAATTGACGATTTTTGAGAATAGCGCTGGCCGACTTTGGCCGTCACGTTGGGTAAAGGGTTAAACAATATTTATTCAGCAAGACTAATGTTATACATTCTAGAATGTAAGTTCAAACACATAAAGTAACTGCACATTATGCCGATTGGCCAGGTATGTAATTATTCCAAGATAAATGAAGGAAACTACATAGAAGTAGGCAGGATCCGACAGGAAGCCGAGAGTTTATTTTAAGTCGTCTCCTTAAAAAAACATAGTACTTCAGAAACTGAACGATTTGGTCATATGCTGCAAGTAACATTGTTTTAACCTTAGTATATAAATTTAAATACTTCGAGATGACTCTGGCTAAACGAACACTTATACAAAGTATTCAACAACAGAAGTAGCAAAATCTGCCAGCCGCGGGTTTGGGGGACTAATAATTTATAAATAAATGCTTTAGTGCTGGAGGGATGAGAATGAATGTGTTTGAAAAACTCCATTACTCACTGATTGAACCAGTATTATTCTTTGGCAGCGCTATCTGGGGGTTGTCGGCATGTAACAAAATTAATGGCGTGCAACTAAGAGCAGCACTACTTTTTAGAACTCAGTAAAAACGCCACAAACTTGTGTCTACGAGGTATTTTGGGATGGATTTCTCCCTGGACACAACAACGGATCAGCATATTTAGATGCTGATGGAAACGTCTAAAATTTACTGGACAGTGACCAGCTCGTATCTGAGGTCCACAACTGGTCCCTTAAGAATAAAAAATCCTGGGATCAAGGGTGACAAAGCTATTTAAAAGTGTTCAGCTAGATGAATCAATTCAAAACGGAAATAACGCGTGAATGTTATGCCGCAGGTGTGATTCCAATACATCATCGACGGTCTTGACTTAAGCGGTTTTCAGAGCCGGAAAACTCCCTCTTGAAGAGGAGACCGGAAGGTGTGCGAAACCGATAGTGCCGCTAGGACAAAGAATATCCAAATTTTGTTCCGCCAATGCTGAAGAAGATGAAAAACATTTTTTTAATGGCCTGTGAGTTTTATGTTGATATTAGGTGTGAACTTCTTGAAAAAGCAAGGAACTTAAACAATAATGGTGACAATCAAAATGTGACGGAAACTATTCTGTTCATAATACAGTGTGATGAGTAGCAACCTCTCTTGGCATCAACCTTGTATAAAATGTTCAATCGTAGAAAAATAACTCCTCTGTAAATGGGCAACCAACACTTAAACTAGCTTTGCGTATACGTTACCCTATATATACTGAGTCAAAAAAGAAAGTATAATAAACTTTGAGGAGCAATTTTTCTAGTATTGACTCTAATCCCAAATAAATTATTGTAAATTCATATTTCGAGTCTAGCTGTATGAATTTGCATAATGTCATGTTCTTACTGTTGCCAGCGTCACGCCAGAACGTCGCAATTCAGACATGGGGTGAAATGAAAAGTTCACACATGCAGTCAATAGCGTGTATGTCCGCCGTTTGACTCTTAGATGGTAAGGCTTCGACGGCGCATGGACCTGATAAGGCTTTGGATGTCACCCTGTGGTACTGCGTTTCACACCTGCCCTAAAACATTTCGTAAATCGCATAACGTCTGAAGATTATGAAGTCGTACCCGACGGTCCCATTGATTCCAAAGATTCTCGATTGGCGACAAATCTGGCGAAAGTGGGGGCCGGGGAAGAAGTTCGATGCTCTGCTCTTCAAGAATGTCACGACAGATACGCGCCACGTGACATCGGGTATTGTCTTGCTGGAATAACTGCAATCTGACGTTAGCGTTGAACAACGGGACAACAACAGCGCTAAGAATTTCGTCCCGATATCGCTGTCCATTCAGACTACCATCGATGAAGATCAACTGCGTTCGATGGTGCAAGAAAATTCCTGCCCACTCAGTTACACTACCCCCCACCGAAACGGTCGCATTTCCACACGCAAGCATCAGAAAACATTTCTCCTCGTCGGCGAAACACTCTTGCGCTATCATCAGCGCGCCGTAGACAAAATCGCGATTCATCACTAAAAAGAAGTGTACTCCAACGCTGCTGAGTCCAGCGAACACGCTAACGTACCTATTCCATTCTGAAATGACGCTGGGGAAGGATTGGTCCGTGGTATGGACGCCTACTTCGGATGCCGTGTTCAGTGAGTCTGTTATGGACAGTGTTTGCACTGATTCTATAGCTAGTTCCACCAGGAGTAATTGCTACTGTTCTCATCGCCGGAAGGGAGCAATCTCACAAGTGAGACGTGCTGATGTGCCGATCTTGTGCAGGGGTCGTAACTCTTTGTCGACCTGAACGTCGGCAGTAGATCCAGGGATTTTATATCTTCCAATGATAGGCAAAAAGTGGCCACAGTGATTCCGAACTCAGCAGCGAGTTCATCTGGATGTATCCCAGCCTCATGCATACCAATGGCACGCAACCTCTGATTTCGGTTAACCTTGGCATTTTTTTTAAAATGTCGGAAGACATAAACTTGCGTGTTTTCTCAATAACCCAGGCTCTCTAGCACAACATAACACAAAGAAAATCGTCGGTCACCCATTCAATTTGACATTCTCGGGTAGCACGTGCTATTTTGAAATCCGTACGAAAATGCGGTTGGGTGGACAACAACATGTCATTAAACTCTTTGCACGATTTCTTGTTCACAAACCTGCAACATTAGAACTATTATATTTCATGCTTTATGCTATTTTGTCACATTTGTTTCTATTATACTTTCTTTTTCGACTCAGTATATATGTATATAAGATACACACAATTTGTTTCGTGCGCACATTTGCCCAGTGTTATGACAGTCGCTGCTTCCCTCCACAGGACACGTGTACGCAGGGGTTGCGTGTGTTAGGGCATCGATGATGTCATGACAGACCCGACTTCTGTGTGTAAGTTTTCTTGGGAGGGTCGACAGTGGCTGTTGGAGTGTGGAATGACATGTTTAAGGGTTGAACTGTTTTTGTAAATTTTAGAAAGTCATATATTATATGGTGGTGGGGTGGGGTGGGTGAGTGGGGAAGAGGTCACCATATTATTATTAGCTCACCTGACTGAGAGTCAGGTGAGCTTTTCTGATCACTTTTGGACCGTCGTCTGTCGTCCGTCGTACGTCGTGAAGGTGGTGTTTGGGTCATTTTCTCCCAAGCCACTGGCTGCAGTTCAATGAAAATTCACATGAGTAGCGGTTATATAGGGGCATTTGGGTTTTTCTTCAAATTGGGTTTCTGCTCATATTGAGGAGGGGGTGGGGCCAAAATGCACTAATTTTAAAAAAAATCTTTTTCTCATGAACGAGCCGCTGCAGAGTCTTGATATTTGGTATGCTGCTTCCATTTGAGGTGTAGACTCAAGTTTGTTCAAGAGAAGTTTGACGGGCAATATTTGCCTTTGTTCTGGGAGAGGCAAGAATTTTCGCCCAGCCCAAAATTTCTATTTTCCAAACCGAGAGGCAGATTTGAACCAAATTTGATATGAGGGCTTATTGGGTCATAAGTACTTAATTTATGCCCCATTTTTTCCCCGTCGCCCCATGGGGAACCGCAGGAGCTAAAAATAGTAAAAAATTAAAACGCCCATATCTCCAAAAACTGCATAGCACTGAGAATTTTTATTTGGTGTGAAAGTTCCTTAGAACCAACGGAATGGAATGATAAAAAAATTGCTATCGGTATTATCGTGGGTACTTTCTGGGACTTTGAAAAAGTGCTGAGTCAGCATTTTTTAACACTGTGGGTAATGGGAAAAACATTCAACACTACTTTTCTCCCAAACCACTGCTCCAAAAGCTTTCAAATCTCACATATAACATCTTTGGAATATTTCACATGTTTATTGAAATCATTTCCCTGGGTCCATATTTGGGCTCTCTGTGGGAGCCCAAATGTTTAAATTAGTGCAGTATGAGGAATATTCTTTAAAAAATATTCTTCTCCAGTTCTACCAATAGGAATCTTTTGATATTTTGTATGCAGCATGCTTAGGGAGGTGAGATTCAAGTTTGTTCAAGCCAAATCTCTTCATATTTAGGCTGAAAATTTGGGGTTCCGGTCCGGACTTAGAAATTTTGGACCAAAATTTAGGAAATTAGCTTTTTGGTTTTTTATACGTTTTTGGTCAATTTTAAGACAAATTTTTTTTTTTTTTACACTGAAAATTTAGGGTCCAGGTGGGCCTTAGAAAAATTTTAGACCAAAAATCCGGAAATGAGTTTTTTTTGTTTTTATGCATTTTGGTTAGTTTTAAGACAAAAAAAACCATTTTTTTTTACACTGAAAATTTGGGGCCCAGGTGGGACTTAGAATATTTTGGACCAAAATCCGGAAATTAGTTTTTTGTTTTTTTTATGCGTTTTGGTCAATTTTAAGAAAAAAAAAATTTTAAGTCTGAAAATATTTTGTTTGTGACTTCGAAAATTTCCGAACAAAAAATCCAAAAAAAAATCTGTTTTTTATGCGTTTATCTCAATTTTGGGACGTAAAAGTGCAGAAGCTGAAAATAGAAGGAAAATCCTGTGTATTGTGTGGGCACAATCGCTTCATCTAGTTGGTATATGCTTTTCTTAGGAGGGGCGTATGTTGCTTATTCAAGTCAAGTCCCTGGTTTGATATTTAGACCACCATGTCAGGTTAGCGCCCTAAGGCCCCCGGGGCCTCTTATTATTATTATTATTATTATTATTATTATTATTATTATTATTATTATTATTATTATTATACCCCCGCCCATATTTACCTCACAGGAAATCAGTAACTTATAGAAATACAATGATGAACATATCTGAGGGAGGTATCGGACCGGATCCTATCGTGATTTCAAGTGAGATGTAGAACGTAATAACGCATTTTTTTAAATAAATGTCGATTGCCTAATTGAACTTTTAAATATAAATATCAAGGTTGGTGATCGATTTACCTGCCATCGTTAGAAGTGAAAAAATCACCAAACCCGTCTTATTTGAAGAAAAAAAAATCAAAAAATGTCATTTTCTATCTCGGGCTATTTGCCATGATCGAATTTACAGAATGTGTTCGAGTCGTGACTCGGATGATGTAAGCATTCATAAGAGAGAATGGAGATCGCGCGTAGCGAGGATACAAACATGTTCTAATTGTCCCGCTTCCGGCAATTAGAGCACGGTAAGAGTGAATTTACCTGAGATTATGGCACGGAGCCAATTACAATTCGCTAACATCTTTTTTTTCTTGAATCGTAAATTTATCACGTGGGCACTTTCGTTGCACTATGGGTAGCGCTTTTGGCATACTTCCACGCAGTCGACGAGAGTACAGGGAACTGAGTAATCGTGAGAACTTCGTCTAAAAGAAAGCTAGATTCCAACCATCGTCTCTGACGGTGCGCAATGGTCTAGTGGGTATCCTCCTTCCGTCCAATAATTCCATGTCTATATATTTGGCCTTAATTGCGAATTTTCCACCGTAGTGTAGTAATTGCGGGCTGGCGAGCTGACGGACGGGCAACCTAGCAGGCGGGCTGGCTTCCGGTCGGGATGCTTTTAAATACTTGGAGATAGATGATCGCGATTAAATGGTTAAGGGCTACATTATTTTTGATGGTTTGAATTTGTTATTGAAAATTTGTTTTATTACAAATTATTGGAGAGTGCCCACAGGCACCCTCCAATAATTTGTAATAGAACAAAAGTATATGAAGAAAATAGTATTTATGTTTGACCGAATACGAAACATGAGCAAGGAAAACATTTGCTTATGCTCTAGTACCCTTATTTTTTAAAAGCTCGGATAGTGGCTTCTATCTCTCAACCAGTTAAAAAGTACTTGCGAAAAAATACTTTCGTTTGCTAACCGTCGGATCCCTGAACATTTCCAAGGTGTGCGTTAACCCGAATGATTGAATTATTGTAGGCTGACCCGAATGAGTGATGTACACTAATCTTCTTATCCCGAAATATTTTTTAACAATTCGCTAACTGTTTTTTTAACACGTGGTCACTTTCGTACTATGGCCAGCGAGTTACGCCCACTTTCGTGCACCCGTGAAAAATACAGGAAACTGAGTTATCATGAGAACTTCGTCTTAAAACAAGCTAGATTCCAACCAACGTCTCTGACGGTCGGCGAGAAATATGCTCCCGCTTCAGATGAGTCGAATATTTATAATTTCAAATGCATTACATCTTTATAGTCAATGATGTGAAGTCAAATAAGTGACGGCCTCAATTCATAAACGTATGAGAAGTCTCTGTTCAGATAAAAACGAATGTATACGTCATGGAGTAGATTGTTCAAATCTAAAAGTTCCCTAGTTCTTTTGGGTTTTGATAGCAAGAGGAATTTCTAAAAGTTCACGAAATTACAATCAGATATTTTTTTTGTTTGTTTTTTTTTTTTGTCGACGACAAAAACGTGTTTTAAATAGACCAATGATGACACTGCGGAGAACTTGCACAAACACTACAAAAGGAATGCAAAATAACTACCACACCGCTGTAAAAGAATAACACCATGTGTTAGACAGCAGTCATGTTTTGGGGTTGAAATAAATAAGAACAAGAATGATATAAGTTATCTCCGTCAACATGTATGGTATATGGAGATTTAATACTTGGATGTCGGTTTTTAAATACCGAGCCGCAGGCGAGGTTTTAAATGAGACATCCAGGTATTAAATCTCCATATACCATACATGTTGGCGGAGATAACGTTTTTGTCCCGTTTGAAACACAATACAAACATAGAACATAGTGGAAATAAATTTGTGGACGCATTTCTCAGCTCCACAATCATTGGGACCAAATTCCTGATAATTATTTTGTTTTTATGATCGCAGAAGACAACAAATAGAGTTATATCCCTTGGGTTGTTAAGGAAACGAGTAAACAGTATTTTGTTGAGATGTCGTCACCTGAGTTCCAAAGTGTTCTACGTGCCGACTGGCACATAAAACACATTGGTACTCAGGGGACGAATTATTTGCTCTTATTTTATTTTTATGATTGTCGGATGATATCTGTTCTAACATCGTAACACACATGGAATTTATATACAGCAATATAATACCCAAAACAAAATAAATGCACCTATCTCTCTGTCTCTCTCTGCCTTTTTGTCTCTCTCTCTGTCTTTGTCTCTGTCTCTCTTTCATGGAATCACAAACATGGCGGGGGGGGGGCACCTGGACTGTTTGGCATAATACTGGATTTACGTAAATTTATACCGACTCGTCAGGGGGTGGTGAAATTCCATTCCACATCCTATTAAAAAAACAGCAGAAAAAAGCAAAACCGTGTGATCATATCTGTTAAAAATATAAAGTCAAATGATGGTTTTATGTGTTCTGAATTCGCTGCACTACTCCCAGTTGTGAAAAATGGGAGGACATATCCGTAATTTTATCTAAAAATCAACTTTATTTGCACCCAAAAGCTCGAAAAAAACCCGTTTGTATCCACGGGTTCGATTCAGTATCAGACAGATTCACTTTCCGGTAAACCTTCACATGTATGCATTGTTATAACGCATTAAAATATAGTTCCTGAAATTCCAAATTTTAACCAATTTCAACCCAATTTACACAGAAAAATGGGGGAAACAGAGTTTATGTAACAGGATTATTAGATAACTGTATTATCATGACCATGTGCAAAATCCGTACCAGAGGCATGTTAATTTGTTATTTATCTAGAAGAAGAAAGAAAGAAAGAAATAAATAAATAAAGAAAGCAAGAAAAAAAGAAAGAAGTGTTGGACTTACCTGCTTACAGAGCACCAGAAACGGGAGAATGAAGGAGGGTCTAAAAACAGCACCCACCAAGAACGAACTGAAGAGGAAGATTGACGTTCAGAAGAATGAAGTTTAGAAGACTGAACTTACCACCCAAACTGCAGACATAAAAAGAACAACAACGAAATTAGCACTGAGAAAAATGTTACCACTCAAACTGCAGACGAATCCAGGAGAGAAGAGCACATCAGTCTTTCCACAACGAAGATAGAGGAATGGAAGGCCTAATTACACACCACCTAGAGACGTATTCGATGAAGAAGAATATGATTTGGGAGGCAGTTGACCATGAACTGAACAAAGTGATTGTTCACGAAGATGCCTTGACCATGAACTGAATAAAGTGTGTGCTGTGATTTAACACACCTTGAGAGATTAATATCGCTCCACGTAAATCCAGTACTATGCTACACAATCCATATGCCACCACACCGTTTGAGATTCCATGAGAGAGACAGAGAGAGAGAGAGAGAGAAAGATGGATGGATGGACGGACGGGCGGACGGGTGGATGGATGGATGGATGGATGGATGGATGGATGGATGGATGGATGGATTGGATGGATGGATGGATGGATGGAGGAAGAGAGAGAGAGAGAATTGTATTTTCTTGATGGATTCTTTCAAACTTTTATCCGAGACATGTTTGGGCATTATTTTGATGTATATAAATTCCAGGTGTTACGATCTACGAAGCCAATGGATGGATCGATGTCTCCGCCCTGCGTTTCATTCTTATTCGAAAGAACTACGGGTAAATTTTTTAAAAATTCATTGAATAAATAACAGTTCTTGTTGTTGTTCATTTCACCCCCAAAACATTAATGATGTCCAACACATGGTTTTACTCTTTTACGAAGCTCTGGTCGTTATTTTGCCGCCCTTTTGAAGTTTTCGGAATCGGAATAGAACTTTTTAGAGCTCTTCAATGTTGATAAAAATTAAACCGATGCCGAAGATGTCATTGTGCAAGTTCTCCGCAGTATCTTAATTGGTTTATTTAAAACAAGTTTTTGCCGGCCAGAAAAACCCGCATCTAATTGTCATTTCGTGAACTTTCAGAAATTCCCATTGCTATTTAAACCAAAAAGACAGAGGAACTTTTAGATTTGAACAATGTACACCTTCGAGTGTACAATCAGCTTTTCTTTGTGAAATGAGGTAGCCATTTATTTGACTTCACGATCATTGACTATAAAAATGTAATTTGTTTGAAATAATAAACATATGACTCATCTGAAGTGAGAACACATTTCTCAAACCAGTTGTTCTTGTGGTCATTATTTATTTCATAACACACATAAATGTTGACTGACCCAATCTGGACAAGGTAAATTCCCATGCTTTATGCAACATTTGAAAAATGGATGAACTGATGGATGGACGGACGGACGGACGGCATAATACTTGTACGTAAGCTCATAATCTGGAAGTAAGCTCACAATGCCTGTCCGGGCAAAAAAAAACGACTCATAAGTCCCGTATTATTGCCCGCACGGCCGCACAGACAGACAGACGCACGCACGCACGCACGGTCGAATGGTTAGAAAATGACACCTATCTTTTCCACTAAAAAGTCTTAACTAAGTTAAACATGGTTTTAGCGATAAAGGTGTTGCAATAAAGTATTTTGTAATGACATTTCTTCTCAGTCTTCAAATTTTGATATTTTGTGACTCCTCAAATGTGATTTTTGTATAACAAACAAAACAGTTAACTTGAATAAGATTTTTTTGTCACTTGATAACAGCGCTCTGAACGCTAGCGTTGTGAGTAGTGTGTAAACGCCTTAATTTATATGAATTTATATGAATTTACATATTTCACTCCTGAATTCGAAGTTTCTACCGAAAAAATGGGGGGGGGGGGGTGGTGGGTGGCTCAGAAGGTAGAGGTACAGGCACAGGCTGCACAGCGCCGTGTCCTTGGGCAAGACACTTCACACCCATTGCCTACGAAGGAGCAAGGTGGCGTTGTGTACTAAGGTGTAGTGCACGTCGATGGGGCACCTGTCTTCAACCAATGCTAACCCTGCTTGTGTGGAGTTAGTATGTTGGTGAGCTGACAGTTGCTCGCCGTTGCTCGGTGGTTCTCTCCGGTAACTCTGGCGTCCTCCACCTGTAAAACAGTGGTGGCCATGATTAGCCATTGTACAGAAATATGCGATCTTAAGCACCAATAAATAAATATACCGAAAACATGACTGCTAAAATCAGTTGTGCAATTTGTTTCTCCCTTCATTCGTACAGGAAGTAAAGGTACAAATCTTCCATAAAGTAAGATTTTATTTCAGTTTGGTGATACAGAATATGGTCACAATATGGATAACTAGCAATGCTTTCTCTCTCTCTCTCTCTCTCTCTCTCTCTCTCTCTCTCTCTCTCTGTGTCTGTCTCTCTCTCACCACTTGGTATCATTCTCTAAGCTGGCAAGAGATTAAACCTATACTTACTTCAACCACAAGACATAAAACCTCCGTGAACAATAGGTATGTTCGGAGCCTTCTCTTAACTTACAAATTAACGGCTGGCCAAGGTGTTATTTTTACTGTCATGCAACATCTGAGTAATTGGAAAGGTCGGAAGGTGCATCTGATTGTTTTTACAACTACTATTACATACCATTCTTGACTTTTTCCATCATGTCTTATTGGCAAATTGATGGGATAATGCCGCCTTATGCTGACATTTTAACGATTATTAGAAAGAGAAACGACATTATAAGTAATTATATGGTCGAACTGCCTTCTGTTTTGATGCAACGATGCAATATACCCCTTTCATTTTATCAGTCAGCTGAGAGAATAATTAAATTCGTTGTGTCGCCGATTCAGTCAGTACCTGCTCACACCAGAATCTAGAGTCAACTTCCTTGATCAGATAGTTTTTTGGTAATTCTACCTTCAAGTCTTGATTCACGTCACATAAAAAACTGTTTAATTGGCGTGACCCTCCCCACCCCCTTCTACCCCCACCCCTGGCCACAAATTTTCGAACAGCCTATCCAAGAGCGCGTTCAATAAGTACCCGAAACGCTCCTCTTTCCCATGCTGTAGTGTGTTTCTAAACAGTTACCTGTTTATGGGATAAAAATATTCATTAATCCGTGGCCGACGATCTGGGGCGAGTTGTCAGTTTAGGATGGTCTAAAATAAACAGTTTAACTCCACATTTTCGGTCATATATAAAGGTGTGAATAGTTCAAGTTTAACAGTTCATCAAATGAGCAGAAACAATGCCAAACGTGGCTGATGGCACGTAAATAATCAATGGAAAAGTCACTGCATTGAGAATAAAGTAGGGACGAGACGTCCCTTCGGTTTCCATCCGATACTAAACTGTCGAGCGGGGACAGTAGAAAAACTTCTGAAAATGTCAAGTAGCTGCCTTTGACGTTCTGGATACAGTCGGCGTATGTCCGACACTGGTGTCTGTTAAATTTTTATGTCAAATTAGCCGAATTACACCTTTTCCGTGATTAACCCATGAGCGATTTCTGCTAACTTTTACTTCCTGGCAAGTATCTAAGTGTTAAAGACAGCGACGGAAGCCAGTGGCAACGGTTTGGAAAATGCAAGTTTCGCTTTGTCTCATTTATCCACCCGCAACCGTGAATTATAAGTCTTAAATAGCACTAGCTCAGACAGGGGGCAGTTCGAGCGCGTCTCCACGCCCTTTCGCACGAGCTAGAAAGTGACCCAAATTCAAAAAGATTACATCCCCTCATCAAAACGTTATATCTCAGTCAACTCTGGGCGGCTTTCCATAAATTTTTCACTCATTGTTCATGAATAGTTCCGGCATCTTTTCCCATGACAAGCGGCACCTGTTTTTACCAATTTTGCCTTGTCGAATATGAAATGAGCGTATGCGCGTGTAGTTCCCACAAAGGCACGTGCTCGGTTTCTAGACTTTCAAATGACATGGCCGAGTTCAGCAGAACTTCTAGAACATTCGCTGAAAATTTGGAGTCGCTGCTCCTTCAACTGTCTCCACAATATTGTGACCGAACGAACAAACGAAGGAACGAACGAACGGACAGACGGACACACAGACGGATGACGGACGGGCTGGAAAAATTTCGGAGGGGAGGGGGATATAGACATGGTTACATCCCCCAAAGTAATAATTGATAGAAACTACCCCCAAACCTTAACTTAACCTAACCCTTAATATAAACCCCGAAAAATCTCAATTTGCCTCATAAGTCTCATATCTTAGCAATTAAGCTGATAATATATCAAATAAGCTCATAATATTTCGGTAAGCTCATAATGTCTTTCTGAACAACAACATAAAAAAACCTCGTAACTCCCGTATTATAGCGCGGACGGACGGACGGACGGACGGACGGACGGGTGGATGGGCGGATATGGATGGCTGGCTGGCTGGGAGTGGGCGCTGGATACAGTACAACGAATGTGCTGTTGGTTGGCTCAGAAGATTATCAGTACGAGCCTGTGCGTGTGTGAAATTTGAAGGACACAATCACGTGTTGATGGAATTTAGTAACAAAAATACATTTTTTTCTCTCGAGTGCCTCCAAATATTTAAAGGTGTCCCTCACATCACAGACAACATGGTCCTAATTTATAGACCGATGAGACTTCGGTATCATAGGATTAACTAACAAAAATATTTTCTAAAGTACTCATCAATTGATCGACCATCTCTGAGTATTTAAAAAATGTCTCTCACACTACATACAACACGATCTTAATTTACAGAGCGATGAGAATTCGGGGTCAGAGGGTTAACTAACAAATATATGTTCTCAGGTACTCATCGGTCGATAGTAGGGTATACTGGGGTGTTCCAGCCCACCACAACCAGGGTTGTGCTGGAAAGTTAGGTGGGCTGGAAAAGTTGAGTTATTTTGGAGAAAACCTAATTTTTTCTCGTAAAAAGTTGATTTTCTTGGAAAATATTAGGTTTTTCCTCAAAATAACTCAATTTTCGCCCGAAAACCCTGGGTTTTTCGGGAAAATGTTTAAAATTCGAACATTTCTGGCCCACTTTCAACGGAATTTCTTGAAAATGTCTAAAAATTCACCAGTTTGAAAATTTGCTTTTTTTCATAAATTGAACACTGACTTTCCCATTGGGGTGATTTTTTTAGAATTTCCTGGAATGGGGTTTTGCACGATTTGACCGGAGACAAGATTAGCACGGAGATTCCCATTGGCAAACCTTCTGAAAAGACATGCTTTTTTGCGGTCGTGGGTTGGAAAAAGTCGCGATCGAAGCGTTGATTTCCACAGGAAAAAAGATTCTTGTTCGACCGGTGAATTCATTCGTAAATTGGGCTGGTAAAGTTGGCTGATGTAGATCGCGCATCCGAGTCTAAAATAAGCTCGTTGACGATCTGGAATGGAATCGGGATTGAAAATGTATATATTATAAATTAAAAAGATGAATAATAAAATTGTTTTTAATATATATATATATATATAACTTCGTCAAATTGCTCGGAAGTTTACTTCCTTCTAAGCGGCTTTCATTTTTGACTAATACTTATTCCGTTACGTTAGGTGCCGTACCAATGTGTATCGCGTCATGGGAACGTAAAATTTAGCGTCACGCTGATCCTAATTGTTGAATGGGAATTATAAAATTGATCGTGATACGCGTACGTCTTACAGATCGATTTATTATTTGGCAAGTGGCTGCCTAGTTCCTAATCACGAACCCGTCTATAAAATCGCCGATGCATGTCTTCCTTGGGTGGCAACAAGTAAAGATATGTTCCGCATTACACGCTGTTCACTGTTTTTGATTGTAAATTATGGACAAACAAGACCGTATCATATCTTCCTAAGGTGGTAACGAGTGGAGATATATTCCGCGTTATCGCGCGCATTTTTTGTTCTCAGCCTTAGAATTAGAAGCATTCAATCATTTATCTCAACCTCGTCCTGGTAACAGAGGCAGAAGCGAGTTCGCATGCAGTATTCACACATTCAGACATTCCTTGACCCGAATTGTTCACACGCGTTGTTCTCCATATTCAAGTGTATTGCTTGTAAAACCACCGTATCATATCTCCGTTGGGTGGTAAAGATATGTTCCCCGTTTCATGTTGTTCCCCGTATCCGAGTCTATTACGCGCAAAATAACCGTATCATATCTTCCTTGGGTGGCAACAAGTAAAGATATGTTCCGCGTTATTACGTAAAAAGCAAATATGAATTAGACACTATTTCTAAAACCTCGCCCTGGTAACAGAGGCAGAGGCAAGTAAGTTCGTATACCGTATTCACACATCCAACCACTCCGCGCGCCTCCAAATCTCCGCCCCAGTACCCAAACCGCGTCAATCAGACATCAATACCGCTGATGGAAAATATAAAAAATTTTATACCCTCCTTGCGTAGTAATAACCCCCCCCCCCCCCCGCCCGATCCTTCCAGGGTGTGTAAATGTCTTGTCACAACCCACTATTGCAGCATATATATGCCCTCTACCACTGATCTAAGTGCAGTCCCTCCTATAATGTCTACACTGACAATCGTAGGCTAGGGTTCCATACGCCCCCCCCCCCCCCACACACACACCACATACACATGATGTACGCACTGACATGTACCAAATGATCATAATCTCGCAACATATACACGCTATGTCCAACACCAATGCGTGTTTAGGTGTAATTGCTCTGTACACTAATTTATCCCCCCCCCCCCTCCGTTCAGCAAGTTTATAAATGAGAATATTTGGAATAATTCTTGTCTATTGAGCCCATTGGGTTCTAGTGTTTGAAGTTTGTTAATCCAAAATGCTTCACGACCCCTCCTGTAAGCTGTATTTTGTTTATTAATTTGTTCAATCCCAATAATCTTAAAATTGTTTATACTATGGGTTTTGGCCAGAAAATGATGTGGTATCGGTTCATCCGTAACCTCAAGTTTTATTCTACTCAGGTGGTTTTGCATTCTCTCATACAATTTTGTCCCCATCTCTCCCACGTACACGACTTCATTGCACTTGTCGCAGAAAATCCCATATATCACATTCCTGGACATGCAGGTGATTTTTTTGCCTATGTGGTAGGCCGTCCCGTTCTTGTCTGCGAATTGTTTTGTTTGGAGCATAAACCCACAAATTGCACATTTTCTCTCGCATCTATCAGATCCCGTCCCTTGGGAGGGGGGGGGGGGAGCGTATGGAACCCTAGCCTACGATTGTCAGTGTAGACATTATAGGAGGGACTGCACTTAGATCAGTGGTGGAGGGCATATATATGCTGCAATAGTGGGTTGGGACAAGACATTTACACACCCTGGAAGGATCGGGCGGGGGGGGGGGGAGGGGGGGTATTACTACGCAGGAGGGTATAAAAAATTTTATATTTTCCATCAGCGGTATTGATGTCTGATTGACGCGGTTTGGGTACTGGGGCGGAGATTTGGAGGCGCGCGGAGTGGTTGGATGTGTGAATACGGTATACGAACTTACTTGCCTCTGCCTCTGTTACCAGGGCGAGGTTTTAGAAATAGTGTCTAATTCATGTTTGCTTTTTACGTAATAACGCGGAACATATCTTTACTTGTTGCCACCCAAGGAAGATATGATACGGTTATTTTGCGCGTAATAGACTCGGATACGGGGAACAACATGAAACGGGGAACATATCTTTACCACCCAACGGAGATATGATACGGTGGTTTTACAAGCAATACACTTGAATATGGAGAACAACGCGTGTGAACAATTCGGGTCAAGGAATGGCTGAATGTGTGAATACTGCATGCGAACTCGCTTCTGCCTCTGTTACCAGGGCGAGGTTGAGATAAATGATTGAATGCTTCTAATTCTAAGGCTGAGAACAAAAAATGCGCGCGATCACGCGGAATATATCTCCACTCGTTACCACCTTAGGAAGATACGATACGGTCTTGTTTGTCCAAAATTTACAATTAAAAACAAAGAACAGCGTGTAATGCGGAACATATCTTTACTTGTTGCCACCCAAGGAAGACATGCATCGGCGATTTTATAGACGGGTTCGTGATTAGGAACTAGGCAGCCACTTGCCAAATAATAAATCGATCTGTAAGACGTACGCGTATCACGATCAATTTTATAATTCCCATTCAACAATTAGGATCAGCGTGACGCTAAATTTTACGTTCCCATGACGCGATACACATTGGTACGGCACCTAACGTAACGGAATAAGTATTAGTCAAAAATGAAAGCCGCTAAGAAGGAAGTAAACTTCCGAGCATGACGGCAATTTGACGAAGTTGTATAAAATATTTGATGAAGTGTATGTTTATGCCGACTAAAAGAATTCCAAGGAAAGATGTTGTACCAAGTAATGCGCGAAAGGAACGTACAAAATCGGATTTTCAGGAATTATCGCGAAAAGGGAAGACGGTCTGCAATGTGGGACGGAAACTAATTGAAAAAATAATCAAACGCGAATCACACATAAAATTTCTTAGAAAATGCCAGGAAGAAAATATAATACCGCGAGGATTCAAAGTGAAATGGAATATGACATCGGATGTCAGTGGAAGACGAAAATCGGAATATGAAAACCTTTTAAATGAAACATCAGAGAGACTGGTAGATATTACGCGATTAGAATTCGAGGAACAGTTGGGTCTTCTGAGGGATGAGTTCGCGAAGTTAAAAAATTCGATAAATTCCCGTTTCAACATCTCGGATAAAGAGGCAATTCTGAAGATAATAAAGAACCATGGTGATAAAACCCAAGTCCTTACAGAAAGAACAAAAGATAAGAAGATAGCGGGACTGGGTGATTCAGACGGTACCGACCTACCTGGAAAGAATGTATCGCTGTTGGAAATAAATAATGTGTTACAAGTATTAGGAATAAAATTACAGAAGAGACTTCCCAGCCACACTGATATCGCAACACACAACATTGAACTGAGAAGGCAAGGGTTTGGATTGCAAAATGTTAGAGCTGATGGAAATTGCTTTTATAGATGCATCAGCAAAATCTGTACAGGCGATGAAGAATATCATCATGTAATACGGAAACGAGTAATGGAGTATGTGGAACATCACGCGAAAATAATGTCTAAATATATAGATGGGCCAGTATCAGGATTCATTAGAAAGAGATCAAAAACGAATGGTAGTATTGAGAGCTGGGCAACAGATGAGGATATAATAGGTTTGGTGAATATGCTGGGAATAGGGATTCATGTATATTGTAAGTATGGTCAAAATTACAGGTGGGTGCGATTCGAACCTGAAAAACCGGTGAGTACAAATGAATTAAATTTCTATCTCTTTTTGAATGATTCTCATTTTCAGGTTGCACAAATGATTGGAAGTATGAAAAAGACAAATGGGCCCAAAACAATCAAATACAAATACTTGCAGTCACAAAATATTTCCGCGTTCCGTAGGGATGAACCAAAACTGAATCCCCGGGGTTATTCAAAAAGAATTACCGACAAAAAGTCTGAGAAACCCTCCAAAAAGGACGAATCTGTGAATCCCCGGGGTTATACAACAAAAATTACCGACAAAAAGTCTGAGAAACCCTCCATAAAGGATGAATCTGTAGAAGTAAAGGATATGAGCGATGATCAAAATAACATGTATGTAGATATAAAGAGTAAAATTCTGCACAACGAAACTAAAATAAATCAGCAAAATAACGTGTTTAATTTATCCGGTAAGAAACTAACAAAACACCAAAGAACATTACTTAAAAGGGGTCTCAAGTTTGTCCCAACGGAAAGAACTTTGGATATGGCGAACCTTATCGTTGAGATAAAAGAATGGGAGCGAAGAATGCGACTATGTGAGTATTTCCTAGACAATAAACAGCAATATATTAATGATAAATTTAATGAGCGTAACCCGTGGACCCCTAAAGAAGGTAGAGATAAGCACCTTGACCTTTATTTAGAGATAGTACGGGAAGATATTTTGAAGGGCATAAAAAAACGCGTGCGAAACAACATAACAAAAATGGAGGAGAAGGCTCTGAGGGAGTTGTTAAATGATAATACAATAGTCGTGCGACCAGCCGATAAAGGGTCTGGAATAACCGTTTTGGATGCAAGTAAATATGAAAATGAGATCTTGATGGAGTTGGGGGACCAAACAACATACAAAGAGGTACCTGTAAATCTGACAGAGAAAATAACAAACAAGATTAAAAGCCAACTCAAAAAACTAGAAAAAAACAAACTGATAGACAAAAAAGTATTAGCGTACATGATACCTAAGCAGCCACAGGCTGGTAGAGTAAAAGGTAACCCCAAAATGCATAAAAATGAAGCCCCTTTAAGAACAATAATTTCGGGAATAAACCACCCAACAGAGAAAATAGCAGAAGTTATGGAGTCTGAATTAAAACAACACGTTGAGTCATTACCATCCTACATACGCGACACCACACATTTCTTGAACAGACTGGACGGTATACCCCAACCACTCCCTGAAAACAGCATAATGTACTGTATGGACGTCAAGAAACTATATCCAAGCGTCCCACGTAATGAAGGTATATTAGCATGTAAAAAAGCACTAGAAAACTCTAAAACAAAATTATTCCCAACAGAGATAGGTCTCAAACTAATAGAAACTGTTTTGGACAACAACAATTTTTCATTTAAAGGAAGACATTATCTACAAACCGACGGCGTTGCAATAGGTTCACGATTAGGGATGAATTATGCGTGCACATATATGGGTGAATGGGAAGAGAAACTGGCAAAAGCATCGAAGTTACACCCCCTTGAACAGGTACGGTACGTTGATGATATCTGGGGAGTATGGACGCATGGGTTGGAGTCTCTGAAACAATATCATTCTTTGGCAAATACGATACACCCAAGAATACAGGTCGATTTAAGGTGGTCTGAAAATGAGATAGAATTCTTAGACACGGTAGTCAAAATTGAAGACGGATTTCTTAAAACCGGTTTATATACAAAACCCACGGACACGCATCAATACCTACACGCAAAGTCAGATCACCCAATCAACACTAAAAGAGCGATACCATATGGAATAGCTTCAAGAGTAAAAAGAATATGTTCCGATAATGCTGAATATGAATGCCACAAAAATGATATAAAACAGCACCTGCATGCCAGAGGTTACGACGAAAAGTTTGTAAGCGAACAACTAGAAAAGGTCGATCAAATCGAGCGCAAACAATTACTTGAAAAACGATCCAACAATTCAACCGGCGAAAGAGTCCCGTTTGTGGTCACATACTCGCGGCGCCTCCCCGACATAGGGAAAATAACGCGGGAACGGATGCCCATTTTACACCGCTCAAAACGCATGAAGCTGGCATTCGAAAAACCTCCCCTGATTTCGTACAAAAGACTGAAAAATTTGGGAGATATCATAGTCCACAGCAAGCATAATAAAATGTTCAACAATCAAGGGACGGGATCTGATAGATGCGAGAGAAAATGTGCAATCTGTGGGTTTATGCTCCAAACAAAACAATTCGCAGACAAGAACGGGACGGCCTACCACATAGGCAAAAAAATCACCTGCATGTCCAGGAATGTGATAAATGGGATTTTCTGCGACAAGTGCAATGAAGTCGTGTACGTGGGAGAGACGGGGACAAAATTGTATGAGAGAATGCAAAACCACCTGAGTAGAATAAAACTTGAGGTTATGGATGAACCGATACCACATCATTTTCTGACCAAAACCCATAGTATAAACAATTTTAAGATCATTGGGATTGAACAAATTAATAAACAAAATACAGCTTACAGGAGGGGTCGTGAAGCATTTTGGATTAACAAACTTCAAACACTAGAACCCAATGGGCTCAATAGACAAGAATAATTCCAAATATTCTCATTTATAAACTTGCTGAACGGAGGGGGGGGGGGGGGGGGCATAAATTAGTGTACAAAGCAATTACACCTAAACACGCATTGGTGTTGGACATAGCGTGTATATGTTGCGAGATTATGATCATTTGGTACATGTCAGTGCGTACATCATGTGTATGTGGTGTGTGTGTGTGTGGGGGGGGGGGGCGTATGGAACCCTAGCCTACGATTGTCAGTGTAGACATTATAGGAGGGATTGCACTTAGATCAGTGGTGGAGGGCATATATATGCTGCAATAGTGGGTTGGGACAAGACATTTACACACCCTGGAAGGATCGGGCGGGAGGGGGGGGGGTTATTACTACGCAAGGAGGGTATAAAAATTTTTATATTTTCCATCAGCGGTATTGATGTCTGATTGACGCGGTTTGGGTACTGGGGCGGAGATTTGGAGGCGCGCGGAGTGGTTGGATGTGTGAATACGGTATACGAACTTACTTGCCTCTGCCTCTGTTACCAGGGCGAGGTTTTAGAAATAGTGTCTAATTCATATTTGCTTTTTACGTAATAACGCGGAACATATCTTTACTTGTTGCCACCCAAGGAAGATATGATACGGTTATTTTGCGCGTAATAGACTCGGATACGGGGAACAACATGAAACGGGGAACATATCTTTACCACCCAACGGAGATATGATACGGTGGTTTTACAAGCAATACACTTGAATATGGAGAACAACGCGTGTGAACAATTCGGGTCAAGGAATGGCTGAATGTGTGAATACTGCATGCGAACTCGCTTCTGCCTCTGTTACCAGGGCGAGGTTGAGATAAATGATTGAATGCTTCTAATTCTAAGGCTGAGAACAAAAAATGCGCGCGATAACGCGGAATATATCTCCACTCGTTACCACCTTAGGATTGGGGAGCGCGGTGGCTCAGTTGGTAGAGGTGCAGGCTGCAAGCCGAGAGGTCCTCGGTTCGAATCCCACCTGCGGCAACCGCGTTGTGTCCTTGGGCAAGACACTTCATCTCCATTGCCCGCGTGGGGACACGATGACGCCGTGTACTAAGGCGTACTGCACGTCGATGGTGCGCATGTCTTCAACCAATCTAACCCTGCCTGTGCTGCAGTGCGGAGTTACGATGTTGGGGAGCTGGCAGCTGCTCGTCGTTGCTCGGTGGTTCTCTCCGGGTACTCCGGCTTCCTCCACCCGTAAAACTGTCACGGTCATGTTTAGCCATTGTGCATAAATATGTGACCTTAAACACCAATAAATAAATAAATAAATAAATAAATAAATACCACCTTAGGAAGATATGATACGGTCTTGTTTGTCCATAATTTACAATTAAAAACAGTGAGCAGCGTGTAATGCGGAACATATCTTTACTTGTTGCCACCCAAGGAAGACATGCATCGGCGATTTTATAGACGGGTTCGTGATTAGGAACTAGGCAGCCACTTGCCAAATAATAAATCGATCTGTAAGACGTACGCGTATCACGATCAATTTTATAATTCCCATTCAACAATTAGGATCAGCGTGACGCTAAATTTTACGTTCCCATGACGCGATACACATTGGTACGGCACCTAACGTAACGGAATAAGTATTAGTCAAAAATGAAAGCCGCTTAGAAGGAAGTAAACTTCCGAGCATGACGGCAATTTGACGAAGTTATATAAAATATTTGATGAAGTGTATATATATATATATATATATATATATATATATATATATATATATATATATATATATATATATATATATATATATATATATATATATATAAAACAACGTTCAAAAAAAAAAGATAAGAATACAAAAAAAAAATAACTGTTTTTTGTCATTAACGAAAAGTAAATAAATAAATAAAACAATGTTTCTACACATCGGAGATTCGAAGCGAAGGGACGAGTTGGTTCGCGAATTAATACAGAGTAAGAAGAATATACAGGCGCAGGATAGGGCCAGGCGATTGGGAGAGATGACATTGAGACGAGAGACGACCAAGTTGTTCACACCCGTCACCGAGGTTCAGGAACGAGCCAGGAAAGAGATCGTCGAGGAATTGAGACCCATAAAAGAAGGTTCTCAGAAGATGGATTCGATCCTCGGTAGTTTTGTACCGAGAACTTTGTCCGAATACACTCCGACGGGAATCGAGACCGATCGAAGTAGCGTCGACAGCGATGCTTCGACCATTGTTAGCATCAGATCTGACGATAGTAGTGGAATCGTTAAAGATCCGACGTACGGATATCGTGATGATCGCGATAAAACTTTCATGGGTGACACGGAAGTATCGCACGAAGCCGACTATTTGATCGTCGGTTCGAAGAGGTACGAATTGACCGACAGATTGTATACTCTGCTCGCCCACCCGAAGATTACACCGATGAGGATTATAACAAATATGGAGACATTCTGTTTCAGACCCACGAAATGAAGAGGAACAATGATCCAAAAGAGACGAGATTGGAGGATAGGAGAGGTTATAAGTGGAAGAACGTGGTGAAACCCATATGGGAGGCGAATGAGAGATTCGTGAGATCGATGACTGGAAAGGGAATACTGATACGATATTTCTTCCGCGGGATTCCGATGCCTTGTCGTAGAGATTGAAGTTGTTGATGGCCAGAAGAGCGGCCGGTAACACTGGGTCGGACAACGAGATAGTGAGCGCGTGCGACGAATTGTTGAGGCAGAAGGTCTTGACTAGGAAGGATTATAAAGAGTTGATGAATCGTTTGAAATAATAAAATAGTAAGAGAAAAGAAAAAAAATATTAAGTAAATAAAAAAAAATATATATATTCAAAAATAAAAAAAAAAAAAAAAAAAAATGTTAGTGATAAATAACAGGGGATACGCTAGATCTTACATTTACGGTGGATCGGGCATCGTGGATTCGATGATGCGATTTTTAACTCGTACATTCGCTGGCGATGCCGCGAAACAGATCTCCTCGAGCGCTCTCAGAATTGGAAAGGAGACGTCGATCGATTCGGGTAAGAGAGCAGCGACCAAAGCGAGTGGTAGAATAGCTTCGGAAGCTGGCAAGAGAGGTGCTGACGCATTGATTAATGAATTGATAACTCCACCGCCTGCCAAACGATCGAGAATCGAACCGAAAAGTTGGCGAGACTTCTATGATGATGATGATGTTATACCGATACAAGACTTAGCTAAAATGACGAAAGGATTCGGATTGAAAGTGATTTTATAAATAAAATAAAAAAACAACTTTTATAAATAATATATATATAAAATAGGAATTAAGGGAGACTTCGAATATATTTGAAGGACGGCGAGAGAATTGACCAGGAGAAACGCCAAGTGTTCGAAAGTGGAATGTCTGTTTTACGAGAACGTCGGCGACAGTTGAAGTCGAAGAATAAGAATCTCTTGATCTTCGACGATCTGCTATTGGAGAGACAGAATCGATGCGAATCATATTGCATTCGATGACGTCACAGCAACGTGGATTGTTTCTATCTGTCTCAGAATTATTTTCGACTGCCCAGACAGACGATAGGGGAGAATACTAATTTTCTGTGTCTCTTGCGTCAGGATCGCAAGAATCTCTATCACATCTATGGAGATCACGTGGCCAATGACATGATGAGTAGGGGAGAATTCAGGAGATTCTGTAAGAAGGCGTGGGACAGAGGACCTCACAATTTCGTGGTGATCGATTTTACTAGCGAATTTAACAATGGAAAATATCGAAGCGGATTCGACGATTTTTTTTATATTTCCGATAATAATAGAAAAGAAAATAAAATAAAAAAATATCGATAAAACATAAAAATATATAAATAATAAATAATAAAATGTAAGAACATCTATTGGAACAGATAGTCGAGAATACGGCTGCGAAACAGTCCTTTCAAATCCTAGTGAGTCACGACACGACTCGATTCACTACGAAATTCGAACCTTCTATCAAACTGAAGAAGGAAAAGAGATACGAGATGGCGTTGATTAATCTCAAGAATTACTATTCGTTTCCCAACTTAACCGAAAAGACTAATGTGTTCAAGTATTCCAACGGAGTGGACTGATTCGAGATTCGAATTCCCAAAGGGAGTTACGACATATAGACGATCTGAACCGTCACATCCAAAAGAGACTGAAGACCGATGGTCATAGAAGCAAGATGATAAGACTGGCTCCCAATACGAGTACTCTACAGATGATATTAGACTTGGGAGATAATTTTTGAGTGGATATAAGTGCAGAGATTCGATCGGCGAGATGGTGGGATTCGATCAAATGATTATCGAGGTCACGCCGCATCCAAAAATATGGTCAACACTCTCGCGGTCAATAGCATTTTAGTGAATGTCAATGTGATCACAGGAAGTTACGTCGTAAGTAGCGCTCAGCCTACGATCTACTCATTCTTTCTGGATGTTTCGCTGGGTTGCAAGAGCGACCTCGAAATCTTGTCTATCTACCTGTGATTCTGGACACGTTGTATAGCATCGAAACCACATTGACAGATCAGAACTGCTATCTGTTAGATCTTTGTGGAGAGAGAGCGTGACTATACGATTTCCCATCAGAGATATATAAAAAAAATAATAATAAATAATTTGAAAATAATATCTTAAAAAAATATATATATAATTTATTTTTTTAATTTAAAGAAGTTTTAGTTTTTATTTGTATATTATGTAAGAAATAAAAAACCCCAAAGCTTATAATATTAATAATTTTAAAAAAAATATATAATCAAATCAAAAAAATATCCAATCAACCCCACCCCCCCCCCCCCCCCCCCCCCTCAAAAAAAAAAATAATAAAAATATGACTCGATAAGTAATTAAAAACGTGAACATATCCGAAGGACAGAAAGCTAAACTTTGCAGAGTATTGAGAAATTGAGGCAAGGCCGTTAGATTTAAATTCCGTCTTCAAGATCTAGAGAGTGGCAGTCGCGATCGGATCGCCTGGTCTAAAACTCAAGTCAAAAGGATGGAAAAAGTGATTCGTAATCAAATGGGAACGACGGTGAGACTGAGTCCCGCTCAATTGAGATATAATCTGAGAATGAAAAGTGGTTTCTTACCGCTATTGGCGGGACTCGCCACCAAAGTATTACCCTTTCTCATGAAGACAGTTTTGCCAGCTCTGGGCGTGGGAGCTCTCCCGGGACTCGCTAGTTCGGGAGTCGACAAATTGCTGGGTAGAGGAATGCTTTTGAAGAAGAAGAGGGGAACGGACTGTGTTTGAAGAAGGAGGAGCCACATGTCACGTAGACGTCGAAGGTAGAGGATTATATCTAGAACCTGTGGGAAAGGGTGGTGGCAATGCTTTCGCCGGAGCTGGTCTCTATCTGAAGACTGGAGAGAACGTGAAACTGATTGGTGAAGGTTTGTTGTTGAGTCCGAATTCACCATTTAAGAATATACCCCTTTTGGGTATGTTATTGTGAAAAATAACAATTAAAAAAACAAAAAAAAACTCTTATTTAAAAAAAAAATGAAGCAAAAGGAGAATCTTCCAACAGACGTGTTCACAAAACGTTTGTATTATGAAAAGCTTTTAGCTTTTTCTAAACATTTACACGAGTATGTATTAGAGAGAATTCAATTGGAACAAATCATACATGATACGTGTTTAAACATATATGGAACATTGTTTTCATTAATATTGTTATTCATATTCCTAAATCGAAGCTATTTCGAAAATATCGTAACGATGAAGTGCTTGAACGAAAAAAATGTGTCTTACCAAGATTATTATTATGGAAGAGATTATCGCATGATTATAGATATTCTATATCATTTAAAATACGAAGCGCAACTTGTAGAATTACGCAAAATATCCTTACATTATTTATTGCACGAAAAACGTAGTTAATGTATTCGATCGTGGTGGTGATGAAAATATTGAAAAATCCATTTGCGCGTGTTTCGAATTTCTTTGCAGATTACACAAGTTCGCATCAAATAGATCGTAGACGAAATCTAAGTGAATACTACTCACGAAGAGAAGAAGAAAATTTTCTACTCGGAACTGTTTATAAGTATTTTTTTAAATATTAGTTGTATTTCAGGGAAGTTTTTTTTATATATTTAGTTTTGCAATTGTGTTTGGGAGGACCGTAGGGTGTAATAAGGGGGTTTAGTTGATAGGTTTTTCCGGTTTTGTTGTTTGTTTGCCTTAGTTGCCTTTTTTTCGTGTGTGTTTGTTGCCCTGGTGTTTTTGTCGTTTTCGGTCATTGGATTCTGTTTAATACTTGTAACCATGAATAGTAAGTGTACGACGGGTGTTCAGGCGGAGGTAAGTATGGGTGTTAAGAGAGGTCTGGGGGAGGTGAGTAGAGGGGTGCAGGTGGGGGAGAGTGAGGATACGGAGGCGTGCAGACAGTGTAATATGAGGTATGGTGGTGGTCGGTCAATGGAGAGTAGTGGGGTATGTGCGAATTGCAGGGATTTTTACAGTTGTTAGAGAAGTGTGTTGGATTCGAGCGGGAGATTGCAGAGCTGAGAGGGAGGTTGGGGAGGGCCGGTGTATCTGGAGTTACCCCGTTGAAGGTTACATACGATGGTGAGGTTGAAGGTGGGTAGAAGGTCGTTGTGGACTCAAGGAGGAAACTGGGAAGCAGGAAACGTGGGGGAATAATGCATGATGTGGGGGGTGTAACTGAGGAGGGGGTTCTAGTAGGAAAATTCGGAAGGTGGCGTCAGGTCAGGGCTGCGTCGAGTCCGGAAGCAGAGTCGGCGTAAGGCTACCAAGGTCGCTAGGCGGTGTTTACAAAACAGGTTTAGTGTTTTAGACTCCGACACCCCTGGGGACGAGAGTGAGGGGGAAAGTGTGAGGGGTGAGATGGTTGTTGATGATAGGCCAGACAGGGTAAGGAGGGTGGTCAATAGAAAGGGGGGGCAGGAGCTTGCAAAACGAGAGGAGGTGCAGATGATATAGGAACTGGGTGGGGCCAGAAGAAGAAAATTAGTTGTAGCGGGGAGCAGCATTGTACGTGGTATTGACAATGTAGTTTGTGGTCCTGATAGTTCCAATCGAACAGTCTTGTGCTTTCCGGGGGCGAAGGTGGAGGATCTTAGGGACCGGGTAGATGACATTGTGGCAGGGTCAGGACCGGAACCGGTAGTGGTGGTCCATGTGGGGACCAACAATATCAGGGAGAGAAGGTCAGTAAGTTTGGTGGAGTCGTATAGAGGCTTAGTCGGCAAACTGCTAAGTAGGAATGCAAGGGTAGTCGTATCCGGAGTCCTTCCTGTCCTTGGAGGTGGGGACGAACGGAACTCAAGGATTTTGTCCCTAAATGAGGAGTTGGAGGACTACTGTGTTGATCTGTGAATACCCTTGATCGACCATTGGGACACGTTTTGGGGCAATGGGAGCATGTACGGGCGTGACGGGCTTAGCAAGGTGGGGAAACGGGTATTGGGGAATAAAATTATCCGGGTAGCAGAGCCTTTTGTGGAGAGGAGCGGGATGGGAGGTCAGAGGCAAGTATAACTAGAGTGGACATCGGTGGGGTAATCAAGAGTGAGGGGGACAGAACAAGTTTACCAGGACTAGCGCCAGAAAACAATGGGCCCGGTAGGCGGAAGCCAATGAACCTCGGTACCCTGAAAGTGGGTTATAGCAACATCCAGGGTCTCCACCGGAAAGTAAGTGAAATTACTACATTGATCGAGGCAGAGGAGTTTGATGTCATGGGCTTAAGCGAGATTGATTGATTGATTGATTGATTGATTGATTGATTGATACCCGAGACGTGGGTAAGACACGAGGAACGGGTAGACCAAGTAAGCGGGTGTGTGTGGATAGGTGTAAGGCGAAGGGAAGGCCAGAAAAAGGGGGGAGGGGTAGGCATGTACATTAAAGAGGATTTAAAATCGTCGCTGATCACATATCTGGAAAATATCATCACCTCGGCTGGGGTGACAAAAGAAATTGGATGAGTAAAGATCAGTCTGAGAAACAAAAGTATTGCCCTTGGGATTGTGTACTGTGCGGTGGCGGGAAGTAAACCCGAGTGGAATGACTCGATGTACTCAACACTTAGGTCCAATATCAATGAACTAGAAAACAGGGGGGTTCGGTATAATTCTGATGGGCGATTTTAATGGACACATAGGTGATAAGGAAGAAGGCATAGAGGGTGGGGACAGGAAAGTCAACAGGAATGGAAGGAAGCTGTTGAACTTCACAAATGAGCTCGGTCTGAAGATTCTGAACAGGGACGCTAGATGTAAGGGGAAATGGACCTGGGAGAGAAACGACAAAAAATCAATAATTGACTACATTCTCACAGATATGAATTTATGGAGGGAGGTGATAGGGGTAGAAGTGGACGATGAGGGGGAAAATGGAGTTGGATAGTGATCACAACTTGATTACAGTGACGATGAGGGCCAAAAACCTAGAGAAAAGCAAAGGAAGCTTCAAGGAGGTTTGGGAACTCAAAAAGGATGCCGACTGGGCAAAGTTCGAAGAAAAACTGAAACCAAAGCTTGCAGCCGTACACAAGGGGGGCAGTGTCCAGAAGATGGCCGACGCCATAGTTGCGAGCCTAGTGGAGGCAGGGGAGGAAAGTGTAGGAAAGATTAGGGTGCCAACACGGGAACTTGGGTACAGAGTGAACGAAGAACTGAAAAGGGCCATAAAGGTTAGAAAAGCTAAATGTGCTGCATACGGGAGAAGTAGAAAACTTAAGGGATGGAAAGCATTGAGGCCATGGTAGCAAAGGAAGAATACCAACAAGCACGAAATAAAGTAAACAAGATTAAGGACAACAACCGGAGAGTGTGAAATAGCAGTCTTATTAGGACGATAAGAACGACAGGGGGGTCGAGTTCGAGCGTATCTTGGAAATGGGTGAACAAACGTAACAAAGGGAATAACCCACAGAGCATTAAAGTAGATGGCAGAGTTACAGAAGAGCGAGATCAAATTGCATTAGAACTAGTCAAGTACTGGGAAAAGGTAAACGATAAGCGATGGGGCATGGGGAACCCACCAGAGTGTCCGAACCAGGTCGAGGAAAATCTATCGAACTTCGTGTGCAGCGAAATCAAAACTGAGGAGGTGCGAAGGGTGATCTCGAAATTAAGGAATAGAAAAACGGGAGGGGTGGACGAAATTCCTAACGAGTTTATCAAAAAAGGGGGAGAGGAACTCTTGGAAAGCCTAACTGCCCTACTCAATTTAGCCATAGAAAAACAAGAGGTCCCAAAGGAGTGGAGGGAAAGTAAAGTGACATTTATTCACAAAAAGGGGGAAAAAGACGTCTTGGATAACTATCGAGGGATCTCTGTCAGCAGCAACATTGGAAAAGTCTTTTGTAAAGTCCTGTATGGGAGATTAGAGGAGGTGATCGAAGAGAAGGGTTTTTTGGGAGAAATCCAGAATGACTTCAGAAAGGGAAGGAGAGTCACTGACCATCTTTTCACGCTATCCCAAATGATAGAATCCGCGAAAGCAAAAAAGAAAAAGATGTTCATGGCCTTTTTGGATGTTAAAAAGGCATATGATAGAGTATGGAGGGAGGGTATGTGGCGCAAGCTGGAGGCTCTGTGCTTGGGGGCGAGTTTGTTGGGATTATGAAAGCATTATATAAAGATGTACAGAGTGAACGTAGCCTGGGAAACATTACAACAAAACGTGTGCCTATGGAGATAGGCCTAAAACAGGGGTGTATCCTATCGCCAATTCTTTTTGCATTGTACATCAAAGGTTTAGGGGATGAACTCCTGCATAGCGACGAGGGGGTTGCATTTGGTGACTTGAAGATCCCAGGGCTATTTTTTGCAGACGATATGGTGCTAGTATCAGAAAGCGAAGAGGGGCTAGCGAAGATGCTGGGAATTGTTAGGAAATGTGGGAGCAAATGGAGACTCGAACTTAATGAAAGCAAGAGCAAAGTTATACCCGTGGGCTGCAAAGTGGACCCCACTCGAAGGTGGAGAGTGGGGGAATTCTGCATTCCGGGAGGTAGCAGTAGACTTCTTAGTGTAGGAGAGACTAGTGACTATGAGTACCTGGGGGTAAATATAAACATCACAGGAAGAGGCATCTACCGAAACCACACAAATAAATTGATTCTGAAGGGGAAGCGAATCCTTAACCAAATGAAACTTATAGGGAGAAACAGTTTCAATAAGGTTTTCGTGGGGAAAACTATTTGGGAAATGGTGGGTCTGCCAAGTATAACATACGGTACGGAAGTTGTACCCCTAAACTACACAGCTGTTAAGAGCTTGGAAATCCTGCAGAACGTTGCAGGCCGATGGATAACAGGCTCGAGTAATGCCGCAGCGCTAGAAGCGATCAGGGGTGAGCTTGGGTGGATGAGGATCAAGGACAGGATAGACCTATTGAAACTAGGTTATCTTAATTATTTGGTAAATGTCCCCGATAGCCGATGGTGTAAAGTAATGTTCCTGAGAACTTTCAACTCAAATATCAAGACGGGGTGGATGGTCCAAGTGAGGGAGCTAGTAGAAAACTACTCATTGGAGATCTCGGACTTTGACGTTGGGGCAAACCAGGGCAAAAAGATCGTCAGAGAAAGGGTCATGGAGGATTGTAACCGTAATTGGCGAGAGGGGGTCAAATCAAAGAGGTCTTTGGGTGGCCTGTGTGATAAAGAGAAGCCTGGTTTTGAAGAGTACCTTGATGGCACCTTTGGTGGGTCACTGTTGTTCAAGCTGAGGTCGCGGTCCCTGGAGCTGAGGGGAAAAATTGGGAAAAACAGTGAAAAGGAGTGTCAGATGTGTAACTTGGGCGTGGTGGAGACTCTGGAACACTTTCTTATAGAATGCCCAAAATATCAGTCTAAAAGAACAAGATTCACGAGGAGTATAATGGGGAAGTGGGATTGGAGAATGAAGGACATGTGGTTAGGGGGCGACTCAAAGGAGAGGGTCAATATACTAATCGAAGAGATTGGGAAGAATGGGGCAAGGGATGTCATCAAGCAGTTCATCTCCGAGTGTTGGGAGGAGAGAAGAAGCGCGGGAATAGGGAGGCAGTTGGTAGAACATGGGTAACCAAGGCCTTCTCATACGAGAACCGCGACAAATCAGCGGCCGGCCGAGGTGTTATTATTATTATTATAATCGTGGATCGATTTTGCTAAAAGGTTAAAATCATTATCGATTATTACCCATATCATTCTAACGACGATGACGACGACGATAAAAAGAAAAAGGGTTTTATCGAAATACGAAAAGCATAAAATCCTTTTTTTCAAAAAATGTCATCCCTTTCCTATAATAATACGCATGATCATCATAGAAAAGAAGTATTTGTTTTTTCAGTTGATGATGCGATGAACAGAAGGTGCTGTTATAAAGAACGTAATATATATATAAAAAAAACAACAACAACATAATACGACAAAAAATAATAGAAAAAAAAATAACAATATAAAAAAAAATTATAAAAATTATTTTTTTAGGACTTAGAACATTTTTTATATATATAATAATTATAAGTGAACCGAATGATTCCGCAGAAGTGAGGGCTTCGTTTCTTTGAAGGGTGCTGTGCAGAGCTTACATGATCTTTGTGAATGAACAACTGTTGGGAGGAGAGAGATTTTAACTACGTTAATCATTCGTGTCTTACGACGGAATGGGAAGACATCGTCACCACATATTTCATGCCCACATTGGAATACGTCTGATGCTACGATGCGATTGAATGTTGGAAGCAATTCGTGTCTTGCGCCGGAGAACCCAAGCCCACTAATTCAGAAGAGTTGAAGTTAGCGCATCGTGGTCTCACCACCGAAGACAGGGGACACGTTTTGGAATTATTGTTGAAAAGAGGGAGACCACTGAATTTTTTTCATTAAATAATAAGGGATGAAAATAAAATAAAAACAAATACATAAAAAATAGATATAAATAAAACAAATTGAAAAAAATTAAAAAATTAAAAAAATGGAAACTCGAAGTAAAACATTGTATCCACCGTTAGAGAAGTCGAGCGTCATGCCCATGGCACCTTTTCCACCACCACCGCTAGAACGAGGAGAAAGTGATGATGTGGTTCAGAAGTATCGAATCAAACAAATCAATAGAACTCAATCGTATCTGACACAAGAGAGAAATTCTCGTCATTCGCTAGTAGGTATATAAGGCGGATTCTCGACCACTTTGTACATGTACCGTACACGTACACGTACACGGTGCGTTTACCAGCGTCAGATTCAGTGTTAAATCGCACGCTTGTTCACAAAAATGTCGGGTGGTCCAGAATCCGCTGTTTTTGAGACCCCTAGATCGCACTTTTAACGTTCAAGTACCCGTTGGTGAACGTCGAATGTACACGTTTTTTTTTAAAAAGTGAAATTGTACATTTTCACTTTTTTTTACTTAAAAATTTTTTGTCGACGTTCCCATCGCGGATCAGACCGTCGATCCATCTTTGGTGAACGCGAGCAAAAAACGCTTTGCGGTTTCTGGACCAGCATCAAAAAACGGTTTGCGGATTCTGGACCAGTGGTCTAGAATCTGCTATTGTTTTTGAGGCGATGGGTTTTTTCCAAAAACTTAACAGACTACTATTGGACGCTTCCATTTCTGACGTAAGTGGGGGGAATACCCGGATTTTTCCAAACCTAACAGACTACTATTGGGCACTTCCATTTCTGATGTAAGTGGGGGGAATACCCGTAGTGGATTTTTCCAAACTTAACAGACTACTATTGGACGCTTCCATTTCTGACGTAAGTGGGGGGAATACCCATAGTGGGGGAATACCCATAGTGGATTTTTCCAAAACTTAACAGACCACTATTGGATGCTCCCATTTCTGACGTAAGTGGGGGGAATACCCATAGTGGGATTTTCCAAAAAACTCAACAGAAAAAAACTAAGTTTTTGGAAAATCCCCTACTGTATAAACTTACAGAGAACGTCATTTGTAACGCTCGAAATGTATTACGGGTTAATATTCAAATGAGCGTCAATTGTCAGTTAAATAGTTTAACTGAAAAAAAACTATTCTATGGATGAAAGCGGAAGCAGTTCAAAAGATTAATTGATATGATTTAAACGCGTTTTTTGAAAGCGTTACATTACTGATGTGTTTACTTGTGATTCTGAATATTCGAGTTTTCCTTGTGGTGATAATAAGCGCGGTTGCGACTTAACACTTTTGAGGGCAAAACTCATTTAGAGAGGTTTATTTTGTAAAATGTTTTTTCCTCAACTGGTTTTTAGATATTATATTAAAGACAGAAGATTTTTATTTACTTAAAACATAAAACATAAAAATAATTATACATTTAATTTTGAAAATAATAAATAACTCACATTAGCATACTCAAAGGAACATTAACAATTAAAAACGATAAATGTTTTTACAGATGGATTCTAAACGTCGAGATAAAATTTTAGACGAATATGAACGTGCCAAGAAGGGCATTCAATCGGCTGACAGAAGCAGACGTCTTGGAGAGATCGAACTCAAACGTTTAAACCCGTGACGGAGGTTCAAGAGCGAAGCAAGAAGGAGATAGTCGAAGAATTGAGGCCCATAAAAGAGAGTTCTTTGAGAATGGGTTCGTTGCCTGGTAGTTTTGGAAATGGATATTCCTTTCAATCAACACCGGATTACGTTCCCACAGGAATTCAAACCGACGTGAGCGACGATGCAGCTTCGACTATCACCACTGATAGCGTCGCGTCGTCCGAGGATGGTGGTAAGAGAGATCTGTTGTATGGAATTTATAAGGATTCTGAGGGCAGAACTTTTGTAGGCGACACAGAAGTGGAAATGGATGATGAAGATTTAATTGTCGGTTCGAATAAGTATAGAGTAACTGATGGACTGCGCAAATTGCTCCTTTTCGACAAGCCCAAGCCTGTAGATTACACGGAGCAGGATTTCGACAATTACGGCGACATTCTGGTTCAGACCCACGCCATGCTGAGAAATAACGATGCCAGAGAGACTAGACACAAAGCCAACAGAGGTTACAAGTGGACGAAAGTGGTGAAACCCATATGGGATTTGCATAAGAAGTACGTCGAATCGGTGACTGGTAAAGGGGTGAAAAATACTTTTCTTCCAAGCGATTCTGACGCTCTGTCTCAGAGATTGAGATTGTTGATGGCGAGTAGACGTGCTGGTAACACAGGGTTAGATAATGAAATAGTTACTATATCTGACGAATTGTTAAGACAGAAGGTTTTGAATAAAAACCATTATAAAAGGCTGATGAACGAATTGAAGGATTGATTGTTTTTATAATAAGTAGATAGAAACAAACAAACAATCAAAAGTATATAAAATAAAAACAGTAAATTTTTACACTAGAATAATAAAAGTATTTAAACAACAAACGATTTACCAGTGAAAAAACAAAATATATTATAAAATAAAAATATGTTGGTGATAAAGAATAGGGGATACGGCAGAACTTACGTTCAAGGCGGTTCTGGCATCATTGATTCTATAATGCGATCGTTCACGAGCGATGCGGGTAGAAAACTCGCATCGACTGCGTTTGAGGTCGGTAAGAAGACGGCTTTGGATGCTGGTAAGAAAGCCGCTTCCGAAGCCAGTGGTAGGATAGCTTCTGTGGCTGACAAGAGGGCAGCCAACGTGTTGATTGACAAGTTGATCAGTCCGCCAGCGAAGCGAGCTCCGTTAGAGTGAACGCCAAAAAGTTGGAAAGATTTTAAGGATGCTGTGGTACCCATACAAGATTTAGCCAAAATGACAAGTGGATCCGGATTGAAGAGAACTCGCGACTGTGTAATATAAATAAATAATAATATTAAAAACTGAGTTTGAAAAACATAAAAAATTGTGTTTGAAAAAATCTAAAATAACAAACAAAAAAATAAAACAAAGATGAACATTAAAGATATGTCTTGGAACAACGCCACAACCAAGAGGTCGAATAACGAGTTCTTTCCCAAAAGCATAAGAGGCTTGATAGTGGGAAAATCGAATTGTGGAAAGACCAATCTGTTGATGAATCGGTTGTCCCGACCCGACTAGTTGGATTACGACAGAATGTTCGTGTTTGGCAAGAGCTTGTTTCAACTCGAATACAGATTGCTTCGAGAGTGTATGGATCGTAGATTGCCCAAGGACGTCATAGCCAGAATCTTTGACAGTAGGGAGGAATTCGACAAAAGTGAAGCTCCTCTTTCGACCATTTTGGACGGTGCGGCGATGGAACTGGTGAAGAGAAATGCATCTTCGAACGTTGAGTGTCGATTTTATGGGAATGCTAGCAACGTTCCGGATCCTAGAGAATTGAAATCGGAAGATAAGAATCTCACGATTTTCGACGATCTGCTTTTGGAGAGACAGAACCGATGCGAATCGTATTACTTTAGGGGTCGACACAGCAACGTGGACTGTTTCTACCTGTCGCAGAATTATTTTTGATTGCCCAGACAGATGATAAGGGAGAACGCTAATTTTCTATGTCTCTTTCGCAAGATCTTAAGAATCTCAATCACATCTACGGTGATCACGTCGCAAACGACATGAGTGTGGCGGAATTCAGGAGATTCTGCAAGAGGGTTTGGGATGGAGGACTTTACAAATTCGTCGTGATCGATTTGACTAGCGGAAAATATCGGTGTGGATTCGACAAGTTTTATGTTTCTGATGATAATAAGATAGAGCGTGAAAATAAAAAATTTTTTAGAAAATAATAAATCTTCAAATAATTAGTTTTGATAAAAAAAATAAAAAATAAAATTAAAATATAATGTTTGAACAAGGAGAATTGTTAGAACAGATAGCTGAGAATACGGCTGCAAAACAATCCATTCAAATCGTGGTGAGTGGTGATTCGACTCGATTCGCTACAAAATTCGAACCTTCCATCGAATTGAATAGAGAGAAAAGATACGAGATGGCATTGGTGAATCTGGAGACTTATTATTCTTTTCCCAACGTCACTAAAAAGAATAACTGGTTCAAGTATTCCGACAGAGTGGATTGGTTGGAGATTCGAATTCCTAAAGGAAGTTACGACATAGACGATTTGAACAATTACATTCAGACGCAAAGGAAGATGGATGGAAAAGGAAGCAACAAGATCAGACTCGCTCCCAATCCTAATACCTTACAGACGCTGATGGATTTGGGAGATAATTTTCGAGTGGATTTCAACACGGATGATTCTATAGACAAGATATTGGGATTCAATCGAAAGATGTATTGAGACCACGCGGCATCTGAAAATACGGTCGACATTCTCGCAGTCAATAGCATTCTGGTGAACGTGGATGTGATTGCTGGAAGCTATGTGAATGGTAGCGCTCAAACGACGATCTATTCCTTCTTTCCAAATGTGTCGCCGGGTTATAAGATCGTGGAGCGACCTCGAAATTTAGTTTATCTACCAGTGATTTTAGACACGTTGTATAGTCTCAAAACCACGTTGACGGATCAAAATGGTGAACTGTTAGATCTTCGCAGAGAGAGGGTGACGATACGATTTCACATAAGAGAAATATAAAAGCAAAAAAAAAAATATTGTGTATATATATAAATAACAAAAATAAAATAAACGCAATGTTAATTTTACAAAAATTATTTAATATAAATAATTATCATTAAAACAAGAAAACAATTGAAGAAAATATATTTAAAAAAAAAGAATTATGACAGAATACGGGACTAAAAACGTGAACATATCCGCAGGATAGAGGAAGAAACTTGAGAGAGCATTAAGAACTCGAGGCGAGGCGGTGAAATTCAAATTCACTCACGAAGATCTGACGAGAGGCAGTCAGGATTCGATCGCCTGGACCAGAAGGCAAATCAAAAGGATGGAGAAAGCAATTCGTGATGGAAAAGGGTTGACGGTGAGATTGAGTCATGCTCAATTGAGATACAATTTGAGAATGAAAGGTGGTTTCATATCGCTATTGGCAGGAATCGCCGCAAAATCATTACCCTTCGCTGCAAAGGCACTACCCTTTCTTGGAAAGACTCTCGGCGTGGGAGCTCTCATGGGACTCGCGAGTTCGGCAGTTGAGAAATTAATGGGTGGCAGTGGACTGTTTTTGAAGAAGGGAGGAGCCGTGTGTCGCGTCCACGTAGACGACAGCGGTAAAGGATTGTATCTAGAACCCGTTAGAGGTGACAACTCTTTGAGTGGAAACAGTCTCTATCTGAAGAGTGGACGGCACGTTGAGCGACTCGGCAAGGGTTTGTTGCTTGGTGAGAATTCGCCATTTAAGAATATACCGATTTTGAATATGTTATTATAATGTAAAAAAATTATATAAATATCAGTCATAAAAAGTATAAAATAATATATAAAATGGATAAAAAGGTGGAGAAACAATTAGACGATAATGATGAATATCGCGAGATAGAGTGCGAAAAAGATGTGGAAAAGCGATTACACGCTAATGATGGATATTAAGCTTAGGAAAGATCTGATAAAAGAGTTAAATAAAGATCGGAATATGCGGTTGAAATTTAAAAGAATGAGACGTTTTCCACGGTCATCACTACCTTCTGAAGAGAATGGTAATGATGCGAGTGTTACCAAGAGATGCACAACATTCGTTCATAATTATGATTCGGATAAACAAATGTGTTGTTATAAAAACATAGCATATCACAAAAAAAGAAGAATCGACGCTGCTGAAATTTAAGAAAAAAGGAAACGTTATTATATTATATGGGTAATAGTGAAGAAGGAAAACAAGAAAAAACAAAAAAAGTAATGAGATCTAAAGATGATCTCATTACTTTTTTTTCCTTTTTCTTCGCAAAAATCAATCTTTCTATTGTTTATATTTCCAAGTCTGTTATTAGCATGTTGACTTTCGTGTATTCTCCTTTTTCGAAAATGTGTTGAATGTTTATCTTTACTCTTTTGAGTTTTTTTACATCGGTGAACGCGCTCTCACCACCCAATTTGTCTACGAGTTCGGGTGAGATTTTTGGATATATGTAACTTCCATAAAACAACGACAAATCGTCCTTGTCGAATTCTCTATCTTTAGCGATGATGATTTTCTGCAGATCGCTTTGGTACTCGTAAAACAAATCGAGCATGGCTTCATCCAATTTCAAAGACATCTTATATTTGTCGTATTTATGCTCTTAGTCCTTCATCTCGACCTCGTTAAATCCGATGGGATCGTGTTGTTGTAATCTATAGATTTTATAACCGAATTTCTTACACGTTTCGACTTGTTTCAATTTCAATTCGCATCTTTTAGGTGTTGTTGTCATGATCGATTATTTGTTTTTTTTTGTTTTATGAATTCTTGCAAATAATGTATATTTTAAATTTTGTATTTTAATAACTTGTTTAAAAAGTTTTGTTTTTTTTTTACTCTTTATATATATATAAAAAAGTTTTTAATTTTTAATTTTCTTTAATGTGAAAATTTTTTTGTAAAAGTTTTTTTCTTTTGGTTTTTTTGTTTTATGAATTCTTGCAAATAATGTATATTTAAAATTTTGTATTTTAATAATTTGTTTAAAAAGTTTGTTTTTTTTTTACTCTTTATATATATAAAACAGTTTTTAATTTTTAATTTTCTTTAATGTGAAAATTTTTTTTGTAAAAGTTTTTTTCTTTTGGTTTTTTGGTTTTATGAATTCTTGCAAATAATGTATATTTTAAATTTTGTATTTTAATAATTTGTTTAAAAAGTTTTTTTTTTTTTTACTCTTTATATATATATAAAGGTTTCTAATTTTTAATTTTCTTTAATGTGAAAATTTTTTTGTAAAAGTTCTTTTCTCTTTATATATATAAATAAAAAGCTGAACTTTAACATTCTTTTTTTCTCGTATTAATTCAATTTTTTTCACGTTAAGGAACATAAAAAATTGATTAATTTCATCAAAAAAAAAAAAACACTTTTCACATTAAAGAAAAAATTTGAATTAAAAAAAAAATTTTTTTTATATATATATAAAGAGTAAAAAAAAAAACAAACTTTTTAACAAATTATTTAATACAAAATTCGAAAAAAATATTCTTACAAATGGAGCAAACAGATAAAACAATGGAAAATTTAAATGAGAAAACTGTACCTCAGTTAAACGGGATTTGTAAACTATTAAAAATTCCACATTTCAGAAATCATAGAAATAAATCAAAACAAATTGAAGTCATACAGGAATATTTACGAAACGCTAGAAAGGCAAATGAAATGTTGATAGCAACGACATCAAAAAATGCATCGGTTGTGAAAAATGAGAAGAAGAAAAAGATAGTAAAAGGAATCGAAATGCAGACGTCGAAAAAAAACAAAAACGGTTCGATTGTGAAAAAAAGAAGACGACTAAATGAAAAGCCATTGAAGAACATCAAGTTCCAAAAGAAAAGAAAAGAAAAACTAAAACGAAAACGAGTGATGCACTTCAGATTCTAGACAAATGAGATATATTGAGTGAAATTCAACGAGCAATCGATGAAGGGAAAGGAGAAGAATATGTAGCACGATTCATCACAGAACTATTCCAATCGAAGCCTGTAGAATGGGAGAGTGCGATCAAAGGCATTTTTAAAACTTTCGACGTGGTTCCCTCATTCAAGAAAGTCGATCTGAAATTGTTCATGAACGGGTGAAGAAAAAAGTATTGGATTCGTTTCGCGAACACATGAACGTGGGACAAAATTTAAGATGATACTCCATTGCATGATGAATAAAATCGACGTGAATTCTGGCAAGAGAATTGTGAAAAATGCATATTTCAGATCTAATGTCAAACCCGTATTTCGAGGTTCAGATTTATCGGACGTTTTCAAAACGATGAAAGACAAGATGTTGACGTCTCTCGCGAATTATCAACATGAAGGTAGTAATTGGACGTTCGATGAGGTGTTGAAACTTGGAATTCATATAACTAAAAACGATTCATTGAAAGGATCTTCCTTCGTGGAATTACCGTATTTCTTAGCTAAAAACACTCCGTGGTCAATGTGAGAAATAAAGATGATCAGTGTTTTAAATGGGCAGTCACTTCTGCTTTATACCCTGTCAAAATACACTCCGATAGAGTTTCTCATTATGAGGAGACTTCTAAAAATCTCGATTGGACCGGAGTGACTTTTCCAACGCAGTTAAAACACATCGAACGTTTCGAGGCTCAAAATCCCACCATAGCGGTGAACGTCTTGGGATACGATGATGAAAAATGAATGATCTATCCTCTCAGACAGACTTCGTATCTCGAAAGAGAAAAGACGATTATTTTATTATTGATTTCGAATGGTGACAATCGTCATTATTGTTGGGTTAAACATCCAAGCCGATTACTGTCGAGACAAAATAATAAACATAAAGGAAAGATATGTTTATGTGGCAACTGCATGAACATGTTTCAGAGCGAAAACTCGTTAGCGAAACATCAGGAATATTGCAACGAAAATCAAGGTGTCGCCACCAAAATGCCCAAACCCAACACCATCGTGAAGTTTGAAAATCACAATAGAAGGTTAAAAGTACCATTCGTCGTGTACGCCAATTTCGAATGCTTCACTGCAAAAATGAGTTCCTGGCAACCCAACACTCTTCAAAGTTATGTCGAAAGATATCAAAAACACATGCCTTCGGGCTATTGCATTTATGTGAAATGCACTTTTGACTCGCAACATGACATGGGTACCTTCACCTGCATGAAACAGTGCGAAGATGACGACGTGGCCCAAAGGTTTGTGGAAGAGTTAGAATCGAAAATTCAAATGTTATACGACAAATTCAAAACTCCGGCGAAAATGATCATCACACGAGAGCAGCAGGACGAATATAATGACCACAATCATTACACGGGTCTGTATCGCGGTCTGGCTCACAGCAAGTGTAATTTAAAATATCGAGATGCCATTTTCTATCCGGTGATATTTCATAATCTCTCGGGTTACGACAGTCATCTGTTCGTGAAAAATCTCGGCACCTCCCACGAAGAATTAAATTGCATCGTCAATAAATTTGGTAGAAGTGACGATGAAAAAGTCAACCTAAGAAAGAAGAGGAAGACGTTCGAAGTCGACGATGGTTACGACGTTGCCAACTTGGACGAATGTTACATTCGGAGATACGAACCTCGAGAGGAACCTTTGAACATGAACGATAAGAAGCTCTACAATCTTCCCGAGGTGATAGATCTCGCAGATGCTGCCACTAAAAAATATGTTGACAGGAGGAATGTTGATTTCGAACGAATCATGCTAGATAATTACGTGGATAAAACCATGACCGACGATCTCGATCTGAAATCCAAATGTTTGGTGAACGTCGCAAATCCCATAGATCCCACTGATGCCGTGACCAAGAAATACGTGGACGACTCTCATGCAAGATTCAGTAAACACCTGAGAAATAGATACGTTCAGAAAACGATGCACTCGGAATTGAACGCCAATTCTAACAAGATAACGAACGTGGCCACTCCCACGAATCCCAAGGGTGTGGCGACCAAACACTACGTAGATCTGGAACAGAGAAAGTCGGATCTGAATGCGGGATTCAACAAGATATTGAATCTGTCGAAGGTCGACGACACAGATGCAGACTCAACCGTGGTCAACAAGGGCTACGTAGATTCTGCCGTGATACGATCACAAGAATACCTAGAATCGCAAGTGGATGATCTCTACCTGAACAAACAATCTGGTGGAACCATGGAGGGTGGTATCGACATGAATGGTGAGAATTTATTCGGACTCAGTCACGATCCCGAATTCGATTCCAGTGCAGTCAGCAGGAAGTACGTGGATGACAACTCGGTCTGGAGGAAAGGCGACATCATGGAAGGTAAACTAGACATGGGTGGACACGCGCTCACGAATCTACCAGATCCCGTGAACATGACGGATGCCTGCACCCTGATTTCGGTGGTGGAGAAAGTGAAATATGCTAGACAATTGATCACCGTGTGGGCCGAAGAGGCCGGCACCTTAGATGAGGGAAAAGCTGAGGGGTCTTTCGGAAATGGAGGTAGCGGATCAAAACATGGTCAGGTTGGATATCCCATGCCGCTGGGAGGTGAAATCCTTCGAATGAGTCTGGCTTCCTCGGATTTGAATAACAGAGCGGTCGTCAATCTCATGGTGAATGGAGTAGAGAGCGATAAGAGATACAGCATCGAAAAGACTGAGAATCAACATGCGAATGTTAGCACGTTCGGCACGCCTCTCAAAGTGAACGCCGGAGACAGGATTAATTTCGTAACAAAAACCAATAATCCCGAAGCCGCCACCTCCGTGGTGAGTCTACTGATTGAACTAGTTCCTTTGAACAAACAGTGAATGCGTGGAAAATAATTAATTAAAAAAAATAATGTGTGATTATTAAAAAACAAAAAAAAAAGTCATGAGATTTAAAAAAGATGTTCAATCTCTCTGGATCTCATTACTTTGATTTATTTTTTTTTTTTTTTTGGTTTTGTTTTAATACGTTATTTCTCATAATGTTTCATCTCATGAAATTGGATCACCTATCTTGAAACACACGTCGGCATCTATTTTAGCATTTCGAAGAGCTTTTATAAATACTCGAAAAGCAGTCGGTCCTCTATACGTCAACGTGTATAAAAGCTTTCTGCTCTTATCTTCTATCAAGATTTTACTTTCGATTTCACGTCTCATATAATCAGTCAATATCTAAGGTTTTGTTTCGACTAAAGTGTCTAGAATTATTGCTAACGAATCATGCGAAATATTTTTAATCAAAACACGTCTGTTTCCTCTTAAGTATTCTCTTTCTTTATCATTCATTTTTATAATAATTTTTTTAAATTTTTATTTATATATTTTTTATTTTTTTCACACACGTCTCTCATCGAATGATTGAAATCTTATTTCCATCCGATTCGAATTGTAATTTTCTGTCCGATAGGACCAGGGCGAAGGCTTCGTTTTTTCTTGGCACGTTCCTATTGAACTGCATCTTGATCTGAATGTCTAAGATGCTACTCTTGAGTTGTTCACTCTGTTTACTGACGTCGAATACGAATATGGGATACATCGACTTGTATTCGCCGGGAGATATGTTAGGGTTGCTCATCAATTCGTCTAGACTGTGATACTTCTTTCTAAAATCAGTGGCGTCGCCGTACAGTCTGCAGAAATCGTTCATGTCGAACAACGCATTGTAATCGATTGCTGGATATCTCGTAGCATTCCGAAACACTTGCATGTTTCTCAAATGGCAGTGATCGAACAGCGACGCATTCTTTTCCAGAGACCTGTCCCTATCGGTCTGAAACGCAACCACCATGAAACACGGTCTCTCGGAAGCAGATTTCACCATTAATCTCCAATCGAAGTGATTCGTGGAGAGAGGAATGCTAGCCGTGTTGCACTGTCTCATTCTAAATCCCACGGGTAATTTACTCTTGGATTCTATAATCTTGTAGAGATGTGCTTTTTCCACGATCAAAGGCTCCACGTGCAGAACGAACCACGATATCTTGTGTAGAGTTATCTTACCCACATCAGTCAAAGTGAGTCTCACTATTGCGTCGTCGTTTCCTTTTTGAATCAACATCAGATTGTGTTTGAATCCGTACATGATCTTGTTGTAATCGTCCACAAATCTGAAGATGTGTTTCAAAGGTATCCTGAATGAAAACTTTCCTTTAGGTCTGGACGTCTTGACGACGTAGTCGAATATCAAGGCGGCGTTGGCGCTAGCAGGGCCGATGGCGTCTTTCACCCACAACTGATTAAGTCCTCTGGATTTCGAAAAATCATCAGGATACGTCAAGAGTCCGAACATCGTGGTGGCCTGACCAGGATGAAACACAGATTCTATCTCTTGTCTGGATAGCATGTATTTTATATTACTGAATAGATGCATGATGCCATTATTGGCTAGAGTAACCGTGTCGTCGTCGACGTAGTCACTCCCATCTTCCTTGGTGAGACGTCCCTGCACCACTATGTAACTCTCGCTAGGATGTATGAATAGATCTTGAGTTTCGACATTGATTCTTATCTCTCCCGCATTGTTCAAACTCGTTCCAGTTACTGGTTCGTATTCGTGAACCTCATATTCTTGAATACTTTCATCTTTCACTATGCTTTGTGCTATATCTAGTATATTTGTCATTTTTAAAGGTTTTTTGTTTTTTTGTTTATTAATTAGCTTGCTTTTTTTTATCTAAAATAGTTTTAATTATTTTTATTATTATTTTTCTCTCCTATATATATATATATGTGTGTAAACAAGAAAATGTTAACGAGAGTAAATAAAAGAAATTTGTTTTCTTTATCAAAGCTTTGTCTTCTGTAATTGTTGTTCGTAAAACTTTCCGATGATCTCTTCGCCATCCAAAGCTTCGATTTCGTAAGTCAACGGATCGGTGTAAAATATTTTTATTATCACGAAGATTTCCGAGGTCCATCGAGGAGTATAACCCTTTTCGAAGTGCTTCTTATAAGTGTAGATTCTCACTCGATCACCGACCACAAATTTCGGCTTTCTAGACTTCTTCCTAATCTTAGATCTTTCAGGATATAGATTCGCGTAGACCTGTTTTTCATTTCGAGGATCGCTAGCTTCCACGGGAGTCATCTTGATCGATCTGTGTCACGTGTTGTTGTAATCTTTGAATCGATGAACGTGCTTGTTGTAGAATTCCTTTCCCTTATCCACCCACAATTTACTCGGTTTTCGAGAAGACGAGTCGAACACGCTCTTCAGAGCCTCGGCGACGCAAGGTCCTGATTTATTCTTCAAAGCTCTGATCCAACCGTATTTGGAAAACACATCAATGACCATCAATAGATATTTGACACCCTCGTTCCACCTCGAAAACGATCTTATGTCGACCAAGTCGGCAGACCAAATATCATCCAAACCTTTTACGAACACCCTTCTCTTTCGAAATTTACGCACGATGGGTTTGTGTAACTCATTTGTGTAATCATTTCTTCTTCTTTTCCGATGCAATTTTTTTTTTGAACGCCCCATCCGAATCGACGTTTCGCACCGATCAGATTGCCGACCAGCGAACGTTCTATCTTCTCTCTCCTGGTCGGATTCGATATGCCTCTCATTTTCCCCAACATGTTTTTATCGCAGACGTCATATCGTGATCATATGCGGCCGCGTCCACCCTATTCACAGGTTTGATTTAGGAGTCAGATCGGCGTTGAGTCTCTTGTTCAATTTCGTTCCGGGTCCCATGAAACTGTGACCAGGCAGATGCATTTCGAAAGGTAGATTATTGATCATTTTATTCACGATGCCTTTACCTTTGCTCGCGTTCTTTTTTTTTGACGAATCGAGTCTTGATAGAACCACATACGTCGCAAATTCCGCGAAGCATCTGTCTATCGTTTTTAGTTCGTACTTCTCGAGAATTACTCGTCTCGGTAACTCTCTTACACTTTACGCAATACATTTTTAAGAGTTATTTAAATTAATTTCGTTTTTATTTTATATATAAATTTAATATTTTTTTTTTTTAAATTCTGTTCTTATTATATATATATATTTTTTTTTTCAATCGCTGCTCTTGAGTTCTATCATCTTACTGAATTCCTCCCTGGCCTCTTTACTCCCCTTTTCCTCGAGAGAATCCTTCATCTCTTCTTTGATGATCTGACGAGGCTTGATTCTCACAGCTTCTTTCATGGCTTCATATTTCGTTTTCTCGCCTAATATCGTGAAGTATTCTCCATCCAATATCCTACCATCTTTCAACGCCATCGAGATCATTTCGGATATCGTGTCGATCTTGGAGTCGGCCAAGACGCGAATCTTGTCGTGTTTCCTTGCCTTCAGATATAATTTCCTACTCAAAACTTTTCCGAGCGTGCCAAACAATCCGGCGGCGAGAGCCACTCCTTCTACGGTCAACACGATCGGAATGCCGACTGCGGTCGACAACAATCTGATGCCGGCCGCGTGTAAACCCATGGAAATCGTGATGAGTGTCATGTCGATTGCGTTGACAAATTTCATGAAACATGAATACTTCTTCTTGAGAGAACGGCGAGAATCTCTCTCTCGAGTTAGATATGCTTGGATTCTACTGATTTGATCGATGCGATGCCTCTCTCCTCTTTCTTTTTCTTCTAGTGATGGTGCCATTGGCAAAACGCCGTTCGGCTTCTCATCCTCGTCGTCATCTAACGTCGGATACAATTTAATTCTGGTTCTCATTTTTGTATTTTTTTCTTTCTAATATTAGATAAAAAATTTATGTGTGTATTATTTATATTTTCTATTCTCCCTTATTTTATATCAACGAGAAAAACTTAGACGTATGCTTCATTGAACAATAATTTCATGACGCATCCCTTGTCTTCTAAAGTCAGACTTTTACGCGCCAATTTCAGTTCTTACGAAACTGTGGGCTTGCTTCGATCCTTACAGAAGAGTAATCTCTTCCAAAACGCGATCACTTCATCGATTTGAATGCGTTCGAATGCCAGTTCGAAATACTTGATGACCATATCTTCCCTTTTCATCGACAGACACGAATGATTCTCGTGATCGAAGTCTAGGTGATCCCGACATCCGACGCATCGTTCTAACAAGAGGTGACCTAGTTGTTCGTTCACGCAGAATGCGTAGGCTCTCATCAGCATTTTTAAAAGAAACCTCGCTCTAATAGTCTGGGAAGCGCTCATGATTTACGTATTTTTTTTTTATTATCTATTCGATTTGATATATTTATTTTTTAAATAACTATTTTATTTATATTTTTTTTTCTCTTTCCTATATAATACCAATCACTTTTTTTTATTTCCTCAACCTTCAATTTGATAGGTCAGGTGACCACCTTCTCGAAACTTCGATTTTTTCTGATGGGCGTGACCCCAACCCCCACGACGAGGGGAGATACCTTTGTATGATTAAGTTTATGAGAATCAAGCAATCTGATTGGTTAAGTAGCGTTAGGAACGTGAAGTGATTGGGTAATTACTTATTTCAAGCTGAATTTATCGAATTCAATCTTATAGTCAACTCTCTTGTGAGCCTCCTCAAAAACAATAGCAGATTCTAGACCACTGGTCCAGAATCCGCAAACCGTATTTTGATGCTGGTCCAGAAACCGCAAAGCGTTTTTTGCTCGCGTTCACCCACGATGGATCGATGGTCTGATCCGCGATGGGAACGTCGACAAAAAATTTTTAAGTAAAAAAAAAAAGTGAAAATGTACAATTTCACTTTTTTAAAAAAAACGTGTACATTCGACGTTCACCAACGGGTATTTGAACGTTAAAAGTGCGAACTAGGAGTCTCAAAAAACAGCAGATTCTGGACCACCAGACATTTTTGTGAACAAGCGTGCAATTTAACACTGAATCCCACATTGGTAAACGCACCGTGTACATGTACGGTACATGTACAAAGTAGTCGAGAATCCGCCTTATATACCTACTTTCGCTCAATAAGAAATATTCGAGATTAGAGAAATTTGTGAATGGTGTGGATTTGACTCTCACTGCTGCCTCTATGGGTTTGAATGTTGCCGGAATCAATCTATTGCAGACCGCCATCATTTCTCTTCCAGTCATGTTGGCAATAGAAGGATTGGCTTTGACAGCCGTATTAGTTAGTACGATCGGAAAATTTGCTAAGAAATTATCTGTAACGGTCAGGAAGCACGAAAACATCAGCGTTTTGGATGATGCAGAGATCGACACTGTGTCGGATAAGATCTCCCTGCCGTTGAAAGACGGTAGGATTTCGGACGGCGAATACGTCGAAATATTGAACAAAAAACAAAAATACGAAGTCATGAAATCGAATATAAGAGTCAAGAGTCGTCAGATCATCAAGGAACAAATAAAGGATTCTCTCGTGGAAAAATGTAGGGAAAAACAAGACAATTGTTTCATAAATTTTTGGATTTCAAAAAGATTCCGGAAGCAGTCAATTGAAAAATATATATATATAAAAGAAAAAAAAGAAAAAAAACAAAATTAAATAAATTAGATATATAAATTAAAAATACGAAAATAAATAATTAAATATATATGAAAAAACAAATGTATTAACTCAAATGCAAGAGAGTTGCTGATATTGTTAACGTTAAAAAAGTACTGACAAAAAATAACAGACTGATGCTTCGCAGAATGTGTAAAGTGTGCGGTTTGACCACAATTCAATTCGTCAAATGTGGTGCTGGCCTAACAAATAAAATGACTAATAATCTACCCATTAAAATGCATCTGCCAGGACATCAATTCGTGGGACCCGGCACAAAATTAAATAAGAGATTGAATCGAGATCTGACTCCTAAATCTTGGAGCAATTCCATTAATAGGGTGGATTCGGCCGCTTACACTCACGATCTGTGCTATGCTAAACATCCCAACATCAAGACACGTAATCGAATCTGCGATAAAAACATGTTGACGAAACTGAAAAATATACTGAATCCCATTAGGAGAGAGAGAGAGTAGAACATTCGCTGGTCGGTAAAGTGATCGGTACCAGGTGTTGATTCGTATGGGGTGATAAAAAAAATGTCCAGAAAAAATTATTAATGAATGCATTGGCGGACGAACTACAAAAGCCATTCGTGCGTAAATGTCGAAGGAGGAGGGTGTTCGTGAAGGATCTGGATCAGATCTGGTCAGCCGAGACTCACCGCGACTGATGCAGGTAAGATACATCTGAACAAGATATCTTGGTTCGTTCGTCCAGTCGCGGAGAAAATACATCTCTACAATATCATAGAATCGAAGAGTAAATTACTGGTGAAATTTAGAATGAGACTGCAACATGTCTAGTATTCCATCGTCCACCAATCACTTCGATTGGAGACTGACCATGAAATCTTCTTTGGAAAGACCACAATTCATCGTAGAAAAATTCTTCTCTGTTCGATCATTGTCACTTGAGAAACATGTAGGTTTTTCTAAACGCCATGATATATCCGGCCATTGATTATAATGCCTCTTTTGATAAGAACGATTTCTGCATGCTATAGAAAGAAATATCATCGACTGGATGAATTGATGGGTAATCCTAACTTCACTTCCACCGAATACAAATCGATGTATCCCCTGTTCGTATTTGACATTAGTAACATTAAACATTAAACAAAACAAGCAATGCAAGAGTAGTGTCTCAGGCAGGAAGAGGTTGGAGAGAGGTAATTGGCAAATAGATGAGAATTGAGGTTACTACAACCAAGTCTCAACCTGCTATGGTATATTTGAGATGTTCGAGACTTTGACCAGCAGTAAAACTTAGGAGGGCGTTGACTTCCCGCTTTTAGATACATTTTAAAGTTGGCCAGTGAAGAGTTATCACGGACGGAAAGAGGCAGTTGGTTCCATTGGTCAGTGGCGCTTGCAATGATGACAGCTGATACAGCTGCATCCTACATAATGTGATTCTGTGGTTATGACTTCATCGGAGGTTGTGCGTGAAATTCGACAACTAGATGACTGGAGGGACTTTGTTGGCAATATATGGAGGCGACATGCGATAATACATTTTAAAGAATTGTAGCAATTTGTGTTTCCTGCGTCTTTCATGTAGGGGATCCCAACGAGTTTCGGAGTAGAGTAAAGCTTTGTTACAACTGGCTGTAGCCCCTGTAATTATCCTCGCGGCTGCAATCTGGATTTTTTCTAATTCTTAAACTTTGGTTTCTGTGCAATTGTCCCAGACAACGTCGGCGTATTCTAGCAGGGACCTAATCAACGCAAAATATATCTTCTCTAGAATGCTGCGATCGAGTTTGAATTTCTGATTTCTCAACAGATCTAAACGAGTCCAGGCTTTAGAGCGTATATGGTCAATATGGTCGTTCCAGGTGCACGTGGTGTTTAATATGACTCATACGTGTTTGTGACTACTGACTTCGGTTATTTTTGAATTATCTAAAAAGAGTGGTGGATGTGTGGTAGATTCACCTTTACGTGTTATAAGCATACTCTCTGTTTAGAGGGGATTGAACTCAACCAGCCAAGCATTGGCCCAATGTTCAATTGTCGCCAAATCACGATTGATTAGGATCGAAGCTTGCTCTGGGTTCTCAACAATTAAATACAGGGAAGTGCCATCTGCAAAGAGGCGTATGTTGCTAAGTAAAGTTTCAGTTATGTCGTTGATGTATATTAAGAAGAGTAGGGGACCGAGTATCGAATCGTGCGGAACGCCAGCATTGATGGGTCTCCATGATGAGGCATCAGACCCTATCACAACCCGCTGTGACCTATCCGAAAGGTAGGATTTCAAAAATAAAAGTAATTCACCTGAGATACTAATTTGTTTCAGCTTGTGAATAAGACCATCATGCCACACTTTATCGAATTCCTTCCTGACATCACAGAAAACTACTCTGATCTCTTTTCCTTCGTCGAGAGCTCGATTGAATTCGTCATAGATATCAGTCAACTGAAGGCCTGTTGAATCACCAGGTGTAAAACCTGATTGGAACTGACTAAGAATGTTATTATCAGTTAGGTATTGCCACAAGTGTTTGAAAACACATTTTATCAAAAATTTTACCCACACAACTGAGCAATGATATTGGACGATAATTAATGACTGAGTTCGATGGCTGTTTTTTCAGGATTGGAGAGGCATTCGCTTTTTCCACAGTGAAGGAAAATACAAGTTATTCAACAGTACATTAAAAAGAATTGTAAGAGGTTCACATAGCGACGATTTGCATTCCTTTAGGAGTCGCGGGCCTATAAGATCGGGACCAGATGCCTTAAAAGCCTTTATAGATTTCATCACGTCTAGTATTTCTCCACAATGGAGAGTAATACTGTCAAGAGTTTGTGAAACTTGAGGTTCACGGTCAGGGAGAGACACTTTGAAATCATCAACGGTTGATATCGAAACAAAGTATTCGTTCAACACCTCGGCTTTATCAACATTGGTGGAAAAGACTTGATTTAAATGAACTGCCGCTGTTTTGCTGCTAGCAATGCACGTTTTAAGCGTTTTCCTCCAATGTGAACCTGGTGTTTTGTTACTTCCTAAAATAGCTTGGACTTTGGATAGACACGCCGCTTTGGCTTTTCTTACTGCTGATACTACTTCACTGCGTTTACTTTTATATTTGACCCATGCATTCGGATGCCCAGTTCGTTTGGCAACGCGGTATAACCTTTTTCTCTGTCTAATTAGTAATCTAATCTCGTTGTGGAACCATTTTGGCTGCTTCAATCACACAGTGATGAATTTGTTTGGAATGTGTTTAGATGCCGTTTAGAGTATTTTGTGATTGAAATTCGAAATGATAGTATCAAGGCATGTTTCATCAAAAAAGGGAACTCTAGTCAACGTTCGAGAGGTCCTCATTTAAGGCTGCATAAGCACCCTGGATATACAGCCATACTTTCCTCTTAAATGATGGGGGGTGTGGTTTCAAAAAGTCGATGTCCATGGATATTGGGCAGTGGTAGCGTATCATGTCTGGGACAATTGGTTCTAGGACATCACAAGCCTTCTCATTCACAGAGTCACTCACAGCAAACAGATCTATCAGAGAGACTGACGTTTCAGTGAAAAATGTTGGCTCATTCACAAGCTGTCGCAAATTGAAGACATTTGCTATTTCCACAAACCCACGTCTAGAAGGAAGAAGTTGGTTATCACTAAAGTCTCGAGTGACAATTAAATCGTCAAGTAGTGTGTCTCTGGCTTTTTCTATGGAAGATGATATGCTATGCCATGTTTGCTGAGGGACTGTTTGGTGGGCGGTAGAAGACCCCCAACGATAATGACTTACTATGTTTGGTATATATTTCGACCCACAAGCACTCTATGTTCGCTATCTACAGGTCTGGCCGTTGTCGAAATGAAATGTGGTCTTTAATATAAACGACGATCCCACCACCTCTTGTGGGTATGTTTTGGCGCAACGGTTCATGGAACCCGTGGATTGAAATATCGGAAGTGGGGTCGCTATCCTGCAGCCATGTCTCCGTTAGTGTCAATACATCACCGAAAGGGCGCGTCACATTCGATGGCTTCTTTTCTTGGTCTTAGACTCTATATATTCAAGTGGAAAATTTTCAGATTGTGTGTGTTGACAGAGCTTTGTCCAGGGTTGAGTTCGATGTCGCCCAACACTAGTAAGATTTTAGTTTTGACAAAGAATCATTAAATTAATGATTACGACTGAGATTAATATTCCCAAAGAGGTTAGGAAGACCTGAGCTTCTAAGTATTTAAAAGTATCCCCTACCCCTCAAACGACACGATCATAATTTTCAGAGAGAGGTGAGAAATCGGGATCAGCGAGTTAACTGACATTTTTTTTTCAAGTATTTAAAGGCGTCCCTCACAAGATAGCACACACAAAAAGCAAATCACTTCTTCAGTATCCAAGAGCCAACACATATTATTTTTGTACCCGACGTCATCGATTAAAATATTCCGTATGGCCTTTCTCACAAGACATCTCTCTCTCTCTCTCTCTCTCTCTCTCTCTCTCTCTCTCTCTATCTATCTATCTCTCTATCTATCTCTCTCTCCCCTCTCTCTAACCCCTCTATCTCGCCCTTCTCTCTCTCTCGTTATTTGTGTGATTAGTTCTCTTTGATAGTTTATTGAAGGAATATAACACCTACAGTGAGGCAAGTTGCTTATATGACAAAATATATAACTTTGATAATATACTGAGTCAAAAAAGAAAGTATAATAAACTATGAGGAGCACTTTTTTAAGTATTATCGACTTTAATACCGCACAAATTATTGTAAATTCATATTTCGAGTCTAGCTGTATGAGTTTGCATAATTTCATGTTCTTGCTGTTGCCAGCATCACGTCAGGACGTCGCAATTCAGACATGGGGTGAAATGAAAAATATATACCACGTGACGAGAATGGCGGGAGGTTAAACTTTTTCTTTCACCCATCAGCTGAAGACAAATTGTGAAAATACCACTTGAATTTTGTGAGATCGTGAACGTAGATTTTCTGAAATGTTTTACTGATTGTTCCGTAAATTGTGCTTTGAAAAATGAAAACTTGTACGATGAGTTGAAGATTGATTTGGAGATAGATAAATCAGGGATGTGAAGTTTTGCAATGTGCATTGTGAATTTGATTCCCATTTCGGTGATTGGGCAATGGTTTTCCTTGTTCCAGATTCAATGCAGATCTTAGGTGGAATATCGACTCGCTTGATTTGGAAATTGTATGTATGTTTTTGTTTTCTTGCTCTTGTGAGACCAATATTTATTTTCCTGATTCATTTCTGCCTTCGGCCGTGAAATTGTGGAACAGCCTGGGCACGGACGTGCGATCCTGTGATTCTCTAGAGTCTCTGAAAAATCTCCTTCGAAGAGATGACAGAGTGGTTACAGAGTTTCTATGCTGGTTATAGACGAGATCAAATACTCCATAGTAAACTTAGAATGAAATTATTTATTTATTTATTGGTGTTTAAGGTCACATATTTCTGCACAATGGCTAACCATGACTGTGACAGTTTTACGGGTGGAGGAAGCCGGAGTACCCGGAGAGAACCCCCGAGTAACGGCGAGCAACTGTCAGCTCCCCAACATACCAACTCCACATAAGCAGGGTTAGCATTGGTTGAAGACAGGTGCACCATCGACGTGCAGTACGCCTTAGTACACAGCGTCACCGTGTCCCCACGTGGGCAATGGGGTGAAGTGTCTTGCCCAAGGACACAACGCGGTTGCCGCAGGTGGGATTCGAACCGAGGACCTCTCGGCTTGCAGCCTGCATCTCTACCAGCTGAGTCACCGCGCCCCCTTAGAATGAGATGCAGTGACTTGAATACTCATAAATTCTAGCGCTTCTTAACAAACGGCCCTAAATGTTCTTGTGGAAATGATTATGAGGATGCAGCTCACTTCATCTCATAGTGTCCTAACTTTCGTATCCAACGTCAGGCTTTCCATCTAAACATCGAGAAACTAACACACAATATCAGTTATATTCTGTACGGTAATCCAGCATGGCCTAATTCAGTTAATCAAAGAGTCTTTGTGGCCTTCAAAAAGTACATTGAAGAAACGAAGAGATTTGAGTAGAGGCTATCTCCAACCCATGGGATAAGATATAATTTTATACAGTCACAACTACATCATGCATCAAGTATTCACAGAAGACAGCTGGCTCCGCACAATGCCCCTGTTCAAGCACCATTATTGATTGTAAGTTCTACAATGTAACGGTGAGGTATTCAAATAGGTTTAGCCTGTTTACCAAACCATTTGGAAATAAAAAATGTTTAAAAAAAAAAAGATCATCTAGCCTAAGACATCTGTGGAGTACTCGATCCTTTTCCTCCTTCCACACGCCTAGACACGTAGCTTCCTATCTCAACAGTCACAGAGGGTCGAAAAGGGCCTCCTTCGGTCGGACAACTATTATTTTTGATGGAATAAAAGATTTTGCTTTTTCTGTGATATAAGTTGTGATGTTTTTGGTGATTTCATCAACACATCCACTAATAAAAAATGCATTCCAGTTTGTATTAGAAAATGCGTTTGACATACCAATTACATCCATGCTGCCATAGTCCCATGCAGTTCTTAAATGTTGAGGGGCTTTGTATTTCACGCGCCGTATTTCACATATTTTAGATTCACTGAAACTGCATAATGGTCGTTACAGAAAGGAGGGATAACCTGTACTTTATAAAGACAGTCAGAACATGAGGTTAACAATAGATCGATTAGTGTGCTAGAATGTTCATTTGTTCGCGTTGGTTCTTTTATCATCTGTGACAAGCCATGGACGTTCTCGTGATATCGTATTTTTGCCGCGAAACCATTTCATCTCGAACAGATATTCCAGTCATGTAGAATAAATCATTCTATCGTTCATTCGTCTTTACTTCAGGTAAGTGAATAGCTTATTTAGTATTTATATCCGTTTTATATAGTTCAGCTTAAATTCCAAAAGCGTAGAGTTCAGGAAAGTAATGTTATTGTTAGAAGCGGTATAGCGTCCATCATTTTATCTCTGAGTAATTAAGTATGCTGTAATAATTCCTATGCTAATCTGGTCAGAAAAATGTGAAGTTCATTATTTAAATTGTGTAAAAATATACGGTGCGTGGACACAAACGGTATTGTTTCTGGTATTTTACATTCTGTTGGAGGGAGCATTTGGTGCGACCCCAACAGATGTAAAACGCCATAGACTCAGGTAGCCTGTCCCTATTTGTGTTTTGCATTCGTTTGGATCCCATGCACTCAGTGCGACTCACAACAGATTTACGATGTCATAAACTTAAGTCGTTAAGTATTTGTTTACCTCCTGTTGGGATGATTACCGGATGCTCATTCCAATAAGATGTAAACAAAACTCAAGCTTATTTTACGTATCACAGGTAATATTTGATGTTTCACTCTAAGCACATAAAGAAGGTTCTGAGACATTTTGTATGTTGAGAAAAGGAGAGTTTAAAGGGGATTTTGTTTCTGTTGTTTTTGATCTGTCCAAGTAACGTCGCACGTCATGTCCTATTCTGAAATATTTCGGGTTATTCGACGTTTGCTGGAATGCACACAGTGCTTTCCATCGAATGTTGAATAACGCGAAGTATGGTGTAGGATAGTCATTTTATTCTGTGCATTTGTTTTTGTGTGAATGAATAGAATGAGCTCTGTGGTTCAAATATTAAATGAGCCACTAATTTTATAGCGCGGGATTATAGCGGTTTAGCTGATAGTTGATTATGTTGTTATATTTTAGTTTAGGAACACTTTGTGTGTCATATTATTTTACGAGTTGTTGGAATCAGCTAACCAAGGTGATTCCGTTGTAAGTAAAATAATATGGCGCTTGAAGTAAGTAAACTATGCACCCACAGGTACACTCGTCAACTAATTCAGTGTCTCACTTGGGTTTGATATGTTATGTTAGGGTTAACAGGGCATGTTCTGTCCAAGGTTTATAGCATCACGGCAACCGCCACGCGTTACTTTAGTCGGTCGTGCGTATGGTTGTTAGATGGTTGATCGCGACAACCGACGTGTGCAAGGTATATACTCGACAGAATAGTACGCTCTGTAAATGCTGTGCTAATTCGGCACATTATATATATAACATTCAGTTCATGCCTTCAAGAAAACAATCTGTTATTATGTAGTTGTAATTTATATATGTAATGAATATCTGAACTGTAGATATTCAGTTAATATACCTATTATTTTAATTGTAAATTTGAAAATATAGAGATACTGCAGTCGGGTGGAATAAATTATTAATATCGTTTATTCGTCTTTACTTCAGTTCTTCCTTAAGTCCATGGAAAGTGTTCCAGTCATGCCGTGCTAGAGTTACAATAAAGGCCGTATAAGCGAGTTGTTATTCCAAGACAAACCCAGTCATAACACTTGGATGGGTGACCGTCTGTGCGATCGATTCGGACTCGAGCGTTGTGTCCTTGGGACAGGCATTTAGCCCCAATTGTCCACAAGGCGTACTGCACGTCGACGGTGCGCATGTCTTCAACCAACCTTACCCTGTCTGTGCTGCAGTGCGGAATTAAGATGTTGCGGAGCTGGCAGCTGCTCGTAGTTGCTCGGTGCCTCTCTCAGGGTACTCCGGCTTCCTCCACCCGTAAAACTGTTACCGGCACGATATGACCTTGACTGTTAAAGTATCGTTAAACCTTAATAAAAAATATAAATAAATACATTTTGTCCTTGACATGAGTAGAGTTTGATGCCCTGTTGGCAATAAGCAGGTTTCTCCTCGTACACCTCAGCGTTCATCTTTTGTGCTTTGTGTTCACATATCACACATTTTTCAAATGACTGAAGCACATTTATAAAATCAAATAAACCTTGTAACCTACTTTTAATTGTGCTCTTGAGATGACCCCGATGAAGAATATTCATCTAATCGTGACACGAAACCTCATCGGAGCGAAACCTTCATTATACTGCCGTGTGCTTTTATTTTACACTCACACCGTATATTTGAAGGCAACGCGAAGTCAAACAGTAACGGCCGGAATAGTATTTGACAGCGGAATGGATGACCTCCGTTTACTTATTTTCTCATCTTTATTGATGTTATTATTGTTAGTGTTAACTCTCTTTTACATCTTTGGTGTTGACAGAAAACGATACTCGAAACTCCCTCCAGGGCCAAGACCATTTCCTGTTGTTGGCAACCTTCCGCAGTTAATAGGTAGAAATATTGAGCAGGAATTCAAGAAATACAGACAAAAATATGGCAATGTTTTCTGTGTGCAAATGTTCAACAAAATGTTTATTGTTGTGAATGGTGCAGAGGATCTGAAGAACATGTTTATTAAAAATGGGAGTGCATTTTCGGAAAGGCCTGACCCAGTAAAAATTGGAGCACAGCTAAGTGGTGGCGTAGCGGGTAAGTTGCTGCCCATAGATTAACGTTTTGTGTAGTTTTTTCTCATTGCTGCCTACCATACCATAGCTTATGACCCCTGATTCGATAGAGTTCGTTGAAGTCGTTCCAAAGTTCGTCTGTGGGGAGAGGGGATCATGAGCTATGTTTTTGTGGCAAAAAAATGAATAAAAATGTTTAGTTACTTAATGCATTTCTGGTGAAGTGTCGCCTTTTTTCGCATTAGGTGAAAGGTTTAATGAATGACAAATGGGGGACATCTCTACTCTTTTTGAGTGGATACCATAAGTGGAGTAAATCCGGACAGTAGCGTGTTTAGCACATAGGCACGGAAGCGTATTCGTGCCAGGCAGTTGAAATTTTTTTTGGAATTTATCTCATAATTATGAGATACCTAAGTCATAATTTGGATTTTCCTAAAGGGAAAATCTATTTGTTATTATTGCAATGATGATTTTTTTGATTTTCCTAAAGGGAAAATCTATTTGTTATTGCATTGATTATTATTTGGATTTTCCTAAAGGGAAAATCTATTTGTTATTGCAATGATTATTTTTTTTTTTTTTTTATTATTATTATTATTATTATTATTATTCTTCCACACTTTTATTTTCACTATTTCTCGAAAACGCTCTGAACGATTTTTTTTAAAGTTTCTGTACTCATAAAGGGTCATAAGTTGTATGCCCTCGCCATATTCCCATTTTTCTGAAAATGTTTTTGTTAACCCTTTAACAAAAATTGTCGGCAGCTCATATCTTTGGACTGGAAAGGGCGATTGACTTGAAATTTTCGCAGACATGTCAGCAATATACCCCTCTATCAGCATATGGTACAAAAATGTATGTAATTAACACCTTTCTGCCAAAACATTTTTCGAAAGGAAAAAAATTTTAAAAATTTGACCATTTTTGAACTCAATCTCGGGACATGGATATGCTGAACCATCCAAAATGGCTTGGAAATGAAGACTCTATCACCGAATTGTGAAAACCATCGAAAACATTTCGATTCGAATTTCCGACAATCCAAAATGGCGGCCGAAAAATCGAATTTTTATTTTCGGTTATTCATGCGTTTCAGGCCATTTGGAGGCGAAAAAAAAATTTTTTTTGCACCAGAAAAATTTTCGGTTTGGACTTAGAAATTTTCGACCAAAAGACGGAAATTTTTGTTTCCACAGGGCTACTTTGCCGTCACAGTACTCAACAAGTGGGACGATTTGAAAGCTTCTAAGGGTAGAAATGTTGAAATCACAGTGTACATGAACAGTTATCATCTTTTGGAAATGGAGTTGTTCTTAATTTGGCTTCTGCTAGCAGTCAAACATGGCTTCGGGATACTGTGACCAAAAATTGAAAAAAAAATTCTTGTTTTTTTTTACTTTATTATGTCTAGATTCATGAGTCCTAATAAATAAAACCATCAGTATTTGGGGCAAAATGTTTCTTGTTGGGCAAAAACGCCAAAAAACGCCCCAAAATGCCCAAACCTTTTTAGGCCAATATCTCCTGAAGGAGAAAAACTATCGACTTAATTTCTTGATAGACTTGTCAGAATTACTCTTGTCTAAAACAAACATAATCGGTATTTTTTTCCATTTTTTATGTTTTCTGCCAAAATTTTTCACAAAACGGAAAGTTATCACAAAAATCGGCCATTTTGGATTGAAATATCGGAACCCCAGGAGCGATTTTTGAAATAAAGTTCAGCAATTGATAGCTCATTTTATACCCTAACAGAAAATAGAAAAACCCAAAACCCCTTGTCGCTAGATTTTGCTGTAGATGAGGGTGAAGGAAGGTACCCTCAAATGTGTGTCGAAAGTTGGCAAAATTGAAAAAAAGGTTACCTTAACGTATGGCAACGGTATAAACTACTGGCGGTCTCGACGATATACGGATGCAAAATCACACCTTGAAGCCAGTTAGGCAAGTTGGCACAAGAAACGGGGACTTCATGCTCAGTCGCAGCTCTACACTCGTCTACAACACTGACTAGGTCCATTCCAAACTGATAGAGTCTGGACGAATAGTGTTCTCACTTTCCACGCGATGGGCGATGTTTTCACGCGGTCTGGACACTCGCATTGGATGCCATAATGTCGGACAGGCTCCGTAGAACAAGTTCTGAAAATTTCAAGTCGCTGTCTTCTGCGGTCTCGACACAGCTCGTGTATGTCTCAAGTGCAATTCTAATGTCTAATTGGAGAATTTTCGTGAATCTTTTCCTGCCAAAAAGATACTCACCGCCGATTTCTTATAACTTCAAATTCTAACGATTATCTAAGGTTTAAATGTAGTGTCTGGGAGGGACCCCCCCCCCCCCCACCCCACCCTGCAGCTCCAGCCACTAACACTAACCCTAACCCTACCCCTCCCCCGCACTTTCCCACCTTAGCGGCATTCTGGCTCGAAAGTTGCTAAAATGACAAGAGGCTACATTAATGTATGACAACGGTACAAATTACGAGTGGTGAAGGACGATATTGAGACAAACAATCATACCTTGGAGCCGGTTAAGCAATGTGGCACCGAAACCTGGCACTTTATGCTCAATCACTGCTGTACAACCATCTACATCACTGCCCAAGTCCATTCCAAACTGATAAAGTCGGGACGAATAGTACTCTCTCTTTCCACACGTCGTGTGGTGCTTCTACGCAGTGAAAACACTCGATTCCAGTGCCAAAATGTCGGCCAGGCTTCGTAGAACAAGTCCAGAAAATTTCAAGTCGCTACCTTCAGCGGTCTAGACACAGTCCGTGTATATCTGAAGTGCTATTTTAATGATGTTTAATATGCAAAGTTTCGTGAATCTTTTCCTGCATGCCAAAAACCTACTTACCGCCAATTTCTTTTGACTTTTAACTTCTGACGTTTCTCAAAGATTTAGAGGTTGCGTTGGGTTCCCTGGGTGGTGGTCTTAAAGAAGCAACTTCGATTTACAGTCAACTCGTCACCAGTCACACCCAGTTGTAAGTTTTAAGAGGAACTACCCCAGAGAGGGATGAGTAGGGCAGTCTGCGCCCATTCACCACGTCTTCTTTCGTACCGGCTTGAAAAAGACCAAATTCAAAAAATTACCTCCTCTCTTCAAACCGCTATTTCTCAGCCAATTCTTGGCGGATTTCCATGAAATTTTCACTCAGCGTTCACGAATATTTGCTGCATCACATGCCATGAAGAGCGACACGAATTCCGCATTTCGTCATTCTCGAAATCGAGAAGAGCGTATGCGCATGCGCACGAGGTTCTCGCAGGCCACATGCTGGGTTTCTGGATTTTCCAGTGACGTTGTCGTGTTTGGCAGATCTTCCAGAACAAACGCTGAAAATTTCGAGTCGCTGCTCCAAAAACTCTCGCCACAATCTACTGTACATGGAACAGAGTGTTTACTTTTTTTTATTTGGATTTTCCTAAAGGGAAAATCTATTTGTTATTGCAATGATTATTTGGATTTTCCTAAAGGGAAAATCTATTTGTTATTGCAATGATTATTTTTTTTTTTTATTATTATTATTATTATTATTATTATTATTCTTCCACACTTTTATTTTCACTATTTCTCGAAAACGCTCTGAACGATGTTTTTTAAACTTTCTGTACTCATAAAGAGTCAAAATTTCTATGCCCTCGTCATATTCCCATTTTTCTGAAAATGGTTTAGTTAACCCTTTATGCCAAAAAACACAAAAATAATCGGCAGCTCAAATCTTTGAACTAGAAAGGGCGATTGACTTGAAATTTTCGCAGACATGTCAGCAATACACCCCTCTATTAGCATATGGTACAAAAATATATGTAGTTAACACCTTTCTGCCAAAACATTTTTCGAAACGAAAAAAAAGTTCAAAATTTCACCATTTTTTAACTGAATCTCGGTACAGGGATATGCTGAACCATCTAAAATGGCTTAGAAATGAAGACTGTATAACCGAATTGTAAAAACAATTGAAAAAATTTCGATTCGAATTTCCGACAATCCAAAATGGCGGCCGAAAAATCGTATTTTTATTTTCGGTTATCTATGCGTTTCAGGCCATTTGGAGACGAAAAAAAAAAATTTTTTTGCACCAGAAAAATTTTCGGTTTGTTACGGCCGGGCTACTTTGCCGTCACAGTACTCAACAACCTGGGTGATTTGAAAGCTTCTAAGGGTAGAAATGTTGAATTCACAGTGTACATGAATAGTTATCGTCTTTTGGAATTGGTGTTGTTCTTCCTTTGGCTTCTGCTAGCAGTCAAACATGGCTTCGGGACACTGTGACCAAAAATTGAAAAAAAATTATTTTTTTTTTACTTTATTATGTCCAGATTCATTAGTTCTCATAAATAAAAACTATCAATGACGGCCATGAGTCCTAATAAATAAAACCATCAATATTTGGGGTAAAATGTTTCTTGTTGGGCAAAAACGCCCCAAAACGCCCAAAAACGCCCAAAGCTTCATAGGCCAATATCTCATGAAGGAAAAAAGCTATCGACTTAATTTCTTGACAGACTTGTCAGAATTACTCTTGTCTAAAACAAACATAATCGGTATTTTTTTCCATTTTTTATGTTTTCTGCCAAAGTTTTTCACAAAACGGAAAATTATCTCGAAAATCAGCCATTTTGGATTGAAATATCCAGATTTAAATATAATGAGCCCTCTAAATGGGATCCAAATTGAAGGCAGTAATACTGCTTTATAATAAAAATCGAATGAATTTCGTTTCGATTTTTCGTTAATCCAAAATGGCGGCCAAAAATCGAAAAAAAATTTTTCGTTTTCTATGCGTTTCGTTCAATGTTGAAACGAAAAAAAAATTTTTTTTACACTAAAAATTTTCGGTCCTGCCTGTCCGGACTTAGAAATTTTCGATCAAAAATTTTTGTTTTTGGTTTTTTAGGCGTTTTGGTCAATTTTAAGACCCCCAAAAAATTAACATGGAGAATTTGGGGTCCGGGTGGGACTTGAATTTGGGACCATAGAATAAAAACACTTAATTCGGTTCAAAAGTACAATTTCATTCCCTTGTCAAAGCCTTTTGTTTCAAAAACGCATTGTCATTCACTTCACGTGGTTAGAGAAGCATGTGCACTGTTCAACACAGTGTAATGACAGAATTTGTGCCTTTCACATTGCGACATGCTATCACTCGGATCTAAATATATGCATTTATGACAGAGAAGAACTCATTATTCAAGTCGACAGAAAGATTTCCCAACACCAGAACCGAGACCAGAAAGAGCGAGATTTGAAATCGAAAGTACAACACTGAGAATCTATTATTTTTTATGACCATATGACTCCCCCCCCCCCCCCCCCCCCCCCCCTCCGCCTTCATTGAATTTGACGACGGTGGCAGTTGCGACGGCATTGCCAAAATTTAATGTCACAGCCAATTCAGAGGACTGGTGAATATTGTCATTTTCTTCTTTGAGATTCAAATTTATTACGAATCAAAGGTGTGGCGTCGTATTGTTTTAAATTTCCCAAACCAAAGGCCATCTGTTATTGAGTTGAATACACCCGCCAAGGGCCATGGAGCAATTTCAAAGTTCAAAAGTTAGTGTGTGTGGGGGGGGGGGGGCGGGGAGGAGGAGGTGTCGTACGTTTCTACCGCGAAGTAGCAGATGGCCAACAGCAAGTGCTGGCCATGCTAGTGGGGTCTTGGGGCATGCTCACATAGAAGAGTTTTGAAATAGGACACCCTTAGAATGCATCTCTAGCGTTCTGGCATACGGCAACCGCTTCCAAAAATTATTTGTTACCTGTGTGAAAATGGTGAGTCAAAACATGTTTTTAACAAATATTTGGTGTCGGTATGAATATCTTGGGCTTCAGTACTTCACCTGATGCGGATAGAACCCTCTGTAACGCCGAATACTGTGTATTCTTGTGCTTGCATGCCTCCCCCCCCCCCCCCCAACCGATTTAAGTCAAGAGACCAACCAGACAGTACAAGTCGTCCAACGAGGAATCTCCATATAGTCTTCCGACGGTCGTCGCTTGGACTTGTCTCACCGGACAGTACAAGTTTTTTTTAATACGAGCACTGGTTTCCACAAAGACAATAGTTTGCTTGTAGTTCTCCCACACAAGTTTGATAAGTTCGTTTGGGGCCTTGCCAGTGTTTTTGTTGGTGTGTGTGGGGGTGGGTGGGGCGTGGGTCCTCTGGTCGTTCCTCCATCCTCCCACTTCCACTTGCATGGCCAACACTTGCTGTTGGTCACCTGTCACTTCGCGGCAGAAACCCCCAATCCCCCACACACACACACACAGTTTGAACTTTCAATTTGCTCCACGGCCCTTGCCGAGTGAATTCAAGTCATTAACAGAAGTTAATAATAAATAAGAATTTGCTGTAACCCTACCAAATTAAATCACAGTCACCTCAATTAAACCTTGATGACTTTCGTTAGGCATCAGTCAAATTCTCATAAGTTCAAAAATTCCAAGACAAAAGCCGCAAAACTATTATGGCGAATTTCACAATTACTCTACCATACAATTACACGCCAAGTTCAAATTGGATTCAATTTACCAGAAATGATTTGGGCACGGATATATGATTTCAAAGAAATCACATCACCTACGGATGTCCAAACAATCTCTATATATAATAAAAGAAGTACACAACTCGATCAAACGCAATGACCAGGAAGAGTTTTCATGTACACGAACCACTCTTTCGACACAAGAATATCCGCGAGGGATAGAACGTTTCTATGATTGAAAAGGTAGCATTGACAATCTATTAAAACTTGTTGTATTTTGAAAGCAAAATTTTGTTTCATTTCGCGCCTGATAGCTGCCAAAACTAGCTTCTCGGATCCATTATCTGACCCGTTCTTGCTCTTTTGACACAAGAATACCCTATGTCATTGACAAGTTAAAAGCTTCTGTGACTGAAAAGGTGGAATTCAAAGTTCATTTGAACTTTTTATCATCTTTTGGAAGTAAAGTTTTGCTTCATTTGCCTTCTGAAATGTGCCATACGTAGCCTCTTTAATACCTTATGTGATCAAAAATCGCGTATCTGTTGACTTATTTGTCTTTCTCCGCGCTGCTGGAGAGCCCAGACCACCTATTGGTGGCGATGACCTCTTATAAGCTATGATATCGTGATATTCAAAAGGCATTAACCCCAGCCAGCCACCCCCCCCCCCCCCCCTCTCACCCATCAAAAAAGAGCAAGTGAAGATCTGTTATAAGTCCATTTTCCCATAGCCGCCGTCAAGATTTTCGTGCTGGACAATCGCTTAAAAGTGAAGCGTGGCTGGGTGTGGCACCCTACAAAACGTTGCACAGAGACGGCGTATTTCCCAAACAGGTCTGGTTTGGCTATTACAGACTGTTGTGTGACCTTGACCTCCAACTAAATTTTACATGACTGTTCGCGGTCCGAATCAAGACATCAGCAGATTATTTTGGTTATATCACCAGTAATAGCCATTATTTACTAAATGGACACCATCACAAAATAAACTTATGGTCCAATATAGTCATTTAGCCGAGGGTATACCATAACCTCGGATGTGACCCTTTACTGTCAAACGAGACCTCAACAGGGAACAATTACCCAAACCAGACACAACAATTGTCACATGCGTGGCCGAGAAGTCGCTGATCAAATAGATGGCTCACTCTCTCTCTCTCTCTCTCCCTCTCTCAGTAGCTGTAAACACAGCCCATTCCTTCATTTATTTATGTACTCCGAACAGTATCAAGCCACTCCATTTGATAATTCCATCGCCAAAGTGAATTCCCGACGAGAAAGTAACCCATTTGTCTGCTCGTGACCATTTATTCTAATAAAAAACATTCACAGTATTTCCCTGTGTTAACTTCGGGAAGTGAAGCAATGCTTGTTTGCTATGGTGAAGAAGTTCTGCTTTACTGGCAAAATTGGACCCAGTCACCAATGCTGGAGGTGGAAGTCTACTAAACTGGACGACATGGGTGTAAACGATTGATGAAACTTGATTTTATCTCCATGTTGTTGTCACAATTAGCTATAAATAGTATTAAATACCAATAAATAATTTGGATTTTCCTAAAGGGAAAATCTATTTGTTATTGCAATGATTATTTTTTTTTTTTTATTATTATTTGGATTTTCCTAAAGGGAAAATCTATTTGTTATTGCAATGATTATTTTTTTTTTTGGATTTTCCTAAAGGGAAAATCTATTTGTTATTGCAATGATTATTTTTTTTTTTTTTATTATTTGGATTTTCCTAAAGGGAAAATCTATTTGTTATTGCAAAGATTATTTTTTTTTTTTTTTTTTTTTATTATTCTTCCACACTTTTATTTTCACTATTTCTCGAAAACGCTCTGAACGATTTTTTTTTAAGTTTCTGTACTCATAAAGGGTCAAAAGTTCTAACTAATCGTCACATTCCCATTTTTCTGAAAATGTTTTGGTTAACCCTTTAACAAAAATAGTCGGCAGCTCATATCTTTGGACTGGAAAGGGCGATTGACTTGAAATTTTCTCAGACATGTCAGCAAAACACCCCTCTATCAGCCTATTGTACGGAAATGTATGTATTTAACACCTTTCTGCCAAAACATTTTTCAAAACGAAAAAAAAATTCAAATTTTGACCATTTTTGAACTCAATCTCGGGACAGGGATATGCTGAACCAACTAAAATGGCTTAGAAATGAAGACTGTATCACCGAATTGTTAAAACCATCGAAAAAATTTCGATTCGATTTTTCGTTAATCCAAAATGACGGCCGAAAAATCGAATTTTTATTTTTGGTTATTTATGCGTTTCAGGCCATTTGGAGACGAAAAAAATTTTTTTTTTGCACCAGAAAAATTTTCGGTTTGGACTTGGAAATTTTCGACCAAAAGTCGGAAATTTTTGTTACGACCGGGCTACTTTGCCGTCACAGTACTCAACAACGGGAATGATTTGAAAGCTTCTATGGTTAGAAATGCTGAATTCACAGTGTACATGAACAGTTTTCGACTTTTGGAATTGGAGTTCTTCTTCGTTTGGATTCTGGTAGCAGTCAAACATGGCTCCGGGACACTGTGACCAAAAATTGAAAAAAAATTTCTTGTGTTTTTTTTTTACTTTATAATGTCTAGATTCATTATTTCTCCTAAATAAAAACTATCAATGACGGCCATGAGTCCTAATAAATAAAACCATCAATATTTGGGGCAAAATGTTTGTTATTGGGCAAAAACGCCCCAAAACGCCCAAACCTTTATAGGCCAATATCTCATGAAGGAAGAAAGCTATCGACTTAATTTCTTGACAGACTTGTCAGAATTACTCTTGTCTAAAACAAACATAATCGGTATTTTTTTTCATTTTTTATGTTTTCTGCCAAAATTTTTCACAAAACGGAAAGTTATCTCGAAAATCGGCCATTTTGGATTGAAATATCGAGATTTAAATATAATGAGCCCTCTAAAAGGGATCCAAATTCAAGGCAGTAATACCGCTTTATAAAAAAAATCGAAAGAATTTCGTTTCGATATTTCGTTAATCCAAAATGGCGGCCAAAAAATCGAAAAAAATTTTTTGCGTTTTTTATGCGTTTCGTTCAATTTTGAGACAAAAAATGTTTGTTTTTTTTTCACACTACGCCAAAAAACGAAAAATCGGTCTTCAGACTGGTACTTTGACCTAATTATACTGTATTACCGGAGTGGGTTAAAAGCGGCGATGATTGAGAATGTGTAGCCCGAATATAGGTTAAAAGATTCCCCATAGTCTGGGAGCTCAATTTTGTTGTGTTTGGCTTCGGGCGGTCGCTAAAAGTACACTCTCGGCATCTCAACGGTCCGTACACCCTTTTTTTGGCATGAGAATACTCGGCATTTTTGACTCGAATAAGGCTTCCGTGATTGAAATAGCAACATTCACGGTCTCTTTAAACCTTTCCGAACCCCATGGGAATAGGGTTTTATTTCACTTGGCTTCTGATGACTGGAGAACTACCACTCCGGTTCGGACTTAGAAATTTTCGACCAAAGTCCGGAAATTTTTGTTTTTTGTGTTTTGTTCAATTTTGAGACGAAATTAATTTTTTTTTTACACTACCACCAAAAAACGAAAAATCGGTCTTCAGACTGGTACTTTGACCTAATTATACTGTACTACTTGAGTGGATTAAAAGCTGCGGTGATTGCGAATGTGTTGCCCGTATATAGGTAAAAAGATTCCCCGTACTCTGGAAGCACAATTTTGTTGCGTTTGACTTCGGGCGTTCGCCAAAAGTACACTCTCGGCCTCTCAACGGCCCGTACACCCTCTTTTTGGCACGAGAATACTCGGCGTTCTTGACTCGTATAAGGCTGCCGTGATTGAAATGGCAACATTCACTGTCTCTTTAAACCTTACCCCCACCCCATGGGAATAGGGTTTTATTCACTTGGCTTCTGATGGCTGAAGATCTTCCACTCCGGTTCGGACTTAAACATTTTCGACCAAAATCCGGAAATTTCTGTTTTTGTTTTTTATGTGTTTTGTTCAATTTTGAGACGAAAACAATTTTTTTTTTACCTGGAAACTTTTTGGTCCGGTTTGGACTGAAAATTTTTGATCCAAAACCAAACTTTTTTCTTTCGATCACCACTTTCACCTGACAAAACGGTACTACGATACGGGTTAAAGTGGCCGTTATTCAGAACTTGGATGTTGAGGCTCTTCCTCCACCCGTAAAACTATCCGACGCGACTGCCCAACCCCCACCCAACACAAACACCCATTAGACTCTATGGACTCGGGCGTCCAAGCCAGGGAACACGTCTGAAAAACATTGATCATTTTGCACCCGGCGACCTCAACTTCAGCGAATGCTGTACACAATGTCAAGTGGTATTTTGTATCCTAAACTGAAATGGAAAGTAGAACACTGAGAGTGTGTTATTTTTTATGGGCATATGACACCAGCTACTCATCCCCTCCCCCGCCCTCATTGAATTTGATGACGGTGACAATTCCGACGGTATTGTCAGATGTCACAACAAAATTAGATTTTTGCTGAATATTGTCACTTTCTTTGTTATTAAAATTTATGTCGAATAAAAAATGTGATGGCGTCGTACTGACCGTCGATTACCTCTTACTGACTTGAATGCACTCCACATGGGTCGCAGAGCAATTTGAAGGTGTTTGTGTTTTGGCTGGGAGGTGGGGAGGGGGGTGGGCAGGTTTCTGCCGCGAGCTGCCAACATTAATGTTAGTGGACTTCCTTCCCTCGAGAAGTTTCGAAAAAGCAGAGAAAGACATTTCTAGCGTTCTGGCACACCAAGACGCATTCCTTTGTGAAAGTGGTGAGTCAGAACACGTTGTTACCAAATATTTGATGTTGGTTTTTACAGAAGCCATGTATAAAGTTGTTAGGAATTAGGAATATCATTAGGAATGTCATGAGCTTCGATAGGGGCCTAGTTTGCTTTTAGTATTGGTAATTTTTATTTGTTAGCTTTCAAGGGCGTTTGTTGATCAAAGACCAGCGAGAGCGAGAATGGAATGGTATAACGCGCCGAAGGCGCGCTGGGACGGTATGGGGAACAAGCCCCTTTCGACCCTCATTGGCTGTAAATGATTAATTTCGACATGTCTATTCGTGTTGAAGGAGGAACAGGTTCAGATACTCGGCAGGTGTCACCGGTTGCGGCGTGATGGTCTCTTTGACTGATGTCGGTTGAACCCTCGGGTGAGGACCAGTATGAGAGGTTGGGTCCTCTGAGAGAGAGAACAGCCGTGATGCAGCCTTTTATACCTTTCCATAACGTAACACGTGACGTTGGTTGACTCAAGATGCTGCTTTCAGGATTCCCGTATTTTTTTCAGTAATGCTGACAGAAAGAACTATTTCTGTCAGTATCCTGACCGAACATTGTTTGGGACAACAATAACCCAATAAATATTGCTATGGTAGTGGAAATTTAACCATTTTATGAACGAGTATGAAAAAGACACATGTTTCACTGAATTAGGAAACAAGTTTTAGTTAAGAAAGGGTAAAAACTTTAATTATACAAGTTGAACCGTGGATACAAAATCAGACGGTATTTTGCGTGATAATCGGCTGCACAGTGTTAAGTATACCCGAATGAATCATGTCTGATCGAATTACATGATTAGGTTAAACATCTAAAGTCGCCATAAGATGGCTTTAACTATATCATTAGATGGGTGAGCAGAGTTAACAATAAGCAATTTACATGAATGTGCGATCCACCCCTAAAACTATTCTTATGAACGGGTCTCTGCACATCCCATATTTGGTAATAAGACCACGTGACTCCATCAGCGTCTCGAAAGTTGAAAGTACAATAATAAATGGCTGTGTTTACTACTGTTATTAACAAACGCAATGTAAAACAATAGACGATACTTTATAAGGAACAGTTCCCATACATTGCCAGTGATGTACATTTTGCAACGATATATAATCTTTGACTACAGAAAAGCTGAGTACATGACACTCAATAGATTTTTTTACTGGAAGGTAAATGTGCTAAAAATTGGGTCTGATTTCATGAGTAATTTACGAAGGCGATCGACACAATTATGTTTCCCAGCTTGTTCACCCACAGGCGTCTGGGGACCTGATCTAGAGCGACAAATAGCGCCTAGAAGGTCTAAAATCACCCAACATCAAAATACCCCTACTGTATTATAAATATACACAAGGCTGGAAACTTCCAACGCTCGAAATTTTATACCACGAAATTAGAAACCACTCGTTTCAAATCAATGAAACGCGTTGACAGCTCGCATAGCACGTTTATCGATGCATAAATGAATACACTTCAATTCTGCAGTGCACCCCTTAGCATTTTCTTGCAGAGAATGCCTTTATTTTCACTCCAACTCGACAAAGCACACACAAAATTCAGCTAGACGAACTTCCATTCCACGGGAATCTCCGCACTGAATTTTCTCTCTAACGGGGATATCGGCTCAGGACGTTCAAAATTCGCGCGCTACACAGGAAAGGACCATACAGAATAACTACCAAAGTCTCTCACGACCGTCATACTAAAACAGCTTGTAATTTGTTGATTGGTACACATTAAAAACAACCAGTGCAGCGCTAAAAGATTGTTGTTAGTGGAAAATGTAATCTTCTTCTATACATTAGAGTTTATTTGTGTGTGTGGTGGGGAGGGGGGGGGGGGGGGGGGCTATGTGTATGTGTCTGAACTATTTTGCCCTAAGTGCATTCTAAGACAGAATGCAATTAGGACAAAATGATGTTTAGGCGAGGCTGTGTCTGTGGTATTGTCTTGGCATTCGTTAATGTTCGATACTTTTTGCCGGACGTTCAGTATTTTATTCTTTTTTTTCCAAATGGTTAATCAATCCCCCCCCCCCCCCCCACCCCCCGAACAGGCAGTCTCTGCCAGTCTCACTGCTTTCTGGTGAAAACTCGCGGGCTATGTTTTGATAGCTGAACATAAAATTAATGTTTTCTCTTTGGTTTGCAGTCCCTTAGCCACCAGAGGGGGGGGGGGGGGGGGCTACACAACAAAGGGCATATGCCCCCAACCCAATTTTCCACACGCTCCCAAAAATTTCAAATTTTTAAGTCATTTTTCGCAATGTCCACCCAGTAATGTCAAATCATTACAGATACCTTTCTAGAGAAATTATTTTTTCAAAACTTTTCCCGGGTCGCACCCCATATACACCCACATATAGAAGGGACAGTCCTCCCTACTAACCTTATACACGTAGGTTTGGATATCCCAGTAGGCGGAAGCTCCACTCTGTGAGCCTTCTACGTCCCGAGTCAGGTATCCCCTCAACTCGTGAGCCAAGGGATACCTGGATCGGGGCGTAGAAGGCTCACAGGTTACTAGCCAACATAGTTCTGACCCTTCCATAATCTTGCTCTGCCCCCCTTCCCCTCCCCCCGCCCTCTCCACAATTTCACTCGTGCCTCCGATTCCTGGTTCCACTTTCTTTGGCTCCCCAAACAACCCGTGGTTCTTTAGCTTTCTTTTCACAGTGCCCCCCCCCCCCCCCCCGAAGCTTACACTCCTAGTACATCATGGTATGTCCCAAAATACCATAGTATTACCATGGTATACCATGGTAATACCACGGTATTTTGGGACATACCATGGTGTACCATGGTACATTTTCATGAGGGATCCACCGACCCGCTGCCACATAACACTAAGTTGGCACTTACGGACAATTAATGTTCAATAAATATATTCACTTACCACAATGAAACATGAAGATTTTCTTCTAAAATCGTGAGTGTCTTCGTAAGGGCCTGCATTTTTTCAACTTTCAATTTTTACTATGACAAAGCGAAAACTGCCCAAAAAATCGCGTCTCGCATTTAGGTTATCGCGGGTAATACTGTTTTTGAATAAGTTAGAAATTCAAATTGAACGCGGGGAGCATGCGCAGTTTAAATTTATGACGTGTTTCAAATTTTAAAAAAAAAATTGTCTCACATGCGCAGTTGAAAAATAGCATTTCAAACGCGAAAAACGGCGCTTTGCAAAATCCGGTACGACGTCTTACGTGTTAAAACTTGCGGGAAGCTCTGTTGAGGAGTTATTTTGATGAGATGCTCAATGCTTTGATGCCAGAATAATGAGGACCAATCACCTCTTGAACAGTGTTGTTATTCCAAACAACACGTGAACATTGTTAATTGATTTGTTATTTCTAGTATTAAAACTAAACCATTTCATCTTCGGTGTTTTTCTAGAATTGAAATTTGTATAAAAACAGGCCCAAAACTTACTTGATTCACATTTCATCTTTAGTCAGTCATGGCGACATAGAATTTAAAGCATTTTAGCGCAACTTAAATCTTCTTCAATTTTACTGAAAAAATTAATTTGTATTCCTTTGTTAATACTGATAGAGTACTGGTAGGATTTTCTGCTTATATTTCTGAATTTTTCCCAGTAACGCAATAAAACTTGAACAAATTCTCCTTTAAATTACGGGAAAAATCGGAAATTTAAATGTTCTTCCAATTTAATGAAAACGCTTGTCAAATGTCAATTTGAATGTACATGTAATAACCAATGACTGCTGTGGGCGGAGCGATAAACCATTACATGTATTTCCCTTTCAAAATGTCATGCCCCCACCTGGTTAAAACTGTTTACCATTTATGTACAATGTATTTTATCATTTGGTATATATATATTTATGTCTGAAAACGTCATTTTTTTAAGTTTAGATATTTATTGTTCAATAAAATATATTATTTTAATAAGAGCGTTGTTGTCTTTCATCGTATATGTACTCATATATCCCATTTAAATCCCGTGTACGAAACGTCCCACCTTGTGTACGAAACGTCCCAGAATCTTGTGTACGAAACGTCCAAAATGGCTGTGTACGATACGGCAGTGTACGAAACGTCCAGCACCCCTTTGTGAGTCTTGTCAATTTTCGACCAAACATAAAATCAAAACTAATTATTTTGAGACCCAAATATGTTATCCACAGCCATGTATGTTTTAACTTTTTTTAACAGTGCAAGATACACAAAAATGCGAATTTTGAACGTCCTGAGCCGATATCCCCGCTAGAGAGAAAATTCAGTGCGGAGATTCCCGTGGAATGGAAGTTCGTCTAGCTGAATTTTGTGTGTGTTTTGTCGAGTTGGAGTGAAAATAAAGGCATTCTCTGCAAGAAAATGCTAAGGGGTGCACTGCAGAATTGAAGTGTATTCATTTATGCATCGATAAACGTGCTATGCGAGCTGTCAACGCGTTTCATTGATTTGAAACGAGTGGTTTCTAATTTCGTGGTATAAAATTTCGAGCGTTGGAAGTTTCCAGCCTTGTGTATATTTATAATACAGTAGGGGTATTTTGATGTTGGGTGATTTTAGACCTTCTAGGCGCTATTTGTCGCTCTAGATCAGGTCCCCAGACGCCTGTGGTTCACCCTAAAATAATACAAACTAAATACCGAATATGTCTGGGAACTGCAATCCCAAATTGTATAGAAATGGATAATAATTTACAGCCCCAATATGTTACGAAAACCTGATTGATTTCGTCGTAATATATTTACAGGTTGTGCAATGTTTCCTGAATTCGCGTTGTTAACACACTGTCACTGGCAATGCAAAGACGGTGTGCCTAAAATCACTAAATATAGCTAGGCTACATAATTTCAACTAATGCAATCAGCGTAATTTATCGGTGGGTAGGTTCACCACACCTTACTGAATCGAAGTTACTGCCAAACCATCAATACCAGGTACCAATTATTTATTAGAAATCCCAGAGCAGAGTGTATTAAATAAAAATCAGAAAATATGCTTTTTAGATTATATAGGGTAGGCGTTCAGTGTCATTTTACGTTTTGAGTGAAAAATTAAACTAACACTCCTGCTCATAATGATTGTCAGCCCCCCCCCCCCCCCACAACCTAACGCCCGACCCCACCCAATTACGCGCTCGTTTTTTGATTTCTGAATTCTAGATTTCTTCTGCAATCGTGAGGGTCCACGACATCACTGCCTATCATGCAGTAGTCTTTCCGCCTCCACGCATGAGAGTCGGATGCCAAAGCGGTTGGAAATCTTCGAAAATAATGTTCATTGAAACATTTATGGTAGCAGTTGTCATGGACTTCTGAATGGGAATTACAGCTGCCGTGGATTTACTGATAATGTCGTCCACTCATTGACATTTAATGAGGTCGACATAGTAATAATGCGCAGTTTGGAATGGGTATGGTTGTTCCAATGTATGGAGCCTTGGCGGTCAGTACAGAATTTCATTAGATGCGACCTCTGGGAGCTGGCGTACTGCATAGAGGTGCTGCCGACATTGCTTCTGTTTTGATTTAGTAGCGTAGCCATGGAATTAAGGGGGGGGGCAAGTCTTCTAAATGTTTACCCCCCCCCCCCCCCAAAAAAGGAAAGGAGAGAATTGACCCAATGCAATTTCGCACAACTTAGAGCCCTCACAAATGCTCTCCAATGTTGGGCAGCACATGCTACAACTGATCAGATTGAATCTTAAAGAGGAGTGAATTTTGCAAAATATTCTCGGGGAGGCTTTGTCCTTACTAGAAGTCTAGGGCCCTCTAGCTATTACCCCCTCCACAAATTTCTCTGTCCTAACCCCGAAACCCGAGAACAACCTTCCGAATATAATGGTAGTTATCACACTTCTCCCCTGAACAATGGCTGTCAGACAAACGAGAAGACCCCAGTCATTTACATCAAACAGGGTTTCTGTAAAAAAAACCTTGCCATTATATCACCTAGCGTCAATGTATGTTAATAGGCTCATAAAAAATTCGTTTTTTTGCGTTCTTCTCAATTTTGAGACGAAAAAGCCGAAGAATGACGAAAAAAAAAAATTTTTTGCCCCAGAAAAAATTTCGGTTTGGACTTATTCTACTTTGAAATTTTCGACCAAAAGTCTGAAATTTTTGTTACGACCGGGCTACTTTGCCGTCAAAATACTCAACAGCGGGGATGATTTGAAAGCTTCTAAGGTTAGAAATGTTGAAAAATAATTTCTTGTGTTTTTTTTTTTCACTTTATTATGTCTGGATTCATTAGTTCTCATAAATAAAACTATCTGCAAATTGCGGAAAATGTTTTCCAGCCAAAACCGCCCCAAAACGCCCAAATATGCGAGAGCCGATATCTTTGGACTGGAAGGGGCGATTGACTTGAACTTTTCACAGGAATGACTGTAATACATTTCACTCATAATCAAGGGCACAAAATGGTAGTTGGTTAACACCTTTCTGCCAAAACATTTCACGAAACCATAAAAAATTCAAATTTTTATTTGGTATCGAGCTCCCTTAGAACTTGCTGAGTAGAACAGTGACTAAAACCACTAAGGAAAATCCTGTGTATTGTTCCGAAGGTACAATCACTTCCTCTAGTTATTTTTTTATTTTTTTTTTTTTATTCTTCCACACTTTTATTTTCACTATTTCTCGAAAACGCTCTGAACGATGTTTTTTAAAGTTTCTGTACTCATAAAGGGTCATAAGTTGTAACTAATCGTCACATTCCCATTTTTCTGAAAATGTTTTAGTTAACCCTTTAACAAAAATAGTCGGAGGCTCATATCTTTGGCCTGGAAAGGGCAATTGACTTGAAATTTTCTCAGACATGTCAGCAATACACCCCTCTGTCAGCATATGGTACAAAAATGTATGTGGTTAACACCTTTCTACCAAAACATTTTTCAAAACGAAAAAAAAATTCAAAACTTGACCATTTTTGAACTCAATCTCGGGACAGGGTTATGCTGAACCATCCAAAATGGCTTAGAAATGAAGACTGTATCACCGAATTGTAAAAACCATCGAAAAAATTTCGATTCGAATTTCCGACAATCCAAAATGGCGGCCGAAAAATCGAATTTTTATTTTCGGTTATTTATGCGTTTCAGGCCATTTGGAGACGAAAAAAAAAATTTTTTTGCACCAGAAAAATTTTCGACCAAAAGTTTTGTTACGACCGGGCTACTTTGCCGTCACAGTACTCAACAAGGGGGGCGATTTGAAAGCTTCTAAGGGTAGAAATGTTGAAGTCACAGTGCACATGAACAGTTATCATCTTTTGGAAGTGGAGTTGTTCTTAATTTGGCTTCTGCTAGCAGTCAAACATGGCTTCAGGACAATGTGACCAAAAATTGAAAAAAATTTTCTTGTTTTTTTTTACTTTATTATGTCTAGATTCATTATTTCTCTTAAATAAAAACTATCAATGACAGCCATGAGTCCTAATAAATAAAACCATCAGTATTTGGGGCAAAATGTTTCTTGTTGGGCAAAAACGCCCAAACCTTTATAGGCCAATATCTCATGAAGGAAGAAAGCTATCGACTTAATTTCTTGACAGACTTATCAGAATTACTCTTGCCTAAAACAAACATAATCGGTATTTTTTATGTTTTCTGCCAAAATTTTTCACAAAACGGAAAGTTATCTCGAAAATCGGCCATTTTGGACTGAAATATCGAGATTTAAATATAATGAGCCCTCTAAAAGGGATCCAAATTCAAGGCAGTAAAACCGCTTTATAAAAAAATCGAAAGAATTTCGTTTCGATTTTTCGTTAATCCAAAATGGCGGCCAAAAAATCGAAAAAATGTTTTTTTCGTTTTTTATGCGTTTCGTTCAATTTTAAGACGAAAAAAAATTATTTTTTTTTTCACACTACGGGATCCAAATTGAAGGCAGAATACCGCTTTATAAAAAAATTCGAACGAATTTCGTTTCGATTTTTCGTTAATCCAAAATGGCGGCCAAAAAAATCGAAAAAATTGTTTTCGTTTTTTATGCATTTCATTCAATTTTGAGACGAAAAATTTTTTTTTTTTTTTTTTACACTGAAAATTTTCGGTCTGCTTCGGACTTAGAAATTTTCGACCAAAAGTCTGAAATTTTTGTTTCGACCGGGCTACTTTGCCGACTGAGTACTCAACAACGGGGATGATTTGAAAGCTTCTAAAGTTAGAAATGTTGAATTCACAGTGTACATGAACAGTTATCGTTTTCTGGAATTGGAGTTGTTCTTCGTTTGGCTTCTGCTAGAAGTCAAACATGGCTTCGGGACACTGTGACCAAAAATTGAAAAAAATTTGTTTTTTTTTTACTTTATTATGTCTAGATTTATTATTTCTCATAAATAAAAACTATCAATGACGGTCATGAGTCCTAATAAATAAAACCATCAGTATTTGGGGCAAAATGTTTCTTGTTGGGCAAAAACGCCCAAAAACGCCCAAACCTTTATAGGCCAATATCTCATGAAGGAAAAAAGCTATCGACTTAATTTCTTGAAAGACTTGTCAGAATTACTCTTGTCTAAAACGTAATCGGTATTTTTCTCTGTTTTTTATGTTTTCTCCCAAAATTTTTCACAAAACGGAAAGTTATCTCGAAAATCGGCCATTTTGGACTGAAATATCGAGATTTAAATATAATGAGCCCTCTAAAAGGGATCCAAATTCAAGGCAGTAAAACCGCTTTATAAAAAAATCGAAAGAATTTCGTTTCGATTTTTCGTTAATCCAAAATGGCGGCCAAAAAATCGAAAAAATGTTTTTTTCGTTTTTTATGCGTTTCGTTCAATTTTAAGACGAAAAAAAATTATTTTTTTTTTCACACTACACCAAAAAACGAAAAATCGGTCTTCAGACTGGTACTTTGACCTAATTATACTGTACTACCGGAGTGGGTTGAAAGCGGCGGTGATTGAGAATGTGTAGCCCGAAATAGGTTAAAAGATTCCCCATAGTCTGGAAGCACAATTTTGTTGCGTTTGGCTTTGGGCGGTCGCCAAAAGTACACTCTCGGCGCCTCAACGGTCCGTACACCCTCTTTTTGGCATGAGAATACTCGGCGTTTTTGACTCGTATAAGGCTGCCGTGATTGAAATGGCAACATTCACGGTCTCTTTAAACCTTACCCCACCCCATGGGAATAGGGTTTTATTTCACTTGGCTTCTGATGGCTGAAGATCTACCACTCCGGTTCGGACTTAGACATTTTCGACCAAAATCCGGAAATTTCTGTTTTTGTTTTTTATGTGTTCTGTTCAATTTTGAGACGAAAACAATTTTTTTTTTTACCTGGAAAATTTTTTGGTCCGGTTTGGACTGAAAATTTTTGATTTTGATCCAAAACCAAAACTTTTTTCTTTCGATCGCCACTTTCACCTGACAAAAACTGTGCTACGATACGGGTTAAAGTGGCCGTTATTCAGAACTTGGATGTTGAGGCTCTTCCTCCACCCGTAAAACTATCCGACGCGACCGCCCAACCCCCACCCAACACAAACACCCATTAGACTCTACAGACTCTGGCGTCCAAGCCAGTAAACACGTCTGTAAAACATTGATCATTTTGCACCCGGCGATCTCAACTTCAGTGAATGCTGTACATAATGTTACATGGTATTTTGTATCCTAAACTAAAATCGAAAGTTGAACACTGAGAGTCTGTTATTTTTTATGGGCATATGACACCAGCTACTCATCCCCTTCCCACCCTCATTGAATTTGATGACGGTGGCAATTCCAACGGTATTGTCAGATGTCACAACAAAAATTAGATTTCTGCTGAATATTGTCACTTTCTTTGGTATTCAAATTTATGTCGAATAAAAAATGTGATGGCGTCGTACTGGCCGTCGATTACCTCTTACTGACTTGAATACACTCCACGGGGGTCGCAGAGCAATTTGAACGTGTTTGTGTTTTGGCTGGGGGGGGGGGGGGGGGGTCAGTCAGGTTTCTGCCGCGAGCTGCTAAGATTAATGCTAGTGGACTTCCTCCCCTCGAGAAGTTTCGAAAAAGCAGAGAAAAGGCATTTCTAGCGTTCGGGCACACCAAAGAGGCATTCCTTTGTGAAAGTGGTGAGTCAGAACACGTTGTTACCAAATATTTGGTGTTGGTTTTTACAGAAGCCATGTATAAAGTTGTTTGGAATATCATTAGGAATATCATGGGCTTCGATAGGGGCCTAGTTTAAAAACGCTTTCAGCATTGGTAATTTTTATTTGTTAGCTTTCAAGGGCGTTTGTTGATCAAAGACCAGCGAGAGCGAGAACAGCCGTGATGCAGCCTTTTATACCTTTCCATAACGTAACACGTGACGTTGGTTGACCAAAAATGCTGCTTTCAGGATTGCCGAATTTTGTTCAGTAATGCTGACAGAAAGAACTATTTCTGTCAGTATCCTGACCAAACATTGTTTTGGACAACAATAACCCAATAAATACTGCTATGGTAGTGGAAATTTAACCATTTTATGAACGAGTATGAAAAAAGACACATGTTTCACTGAATTACGAAACAGAGTTTTAGTTAAGAAAGGGTAAAAAACTTTAATTATACAAGATGAACCGTGGATACAAAATCTGGCGGTATTTTGCGTAATAATCGGCTGCACAGCGTTAAGTTTACCCGAATGAATCCTGTCTGATCGAATTTCATGATTTGGTTCAACATCTAAAGTAGCCATAAGATGGCTTTAACTATATCATCAGATGGGTGATCAGAGTTAACAATAAGCAATTTACATGTATGTACGATCCACCCCTAAAACTATTCTAATGATCGGGTCTCTGCACATCCCATATTTGGTAATAAGACCACGTGACTCCACCAGCGTCTCGAAAGTTGAAAGTACAGTAGCAAATGGCTGTGTTATTAACAAACACGATGTAAAACAATCGACGATACTTTATAAGGAACAGTTCCCATACATTGCCAGTGATGTACTTTTTGCAACGATATATAATCTTTGACTACAGAAAAGCTGAGTACATGACACTCAATAGATTTTTTTACTGGAAGGTAAATGTGCTAAACATTGGGTCTAATTTCTTGAGTAATTCACGAAGGCGACACAATTATGTTTCCCAACTTATTCGCCCTAATGTAATACATCCTAAATACCGAATATGTTTGGGAACTGCAATCCCAAATTATATAGAAATGAGTAATAATTTACAGTCCCAAAATGTTACGAAAACCTGACTGATTTCGTCGTAATATATTTATATATTTTATTCCCCATAGTACCTTTCATGTGATTGTGAAGCGTTTTAGAGCACCTTCGGTGGTTTCACGCTGTACAAAATCTATTATTATTATTATTATTATTATATATTTACAAGTTGTGCAATGTTTTCTGAATTCGCGTTGTTAACACACTGTCACTGGCAATGCAAAGACGGTGTGCCTAAAATAACTAAATATAGCTACATAATTTCAACTAATGCAATCGGCGTAATTTATCGGTGGGTAGGTTCACCACACCATACTGAATCGAAGTTACTGCCAAACCATCAATACCAGGTACCAATTATTTATAAGTAATTCCAGAGCAGAGTGTATTACAAAAAAAAATCTTTTTAGATTATATAGGGTAGGCGTGCGGTATCATTTTACGTTTTGAGTGAAAAATTAAACTAACACTCCTGCTCATAATGATTGTCAGCCCCCCCCCCCCCCCCCCACAACCTAACGCCCGACCCCAACCCAATTACGCGCTCGTTTTTTGAATTCTGAATTCTAGATGTCTTCTGCAATCGTGAGGGTCCACGGCATCACTGCCTATCATGTAGTGTTTCCGCCTCCACGCATGAGAATCGGATGCCAAAACGTTTGGAAATCTTCGAAAAATAATGTTCATTGAAACACTTATGGTAGCAGTTGTTTTGGACTTCTGAATGGGAATTACAGCCGACATGGATTTACTGGTAATGTTGTCCACTCGTTGACATTTAATGAGGTCGGCATAGTAATAATGCGCAGTTTGGAATGGATATGGTTGTTCCAATGTATGGAGTCTTAGCGGTCAGTAAAGAATTTCATTAGATGCGACCTCTGGGAGCTGGCGTACTGCATAGAGGTGCTGCCGACATTGCTTCTGTTTTGACATTCACAGGAATGACTGTAATACATTTCTCTAATAATCAAGGGAACAAAATGGTAGTTGGTTAATACCTTTCTGCCAAAACATTTCACGAAACCGAAAAAAATTCAAATTTTTATTTGGTATCGAGCTCCCTTAGAACTTGCTGAGTAGAACAGTGACTAAAACCACAAAGGAAAATCCTGTGTATTGTTCCGAAGGTACAATCACTTCCTCTAGTTCGGATTTTCCTAAAGGGAAAATCTATTTGTTATTTGGATTTTCCTAAAGGGAAAATCTATTTGTTATTGCAAAGATTATTTTTTTTTTTTTATTATTCTTCCACACTTTTATTTTCACTATTTCTCGAAAACGCTCTGAACGATTTTTTTAAAAGTTTCTGTACTCATAAAGGGTCATAAGTTCTAACTAATCGTCACATTCCCATTTTTTTGAAAATGTTTTAGTTAACCCTTTAACAAAAATAGTCGGAAGCTCATATCTTTGGACTGGAAAGGGCGATTGACTTTTCTCAGACATGTCAGCAAAACACCTCTCTATCAGCCTATGGTACAAAAATGTATGTAGTTAACACCTTTCTGCCAAAACATTTTTCAAAACGAAAAAAAATTCAAATTTTGACCATTTTTGAACTCAATCTCGGGACAGGGATATGCTGAACCAACTAAAATGGCTTAGAAATAAAGCCTGTATCACCGAATTGTAAAAAACATCGAAAAAATTTCGATTTGAATTTCCGACAATCCAAAATGATGGCGGCCGAAAAATCGAATTTTTATTTTCGGTTATTTATGCGTTTCAGGCCATTTGGAGATGAAAAAAAATTTTTTTTGGCACCAGAAAAATTTTCGGTTTGGACAAAAGTCGGAAATTTTTGTTACGACCGGGCTACTTTGCCGTCACAGTACTCAACAACGGGGATGATTTGAAAGCTTCTAAGGTTAGAAATGTTGAATTCGCAGTGTAAATGAACAGTTATCGTCTTTTGGAATTAGAGTTTTCCTTCGTTTGGCTTCTGCTAGCAGTCAAACATAGCTTCGGGACAATGTGACCAAAAATTGAAAAAAAGTTTCTTTTTTTTTTTTACTTTATTATGTCTAGGTTCATTAGTTCTCATAAATGAAAACTATCAATGACGGCCATGAGTCCTAATAAATAAAACCATCAGTATTTGGGGCAAAATGTTTCTTGTTGGGCAAAAACGCCCAAACACTCATATGCCAATATCTCATGAAGGAAAAATGCTATCGACTTAATATCTCGACAGACTTGTCAGAATTACTCTTGTCTAAAACAAACATAATCGGTATTTTTCTATTTTCTGCCAAAATTTTTCACAAAACGGAAAGTTATCTTGAAAATCGACCATTTTGGATTGAAATATCGAGATCTAAATATAATGTGCCCTCTAAAAGGGATCCAAATTGAAGCAGTTAGACCGCTTTATAAGAAAAATCGAAAGAATTTCGTTTCGATTTTTCGTTAATCCAAAATGGCGGTCAAAAAATCGAAAAAAAATTTTTCGTTTTTTTATGCGTTTCGTTCAATTTTGAGACAATTTTTTTTTTTTTTTTTTTTTACACTGAAAATTTTCGGTCCGCTTCGGACCAAAAATCTGAAATTTTTGTTACGACCGGACTACTTTGCCGTCAGAGTACTCAACAACGGGGATGATTTGAAAGCTTCTAAGGTTAGAAATGTTGAATTCACAGTGTACATGAACAGTTATCGTCTTTTGGAATTGGAGTTGTTCTTCATTTGGCTTCTGCTAGCAGTCAAACATGGCTTCGGGACACTGTGACCAAAAATTGAAAAGAATTTTCTTGTGTTTTTTTTTTACTTTATTATGTCTAGATTCATTAGTTCTGATAAATAAAACTATCCGCATATTGCAGAAAATGTTTTTCCAGCCAAAACCGCCCAAATATGCGGGAGCCGATATCTTTGGACTGGAAGGGGCGATTGACTTGAACTTTTCACAGGAATGACTGTAATACACATCTCTATTAATCAATGGCACAAAATGGTAGTTGGTAACACCTTTCTGCCAAAACATTTCACGAAACCGAAAAAAATTCAAATTTGTATTTGGTATCGAGCTCCCTTGGGACTTGCTGAGTAGAACAATGAGTAAAACCACTAAGGAAAATCCTGTGTATTGTTCCGAAGGTACAATCACTTCCTCTAGTTATGACTTATTTTCTCGTAATTATGACTTAGCTATCTCGTAATTATGACATACTAACTCGTAATTATGACTCATTATCTCATAATTATGACTTAATAACACGTAATTATGACTTAGCTATCTCGTATTTACGACATACCTAAGTCATAATTATGACTTATTATCTCGTAATTATGACTTAATAACACGTAATTATGACTTAGCTATCTCATAATTATAACTTAATAAGTCATAATTATGACATAGCTTTGTCATAATTATGACTTAGTTATCTCGTAATTATGACATAGCTATCACGTATTTATGACATAGTAGGCGGATCAACAGGGCGGGTTCACGCCAAGCACGCGTTGTGTCTGCTATGTCATACGGAAAAATGATTCTGAAGTTTTTGTGTTGGGAAAGCATATGCTTTCATGTAACCTGTTATGTGTTATGGTAAATGTGACAAACAAACCAGAGAAAGGTGGATTTTTTCAATATCATTTGGGGAAGTTGTCTTTCCACCAGTCGAATATTTGTGCGAATCTATCAGCGTTCTCACAGTTCAACCACAATTCAATCGGCGACTACCTCAGTTCACGATCACTTTGCGCTTTGTCTGGCCCTCACGGGGTTAAGTTATTCTTCGCCTTCAGATATATACTTAACAAAGCTTACATAAAAATATTCTGCAAAGTGTTCTCAACATCACCAATTCTCGCATCGCCTAAAATTATTTTAACTCGCGAGCTATTCAAGCGCTTGCGCAAGCTCCTAATACGGTTCCTAGACCTCAACGTTACAGCTTTTACTTCTTTGGCTACTATGCCACTACGGTTCGCAACCGTTAACAAACTACTATCGGTTCCTTACAACCCTCACAGGGTTACGACAATACGCGGACTTTCAATCTCGGTGCCTATGACTCTCGACGGCCAAGGCTATATTCGGACCTTCTCTGAGTGCCTTCAGGCCAACTGCCTCTCGGAATTCTGCTTTCTAAAACAGGTAATGCCGTTACCTAAATGCATATAGCTCCCTGAGCTCGTACTTCCTGTTCCCGATCCTATTCTAATATCTGGCCACCGACTTGGCCCGCAACTGCTCCTATTCTAAATATGAGCTCTGTGGCACCCCCACATCACAACGTGCCTTTACTTTCGCACCGATGCGGCACCTTCCGTAACCTATAGCATGGGACCTCCCCATCTACTCGCAACGACCCACATCCTTGCACACCTTCCGACTGGAATTGGCTGGAATGAATCTTTCGAGAAATCCCCCGATTTTTATTTAGATAGCCAGAACATTTATTCTCAGTTAAACGCTTCTCTTGAACTTGGCCGCTTAGATCTATCTTAATTTAACACTCGCTTTAATGTTCTTTTGGAAGACTCGCATTTTGGTAACTTTTGACATTTCGGAGATAGGATAGATGCGTAATATGGGTGTGTGTCCAGAACATATGTGATGCACTGTATTCTACAATTTGGGAGCGCGGTGGCTCAGTAGGTAGAGGTGCAGACTGCAAGCCGGGAGGTCCTCGGTTCGAATCCCACCTGCGGCAACCGCGTTGTGTCATTGGGCAAGTCACTTCATCTCCATTGTCCGCGTGGGGGCACGGTGGCGTTGTGCATTAAGGCGTAGTGCGCGTCGATGGTGCACTTGTCTTCACCCAATGCTAACCCTGCATGTGTGAAGTTAGAATGTTGGGGAGCTGACAGTTGCTCGCCGTTGTTCGGTGGTTCTCTTCGGTTACTCCGGCTTCCTTCACCCCTAAATCTGTCCGACACAGTATGACCCTGGATGTTGATAGTCTCGTTAAAACCCCCCAAAATTATAAATAAATCAACAAATGTGTGCGTGTATGACCCTGGGTTCCTTGGTAGCTAAGTAATAATTATGAGATAACTAAGAGTAGGTAATAATTGAGAGTTTACGACCACTTTGTACTTGTACATGTACAACATACGTACACGATGCGTTCACCAACGTGGAATTCAGTGTTAAATCGCACGCTTGTTCACAAAAATGTACAGTGGTCTTGAATCCCCCCCATGTTTTTTGTGACTCCTAGATCGCACTTTTAACGTTCAAATACTCGTGGTGAACGCGCGTTTTTAAAAAAGGGTGAAATTGTACATCTTCACTTTTATCTTTAACTTTAAAAATTTTTGTATACGTTCCCATCGCAGCTCAGACCATCGATCCATCGTTGGTGAACGCGAGCAAAAAATTCTGGGCCAGCGTCAAAAAACGGCCTGCGGATTCAAGACCACTGGTCCAGAACTCTCAATTGTTTTGAGGCGGTGGGTTTTTCCCATTTATGACGTCTTTAGGGGAATTCCCCATTATGGGAATTCCCAAACTCAGTTAACCGACCGATCGGATCGCTCGATTCTTCGCCGATCGAGCGATCGGATCACTCGATTCTCGTAAATTCGATTATACGGAGTTATCTCCCCTCGTCGTGGGGTGGGGGAATATCCTAGGAAATAAATAAAAGTGATCGATATATATAGGAGAGAAAAAAAACATAAACCTAAAAATAATTACACATTTAATTTTGAAAATAATAAAACAATTAAAAACGAAAAATGTTTTTACAGATGGATCCTAGACACCGAGATCAAATTTTAGAAGAGTTTGAGCGTGCTAAGAAGGGCATTCAGTCTGCTGACAGAAACAGACGTCTTGGTGAGATGGAACTCAGACGCGAAGCCACAAAAATATTTAAACCCGTGACGGAGGGTCAAGAGCGAAGCAGGAAGGAGATAGTCGAAGAATTGAGACCCATAAAGGAGAGTTCTTTGAGAATGGATTCGTTGCCACCTAGTTTTGGAAATCGGTATTCCGTTCAATCTACACCGGATTACGTTCCCACAGGAATTCAAACAGATTTGAGCGAGAGCGACGATACAGCTTCGACTATCACCACTAGTAGCGTCGCATCGTCTGATGATGATGGCGGTAAGAGAGATCAGTCGTATGGAATTTATAAGGATTCTGAGGGTAGAACTTTTGTGGGAGACACAGAAGTGGAAATGGACGATGATGAATTGATCGTGGGTTCGAATAAGTATAAAGTAACTGATGGTCTGCGCAGATTGCTCCTTTACGACAAGCCTGGAGATTACACGGAACAGGATTTCGATAATTACGGAGACATTCTGGTCCAGACCCACGCCATGAAGAGAAATAACGATGCCAGAGAGACGAGACCCAAAGCCAACAGAGGTAACAAGTGGATGAAAGTGGTGAAACCCATATGGGATATGAACAAGAAGTTCGTCGAATCGGTGACTGGCAAAGGGGTGAAAACCACTTTTCTTCCGAGCGATTCCGACGCTCTGTCTCAGAGATTGAGTTTGTTGATGGCGAGCAGACGGGCTGGTAACACTGGATTAGATAATCAGATAGTTACTATATCTGACGAATTGTTAAGACAGAAGGTTTTGAATAAAAACCAGTTTAAAAGGCTGATGAATGAATTGAAGGATTGATGTGTATATATAATAAGTAGAGAGAAACAAACAAACAAACAAAAATAAAACAGTAAATTTTTACACTAGAATAATAAAGGTATTTAAACGGCAAAAACGATTTACCAGTGAAAAAAACAAAAAAATATATCATAAAAAATATGTTGGTGATAAAGAACAGGGGATACGTCAGAACTTACGTTCAAGGCGGTTCTGGCATCGTCGATTCTATAATGCGAGCGTTCACGAACGATGCGGGTAGAAAACTCGCATCGTCCGCGTTTGAGGTCGGTAAGAAGACGGCTTTGGAAGCTGGTAAGAAAGCCGCTTCCGAAGCCATTGGTAGGATAGCTTCTGTGGCTGGCAAGAGGGCAGCCGACGCGTTGATCGACAAGTTGATCAGTCCGCCGGCGAAGCGAGCTGCGTTAGAGCGAACGCCGAAAAGTTGGAAAGATTTTAAGGATGCCGTGGTGCCCATACAAGATTTGGTCAAAATGACGAGTGGATCAGGATTGAAGAGAACTCGCGACGGTGCGATATAAATAAATAATAACATTAAAAACAGAGTTTGAAAAACGTAAAAAAATTTGTGTTTGAAAAGAATCTAAAATAACAGACAAAAAAAAAAATAAAACAAAGATGAACATTAAAGATATGTCTTGGAACGACGCCGCGACCAAGAGGTCGAATAACGAGTTCTTTCCCAAGAGCATAAGAGGCTTGATAGTGGGAAAATCGAATTGTGGAAAGACCAATCTGTTGATGAATCTGTGGTCCCGATCCGACTGGTTGGATTACGACAGATTGTTCGTGTTTGGCAAGAGCTTGTTTCAACCCGAATACAGATTGCTTCGAGAGTGCATGGATCGCAGATTGCCCAAGGACGTCATAGCCAGAATCTTTGACAGTAGGGAGGAATTCGACAAGAGTGGAGCTCCACTCTCGACCATTTTGGACGGTGCGGCGACGGAGCTGATGAAGAGAAATGCATCTTTGAACGTCGAGTGTCGATTTTATGACAACGCTAGCGACGTTCCGGATCCTAGAGAACTGAAATCGGAAGATAAGAATCTCATGATTTTCGACGATCTGCTTTTGGAGAGACAGAACCGATGCGAATCGTATTACGTTAGGGGTCGACACAGCAACGTGGACTGTTTCTACCTGTCGCAGAATTATTTTCGATTGCCTAGACAGACGATAAGGGAGAACGCTAATTTTCTATGTCTCTTTCGCCAAGATCTCAAGAATCTCAATCACATCTACGGCGATCACGTCGCAAACGACATGAGCGCGGCGGAATTCAGGAGATTGTGCAAGAGGGTTTGGGATGGTGGACTTTACAATTTCGTCGTGATCGATTTGACAAGCGAATTTAATCGCGGAAAATACCGGTGCGGATTCGACAAGTTTTATGTTTCTGATGATAATAATAATAAGATAGAGCGTGAAAATAAAGTTTAGAATATAATAAATCTTCAAATAATTAGTTTTGAATAAAATAAAATTAAATATAATGTTCGAACATGGAGAATTGTTAGGACGGATAGCCGAGAATATGGCTGCGAAACAATCCATTCAAATCGTGGTGAGTGGCGATTCGACTCGATTCGCTACGAAATTCGAACCTTCCATCGAATTGAATAGAGAGAAAAGATACGAGATGGCGTTGGTGAATCTGGAGACTTATTATTCCTTTCCCAACATCACCGAAAAGAATAACTCATTCAAGTATTCCGACGGAACGGATTGGTTGGAGATTCGAATTCTCAAATGGAGTTACGACATAGACGATTTGAACGATTACATTCAGACGCGAATGAAGACGGATGGAAAGGGAAGCAACAAGATCAGACTCGCTCCCAATCCTAATACCTTACAGACGATGTTGGATTTGGAAGATAATTTTCGAGTGGATTCCAACACGGACGATTCTATAGGCAAGATGTTGTGATTTGGTCGAAAGATGTATCGAGGCCATGCAGCATCTGAAAATACGGTCGACATTCTCGCAGTCAATAGCATTCCGGTGAACGTGGACATGATTGCTGGAAGCTACGTGAATGGTAGCGCTCAACCGACGATCTATTCCTTCTTTCCAAACGTGTCGCCGGGTTATAAGATCGTGGAGCGACCTCGAAATTTAGTTTATCTACCAGTGATTTTGGACACGTTGTATAGTCTCAAAACCACGTTGACGGATCAAAATGGTGAACTGTTAGATCTTCGTGGAGAGAGGGTGACGATACGATTTCACATAATAGAAATATAAAAGCAAAAAAAAAAAATATTATATATATAGATAACAAAAATAAAATAAACGCAATATAAATTTTACAAAATTATTTTAATATAATTATTAAACAAGAAACAATTGAAGTAAATAATTTAAAAAAAAACAGAATTATGACAGAATACGTGGTTAAAAACGTGAACATATCCGCAGGACAGAGGAAGAAACTTAAGAGAGCGTTAAGAACTCGAGGCGAGGCGGTGAGATTCAAATTCACTCATGAAGATCTGACGAGAGGCGGTCAGGATTCGATCGCCAGGACCAGAAGTCAAATCAAAAGGATGGAGAAAGCGATTCGCGATGAAAGAGGGTTGATGGTGAGAATGAGTCCCGCTCAATTGAGATACAATTTGAGAATGAAAGGCGGTTTCCTACCGCTATTGGCAGGAATAGCGGCAAAAGTATTACCCTTCGCCGCAAAGGCACTACCCTTTCTCGGAAAGACTCTCGGCGTGGGAGCTCTCACGGGACTCGCTAGTTCAGCAGTTGAGAAATTAATGGGTGGCAACGGACTGTTTTTGAAGAAGGGAGGAGCCGTGTGTCGCGTGCACGTAGACGACAGCGGTAAAGGATTGTATCTAGAACCCGTTAGAGGTGACAACTCTCTGAGAGGAAACGGTCTCTATCTGAAGAGTGGACGGAACGTCGAGCGACTCGGCAAGGGTTTGTTGCTCGGTGAGAATTCGCCGTTTAAGAACATACCGATTTTGAATATGTTATTATAATATAAAATTATATAAATATAAATCATAGAAAGTATAAAATAATATATAAAATGGATAAAAAGGTGGAAAAACAATTAGACGATAATGACGAATATCGCGAGATAGAGTGCGAAAAAGATGTGGAAAAACGATTAGACGCTAATGATGGATATCTTAGGAAAGAACTGACAAAGGAGTTAAATAAAGATCGGGATATGCGGTTGAAATTTAAAAGAATGAGACGTTTTCCACCATTACCACTATCTTCTGAAGAGAATGGTAATGATCCAAGTGTTACAGAGAGATGCACAACATTCATTCATAATTATGATTCGGATAAACAAATGTGTTGTTATAAAAAAACGTAGCATATCACAAAAAAAAAGAAAAGAAGAATCAACGCTGAAATTTAAGAAAAAAGGAAACGTTATTATAATGTATGGGTAATAGTGAAGAAGGAAAAAAAAAAAATGAGATCAAAAGATGATCTCATTACTTTTTTTTTTTTCAGTTTTCTTCGCTAAAAAATCAATCTCTCTATTGTTTATATTTCCAAGTCCGTTATTAGCATGTTGACACCCGTGTCTTCTCCTTTTTCGAAAACGTGTTGAATGTTTATCTTTACTCTTTTGAGTTTTTTTACATCGGTCAACTCGCTCTCACCACCCAATTTCTTCACGAGTTCGAATGAGATGTTTGGAAATATGTAATTTCCATAGGGCAACGACAAATCGTCCTTGTCAAATTCTCTATCTTCGGCGATGACGATGTTCTGCAGATCGCTTTGGTATTCGTAAATCAAATCAAGCGCGGCTTCGTCCAATTTCAAAGGCATCTTATATTTGTCGTATTTGTGCTCTAAGCCCTTCGTCTCGACCTCGTTCAATTCGATGGGATCGTGTCATTGTAATCTATAGATTTTATGACCGAATTTCTTATTCGTTTTGACTCATTTCAATTTCAATTCGCATCTTTTAGGTGTTGTTGTCCTCATGATCGATTATTTAGTTTTTTTGTTTTACGAATTCTTGCAAATAATGTATATTTTAAATTTTGTATTTAAATAATAATTTGTTTAAAAAGTTTTTTTTTGCTCTTTATATATATAAAAAAAAAAGTTGTTTTTTTTAATTTTTAATTTTTTTAATGTTAAATTTTTTAGTAAAAGTTTTTTTTTCTCTTTATATATATATAAAAAGTTAAATTTTAACATTTCAATCTCTCTATTGTTTATATTTCCAAGTCCGTTATTAGCATGTTGACATTCGTCATTTTTCCACATACGAAAATGGTATGAATGTTTATCTTTACTCTTTTGAGTTTTTTTTTCATAGGCGAATGCGCTCTCACCACCCGATTTGTTCACGAGTTTGGGTGAGATTATTGGATATATGTACCCTCCATAGGACAACAATAAATCATCCTTGTTGAATTCTCTGTCTTCGGCGACGATGATATTATTCAGCAATTCACTTTGGTACTCGTAAAACAAATCGAGCGCAGCTTCATCCACTTTCAAACACATTCGATATTCGTAGTAGTAGCGCTCTAAGTCCACCATCTTGACCTCGTTCAATTCGATGGGATCGTGTTGTTGTAATGTATAGATATTAAAACCGCATTTCTCATACCTTTCCACTCATTTCAATTTCAATTCGCATCTTTTAGGTGTTTTTGTCATGATCGATTATTTGGTTTTTATGAATTCTTGCAAATAATGTATATTTTAAATTTTGTATTTAAATAATAATTTGTTAAAAAAAGTTTCTCTTTATTTCTCTTTATATATAAATAAAAGTTAAAAAAATAACGTTTAAAAATTGGCCTTCGCATCTCGCTCAAAAACCCGAAGATTTAGCCGCCGCGGGTTTCATTTACATGGGTAAAGGCGACAAAGTCAAATGTTTTTGTTGTGACATACATTTGATGAATTGGGAACCTCACGACGTACCTTTACTAGAACACATAAGTAATATTGAAAAAGGCGAATGCGATTATTTGAACAAGATCCTAACGTTGGGATTGATCAAAATCCAAGACGAAGAGAGGGATAGAGACAAAAACCAAAAATTATTGATGGATATGTTACAACTCGGATACACCAAGGAACAATTGTACGATGCGTTAAACATCGCGAACAAGACCCTGTCTCAATTCATAACTTTAGAACATCTCATCAAATTCATGGCAGAAGCGGACGAGTTATCGTCACTCGTCAAAAACAAGCCGAGCAAAACGTCCACCAAGTGTCTGGTTTGCAAAGGTGTCGCAAACGTCTTGTTTCTACCATGCACACACCTGTGTTACTGTAGAGAATGTTATTCCGAAGACCAGAAAACGTGTTTGGTTTGCGAGCGAGAAATAAAAGCGGTCTTAAATTGTTTTTGAATAAAAAAAACACATTAAAGAAAAAAAAAATTGAATTTAAAATTTAACTTTTTTTTTTTTTTATTATATATATATATAAAAAGAGTAAAAAAGCAAAACTTTTTTAACAAATTATTTAATACAAAATTCCAAAAAAAAAATATTCTTACAAATGAAGCAAACAGATAAAACAATGGTAAATTTAAATGAGAAAACCATACCTCAGTTAAACGAGATTTGTAAACTATTACAAATTTCAGATTTCAGAAATCATAGAACTAAATCAAACAAAATTGATGTCATACAAGAATATTTGCGAAACGCTAGAAAGGCAAACGAAATGTCGATAGCAACGACGTCAAAAGATGCATCGGTTGTGAAAAATAAGAAGACGACTAAACGAAAAGCCGTTGAAGAACATCAAGTTTCCAAAGAAAAGAAAAGAAAAACTAAAACGAAAACGAGTGATGCACTTCAGATTCAAGACAAACAAGATATATCGAGCGAAATTCAACGAGCAATCGACGAAGAGAAAGGAGAAGAATATGTAACACGACTCGTTGCGGAACTATTCCAATCGAAACCCATAGAACGGGAGAGTGTGATCAAAGGCGTTTTTAAAACTTTCGACGTGATTCCCTCGTTGAAGAAAGTCGATCCGAAATTGTTCATGGAACGGGTGAAGAAAGAAGTATTAGATTTGTTTCGCGAATACATGAACGTGGGATTAAAAATTAAGATGATACTCCATTGCATAATGAATAAAATCGACGTGAAGTCCGGAGAGAGCATCGTGAAAAATGCATATTTCAGATCTAACTTTGAACCCGTATTTCGAGGTTCAGATCTATCGGACGTTTTCGAAAAGATGAAAGACAAGATGTTGATGTCTCTCGCGAATTATCAACATGAAGGTAGTAATTGGACGTTTGATGAGGTGTTGAAACTCGAAATTCACATGAATAAAAACGAACCGTTGAAAGGATCTTCCTACTTGGAATTACTGTATTTCTTGACTAAGAAACACGCCGTGGTCAACGTGAGAAATAAAGATGATCAGTGTTTTAAATGGGCAGTCACCTCCGCTTTATACCCTGTCGAAATACACACCGATAGAGTTTCTCATTATGAGGAAACTTCTAAAAATCTCGATTGGACCGGAGTGACTTTTCCAACAGAGTTAAAACATATCGAACGTTTCGAGGCTCAAAATCCCACCGTAGCGGTGAACGTCTTAGGATACGACGACGAAAATCGAATAATCTATCCTCTCAGACAGACTTCGTATCGCGGAAGAGAAAAGACGATTATTTTATTATTGATTTCGAATGGTGACAATCGTCATTATTGTATTATCATATTGGAAAGATATCTTTATGTTACAATTGCATGAATGTGTTTCACAGCGAAAAATCATTAGCGAAACATCAAAAATATTGCAACGAAAATCAAGTGTCGCCATCGAAATGCCCAAACCCAACACCATCGTGAAGTTTGAAAATCACAATAGAAGGTTAAAAGTACCATTCGTTGTGTACGCCGATTTCGAATGTTTCACCGCGAAAATGAGTTCCTGTCAATCCAACGCTCTTCAAAGTTACGTCGAAAGATATCAAAAACACATACCTTCGGGCTATTGCATTTACGTGAAATGCACTTTCGACTCGCAACACGACATGGGTCCCTTCACCTACACGAAACAGTGCGAAGACGACGACGTAGCACAAAGGTTCGTGGAAGAGTTAGAATCGAAAATTCAAATGTTATACGACAAATTCAAAACTCCAGCGAAAATGATCATCACGCGAGAGCAGCAGGGCGAAAATAACAGAGCCACCGAATGTCACATATGCAGACAATCGTTCGACGAGAATTCAGAGGAAAATAAGAAGGTTAGAGACCATGATCATTACACGGGTCTGTATCGTGGTCCAGCTCACAGCAAGTGTAATTTAAAATATCGAGACGCTGCTTTCTATCCGGTGATGTTTCACAATCTCTCGGGTTACGACAGTCATCTGTTTGTGAAAAATCTCAACACCTCACACGAAGAATTAAATTGCATCGCGAACAGTGAAGAAAGATACATTTCCTTCACGAAATGGAAGCTCATGGAGAAGAAAAGAGTAATCGACGGAAATACGTTGAAAGAAAAAACGAAATCCATTCGTAGATGCATACGTTTCATCGACAGTTTTAAATTCATGTCGACCGCTCTGGAAAAATTAGTCGATAACATGAGCAAGGATAAATTTAAAATCACGAGCGAACATTTCGGAGAACGAGTAGACGTCATGTTGAGGAAAGGAGTCTATCCTTATGATTACATGAACAATCTAAAGAGATTCGAAGACACCACACTGCCTTCAAAAGAAGATTTTTATTCAAAATTATACGAATCCGACATCTCTGACGAGAATTACGAACACGCCAAAAACGTGTGGAAATCATTCGATATGAAAACCATGAGAGATTATCACGATCTCTATCTGAAGACCGACGTTCTGCTCTTGGCAGACGTGTTCGAAAATTTTCGAGACGTCTGTAGTCGAAATTACGATCTGGATCCCGCTTGGTATTTCACCGCACCCGGTCTGGCGTGGGACGCTCTGTTGAAGACCACCGAAGTTCAATTGGAATTATTATCTGACGTGGACATGTTGCTCATGTTCGAAAGGGCTGCGAGAGGTGGCGTCTCGATCTCTCACAGATATTCTGAAGCTAACAATCCCTACATGAAAGAAGGTTTCGATTCGAAACGGTCGACTAAATACATACAGTATTGGGACGCCAATAATCTGTACGGTTGGGCTATGAGTCATCCTTTACTGATTAGAAATTTCGAATGGGTGAAGGAACCAGAAGAGATGCAAAAATGGAGAGACTATCCTTGCATTTTAGAAGTCGATTTGAACTATCCGGAAGAATTACACGATCCACACAATGATTATCCGCTAGCTCCCGAACGAATGGAACCGAACGAGGGAGACGAGGAAAAATTCATTCCCAATTTATTTAACAAACGTAACTACGTCGAGAATTTGAAACAGTACGTCGATTACGGGATGAAATGAGTCGACATACATCGCATCATTCGATTCGACGAAGAGCCTTGGATGAAAAAATACATCGATCTCAACACGAATCTCAGAACTCGAGCTGAGAACGATTTCAAAAAAGATTTCTTCAAACTCATGAACAACTGCGTGTACGGTAAATCGATGGAAAACATCAGGAAGAGAACTGACGTTCGACTCGTCACGTCTGAGAAAAGAGCTAAAAAATTAGTGGCAAAACCCAATTACAAACACCAAACCATATTCGGTGAAAATCTAGTGGCCATTCACATGCAAAAGACGCACCTGAAGTTCGACAAACCGTATTATCTCGGACCGATCATCTTAGATGTCAGCAAGCGATTGATGTACGAGTTTCACTATGATTACGTCAAACGAAAATTTGGCGATAGAGCTAAACTACTGTTCACCGACACGGACAGTTTAGTTTACGAGATAGAGACGAAAGACATCTACCGAGATATATCTCCGGACGTGGCCGAGTGGTTCGACACGAACAATTATCCCGTCGATCACCTGTCGAACATTCAATCGAATGACAACAAGAAGGTGTTGGGTAAATTTAAGGACGAGAGCGGTGGTAAACAGATCGTCGAATTCGTGGGCTTGAGACCCAAACTGTATGCTTATCATCTAGAAGATGATGAAGAGATCAAGAAGTGCAAAGGAGTTAAAGCATGCGTGGTGAAGAAAAACATCTCTTTCCAAGAGTATAAAGACTGTCTGTTAGGAAGTGGTCCGGTGTATAAGACTATGAAATCGATTCGAAGCGAAAATCATGACGTATACCGAAATAGTCAACAAGATTTCGCTGACGGTCGACGACGATAAGAGATTCGTGTTAGACGATAAAATAAGCACTTTGGCACTCGGACATTGGACTTTGGATCTAATTTTAGACGATATGAATGGAGATGATTGGATTCTAGATACGATTGTGGATGATAAGATTCCAGATATGATTGTGGATGATAGGATTCCAGAAAATCAAGAAGAATTAGATGAACACAAAATTATAGAAATCGATAGTGACATCGAGAAAGTTAGTTTAAAAAGAAAAAGAAAAAAATAGAAAAAAAAATAACGTCATTTTAGTAAATTATAATAAAATAAATAAAAAAAAATATATACGCATTTATGAATAAGAAAATAAAGATATCCGTAGAAGGTGTCATCTTACCCAACGAACCCCTATCCAACATCAATCTGTTGAATGCGGCAAAAGATTTGAAAATCAAAGATTTTCTAGGAGTGTTTTCCAGAGATGCCTTGCCGAAGAGAAGACCTCGACAATCAGAATGCGGAATTTTAAATCTAGACGATTCATCAGGTGAAGGCACTCACTGGGTGGCGTGGATGAAGAACGAGAAGAAGAAAAATTATTATTTCGACAGCTACGGAATCTCGCCGCCAAAAGAAATAAAGAACTATTTCAACAAATCGATGGTTCGTTACAACACAGAACAAGTGCAATCACCACAGCAAGTGTTTTGCAGTCACCTGTGTCTCTACGTTCTCGAGAGATGGTCTGAAGGAGAACGATTTTAAGACATTCTCAATGATTTACATTAGAGAGAGATTTTTTTTATAATATATATAAAGATAAAAAATTATTTTAAAAAAATTTTAATCGAATAAAAACGAAAAATAAAATAACATAGTTCATTTTTAATAAACTGCGTTTGAACATATTTTTTCTAAAAAACAAAAAAAAATCCCACAACAACATGCTAGTCGATAAATTTGGTAGAAGTCACGCCGAAAAAGTCAAGCTGAGAAAGAAGAGGAAGACATTCGAAGTCGACGATGGTTACAACGTTGCCAACTTGGAAGAACGTTACGTTCGGAGATACGAACCTCGAGAAGAACCTTTGACCATGAACGATAAGAAGCTATACAATCTTCCCGAGCTGATAGATCTCGCAGATGCTGCGACTAAAAAATATGTCGACAAGGGGAACGTCGATTTCGAACGAATCCTGCTAGATAATTAAGTGGATAAAACCATGACCGACGATCTCGATCTGAAATCCAAACGTTTGGTGAACGTTGCAAATCCCATAGATCCCACCGATGCCGCGACCAAGAAATACGCGGATGACTCTCACGCGAGATTCAGCGAACACCTGAGAAATAGATACGTTCTGAAAACGATGCACTTGGAATTGAACGCCAGTTATAACAAGATAACGAACGTGGCCACTCCCACGAATCCCAAGGACGTGGCGACCAAACACTACATAGATCTGGAACAGAGAAAGTCTGACAGACGTGAAATGAAATCGGAGCTGAATGCGGGATTCCACAAGATATTGAATCTGTCGAAGATCAACGACATGGATGCAGACTCAACCGCGGTCAACAAGGGCTACGTGGATTCTGCCATCATACAATCACAAGAATACCTAGAATCGCAAGTGGACAATCTCTACCTGAACAAACAATCTGGCAGAACCATGGAGGGTGGCATCAACATGAACAGTCACAATTTATTCGGTCTCGATCACAATCCCGAATTCGATTCCAGCGCAGTCAGCAGAAAGTACGTGGACGACAACTCGGTCTGGAGAAAGGGCGACATCATGGAAGGTAAACTAGACATGGGTGGACACGCGCTCACGAATCTACCAGAACCCGTGCACATGACGGATGCCTGCACCCTGATTTCGGTGGTGGAGAAAGTCAAATATGCTAGACAATTGATCACCGTGTGGGCCGAAGAGGCCGGCATCTTAGATGAAGGAAAAGCTGAGTGATCATTCGGAAATGGAAGTAGCGGATCGAAACACCGTCAGGTGGGATATCCCATGCCGTTGGGAGGTGAAATCCTTCGAATGAGTCTGGCTTCCTCGGATTTGAATAACAGAGCGGTCGTCAATCTCATGGTGAATGGTGTGGAGAGCGATAAGAGATACAGCGTCGAAAAGACTGAGAATCAACACGCGAATGTTAGCACGTTCGGCATGCCTCTCAAAGTGAACGCCAGTGACAGGATTAATTTTGTCATGAAAACCAATAATCCCGAAGCTGCCACTTCCGTGGTGAGTCTACTGATCGAACTGGATCCTTTGAACAAACAGTGAACGCGTGGAAAATAATGAATTAAAAAAAAAATAATGTGTGATTATTAAAAACAAAAACAAAAAAAACAAAAAAAAAATGAGATCTAAAGATGATCTCATTACTTTTTTTTTTGTTTTCCTTCTTCTTCACTATCGTCATATATTATAATAACGTTTCCTTTTTTCTCAAATTTCAGCGTCGATTCTTCTTCTTTTTCTTTTTTTCTTTTTCTTTGTGATATGATACGTTTATGACAACACTTTTGTTGATCCGAATCATAATTATGAACGAATGTTGTGCATCTCTTGGTAACACTCGCATCATTACCATTCTCTTCAGAAGGTAGTGGTGATGGTGGAACGCGTCTCATTCTTTTCATTTCCAACCGTCTATCCCGCTGTTTACTTAACCATTTTTCCACATCTTTTTTTGTGTTTTTTGGTTTGCAACACAGGATGGAACATCTGATGGAAATGGAGAGACGATCGCACAGGATCGAACAATCTAAGATCTCTTCGAGTTTTAATATCTTCATCACGAAATATCCTTTTTGTTTCTCTCGAGTGAATAGCACGCGATCTTTCAAATAATTCAGAAAGTAATCATAAATATCTTCTTTTTTTTCAAACATGAAAATGGAACGTGTATTTCATGTTCTACGTGACTATGTGTACGTCGAGAATGTTGAAAAAAGATGATTTTTTCTCGGATGAAACTTTTTTTTTTGTTAAAAAAATATCATTAAAAACGAATTTATTTTTTTATTCTTTTTTTTGTTTTTTTTGTTTTTAAAAATGAATCATTACTTTTAATTTTTTTTTTTTGTTTTTTTTTATTTTATTTTTTTCACACTCGTCTCTCATCGAATGATCGACATCTTATTTCCATCCGATTCGAATTGTAATTCTCTGTCCGACAGGACCAGGGCGAAGGCTTTGGTTTTTCTCAGAACGTTCCTATCGAATTGCATCTTGATCTGAATGTCTAAGACGCTACTCTTGAGTCGTTCACTCTGTTTACTGACATCGAATACGAACATGGGATACATCGACTTGTATTCGCCGGGAGATATGTTGGGGTTGCTCATCAATTCGTCTAGACCGTGATACTTCTTTCTGAAATCAGCGGCGTCGCCGTACAGTCTGCAGAAATCGTTCTTGTCGAACGACGCGTTGTAATCGATTGCTGGATATCTCGTGGCGTTCAGAAACACTTGCATGTTTCTCAAACTGCAGTGATCGAACAGCGACACATTCTTTTCCTGAGACCCGTCCCTATCGGTCTGAAACGCAACCACGATGAAACGTGGTCTCTTGGAAGCGGATTTCACCGTCAATCTCCAATAGAAGTGATTCGTGGAGGGAGGAATGCTAGCCGTGTCGCACTGTCTCATTCTAAATCCCACGGTTAATTTACTCTTGGATTCTATGATCTTGTAGAGACGCGCTTTCTCCACGATCGAAGGCTCCATGTGCGGAATGAACCACGATATCTTGTGTAGAGTTATCTTACCCGCACCGGTCGCAGTGAGTCTCACTATTGCATCGTCGTTTCCTTTTCGAATCAACGTCAGATTGGGTTTGAATCCGTACATGATCTTGTTGTAATCGTCCGCGAATCCGAAGATGTGTTTCAAAGGTATCCTGAACGAAAACGTTCCTTTAGGTCTGGACGTCTTGACGACGTAGTCGAATATCGCGGCGGCGCCTGTGCTAGCAGGGCCGACGATGTCTTTCACCCACAACTGATTCAGTCCTCTGGATTTCGAAAAATCATCAGGATACGTCAAGAGTCCGAACATCATGGTGGCCTGACTGGGATGAAACACAGATTCTATCTCTTGTCCGGATAGCATGTATTTTATGTTACTGAATAGATGCATGATACCATTACTGGCTAGAGTAACCGTGTCGTCGTCGGCGTAGTCGCTCCCATCTTTCTTGGTGAGACATCCCTGCACCACTATGTAACTCTCGCTAGGATGTACAAATAGATCTTGAGTTTCGACGTTGATTCTTATCTCTCCCGCATTGTTCAAACTCGTCCCGGTTACCAGTTCGTATTCGTGAACCTCATATTCTTGAATACTTTCATCTTTCACTATGCTTTGTGCTATATCTAGTATGTTTGTCATTTTAAAGGATTTTTTTAGTTTTTTGTTTATTAATTAACTTGCTTTCTTTGTCTAAAAATAGTTTTTAATTATTTTTTATTATTATTTTTTTTCTCTCTTATATATATGTGTGTGTAAACAAGAAAATGTTAAAGAGAGTAAATAAAAAAAAAATTTGTCTTCTTCATCAAAACTTCGTCTTCTGTAATTGTTGTTCGTAAAATTTTCCGATGATCTCTTCTCCATCCAAAGCTTCGATTTCGTAAGTCACCGGATCGGTGTGAAATATTTTGATGATTACGAAGATTTCCGAAGTCCATCGAGGTGTATAACCCTTTTCGAAGTGCTTCTTATAAGCGTAGATTCTCACTCGATCGCCGACCACAAATTTCGGCGTTCTAGACTTCTTCCTGATCTTAGATCTCTCGGGATATAGATTCGCGTAGGCCCGTTTTTCGTTTCGAGGATTGCTAGCTTCCGCGGGAGTCATCTTGATCGATCTGTGTCGCGTGTTGTTGTAATCTTTGACCAGACCATTCAGAGCGTATATGTATTTCTTGGTCGAATTCGCTGTGAAGTATCTGTGCATCTTTTCCTTCATCGTTCGATTCCAACGTTCCACCACGCTGGCTTTCTCTTCGTTTTCGATCGAGTACAGGTCTACCAATCGACGAACGTCCTTGTTGTAGAATTCCTTTCCCTTATCCACCCACAATTTACTCGGTTTTCGAGAAGATGAGTCGAACACGCTCTTCAGAGCCTCGGCGACAAGAGGTCCCGATTTATTCTTCAAAGCTCTGATCCAACCGTATTTGGAAAACACGTCGATGACCGTCAATAGATATTTGATGCCCTTGTTCCACCTCGAAAATGATCTCATGTCGACCAAGTCGGCAGACCAAATATCATCCAGACCCTTCACGAACACCCTTCTCTTTCGAAATTTACGCACTATGGGTTTGTGTAACTTCTCGGCCAATTCGCTCGTCAATAATCGTTTCTTCTTCTTTTCAGATGCGCTTTTTTTTTTGAACGCCCCATCCGAATCGACGTTTCACACCGATCAGATTGCCGACCAGCGAACGTTCCATCTTCTCTCTCCTGGTCGGATTCGATATGCCTCTCAGTCTCCCCAACATGTTTTTGTTGCAGACGTCGTTGCGAGTCTTGGTGTCGGGATGTCCGGCGTAGCACAGATCGTGATCGTACGCGGCCACGTCCACCCTATTCACAGGTTTGCTCCAAGATTTGGGAGTCAGATCGGCGTTGAGTCTCTTGTTCAATTTCGTTCCGGGTCCCGTGAAACTGTGACCGGGCAGATGCATTTCGAAAGGCAGATTGTTGATCATTTTATTCACGATGCCTTTACCTTTGCTCGCGTTCTTTTTTTTGATGAATCACGTCTTGACAGAACCACACACGTAGCAAATTCCGTGAAGCATCCGTCTGTCATTTTTAGTTCGCACTTCTCTAGAATTACTCGTCTCGGTAACTCTCTTACACTTTACGCAACACTAAAATTCTGTTCTTATTATATATATATATATTTTTTTTTTCAGTCGCTGCTCTTGAGTTCTATCATCTTACTGAATTCCTCCCTGGCCCCTTTCCTCCCCTTTTCCACAAGAGAATCCTTCATCTCTTCCTTGATGATCTGACGAGTCTTGATTCTCATGGCTTCTTTCATGGCATCGTATTTCGTTTTCTCGCTCAATATCGCGAAGTATTCTCCGTCCGATATCCTACCGTCTTTCAACGCCATAGAGATCATTTCGGATATTGTGTCGATCTTGGAGTCGGCCAAGACGCAAATCTTGTCGTGTTTCCTCGCCTTCAGATATAATTTCCTACTCAAAAAGTTTCCGAGCGTGCTAAACAATCCGGCGGCGAGAGCCACTCCTTCTACGGTCAACACGATCGGAATGCCGACCGCGGTCAACAAAAATCCGATGCCAGCCGCGTGTAAACCCAGGGAAATCGTGATGAGTGTCGTATCGATCGCGTTGACGATTGTCACGAAACGCGAATACTTTTTCTTGAGGGAATGACGAAAATCCCTCTCTCGAATTAGATACTCTTGAATTCTATTGATTTGATCGATGCGATACCTCTCTCCTTTTTCTCTTTCTTCTAGCGACGTCGCCGTCGGCGAAACGTCGATCGGCTTCTCGGTCTCGTCGTCCACTAACGTCGGATACAATTTATTTCTGGTTCTCATTTTTTGTTTTTTTTCTTCTAACATTAGATAAAAATTTTATGTGTGTATTTATTTTTTTATTTTCTACTCTCCCTTATTTTATATCAACGAAAAAAACTTAGACGTATGCTTCGTTCAGCAATAATTTCTTGATGCATCCCTTGTCTTCTAAAGTCAGACTTTTACGCGCCAATTTCAGTTCTTCCGAAACTGTGGGCTTGCTTTGATCCTTACAGAAGAGTAATCTCTTCCAAAACGCGATCACTTCATTGATTTGAACGCGTTCGAACGCCGGTTCGAAATACTTGACGACCATATCTTCCCTTTCCATCGTCAGACACGAATGATTCTCATGATCGAAGTCTAGGTGATCCCGACATCCGACGCATCGTTCTAACAAGAGACGACCTAGTTGTTCGTTCACGCAGAATGCGTAGGCTCTCATCAGCATTTTTAAAAGAAACCTCACTCTAATTTCCTGAGAATCGCTCATGATTTACGTTTTTATTATCTATTCGATTTGATATATTTAATTTTCTAAATAACTATTATTTATATTTTTTTTTCTCTCCTATATATATCGATCACTTTTATTTATTTCCTAGGATATTCTCCCACCCCAGGACGAGGGGAGATAACTCCGTATGATCAAATTTACGAGAATCGAGCGATCCGATCGGTCAATCGGCGAAGAATCGAGCGATCCGATCGGTCGATTAGCTGAGTTTGGGAATTTCCCATAATGGGAAATTCCCCTAATGACGTCATAAATGGGAAAAACCCACCGCCTCAAAACAATTGAGAGTTCTGGACCACTGGTCTTGAATCCGCAGGCCGTTTTTTGACGCTGGCCCAGAATTTTTTGCTCGCGTTCACCAACGATGGATCGATGGTCTGAGCTGCGATGGGAACGTATACAAAAATTTTTAAACTAAAAGATAAAAGTGAAGATGTACAATTTCACCCTTTTTTAAAAAACGCGCGTTCACCACGAGTATTTGAACGTTAAAAGTGCAATCTAGGAGTCACAAAAAAACATGGGGGGATTCAAGACCACTGTACATTTTTGTGAACAAGCGTGCGATTTAACACTGAATTCCACGTTGGTGAACGCATCGTGTACGTATGTTGTACATGTACATGTACAAAGTGGTCGTAAACTCTCAATTATTACCTACTACTAAGTCATAATTATGAGATAACTAAGTCAAAATTACGTGTTATCAAGTCATAATTACGAGATACCTAAGTCATAATTATGTCATAATTACGAGATAACTAAATCATAATTGCGAGATGACTAAGTCATAATTATGAGATAACTAAGTTATAATTATGAGATAAATCCAACTGCATTCCACGTGACACAGAAGTACGCCCCCATTGGCCTTTAGATATATCTGCATCGATAATGTCAGTGCCATTTTGTTCTCGATGTACTGGTGACCATTCGCGTCAGCTTGTCAAAAATGTCAAAAAAGCCTGGATTTCATGGCTATAGTGTGGGTTTTACTTTATTCCTTTGCCGTACACTTATAGTTGTAAACCTTGCCAGAGGCACATGACATTGTGTCAATTTGTGTGTTCGAATTTAGTCTTTTTTCTGACTGGAGAAAACATTCAACTTTCCGAGCCAAATATTGTTTCTGTAATATCTTCAGCGTTTACGCGGTCGAAAAGTTTTATGTACTGAGTGGAATTTCGGTACCGTGTTTTAACATAGCTCCGGCAAAAATAGAGGGGACGCGCGCCAGGTGCGCACCCCATTGGGTTCGCCTCTGCCCCTCACCCCCAAACCAGGAGCAGAATTATAGCATCGGTTGAAGGCACATGCACAACAGACGTGCAGTTCTCTTGATACGTCGTAGTACACACCGGCGTCGTTATTCCATGAATGTAAAGTGGATTAAGCCATCATCAGGGTCAATGTTTTCATTGTTTTGATCTTCAACTTCAATGTCCCCCCCCCCCACCCCATTCCCCAAAACATGTGTGTATGTGTGTGGGGGGGGGGGGGGGGGTCGGTCGACGGGTCGGGGGGGGGGTCTATGTGTTTGTGAACCAATAGGTCGACGGTTCCATCTTGGCTCGCACCATTCGCGTTCTTTCCTTGGTCTAAACACGTGGGAGCACGGTGGTGCTGTGTACTTAGACGCACTACTCTTGCCTTCAACTTCTGCTAACCCTCTTTCGGTCCTCCTTTTTTTATTGGATCTTTTCACCCAAGACTACCGTGGAACGTGGTCCAATATAAAATCAACACTATGCCTACAACTTCAAATCGAAACAGTGATGACGTTCATGTACACTGTGCATTATGTGAATTAAAGCTGGCCGAGGAAAGAAGGAAACGAAGTAGCAACAAGTCTTCACTCCTGATCATCAAGTGCATTATGGTTGAAACGCACATGCAAATGCAATAGGCGTTGTAAAAACAGGCAATAATTGTCGTTAATTGACAATGACACTCGTGAGAGTGAAAGGAGGTTACCTAATCTTCAGGCAGAATATGGGTAACAGTGGCGTAGAAAGGGTGTGTGTATGTGTTGGGGTGCGGGGGGGGGGGGGGGGGGCTGGTTCGGCTGCAAAGCAATGCACTTTCCCATCAATTATCATGTCAGAAGGTTTGGAGGCTTTTTATGGTAAATGTTTGAAAAATATTCGCGAAACACATTAATGTTATTTTGGCCAAAATGTGTGTTTTGGACTGAATTTTTAACAATCAAGGTGCCATTCAACAAAACTTTTAGTGCTATATGGAATTCAAACTTCACACCTGAATTTTGTGTAAAAAATGACAATGCCTGGCTTTATTTTTCTCAACTGGCCTTCTGTCTGTTGCTTTCAAAAGACTATGACGAGATAACTTTAATGTTTATAGGCCTATCCATGTTTACAAAATAAAACATTATCTTAAATTTAAAACTGCCTTTAACCCGACAACGTTTTGTTTGATGACCTTAGAATTAACTCGTTCTGAATGCCAAAACTACGGAAGCGTATTAGGGACATGAAAAAAAAAATTCTCAGACCCAGAAAGTCTATCTCGAAATTTCAACTTTTTATCTCGAAATTTCGCTTAAAATTTCGAAATTTCGACATTTTATCTCGAAATTTCGACTTTTTATCTCGAAATTTCGATTTAAAATCTCGAAATTTCGACTTAAAACCTCGAAATTTCGACTTTTTATCTCGAAATTTCGAATTTTTATCTAGAAATTTTTCGAGATTTCATCTCGCTAGGTATGCACGTGGTCTTTTGTTCAGTAGCAGTGTGCGATAGATTCCGATATACCGGGTTCTGAGTTCTAACAAATTCTCACCTAACCGACAAGACAGGAATGCTGCCCACCCCACCTCCGGCCCTTCAGAGTTCCGTTAACTCACTTTGCAATAAAATCCAATACTTGAGGTTAATATAAGACTTCCCACATGCCCCTGGAAATCTCCCCTACTTATCGCGCCATTATAGATCACAGAGGTTCACTGAAGACTACCACATGACATGCCCCTGGATGTCTTCCCCATCCCGTCATTATACAACACAAAAAGGGCGATACATTCAATAACATCAATGCACACCTGCGTCTCCCACCCTCTGAATAGTAAAGCTGTATCAGCCCTACCCCCCCTCCCCCCCCCCCCCCCCACACACACACACACACTCACTCCGATCCCAGAAAGTGCTGCCCAGTAAATATCACTGGAGTATTTATTTATTGGTGTTTAAGGTCACATATTTCTGCACAATAGGTAATCGTGACCGCAACATGGAGATAAAGTCAATTTTAGTTAATCGTTTATACCCATTTTAGAGAACTTCCACCGAAGCATTGATGAATGGCTCCTATATTTTAACAGTAAAACGGAACTTGTTTACAACAGTAAACGAGCACTAAGCACTACTTCACGTCCCGGGTTACCCACGGTGAATCACAGAAGTAGTCTACCCTTACGAAGATATGCTGCCCAGAAAATATCAATGGGGTATTTTCTCTTTACGAAGAGGTGCTACTTTTTACTCAGTACACTACCGAAATATTACAGAAGAAAAAATAAAAAACGAGAATCAAAACGAGACACATGCCACCCAAGTAAAGCTTCATTGTGTGGATAAACAACAAATACCCCCCCCCCCCCCTACAACCTCTCTCCGAACCCCCTCCGCACACCCGACCACCACCAAGTTAACTTATAGGGGATGCACTGCCAGAAGTGTATTCTGTAAGTGGTTGAGCAGCGCACTGGGTAAAACTGATATTTATTGGGCAGCACTTTCTGAGGTTGGGAGAAGCATGTGCGCACTGAGATCATTTCGATGTATTTTGCCGTAAACTTTAGGAAGCTGTGTATCGGGTGTATTGCATTCTTATTTACCGTTAGCGAACGGACTAGCAAATTCGATGTATAAAACTGGACATTTTATGGGCGTGGACTGTTGTACTCTTCCGAAAAAAACAATATACCGATTGGAGGGCCATGATTGCTTTATTTTTTTACTGGGGTTTAACGGCACTTCTAACAGACAGGGGAGCGGTTGAAAAAAGGAGGCAGTGACCGCCCAAACCCAGTTAAAAATCTCAAGTGTGGGGGGGGGGGGGGCATTCATGTCCGTTCGATACGATGAGAAATTGTTAGAAATCAGAAAGTAGGTGTATCATTATATTCACTCTAATGCATATACAGGGAATCATTCTACTAGTCTTAGCGAGTCAACACATTGTGGTGGTGGCTGCGCGCGCGTGTGTGTGTGTGTGTGGGGGGGGGGGGGGGGGGTCGCACATTTATTCATTTCTGGACAAGACAGGTATAGGGAAGGTATATAGCCAACACTTTACATACTTGAAAGGGTATACGTATGTAGATATTGGTAAGGAAGTTACAGTTTTCAAAATTATGAGTGTTTCCCTCTGGGTGCGGGCTTATCCGGTTGGATATCGATGTTTGTTTTCGGGAGAAGTTTGTTTGTATTTAACCACGTCTCCGTGTCCCACATGACGGGATAAAGTGTTTTTACCCAAAGCAGTTACCCCTGATCAGGATCGAACTGTCGATCTTTCGGTTTAAAGTGCAATGCTCTAAACACTTCGTCGCCGCGCTCCTCATCGGGGGAGGGAGTGGCGTCGGGATGCGCCTGTTATATTACATGTTGTAAGGGAGGGAGGGGGGGTAGGATAATGGATTTTTTACTCTTCGAAATTTAGCATACGACGAATGGAATTTTACTCGTATCGAGTGGAAATAACTTTATCTCTGGGTGCAGGGTCGGGGAGAGAGGGCAGTTAATGTTGATGGCAATGTGTTAAGTGAACAAGTGTTCGTTTCAAACATTTCGATGGCCCTGATAAGGGCCCTCTTATGGATGAACCGAGCGGTCCAATGAAGCTTGCCAGTGGTTGGAGCTTTGAACTTTAAACTGAGAGGTTCACCGATTGATCATGACTAGCGGTATCGGAATTGTGCCTTTGGGTAAGGAATTGAATCCCGATTGCCCACGTGATGGCACGGTGTCGATGTGTATTAAGGCGCACTGTGTATACGTCTAAGGCGCACTTGTCTTCTTCAAGCAATGATGACTCTGTGCAGAGTTAGTACGTTGGGGAGTCTGACAGTTGCTCGCCGCTGCTCGGTGGTTTTCTCCGGCTTCCATCACCCATAAAACTGCCAGACATGAGGTGACCCTGGCTGACCATAAATAACGTTAAACCGCAATAAAAATAATTCAAGCTTGCAGTTATTCCCACACCAAAACCAGGCACAGAGATAGGATCTTAAAATCCTCCCCCTCCCCCCTCCCCCACCGACATGGTGGGTCGAGAAGTAAATATTCCGACAATGTTCCCGGATCGCTGACCATCGGTACGAACTTGATTCCTTACTCAGTATTTTTTAGTAGTATAGCAGGAGGTTTTCGACCCCCATTACCCGGAGCTTTGCCGGCGCATGCTGACCATCACTTGTGTTGGTGGCACTAATACTGTTCTATAGTTTATTTACACTGGTGCCCAACATTTTAATGAAACTAACGCCCAGGGCTATGGGTATATATTATGGGTACGTGATGAAAAATGGAAGGGGAAGGGGAGTTTTCATGAAAGTTTTTCTCCGCGAAACGGTTGACGTTGCAATTGACGTCGTGACGTCATGATGCACACGCAACGTCATAGAGATGTTGACCACTGTTGTTGTCCACTATACAATCTGACATAGCCCTGGGTGTACATATATCTCTATACATACCATAGCATACTATATATGCTGTACGTACACTGCTTGTCAGATCTAGCTGGATAGGGCCGAAGTTTTACACCGGCAAAAGTTACACCGGCAATGGCTCCTGTTCCTATGGGAATTTAACACTAGCTGCACCGGCAAAGCTCCGGGTAACGAGGGTCGAAAACCTCCTGCTATACTACTTTTTCGTAAACCAATAATTAACGAAACGGGCCCTAAACCCTAAACATTTGTTTATTATTATTAATATTTTCAAGAAATACTTTCGTTTTACAAAAGTAATTCTTTAAAATAATAGTAATAAACGAACAAGCGTTTACGCATAAAGGATATAGGAAACCTAAAGATAGTTTTGCACAATGAAAATTGTGGCATCGTTGTCATGCGAGCTGGCCAATAATTTTTCCGGTAGACAACTTGAAAAATTCCGACAAGGACAGGGTCATGGGACGCACCCCCTCTCTCCACCCTTTTAGCTTGAGGCCTGGGGCATACCATTCTAGCGTTAATTTCATTAAAACGTTGGGCACCAGTGTAAATAAACTATAGAAGAGTATTAGTGCCACCAACACAAGTGATGGTCAGCACGCAGCTCTGTCAGTCATAGTGACCGAAACTCTGCTGAAATAACCAACCGTTATCTCAGTTATCTGGCTATATACCTACCCTATACCTGTCATATCCAGTATTGAATACAGGTGCCCCCCCCCCCCCCCCCCCAACGCCGCCACCACGATCTTATCCCCAAGACGAATAAAGTAATTTTCCAATGCATTAGATTGCTTGACAATACACTGGCTTCTGATTTCTAACAAACTCTCGCCCTACCGGCCGGACACGAATAATACCCCTCCTAACACCCGAACCTTGAGATTTCTGCAAGATAGGCCTCCTTTTCATTCATTGACGACCACTCCAAGTGGAATATTGTTTTCCGAACGAGTACAACAGACCTCACCCATACAAATGCCCAATTTTGTCCATCGACTTTGCCATCCGTTACCTAACGGTAAATAAGAATTTAGTGTAACCCCGCCCGGCATCCTAAAGTTGATGATCAAATAAACTGACGCTCTATTCCAAACCGTATTTACAAAGGATGCAGCTTGACAAATGCTGGTCCACATGAAATTTACCAATCGCCCCCTCCCCCCCCCCCCCCCTCACGCACACACAGCTATGTCCGTCTAATAAACATTCTAATAAAATACCAAACAACACACGTTACTGACAAGTACCGTTAAATCACGTTGCAATAAAAGTCCAAAGAGTGAATCTATAATATACATGAGGCTCCGTGAAGACGTCCCACAACTTCGGATGCCTTCCCCATCTCGCCATAATAAACCACAAAAAGACGCCCAAAAGATATCAGTGAACGCACGTTTCTCTCATCCGCCAATAGGCAATGCTGCGAAAGTTGCCTCCTCCCTCTCCCCACACACACAACTCGAAAAGTGCTGCCGGTAAATGTCACCACTGGAGTGGCTCACCCCTACGAAGATATGCGACTTTCACCCAGTGCAGTGCCCCAAAATTACAGCAGAAAATAGAAGATTGTGGAAATAATGGCCTTCCACCTCTAATTCAACTTCCACCCCACTTAGAATTTCCCCATTTCGCATCCCGACGCACCGACACCCATAATAGATGAAGATCAAAATGGAACACATCCCACAAAAGCAAACTGAAGCGTCATTGTGTGCATCAACAATAAATACGCAACACCCTTGCAGCTGATAAGGCTACCAAGTGTACAATAAAAAGTCGAAATTTCGAGATAAAAAGTCGAAATTTCGAGGTTTTTCTGGGTCTGAGAATTTTTTTTTCATGTCCCTAATACGCTTCCGTACAAAACGGTACAAATTGGATACCCAATTCTAAAATCTGTCGGGAATTGTTTTGGTCGGTAGGAAACTTTTTGGCTCTCACCACACACATCGGGGAGGTTTTCTACGATGGCCAAGGGTTGTTCTACAGCAAACGCGTTTGACTTCACTTCAAACCATTAACAGAACTTGGTTTGGGCAGTGCGGGGTGGGGGTGTGGGTGGACGTTTCTGGGCAGTTTAAAGCAATCAAACCTAGAACTTACACAGAAGGCCTCTGCTTCTTGACAGAATGATTTTTTTTAGGAAAGCAATCATGTTATCTAGCTATTGGACAGTATTGTGATTTAAGATTTCGTTGAAACTCACCTTAAGCTCAACTCAGTGACGGTGGAAAGGGAGGGGGGGGGTAGATAACAAATTGTAGAAAAATTTGGGCTTGTTGGAAAATTGTTTGGGCTTTCCTCTAGTAAAATATTGCAAAACTGCAAGTTGTTTCGACTAAAACGTGTGTTTTTACGATTAACTTTCGATAATTAACCCATTTGAAATACCAAAACGAAAGAAGTTTGTTCCTAAGTTTAAATTCTGTCGGGAAATCTTTTTTCTTGTGACGGAATTGAAAGTTGGGGTACGTTGGGTTGTCCACGCCTAGTCGAGTTTTCTCTAACAGTCATTTACAATTAGGAACGAAATGTAATAATCACAATCAGATCCGATTTTCAGGTGTTTTTAGACCGTCTGAAAAATTTTGTGTCATTTTTGAAGTAAAAGTTTTGATAACACAAGAAGGTTAGTCCAGCATACTATCCTTACAGATAACGCCCCGAGTCTCGTCGGAATGCTTCAAAATGCGACAGATTTCCGCACAGATTTTCGGCGGAAAGAATTTTCACTATAAAATCAATCAAACGTAATTCTGATTGATTAGATTTATACATTTGTCATTCAGAACATTTTTCGAACCCAAGCTGACCGTCATAATAATTGTTCACATCTTAAACTGCTTTAATTCAACGAAATTTGACACTTCGTTAAAATTTCTAACGAAAAAGCATACGTTCCACACTTATGTCACCCTGTCACGAATCGCAGAAAACAAGAACTGCTCTCGGCTAAAAAAGAGGCGTTCGAAGTTTCTAAAATTTAATGTTCACCGACAAACAGACGAAAGTGGGAAAAGGTGCAGCCCAGTAATGCTTTGCAATAAACAAACAAACATATATGCAGTTTTCAAAACAATTATTCGACTCCGCAAATGAAATAAACGCAATCAGAGACGTCGCGACGGAGAGGTGGTTATCACTCCCCAAATAAATATCCCAGTCGGGAACTTTTTGGAATCGACTGATAATCAAATTGGAATCCATAAGACCCGACTTCAACCTTACACATCGATATTTCCCAACTGCATTCAAAATTTTTGATCTGACTGGATAATATTCTGATTATATTAGTTAATAGGGTCAGACACCAACCAAAATTCTTGTCCCGACTGGCTAATATTCCGATGATATCGAGTCGCGACCCACACGAATACACCCCAACCGTCCTCCAATCTAACCCGAACCGTCCTCTATAGCGATCGAACTGTCCTCTTAGCAATTTCACCCGACCGTCCTTCAAAGAAAAATCTGGGGGGTGGGGGGTGGGGTGGGGAGGGGCGGGGCGGGGAGAGAATGGGGGCGGGGTAAAGAAATGACGCCTTCTTACGCATATTATTTTTGTTATCAAGTGTCGAAAATTACCGGCAGTAATTTTCAATACATATTAACAAAACAATATTTGTAAACAGGCATTATTTCTTTATGGGATGTAGGGGAGGTGGGGACTGGGGGAGAGGCTATTTGCTGTTTACGCATATTATTTTTTTATCAAGTGTTGAAAATTACCGGCAGTAATTTTCAATACATAACAACAAAATAATATTTGTGAACAGGCATTATTACTTTACGGGAGGTGAGGTTGGGGGCTCGAGGAGAGTCTGTTTACGCATATTGTTTTTTTTATCAAGTATTGAAAATTACCGGCAGTAATTTTCAATACCTAATAACAAGATAATATTTGTGATCAGGCATTTTTTTCTTTACGGGAAGGGGCGGAGGGGCATATCTATCGAGAGCGACTAGTTAGTCACACTCCTGTGGGAGAGAATTTCAACAATATGGGAGGAGGGGACATATATCTGGGTTTTGGGGGTGGGGGAGGGGGCTGGCTCTCTAAAAGCCGCCTTGAAAGAAAAACATAGAAAATCGTGTCTCAAGTTGGAGAACGCGCATCTAACTTATTGCAGTTATACTTGTTGCGTATAAAGGGAAAGCCCTGCTTGCAGTTTGAAAAATGAAACACCGGCCAATCTGAATATCTCTCCCGTATCGTGATACACATAAATATCCGTCGAAAATGCCCCCCCCCCCCCCTTCACCATCACCACCACCAACACCAACACTGTATCTTGATACACGCACGCACCTATGCGTCGAAAATGACCAGCCCCCCCCCCCCCCCCACCACAATCACACATATTTTTTATGTCACTGGCTACAACAGCGAATCTTCTCGTGAAGTTCCGGGAAAGTGTTAGAAAAGGGCCCGGCAACCAGCGCGTATGCCTAGGGGCGGTCCTCCGAAGTGAGGCGCATTGGGGAGTATAACTATTAATATCTGGTCGGACTTGCCTTTAAACTTACAGTACCAGTGGAAATAAGTCTCAGAATAACCACAAAAAAGTCGATCCCATTTTCTCTTTGGGTATTTTTCCCAACACTTGAATCATTTCTTGGGAAGCTTTCACTGACAGTTTTCAAAGAAATGACGTCAGGGGGTGAATTATCAGCAAAGGGAAACTGTAAGGGAAATTTTGTAGTGGTTATCCTACAACTTACTTCAGCTGGTGCTGTGTGTTGCTTCCGATGAATTATAGCCATAGATGCTGGAAGTGAACTAAAAGCCGGAAATCAACAAACAAATCCTAGCGATTCACAAACATCCGAACCCTCCCCCCCCTCACCCCCCCCCCCCCAAAAAAAAAAATCTACCCTGATGTTCAATTTGAACACCTTAATCTATAAAACAACCAAATCCGTCCAGCGTAATGTGCACCAAAAACATCGTTTACAATGGTTTACGTGTACTAACTGTTTATTTTGTGAATTACGTCGAGTGGATTTGGTCGCGTCATTATTTTTTTTATAAAAAAAAAACCCCATGTAACTCGTCCTTTGAACAAACTAGAAGAGCTCGATCCAATGAGAGGTTGGTTACCTGATGCAGTTTATTTTAATGGACAAAATGATAAAAAGTAAAGAATAAAATGAGGTAGTCTTCATTATTTATTTATTTATTGGTGTTTAATGTCACTTTTCTGCATCTATGGCGAATTAAGTAGTCTTCACTAGGTAATATGTTAACGGAAATGACAATGAAGAGAGATTGATAGAAAGATAAATTGCGTGAAGTCTGGGGTCAAAACGGCTTATTCATGTTGTTCGATGAGCTGGATGCCCGGGACTATTGTGCTTTTATTTGATTGCCAAACTGTCGAGCCAGTCAGAAGATATCTGTCAGGTTGTTCCTCGTGGTACTGAATTTATTTACTTATTGGTGCTTAGCGCCACATCAGCATCTAAGGGTATATCGTGATGGTAGCGCGTGGAACTGAATGTGATTTGGAATTAAAAGTGAACTTTCCGCGTCCGAGTTTTATGCGTTCAACAAGAGTTTTATCGGATTTTACTTTCAACGGTTTGCAGATTGAATTTTACTACCGGCTTTTTTCACAATACTACTGTATTTTCCATAACATACTTGGAGTTAGACTATATCGCGTATCTCCTGTTCTTTTGTTATTCAATTATAAACAACCACTCAAATTAAAGAATAGGTGAAGGAGCGAATTTTCGCATTACTACCTTATCGGCGGGTCTTCATTTTCTCCTGATTTCACTCAAAAGCTCTCCGCTGTTGTCATTTTACGCCAGCAGCCGACATGTTTGTTTACCAAAGACGTAACGGATAGCATAGTCTATTTTTACCTGAGGGTTTGGAGGTTGCTGCAAGGAGTTGCGTTTTGATGGATTTGGATACAGATCAAAACATAATTCTGAACCGTTCCACAACATCGGTATGTTTGTTGCGAAATTCGGGCCCAAGTGAAACTTACGATCACAAAGTGATGACCGTTTCTGTAAAATAAATAAAATATGTCGGAAAATAACTGTTGAGGCTTTCTAAAAAAAATTTTGAAGTTCACACTGATAAATTTTGTAACAGCTTTAGAAACATTGTGCACGAAAGCAGACTTGTGAATGATTTAATAAAGTTTTTCTGCCGAAAATTCCTTTTCGATGAACATTCTTTAGTAGAGTCGAAGTTTATCGCCGATTGGGGTGGGGATAAACCCTATATTTTTCAATATATGGGGTTTATCCCCACCCCAATCGGCAATAAAACACTGATTTCAACAGATTTCTGATTGAAGACCAAAACACTGATTTCAACCCATTTCTGATTGAAGAACCAAATTATGTACCGTTTTTAGTTAGTCAGCTATTGGTGTTTAAAGCCACATATTTCTGCACAATGGCTAATCATGACCACGACAGTTTTGCGGATGGAGGAAGCCGGAGTACCCGGAGAGAGCCATCAAACAATGGCAAGCAACTCTCAGCTCCACAACATGGTAACTCCACACAAGCAGGGTTAGCATTGGTTGAAGACAGGTACTCCATCCACGAGGAGCAGTACGCCTTAGTATACAACGTCACCATGCTCCAACGTAGGCAATGGGGTGAAGTGTCTTGCCCAAGGACACAAACCGGTTGCCGCAGGTGGGATTCGAACAGAGTACCTCTCGGCCTGCAGCCTGCACCCCTACCAACTGAGCCACCGCACCCTCAAGTAACGTTTTTGCATCCAACGCGGATTACTTATCGAAAAATCAAGCTCTAAAGTATGTTGCTGTCAGAATACCGGCTTTTACTTCCATTTCGCAAAATTTACCAACATGAGACCTAAAACAAAATTCCCCTCGAGCCAAGAACAAAAAATTCTCTCAAAAAAACTATGAGTGGACTTTGGGTGATGCCCCCCACCACCACCACCACCACCTGAAGTCCACTCCGGCACTGTCCTGCCATTGAACTGCGTAGAATATAATTAAGTCAAGCGAATCGCATTGAAATCAAGTTTGGGGAAATGGGCTAACCACCTTTGGTTTATCGCATATATGTGTCTTGCAAGGAAACAGATTCAAGACAGTATGGGGTTGAGATAGCTGGCGGCAGATCCTCGATCTGGCATCACTGACTGTGTACACGATGCTCACAAAAAAATGTACTCCACCTCTCCAAGTGACATATAGACACACGTTCCAATTTTTCTCTGCCAGTGAATTTATAGCCCATACTCTTTGAAGTCTGGGCGGAGCATATAACTTGAACTAAATTTTAAAAGATTAACATGGCTATATTCAGGACGTGTCATGTTTCGACCCCCCCCCCCCCCTCCCTCTCTCCCACCCGTCCGAACCAGTTCAATAACATTGAACTTGGACTTTGCCAAAGTAATTCGCGTTCGTTTTTTACTTATGTTTTGGGTCGTCGGCCTTTAATACCATTCAAATAATCGTTAGAAAAAAAATTGTAACATACTTCGCGAGGGTAGGTTAATTTTAGGCTTGTAAAACTTACCGTATAGTTTTCAGTGTGCGTGGATTATCTCTCTTCCACATTACTAAGAGGAAAAGTTACAACGTCTCAATTATAGCTCAAAGTTTTAACTTTACAAACAAAATCTTCGAATATGATGAAAGAAAGAATATATAAATCGAATGCAATGTCACATAGCGAAGGCAGGGGGTGAGATATTCCGTCATGGCCTACGTGTATCTTTTCATCTTCCACCAATCTTGGGAGCCAGAAATAAGCTTTTTAAAAGCAAATGTTTTTTTTTTTATATATTTAGAGAGGGGAAACACACGAGATTTTATCCTTTCGGGTGGGGGTGAAATGTAGGGAGAGAGTTAAACGGCTATACCAGAACTAACACATATCATTAATTAACGGGAGGTCATTTAAATTTGTTCCAAGAACCATGGGCGTATGAGACGAGGGGGGCGGGGGGGTTGCCACCCCTCTTGGTCACGGGGAATTCAGCTATAAGCATTGTTACATGTATGTCGTAAAAACGTCACGTTTCTCGATGACGTGCGCGTTCGTTGTCGCGGGAGTGGGGCTCCCCCCCCCCAAAAAAAAAATAAATAAATAAATAAATAAAATCAACGTCTAGAAATTTCGAATTTCGAATAACTATTTGACTAACAGCTGGACACTTCACATACTATGGTAGAAATCGTGAAATACTTCTTGGAATGCAACGCAAACAGACAAAATTACAGCCTGTGCAGGCAGTGGGAAGTAAATTCAAGAGGGGCAAAGTTTGGATCGGAGGTAGGGGTTGTCTAAACCAACTGTTTTTTCCAGTCTTGTATCTATATTTTTCATTTGCAACCCCACCTCAATTGAGAGAAGAAAAGGGAGTATGCGAAAAAAGAAGGTGGACTGTTTTTATATGGGCCTACGAGCCTCATCGTTCGGATGCCGAACACCGACATTTTCTGTCCGATGCCGATTGGATTCGCGGCAGCAAATTCAGTTTCGTACGCAACCGCACACATGTGCCGATGTCAATGAGTTCCTATATCAATTTTTCTCTCTGACAAACGCTTCCGGTAAAAATAACACATCGGACCCAGGATCTGTTGCCGCAACTGCAAACATGTGCGCTTAGCTTCACTTATAAGCCACACGGAACGCGCTGCGTGACGCAGACCAAGATGTCCGAGTTTTGAATTTGAATTCGAGAGTGAAACAAAGTTACAGGTATCACGGAACTAAATATTTTCCCACAGACGACAATTGTAACGTTCAGGCGAAAAAATATGATCGCATCACTTTAATTTTGCCATTCAAATATCTTGTTCTCCCGACGAGCAAGTACCTACCTACAAGAAGTAAGATGGATGCCGCCACTGTTGCTATAAGGTATGAACTTTGACTGAGCATTGCAAATTTTACTTTATACCAGAGAAAACGATTGGTAGTTGAGTTTTATTTGTTAATAAAAATCGTAGATAACTGGTAAACTGGTCTTCGTTGTGCTGAACACGACAAGCTCGTGAGGTAACCAACCTGAACCCAGAATCTGGAGCCTGTGTCTGATATCGTCTGATAAGGAATCACAAAACGCCACGGGCTGATGGGACTTCGCGGTTGATGGGGCTCCGCAGTTCTCTCGGTAATCACAACGCTTGGAGTCAGAATTTACGATCGTAGATCGATACACTTTTTACTAAATTCCGTAACAATTGCATCATTTCCGAGTGCAACTTTTCAAGGCGGGTAACTCTAATTCAAGGTGGGTAACTCTAATTCAAATTTTTAGTTCCCTGATACCTGTTGAGAGTATCTATATTTAATAATAGAGGTTCCTCATTCTTATAAAACCCGATGTCAGATCCACTGTGTGCCGCGACAGATTAGGCGGCCGCGCGATGACAGCTATTGAGTCATTGGAAATAAAACGACTTGACATGGACACTGTGGACTGAAGATTTTGCAGCGCTAAAGGCAAGGAAGATTTCACACAAAAAGTCAATCATCAGTGACTGATCATGTCCAGTCTGTTCGCCGCCCATCAAATCTGTTGTAATTTTTACGATACACATCACAATAATTTTGATGATACAATCAGCGTGATGGTATTACAACGTAAAACTCTACTCACAGTTGCGACAGTTGGTTCTGTTGTATAGGCCAATATATGTTTAACAAGTATCATAATGATAATAGAATTAATAGTGAAATGTCATTTGGCATTTAGTTTGTGTTTCGGGATTTGTTGCATCACTGATGTTTCATGCTATGACAGTGAATGCATGTCTGACAGGATCGTATCCAGAAAATTTACCATATTATCAGTGTGCGCGCTTAAGCTTCAGGCGACCCGTGGGAAAAAAATTATCAAATTTATAATTAAGTGTTGGGAAGGTGGGGGACTGTCGTTCCACGTGTAATAGAAGTGATTGATATCTTGGGTTTTCGGTCACTTCGTCTTTATCAATGATTATAAAAAATATAAACTTCATCACGCAGGACGCCAATGTTAACTGTATTTCTGAAAGTCAACCTGCATGATGTACTGTGCATTTATGTAACATCATCAGTACTAGATGAGGAGATCGTGCCACATGGGGGGAGGGGAGGTGCTTAATGGGAAACCTAGAAAGGACGTCATAGTCACGTGACCCAGTTACGCCAAGTTAGTCACGTGACCCAGTTACGTCAAGTTTGGTTGATGTGCTAGCCCGCGTGAGCGGTCATCTTGTTGCGTCATTTCATAGTGATACGTGGTCTTAGTGCGCATGCGCAGCTCGTGTTGTTAAGGTGATACGCTGTTCCGTCGGGCATTTTGTATACTGGCTTTCCTCAAATACCTAAATGAGTCGAAGGAAGTATGTTCGAGTCGCTTGAGCAATGATTTTTCAGTAACTCTTCGATGGATTCGTGGCTTTAAGAATCATAAAGGCTTTTGTTATACACACTGAAGATAACTCTGCATACATGTTATGGGAAACTAATCACTGGTGATTATAAGACTTGGACGAAGGAACGAACTAGAGCTAGTTTGGGCTAGACATACTGCTAGTGTTAGAGTAGTATCTGTAATATGCACAAAAATAGGGTTCTTGGAAAGTCTGGACCATTACTTTAGTGTTATAGAACATACTCTCGATCCTATAGCACTACGTGCTACTACTAAAAAACCTAGATGGGGAGTACAAGTCCGTTACGGTTGTTTTGGGCGCATTTTGGTGATTTGGAGGGGTTGTCGGCTTGTTTGTGGTAATTCTACAAAGTAACACTACTCTTATACAAAGGAACGTACCTGTTATTGAAGAAAGAAGGATTCGTGAGGAATCCGTATCAAATAGTCGTTTTGGGTGGTTTGGATGGATTGGTGGGTCTTTCTGGGTAATCAGATTTACTCCTATTCAAACGAACAAACCCTCCGCACATACCCCCGTCTTGGTGTAGGCCATTCAGGCTCATAGCAACCACGTGCTACCTTAGAAACCAAGATGGCGGCCTCCATCAGACAAAAAGGCCGACAGAAATACTATCACCCTAACAACACGCGCTGCGCATGCGCTCTAAGCCCATGTGTCACTATGGAGATGACGTCACAAGGTGGCCGCTTCCGCGGGCTACCATGACAATCTAACATGACGTAATTGGGTCACATGACTGTGACATCACTTCTCAGGTCCCCTCACTAGGTCCTCACAATGTGGCAAATAAGGCCAAGTGGCCGAAAGCTCCAGTTACTGATTGATTTTATTATATAAAATGTCACACTATCTACCTGTCTATCTGGGACACGTTGTACATGTACCATACACGTACACGTACATGGTGCGTTTACCATCGTAGGATTCAGTGTTAAATCGCCAACACGTTCGCAAAAAATGTCAATTTTTTCATGGTGTCCCAGAATCCACTGTTATTTTGAGACTCCAAGATCGCACTTTTAACGTTCAAATACCCGTTGGCGAATGTGTCGAATGTACACGTTTTTCAAAAAAGTGAAAAATGTACGAAATTGTACATTTTTTTTTACTTAAAAATTTTTCTCGACGTTCCCATCGTGGATCAGACCATCGATCCATCGTTGGTGAACGCGAGCAAAAACGTTTTGCGGCTTCTAGGACAGCATCAAAAAGGTGGTTTGCGGATTCTGGGACAGTGTCTCAGAATCCGCTATTGTTTTTGAGGAGGCTCACAATAGAGTCGACTATAAGATTGAATTCGATAAATTCTATCACAATAGACATGAGTGAATAATCTGTGATGCGATTTTTAACGCGTTCAGAGGCAAAACGCATTTATAGAGGTTTTATCATGTAAAATGGTTTTCCTCAACTGGTTTTAGTTATTATATTAAAGACAGAAGATTTTTATTTACTTAAAACATAAAAATAATTATACATTTAATTTTGAAAATAATAAATAACTCACATTAGCATACTCAAAGGAAATATTAATGATTTAAAAACGAAAAAAATGTTTTTACAGATGGATGCCAAACGTCGAGATCAGCTTTTAAACGAATATGAACGCGCCAAGAAGAGCATTCAATCGGCTGACAAAAGCAGACGGCTTGAAGAAGTGGAATTGATGCGCGAAGCCAAAAAAATATTTAAACCCATGATGGAGGTTCAGGAACGAAGCAGGAATGAGATAGTTGAAGAACTGAGACCCATAAAAGAGAGTTCTTTGAGAATGGGTTCGTTGCCCGGTAGTTTTACAAAACAGTATTCCTTTCAATCTACACTGGATTACGTTCCCATGAGAATCGAAACCGACGTGAGCGAGAGCGACGATACAGCTTCGACTATCACCACTGATAGCGTCGCGTCGTCCGAGGATGGTGGTAAGAGAGATCTGCTGCATGGAATTTATAAGGATTCGGACGGTAGAACTTTTGTGGGCGACACAGAAGTGGAAATGGATGATGAAGAAGTAATTGTCGGTTCGAATAAGTATATAATAACTGATGGACTGCGCAAATTGCTCCTTTTCGACAGGCCTGGAGGTTACACGGAACATGATTTCGACAATTACGGCGACATTCTGGTTCAGACCCACGCCATGAAGAGAAATAACGATGCCAGAGAGACGAGATCCAAAGCCAACAGAGGTTACAAGTGGACGAAAATGGTGAAACCCATATGGGATATGAATAAGAAGTTCGTCGAATCGGTGACTGATAAAGGGGTGAAACCACTTTTCTTCCAAGCGATTCTGACTCTCTGTCTCAGAGATTGAGTTTGTTGATGGCAGGTAGACGTGCTGGTAACACAGGTTAGATAATGAAATAGTTAGTATATGTGACGAATTGTTAAGACAGACGGTTTTGAATAAAAACCATTATAAAAGGCTGATGAACGAATTGAAGGATTGATGTATATAATAAGTAGAGAGAAACAAACAAACAAAATATATAAAATAAAAATAGTAAATTTTACACTAGAATAATAAAAGTATTTAAACAACAAACGATTTACCAGTGAAAACAAAATATATATTATAAAATAAAAATATGTTGGTGATAAAGAACAGGGGATACGTTAGAACTTACGTTCAAGGCGGTTCTGGCATCGTCGATTCTATAATGTGTGCGTTCACGAGTGATGCGGGTAGGAAACTCGCATCGACTGCGTGTGAAGTCGACAAGAAGATGGCTTTGGATGCTGGTAAGAAAGCCGCTTCCAAAGCCAGTGGTAGGATAGCTTCTGTGGCTGGCAAGAGGGCAGCCGGCGCGTTGATCCACAAGTTGATCAGTCCACCGGTGAAGCGAGCTATGTTAGAGCGAACGCCGAAAAGTTGGAAAGATTTTAAGGATGCTGTGGTACCCATACAAGATTTAGCCAAAATGACGAGTGGATCTGGATTGAAGAGAACTCGCGACGGTGTAATATAAATAAATAATAATATTAAAAACTGAGTTTGAAAAAACATAAAAAATTGTGTTTGAAAAAATCTAAAATAACAAACAAAAAAAATAAACAAAGATGAACATTAAAGATATGTCTTGGAACGACGCCGCGACTAAGAGGTCGAATAACGAGTTCTTTCCCAAAAGCATAAGAGGCTTGATAGTGGGAAAATCGAATTGTGGAAAGACCAATCTGTTGATGAATCTGTTGTCCCGACCCGACTGGTTGGATTACGACAGATTGTTTGTGTTTGGCAAGAGCTTGTTTCAACCCGAATACAGATTGCTTCGAGAATGTATGGATCGTAGATTGCCTAAGGACGTCATAGCTAGAATCTTTGACAGTAGGGAGGAATTCGACAAAAGTGAAGCTTCTCTTTCGACCATTTTGGACGGTGCGGCGATGGAATTGATGAAGGGAAATGCATCTTCGAACGTTGAGTGTCGATTTTATGAGAACGCTAGAGACGTTCCGGATCCTAGAGAATTGAAATCGGAAGATAAGAATCTCATGATTTTCGACGATCTGCTTTTGGAGAGACAGAACCGATGCAAATCGTATTACGTTAGAGGTTGTCACAGCAACGTGGACTGTTTCTACCTGTCGCAGAATTATTTTCGATTGCCCAGACAGACGATAAGGGAGAATGCTAATTTTTTATGTCTCTTTCGCCAAGATCTCAAGAATCTCAGTCACATCTACAGCAATCACGTCGCAAACGACATGAGCGCTGCGGAATTCAGGAGATTCTGTAAGAGGGTTTGGGATGGAGGACTTTACAATTTCGTCGTGATCGATTTGACTAGCAAATTTAATCATGGAAAATATCAGTGCAGAGTCGACAAGTTTTATGTTTCTGATGATAATAAGATAGAGCGGGAAAATAAAAGTTAGAAAATAATAAATCTTCAAATAATTAGTTTTGAAAAAAATAAAAAATAAAATTAAATATAATGTTCGAACAAGGAGAATTGTTAGAACGGATAGCCGAGAATACGGCTGCAAAACAATCCATTCAAATCGTGGTGAGTGGCGATTCGACTCGATTCGCGACGAAATTCGAACCTTCCATCGAATTGAATAGAGAGAAAAGATACGAGATGGCGTTCGTGAATCTGGAGACTTATTATTCCTTTTCCAATGTCACCGAAAAGAATAACTCATTCAGGTATTCCGACGGAGTGGATTGGTTGGAGATTCGAATTCCCAAAGGAAGTTACGACATAGACGATTTGAACAATTACATTCAGACGTGAATGAAGACAGATGGAAAGGGAAGCAACAAGATCAGACTCGCTCCCAACCCTAATACCTTACAGACGATGTTGGATTTGGAAGATAATTTTCGAGTGGATTTCAACACGGACGATTCTATAGGCAAGATGCTAGGATTCAATCGAAAGATGTGTCGAGGTCACGCAGCATCTGAAAATACGGTCGACATTCTTGCTGTCAATAGCATTCTGGTGAACGTGGATGTGATTGCTGGAAGCTACGTGAATGGTAGCGCTTAACCGATGATCTATTCCTTCTTTCCAAACGTGTCGCCGGGTTATAAGATCATGGAACGAATTTAGTTTATCTTCCAGTGATTTTAGACACATTGTATAGTCTCAAAACCACGTTGTCAGATCAAAATGGTGAACTGTTAGATCTTCACGGGGAGAGGGTGACAATACGATTTCACATAAGAGAAATATAAAAGCAAAAAAAAAAAAAAAATATTGTGTATATATAAATAACAAAATAAAATAACGCAATATTAATTTACAAAAATTATTTAATATATATAATTATCATTAAAACAAAAAAAAGACAATTGAACAAAATATATTTAAAAAAAAAAGAATTATGAGAGAATACATGGTTAAAAACGTGAACATATCCGCAGGACAGAGGAAGAAACTTAAGAGAGTGTTAAGAACTCGAGGCGAGGTGGTGAGATTCAAATTCACTCACGAAGATCTGACGAGTGGCGGTCAGGATTCGATCGCCTGGACCAGAAGTCAAAGCAAAAGGATGGAGAAAGCGATTCGTGATGGAAGAGGGTTGACAGTGAGATTGAGTCCCGCTCAATTGAGATACAATTTGAAAATGAAAGGCGGTTTCCTACCACTATTGGCAGGAATCGCCGCAAAAGAATTACCCTTTGCCGCAAAAGCATTACCCTTTCTCGGAAAGACTCTCGGCGTGGGAGCTCTCACGGGACTCACGAGTTCTGCAGTTGAGAAATTAATGGGTGGCAGCGGACTGTTTTTGAAGAAGGGAGGAGCCGTGTGTCGCGTCCACGTAGATGACAGCAGTGAAGGATTGTATCTAGAACCCGTTAGAGGTGGCAACTCTTTGAGTGGAAATGGTCTATATCTGAAGAGTGGACGGAACGTTAAACGACTCGGCAAGGGTTTGTTGTTTGGTGAGAATTCGCCATTTAAGAATATACCGATTTTGAGTATGTTATTATAATGTAAAAAAATTATATAATTATATAAATATGAAATATAAATCATAGAAAGTATAAAATAATATAAAATGGTTAAAAAGGTGAAAAAACAATTAGACGATAATGATGAATATCGTGAGATAGAGTGTGAAAAAGATGTGGAAAAACAATTAGAAGCTAATGATGGATATCTTAGGAAAGAACTGATAAAAGAGTTAAATAAAGATCGAGATAGGCGGTTGAAATTTAAAAGAATGAGACGTTTTCCACTGTTACCACTACCTTCTGAAGAGAATGGTAATGATGCGAGTGTTACCAAGAGATGCACAACATTCATTCATAATTATGATTCGGATAAACAAATGTGTTCTTATAAAAAAAACGTAACATATCACAAAAAAATAGTAAAGAAGAATCGACGCTGAAATTTGAGAAAAAAGGAAACGTTATTATAATATACGGGCAATAGTGAAGAAGGAAAACAAACAAAAAAACAAAAAAAAGTAATGGGATCTAAAGAGGTTGATCATCTCTAGATCTCATTACTTTTTTTTTCCTTCTTCTTCGCTAAAAATTAATCTCTCTATTGTTTATATTTCCAAGTCTGTTATTAGCATGTTGAAACTCGTGTCTTCTCCTTTTTCGAAAATGTGTTGTATGTTTATCTTTACTTTTTTGAGTTTTTTTTACATCGGTGAACGCGCTCTCACTACCCGATTTGTCTACAAGTTCGAGTGAGATTTTTGGATATATGTAACTTCCATAGGACAATGACAAATCATCCTTGTCGAATTTCATCTTTGGCGATGACGATTTTCTGTAGATCGCTTTGGTAGTCGTAAAACAAATTGAGCATGGCTTCATCCAATTTCAAAGGCATGTTATATTTGTCGTATTTGTGCTCTAAGCCCTTCGTTTCGACCTCGTTCAATTCGATGGAGTCATGTCGTTGTAATCTATAGATTTTAAAACTGAATTTCTTACACGTTTCGACTCGTTTTAATTTCAATTCGCATCTTTTAGGTCTTGTTGTCATTTGTTTTTTTGTTTTATGAATTCTTGCAAATAATATATATTTTAAATTTTGTATTTTAATAATTTGTCAAAAAATTTGTTTTTTTTTTACTCTTTATATATATAAAAAAAGTTTTTTTTTAATTTTTAATTTTCTTCAATGTAAAAAATTTTTTGTAAAAGTTTTTTCTCTTTATATATATAAATAAAAAGTTAAATTTTAACATCCTTTTTTCTCATATTAATTCAATTTTTTTCACGTTAAGGAACATAAAAAATAGATTAATTTCATCAAAAAAAGAAATGTTCACATTAAAGAAAATTAAAATTAAAAAAAAATTTTTATATATAAAGAGTAAAAAACAAACTTTTAACAAATTATTAACAAACAATTTAAACAAATTTTAACAAATTATTTAAATACAAAATTCGAAAAAAAAATATTCTTACAAATGGAGCAAACAAATAAAAAAATGGAAAATTTAAATGAGAAAACTGTATCTCAGTTAAACGAGATTTGTAAAAAATTAACAATTCCACATTTCAGAAATCATAGAACCAAATCAAAAAAAATTGAAGTCATACAGGAATATCGTTTGCGAAACGATGGAAAGAAAAAAATTGAAAGATCAGAAGTGGATAAACTTAAACAGTCAAAAAATGCATCGGTTGTGAAAAATAAGAAGACGACTAAACGAAAAGCCATTGAAGAACTTCAAGTTTCAAAAGAAAAAAAAAAAAAACGAAAACGAAAACGAGTGATGCACTTCAGAATCTAGACAAACAAGATATATCGAGCAAAATTCGACAAGCAATTGACGAAGGGAAAGGAGAAGAATATGTAGCACAAATCATCATGGAACTATTCCAATCGAAGCCTGTAGAATGGGAGAGTGCGATCATTTTTAAAACTTTTGACGTGGTTCCCTCGTTCTAGAAAATCTATCCGAAATTGTTTATGGAACGGGTGAAGAAAAAAGTATTGGATTTGTTTCGCAAACACGTGAATGTAGGACAAAAAATTGAGATGATACTCCATTGCATGATGAATAAAATCGACGTGAAGTCTGGCAAGAGCATCGTGAAAAATGCATATTTCAGATCTAACGTCAAACCCGTACTTTGAGGTTCAGATTTATCGGATGTTTTCAAAAAGATGAAAGACATGATGTTGACGTCTCAAGTGAATTATCAACATGAAGGTAGTAATTGGACGTTCGATGAGGTGTTGAAACTCGAAATTCATATAACTAAAAACGATTTGTTGAAAGGATCTTCCTACGTGGAATTACCGTATTTCTTAGCTAAAAAACACTCCATGGTCAATGTGAGAAATAAAGATGATCAGTGTTTTAAATGGGCAGTCACTTCTGCTTTATACTCTGTCAAAATCCATCCTGAGAGAGTTTTTCATTACGAGGAGACTTCTAAAAATCTCGATTGGACCGGAGTGACTTTTCCAACGCAGTTAAAACACATCGAACGGTTCGAGGCTCAAAATCCCACCATAGCACTGAACGTCTTCAGATACGATGATGAAAAATGAACGATCTATCCTCTCAGACAGACTTCGTATCTCGAAAGAGAAAAGACAATTATTTTATTATTGATTTCGAATGGTGACAATCATCATTATTGTTGGGTTAAACATCCAAGCCGATTACTGTCGAGACAAAATAATAAACATAATGGAAAGATATGTTTATGTTGCAACTGCATGAATGCATTTCAGAGCGAAAAATCGTTAGCGAAACATCAGGAATATTGCAATGAAAATCAAGGTGTCGCCGTCGAAATGCCCAAACCCAACACCATCGTGAACTTTGAAAATCGCAATAGAAGGTTAAAAGTACCATTCATTGTGTACGCCGATTTCGAATGCTTCACCGTGAAAATGAGTTCCTGCCAACCTGACACTCTTCGAAGTTACGTCAAAAGATATCAAAAACACACGCCTTTGGGCTATTGCATTTACGTGAAATGCGCTTTCGACTCGCAACATGACATGGGTCCCTTCACCTACATGAAACAGTGTGAAGATGACGACGTGGGTCAAAGGTTCGTGGAAGAGTTAGAATCGAAAATTCAAATGTTATACGACAAATTCAAAACTCCTGCGAAAATGATCATCACGCGAGAGCAGCAGGACGAAAATAACAGAGCCACCGAATGTCACATATGCAGACAATCGTTCGATGAGAATTTGGAGGAAAATAAGAAGGTCAGAGACCACGATCATTACACGGGTCTGTATCGCGGTCCGGCTCACAGCAAGTGTAATTTAAAATATCGAGACACCATTTTTTATCCGGTGATATTTCACAATCTCTCAGGTTACGACAGTCATCTGTTCGTGAAAAATCTCGGCACCTCCCACGAAGAATTAAATTGCATCGCGAACAGCAAAGAAAGATACATTTCATTCACGAAATGGAAGGTCATGGAGAAGAAAAGAGTAATCAACGGAGAGATGTTGGAAGAAAAAACGAAATCCATTCGTATAAGCATATGTTTCATCGACAGTTTTAAATTCATGTCGACCGCTCTGGAAAAATTAGTCAATAACATGAGCAAGGATAAATTTAAAATCATGAGCGAACATTTCAGAGAACGAGTAGACGTCATGTTGAGGAAAGGAGTCTATCCTTACGATTACATGAACGATCTAAATAGATTCGATGACATTGCACTACCTTCGAAAGAAGATTTTTATTCAAAATTATACAAATCCGACATTTCCGATGAGAATTATGATCACGCCAAAAACGTGTGGAAATCATTCGATATGAAAACCATGAGAGATTATCACGATCTCTATTTGAAGACTGACGTTCTGCTCTTGGCAGACGTGTTCGAAAATTTTCGAGATGTCTGTCGTCGAAATTACGATCTGGATCCCGCTTGGTATTTCACTGCACCCAGTCTGGCGTGGGACTCTGTTGAAGACAACCGAAGTCCAATTGGAATTATTATCCGACGTGAACATGTTGCTCATGTTCGAAAGGGCTGTGAGAGGTGGCGTCTTGATGATCTCCCATAGATATTCTGAAGCTAACAATCACTACATGAAAGAAGGTTTCGATTCGAAACGGTCGAATAAATACATACAGTATTGGGATGCTAATAATCTGTACGGTTGGGCTATGAGTCATCCTTTACCGATTGGAAATTTCGAATGGGTAACAGAACAGGAAGAAATGCAAAAATGGAGAGACTATCCTTGCATTTTAGAAGTCGATTTGAACTATCCTGAAGAATTAAACGATCTACACTACGATTATGCGCTGGCTCCCGAACGAATAGAACCAAACGAAGGAGACGAGGAAAAACTCATTCCCAATTTATCTAACAAACGTAACTACATCGTCTACAGTGAGAATTTGAAACAATACATCGATTACGGGATGAAATTAGTCGACATACATCGCATCATTCGATTCGATGAAGAGCCTTGGATGAAAAAATACATCGATCTCAACACGAATCTCAGAATTCGAGCCGGGAACAATTTCGAAAAAAAATTCTTCAAACTCATGAACAACTGCGTGTATGGTAAATCGATGGAAAACATCAGGAAGAGAACCGACGTTCGACTCGTCACGTCTGAGAAAAGAGCTAAAAAATTAGTGGCGAAACTCAATTACAAACACCGAACCATATTTGACGAAAATCTAGTGGCCGTTCACATGCAAAAGACGCACCTGAAGTTTGACAAACCATATTATCTCGGACCGATCATCTTAGATATCAGCAAGCGATTGATGTACGAGTTTCACTATGATTACGTCAAACGAAAATTTGGTGATAAAGCCAAACTACTGTTCACCGACACAGACAGTTTAGTTTACGAGATAGAGACGAAATATGTCTACCAAGATATATCTCCACACGTGGCCGCGTGGTTCGACATGAGCAATTATCCTGTTGATCACCCATCCAACATTCAATCGAACAACAACAAGAAGGTGTTAGGTAAATTTAAGGACGAGAGCGGTGGTAAACAAATCCTCGAATTCGTGGGCTTGAGACCCAAACTGTATGCTTATCGTCTAGAAGATGAAGAGATCAAGAAGTATAAAGGGGTTAAAGCATGCATGGTGAAGAAAAACATTTCTTTCCAAGAGTATAGAGATTGTCTGTTAGGAAGTGGTCCGGTGTATAAGACTATGAAATCGATTCGATGTGAAAATCACGACTTGTATACCGAAATAGTCAACAAGATTTCGCTGATGGCCGACGACGATAAGAGATTCGTGTTAGATGATAAAATAAGCACTTTGGCCTGCGGACATTGGATTTTGGATCTAATTTTAGGCGATAGGATTTCAGATATGACTGAGGATGATAGAATTCCAGAAATGATTAAGGATGATAGGATTCCAGAAAATCAAGAGGAATCAGACGGATTCAAGATTATGGAAGTCGATAGAGACATCGAGAGAGTTAGTTTAAAAAGAAAAAGAAAAAAAGAAAAAAATAACGTCATTTTAGTGAATTATAATAAAATAAATAAATTTTAAAAAAAAATATATGCATTTATGAATAAGAAAATAGAGATATCCATAGAAGGTGTGGTCTTACCTGACGAACCCCTATCCAACATCGATCTGTCGAATGTGGCGAAGGATTTGAAAATCAAAGATTTTCTAGGCGTGTTTTCTAGAGATGCCTTGCCGAAGAGAAGACTTCGACAATCGGAATGCGGAATTTTTTAAATCTAGACGATTTATCGGGTGAAGGCACTCACTGGGTGGCGTGGTTCAAGAACGGGAAGAAGAAGAATTATTATTTCAACAGCTACAGAATCTCACCGCCAAAAGAAATAAAGAACTATTTCAACAAATTGTTGGTTCGTTACAACACAGAACGAGTGCAATCACCAGATCAAGTGTTTTGCAGTCACTTATGTCTCTACGTTCTCAAGAGATGGTCTGAAGGAGATCAGTTTTAAGACATTCTCAAGATTTACATTAGAGAGAGATTTTTTTTATAGTATATAAAGGTAAAAAATTATTTAAAAAAATTTAATCGAATAAAAACGAAAAATAAAATAAGTGAAATAATTCATTTTTTAATAAACTGCGTTTGAAATATATTTTTTTAAAACGAAAAATCTCAAAACAACATGCCAGTCGATAAATTTGGTAGAAGTGACGATGAAAGTCGATCCAAAAAGAAGAGGAAGACGCTCGAAGTCGACGATGGTTACGACGTTGCCAACTTGGACGAACGTTACATTTGGAGATGTGAACTTCGAGAGGAACCTTTGAACATGAACGATAAGAAGCTCTACAATCTTCCTGAGCCGATAGATCTTGCAGATGCTGTGACTAAAAAATACGTCGATGGGGGAACGCCAATTTCGAATGAATCGTGCTAGATAATTACGTGGATAAAGCCATGACCGATGATCTCAATCTGAAATCCAAACATTTGGTGAACGTCATGAATCCCCTAGATTCCACCGATGCCGCAACCAAGAAATATGCTGACGACTCTCACGCGAGATTCAGCGAACACCTGAGAAATAGATAAGTTCAGAAAACGATGCAATCGGAATTGAACACCAATTCTAACAAGATAACGAACGTGGCCACTCCCACGAATCCCAAGGACGTGGCGACCAAACACTATGTAGATCTGGAAAAGAGAAAGTCTGACAGACGTGAAATGAAATCGGATCTGAATGCGGGATTCAACAAGATATTGAATCTGTCGAAGGTCGACGACACGGATGTGGACTCAACCGCGGTCAACAAGGGCTACGTAGATTCTGCCATTGCAAGTGGATGATCTCTACCTGAACAAACAATCTGGCGGAACCATGGAGGGTGGCATCAACATGAACGGTGAGAATTTATTTGGTCTCCGTCACGATTCCAAATTCGATTCCAGCGCGGTCAGCAGGAAGTACGTGGATGACAACTCGGTCTGGAGAAAGGGCGACATCATGGAAGGTAAACTAGACATGAGTAGACATGCGCACACGAATCTACCGGATCCCGTGAACATGACGGACACCTGCACCCTGATTTCGGTGGTGGAGAAAGTCAAATATGCTAGAAAATTGATCACCGTGTGGGCTGAGGAGGCCGGCACGTTAGAGGAGGGAAAAACTGAGTGGTCTTTCGGAAACAGAGGTAGCAGATCGAAACATGGTCAGGTGGGATATCCCATGCCGTTAGGAAGATGTTCATCCGATTCGAATTGTAATTCTCTGTCCGACAGGACCAGGGCGAAGGCTTCGGTTTTTCTCAGCACATTCCTATCAAATTGCATCTTGATCTGAATGTCTAAGATGCTACTCTTGAGTCGTTCACTCTGTTTACTAACGTCGAATACGAACATGGGATACATCGACTTGTATTCGCCGGGAGATATGTTAGGGTTGCTCATCAATTCGTCTAGACAGTGATACTTCTTTTTAAAATCAGCGGCATCGCCATACAGTCGCAGAAATCGTTCTTATTGAACGACGTGTTGTAATCGATTGCTGGATATCTCGTGGCATTCAGAAACACTTGCATGTTTCTCAAATGGCAGTGATCGAACAGCGATGCATTCTTTTTCTGAGACCCATCCCTATCAGTTTGAAAACGCAATCACGATGAAACGCGGTCTCTCGGAAGCGGATTTCACCGTCAATCTCCAATTGAAGTGATTCGTGGAGACTGGAATGCTAGCCGTGTCGCACTGTCTCATTCTAAATCCCACAGGTAATTTACTCTTGGATTCTATGATCTTGTAGAGACACGCTTTTTCAACGATTGAAGGCTCTACGTGCAGAACGAACCACGATATCTTGTGTAGAGTTATCTTCCCCGCATCGGTTGCAGTGAGTCTCACTATTGCGTCATTGTTTCCTTTTCGAATCAACATCAGATTGTGTTTGAATTCGTACATGGTCTTGTTGTAATCGTCTGCAAATCCGAAGATGTGTTTCAAAGGTATCCTGAACGAAAACGTTCCTTTAGGTCTGGACTTCTTGACGATGTAGTCGAATATCGCGCCGGCGCTAGCAGGGCCGATGGTGTCTTTCATCCACAACTGATTAAGTCCTCTGGATTTCAAAAAATCATCCGGATAAGTCAAGAGTCCGAACATCGTGGTGGCCTGACCGGGATGAAACACAGATTCTATCTCTTGTCCGGATAGCATTATTTTATATTACTGAATAGATGCATGATGCCATTATTGGCTAGAGTAACCATGTCGTCGTTGGCGTAGTCGGTTCCATCTTCCTTGGTGAGACATCTCTACACCACTATGTAACTCTCGTTAGGATGAACGAATAGATCTTGAGTTTCGATGTTGATTCTTATCTCTCCCGCTTGTTCAAACTCGTTCCGGTTATCGGTTCGTATTCGTGAACCTCATATTCTTGAATACTTTCATCTTTCACTATGATTTGTGCGATATCTAGTATATTCGCCATTTTTTAAAGGGTTTTTGATTTTTGTTTATTAATTAGCTTGCTTTTTTTTATCTAAAAATAGTTTAATTATTTTTTATTATTATTTTTCTCTCCTATATATATGTGTAAACAAGAAAATGTTAAAGAGAGTAAATAAAAAAAATTTGTTTTCTTTATCAAAACTTTGTCTTCTGTAATTGTTGTTCGTAAAACTTTCCGATGATCTCTTCTCCATCCAAAGCTTCGATTTCGTAAGTCACTGGATCGGTGTGAAATATTTTGATTATCACAAAGATTTCCGAGGTCCATCGAGGAGTATAACCCTTTTCGAAGTGCTTTTTATAAGCGTAGATTCTCACTCGATCGCTGACCGCAAATTTTAGTGTTCTAGACTTCTTCCTGATCTTAGATCTATCAGGATGTAGATTCGCGTAGACCCGTTTTTCGTTTCGAGGATCGCTAGCTTCCATGGGAGTCATTTTGATTGATCTGTGTCGCGTGTTGTTGTAATCTTTGACCAGACCGTTCAGAGCGTATATGTATTTCTTGGTCGAATTCACCGTGAAGTATCTATGCATCTTTTCCTTCATCGTTCGATTCCAACGTTCCACCACGCTGGCTTTCTCTTTGTTTTCGATCGAGTAGAGGTCGAACAATCGATGAACGTGTTTGTTGTAGAATTCCTTTCCCATGTCCACCCACAATTTATTTGGTTTTCAAGAAGACGAGTCGAACACGCTCTTCAGAGCCTCTGCGACACAAGGTCCCGATTTATGACCGTCAATAGATATTTAACACCCTCGTTCCACCTCGAAAACGATCTCATGTCGACCAAGTCGGCAGACCAAATATCATCCAAACCCTTCACGAACACCCTTCTCTTTCGAAATTTACACACGATGGGTTTGTGTAACTCCTTGGCCAATTCGCTCGTCAATAATCGTTTCTTCTTCTTTTCAGATGCGCTTTTCTTTTTTGAACGCCCCATCCGAATCGACATTTCGCACCGATCAGATTACCGACCAGCGAACGTTCTATCTTCTCTCTCCTGGTCGGATTCGATATACCTCTCAATTTCCCCAACATGTTTTTATCGCAGACATCGTTGCGAGTCTTGGTGTCGGGATGCCCGGCGTAGCACAGATCATGACCATATGCAGCCGCGTCCACCCTATCCACAGGTTTGCTCCAAGATTTAGGAGTCAGATAGGCGTTGAGTCTCTTGTTCAATTTCGTTCCAGGTCCCGTGAAACTGTGACCAGGCAGATGCATTTCGAAAGGTAGATTATTGATCATTTTATTCACGATGCCTTTACCTTTGCTCACGTTCTTTTTTTCTGACGAATCGAGTCTTGATAGAACCACACACATCGCAAATTCCATGAAGCATCTGCCTGTCATTTTTAGTTCATACTTCTCGAGAATTACTCGTCTCAGTAACTCTAGTACACTTTACGCAATACATTTTTTTTTTGAGAGTTATTTAAATTAATTTCGCTTTTATTTTATATATAAATTTAATATTTTTTTTTAAAAATTCTGTTCTTATTATATATTTTTTTTTTTCAATCGCTGCTCTTAAGTTCTATCATCCTACTGAATTCCTCCCTGGCCTCTTTCCTCCCTTTTTCCATGAGAGAATCCTTCATCTCTTCCTTGATGATCTGACGAGTCTTGATTCTCACGGCTTCTTTCATGGCTTCGTATTTCGTTTTCTCGCCCAATATCGTGAAGTATTCTCCGTCCGATATCCTACCGTCTTTCAACGCCATCGAGATCATTTCGGATATCGTGTCGATCTTGGAGTCGGCCAAGATGCGAATCTTGTCGTGTTTCCTCGCCTTCAGATATAAGTTCCTACTCAAAAAGTTTCCGAGCGTGCTAAACAATCCAGCGGCGAGAGCCACTCCTTCTACAGTTAACACGATCGGAATACCGACCGCGGTCGACAACATTCCGATGCCGGCTGCGTGTAAACCCATGGAACTCGTGATGAGTGTCGTGTCGATCGCGTTGACGAATTTCACGAAACACGAATACTTCTTCTTAAGAGAATGACGAGAATCTCTCTCTCGAGTTAGATACGCTTGGATTCTACTGATTTGATCGATGCGATACCTCTCTCCACTTTCTTTTTCTTCTAGCGACGGTGCCGTCGGCAAAACGCTGTTCGGCTTCTCATCCTCGTCGTCATCTAACGTCGGATACAATTTATTTCTGGTTCTCATTTTTGTGTTTTTTTTTTCTTTCTAATATTAGATAAAAAATTTGTGTGTGTATTTATTTTTATTTCTATTCTCCCTTATTTGATATCAACGAGAAAACTTAGACGTATGCTTCATTGAACAATAATTTCATGATGCATCCCTTGTCTTCTAAAGTCAGACTTCTACGCGCCAATTTCAGTTCTTCCGAAACTGTGGGCTTGTCTCGATCCTTACAGAAGAGTAATCTCTTCCAAAACGCGATCACTTCGTCGATTTGAACGCGTTCGAACGCCGGTTCAAAATACTTGACGACCATATCTTCCCTTTCCATCGTCAGACACGAATGATTCTCATGATCGAAGTCTAGGTGATCCCGACATCCGACGCATCGTTCTAACAAGAGGCGACCTAGTTGTTCGTTCACACAGAATGCGTAGGCTCTCATCAGCATTTTTAAAAGAAACCTTGCTCTAATAGTCTGGGAAGCGTTCATGATTTACGTATTTTTTATTATCTATTCGATTTTATATATTTATTTTTTAAATAACTATTTATTTTATATTTTTTTTTCTCTCCTATATATATCAATCACTTTTTTATTTCCGCCTCAAAAAACGGTTTGCGGATTCTGAGACACTGTCCCAGAATCCGCAAACCACCTTTTTGATGCTGTCCTAGAAGCCGCAAAACGTTTTTGCTCACGTTCACCAACGATGGATCGATGGTCTGATCCACGATGGGAACGTCGAGAAAAATTTTTTAAGTAAAAAAAATGTACAATTTCGTACATTTTTCACTTTTTTGAAAAACGTGTACATTCGACACGTTCGCCAACGGGTATTTGAAGGTTAAAAGTGCGATCTAGAAGTCTCAAAATAACAGCGGATTCTGGGACACCATGAAAAAATGACATTTTTTGCGAACGTGTTGGCGATTTAACACTGAATCCTACGATGGTAAACGCACCATGTACGTGTACGTGTATGGTACATGTACAACGTGTCCCAGAATCCGCCTTTTATACCTACTCCTACGCACTGAAAAATGTTGGCAGGCTGAATGGGAACATAGTTTATTAAGTGGCCAAAAAGCCCACGGGGATTGAAATCTTTTTCCAATTTTCCGGGGATACTCCCCGCCGCCATCTATAATTCTATTAGCATCCCACCTTAGGTCTTGGGCATATATGACGCCCCTTGCTTAAGTATATCCAGAGGGGAGACACTTTTGAGCCGCCACTGGACCCAGTGGGAGTAACGCAGATATGTAGAAATATTAGACAGTCGAGATAATAATTCATAGCTTAGGGTTTTTAAAAATTTCGTTGTAATTAACTGCAGTAGTGGTAGAAGTTTGTAGGGATTTATCCAAACGATGTATCGAACCCAGAAATAGAGACAACAAAGGTAAAAAAACCGTTAGAGAAAGAGTCATGGGGATTGTAACCAAAATTGGCGAGAGTAGGTCAAAGAAAACGTCTTTGTGTGGCCTGCGTGACAAAGAGAAGATATGTTTTGAAGAGTACCTTGACAATGGCACCATTGTAAGGGGTGGTCACTGTTGTTCAAGCTGAGGTCGCGATCATTGGAGATTAGGGGGAATTGGGAAAGACGGTGGAAAAGGAGAGCCAAATGTGTAACTTAGGCGTAGTGGTGACCTTGGAATACGTTTTATTAGGAAGTCCAAAATCTCAATCTTCTAGATCAAAATTCACTGGGAGTAGTATAATGAGGACGTGGGATGGGAGAATAAAGGACGTGGTTAGTGGTTGACACAAATGCGATGGTTAGTATGCTTATTGGAGGGATTGTGAAGAATGGGGGTACAGAGTGTCTTCAAGCAGTCAGTTCGTCTCAGTATTGAGCGGTATTCTGGGGTAGGGTCAATGCCTGATAATACAGAACGGCAGCAGAGTATGGTTGGTATATTCCCCTGTAGGTTCCATCCTAACCGTTGATAGTATTAACCTACCAAATGCTTTGTATAATCCTGTTACTGGAAAGGTGGTACGTAATACCAGTAGTTCTAATAGACCTCATTGAGTGATTTTTAATACGACTCTTATCCTCATTTCAGAAAAAAGGGGTGCCGAAGGACATATGTTTTTCAAAAAGGGGTGCCCAAATTGGGGTGCCTTCTGGAGAATCCCTTTTTTCTGAAATGAGGATAAGAGTCGTAGTAAAAATCCCTCATTTGAGGTCTAATTTACTACGACTCTTATATATATAGATAGAAGCAGAAAATTCTGGGTAATGGCCAAAGGAACGTGTCTTTTAGTGGGAACAACGTCATGGGATAGGGATCCAAAAAGGGAATCTGGGCGAATTCAAAGCCAGAACATTACTCCTGTTCAATCGAACGCACCCCTTATACCCCCTTAGTACTATGGCACTACGTTCTAAGTCAACAAAACCAATAAAATGGGAAATCCGTGTCAAATAAAGTCAATTTCGGTGATTTCGGGTGGATTTTGGTGATTTGGAGGGATTGTCGGGTTGTTTGTGGTAATCAGATTTACCCCTGTTCAATCGAACATACCCTCCGAACACACCCCTGTCTTGTTAGAAGCCATTGGTAACATAGCAATCACGTGCTACCATAGAAACGAAGATGGCGGCCTCTAGTATACAAAATGGACGACGGAAATACGTATCACCCTAACAACACGCGCTGCGCATGCGCACTCACACCACGTATCACTATGGGGATGACGTCACAACATGGTCGCTCACGCGGGTTACCATGACAACACAACATGGCGCCACTACGTCACGTGACTATGACGTCACATGAGATCATCCATGAGATCATCCAACTATTCCCTGTAGGGGAACATGACATACTACTAACATGTAAACGTCCGGTGGACGTAGTGGTTTGCTATTTGTGTATTGATTTTACTAGGCTTTGACGCACTGTTATTTATTGAGGTTTTACGAAATGTTCGACACCTAGGGGCATATCGTGGCGGTGGGGGAAGCCGGGGTACTAGGATAGAACCGTCGAACGGCGGCGAGTAACTGTCAGACTCTCCAATGCACTAACCTGAGTTAGCATTGGTTGAAGGCGTGTGCACCATCGGCGTGTCATACGTCTTAGCACACTTTGCCACCGTATTCCCACATAAGCAATCCGGATTAAGTGTCTTGCTCAAAGACACAGGATGAGTGACACGGACCCGGATCGAACTTTTGAACCCTCGGTCTAAAGTTCGACAATACAGTCAATGTGCCACCGCGCTCCGCTTTACCTCGTTGAAAATGAATAAAGAAATTTTGAGTGAAGCAGGTGAATATTTTGGATGAACAACGTGTTTTCAATTTGATTTGAGTGTGTGTGTTTGTGGGGGGGGGGGGGGGTAGGGGGGTGGTTACGCGCAATGAAGGCACACGTGGCCGTCTGTATAGGCGCGAGCTCCACTTACATCCAAAATTACATATATAATATTTTTCATGCAAAATCGTAAACCAAGACATGCGGGAACAATAGAACTGGGAAGGCCGCCAAGACACAAAGAGCCACCCGCCCATGAGACGGAGAAAAAAGAGGGAGGAGTCCACAATACTCATCCAACACTTGGAGTCATCGAAGCGAACCACAGGCGCCCTTTACTCGCGACTCGGGCTGCGGCGTCCAGACCTAGATGACCGTTGATGCGACATCACGCCGAGTGCTGAAGGGAACTGACATTGTCATCAGGGAAGTCGGTCACTGGACTTCTGTGTACTAATTCCGTTGATATTGAGCGTCTTGAATCACTTAGCCTGGTCGAGTGAGCCAGCAAACGCAGCTATCCCATCCCAAAAGCAGTCGTACTAATCTAGGATCGGGACTACTCAACGGCACAGCCCTATCGCTGGGCCCGAACAACGTCCTGAAACTCAGCTTCGCGGACAACGGCAGTGCGCCCACTAAGACGGCGCCGGCGTCATAGCTCCTCTAACAGTTTCCCACTCTTGATACCTGTTTCTTTTCCTTTAACATACACCATGCATTAAGCATCCACACCAGCCAGCGATGCAAGCGGTGCGCACTGTACAAAGCCATGTAACTAGAGTTGGCCATTGAAACTATAGTTGTTGAGTTAGCGACAGGACATTGGGGTGCCGGGGTCCTGGAGGAGCGGTGATCCGGATGTGGGTGAGGATAAGTTGGTTACATAACATACCACTAGCGTGTCCGGAATGCAAGGGGGCGGGAGAATGAATAATTTTGGGCCGTAAGTCAGACACCTTAACGCTTCTGGTGACAATCAGAAGGGTGATTTTTAGTTTACAGCCGGACCCGAAGTCTTAGGTGCACATGACGTGTCCATTCCCAGACACCACTCCACCCGGGGTGGATTCTATCAAGCTTTTGGTACCCTTTTTTGAGATCGTTCGCGATTAGAGGTGAGAGGGTCTTTTCCCCAGGTTGGTGGGGCACTCGTGGAGTGTTTCAAGACCCGATTCTTCTTAGTTGAGTGGTGCGGGTGTGCCGAGCACCGATAGAGCCAGGTTGGGGGGCTCGTACCCCGTCGACTTGGTGCGCTTTAGTCCGGCTAACACAGTATGTGTGTGTGACTACATCAGCATAGTCGTAAAAGGCCCTGACAAAGCTCATGAAGAGCCTCAGAATAGAAACTCTATCACCCCCTCCCCCCTCCCATCTTTCCTATTAGAACCATCGAGGTCTTTGAGAAGGCACATGCGGGCTATTGCTCTGCTGGTTATTTTATCACAAGACGTCTTGAGGGTCAGGTTCTTGTTATTGACGATGCCCAGAAAACAGGCTTCCTAACAGTGATTTATCCTTTCCCAACGATTTCAACCGTTGCGGTAATTGGAGGAGCGTCTTCTGTTGGGTTTCGATCTTTTAAACTGGGGACTATGGAATGACTGTAATTTTCTTCATAAAGCGGCAACGTGCGCCTAGCAAAGAAATGGATAGCAGCAGACTGGTTTGCCGTTTTCCAACAGAAATGGCCTGTGCGCTTTTGTTATCACGAGGTGCCAAGTCTTCCAAACTCAGTGAAAGAAGAACAGTTTCATTGAATGGATTTAAAAGGTTCTGATTTTTAAAACTGTTAGATCGACAAGGTTGTCATCGTTTGTCATCGTTTATTCAGTGTGAAGTGTCTGATGAGTAGGCAAAAATGTTAAAAAATTTAAACTGTTCCAGACAAATTTTAAATATGTTATTTTTGTAAAGTATAGTTGCGACAGCAATTTTAGGATGGCTAGAAAGACAACAGTATGCGCAGAATAATTGAAGTTTCATGAAACCAGTGAATTGATAATTTCAGATACTTTTCAATATCATTTTAACACCAAGTGGATGACAACGCAAGCAGCACAGGTGGTGGTTATTTTTTCGGGTCAGATTTCAATTGTTTCGGGCAAATGAGGTACAAATAGCAATATTAATTTAACCTTTCACGCGCTTTCTTTTTATTAGTCTGTGTGAAACTCACAGACTATTGTTTTTGCACGGTTTCTTTTTCTCTGTCTTCTGTCTTCTGTGCACTTCCTTGTACGCAAGATAACTCGAAAACGAATTGCGCGATCTCGTTGATTTTTGGCATGCTGATAGACAGCCACCTATATTTTTCAGATTCCTGGGTATCTGTAGGGGTGTTTTGAAAGTGGGTCACGCCCATATCTCAGGTGTGGTGTGACGTATGGACCCAGGACCAACACCAAATGAGTCGACAGTCGATGGAGATTCACAATATGGGTCAAGGTCACGAGGGTCACCCAGGGGTCATTGAGTGCATTTTTCATAATTGCGGGAAATCGCATTTTTTGACCCCCTAAAGCATTCCTGACGTACACACATGCATTTTTACGTTAAAAAAGTGGGCGTGGCCAAAATTTTTAAAAGTGGGTCACGCCCGTATCTCAGGTGTGGTATGACGTATGGACCTGGAACCAACACCAAATGAGTCGACACTCGATGGAGATTCAAAATATGGGTCAAGGTCACGGGGGTCACCCAGGGTCATTGAGTGCATTTTTCATAATTGCTGGAAATCACATTTTTGACCCCTAAAACATTGCTGACGTACACACATGCATTTTTACGATAAAAAAGTGGCCGTGGCCAAAATTTTTGAAAGTGGGTCACGCCCATAACTCATGTGTGGAATGACGTATGGATCTGCGACCAACTCCAAATGAGTCGACACCCAATGGAGATTCAGAATATGGGTCAAGGTCACAGAGGTCACTTACGGGTCATTGAGTGCATTTTTCATAATTGCTGGAAATCACATGACCCTCCTAAAGCATTTCTGACATACAAACATGCATTTTTTACATTAAAAAAGTGGGCATGGCCAAAATTTTTGAAAGTGGGTCATGCCCATATCTCAGGCGTGGTATGCCGTTTGGTCCTGGGATCAACACCCAATGAGTCGACACTTGATGGAGATTCAAAATATGGGTCAAGGTCACGGAGGTCCCCTAGGGGTCATTGAGTGCATTTTTCATAATTGCTGGAAATCACATTTTTGACCCCCTAAAGCATTCCTGACGTACGCACAGGAGATTCAAAATATGGGTCAAGGTCACGGAGGTCACCTAGGGGTCATTAAGTGCATTTTTCATAATTGCTGGAAATCACATTTTTTAACCCCCTAAAGTATTCCTGACTTACACACATGCATTTTGACGTAAAAAAGTGGGTGTGGCCAAAATTTTTGAAAGTGGGTCACGCCCATATCTCAGGCGTGGTATGACATATGGACCTGAGTAGGTAATAATGGCAGTTTCTAGACCACTTTTCCAAAAACTGTACACGTACATGTACGTGTACCGCCATAGGGATTCAGTGTTAAATCGTGTACACTGTGCAAAAAATGGCAAAATGTTGTTTTTTCATGGTGGTCCAGAATCCGCAATTGTTTTTGAGGCTCTCGGATCGCACTTTTAACCATTCAAACATTAGCGAACAAGTACATTTGACACGTCGCTCGAAAGTGAAAAAATGTATGAAATTTGAAGAAAATGTAAATTTAAAATTTTTTCTCGACGTTCCCATCGCGGATCAGACCTTCGATCTATCGTTGGTGAACACAAGCAAAAACGTTTTGCGGCTTCTAGACCAGCATAAAAATGTGGTTTGCAGCTTCTGGACCACCAACGTTCACCAACGGCTGTTTGAACGGTCTAGGGTGCGATCCGATCAGTGAAACGATTTGCGGATTCTAGACCAGGAAAAATCGATCTCAAAAACTTTTTCTCGATGTTCGCCAACAGTGAAAAGTGAGTGTAAAGTGTAGTCACTCATCAAGGATTTTTTTTTTTAATTTTAAAACCGATTTCGGTCTCCGGTACATCGAAAAAATGCGTTTTGCGGGTTCTGGACCACCACCACGTTCGCGATCATGTTCCGGGCGGTATAGGGTGCGATGCGATCGGTGGAAAACGATTTGTCGATTCACCTCGCGAGTTTTGAGGTGAATCATGATAGAATCGGTTTTGAGGAGTTTTTCAATTTTGTACTCGGTGTAAATAAAATAGTTTATTTCATTCAATAGAGTCGACTATAAAACTGAGTCCCACTTTAGATGGGTTTTAAGCGAGAAATTTGTGTTCAGCTAACATTATGAAATCTTTGCAAAAATCCTTTCATTTTTTGTTCTTGTATAAATGAAAGGTTTTCGTTCAATGGATGACATTGAAAACTCAAGTTTGGAAAATTAGAACCGATGGAAACCGTCCGTTCACGTTTTGTCATAGCGAGTTTTGTGAGGTAAATCTTAATAAAACAGTTTGTAGAATTTTTTCATTCAAATAAAAATTCCACTATAAAGCATTTTCACTTAGATGGGTTTTAATAGATAAAAATTGTGTTATAAATTGACATTCATGTTTTGTTCAGGTGTGAATGAAAGGTATTTCGTTTTAATAATGGACAATAAAATCACGTTTTCCACTCAGTCGGGTTTTAAGAGGTAAATTGAATTTTAATCGACTTGTGATAATGTTTCAGAGATATGAATGAACCCTTTTAACGAATATAATTATTCTCAAACACGTTAAATCAGAAACTGGTAGTCCTCCTGTTCGTTATGGAGTGAATAGTCGGTGATGTGATCTTTAACACGTTCGAGGGCAAAAACGCATTTATCATGTAAAATGTTTTTCCTTAACTGTTTTTTTTCAAACTTTTTCAAAGTCCTGCTGTTCGTTATGGAGTGAATAGTCGGTGATGTGATCTTTAACACGTTCGAGGGCAAAAACGCATTTATCATGTAAAATGTTTTTCCTCAACTGGTTTTAGTTATTATATGTTAAAGACAGAAGATTTTTATTTACTTAAAACATAAAACATAAAAATAATTATACATTTAATTTTGAAAATAATAAAATAACTCACGTTAGCATACTCTCAAGGAAATATTAATAATTTTAAAAACGAAAAAATGTTTTTACACATCACAGATTCCAAGCGGAGAGATCAACTTCTTAACGAATATGATGAACGTGCTAAGAAGAGTATTCAATCAGCTGACAGAAGCAGGCAATTTGGAGAAATGGAATTAAAACGTGAAACCACAAAATTATTTAAACCCATGATGGAGGTTCAGGAACGAAGTAAAAAGGAGATCGTTGACGAATTGATGCCCTTAAAAGAAAGTTCCTTGAGAATGGGTTTGTTGCCTGGCAGTTTTACGAGGGGGTTTTCCTTTCAAAGATCATCGCCAGATTACGTTCCCATGAGGATCGAAACCGACGTGAGCGAAAGCGACGATGCGGCTTCGACTATCACCACTGATAGTGTCGCGTCATCCGAGGATGGTGGTAAGAGAGATCTGTTGTATGGAATTTATAAGGATTCTGACGGTAGAACGTTTATAGGCAACACTGAAGTGCAAGAGGATGATGATAATTTAATGGTCGGTTCGAATAGGTACGAATTAACTCCTGGACTGCGCAAATTGCTCCTTTTCAACAAGCCTGGAGATTACACGGATCGGGATTTCAACAATTACGGAGACATTCTGGTTCAGACCCACGTCATGAAGAGAAATAACGATGTTAGAGAAACGAGATCCAAAGCCAATAGAGGTTACAAGTGGACGAAGGTGGTGAAACCCATATGGGACATGAATAAGAAGTTCGTCGAATCGGTTACTGGGAAAGGGGTGACAACCACTTTTCTTCCAAGCGATTCTGATGCTCTGTCTCAGAGATTGAGATTGTTGATGGCAAGTAGACGCGCTGGTAATACTGGATTAGATAATGAGATATTGAGCATATGCGACGAATTGTTTAGGCAAAAGGTTTTGAATAAGCGCAATTATAAAAGGCTGATGAACGAATTGAAGGATTGATATATATATATATAATAAGTAGAGAGACCAAACAAACAAACACAAAATATATAAAATAAAAACAGTAAATTTTACACTAGAAAATAAAAAGTATTTAAACAACAAACGATTTACCAGTGAAAAAAACAAAATATATATTATAAAATAAAAATATGTTGGTGATAAAGAACAGGGGATACGTCAGTACTTACGTTCAAGGCGGTTCTGGTATCGTCGATTCTATAATGCGAATGTTCATGAGCAATGCAGGTAGAAAACTCGCATCGACCGCATTTGAGGTCGGTAAGAAGATGGCTTTGGATGCTGGTAAGAAAGCCGCTTCCAAAGCTAGTGGTAGGATAGCTTCTGTGGCTGGCAAGAGGGCAGCCGACGCATTGATCGACAAGTTGGTCAGTCTGCCAGCAAAGCGAGCTACGTTAGAGCGATCGCCGAAAAGTTGGAAAGATTTTAAGGATGCTGTGGTACCCATACAAGATTTAGCCAAAATGACGAGTGATCTGGATTGAAGAGAACTCGCGACGGTGTAATATAAATAAATAATAATATTTATAAAAACTGAGTTTGAAAAAACATAAAATTGTGTTTGACAAAATCTAAAAATAACAAAAATAAACAAAGATGAACATTAAAGATATGTCTTGGAACAACGCCGCGACCAAGAGGTCGAATAACGAGTTCTTTCCCAAAAGCATAAGAGGCTTAATAGTGGGAAAATCGAATTGTGGAAAGACCAATCTGTTGATGAATCTGTTGTTGCAACCCGACTGGTTGGATTATGACAGATTATTCGTGTTTGGCAAGAGCTTGTTTCAACCCGAATACAGATTGCTTCGAGAGTGCATGGATCGTAGATTGCCCAAGGACGTCATAGCCAGAATCTTTGACAGTAGGGAGGAATTCGACAAAAGTGAAGCTTCTCTTTCGACCATTTTGGACGGTGCGGCGATGGAATTGATGAAGAGAAATGCGTCTTCGAACGTCGAGTGTCGATTTTATGAGAACGCTAGTGACATTCCGGATCATAGAGAATTGAAATCGGAAGATAAGAATCTCATGATTTTCGACGATCTGCTTTTGGAGAGACAGAACCGATGCGAATCGTATTACGTTAGGGGTGTCACAGCAACATGGACTGTTTCTACCTGTCACAGAATTATTTTCGATTGCCCAGACAGACGATAAGGGAGAACGCTAATTTACTGTGTCTCTTTCGCCAGTATCTCAAGAATCTCAATCACATCTATGGTGATCACGTCGCAAATGACATGAGCGTGGCGGAATTCAGGAGATTCTGCAAGAGGGTTTGGGATGGAGGACTTTACAATTTCGTCATGATCGATTTGACCAGCAAATTTAATCGTGGAAAATATCGGTGCGGATTCAACAAGTTTTATGATTCTGATGATAATAAGATAGAGAGTGAAAACAAAAATTAAAAAATAATAAATCATCAAATAATTTAGTTTTGAAAAAATAAAAATTAAAATTAAAATATAATGTTCGAACAAGGAGAATTGTTAGAACGGATAGCCGAGAATACGGCTGCAAAACAATCCATTCAAATCCTGGGGAGTGGCGATTCGACTTGATTCGCTACGAAATTCGAACCTTCTATCGAATTGAATAGAGAGAAAAGACACGAGATGGCGTTGGTGAATCTGGAGACTTGTTATTCCTTTCCCAACGTCGCCAAAAAGAATAACTTGTTCAAGTATTCCGATGGAGTGAATTGGTTGGAGATTCGAATTCCCAAAGGAAGTTACGACATAGACGATTTGAGCAATTACATTCAGATGCGAATGAAGATGGATGGAAAGGGAAGCAACAAGATCAGACTCGCTCCCAACCCTAATACCATACAGACGATGTTGGATTTGGAAGATAATTTTCGAGTGGATTTCAACACGGCAAGATGCTGGGATTTGATCGAAAGATGTATCGAGGCCACGCGGCATCTGAAAATACGGTCGACATTCTTGCAGTCAATAGCATTCTGGTGAACGTGGATGTGATTGCTGGAAGCTACATGAATGGTAGCGCTCAACCGATGATCTATTCCTTCTTTCCAAACGTGTCACCAGGTTATAGGATCATGGAATGACCTCGAAATTTAGTTTATCTACCAGTGATTTTAGACACATTGTATAGTCTCAAAACCACGTTGACGGATCAAAATGGTGAACTGTTAGATCTTCGCAGAGAGAGGGTGATGATACAATTTCACATAAGAGAAATATAAAGAGCAAAAAAGAAAAAATATATTGTGTATATATATAAATAAGAAAATAAAATAAACGCAATATTAATTTACAAAAATTATTTAATATATATAATTATCATTAAAACAAAAAAACAACTGAACAAAATATATTTTAAAAAAAGAATTATGACACTATTCGTGGTTAAAAACATGAACATATCCGCAGGACAGAGGAAGAAACTTAAGAGAGCGTTAACAACTCGAGGCGAGGCGGTGAGATTCAAATTCACTCATGAAGATCTGGAGAGTGGCAGTCAGGATTCGATCGCCTGGACCAGAAGTGAAATCAAAAGGATGGAGAAAGCAATTCGTGATGGAAGAGGGTTGACGGTGAGATTGAGTCCCGCTCAATTGAAATACAATTTGAGAATGAAAGGCTGTTTCCTACCGCTATTGGCAGGAATCGCCGCAAAAGCATTACCCTTTGCCGCAAAAGCATTACCCTTTCTTGGAAAGACTCTCGGCGTGGGAGATCTCTCGTGACTCATGAGTTCGGCAGTTGAGAAATTAATGGGTGGCAGCGGACTGTTTTTGAAGAAGGGAGGAGCCTGTGTCGCATCCAGACGACAGCGGCGAAGGATTGTATCTAGAACCCGTTAGAGGTGGCAAATCTTTTAGTGGAAACGGTTTCTATCTGAAGAGTGGACGGAACGTTGAGCGACTCAATAAGGGTTTGTTGTTTGGTGAGAATTCGCCGTTTAAGAATAAACTGATTTTGAGTATGTTATTATAATGAAAAAATTATATAAGTATATAAAATATAAAAATATAAATTATAGAAAGTATAAAAAAATAATATAAAGTGGATAAAAAGGTGGAAAAACTATTAGACGAGAATGATGAATATTGCGAGATAGACTGAAAAAGATGTGGAAAAACGATTAGACACTAATGATGAATATTGTGGGATAGTGTGGGAAAAAGATGTGGAAAAACAATTAGACACTAATGATGGATATCTTAGGAAAGAACTGAAAAAAGAGCGGGATAGATGGTTGAAATTTAAAAGAATTAGACGTTTTCCACCGTCACCACTACCTTCTGAAGAGAATGGTAATGATGTGAGTGTTACCAAGAGATGCACCACATTCATTCATAATTATGATTCAGATAAACAAATGTGTTCTTATAAAAACGTAATATATCACAAAAAAAGAAAAGGAGAATCGACGTCGAAATTTGAGAAAAAAGGAAACGTTATTATAATATATATGGGCGATAGTGAAGAAGAAGAAGGAAAACAAAAACAAAAAAAAGTAATGAGATCTAGAGATGATCAACCTCTCTAGATCTCATTACTTTTTTTTCCTTCTTCTTCGCTAAAAATCAGTCTCTCTATTGTTTATATTTCCAAGTCCGTTATTAGCATGTTGATGGTCGTGTCTTCTCCTTTTTCGAAAATGTGTTGAATGTTTATCTTTACTTTTTTGAGTTTTTTTACATCGGTGAATGTGCTCTCACCACGAGAGCGATTTTTGGATATATGTAACTTCCGTAGGGCAATGACAAATTGTCCTTGTCAAATTCTCTATCTTTGGCGATGACGATTTTCTGTAGATCGCTTTGGTACTCGTAAAACAAATTGAGCATGGCTTCGTCCAATTTCAAAGGCATGCTATATTTGTCGTGTTTGTGCTCTAAGCCCATCGTCTCGACCTCGTTTAATTCGATGACGTCATGTCATTGTAATCTATAGATTTTATAACTGAATTTCTTACACGTTTCGACTCGTTTCAATTTCAATTCGCATCTTTTAGGTGTTGTTGTCATGATCGATTATTTGGGGTTTTTAGCTCATCTTGACAAAGTCAAGCTGAGCTAATTTCATCGCTTCCCGTCCGTCGTCCGTCGTCCGTTGTCCATCAGCACCATGTTTTGGTCTTCTCCTCCAAAGCCACTGGGCCAATTCAAGTGAAAGTTTGTGTGAGTGATGGTCCCAAACGGGCATTTCATTTTTGTTCAACTCAGCATGCCCAGCCCCATAGGGAGGGAGTGGGGGAAAATGCTCCAAAATATTTTTAAAATCTTCTTCTCAAGAACCAGTGTGTACAATGACTTGATATTTGCTATGGAGCTTCCATATGAGGTGTAGAATCAAGTTCGTTCAAACGAAGTTCGTGAAGTAATATTTGGCTTTGTAATAGGCGGGGTAAGATTTTTGGCCCCGCCCAAAATTTCTATTTTCTGAACCGATGGTCCGGTATGAACCAAATTTGGTTTGTGATAGTATTGGGTCATAAGTACTTGACCCATGTAAAAAAAATATTCCCGCATCCCCATGGGAGCTAAAAATAGAAATATTTTCAAACGCCCATATTTCCCAAACCCCACGGAACAGAGAGCTTCTATTTGGTATGAAGTATCCTTATGACTAGTAGAATTGAATGGTAAAAAAATTGCCATCGGTTATGTTAGGGTGTTCTGTGATGGGCATCGAAAAAATGCTGAGTCAGCATATTTGCAAAAATTTAAAAAAATCTTTTCTCCAGAACCAATCATCAGAATATTTTGATATTTGGTATACAGTATTCATAGGGGGGTCAGATAAAAGTTTGTTGAAATAAAGCTCATTGGTTCATATTTGGGCTCTCTACAGGAGCCCGAAGTTTTAACATAGGGTAATATGGGGAATATTCTTTAAAAATCTTCTTCTTCAGAACCACCAGTCAGAATCTTTTAATATTTGGTATACATCATTGTTATGAGGGTCAGATTCTAGATTGTTCAAACCAAGTCCCTAGGTTAATATTTGGGGTTCCTACGGAAGTCCAAATTTGATCTTTGTTCAATATGGAGGGTAATTTAAAAAAATCTTCTTCTTCAGATCCATCAGTCAGAATGCTTTGATATTTGGTATGCAACATCTCTATGGGGGTCAGATTCAAATTTGTTCAAATCAGATCCCTAGGTGTATATTTGGGCTCACTATGGTAGCCCAAATTTTTACTTAGTGCAATATGAGAAAATTTCTTTAAAAATCTTCTTCTTCAGATCCACCAGTCGGAATGCTTTTATATTTGGTATACAACATCTCTAGGGGGTCAGATTCCAGGTTGTTCAATTTGAGTGCCTAGGTTAATATTTGGGCTCCATATGGGAACATGAATTTTAACTTAGTACAATATAAGGGAATTTCTTCAAAAATCTTCTTCTTCAGATTCACTTGTCAGAATGCTTTCATATTTGGTATACAACATCTCTAGGGGTGTCAGATTCAAGTTTGTTCAAATCGGATCCATAGGTCAATATTTGGGCCCGCTATGGTAGCCCAAATTTGAACTTAGTGCAATTCGAAGAAATTTCTTTACAGTTTCTCTTCTTCAGATCCAACAGTCAGAATGCTTTCATATTCGGTACACAACATCTCTAGGGAAGTCAGATTTAACTGTGTTCAAATCAAGAGCCTGGGTTAATATTTGGGCTTTCTATGGGAGCCGGAATTGGCCATTTTGCTGAAGAATTAAAAAATTTGTATTCAGTACCTTCTAGAGGAACTAAGATTAATCCACATAGGTTGTATCAATGGGCTTCATAGGGGAGCTCTACATTTTACTTATGATCAACTGAAGAAAAGGCATGATGCCCAGATTATTTTTGTCACTCCTGATGGATTCAAGGATTGAAAGTGTAGCCTATGGAGATGGCTTGCTTAATGTAGACTCATTCTTGGATTCTGTTTAAATTGTTTTCTGTACAAGATGAGCGCTTCAGGCCCCGTGGGGCCTCTTGTTTTGTTTTATGAATTATTGCAAATAATATATATTTTTTGAATTTTGTGTTTAAATAATAATTTGTTAAAAAAGTTTTGTTTTTCTTACTCTCTATATATATATAATATAAAAAGTTTTTTTTAATTTTTAATTTTCTTTAATGTAAAATTTTTTTTTTTTGTAAAAGTTTTTTTCTCTTTATATATAAAAAAAAAGTTTAAATTTAACGCCCTTTTTTTCTCGTATTAATTCAATTTTTTTCACGTCAAGGAACATAAAAGAATTGATTAATTTCATCAAAAAGAAATTTTTTTTTGAAGGAATTAAAACATATATATATATATAAAAACTATTTTAAACTTTTTAACAAATTATTATTTAAATACAAAATTCAACAAAAAAAATATTCTTACAAATGAAGCAAACAAATAAAAAAAATGGAAAATTTAAATGAGAAAACCGTACCTCAGTTAAACGAGATGTGTAGAGAATTAAACATTCGACATTTCAGAAATCATAGAACCAAATCAAAATAAATTGAAGTCATACAGGAATATAGTTTGGAAAGACAAAAATCGAAAGATCGAAAGTGGACAAACTTAAACAGACTCGAATTACGAAAAAAAATAAGTCGATGACAGTAACGCCTGATGATAGAAAATTAAACATGGAGCGTGATGAAATTAGAAAGATCATATGCGAGGAGATATGTAGTTTGCTCGATGAAAAGGCAAACGAAATGTTGATAGCAACAACGTCAAAAAATGCTTCGGTTGTGAAAAATGAGAAGAAGAAAAAGATAGTAAAAGGAATCGAAATGCCGACGTCGGAAAAAAAAAATGATTCGGTTATGAAAAATAAGAAGACGACTAAACGAAAAGCGATTGAAGAACTTCAAGTTTCAAAAGAAAAAAAAACGAAAACGAGTGATGCAGTTCAGAATCTAGACAAACGAGATATATCGGATGAAATTCGACAAGCAATCGACGAAGGGAAAGGAGAAGAACATGTAGCACGAGTCATCATGGAAGCATTCCAATTGAATCCCATGGAACAGGAGAGTGTGATCAAAGGCATTTTTAAAACATTCGACGTGGTTCCCTCGTTCAAGAAAGTCGATCCGAAATTGTTCATGGAAAGGGTAAAGAAAAAAGTATTGGATTTGTTTTGTGAACACATGAACGTGGGATGAAAAATTAAGATGATACTCCATTGCGTGATGAATGAAATCGACGTGAATTCTGGCAAGAGTATCATGAAAAATGCATATTTCAGATCTAACGTCGAACCCGTATTTCGAGGTTCAGATTTATCAGACGTTTTCGAAATGATGAAAGACAAGATGTTGACATCTCTCACGAATTATCAACATAAAGGTAGTAATTGGACATTCGATGAGGTGTTGAAACTCAAAATTCATATAACTAAAAACGATTCGTTGAAAGAGTCTTCCTACGTGGAATTACCGTATTTCTTAGCTAAAAAAAAAGCTGTGATCAACGTGAGAAATAAAGATGATCAGTGTTTTAAATGGGCAGTCACCTCCGCTTTATACCCTGTCAAAATGCACTCCGATAGAGTTTCTTGTTACGAGGAGACTTCTAAAAATCTCGATTGGACCGGAGTGACTTTTCCAATGCAGTTAAAACACATCAAACGTTCCGAGGCTCAAAATCCCACAGTAGCAGTGAACGTCTTGGGATACGATGATGAAAAACGAATGATCTATCCTCTCAGACAGATTTCATAAATGGAAACAGAAAACACGATTATTTTATTATTGATTTCGAATGGTGACAATCGTCATTATTGTTGGGTTAAACATCCGAGCCGATTACTATTGAGACAAAATAATAAACATAAAGGAAAGATATGTTTATGTTGCAAATGCATGAACGCGTTTCGCAGTGAAAAATCGTTAGCGAAACATCAGGAATATTGCAACGAAAATCAAGGTGTCGCCGTCGAAATGACCAAACCTAACACAATCGTGAACTTTGAAAATTGCAATAGAAGGTTCAAAATACCATTCGTTGTGTACGACGATTTCAAATGCTTCACCATGAAAATGAGTTCCTGCCAACCCGACGCTCTTCGAAGTTATGTCGAAAATTCAAATTTTATATGACCAATTCAAAACTCCGGCGAAAATGATCATCACATGAGAGCAGCAGGACGAAAATAACAGAGTCCCCGAATGTCAGATATGCAGACAATCGTTCGACGAGAATTTGAAGGAAAATAAGAAGGTTAGAAACCACGATCATTACACGGGTCTGTATCACGGTCCAGCTCACAGCAAGTGTAATTTAAAATATCGAGATGCCATTTTCTATCCGGTGATATTTCACAATCTCTCGGGTTACGACAGTCATCTGTTCATGAAAAATCTCGGCACCTCTGACGGAGAATTAAATTGCATCGTGAACAGCGAAGAAAGATACATTTCCATCATGAAATGGAAGTTCATGGAGAAGAAAATAGTAATCGACGGAGAGACATTGAAAGAAATAAATGAAATCCATTCGTAGAAGCATACGTTTCATCAACAGTTTTAAATTCATGTCGACCACTCTGGAAAAATTAGTCAATAATATGAGCAAGGATAAATTTAAAATCACGAGCGAACATTTCGGAGAATGAGTAGACGTCATGTTGAGGAAAGGTGTCTATCCTTACGATTACATGAATGATCTAAAGAGATTCGACGACACAGCACTACCTTCGAAAGAAGATTTTTATTCGAAATTATACGAATCCGACATTTCCGATGAGGATTACGAACACGTCAAAAACGTGTGGAAATCATTCGATATGAAAACCATGAGAGATTATCACGATCTCTATCTGAAGACCGACGTTCTGCTCTTGGCAGACATGTTCGAAAATTTTCGAGACGTCTGTCATCAAAATTACGATCTGGATCCGGCTTGGTATTTCACCACACCCGGTGTGGCGTGGGACTCTCTGTTGAAGACCACTGATGTCCAATTGGAATTATTATCCGACGTGGACATGTTGCTCATGTTTGAAAGGGCTGCGAGAGGTGGCGTCTCGATGATCTCCCACAGATATTCTGAAGCTAACAATCCCTACATGAAAGAAGGTTTCGATTCGAAACGATCGAATAAATACATACAGTATTGGGATGCTAATAATCTGTACGGTTGGGCTATGAGTCATCCTTTACTGATTGGAAATTTCGAATGGGTGACGGAACCGGAAGAGATGCAAAAATGGAGAGACTATCCTTGCATTTTAGAAGTCGATTTGAACTATCCGGAAGAATTAAACGATCTACACAACGATTATCCGCTGGCTCCCGAATGAATGGAACTGATCGAAGGAGACGAGGAAAAACTCATTCCCAATTTATTTAACAAACATAAGTACGTCGTCTACAGCAAGAATTTGAAACAATACGTTGATTACGGATGAAATTAGTCGACATACATCACGTCATTCGATTCAACGAAGAGCCTTGGATGAAAAAATACATCGATCTCAACACAAATCTCAGAATTCGAGCCGATAACGGTTTCGAAAAAGATTCCTTCAAACTCATGAACAACTGTGTGTACAGTAAATCAATGGAAAACATCAGAAAGAGAACTGACGTTCGACTTGTCACGTCTGAGAAAAAAGCTAAAAAATGAGTGGCGAAACCCAATTACAGACACCAAACCGTATTCAACGAAAATCTAGAGGCCATTCACATGCAAAAGACGCACCTGAAGTTCGACAAACCCTATTATCTTGGACCAATCATCTTAGATATCAGCAAGCGATTCATGTACGAGTTTCACTATGATTACGTCAAACGGAAATTTGGTGATAAAGCCAAACTACTGTTCACCGACACGGACAGTTTAGTTTATGATATAGAGACAAAACATGTCTACCAAGATTTATCTCCGGATGTGACGAGCAATTATCCTGTCGATCAACCGTCCAACATTCAAGCAACCGACAACAAGAAGGTGTTGGGTAAATTTAAGGACGATAGCGGCGGTAAACAAATCATCGAATTCGTGGGCTTAAGACCCAAACTGTATGCTTATCGTCTAGAAGATGAAGAGATCAAGAAGTGCAAAGTGGTTAAAGCGTGCGTGATGAAGAAAAACACCTCTTTCCGTGAGTATAAAGATTGTCTGTTAGGAAGTGGTCCAGTGTATAAGGCTATGAAATCGATTCGAAGCGAAAATCACGACTTGTATACCGAAATAGTCAACAAGATTTCACTGATGGCCGACGACGATAAGAGATTTGTGTTAGATGATAAAATAAGCACTTAGGCACTCAGACATTGGACTTTGGATATGATTATGGATGACAGGATTCCAGATATGATTAAGGACGATAGGATTCCAGAAAATCAAGAGGAATTAGACGGATTCAAGATTATGGAAATCGATATAGATATCGAGAGAGTTAGTTTCAAAAAGAAAAAGAAACAAAATATAAAAAAATAACATCATTTTAGTGAGTTATAATAAAATAAATAAAAAAATATACACATTTATGAATAAGAAAATAGAGATATCCATAGAAGGTGTCGTCTTACCTAACGAACCCCTATCCAACATCGATCTGTTGAATGCAGCAAAGGATTTGAAAATCAAAGGTTTTCTTGGCATGTTTTCCAGAGATGCCTTGCCGAAGAGAAGACCTCGACAATCGGAATGTGGAATTGTAAATCTAGACGATTTATCGGGTGAAGGCACTCACTGGGTGGCGTGGTTCAAGAATGGGAAGAAGAATTATTATTTCGACAGCTACGGAATCTCGCCGCCAATAGAAATAAACAACTATTTCACTGAATCGATGGTTCGTTACAACACAGAACAAGTGCAATCGCCAGATCAAGTGTTTTGCGGTCACTTGTGTCTCTACGTTCTCAAGAGATGGTCTGAAGTAGATCGGTTTCAAGACATTCTCAATGATTTACATTAGAGAGAGATTTTTTATAGTATATATAAAGGTAAAAATTATTTTAAAAAATTTAATCGAATAAAAAACCAAAAATAAAAAATAAGTGAAATAATTCATTTTTAATAAACTGCATTTGAAATATATTTTTAAAACAAAAAAACCTCAAAACAACATGTCAGTTGATAAATTTGGTAGAAGTGATGAAAGTCGACCCAAAAAGAAGAGGAAGACGCTCGAAGTCGGTGATGGTTATGACATTGCCAACTTGAACGAATGTTACGTTCGGAGATACGAACCTCGAGAGGAACCTTTGAACATGAATGATAAGAAGCTCTACAATCTTCCCGAGCTGATAGATCTCGCAGATGCGGCGACTAAAAAATACGTCGACAGGGGGAACGCGGATTTCGAATGAATCATGCTAGATAATTACGTGGATAAAGCCATGATCGACGATCTCGAGCTGAAATCCAAACGTTTGATAAACGTCACGAATCCCATAGATTCCACCGATGCCACAACCAAGAAATACGTGGACGACTCTCACGCATGATTCAGCAAACATCTGAGAAGTAGATACGTTCAGAAAATGATGCACTCGGAATTGAACGCCAATTCTAACAAGATAACGAACGTGGCCACTCCCACGAATCCCAAGGATGTGGCGACCAAACACTACGTACATCTGGAACAGAGAAAGTCTGACAGACGAGAAATGAAATTGGATCTAAATGCAGGATTCAACAAGATATTGAATCTGTCAAAGGTCGACGATGCGGATGCGGACTCCACCGCGGTCAACAAGGGCTATGTGGATTCTGCCGTGATACGATCTCAAGAATACGTAGAATCGCAAGTGGACAATCTCTACCTGAACAAACAATCTGGCGGAACCATGGAGGGTGACATCAACATGAACGGTCACAATTTATTCGGTCTCGATCACGATCCCGAATTTGATTCCAGCGTGGTCAGCAGGAAGTAGGTGGACAACAACTCGGTCTGGAGAAAGGGTGACATCATGGAAGGTAAACTGGATATGGGAGGACATGCGCTCACGAATCTACCCGATCCCATGCACATGTCGGATGCCTGCACCCTGATTTCGGTGGTGGAGAAAGTCAAATACGCTAGGCAATTGATCACCGTGTGGGCCGAGGAGGCCGGCATGTTAGAGGAGGGAAAAGCCGAGTGGTCTTTCGGAAATGGAGGTAGTGGACCGCAACATGGTCAGGTGGGATATCCCATGCCGTTGGGAGGTGAAATCATACGAATGGGTCTGGCTTCCATGCATTTGAATAACAGGTTGTCAATCTCATGGTGAACGGAGTAGAGAGCGATAAGAGATACAGCGTTGAAAAGACTGAGAATCAACACGCAAATGTTAGCACGTTCTGCACGCCTCTCAAAGTGAACGCCGGAGACAGGATTAATTTTGTTATGAAAACCAATAATCCCGAAGCCGCCACTTCCGTGGTGAGCCTCCTGATCGAACTAGATCCTTTGAACAAACAATGAACGCGTGGAAATAATTAATTAAAAAAAATAATGAGTGATTATTAAACACAAAAAAAAGTAATGAGATTTAGAAAGATGTTCAATCTCTCTAGACCTCATTACTTTTATTTTTTTTTTTTTTTTTTTAATAATTACTCATTACTTTTTTTATTTTTTTTTTATTTTTTTTCACATACGTCTCTCATCGAATGATCGACATCTTATTTCCATCCGATTCGAATTGTAATTCTCTGTCCGACAGGACCAGGGTGAAGGCTTTGGTTTTTCTCGGCACGTTCCTATCAAATTGCATCTTGATCTGAATGTCTAAGATGCTACTCTTGAGTAGTTCGCTCTGTTTACTGACATCGAATACGAACATGGGATACATTGACTTGTATTCACCTGGAGATATATTAGGATTGCTCATCAATTCGTCTAGACCGTGATACTTCTTTCTAAATTCTGCGGCGCCGCCGTACAGTCTGCAGAAATCGTTCTTGTCGAATGACACATTGTAATCGATTGCTGGATATCTCGTGGCGTTCAGAAACACTTGCAGTGATCGAATAGCAATGCATTCTTTTCCTGAGATCCATCCCTATAGGTCTGAAATGCGACCAAGATGAAACGCAGTCTCTTGGAAGTGGATTTCATGGTCAATCTCCAATCGAAGTGATTCGTGGAGAGTGGAATGCTAGCTGTGTCGCACTGTCTCATTCTAAATCCCACGCGTAATTTACTCTTGGATTCTATGATCTTGTAGAGACACGTTTTTTCCAGGATCGGAGGCTGCACTTGTGGAACGAAGCACGATATCTTGTGTATCTTGTGTATCTTGTGTATCTTGTGTAGAGTTATCTTACCCGCATCGGTCGCGGAGAGTCTCACTATCGCGTCGTTGTTTCCTTTTTGAATCAACGTCAGATTGTGTTTGAATCCGTACATGATCTTGTTGTAATCGTCCGCAAATCTGAAGATGTGTTTCAAAGGTATCCTGAATGAAAACGTTCCTTTAGGTCTGGGCGTCTTGACGACGTAGTCAAATATCGCGACGGCGCCGGCACTAGCAGGGCCGATGGTGTCTTTCATCTACAGCTGATTAAGTCCTCTGGATTTTGAAAAATCATCCAGATACGTCAAGAGTCCAAACATCGTGGTGGCCTGACCGGGATGAAACACAGATTCTATCTCTTGTCCGGATAGCAAGTATTTTATATTACTGAATAGATGCATGATGCCATTATTGGCTAAAGTAAACGTGTCGTCGTCGTCATAGTCGGTCCCATCTTCCTTGGTGAGACGTCCCTGCACCACTATGTAACTCTCGCTAGGATGAATGAATAGATCTTGGGTTTCGACATTGATTCTTATCTCTCTCGCATTGTTCAAACTCATTCCGGTTATCGGTTCGTATTCGTGAACCTTGTATTCTTGAATACTTTCATCTTTCACTATGCTTTGTGCAATATCTAGTATTTTTGCCATTTTTGAAGGGTTTTTTTTGTTGTTTTATTAATTAATTAGTTTGCTTTTTTATCTAAAAATAGTTTTAATTATTTTTTATTTTTATTATTTTTTCTCTCTTATATATATGTAAACAAGAAAATGTTAAAGAGAGTAAATAAAAAAAAAATTGTTTTCTTTATTAAAACTTCGTCTTCTGCAATTGTTGTTCATAAAACTTTCCGATGATCTCTTCACCATCCAAAGCTTCGATTTCATAAGTCACCGGATCGGTGTGAAATATTCTGATTATCACGAAGATTTCCAAGGTCCATCGACGAGTGTAACCTTTTTCGAAGTGCTTCTTATAAGCGTAGATTCTCACTCGATCGCCGACCGCAAATTTCGGCGTCCTAGACTTCTTCCTGATTTTAGATCTCTCTGGATATAGATTCGCATAGACCCGTTTTTCGTTTCGAGAATTGCTAGCTTCTGTGGGAGTCATCTTGATCAATCTGTGTCGTGTGTTGTTGTAATCTTTGACCAGACCATTCAGAGTGTATATGTATTTCTTAGTCGAATTCACCGTGAAGTATCTGTACATCTTTTCCTTCATCGTTCGATTCCAACATTCCACTTTGCTAGCTTTCTCTTCATTTTCGATCAAGTAGAGGTCGACTAATCGATGAACGTGCTTGTTGTAGAATTCCTTTCCCTTGTCCACCCACAATTTATTCGGTTTTCGAGAAGACGAGTCGAACATGCTCTTCAGAGCCTCAGCGACGCAAGGTCCCCATTTATTCTTAGAAACTCTGATCCAACCGTATTTGGAAAAAAAACGTTGATGACCATCAATAGATATTTGACACCCTCGTTCCACCTCGAAAACGATCTCATGTCAACCAAGTCGGCGGACCAAATGTCATCCAGACTCTTCATGAACACCCTTCTCTTTCAAAATTTACACACGATGGGTTTGTGTAACTCCTCGGCCAATTCGCTCGTCAACAATTGTTTCTTCTTCTTTTCCAATGTGCCTTTTTTTGAATGCCCCATCCGAATCGACGTTTTGCACCGATCAGATTACCAACCAACGAATGTTCTATCTTCTCTCTCCTGGTCGGATTCGATATACCTCTCAATTTCGCCAACATGTTTTTATCGCAGACGTCGTTGCGAGTCTTGGTGTCGGGATGTCTGGCATAGCACAGATCATGATCATACGCGGCCGCGTCCACCCTATTCACGGGTTTGCTCCAAGATTTAGGAGTTAGATCGGTGTTGAGTCTCTTGTTCAATTTCATTCCGGGTCCCGTGAAACTGTGACCACCCAGATGCATTTCGAAAGGAAGATTATTGATCATTTTATTCACGATGCCTTTACCTTTGCTCGTGTTTTTTTTTTTTGATGAATTGAGTCTTGATCGAAGCACACACGTTTCAAATTCTGCGAAGCATCTGTCTGTCGTTTTTAGTTCGTACTTCTCGAGAATTACCTGTCTCAGTAACTCTCTTACACTTTATGCAATACATTTTTGAGAGTTATTTAAATTAATTTCGTATTTATTTTTTATTTTATATATAAATTTAATATTTTCTTTTTTAAAAATTCTGTTCTTATCATATATATATATATTTTTTTTTCAATCACTGCTCTTGAGTTCTATCAACTTACCGAATTCCTCCCTGGACTCTTTCCTCCCCTTTTCCATGAGAGAATCCTTCATCTCTTCCTTGATGATCTGACGAGTCTTGATTCTCACGGCTTCTTTCCTAGCATCGTATTTCGTTTTCTCGCCCACTATCGTGAAGTATTCTCCGTCCGATATCCTACTGTCTTTCAACACCATCGAGATCTTTTCGGATATTGTGTCGATCTTGGAGTTGGCCAAGACGCGAATCTTTTCATGTTTCCTTGCCTTCAGATATAATTTCCTACTCAAAAAGTTTCAGAGCGTGCTAAACAATCCGGCGGCGAGACCCACTCCTTTTATAGTCAACATGATCGGAATACCGACTGCAGCCGACAACAATCTGATGCCGGCTGCATGTAAACCCATGGAAATCGTGATGAGTGTCGTGTCGACCGCATTGACGAATTTCAGGAGACGCGAATACTTCTTCTTGAGAGAATGACAAGAATCTCTCTCTAGAGTCAGATACAATTGGATTCTACTGATTTTATCGATGTGATACCTCTCTCCTCTTTCTTTTTCTTCTGGCGACGGTGCTGTTGGCAAACTGCCGTTTGGGTTCTCATCCTCGTCGTCATCTAACGTCCGATACAATTTATTTCTGGTTCTCATTTTATGTTTTTTTCTTTCTAATGTTAGATCAAAAATTTATGTGGGTATTTATTTTTATGTTCTATTCTCCCTATTTATATCAACGAGAAAACTTAGACGTATGCTTCCTGCAGCAATAATTTCATGACGCATCCCTTGTCTTCTAAAGTCAGACTTAATTTCTTCCGAATTGGTGGGCTTATCTCGCCCGCTACAGAAGACTAATCTCTTCCAAAACTTGATCACGTCATAAACTTGAACACATTCGAATGCCGGTTTGAAATACTTGAGGACCATATCTTCCCTTCCCATCGTCAGACACGAATGATCCTCGTGATCGAAGTCTAGATGATCCCGACACCCGACGCATCGTTCTAACAAGAGGCGACCTAGTTGTTCGTTCACGTAGAATGCATAGGCTCTCATCAGCATTTTTAAAAGAAACCTTGCTCTCAAAATCTGGGAATCGTTCATGATTTACGTATATTTTATTATCTATTTCGATTCGATATTTATTTTTTTTAAATAACTATTTATTTGTATATTTTTTTTTCTCTCCTATATATATATATCAATCACTTTTTTATTTCCTCTCGACAAAACCGATTCTATCACAATTCACCTCACAAAACTCGCGAGGTGAATTGGCAAATCATTTTTGATTATCGGATCACACCCTCGACTGTCTGGTACACAATCGCGAATGTGGTGGTGGTCCAGAAGCCGCAAACCGCATTTTTCGATGTACCAGAGGCCGAAATCGGTTTTTAAAAAAAATTTTTTTTAAAAATGAGTAACTACACTTTATACTCACTTTTCACCGTTGGCGAACATCGAGAAAAGGTTTTGAGGTCGATTTTTCCTGGTCTAGAATCTGCAAATCGGTTTCCCGATCGGATCACATCCTCGACCGTTCAAACAGCCGTTGGCGAACGTAGGTGGTCCAGAATCCGCAAACCGCTTTTTTGATGCTGGTCTAGAATCCGCAAAACGTTTTTTGCTTGCATTCACCAACGATAGATCGAAAGTCTGATCTGCGATGGGAACGTCGACAAAAATTTTTAAATTTACATTTTCTTCAAATTTCATACATTTTTTCACTTTCGAGCTACGTGTCGAATGTACTCGTTCGCTAACGGATGTTTGAGCAGTTAAAAGTGCGATCCGAGAGCCTCAAAAACAATTGCGGATTCTGGACCAGTATGAAAAAACGACATTTTTGCCATTTTTTGCACTCTGTACATGATTTAACACTGAACCCCTATGGCGGTACACGTACATGTACGTGTACATGTACAGTTTTTTGGAAAAGTGGTCTAGAATCCGCCATTATTACCTACGGACCTGGGACCAACACCAAATGAGTCGACATTTGAAGGAGATTCAAAATATTGGTCAAGGTCATGGAGGTCACCTAGGGGTCATTGATTGCATTTTCATAATTGCTGGAAATTACATTTTTTGACACCTCCAAAGCATTCCTGACAAAAACACATGCATTTTCACGTTAAAAAAGTGGGCGTGGCAAAAATTTTGAAAGTGGGTCATGCCAAAATCTCAGGCGTGGTATGATGAATGGACCTGGGACCAACACCAAATGAGTCGACACTTGATGGAGATTCAAAATATTGGTCAAGGTCACGGGGGTAACCTATTTGTCACCTTTTGACATTTTTTGACCCCCTAAAGTATTCCTGACGTACACACATGCACTTTGACGTAACAAAAAGTGGGCGTGGCCAAAAATTGTGAAAGTGGGTCACGCCCATATCTCAAGAGTGGTATGACCTACGGACCTGGGACCAACACCAAATGAGTCGACACTCGATGGAGGTTCAAAATATGGGTCACGGTCACGGAGGTCACCTAGGGGTCATTGAGTGCATTTTTCATAATTGCTGGAAATCACATTTTTTGCCCCAAAGCATTCCTGAGATTCATACATGCATTTTTACGTTAAAAAAGTGGGCGAGGCCAAAAAATTTGAAAGTGGGTCACGCTAATATCTCAAGCATGGTATGATGAATGGACCTGGGACTAACACCAAATGAGTAGATACTTGATGGAGATTCAAAATATGGGTCAGGGTCAAGGAGGTCACCTAGGGGTCATTAAGTGCATTTTTCATAATTGCTGGAAATAACATTTTTGGACCCCCCCCCCCCCCCAAAGCATTCCTGAGGTCCATACATGCATTTTTATGTTAAAAAAGTGGGCGTAACCAACATTTTTGAAAGTGGGTTATGCTCATATCTCAATCGTGGTATGATGAATGGAACTGGAACTAACACCAAATGAGTTGACACTTGATGGAAATGAAAAATATGGGTCAAGGTCACGGAGATCACCTAGGGGTCCGCCTGAAAGTGGTCACCAAAGTCATCAAGTGCATATTATTCAGAAATACTGGGAAATGAATTTTATTACACCTTAATGCATATCTAAAGTTTATGAACGTATTTCATCACTCAAATTAGTGGGCAGAGCCAAAAATGTCCATTTCTGATTCGAGTATTGAAACCTTTGAATGCTGGTCACATATATGCCTTTTCTGCTTTCTTATAAATAATTGTTCTGATTCCAGTATGAATATCTGTAAATACTGTTAACGAAAACCCATTTCTGATTTGTTTAAAAACATTTTACTCCTGAAAATAAGCCTCCATAAATTCTCTTTCTGTATAGTTTATTCCTGCTACTTTAACCCTTTTCACACAGACTTGAATTTACTGGGTGCAGTAAATTCTGTTTCTCTAGTATTCCAGTTACATTCGTATAAGACATGTCTTAATGATCTGCCTTCTATGCACTCTTTTGTCCGCACGATAATGCGATAATGCGAATACAAAATACCCTATCTCGTTGATTTTCGCTATACTGGTTACTCGTTACATGTACTCAGCCATCTATGTTTTTCAGGCGTTTGGGGTCCAAGGTTTGACTCTACAGGCCACAAGACGTTCACAGTTTCTACCTTAGTCGGTAAATGTAATCGTTAAAACAAAATCCACTATTCAAAAACTGAAGAGAATCTACCCCTTCCCAACAAAACTCATTATACAGTAATGTATAATGGGTAACACAGAATAACCTGTTTGTTTATTAAACCTGATGTTACAAATTAATTCTCAAATCAAGCTCGATAGAGAACCTTTCACTTTTCAAAGCATTTTAAAATGTATTTATATTCTATCATAACTCAAGCCAGACAGGTTTCGGGGTGGAGTGACTGAGTCAGGAGGTTTGATTTTTACAGTAAAATACAAAATATGAATAACATGTTTTAGATCAATTGAACCAAATAATCCGTGACATTTTACCTAGTCGTTTTTGGTCTGTTAGCTGAAAATATCTTTCAAACCTTATGGCCAAGTCCAGCTTCAAATTTGAATATTGTCCTTTAATTTAACCCATAGACATGACTTGAGAATCGGTCCTGATTAACCCCTACTGGTCATTGCCAACCACTTAGGAACTCCTTGGCTCTGTTACATTATTTATTTTCAATCACAACTCAAGATCGACGGGTTTCAAGAAGCAATGGTGAGTGGCTTTCTGGAAACACCAACCACAATTATATATTATTAAAATAGAATATTTAAATTTTATTTTAACCCTCTTAATACTTCAATGTGATTCCAAATGCCTTTGTTTAACAGTAGAACGTTTTGTAAGTTTTCTCTCATATTGCCCCTCTGTTCACAACAGCCAATTTTGAGATCCAACCACCTTCTTATTTCCCGTACGCCTTGCTTAGGACCCAAAATGCGTTTTACGGCCTTTTAAATGGACCAGACAGGCGAACGGTGGCGATGAGGTTACAGTATTTTACTTCAAACTGAAAGATTCTGAGTTCCAACGTCACCAGGTGTATCTGCGTTGTGTCTTTGGCAAGGCACATAATCCCGATTGTCAGGGAAGAGGCACAGTGACGCAGTGCACTTTTTAAATGGCCTGCTTTTAACCCTCTCAATAAAGCATTCTTAACCATTTAACCAACGTAACGGCGAAAAAATGGGTCAGCTTTATTCACAGAAATTCCCATTCAGTTTATATTTTCTCATTTCTGCCTGAAAAACATAGGTTATAGACCTCATTGGAATGACGTCATTTTTAAAGGATTGAAATGGAGTATTTAAAGGGAGTATTTTAACCCTCTCAAGATCTTGATATGGGTACAACAAATGTTATGTCATGCAAAGCGAGAGTAGAGTTAACCCTTTCCATTCTCACAATGTTGCTCTAAAAAAAGATGGGCATCGAGGAGCCCTCGGTATTTTGGCAATACCAATGAGCCTTCAGATAGGCTCATGGGAGCCTTTAGGGCCTTTTGACGTTTATATTCCAACATTACTGAATTCTTTCACTTGCAATATATTTTCCAGATGTACTATGTACCTTGCCATTTTCTAGCTAATATGAATATTTGCTATCATCTACGTATATGGCAGATGGTGAGTTGACAGAGTCAATATTTTCGAAGTGGTTTATGCTCATACTTCAGGCTTGGTAAGACCTATAGAGATCAGACTTACATCGAATGGGTTGAACTTGCCAGAGGTTCAAAATAAGGTCCACCTTATTGCGGTCAACAGAGGTCATAGAGTGCGTATTTTTCAGAACTGTCAGAAATTGCATTTTATAAAAACTGATGCATTCTTCAATGTAGATGTAGACATGGGTCTACTCCGACTGATTTAAAAATTGCAGGAGGTTCAATATATGGAAATGTATTTTATAACACTTTAATGCATTTTTAAAGTTTATAAATGTATTTCATCTCTCAAATTAGTGGGCGGAGCCAAACTTTTCCATTTCTGCTCCGTGCATCGAACGCTTTGAATGCTGGTCACAAATATGCCTTTTCTGGTTTCTTATAAAAATTGTTCTGATTCCTGTATGAATATCTGTAAATACTGTTAACGAAAACCCATTTCTGATCTGTTAAAAAATATTTTAGTCCAGAAAATAAGCTTCCATAAATTTGTTTTTATGCAGTTTATTCCTGATACTTTAACTCTTTTCACACAGACTTGAATTTACTGGTGGCAGTAAATTCTGTTTCTCAAGTTCCGTTGTTGTTTTTTTCTCCACGATCTGATGCTCAAAACTATATTGTACAGTTAAAGAGGGGCGAAAGAGGTTTGTCTCGCGTCATCCCTGCGCGCCTTCGGCGTGCGAAACCATTTCATCTGTACTTTTGTTATTCGTCTCGTAATGGATTTCCAATCACTGTCCTCTCGCAAGCTGAAATTTCTCATCATTGAATCATTCAATTTTATGATGTTTATTGCGGTTTCTCGAAGTTCAATGTTTTTTCGAGTGCGTCAACATAGAAACCAATAACTATTGTGGGATCCATAAGCGTACGAACATAAGTTAAAACGAGAAAATATAGGTTAATAATAGTTTTAAAAGGAGAGGATATGTGTATTGGTATATTTTACTCATGTGTAACATTGTATCCACCTCTGATGAGCATTTCGATAATTGAGAGAATTTAAAGTATGATGTAACCCGTTCTTTTGATAGTTAAGAGGATTTAAAGTGTACAGCGAAACCCATGCTTGTCAATTCGTCGATGTAATAACTAAATAATGAACAGAAGGGATAGCAGCGGGTAATTAATTAGCTGTTAAATTAAGTTGTACTATTGTTTACACAAATGGGTGGGGTAAAATTGTCTTTTCACTTTCTTCATTATTTATTTTCATGAACCATATATTCCGCAGTCATCCCCATTTATCAGGTATAATTGCCCATTTAATGTTTTAGTATACAGCGCCACCATGCACCCACGTGGGCAATGGGGTGAAGTGTCTTGTCCAAGGACAGAGTGAGGACCTCTCGCCTTGCAGCCTGCACCTCTGCCAACTGATCCACTGCGCCCCCATTTAAAGGATTAAAATGGAGTATTTAAAGGGAATATTTTAACCCTCTGAAGTCTTAATATGGGGGCATTATTCAGAAAGACTGGGAAATGCATTTTGTTACACCTTAATGCATTTTTAAAGTTTATGAATGTATTTCATCACTCAAATTAGTGGGTAGAGCCAAAAATGTCCATTTCTGATTCGTGTATCAAACCCTTTGAATGCTGTCACATATATGCCATTTCTGGTTTCTTATAAAAATCTTCTGATTCCTGTATGAATATCTGTAAATACTGCTAACGAAAACCCGTTTCTGATTTGTTAAAAAATATTTTACTCCCGAAAATAAGCCTCCATGAATCTCTTTCTTCATAGTTTATTCCTGATACTTTAACCCTTTTCACACAGACTTGAATTTACTGGTGGCAGTAAATTCTGTTTCTCTAGTTAGTATTATTTCTCAAGACCTCAGAATCAGGGGAGCACTACATATACTACAACTGGTAAAAAGACTACTTGTAATCATTTCTCATTTTAAATTTACGAATTGAATTCGAAAATCCGAAAACCCAAAGAACAATATCCGAGTGGATACAAGGGATATCTCACGAGTGGCAGTGAGAAGCATGAGAAATATTTTTTTTGCGAGCTATTTTCAGGAGCTAAAATACACTATTTGCAGTGGGGAAGCGTGGGCTATTTCTGGTATACACTCACAAATTACGAGACTTTCTTTTCCTCATGTGTGTCAGACCTCAGAAGGTGTGACTTACACCACTGACTGATTTCCTCTCCGTACATGAAAGCATTTAAAAATGTTTAGCACTCTCGCTTGGAATAGGGATCTCGAACCATTTCACAATTTTGCATGAATACTACATCTGTACAATTATAACCAGTTTCTACCTGTACTTTTTATATTTGTGAAACTAATTATATTCTGTTTTTCTAATTACCAATAAATAATAAGTGTTGTACTTTTATTCTTTGTTATCCTTTGTAAATCTTTCGAATAAGTAGCCGAATAGTTCCTATGAAAAGGAGTACCAATGCCTCCCATTATCCTGACCCTGCGCCTATTCTAAAACCACAAAAGCTGAACAACATTTCATCATGAAAATGCTTGCCTGGAAAGGTGTCTTGTGCATGGCTAAAGTAATATAATGAAATCCATAAAACCCAAGGAAAGGAAAGTGAAGTATTTTTGTTTTCATATCATCCTGCACGAGTAGTATGTTATGTTCCCGAAAGGGCCCTTTATGTCGCTCTCTACCTGACCCCCATCCGCACCCGGACCCCAGACCACCCCCTCCCCTCCAAATTCCTATCGCTGACACAACCTCTATAAGCTCATTTACAGTTCGCATCGTTTGCATCGCAGGCTGGGTGTGGATGCCTACTGCAAAGTTTGTGAAGATGCAGGAAAGTCGGGAATTGTCAGAGAAAAATGGTTAGAGTAGCTATGACGTCGGTGACGTCATGGAGAACGCGCAAGGTCATGACGGGGTTGACCGCTGTCGATGTCCACAGATAGTGAGTGAACGTTGATTGGGCCCAGCAACACCGCCCCTGGCCTATGTCTATACCCTCGTAACACTGTCCGCACAGTGATAGCCTTTCACCGCAGTCGCTTCAGACCAAGTCTGCCTTACCCTATGCCATTTCGCACAGAACTTGTGTCAGTGGTGCCATTTCCCTCAGTTGAATTTGACTGTCGCTATATCCCACACCATGGTAGGATCGCCGAGTGGTTGTGGTGTCGCTTTTGGTCGGGTCACTGGTTGGTGGGTTTCTGTTATAGGGTCACTGTTGGGAGCAGAGGGAAGTACGACTGTGTCACTCTCGGTCGGGCGACTGCTTGGAGGATTTCTGAGATAGTGTCAACGTTGGGAGCAGGAGTGAGGCTACTGTGTCGCTAGGTCGGGCCACTGGTTGGGGGGCTTCTGAGATAGGTTCACCGATGGGAGAAGAGAGAGGGGGACTTTGTCGCTGTCGATCGGGCCACTGGTTGGAGGTCTCTGCGTCGCCAGATCACAAGTTCACTAGGTCCTTGTAAATTTAAAGTAGGCCAGAATTTCTGGACGGGGCAGCGACAGTGGCGCTCTCCGTCGGAATACTCGGAGACCAGTGAGGTCTATGAGGTGATGCCTCACTGAGGTCTCTTCTCATAGCCCCCTCACATCGTCATCTCGCCCCCCCCCCCAATAATCACTAGACAGCACCATCAGCAATCACTAGGCATCCATAGTGAACGCCACTGACGATCACCAATGATCATCTTCCCAATGGGAATGAGAGGGCTGTGAGGAGATGCCCCAATGAGGCCTCGCCTCTAGCCCTCACATTCCCATCTCGGTCCAACAATCACTTGCTATCTCTATTTCCAATCAGTATGGATGTCAGTGATCTTTAGTGATCGTTGGGAGCGCGGTGTGGATGTGAGGGCAATGATGTGTGGACTCAATGAAGCCTCTCCTCACAGCCGTCTCATCCTCATACAGGGATATGTTCACTAATGGTCGCTAGTAACGATCACTAGAGATCGCCATAGACGATCACTAGGCATCCCTGGTGATTGTCAATGGCGACCACCAATGATCATCTCCTCGTATGAGGATGTGAGGGGGGAGGGGTGAGGAGAGGCCTCAGTGCGGCTAGTACTCATAGCCCTCTAATCCTTATCTTGTTCCCAACGATCACTAGAGATCATCACCATAGACGATCACTAGCCATTTCTTGTCATCGCCACTATACTGATCACCAGTGGACATCTCTACAAACAACACACATTGACAACATTTGGTTAAGACATTCAGATAGAATTTGCTCTTAATAATTGTATAATACAATGAATTAGTTTGATTGCTCTGCTTGAAAATATTTTATTACATTTTGCAACGTTTTTCCAGTCCATGTAGTTGCATTTTGTAATAATTATTACATATTGCAACGTTCTTCCAGTCCAAGTAGTTGCACTTTGTAATGATAGGACATATACGAAACTCGCACAATACACGTAGAAATGCGTATAACATACCCGAAGACAGTCGTAGAATCATAGAGACACAAATTTATTTTAATAATTGTATAGTAACACGAATTCGTTTTCGATTTCCCCTTTGAAAAAAAAATGCCCCTTTGAAAAAAAAGTTTATTACATTTTGCAACGTTTTTCCCGTCCAAGTAGTTGCATTTTGTAATAATTATTACATATTGCAACGTTTTTCCCTTCCAAGTAGTTGCATTTTGTAATAATTATTACATTTTGCAACTTTTATTACAAAGTGGGTTGTAACAGAGCAGGGCTGCGGAGCAAACGCAAAAGATAACAAACAATTTCCCTTTTTGTAAATTTGGCTCGAAGAGTTGAATGTATTATTTATTTATTTATTTATTTATTGATGTTTAAGGTCACATATTTATGCACAATGGCTAATCATGACCGTGACAGTTTTACGGGTGGAGGAAGCCGGAGTACCCGGAGAGAGCCACCGAGCAACGACGAGCAGCTGCCAGCTCCCGTTGAATGTATGAATGTATTCTCCAGTCAGAAAACACAGAGTAACTTTGAACACACATGTACATCGGACAAGGTTTACAACTACCAGTGTAAATCAGAGGAAGAAAGAAAACCAACACGATAGCCAGGAAATAGAAGGTTTTTTATATCAAGTGTCGAAAATTACCGGCAATCATTTTTAATACATATTAAAAAAACGATATTTGAAAACAGGCATTATTTCTTTACAGGATGTGGGGGAGGTGGGGACTGGGGAGAGGCTATTTGCTGTTCACGCATATTATTTTTTTATCAAGTATTGAAAATTACCGGCAGTAATTTTCAATACCTAATAACAAGATAATATTTGTGATCAGGCATTGTTTCTTTACGGGAAGAGGGGGAGGGGCATATCTTTCGAGAACGATTAGTTAGTCACACTCCTGTGGGAGAGAATTCCAACAATACGGATCGAGGAGGGGGCATATATCTGGGGTTTGGGGGGTTATTGATTCATTTATCTTTTTATTGGGTTTTAAGGAGACCATCAACAGCCAGGGTCGTATCGTGTTGGACAGATCGAGGCCGGAGTACCCGACCGAGGGTTATACACGCACACATTTATTGATTCGTTTATCTTTCTGTTGGGTTTTAACGAGACTATCAACAGCCAGGGTCATATCGTGTCGGACAGATCTAGGATTGAACGAAGCCGGAGTACCCGAAGAGAACCAACAAGCAACGACGAACATCTGTGAGGCTCTCCAAATTACTACCCCGATCAAAGCAGAGTTAGCAGAAGTTGAAGGCAAGCGCACCCGGCATGCAGTGCGTCTAAGTACACGGCGCCACAGTGCGCCCATGTGTTTGCCCAAGGAAAGAACGCGAATGGTGCGGATCAGGATGGAACCGTCAACCTATCGGTTCACACACTCATATAAAGCGCCCCCCCCCCCCCACCACCATCACCACACAGAAGTGGAAAATAACAAGCGGTGATCCGTCATCCTCTTCACAACATGTTTGAGTCTCCCTTTTATTTTCACTAAATTTTAAATGCAGGTTTTGAGGAATGGGGTGCGGGGGTGAGAACATTGGAGTTGAAGATCAAAACATTGACCTTGATGCGAACTGCACGAACTGCACGTCTGTTGTATATGTGCCTTCAACCGATGCTATAATTCTGCTCCTGGGGTAGGGATGGGGCAGAGGAGGACCGAATTGGGTGCGCACCCGGCGCGCGACCCCTCTATTTTTTTTACCGAAATTCCACTCAAGACATAAAACTTTTCGACCGCGTAAACGGTGAAGATATTACAGAAACAATTTCCCTCTGCAAATTTGAATCGGAGAGTTGAATGTTTTCTCCAGTCAGACTGAAACAGACTAAATTCGAACACACAAACTGACACAATGTCATGTACCTCTGGCAAGGTTTACAACTATCAGTGTACGCCAGAGGAATAAAGTAAAACCCACACGATAGTCATGAAATCCAGGCTTTTTTGACATTTTTGACAAGCTGACGCGAATGGTCACCAGTACAGCGAGAACTAAATGGAACTGACAGTATCGATGCAGGTATATCTAAAGGCCAATAGGGGCGTACTTCCGTGTCACGTGGAATGCAGTTGGATTTATCTCATAATTATGACTTAGTTATCTCATAATTATGACTTAGTTATCTCGTAATTATGACTTAGTTATCTCATAATTATGACTTAACCAAATTTGGCATACTAATGTAATGTCATAAAATCTAGTGAAATGCCATATCGTCATTCTGTGAAAACGCGTATTTTCAAAATATTCTACCAAAACCTTCAAAATTTCAACATTTTTCGAAAGTCTCAAAATTGTTTACAGTTATTTAGCTCAAATTTTCCACACTATTAGAGCATAATATGATACACCACAATTACCACTAAAATCATTCAACATTAACCCCCACTGGCCGAAAACGAGATGAATATAGCATTTGTTCTTCAAAATTGACCAACTTCAAGGGTAATTTCTTTAATTGCAAGGTTATTGTAACAATTATTTTGGTACGTATAGATGCAACAATGATCGCAGAAGAAAGTTACTGTTTACTTTTTAGTCTCCGATTTAACCCTCAAGCAGAATGAGGGTGAGAATAAGTGTACTGTTTGAAAATGCCAAAATTAGCCATCTTTGGTTGATTTTTCTATCATTTTGGAAAGGGTTAATTTCAAACACTTTTCATGTATGTATTTACAATTGACTACCGAGCTTATTTGCTGTTGTAAGTTAGGTTGTAAAATTTAACCCTATCCCATTCTGGTTTCATAAAAGTAGGAACAAACGCCCATTTTTCAGAATTTGGTAAGTTTAGGTGACAATTTACTCCATTTTTAATTGATTGAGCTCTGAATGTTTTTATAGCTGCAGGCAGCAGTCAAAGTATGACAAATTTTGTTTTATATGTTATTATTAAAAGTTTAACCCTTGGCAGAATTGAGACTTCCCATAAGGGTACTGTCAGAATAATTGTTATTTTTGCCAAATTTACATGAGATTTCTGAGCACTGGAGCCATATTTTCTCAAAACGTTTCCCATGAGAAGATAGGGCATTCATCCCCAAACAATTTTCCTGTTATATGTTTTATTCCAAGTTTTAATCCTCACCCAGTTGTAAGGCCTTGAATTGGAGAACCCTCAACTTGTACATGTTCATTCAAATACCAAGATTCAAGATTCCCCCACGTCTCCTATCAGACACTCATTCTGTGATTGATGTTCACACATTTAGAGCATAATATGATACACTAAAATCACCACACAAATATTTCAAAATTAACCCCTATTGGACACAAATGATACGAATATAGCATCTTATCTTCAAGATTGACTAACTTCAAGGGCAAATTTATCTAATTGCAAGGCTGTTGTAACAAGTATTTTTGGATGCATAGATGAAACGATACTTGCAGAAGAAAGTTACTGTTTCTAATCTCATCTTTAACCCTCAAGCACGATGTGGGTAAGATTACTATTCGAAAATGCCAAAATTTTCTAACTTCGGTTGCATTTTCCTGTCATTTTGGAAAGGGTTAATTTTAAACATTTTGGTAGGGATGCTTAATGAACAAATCCACTGCTGTAAGTTATGGTTTGGGGCTTAACCCAACATATACTTTGGCCACTTAAAGAATAGAACAGTCCGAAAAAACTTGATTTTCGGTGAATTTTGCAAACAACTGTACTCATTTCCTTTAATTGCAAGGTTGTTGTAGCAGTTATTTTAGTATGGATAGATGCAACAATGATTGCAGAAGAAAGTTACTGTTTACTTTTTAATCTCAAGATTTAACCCCCAAGCACAATGAGGGCGAGAATAAGAGTACTGTTATAGAATGCCAAAATTAGCCAACTTTGAATGCTATTTGTCTATCATTTTGGAAATGGGTAATTTCAAACACTTTGCTTTGCTATGTGTAGTCTGCATTTTCACATTGGAAAGTTGGAAAAGCCCGTAATTTGTCCAACAAATTACAATTCTCTAATGTTTTTTTTTTTTCTGCCATCAATGTTATCTGTTGCACTGCTCAAAAATAAGCTGTACGATTTTAAACAAATTTTGCATACTTATGTAATGCCACAAAATCTAGTCAAATGAGTTATCGTCATATCTGTGAAAACGCTTATTTTGAAAATATTCTGTCAAAACCTACAAAATTTCACCATTTTTCAACAGAGCTCAAAACAAGCTGAACGATTTCAATCAAATTTTGGAACCTTATGTATTGTCACAAAATCCAGTAAAATGAGGTATCGCCATATTCGTGAAAATGCTTCTTTTCAAAATTTTCTTCCAAAACCATCAAATTTTCACCACTTTTCAAAAGTCTTAAAATAATGTACAGTTATCTAGCTCAAATTTTCCAAGCATTTACAGCATAATATGATGCATCAAAATCACCATACAAATATTTCAAAATTAACCCCTAGTGGCCAAAAATGAAATGAATATAGCACCTTTGTCTTCAAAATTGACCAACTTCAAGGGCAAATTTCTCTACTTGCAAGGTTGTTGTAGCAATTATTTTGGTATGGATAGATGGAACAATGATTGTAAAAGAAAGTTATTGTTTACTTTCTAATCTCAGGTGTAACTCCCAAGCACAATGAGGGTGAGAATAAGAGTACATTTAAAAATGTCAAAATTGAACAACTTTGGTTGCTTTTTTCTATCATTTTGGAATGGGATAAATTCAAACACTTTGCATGTTCGTATTCACAAATGACTACCGAGCATATTTGCTATGTAAGTTTAGTTGTAAAGTTGAACCCTATGCCCTTTCTGGTTGCATAAAAGTAGGTACCGTCCAAAAATAAAAACTCCCATTTTTCAGAATTTGGTAAGTTTAAGTGACAATTTACACTATTTCTATTTTATTGAGCGCTGAATGTTTTCTATGACAGCATGCAGCAGTCAAAGTATGACAAATTTTGTTTTATATGTTATTATTAAAAGTTTAACTCTTGCCAGATTTGGGACTTCCCATAAGGGTACTGTCGGAATACATTGTTATTTTCGCCAGGTTTTACATGCAATTTCTAAGCACTGGAGCCATATTTCCTCAAAACGTTTCCAATGAGAAGATAGGGCATTCATCCAAGAACAGTTTTGCTGTTATATGTTTTATTAAAAAATTTAACCCTCACCCAGTTGTCAAACCTTGACCTCAACTTGTACATGTTCATTCAAATACCAAGATTCAAGATTCCTCCATGTCTCTTATCAGGCACCCAGTCTATGATTGATGTCCACACATTTAGTGCATAATATGATACACCAAAATCAACTCAGAAATATTTAAAAATTAACCCCTATTGGCCAAAACTGATTTGAATTTCAAAATTGACTAACTTCAAGGGCAAATTTGTCTAAATGCAATGCTATTGTAACAATTATTTTGGTGAGGATAGATGCAACAATGATTACAGAAGAAAGTTACTGTTTACTTTTAACCTCAGATTTAACCATCAAGCATAATGGTGGCGAGAATGGGAGTCCATTTGATAATGCCAAAAGTAGTCAACTTTGGTTGCTTGTTTCTAACATTTTGGAAAGGGTTAATTTCAAACACTTTGCTTTGCTGTATGTAGAGATGCTTGATGAACAAATCCGTTGTGGTAAGTTATGCTCTGGGTCTTAAATCAAACATATACTTTGGCCACTTAAAGAATAGTACTGTCAGAGAAAAATGGATTTGTTGTGAATTTTCCAAATTTCTGTACTCATTTGTCCAGAAACAAGAACGAAATAGCTCATTTTGCTTTCCTTAACTGCATCAAAAATTAATGGCGAACAAAGTTTGTGTTATAGGTTTTTGTACTCCGTTTTATCCAAATCTAGTTTTGGCTGTACAGACATGAGTACCGTCAGACAAAATTTTTATTTCGAACTTTACTGTACCCAGTTTCTCTGGGCGACATTGGAATAGTCTATTTTCCTTTGCGTGTGTGCATTGTATGTTATAGTGGAATAAATTTTCTGTGATAAGTTTTGGTGTCACACATAATCCAACACATGTTTTAATCATAATCATAATCAAAGCATTATCCAGAAAAAAACTTTCAGTTTCATGAATTTTATTTCTTAACTGAGGTTTGACGACACTTTCGACAGCCAGGGTCACATTGTGCCTGACAGTTTTAAAGGTGGTGGAAGTAAGAGTACCTGGAGAGAACCACCGACCAACGGCAAGCAACTGTCAGACTCCCCAACATACTATTTCCACAAAAGCAGGGCTGGCATTACTTGAAGACAAGTGCACCCTCGATGTGCAGTACCCCTTAGTACACAGCGTCACCATGCACCACGTGGGATATTAAATTGGGATGAAGTGTCTTGCCCAAGGACACAATGTAGTTGCCACAGGTGGGATTCAAACAAAGGACTTCTCGGATCGCAACTAACTGAGCCACCGGACTCCCATAATGTGCAGTAATAAAACTTTTTATATGTACTTGTGTGATTATAAATGAATAATATTAACGTGGATAAGGTTCCACTGAATCAACTTGTAAAATATAGTGGTCAGTATACATGCAACTTAAAAGCGATGAGAAAGGAAATGTGTCACAAACTGGCAACATTTTGTTTGGAAAACCAAACTGTTTTGGTCATTTCTGGCAACTGAATTCCCCGAAATTTTCCGGCAAATTTCCTGAATAATCAGCTCCTTCCCGACTCATGGATGGTTGTGGTGGTGTCACAGCCCTCCCTGACACATCGGACCGTTCGCCTATGATTCATCTGTACTTATTTTTCCAAAGCAGAAAGGACATGGCTCGTTTTGCTTTCCATGAAAATATTCAGTAATTATTGAAGAGCAAATTTTGTGTTATATGTTTTTGTGTCCTGCTTTATCTCAAATATCTGTTTTGGCTGCATAGAAACTAGTAGCATCACAAAAACTTTAATTTTCACTAAATTTTGCTGTTTTCAAAATGATCGATAGATTTGAATAATATCCAGTTTCCATTTTTACATCAAAAAGATGGGAAAGCAAGCCCGTAATTTGTCCAACAAATTACAATTCTCTATTTTATTTATTGGTGTTTATGGTAACATACTTATGCACATGGGCTAATCATGACGGTGACGGTTTTACGGGTGGAGGAAGCCGGAGTACCCTGAGAGAATCACCGAGCATCGACGAGCAACTGTCAGCTCTTCAACATTCTAACTCTGTTCAAGCTCTGCTCAAGCAGGGTTACAGTGGTTGAAGACATGGCACTATCGACGTGCAATACGCCTTAGTACACGGCGTCATCGTGCCCCCACGTAGGCAACCGGGATAAAGTGCCTTGCCCAAAGACACAACACCGGGCGTCCCGGACCGGGATCGAACTCGGGACCTCTGGCATTGAAGTCCAACAGTCTGCTACTGAGCCACCGTGCTCCCAACTTCATGGGCTAATTTGTCTAATTGCAAGGCTATTGTAACAATTATTTTGGTGAGGCTAAATGCAACAATGATTAAAGAAGAAAGTTACTGTTCACTTTTAACCTCATTTAATCCTCATGCACAATGATGGTGAGAATGAGAGTACCATTTGAAAATGCCAAAAGTTGCCAAATTTGGTTGCTTGATTCAAACATTTTAGAAAAGGGTTAATTTCAAATACTTTGCTTTGCTATATGTAGAGATGCTTGATGAACAAATCCGCTGTGGGAAGTTATGTTCTGTGGCTAAATCAAACATATGCTTTGGCCACTTAAAGAATAGTACTGAAAGAAAAAAAAATATTTTTAGTGAATTTTGCAAATTTCTGTACTCATTTGTCCAGAAAATGAAAGAAATAGCTCATTGGGCTTTCCATAACTGCATCAAAAATCAATGGCGAACACATTTTGTGTTATAGGTTTTTGTGTCCCGCTTTATCCAGTTTTGGCTGTACAAACATGAGTACCGTCATACAAAATGTATTTTCCGATTAATTTCGTACTTTTCTGTACCCAGTTTCTCTGGGCATGGTTGGAATAATCTATTTCCCTTTGCCTATGTGGATTGTGTGTTATAGGGAAACAAATTGTCTGTGATAAGTTTTGGTGTCACACATAATCCAACACATGTTTTGACAGCATTATCCAGAAAATACCTTTCATATTCATGAATTTTACTGCATTCTACATGTATACTCATTTCTCCTGTCATTAAATCCAGACCCACACAACATTATTTTCGCTGAAATGACTATTAAAGTAACTAACTGTTTGCCGAAAAATGTTTTTCACATTTTGAGGAACATTGCTGTTCACGTTTTAGTCTCACATTTAACAGTCCAGGACACTAAAAGCTATAAAAAGAGTGTCATTTGAAAATGACAGAGTTGGCCATCCTTGGGTGTTTTGTTTTCTATCATTTTGGAAAGGGTTAAATTACAAACCCATTACTTTGCAATATGCAGTCTGTCTTTTCACATTAAAAAGTTGGGAAACCCGTAATTTGTCCAACAAATTACAATTCTCTAGTTTTTATCCCCCCCCCCCCCCCCCCTTCTGAATTTTGTTACACAGCTCAAAACCAGGTTGACGATTTCAACCAAATTTTGCGAACTTCTGTAATGTCATAAAATCTTCTGAAATGAAGTATCATCATCTTCGTGAAAACACTTATTTTCAAAATATTCTGCCAAAACCATCAAAATTTCACAATTTTTCAAAAGTCTAAAAATTGTTTACAGTTATTTAGCTCCAATTTTCCACACATTTAAAGCATAATATGATACACCAAGATCACCACACAAATATTTTAAGATTAACCTCTATGGACAAAAATGACATGAATTTTGAATTTTTTCTTCAAACTTGACCAACTTCAAGAGCAAATTTCTCTAATTGCAAGGTTGTTGTTACCATTTTTTGGTATGGATAGATGCTACAATAACTACAGAAGAAAGTTACTGTTTAGGTTTTAATCTCAGATTTAACCCTCAAGCACAATGAAGGGCAGAATAAGAGTACCGTTTGAAAATGCCAAAATTAGATAATTTTGGTTGCCTTTTCTATCATTTTGGAATCGGTTAAATTCTAACACTTTGCATATCTGTATTTACAATTGACTACCGAGCATATTTGCTGTGTTAGTTTGGTTGTAAAGTTTAACCTTGTGCCCATTCTGGTTGTATAAAAGTAGGTGCCGTTCACAAAAACTCCCATTTTTCAGAATGTGGTACGTTTAGGGGACAATTTATTCCATCTCTGATTGATTGAGCGCTGAATGTTTTGTATGGCTGCATGCCGCAGTCAAAGTATGACAACTTTTGTTTTATATGTTATCATTAAAAGTTTAACCCTTGAAGACTGGAGACTTCCCATACGGGTACTGTCAGGATAATTGCGATTTTCGCCAGGTTTTACATGCGATTTCTCAGCACTGGAGCTATATTTTCTCCAAACGTTTCTCATGAGAAGATAGGACATTCATCCCAAAACAATTTAGCAGTTATATCTTTTATTCAAAGTTTTAACCCTCACCTATTTGTTGGGCCTTTAATTGGAGTATCCTCATATTGTACATGTCCATTCAAGTACCACGATTGAAGATTCTTCCATGCCTCTTCTCTTATCAGACACTCAGTCTGTTTTTGATGTCCACACACATTTAGAGCATAATATGATATAGCAAAATCACCACACAAATATATCAAAACTAACCCCTCTTGGCCAAAAATGAAATGAATATAGCATTTTTTCTTCAAAATTGACTAACTTAAAGGGTACATTTGTCTAATTAGAAGGCTGTTGTAACAATTATTTTGGTATGGAGAGATGTAACAATGATTGCAGAAGAAAGTTACTGTTTACTTTTTAAGCTCAGATTTAACCCCCAAGCACAATGAGGGCGAGAATAAGAGTACCGTATCATTTTCGAAAGGGTTAATTTTAAACACATTGCTTTGCTATATGTAGAGGTGCTTAATGAATAAATCCACTATGGTATGTTATGATCTGGGGCTTAAACCAACATATACTTTGGCGACTTAAAGAATAATACTGTCCGAAAAAAATTGATTTTTAGTGAATTTTGCAAATTTCCGTACTCATTTGCTCTAACTGCAAGGTTTTGTAGCAATTATTTTGGTATGGATAGATGCAACAATGATTGCAAAAGAAAGTTACTGTTTACTTTTTCATCTCAGATTTAACCCTCAATCACAAAGAGGGTGGGAATAAGAGTGCCATTTGAAAATGCCCAAATTAGCCAATTTTGGATGCTTTATTCTATCATTTTGGAAAGGGTTAATTTCATTTAAAGTCACATATTTCTGCACACTAAATAATCGTGCCCACGACAGTTTTACGGGTGGAGGAAGCCGGAGTATCCGGGGAGAACCACCGAGCAACGGCGAGCAACGGCGAGCAACTGTCAGCTGCCAAACACACTAACTCCACGCGTGCAGGCTTAGCATTGGTTTCCTCCTGTGGTAAAATAGGACCTTCGATTACGCCACTGGGGGGCAATTCCCCGGTAGGTTGGCAAAATAAGAATAAACAATTGGCAAAACTTGACTTTATACTATGTTTTGTCATGATATAGCTTAGATGCTGACAAGGACGTGAGACACTACATTAATAAATAACACTTAAGAATACTGAATTGGAACCTAGAATAAGAGTACTGTTTAAATATACCTATTTTGGTAACTTTTTTCTATCAGTTTGGAAAGAGTAAACTTGAAACACTTTGCATCCATGTGTGTACAGTAGCCTATTTATGGATAACCAAGAATAATACAAATATGACATGCCAAAAGCCAATATTTATTTCTACGCAACAGGATCACGTACACGTAGCGTGTATGCTGCAATATGTACACAGGTTTCAGCAGGTGAATATAATAATACATATTCGGCCTTCCGCTGATTTGTCGCGGTCCTCTAACAAGGAGGCTTACATTAACCCAGTACCCCCGCCGACGTATTTCTCTCGCACCCCCTCCTAATCTCCAAGCATTCAGTCAAACACTGTTTCATAATTCCCCCCACTGGCAACTGCTTTTCTTTTGGCAGCTGGTTCACATACACAAAGCGTGTACGCTGCAATATATACTTGTTTCAGCAGGGGAATATACAGGGCTTATTTTATGGCAGCTGCATTGCATACACATATCGTGTATATTGCAAAATATACACAGGTTTCAGCAGGTGAATGTGCAAGACTTACTGGGGAAAATTGGACTCATGAAGCTGGTACCAGAAGGGTCTGTGTATATTGAGTTTGCTGGAAAGTAACGATCCAGGAATGGCATGGTGCATTGATAGAGAGAATGTAACTAAGTAGCCCAACATTCCCTGATGCATATCTACACGTATGGTGGTAAGGTAAGCCTTGAATGGGGGACTAAAAGAAAGCTCTAAGCCCTGAATGGGGAGACAGGAAGAAAATACAGTGCGGGAATGGCTCGTCCTCCTCGTTCTCCTGTTCTGCAAAGTAGGTGGTGAAGATACCCAATGCAAAGTTCGCCCCCGACCGTGGAGCTGCGATACGAAGTCCGCTGGACGCATGCAGAAAGAGAAAGAGGGATTAAGGAGAACGAAATTGTAGGAAAAACTGGTACCACATGAGTCTCCATTTTAGGGTGTAGACTTGATGGTGATGTGTCGTTTCATGGTGGGGTGAAAATGTAAACTATATGACAAATAAGGTAAGACTGAAGACAAAAGGATAAATAAATGCAAAGGGGGTCTCATGTAACTGATTTAGCGAGTTTCGTTGGTTGTATGTCCTGAATACTTTTTAAAAAGTATGAATTGTCATGATAACCAGAGGTTGATACCTGGATGTTATTATTTTGAAGAAATATCAGAGTGTAGGGGATGTTCCAAATGATGGACCACCATAATGACCGCGAAGTGACCCCAGGTGTTGTTGATTGTTTTGCAGAAAGTTAATCTAGCTGAGCTAAGTACAGTTGGTGTTACAAGCCAGTGGCATCTGGCAGTCCATAAACTCTCAGAACTTATGTTTCTTTAGAATTAAACAATTTTACTTTTGTAAGTTTTGAAGTAGGGCTTAACCCAATATCTGTTATGACTGTTTGTTGAATAATACGTCTAACAAAGTTCGATTTCAAGTAAGTTTTGCAATTTTCTGTACTCATTTGTTTTCAAAATAGAAAAGTTGTAGCTCACATTCAAACTAGCGTTGTTAAGTACGGACAATATCTGCCCAGCTTAGGCCTGTACCTTTGCTTTTGGACCGAACAGACAATTTGGGTGAGACAAACGACCTGTTAATCTGACGAGTTCTCATGCCAGTGCCAAAAATCAGGTGTAAAGATAATCAATGCAGTTTGGAAAGTCTGTAATTTGTCCAACAAATTACAATTCTCTAGTTATATGTTATGCTTTTTACATTTATACACTTTTTATCATTTGCTCACATTTGATGGTGAGGGTCATCTTACAGTTTGAAAAACAACTCATTGGGTGTTGCTTATTGCACTTCTCTCGCCAATTTTGAGTACGAAGTTCCTAAGATACCGGGAAATACGCAAAATAAGTACATTATATAAGCTCTGGCCAAAAGATTTACGCCAGAGACAGTCTAGTATCAGAAATAAATGAGCTTCCTTCACAGGGACGTAAATCATGGGAAAGTGTGAGGGTGGCTCCACCTTCTCCGCGAATTCTTTGCCTCGCCGGGCAGTAGTTGAGGTAGAGTACTATTGCTCAAGAATGGGCATGTTCAAAGAGCTTCGAGTAGGGATAAAACTCTCACAGGTGGTCGTTTGTGCGTCGGACCCGCCCAAGATATTAGCCACAGCAAGGCCCGTCCTTGCAACCGATAATTATCATGGTTAATCGTGTTGAATGTAGACCTGTTATCTCAATAGCTCGCCGAGAACCACAGATATGTGCACATAAGAACCGTCAGACAAACTCATGTCATGGTCGGTTATTCATGGTTCACATTCCCATACGCTCCACAATATTTGACGATAGCTACGGGTCTGTTTCTTCATCTCATGAGTATTTTTCACGGAGGTCTGTGTGCTTTGTACACTTCGGATTTTCATGTTCTGACAGGTTGTGTTCATTCCGAGCATTCGATGATAATAGGAAGCCCGTTACACTATCGATCGTATTAAAAAATATGAAATTCACAAAAGCCTATGCTATACTGGGATGGGTCCGCGAAACTTGATAGCCAAAAGATACCATTGAGCTCCCTGTGCGTGTTACAAATGTCCGAAAGTTATATATCATGTAAATTCTGCGCGACACAACATATTTGTCGACAAGTATATACGCCCCTTTATATATCATTGGTGATCCCCCAGCGTTCGCGGAAATCCAAAGCTATAACCTTCGAAACAGCTATAACTTAAGTAACGTCAGATGCTGAACTCAGTCATCGATACCCCCCTTCTACTTTCCACAACTGACCTTTGGATTGATACTCCAGTTCAAGTGAGAGAAAACCTACACCCCACCAGCTTCAAACACCATCTTAGTCCGTTGAACCCCAATGGAATCTTCCATGTCAGTTCAGTGGCACCAATATTCATTGTTTAGGGGTAGAATAATTAATATTTTTAACGGGGCAGCCTCAAGACTGCACGTTAAACATATTGATTAGTCTATCCCGCACATGAACTTAGCAGTCATCCTACTGAATGAAATTATGACATATCATGGCGTTGAAAAGCTGTTTTTCTTATTCAAAGGGTTAGCAAGGAAAATCGCAAGATACCTCGTCCATAAGTCCCACTTAGCTCAGATTCTACGTTGTAGGCTTCGCCTAGGATACAGTAATCTTAATGATCACCTATATAGAAATCCTTTATCAAGTTCATTCTATTGTAGATGTGGCGAACGCGAAATCAAGAAATCACTGATATAGTCTGGACTGTTCGTTCAACCTTAGGCATTCTTAATTCCTTCGAGGAGTGGTACCCTGATGAACTAAATCCCGTCAATATCTATACTCTCAATAAAGTACCCCCGACCACACCACCACCCCACCCTCCCCCACCCCGGTAATGTGCGCTCTGTGAAACCGAGTTCTAGAAACCACTGCCGTATCAGCCGTGAGGGCAGACGTCCGTTACTAACTGGCCTTTCCACTATGTATACGCTGCCGATCCAAATGTAGGCGTTCCACGCAAGACGACTATAATAATTACAGTCATTAGATACCAAACCCTCTCACCATACTTCTTTACCTTCGTAGACAGTGTTTAAATATTACAACTGTTTGAAATTAATCCTAACAAACCGTGATTTGGTTGCAGGTGCGTGTGTTTTTTCATACATCAGACAATAATTAAACTTTTTTTCGGTTCATGCGTTTTCAGATAAAACGATTGGCTCACACGATTCTGTTTTTTCTTTTCATAACTCAATGAACCGGAAAAAACACAATTAGGTCCGCCCCCAGCCACGCCCCTAAAATACCAGTCTTCGGAGTTGCAGCATGGTGTTAAATCAATAGAAGTTAGAACACTGGCACGTTCTAAATGTGAAAAATAAAAATAAATTTATATTACTAATTTATCATCATGAAATTATTTATAAAATATTTAAATGACCGTGGTGGGTCAATTTTTCTTTTTCTTCACAACTGTATTTATTTGACATTTCAATTTTTATGCACACTGGGGGATCGTCTGCGTTCATCGTTTTACCCAAATCGATTGTAAACAATGGCTGGTCGCGACGAATACGGCAATTTTGACATTGCTAATTTGAATGAAATTTTTGGAAATCAAAATGATTTTATATTTGAGGAAGAATATTTGGCTTTATATCTAACCCCACTTTTACAAACTGTGTTTTTCAGTTCTCGGGAAACGGTCAAAACCAAAATACAATGTAATATTGATGGCCTACTTCCACCTACCACGGAACGTAACTTTTACATGAAGTGAGCAGTTGAATGAAATTTGAGGGAGGCGTGGCTTATGACGTTTTCTTCGCATTACGTAATTCATCAGTCAATAAAAAATCTAATGGCATAAGTGCATTTGACTTGGAAAGTGTGTCAATTGCTACCTGCATTTCAATAATATGGGCCCTCTTTTATGCCAGAAAAATAATATGTCTACCAGTTTTAGTTTTTAAGTCTTTGTTCGCTGAAGTAGAGGACGACTAACACTATTTATTTATTTGGGTCGCGAACGTTTAATTATAAGGAATGATCGTTTCTTTTTGTCTATTTCTTGAGTTATGAACCCCAAAAAACAAAGTCCAAACTGTGTAAATGGGCTACGCCCATTTACAAAGTTTGGACTTTGTTTTTTGGGGTTCACAACTCAAGAAATAGACAAAAAGAAACGATCATTCCTTAAATGACTAATTTCACCCCAAAGGCATCTATAAATCACCGACGACACGCAAGAACATGTGAAGCACTTCGCGCTTGCACCATTGTAGCCAGTCTTAGTTTATGCAAAAAGAATATATCTCTTTGGAATCAACCTAGTATAAGCTCACAGCTTGTTGCTAAATCCATTTCCACCAGTACTTTGTGTTCTCTGCTATACGTACCACCATTGTACTCCTTGATTTCTGTAATTTTCTCCAAACTTGGGAAATAAATATTGTTTAAACTAAGTATATACACAGAAGTGTGGTCGGAAAAGCGGTCTTCGTAACAATCAATCGTGACCTTGGGTCAATACTGTAAATTTATTTATTTATTGGTAGTAGGTGATAATTGAGAGTACAAACACACCTGTACATGTACGTGTACACGTACATTCGTGTACACCTCCATAGGAATTAGTGTTAAAATTGTGTACCTGTACACGATTTGAACGTTTTTTAGGGTGTTTTAGAATCCACTTTGAGAATTCAAACACCACTGAATTGTATCCTAGAGTGAAAAAAAGGCCCGTAGTTTTACGTACACGTACATGTACCGTTTTGATTGAAATCGGCAAATGGGTTTCCCCCATAGGATTCAGTGTTAAATTGCGAGCAAAAAAACGTTTTGTCGTTTCTAAAACATCATCTCGTCGATTCTAACAATCCGCATCCGTACACGATTTTAACACTGAAACCCTATGGAGGCGTACACGGAGATCCACTTGCGGATTTTAGGTCGGAAATCGACTCGTGTACAGACGTTGTGTTAGAATCCGCAAACCCACTGTCGCGTTTCCCGAAGTAAGACTAACGCATGTTATTGCGAGGTAATCTTAATAAGCACTTAATGGAAATGTTTTGAATGAAGAATGTTGTCAGGGTGTTAGAATCCGCAAACCCGCTGTCACGTTTTTATTGATATATAGGAGAGAAAAAAATATAAATAAATAGTTACTTAAAAAAATAAATATATCAAATCGAATAGATAATAAAAAAATACGTAAATCATGAGAGATTCTCAGACTATTAGAGTAAGGTTTCTTTTAAAAATGCTGATGAGAGCCTATGCATTCTGCGTGAACGAACAACTAGGTCGTCTCTTGTTAGAACGATGCATCGGATGTCGGGATCACCTAGACTTCGATCATGAGAATCATTCGTGTCTGTGGATGGAAAGGGAAGATATGGTCGTCAAGTATTTCGAACCGGCGTTCGAACGCGTTCAAATCAATGAAGTGATCGCGTTTTGGAAGAGATTACTCTTCTGTAAGGATCAAAGCAAGCCCACAGTTTCGGAAGGACAGAAATTGGCGCGTAAAAGTCTGACTTTACGAGATAAGGGATGCATCATGAAATTATTGTTCAATGAAGCATACGTCTAAGTTTTTTCGTTGATATAAAATAAGGGAGAATAGAAAATAAAAATAAATACACACATAAATTTTTTATCTAATATTAGAAAGAAAAAAACAAAAATGAGAACCAGAAATAAATTGTATCCGACGTTAGTGGACGACGAGGATGAGAAGCCGATCGACGTTTTGCCGACGGCACCGTCGCTAGAAGAAAGAGAAAGAGGAGAGAGGTATCGCATCGATCAAATCAGTAGAATCCAAGAGTATCTAACTCGGGAGAGAGATTCTCGTCGTTCTCTCAAGAAGAAGTATTTGCGTTTCGTGAAATTCGTCAACGCGATCGACACGACACTCATCACGATTTCCATGGGTTTACACGCGGCCGGCATCGGATTGTTGTCGACCGCGGTCGGCATTCCGATCGTGTTGACCGTAGGAGTGGCTCTCGCCGCCGGATTGTTTAGCACGCTCGGAAACTTTTTGAGTAGGAAATTATATCTGAAGGCGAGGAAACACGACAAGATTCGCATCTTGGCCGACTCCAAGATCGACACGATATCCGAAATGATCTCTATGGCGTTGAAAAACGGTAGGATATCGGACAGAGAATACTTCGCGATATTGAGCGAGAAAACAAAATACGATGTCATGAAAGAAGGCGTGAGAATCAAGACTCGTCAGATCATCAAGGAAGAGATGAAGGATTCTCTCGTGGAAAAGGGGAGGAAAGAGGTTAGGGAGGAATTCAGTAAGATGATAGAACTCAAGAGCAGCGATTGAAAAAATATATATATATAATAAGAACAGAATTAATTAATTATTAAATTTATATATAAAATAAAAAACGAAATTAATTTAAATAACTCTTAAAAAATGTATTGCGTGAAGTGTAAGAGAGTTACCGAGACGAGTAATTCTCGAGAAGTGCGAACTAAAAACGACAGACAGATGCTTCGCAGAATTTGCGACGTGTGTGGTTCTGTCAAGACACGATTCATCAAAAAAAAAGAACGCGAGCAAAGGTAAAGGCATCGTGAATAAAATGATCAATAATATACCTTTCGAAAGGCATCTGCCTGGTCACAGTTTCACGGGACCCGGAACGAAATTGAACAAGAGACTCAATGCCGATCTGACCCCCAAATCTTGGAGCAAACCTGTGAATAGGGTGGACGCGGCCGCGTATGATCATGATCTGTGCTACGCTGGACATCCCGACACCAAGACTCGCAACAATGTCTGCGATAAAAACATGTTGGGGAAATTGAGAGGTATACCGAATCCGACCAGGAGAGAGAAGATAGAACGTTCGCTGGTCGGCAATCTGATCGGTGCGAAACGTCGATTCGGATGGGGCGTTCAAAAAAAAGCGCATCTGAAAAGAAGAAGAAACGATTATTGACGAGCGAATTGGCTGAGGAGTTACACAAACCCATAGTGCGTAAATTTCGAAAGAGAAGGGTGTTCGTGAAGGGTCTGGATGATATTTGGTCTGCCAACTTGGTCGACATGAGATCGTTTTCGAGGTGGAACGAGGGCGTTAAATATCTATTGACGGTCATCGAGGTGTTTTCCAAATACGGTTGGGTCAGAGCTTTGAAGAATAAATCGGGACCTTGCGTTGCGGAGGCTCTGAAGAGCGTGTTCGACATGTCTTCTCGAAAACCGAGTAAATTGGGGCTGGATAAGGGAAAGGAATTCTACAACAAGCACGTTCATCGATTGGACCTCTACTCGATAAAAAACGAAGAGAAAGCCAGCGTGGTGGAACGTTGGAATCGAACGATGAAGGAAAAGATGCACAGATACTTCACGGCGAATTCAACCAAGAAATACATATACGCTCTGAACGGTCTGGTTAAAGATTACAACAACACCCAACACAGATCGATCAAGATGACTCCCGCGGAAGCTAGCAATCCTCGAAATGAAAAACAGGTCTACGCGAATCTATATCCTGAGAGATCTAAGATCAGGAAGACGTCTAGAACGCCGAAATTTGCGGTTGGTGATCGAGTGAGAATTTACACTTATAAGAAGCACTTCGAAAAGGGTTATACTCCTCGATGGACCTCGGAAATCTTCGTGATAATCAAAATATTTCACACCGATCCGGTGACTTACGAAATCGAAGCTTTGGATGGAGAAGAGATCATCGGAAAGTTTTACAAACAACAATTACAGAAGACAAAGTTTTGATAAAGGAAACAAATTTTTTTTTATTTACTTTCTTTAACATTTTCTTGTTTACACATATATATAAGACAGAAAAAAATAATAATAAAAAATAATTAAAAACTATTTTTTAGATAAAGAAAGCAAGTTAATTAATAAACAAAAAAGTAAAAATCCTTTAAAATGACAAATATACTAGATATAGCACAAAGCATAGTGAAAGATGAAAGTATTCAAGAATATGAGGTTCACGAATACGAACCGGTAACCGGAACGAGTTTGAACAATGCGGGAGAGATAAGAATCAACGTTGAAACTCAAGATCTATTCGTACATCCTAGCGAGAGTTACATAGTGGTGCAGGGACGTCTCACCAAGGAAGATGGGAGCGACTACGCCGACGACGACACGGTTACTCTAGCCAATAATGGCATCATGCATCTATTCAATAATATAAAATATATGCTATCCGGACAAGAGATAGAATCTGTGTTTCATCCCGGTCAGGCCACCACGATGTTCGGACTCTTGACGTATCCTGATGATTTTTCGAAATCCAGAGGACTTAATCAGTTCTGGGTGAAAGACACCATCGGCCCTGCTAGCGCCGGCGCCGCCTTGATATTCGACTACGTCGTCAAGACGTCCAGACCTAAAGGAACGTTTTTGTTCAGGATACCTTTGAAACACATCTTCGGATTTGCGGACGATTACAACAAGATCATGTACCGATTCAAACACAATCTGACGTTCATTCGAAAAGGAAACGACGATGCAATAGTGAGACTCACTGCGACCAATGCGGGTAAGATAACTCTACACAAGATATCGTGGTTTGTTCCGTACTTTGAGCCTTCGATCGTGGAGAAAGCGCGTCTTTACAAGATCATAGAATCCAAGAGTAAATTACCCGTAGGATATAGAATGAGACAGTGCGACAAGGCTAGCATTCCTCCCTCCACGAATCACTTCGATTGAAGATTGACGGTGAAATCCGCTTCCGAGAGACCGCGTTTCATCGTGGTTGCGTTTCAGACCGATAGGGACGGGTCTCAGGAAAAGAATGCGTCGCTGTTCGATCACTGCCATTTGAGAAACATGCAAGTGTTTCTGAATGCCACGTGATATCCAGCAATCGATTACAACGCGTCGTTCGACAAGAACGATTTCTGCAGACTGTACGGCGACGCCGCTGATTTTAGAAAGAAGTATCACGGTCTAGACGAATTGATGAGCAACCCTAACATATCTCCCGGCGAATACAAGTCGATGTATCCCATGTTCGTATTCGATGTCAGTAAACAGAGTGAACGACTCAAGAGTAGCGTCTTAGATATTCAGATCAAGATGCAATTCGATAGGAACGTGCCGAGAAAAACTGAAGCCTTCGCCCTGGTCCTGTCGGACAGAGAATTACAATTCGAATCGGATGGAAATAAGATGTCGATCATTCGATGAGAGACGAGTGTGTGAAAAAAAATTAATAGACATTAAAAAATGAGGATGTAAGATTAATTAAAAAACCAAAATCTCTAAAACAAAATGGATGTTTTTAACACGAAAACAACAAATCATCTGTTCACTTCAGATTACTACGATGTTAAAACAAAATACTTGGAAAAATGGATTCAAATTGAATATGAAGAACGTAACACAAAAAAGGATGGAATAGTTGTGATTTTAACGAATATCGTTTAAAAGAAAAAGAAGAGTTTGATCTCATAAGATCTAACGAAGAAATTATAAAAAATACAATTTTAAAATGTCGCAAATGTAAGAAACGTCAAATAAAAATCGAATCTCAACAAACTAGATCTGGTGATGAACCAACAACCGTATTCGCAAAGTGTATAAATTGTAATCATAAATGGATAGAAAATTAAAAAAGGGATGCAATTTTAATCATCGTCATAAGTGACAAAATTCTTTTACTAAAGAAAAAAAACATTTCAGCTATCGTATAATAATATATAATAAAAAGTTATCAAAAAAAAACAAAAAAAAAATAAATAAAGTAATGTGATCTAGAGAGATTGAACATCTTTCTAAATCTCATTACTTTTTTTTTTGATTTTTTTTGTTTTTTAATAATCACACATTATTTTTTTAATTCATTATTTTCCATGTGTTCACTGTTTGTTCAAAGGAACTAGTTTGATCAGTAGACTCACCACGGAAGTGGCGGCTTCGGGATTATTGATTTTTCGTAACGAAATTAATCCTGTCTCTGGCGTTCACTTTGAGAGGCATGCCGAACGTGCTAACATTTGCGTGTTGATTCTCAGTCTTTTCGACGCTGTATCTCTTATCGCTCTCTACACCATTCACCATGAGATTGACGACCGCTCTGTTATTCAAATCCGAAGAAGCCAGACTCATTCGAAGGATTTCACCTCCCAGCGGCATGGGATATCCCACCTGACCATGTTTCGATCCGTTACCTCCATTTCCGAAAGACCACTCAGCTTTTCCCTCATCTAAGGTGCCGGCCTCTTCGGCCCACACAGTGATCAATTGTCTAGCATATTTGACTTTCTCCACCACCGAAATCAGGGTGCAGGCATCCGTCATGTTCACGGGATCCGGTAGATTCGTGAGCGCGTATCCACCCATGTCTAGTTTACCTTCCATTATGTCACCCTTTCTCCACCGAGTTGTCATCCACATACTTTCTGCTGACCGCGCTGGAATCGAATTCGGGATCGTGACTGAGTCCGAATAAATTCTTACCGTTCATGTTGATGCCACCCTCCATGGTTCCGCCAGATTGTTTGTTCAGGTAGAGATTGTCCACTTGCGATTCTAGGTATTCTTGTGATTGTATCACGGCAGAATCTACATAGCCCTTGTTGACCGCAGTTGAGTCTGCATCCGTGTCATTGATCTTCGACAGATTCAATATCTTGTTGAATCCCACATTCAGACCCGATTTCATTTCTCGTCTGTCAGACTTTCTCTGTTCCAGATCTATGTAGTGTTTGGTCGCCACGTCCTTGGGATTCGTGGGAGTGGCCACGTCCGTTATCTTGTTAGAATTGGCGTTCAATTCCGAGTGCATCGTTTTCTGAACGTATCTATTTCTCAGGTGTTTGCTGAATCTCGCGTGAGTGTTGTCCGCGTATTTCTTGGTCGCAGCATCGGTGGGATCTATTGGATTCGCGACGTTCACCAAACGTTTGGATTTCAGATCGAGATCGTCGGTCATGGTTTTATCCACGTAATTATCTAGCAGGATTCGTTCGAAATCGGCGTTCCCCCTGTCAATGTATTTTTTAGTCGCAGCATCTGCGAGATCTATTGGCTCGGGAAGATTGTAGAGCTTCTTATCATTCATGTTCAAAGGTTCTTCTCGAGGTTCGTATCTCCGAACGTAACGTTCGTCCAAGTTGACAACGTCGTAACCATCGTCGACTTGAAACGTCTTCCTCTTCTTTCTTAGGTTGACTTTTTCGTCGTCACTTCTACCAAATTTATCGACTGGCATGTTGTTTTAGGGATTTTTTATTTTAGAAAAATATATTCAAAACGCAGTTTATTAAAAATGAACTATGTTATTTTATTTTTCATTTTTATTCGATTAAAATTTTTAAACTAATTTTTTATCTTTATATATACTATAAAAAAAATCTCTCTCTAATGTAAATCATTGAGAATGTCTTCAAATCGATCTCCTTCAGACCATCTCTTGAGAACGTAGAGACACAGGTGACCGCAAAACACTTGATCTGGTGATTGCACTTGTTCCGTGTTGTAACGAACCATCGATTTGTTGAAATAGTTCTTTATTTCTTTTGGCGGCGAGATTCCGTAGCTGTCGAAATAATAATTTTTCTTCTTCCCGTTCTTGATCCACGCCACCCAGTGAGTGCCTTCACTCGATGAATCGTCTAGATTTAAAATTCCGCATTCCGATTGTCGAGGTCTTCTCTTCGTCAAGGCATCTCTCGAAAACACGCCTAGAAAATCTTTGATTTTCAAATCTTTTACTGCATTCAACAGATCGATGTTGGATAGGGGTTCGTTAGGTAAGACGACACCTTCTACGGATATCTTTATTTTCTTATTCATAGATGCGTATATATTTTTTTTATTTATTTTATTATAATTTACTAAAAAATAACGTTATTTTTTTTTGTTTTTTTCTCTTTTTTTAAACTAACTCTCTCGATGTCACTATCGATTTCTATAATTTTGATTCCATCTAATTCTTCTTGATTTTCTGGACTCTCGATGTCTCTATCGATTTCTATAATTTTGATTCCATCTAATTCTTCTTGATTTTCTGGACTCTCAATGTCTCTATCGATTTCCATAATTTTGAATCCATCTAATTCCTCTTGATTTTCTGGAATCCTATCATCCACAGTCGTATCTGGAATCCAATCATCCACATTCATATCGTCTCTAATTAGATCCACAGTCCAATGTCCGAGTGCCAAAGTGCTTATTTTATCATCTAACATGAATCTCGTATCGTCATCGACTGTCAGCGAAATCTTGTTGACTATTTCAGTATACAAGTCATGATTTTCACTTCGAATCGATTTCATAGTCTTATACACTGGACCACTTCCTAACAGACAATCTTTATACTCTTGGAAAGAGATGTTTTTCTTCACCACGCACGCTTTAACTCCTTTACACTTCTTGATCTCTTCATCTTCTAGATGATAAGCATACAGTTTGGGTCTCAAGCCCACGAATTCGATGATTTGTTTACCACCGCTCTCGTCCTTAAATTTACCCAACACCTTCTTGTTGTCGTTCAATTGAATGTTGGACGGGTGATCGACGGGATAATTGCTCGTGTCGAACCACTCAGCCACGTACTGAGATATATCTCAGTAGACGTCTTTCATCTCTATCTCGTAAACTAAACTGTCCGTGTCGGTGAACAGTAGTTTGGCTTTATCACCAAATTTTCGTTTGACGTAATCGTAGTGAAACTCATACATCACTTGCTGATATCTAAGATGATCGGTCCGAGATAATACGGTTTGTCGAACTTGAGGTGCGTCTTTTGCATGTGAACAGCCACTAGATTTTCATTGAATATGGTTCGGTGTTTGTAATTGGGTTTCGCCACTAATGTTTTAGCTCTTTTCTCAGACGTGACGAGTCGAACGTCGGTTCTCTTCCTGATGTTTTCCATTGATTTACCGTACATGCAGTTGTTCATGAGTTTGAAGAAATCTTTTTCGAAATCGTTCTCGGCTCGAATTCTGAGATTCGTGTTGAGATCGATGTATTTTTTCATCCAAGGCTCTTCGTCGAATCGAATGATGCTATGTATCCCGTAATCGACGTATTGTTTCAAACTCTTGCTGTAGATGACGTAGTTACGTTTGTTAAATAAATTGGGAATGAGTTTTTCCTCGTCTCCTTCGTTCGGTTCCATTCGTTCGGGAGCCAGCAGATAATCGTCGTGTGGATCGTGTAATTCTTCCGGATAGTTCAAATCAACTTCTAAAATGCAAGGATAGTCTCTCCATTTTTGCATCTCTTCCGGTTCCTTCACCCATTCGAAATTTCCAATCGGTAAAGGATGACTGATAGCCCAACCGTACAGATTATTGGCGTCCCAATACTGTATGTATTTAGTCGACCGTTTCAAATTGAAACCTTCTTTCATGTAGGGATTGTTAGCTTCAGAATATCTGTGAGAGATTCATCGAGACACCACCTCTTGCAGCCCTTTTGAACATGAGCAACATGTTCACGTCGGATAATAATTCCAATTGAACTTCAGTGGTCTTCAACAGAGCGTCCCACGCTAGACCGGGTGCGGTGAAATACCAAGCGGGATCCAGATCGTAATTTCGACAACAGACGTCTCGAAAATTTTCGAACACGTCTGCCAAGAGCAGAACGTTGATTTTCAGATAGAGATCGTGATAATCTCTCATGGTTTTGATATCGAATGATTTCCACACGTTTTTAGCGTGTTCGTAATTCTTGTCGGAAATGTCGGATTCGTATAATTTCGAATAAAAATCTTCTTTCGAAGGTAGTGCGGTGTCTTCGAATCTCTTTAGATCATTCATGTAATCGTAAGGATAGACTCCTTTCCTCAACATGACGTCTACTCATTCTCCGAAATGTTCGCTCGTGATTTTAAATTTATCCTTGCTCATGTTATCAACTAATTTTTCCAGAGCGGTCGACATGAATTTAAAACTGTCGATGAAACGTATGGCTCTACGAATGAATTTCGTTTTTTCTTCCAACGTCTCTTGGTTGATTACTCTTTTCTTCTCCATGAGCTTCCATTTCATGAAGGAAATGTATCTTTCTTCGCTGTTCGCGATGCAATTTAATTCTTCGTGTGAGGTGCTGAGATTTTTCATGAACAGATGACTGTCGTAACCCGAGAGATTGTGAAATATTACCGGATAGAAAACAGCGTCTCGATATTTTAAATTACACTTGCTGTGAGCCGGACCGTGATACAGACACATGTAATGATCGTGGTCTCTGACCTTCTTATTTTCCTTCGAATTCTCGTCGAACGATTGTCTGCATATGTGACATTTGGTAAATGCAATAGCCTGAAGGTATGTGTTTTTGATATCTTTCGACGTAACTTTGAAGAGCGATGGGTTGACAGGAACTCATTTTTGTGGTGAAACATTCGAAATAGGCGTACACGACGAATGGTACTTTTAACCTTCTATTGTGATTTTCAAAATTCATGATGGTGTTTGGGCATTTCGACGGCGACACCTTGATTTTCATTGCAATATTCCTGATGTTTCGCCAACGAGTCTTCGCTGTGAAACACATTCATGCAATTGCAACATAAAGATATCTTTCCGTTATGTTTATTATTTTGTTTCGACAGTAATCGGCTCGGATTTGGAACCCAACAATAATGATGATTGTTACCGTTCGAAATCAATAATAAAATAATCGTCTTTTCTCTTCCGAGATACGAAGTTTGTCTGAGAGGATAGATCGTTTGTTTTTCCTCGTCATATCCTAAGACGTTCACCGCTATGGTGGGATTTTGAGCCTCGAAATGTTCGATGTGTTTTAACTGCATTGGAAAAGTCACTCCGGTCCTATCGATATTTTTAGAAGTCTCCTCGTAATGAGAAACTCTGTCAGGGTTCGTTTTGACAGGGTATAAAGCGGAGGTGACTGCCCATTTAAAACACTGATCATCATTATATTTCACATTGATCACGGCGTGATTTTAGCTAGGAAATACGGTAATTTCACGTAGGAAGATCCTTTCAACAAATCGTTGTTAGTTATGTGAATTTCAAGTTTCAACACCTCATCGAACGTCCAATTACTGCCTTCATGTTGATAATTTGTGAGAGACGTTAACATCTTGTCTTTCATCTTTTTGAAAACGTCCGATAAATCTGAACCTCGAAATACGGGTTCGACGTTAGATCTGAAATATGCATTTTTCACGATGCTCTCGCCAGACTTCACGTCGATTTTATTCATCACGCAATGGAGTATCATCTTAATTTTTAGTCCCACGTCCATGTACTTGCAAAACAAATCCAATACTTTTTTCTTCACCCATTCCATGAACAATTTCAGATCGATTTTCTTCAATGAGGGAACCACGTCGAAAGTTTTAAAAATGCCTTTGATTGCACTCTCCCATTCCATGTACTTTGATTGAAATAGTTCCACGGTGAGTCGCACTAGATATTCTTTTCCTTTCCCTTCGTCTATTGCTCGTCGAATTTCGCTCGATATATCTCGTTTGCCTAGAATCTGAAGTGCATCACTCGTTTTCGTTTTAGTTTTTCTTTTCTTTTCTTTGGAAACTTGAAGTTCTTCTTCAACGGCTTTTCGTTTAGTCGTCTTCTTATTTTTCACAATCGAAACGTTTTTGGTTTTTTTCGACGTCGGCATTTCGATTCCTTTTACTATCTGTTTCTTCTTCTCATTTTTCACAACCGATGCATTTTTTGACGCCGTTGCTATCGGCATTTCGTTTTGCAAATGTTTCTGTATGACTTCAATTTTTTTTTTATTTAGTTCTATGATTTCTGAAATGTGAAATTTTTAATAGTTTACAAATCTTGTTTAACTGAGGTACGGTTTTCTCATTTAAATTTTCCAATTTTTTTTATCTGTTTGCTTCATTTTGTAAGAATATATTTTTTCGAATTTTGTATTAAATAAATTGTTTAAAAAGTTTTGTTTTTCTTTAATGTGAAAAATATTTTTTTGATGAAATTAATCAATTTTTTTTATGTTCCTTAACGTTAAAAAAATTGAATTAATACAAGAAAAAAAGGATGTTAAATTTAACTTTTATATATATAAATAGAAAAAAAAAAAAAATTTAAACAAATTATTTAATACAAAAATTTAAAATATACATTATTTGCAAGAATTCGTAAAACAAAAAAAAAAAATAATCGATCATGACGACAACATCCACGATGGAATCTCGACATAAACATCGATGTTTAATAAATCGTTATTCTCAAAAAAACCAAGAAGAAAAAAATCGTAATTTATATTTACATGTTTCGAAAGAAAATGATACGATTTGCAATAGAAGATCGAATCGTAATACTATTAGCGAACAAAATTTAATCGACAATGTCGTTCGAACTATTAAAAAGGAAGAAGAAGGTTCAAGACAAATAGAACTCTTACGACTTTTATGCGAAGTCTCGCACAAGGTTCAAAACAAATTTCCACGAAGCAGACGCGTGTTCATGTCACCCGATTCCTTCTCAATAGATGATGATAACTGCAAGATGCGAAGGCCAATTTTTAAACGTTCGAAGTCTTGCACGTTCTAAAACTCGTCTGCTTCTTTCATGAATCAAATCAAATCTTCTAAAGTCAAGAATTGAGATAACGTCTTGTTTGTGTGATTCAATGTATTGTACAATTGTTCCTTCGTGTAACCAGATTGTAAAATACCCTTAATAAACTCTCGTTTTTATTTCTTTTCCCATTCTTCGTCTTCAATTTTAATCAATCCTAATGAGTGGATCTTCTTCAAATAATCACAACGACCTTTGGTATTATTTATGTGTTCTACCAAAGGTCTATCGTTAGGTTCCCAATTCATTAAATGTATGTTGCAACAAAAACATTTAACTCTGTCACTTTTACCTACATAAATGAAACCTGCAGCAGCTAAATCTTCGGGTTTTTGAGCAAGATGCGAAGGCCAATTTTTAAACGTTTGAAGTCTTGCACGTTCTAAACTATAATTCGGATGTTCGGACTTGATCATTGTTTTTACCTCAAAATTGAGTTTGTAAGAATATTTTTTTGTCGAATTTTTGTATTAATGATTATTTGTTAAAAATTTTAAAATTAAGATGTTAAATTTAACTTTTTATTTATATATAAAGAGAAAAAGAACTTTTACAAAAAACATTTTTCACATTAAAGAAATTAAAATTAAAAAACTTTTTTTTATATATATATAAAGAGCAAAAAAAAAACAAACAAAACTCTTTAAACAAATTATTATAATACAAAATTTAAAATATACATTATTTGCAAGAATTCATAAAACAAAAAAACCAAATAATTGATCATGACAGCAACACCTAAAAGATGCGAATTGAAATTGAAACGAGTCGAAACGAATAAGGAATTAGGTTTTAAAATCTATAGATTACAATGACATGATCCCATTGAATTGAACGAGATTGAGATGAAGGACTTAGAGCATAAATACGACAGATATAAGATGACTTTGAAATTGGATGAAGCCATGCTCGATTTGTTTTACGAGTATCAAAGCGATCTGCAGAAAATCGTCATCGCTAAAGATAAAGAATTCAACAAAGACGATTTGACGTTGTTCTATGGAAGTTACATATATCCAAAAATCTCACGCGAACTCGTGGAGAAATTGGGTGGTGAGAGCGAGTTCACCCTGTAAAAAAACTCAAAAGAGTAAAGATAAACATTCAACACATTTTCGAAAAAGGAGAATACACGAGTGTCAACATGCTAATAACGGACTTGGAAATATAACAATAGAGAGATTGATTTTTTAGCGAAAAAAAGGAAAAAAAAAAGTAATGAGATCATCTCATTACTTTTTTTTTTGTTTTCCTTCTTCACTATTACCCATATAATATAATAATGTTTCCTTTTTTCTTAAATTTCAGCGTCGATTCTTCTTTTCTTTTTTTCTTTTTTTTTTTGATATGATACGTTTTTATAACAACACATTTGTTTATCCGAATCATAAGTATGAACGAATGTTGTGCATCTCTTGGTAACACTCGCATCATTACCATTCTCTTCAGAAGGTAGTGGTGACGGTGGAAAGCGTCTCATTCCCAACCGTCTATCCCACGCTTTATCTATCTCTTTCATCAGTTCTTTCCTTAGATATCCATCATTAGCGTCTAACCATTTTTCCACATCTTTTTTTTGTTTTTTCCCACTCTGTCTCACAATATTCGTCATTATCGTCTAATTGTAGTAGAGGATAAAATTGTTTCTCCACCTTTTTATCCATTTTAAATATATTATTTTATACTTTCTATGATTTATATTTTATATAATCATATAATTTTATATTATAATAACATATTCAAAATCGGTATATTCTTAAACGGTGAATTCTCACCGAGCAACAAACCCTTACCGAGTCGATCAACGTTCTGTCCATGCTTCAGATAGAGACCGTTTCCTCTCAGAGAGTTGCCACCTCTAAAGGGTTCTAGATACAATCCTTTACCGCTGTCGTCTCCCTTCAAAAACAGTCCGCTGCCACCCATTAATTTCTCAACTGCCAAACTAGCGAGTCCCGTGAGAGCTCCCACGCCGAGAGTCTTTCCGAGAAAGGGTAGTGCCTTTGCGGCGAAGGGTAATGCTTTTGCGGCGATTTCTGCCAATAGCGGTAGGAAACCACCTTTCATTCTCAAATTGTATCTCAATTGAGCGGGACTCATTCTCACCGTCAACCCTCTTCCATCGCGAATCGCTTTCTCCATCCTTTTGATTTGACTTCTGGTCCAAGCGATCGAATCCTGACCGCCTCTCGTCAGATCTTCGTGAGTGAATTTGAATCTCACCATCTCGCCTCGAGTTGTTAACTCTCTCTTAAGTTTCTTCCTCTGTCCTGCGAATATGTTCACGTTTTTAATCAGGTATTCTGTCATAATTCTTTTTTTAAAATATATTTACTTCAATTGTTTCTTGTTTAATAATAATTATTTATATTAAAATAATTTTGTAAAATTAATATTGCGTTTATTTTATTTTTGTTATCTATATATATACACAATATTTTTTTTTTGCTTTTATATTTCTCTTATGTGAAATCGTATCATCACCCTCTCCCCGCGAAGATCTAACAGTTCACCATTTTGATCCGTCAACATGGTTTTGAGACTATACAACTTGTCTAAAATCACTGGTAGATAAACTAAATTTCGAGGTCGCTCCACGATCTTATAACCCGGCGACACATTCGGAAAGAAGGAATAGATCGTCGGTTGAGCGCTACCATTCACGTAGATTCTAGCAATCACGTCCACGTTCACCAGAATGCTATTGACTGTGAGAATGTCGACCGTATTTTCAGATGCCGCATGGTCTCGATACATCTTTCGATCGAATCCCAACATCTTGCCTATACAATCGTCCGTGTTGAAATCCACTCGAAAATTATCTTCCAGATCCAACATCGTCTGTAAGGTATTAGGATTGGGAGCGAGTCTGATCTTGTTGCTTCCCTTTCCATCCGTCTTCATTCGCGTCTGAATGTAATTGTTCAAATCGTCTATGTCGTAACTCCCTTTGGGAATTCGAATCTCCAACCAATCCACTCCGTCAGAATACTTGAACGAGTTCTTTTCGGTGACGTTGGGAAAGGAATAATAAGTCTCCAGATTCACCAACGCCATCTCGTATCTTTTCTCTCTATTCAATTCGATGGAAGGTTCGAATTTCGTAGCGAATCGAGTCGAATCGCCACTCACCACGATTTGAATGGATTGTTTTGCAGCCGTATTCTCAGCTATCCGTTCTAACAATTCTCCATGTTCGAACATTATATTTAATTTTATTTTTTTTTTATTCAAAACTAATTATTTGAAGATTTATTATTTTCTAAATTTTATTTTCACGCTCTATCTTATTATCATCAGAAACATAAAACTTGTCGAATCCGCACCGATATTTTCTGCGATTAAATTCGCTTGTCAAATCGATCACGACGAAATTTTAAAGTCCACCATCCCAAACCCTCTTGCAGAATCTCCTGAATTCCGCCGCGCTCATGTCGTTTGCGACGTGATCGCCGTAGATGTGATTGAGATTCTTGAGATCTTGGCGAAAGAGACATAGAAAATTAGCGTTCTCCCTTATCGTCTGTCTGGGCAATCGAAAATAATTCTGCGACAGGTAGAAACAGTCCACGTTGCTGTGTCGACCCCTAATGTAATACGATTCGCATCGGTTCTGTCTCTCCAAAAGCAGATCGTCGAAAATCATGAGATTCTTATCTTCCGATTTCAGTTCTCTAGGATCCGGAACGTCACTAGCGTTCTCATAAAATCGACACTCGACGTTCGAAGATGCATTTCTCTTCATCAGCTCCATCGCCGCACCGTCCAAAATGGTCGAAAGTGGAGCTTCACTCTTGTCGAATTCCTCCCTACTGTCAAAGATTCTGGCTATGACGTCCTTGGGCAATCTACAGTCCATGCACTCTCGAAGCAATCTGTATTCGGGTTGAAACAAGCTTTTGCCAAACACGAACAATCTGTCGTAATCCAACCAGTCGGGTCGGGACAACAGATTCATCAACAGATTGGTCTTTCCACAATTCGATTTTCCCACTATAAAGTCTCTTATGCTTTTGGGAAAGAACTCGTTATTCGACCTCTTGGTCGCGGCGTCGTGCCAAGACATATCTTTAATGTTCATCTTTTGTTTTATTTTTTTGTTTGTTATTTTAGATTCTTTTCAAACACTATTTTTTATGTTTTTTCAAACTCAGTTGTTTTAATATTATTATTTATTTATATCACACAGTTGTGAGTTCTCTTCAATCCAGATCCACTCGTCATTTTGGCTAAATCTTGTATGGGTACCACAGCATCCTTAAAATCTTTCCAAGTTTTCGGCGTTCGCTGTAACGCAGCTCACTTCGCCAGCGGACTGATCAACTTCTCGATCAACACGTCGGCTGCCCTCTTGCCAGCCACAGAAGCTATCCTACCACTGGCTTCAGAAGCGGCTTTCTTACCAGCATCCAAAGCCGTCTTCTTACCGACCTCAAACGCAGTCGATGTGAGTTTTCTACCCGCATCGCTCGTGAACGCTCGCATTATAGAATCGACGATGCCAGAACTTCCTTGAACGTAAGTTCTGACGTATCCCCTGCTCTTTATCACCAACATATTTTATTTTTATAATATATTTTGTTTTTTCACTGGTAAATCGTTTTGCTGTTTAAATACTTTTATTATTCTAGTGTGTAAAAATTTACTGTTTTATTTTTGTTTGTTTGTTTGTTTCTCTCTACTTATTATATACACATCAATCCTTCAATTCGTTCATCAGCCTTTTATAGTGGTTTTTATTCAAAACCTTCTGTCTTAACAATTCGTCAGATATAGTAATTATCTGATTATCTAATCCTGTGTTACCAGCCCGTCTGCTCGCCATCAACAAACTCAATCTCTGAGACAGAGCATCAGAATCGCTCGGAAGAAAAGTGGTTTTCACCCCTTTGCCAGTCACCGATTCGACGAACTTCTTGTTCATATCCCATATGGGTTTCACCACTTTCGTCCACTTGTAACCTCTGTTGGCTTTTGGTCTCGTCTCTCTGGCATCGTTATTTCTCTTCATGGCGTGGGTCTGGACCAGAATGTCGCCGTAATTGTCGAAATCCTGTTCCGTGTAATCGCTGGGCTTGTCGTAAAGGAGCAATCTGCACAGCCCATCAGTCAATTCGTATTTGTTCGAACCAACGATCAATTCATCATCGCCAATTTCTACTTCTGTGTCATCGACAAAAGTTCTCCCCTCCGAATCCTTATAAAATCCATACAACAGATCTCTCTTACCGCCATCATCATCAGACGATGCGACGCTATCAGTGGTGATAGTCGAAGCTGTATCATCAGACTCGCTCTCCATTTGAATCCCCGTGGGAACGTAATCCGGTATAGATTGAACGGAATGCCGATTTCCAAAACTAAGAGGCAACGAACCCATTCTCAAAGAACTCTCCTTTATGGGTCTCAATTCTTCGACTATCTCCTTCCTGCTTCGCTCTTGACCCTCCGTCACAGGTTTAAATATTTTTATGGCTTCGCGTTTGAGTTCCATCTCAACAAGACGTCTGCTTCTGTCAGCCAACTGAATGCCCTTCTTAGCGCGTTCATACTCTTCTAAAATTCGATCTCGGTGTGTAGAATCCATCTGTAAAAACATTTTTCGTTTTTAATTGTTTTATTATTTTCAAAATTAAATGTTTAATTATATTTTATGTTTTTAAGTAATAAAAATCTTTCCGTCTTTAATATAATAAACCAAAAATATTCACATCTCATCTCAGTGTCGATTGAATTGGAGAAGTTTAAAAAATACGTTTAAGCAGTACATGACAAACCGGTTTCTGATTTAACGCATTTTGATAGTAATTTACGTTTTGTCAAAGGAATTTCATTCACATATCAAAGAACCATTCACTCAGTATCGAATTAAGAGAGAATCCCTTTGATGACGGTTAAAACATTTCAACACACAAAAGAAAACTGTTTTTTTTTTCTAATTTTAACGTTAAAGGAACTTATTCATTCATTTTCAAATTTTCTCTGATCGCTATCGTGAATATATTAAAAAATTTACCACCTAAAACCTAATTGAGCGGAAAATGCGTTTAAACATTCCATTAAGTGTTTATTAAGATTACTTCACAATAATTCTGATTCTTTTCTCTAAACTCAATCTCCTTTCGTCACATCGAAACAAGACACGAATGTCTATTTTTTACAGATCATATTTTATAACTGACTCTTTTTGAACGAACGCTTAAAGTCAATTTCTCTTCTTTACATCAAGACAAAACACGAATATCTATTTTACAGATCATATTTATAATCGACTCTTTTGAACGATATCCCTAAACTCAATTTCTCTTCGTCACATCGAACCAAGACACGAATGTGTGTTTTTACAGATCATATTTTATAATTGACTCTTTTGAACGAAAACCTCGTTCAGTCATATCGATAACATGTGTTAGGTCTTACTTCAGGAAAACGTGACAGCGGGTTTGCGGATTGTAACACCCTGACAACATTCTTCATTCAAAACATTTCCATTAAGTGCTTATTAAGATTACCTCGCAATAACATGCGTTAGTCTTACTTCGGGAAACGCAACAGTGGGTTTGCGGATTCTAACACAACGTCTGTACAAGAGTCGATTTCCGACCTAAAATCCGCAAGTGGATCTCCGTGTACGCCTCCATAGGGTTTCAGTGTTAAAATCGTGTACGGATGCGGATTGTTAGAATCGACGAAATGATGTTTTAGAAACAAAACGTTTTTTTGCTCGCAATTTAACACTGAATCCTATGGGGGAAACCCATTTGCCGATTTCAATCAAAACTGCACATGTACGTGTACGTAAAACTACGGGCCTTTTTTCACTCTAGGATACAATTCAGTGGTGTTTGAATTCTCAAAGTGGATTCTAAAACACCCTAAAAACGTTCAAATCGTGTACAGGTACACAATTTTAACACTAATTCCTATGGAGGTGTACACGAATGTACGTGTACACGTACACGTACATGTACAGGTGTGTTTGTATTCTCAATTATCACCTACTATTGGTGTTTAAGGTCGCATAAATCTGCACAATGCCAAAGCATGACCACGACAATTTTACGGGTGGAGAAAGCCGGAGTACCCACACAGAACCACCGAGCAACGGCGAGCAACTGTCAGCTCCCCACAAGCAGGGTTAGCATTTTTTGAAGACCGGTGCACCATCGATGTGTAGTACGCCTTAGTACACAACGCCCCCACGTGGACAATGGGGGTGAAATGTCTTTCCCAAGGACACAAAGCGAGTGCCGCAGGTGGGATTCGAACCGAGGACCTCTCGGCTTGCAGCCTGCAGCTCTACCTACTGAGCCACTGCCCCACTCCCAATACTGTAAAACTTTTTCAATTGTATTTTCTAGAATTGTATTTTCTAGTTATGACTTTAAATGGGTTAAAATGAACCATTACCATTTTCAAAGATCTGGCGATTTGCCAACGGACAAATTGCCATACCTTTTGTAATACAAATGATTAATTTCAGTCAGTTATATTAATAGGTAGAATAATAAGAATAAACATTTAGAATCGTTTCTGTCAATTGTGGAGCACGAAATTATGAGCACACCAGATCCACGTTTCTTCTGTAACCTTTCTGCAGCGGAACGAGAAGCTATGCGTGAATTGAAATCAGATTCCAGGGTTGTTATACGTGAGGTAGACAAAAGATCTGCAGTGGTAGTTATGAACAAGGCAAGATATCTGGCGGAGGGATACCGACAACTTAATGATGAGTCAGTCTATAAACGCGCTGATCATGATATTAGTTGTGATATTGAACAGGAAGTTACTACCATACTTGATGAGATATACCAACAGAACATTATCTCTGAGGATATGCATGACTACGCGTGCCCAAGGAATACAAAGCCTGTTCGGTTCTACCTACTTCCTAAAATTCAAAAGCTGGGAAGTACCGGGACTGCCCATTGTGTCGGCTTGTGGCTCTCCTACAGAGGGGATTTCCGAATTAGTGGACCATATTATACAACCTCTTGTGCCTAGTATACCTTCATATTTACGTGATACTGATGACTTTATTTGCAAGATCAGGGCCTTGGGGCCCTTGCCTCCAGGAGCTATCATTGCGACGGTGGATGTAGTGACTTTGTATCCAAGTATACCGCATACATATGGACTGATAGCCCTGAGGACCTTTTTGACTGAGCACTATGTTCCTCTCGAGACTGTGGACGGAGTCTGTAGAATGGCAGAGATCGTGCTCACACGAAATGTTTCTAAATTTAACACAGAATATTTTCTGCAGATATCAGGCACCGCCATTGAAACGAAGATGGCACCATCTTAAGCTAATATTTTTATGGGCAATTTTGAAAGAAATCTCCTGTCGTCTTGTCCGGTGTCGCCGGATGTTTGGTTCGGTTTATAGATGATATTTTCTTGGTTTGGACCGCAGGCTAGGACAAACTTCTGGAGTTTCTTAGCTTTATGAACAGTATACATCCTTCCATACAATTCACCAGTGGTTATTCAAGACACACTATTAAGTTTCTGGATGTTTTTGTTACTCTTCAAGACAACGTTGACATTTGTACAGATTTATATACCAAACCAACTGATACTCATCAATATCTGCTGTCTACTAGCTGTCATCCTAATCATACTAAACGGAGCATTCCATACAGCCAACAGTCACTCCGGATCTTTCGTATTTGTTCAAATCTCACCACTGCAAAAATTCGTTGTGACGAACTCACAAATTACCTGGCCCGCGGGGGATACAGTAGGAGGAAAGTTAAGGCTCAAGTTGAAAGGCGCCATTACCACTTTTCAACATCCACAGACTAAGCCTATTTCTGAGGCTTCTCGCAGCGTGTACTTTATTGTGGGGTTTCATCCTGGTCTACCTGACATCAAGGGCATTTTACGTAAATATCTTCCCATTTTGCACCAGTCTGAAAGAATGAAGGAGGCGGTTCCACGTGCTCCCGTCATTAGTTTTAGACAGCCTCCCAATTTGACAAAAATACTGGTCAGAGCTAAAGTGCGGGGCGTGGGCGTATCCACTGCAAGAATGCGTATACGGACTGTAATGCTAAATGGCTTATATATGCCATTTTCTGCCCTTCTTGCAAATTTCAGTATGTTGGACAGACTAACAATTTACATAAGAGAATGAATGGACATTATAGTGACTTGAGAAAGTGTTTAGGGATTACTAGGTATAAAAGTGACTGTTCTCACATTTATGAAGATCTGAGGTGCCACTCACAAGAGACCTTCAAATTTCAAATCTTGGAGACAGTTTATACTAACTCTAGTAATAAATTAGATTCCCTTTTTACCACAAAGAAAAGCAGTGGATTTGGAAATAAGAAACACTGGTGACTAAAGGTTTTCATGTTAATGACGGTTTTCACACCCAAACACGCAAACAATTTAGCAAGTGATTAGTGGCTGGGTTAGGCATTGGCTACGTTTTCTATGTTTTGTTTGTATTACTGTTTGGTTTTACACCTTTATTTGTATACTGTGGGTGTTTGACACCATTTAACACTTCCCGACCGGCTGCTGTTTGTATATTAATCTCTACCTTCTCATTTATTTTTATATCCCACCTTATGATTACTGTTTGTGCACTTTGCACACTCTCTGTCACACCTTTTTAAGTATTTATTATCTCGAGTAATTACGCTCAATCACATCAAGGCCCGACAACAATGACGTCATCATAAACGCGACTGACGACTTCATCAATGAACACCCAGATATCTACCGTAAGCCTGACGTTGACACCGATCCGACCTCGTCATTCCCATCACAAATGGAGAAATCATCAATATCATAAAAAAAGTTCAGAAACTCTTCCTCGCCCGGCGAGGATGATGTTAGCTACAAACTTCTGAAGCAAAGCCCAAACTCCCTCATTAATAGATTCAATAGCCTATTCAATGCATGTCTCACCCACGGTTAGTTTCCAAAGTGTTGAAAAAAATCAGCAATTGGGGCCATGATACCCAAACCAGACAAAGATCTTTCCAATCCGGCCAACTACCGCCCAATCAGTCTCCTTAGTTGCGTTGGCAAGGTATTCGATAGTAAATAAGTAATGAAGTAACAGTAGTAGTATTAGTAATAATAGTGATAGCGGCGGTAGTGTCAGCGTCAATAGATTATATAATGTATATCAGCATCTTGTAATTTTATGTATTTTTCTTTCTTTGTGTTCTCTCTCTTGTACCATATTTTTTGTGGCTGAGAATAAATTAAACTAAACACGTTTTAAGAAAGAATCCTTACCAATCGACAGAGGGGGCACCTTGAAGAAACCAACTTTTTCAATAAATGGCAAAGAGCCTATAGGAACCGAAAAGAAGGTATTTAGCATGTCTACCGCCTTGTCGAACAAATGAAAACCGCGATCAATAACCAGCAAATAGGCACGGCAATCTTACTAGATGTAGAAAAAACGTTCGATTCCGTTTGGCACAACGGAAAGCGCCTAAAGTTATCAAGAATGCATCTCCCCATGAAATTGCTTAGATTACTCTCCTCCTTCCTTAACGATCGCGAAATAAAAATCAGAGTCAACAACGAAATGTCCGATAGTGTCCCCCTCGAGGCAGGCACCGCCAAGGATCCGTCCTCAGCTCCCTCCTATATATCGTCTACGTCAATGATCTGAAAAGCTCCGATAAACGCGTTCAAATCTCACAATTTTCAGACGATAAGGGCCTCTGGGACTCTAATAACACCGCCAACCTAGTTCAAAAACCTCTGCAACGTGCTCTCGATGACCTGGAGCAATGGTGTGCAAAATGGAGAATCAATCTGAACGCTAACAAAACCCAAAGAATAACGTTCATCCGTAAGAAAAACGATCGGGACTTTGACCTAAAACTACTGGACAAAGTCCTCCCTGAATGCACAGAAATAAAATTCCTTGGCATAACCATTGACCAAAACCTATCCTGCAACAAACACAGCAACGATATTGCCAGCAAAGCGGCAAGACGTATTAACTTGCTAAAAATGCTACGAGGCACATCCTGGGGAGCCAACCAGACAATTCTACTTATGCTTTCGTGCAGTCAGTACTCGAGTACTGATTAGTACGGGACACTAATCCTAACCTACTTAATCAAACCAATATGGGGAAACTCCAAAAGATAAAAAAAACACGCACTCAGGGTTGCCCTCCGTGCTTCCTGGGATACACCAATCACAATACTCCACGACAGAGCCAAACTTCCAACCATTAAGGACCACCTCGCCTCCGTAGCTGCGAAAAACCGCGACCGGCTGGCCGATAGCCAACTATTATCCGAACTCCAAGACATTTGCGAGAGCCGACAGAAACCTAAAAACGCCACGATTCAATCTAACCAACCTGTAAGTAGGAATCAAACCGTGGCGGTAAGGAGGCAAGAAATAGCACCCTCGGGTATAGCATTTTGTGAAAGCCTGCTCCCCTCCCTCTAATATTGACCGCAACATACCTAACTAAGACAAGTAAGTAGGAATCAAACCGCAGAAGTAAGGGCAGGACATAACACCATCGGGTGTGGCATTTTGTGAAAGCCTACTCCCATCCCACTAATGTTGACCGCATCATACCTAACTAAGACGACCCATACCGACTATAATAAGCACCATTAATAACAGGTAACTAGGAACTTAGGGAAGGTGAACTAACAGGCAGTAAAAGCAGCTCAGCTGAGACCATTTACCAGGATGGGCTGCCTTCACCTATGTAGCTATCATAATAACTTAACCACTAATAGGGGGTAACTAGGAACAGAGGAAGGTGAACAAAGGCAGTAAAATCAGCTCTGCTGAGACCATTTACCAGGATGGGCTGCCTTCACCCATGTAGCTATCATAATAACTTAACCACTAATAGAGGGTAACTAGGAACAGAGGAAGGTGAACAAAGGCAGTAAAAGCAGCTCAGCTGAGACCATTTACCAGGATGGGCTGCCTTCACCTATGTAGCTATCATAATAACTTAACCACTAATAGAGGGTAACTAGGAACAGAGGAAGATGAACAAAGGCAGTAAAATCAGCTCTGCTGAGACCATTTACCAGAATGGGCTGCCTTCACCTATTTTAACTTAACCATTAAACGCAGGTAATTAGGAGCGTAGGATAGGTGAATAAACAGGCAGTGAAATCAGCTCAGCTGAGACAATTTATAAGAATCGGCTGTCTTCACCTATCTAGCTATCATTATCACTCAACCATCAACAAACAAGTATCTAGGAACATAACACACAGGCCACAGGAACATTATGGGCTGCTCCCAGGGATCGATTACCTACTACAATGTAATTACATATTTTTGTTAATTTTAAAACTGACTAATTTTGTCTTTCCTCTTTTAGAAGGTACACACAGATGCTTTCTTTTTTGATCCCCTGCTCCAAAATAACCGCTACGTGACAACTCTAACCGATATGGAATGCAGTAACCGCTATGGACTCTAAACATCCTTCGCTCCATTCCTAGAAGTGGTCATCCACCTCCTGGGAGGCGAGCATTGGCCCTGCGTCCCGTTTTTACCCCTTTTTGTAAGCGTCAGTAGCGCGCATTCTGCCCCTGCCAAACAGGTTACAATGCAAGCCTGCCCCCGAACCAGGGAAGTTCGGGTCTTTCTCTGGATGGTCCCCGAAAGGGGCCGTTGTTGTTTTTTTCCATGATCCAACGAAATGCTCAACCAAAATTCAAGAAAATGAACCAACTCCAGTTACCATCGACCGCCTGAGGCAGACTATACTTGCCAATGATGGCCCACCATCACATCATGACTACCCTATAAGCGGCAGACTTTACTTGCCCGAAAATACCACCACAGCACCTACTTAATGAAATTATTACATATCCTGGAGAGGAAAAGCAGTTTTTCTGGTTAGACTGAATTGTGGCGTTTTTAGGTTTTTGTCGGCTCTCGCAAATGTCCTGGAGTTCGGATAATAGTTGGCAATCGGCCAGCCTGTCGCGTTTTTTCACGGCTAAGGAGGCGAGATGGTTCTTAATGGTTGGAAGGTTGGCTCTGTCGTGGAGTATTGTGATAGGTGTATCCCAGGAAGCAGAGGGCGACCCTGAGCGCGTGGTGTTTGATCTGAGGCAAGGGTCCCAAGGCCCTGGTCGTGTGAATAAAGTCATAAGTATCACGTAAATATGAAGGTATACTAGGCACAAGAGGTTGTATAATATGGTCCACTAATTCGGAAATACCTTCTGTAGGAGAGCCACAAGCCGACAAAACGGGCCGTCCCGGTACTCCCAGCTTGTGACATTCAGGTAGTAGGTAGAACCGAGCGGGCTTTGTATTCCTTGGGCAGGCATAGCCATGCATGTCCTCAGAGATAATAAAATCGACAAATTGGCCTAAAATAATCAAATACAAATACTGGCAGTCACAAAATATTTTCGCGTTCAGTAGGGATGAACCAAAACTGAATCCCCGGGGTTATTCAAAAAAGATTACCGACAAAAAGTCTGAGGAACCCCCCAAAAAGGACGAATCTGTAGAAGTTAAGAATATAAGCGATGATCAAAATAACATTTATGTAGATATAGAAAGTGAAATGCTGCACAATGAAACTAAAATAAATCAAAAAAATAACGTGTTTAATTTATCCGGTAAGAAACTAACAAAACACCAAAGTACATTACTTAAAAGGGGTCTCAAGTTTGTCCCAACGGAAAGAACGTTGGATATAGCGAACCTTATCGTTGAGACAAAAGAATGGGAGCTCAGAATGCATCTATGTGAGTATTTCCTAGACAATAAACAACAAAATATAAATGATAAATTTAGAGAGCGCGACACGTTAGAGGTAAGCACCTTCACCTTTAGTTAGAGATAGTGCGGGAAGATATTTTGAAGGGCATAAAAAACGCGCGAGGAACAACATAACAAAATTGGAAGAGAAGGCTTTGAAAGAGTTGTTAAATGATAATACAATAGTCGGGCGACCAGCCGATAAAGGGTTCGGAATAACCGGTTTGGATGCAAGTAAATACGCAAATGAGATCTTGATGGAGTTGGGGGACCGCACAACATGCAAAGAAGTGCCTGTAGATCAGACAGAGAAAATAGCAAACAAGATTAAAAGCCAACTAAAAAAAAAATAGAAAAAAACAAACTGATAGGCAAAAAAGTATTAGCGTACATGACACCTAAGCAGCCACAGGCTGGAAGAGTAAAAGGTAACCCCAAAATGCATAAAAATGAAGCCCCTTCCAGAACAATAATTTCGGGAATAAACCACCCAACAGAGAAAATAGCAGATGTGATGGAGTCTGAATTGAAACACCACGTTGAGTCTTTACCATCCGACATACAAGACACCACACATTCCCTGAACAGATTGGACTGTATATCCCCAACCACTCCACGAAAACAGCAAAATGTACTGTATGGACGTCACGAAACTACATCTAAGAATCCCACGTGATGAAGGTATATTAGCATGTAAAAAGGACTAGAAAAATCTCAAAGAAAATTATTCCCAACAGAAATAGGTCTGGAACTAACAGATACTGTTTTGGATAATAACAATTTTTCATTTAAAGGAAGACATTATTTACAAACGAACGGCGTTGCAATTGGTTCGCGATTAGGGGTGAATTATGCGTGTACAAACATGAGTGAATGGGAAGAGAAACTGTCAAAAGCATCGACGTCACACCTCTTTAAACAGGTACGGTACGTTGATGATATATGGGGAATATGGACGCATGGGTTGGAGACTCTGAAACAATATCATTCTTTGGCAAATACGATACACCCAAGAATACAAGTTGATTTAAGGTGGTCTGAAAATAGAATAGAATTCTTAGGCACGGTAGTCAAGATTTAAGACGGATTTCTTAAAACCGGTTTATATACAAAACCCACGGACACGCACCAATACCTGCACACTAAGTCGGGTCACCCAATCAGTACTAAAAGAGCAGTACCGTATGGAATAGTTTCAAGAGTAAAAAGAATTTTTTCCGATAATGCTGAATATGAATACCACAAAATGATATAAAACAACACATGCATGCCAGAATAGTTTCAAGAGTAAAAAGAATTTTTTCCGATAATGCTGAATATGAATACCACAAAAATGATATAAAACAACACATGCATGCCAGAGGTTACGACGAAAAGTTTGTAAGCAGACTACTGAAAAAGGTCGGCCAAATCGAGCGTAAACGGTTACTTGAAAACCGATCCAACAAATCAACCGACGAAAGAGTCCCGTTGATGGTCACTTACTCACTGCGCCTCCCCGACATCGGGGAAATCAGGAAATCAAACCGCTCAAAACACATGAAGTTGGCATTCGAACCCCCACCCCCCTCCCCACCCCCCCCCCCCACCCCACCCCTGATTTCGTACAAAAGACTGGAAAAAATTGGCAATATTATAGTCCATAGCAAGCATAATAAAATGTTCAACAATCGAGGGACGGGACCTGATAGATGCGAGAGAAACTGTGCAATCTGGTGGTTTATGCTCCACCAGATTGCACAGTTTCTTTCGCACAAGAACGGAACGGCCTACTACGTAGGCAAGAACATCACCTGCATGTCCAGGAATGTGGTATACGGGATTCTCTGCGACAAGTGCAATGGAGTTGTGTACGTGAGAGAGACGGAGACTGAGAATGCAAAACCATCTGAGAAGAATAAAACTTGAGATTATGAGTGAACCGATACCGCATCATTTTCTGACCGAAAATTTTTGTACAAACAATTTTAAGATTATTGGGATTGAATCAACAAAATACAGTTACAGGAGGGGTCGTGAAGCATCTTTGATTAACAAACTTCAAACGCTAGAACCCAATGGACTCAATAGACAAGAATGATTCCAGATATTCTCATTTATAAACTTGTTGATTGGGGTGGGGTGGGGTGGGGGGTGGGGGAAGTATAAATTAGTTTGAAGAGCAATTACACCTAAAGGCGCGTTGGTGTTGAAAATAGCGTGTATATGTTGTGAAATTATGATCAGTGTGTATATGTGGGTGCGTACATCATGCGGATGGGGGAATTGGATGGGGGTGCATGGACAACCTAGCCTACAATTGGCAGTATATACATTATAGCAAGGGCCGAATACAGGTCAGTGGTGGGGGTGGGGGGGGGGGGGGCTTGTATATGCTGCAAAAGTGGGTGGGGACAAGACATTTACACACACTGGAAGGATCGGGCGAGGGACTTTATTACTACGCAAGGAAGGTATAAAAAAAATTATATTTTTCATTAGCGGTACTGATGTTTGATTGACGTGGATTGGATATTGGGGCGGGGATATGGTGGCGCGCTTTTGAATGATTGAATGATTCGGGCCAAGGAGTGGTTGGATGTGTGAATACAGTATACGAACTAGCTTTCCTCTGCCTCTGTTACTAGGGCGAGGTTTTAGCAACAGTGTGTAATTCATATTTGTTTGTTGCGTAATAACGCGGAATATATCTTTACTTGTTGCCATCCAAGGAAGATATAATACGGTATTTTTTGTATAAGTTACACTTGAATACAAAGAGCAAAGTGAAGCGCGGAACATAGCTTTACTTGTTGCCGCCCAAGGAAGATATGATACGCTTATTTTGCGCGTAATAGACTCGGATACGGGGAATAACGTGAAACAGGGAACATATCTTTACTCGTTACCACCCAAGGGAGATATGATATGGTGATTTTGCAAGCAATACACTTAAATATGGAGAACAACGTGTTTGAACGATTCGGGTCAAGGAATGGTTGGATATGTGAATATTGTATGCGAACTCGCCTCTGCCTCTGTTACCAAGGCGAGGTTGAGATAAGTGATTGAATGCTCGTAATTCTAAGCTGGGAACAAATTTTGAACGTAATAACGCGGAATATATCTTCACTTGTTGCCACCCAAGGAAGATATGATACGATATTCCTTATGCATAATTTACAGTTGAATACAGAGAACAACGTAAAACGCGGAACATATCTTTACTTGTGTTCGTGATTAGGAGCTAGGGAGCCACTTGCTGAGTAATAAATCGACCTGTAAGACGTACGCGTATCTCGAGCAATTTTCTAATTTCTATTTAACAAGTAGGAAAAGCGTGTCTAAATTTTACGTTTTCATGACGCGGTACACATTAACGTAACGGAATATGAAATATTCAAAAATGAAAGCCGCTTAGAAGGGAGTAATCTCCCGAAGATGACGGCAAAGTGACGAAATTATAAAAAGTATTTGATGAAGTATATATATATATATATGATTTTTATCGAAAAACTCTCTATGATTTACTTCAAAGGAAACGCAGAAAATTGAACAAATTAAAGGAGTAATACACAAAATCAGAAAATATTGGAACTGTTTGCTCCGCTGATAAAGACCAACAGTCTGGTGTTATAAATATTTCTAATTATAACCCCAAATACCTGGAACTATCTATTAAATAGAGGACTGTCGTTTTGTCCAAGCATAACTATAGAAAAAGTTCAAGTTTGTGATGATTTTAGTGAATATTTTCGTCGCCTTCGGTTAAAAGAATATTTCTACGGCCGTGAGCCCCCATCTGAAAACTGCTATAATATTGAAAAACGATCCACTTGGACGCCTCCGGAAGGTCGGCATTCTAACCTAGACTATTATATCGAAACCGTGTGAAATAGAGTAAAGTCTGAATTAATCCTAAGAAATCAGAAACTGCTGAATAATCTTAAACCGTGCGAGAAGAAAGCTATATCTAGTCTACGAAATAACCGAGATATAATAATAGTAATAATAATTTATTTATATAGCGATTTTCCCAGCGAAACGCTGCTCAAAAGCGCTGAAAACATGGGTGACGGTAACAATAGTATAATCAGCAGCCGAAGGCTGCTTGGAAGAGATGGGTGTTTAGAACTTTTTTGAAGTTATCTGTATTTAGGGTTTCTCGAAGGTTCTGAGGGAGGGCGTTCCAGAGTGAGGGAGCTGCGAAAGTGAACGATCTCTTCCCTGCCGCGGATCGAATTCGCGGTACGACAAGGAGATTCTCAGAAGTTGATCTGAGATTCCTCGATGGTGTGTGTACTTTGATGACCTGCTTAAGGTAGATCGGTGCCTTGTCGTTATGTAAGATGTTGTGTTTCACCGCCAGTACCTTATACTTAATGCGAGACTCAACTGGCAGCCAATGCAGGGATTTCAGGATTGCTGTAATGTGGTCATATTTTTTCGCACCAGTAATGATCTTAGCTGCTGTGTTTTGAATACGCTGAAGCAGGTACATGGATTTCAGAGCAAGGCCGAAATAAAGAGAGTTGCAATAGTTCAAGCGGAACAGGACCAAAGACTGTAACGATTAAACAGGGTGATAAGGGAGTGGAGTGGTTATTCAGAACGACGTCTGAGTGCTAGAATGTTCTATGTCCCCTAGGGGACATAGAACATTCTAGCACTCAGGCGACGAGAATACCACGGACTACATAGCGGAGGCATATAGACAATTACACGACACAGATTATTACGAAAAGTTTGACACGGATCCTTACTGACGCTTACCATCAGGAACTGACTGATCTAGTTGATTCTCTTCCCAAAGATGATAAAGAACTTATCCAGCCCCTCTTCGTTTTAAAACCTAGAATAGCCCGTTACTACACACTACCCAAAGTGCACAAAGAGGGCGTACCGGGTCGACCCATTGTATTCGGAGTTGGCACGCTGACAGAAAAAAAAATTCTAAATTCATTGACGAGGAACTTCAGCCTATTGCCAAGTCAGCAGACAGTTTTGTACAGGATTCCACTGACTTTCTCAATAAGATTTCTAACGTTGATGGAGTCGGAGAACAAATTCTTCTAGTAACCCTGGATGTGAAAGCTCTTTACTCAAACATAAACCACGAAGACGGCATCAAAGCATTGGACTCATCGTTAAATGCGCACAAAAACACTTCTGTAAAAAGCGAAATTATTATGAAACTGACTGAATTCATTCTGCAACACAACTATTTTGAGTTCGGTGATGAGATATACTTGCAGAAAATGGTACCTGCTATGGGTACGCCTATGGCCCCTCAATTTGCTAATACTTTTATGACGGATTTTGAGGAGAATTTCTTGGACCGCGTCACAGCTAAACCCAAGGTATATGTTCGCTACATAGATGACATTTTTTTAATATGGGAATACGGACTTCCCGCATTGAAAAACTTTTACAATGACATTAATAATGCACATCCTAATCTTACATTCACCAAGGAATATTCTGTCGAGGAAATAAACTTTTTTAATAATCAAAATTTTCAAAACAAAAGGAAAGGTGGGGACCACCGTATGCAGGAAACCGACGGACAGATTTAATTATTTACATTCTCAAAGCTTTCACCCAGAACACACTAAAATATCAATTGTATGCAGTCAAACTTTGCGATATCACCGCATCAATTTCGACCCTGAATTTCGGACACAACAACTGTCAACACTCAAGTCGGCTTTTGAGAAACTCGGGTACAAGAGGCGTATGGTCGATAAAGAAAGAGCACTTTCGCATCAACGTGAGGACTTGTTAAAATATACTTGTGTGCCACCACACGACCGCGTCCCGCTAGTTGTAACTTTTCATCCAGCAATCAGAAAGCGGGACAAATCCTCCGTGAGTCGCAACACATTCTTGACGGAGATGACCACCTTAAGCAGGTATTCCCTGATGCACCTCTACTGGCCACTAGGCAACCACCAAACTTACGGCGGGAGCTCGTCTCTGCTAAATGCTACGCTGTAACATCACAAAATGTCTGCGGAACTTTACCCTATAAAGTGAATAGATGTGGTACATGCAAACTTATTTGTGACAAGAAAATAGAGAGGGTCAGGGTCAGGGCCCAGGGACACAACTTGCTTTGTGTGCAATAAGAATGGGCATCTGGCCAGAGACTGTTGGAGAAGGATGGTCACGGGGAGACAAATGGGATCCCACAAAGAATTGGAGGGAGGGACCCGTCCCCGATCAGTAGGGGCAGGAGGAGTAATTCGATACAGACTGTCGAGAGAAGGCAGACAGCGGCATTCTGCCAGACAATTGGGCCAGAGAGGAGCCCACAGCGCAAAGCACTCGAGGCTCGGCAGCTCAGACTGAAAGGGGGGGGGGGGGGGCAAGTATTGCCCAAACAAAATTAGTGGACTGTGCGAGGGGTAAAAATGAGGAGATGCCGGTGTACCCAGCGTATGTGGGTGACCGAGAAGTCCGCATGCTACGGGACACAGGGTACAGTAGCGCGGCGGTAAAGATGGTACTCGTTAGCGACGGACAGCTTACGGGGCTCGAACACATTTGCGTGCTAATAGATGGGACGATTGCGAGGTTGTGGGTGGATATCCCTTTCTAGAGCGGAGAGATAGCGGCAATGTGTATTGAGGCGCCCATCTATGACCCATCTATGATCTCGTACTTGGAAACATATCCGGGGTATGTTCAGAACCCGACAAGACATGGCCGTGGAGGAAAACACCCAAAGGGGCAGCGGGGGCGGTCACCCAATCCCAAGCCGCGAAGGATGAGCGGCCAGTGAAATCACTGAAGGGGCCAGTGGAGTCGAGTAAGGATGCACAGATAGAGTGCACACGGGAGGTCCCTTAGGTTAACCCTTCGACGACGGAAGTCAAGGAAGTGGCTGAACGGAAGCAGCCAAGGTATGTGGACGAGAGGGGGCATAATGAGGATCGGTAGGGAAGTAGACCAAAGCTTAGGAACTTGTTGGTCGGTCAAAAGTTGACCGCAGTTACATTGGGAGGGGCCATACGCTGTAACAAAAATAATGGGCAGCAATCATCACCGAGCAGACATAGGCGGATGTGGAGTGGTTTACCACGACAGGTTTCTGAGGAGATGCCAAAATCTAAAAGATACTGAACCCACGCGATCGGCGCGGAGAGGTACATTGGGCCAGGAGCGGACGCGAGAGGTGGCCGGAGTAGCCACACAAGGGCATCAGAGACGTAGGGTTGGGAGAGGTCCTGGGACTTTGAATGGGGCACCCAAGGGTGGATTGGCGAGAGACAAACAGGGCGTTGCGTATGAGGCAACGAGCTCTGGTACGGCAGGCATCGCCTGTGGGCCTGTAGGTGTTGGACGTGAAGACGAGTGGGGTCCTTGGTGGAACACACGCCCGAGAAATAGGTCCCGTGGAGGGGGCGAGGCGCTCTCTATGGCATAGTGAGGGTCCCACCATACATGGGAATATATAATTGGTGCCTAATAGGGTACGTAACCCGCTGACTGGCATGAGCCCGGCGGGGTACCCTATCCAAGGATGAGGGCAAGTTAGTGAGGTGATATGAGTTGGTGCAAGGGGCCCATCGGTTGGCTTGGGTCAGGGTGAGGTCTCCTTGTTAATAAAGTTTATACGCAGGTGTTGCGTGAGTGTAAATATGTGGAAAAGTAGTATTATATTTTGCGCAGGAAAAAATGAGAGAGAGTGTATAGGGGGACTTTTTGGCTGCATGTATACCAACGGACCACCCTCTATTGTGCGCCAGTTGAAGTGTGCGCACGAGTAAAGTGAGATGTGGATAGGCAAGGTGTTCCAATGGGGAAACGAGTCGAAATACAGGAGGGTCATTTGTAATGCGTGTCAGTGTGCTCATGCGTGTGACTGTGTGTGTGAAATTATGAGGATATCGGTGTAATAGTATAGCGAGATTATGAGATAGCTCTAAGAGAGAAGTGTGAGAGTGGATGCACGTGAATGCTATCCCCGTGGTTTATTTGGAACAACTGAGAGTATGCTCCTTGGTAGGGGTTGTCAATGTAATAGCTTGAATTTTCGATTTTGTTGTTTAAAAGTGTATATGTTTTTGATAATCTTTCTCACTCGGCCTAAATGAGAAGCATAAAGATAGGTATATGACGGACCCCGAAAACCGAATTGTCAGACCAGCAATTATTTCAAGCGCTGCTAATTAAGCATGAATTTTATGTCCATTCCCGCATTTCTGTTTAACGCCATAATGGACTGTCTGATAAGAGATTAAACGGAAGAGAGACCAGTCGTCTCCTGCAGTCATTATCTGTGTAATTATGGCCAGATGATATGTAATTGTCGTAAAACAGTACATCACAGAGGTTCTGACCACACACCCATATTACGCATGCCAGGATATACCGAAATGCGAGTCATTCAAAGAAAAACGTTAAAGCGAATATTAAATTAAGATAGATCTAAATGGTCAAGTTCATGAGAAATAATTAAACTTAGAATTGATGTTCTGGCTATCGAAATACAAATCGAGGGGTTTCTCGAAAAATTCATTCCAGTCTGAAGGTGAGTAAGGCTGTGTATCGTTGGAGCTGGAGATGTCCCATGCTATAGGTTAGAGGGGGTGCTGCATCGGTGCGAAGGTATAGGCATGTTGTAATGTATGGGGAGCCACCGAGCTTATATTTAGAATAGGAGCAGTCGAGGGCCAACTCGCTGGCCATATATGAAAATAGGATCAGAAACACGAAGTAGGAGCTCATGGAGGTATTTGCATTTAGGTAAACGGCATTACCTGTTGTAGAAGGCAAGCTACACGTAAGCGGAGTAGGCTTTGCCTGTATGAACATTATTCTGAGATAAACGTTGGGGAGCGTTTAACCCCATTGGTAGCTACTGCTTGAGTGAAAAGCGTCCAGTAAAGTGACAATAAGCTCGTGGCCGTGCGACGGCAGTGGCAGAGTGATATTCCGTCACTTGTTGGAGGGAATGCGATATAGTGAAGTGACAATACGTTGGTGGCCGTGCGACGGCAGTGGTAGAGTGACATTCCGTCACTTGTTAGAGCAAAGGCGGCCAGTAAAATGACAATACTACAGTGGCCGTGCGACGGCCGTGACAAAGTGAAGTGAAAAGGCGACCAAAGATCAAACACCAGCAACTAGGAAGGGAAACCAGCGACAACACAGAATGCGGGCCCGCTGGTGACTCAAAAACTGTATGGGTGGGGTGTAATTGACGTTCTGTTTTTCTTATTCATTTGAATTCCATATAAGTCACAAATTACCATATTTATTTTTGTATATATGTATTAAAATTGTTGTTTCCAGTGAACCACTGTTGATTTATGCTTTTTGAGGAAATGTCATCGACCCCTTCAGGATAAAAACCACCCCAACAAAAACGAAAACGGGTGGGGTCGTTACGGTGAGACATACATTCACGCACGGGTTCAAGCGACACTCCTTGAATTTTGGCTGAATACGCGGCGTGAATCCATCCCCCCCCCCCCCCCTCCCAGCAACGACAAAGCCCGGTTTCCGACAAGATAAAGTCCCCTTGTACGGGTCGTAATCCACGCATGGGCAGTGGTGTTCACGCATGCGTTTATCAGGTAATAAAAATCTCAGCAGCACATTGGAAGTTCGGGGTTGAGTTTTTTGCAGAACAACAAAACGTTGGTGACTCAGGTCAGGATCGAATCGTCATCTTTTGATCTGAAGTCGAATCGGCCAACGCGCGTCCCTGAATGTTATACAGAAAAGTCACCGTGGACTGGTCGTAATTCACAAGTGGGCAGTGATGTCTACGCATGCGTTTACCAGATAGTAAAAAAATCGCTGGCGGCAAAATTGTAATTAATGAAGCACCGGGTTGTACCCGGTGCTTCATTAATTAAATTTTTGAGGATAATTCCTGTAATTAGTGTTTGGAATCTAATATTATTGCGTCCGTGGAAATATTGCTCACCCGTGGAAAGTGACAAACCCACGGCGACCGTACTGTAGATTGATACTTTCATGATGTTTGGAATGACTCGTGACTAGCACAAGAAAGAGGATGCCTGGTATTTTTCAGAAAATAGCCGCGTTCAAATATTTTCTGTTTTTGCTCCAACAAACATAGCTGATGGAACCCTCATCAGAACGTACTAAACGGGCTCATTCCAATGAGGGGGTCACAAGCAATGTTTGTGTAGAAGAAATTGAAAAAATAAAATTTGAATGGTGATTTTTGTTAGTAGCACTAGTCTGTTTTTACCGTTAGGTTAGGTGAAGGGTCAGCTGCTAGACTTCGTCAAATTAGTTTTAGTAATCTGAGTTTTTTCGTCAGTGCTTTTTCTTACAGTTTTAAAACCGACCGAAATAATGCGTTTAGCTAATTCTCTTCGTCTGTCGTTCGTCTTGACACCAAACCTTTTTTATCAAAAAATACCGAGGCACTTTTCAGCGAACTTTGGACGTACGCTATTTATGATGGACGGGTTTGTTCATCTCACAATGCCTTTGACCGGGCGCCATTTATTTATTTATTTATTTATTTATTTATTTATTTATTTATTTATTTATTTACTGGTGTTTAAGGTCACATACTTATGCACAATGACTAATCATGACCGTGACACTTTTACGGGTGGAGGAAGGCGGAGTACCCGGAGAGAACCACCGAGCAACGACGAGCAGCTGCCAGCTCCCCAACATCGTAACTCCGCACTGCAGCACAGGCAGGGTTAGATTGGTCGAAGACATGCGCACCATCGACGTGCAGTAGGCCTTAGTACACGGCATCATCGTGCCCCCATGTGGACAATCGGGGTTAAGTGCCTTGCCCAAGGACGCAACGCGGGAGTCCGACTCGATCGCTCAGACGGTCACCCATCCGAGGACTAACCGGGCTCGACGTTGCTTACCTTCCGTAATCTGACGAGAACCGGTTACCGTAACGCCACCGCGCCCCCGCCCGGGTGCCATTAAGGACTTTCCAAGGGGTCAAACTTATATACAAGCATTCTCTGCAATGCCTTTGAGATGTTCTGCGGCTTGTGTCATTTGGCTTGAAATTCCATATACATGCTTGACATAACATCAACATGTAATTTATCAAATTTCGTTATCGGCGCATTTAAAACATGGCCGTTTGGTAGTAATCCCTTCTCCGGACACTCTTTATACGTACCGGCACCAGTGCAGGAGTGTAGCATTCAAAAACCATTGGTGCGGCTAAAAAACCGCGGTTGCCCTAGTCGTTTGACCCTACCGCGTGGTACCGAGTTAGGGGATGTCACGGAAGAGGAAAATAATATGAATGGCATCAATCAAATTACACTTCCTATATTTTATGGCCCTTCTTTGTTTCACCACCCCCATAGTGTTATGCGTCAATACACTGCTTGTTGAAACAAATAATATTGAAGTCGATTCAGACAACTGAGATGCCTCTATGCCAAATCATCCTTGGAATAAAGAATGCATCGGACAGCTCAGAAAGCGCGGTCTTCGCAGCAAGCAATTCAGACACGAATAACGTCGGCTTGGACATGACCAATTTCATGGCTTCCGGGTATAATATTGTACGTGACGGTTTCGGTAAATCGAGAGATAAAAAATGGGCATTGGTTGTATGCTTGTTTTTTACAATGCGAAATGGTGCATATTCTAACCAAAGCGCCGTGTCTTTCTCATATGTGCTATCACCACGATATGCATTCTTTGTTACTCGACATCTTTTAATTCATTTATTACTTATACTTTTTCTTCTCCCAAATCGCCCAGTATCAAGATCCGCAGATATGACATCAAACTCGGTTGATATGACGTCGATCTTGGCCGGTAAGATCCAAGTAAGAGTTGCTCCCCTCAGTGGCTTTTAGGTGCAACCAATTTGTCTACGTCGAAATCGTTCACCGTTATCCGTCGAAAGCAGTCAGGAAAGTTGCGTTACCAAGCATAATGAGGTAGTTTGAAGTTGAGTTTTTTATGGCGAGGAATAAATGGTGACAAAAGGTAAGGGCGACGAGGATAAAGATAAGAAAGAAGAGAGTTGTACTGAAAATGTAATGCTTATTAAGATTCCGAATGGTAAGCGGAGAAGTGTGAGGAGGGCGGTTCAGCCTTCGCGAAAGCCGAGACGTTCGGTTAGCTGAAATATGAGAAGAGGAAACTTTGGTAATATATAGAATGAGAAACAATAACACTGTCAGAAAATAGAAACCGAACATTTTGTAAATATTTGTGTTGTTTTAATAATTAAAGAGGCTATTACGTGGTCAGTTCCCTATCGGCCGAGATATTAGGCCTCGGTTACTTCACATCAGCCTTCGACCTTCCATCTCAAGCTGATATGAAGTTACCCATGTTTGATATCTCCGCCGATATGAAACTAACCAAGTGATAACTCTAAATACTATAATGAATCGATGGAAAGTGGATGCAAACATCGAAAGGAAAGAAAAGATAAAAGTTAAGCCCCACAAATTGATAATCTGTCTCCCAGGCAATTTGTTGTAAAATGGCATGTTGGCGGGTAGTTTTTTATTTTATTTTTCATTTTTGCAATTATTTCTTTGCCATCAAAAGTTCTTGGTTTGTTTTATGTTTTAGGCCTCAAAATCTACAGAATAGCATGGGTGATGGTGTATTTCGTCCCTTGAGTGCAAGGAGGCTTTGCAATGCTAAAGCATCGCAAAGCCTTGTTACACTCGAGGGACAAATTTATCAATTTTATTAACTTGAGTAAAATATCAGGCATAAACTATTTAATTATTTTTTTTCAAGTTTGCATTGGTTATAAAAAGAGCATGCGGCAGCCAAAAGGACAATGCGGGATGGCCTGAGAAATAGATTTTTAACTTTTTAAGCCTTATGTTTCCGTTGTGTGCAATGTTGTCATCTTTCTGCTTTCAGGTATTATATTCCCTACTGGTGAAAAATGGAAGCACAATAAACAGTTTGCTATTCGTACTTTGAAAGAGTTTGGAATGGGAAAAACGAAACTGCAGACAAAAATACATGAAGAGATCTCACACTTGTTAGATGTTATGGAAAAGCATGATGGCCAGCCTTTTGACATCAGAGATTTTCTTAAAGTCGCAGTATCGAATGTTATGTGTTTCCTATTATTTGGAAAACGTTTCGATTATCAGGACGAAGAGTACTTGGACTTTTTGCATCGCATAGGTGAAACTGCCAGAGCAACACTACAACTGAAAGCTGATTGGCTAAAATACATACCCGGAGATCCTTTCTGCGTCCAACGATCTCATGAGAATGTAAAATGCTTTTTAAATTTTTTTACAACTAATATTAGAAGACACTATGAAGATTTCGACAAAAACAATATGCGGGATTTGGTTGATGTCTATCTTAAACTGATGAAGGAGGAAAACGCGGAACAAAATTCGTCTCTGTTAAATGGTGAGTGACAGCAGAGGCAATGTGACTTAGATTTAAAAAATGGTTCTTTTCAGTTGTCGACAACCACTAAATTCTTATAGTCCGTTCCACGAGGTAACTCTGAATGCCGAAAGTATCGTTAAACCCCAATAAAAACAAAAAACCCTTATAGTCCAGGAGCATTAGGCGAAAAATTTGGATTCTGGGGAAATGAATATGATAAATCTGATTTTTTCCCATTTGTTGGGGCTTTACCCCTGGCATTTCATATTAGAATTCCCCTAAGTCCGATGTGAACTTTCCGATATATTCTACTTTATCGGAGAAATTTATGTTTAAAATCCACAATGTATGGAAATGTGACACATATACGAGGGAACTGATTGGAAACGCGGGAATGAAACTCCAAAGTCACTACGAGGTGACCCTTTGAGCGACGGTATGTCATTCCGGCTGCTCATCTCTGGTTATTGGCTGAATTTGATTTCTTTTCCAACTTATGGTGACAAAATACGGCCATTTCTCTAATCGAATTGCGAGTTCCTAGAAGCCGTGTCCCAGGTCCTAGTGCATGTAGGTTTCATGCACAAAATATGCATTAAAACTTCGTGAGTCATAACATGCATCTATACCATTCCCGTGTTCCTAGCATGGCTAATAGGCCAAAGAGTTGAGGAAACTTAACCCTTCCACCTAAAATTTCGCAGTTTTCCGCCTGGCTACAGCATGCGGTGCCATTAGCAGCAGCCAGCAAACTTCACATCCACCATGATGTTATAGTCTGGGCGAGCATGTACCCAACCCCTTCCCTGCTGCTCCACGGTGATAATCGGTTGATATTCTCAATTTTTCAAATTATGGAGGCAAAATGCAATATTGTTTTAGTCAAGTGACGGGTTTCCCTGTGCTGCGTTCCAGTGCATATGGATTTCCAACAAAGGGCCACTATAATATCACAAGAGTGAAAGCGTTACCCTCCCCTGAAACTGAGATTTGCCCAGTTCTGCGCCTAGCTGAAGAAATCACTGCTACTGGTAGGCGAAAAAATATATATTGACATAATAATCATGGTCGGTTAGCAGGAATGATCATTCCCATCGACATGGACGTGGGAAATCCGATAGTATGATACCATGTGAAACCAGATGTCGCCCACCTCACCCCTCCTCCATCACCGCCTCCACCAAAGCGCTTACGATAATATGAAGAGTAAAGGGCCCAGCAGCCACTATGCTCGCATTGAAGCTTAAGGTCAAATGGTTGTACAATGCGTGCGAGGCCATGGTAGCGTTTTACAAACAATGGCCTGAGAAACAGAAGAACTACCTTGGGGGCCTTGCAAGGATATCACTTTTAACGAAAATGGTATATGGGCATTTCACCTCCCCATTACATGTATACTGATCGCAGAGTACTGCTATCACAAAAACGGGTACAGAATTTTGATTGGGACGCGATCACGTTGAAATGCTCTCTCCGCCTTCTTGGCCGACTACAGTTGACATCAGCTGTCGAAAAAGAACTTTCAATCTGAGATACTGTTTTCATTTTTTCTTGTGCTCAACTAGTCTCTGACACCGCGTACAACAAAATTTTCCAGAGAGAAAATGTAAATGGGGAATTTTTTTTTTGTTTGGCAATTGCCCAGTCGAACACCAATTTTCAAATGAAATATCCGTCCAAATGCACTGCTGTGATTGCAAAGGCGGTCTCTTTTGCAATCAGGTCGCTACTGGTTAGCGACAATTTTGAAACACTAACTCAAAACTTCATATACACCAGCATGTATCGTACATCTCACACTTGTGAACATGTAATTTTATATCTTACGTTCTACAAACTTCCGAGTACTGTATTGTATTCAAGACATCACGTGCACCCTGTGTATATACCATAAAACGATATTTAAAACCCATATACGCTGAACTATCAGAATGATCTCTCTTTTCTTTATTCATCTATCAAAAATTATTGCGAAAAAATGATTACCGATCTAGGTTTAACAAGTTCGAAATCTATCATTTGTATCATTTATCGCAACTTATAGTTCAGTACATAGAAAAAATAGTCGGTGGGTATATCCGTTTTACAGTTTGTTCGTAACCTAATATGGTATATATAGTGTCGGTTATTAACTGACCCTGTATGTACTATTTTAGATCACAAAAACTAATAGTATATTCCATTCCATTCCATTTCCCAAATAAGATTTTTATTTTAACGAAATTTTATCCAATTTATTGTATTTTATGCGATAGCATGTTAAAACTAAGAATGCATGAAATCCGTATGCAGTTCTGTTGAAAACAACGTATCTTTTCTGTATCTATATGTAAATAAGCTACAGCGTGTTTTATCGGCCTTGCATACACTACAATAATTGACCGACGTGTAACACCCAGTTTTGCATTTAAACCAGCGTTTGGATAAAATAAAATGTGTTCATTTATTTTTTTATTTATTTATTTATTTATTTATTTATTTATTTATTTATTTATTGTGCTTAACGCCACATCAGCAGCTAAGATGACTAAATCGTGGCGAGAAAACGGTAGACAGTTAACATATCAATTATGAAGTAAAAAAGATTGAATAAAATCTAAAATAATTATAACAGAGTTGCAGAGACGCGGATTGTATGAACAGTAATGAGTGATGATACAGGAAAAGTGAATACCTGATAAAACAACCTGTTTCGTTTGAGACTTGAAGAGTCTAGTTTAAAAGTATAAAAACAGTTTTAAAATGTATTAAAAAGGTTGATTAACTTTAAGAAATGAGAGAATCTTGTGTGGGCTCGTATGATAAAATAGATCTCTTAGAGATCCTAAAGTGAAATACTGCCCACCGGCATGATTAAAATGAGTGTAATGTAAAAGAATGTGCCCCACTCTCAACGCCTGCCGACAAGGAACACACTCTGGTCGCATATTAACCTCTAAGAAAAAAGAATGTGTAAGTCTTGTATGGCCAATATGATATCGTGTCAGAATTACATGATCTTTTCTAGAAAGGTAAACTGGGAGGATATTTATCATTAATAGTTGGTTGGAAGTGGTGGAGCTTGTTATTAGTCGCCCCTATCCCATTCCATTCCGCCTGCTACGCAGGTTAGATGTATTTTCTAATATGCGGCTTGTAATCACTGAATGGAATCAGTGATAAGTTTGTTTAAAGCCTGTTTTGGTGCACCGCCTGCTCTGGTGTTACCGGATATACCAACATGTCCAGGTAACCAGCAAAACACGATATCATATCCGTCAGACATGAGGGCATTCAACTTCTCACGAATTTCTAAAATCAGAAGGTTCTTCAACCTGGGGTTAAGTAAAGCAAGCAACGAGGAAAGAGAGTCGGAAAATATGACCGACTTCCTTTCGTGTACATTCTCGATGTGTTCAAGCGCTAGTTATAAAGATTTAACTTTGGCTGTGAAAATAGAACTCTTGTTTGGTATTCTGATTGAGGTGATTTAACCACCAGTAACAACAGCTGATGATACCTTGTCACCATCATTAGATCAGTCTGTATAGACCCATGTTTATCCACTATACTTGGTCTGTATTTCGGCATATTTTTGTTTGCCCTCCAAAGAATTTGTCTCGTACATTTTTGTAGGTAGAAGCAAGGTTCAAAATAACTGTAGGTTTTTAAGATGCCAAGGAGGAATAGGTGGTTTGGGTTGACTGTGTTTCTGATTGTGATGTTCTATTATAAAGGCCTGTAATAAGGACGAAATTGTGCTGTTGCTGTTTAGCCACGCATACTGTGTCTGGCATTCTACTGACAGTGTGGGTACCTTTTGTTTTAGAGTTGTAGCATATGATTGTGCTGATGTATTGAAGCCAGGCATAGATGTTATAATTTCTCTGGCCTCCTGAAAGCTTATTTGTTTTTTCCCATTTCACCTTTTGAGTGTTTTTTTACCAGACATGCCAAACTGTAGAGGATGACATATGATTGCCCTGGCAGTTTACATACTTGAGTGGGTTGTTAAATGGCTCTTCGTGTTGCTGGTAGCATCTAAAGTATATTGTTTGACATCTACAGTTGTTTTGCCTATGGCCAATCTTTTGACATTTGAAGCATCGAAGTGGATTTGGAATATAAAAATCCACTTTGATGTTCATGTAACCCTCTTTAATTTATTTTGGCGATTGAGATGAGCCGAAAGTTAAAATGCATGTGATGGTATGTACCAGCTTACAATCTTTTATTATTTCAATTCTCTTGACATCTGTAATATTTTATGATTTTAGTTCCTTCCTGATATCCAATACATCCGTGCCTGCAAGTTATCTTGTTCTACGCACACATTTTCTGGTATTAAGGGTCTTGTGCGGAAAGGCAACAACTTTCATATCCAGAATTTTTTCAGTTTCTAATAAATTTACCACCTGAATTTCGTCTTACATTCAACTGATATTAATCCTGATCTTATTTGTTTACATCGTTACTGTCATTGCTATTCCTTTAATGTTTTTTTTTTTCCAGTACAAACGGGTTGACTAATGATGCCTTTTTACCTTCTTCTTCTGCATATATTATAACAAATTTTAGCCAATTCTTTGAAATATTAGGGGTATCTCTATCCTTATCTGAGTTAGAGTCCAATGAAGTGAAACGTATTTCTCGACCGCGTTTCTTTTTTATGGGGTATTTGATACATAGACAAAACTACATGTATGTTTCAATGAGTCGTTTTGTATTCAATGAGTCAGATGTGCGTAGGAAGAAAACGTCGAGACCGAAGGTCGAAACGTTTTCTTTCTACGCACATCTGACGAATAGAATACAAAACGACTCATTGAAACATACATGTGGTTTTGTATTTATTACATGACCCAAGCACCTACTGACCTAATTTTCTTTTCTATCAACGGTGGTAAACACCATGCACTTTATGCAGTCGCATTGCATAAAAAAAGTCCCGGTTGAAACAGGTTGGTGTGCAATACGGAATTCCGTATTGCACAGCCATATTGCACGCCGTATTGCATAAGAGAGACTGCATGGGCATGTAATAAATGTGTATATTAGAAAATGTTCATTGTCCCGGCTCCCACCTACCACGGATACAACAAGGGGTAGAGTTACCGCTACGCAGTGAACCCATAGAGCTGCTAGTATTTCCACATACTTGTACTAGGGCAGTATACTCAGTCAGTGTTGATGCCGAAGCATGCCACTGACTGATTGGTCCCTACGTGGGTGTGCCACACCTTCAGATGTTGGGCATTCAACAAATAATTTACAGTACACTGTAATAAAAGTTGTCACTCCAAACTAACACAGACAGTGTAAGAAAAGCAAAGTAGTGTAAAAATTTATAGTTTTGGTTAAAAGTCAGTATACAATGACAATAATGGTATTTGATTGAAACAAATGACTGATTGAATGACTCCGGCGTGACACCCGTTTGGGGGCTGAAAATTGGTCAGAGCGGACCGGTCCAACTATTCGTTTGCACAAGAAGCTAGGGACAAAGCAGTGTACTGGACAGGTATCTCCGAAATGTAGATTACCATAATCGGGGCACTGTTTGTTCTCAACTTCCAGGTTCCTTCCTCCGAGGCCTTCAGAACACACCTCACGGGAAAACAAGGTGCCCTTCTCCTTTCTCAACCGGGCTTGGGACTTCACTTCTTTTAGTTTCGTTCTTCATTGGAAACTACCCAGCCCAAGGAACCACTACAAGGTAAGAGTGTATTATCCTGGGAAATGTGTTTAGTATAATATATTGGGTTAACGATGCATACATTTTGATACTGTACTCCCGGTAATTTGTTTTATTACGTCCACCAGATAGATTAATTAACATAACCCGTGAACGAGGACAGAGTAACACACTGAAAATAATTGTCAACAGTGAGCCTATAATAATAATAACAATAACTCTTTAGCCGGCCGCTGATTTGTCGCGGTTCTCGTGTGAGAAGGTCTTGATTAACCATGTCCTCCCAATTGCCTCCTCATCTCTACGCCTCTTCTCTCCTCCCAACACTCAGAAATGAACTGCTTAATGACATCCCACAGCCCCATTCTTCCCAATTCCGCTGATAAACATATTAACCCTCCCCTTTGTGTCTTCCAATAACCACATACCCTTCATCCGCCCATCTCATTGATTATTATACTTATAGTGAACCTATTATATTAGCCTGATATTTTTGGACATTCTAATAGAAAGTGTTTCGGGGTCTCTACTGCTCCTAAATTACACATTTGGCACTCCTTTCCACTGCCCTTTCCATTTTGCCTCTAAGATCCAGCGATCGAGACCTCAGCTGGAACAGCAGTGACCCTCCTCAAAAAGCAGCCATCAAGGCAAGATAATATTCAAAACTTGGATTTTCTTCATCATGCAGACCACCCAAGGATCTATTTGCGTTGAGCCCCCCCCCCCCCCTCCCCCACACCCCCACTCCCTATCGCCAATTCCTGTTACAATCGTCCATGATCTTTTCTCTAACGATTTTTACCCTGGGTTGCATCCACATCTAAGTCCGAGATCTCCATTGAATAGTTCCCTCACTTGGCCCAGCCACCCTGTCGTTGTATTTGATTTCCAAATGTTCTGGTACATTAGTTTACACCATCAGCTGTCGGGGAGATTTACCAAATATTTAGGATAACACAGTTTCATTAAATCTATCCTATCCGTGATTCTCGTCGCCCAAGCTCACCCCGATTGCTTCTAGTGCTACGGCATTACTCGACCCTGCGTCGTTCTGCAGGGTTTCCAAGTTCTTCACCGCCATTTGGTTTAGAGGTATCTCTTCCGTACCATATGTTATGCTTGGTATATCCGCTTTTCTCCCATGAAAATCTTACTGAAGCTGTTTCTCCATAAAGTGTCATTTGATTAAGAAGTCTCTTCCCTTCGTTAGTTTATTTGTGTGGTTTCGGTAGATGCCTCTTCCCGTAATGTTTACAGTTTCCCTCGTAGTCACCTGACTCTCACACACCAAGACGTTTGCTGCTACCTTCCGGAATACAGAACTCTCCCACTCTCCACCTTCGAATATCTCCCACTTAATGACCCACGGGTATAACTACTTTGCTTTTGCTTTCATTTAGCTCGAGTCTCCATTTATTCCCATATCGTCCGATAATTGCCAGCATTTTCTCTAGCCCCACTTCGTTTTCTGACACTAGGGCATATCATCTGCGAAAAAGCAGCCCTGGGATCGTCAAGTCTCTAACAGCTACCCCTTCTTCGCTATGCTGGAATTCATCTCCTTGATCTTTGATGTGCAATGGAAAATTCAAAAAGAATTGAGGAAGGACGTACCCTGATTTTTATAGGCATACGTTTTGTTGTAATGTTACCTAGATTAAGTTCACTTCGTACATCTTTATATAATGCTTTTAGGAGTCCAACAAACTAACCTCCCACCCAAGGCCTCAAGCTTTCACCACATACCCTTCATCCATACTCTTTCATATGCCTTATTAACATCAACAAATGTCATAAACATCTTTTTCTTTTTTGCTTTCGCAGATTCTGTCCATTGGGATAGAGTGTAAACATGGTCAGTGACTCCCCTTCCCTTCCTGAAGCTATTCTGGATCTCTCCCAAAAAGCACTTTTCTCTTCGACCACATCCTCTAATCTCCCATGCAGGACTTTACAGAAAACCTTTTCAATGTTGCTACTAACAGTGATTCTCCGATAGTTATCTAATACGTTCTTATTCCCCCTTTTATGTGTAACCCTGCTTTCTCTCCACCCCTTTGGACCCCATATTAATTCAATATATTGATACTAGTGGTATATTAATTGTCACTATCCGCCATTTTATTTCTATCGCAAAAACCGCAGTCTAACTTCAGTTAATTGACACTTTAAAAAGGTTGTTTCAGTTGAAATTGTCGGAAAGTAGGTGAAATTGTAAATGCACCCAACAATGTCGAAGACAATAAATCAATAATTTTTTTGGCGATCAGTGAGATGTTGGATTACTCCTCTTGCATTGCACCACTTCTTGTTTACTTTTGAAAACAAATAAATATCGAAAGGAAAAATTAACAAAAACATGAAAGATTGGCAATACAACTCACTAAATTTCAGAGAAAATGGCTAACGTAATAAATACGCTGTAGGACCTTTAGTTGACGGATACGGTGTCACATGAGGCACGTCGAGAACAGTATTAGGCTAGGCTAAAGCCTCGCCTAATGCTGTCCTCAATTCGTCCCATTTGAAACCATATCGGCCAACAAAACGTCCTATAACTTATATTTTTCTGACTCTAACTCAAGAAAAGTAGCACATCTGCACTGCATAGTAAATAGTTGATGCATGTATACTGTGTTCATAACAGACACTGTCATTCTTTTTTCAGAAAATGAGCTGGTATGGATTGTACATGACCTTTTTGTTGGGGGAACAGAAACCACAACATCATCGCTCTTGTTCGGACTTGTGTATTTGCTTCGTCATCCTGATATACAAATGAAACTTTCTGATGAACTGAGCAACGTCGTTCCTGAAGATAGGTTAGCTGATATGGATGACAGAAAAAATCTTCGATTTGCGAACGCTACCGTCCTGGAGATTCTTCGACTTGGAAACATCGTGCCATTCAGTGTTCCACATGCTGCGACAATGGATCTGGAGTACGGCGGATACACAGTACCAAAGTCTGCTCTCATCTTGCCGAATTTGGGATCTGTCTTATCGGATGAAATATTATGGGATGAAACTGGCCATTTCAATCCTGAACGATTCTTAAAAAAAGATGTTTGCAGAAAGACTGAAGAATTTTGTCCGTTTTCACTTGGTGAGTTAAATTAAATACACCATAGAGTGCACGGAGAGCGATTTACCACAGCTAGTGGGTGGACCTCTTCGCTACCCTCAATTATTAGTCTATTAAAATGGACTGGACCTAGAAAACACATTTCAGACCCTGAAACCCCGGATAGACTACTCGATGGTCCGCAAATATGTAAAAGGTGTTATAAATATAAGAGGTTCGATTTTGGGTACATTTCGTCTTTTCAACAACTTTCCGAGTGAAACCGCAATGTTTTTCAACAGCGCATTTATGTAATAATAATGCTGTCAAATGTGTAGCTTCTGTACGAAATGTATCGCCCGCGTACACCAGATTGGACCTCTATCTTCATACAACTGGATCACAACTCAATCGGCTCTTCAAACGGATCTCTATACGACTGAATTGTGGGAACGTCAGCGAACAACGCCGTAACTCAGTCTGCCCTATCAAGATGGCCTCAAGTCTATCCACGCGTTTAGGTTCCGCTCCACAGTTTTCCAGGCATTTCCAAATGTGACATGCCATACACTCTCTTCAAATGCAAATATCCTGTAACTTAGTTATCAAACCCATTACATGTATTACATTTCCCAAATCCACAAAAAACATATAACACTATCTGACTAAGTAGAAATAAACAATCTGAATGTGGGTGGAATTATTTATTGTCAAAGGCAAGACTTCAACCTGGAAAATTGCCTGAAAAAATACCGAAACCAGTCATTTTCAGCCACCTAGCAGCCTCAAAAGCAGAATTTTCCCACCAACCCCGCCTACCCACCCCTGGAGCAGAGCATCTCTTGTTTCTAAAATGCAAAAAAAAAATTATATGTTTCCGTCTCATTTTTTAGGTACCTGTCTGGTAACAAACCCGTGTAAAAATTACATTTAAAAAAATAGCCAATTTTTCGAAGCCACTGTTTCCCATAATTCATCTGGTAATTTACCCCTATGTATCAGACTCCAACTTTGGGACCAAAACTTCAAATTCTCTTGTCCAACAAAAAGCCTAATGTAATCATATATCTGATACTAAAAATATATCTCTATTTTACATGGCCTTAGTTTCAACATATGCCCTTTCTTTAGAATTTCACCCCTGTGCAATAGTGCGAAACTGTGGAGCGGAACCTTACTCCTCCTGACGATGACGTTTGATGACGGGAAAGCTGTTACGCTGTGACTGTAGTCGCAGTGTAACAGCTTTCACATCATCAAACACCAAACGAAAACACAGCAGGAAAACTAGTTATATGGAATCAACTTTCCAATCTCAGCATTTGCTTTTGGTCAATAATAAGTAATATATGTTGTAAATATTCAGTTTGTATTGTTGCGAAAATGTACACATCATCAACACATTCATTTTTCACAAACATCAAAATATATACTTTAAAAAGCGATCGGCAATTGCGAGGTGTCGGGAAATTGAAACCTATCGATATTTGTTTTGTAGAACATTGTTTATTTATAGCAACATTTACCCTCCCCTCTCCTCCTAAGATGGAGGCAGTTGGGGCGCTTTTCTGTTTGTGTCCAACGAGCATTCCTACAGGTGGCAACCCAAAAAGACGAATCCCAACAAGACAAATGTTAAAATAACCCAACAATACGACCCAAATACGACGAATCCCAACAAGACGACTAGCCTTTTTTATATTAATTATAGGGAAAATTTAATAAGTAAATAAAAAAGTAAACGACAGAGTATGGAGGGAAGGGATGTGGTAGAAACTTGAAGGCTCCGGATTTGGCGGAAGTTTGTCGGAATCGTTAAGCATTATACAGAGATGTACAGAGTGTACTCAATCTGGAAAACATGACTACAAAAAAGGGCCACAATGGAGACAGACCTAAAGCAGGGTGTATCATTTCCCCGATTCCGTTTGCATTTTAGATAAAGGATTTATGAGAAGAATTGATGGCAACCACAGAAGGGGTCAAAGTTGGAAAGACAACATCCCAGAGTTAGTCTTTTCAGATGATATGGTTTTATTAGCCGAGAGTGAAGAGGGACTACAAGCTCTGCTAACCGTGGTAGGGTATGGGGACAAAGGGTGACTTGAATTAAACGAAAATATGAGTAAAGTAATACAAGCGGGCCATAGGATGAAGGAGTCCCAAAGTGAAGTGGAAAGCAATGGCTTAACATTGTGGGAAACGAAAGAATATGAATACTTAGGGGCTAACTTATGTGTCACGGGTAAAGGCATAAAAAGAAACCACACAAACTTAACACAAAAGGAAAAAGAATATTTAACCAGTGAAAACTTCTTGGAAGCAATAGCTCATCAAGGTCAGAGGGGAACTCGGTTTGATGCCTGTTAAAGATAGAATAGATATGGGGAAATTATGTTATTTGAATTACCTGGTAGACCTCCAAACAGCGGATGGTGGAAGACTAACTTTGTATGACATTCAAACAGGATGGACAAGGCAGGTTATGGATTTAATGGAGAATTATTCCATTGAGACTTGAAACCTCGGAGAGGGTGTGAAACAGGGGCAAATTTATGAAGGGAAGGGTTCTCGATGATTGCAAAACAAACTGGTGAGCTCGAGTTAGGTCCCTGAGCTCTTTGAACCGGTTATACACAAATATGCGTTAGGTTTTGGGGAGTACCTCGATGGATCGTTTGGGGGAAGGGGGGGCCTGGCCTTTGTTGCTCAAAGTGAGATCAAAGTCAATACAGTTGAAGGAGAAAAATCGGGAAAAGCGAGGAAAGAAAGAGCCGAATGTGCAGCATAGTGGTAACTGAGACCCTGCTTTCACAATGGGTGTAAGTATGCTATTTGCAAACCCTAACCAGGTCACTTGAAATGGTCCCACTAAGGGTTCTTGCCCTAGTACATAATAATATATTCGCCAACTAATAGCATTGCATGGGCGACTCCAAGTATGGACAAAAAAAACCTTATTATATCCAACAAGGAGGTGGAGATTTATTTAACCCCCACACTCCCACACTGAGGAGACATAGTACACAACACTCAACTTGGGTGTATACTACATCACCGAACAAATCTAAGGCATTGATACGTTCAGTTATGCCTTTAACATTATTCAATAATCTAGTGGGTCTGATTTGAGCAACAGATATGGTCAGCAGTACCTGAAAAGTGCCTCGTCGGCCACTAGTCAAGCACCGACCTATCCAAAATGCCGACATACTTGCAGATGTACGGCCTATCCAAACAAACTTAAAATCACGACAAGCACCGCTTGTCTGACTCAAGTCTTGAAACAAGCCTTGTACTGGAATAAATATGGGATTAGTTCTATGCGGAATACAGTTACCCCAAATCCGTTAATGAAATGATTTGTTATCACCCCCACTTCACATTTCATTTTAGAATGCCTTAAATATTTGGCTAGAAGAGGATTTATTGAATAACTAATAGAAGAATGGGATGAAAGCAGTTGATTAGTGGGTGAGGGGTTATATCTGGGAAAGAGTTAATATCATAGTTGGCAGGTTTGAGAAAGCTCCAGGGGGGGGGGGGGGGGATTTAAAAAGACAGTTTTGTGTCAGAATGCTGGGAGATTAGAAGGGGCAGTTGGGGAGAAGCGACTGGGTGGGTGAAGGAGTTGATGTAAACTTCCTTGTAAGAGGACCGCGGCGTATCAGCGGAAAGCCAAAGCATTATCAGTAGTAGTAAGTTGTGTTAGCAGTTTATGGTTCAATAATGACTGACAAAGATCGTTCAACACTTGTCTCTCTTTTTCTTGTCTCGGCAACAAATACCTTGTATTTACTAAATGCGGTGCAAACAGTCAGTCAGCTAATTCCATCCGCATGCAATTTACGCTTTATAGAATTGAAAGGCTTATTCGGTGTCCTCCCAACAAGACTAATCCCATCAAGACGAATGGGTAAATATTCCAACAAGACGAATCGTAACAAGACGAAAACATTTTTCCATTAATTATAGAGAAATAAAAAGTGTATACTTACGCTATTTGAGGTATTCTGCCCAATTGGTGGATTTTTACCTTTTCGGGCAGTTCCTGAAGAGTTATTATTTTTTGTTTTTTTCATCTCTTGATCGCCCAGAATCACTGTTTAGCTCGAGCAAGAGTCTATTTCCATAGTAATTTCAATAGTTATATCTCTATGTTTTGTTTTGATTTGTTTTATGCGTGTCTTTTTTAAGTTTGATTGATAAAAAAGGTACGAAAACCTTAGCAAACAGGATCTCATAACACGCATGGCGCCTTTGTTAATTGAAATATCTTTTTCCGACAATAGGCCATGTTAACAGTTTATGGTGCAATAATAATTTACAAAGCGCATACAGCACTTGTCTCTCTATCTCTTGTCTCGGTGACAACACTTTATGTTAAAAAAAACATGTTCAAAAAATGAGATTTTTGTATAAATTCGGGTGCAGCCCCCCTCCCCCACCCCCACACCTTTCAAAGTTAAAATCATTTCTGTTAAAGTAAGTCTTCATTATTCCTTGTCGTAATTTCCTCCCGCACGTAAATTACGCTTTATAAAATCGAGAGGATAATTCACAATTCAATACCGAGCCTTCGTTATACACCCTATCCTTGAAGAACTGAAAGTTTTCCCCACAATTTCATAAAGCATCAATAACGTGCAAATGGACAAACAATGTTTAAAAATTATTATATTATATGGCACAAGGTGCAAACACTTTTATCTTTTGTTACGAGAGAGTGATTTTATTGAGTTTTTCGAGCTGGTTTATAATAAATAAAATATCGCAAATACATGTTTAAAAAAAACAAAAAGATTTCACTTCAAACTAACCATCTCAAATACCTGTTTGCTCCAAACCTCAAAATAAATGAGTTATATAGTCATTTTAATTAAATTCGTCTTGTTGGGATTCGTCTCGTTGGGATGACCATTTTCGACATTCATCTTGTTGGCATTGTCGATGAACTGAACATTTTCCTCACAATTTTATGAAGCATAAATAATGTGCAAATGGAAAAAATGTTTAAAAATTATTATTACTATATGGTATAATATGGTATCAGATGTAAACTCCTTTATTTTTGCTATGAGATTGTGATTTTATTGTGTTTTTCAAGCTGGTATAAAAATGAAATATCTCAAAAGCATCGTTTTTTTCTTGGAAAATAAAATTCCACTTTAAAATACTATTCTCATATACATTTATGTTTCAAACCTCAAAATAAATGTGTAGTATAATCATTTTAATTAAATTCGTCTTGTTGGGATTCGTCTTGTTAGGATGACCATTTTCGACATTCGGCTTGTAGGGGAAAAAAACTTCCTGCAGTCCAGTTGTGTAGATAGAGATCAGTGAATTGCACTGTACGAGATTTGATAGGTAAGTTCTTCCAGCTCATGACCCTTTAGTGAATGAATGAATGAACGAACGAACGAACGAACGAACGAACGAACGAACGAACGGACGAACGAACGAACGAACGAGTACAATATCATTTAACAAACAACAAGGTAAGTGCATGGAAATGGCATAGCCAGAGAGGCTGTTTTCCTGCCATCCCCACACACCTGATTCCTTCACATCAAAGCCTTTTCCTTTTTTTCTCCTCGGAGGTTTTCCCTAAATAAAATAAAAACAATCGTCATGCAGGGACCTGAGACTTTTTTTGCTAAAGTCATGCCAGTTTAACAGATTAATAATTTGAAAGAAGAAATAATGGGTTTGGAAGATGAGATCCCTTTATTTAAAAAAAACAAAAAAACAATCAGGACAAGATTTATTGGCCCAAGTAATGGTGAAGGAATACGAATTTAGAGTTGTATTAATTATTGCCTTTCGGCTGGATCTGGTTGAAATTCTCAGTCCATTTGTCTCGTCATTTTATTGCCGCTAACGATAATACTAGGTGACTACCCACTAAAAAACGCTGTTTCATGGATTATTCCAGTCTTAACTCCTTGCATGCTGCTGACGGGTGTTCTTACCAAGGACAGAATTTCTCTTGCACCTGTAGTAAGTATAATTTGGGCAGATTTAATCAAATTTTCCCTTTGTAATCTGTATGAGTTTTGTTACCATTGATTGCTTGAGTTAAATTTACATGGAATTTTCATCAATTCTCGTCATGGATGCTGTGAAGCAGTCATGACTAGTTTTGATTAAAAGTATCTTTAAAATACTTAGAAAGTTAAGAATTAAACAAGAGCACAGCCGAGTCAAGGGCTTTGTTGGTAATAATCATTCAAATCAATGATATAAACGTCTGCATTTCATTAAGACTACATGGTGTGTAACTAGTGGAGGGGGTTGTAGATGGGTTTACCCCCCCCCCCCCCCCCCCGTAATATTTTTTCAGTCGGGACATTTTCGTCAGGACTGGATTCTAAGATATCAATTATGTCATGCTCATAATCAAGTACTTGCTTACCACACTCGATTCTCGATTTGATACTTGGATTTCTGTCTCACACACCTAGTCGGTCATACAAACAGAGGTCTGCAGTACCCCTTTTGGGGTTTTGGGCTTAGCGACCCTGGAACACTTTCAACACTAACCTCACTACGTCATAAAATTTTGAGATCCTACCTTCGTGTATGCCCCCTCAAGACCACCAGAGCTTCTTCCACAACCCAGTACTTCCCACCTTCAGTATGACTGCGGATGCCATTTCCGTGTCCATGTCAGAGTTTTTAATCTCTTCGTCAAGGTCCTCCATTTAGGGTGATACTTCGAATCCTAGCAAAAGGCAAGTGAGGATGAGAATTAATGTTTGGTCCCATTATGATTTACTGGTATTTTTCTTTTTTTTAAATGAGAAACCGAATAAAGTCAGTGTGGTAGTGTTTTTTACACAAACGGAGAACTAAAGAAATGCTAGATGGTTTTGAAATCGCCAAGCGAATTTCCTGAAGTCATTCAAAGAAGCACGGCCAACGCCGAAAGACCCAACAACGAAGAGAAGGTGTCTGTCGCCTTTTAACCTACAAAGCCGCTCAATAAAGCATTGTCCGACGCACATGTTTGTTACAAATGTCACAAATAGGCTAAACTTTAAAGCGACGTAACCTCAGCGTTCGACATTGCGATTGAGAATTTTCTAAGACGGCGTCACATTTTAAGATGTGGGTTTTTGTGGAGATAATATTCCCCAAATTTCTAAAGTCTAAGGCTTAAAATGGGGTGAACATAATAGGTATATAAAAAAGGTAAACTTGGCAGCGCTGTCATCAGGTCTCAACTTGAAATGAAAAAAATAATGTTGCACATCTGCAAACGGGCACAAATATTTCTGGTAACTTTCAATCTAAAAGGTGAGCGCGGTGGCTCAGTGGTTACGGCATTGAACTTCAAACTGAAAGGTCCACGTGTCGATCCCCGCCAGGGGTAACTGCGTTGTGCCCTTGGGCAAGGCACCTTATCCCGATTGCCCACGTGGGAGCACAGTGGCGCTGTGTACTAAGGCGTACTGCACGTCGATGGTGCACTTGTCTTCAACCAATGCTAACCCTGCTTGCTCGGAGTTAGTACGTTGTGGGGTGTGACAGTTGCTCGTCGTTGCTCGGTGGTTCTCTCCGGTTCTCCTGATTCCTCCACCAGTAAAAATGTCCGACATGAGGTGATCCTGACTGTCTAAAGTGTCGTTAAACCCCAAAATAACTAAATCCCATCTAAATATTGCGCAAGTGGACTTATGAGAGTTGGGCTTTTAATAAACAATGTAGAATATAGGCTAAACTTCAAAGTGACTTAAAAACGTCAAAATGGCGTTAAATCGAAAAACAAAAAAGCTCTCTCCTAATTTTTTTTATCTCTGTGACATACTAAATTTGAAAAAAATCCGACGTATTTTAATTTTTATTCTATAACCCTCTACACTGTCACCCGAGTTCGATCACAACAGTTGAGAATTGTCTTGAACAGCATGACATTTTTAGATCTGTTTTTTTTTTGTCGAGATCTTATTCCCAAAATTTCGAAAGGATCGGTTTAAAAAGAGGATGAAAAGAAAATATATAGAAAAAAACGTAAAATTGGCATCACTGGCATCGGGTCTCTCAATTTGAAATGAAAAAATAATGTTGGACATCTGCAAATTAGTAGAATTATTTGTTGGAATTTTGAAAATGTATACCATTTATATAGGGCACGATTGGAATCACGAGCGGAGGTCAAAGTGACGGAAAACGTCAAAATGGCGACAAAACGAAAAACAAAACAAAAAAACAACAGTTATCTTCTATTTTTTAGCTCTACAACATACTAAAATTTCACAAAAATCCGTTGAATTTTGATTTTTGATCCTGTGATCTTCGATGACGTCACCCCAGCGTTCGACAATAACAGCTGAGAATTTCCAAGGACGGCATGACATTTTTAGATATGTTTTTTTTTTATGTTGATCTTATAATCCCATAATTCCGAAAGGCTAAGTTTTAAAATGACGTTGAAAATAAAAGGTATATGTAGTAACATTGGCATTGCTGGCTGGCATCAGGTCTCTCAAGTTGAAATGAAAAAAATAATGTTGGACGTTTGCAAATGATCAGAACTATTTGTGGAAAGTTTGAAAACTGTACCCCATCTGAATAGCGCGCAATTGGAATCACGAGCGTAGGGCTTTTCAATAAGAATGTAGAAAATGGTCCAAACGTCAAAGTGACGTAAAAAACGTTAAAAGGGCCTTAAATCGAAAAACAAAAAGCAGCTATCTCTTATTTTTTAGCTCTCCAACTAAAATTTCAGAAAAACTCGACGCATTTTTAATTTTTGACCGCATGACCCTCTATGATGTCACTCCAACCTTCGACCATAACGGTTGAGAATTTCCGAGGACGGCATGACATGTTTAGATATTTTTTTGTGGGGATTATATTCCCAAATTTTCGAAAGGCTAATGCTTAACCCTTTGCCCAACATAACGGTCAAAACCGGCCAGCGCTATTCACAAATTTCACCATTCAATTTTCATTACTTTTTCATTTTTTGTCAAAAACAAAAGATAGCTAATGACCCCTAATTGGAACGAGCTCAGTGAAGGTCAAGAGCTATGTTTTTGACTCAAAAATAATAAAAAATAGTTATTCAAGAATTTCGTTCGCACGTGTCGTCTGCTTTTTGTGTTAGGTAAAGGGTTAAGTGAGGTTGAAAATAAAAGGTAAAAAAGTAAGCTTGGCGTTGGTGGCATCGGGTCTCTCAATTTGAAATGATAAAATAATTCTGAACATCTGCAAATAATTAGAAATATTTGTAGGAAGTTTGAAAACTGTATCATTCAAAACAATGGAGCCATGCCTGTCACAAAAATCAGCGTTTTTAATAAGAAAATGCTAAAATTTGAAGTGACATAAAACCTCAAAAATGGCGGAATTTCAAAAAACATGAAACAGTTGACTCTTAATTTTTCGAGTTCTACAACATATTAAAATTTCATGAATATTCGACGAAGTTGTCTTTTTCCGACTTGGGACTCAAATGGCGTAACCTGAGAAATTTAGAATTTCCTATGAGTAAACACATTTTAGATGTGCTTTTTTTACTGGAGATGTAAAATGTGAACTTTGAAAGAAATGGGTTTGATACAGACATTTATATTAAAAAAATAATGAAAAAAGTGAATGAAAAATGAAGTCCGCATCTCCCCCATCGCGGAGACAATATCGGGAAATGAACGATTATTCGGGCGAGCGATTTTTAATTCAGATTCGCCAGATTATGTGAGTGTGTGTTAAGGGAGAATACCCTAAATTTTGGTCTGACGAAAAAGAAAGAAAGAAAGACGCTAACGGTCTTTGTAAGTCATTCCAACTTCGTTGGATGACTTAATTATATGCAAAAAAACGATGTCCCACGAACATACACTAATGCCTACGAGAGTGACGCCCTTCGGTACTCCCATCCACGCTCTTCGCTTTGGGCATGTTTGCTGGACGGTCATGACCTCAGATGCCATGCAAATCTAATCAGACGTAACCTCCTTTAAGGTTATGATCTATGTTACATTGGGGACCCTTTTTGCAATTATTTCTACTGCGAATGAACCATCCATCACTTAGGTTTAAGAATCCACCAAAATTTTAGATCAAATTCTTGGTGGGACAGCCACTACTTCCCTCTTTCTTTTTTGTTTGCATTTTTGTGTGTAAAACCAATGTCATAATGGAAAGTCTTCAATAAATTTGGCATGTTCACTGTCCACAATACGCGATGGGGTGCTCTGCTAATTTTATATGACAGGATGTTTATGTAACAGTCTTTCTGTTAGTTGTGAACACATTTTGTCTTTTTATAGGGCCTCGAGCGTGTCCAGGCGAAGCAATTGCTACAATGGAAATCTTCCTGTTCATAACGGCTATCCTACAACGTTTCGAGCTCCTTCCTCCAGAGGGAGAGGACCCACCAAGTGCTGAGCGCTGCATTGCAACAGTGCTAGAACCGAAGGCTTTCAGACTAAGAGCCATCCGGCGAAGAAAATAATACCAAGCCCAGGAAATTAAAATATTATACAGGTCTTTTTTCTGTGATGTAACCAAACTAACACATTTTATATCCATGTTTTATAACCATGTTACATATAAGCAAAAAATATAATGGTTCATATTTTTGCCTCTAATGAAATAGAAAGAGACTTTCACGAATAATAGACTTTGATTAAATATTTCTTTACTTTTTGCACGGACGAAACAACCGTTACTTATTCCCAGTTCCTTATTCGGTATTCGTTATGAACCAATCGGTTGATAACGAATGCGAATAAGTAACTAGGAATAAGTAACGGTTGACACGTCCCCACTTTTTGCAATACTTCTGGCAAATAGCCACTACTGGTTGTGTTTATGCATTTCAAAGTGTCGCTGGATCTGAAAAGATGATGTTCCACAAATTGACTAAATGGATAAATAGAATAGTAATAGCTATCTGATATCTTCGATTTTGTGTCAATACGTAGTACTGGATACAGGCGATATGTCAAGCTTCCGGGACACCAGTCCAATTTCTTAAGGAATTCGCAGCTGTTATGTGGGGTTCTATTCCGTTTCTCCCACTTTTAATTACCCCAAGTTAATAAGCTCTTAATCCTAAGCCGAAGACAATAGATCGACCTGTTATAGTCTGTTTCTCACAGCTCTAACTAAGCCGTCCCGTTTCTCCCACTATTTGGCTAAATTGGTATAGTATTTGAAAAAAGCGAAACTTAATCAACATTAAACTTGGAAAATATATATACTAAAATATTCCAATAATAGTTGTGTATGTATATAATAACAGCAATTATGATAAATGTAACAGTTGAGAAACTTTGCCTGCATAATCACACACTGATAACTGTCCTTGTCTGAAACGTTCTTTCAATAAACTTAATCTCTGTTCGATTCTAACATAACGTCTTTTCTTGGGTGCTCTAACACCCCCTGCAGAATACTGGATAAGTGAAAGTTCAGTTTGTGTCTGAATTTTTTTGAGCATTTGTACCACAACATAGATATCAGGATGGGAATGATGCAACATTTCTTTCAGTTTGTTATGCCACCCTTCTAGATTGTTTGTAGTTCTAGAGCCTTCAGTATTGAAGTGATTCCACAACCGCTTGTCACCTTCAACCCAATATTCAGTCACATAGTCTTTAAAAGAATCATCATTGGGGTTACCTACATTTTCATCATATTCCTCGAGTGCATTAAACCATACATCTTCTACAGATATTTCTGGCACAAGTGGAAGGGCAGCGGCCCTTCGTATCAGTTTTGAACGTTTTCATTGTCTTTATTTGCCGTTTGAAGTCCACAATGCTGTGCTTTTCTCCAAATGCTTTGCGTATAATGAAAATAACACCCTTTAACCAACACTCCAGGAATAGTCCTGTACGCAGCATTATGTGCTGCTGTTTCGAAATCAAAAAACATTGTTTCTGGTCTAAAAATCAAATTGATTCCGGCCATGGCGTCTTTCACTAAACTAAAAAAGTTTCACGTACACTTCTTCCTTTTTGCCTGGAAGTAGAGCAAACACTAACGGAAACATGGTCCCATCCACTCTGGCATGTATTGAATATAGCTGATGAAAAAGCGTTGGGCATGCATAGAAAGTCCCATCACAGAAAACAGTTTCAGCTGTTGATAAATGTCTCAGATTGTCCGTAGTTGTGAATACAAGCATGTTGTCTTCAATGTAATTGACATTAGTTTGAAGGAATTGTTCTCCTAAAGTTGTCAGTTGCCACTCTCCTTCTAATGAAACTTCCTGCCGAGTTCTTGGAATTGATGGTCTATTTTTTGAACGTTCACGGTAAAGGGGTGATTTACTGGCATAATATGTCGGCAAACTCTCTACAATGAGTCGATCAAACAGCACATTGGTAAACAGTGTGAGATATTAAAAAGTGGGAGAAACGGGACAGCAGTTAAAAAGGCAACAATAATGATACAAAGTATAATCCCTATAACAACACATGATTTAGGTGTGGGATTAAAAGTGGGAGAAATTTAACAGACAATTTACCACTGATACATTAAGAAAACTGTAACATTGCATTCCGATTATAGAATTATCAATATTTAGGAATCTAATATAACACGTCTTTTCAATACAAAGTAACTTCAATGAAAGACAACAAAACAGTCAATCTCAAACAAGAGCATATCACGGGAGATAATCAAACCACTGGAAGAGTTAACGTAGAGAAATACCCATTTCCAGCAGCCCTTTTCACTGCACTCTTCCCTATTTTGTGAACTAAAATATAATTTTCGTTTCCAACAAGACGAGTAATAAATAGTTCAAAATAATGCGTAAAATTCGAAAAAACTTGCAAGAATAAGCTATCATGTTTGTGTATAAAATTCATTTGAGAGAGGAGTGCCCAGATGTTACATTAAGTGAACCGTTTCAATGCTTTCTTATCAAAAGCAAAACGTTATATACGTACACACACGTAATTTCTGTTGTTCTATAATGATAAATGTCATTAACTCATTTGCCAAATCAGAATTGTAGCCTTCTACATACACTAAATATTTGGACCGTGACTGGAAGCAAGGATCTTCTGATCACTATCACTCACATTTATGTAGGTGTTACATACAGTACGTGGAGAGTGGATTGTAACTAAATCACCCGCGCAGTGGAGTTATCACCCAAACTATAACTTTCAAATTTTATACATATGGACAAAAAACACAAGCAATGTTTCAGCCAATGGACCTCCGGGTTTAACCCGGAGGTCCATTGGTTGAAACTTTGCATGTGCTTGTTATGTTTTGCAACAAATTTGCAAGTATTGCTTGGGTGGAATCTCCACTCTGCGGGTGATTTAGTGATAATACACTCTCCACGTACTGTAACCTATATACTATTTTTGGCATTTGATGACCGTCAGTTCTGATCTGTTGATCACAATTCTAGGCAACTACATACATGTTTGTGCACACCAGTATTGGGGTTCCTGCGTGGAAGCGGGGGAACGCAATTCCCCCACTTTTCTCTGAGGAGGAATGCCGTTCCCCATCAATTTCAAAATTCGAGATGCCATGATCTTCACGAATAATCCACACAGTGGGAACTCAATCATATTACTTGCTGTACTTAACCCCTTTTAACTGCGTATAGCTCACAGCCTCTCGCGGATAACAATGGACACTACTTTTGAAGAGTTGTGAGTACTAAATATTCAATATTTTCCCCGAGGTGGACTCTTTCCCAACTACGCACCCGCGTTGACCGTCGCTGTGCGTTGAGCACCCGTTCTGAACAGCGCGCAGCGATGGACGACGTGGGTTGGCCCCTACTTCTTAACTTCGGAAAGTACCAATGCCACAAACAACGCATGGGTCTTTATGTTCATGAAGGTAAACAGAGAAGAAAGTAATAATTTGCAAGACGTCGTGAAATTATGAGTACCGAATATTGAAATAACGATGTGTGCGTTCAAAGTGTCAATAGAAAGAAGTGCTTAAAAACGGAATGTCATTGTGATTGTATTCATGACAATGCATCTATTTTTGGCTGTGTTCTTACAAGCACAATTAACTCCAGGGTGTTGTGTTAGGTATGCGGTAATTTATATGTTCTTTACCGGAGCGTACAGACGGTTGCGTGCCATAAGAAAGTAACTTTTTCGTCAAGAGTTTACTTTTGTTTCCTGAAATTTGTCCCCATTCGCATGTTGGCAGCACGTGCAAAGGAAACTTGTATTCTGACTATAGTTATCAGACAAGCTAAAAACTTTTCTTCACAGCTTCCGACTTTGGAATTATGAAACTCAAATAAATTTGGCCAAATCGTCATAATGCTGATGGAATTCGCATGTTGACAGCATGTACATATTTATTTATTGGGGTTTAACGACACTTTCGACACCCAGTGTCACCTCGTGTCGGACAGTTGTACGGGTGGAGGAAGCCGGAGCACGCGAGAAAACCACCGAGCAACTGTCAGGCTCCCCATACTAACTACACACAAGCAGGGTTAGCATTGGTTGAAGTGCACCATCGGCGTGCAGTATACTTGAGAGTACACAACGTCACGTGGGCAGTGGGGGTGAACTGTCTTGTCCAAGGAAACAACGCGGTTGCCGCTGGTGGGATGCAGCCTGCACCTCTACCTACTGAGCCCCCCCCCCCCCCCCCACCCCCCGACAGCATGTACAAAGGAAACTTGTATTCTGACTATAGTTATTAGAAAACAAGCTAAAATCTTGTTTTCACAGATTCCGACTTTTTTAATTATGAAACTCAAATTAATTAGCCTAATATCGCCATAATGCTGACGTAATGCTGGTGACAAATTCGAATTTTTGCAAACTGTTTTTTAAAGTGGGCAATATTTATTCTACAAATACAGCGACAGTTAGTGATTCGGTGTGGAATATTTATTGGGTCTATTAGAAATGACCACAAGGTGTTTTCTCCGCACAATTCGAGGCATCCATTGTCACCACATCTTCTGAATCAGTAAATAACAGCTAGCATGCTGTCAGAATATCTGACACTGAAAAATCACAGTGTCATACCAAGTGAGGCAATGCTCATTCGAATTCTGTCAACTGGTTTGGATTACAGACACAATTTATGGCTGTTGGAAACTCGGCGGGCTTTCAAATTTCTATTTCCACAATGTGTGCTGAACCGCCAGGTGATTTCTTGTGAAATTTTGGGGTTTTTTTCTGCTTTGAACTTCAAAGTACCACGAGGTTCAGTATAATATCCGTTGTCCCAAGTCAAGCTGGGAAGTATATTTCGCAAATGAATGAGTTCCAGTCTAGTTCCGTGTTATTTAGTGTCAAAGGCATATTGTTTCTTAACAGAAACTTAGATGAAAAAAGTCCAGTTTATTTATATTTAAATATTTATATCTTCGAAAATATAAAAATATGGTTAATTGAATATTTCGAAGTAAATTATTACCCAAAAACCTTAATGAAAATAAAAATGCATATGTGTGATGCGTTTTGTTTTGGTGTCTGCTTAATTACAAATGTCTCAAATTAATTTTAAAAAACGCTTTGCAAGTCATACTGAAACTGAAAGTTTAGAAAAAGAGAAAAGTAATACCCGTAATCACAGCCAAGTGCAACAAAAAGTGTGCCAATTCATTAAGAACATATTTATTGGAAAAAGGAGAACATGTTGGTTTTGAAAGGTATATTAGCGGTAGGGTTCACAGAAAGAAGGGATTTGGAAATAAATTCCTTATCCTTGTGTATTCCGGGGTGTATGAGAATTTACACCAGCCTGGGAACTTATAGCCTTCGGCTGCGCCTCAGGATGCGTGAGTCTCCAGACCGGTTTAAATTCCTATACACCCTGGAAGACATGAGGATAAATAATATTGCCCCGCTGAACAGGTGACGCTTTCAGGCGACATATCTAGAATAATTGTGTCAAAATCGTGGAAAATGCTATCGTATTGAAATAAAAACACTCTTTAGATGAACGCGTTGGTGCCATTCCGAGTGTGACCATGTAGGAATGATGCGACAGCTGACTTAACTAATTTTAATTTGCTTATCTTCTCGGCACTGATGGCTGTGTTTTCCAGGTGGATTTGATTCTTTTTCCTCTTCTCTAGTGGAGATAATTTTAGTTTTTCGAATTCTCTATTTTCCAAAGAGGGCACGCCATCTAACTGGAGCTTTTTCAAGCAGTATTGAGTATGGAGGGAGGGTATGTGGCGCAATCTGGAGGCTCTGGACTTGGGTGGCGAGTTTGTTGGAATTATGAAATCATTATATAAAGATGTACAGAGTGAACTTAGCCTGGGAAACATTACAACAAAACGTGTGCCTATGGAGATAGGCCTAAAACATGGGTGTATCCTTTTTGCATTGTACATCAAAGGTTTAGGAGATGAACTCCTGCATAGCGACGAGGGGGTAGCATTTGGGGACTTAAAGATCCCAGGGCTATTTTTTGCACACGATATGGTGCTAGCGTCAGAAAGCGAAGAGGGGCTAGCGAAAATGCTGGGAATTGTTGGGAAATATGGGAGCAAATGGAGACTCGAACTTAATGAAAGCAAGAGCAAAGTTATACCTGTGGGCTGCAAAGTGGACCCCACTCGAAGGTGGAGAGTGGGGGAGTTCTGCATCCCGGAAGATAGCAGCAAACGTCTTAGTGTAGGAGAGACAGGTGACTACGAGTAGCTGGGGGTAAATATAAACATCACAGGAAGAGGCATTTACCGAAACCACACAAATAAATTGATTCTGAAGGAGAAGCGAACATTAACCAAATAGAACTTATAGGGAGAAACAGTTTCAATAAGATTTTCGTGGGGAAAATCATTTGGGAAATGGTGGGTCTGCCAAGTATAACATACGGTACGGAAGTGGTACCTCTAAATCAGACGGCTGTAAAGAGCTTGGAAATCCTGCAGAACGATGCGGGCCGATGGATAACGGGGTCGAGTAATGCCGCAGCGCTAGAAGCAATCATGGGTGAGCCTGGGTGGATGAGGATCAGGGACAGGATAGACCTATTGAAACTCGGTTATCTTAATTACTTGGTAAATCTCCTCGACAGCCGATGGTGTAAAGTAATGTTCCTGAGAATTTTCAACTCAAATATCAAGACGGGGTGGATGGTCCAAGTGCGGGAGCTAGTAGAGAACTACTCATTGGAGATCTCGGACCTAGAGATTGGGGCACACCAGGGTAAAATCGTCAGAGAAAGGATTATGGAGGATTGTAACCGTAATTGGCGAGAGGGGGTGAAATCAAAGAGGTCTTTGGGTGGCCTGCGCGATAAAGTGAAGCCTGTTTTGAAGAGTACCTTGATGGCATCTTGGGGGGGGGGGGGGGTCACTGTTGTTCAAGCTGAGGTCGCGGTCCCTGGAGCTGAGGGGAAAAATGGGAAAAACAGTGAAAAAGGAGTGCCAGATGTGTAATTTGGGCGTGATGGAGACCCTGGAACACTTTCTTCTAGGATGCTCAAAATACCAGTCTAAAAGAATAAGATTCAACTGGGAGTATACTGGGGAAGTGGAATGGGAGAATGACGGACATGTGGTTAGTGGGAGACTCAAAGGAGAGGGTTAATATGCTAATCGGAGAGATTGGGAAGAATGGGGCAAGGGGTGTCACCAAGCAGTTCGTCTCCGAGTGTTGGGAGGAGAGAAGAAGCGTGGGACTAGGGAGGCAGTTGGGAGTACAGGGGTAACCAAGGCCTTCTCATCCGAGAACCGCGACAAATCAGCGGCCGGCCAAAGTGTTATTATTATATTATTACTCTTTAGATGAAAGCGTTGGTGACTTTCCGAGTGTGGCCATGTAGGAATGGTGCGACAGCTGACTTAACTAATTTTAATTTGCTTATCTTCTCGGCACTAATGGCTGTGTTTTCCAGGTGGATTTGATTCTTTCTCCTCTTCTCTAGTAGAGATAATTTTAGTTTTTCGAATTCTCTATTTTCCAAAGGGGGCACGCCATCTAACAATCTATCAAGCAGTATTCCGAAAAATCATCAGGGAAATTGAGTTTTTTTACTGGCCTTCCTGTTCCTTTGTTCCTTACGTTCATTTTTGATGAATTAAACACACCGCCTGATGGTAAAACTGCCAAAATGCGAACGAAAAATGGACCATCAGAAGATTCAACCGTAATTTGTTGGGATTGTTTCCTCGAGATCTTTGATTTAAGCTATGAGGGATGGATTGCTTTACGCTCCCGTTTCACGGTTTTGTGGCTTTTGTCTCGATTTTATCCTTGCCTTCTGATTTTTATTAACATGACAACCTAGATTTTTGATGCTATCAGACCTGTTCATGTTTTTGTTTGCTGAAATTTCACCGTTGCTTTCATTGCTACCGCTGTCGGTATTGTTGCTGCCGCTTGATAGACTGTTGATTAAAAACTCAATCAGCGTTTGTAACATTTTCTGCAAAGCATCAAGTTTTTCAAAACATTTTGTTTTAAAATTTCCCTTCTCACAATTCTGACCAGATGCATTCGTTTGGTTGCTCAGTTGTTTGGTTTTTACCTGATTTTTCTTGTCGACCTGTTGTTCAGTTGTCTCTAATGTCGACTACGATGGCGTGATTTGTTCCAAAGGCTTTGGAGGAGAACATGTAGCCAACTGACAGTCCGAGATGACGATTGCGATTCATCATCAAAATCAACATAAACTGATTTCTGCGGAACTTTTGGTAGTGAAGCAGCATCAGGTTCTACATTGTCCGATTTCAGCATAATATTCTTGTCCTCCACAAATCCATCAAAATGGACAAAGTTAAATTCGTCAGTGTCAGTAAATTTCCCAATGTACCATGGGTTACCCCCTTCTTACCTCCCTAATTGGGTTCCGCGTCCGGTATCTGGTATTCAAAGATACAACCTGCGTTCTAATCCGAATTTACGCGTACCTCAATACGTCTGTTAAGCAGCTCAAGAGTTCTCTTGATAAGGACAATTAATTCCCCCAATCTTTTACAATAATATTAAATCTCGGATAGCCTAAATATATCACTGTAGACTGCAGCTCCAGTGCAGTAACTTGAACACCACTTGTTTGTCAATAAATTTACAGCATCCCCCTTTTACTCCTGTGGGGAGCAAGAAACGGTTGATCACCTCTTGCTCTGTTCTCCATTTTACAGCTCAATAAGAAGGTAAACTGTTGGAACGTTTCCCTGCTATGCAGATTCTGATACACTCTTGTGTGGCTCAATCACATAAGTAACCAATTGGACCAAGCTATCTTTGTTACTGTATAGTCTCATATTTTGAAGGCAGGACGATTTGGTTAGTTGCAAAACTTGAACTACCCAGTTAATATATTCACCAAATTTTAGTGCTTGTAGGTTCTGTATTAGAGGGAAATAAATTGTGAAATATTCTACGATATGTCTGACATCCCTCCTTCACAGTTGGTTTGAGCTCCCACTGGTCTAAAGTGTAGCGATGTGCATTACACGAGAACTGCTATTCATTTTACCAACCTTCATGCCAACACGGGCTGAAATTCGGTTACAACAATTCAATGTCCGCCTATTTCTTTCTTTTATACTATTTTTTCTACGTTCGTTTTTCTAATAATCTTTATTTATGCAATTTATATATTACATGTATAGGCCCTGTAGTTGTAGCAAAACGATATAATAGCATTATTTAGCATATTATTACATTTCTCATTGTCTTTCAACTATTGTCATATCCATCTTATACCTAAACTATGTTCATTGTGTGTGAACAGCTCAGTATAAGCGTTTGGCTTTCTGCAGTATCCACAATGCTTAATTTGATGAATTTTGTTCCATGCAGATATTTGAAATAAATACTGTTTAAACTAAATGACAAATCGTAAGAAGTTTCAATAATGGTTTAACCCCTAAGTCCAATAGAGGCTGTAAGATTAAATTACTACTGACCCTTCCTGCAAAGATAAAATGGATTCGGCCAGTAATATTCTATTTTAACAACTCGCCACAATGTGAAACCAGTCTGTGTGTGGGATGTGGCGTTCTGGTTTGGAGGAAGGGGCTTTGCTGGTGTTCTATCTTATATGGATTCTATCAGGTTGACTGTTGGTGCCTTGGTCCTTGGGTGGTGCTCTACGAGTTAGGTACTCTAACAATCAGCATCATGTGTAAACCTGTTTTGAGCAAAGGACACAACTTACATAAGCTTTAGCTTTCCGTAGAATAACCGCTCTGTCGTCTTTGTTTTTAATTTTCAACTGTTATATTGATTACTGCAAATCTTGTATTGTTATATTTTTACTTTTTAACCTATAGCACTGATATGGCAACAACATTTTTTCCAGTCACTCTGCTTTTCTCTTGTTTAACTAGGCATTTAACCACTTATATCTTGTTTGGCAGCGCTCACGGAACTCTGTCAAACAAGATATAAGTGGTTAAATTCCAAAGTGCATTATGGAAAATATTTGATGCAGGAAACTTTACCATTTTGATATCATAGTGCAGAGAGTTAACTATTTTATCATATTATGTATACATGTAACATAATTCTTCAATTAAATACTGTTTAAACTAATATTCTGTAGATTGATGTCATCCAGAACTCAGTGTTCACAATGTTTATTGTGAGTTGGTTAAACCGCTTGGGAGTTGGTAAAACCATCTCCCAATTCCTGCCACCTCTGGGGTATTTTCCATATGCCACTGCTAATGCTTAGGGAATGTCCTGGACACTTAGCAACGTAAACGTTCTTGCTGACGGACTCGTGGAATATATGTAGAGAGAAACGAGCAAATATTGTATTGGTTGTTCACACAACAAAACAAATCTAAATTATTTCTCTGAAGGTGGGGGAGGGCAGGCCACACAGGCAAGTCGGAAGCAACCATGGGAGCTCCATTATGGTTACAATGTGCTGAGTTAGGTGTATTCCGCCAGAACTAGTTCTCGTATTTATTCCGGCCCACGACTCATTTCAAAAACTTGAGTCAGTTAAATGTCTCTCTAGAGTGTGAGTGAGCGGGTTAAAAGTTTTGCATGTTTGCTTTTTGTCGAGTACGGTATTGCGTCGTTCAGGGAAAAAGCACTTATTAGACCTTCGAACGCCCTGACTGGAGTCGACATTGGTATCGCTACACTCATTATGAAAGCCATGGATTCACAATTGTATGAAAGTCGGATCTCATGGTGAAAGCGACTCGTTATTGGCTCGATGAGTGTAGGTATTTGTCGAGTACGGTATTGTTTCGCTCAGGGACAAAAGCCCTTACTGGGGCCTTCTTACGCCCTGATTGAGGCCGACATTGGTATTGTTACACCCATTGTGAAAGCCACGCGTCCACAATTGTATGCAAATCGGATCTCAAGGAAAAAGCGACTCGTTATTGGCTCGATGGGTGTAGGTATTTATTTAACACTTGACCAAGTACAGTTTTTTATAGTTTGTCAAATCGTGATTCGACATGTTAGCTTTGCATTGCTCATAGCTTCAGCCCATAATTTGAGTAAGTCATTATTGACATTAAAGTGTATTCGTCTGGAGACAGTTACGTAATTCAGACTAACGTTGGTGATACGATAAATGAGTTACTGGTGAGTTAACTGTGATATAGGAGTCAAGTGAACCTGTGATTTACAATGAATAAGAAAAGCACACGTTATTCGGCAGACACGATGCATATCGGCAACCTTGATACAACTGGTGGTCTGTTACCCGTGATATAGACATTAGGTGCGCCTGTGATATACGATGAATAAGATAAGACTATGTTACTCGACTGGTACGATGTGTGGTTTGTGGATATCGAGTAATTACTGAATGGGTGCGTGTTTTTTTCACTAAGCGACTCAGCCTATATTACAACGTAAGATGTTCTATTTGTGACATTGTATCAGTATCTGGCATGCGTAATAAGGCTCATTTGTGGATGCATGCTAAATGTTGAATGCGTGTGCTTTTTGAATAAGACGACTCCAGGGCTGTTATTGTTTCCGATAAATGGATGCTGCCCTGTAAGATCGGTATAATGTTTTGCATATAAAATCGTATTAGTTTCCAGCATGATATATGACCGTTCTAGCCAGGGCTGTTATTGTTTCCAATAAATTGAGGCTGCCCTATTACTTGGTCGGTACAATGTTTTGTATATAAACTCGTATAAGTTTCCAGCATGAAATATGACCGTCCTAAAACGCCTATCAGTATGAGATAGCTGCATTGTTGGAGGTATGCGTATTCTAATTATTAGGCTCATGCCATTGTCTAAGTAAGTAACTGTCATCAAACAAGGGGATATTATTCCCGGACTGAATGCAATTCAACTATACATTTTGTCCTTTCTGAGCTTGTGGAGCTTTAAGCTCGGGATAAAAGAGCTGATTTCAGTGTGGTACATTGAAATTCGTATTTGCTTCGGTATAAAATGTATTTGGCCTGAAGCCTATTGGTACTTGCCAGGAATTTAATCCGCAGTCGAGTAACGTGTGCTTCTCTTATTCATTATAAATCACAGGTGCACTTCACACCTATATCACAGTTAACTCACCACCGATTGTATAAAGTCGAACTTTCGACTTTAAAAGTCTTTTTTTACCTTTAAAGTCACAATTTTGTGATTAAAAGTAAAAGATTTTTGTGTTCGCGCATTCAGCATTCAATTGTATCCCCTTCTTCAACATCCTGTGGGCATCTGCATTATCTAAATTCTGTCTTTATGCTTATTCATTTATAATAGACTCCAGTGAGGATTATGATGATGGTGATGTAGTGCGTACTAATGTGTGTGATTGTATGGTTTATTCCCAACAAAGTGAATGCCAACAAGACGAATGTCGAAAATGGCCATCCCAATAAGGCGAATCCCAACATGACGAATTTAATTAAAAGGAATATATAGTGAGTCAAAAAAGAAAGAATAATAAACTTTGAGGAGCAAGAAAGTATAATAAACTTTGAGGAGCATTTTTTTAGTATTTTCGACTTTAATCCCAAACAAATTATTGTAAATTCATATTGATGAATTTGCATAATTTCATGTTCTTACTGTTGCCAGCGTCACGCCGGGACGTCGCAATTCAGACATGGGATGAAATGAAAAGTTCATACATGCTATCAATAGCGTGTATGTCCACCGTTTGCCTCTTGGATGGCAAGACATCGACGGCGCATAAGTCTCTGGATGTCACCCTGTGATATTGCGTTCCACTCCTGCCTTAGAACATTACGTAAATCGCCTAACGTCTGAAGATCGTGAAGTCGTACCCAGCGGTCCAATTGATTCCATAGATGCTCGATTGGCGACAAATCTGACGAAAGTGGGGGCTAGGGAAGAGGGTCGATGCTCTGCTTCTCAAGAAAGTCATGACAGATACGCGCCACATGGCATCGGGCATTGTCTTGCTGGAATAACTGCAATCCGACGTTAGCGTTGAACAATGGGACAACAACAGCGTTAAGAATTTCGTCCCTGTATCGCTGTCCATTCAGATTACCATCGATGAAGAATAACTGCGTTCGATGGGGCAAGGAAATTCCTACCCAACCCATTACACTACCCCTGCCGAAACGGTCCATTCCTTCGCAATCATCAGGAAACCGTTCTCCTCGTCGCCGATACTCTCTTGCCCTACTATCAGCGCGTCGTAGACAAAATCGTGATTCATCACTAAAAAGAAATGTGCGCCAACACAGCTGAGTCCAGCGAACACGCTGACGTACCCATTCCATTTTGACGGTACGGTGACATTGGGAAAGGATTGGTCCGTGGTACGGACGTCTACTTCGGATGCCGTGTTCAGCGATTCTCTTACGGACAGTTTGTGCACTGATTCTATTGTTAGTTCTACCAGGAGTAACTGCTGATGTCCTCGTCGCCGGAAGAAAGCGATCCCGCAGGTGAGACGTCTTGATGTGTCGGTCTTGTGCAGGGGTCGTAACTCTTGGTCGACCTGAACGCGGTCGGTCGGAAGTAGATCCAGTGGTTCTACACGTTCCAATGAGACGGTAAAAATGGGCCACAGTGACTCCGAACTCAGCAGCGAACTCATCTGTAGGTATCTCAGCCTTATGCATACCAATGGCACGCAACCTCTGATTTTCGGTTAACCTTGGCATTTTTTAAAATGTCGGAAGACAAAAACTAGCGTGTTTTCTCAATAACCCAGGCTCTCTAGCACAATAACAATAATAGAAAGAAAATCGTCGGTCACCCATTCAATTTGACATTGTCGGGTAGCGCGTGTTATTTTGAAATCCGTAGCAAAATTGTATAGGGTGGGTGGACAACAACAACATGTCATTAAACTCTTCGCACGACTTCTTGTCCATATCATGCAATATTAGAACTATTATATTTCATCCTTTATGCTATTTTTCACTTTTGTTTCTATTATACTTTCTTGCTTGACTCAGGAAAGATACAAAGAAATTTGCCCATGAAACTGTTGAAAAACAAAGTTCACCTCAGAGTATAAATCATAAAGATTTGAATATGAAACAGGAGCAAGAAAAAGATAGTAAACTTATGGAGATTAAAAGGAAATATCTTAGTAATAATACCCCAGCCACTATTAGTAGTAGGCATCTACTAATTGAAGAGGTGTTGTATTATATCAGTGCTACAGATGAGAATCCTAGAGTTAGAGTATGCACACCTGAACATTTAACATAATAATAATATAATAATAATAACACTTTAGCCAGCTGTTGATTTGTTGGGGTTCTCATGTGAGAAGGTCTTTATTAGCCCTGTTCTCCCAAATGCCCTCTCAACCCCATGCCTCTTGTCTCCTCCTCTGAGGTGAACTGCTTAATAGCATCCCGCAACCCATTCTTCCTACTCTCTCTGATAAGCATAATAGACCTCTCCTTTGTGTCACCCACTAATCACTAGTGTTTACGCGGGCTAAAAATTCTGATGTGGTAAAGCTGAATACATTTTATGCCAAATGAGAATTTTGGTGCCAAATGTGATTCTTTTGTGTCATGGGTATTTTATGTGAGAAAACAATAAAAACATTTTTTTTATATTTTATTCAAGAAAGATCAAAAGCATAACATTACACAAAATCAAATATAATATAAAATGCATTTATATATAGAAACACGCAACTCGACGATCTATATGGCAACTGATTAACATGTGGAATGGAATCTTTGTCGTTTATTTACTGTGTTAATCTTTGATTTTGGTCAATGGGGAAAATACCACCAACAATTAAAGACAATTGATAATCTGGTCTATTGTTCGCTGATGAAGAAACAAAGGATGCCTTGTTTACACAATGCATGATTTCTTAATCCGAGGTCACTGATAAAGACAAATGGAGAGTGACTGGTCATTATGTACACAAACATACAACACAGTGTACATAGTTAGGTGCAAATCTGAAGATTAATCTGATTACAGCTCTTTACTGGAATACCAGCTTGATGTACGAAAATCAAGAATATACCAGTTTCGTGATTTTGAATTTATGTGCCAAATTTGTGTGCCCAACTTCCACATTTATGTGCCAGATGTTTAAAAATGTGCATTTGGCACATGCCAGCGTGAAAATTGCTAACCACATGTCCTTCATTCCCCCATCCTACTTCCCCATGATAATTCTAGTGAATATTATTCTGTTAGACTGGTATTTTGGACGTTCTAGTAGAAAGTGTTCCAGGCTTTCCACTTTGCCTAAATTACACATCTGGCACTTCTTTTTGTTGCCTTTTCCAGTTCCCCCCTACGCTCCAGCGACCGCGACCTCATCTTCAAAAACAGTGACCCTCCAAAGGTGCCATCAAGGTACTCTTCAAGTTCAAAACCTGACTTCTCTTTATCATGCATGCCACCCAAAGACCTCTTTACTTTGATCCCGTCTCGCCACTTCAGGTTATAATGCACAGTGACCCTTTCTCTGACAATTTTTTACTCCAGTGTGTGCCAACTCCTATTATAGAAATTTGGAACTTATGTGAAGATACACCAACTCAAACAAACGTGTTAGGAAAACAAATTAAATGAATAAATTAGAGCTTTTGTCACACCCCAAATAAACAAAACGCATAACACTTTATGCTAACGGGCTTGGTGTGCTTTGAAAGAACCCTCAGTTTTATTCAGTAATTATGTGACTCAAAATATCAGCAAAATTCGTATCCCCAGTAGCAGTGACATTGCGGTCCAGGAAATACCCTGTGGGAAACTTGTATTTTCAGTCAATGCAAATTCAGCCTTCAGGGAAAGTGAAGAACCACGCTTTCACAAACAAGTTGTGCAGAAAAGATTTTCTACACACGCGACTATCAGATCACTTAAAATATTTAAATATTTAATGAAGAGAGAGAGAAAAAGAAAACATCATTTGACTCCAGACACTTAGCAGGGAACAACAAGGGCACGGAGACCAAAAATTGTCACTTTCACCCATGCAAAAGAATTTCAATTAAAATAATTGTGTGCTCTTTCGATGGTAGAATGCTTGAACTAATATTACAATCTATCGTGATGCTACACTCCTATTCAAACACGTGATCAATCGTCAAACATTCAATCAGTGAATCAGCCCATGTTTATTTGAACGGTCTACCAAAGACAACATTTTCCAGTAAAACTGATGTAATGCAGGAAAGTATGAGTCTTTGTTACACCCCAAATTAACAAAACGCATTACACTTTATGCCAACAAGCTAGATGTGCTTTGAACGAATACAAAGGAAGACGAGCAAGGGGCAAAATTATCAAATAATATAATATGAACTGACCCCTGAATGTCTGTGCCCCAAAGAAGAAATAAGAACACAAACAGAAAGAGAGGCATATTAATTCGATTGAGCCGACAATAGTCAACCCATACAAATGGCATAGCAAAAAGAAGGTCGTGACTTACGAACTACAAAGGAAACATGCAATGGTCAAACCATCGGAAGTCCCTCAAGAAACAACAACCGAAGCAAAAGCATGTTCGCTACAAACCTAAGGTCGCAGTCACCTCAAAACTTGTGACCTCTGAATCTTGTAATATCCAGATTTGCTCAGTTCTGACTGCCAGCGACCATGCTGTTTTAATACATCTGTCTGATATGTTTCTAATAGCGACTTCAGTAGCCCCACTGGACCTAAGATAATGTAACCCGATATTCAAGTATCCAGTAACAAGCGTAAGATGCTTCACGGTGCACTCACGGGCCCTTGTGTAACAAAGCCTCTTGTTTTTTCTTGATCATTTGTCTCCAGATCGAGTCAAAGCCTTGAATAAAAACTTTTCAGACGTGAGATTAATATCAGCTATTTCAATATACTTCAGAAACACCGGATAAGGACAGGCGCTTGTTGTACCTTTCTAAATTAAAATTTCATTTCCATCTCTGCACTGATCAGTTTTGCTCTTATGCAACTATTTATTATTATTTATTGATGTTTAAGGTCACATATTTATGCACATTGGCTAATCATGACCGTGACAGTTTTACGGGTGGAGGAAGCCGGAGTACCCGGAGAGAACCACCGAGCAACGACGAGCAGCTGCCAGCTCCCCAACATCGTAACTCCGCACTGCGGCACAGGCACGGTTAGATTGGTTGAAGACATGCGTACCATCGACGTTCAGTACGCCTTAGTACACAGCGTCATCGTGCCCCTACATGGGCAATGGGGGTGAAGTGTCTTGCCCAAGGACACAACGCGGTTGCCGCAGGTGGGATTCGAACCGAGGACCTCTCGGCTTGCAGCCTGCACCTCTACCTACTGAGCCACCGCCCCCCCCCCCCCCTCTTATGCAACTAGATGGCTAAGTGATGATTATGAACTTTAATATCTGAGCAAAGCACATTACTCAATTCATCATATCTCAAAAAACCCGCAAACGTCAACAGAATCATGCACAGGTCACTGATTACCTAAATCAGTTTCAGACATATACATAGAACAAAGCTCTTTAATCATGTCTGAAGTAACTGGGTCTTTCTTATTAACCAGTTTATAAGCACGACGTTTCGCGAATCTAATTGTTTTTTTTTTTTATAAACAAATTTTCAGTGGGATTAGAAAGAACGTTTTTGAAGGTGCCCATTTCAAACCGTAAAAAGCAGCTGTCACAGAATGCGCAGATGAGCCAGTATCTAATAACTGTAAAATAAATGGCAACACGCATTGGTTGAGCGGGGAGTATGTGGAAATGTTTCCTTGTGGCGAATTTCTTCCATCTATCAAAAGCATAAAATATACTGAGTTAAAAAAGAAAGTATAATAAACTTTGAGGAGCATTTTTTTTTAGTATTATCTACTTTAATTCCAAACAAATTATTGTAAGTTCATATTTCGAGCCTTGCTGTATGAATTTCCATAATTTCATGTTCTTACTGTTGCCAGCGTCACGTCAGGACGTCGCAATTCAGACATGGGGTGAAACGAAAAGTTCGCACATGCAGTCAAAAGCGTGTATGTCCACCGTTCGCCGCTTGGATGGCAATACATCGACGACGCATGGACCTAATAAGTATCTGGATGTCACACTGTGGTATTGCGTCCCACTCCTGCCTAAGAACATTACGTAAATTGCCTAACGTCTGAAGATCATGAATTGTACCCGACGGTCCAATTGATACCAAAGATGCTCGATTGGCGACAAATCTGGCTAAAGTGGGGGCCAGGGAAGAAGTTCGATGGTCTGCTTCTCAAGAAAGTCACGACAGATACGCGCCACGTGACATCGGGCATTGTCTTGCTGGAATAACTGCATTCCGACGTCAGCGTTGAACAACGGGACAACAACAGCGTTAAGAATTTCGTCCCTATATCGCTGTCCATTCAGATTACCATCGATGAAGATCAACTGCGTTCGAAGGTGCAAGGAGATTCCTGCCCAAATCATTATACTACCCCCGCCGAAACGGTCGCATTCCCGCACGCAGGCATCAGAAAACCGTACTCCTCGTCGGCGATACACTCTTACCCTACCATCAACGCGCCGTAGACAAAATCGTGATTCATCACTAAAAAGAACTGAGCTCCAACGCTGCTGAGTCCAGCGAACACGCTGATGTACCCATTCCATTCTGACGGTACGATGACATTGGGTAAGATTGGTCCGTGGTATGGACGCCTACTTCGGATACCGTGTTCAGCCAGTCTGTTGCGGACAGTTTGTGTACTGATTATATTGTTAGTTTTACCAGGAGTAATTGCTGCTGTCCTCGTCGCCGGAAGGAAGCGATCCCGCAAGTGAGACGTCCTGATGTGTCGGCCTTGTGCAGGGGTCATAACTCTTGGTCGACCTGAACGCGGTCGGTCGGAAGTAGATCCAGCGGTTAAATACTTTCCAATGAGACGGTAAATAGTGGCTGCAGAGACTCCGAACTCAGCAGCGAGCTCATCCTGGAGCTGGAGGTATCCCAGCCTCATGCATACCAATGGCACGCAACCTCTGATTTTCGGTTAACCTTGGCAATTTTTAAAATGTCGGAAGACAAAAACTAGAGAAACAGAATTTACTGCACCCAGTAAATTCAAGTCTGTGTGAAAAGGGTTACAGTATCAGGAATAAACTATACAGAAAGAGAATTTATGGAGGCTTATTTTCAGGAGTAAAATATTTTTAAACAAATCAGAAATGGGTTTTCGTTAACAGTATTTACAGATATTCATACTGGAATCAGAACAATTATTTATAAAAAACCAGAAAAGGCATACATGTGACCAGCATTCAAAGGGTTCGATACTCGAATCAGAAATGGACATTTTTGGCTCTGCCCACTAATTTGAGAGATGAAATACGTTCAGAAACTTTAGAAATTCATTAAGGTGCAACAAAATTCATTTCCCAGTATTTCTGAATAATACGCACTTGATGACTTTGGTGACCTCTTTCAGGCAGACCCCTTGGTGACCTCCGTGACCTTGACCCATATTTTGAATTTCCATCAAGTGTCGACTCATTTGGTGTTAGTTCCAGGTCCATTCATCATACCACAATTGAGATATGAGCATGACCCACTTTCAAAAATGTTGGCTACGCCCACTTTTTTAACATAAAAATGCATGTATGGACGGGCCTCAGGACTGCTTTGGGGGGGGGGGGGGGGGTCAAAAAATGTGATTTCCAGCAATTATGAAAACTGCACTTAATGACCCCTAGGTGGTCTCCTTGACACTGACCCATATTTTGAATCACCATGAAGTGTCGACTCATTTGGTGTTAGTTTCAAGTCCATTCATCATACCATGCTTGAGATATGAGCGTGACCCACTTTCAAATTTTTGGCCACAACCACTTTTGTAACGTAAAAATGCATGTATGAATCTCAGGAATGCTTTGGGGGGCAAAAAATTTGATTTCCAGCAATTATGAAAAATGCACTCAATGACCCCTAGTTGACCTCCGTGACCTTGACCCATATTTTGAACCTCCATCGAGTGTCGACTCATTTGGTGTTGATCCCAGGTCCGTAGGTCATACCATACTTGAGATATGGGCGTGAACCACTTTCAAAAATTTTGGCCACGCCCACTTTTTTTACGTCAAAATGCATGTGTGTTCGTCAGGAATACTTTAGGGGATCAAAAAGTGTAATTTTCAGCAATTCTGAAAAAATGCCCTCAATGACCCCTAGGTGTCCTCTGTGACCTTGACCGAAATTCTACCTCAAGTGTCGACTGATTTGATGTTGGACCCAGGTCCATACGTCATACCATGCCTGAGATATGGGCGTGACCCACTTTCAAAATTTGGGCACGCCCACTTTTTTTACATCAATATGCATGCTTGTACGTCAGGAATACCTTAGGGGATCAAAAAATGTGATTTCCGGCAATTCTGAAAAATGCACTCAATGACCCCTAGTTGACCTCCGTGACCTTGACCCATATTTTGAACCTCCATCGAGTATCGACTTATTTGGTGTTGGTCCCAGGTCTGTAGGTCATACCACGCCTTAGATATGGGCGTGACCCACTTTTAAAAATTTTGGCCACACCCACTTTTTTATATAAAAATGCATGTGTGTACGTCAGGAATACTTTAGGAAGTCAAAAAAATGTGATTTCCAGCAATTCTGAAAAATGCACTCAATGACCCCTAGGTGACCTCTGTGACCTTGACCCATATTTTGAACCTCCATCAAGTGTCGACTCATTTGGTGTTGGTCCCAGGTCTATACGTCATACCACGCCTAAGATATGGGCGTGACCCAGTTTCAAAAATTTTGGCCACACCCACTTTTTTTACGTCAAAATGCATGTGTGTACATCAGGAATACTTTAGGAGGTCAAAAAATGTGATTTCCAGCAATTCTGAAAAATGCACTCAATGACCCCTAGGTGACCTCCGTGACCTTGACCCATATTTTGAATCTCCGTCAAGTGTCGACTCATTTGGTGTTGGTCCCAGATCCATACGTCATACCACGCCTGAGGTATGGGCGTGACCCACTTTCACAATTTTTTTGGCAACGCCCACTTTTTATGTCAAAATGCATGTGTGTACGTCAGGAATACTTTAGGGGGTCAAAAAATGTGATTTCCAGCAATTCTGAAAAAATGCACTCAATGACTCCTAGGTGACCTCCTTGACCTTGACCCATATTTTGAATCTCCATCAAGTGTCGACTCATTTGGTGTTGGTCCCAGGTCCATATGTCATTTCATGTCTGAGATATGGGCGTGACCCACTTTCAAAAATTTTGGCCACGCCCCCCTTTTTACGTCAAAATGCATGTGTGTACGTCAGAAATAGTTTAGGGGGTCAAAAAATGTGATTTCCAGCAATTCTGTAAAATGCACTCGATGACCCCTAGTTGACCTCCGTGACCTTGACCCATATTTTGAACCTCCATCAGGTGTCGACTCATTTGGTGTTGGTGCCAGGTCCATAGGTCATACCATGCTTGAGATATGGGCGAGACCCACTTTCAAAAAATGTGGCCACGCCCACTTTTTTACGTCAAAATGCATGTATGTACGTCAGGAATACTTTAGGGGATCAAAAAATGTGATTTCCAGCAATTCTGAAAAATGCACTCAATGACCCCTAGGTGACTTCCGTGACCTTGACCCAAATTTTGAAGCTCCATCAAGTGTCGACTCATTTGGTGTTGGTCCCAGGTCCATACGTCACACCATGCCTGAGATATGGGCGTGACTCACTTTCAAAAATGTTGGCCACGCCCACTTTTTTACGTCAAAATGCATGTGTGTACGTCAGGAATACTTAGGTGGTCAAAAAATGCGATTTCCAGCAATTCTGAAAACTGCACTCAATGACCCCTAGGTGACCTCCATGACCTTGACCCATATTTTGAATCTCCATCAAGTGTCGACTCATTTGGTGTTGGTCCCAGGTCTGTAGGTCATACTACGCCTGAGATATGGGCGTGACCCACTTTCAAAACACCCCTACAGACACCCCTGGTACCCCAGGAATCTGAAAAACATAGGTGGCCGAGAACTTGTGGCTGTCTATCAGCATGCCAAAAATCAACGAGATAGGGCAATTCGTTTTCGAGTTATCTTGCGGACAAAAAAGTGATGAGAAGACAGAAGAAGAAGAAGAAGAGAAGAAGAAGAAGAAGAAGAAGAAGAAGAAGAAGAAGAAGAAGAAGAAGAAGAAGAAGAAGAAAAAAAGAAAAAAAAGAAGAAAAAAAAAGAAAGAAAAAGAATCTGTGCAAAAACAATAGTCTGTGTGTTTCACACAGACTAACTAGCGTGTTTTCTCAATAGCCCAGGCTCTCTAGCACAATAACAATAACACAAAGAAAATCGTCGGTCACCTATTCAATTTGGCATTCTCGGGTAGCACGTGCTATTTTGAAATCCGTAGCAAAATTGTATACGGTTGGGTGGACAACAACAACATGTCATTAAACTCTTTGCACGACTTCTTGTCCACAAACCTACAACATTAGAACTATTATATTTCATCCTTTATGCTATTGTCTCAAATTTGTTTCTATTATACTTTCTTTTTTGACTCAGTATACTTTTTCCGAATGTGGGTATTATAGAGGTATTATACGGTACAATGTCATTATCCATGTCTTGCGGCACTATGGGTTGTGAAGCGTGAAGTTTCTCGTGTCATAGGGTATGTTTCAGTGAGCTATTCCGGTTTACTTGGTTTATTGTGAGCATGCGTAGACACAAGGAATAAAAACCAGGTCGTTTCATTGAGCAGTTTATATTCTGGTTTACATTCTGGATTAAACCAACTAAACCTCCCAGAGAGCAGGGTTATCTGGTTTATCATTGTATTCTTGACATGCGCAGTGGAACGCACATAAAAGTTCTTCGCCTCGCACAACGACAATAAAAAAAACATTCAATTTCGAGTGTCAAAAAAGAAATAAACAGTGCAAGGTTCATGGAAAAAGCTACAACTCAAGAGAGAGAAACTATAAAAAAGTTAATAACATTTATTTAGCCCATAAAAGCGGCATTTCAAAAATATTCGATTCTCAACTGAAAGGGTGTTTTTCTCCCAGAAATAATTGTTACAACTTTCAGAAGATCCTTTGTGGCCATTTTATTTCCATGATAGCAGTCACGCAATTTTTGACACCATCACTGGAAAGTTTCTGATGAGGGCCTTTTTAACCATGGATTTCTAAGATTGTTTAAAAATGAAAGCAGGGATATGTTTCCCACGCTTTGGATGTCCCCCCTCCTAACAATACTTTCATGCGTCGCGTTTCCTAGCAACATCAAACGGGTTTATGTGGAATAGTATTCGCATTAAACATATCGTTCTGTTGTGATTTCTAAACGTAGTTTAGGTTTACATGGAATAGTAAACTAAGTAAACCGGAATAGTTCACTGAAACATACCCATAATGAACAAACAACGAACAGCTAGGCCAAACTAAATAACGTGTAGCATATATCATTGACAGTTTTGTACCAGTTATTGTTGTACAATGCATCGAATCATTGACAAAATGCCCCTCAATATTTTGTCCATGGACATTTTGTCCATGGACATTTTGTCGGCCCACCTGCTGCATCAAGCCGCGCGACAACATTGTGGCTCGAGAGGAGGCAGAAATACACAGAACGACACATGCGTGTGAATTGGTTAGTCGATATGGCACGAGTGCCAGCGTGGAAGGATAGAACGAGAGGCCGCTCAGAATGTTAGGCATACCGACGGCAGAACGAGAACTGTCCACTTCCGCCATGGCACGTGCCTTCACGTCTATAAAAACAATTATTAGTAGGACACTCAGCAATTCATTTGACAACTATCAACAAAATCAACACATTTTATCGCCAACCAAATTTGTGAGCGGAACCCTTGTTACTATTTCGTCCCTTGAGTTCCAATGTGTTCTGTGCCTACTGACACATAGAACACATTGGAACTCAGCTAGGGGGCGATTTTAGCTATCGCTAGTGATTCAGATTGTAATTGAGGGGCACGTATTTGTAGAAAATTCAAGTGAAATTTCGCTTCTATTTTAAAAATAGTCCGTCAACAATTTCCGTTCCGCACGTATGTGCAGAACAGTTTTTCATTTTCCGCGTAGTTTAGTGTTGCTGTAGATGGGGATTTCATAGAACAGACGTGTAATAAATGTACATACAAAATCAGAATAAAGGCAGTTTTTCGGGTATAAGTGAAGAAAACTTGAATCCAACTATTTAAAAACATCCCAGAATGTGACAATCCCCTCTGCTCTATCGGAGCGGGAATAGATCCTCAAAACTGGTGAACATTTTGCCGGCTATTGACCCCTGTTTAGGTCAGTCTCTGTTGCGTTTCTCGGCAATATTCAGCCTGTCGACCGTTTTGGTGGTTGAAGTATCATAATTTGGGCCGGTGTCTCCCCTCGAGGCAAACCTCCACTTCACATCGTCGACGGAAACATGAACGCACAAACGTACAGGAACCACATTTTGGAGCCGAGTATCATCCCCCGTATTCCCCACGTTTTCCGCTTCCTTGAAAACCGATTTCATTATTTGGACGTTAATGCCAGGTCTCAGCGAGCTAGAATAGAGCGGAATTCAAAGATATGGAACAGGACTTAACCTTGATTGATTGTCCGGACTGCATTCCGATAAAACATTTGTGGGACAGGCTCCACAGGAGAGTGGTCAATAGACAGCCACCGACTCATAACATCGACAGTCTGCGTCGTGCGCTTATATGGGAATGGGATCGAGTCGGTCCAACCATATCTTGGACAACGTTCCGCTTTTTGACGTTGTGAAGCCACAGTACGGCTGCTGTGAACGCAGGGACGTGGCTAAAGGTTTCCGATTGGTGTATAGGATAGTGAACCCCTCACCCCGGTCCATCCCCCTCATTGGAAATTCACTACCGAGAAACTTTTTGAAAATGAAACCATGAAATGGGGCATAAAATTGATTCTAGTAACTGAAATGCCAACACATGATAGAATTATCAGGTTATTATTATTTGGTATTATTCTGGGAATTGACTATGTGCTAAACAATTGATAATGTTCAGAACTTTGGACAATTCACACTGTCCTAACATTAAATCAGATCTTATGCAGGAATGGTCGGTTTTCCATGTTTCATCATTTTGTAACTGTGAATGATGGAATTAACTCAGGATAACGATTTTACATGATCTGATTATTTTGAAGAGCATTTCGAGGATTTCTTTTTATAACGATAAGTAAAAGTACTGTAGAAATCTCGTACCGATTGGCAACATGCATACTAATGAAGCTCGATATTGCGTACACTGTAGTTGTAAATAGTAACAGATGGAATTTTTACAATCATGAGAGAGGCATCCTTAGATCATTACTGATAATCCACCATAAGGAACAGTAGGTCTGATGTTCCTGGGCACGTAAGCAGTATTTCTATGCCTTCACATTCTCATACGACCATCTGTGACGCGTAACGAGGCGTGCCAGTCTCCGATCTTCCCGAGGAGAGGTCTTTTGGGTTTGGTCAGGCCTTTGTCGGTCGTTAATATCGTTGGTTTGTTGATGTTTTCGGACAAGTCTGTTGATGACAGAATGACTATAGCCAGATGCCTTCCGATAGCTTTGAATGACATGTCCGTTGCATGCATTCCAACGATTTGCTATCTTAGTGCCTCTCACAGTCTTCTCCTTGTCATGTCGGCATTTATGAATCAAATAAGTGTCAAATTTTCTTGTTCAATACCCAGATATTGCATGTGGATGATAGTGGTTTTTGAGACGTTTGTGGGAAGCATGATTCACGTGGACGAGGAGGTGTGTTTGGGGTACGCTATCAACCAGAAACATCATGTTTCACCAGATGAAATGTACTTATTCATTTATTTATTGGTATTTAAGGTCACATATTTCTGCACAATGGCTAATCATGACCTCGTCGGTTTTACGGGTGGAGGAAGCCGGAGTACCCGGAGAGAACCACCGAGCAACGGCGAGAACTATCATCTCCCCAACATACTAACTCCACACAAGCAGGGTTAACATTGGTTAAAGACAGGTGCAACATCGACGTGCAGTACGCCTTAGCACAAAACATCACCCTGCCTCCACGTGGGGGTGAAGTGCCTTGCCCAAAGACACAACGCGGTTGCCGCAGGTGAGATTCGACTCGATGACTTCTCGGCTTGCAGCCGGCAACTCTACCCACTGAACCACCGCGCCCCCAATGAAATGTACTGCAAGACATAACAATCATTAAAACATACTAATCAGTAACAGCAACTTCACTGTCATGAAACATTTCAGGGGGTGCTTAATTAAGTTCCAGGTGTATAGTTGCAGTAGGGAGTGTGTTAATCAACTACGAATGAACTACATCTACGATTCGAAAGAGAGTACAATTTGTTTGGCCTTACTATCAACAATCCAGTCCGAGTGGCATGAGCATGGTCGCGCTCGACTGCCCAAAGTACCACAACACACCGATAATGACATTCAGCGTGTACAATACCCTCATAATACCAGATCTCGGAAAAAGTCTAGTATATTTGGATAGAGTATTGTCACTTTTCGCAGAAAGTAAAATGCCAATCTATCTTCATAATGTCTATCAAAATCACAAATACCTGACGCCTGAACTCGATGCCGAATATTCCTCCTTAAATTCACATCTGAAATAAAATATAAACAAATTACAATATGAACAAAACCAGTCATCTCGTGCAAAGCTGATTCGTAAAGCAATCATTCGGAAAGCTGACGGAATTTCCTCAGAAAAAAACATTGTTACCCATGCCTTTAACCGTTACATAATGCAAAATACACAACTTCGTGAAGTTGTTGGATGATACATAAAGCAACTGGGCCATAAGCAAAAAGCCAAAAAGGTGCAGATTTCCATTCAGGAACACTTAACGTTCCCACGGCTCTATCACTTTCCAGTTTCCTGAGTGTAGGGGCAACCAGTCGCCCCAGTGGAGCCAATCAATTGTTCTCACGTGACCAGTTTTGATATAATGCATGAACACCCTCAGTTTCTTTACACCACCATCGACTATTGAAACGCTTACATTTCGCTTTGAAAGAAGATGCAGAGCGATCCACAGTATGAGGACCCAATAAAATGTGCAAATTCTCAAAAAAACATAATCAATGCCCCAGTCATTGCTATCAACACATATACTAAAAAATTCAGCCTTAACATCATTAAGCTCCGTGGAATTCAAACAGGAAAAAATTTAATATCATTTTCGGCACGCACATTATGGATGTCAAGAACAATTTAATGCAGGCTTCTGTTTGCACTGCCTGCAATCAAAATGTTTGAAACATTTTCATTATCCGAAACACTTTAACCCTTTTATTTTCTCCAAGCAACTGCAGAACATTTTGTGCACTGTGGCTATCTCTATCCAAGCTGAGCTTTCTAAGCCTTCAGTGGGATCCCAGTCCCAAATCACCTCATCATGAATAGAGTAAATATTTTGCTGAAAACTCAATGTCTCCTCACCAGAACGTCCTCCGGTCACCCAATCCCTTTCTACCTCACAGCGAGGTCCATCTTGAGTCAATGGACTGAAGCTATTCTCCACTAGAGAACAGTGGCGTTCCTCGCCACCTGAACAGCAAAATGCTCCTTTATCATTCCATGCTCTGGGTTGAATGTAGCCACCATAACCATAACCGATCCCAGAGGCATCAGAGTGAAAACACAATAACTGTCAAAATTATGGTTCAAACTGAACTCATTTAATTTTGAACAATTATCCATCCAAAAGGATGTTCTGCCTTCGCCTCATCCTGGTTGACTACCGGCGCATTCCAGCAAGCTCTGGATAAAATACATCTGAGCATACCTTTCGTTCGGCGCTGTGCAATACAGCCACACACAGGTTTAAGGGAAACAACCTGACCAACAATGCATGCCAAAAATCTGACAGACAGCCTGGAACATTTGTTACAATCTAATTGAAAATGTGCCGACCGCATTTACATCTTCAATTTGTCAGTCTGTTCGGCCGTAACGCTTACATTTCCTTCCCTCGTGGCCCAAGTAAAACCGATCCACTCATCCCATTGACAAGGTGACCAACAGGATTTTTCTTCTGCAATCAAAAAGCCTAGCTCTATTAAATCAGACCGTACTGACTGAATGAGAAATAGCTCCCCGATGCCACCATCAAGAAACACGATATTTCTCAACCATAACGATCGCCAATAGGCAACTACTGCCCTCATAACCTTGGAAAATATATAGCTTGCAGTTTCCTCGCCAAATGGCAGATCCGCAAAAAAGAAATATACTATTAAAAAAAGTAGGGAATATTTGATAAAAGTGAGATATATGAAGAAATATATTTATATTTTCATCAAAAAGACAGTTGAGGCATTGCGCTATGACATCTGGTGAATGATTTCAGAGACAGCTGGGTGTCTGACAAGCATATATTCCACGCACTGAGCTGTAGAAGACATGGATGGTCAGTCAGAGGATTTACCACATGCAGTCCACGACCTCAGTACCTTGTAAATCCTACTCGGTTCGCGAGACAAGCGCGGATCCGACATGGCATACTCCTCACCAAGCGACCAATATCAGCTTGGCTGATGTTATTCCATTTTTCCAGCAGTGCAGCGGCGAGTTCCTGGACATTGGTAGGGGGCTGTTGACGTTGTCGTAGGCGCCTGCCGAGCATATCCCAGACGTGCTAGATTGGTGAAAGGTCTAGACTTAGTGCTAGTCAAGGCAGTGTAGTAATGTTCTGCTCCTTGAGCAACTCTATTGTGACACGGGCCTTGTGTGCTCTTGCATTGTCATCTTGGAAAATGAATCGACGCCGTGCCGTCGCTCAAATGGCACCACATGAGCGGCTAACATGTCACTGTAGTACTGTCCCGTGACACGCCCTTGGATGACATGTAATACTGTTCTGCAATTCATGGTTATGCAACTCCACACCATAACCGATCCACCACCAAAACGATCGTGCTGTCTAGCGGTTACGTCATGGTGTCGATCGTTCCGCCGCCGCCGCCACACTCTGTCTCGCCTGTCGTGGAAGTCGGGAGTGAACCTCGATTCATCGGAAAACATGACGTTGCTCCAACGACGATTGTCCCAGAGCTGTCGTGCTCCACACCAATTACGCCTTGCTGCGATGTGACGTTCAGTTAAACGTGGAATTATTCGAGGTCGCCGAGCGTACAAATCCAGGCTGTGTAGGCGATTTCGGATAGTCTCACCACTGACTCGCACATCTGTCGCTCGGCGCAGCTTCTGTCCAATTTCTGAGGCACTTTGATGGCGGTTACGTAATGCTGTGGTTCGGATGAAACGATTAGTTAGCAGTTGTCGCCCTTGGACGACCTGACCGACGTCTGCCATCAACATTGCCTGTCTGGTGGTAGCATGACTACAACCTGCTAATCACCTATTGAGTAACGTTGTGAGTTTGAGAGACTGCAGTCTGTCTGTTGCCAGCTTCCAACATGCCAACGGCACATAAACGTTCGTCGCGTGTCAGTCTTCGTATACCTCAAACGTTACGTTTCGACCAGAAATTATTGATAAACGTGTTTGTACCGAGAAAAGAACGATGAGACCTCCGAAAAAGCCCGTCCAGTACAAATGAAAATTTCAAAACGTCCCCCGCAGACATTAACGCGGAGCTTGGGTGAAAAACCTGCACGAAGTTTTCGTGGACCAGTGACATTCATGATCCACACTAAACTTGGTAACATATTGATGTTTCCAATCACGCGTATCCAATACCATTTTCCGAAAATATCAACATTAGTTTGGATATCCCCTGCTTTTTTTAATAATATATTTGAGTTGACCGTCACCATACCACGAAAACTCCAAAAATTTAGAAGGCTCAGGGAAAATACTTATATGGTGATATGCAGATGATAAGTCAAAAGTCCGTTTTGTCAAGTAAGCCATCTGTGTAAATAAATCAGTGAAGGCAAATAAAAGTGATAACTTTAATAGAGAGAAATGTCAGTAGAAGTCAAACAAAAGATGCTCGTAAAGGGATCCAAGGTGGACAGTCATCTAATTATATGGTCATTAGTGACGATTATCTACTAATAATTGGTAGGGCACGTGTAGGTCCTGTATCTTCTCTTTCTGACAAGTTAACTGTTACAAATGTTTAGGTATAGCAAACTTAAAAGAATTTGACAGAGCATTTTAAATTAAGACATATCTAAAGCGGCCAAGTTCAAGAGAAGCAATTAAATAAGAAGTAATGTTCTGGCTATCGAAATAAAAATTGGGGATTTTTCAAAAATTTCATTCCAGCCTGCAGGCTAGTAAGACTGTGGGTCGTAGGCGACGAGCTGGGGATGTACCATGCTAAAGGTTATAGGAGGTGCTGCATCGGTGAAGGATCAATAGCCATTTTTAAACACACCCACTAGCTTCCCATTGCAACATACCTCATGTCGAAACTTTACACATTGTGTAGTATAGCTAAAAGGAAGATGGTACAGCTAGAATGGTAAAAGAATATGATATATGAAAATAAAAAATTGAAGAAAGTCTACCTGGGAGACAGTTTAGACAAAACTATTAAGTTGGTTTATCTATTCGGTCGTGAGATTGTAGATTTTTTTTACTTTTACAACTGTCCTGGTTAGTGACTTTGTGTTCACTGTGTCGAATGTCGATTTTTCTTCCCGCATACCAGGTTTAAAAAGTAATATTTTGGTTGAAATTAGTGCCATATGAGAAACATTTTTCTAACAACAAGCTGCCTGTATGGCTGTGAAGAAAGTCTGCTGTACGTTTGGTATAACAACTCTTTCTTTCCACCAAAATCACACCAACACATTCATCACCTTAACCCTTTCTTTACCCACGAACTCTATATTAAAATTTATAGCCAAACTATATCATATGACTCATCAATGGAACGAGCTCGGCGAGCGCGTTCCAACGAGGGGTTAAATAATATGGTTCTGTTGAAATTTTAAAAATAATTTCAACAGCTCCGTTGGTATATTTTGGGTGTGGGTGTGCTCGATTCGTTAAGTAAAATGTTAATTATACCGTTCCATGTTAAACTTGTGAATCACGTCGTCGTATGGAATATCAATTACGCAACAAAGTGGACGAATTTGTTTTGTATTTTCATGATTATTCAGTAATGATTTAATCCTGCAGCCTTATAGGGCTGAAAAGTTGATCATCGTTATAGATTTCTGTGTATTGTGTCACCTTGTCATCGAATGCAACTATTTGCTTCATAGTTCGACTGACAATTGCTGACAATGTTTTTACCCTGTTTGTGCCCACTTCTAAGTCAGAAATTCCCATTGAATAGTTCTCTATTAATTCCCCCACTTGGACTATCCATCGTGTCTTTATGCTTGAATTCCAAATATTCTGGAATATTATTTACACCATCAGCTGTCGTGGAAATTTATTAAATACTTAAGATAACGGAGTTTCGTAAGTCTTTCCTGTCCTTAATTCTCATCCAACTAAGCTCACCCTTTATAGCTGCAGCATTACTCGACCCCGTTATTCATTGACCGGCATCGTTCTGTGTGGTTTCCAAGCTCTTTAACGCCATTTGGTTTAGAGGTATCGCTTCCGTACCATATGTTATACTTGGTCCACCCACCATTTCCTAAATTGGTTTCCCCACGACAACCTTATTGAAACTGTTTCTCCCTATGATTTCCATATGGTTAAGGATTAGCTTCCCCTTCACAGTTAGATTATTCGTGTGGTTCCGGTAGATGCCCCTTCCCGTAAAGTGTATATTTGCCCCTAAATACTCGTACTCACATGTCTCTCCTACTCTGAGAAGTTTTCAGCTACCTTCCGGAATACAGAACTCCCCACTCTTCATTTTCGAGTAGGTTCCACTTTACAACTCACAGGTATAACTTTGCTTTTGCTTCCATTTAGTTCGAGTTTCCATTTGTTTCCATATCTCCCAACAATTGCCAAAATTTTTTATAGAGTTTTTCACCCCCATTTTTAGGAACTCGTTAGGAATTTCGTCCATCCCTCACAGGTCAAGTGTTAAGGCAGTACCATGACGATATAAGGACATTTAGGGATTGATAAAGTGTATTATAATATTTGTAGAAAATATTACTGGTCAGACTTGTTCAAAAATATCTATCATTGTGTGGAAAAATATCTTACCTATTGAGCAAAGAATACAAAGAAAGTGAACTTACCCATAGAGAGGCAGATAGGCCACATTATCCTTTCACTGTCAGGAAATAATATACATAGTCATTTTTTGGATTTGTATTCTGGTTGGACTGAAGAATTTCTGGTTTCGAATGAGAAGGCAGAAGCAATCGCCAACTTATTGATTGATACACTTGAGCTGTTAACGGGCAATGGGTCCGAAACTTGTTATGAGATTAGGAAATATTTGACTGAACATTTGAAAACACACCATGTGACCACTTTATATTACCATCCACAACCAAATGGAAAAGTTGAAAAATTTAATAATACTTTAAATGATGTCGTAGCAAAAATATATTGGAAAGAAGTTGAAGTTTGGGATCTGTTCTTAAATCAAGCTCTGGCAGCTATCAGAGTTAACGGGAGTGATTCTGGATTCTTTCCCTACTATCTGTTGTGTGCGAGAGTTGTGGTTTTACATTCTTAAACCAAAAGAGACGTGTCTGGGGGAGGGGCCCCACAAAACTGCATTGCAAGAACAACGACAATAAAGCTGAAAATCGAACTGTTATACAAAACCACAAGACGAACATTGAACCACGGCCATTGAAGCTCACTGTTCGCATTAACATCTTGTACCATATATTCGTATAATGATTTTTAAACATTTTTTTCCATTTGCACATTATTGATGTTTTATAAAATTGTGAGGAAAATTTCCAGTTCCTCAAAGCTAGGGTGTGGAGTGGCCCGGTACTGAATGGAGAATTTGTCTCTCAGTTTTATAAAGCGTAAATTACATGTATATGGAAATTATGACAAGTAATAAACAAGAAGTCGTATGTTTGCTCTCATCCATACATTAATACAGACGTTTAGCGCACCAACACACTAAAAACTAAAGTGTTAAAACTGACACTTTCAAGGTGTTAAACCAATTCTAACTCTTAGGGTTTGTTTTTAACACTAAAAGTGCAATGCTTTAAGCACTTAGACATTAAAATCGTCAGACATCTGAAACTTGAATGGATGGCACTTCCCATGTGTCTAGCATTGGTGGTTCTTCCAGAATCGTCCATAATTTGATTTGCGCTTGGTGGGTACATAATTAAAAGGACACAACGCAGATGACGCGGGTCAGGCTCGAGAGTTCGAGCCTGATCCGCGTCATCTGCGTTGTTTCCTTTTAAGTGTCGCGACATTACACTTGAGAAGTGGTATTATTGTCAACACCTGTCAAGTTCTGGGATATCTACCCTTGAACAAAGTACTAGTTCAGCACTTAGTAAATGTTAAATATAGCACTTCAAGTGTAGTTTCTAACACTTTAGTTTTTAGCGTGAACGTAAAGCGGTCAATAATTGATACAACTTTGAAAATCTGGCTCCCCAAATGATGTTATTTTATGTAAAATCTAAATAGTTTTAAAATTTATCATTTATTGCAAAGTTACAAAACTTAAAACTGACCAACGTGATTTATACGTGCATGACGTATCTCTTGCAGAAAACACTACCGAGCCAATGTAAACAATGTCTCTTAACCCTTCGGACCCTGATAGTAAGTTCCCAAACAAGTCAGACATCATCTGGAAGAGTCTATATTCGTTAACAGGGGGAAGACCAATCAATATTTTCAACGTGCAGCCTTAGGGCTGCACGTTGAAAATCTTGATTAATCTACCACACAAATTCACTGAGCAAATGCTTTATGAATTGAGGCCGTATCACGATCAAGGGGTTAAACACAAATAATGAGCATGTGAACTCATGTTCGACCTGTTCCAGTTCGTGAGGCGAATTTAAATTAAGATCATGTAGCATAATCGCATCCCAAATACTTAATCAATGTGAAAAAGATTTCATGCGCGACAGCAGTTACCCGTAGTTTTTCAGCCGATGCGATTTGTACTTCCGAGCGGTAAGTAAAAATGCAAACGTTTTAATTGCAATATTTCCCTCAACCTCACCAATCTTTTACCCAACATGAATAGCAGACGACACTCCCCAATCCATTTCTTGAATAACAAAACATTTTAATTTTTGCCTCAAAAACAGCTTAGGATTCCTTATTGGAACGTGCTCATTTTCTTTTAGCTTAATATGGGCCCTATATTAACAGTTTGGCGTTCGCAAATTTGTTGTACTGAGTAAACGTTTCGATTGATAAACAATTAAGGAATTACTTTACAGTATAAAAATGTGTGAAGGTCATGGGAGACCAAAAGTATAATCTGCTAAAGTTGTAAATCCATACTCGAAATCTTAATTCTACGTGTCTTTCCAAAAAAAAAATATCAACAGTTTACAACCACTAAATCAACTTTTTTATTGGGGTTTAACGACATTTTCGACATCCAGTAGGACAGTTTTACGGGTGCAGGGAGTCGGTGTACCCTAGGGATACCACCGCATAGCGGCAAGCAACTATCACACTCCCCAACGCACTAACTCCGCACAAGCAGGGTTAGAATTGGTTGAAGACAAGTGCACTATCGACACGTAGTATGCCTTAGTACACAGCGCCACCGTGCTCCCACCTGGGAAATCGAGATTAAGTGCCTTGACTCAAGAACACAACGAAGTTACCCCTGGTGAGGATCGAGCCGTTAACCTTTTGGTTTGAAGTCCAATGCTGTAACCGGTGACATCGCGTACACTCCCCAACGTACTAACACCATACAAAGCAGTGTTAACAGTGGTGGAAACAAGTGCATCGCCGACATGCAGTACGCCTTAGTATACAGCGCCACCATGCCCCCACCTGAGAAATCGGGGTTAAGTGCTTTGACCAAGGTCATAACGCAGTTAACCCTGGTGAGGATCAAACCGTGGACCTTAAGGTTTGAAGTCCAATTCCGTAGCCAGTGAGCCATCGCACCCCCCCCCCTCCCCCCAAATAAATTGCTGAATAACATAACCACAACGCACTTGGCTGTTATAAAAGTGTACAAAACGTATTTGCAAGCAAAAGAGGGTTAAAAGAGGGTTGTGCGATGCTGGTCAAACACAATTCTTCATGAATTCGGAGGCACTAAGAATTTGGAAATGAGCTCGAGTCCTGTTACACGCGTTGTTATTTTCTGCGTAATACATTAGGCACTTTCATCTACGAAATGCTTTTCTGATTTCGCAATGCGGCTTAATTGCAAAATAAGTTGTTTTATTGCACAATTTACCTATTACTGCATTATGCAGCCGCAAAGCTCGTTTAACCCTTTACCTAACATGAAAAGCAGACGACACTTGCAAAAAAAATTCTTGAATAACTAATTTTTTTCATTTTGTGTCTCAAAAACATAGGTTATGACCCCTCGTTGGAACGGGCTCGACGAGCTCGTTCCAACGAGGGGTCATAACCTATGTTTTTGAGACAAAAAATGAAAATATTTTGAAAATTAATTGGCGATTTTTGAGAATAGCGCTGGCCGGTTTTGGCCGTTACGTTGGGTAAAGGGTTAAAGAGTTGAATGTTTTATGGTAATCTCAAGGAGCCCTCTCAAGTTCTCAATCAGCCAGTCAAATTCTATAAAGAATTCGGCGCTGTTATGGCCTGGAACCAGTGTAGCCAAAAAATAGTCCAACATCTGTGTTTGGGATTTAATCGTTTGGAATATGATTGAATTGAAAAGTATCATAAACAGTGATTTTCTTTGAATCAACACAAGAAATTCTTCAATGGGGGATTGAAGTGACCGAATTTTCAATGTCATCACGATTGTGTTAGAAATATTTGTGAACTAAATACTTATAAATGAAGACTCGCTTTGGCTGTAGTTTAATGATTACACTGCGTAGTTCCACCAGTTATGTTAATATATTGATGTTTCCAAGGCGGATTAAATATTGATTGATAGGAATATCGGTAACTATAAAAATGCAATAAACATAAGAAATTCGGAATACTTAATAAGCCAGTATGCCGATGACTCATTCCTGCACTTGAGTAACCATGGATACTCATTAAACAACGCACTGAATATGTTTATAAACAATTTTCAATGATATCTGTTTTAAGAGATAATTTTGATAAAACTGGAGTATTTTGGAAAGGCACAAAGCGGAGTTGTGGTGAAATACTTCCAAGTGAATAAGTCTGTTGGAACCACTCGCGATCATTCACAATCCTAGGGACTGAATTCGGACTATTTGGTGACCATTATACATTAAATACTTATACGAACTAGATGGAATCAATTGACAAACTTCTAAGCGACGGGTCATTTCGTAATTTGGCTTTAATTTGGAAAACTACCGTTATAAAAGCTGAGTTTTACCTATAATAATAATAACTCTTTGGCCGGCCGCTGATTTCTCGCCGTTCTCGTATGAGAAGGCCTTGGTTACCCTTGTTCTACCAACTGCCTTCCTATTCCCACGCTTCTCCTCTCCTCCCAACACTCGGAGACGAACTGCTTGATGACATCCCTTGCCCCATGCTTCCCAATCTCTCCGATCAGCATATTAACCCTCTCCTCTGAGTCGCCTCCTAACCACATGTCCTTCATTCTCCCATCCCACTTCCCCATTATACTCCCCGTGAATCTTGTTTTTTAGACTGGTATTTTGGGCATTCTAGAAGAAAGTGTTCCAGGGTCTCCACTACGCCCAAGTTACACATCTGGCACTCCTTTTCACTGTTTTTCCCAATGTTTCCCCTCAGCTCCAGGGACCGCGACCTCTGCTTGAACAACAGTGACCCCCCCCCCCTCAAAGGTGTCATCAAGGTACTATTCAAAACCAGGCTTCTCTTTATCAGGCATGCCACCCAAAGATCTCTTTGATTTGCCCCCCCCCCCCCTCCTCCCCCTCCCCCCCCCCCCTGGCCAATTACGGGTACAATCCTCCATGACCCTTTCTCTGACGATTTTTTTACCCTGGTTTGCCCCAGCGTCAAGGTCCAAGATCTCTGATGAGTAGTTCTCTACTAGCTCCCTCACTTGGACCATCCACCCCGTCTTGATATTTGAGTTGAAAGTTCTCAGGAACATTACTTTAGACCATCGGCTATTGGGGAGATTTACCATATAATTAAGATAACCGAGTTTCAATAGGTCTATCCTGTCCTTGATCCTCATCCACCAAGCTCACCCCAGATTGCTTCTAGCGCTGCGGCATTACTCGACCCTGTTATCCATCGGCCTGCATCGTTCTGCAGGATTTCCAAGCTCTTGACAGCCTTCTGGTTTAGGGGTACAACTTCCGTACCGTATGTTATACTTGGCAGACCCACCATTTCCCAAATGGTTTTCCCCACGAAAACCTTATTGAAACTGTTTCTCCCTATAAGTTTCATTTGGTTAAGGATTCGCTTCCCCTTCAGAATCAATTTATTTGTGTGGTTTCGGTAGATGCCTCTTCCTGTGATGTTTATATTTACCTACAGGTACTCATAGTCACCAGTCTCTCCTACACTAAGAAGTTTGCTGCTACCTTCCGGAATGCAGAACTCCCCGACTCTCCACCTTCCAGTGGGGTCCTCTTTGCGGCCCACAGGTATAACTTTGCTCTTGCTTTCATTAAGTTCGAGTCTCCATTTGCTCCCATATTTCCCAACAATTCCCAGCATCTTCGCCAGCCCCTCTTCGCTTTCTGACACTAGCACCGTATCGTCTGAAAAAATAGCCCTGGGATCTTCAAGTCACCAACTGCAACCCCCTCGTCGCTATGCAGGAGTTCATCTCCTAAACCTTTGATGTACAATGCAAAAATAATTGGCGAAAGAATACACCCCTGTTTTAGGCCTATTTCCATAGGCACACGTTTTGTTGTAATGTTTCCCAGGCGAAGTTCACTCTGTACATCTTTATATAATGCTTTCATAATCCCAACAAACTCGCCTCCCAAGCCCACAGCCTCCAGCTTGCGCCACATACCCTCCCTCCATACTCTATCGTATGCCTTTTTAACATCCAAAAAGGCCATAAACATCTTTTTCTTTTTTGCTTTCGCGGATTCTATCATTTGGGATAGCGTGAAAAGATGGTCAGTGACTCTCCTCTCCTTCCTGAAGCCATTCTGGATTTCTCCCAAAAAATCCTTCTCTTCAATCACCTCCTCTAATCTCCCATACAGGACTTTACAAAAGACTTTTCCAATGTTGCTGCTGATAGAGATCCCTCGATAGTTATCCAAGACGTCTTTTCCCCCCTTTTTGTGAATAAATGTCACTTTACTTTCCCTACACTCCTTTGGGACCTCTTGTTTTTCTATGGCTAAATTGAATAGGGCAGTTAGGCTTTCCAAGAGTTCCTCTCCCCTTTTTTGATAAACTCGTTAGGAATTTCGTCCACCCCTCCCGCTTTTCCATTCCTTAATTTTGAGATCACCCTTCGCACCTCCTCAGTTTTGATTTCGCTGCACACGAAGTTCGATAGATTTTCCTCGACCTGTTTCGGACACTCTGGTGGGTTCCCCATGCCCCATCGCTTATCGTTTACCTTTTCCCAGTGCTTGACTAGTTCTAATGCGATTTGATCTCGCTCTTCTGAAACTCTGCCATCTACTTTAATACTCTGTGGGTTACTCCCTTTGTTACGTTTGTTCACCCATTTCCAAATTAAGTTCGAACTCGACCCCCCTGTCGTTCTTATCTTCCTAATAAGACTGCTATTTCGCACTCTCCGATTGTCGTCTTTAATCTTATTCACTTTATTTCGTGCTTGTTGGTATTCTTCCTTTGCTACAATGGCCTCATTGCTTTCCACCCCTCTAAGTTTTCTACTTCTCCTGTATGCAGCACATTTAGCTTTTCTACCCTTTATGGCCCTTTTCAGTTCTTCGTTCACTCTGTACCCAAGTTCCCGTGTTGGCACACTAATCTTTCCTACACTTTCCTTCCCTGCCTCCACTAGGCTCGCAACTATGGCGTCGACCATCTTCTGGACACTCCCCCTTTGTGTACGGTCGCAAGCTTTGGTTTCAGTTTTTCTTCGAACTTCGCCCAGTCGGCATCCTTTTTGAGTTCCCAAAACTCCTTGAAGCTTCCTTTGCTTTTATCTAGGTTTTTGGCCCTGATCGTCACAGTCATGAAATAGTGATCACTATCCAACTCCATTTTGCCCTCATCATCCAATTCTACCCGTATTACCTCCCTCCATAAATTAATATCTGTGAGAATGTAGTCAATTATTGATTTTCTGTCGTTTCTCTCCCAGGTCCATTTCCCCTAACATCTCGCGTCCCTGTTCAGAATCTTCAGACCGAGCTCATTTGTGAAGTTCAACAGTTTCCTTCCATTCCTGTTGCCTTTCTTGTCCCCACCCTCTATGCCTTCTTCCTTATCACCTATGTGTCCATTAAAGTCGCCAATCAGAATTAAACCGAGCCCCCTGTTTTCTAGTTCAGTTATATTGGACCTTAGTGTTGAGTATATCGAGTCATTCCACTCGGGTTTACTTTTCTCCACCGCACAGTACACAATCCCAAGGGCAATACTTTTGTTTCTCAGATTGATCTTTACGCATCCAATTTCTTTTGACACCACAGCCGAGGTGATGATATCTCCAGATCTGTGATCAGCGATGGTTTTAAATCCTCTTTAATGTACATGTCTACCCCTCCCCCTTTTTCTGGCCTTCCGTTCGCCCTACACCTATCCACACAACCCTCTTACTTGGTCTTCCCGTTCCTCGTGTCTTACCCACGTCTCGCTTAAGCCCATGACATCAAACTCCTCTGCCTCGATCAATGTAGCAATTTCGCTTACTTTCCGGTGGAGACCCTGGATGTTGCTACAACCCACTTTAAGGTACCGAGGTTCATTGTCTTCCGCCTACTGGGCCCATTGTTTTCTGGCGTTAGCCTTGGTAAACTTATTCTGTCGCCCTCACTCTTGTTCACCCCACCTATGTCGACTCTAGTTATACTTGCCTCTGACCTCCCACCCCGCTCCGCTCCAAAAAAGGCTCTGCTACCCGTAGAATTTTATCCCCCAATACCCGTTTCCCCACCCTGCTAAGATGCAGCCCGTCACGCCCGTACATGCTCCCATTGCCCCAAAACGTATCCCAATAGTCGATAAAGGGTATTCCCAGATCAGCACAATAGTCCTCCAACTCTTCATTTAGCGCCAAAATCCTTGAGTTCCGTTCGTCCCCACCTCCAAGGACAGGAAGGACCCCGGATACGACTACCCTTGTATTCCTACTTAGCAGTTTGCCGACTAAGCCTCTATACGACTCCACCAAACTTACTGACCTTCTCTCCCTGATATTATTGGTCCCCACATGGACCACCATTACCGGTTCTGGACCTGACCCTGCCACAATGCCATCTACCCGGTCCCTGAGATCCCCGGAAAGCACAAGACTGTTCGATTGGCACTATCAGGACCACAAACCACATTGTCAATCCCGCGTACAATGCTGCTCCCCGCTACAACTAATTTTCTTCTTCTGGCCCCAGTTCCAATATCATCTGCACCGCCTCTCGTTTTGCATGCCCCTGGCCCCCTCTTTCTATTCACCGCCCTCCTTACCCCGTCTGGCCTATCAACATCAACAACCATCTCCACCCCCACAATTTCCCCCTCACTCTCGTCCCCAGGGGTATCTGAATCTAAAACACTAAACCTGTTGTCTAAACACCGCCTAGCAACGTTGGCAGCCTTGCGCCGATTCTGGTTTCCGGACTCGACGCAGCCCTGTCCTGACGCCACCTTCTGAATTTTCCTACTAGAACCCCCTCCTCAGTTACACCACCCACATCAAGCATTCTTCCCCAAATTTCCTGCTTCCCAGTTTCCTCCTTGAGTCCACAACGACCTTCCACCCACTTTCCACCCCACCGTCATAGGTAACCTTCAACGGGGTAACTCCAGATACACCGGCCCTCCCCAACCTCCCTCTCAGCTCTGCAATTTCCCGCTCGAATCCAACACACTTCTCTAACAACTGTAAAATATCCCTGCAATTCGCACATACCCCACTACTCTCCATTGGCCAACCACCACCATACCTCATATTACCCTGTCTGCACGCCTCCGTATCCTCACTTTCTCCCACCTGCACCCTTCGACTCACCTCCCCCAGACCCCCCTTAATACCTATACTTACCTCCGTCTGAACACCTGTCGTGCACTTACCATTCATGATTATAAATATTATATAGAATCTAATGACCGAAAACGACAAAACACCAAGGCAACAAACACACGAAAAATGTAACTAAGGTAAACAAACAGCAAAATTGGAAAATTGGAAAAACCTATCAACTAAACCTCCTGATTTTACCCAACGATCCTCCCCAAACACACATGCAAAACTAAATATATAAAAACTTCCCTGAAATAAAACTAATATTCAAAAAATACTTATAAACAGTTCCGAGTAGAAAATTCTCTTCTCTTCGTGAGTAGTATTCAATCAGCTGAAGACAGCAATAAGTAATTTAGCTTTAATTTGGAAAACTACCGTTATAAAAGCTGAGTTTTACCAATGTTAACACACTGTCTAATCATTTACGTGATAGAAAAAGCTATATATTTTGTGAACGATTTATTTTCTGAAAGAAACATCTTCTTGTGCTTCTCTGACTTCTCCAACAAATATAACATTAAGAACCCTTTTTCCTGTCTATTAGGATATTTTAAATGGAATACAAAAATCGTGACAAGTGGCTGCAAAAAGCTACCTTCAGTTTATGTTAAAAATGTTGATATGTTAAAATCTACAGAAAAGTGTGCGGAATATATTATATCGAAAACAAAAACAATATTTTTTAACTTTTTGTAAGATATAAAAGACAAATACAAGATATAGTTCTCATCACCAATATGTCATTTCATGCTACAGTGAAACTGAAGGGGGTTTTTTATAGCATAACAGACTTCTATAATTATGTTGTCGTCAGATCAACAAAAAGTTTATTTACTCCTGCAATTTGAAATAAAGTCCGTTGACCTATAGAAGGTTTATTGACCAACTAGGAAAGTACAGAAATTTGCAGCTTTTGTTCAGATATTCCTACTCGAACAAATGTTTTGGGGAAATAAATTAAATAAATAAATCAGATTACTAATTCAGCTTGGACCACTCCCAGAATATACCAATTTTTGCTTTAGTTTCAAATGTAAATGTACGGCGTATGAATACAGCGAAAATCTGAAAGAAAGTTATGTGCGGGGTACGGGGTGGGGTGGGGGTGGGGTATGGATAGGGTGTTATTTTGGTGGTGGGCTTGTCTCTCTATGATTGAAAAATAACCAACACCCGAGCTACACCTGGAATCCTGGCGGAATTACGGTAGTGGACTCTATGACCTCCCCAATAGTGCAAATCTTACCCCTGTCACGCATATATATTTGCATTTAACCGGTGATACAGATATAAATACTAAGATTTATATAGAATCAATAGTCATTTTTAAACACAACCGGTAGCTTCCCATTTCCAACATACCTCATGCCGAAATGTTACTCATTGTGTAGTATAGCTAAAAGGAAGATAGATAGATAGATATTCTTTATTTCAGTATACATAAAAAAGCGATTACAAATATATTTTTTAAAATTGTTGGTATGCATACTGAAGGAGGTGACATAGCCATATTGGCTGTCTACCTGTCACCCCCTTTAGAATTGCAAACAGACAGACACCAAATTGTTACGGAAGTTTCACATGTAGCAGATCATGTACGATATATAAAGGGGGAACGACGGAACGCGAGTAATTTCATGGCATGGGGCCATACTAATGTCCCAGAAAAGTACTGTCCCACACCTGTTCCGACTGGAGACCGGTGATTTCAGTTTGAAGGATGATAACCAGCTTGTCGTATCCACTCCACTGTTTCAGCTAGCGCCGTGTTCCGGTGAGAACTAGTTGCAGTACAAGCATTGACAGCACACTTGGTTGGTATGTTTTAGCACTGAGTCCACGTCGGTTAGCACATTCGGGGGGGGGGGGGGGTACATTTTGAAGAGTGCTCGATAAATGCGCTGACCGATGAGTCTCGCATCATGGAAAAAGGTTTGCGTCGAGATAAACTCGCCTGCGAGAGTGCAACTCTGGGGGTTTACCGACACATGTCTGGGTTGTGCGCTCGTAAGATTAATCAATGTTCTGAGAGATGTCTAAAAGATTATTAATAATTGTCTATTGTTTGCTGTTTACGGATTCTTGCTTGAGTGTTGAGGAGATTCTTTGAAATAATTCTGGAACGGGCACGAATAACAAGCTTGGGTTGGACGAGGGTTCCAGATTATTATGCAGAGTACGTCAATTAGTCGTAAAAGGACAGGGACATGTCAGACCCACTGTGATTAAATAGCCTAAAAAAGTTAAAAATTTAAAGTGTGCAATCTGGACAATAGGGATTGTTACAGTGAACATCGGTTAAGTATGATGAAAGGAATTTTGAAGTAAGTGTTCTCTTGAATGTGTCTCTATTATTGATAAGACGAATTGAGTTATCTGGAGCGTTCCATATCTTTGGAAACGCGAACAGAGAAAGTTTGTCTAGGGATTTGGTTCCCGTTTCTCTATGTGTAGGAGACCAGACTGTCTGGTAGTCGTACCAAACGGATTGTCTACGACTCTGAAGATATCGTTCAAGGATGGTGGTAGTCTACCATGTTTCCAGTCAAAGACGAACATGGACGCTTGCAGTTTAAATAGATCATCAACCTTGAGTATTTTATCTTTCTTGAATAAAGGGTCTGTATGGGCATTATATCTTTTGTTAATGATTATTCGTAATGACCGTTTTTGCATAATTACCATTCTTTTATTTCCTTGGAGTTGCCCCAAGTCTGTATTCCGTATAACAGATGGCTATGTATTAAGGCGTACTAAAGTGTTTTCATGGGTCCATGTGGGAGAATATTCTTAACTTTATTGAGACTGTAATTGGCGTGCGCTATTTTGGAACATAAGATGGATGGTCCCTCAGCTAGAATAGTAAAAGAATATAATATATAACTAAAAGAAAAATTGAAAAATGTCTACCTGAGAGAGACATTTTAAACAAAATTATGAAGTTGGGTAATCCATTCAGATCTGAGACTGAAGATTTTTTTTTGTTCACTTTAACAACGGATCCTGGTTACCGACTTTATGTTCACTCTCTCGAATGTCGTTTTTACTTCACGCACACCAGGTTTAAGAAGTAATAGTTTGATTAAAATTAGAAATAGTTTTATTACAGCAAAACGATATCATGTGACCCATCAATGGAACGAGCTCGGCTAGCTGGTTCCAATGATGGGTTAAATGATATGGTTTTGTTCAAATTCTAAAAAGAATTTCAACTGCTCCATTGGTATATTTTGGGTGTGGTTGCAGTCGATCCGTTAAATAAAGGGTTAATTATACCTTTCCAGGTTTAACTTTTGAATCATGTCATCGTACGGAATCTCAATTATACAACAAAGTGGGAGAATTTATTTTGTATTTACGTAGGTGTTCAGTAATGATTTAATCCTGTAGCCATATGGGGCTGTAGAGTTAAGTTACAGCTGATCATCCTTACAGATTTCCGTGTATTGCGTCAACTTGTCATTGAATGCTACTATTTGCTTTGCAGACAAATTTAAACATTCAACCTTGTACTCATAACTTGAAAGGCATGACGCAATACTCTCCTCCAAAAGATGGACGAGTGCTTTTGTATTTCCATGAAGCTTTCATTATAGTTCAATCCCTCATCCCTATAATGCTGTGAGGTTAAGTTTTTACTGATGCGTGTCGCCTTCTCGTCGACTACCATTTTTTCTTTACGTAATCACTAATACATGTGGTTTTGAAAAGGATAAAACAGCATAAATCTGCATTGATGCATGCTTGATTATCGAAAAAAAAGAGCTCGGTGGCTCAGTTGTAGACTGTTGGACTTATATGGTGGATGTCCCGATTTCGATCTCCGTCCGGGACGACCCGCGTTGTGGCCTTGGGCAAAGCACTTTATCCCGTTTGCCCAAATGGGGGCACAATGACGCCGTGTACTAAGGCGTACGGACACGTCGATGGTGCACATGTTTTCAACCGCTGTAACCCTGTTTGAGCGGAGTTTGAACAGAGTTTGAATGTTGAGGAGCTGCAGTTGCTCGTCGATGTTCGGTTGTTCTCTCCGGGTACTCCAGCTTCCTCCACCCGTAAAACTGTCACGGTCACGATTAGCCATTGTGCATAAGTATGTCAACTTAAACACCAATAACTAAATCGATAGATGATAAGACAAAACACAACGAGGGTGAGGTACAGAGGACTGGAATCAACAACCCAGGGCGGCGTTTTATCTGTATTTCGCATCAAATACAGGAAAAACTACTTGTCGTTGATTCTTGCTCCCTATATTCTATCCTAGTTGTGTTCTGTATTTATACACGATTAACTGGTAGAGTGCGAAGTTTTCCTGAACACAAAATTTTGTTCATAATAAAAATACTCTGTTGCATTTGATTGGATAGTGCCGGAAGGCACTATCCAATCAAATGTAACTGAGAAATTTATCAATCACAAAATCTAAATTATACCAGGGCCAAAGGGAAACTATTCAGTTGAGAATAAGCAACAGAATCATAGCCTGTGCTTTTAGTAAAACCCATTTTGGGGCTTAAAACATTCTACCCGTTAAACTTCAAATCAGATGCGTTCTTTCATGCCGTTCTTACGCGTACTCCAGATTCCACGCGTGGTGTATCTAGCACGTTTCCCAATGTCTGTATTATATCGTATAAGGTTGAATACGTACAACAATCGTATGAAAGATCGACAACAGTTTAGTCAGTTCATGGAACCACAAACTTTTACCCGAACTGAACACGTAAAACTTTCGAAAGAGAGGTCACCGCGACGATTCGGTGAGTTAGCCTGATCTGTTCCGACTTTGTTCCGACTTTGATGGCTCAAATCCCGGCTGATAATACTAATCATTAAGTCATGCCTTCGTTGTTGATTGATGTAGCTGAAACATTAGTCAGTCTGGATGGTAGTTGGGAAAACGCAAACTTGGAAATTTATGAGTGAATAAATAAAATATACATACAGTCGTGATGAAAGAAAAATAATTCTTTTTTATTTAGCCCGTGCAGTACAGTTGCCGTGGACTGGTCGTAATTCACGAGTGGGCAGTGATGTCCATGCATGCTCTTACCAGGTAATAAAAAATCATAAGCAACAAAATTTTAATTAATGAAGCACCGGGTTGAACTCGGTGCTTCATTAATTACATTTTTGATGATTATTCCTATAATAAGTGTTTGGGATATAATATTATTGCGTCCGTGGAAATATTGCCCACCCATGGAAAGTGACCAGTCCACGGTAGCTGTACAGTACCGTACTCTCAATTGGTCACGCTGGGCCCCCAGCTGCCCGAATCGGACGGGTATCACAGCCCTTCCGTTTGTATTGCCGACTCTCTGTGTTTCACTTAAGTTTGATCAAATCTAGCCTCGTAAGAAAGTGCATTATTTCAAACAGCAGCGAATCGACATAAAAGACTTCAATTAAGAAGGAATGGCACAACTGGAAAAACTATTGAGGTGAGGGGTGTCATACACTCCTAACCACCCCAACCATCTTCGCTCTACCGCTGTCTAAAAGGGTTATGTGGTATTGTACGCTAGTATACAAGAACTGGTGACGATTGGGTAATCGATTTCTTAAGGAAGAATAAACCCAACACTATAACGAATCGTCCCTTAAGTGCCAGAAAGCGCCATCTGCAATGTTTTAGCGTTGCAGATGGCGCCTTTTTGCTCTCGATGGATTAAATGTAGTTAACCTTGCTTTGTATAATACTTTCAAAAGATAAGCTTATGAAAAATAACGAGCATCTTGATATAAATGCATTGCATTTCTTACAACATTTGAAATTTATGCGTTTAGTATCAACGTTTTCTGGAGCACGATAGATCATTGGTTAGAACACAAAAATCTTCTTTGGCTCAACACACTCTCATTACCTTGGCATGGCGGGGGTTCGAACCCACGCCTAGAGTGTTTCCTTCGGCACCAACCGCCTAGCGAAACTATACTGAACCACGCAAACCACTCGGCCACCGACAGACAGGCCGAGTGGTGTGCGTGGTTCAGTATAGTTTCGCTAGGCGGTTGGTGCCGAAGGAAACACTCTAGGCGTGGGTTCGAACCCCCGCCATGCCAATGTAATCAAAACCAGCGTCCTTTCTTAATTCTATGGCATCCGAGAAATTTGAAAAAGACAAGTACTGTCGCTGATTTCTTCTGAGGTGCAGTTCGTAGAATTAAGTGCTTAGATGCAACTATCTGATGAACTCTCATTACCTATTATTCTTTGCATGAAAATTGTTTAATTAACATGTTTTCGCACTCTTTTGTTTTTGTCTATTCTGGAAAATTCACCAGCCCCTATAGGCCTTATATACAGTGGAGCCGATGATTAAAAATCTCATGATCGGCTTGGCGTCTTGTTCGCATGTTGCTTAGCGTCTAAAACACGTATAATCAATTTCCAGTAATCTCACTGAAAAGTTTAATATATGTTGGTTTGTTTAGCGATATATGATTGCGGAGGATACAATGACTATATTAATACCAAGCTCTTGTTATTTTTACAGAAAATGGATTTACTGGTGCGTGAAGCAACTCAACGCGATACTGCAAATATTCTCCGTATCCGTTCAGACTCGATTCACAGAGGTCGCGACTATTTACCTGACTATCTGGATAAAATGCTTCGATATCAGACAACGAAATGTTATGTAGGGGAGGTTGACTCAAGAGTGGTATAGTTTGTTTTATTAAAAGCTTTCACATGGAATACCATGGAATACCATGGAATGCCAGAGAGAGAGAGAGAGAGAGAGAGAGAGAGAGAGAGAGAGAGAGAGAGAGAGAGAGAGAGAGAGAGAGAGAGAAAAGAGAGAGAGAGAGAAAGAGAGAACAAGAGTAAATATCGTATCGTCGTTTGTGAATAAGAAAATAAGTTGATTTATCTTCACTAGTAAAAGTACATACCACTTTCTGGACCATTTTCGTTTACTTGTTTATTTATTTATTTATTTACTCATTTTACTTATTTATTTATTGGGGTTTATCGGCACTTTCGACAGAAAGAATCACCTCGTGTCGGGCAGTTTTACGGGTGGCGGGAGTCGGAGTACCCGGAAAGAACCACGGAGCACCGCGAGCAACTGTCAGACTCCCCAACGTACTAACGATACACAAGGAGGGTTAGAATTGGTTGAAGACAAGAGCACCATCAACGTGCAATACGCCATAGCACACAGCGCTACAGTGCCATCACGAAGGCAGTCGGGATTAAGTGCCTTGCCCAAGCATACAATGCAGTTACTCCTGGTGGCGATCGAACCGTGGAGCTTTCAGTTTGAAGTTCAATGCCGTAAACACTGGGCCACCGCGTCTGCATTAGTTGATTTGTTTCAATGTTTCAAATTATATTGTACATTTCATTTCTGTGTTAAATGGTGAAAATACTATTTCATTCAGTTATCATCAGTAATATGATTAGAGATAAATACAAATAGACGACGATCATAATGTGAAAGAACAGCTTTTTTCTAAATGCTCTCAGAATTAGAAAATGGCGTAGATTCTACATGATTGGAGGGAATGCTCCCCCGAACCCACGTTTTGTATTGGTGGAAATAGAGAGTAATCAATTTGTTTTGAGCGTTACGGTAAATAATTCATCGAGAGACGGGACGTGAGTAAATCACGAGGGCGTAGCCCGAGTGATTTACGAAACAGTCCCGTCTCGAGACATTTTAGACCAAAGTGCCTTTCATTAAAAATAATTTAACACAAAATATTTGCAAATACAACTCTGAAATACTTCTGAAATTAGCGCGTATGAATACATCACTTTCTGTGTCAAATCTTCGATTGGAAATGGCCCAGTTTTATTTTTGTGACTTTCGTTCGATATTTTACTATTTTATGTGGCGTTCCAGTCGCATTTGGGGAATGGCATTCAGCCATAAGATAAAACATTTCTATTTGGATTTTGTCAACTGTCCTAACGAACCTGTTCATAGAGGAAAGAAAGGATTTTTAAAAATATTCAGAAGGAAAATTCATTTTAATTAACTGTTTACCAGCGATAAACAAAAACAAAAATAGTTCCGGTGGGGGCGTGGCTTATATACGTCAGTCGTTCCAAAGTTACTATTGAAGTGACATAATTCACTCGTGACATACAACTTTTTAATCGACATTAAATTCAATGCAAAACGAACTGAGGATGTAATAAAGTCTTTATAATCCCCCTCTTCCAGCAATTTATTTGCGCCGTGTCTTTAACTGGCACAGTTATCACTATCAACCCATATTTATGCTTTAACCTCTTGAACTCTGGTGATATCGCCACAACAGCATTGAATGTGTCCATAATTATTATTTGGGGAAGACCAATTAATATTTTCAAACGTTCAGCCGCAAGATCCCACATGGTTGGAGGAAATGTTCCCCCGATTCCGCTTTTTGTATTGGTGGAAAGTCTGTGTAATCCCCCTCTCCCAGCAATTTATTTGCGCCGTGTCTTTAACTGGCACAGTACAGTATATCGCTATCGACCCATATTTAGGCTTTAACCTCTTGAACTCTGGTGATATCGCCCAGGTCAGTTCAGTAACAGCATTGAATGAGTCTATATTTAATATTTGGGGTAGACCAATTAATATTTTCAACGTGCAGCTTTGCGGCTGCACGTAGAAAATATTAATTGGCCAACCCCACTCACGTTCACCGAGCAGCCATACTACTTAATAAAATTAACACGTATCCAGTATCAAGATCCTGGACCGGGTTCAAAGCGTTAATAAATATGGGTTATATACACATGGTGTTTGTAAAAAATCTTTTATCGCGACGAGAGCGTTTTCGGGGGCATATATAGCTACGAGTCGCGCAGCGACGAGTAGCTATGTAGCCCCCGAAAACGCTCGAGTCGCGATAAAAGATTTTTTACAAACACTATGTGTATATAACCCTTTTATCTACACCCCCACCTCCCCCACTCCCGTAATAAAACAAGTTTTGATTAACAAATGCAGACCACTAAAAATAATCTAGCCTTCAACCAGATAATCACTAATGTGAAAAATATCTGGTTATTTGTACTTTCCGACGTTTGACGTCACATTTTGAAAAATGTTGAAGAAACTGAATTCCCAGTGACGTTTGAACGTCAGGATAATTAAAGTCTCGAAGGGTGAAATAATCTCATTTGAAAAAGTGTAAGTTACTAATTTTTACTCTTTTCCGTCAAATTTATTTTTACAATTCAGTAAGTTTAATTAATGGCCTTCTTTTTTATTCAATACATTTCGATAAATACGCCCCGTTTTATTTGTTTCGATCCGCGGCAGCGATAATTAGTTATTCAAAGTGTTGAATGAAATAGTACGTCATGCAAATGAGATGGGCGTGAACGTTGTATTCTTGCGATATCACGTGACTTTTATTCTTACTGCAGTAACGATAAAAGATTTTTTATTGACGGCGAGTTTTCGATAACGATAAAAGATAAAACGTTACTGTTTTTACGTATAAAGTAGATAAAAAGCGTTAATAAAAAAGTATTGGTGCCACGAGTGAATTCAAACACACTTAGCATCTTCACATTCAACTAGAAGCGAATGCTATTTCGTTGTTGTGTATTTTTGTCATAATTTATTGGATAGTGCCTTTAGCACAAAATTTGACTGCAACAAATAATTTAGAATTTTACCTGTTAACAAATTGAACAAGTTCATAACGAATATCCGAATGCATGTTGGTCGCCTATTTATATCATATACAGTTGTAGCAGAGAGATTATTTCTATTTATCTTTACTCGGTGGGCCGTGGTTCTGTCCATATGGTGAAATAAAATGTTGTCAACCAATTTGTAGCTATTGGCAATAACTACAAGTACAAGATCAAATTTGCTAGTTTTCAATTTATTGTGCATGAGGGACACAGAAAGGACAGAAAAGCACGTAACCCAAAACACCCAATTTTAGAATTTTTATGGAAACTCACTATAAATATTACTAATGATTATAAATATTTGTAACAAACATTGGTTTTTTTAAGTAACCATGTGCGGGGTTTTTTTTAAACGTGCCCCTGGTTTTCTTAAATGGTGGAGGAATAGAGGTGGGAATAAAAGTGTATAAAAATTGATTTCAACACTTTCATATCCGAACGCAAATATGATGGTGTAACAAAACTGTTTTCAAGTCTCTGTGTCAGAAATCGTGTCATTACTATTATCTATTGACTAAAGTGAATTTTTTGATTTGATTGGTTGATAGATACGTGATATGAGACCATATTCATTGAAACCCACGATACGTCCGCCCAGCCACTGACAAATTTCCCATACCCAGTGGAAGCCTCGTTCCGAAATCTACAAATTGTCCATACCCCGTAGAAGACGCGTCATTCCACTTTTACAGTGTACATGTATTACATTTTAATTTTTTATCTCCAAAATATAGCTCATGACCCCTTATTGGAATGAGCTTGTCGAGAACCCTCCAATGTGGGGTTCATAAGCTATGTTTTTGAGACAAAAAAGAAATTCAATATTTTTTTTATACTAGTCATATCGGCATATTTTCACAAAAACTCTTTTGCACAAAAATTCCACAGAAACCTGTATGGCTCAACAATGGAAGATAAAAGATCTCATGCTGCGTGTGTTCACACATGAAATAGATTGTACTTCTAAAATGGAAAGTCAATAGATAAATTCGTTACCCCGTGTCTGATCACGTGGTACGGGTTTTTACCTACAGACACGAGGTAACTAATATTACATCGACGACCGATATTCTACATACCTGTTTCTCAGTGAATCCAAACAAATCTGCTTTGATTCAGAGCAATATCTGAACTGTGTGTGGCGAGCATCATTTGATGCGAGATATTATTCTCCAAAACAGTTCTCGTGAACTTGAAGAATGTGACATCATGGGCAATAACAGATGCTTCATTATTATGAACTGTTTCCATTCTGTAACGTCAGTACAGAGGGTAATGTAATAAGCACCCAACGATGGTGTATGTAATAATCAATTCCTGCTAGAAAAAAAATTAACCTGTAGTGTAATAACTAGTAGAGTTCTAAAAATTAGCCAGTTGTGTAATAAAAATTAGCCACTAGTGTAATAAATTCCCGTGAGAGTAGATTTCACTAAGTGAAAATGTGGTGATCCGCGGGATGAATAGTGTGTGACATATCGGTTGTCTTTGAACATTTTGCTCGTGAGTCAAAGGCGTTGAAGATCGAAAATATTTTGCAAGATTTCTGAGATGACAGAGAGGATTTTTAAAAATGCCCATGCGTTACTGCATGCTTTCAGAATTCTTTTTGTTTTAACTTGTATTGGATTTTATCACGTTAATTGTACATTACCTAATTGGTTTTGAAGACACTGTTATTTCATGTCTGTGGTGGACAATTTGTCCAGTTCATCAAGACAATACCGCATCCCAATTAATTTACTGACGGTTTTAGAAGAGCACTGACTGTTTTAATACCACTCATCAAGGTGAACATAGGACACCTAGGAAATACACCAGACAAGTGATGTGATTTCAAATCAGTCAATTAGGACCCACTTATACGGGGAGGGGGGGGGGGTATAATAGGAAACGTATCGAATATGTTTGCCGGATAAGTATCTGAGTTGTATAATAAGCTAGGAATATTCCCAAAAGGTAAGCGATCTCTGAATGGCACTGTTACCACTAGCTATTATAGCCTTTCCCAATACCACTACTGCGACTTAGAGGACACATTGTATATATAAATCATGCAACGCGTGAATGCTTACCAAATTTGACCAAGACCATGCACTCACTTTCAGTACCCCTGTCGATAGGTGACTTGAATGTGAATTCCCTGTTTTCTCTCAAGGTTCCATGATGACAAAATGCGTTTTTCAGGATGCGCCGAATACCCATGTTATTTATGAACAAGGGGTTTTCCATTCCCCATTGAAGAATATGAATTTCGCCATAGTATTGTCCGCAGTGAAATTGTTAGTGTCAGAACGGTACAGGCTATAGAAGAAGACGACAGAAGAGGCATGAATTAATGATAGGAGTGATTGTGGCAGTTTTAGAATAAAATCGGAAGTGGAAGAAGGTGTAGCAGTGACAGACAATAGTCAATAACAGTGATGGTATTTGAAATTAGTAGTGGTGAATAAAGACAGTAAAAGTTGTGATTCGGACAGAGAAAGTCGTGGCAGCTAGTAGTGGGGCGAGTGCTAGTAGCAGCGGTGTGGTGGCTTTATCAGTAGTAGTGGTAGTACCTGTAATAGCCATTAGTTGTTACGGACACAGGCGGTAGTAACATACTTCATTAGTGATGGTTATGACGAGCCGTGACAGTAGTAGAAGCTAAAACCTTGTTTTGTAATCATTAGTGGAGGTATGGAAGTGATAAGCAGAAGCAGTAGTTATTGTGGTGATAGAAAATGGCAGCGGTTATAGCAGTTGATAGTAAGGATGCTCAATTGGTTATTGGTGGCAAAGTAATAACAACAAACAGATATTCGACGCGGGGCAGCGGTGGCAAGCAGAAGAGGATGCGGGTAGGTGTAGCTGTAGCTAATATTAGCAGTGATAGTATAGTGGCATTGACCTAAAGGTCGATGCTAACAATGTAATGATAGATTGCAGCAGAGGTTTAGGAGACTTCAATAGTAGTGGAAACTTGAGTGGAATTTCCAGTAGTAGCAGTGGCAGAGAAAGCGGTGGAAGTGGTATTAGTGGCAAAAACTGCTATTAATAGTAGAGCAAGACAGTAGTAGTAACATGGGCCAGTAACAATGCCAGAAAGAAGGAAAACTACCTCATACTATCTTGCTATACTATCCAAAGCCGCTTTGAAGCACCCCAGTTTTCACAGCTGATCGAAAGTATACTTCCCCGAATGCATTTTGAAATGCGAGACATGAATCCCAAGAGTTTCATAAGGAAATGTGAATTTTAAAGTTGGCCTACAAGCAGGCTTGACCGCCACAGAGGTCAATAAGTAAAATGGGTGTACTGTTTTGATAATCACGGCGTATGGCGTATTTTACATATTTAAAACGAGAATCAGATAAACATCAGCAAGAACTGGAAAATAAATCGAAGCTATTCAATATAAAACTCGACCTGGAAGACACAACCGTTGAAGAGGAAATGAAATCACTTGAACGGATTAGAAAGACTTGGGTCTAAGAAAATTAAAACAAAGGGTATAATAAATAGAACCAAACCAAAACAGAAGGTGAAGTGGCAAAAATTAACCAAATACTTTGGAAATATTAAAAAGGGCATTACACTGAAAAATAATCCTCGTTTTACTAAAAGATGATATGTCAGAAATAACAGATGAATGAAAGAACTTATCGGAACAAAAGAAATTCTCTCAAGACCTTTATACTTCGAGAACTTCGGTGAATCTTCTCTCCTCTCTTGAAATAGAAAAGAGGTTTTTCGACAGGAACAATCCATCTCTATTGACGCAGTGAATAAGAAATCACTTACGGGATCATTATCGCTCCAAAGAGTTATATGTCTTGAAGATTATTATTTCTATTTTTAAGCTTTTTAATTTTACAAGGATGGAGAGCATGCCATATAACTTATATTCAACACCTCTTTTTGGCCCAATAACTTTAACTTCGTCTCCCCACTCTTCCCAAATAGTACGACATCCATAAAGTGCGTCTCTCTCCAAACAGGGAAGTCACATTTTGGATGAGCGTTGAAGTTTATGATAAACAATAAAACTCTATTTTCAGACGTTTTTACAGCTACATTTTACAAATTGTTCAAGAAAGATATCGCAACCTGTTTGGCCAAATCACTTACTTACGGTTATGATTGAAAAGAACATCCAATAACTCAAAGAAACGACATTATGACTTATAACGCCGGTGCGATAACGAATCATAGAAAAACTATTCTCGCAAAACTCATGTCAGAAACATAATCCGGGTCTATGAAATGCAGATTGATCAGAGAGTCTACTATGTTAACTTTTGGTTCAGTTTCAAAATGCAACAAACAGAATATTACAGGTGTCCTCGTCATCCTGGATCTGAAAATAACATTCCATTTATTAGAGTGATCTTTTATTGGATAAAAACTATGAGGTTTTTTAACTTTGAACCCGCTTTGGTTTCCAGCATTCTATAACCAATGTTACAGGTGTGTTTTGAATAAAGGACACCATTTCAGCACAAACAGCGAGGCGTTAGAAAAGGTGATCCTTTGTCGCCCGTACTTTTTATTCTCGGAGTAGAAATTTTGGGTGCGGCTTTAAAATATAACCTAAAAATTAACGATATAAAAATGAAACTCTTTGGCACTCATATTAGTCGGTACGCCAAAGTAATTATTAGTGAAGATGGTTACTAAGCAAACAATGTCCTAACAACTATAAAACTAGAGAGAGAGAGACAGAGAGAGAGGGAGAGAGAGAGAAAGAGACAGACAGACAAACAGACAGACGGACGGACGGACGGACGGATAGACGGACGGACGGACGGATGGACGGACGGACGGACATTCCAACTATGTGGGTTTAAGGGCTTCGAAAAAAAACATTTTATGTGTCCATCACCTTATTTTAGCCAGAACCCCACCCCCTCCACCCTAGAACTTATATTTAACCCTAACCCCACCCTATCCACTCAAAAACCACACCCTAACCTTAACCCTACCCTACCCTGACCCTAAACCCTAAAACCCCACCCCTACCCTAACCCCCACCCCGAGGGACCTAACCCACCCCAACGGTAAGATCTACTCTGGGGCTACCCCTAACCCTAACCCAAACCCACCCCTGACCCTAACCCCACCCTAGCCGGCCCAAAAGGTTTAGGGGCTATAAAAACTAAAACCCCACTCCTGACCCCAACTCCCACCCCACTGGGTCCAAACCCCCTACAACCTTTAGCCCTGCCCTGGGGCTACCCCTAACCCTAACCCCACCCCTCTCCTAACCCTAATACTACCCTAATTTCGACTAACCTCCTAAAACTAATAGCTCCTAAACAGGTTTAGTTGGCCCAGACGGACAGACAGACAGACAGACAGAGACTATTCTCTTCAATATCTGGTTTGGAAGTAAATGATGATAAGTCTCAAGTTATTTGGCTTGGTTCAAGGTTGGGTTGTGGTGATGAGTCCCAGCAACTGAACATGGCTACTGCAACATTCAAATTCATTCACATTTCTAGAAATAGAAGTCAACTTTTTTCAGCGAAAACTGGGTACTAAGTAACTACTTTAAAATGATGTAAAAATGGTAAAAATTATCAACGACGGTCATTTCGCAGCCTAATGTTAATCCGAAAACCCAAGGTAATTAAAACCTTGTCTTTGCCTATACCAGTACGTTGTACTTGCCAAAGGTACACTCATCAAAAAATTAAATGCCGTACAATAATTGGTGTGATAGAATACTGTGGAATAAAAATTTCCCCATCTTGGTATTTTCAGCTATGCTCTTAAATTAATGTGGATAAAAATCATTTGAACCCCTCAATTCTTGCGCCATAGAATACACTTCCATTGAATCATTTCGAGACTTTTAGAAATTTCAAACCTTGGCAAATGCCCAGAGGGGTGTTACAAATATGCACCATCATCTGAAAACGTTCTGGAAATGTTGACTTGGTCTTTTTAGATAACAAAACCATCAGGGCTCGAACTGGGGGTATTCAGAGAAACTCTTCTGTTTGATATCCATATAAAAATTAACAAAAAACGTTTCTTTGACAAAATATTTCGCCAAAAAGGAATTTACATTAGTAATGGTTTATTAGCTGAGACCAAGGGCTTCTTAACTTATTCTGACTTCACTCGTTGAATTCGTTCCAATGATGGGTTAAACGTTATGTTTTTGACGCAAAAATGAAAATAAAATTGTTTTTCGTCTGTCTTTCGTGTTAGGTGAGGTGTTAATGTAATTCACAGTGTTGGTATTTATCTATTTATTAGTGTCTAAGGTCACATAATTCTGCACAATGGCTAATCGTGGCCGATAGTGCTGATAATTTCATGGAATAAATTGGGTTTGAACATAAACTCTCTTGTCCTAACAAATAGCCTAACCCTAGACGAATCGTGTGTGATGTTAGCAGTCTTTACTCCTTGTACGGCGAAAGTGTCCAAACTAACAGATACATGCAGCTTTGTTTACTGACGATTTGCATGCCTCAGCTCTATCTATTAGACTAAGTGTACGAATTATATTTGAAAAATATGTTATTTTGTTAACATTGACTTGATATCTGAATAAAATTTATGAAAAAACAAAGAAATTGTATTGTCTGTCAGAACCTGGGTATTAGTTTTTTTTTTCTCTTTTTGTTCTTTTTGGACTTTTTTCTAAATAGTCAACACTTTGTAGGTTTTGAAATATTACTTGCATATCAAGCTGAATATGTTGTTGGAACTCCCGTCCTTTATTATACTCATTCATCTGCCGAAATGACATATCACTGAATAACGGAGCAAGTGTGTTAGTCGACAAACATGAACCCAACGTCTTTAGTTTTATGTCTGCATAAAGTTAACGAAACAGTTCATTAAGGTATCTGATAGAAATTATCGTAAAATCATAAATTATGTTTTCCTTCTCAAACCACTCGTTGAATCTCCCCAGTATAAAGCAGTAGCGCTGAGGTACTCTCCTGTTTAGTACAACTTTGAAGGAAAGAAAATTGTGTATTATCTAATTCTCTGGAGTGGGATATTTTTCAGAGACAATTGTATATTTTTCAGAGACAGTTGTATCAAATTTATTCTTTGATAAATTTCTCTTGTCAAAGAAATTTCACACGATTGAACAGTTAAACAAACCTCGAAATTTCGAAAGCCATTCACACAAAGTTTACCCTGCATTGGAGATGAATAACGCCTAATGGTGGTATACACCCGTTTCTCTCTGTCGAGGTATCATATCTGTGCTTAGAATATGTAGGTTTAATTATTAGTTACAACCAAACCTACAGATAATAATGGCGGATACGGTAACTCGACAAATAGAAGCTCATTTATCCAGATGTATTCTCACTGAACACCAATTATCAATGTATTCTCACTGAACACCAATTATCGCCTATTATATCAAGAGATACAGGAGTTGATTACAACGGAACAAAAATGAAAATGAATATTATATATTTATATCGTTTTAAAGATATTATGAAATTACAGTGGAAAATGAAAGGCCGCAACAATGATCGCCATGGAAATGACAAAAAATACCTGTGTGTGCCTATTAAAAAGTATCGTGCACACAAATACACCACTACCATTACTTACTAGGGTTGACAGCCTAAGCATCGCCATCTAGGGGAAAATTACCATGAAAGACCCTAACTCTCTAGGGGTGTCCATAGTCGAGTGACTAGATATTTCCCTACAAGCAACCGGTACTCACAAGGGGGCCACCATAGCAGAGTACACTACTTTCTCCTCCATATAACACCAAAACTATTCCCTGTGGTTCCTCGCAGCAGAGTAGTGGAAATAACCAGTAAATTACAGTCACTGATTGTCAATACCAGGGCAACACACGCTAGCCACACCCGATGGCCACTATAGTCGTGACAGAATACAGAGTGCACTCGCGAGGCAACAACTGCCCTGCTAGGTACGTAAACTATTATAAGGCTGATGTCCAACTGTCTATGGAAGATAAAAAATCATTCGCACGTAAAAAGTTCCAGAAAAGTTGTAAGAACTGCAGAGTTGCGTTATCTAGTTTGTATCAGACAACTGAACATATTTATAACCCGATAGGAACACAAATGAGTCTGTCCTCTTGGGCACCAAACCCCATTTATCTGCTCTCTCATCAACTGCACCCGGAACTGCCTACAAAGAAAACTCGGCATCAAAAATTAATTTAAGCAACAGAGCACATAGACTGCAACCAGGGTCACTAGGGTGGAAAGGGTGGGTATTTGTTAGTGGAGATCGAGGCATTCAACAAACCATCCCGAAACGGCGTGGTTATAACTTGCCTCAGGCAGGGACGTGTGATGACCCACGTGCATACCAGAATGTGCCGAAAGATATGAGACTGATCAAAAGGAGATCATCGAATTTTCACAAAGAAAATTCAGCCACTTGAAACTGAATCTTGGTATGAATTGATTTATGCCAAAGGAATAGATCTCCTTATATCAAGAGGTTCTGGGGTTGGTTACAACGGAACAAAATGATCGCTATGAAGTTGGCAAACAATAACTGCGTGTGCCTACATAAAAGTATCTGGCACACAAATACCACTACTATTGCTTACTAGGGTTGACCATAGTTAAGCATTGCCAACTAGGGGAAAATTACCATACCTGAGCAAAAGGAAAGACCCTCACTCTCCAGGGGTGTCCAAGCCTAGAGACTAGATATTTTCCTACCAGAAACCAGTACTCTCTAGGGGGCCACCACAGCAGACTGCACCACTTACTCCTCCATATAACACCCAAACTACTCCCTGGGGTCACGCACAGCAGTGTAGTGCAAATAACCAGTAAATTACAGTCACTGATTGTCACCTCATGGACATCACACAATGGCGATTCAATTTTGTCTATACAAAATTGCCAAAAATATTTGAATTAAAAAGGACTGAACAGGGTCAACCATATTATGTATTTTATGATAAAACTAATTCCTGCTAACTATATACAAGCTGTATTAACAGACAAACCTCTCTCGGCAAGAAAGGTAACAAATAGCGCTAGTTGTGGAACAGGTGCCGGCCAAAGTGGCTGAAACTCCAAAAGGATTCGAAAATAAATAAATGCCCGAAGACCGAACTGATAAGCTCGAACTCTTGTTGGTACAATGCTGGCATCTGACAATTGTTCGCTTACTGTTGAAGATATCCGAGCGGTTGGTTGAAACCGGTGTTGGGTCTGCGTTGGCCGACGCCAGTTGGAAAAATCTGGAAAACTGTAAGCGGGAAAGACTGTCAGTCAGTGCATTACGAGAACCAGAAATATGTTCTACCCTAAAAAGGATATTAAATTTCAAACACTGCAAAGTGAACAACCGCATCAAACATATAATCATATCCGACTGAGAAGACAGTGTGTTTATAATATGTACTACTTCTATATTGTCACTACGGAAGAGCACTTTTTTATTGGTGAAAAAGTTGTCCCCTAAAAATCATCACCGTCACCAAAATTGGGAAAAACTCAAGTAACGCGACATTGTGGGTCCAACCGGCTGTATGCCAACTATCAGGCCAAATGCCATAAGCAGTTAGCGTCAAAGCACCGCCATTCTAGAAAGGTAGAAAATTTTTCAAAAATGGCACATGAAATAGAACAACCCATTGGAAGATATTTGTCAAAGTAATAAAAATTACCAAAGTGAAAACCGAGAGGCTCTAAGTCGCCTTAGCAGATAGATAAAAGCCGGTAGGCCGATTTAATTTCAGCCTTTCCAATAAGCGCATTGAAGCCTACTCGTTGAATCATGGACAGCGCCTCATCAAAATTTGTGTACACCACTGAGCAACGTTCTTCATCGATAAACGAGTTGACAGAGTTTTCATTTGGGTACGGCAAATGATGTATGAGGCAAAATTCTCCCAGCGTTTTTTTTTATTTATTTCTTTGGGGGGGGGGGGGGGGGGTACGAAGCGTATGGAGGAAACGCGGAGAGTAGCAAATGGGCGTATAAGTGGACTTGCTATTCTCCCAGCATCAATTTCTTTTTGTAATTTCTGACGCACTATGGCTGGGCGTTGAAAAGCTGAAATTAAATTTCTGGCTTCGGTCGGAATGCTGTATGATGGAAACAGTTTGCTAAAGGAAGAGCATGCAGTTTGCGGATGATTGCTGCTACATGTCTGACAACAGCAGGTAAAACGACAAAGATTCCAGTTACACCCACTTTTATTGAAGGCGAAACAGACACCAGGCTTCCTTGTTGTGGCTTCTTGCAAAGTGGATATCTGAGAATGACCAGGTTTGGGTATCATCAACTGTAGCCACATATTTGGGTTTACTGACCCCCCCCCCCCCCTCTCCCCCAGGCTGAAAACAATATGCCTGACGCATACGAAATTGCTCAGCATATGACCGCCAACCAAAATCAGCAAAACGTGAGCCCGCCCCACGGATAATCTGTAGATAATAATATGTGATGTGGAGATCGTGCCTGTTTGGATGGACCTAGTTCTGGACTTAGAAAGTGACGTTATGTCACGTGACCTAGTGACTCATGTTTGGTTGCCATGGTAGCCCGCGTGAGCGGTCATCTTTTGACACCCTATTCATAGTTATACGTAGTCTTAGTGCGAATGCGCAGAGCGTGTTGTTAGGGTTAAACGTGTTTCCGTCGGCCATTTTGTATACTGGAGGCCTCCATCTTGGTTTCTATGGTAGCACTATGTAACCCAAAATCCTGTTATAGGACAGGGGTATCTTCAGAGGGTATGTTCGATTGAATAAGAGTTATTTCCCGATTCGCAGAATTACCCAAATAAACCCGACAATCCCTCCAAATCACCGAAAACAACTTTTATTTGGTACGGATTCTTTCAGAATCCTCGGTTTCTGCTTATATTTCTACAAACTATGTTATGACTTCCCCATCTCCTTATAAACTATTCTGACGACCCTAGACGTGTTTATGTTCTAGTTTACACATCACATGGAACACAAAGGCACATGCTGGATGTGCCGATAAGTGCATGTGTGCTTTTCCACAATGTGCGCACATCACATGCAGCATATAGGCACTTACGACCAAAAAGGGGAGCCGAAGACCAGACGTTTTTCAAAGTGGGGCGCTGTAAGTGGGGTGCCACGGAACGTGGCCGTTCCAGCGATTTAGTAGTTGGGATTCCAAGCTCTTATAGAGGTAGTCTTACCATCGATTTCCAACTTGTCTTCTGTTGTCTAGCCTATGATTTGCCTCTACTGTAGTCATCCAATACTATAATCCAACCTTGCAGTCTTGTACTGTTACTATTGACTTACAGCATTACCTCGATTCTGTTTCGGCATCTGCCCTCGGTCAAGTCTTTGACAGTTAAAACACCTCATTCATCTAAGCCTGTATCAATCTATACAATGCCTAGACCTGGTGAAAGTTTTCATGGGGAGATGTGGTTGTGTGCTAGTACACATTGTGTCACAATGTGTACACATTACAGACAGCACATATGATGTGCCGATATGTACTTATGTGATAATGCACAATGTGCGCACAGCACATAGGCACATACGGGTAGTGGAGGATACTTATGACATGGTGTTGTACTAATGGAGGGTACATATTGGAGGATACCTATTGGAGGGCACTTTTTGGAGGAAAGTTGTCGTAGAAACCTTACATCCGAGTACTTCACACGCTACATCCGAGTAGTTTTGCAGGATAGTTGATAACAAACAACCATACGATATAACATTTCATTCATTTTTATTCGAGTATACAGTTTATTAAGTTAAATGCTCCAGGCACCTTCTTCATCTTTGTAGTTCTTCTGTCTACTCTCATAGGATAACCATCTCGTCTGCTTGGTTGGAGCTTCTTCCCATCGTTTGACTCTGTATTTGTTCTTGTGTGTCATCTGGCTGAACGCTGGTAGCTTGGCTTTATCGGTTGCTTTGATTGGTGGTGTTCGGTTGGCATCTTCCTTCTTCTCATTCTTAGGTGCCTCTTTCTCGTCTTCAGACTGCTTCGTATTGGCAACTGCTTCATAAGGTCAGTCTTGTTTTGATCTGAAAGCTGGCCCATTCTTGAATGTTCATTCATCTTCGTAGCTTGAGTTGAAACATCAGTCAGTTCGCCTGTCTTCGTTCTCTTTCTTGTACTTAATAATCAGCCAGTATCCATACATCTTTGTTTCTTTCCACCAACACCTATGTGCTGGTCTGGATTTCGTCTCTTGGCTCCATCTACCACACGATTCACTTGGGCCAGTTCTTGGTACGTCAGCTTTAATCCAGTATCAGTCTTGAAGATCTGTTTGTGCATGTCATCTTTGAATCGGAGCACTGTCGTTGACACAGACATCTTCACTCTTTGACGGTCCTAACGTAAATGATTTTATTTTCATACGAACGATCCTTTTATACTTATTTTCTGTGACGGCGAGTTCATTTTCTTCTAGGCTCCTAATCTTCTTCTTCGTCATCTTCCACTTTGAATGAGTAGTTTGCCATAAGGTCGTCAAACAGAAATTTTCTCTTTTCTAAGCCATATGTCTGGGACTCTAGAAAGTCACATTCCTCTTCTTCACGAGGACGCTTAGCAGTCTCTTGAATTTTTTTGTCTAATGGGTCGTTGCAAAAATTCGTAACATGCATTAGGGTATTAATGTATGTTACACCGATGCTTTCTCTGACGCGGTTTTCAAGTGCTGTATATCCTGTTTCAACTGCATCTTCTTTATCCATTCCATCCTCGATATACTTGTTCATGAGATTTTCAAAATCCTCTTGGTATTTGCCATAGGCACTTTGGACAATATTTCTCATCACAGAAATGTCTTCGTCTTCATCTTCATATTGCATATGTTCTGATAGTTCTGACGACTCATCGGAATCCGAATCTCTTGTCCAATTTCTTTGTGCTGATTGAATTGCGTCCTCTCTCGTCGAAGGTCGGTTCACAAATGACAATTTTGTTACGAGTACATCCTATTATAGGCCGAGGATATCTGTCAATACATTCACGACGGGTTTTATCAACATATTTAAAAATCCTCGTTCCTGTATGATCCGCCTTTTTTCCGATAAGATAGTTTACCATTTGCAATTTTCCTAATCTGGTTCTTGTATAAGATCAGCTGAGCTCTCTCAGATTTGTTTATATATTCAATATTCAATATTTTATTTCACAGCATACATATACAAAGGAATGAAACAAGGTTACAAAAAAACAAAGGTAGATGTACAAATGTATACTGTGGGGAATGACATAGCCTTATGACTGTCTTCCTGTCATCCCACAGACAATAAAAATAAAGACTAAACAGCAAAATGGCAAATGGCAAATGATGGACTCAAGTAAGGTAAATCTTGACAGCAGGTAGTACATTGTTTTTTGTTAATATTGTATTGATATGTATTGAATATTAGTTCATTGTGGATTAAACATCCAGATGTTCTGACTCTGGTTATTTAGATCTGTGGATTGTGGATTATCCGTGTTTTAACCGTATTTTAACCGTATTTCTGAATCAATGAAGTAAATAAGCGTCGTTGGTAAACCATTATAATAATCGCACGCTAAAGGAGTGAAGTAAATGACCATAGGTGACAGTATCAACCTGGTTATCTGCTTGCTGGGAGAAAAGAGGAGAATATGATAACACCGAGAGTCGTAACTAGCCGAGGCAGTCGGGACATCTTGGGTTTGAACAGCTGATATTGGCGATATAAGTATTCAGATATTGTTCAGTTAATATTTTTTAAAGGATGTTCGGGTAAGGGTTTTTATCGTTGTATCAAGGTCATTCCACAGTTTAGGAAACGAAAAATATGGAAGTGCGGCTGAGAACTGAGTGCGAGGTTTATGGGTGTTTAGGCTTCCACATTGCCTCGTAGTCATGCCCGAGGGATTCCAGTACACTTGAAACGTATCATTGAAACTGACGGGGAGATTGTTCTGCGACCAGTCGTGCATAAATAAAAGTGAATGTAATTTGTACAGATCGTTAAATTTAAGAATTTTTAAACGTTTGAACAGCAGGTCAGTATGTGAGTTGAACTGTTTGTTCGCTATGATACGTACAGCTTTCTTTTGTAAGTTTGAAATTTGTTTTGTAGCTGTTGCGTTGCCCCATATTTGAATACCATAAATTAAGTGGCTTTGAATTAAAGTGAAATAAAGTAGACGAAGTGTCTCGGGCGGTAGAAAATTCTTGGCTCTATTCAAGATATAAATTGCTCTGGATATTTTTGTACAGAGTGTAGATACATGGTGATGAAATTTAAGGTTCTCGTCCATTTTGATTCCTAGAAATTTTATGAATTTGTGGTCACGATTGTTACCTGCTATTATTAAGTCTGAGTTATTCAAGGTAATGTGGGTTTGAACGTTATCGTAATTGTAGTTGTCATTTTGGGGATGAAGAAGTATGACTTTAGTTTTGTCAGCATTTAAAGATAACTTGTTCGCAGAACACCAGTGGTTGATTTTTGATAATTCATTGTTTGCCATCTCCGTAAGGAGGTCAAGGTCGTTCCCAGATGCATGGGCTGATGTGTCATCTGCAAAGGATAAAATACGCATATCAGTTGATTCACTGATGTCATTGATATAGAGGACGAACAAAAGAGGACCAAGTACAGAGCCCTGGGGTACACCTGTAGTGACATTGAGTAACTCCGACGATTCACTAGTGAATTGACCATATTGGGATCTCCCGGAGAGATAGTTCTGAAACCAAGAATTAACTATACCTCTTATACCATAGTGTTCAAGTTTTCGAGCCAGTATTTCATGATCAATAGTGTCAAATGCTTTGGAAAAATCTAAAAACATGGATAGTGTGCAATCTTTAGTCGCTTTGTTATTCATTAAGGAAACGTGGTTGATAAGATGCATTATTGGGTGAAATGTTGAGTGTCCCCTTCTGAATCCAAACTGATAGTTATAAATAACGCCGTGTGCATCTAAGAAATGTGATAACCTTTTATGCATTAACTTCTCTAAGACTTTAGAAAAGGAAGGAAGAATACTTATTGGACGATAATTGTCGAAAGACTGTTTATCCCCGGATTTAAAAATTGGTATTACTTTCGCGATTTTCATTTTTGATGGTACAATTCCAGTTGAAAAAGAGGTTTTTATAATGTGAGTTAAAGGAACAATAATTTCATGTATAATGTCTTTTAGTAGTTTCGGTGAGATGTTGTCCTGACGAGCCCGGTTAGTCCTTGGATGGTGACCGTTAGAGAGATCGATTCGGACTCCCGCGTTGTGTCATTTGGCAAGGCACTTAACCCCGATTGTCCACATGGATGCACGATGACGCTGTGTACTAAGGCGTACTCCACGTCGGTGGTGCGCATGTCTTCAACCAATCTAACCCTGCCTGTGCTGCAGTGCGGAGTTACGATGTTGGGGAGCTGGCAGCTGCTCGTCGTTGCTCGGTGGTTCTCTCCGGTTACCCCGGCTTCCTCTACCCATAAAACTGTCACCGACACGATATGACCTTGGCTGTTAATGTGTCGTTAAACCTTAATCAATAAATAATAAATAAATAAATCAGCCGTCTTGATCACGTTCTTGGCTTCATGTCGACCAGAATGAGATAGAAATCGCAGTGTATCGGAATTTCTGTTTAGTCTTGCAGTGTTGCCCGATTTTTCCGACTTTTTCATGAGGCAGTAATCATCCTCGTGTATTTTACATGTGAAGCTCCTGGATAATTCTTTATCACAATATCTGCAACGATGGACATTCATGTCTTCACTCTTTCAGGGTCGAAGAACAAATGGCGTTTTTGGTGTCGACACATCCCTTTTATACCTTTTTTCAGGGCTAGGACTGAGGTGATGAGCGAAGAAAGAAAGCAACTCTTTCGTAGTATACCTCTTTTTATATCCAGTGATGAATCTTTGTAGGTAAGTAGTTTGTATTCTCGCAGGCCAGCAAATTCAGTCAAATCCAGTGGTATCTTATCTTTGAAGATGCTGGTGGCACATTTTCACAAACAGGTAATCAAATCTTCATCAGCAGTGAAAAGAACAGCATCAATTTCCTCCTCGTCAGCAAGGCGTACAAATTCTAAAAGTACTTAATTCCAGCCAATCATTCATTCTTCTATATCTCTCTGTGTGTTGTCTTCATGTTCTTTTCTTGTTGGACAGTAATAATCTTTATGCCTCTTCACACTGAATGGTCGGTAAAACATTTTGGCACCAAATCTGCATTGGAACCGACTCTGGTGACAATGGTACTTATCATGTCTTCTGACGTCATCAGATCTCGAAAATAAAACAATCTGCAGCGAACTAGTAACATGTCTTTACTCTACGACGATCAGGTCACAAATGAGCTGAAAGCAAAGCCCGCACCCTTTTATACCTTTCCCACTGTAGTACTCGGATGTAGCGTGAAGCACGCGGATGTAGCGTGAAGTACCCGGATGTAAGGTTTCTACTACAAGTATCCTCCAGAAAGTCTCTTCCAATAGGTATCTTCCGATAGGTATCCTCCAGTAGTACATCACCATGTCATAAGTATCCTCCAATACCCGTATGTGCATATCTGATGTGCGCACATTGTGCATTATCACATAAGCACATATCGACACATCACATGTACTACCTGTAATGTGTACACATTGTGACACAATGTGTACTAGCACACAAGCGCATCTCGCTATGATAACTTCCACCAGGTCTAGGCATTGTATAGATTGATAAGGCTTAAATGAATAGGGTGTTCTAACTGTTAAAGACCTGACCTAGGGCAGATTCCGAAACAGGGGTAATGCAATAAGTCAATAGTAATAGTACAAGACTGCAAGGTTGGTAGATTATAGTATTGGATGACTACAATAGAGGTCGGTGGTAAGACTCCCTGTATAGGAGCCTGGAATTCCAACTACTAAATTGACGGAACGGCCACGTTCCGTGGCACCCTTCTTCCAGTGCCCCTTTTTGAAAAACGTCTAGCCTTCGGCTCCCCTTTTTGGTCGTATGTGCCTATGTACTGCATATGATGTGTGAACATTGTGAATTAGCACACAAGAACATATCGACACATCCAGCATGTGCCTATGTGCTACATGTAATGTATACACTAGAACATAAACACATCTAGGGTCGTCAGAATACTTTATAAGGAGATGGGGAAGTCATAACGTAGTTTGTAGAAATATAGGTAGAAACATAGGGTTCAGAAAGAATCCGTACCAAATAAAAGTCGTTTCGATGATTTGGAGGAATTGTCGAGTCTATTTGGGTAATTCTACGAATCGGGCAATTACTCTTATTCAATCGAACATACCCTCTGAAAATACTCTTGTCCTATGAGAAGGTTTTGGATCATATAGTAACCAGGTGGTACCATAGAAACAAGATGGCGGTATACAAAATGGACGGAAACACGTATCACCCTAACAAACGCGCTGTGCATGCGCACTAAGACCACGTATCACTATTGAGATGACGTCTCAAGATGGCCAAGATCTCCACATCATTTACTACTCATATTTTAAAAGTTCAAAAATTTTGGATGGAAATATAAATAAACACCAGAGAAGCATCCGTCCATTTTCTGACTGAAGAATTTTTTTATTGCACAGCCTTGGGTTTCAATTCTAGAATTGCAAGTCGTGAGCTAGGGTAGCTCACAACTGCCCTTCAACAACACAGCCAGATTAATGAATTGATTAGTCCAGAATTTTTACTTAACCTGGTCTGGTACATGAGTAGCAACATCGTCATCGGCTAGCCTCACCTGACCCTGTGCCGACACACCAAACAAATCCTCGGAAGTAGCAGGCGCAGTGGGAACCACGGCGGGTGAGGTAGCAGATGGGAAAGTCCCACCAGCCTGTGCCATTGGCCCAAATGATCCCATACCTGTCACCCAAACGCTAAGTATGTCTATAGCCTCGGCACACTCACCCGGTGGGGACATATTCTCTGCAGTCTTGGGCCGATCCTGAGGAGTGTCAGTTTGCCTGAATTTTGGCGAAGCACCAATGTCTGTCACTGTGCAGTGGACTGATCCATTGTCGAAACGTTTGTGGCTGACAATTTCTTTTAGACGAACGCTGATTTTGTTATGCGCCCACTACGCCAGCTTCAGATATTTTAGTCCGATGCATCCTGAATATTCCGAACTGTCGGTGATCAACAATTTAAAAAAACACGACGTAAATTTTAGCACAAGTTGCACAACTTCACAGATCACAACGGGAACACTGCACTGACTTCAGCCGATTACTCGGCAGCTGATTCTCGCGATTTCCGCTCGTGAATAAATCGTGTTGCGTTGAGTCAAAAACTGTTCGAATACTGGCAAATATTTGTTATTCCATATTTCTTATTGGAAAATAGCGGCATTCGACAAACTATCCCGAAAGGGCCTGGTTATAAATTGCGTCAGACAATATCGGAATGTGCCGAAAGGTATGAGATCGATCAAAGGGAGATCACCGTATTATCACAAAGACAATTCACCCACTTGAAACTGAACCCTGAATAAATTGATTTATTCTGAAGGAATAAATCTTCTTATGTGCCGACTTTAGAGAGTCGCCCAACAAAATTTTGTGAAAATTTCAGGACACTGTCCTTAAAGTCCAAAAGAAACAAAAGTTAAAAATAACCCAAATAAAGCATATGCCCAAATGTTTGGCATGAAACATACTGAATGTTGAAATATTGGAATAAATCCAACAAAATTCACATGAGATCATTTGTATCAATTTAGAAATCGTAAAATTTTATTCGTCGCTTTTCTTGTTGTTCTTCGCGAGAATTGTTTTAGTCAGCCTCGTGTTGAAGCCGTAAAGGAAATCTTGAATGTTACCAGAGCAGGCGAATGTAACAAAATAACTCGTATCTGTTCCCATGTTCGATTTAAAGCCACGCCACCACATGTCTTTACAAAAGCACGATTTTTAGTGGCGATAAATTCATTTATTTTTAAAATCCGTGGAGCTTTGTCGGTAGTTTCGCTGACAACGAGCAGTTTTATAATTTTGGATTAAGATTAGGATGTCGCGTTAAACATCAATAAATAAATCAGATATGCCGATCACTATGGCATATGTCATTTCAAGGACCCTGGCATCCCGTGTACAATCTCAAGATCTGAGTTCAATTTTTCTTCAAACTGCGACTAATACACAGAACTGCACACGCGTATGAATGGGTTAATCGATACGACACGAGTGCCAGCGCGGGAGAATAAAACGAGAGGCCGCATGCCTCGAGTTTTATCCATTCGCGATAGATAGTACTTGTCGGGCAGCTAGGTACACCCCCAATGGGACCCCCCCCCCCCCTCCCAGGAGCAAACGAGACCGTTTTTTTTTCAAGTACCTGGACATCTCGAGAGTAGATTTTCAGATGTTAACCAAAAATTATAAAGGCGGTCAATTTCGCTATTTTACACCATCACTAATTTTTCTCGATTACGCAAAAAATATATGAGATAAGGAACGGAAATTAACTCATTCGTATTTCTGACGCCATTTCCCGTATAATAATATCAATCAAGAAAGTGAAAATCCAAGATGGCCACCAAAATATACCTCAAAATAGACGAAAATCGAGTTTTTGGGCACTCTTTTTCGTAAAAAAATTATACAATCATGATAAAAAATTAGAAACCTGTAAACTTTTAGATGTTAAATTGATCGCAAATTATTCTACGATAACACCCAGCGTGAACATGCACTATCGAAAGCTGATCTTTAAGACAAGATGGCCGCCAGTGAGCCCACTCGTTTTCAATTATCCCGCTTTTGTAATGGGCTAGTTTACACTGTCTCAAGTCGTACGATGGTTGCGGAAAAAATGTTTGAGACACGGCACAGGAATCAACTGTATAGTATTTTGGACACTTTTTTTCTGCGTATGATAAACCCAATTTAGTCAGTGATTATCCAAGTTGGCTGCCATAAAAATGCCTCGAATTTGAAGAGAATCAGTAGTAGATCATGTACCGGACCGGATGGACCTAGTGATGGCCTTGAAAGTGACGTCATGTCACGTGACCCAGTTACGTCATGTTTGGTTGTCCTCGTCGCCACCTGAGCGGGCATCTTGTGACGTCATCCCCATAGTGATACGTGGTCTTAGTGCGCATTCTCAGTGCATGTTGTTAGGGTGACACGTGTTTCCGTCGTCCATTTTGTATACTGGAGGCCGCGGTCTTGGATTCTATGGCAGCACATAGTTGTTATGTGTTCCAAAACCCTACCACAGGACAGGGGTATGTTTGGTGAGTGTGTTCGATTGAATAGGAGTAAATGTAATTACCACAAACAACCCGACAATTCCTGTTTGCTGGTTCGGATACTTCTTATTTATCTAGTTCAGGTTCCGTTGGATTCCTCAGTTTCTATCTGTTTTGTCTATAACTGACCCTATTCTGACTATATTAGCTGCCTATCTAGTCTTAGCTGTCTCTGTCCCAGTCTCTGATCTTTCCCAAGTCTTATAATCACCAGTATACCTTTTAGAGGATACTTTTCGGAGGATATCTATCTGAAGATAGTTATGGTCCCTAGTGTCTGCTCAATTGCTTGCATCTAGACCTCCCCATAACATTCATAGCTCTAAGACCGCTACTGCTGACTTGTCCAATATCGCTCCCCTCTGACTTATAATTAGCTTCTACTGTAGTCACCCAATCCTATAGTCCTCTTCCAGCTTGTTTAGTTACTACTGACTTGTAGCACTGCTGCGTGCTTGCCAACTATGTCAGATTACTCGAACAACTAGAATCCTATCGAGCAAATAAGCCATCGAGCAGTTGCTCGAACGAGTAACTCCGCTTACGACTCTTATCCTCATCTCGGTATTGGAGGATACTTATGACATGGTGATGTACAGTTTGAGGATACCTTTGGAGGATACCTTTTGAGGATACCTGAAGATAGTCATAGTTGCTGGTAATTGACCGGCTTTGCTTTTTATAGCTCTTAGACCACGACTGTTGACTTACCCATATTCACCATCATCTGTCCTATTATTAGCTTCTACAGCAGTCACCCAAATACTATGGACTTCTACCACGGAATCCCGCTTTACGGAATCGGCTTAGAATCCCACTTAGAAAATTCCCTCCATAGCATGTTTATATCTATAAATGATATGCAAGGGATTTGGACTCTGTATAAAATGGTACATGTTGGAGGAAATGAAGCAATCTTATTGAACCTGTTCACCGAGCGTAGAGTCAAGATATAGATAGTCAGCATGCCTGTAGTAGTACTACAAGTCAGAAGTAATGGTTCAAGGCTGCAAGGGTCGTAGAAGACTATAGTATTGAATGACTACTGTAGAAGTTAATTATAGCACAGATGATAGTGATAGTGAATATGGATAGGTAAGTCAGCAGTACTGGTCTTAGAGCTATAAAAACCATAAGCCGACCAGGTGAAAGGAACTATAACTATCTTCGGGTAAGTATCCTCTAAAAAGCATCCTGAAAAAGTATCCGCCAAAGGTATCCTCAAGTAGTACATCACCATGTCATAGGTATCCTCCAATACCGAGATGTGGATAATAGTTGTAAGAGGAGTCACTCGTTCGAGCAATTACTCGATGGCTTATTTTCTCGATTAGTTTCGAGCCATTCGATATTCTAGTCATTCGAGCAATTTGAAATAGTAATCAAGCTTGCAGTAGTGCAACATGTCAGTAGTAAAGGTAAAAGGCCGGAAAAGGACTATGAGATTGGGTGGCTACAGTCGAAGCTGATCACAGGACAGACGATGGCGAAATTGGACAAGTCAGCAGTAGCGGTCTTGGAGCTGTAAGGCCATGAGAAGGTCTAGATGCAAGACACTGAACAGACACTAGGAACCATAACTGCCTTCAGATAGATATCCTCTGATAAGTATCCTCTAAAAGGTATCCTCAAAAGGTATCCTCCAATGATATCCTCCAGTACTACATCACCAGGTCATAGGTATCCTCCAATACCCAGATAAGGATAAGAGTCGTAAGAGGAGTCACTCATTCGAGTAATTACTCTATGGCTTATTTTCTAGATTAGCTTCGAGCCATTCGAGCAATGCCTGTTCCAGTCACTACTCGATAGCTTATTCGCTGGATAAGATTCGAGCCCTTTGAGCAATATCTGTTCCTGCTCGATGGCCGCTTGCCCTTGGGAATGATATTGGACTTCGTTATCACAGAGGAGATAACTCTGTATGGATATGCACAGATTATGGGAAATGAAGCAATCTGACTGGTGATTATAAGACTTGGTTGACGTCAGATGATGGGACAGAGACAGCTGAAAATTGATAGGCATCTAATGTAGTCAGAATAGGGTCAGTTACAGACAAAACAGATAGAAACCGAGGATTCTGAAGGAATCCGAACTAGATAAATAAGAAGTATCCGAACCAGCAAACTACTCCAGTTCAATCGAACTTACCCCCAGGAGATATCTGGGTCCCATAGCACAATGTGCTACTATTATAAGCCCAAAATGGGTAAATCCAAACAAAATAAAATCCGTTTAGGCAGTTTTGGGTGGTTTTGGGGGATTGTCGATTTGTTTGTGGTAATTGGATTTACTCCTATTCAATCGAACACACCCTCCCAGCATACCCATGTCCTATTGTAGGGTTTTGGGTCACATAGCAACCATGTGCTGCCATAAAAACCAAGATGGCTGCCTCCTGTATACAGAAAGGACGACGAAAACACGCAAAATCCTAACAACACGAGCTGCGCATGCGCACTAATACCGCATATTACTATGAGGATGACGTCACAAGATCGCTGCTTACGCGGGCTACCAGGACAACCAAACCCAACGTAACTAGGTCACGTGACAAGACGTCACTTCCTAGGTCCACCACCAAGTACATCCAATAGGCCCGGTCGTGTACATGATCTACTACTTATGCTCTTCAATTTTTCTGGTTGACATCTTGGATATTCACTGACTAAATTGATTTTATCATACGCAAAAAAGTGTCCAAAATACTATACAGCTACATTTTTTTCCGTAAAACATGAGATAGTGTAAACTTGTCCATTATATAAAAGGGATAATTGGAAACGGATGGCGGCCATCTTGTTTTCCACATCTGCTTTCGACGGTGCATGTTCACGATGTGTATTATCGGAGAATAATTTGCGATCAATTTAATATCTAAAAGTTCACAGGTTTCTAAATCATGACTCTATAAGTATTTTGCGAAAAAGTGTCGAAAAACTCGATTTTCTTCTATTTCGCGGCATTTTTCTGGCGGTCAGCTTGGATATTCACTTTCTTGATTGATTTATCATACGCAGACAAAGTGTCCAAAATATTATACTATTGATTCCTGTGCCCCGTATTAAATGGGTTTTTTCGCAACCATCGCACAACTTGAGACAGTGTAAACTTGTCCATTACATAATCGGGGTAATTGAAAACGGATGGTCGCGCTGGCGGCCATCTTGTTTTCCACATCGGCTTTCGACGGTGCATGTTTACGCTGGGTATTATCGGAGAATAAATTGCGATCAATTTAATATCTAAGCGTTTACAGGTTTCTAATTTTTTTATCATGATTGTATAAGTTTTTTGCGAAAAAAGTGTCCAAAAACTCGATTTTTGTCTATTTTGAGGCATATTTTGGTGGCCACCTGGATTTTCACGTACTTGGTTGATATTATTATACGAGGAAGGGTATCAGAAATACGAGTGAGTTAATTTCCGATCCTTATCTCATATGTTTTTTCCGTAATGGAGAAAAATTAGTGATGGTGTGAAATCGCGAAATTGACCCACCCTCATGGGCGCCATATTGGATTACGTCATATCCGACCAGAATGGTGTCTTGTTAACAAAATCTACTCTCGAGATGTCCAGATACATGAAAAAACCGGTCTCGTTCGGTCCGGGGGTCCCATAGGGGGTGTACCTAGCTGCCCGACTATACAAATGCCATATTGATTAACCCCTCCACACGCCTGTGTCGTTCTGTGTTTATTACACACCTTCACGTCTATAAAAGCAATTATTATAAGGACGCTCAGCAATTCATTTGAAAACTTTGCTAGGGGAACCCGTGTTACTATGTTTAGCTGTCGCTAGCGATTCAAATTGTAATTGCCGTGCACGATTTGTAGACAATTCCAGTGAAATTCCACTTCTATTTAAAAATAGTCCGTCAACGATTTCCGTTTGGCACATACGTGTGGAACGGGTTTTCATTTTCCGCGTGGATTAGTGTTGCTATAGATTGGGATTTCATAGAACATGCGTGTAATAAACTACCATCCTTTCTGATCCCAGTAGTTTTTTAACGCCTCGTTTAGTATTAGGTTTCTTGAATTCAACTCATCACCGCCCATCCTGAATTGAGGACTCCTTGAGACAACGACTTTTGCATTTCTAATAGGAAACTAACTTACTTTGTCCCTATATGTTTCTATCAAATAAACTGCTCTTAAATCCATAATTATTATTCGACGCACCAGGTACCATCACGACTGGGTCTGTTCTCTGGTGAAGGAGATACAGAAGAGGTATTCAAATTTCACCGCAAATGCTGTCGAAATCTACAAATAAATGTGCGAGGAATGTCGGGAAAGTGTGAACAAACCAAATATCAAGCGAGTTGTGGTTCAACCCATTCTGAGCAAAACGTTAGATTACAGGTTGATTTGACAGTATGTGGCCTTATCATCCTCTAGTGATAAGTGGATAATGGTATACGAAGATCATCTAATACACCTTTGTGCTCTTACCCAACGTTTCGCGTCAAATAGATAGATAGATATTTTATTGCATGTTACACAACTAACAGCACAGAACATTAATGTTAATTAAGTCTTGAAGATAATGAATTAATAATTGGTTATTTGCATGTTATGTGGAGGGCTTATACAATGTGTCACCCATAAGGTTGCCATAGCATTTCTTCAGCTCTTGAGAAATTTAATGATGATATTACAGATGATATTACATAATATGTTTATACCACGAAGAGGGAAAAAAGAAAAGATTGCTCTCAAATTTCACACAGTGGCAACAGCACGGAAGGTGATTTTTGAACAGATGCTCATGTAAAATATCACATTCTAGTCTCAGTTTGCAGTTCATAGTTTGGCCTTTCGGTGTAAAACAGTGGTTGGTGTGTAACAGGGTAATGGTAAGGCTTTTCGAAAAAGATTTTTGTTTTTAATGTAAAATATGTTTTAGTTGATCGAACGTTTTCTGAAAGTCCGTTCCATAATTTAACCGTGAGAATCAAAAGCAATGGTTCCAAATATTTACATCTCTATTCGGACTCCTTTTCTTCGATCAATGTCAAATGCCAACTGATTCCAAAGTGTGATCGATCTATTTCCAAGTCCCTCAAACAATTATGACCAGCGCGCTTAATGCAATTTCTATCCGGTAAAAGTTGACTATTCTTTTTGTTTTAAGCTTATTTGTTTTACAAAGATTGACGTGCAAGTTATGCAACTTATATTAACGCCCTTCCTTGACCCATTGGTGCAGGTATGTGAGGTGACCTTCGTAGCTGCAAGTCCTTGGTCTCGCTACGAAGGGATATTTAGCCTGCGCGGAGTGTGTCTCTTTCCGCACAGAGGGCAGTCGTTTTACGTCCCCGCCCGATACCCTGTGACAGAACCAACCCCAGAGCTGATGCTGGCAGAGAGTGTTTGGACACTTCGAGAACTTTCCCCGACCGAGAAACGATCCATGGATCTCTGGCAAGACTATTCCACTCGTATTGCCACAACAAAACAAACTTGTCGACTGTTGATAAAAAATGCCGATCTTTTCGAACTTTTTAGGCTTGAATTTGAGTGTCCGTTTATGACTGACGTCAATGATTGTTCAATGAATCCGTGGGTGGGGAAAGAGCCATTAATATTTTCAACGGCTGCACGCCAAATGTATTAATTGATCCACGCCCAAATTGTGAATGTGGATTCTTCCTACGGAAGCAATTAAACAAACATGGAATATATCACTGGGGGGTAAAGGATTAAAACTCAATGAAATTACTGGACAGACAGTAATCTCTAATCAAATATTTTTAACCCTGTACCTTATACAAATAAAAGACGAGACATTCAAACATAAATCGAGAATAACTAAAACTTCAATGAAAAAAATAATAAAATCTTAAGACTTCTCTTTTCTCAAGGTTGTCACTGTTTCTTTTATATAACTTTGCCATTTCTTTCAAATATTGTGTTTATCTCTGTCAGATAAACGAGTCAATAAAACTAGATAGAAAAGAAATAGATTTTGTAATTGACAGTATGTAGGTTTGAACAAGAAAATAATCTCACGAGGGGAGATATACCGACGGAATTTTAACCCACAATGAATTGGATTAAAAAAACTTGCACAATGTAGCTCTCGTCAGCTGGGCTCTGATTAGCGTCTTGCAGCTTCTTGGAGAGTCGCGAATGACTGCTGTAATATTAACCACTAAGAGTGGTCTATATACTGAAACGTTACAACCGACATAATAATTTAGTTTGTATTCGATGTGTGGTATTTCATGCATTGAAAAATATTGATAGTAATGCTTTTAGGTGGCGTAATCAGCTAATTTATCATTTTATGATAAGTTTAACATTATCGGGTATTATTTTACAAACACTCTTCACGAGAGAGTTATTACTTTGCAAACGGATTCAAAAGTAAATAAATATATAGAACTGTCTCCAATTTGCCTCTCAAGATAATCTGCCCCTGTTTTATGTTTGATAAGTTAATAATGGTACTAAAAACTTTAACCCTTTACCTAAAACGAATATCAGACGACACTTGCAAACAAAATTCTTGAATAACTATTTTTTTAATGTTTTGCGTCAAAACATAGCTTATGACACCTCATTGGAACGATCTCAATGAGTTCGTTCCATTGGCGGGTCATAAACTATGTTTTGTGACAAAAAAGGAAGAAGTAATAAAAGTTGAATGCTGAATTTTGGCAATAGAGCTGGCCGGTTTTGGCAGTTACGTTGGGTAAAGGCTTTAAAGTTTTTATTTTAGTATTTGTTAATTTGGACATGGAATAAAATAGTTGATGCTAGGCCTTGATCAGTGGCTTCTGTTTTCAATGTGAAAAGGACAGTAATAACACATACGCATGTGTGTGGTAAAGAAATATGTTTTTGACAGAAGGTCTTTTAGGTCTCCCAAAGATTGCACTAGGTTGCGACCAAACGAGCCAAATGGCTCGCTGCCTAGCGCAATGTTTGTTAATTAGCTCCCTGTCTTTCAGCATTTCCCCCCAGGTGCTAAGTTACGTTCTGAAAAAAAACTATGAGAAGCAAACAACAAGAACTATTTTTGTCAACAGACATCAAGGCTGAATCCGGATGTATACTGTCTAAACTGTTCTTCTTTGTGTTGTGTTTTTACACACATTATGATAAACATTGTCTCTGATGAATCGCCACTCTGAGGAAATCCGTTGTCTAGTTAGACGCGACTCATATTTAAGTTTTTAGCTGTGTGTCGTTGAATATTCCTCGTCTTTTTGTATTGTTTTAGGTGGCATTCTATTGTGGTCATGTTGTAGATGGAGGGAAGACAGTCGTGGGCAGAGCAGGTAGGGTGATGGAGAAATATGAACGACGTGGTATTCTCCAGAACTGCAAAGCGTATTGTATCAAATCACTATATCCACTGCCAAAATTTCATGCTGGATTAAAACCTTCTGAAAGATATGGAGAGGATATTAAGCCTACAGTTCACTCGGACAGAAACGATAGCGACACAAATAAAGGGAACACTCGTTATAAGTCCCAAACTCTAAAAGAGAAACGGGTAAGGCAGTGTTTTATATATTATCCACAGTTGGGTTTGTACATATTGCGGATATTGTTATTTATTGTACGCTAAATGATAGATTATCGAAAAAAATGCGGAAAGATAGAAATCGTAACCCCCCACTGTGAAGATAAAGAAATTTTCAGTTTCACGGTATCAGTTAAAATGGCAGCTTTCAAAGCATCACTTCGACGAGTCAAATTATCATTGGAAATGATCAAATTCTTGTAAAAAACGTATGATGAAAAGAAAATCTAGTGTTTTGGAGTGGGTAACGATCATTTCCAACAATAATTCAACACGTATTCACCTTGAATTGATGAATGAAACCCGCCAGCTGAATCAGATCGCAAGACGCTACCTGTTCCGAGTATCGATCAAATCACTTCTCCGTATCAATGTGCGTCAGCTGTTTACTTTCATGCATCAATTCAAGGTTGAAACGAGTGGAATTATCGATAGGAATGATCAGATTCGTATAAAAAGCGTATAATAGAAAGAAAATCTCTTGTTTTTGAGTGGATACCAGCGCGAGCGAAAATAACCATTTGTCTCGGCCACGAGTGAGATAATTTTCGGTATCCACTCATAAACTTTAGATATTCTCTATACATATACATTGTAAGTTATCTAGGGCAGCAACCACGTTACATAGAGAATTTCTACCTGAATATGGGGGCGAAAGTGAACTACTCGGGGTCAAATGTTATTCTTAGCACCCAGATGTGATTCTTGCTCCAACATTGAAAACCAGCGCTAGCTCCTATTACCTGCATGTTTTCGAACAGAAGAAAAAATCGTTTCGTGCACCGAAGGGGCGCAGGGACGCTGTGGGGCAAGCCCCTTTCGACCCTCTGTGGCTGTACGCGATTTTGTAGCTACGTGTCAAGGCGTGTTGAAGGAGGAAAAGGATCGGGTACTCGGCAGATGTTCCGGGCTCAGATGATCAGGAAATGTGTTGGTTTGTCTTTGTGTTGGTTGTTGACTGAACCTTTTGGTGAGGGCCAGATCGAGAGGGAGTCCTCTCACAATGGTGCTACCTCTCCCCGAGGATGCTGTGGTGTTATTTTCGGGTAAGTGAAGTCTACCATTTTGAAGGTTAATCATGATGCGGTGATGTGCCATCATTGGCAAGTATAGTCTTCGAACAACCGTTGTCTGGGCTGCTTGTTACCGCAACTTCGGCCAATCAGACTATCAGTTGCATACTGTTCAGTTCAGTTCTTTATTGACTCAAATCACCGTAGTGATACAAGAGTTTACAATTCTCATTCTTCGAAGTAAATTAATTACACTGACATGGTGGGGCAATTCTACATTTTGGAAAAAAACAACTTATATTATATTTGGATATAGAGAAGATAAGAGCTAAGATATGAGATAAGATATGAGACAAGTTTGGGGGAAATGACAATTTGAACAGCTCGCCACACACGACCACCGGTGGGCAACTCCAGGGCAGGGCAGCGGCCGGCGAGATAATAAGTTTCACTTTTATACTGACATTTCCATCCGCAGCCCAATCCAGGCAACACCGACCCGTAGCCATGAGCAGCGAATACTTCAAGCTGACATTATATAATCCCCCACTTAGGGGGCTAGAACTGGACCCCCACCCCTTCAATCCTGATACTAATTGTCACCATTATGGATGAAGACTGGTCCAAAAAGCTAATAAATGGTAGACTTTCTGCCATTCCACCTTCCTGAGACACAACACAGCCTATGGCCCCTCAACGCAAAGAGCTCAATGAGCTCGTTGCAATGTTGGGACAGAAGCAATGTCGATACGTTAAACTATAGAAATTCAACCGAACCTGCCTGGGTATACTTTTTCGCAAACCTCAATCGCCAATTTTCACCAATTTTGTCCGCCACGCTGGGCAAAGTGTCAGTCACGTATTTAGAACTATCATTCAAAGCAGAAACGGACTATAGTTGCACGGACATCGAACTAGGTTGTTTGTCTACACACTTACTAAGAAATACTTCATAACAGGCAGAAGCTTGTGGCCGAAACAAACAATCCTTCATAACAGCAATAAATGACACTCGGCTCGAGCGTATCAAGCTATATTCCTACAATCTAATCAGGTCAGTCCACGTTGCATGCTATGTCCGCAGATTTTTATCGCAACTGAATAACCAGTTATTTCCCACAAGCAACAGCACACAACGCGGGTCGATAGCATTAAGGTTAATGAGGCACAAACTTTCTTAAGGAAAAATTGAATTCTCAGCTTGCATAATCAACAGAGTGAGAACTCCGGGTTAAACCCATGCTATGCCTTATAATCGGAATTGAGAGATATTAACCGGGTCAACCCCCACTCCACGAGCGCCCCAACGACAACACACCCGCCACGCACTGTATTACTCTGATGTTCCACAAAACATATCGTCCTCTGATTTCCACTCTGGCCTATGTGCTGGTAGGCACACGGGACAAAGTGGAACTCAGTGGACGTCCTTTCTTACTGTAGTTTTTTTTTTTGTTTTTTTTAGGAAGAATCGTTTAGTTTTGAGATTATTATTTTAATAAATTTGCTTAATTTTCGGAACTGAGTTGTTGACGTGCTTGCTAAAAGTTCTCTAAATTTTAAAATATTTGGCCTTGCGCTATACTTTTTTGGGACGTCCAGTTCTCTCTCGTGTTTGAAATAAGGACAGTTAAATAAATAATGGAATTCATCACCCACGTCATTCAAAGTACACTGGGGACATAACCTTTCCGTATATTGTAAACCTTCCCATCTTCCCTTTTCAACAGGGAGGTGATGATTGCCTGTTTGGAATTTAACCATATTTATGTATTCTTGTTTATGTAAAATTTCAAAATAGTGTTCGAATGCAATATTATCTTTAATAATGGAATAATTTATTCCCTTTTGTGATTTCTGTAACTCTGCGTGCCAGCTTTGATAATACTGATCAATCAGAGTTTGATTAATTGCATTTTTAAGTGTTATACCTTGGGGATTATTTTGATAAATCCAAATATCTTGTCTACCGGTTTCATTTAATATATTTTTTATACTTTGTATCCATTTAGATTCAACATTTGGCAGTTGCAACATATACTGATATATCTTGTATGTTAATTTATTTTGATTTCCTGTTACCAATCGGTTCCAAAAACCTATCATTCTACATTTTATTGTTATATTTATTGGCAATCTACCTGTTTCTGCATATAACATGTATAAGGGCGTATTTTTCTTCAGGAGAAGTAACTTTCTTATAAATTGACAGTGTATGCGTTCCAGCATCTCAGGATCCTCATATCCCCAGACCTAAGATGCATATGTTAAAATTGGCAAGACAGTATGATCAAAAAGTTTAAATATCAGATCTGGTGGCAGATCAAGGTTGTTTACTCTAGTATAGAGTAAGTGAAGGGCTTTCTTAGCTTGCTCACTAAAGTGTTTCCGAGCATTTAAAAAACTTCTGGATTCAGAAAAAATCACCCCAAGATATTTATATGAATTTTCTACCTTCAATTCAATATTATCAATTTTAAATGAGAACTTGTGGCGAGCCCTTGAGCCAAAAACAACTACTGTAGTTTTATTTATGTTGATATTTTGTTTCCACATTCTACAATAATCTACAAAATCATCCAGGCTTTTTTGAAGTTTAATCGGGTTGTCGGCAATAAGGACAGTATCATCCGCATACAAAAGTATAAGTATCTGCAGGAAAGTATTGAATTCATTTTCTATGTTATTAAGGTGGATACCCAAATTCCCTCTCTCCTCTAAGAAAGTTTCCAGATCATTCAAAAACAAAGAGAATAATATAGGTTAGAGATTTTCCCCTTGACGAACCCCATATTTACAGTTGAAAAAAAGCAGACATTTCATTATTTCGTCTAACACAGGACTTGATATTGGCATATATGTTTTTAATCAAGATAATAAATTTTCCATTAATATTACTTTTAGTAGCTTGTGCCATAATCCGTCCCCCCATACCGTATCAAACGCCTTGGCGAAATCGATAAAAATACAGTATAATTTCTTTTTAGAAAACTTGAAAATCTCAAGTATAGAATTTAGTGTAAAGATATGATCTACGGTAGAATAATTCTTTCTAAACCCAGCTTGGTTTTCATTAACAATATTATTTTCTTCTAAATAGTAGTTCAATCTATTATTAAGAACAAATGTAAATAATTTACCAACACAACTCAAAAGAGTTATTGGTCTGTAATTATCGGGAAGTTTCGGGTCACCTTTATTTTTGTATATTGGAACAATTATTCCTTCGGACCACTGCGTTGGTATTATGCCCGATTCAAAAATCACATTAAATAGTGGCACATATAGGGGTAGCATTTTGATTTTGGAAGATTTAATATACTCATTTAATATCTTATCAATTCCCGAAGATTTATTATTCTTCAGAGAATTTATACTAGTTAGTATTTCATCAGATGTTATTGTGGAATTCAAAACAATGTCATCGTCATCAATATTGACCTGGTTTTGCACTTCGATGTTGTTGTTATTTTCATTTTCGTTACTATTCATTTCTCTAAAGTGTTCATACATTGATTCTAAACTGGGTGGCTCTACATGACTACTATTTTTAACTTTATTTAAGTATCTCCAGTAATCCTTTGGGGATTTACTTTGTAATTTCCGCAGTTTTATTTCATTATCTTTCCTATATTTATTCATATGTTTTATCATCGTATTTTAATATATTTTACATGCAGCTTTCAATGATATTCTATTTATTTCTGATGGTTGTTTTAAGTACTTTTTACGTGCTTTGTTATAAATTTTCTTTTTTTTTCTTACATTCCTGGCCATACCACGGTTTATGATTTCCATTTGTTGAAATAAAATTTCTCTTTTTTATTTGAAAAGTTTTATTTGCACTTTCAATATAAATGTTAGTCAATTTTGTGGTTCGTCTGGTTTACATTTGATTCAATTTCGTCAATTTCCTCAATTACTTCCGTAATATTATAATCATTCATGTTATCAACAAACACATCAGATTTCAAGGCGTCCCATTTAAGATTTGTATTTTTAATTGGTTTGTTCTTGATTAAATTATTACGGGTAATCTTTAATTTACAATTCAACAGTGCGTGTCCATCAGAAAATAGGCTTGTGAGCCCAACGACCTTAAAATTTTCTAATAACGTATATCCATCCATTGTCGATATGATATAATCAATCACAGATAAATTTCTGAACGTCATTTTACCAATAGTTTTATCATTGCCATATCTGCCATTTAGGATGACGAGGTTATTATTTTTACATAACTCTACTAGCTTACCCATGGTTATTTTTTTCTTGTCTTGTAACACTCTATTTAAGGTGATATGTCGACTTTTCATAGCAGATATTTGGTCAAGAAAACTTATAACACCATCATCGAGTTCGAGGGTCTCAGAAATTGCGGCATCTTCAGCAGTATAATCTGTAAGGTCTGCGGTTTGGGCATTAAAGTCACCGAGCAAATAGACATACTTGTATTTACCACATATGTTGTGTACTTCGGATTCAAACCGCTCGTACTTATCATTATTATAGAATCTGGACTGAATCGGTGGTATATGCAGTGTTCCAAACAATATATCATTATCAAGACTAACATATCTACCATCGGTTTTAATCCAAAATATATAGTCAGAATCCGTTCCAATCACTTAAACAAATGGAAACAAACAATCTTTCACAAACACCCCTAGACCGCCAGACTTTCTTATAAATTTCTGCTTTCGGGGCATTTTTACAAATTTGTAACCTTCAACAGTTATTAAATCTTTTTCATCAGTTTTCGTTTCGCAAACAAATAGGAGATCATAATGTTTGACAAGTGCAACAAAATCAGGATATTCTACTCGCCTTTTCAGGCCACATACGTTCAAGAATGCTACATTAAAGAATTGGCTCAAAGAGTTATTTTGTGTCATGTGTGATTTGTTTGCACTGGGAGAGGATAACCAGCTCTTAAGTTCAGAATTTTTGACATCTTTCCCAGCAACCTATTGTCTATTTGTATTGGGTGGTATTTTATTACATGCCCATGCAGTCTCTCTTATGCAATACGGCGTGCAATACGGCTGTGCAATACGGAATTCCGTATTGCACACCAACCTGTTCCAACCGGGACTTTTTTATGCAATGCGACTGCATAAAGTGCATGGTGTTTACCACCGTTGATAGAAAAGAAAATTAGGTCAGTAGGTGCTTGGGTCATGTAATAAATACAAAACCACATGTTTCGGTCTCGACGTTTTCTTCCTACGCACATCTGACGCATTGAATACAAAACGACTCATTGAAACATACATGTAGTTTTGTTTTTAGTCGAAATATTCAAATTTAGGCTAGTCTTCGCAGAGGTTTCATCAGAGGTTTCATCAGCTATATAATGCAATTGTTTCTCATGACGTGCACATAATCATTCACAACCTGGCGGTACTGGTCAATACGACCACTATTTGAGGCACTATTTGAGGCAGTGATAGAATACGTGACAGATCCAATCTCCAACCCACTATCCGAATTGTCACTCCTCTCAGATATATCACCTTGCTCAAGAATATCACCCTGCTCCATGAGCACTTCAAACCTGTTCTCTGGTTGGGTCGGTTGTGCAGGTGTGTTTGGTTTATATTTCGTAATAACGTCAACGACTATTCGGCTGGCATTTAATCACGGACGTGAGTGATCATTTCGCTACATTGTACATAGAAAACGCACCTAATCACAAATAACACAAAGAAACGAGCGTTAAACGATCCTTTAAAAAGGAAAATGTTGATTATTTTAAGACTCTCTTACATGATTGTGACTTTGGTGATGTATTCGGCTATACCTGTCCAAACAATGCTTATGATGCATTTCTTTCTCATTTCGATAGCTGTTTTAACCGAGCATTCCCGTTGAAAAAGACGGTGACTCCCAAGAGATTCGTAAAGAGAGAGCCCTGGATGACCTCCGGACTTATCCAATCATCTATAAATAAACGGCGCCTCTATGTAAAAAAACTGAAATCCCCTATACCAACTAATATAGAACAATATAAAAGATACTGTAAACTCTATAACAAACTAATACGTATGGCAAAGGCCACCTACTATGAAAGGATTCTAGAGTGGAACAAAAACAATCTCAAAAAGTCTTGGGATATATTACGTAAGGCAATTAGTAAGTCCCAATATGGCCATGCAGCTCCCTTATTTTTTATGGATAATGATATCCGAGTTGACAATCCTAACGTCATTGCCAACAAATTTAATCATTTTTTTACTGAAATAGGAAAAAATGCTAAATAACCAAGTACCCTCATCTTGTCGGCAACATACAGAATATCTGAAAGATATTAGCTACAGTGACTCTTTTTTCATTTCGCCCTCAAACAAACAAGAAGTGGGCCTTACTGTTAACTCTTTCTTACCCAAAACAATTCAAGATTGCAATAATGTTACTTCTAAACTGTTGAAAGACATAATATATCAAGTGGCTGAACCATTAACCCATATTATTAATCTATCTTTCTCTTCGGGCATTGTTCCCAACAAAATGAAGATAGCCAAAGTTATACCTATTTATAAATCTGGTGACAAACATATTTTCAACAATTATAGACCTGTTAGCATCCTATCAGCTTTTTCAAAAATCGTAGAAAAAATAATGTATACACGACTTACAAGTTACCTTAATACCCATGAAATCTTGTACCCGTTTCAATTCGGGTTTAGAAAAGGGCACTCAAGTTTCCACCCAATTCTCCATCTTTTAAATAATGTGGCTAAGATGAACGACCAAATGACCAAAGCCCCTACTTTGACTGTATTCCTCGATTTTTCGAAAGCCTTTGAAATAATTGATCATGCGATACTAGTAAATAAGCTACAACACTATGGGATTAGGGGTCAAGCAAACCTATGGTTTAAGGATTATCTCACCCATAGAAGCCAGTATGTACAATTTCAAGATATCTCATCAGATTTACAACCAATTTTGACTTGCGTCCCACAAGGGTCTATTCTTGGACCAATTTTATTTCTATTCAATATTAATGACTTATCAAACTGTACCATCCTTGACATTTTGTCATTTGCGGATGATACAACAGCTTTTAGGTCCGGTAATAACTTGGATACACATTTTAACAATACGAATGAAGAGCTTATAAAAGTCCAGCAATGGTGTGCTGCCAATAAATTGATAATTAATGCATCGAAAACTAAATTCATCATCCTACATCCCCCCAATGATTCATGTCAAGTAGATCGCATCTCGAGCGTATCGGCAGCCAGTGTAATGAAAAAATAGCAAAATTTCTTGGAGTCCACGTAGATGAAAATTTAACCTTCAATCACCATATCTCAATTGTCTGTTCAAAAGTGTCTAGGGCTATATATGCCATCAACATGGCAAAAAATATGCTGCCGTTAAATGCTCTGAAGATCTTGTACTTCTCGCTAATCCACAGTCATTTTCTATATGGAATTCAAGTCTGGGGTCATTCACCGTCTACAAGAAAACTCTTCAGGTTGCAGAAGAAAGCGATTCGAATTATTAGTAAGAAAAGAAGAATATCACATACCGACCCTCTTTTTAAAACCCCCAAAGTTCTTAAATTTGATGACCTCTACAAAACCCAAGTTCTGTTGTTTATGCATGACTGGCCGAATAATAGATTACCTGTATCATTTAATAACATGTTCCAGCAATATACAAATTCAACAGGCATGATGACCAGGCAGACCGGTAAATTGCAACTTCCTAAGCCGAGGACAAAGTTTTCATCAGATCTCCCTTTCCATACGTTCCTCAGATTATGGAATACAATCGACCACAATACACAGAACTTAACCAGGCCGCAGTTTAAAAAGAAACTGACGGCCTTATCCCTCGACAGATATTCAGAGATTGTACGCTGTAACTTTCGAAACTGTCCGGACTGCGTTTAATTACCAGATAAGAAAATAAAAATATAAAATATAAAATGAAAATTATGCCTGTTGATGCCATGATCCCGTCCCCCTTTACTTTACTTTACTTTACTTTACTTTACTTTATCTCGGTTCAATTCAGCCCAGTACAGTGCTTAAAATTAACATAAACACTTCACTCTCTCTGGAGCAGCCTCTTTACCCTCTAGATGCAGCCAAGCGACGTAATCAATTGCCGATGCTTATCGTGGAGTGTTCCCCACTTACTCCTTGTTGTTTCAGTTAATTTTTGTTCTTTGGTGTACATGAATACTAAATTAAGACCAGTTACAACAACATGTGTACGATAGGGCCTGAAACCTGAGATCTCTTCAAAAAGGATCTTGGCTTTCAGACCTGGCTACATTTAAAAACTTTTGGAATAGATGGTGGTCGTAGTCATGTTCCAAAAGTTTGAATACTACTCACGAAGAGAAGAAAATTTTCTGCTCGGAACTGTTTATAAGTATCTTTTTAATATTAGTTTTTATTTCAGGGAAGTTTTTATATATTTAGTTTTGCAAGTGCGTTTGGGGAGGATCGTAGGGTGTAATAAGGAGGTTTAGTTGAGAGGTTTTGACAATTTTGCCGTTTGTTTACCTTAGTTACCTTTTTTTCGTGTGTGTTTGTTGCCCTGGTGTTTTTGTCGTTTTCGGTCATTGGATTCTGTATATTATTTGTAATCATGAATGGTAAGTGTGCGACGGGTGTTCAGACGGAGGTAAGTATGGGTGTTAAGGGAGGTCTGAGGGTGGTGAGTCGAGGGGTGCAGGTGGGGGAGAGTGAGAACCCGGAGGCATGCAGACAGTGTAATATGAGGTATGGTTGTGGTCGGTCAATGGAGAGTAGTGGGGTATGTGCGAATTGCAGGGATATTTTACAGTTGTTCGAGAAGTGTGTTGGATTCGAGCGGGAGATTGCAGAGCTGAGAGGGAGGTTGGGGAGGGCCGGTGCATCTGGAGTTACCCCGTTGAAGGTTACCTACGATGGTGAGGTGGAAGGTGGGTGGAAGGTCGTTGTGGACTCAAGGAGGAAACTGGGAAGCAGGAAACGTGGGGGAATAATGCTTGATGTGGGGGTGTAACTGAGGAGGGGGGTTCTAGTAGGAAAATTCGGAAGGTGACGTCAGGTCAGGGCTGCGTCGAGTCCGGAAGCCAGAGTCGGCGTAAGGCTGCCAAGGTTGCTAGGCGGTGTTTAGAAAACAGGTTTAGTGTTTTAGACTCTGATACCCCTGGGGACGAGAGTGAGGGGGAAGGTGTGGGGGTGAGATGGTTGTTGATGATGATAGGCCAGTCGGGGTAAGGAGGGCGGTCAAGAGAAAGAGGGGACCAGGAGCTTGCAAAACGAGAGGAGGTGTAGATGATATAGGAACTGGGGCCAGAAGAAGAAAATTAGTTCTAGCGGGGAGCAGCATTGTACGTGGGATTGACAATGTAGTTTGTGGTCCTGATAGTTCCAATCGAACAGTCTTGTGCTTTCCGGGGGCGAATGTGGAGGATCTCAGGGACCGGGTAGATGGCATTGTGGCAGGGTCAGGACCGGAACCGGTAGTGGTGGTCCATGTGGGGACCAACAATATCAGGGAGAGAAGGTCAGTAAGTTTGGTGGAGTCGTATAGAGGCTTAGTCGGCAAACTGCTAAGTAGGAATGCAAGGGTAGTCGTATCCGGGGTCCTTCCTGTCCTTGGAGGTGGGGACGAACGGAACTCAAGGATTTTGGCGCTAAATGAAGAGTTAGAGGACTACTGTGTTGATCTGGGAATTCCCTTTATCGACCATTGGGACACGTTTTGGGGCAAAGGGAGCATGTACGGGCGTGACGGGCTGCATCTTAGCAGGGCGGGGAAACGGGTATTAGGGGATAAAATTCTACGGGTAGCAGAGTCTTTTTGGAGAGGAGCGGGGTGGGAGGTCAGAGGCAAGTATACCTAGAGTGGACATAAGTGGGGTGAACAAAAGTGAGGGGGACAGAATAAGTTTACCAAGACTAGCACCAGAAAACAATGGCCCAGTAGGCGGAAGCCAATGAACCTCGGTACCCAAAAAGTGGGTTATAGCAACATCCAGGGTCTCCACCGGAAAGTAAGTGGAATTGCTACATTGATCGAGGCAGAGGAGTTTGATGTCATGGGCTTAAGCGAGACGTGGGTAAGACACGAGGAACGGGTAGACCAAGTAAGCGGGTGCGTGTGGATAGGTGTAGGGCGAACGGAAGGCCAGAAGAAGGGGGGAGGGGTAGGCATGTACATTAAAGAGGATTTAAAACCGTCGCTGATTACAGATCTGGAAGATATCATCACCTCGGCTGATGTGTCAAAAGAAATTGGATGGGTAAAGATCAGTCTGAGAAACAAAAGTATTGCCCTTGGGATTGTGTACTTTGCGGTGGAGGGAAGTAAACCCGAGTGGAATGACTCGATATACTCAACACTAAGGTCCAATATCACTTAACAGGGGGCTCGGTATAATTCTGATGGGCGACTTTAATGGACCCATAGGTGACAAGGGAGAAGGCATAGAGGGTGGGGACAAGAAAGTCAACAGGAATGGAAGGAAGCTGTTGAACTTCACAAATGAGCTCGGTCTGAAGATTCTGAACAGGGACGAGAGATGTAAGGGGAAATGGACCTGGGAGAGAAACGACAGAAAATCAATAATTGACTACATTCTCACAGATATGAATTTAGGGAGGGAGGTGATAAGGGTAGAAGTGGATGATGAGGGCAAAATGGAGTTGGATAGTGATCGCAACTTGATTACAGTGACGATGAGGGCCAAAAACCTAGAGAAAAGGAAAGGAAGCTTCAATGAGATTTGGGAACTCAAAGGATGCCGACTGGGCGAAGTTTGAAGAAAAACTGAAACAAAGCTTGCAGCCGTACACAAGGGGGGTAGTGTCCAGAAGATGGCCGACGCCATAGTTGCGAGCCTAGTGGAGGCAGGGAAGGAAAGTGTTGGAAAGATCAGGGTGCCAACACGGGAACTTGGGTACAGAGTGAACGAAGAACTGAAAAGGGCCATAAAGGTTAGAAAAGCTAAATGTGCTGCATACAGGAGAAGTAGAAAACTTAAGGGGGTGCAAAGCAATGATGCCATGGTAGCAAAGGAAGAATACCAACAAGCACGAAATAAAGTAAACAAGATTAAATACGACAACCGGAGAGTGCGAAATAGCAGTCTTATTAGGACGATAAGAACGACAGGGGGGGGGGGGGGGGGGGTCGAGTTCCAGCGTATTTTGGAAATGGGTGAACAAACGTAACAAAGGGAATAACCAACAGAGCATTAAAGTAGATGGCAGAGTTACAGAAGAGCGAGATCAAATCGCATTAGAACTAGTCAAGCACTGGGAAAAGGTAAACGATAAGCGATGGGGCATGGGGAACCCACCGGAGTGTCCGAACCAGGTCGAGGAAAATCTCTCGGACTTCGTGTGCAGCAAAATCAAAACTGAGGAGGTGCGAAGGGTGATCTCAAAATTGAGGAATGGAAAAGAGGGAGGGGTGGACGAAATTCCTAATGAGTTTATCAAAAAAGGGGGAGAGGAACTCTTGGAAAGCCTAACTGCCCTATTCAATTTAGCCATAGAAAAACAAGAGGTCCCAAAGGAGTGGAGGGAAAGTAAACTGACATTTATTCACAAAAAGGGGGAAAAAGACGTCTTGGATAACTATCGAGGGATCTCTGTCAGCAGCAACCTTGGAAAAGTCTTTTGTAAAGTCCTGTATGGAAGGTTAGAGGAGGTGATTGAGAAGAAGGGTTTTTTGGGAGAAATCCAGAATGGCTTCAGGAAGGGAAGGAGAGTCACTGACCATCTTTTCACGCTATCCCAAATGATAGAATCCGCGAAGGCAAAAAAGAAAAAGATGTTCATGGCCTTTTTGGATGTTAAAAAGGCATACGATAGAGTATGGAGGGAGGGTATGTGGCGCAAGCTGGAGACTCTGGGCTTGGGAGGGGAGTTTGTTGGGATTATGAAAGCATTATATAAAGATGTACAGAGTGAACTTAGCCTGGGTAACATTACAACAAAACGTGTGCCTGTGGAGATAGGTCTAAAACAGGGGTGTATCCTTTCGCCAATTCTTTTTGCATTGTACATCAAAGGTTTAGGAGATGAACTCCTGCATAGCGACGAGGGGCTTGCAGTTGGTGACTTGAAGATCCCAGGGCTATTTTTTGCAGACGATATGGTGCTAGTGTCAGAAAGCGAAGAGGGGTTAGAGAAGATGCTGGGAATTGTTGGGAAATATGGGAGCAAATGGAGACTCGAACTTAATGAAAGCAAGAGCAAAGTTATACCCGTGGGCCGCAAAGTGAACCCCACTCGAAGGTGGAGAGTGGGGGAGTTCTGCATTCCGGAAGGTAGCAGTAGACTTCTTAGTGTAGGAGAGACTAGTGACTATGAATACCTGGGGGTAAATATAAACATCACAGGAAGAGGCATCTACCGAAACCACACAAATAAATTGATTCTGAAGGGGAAGCGAATCCTTAACCAAATGAAACTTATAGGGAGAAACAGTTTCAATAAGGTTTTCGTGGGGAAAACCATTTGGGAAATGGTGGGTCTGCCTAGTATAACATACGGTACGGAAGTTGTACCCCTAAACCAGACAGCTGTTAAGAGCTTGGAAATCCTGCAGAACGATGCAGGCCGATGGATAAGAGGCTCGAGTAATGCCGCAGCACTAGAAGCAATCAGGGGTGAGCTTGGGTGGATGAGGATCAAGGACAGGATAGACCTATTGAAACTCGGTTATCTTAATTATTTGGTAAATCCCCCCGATAGCCGATGGTGTAAAGTAATGTTCCTGAGAACTTTCAACTCAAATATCAAGACGGGGTGGATGGTCCAAGTGAGGGAGCTAGTAGAAAACTACTCAATGGAGATCTTGGACCTTGACGTTGGGGCAAACCAGGGCAAAAAGATCGTCAGAGAAAGGGTCATGGAGGATTGTAACCGTAATTGGCGAGAGGGGGTCAAATCAAAGAGATCTTTGGGTGGTCTGCGTGATAAAGAGAAGCCTGGTTTTGAAGAGTACCTTGATGGCACCTTTGGGGGACACTGTTGTTCAAGCTGAGATCGCGGTCCCTGGAGCTGAGGGGAAAAATTGTGAAAAACAGTGAAAAGGAGTGCCAGATGTGTAACGTGGGCGTGGTGGAGACCCTGGAACACTTTCTTATAGAATGCCCAAAATACCAGTCTAAAAGAACAAGATTCACGGGGAGTATAATGGAGAAGTTGGATGGGAGAATGAAGGACATGTGGTTAGGGGGCGACTCAAAGGAGAGGGTTAATATACTAATCGGAGAGATTGGGAAGAATGGGGCAAGGGATGTCATCAAGCAGTTCGTCTCGGGAATAGAGAGGCAGTTGGTAGAACATGGGTAACCAAGGCCTTCTCATTCGAGAACCGCGACAAATCAGCGGCCGGCCGAAGTGTTATTATTATTATGTAACATTCTTTGACTCAGTACGTCGTGGAACTATGCTTTGTATGATACACAGTCAAGTCGCTATAATCAGGTATTCTCGTTCTATCCAATATTTCTTTAATAACTGTGATCCCTATATGCTCGGTCATTTTGTTAATAATACAAAATTGCTCAACTTAAAAACTGTTTTTGAATGCACGATCTGCTGTCGAGAAATTTTTCTATTTTTACAAGGGGCAACAGGAAGACAGCTTACATTGCTATGTCGCTTCCTTGCAGTATATCAAAGTATATTAAAATGAATTGTTTAGTTTACCTACTGTACTTCATATGTAATTGATATACTGTGAATAAAGGTGAATTGAAAGGTGAATTGAGAAACGTCGGACTCTGCTTAGCATAGAACTTACATATTTCTCATTTCTGTTTGCATTTGTGCATTCTGCCCAGTCAGGAAATTCATCAATTATAACACGTTTCTCTACTACCAGCTTGGCTGGGTATCCTATGCAAACAGTAGGGGAGGGGGGGGGGGGGGGTTCTGGACTTCTCTTCCTTGTATCGGGACCATAAACGTGCCCTGGCTTGAACAATTTCTCTCGGATAATCTCTATTAATGCCGAAATTTGGTTTACCTTTCAACTTATACGAGTTTTTAAGAATCAGTTCAACGATGCTCTGATCGCGGAAACAGACTATAATTGGTCTAGTTTTATCACTGACCACTCTACCAAGACGATGTGCTCGTTGTATATATACATTACATGGCTCAGTCTTCAAATCAGTTTCAAGAAATTTTGTTATTACACTCATACAGTTCTCACTAGGGTTCGTTTCAGGCATCTCCCGGAAAATTAAATTAACTCGGCTATTTCTAGCTTCTGCATCGATGCTTTTGTATTCCAGAAGTTTTACACGCTTTGAAACTGTCAAATTTTCGTTCAGGATCGACTGAACACAACTCTCAACATTGAGTACACGCGCCCTCAAGTTGTTTACATCTGACAGCATTCCAAATAAGGCGACAAGTTTATCATCAGTTCATAACATCTTAAGGTGATTCTAAACTGAAGATTGTCGTTTGAGTGGACAGGTCGAAAACATGATGTTTTTTTCATTACTTTTCAATAGTAATGGTTATTTAATACATGAATGATTGCTTCCTACCTAATAGATTACAAAAATGTGATAAAATTTTTTAAAAAAAGGATTTACTCACCAAAAAAATGCTTTTGAAAATCCCTAATTCACGGTCAACTTCCTGTCACAAAAACTTAAAATATGAATCTCACAGTGAAGAATATGTTTTCTATGTGCACTAGAGAACAACAGTTGAGTCATAACTTTTTAAAAAATAAATCCAATTGTATGTTTATTTAAATTTTTGATGGACCACTGCATGCACTGATCCAGCCATTTTTGCACAGGGAACTATTTACAGTTCAAAAGTATGGCACACTGCACTAATCAGTAATCTAGTTGACCGCCCCTGAAAATATTAGCCATACAAGTGATATATCTGTTCTGCCCTCTTCCACAAGTAAAAGTGTCTTGACATGAAGTGACCCTGTTGAAAGTGTATCGTCAAATCCCAATAATAGAAAATAAAAGACTGCGTGGCCACACATCCCTCCCCACCCCCCCCCCCCCCCCCCCCCGCACCACAAAAAAATGGAATTTTTCAAAATTGAAAAAGGGACATAACTCTGGCAAAAATTGTTGGATCAAACCCTGATTTGACTTGACCTGCATTTTATGTTGCTGAACCTACACAACAAATTTTATTTGATTCTGCCAATTACAGCTCAAGTTATTGGTTGGAAACTAAAAAAAGGAGTTTTCAAAGTTGAAAAAGTGTGACACTGGAATCACCTACCAGGACTACATGCAGCCTCGAAGGGAAGTTATGGAATTGAATTCTGCCAATAAGTCGTATCGATTGACCAATACTTACAGTGCTCAATGTATAAAATATTCGTCCAGTTATTGAAAAAATCCGATAAGGTGGTTAATGTATAAAAGTGTTTTTAATGTGTTAAATGCCATGTTTTGGATCATGAATAAACTCATGCTGTGTCAGAAACTTACCTTGTATTATTTTTTTTTTGGTGGGAGTTGACCCGTGGCGACTTGACCCGGTATCGAGTTGACCCGTTCCCAAAACAAAAATTTGAAGCTCGATTGTGCCTTGTGTGTGTTGCCATACTTCACTTTCGTGGAGAATTTCTATGCAACGACTAATAAAATAATTTTCTATAGAAAAATTTCATGTTCACACTTCTGTCATATTTTATTTGTGATAGGGGGTCTAGTGGGGTGGATAGAAAGAAAAAAATATTATTTTTCGCACTTTGAACAAGCGCCTTACCAACGCATGTGGCTTTCCGGTGACAACAACTTCGATCAACAAACACTTGCAGGCATGAGTCTAATAGCCCACAGATTATTCGAAATTATCGATGATCTTTGTGGATTGCAAACAAATTTAATGAAATGCATCGTTTACAAGGATTCGCAATGTAAATCACACCAGATCGCAAAATTAGGAGCATTATTTCTGGAACTCACCGAAACCAGACCGAAACGGGTCCGAATGACAGACCAATAAAGTTAACCATCAATATTTCATGACGAAGAATAGTTCCCCCGATTTGCGATTAAAAGAAGTGAAAAATCAACCAGTTTACGAATATTTCAACAACGAAAGAATACAACATGGGTTTCTAATTCCACTATATGTCACCGTTTTGTTAATTAAAGAAAATTGAAATTTTTGTTCTCTATTGGTAATATTGGCGCATGAATACAAACTAATGGCAAGGTCGATCCATGTAAACAAATTAATTGCTTCAGTTGGTGAGGGAAGAATATTTACATAGAACAGACAATCAATGCAATTTGCCTCTATTAGTCTGCCTCCCTTGAGATATATCGACAATCAGAATTTCAGCAGTGGCATTGTCATGAGAATTTACGGGACATGTGGCGAGATCTTTTGTCGCAATGTTGCCCACAACCTTCAGTGTTTTGAATTTCCCACCGTAAACATGGCGGACACTTTTGAGACTGAAACGACCCAGGTTGACAACGTGCTTAGTCCTATCTTCGATGTGTTTTATTAAAAAATAAGACTCAACTGCTGCAGTACATTACTGATAGCTCACGTTGGTTGTTCATTGGAAGGTGAGGCGTCTCGCTATTTTTTGAAAACCTGTCCACGCCATTTCCGACTTTTTGACAGTACACATTTTCTAATGTCTCCAAATGACTCGTAAATTTGTTAAATCCATATGTTGCGGGTCCCATCACGTTCTATGTGACATGACCATTCCCCCCAACCCTGGTATCCAAGGGCAAGGCTGTTTCGTTGCCAAGTTATTGTTCAATGAAATGTTCACATTTTTCTGTGTTTCTGGCTTCCATGTTGGCAGCCATGACTTTAGAATCACCTTAAGGGCCTATATAAGTAATGAAATTTTGTTTACTTTGAAAATTCTCACCTCTGATATTCCTTCAATTCATATTAAATATACACAAAATGTACATCAAAATGAAGGTTGGGATAAATAGAACATGAAACACATGTGTAATCAACTCATAGAGTCGACTGTAGGCACCACTAGTTCCTGGAAGTCTGCTGCCGTATTCGCACCAGAACTGATAATTTAATAATATTTCACGAAAACAACTTGTGGCCAAATGTGCTTTACATATCCAAGAACAAACCTAGGGGATAAAAATTCTTCAAAACACGGCGACAGAGCTGCATTGGGGAAAATTCCAAAGCCTTTGCTTTTGTTTACGTATGAGTATACTTTCGATTTCCGGTCGACGTCATCGGACAGAAAAAGCATGTAAAAACAACGCCGTCTAAAATCAAATAATGAAAAAGATCGCCTTCATACAGTATACTGTTATTAGATTGAGATTGCACGATTGCCATATTCAATGCAAGGTATCATGATACCTGTTGAGATTTCTTAGAATTACGATTTTGTTTTTTGATGGAAATTCGTGGTAACGAGTGATTTGCGCATGTCTGTCGAGCATGGAAACCATCTTCAATAAAAAATGCAGACAGTGTTGTCCTTTTCCAAAATGCAGTCCTATCGCTGCTAGAAAAGTACGTAGGACAGATGAGGGGGGGGCCAGGCCGGAGCAATGCTGTAAAGCGTTTGGCGTGGACTACCAAAAGTGGTAGGAAAGGGGGGGCCAGAGAAGCAGGTAGATAGGGGTGTAAAGTCCGAAGGCAGTGGGGAGTGCAGCACCAGAAACAGATTTGATGTGCTCGATTCGGAAGAGACAGAGGAGGAGATGGAGGTAGTTGCAACAGATAGTAGCTTGGGGTCTAGGCCAGGAAAAAGGAGGAGGGATCCGGGGGAAGACCAGGGGAGTAGTCCAGGTAGCTCAGGGCCTGGAAAGAGACGGAGGGACAAGGATAGGAGTAATCCTAGGTCAAAGATACCGATACCGATATTGATTCCGAGTGGGGCTGTTGGAGAGGAAGAGGATGCTGTAAACAATAGGAGACTAGAGGAGATAAATAGGGCGAGGTCCAAAAGTAAGTTGGTGGTTGCGGGAAGTAGCATAGTTCGGGGGATCGACAAGGTTGTCTGTGGTCCGGACAGTAAAAATAGAACAGTGTTCTGTGCTTTCCGGGGGCTAAAGTGGAGGACCTGAGGGATAGAGTGGACGGTATTGTAGCTGGGTCGGGGCCTGATCCGGTAGTGGTATTACATGTGGGGTCCAATAACATCAGGGAGAGGAAATCAGTTCGTTTGGTGGACACATACAAGGACCTAATTAGTAAGCTACTTAGCAGGAATGCTCGGATCATCGTTTCAGGGGTGCTCCCCGTTATGGGTGGTGGGAATGAGAGGAACTCGCGGATTATGGCACTAAACGAGGAGCTGGGAGAGCACTGCAAAGACTTGGGAGTACATTTCATTGACCACTGGGATTCATTCTGGGGACAAGGAGAGTTGTATGGGCGAGACGGATTGCATTTAAGTAGGATGGGTACAGACCTGTTGGGCCAAAAAATCTTACAGGTGGCTGGGCCTTTTTTGGAGAAAAGGGGGGTAGGGGACCACAGCCGGTAACCCAGAGTGGCACAAATGCTGGGAACATAGGAAGAACAACAAACATGCACAATACAGGGACATACCAGGGTTATAATAATGTGCCAGTGATGACAAAAAAACAAAGATTCATTAAGTTTGGGTACTGCAACATCCAGGGTCTGCACAAGAAAGTAAGCGAAATATCAACAATGATGGACGAAGGAGACTTCGATATAATGGGTCTAAGTGAGACGTGGATACGACGGGATGAGCGGGTTGATCAGATGAAGGGTTGCGTGTGGATAGGAGCTGGGCGAACTGAGGGTCAGAAACGGGGTGGGGGTGTTGGCATCTACGCTAAAGAGGAATTACAGCCCTCATTGATTACAGATCTCACAGAAGCAAGGACTCAGATTCCAGTATCCAACGAAATAGTCTGGGCAAAAATCAAGTTAGGAAGCAGGAGTGTTGCCGTTGGTGTTGTATACTTAGCAGTGGAGGGAAGTAAGCCCGAGTGGAATGATTCAATATATACAACTCTTAGATCGAATATCACAGAGCTTGGGAGCAGAGGGTTCAGTATTGTCCTAATGGGGGACTTCAATGGGCACATCGGGGATAAGGAGGAGGGCATACAGGGAGGTGATAGGAAAATTAACACGAATGGGAGGAAGATGTTGGACCTATCAAAAGAGCTTGGTTTAAAGATCCTGAACAGGGATGCGAAATGTAAGGGTAAATGGACCTGGAGAGGAACGATAAGAAAACAATAATTGATTATATACTCACTGACATTAGCGTATGGAGGGAGGTTATAGATGTAGAAATAGATGAGGAGGGAAAAAATGACTTGGGTAGTGATCACAACCTGGTAACAGTTAAGATTATGGGCAAAAAGACGAATAGAGACAGAAATACCTTCAAGGAAGTTTGGGGACTAAAACAAGGAGCCGACTGGAAGCAGTTTCGGGAAAAACTAAAACCAAATCTTGAATGTATACCTAGGGATGCAAATGTCCAGAGTATTTCAGATGGCATAGTAAATAGCCTAACAGAGGCAGGGAAGGAGTGTATAGGAAGGGTGAGGGTCCCAACGAGAGAGCTTGGATACAGGGTTAACGAGGGACTGAAAAAGGCTATAAAAGAAAGGAAGGTAAAATGCGCTGCTTACAGAAGAAGTAGGAAGCTTAAAGGGGTGGATAACAATGACACGAGTCTAATGAAAGGAGAATATGAACTGGCACGGAAAAAGGTGAATGAGATAAAGGATAATAATAGGAAGGAGCGCAATTGCAGTCTTGCCAGAACAATAAAGAAAACGGGGGGTTCGAGCTCAAACGTATTTTGGAACTGGGTAAATAAACGGGGGAAAAGTAGTGTGCAGAGTATCAAAGTGGATGGGGAAAGTACAGAAGATAAAGGCCGTATCGCTTCAGAGTTAGTCAAGCACTGGGAAAAGATAAACGATAGGCGATGGGGCAGTGGGTCCCCACCAAAAAGAAATACACTGGTGGAGGAGAACCTATCCAATCGTGTATGTAGCGAAATAACAGCAGAAGAAGTGCGGAACGTGGTCTCGAAATTAAAAAAATGGTAAAGCGGGAGGGACTGATGAAATTCCGAACGAATTCCTCAAAAATGGAGGGGAGGCACTTATTGAAGTCCTGACAAACCTTTTCAACCTGGCTCTGCGAAAGCAAGAGGTCCCCAGAGAGTGGAGGGAAAGTAAGGTGTCGTTCATACACAAAAAGGGGGATAAGGAAGTTCTAGATAACTATAGGGGGATATCAGTTAGTAGTAACATCGGAAAAGTATTCTGTAAGGTCATATACGGTAGACTAGAGGAAGTTATAGAACAGAAAGGTTTTTTAGGAGAAATTCAAAATGGTTTCAGGAAAGGACGAAGAGTCACTGATCACCTATTTACACTCACCCAACTGATAGAATCAACAAAGGCTGAAAAGAAAAAGATGTTTCTGGCATTTCTAGATGTGAAAAAAGCGTACGACCGAGTGTGGAGGGAAGGTATGTGGCGAAAGCTCGAGGGCATCGGACTGGGGGGTGACTTTGTGGGAATCATGAAAGCACTGTATACAGATGTGCAAAGCCAACTCAGTCTAGGGAGTATCACTACAAAACGAGTCCCTATGGATATAGGCCTCAAGCAGGGGTGTATCTTTTCACCGATTTTGTTTGCATTGTATGTTAAAGATTTAGGGGACGAACTAATTCAGAGTGCGGAGGGGGTAAATGTTGGAGACATAAAGATACCAGGCTTATTCTTTGCGGACGACATGGTGTTAATGTCTAGAACTGAACAGGGGCTAGAGAAACTGCTGGAAATTGTTGGTAGATATGGGAACACTTGGCGGCTCGAACTAAATGAAAATAAAAGCAAGGTAATACCCGTTGGACGCAAGGTAGATATGACGAAGAGATGGAGAGTGGGGGAGTTCTCAATCCCCGAAGGGGAAAGCAAACAAATCACTGTAGGAGAAACGGGAGAGTATGAGTATCTAGGGGTAAGCATAAATATAACGGGAAGAGGGGTGTACAGAAATTACTCAGCCAAACTGATTCTGAAGGGGAAAAGAATTCTGAACCAACTAAAACTTTTAGGGAAAAATAGTTTCAACAAGGTCTTTGTGGGGAAAACACTGTGGGAGAGGGTGGGTTTACCAAGTATAACGTATGGCACGGACGTGATTCCATTAAACCAAACCGTTACTAAGAAGTTGGAAAATACTCAAAATGATGCCGGCAGATGGATAACAGGGTCGAGTAATGCTGCAGCTTTGGAAGCAGTAAGGGGGGAGCTTGGGTGGATGAAAATCAAGGACAGGGTAGATTTGGGAAAACTGTGTTACTTTAACTACTTGAGAAACCTGCCTGACAACCGGTGGTGCAAATTGATGCTCGATACCATTTGGAATTCTAATATAGAAACGGGGTGGTCAAAACATGTGAGGGAACTAATGGACAATTACTCTATAGAGGTCACAAACATAGAAGTAGGAATGAAAGAAGGCAAAAGGTTTGTCAAAGAGAGAGTCATGGAAGATTGCAATCGAAACTGGCGAGCAGGGGTTAGCGTGAAAAGATCACTGCAGGGGTTACAATATAAAGAAAAGCCAGCTTTTGAGAAGTACCTAGATGGCACCTTTGGAGGGTCACTGCTGTTCAAACTGAGATCAAGATCACTGGAGCTTCGGGGGAAAATTGGGAGAGATGGGGAAAAGGGATGCCAAATGTGCCACTCTGGAGTAGTGGAGACCCTGGAACATTTTCTCTTGGAATGCCCACAGTATATACCTCATAGAATAAAATTTACTGGAAGAATAATGCAGAAGTGGGGTGAAGAAACAAAGGATAGATGGCTGAAGGGGGACACGAGGGAGAGGGTAGGAATGCTTATTGAAGAAATTGAAAAAGAGGAAGTGAGGGACACTATTAAGCAGTTTATATCTGAATGCTGGGAGGAGAGGAGGGGAAGAGGGGGTGGGGTGCAGGGGGAATGATGGCCTTCTCTTATGAGGACCGCGACAAATCAGCGGCTGGCCAAAGAGTTATTATTATTATCGCTGTATTCGAAAGTGTTTTGAATGCCTAGCTTTGTTCTTGTATATATGAAGCACATTTGGCCACAAGTTGTTCTGATGAAATATTATTTTATTATCAGTTCTGGTGCGAATACGGTAGCAGACTTCCAGGAACCAGTGGTGCCTGCAGTCGACTCTATGCGTTACATATGTGTTTCGTGTTCTATACATCCCAACCTTCATTTTGATGTATAATTTGTGTATATTTAATCTGAATTTAAGGAATATGAGAGGTGAGAATTTAAAAAATAAACAAAATTCCATTACTTATATAGGCCCTTAAAATCATCTTTTGAAAAACTTACTGTGTTGTCAGACACATTCGTAGGATTACTTCCTCCCCCGGTTGAATGTCTTTGTCTTTTTATTGCTTGCCTGTCAGTTTTCGTTTGCCACTCCCCTTCATTTCCAACATCATAGCCGCCATTTCTGTCCGTCACCTTGGCGTGAGATTGCGAGTCACACCCAGGTTTTTGCTGTAATGCTCCACTATTTTTCATTTTCACAATTACCGCACCAGACTTAAGACTACCAAAATATCAATACTGTCACTAGTCACAAACTACAACACGAAGACTGCCAGTAAACAGGAGAATTTAAAGAAAATAATCAGAGTTACAAACTCCTCGACTTCTCTCCGCCATGTCAAGTGATAATACTGATAAAGGAAGAGGCGATATTGATTAGTTTTGCCACATGAGGTCTAGTTGTTGTAGGTAGTTTCAGTCCATCGTGTCATTTCACGAAAAAATAAAAAATTCTTATCTTATCACATAACCACAATCATGAAGACCATTACATAAATATCGTTCGCAACAGTCCAATAAACACGTGATGTCAGATGTCAACGTGGTGGCACAGGAACAGTTTGTGTGGGGTGATTTCGGAAGAAGAATTGAATTAATCTTTTCTGTTTTTAACTCATTTCTTTCATTAACTGTTTACCTGGCACGACTAACAGACGACATCTGAAAGGTATTTTTAGAATATGTTAAATGTTGGGTTTCTTTTGTTTTTTTATCTCGAAAACTTAACTTATGTCTCCTCATTGGATCCAGTGAGGTGACATAAGCTGTTTTCTGGACAAAAATTGAAAACAAAAATACATTTTGGTTGGTAAGTTTGATGAATAGCCATATCGATTTTGTATTTTTGGAGAAGGGTTATTATGTAATAAAAATAATTTCACCTGCGTCACGAGTAAACCGAGGCTGAGACAGATATCAGTTAACCCTTTACCTAATAAGAAAAGCAGACGACACTTGCAAACATTTATTGAATAAGTATTTTTTTCATTTTTTCATCAAAAGCATAGGTTATGACCCTTCATTGGACCGAGCTCGTTCCAATGAGGGGTCATAAACTATTTTTTGAGGCAAAAAATGAAAAATAATGAAAATTGAAAGGCAGTTCTTGTGAAAAGCGCTGGCCGGTTTTTTTTTACCGTTACGTTGGGTAAAAGGTTAAAAAGGTTCAGACATCAGATCATGACTTACTGGTATTCTCTTTGTCTGACTTCATGGCTGGAATGCAGGTAATTAACTTAGTGAAGACGGTAAGCTTTTTGGTCAATGCGCGAGATGACTTTCTGGAAGAAAATGTCAAATGAATCACGATTTATGAAATTTCTGTACCGATTTCACTGAAGACCAATTTTAGTGTACGGAGTTCAGACATTTTCGGTCAAAATCGTGACGAATTTGAGATTCTTTTTATCACATAATGTGTAATTTACACTTTACCAAATGTAACTAACAAAAACAACAACCTCTATTCACAAAAATAGATACCCAAATCTTATTATTTTTCTTAAATTTTGCCTTGAAACTATGGCTTATGACCCCTCATTGAAACGAGCTTGTTGATCTAGTTCCAATGAGGGGTCATAAGCTCTCTTTTCGAGGGACAAAATGAAAATGTTGAGCTATTCGATTTTTTTTTCAAAATGGCTACTTGCCTGGGAAAAAAAAATGAAATATAGAAGATTAATTCAGTTCTAATTCTGAAACCAACTCACGATGCTGCGACGTGACGTTGGCTTTTGACGTCACGGATTTAATAGACGTGTTGCAGACGACATTTTCGTAATGGGCTATTTGATCTTAGTTTAAACAATATTTATTGAAAAAATCGATATGTATACAATATTGAATAACAGTTAATAGAAGCAAACAAAGTGTGAACAGCAAGCAATACAATTGTATACAAGTAGCAGATAGACAAGGTAATGTGAGAGAGGGGATCCGACAGAAAGCTTACAGCTCATGTAAGTCGTCTCCCCGGTTGGTTAACAAAGATACTCCTGTAGGTGGTGTAAGATCAGTCAAAGAGCTCACACATCGCTACATGGATGCCGAGAACACCCCCACCCCTCCACTGTGTTTTAATTAAGACAAAGTTGCTACAATCGTAGATTATATTAACCCAAGGAAACTTTTATCACACATACCCTCTCAGGCCAATAACATGCAGCGACTGGGCTGATGAGCAGACTCGGCAACCAGGCAACGATATGTGGGATTGTTTAAACTTCGGGTTAAGAGAAAAGAAGAAGAAAAGAAAACAAAAAGTAGTAGAGTGGTAGAAGAGCCGAAGCACTGATCGAAGAGTGAGGAAAGTAACGGAAAAAAATTACAGGTGCCAGGTTGAATACATGGTGCATTGAGTTAAGACTGTGTAGAATAAACGGGCGGTAACGTGGTTTCAGATCATCAATTTAGAGATGGCTATGTTACAAGTTTCAGGTTTCAATGGTGTTGAGCTGTAAGAAGGAGATATGATGTTGACTTATAACTTACTAAACTCGTTTAGTTGATAAAATAAAGTCATGGACTACGTCAAAAATAAGGCTGTTATCCTCGTTGTTTAGGAAATCAGATCCAAACAAGAGTATGGATGTGTCTACTGTATATGGGAGTAAATTAATCGAGATGTTGCGAGCGTTCGAGAACAATGGACACTGAAGGAGAAAATGATCGGTAGTTTCACGCTCGCCACACTAACACTTGGGGCTTGGTGATAAATGGTTTTCATATAGATGTGAGTTGAGGTTACTACAGTGTAACCGCAGCCTGCAGTGATATATTTGGGTCCTGCGAGATTTCGCATCATTGAAGAACTTTGGGGGTCTTTGGTTACCATTGCTCAAGAAAGTTTTAAAGTTAGTCAACGATGAATTCTCGCGGACAGGTAAGGGCAAGTTATTCCACTGATCAGTGACGTTGGGGATAAAAGAGGACCGATACAGTTGCGTTCGACAGAAGGGGACTCGGTGGTTCTGACTAGATCGGAGACTAAGTGATGGATTCGTCATTGAGATAAGTCGAGGAACCTTATTTGAGATGTATGGGGGAGACATATGATGATACATTTTAAAATACTGAATTAATTTATGTTTGCGGCGTCTTTCTTGCAAAGAGTCCCAACGTGTTCCGTATATAAAAGAAGCTTACTGACACTCATTGTAGCTCCTGTGATGATTCTTGCAGCTGCAATTTGTATTTTTTCAAGTTGAGCGACATAAGTCACAGAACAATTATCCCAGACAGTATCCGCATATTCAAGAAGAGGCCTTATAAAGGCAAAATATATCTTTTCTAAGACACTGCGATCAAGACTAAATTTATGCCTCCTCAGCAGGTCTATACGAGACCAGGCTTTGGAGCAGATTTGGTCAATATGGTCGTTCCATGTACATGTACTGTTCAGTATGAGGCCTAAGTGTTTATGGTTGCGAACTTCCGCAATCGCTGAGTCACCTAAATATAAGGGTGGATGGGAGTTAGGGATATTTTTACGCGATATCAACATACTCTCTGTTTTGTTAGGATTGAACTCAACCAACCAGGTTTTGGCCCAATGATCGATTGTGGTCAAATCCTGATTGAAATTGACTAAGAATATTATTTTCGCTCAAAAACTGCCACAGGCGTTTGAATACACATTTTTCAAATATTTTACCAACACAGCTGATAAGTGATATCGGACGATAATTAGTCACTAAGTTAGACGATTGTTTTTTTAGGATTGGGGTGACATTTGCTTTTTTCCATAGTGACGGAAAGTACGAATTGTTCAGTAGTATGTTAAATAAGACTGAAAGTGGCTCACAGAGAGAGGATTTACATTCTTTTAAGAGACGCGGGCTTATTTGATCGGGGCCAGACGCCTTGGACACTTTTATAGACTTCATTGCGGCATATACGTCACTACAGTGTAGAATAATGTTATCAGTAACACGTGAGACATGGGGTGGTGCATCCGGTAGGGAGGCATTTGAGTCGTCAACTGTCGAGATAAGAAGTATTCATTGAACACTTCAGCTTTCTCAGAACTTGAGGAGTATATTTTGTCTGAGTGGACCAGGGTGGGAATGCCTGTTGCGTGACTGCTACCGAGTAGTGTTTTTAGAGTCTTCCACCACTGCGATGCTCATCAATGTGGACTGAACTTTTGAGAATTGTAAGTATTGACCTTCCTAACAGCCGAAACAACTTCATTACGTTTAAGTTTGTATTTGACCCAGGCTTGTGGGAAATTCGTACGTTTAGCAATGCGGTAAAGACGTTTACGTTGTCTTATTAGTAGTCTTATTTCATTGTGCATACATTTTGGTTGGTTTTATCTCGAAGTAATGATTTTGTTGGGTATATATCTGGATGCAGTATCAAGTATTTTAGCGGTGAGACTGGAAACTATAGTATCGAGACATTGCGTATCAAAGATGGAACCCCAGTCGGTGTTGGAGAAAGCCTCGTTTAATGCCTCGTAATTACCTTGAGGATAAAGCCATATCCTCCTTTTGAAAGCTGGCGAGATTGGTTTCAGGAATTCGACCTCCATTGAAATTGGACAATGATAGCGGATTATGTCTGGGATAACTGGTTCAAGAACGTCGCATGCTTTCACGTGTACTGTGTCACTGACAGCAAAGAGATCAAGCAATGTTGCCGATGTCTCAGTAAAACAAGTTGGTTCCCTCACAAGCTGTCTAAGATTAAAATAATTGGTTATATCAGAAACGCTACCTCTTGAGGAAACCAATTGGTTATCATTAAAATCACCTGTTACAATTAAGTCACCAATTGACGTGTCTCTAGTTTTTTCAATGGATGACGATATGGCACCCCATGTATCTGGGGGACTATTTGGTGGACGATAGAATACTCCTAATTATAATGACCTACCATTTTTCGTGAATATCTCAGCCCAAAGACATTCCGTATTTGATGTGTCGAGATCAGGTCTTTGTCTAAACGAGATGCCTTCTTTAATGTAAATGGCAACACCACCTCCCCTTGACGAGCGGTCGAATCTCAACGGTTCATGGAACCCATCTAGTATGATATCGGATGTGGAATCGTTTGGATCCAGCCATGTCTCACTCAGGCAATAATATCAAATGAAGCTATTTGATCTTGATTATGTGATAAAAAAACGGAAGCCTAAAAGACTCTGTTTTTTAATAATTCTAATTTGTAAATGGCAATCATACATGAATCGAAATTTCTGACAACATTCTTGGTGTGTATGTGGAGAGGAGGGGGTGACGCTCCCCTCGAACCGATATGTTTATACTGCTGGTTCGATGTAGTGTTTAAAGTGCAAGGTTTGGCTGCAGATGGTTGTAGTGCTGGGAAAACTAGAATGCACAAGAGAATGAAAGATAGACTTCAGAAACTGCAATAGCTCTGGAATTGTATAGTAGTCTGAAACACGACGTAGAAAAAAGCTTATAATTTATTTTTTGTAAGCTGACAAATAATATTGAAGCAATCTGAAAATATGAAGATTGCTGTTTTTCTCTTCTTTCATACCCCACCAGTTTTGTCGCGAAAATTGTTTATCCCGTAAAAATACTTGTATTCTCTTTTCTGAATGCCGTATAAAAGATACACCTCTTATATGGCTATTTTTGACAAATAAACAGAATAATAATTTATATCACGATTGATGGGCGTTTTCAACAATACCCGATACAATACATAAATTGAGAAATGTGCAAGATACTCCACGAGTATACAACAAATGGAATCCGGTCTACCTGTACGGATGCTATGTAAGAACGCATCTGATTGGTCTTTACACATCTGGGTGACGTTATGACGGGATTGAAATGCTTCATACACTTTACAAGAAAAGTTGAGTCTTGTTGTTCAGGCGACCACCCTTCTATTAAGCTCATATTCTAACCATTGATCCCGCGTACCCGAGGCACATGCACCAGATTAGTTGTTCTTTTATAAAAATATAATCTGATTTTAGTGAATGGAGTTCAGACATTTTCTGTCAAAATCGTGAAGAATTTGACAGGATGTGCAGTTTTCCAGGTGGGAGTTGGGGGCTATTTATTTTGGGTGACAGTTTTCCGAGGATCTATTTTCTGTGGGGCAATATTCATGGAAGCATTCAGTTTTCCAGGAGGAAGTTTTTCGAGGGCAGTTTTTCGGGGGAAGGGGCACTTTTCCTGCTTTCAAAATTTCTTACTTGGTGTCGGTTTCAATATCTTAACCCTTTACCTACCACGAAAAACAGACTACCCTTGCAAATAAAATTCTTGAATAACTATTTTTTCAGTTTTGGTGTTAAAATGAGCTCGTGCCAATCAGGGGTTATAAACTAGCTAAGTTTCCGAGACAAAAAATGAAAAATATAATCAAAATTGAAAGGTAATTTTTGTGCATAGCGCTGACCGGTTTTGCCGTTATGTTGGGTAAATGGTTAAGAGGGATTTACCTCGTTATCGGTATAGTATTCGACATTGATACCAGGGCTCAAAATAAGCGGTGTCGCGTCGCTTTTTGCTATGCAAAACTTGCAAAAAGCTACACAATGTTCAATTATGAATAGCATTTTGCGATACAAGATAATCAACTGCAGCCTATTAGGCTGCAGTTGATTATCTTGTATCGCAAAATGTAAACGAAAATTTGGAAACAAATTTGAAAACTAGTTCACTGATGCTTTACTTCTGATTGTGGAACATTCCAGGCATAACTCAGATTAACTCTCCATCAAGCATCATTAGCAACTTCATATGTAAGATGAATTCTATTGGTTTAAATTCTTCCTGTTTTTACAACATTTTGCATAAAATGTACATTAAAAATAACTTCAAGCCCATCAAATTAAAAATTCCAACTTCCATTTTGAGAACTCTATTGATCAACCAAGACGCTATTTGAAAATATCCAAGTCCATGCAACCCTTAATTTGGCCTTAAAGGCAGTTCAGTTAAAAAAAATCTAGTAAATGTTTCATGTGTTGCAGATCATTTGGAAATGCCCAGAAATGGATGGAAACTATTCTATCTACTTAGAAGAATTCAATACAAAACGGCATAACATAACTCTGGTATACAAAAATAGCTATGTAATTTTTACAAAATGCTATTCATTTTTTGGAAATTTGTAGCATTTTGCTACGCAAAGAAAAAAGTTATTTTGAGCACTGATTGATACGATACGACACCAATTCCAATACTGAACGGCGCTTTCGGTATACTACTGAGGTCTCATGCCTTACCGTATAGTGTTCTAAAGTAGTCAGAGGCCCAGAATACTCATATTCATCCATCAACTCATGAAGGGGTAAATGTAAAGAATAATGGTTGAATTATTTGAAATAATACACACACCCAACGCCGATCATTTGATATAATCAAACAGATGAGAGAAAATTCCCGCTCATCCTTTTTTATGAGGTCATTATCGTTGGTTGGTGTGTATGGTTTGACCCAAAAAGATTGACAAAATGACTGACAAGAAGAGCACGTCGACTACTACTTAGTCTTCTTGTCCGTCATTTTGGGTTAATGTATTTTTTTCCTGACGAATTGAGTATTTCGCTGCACTGAATGTCTGTAATATTTCAAATCTGTGTGGCAGGCGGATTGGTGATACGGACATTTTCCCCTAGGGCATTTTCTCCTAGGACATTTCCCCCTACCAAAAGTGTAACCTAGGGTAATTTTCCCCTACTTTTAAATGAAAGGGAGGACATTTTCCCCTACTGTGAAATGAAACGGCGGACGTTTTCCCCTAGTTCAAAATATAAGAATTTTAATTATTTTTTACACTAAAAGATAATTTTATTTTATTTTATATACTACTGAATAGTCAGAAATTATTCATAACAATATCAAGTTGTAGCAAGTTGAATCACTGTATAAACAGCAAGCTGGATGATGTGTGCTGTTGTTCATAACAATATCAAGTTGTCTCACTGTTTTACCAGCAAGCTGGATGATGTGTGTGAAACTAAGAACCTGCAAAATCGGATGGCTTCACTTTGTGAGAAATTTGATAGTGGGTCTCGGTCATTAGCTGAAAGGTTTAACCTCGATTTGATGATGAATGAAAAGTTTCTGCGCGCCGAAGGCGCACAGGGACGATGTGAGATTGAAATCCCTTGCGATCCTAATAACTTTATTTGCTTTATAGCTTTATTTGCTTATAAATTCTCGAGAGTCGGGCGCGAGAGCCAATAATCTTATTAAGTTTGAGTGTGCGACTGGCAGTAGGATAGTGGGTTGAGATCCCCGAGAACCTCGAACTGGCAAATGGCTAGGAATTTGCATAATTACAAGAGTTCTGCTCTGTTTTTGCTAAGAGAAGCGAAGTGTGCAAATTTATGGTAATACTGAAACCGCAGTTTGGTGGTTATTTAAGAAAAAAGAAAAAGAAACCCAAACCGCGATATGCCGCCCCGCTCATGTTTATACAAGGGGATTAATGTTCAGGTAACCTGTTATAGTTTGTATCAAGTAAGTATGTACGAATGTTTTCATTGTGAGCGTTAATTGATTTCACCCAATTATGTGATTATTTGTTATTTATTTTTTTGATCATTTGTATTTTGTTAACTGATTACATATCAGTATGTAGGGTATATATATGCTGGAGAAATTTAAAATTCCATGTATGGTGGGACTCAAACCTCTACCATCGCAAAGCTGGAATCGAATAGAGCCCACTCTCTAATAGTCTTAATGGCGTTGAGGATTTGGTCTTTGACAATCTATCACTCCAATGCAAACTGCCGGGAATTCTAACCGGGTGCATACCCCTTCAGACCCCATTTGAGGCAATAGGAAAGCTAGGCCTGTGTGATCCAAGATCCAAGTGAAATAAAATAAGGCTAACCGGGTCGCAAGGGATTTGTAAATCCCACATCGTCCCTGCGCGCCTTCGGCGCGCTAAAACCTTTCATTCATCAGATTCCATGCACATTCCAAAATGGCAAATGTTCTAGTTGACGTTAGATTTATTCCAAATCAACGCGGAGGCAACAATTTAGTTCACAGTGGCAATAAGTTCCGGATAAATCACACGAAAAATTCCCGTGTTCATTGGCGATGTTGTAAAAAACTGCTACAATAAATACAGCAGAAGGTCTCATCACGAGCTACAGGAATGTACACAACCATCCAGCAGATAGCACAAGTATTTCCGTTCAACAATTCTTATCAGACTTGAAAGAAGGGTGAAACACGATTCCAAGTGTATTCCGGCGAAAAATCAAGAAGAAATAGCAGGTACTTGCAGTATATTATTATTCTTAATTTTTTGATAATATAAGTAATATAAGAGAGAGAAACAGAGAGAGAGACAGAGATGGGTTTTTTTTATAAATTATATTATTATTATTTATAAAAAAAATTTCATAATATTATAGGTAATGTAGGGAGAAGAGAGATATATTTTATTATCATATGATTCGTCCGTTTTGTTCACTTTAAAACATATGAGAAAAACACTCATTCCATATCCTCTATATGTGATAAATAAATTTTACTATTTTCCTTTTCAGAATTACGTTCATGCAGTTCTGCGAATCTGTGACATTGAGGATATCTGGATGAATGCCTTGGAAGACGCGGATCTGGAAAATAAACTCAGAAAGTTGTTAAATTTTGTGATTATGTGACTGAACAGTTGGTGGAGAGTGGAGTTTGAGCAATGTGGAATCATTTTGAGACCGATGGTCCGAGAACAACAAACCACCTTGAAGGCTGGCATGGAAAACTTAAAAAACTGGGAGCAAGTCACCCACCTATTTATAAATTTATAGACTTGATTAAAACTGAACAGGCATTTGTGGAGGCAACGCTACTCCAACTAGCATCGGGAGGTAGACCCCCACCGAAGCGCAGGAAATATCGACGTGTGGATGAAACATTGAAAACGAGAAGCAAAAACTGTTATTAGGACTCAACTCACCAGTGGAGTATGAAGATCGTGTGTCAAAGATGGTTGGACTTTAAAATGTAGTATGTTTAATGTTTATTGTTAAAATTCCATGCTAATGGTTACCATTTCTACTATAGTAGAACAGACGGAACAGACTAATTAAAATATACATAATAATAATAACTCTTTGGCCAGCCGCTGATTTGTCGCGGTCCTCATAAGAGAAGGCCATCATTCCCCCTGCACCCCACCCCCTCTTCCCCTCCTCTCCTCCCAGCATTCAGATATAAACTGCTTAATAGTGTCCCTCACTTCCTCTTTTTCAATTTCTTCAATAAGCATTCCTACCCTCTCCCCCGTGTCCCCCTTCAGCCATCTATCCGAAGCTCCAGTGATCTTGATCTCAGTTTGAACAGCAGTGACCCTCCAAAGGTGCCATCTAGGTACTTCTCAAAAGCTGGCTTTTCTTTATATTGTAACCCCTGCAGTGATCTTTTCACGCTAACCCCTGCTCGCCAGTTTCGATTGCAATCTTCCATGACTCTCTCTTTGACAAACCTTTTGCCTTCTTTCATTCCTACTTCTATGTTTGTGACCTCTATAGAGTAATTGTCCATTAGTTCCCTCACATGTTTTGACCATCCCGTTTCTATATTAGAATTCCAAATGGTATCGAGCATCAATTTGCACCACCGGTTGTCAGGCAGGTTTCTCAAGTAGTTAAAGTAACACAGTTTTCCCAAATCTACCCTGTCCTTGATTTTCATCCACCCAAGCTCCCCCTTACTGCTTCCAAAGCTGCAGCATTACTCGACCCTGTTATCCATCTGCCGGCATCATTTTGAGTATTTTCCAACTTAATAACGGTTTGGTTTAATGGAATCACGTCCGTGCCATACGTTATACTTGGTAAACCCACCCTCTCCCACAGTGTTTTCCCCACAAAGACCTTGTTGAAACTATTTTTCCCTAAAAGTTTTAGTTGGTTCAGAATTCTTTTCCCCTTCAGAATCAGTTTGGCTGAGTAATTTCTGTACACCCCTCTTCCCGTTATATTTATGCTTACCCCTAGATACTCATACTCTCCCGTTTCTCCTACAGTGATTTGTTTGCTTTCCCCTTCGGGGATTGAGAACTCCCCCACTCTCCATCTCTTCGTCATATCTACCTTGCGTCCAACGGGTATTACCTTGCTTTTATTTTCATTTAGTTCGAGCCGCCAAGTGTTCCCATATCTACCAACAATTTCCAGCAGTTTCTCTAGCCCCTGTTCAGTTCTAGACATTAACACCATGTCGTCCGCAAAGAATAAGCCTGGTATCTTTATGTCTCCAACATTTACCCCCTCCGCACTCTGAATTAGTTCGTCCCCTAAATCTTTAACATACAATGCAAACAAAATCGGTGAAAAGATACACCCCTGCTTGAGGCCTATATCCATAGGGACTCGTTTTGTAGTGATACTCCCTAGACTGAGTTGGCTTCGCACATCTGTATACAGTGCTTTCATGATTCCCACAAAGTCACCCCCAGTCCGATGCCCTCGAGCTTTCGCCACATACCTTCCCTCCACACTCGGTCGTACGCTTTTTTCACATCTAGAAATGCCAGAAACATCTTTTTCTTTTCAGCCTTTGTTGATTCTATCAGTTGGGTGAGTGTAAATAGGTGATCAGTGACTCTTCGTCCTTTCCTGAAACCATTTTGAATTTCTCCTAAAAAACCTTTCTCTTCAATAACTTCCTCTAGTCTACCGTATATGACCTTACAGAATACTTTTCCGATGTTACTACTAACTGATATCCCCCTATAGTTATCTAGAACTTCCTTATCCCCCTTTTTGTGTATGAACGACACCTTACTTTCCCTCCACTCTCTGGGGACCTCTTGCTTTCGCAGAGCCAGGTTGAAAAGGTTTGTCAGGACTTCAATAAGTGCCTCCCCTCCATTTTTGAGGAATTCGTTCGGAATTTCATCAGTCCCTCCCGCTTTACCATTTTTTTAATTTCGAGACCACGTTCCGCACTTCTTCTGCCGTTATTTTGCTACATACACGATTGGATAGGTTCTCCTCCACCAGTGTATTTCTTTTTGGTGGGGACCCACTGCCCCATCGCCTATCGTTTATCTTTTCCCAGTGCTTGACTAACTCTGAAGCGATACGGCCTTTATCTTCTGTACTTTCCCCATCCACTTTGATACTCTGCACACTACTTTTCCCCCGTTTATTTACCCAGTTCCAAAATACGTTTGAGCTCGAACCCCCCGTTTTCTTTATTGTTCTGGCAAGACTGCAATTGCGCTCCTTCCTATTATTATTCTTTATCTCATTCACCTTTTTCCGTGCCAGTTCATATTCTCCTTTCATTAGTCTCGTGTCATTGTTATCCACCCCTTTAAGCTTCCTACTTCTTCTGTAAGCAGCGCTTTTTACCTTCCTTTCTTTTATAGCCTTTTTCAGTCCCTCGTTAACCCTGTATCCAAGCTCTCTCGTTGGGACCCTCACCCTTCCTATACACTCCTTCCCTGCCTCTGTTAGGCTATTTACTATGCCATCTGAAATACTCTGGACATTTGCATCCCTAGGTATACATTCAAGATTTGGTTTTAGTTTTTCCCGAAACTGCTTCCAGTCGGCTCCTTGTTTTAGTCCCCAAACTTCCTTGAAGGTATTTCTGTCTCTATTCGTCTTTTTGCCCATAATCTTAACTGTTATCAGGTTGTGATCACTACCCAAGTCATTTTTTCCCTCGTCATCTATTTCTACATCTATAACCTCCCTCCATACGCTAATGTCAGTGAGTATATAATCAATTATTGTTTTCTTATCGTTCCTCTCCCAGGTCCATTTACCCTTACATTTCGCATCCCTGTTCAGGATCTTTAAACCAAGCTCTTTTGATAGGTCCAACATCTTCCTCCCATTCGTGTTAATTTTCCTATCACCTCCCTGTATGCCCTCCTCCTTATCCCCGATGTGCCCATTAAAGTCCCCCATTAGGACAATACTGAACCCTCTGCTCCCAAGCTCTGTGATATTCGATCTAAGAGTTGTATATATTGAATCATTCCACTCGGGCTTACTTCCCTCCACTGCTAAGTATACAACACCAACGGCAACACTCCTGCTTCCTAACTTGATTTTTGCCCAGACTATTTCGTTGGATACTGGAATCTGAGTCCTTGCTTCTGTGAGATCTGTAATCAATGAGGGCTGTAATTCCTCTTTAGCGTAGATGCCAACACCCCCACCCCGTTTCTGACCCTCAGTTCGCCCAGCTCCTATCCACACGCAACCCTTCATCTGATCAACCCGCTCATCCCGTCGTATCCACGTCTCACTTAGACCCATTATATCGAAGTCTCCTTCGTCCATCATTGTTGATATTTCGCTTACTTTCTTGTGCAGACCCTGGATGTTGCAGTACCCAAACTTAATGAATCTTTGTTTTTTTTTGTCATCACTGGCACATTATTATAACCCTGGTATGTCCCTGTATTGTGCATGTTTGTTGTTCTTCCTATGTTCCCAGCATTTGTGCCACTCTGGGTTACCGGCTGTGGTCCCCTACCCCCCTTTTCTCCAAAAAAGGCCCAGCCACCTGTAAGATTTTTTGGCCCAACAGGTCTGTACCCATCCTACTTAAATGCAATCCGTCTCGCCCATACAACTCTCCTTGTCCCCAGAATGAATCCCAGTGGTCAATGAAATGTACTCCCAAGTCTTTGCAGTGCTCTTCCAGCTCCTCGTTTAGTGCCATAATCCGCGAGTTCCTCTCATTCCCACCACCCATAACGGGGAGCACCCCTGAAACGATGATCCGAGCATTCCTGCTAAGTAGCTTACTAATTAGGTCCTTGTATGTGTCCACCAAACGAACTGATTTCCTCTCCCTGATGTTATTGGACCCCACATGTAATACCACTACCGGATCAGGCCCCGACCCAGCTACAATACCGTCCACTCTATCCCTCAGGTCCTCCACTTTAGCCCCCGGAAAGCACAGAACTGTTCTATTTTTACTGTCCGGACCACAGACAACCTTGTCGATCCCCCGAACTATGCTACTTCCCGCAACCACCAACTTACTTTTGGACCTCGCCCTATTTATCTCCTCTAGTCTCCTATTGTTTACAGCGTCCTCTTCCTCTCCAACAGCCCCACTCGGAATCAATATCGGTATCGGTATCTTTGACCTAGGATTACTCCTATCCTTGTCCCTCCGTCTCTTTCCAGGCCCTGAGCTACCTGGACTACTCCCCTGGTCTTTCCCCGGATCCCTCCTCCTTTTTCCTGGCCTAGACCCCAAGCTACTATCTGTTGCAACTACCTCCATCTCCTCCTCTGTCTCTTCCGAATCGAGCACATCAAATCTGTTTCTGGTGCTGCACTCCCCACTGCCTTTGGACTTTACACCCCTATCTACCTGCTTCTCTGGCCCCCCTTTCCTACCACTTTTGGTAGTCCACGCCAAACGCTTTACAGCATTGCCCCGGCCTGGGCCCCCCTCACCTGTCCTACGTACTTTTCTAGCAGCCCCCACCTCATCACCTACCTCATTCACATCAAAGGTTCTACCCCCATGTTTCCTCTTGGAACCACCGACAACCTTCCATCCTTCTCGGAAAGCCACTTTCACAGGCGTAACTCCAGACAGCCCCGCCCTACCAAGTTTTCCCTTCAGCTTAGCAATCTCCCCCTCAAACTTAACAATTGTCTCAAGTAGGCGGAGGATTTCCTGACAGTTTGCACATACCTCTCCATATCCCATCGAGCGACAGTCCCCATACATCATAGAACACTGTTTACAAACTTCAAGCCCAATATCACCATCGGTGGCCCCACCAACCCGGCTCTGACCGACACCCCCAGTGACCTCTGTCTGCACACCAATACTTACTCCTACATGAACAAGAAATTGTTGTCATGAAAGAATCCCGATGTGCAAACATTAGAAGGACGGCATATCGAGACTAACCTTGATATGCCGTCCCTCTGATGTTTAAACAAGCGAATTAGTGTTCACTTAAACAGCAAAGATATCAGATACAGACTATACATTAATCCCTATTGTTCTCCAACGGCCCTCTCTTATTTCGAGAACAATAGGGGTGGCATATCGAGGTGTCCCCAGCCGAAACACTACATTCCACTGGACACTTTAAATGTTGTTTGAATGGGTTAATCGGTATGGCGCTTGTGCCATCGTGGAAGGATAAAACTCGAGGCCTGCGGTCTCTCGTTTTATCCTTTCACGCTGGAACTCGTGCCATATTGATTAACCCATTAACGCGCGTGTGTAGTTTGTGTATTTTCGGAAGTGAAACGTCCATAGTATATTTTATAAAAGGTTAAGAATACAAAAAAATAGAATGGAACCTAATTTCTGAGGTACTGTTTGTTATCCTCGCTTCTAAAAGGTGAAGCTCTTAGTGAAACAACCTCTCAGTTTTAAATCAAGAGTCTTGCTCAATCAAGACCTCATAATCACTGGAGCCAAATCTCTTAACTATTGACCAACTATTATCTAGTGCTGAAGCTCTTATATGAGCCAGAACGCTTAAATGAGGAACTACTAATCAAAGTATCCTACCAGTTTAATATCTAAAACAGTCAATCAGCCCGGCAGGTTATTTGACCTAATCTTTACACCCCGATAAAACGGCGAAACATAAGCCTTAATTCAAGAGTTTAAGCTGGTTAGTATAGCAGATCCTGCAGCCAGCTCGACAGAGTTTTTAGAAAAGTAATTTCAGCAGAATTATGATTGAGAAATTCTGATTTTACAGTGAAAGTGGCTAATTATATACAATTATATACAAGTTGGAGGCCAGTGAGAGTGAATCTATCATTGCTGGCTTTGCCGCATAAGCAAGTCTTGCATCAGTCACCAATTTTGACTCCTAAAAGTAAAATGTGAAATGTAATTCCAAAGATAAAATGTTGAGAAATCATCTTCAATACTGTGTGTCCATCTCGGAAACCAACAGGGAGTATAGCCATTTCAGTTGTCAAAAGTTAGCTTTAATAATTTCATACTTTTCTTTCAAGTGTTTATGCTGATCAGTATAGTGTTTTAGTGTTGTATAGGTGTGATTTGTAATAAAAGATAGTTATATTAGTGTTTAGTTTAGTTTCTCTGTCGGATTTTAGTGGCGTGTTCCCTATCTTCGCGCGGGTCATTTTCGGTGTTTTGTTTTGTTTTGTTTACGTTTTCGACCGCTTTCTCAAATTTTAAGTTCCTCTTTGTAATTTTGGCTATTGGTCATTGGATTCTGTATATTATTTGTAATCATGAATGGTAAGTGTACGACGGGTGTTCAGACGGAGGTAAGTATGGGTGAACTGGGGCCAGAAGAAGAAAAGGTCTGAGGGAGGTGAGTCGAGGAGTGCAGGTGGGGGAGAGTGAGGATCCGGAGGCATGCAGACAGTGTAATATGAGGTATGGTGGTGGTCGGTAAATGGAGAGTAATGGGGTATGCGCGAATAGCAGGGATATTTTGCAGTTGATAGAGAAGTGTGTTGGATTCGAGCGGGAGATTGCAGAGCTGAGAGGGAGGTTGGGGAGGGCCGGTGTATCTGGAGTTACCCCGTTGAAGGTTACCTACGATGGTGAGGTGGAAGGTGGGTGGAAGGTCGTTGTGGACTCAAGGAGGAAACTGGGTAGCAGGAAACGTGGGGGAATAATGCTTGACGTGGGGGTGTAACTGAGGAGGGGGGTTCTAGTAGGAAAATTCGGAAGGTGGCGTCAGGTCAGGGCAGCGTCGAGTCCGGAAGCCAGAGTCGGCGTAAGGCTGCCAAGGTTGCTAGGCGGTGTTTAGAAAACAGGTTTAGTGTTTTAGACTCTGATACCCCTGGGGACGAGAGTGAGTGGGAAAGTGTGGGGGGTGAGATGGTTGTTGATGGTGATAGGCCAGTCGGGGTAAGGAGGGCGGTCAAGAGAAAGAGGGGGCCAGGAGCTTGCAAAACGTGAGGAGGTGCAGATGATATAGGAACTGGGGCCAGAAGAAGAAAATTAGTTGTAGCGGGGAGCAGCATTGTACGTGGATTGACAATGTAGTTTGTGGACCTGATAGTTCCAATCGAACAGTCTTGTGCTTTCCGGGGGCGAAGGTGGAGGATCTCAGGGACCGGGTAGATGGCATTGTGGCAGGGTCAGGACCGGAACCGGTAGTGGTGGTCCATGTGGGGACCAACAATATCAGGGAGAGAAGGTCAGTAAGTTTGGTGGGGTCGTATAGAGGCTTAGTCGGCAAACTGCTAAGTAGGAATGCAAGGGTAGTCGTATCCGGGGTCCTTCCTGTCCTTGGAGGTAGGGACGAACGGAACTCAAGGATTTTGGCGCTAAATGAAGAGTTAGAGGACTACTGTGTTGATCTGGGAATTCCCTTTATCGACCATTGGGACACGTTTTGGGGCAATGGGAGCATGTACGGGCGTGACGGGCTGCATCTTAGCAGGGTGGGGAAACGGGTATTGGGGGATAAAATTCTACGGGTAGCAGAGCCTTTTTTGGAGAGGATGGGGTGGGAGGTCAGAGGCAAGTATAACTAGAGTGGACATAGGTGGGGTGAACAAGAGTGAGGGGGACAGAATAAGTTTATCAAGACTAGCACCAGAAAACAATGGGCCCAGTAGGCGGAAGCCAATGAACCTCGGTACCCTGAAAGTGGGTTATAGCAACATCCAGGGTCTCCACCGGAAAGTAAGTGAAATTGCTACATTGATCGAGGCAGAGGAGTTTGATGTCATGGGCTTAAGCGAGACGTGGGTAAGACACGAGGAACAGGTAGATCAAGTAAGCGGGTGCGTGTGGATAGGTGTAGGGCGAACGGAAGGCCAGAAAAAGGGGGGAGGGGTAGGCATGTACATTAAAGAGGATTTAAAACCGTCGCTGTTTACAGATCTGAAGACCATCACCTCGGCTGATGTGTCAAAAGACATTGGATGGGTAAAGATCAGTCTGAGAAACAAAAGTATTGCCCTTGGGATTGTGTACTGTGCGGTGGAGGGAAGTAAACCCGAGTGGAATGACTCGATATACTCAACACTAAGGTCCAATATCACTGAACTAGAAAACAGGGGGCTCGGTATAATTCTGATGGGCGACTTTAATGGACACATAGGTGACAAGGAAGAAGGCATAGAGGGTGGGGACAAGAAAGTCAACAGGAATGGAAGGAAGCTGTTGAACTTCACAAATGAGCTCGGTCTGAAGATTCTGAACAGGGACGCTAGATGTAAGGGGAAATGGACCTGGGAAAGAAACGACAGAAAATCAATAATTGACTACATTCTCACAGATATGAATTTATGGAGGGAGGTGATAAGGGTAGAAGTGGATGATGAGGGCAAAATTGAGTTGGATAGTGATCACAACTTGATTACAGTGACGATGAGGGCCAAAAACCCAGAGAAAAGGAAAGGAAGCTTCAAGGAGATTTGGGAACTCAAAAAGGATGCCGACTGGGCGAAGTTCGAAGAAAAACTGAAACCAAAGCTTGCAGCCGTACACAAGGGGGATAGTGTCCAGAAGATGGCCGACGCCATAGTTGCGAGCCTAGTGGAGGCAGGGAAGGAAAGTGTAGGAAAGATTAGGGTGCCAACACGGGAACTTGGGTACAGAGTGAACGAAGAACTGAAAAGGGCCATAAAGGTCAGAAAAGCTAAATGTGCTGCATACAGGAGAAGTAGAAAACTTAAGGGGGTGGAAAGCAATGAGGCCATGGTAGCAAAGGAAGAATACTAACAAGCACGAAATAAAGTAAACAAGATTAAAGACGACAACCGGAGAGTGCGAAATAGCAGTCTTATTAGGACGATAAGAACGACAGGGGGGGGGGGGGGGTCGAGTTCGAGCGTATTTTGGAAATGGGTGAACAAACGTAACAAAGGGAATAACCAACAGAGCATTAAAGTAGATGGCAGAGTTACAGAAGAGCGAGATCAAATCGCATTAGAACTAGTCAAGCACTGGGAAAAGGTAAACGATAAGCGATGGGGCATGGGGAACCCACCGGAGTGTCCGAACCAGGTCGAGGAAAATCTCTCGGACTTCGTTTGCAGCGAAATCAAATCTGAGGTGGTGCGAAGGGTGATCTCAAAATTGAGGAATGGAAAAGCGGGAGGGGTGGACGAAATTCCTAACGAGTTTATCAAAAAAGGGGGAGAGGAACTCTTAGAAAGCCTAACTGCCCTATTCAATTTAGCCATAGAAAAACAAGAGGTCCCAAAGGAGTGGAGGGCAAGTAAAGTGACATTTATTCACAAAAAGGGGGAAAAAGACGTCTTGGATAACTATCGAGGGATCTCTGTCAGCAGCAACATTGGAAAAGTCTTTTGTAAAGTCCTGTATGGGAGATTAGAGGAGATGATTGAGGAGAAGGGTTTTTTGGGAGAAATCCAGAATGGCTTCAGGAAGGGAAGGAGAGTCACTGACCATCTTTTCACGCTATCCCAAATGATAGAATCCGCGAAAGCAAAAAAGAAAAAGATGTTCATGGCCTTTTGGGATGTTGAAAAGGCATACGATAGAGTATGGAGGGAGGGTATGTGGCGCAAGCTGGAGGCTCTGGGCTTGGGGGGGGGGCGAGTTTGTTGGGATTATGAAAGCATTATATAATGATGTACAGAGTGAACTTAGCCTGGGTAACATTACATCAAAACGTGTGCCTATGGAGATAGGCCTAAAACAGGGGTGTATCCTTTCGCCAATTCTTTTTGCATTGTACACCAAAGGTTTAGGAGATGAACTCCTGCATAGCGACGAGGGGGTGGCAGTTGGTGACTTGAAGAACCCAGGGCTATTTTTTGCAGACGATATGGTGCTAGTGTCAGAAAGCGAAGAGGGGTTAGAGAAGATGCTGGGAATTGTTGGGAAATATGGGAGCAAATGGAGACTCGAACTTAATGAAAGCAAGAGCAAAGTTATACCCGTGGGCCGCAAAGTGAACCCCACTCGAAGGTGGAGAGTGGGGGAGTTCTGCATTCCGGAAGGTAGCAGTAGACTTCTTAATGTAGGAAAGACTAGTGACTATGAATACCTGGGGGTAAATATAAACATCACAGGAAGAGGCATCTACCGAAACCACACAAATAAATTGATTCTGAAGGGGAAGCGAATCCTTAACCAAATGAAACTTATAGGGAGAAACAGTTTCAATAAGGTTTTCGTGGGGAAAACCATTTGGGAAATGGTGGGTCTGCCTAGTATAACATACGGTACGGAAGTGATACCCCTAAACCAGACAGCTGTTAAGAGCTTGGACATCCTGCAGAACGATGCAGGCCGATGGATAACAGGCTCGAGTAATGCCGCAGCACTAGAAGCAATCAGGGGCGAGCTTGGGTGGATGAGGATCAAGGACAGGATAGACCTATTGAAACTCGGTTATCTTAATTATTTGGTAAATCTCCCCGATAGCCGATGGTGTAAAGTAATGTTCCTGAGAACTTTCAACTCAAATATCAAGACGGGGTGGATGGTCCAAGTGAGGAAGCTAGTAGAAAACTACTCAATGGAGATCTTGGACCTTGACGTTGGGGCAAACCAGGGCAAAAAGATCGTCAGAGAAAGGGTCATGGAGGATTGTAACCGTAATTGGCGAGAGGGGGTCAAATCAAAGAGATCTTTAGTGGCCTGCGTGATAAAGAGAAGCCTGGTTTTGAAGAGTACCTTGATGGCACCTTTGGGGGGTCACTGTTGTTCAAGCTGAGGTCGCGGTCCCTGGAGCTGAGGGGAAAAATTGGGAAACACAGTGAAAAGGAGTGCCAGATGTGTAACGTGGGCTTGGTGGAGACCCTGGAACACTTTCTTATAGAATGCCCAAAATACCAGTCTAAAATAACAAGATTCACGGGGAGTATAATGGAGAAGTGGGATGGGAGAATGAAGGACATGTGGTTAGGGGGCGACTCAAAGGAGAGGGTTAATATACTAATCGGAGGGATTGGGAAGAATGGGGCAAGGGATGTCATCAAGCAGTTCGTCTCCGAGTGTTGAGAGGAGAGAAGAAGCGCGGGAATATGGGGAGGCAGTTGGTAGAACATGGGGAACCAAGGCCTTCTCATACGAGAACCGCGACAAATCAGCGGCCGGCCGAAGTGTTATTATTATTATTATTATATGCACTGTTAAAATGGACAATTATTTAAACATATCTATTTGAAATAGCAGACTGCAATGATTGACTTTAGCTACTTTGTATGTAAACAATTAAAGAGGCGGATTTAATACTCACCGGTATTTTTTTTTATTTTTGTTTGAATTTTTTTTTTTTTTTTTGCTTTATCGGTGATTAACGACACTTTCAATAGTCAGGATCACATCCTGTTGGTTATTTTATGAGTGGAGGAGGCCGGAGTACCTGGAGAGCACCACCACGGAGCGGCAAGCAACTGTCAGCCTCCATTACGTACTAACTGCACGAGCGGTTAAAGGCAAGTGCACTGTTGCAATTGTGAGACAGGCTGTACGATTTTGTATTTTTGGGGGTTAGAAAGGGCATTTTTATAAATAAAATGTGAGAAATCTGGTATTGGTGAAATATTCGAGGAGTGTAACATTTTCAGTATACCCCACCGGGTTCAATTTTTAGACCGAAAAAAAATGATAACTCTGATGTCATCATGTTTGCTCATTCTAAAAAATCCAAGCTTTTTATGGCAAAAAAATGCTTTTTGTGATAAAATCAATAAAAATTAGAATTTTCGCCTTATTAACGGATTTAGTCATATCAATTAACCAAAATACTTTTTAACGATCGAACATATCCTCCACAATATACGGCCACTTTTTCGATCAATTTTCATAATAATAATAATAACTCTTTGGCCAGTCGCTGATTTGTCGCGGTCCTCATAAGAGAAGGCCATCATTCCCCCTGCACCCCACCCCCTCTTCCCCTCCTCTCCTCCCAGCATTCAGATATAAACTGCTTAATAGTGTCCCTCACTTCCTCTTTTTCAATTTCTTCAATAAGCATTCCTACCCTCTCCCTCGTGTCCGCCTTCAGCCATCTATCCTTTGTTTCTTCACCCCACTTCTGCCTTATTCTTCCAGTAAATTTTATTCTATGAGGTATATACTGTGGGCATTCCAAGAGAAAATGTTCCAGGGTCTCCACTACTCCAGAGTGGCACATTTGGCATCCCTTTTCCCCATCTCTCCCAATTTTTCCCCGAAGCTCCAGTGATCTTGATCTCAGTTTGAACAGCAGTGACCCTCCAAAGGTGCCATCTAGGTACTTCTCAAAAGCTGGCTTTTCTTTATATTGTAACCCCTGCAGTGATCTTTTCACGCTAACCCCTGCTCGCCAGTTTCGATTGCAATCTTCCATGACTCTCTCTTTGACAAACCTTTTGCCTTCTTTCATTCCTACTTCTATGTTTGTGACCTCTATAGAGTAATTGTCCATTAGTTCCCTCACATGTTTTGACCACCCCGTTTCTATATTAGAATTCCAAATGGTATCGAGCATCAATTTGCACCACCGGTTGTCAGGCAGGTTTCTCAAGTAGTTAAAGTAACACAGTTTTCCCAAATCTACCCTGTCCTTGATTTTCATCCACCCAAGCTCCCCCCTTACTGCTTCCAAAGCTGCAGCATTACTTGACCCTGTTATCCATCTGCCGGCATCATTCTGAGTACTTTCCAACTTCTTAATAACGGTTTGGTTTAATGGAATCACGTCCGTGCCATACGTTATACTTGGTAAACCCACCCTCTCCCATAGTGTTTTCCCCACAAAGACCTTGTTGAAACTATTTTTCCCTAAAAGTTTTAGTTGGTTCAGAATTCTTTTCCCTTTCAGAATCAGTTTGGCTGAGTAATTTCTGTACACCCCTCTTCCCGTTATATTTATGCTTACCCCTAGATACTCATACTCTCCCTTTTCTCCTACAGTGATTTGTTTGCTTTCCCCTTCGGGGATTGAGAACTCCCCCACTCTCCATCTCTTCGTCATATCTACCTTACGTCCAACGGGTATTACCTTGCTTTTATTTTCATTTAGTTCGAGCCGCCAAGTGTTCCCATAACTACCAACAATTTCCAGCAATTTCTCTAGCCCCTGTTCAGTTCTAGACATTAACACCATGTCGTCCGCAAAGAATAAGCCTGGTATCTTTATGTCTCCAACATTTACCCCCTCCGCACTCTGAATTAGTTCGTCCCCTAAATCTTTAACATACAATGCAAACAAAATCGGTGAAAAGATACACCCCTGCTTGAGGCCTATATCCATAGGGACTCGTTTTGTAGTGATACTCCCTAGACTGAGTTGGCTTTGCACATCTGTATACAGTGCTTTCATGATTCCCACAAAGTCACCCCCAGTCCGATGCCCTCGAGCTTTCGCCACATACCTTCTCTCCACACTCGGTCGTACGCTTTTTTCACATCTAGAAATGCCAGAAACATCTTTTTCTTTTCAGCCTTTGTTGATTCTATCAGTTGGGTGAGTGTAAATAGGTGATCAGTGACTCTTCGTCCTTTCCTGAAACCATTTTGAATTTCTCCTAGAAGATCTTTCTCTTCAATAACTTCCTCTAGTCTACTGTATATGACCTTACAGAATACTTTTCCGATGTTACTACTAACTGATATCCCCCTATAGTTATCTAGAACTTCCTTATCCCCCTTTTTGTGTATGAACGACACCTTACTTTCCCTCCACTCTCTGGGGACCTCTTGCTTTCGCAGAGCCAGGTTGAAAAGGTTTGTCAGGACTTCAATAAGTGCCTCCCCTCCATTTTTGAGGAATTCGTTCGGAATTTCATCAGTCTCTCCCGCTTTACCATTTTTTAATTTCGAGACCACGTTCCGCACTTCTTCTGCCGTTATTTCGCTACATACACGATTGGATAGGTTCTCCTCCACCAGTGTATTTCTTTTTGGTGGGGACCCACTGCCCCATCGCCTATCGTTTATCTTTTCCCAGTGCTTGACTAACTCTGAAGCGATACGGCCTTTATCTTCTGTACTTTCCCCATCCACTTTGATACTCTGCACACTACTTTTCCCCCGTTTATTTACCCAGTTCCAAAATACGTTTGAGCTCGAACCCCCCGTTTTCTTTATTGTTCTGGCAAGACTGCAATTGCGCTCCTTCCTATTATTATTCTTTATCTCATTCACCTTTTTCCGTGCCAGTTCATATTATCCTTTCATTAGTCTCGTGTCATTGTTATCCACCCCTTTAAGCTTCCTACTTCTTCTGTAAGCAGCGCATTTTACCTTCCTTTCTTTTATAGCCTTTTTCAGTCCCTCGTTAACCCTGTATCCAAGCTCTCTCGTTGGGACCCTCACCCTTCCTATACAATCCTTCCCTGCCTCTGTTAGGCTATTTACTATGCCATCTGAAATACTCTGGACATTTGCATCCCTAGGTATACATTCAAGACTTGGTTTTAGTTTTTCCCGAAACTGCTTCCAGTCGGCTCCTTGTTTTAGTCCCCAAACTTCCTTGAAGGTATTTCTGTCTCTATTCGTCTTTTTGCCCATAATCTTAACTGTTATCAGGTTGTGATCACTACCCAAGTCATTTTTTCCCTCGTCATCTATTTCTACATCTATAACCTCCCTCCATACGCTAATGTCAGTGAGTATATAATCAATTATTGTTTTCTTATCGTTCCTCTCCCAGGTCCATTTACCCTTACATTTCGCATCCCTGTTCAAGATCTTTAAACCAAGCTCTTTTGATAGGTCCAACATCTTCCTCCCATTCGTGTTAATTTTCCTATCACCTCCCTGTATGCCCTCCTCCTTATCCCCGATGTGCCCATTGAAGTCCCCCATTAGGACAATACTGAACCCTCTGCTTTCAAGCTCTGTGATATTCGATCTAAGAGTTGTATATATTGAATCATTCCACTCGGGCTTACTTCCCTCCACTGCTAAGTATACAACACCAACGGCAACACTCCTGCTTCCTAACTTGATTTTTGCCCAGACTATTTCGTTGGATACTGGAATCTGAGTCCTTGCTTCTGTGAGATCTGTAATCAATGAGGGCTGTAATTCCTCTTTAGCGTAGATGCCAACACCCCCACCCCGTTTCTGACCCTCAGTTCGCCCAGCTCCTATCCACACGCAACCCTTCATCTGATCAGCCCGCTCATCCCGTCGTATCCACGTCTCACTTAGACCCATTATATCGAAGTCTCCTTCGTCCATCAGTGTTGATATTTCGCTTACTTTCTTGTGCAGAGAGAGATGAACTTAGAGAGATTGTTATACTTACCGACATTCTAACCAATCAACCAAGCATTCAACAAGATGTGCCGTATGAAAAAATGTTCGTCTAATTACAGGGAATACAGATTCTTTGGTCTAATTTCCCAATCGGTTGTATAATTTCGTATTTTGGTATCTAAAAGGGATTTTTTCCTAATAAAATTAAAGAAATTCGGAATTTATGCGTTTAATAAGTTGTTTTTACTTCATATTGGTACCCATTTTGTTATTTGATAGTATACAACTCGAGAGCAATAATTTCTCACACATTATGTCCATAAGGAAACTATGGCCTGCAAATATGAGTGATTTCCAGTCACAAATTGAATTTTGACATCAGTGGTATAGGGAGCTTGAGCTATTGCTCAGACTGTCAATTCGGTGTCGTCTACTTTCACCTACAGTGCACTTTCGCCTACAAAAATTATCAGGTAAAAGTGTAGGCGAAAGTGCACTAATTAAGGTATGGATATTACTAGATAATTACCTGATCTACCTGCAATAAATGGACTGACCGACCATTTTCTAATGTTATGTGTTTTTTCTTATGTTATGCGTTTGTTTGTTTGTTACAAATAGAACATGAGTGTAAGATAGTTGTTTTAGACAAATATTGATTTGTTTTTAAAAGTACAAATCAACTTACTGGAATGGCCTCAGTTAGAATAAGTGCAGTGTTTGTTGTTTTTAAGACAAACTACTGATGTGTATGTAAGCATAAATCAACTTATTAGCATGGCCTCAGTTAAAACAACTTTTTTCTTTGTTGTTTTTAAGACACTCAACTTACAGACAACAAACACTGTTGTTGTTGTTGAAGACATATCAACTGCTGATTAATTACCAAATCAAAGACTGTAGTTTGCAATAATAAAGTAATCAGCCCTCAGATTTGTGTAAACTGTGAACATCTAAATGTACATATATAGAGGCATGGCAATGTTTAGTCAGAGTTACCAGTCAGAATACACAGCGATTGACAGTCGTACTGATCGGACGTGTCTGTGAAAGCTCCTGACTGAACACATCTCACAGCTTGGATATTAACAAAGCCTATTGTTCTCTGTACCACTTCTGTGCACTCTGGTGTAATTTTGTAAGTGTTTATCTTTAACTCTATCTATTTTCTGTCTGCTTTTCTCTGTTAAAACTAAAAACGAATATTTAAGTCAATACAATTTAAGTCAATACAATTAAATTAAAATCTTTAATAACTTAAAAAAATAAAATTTAGAATTTTAGAATTATTTACAAATAGAAATAATGGATAAACAAAGTCAAGCTCAGTTAAACAGTTCTGCCTTTAATTCTGGTAGTCTGAGCAACAGTGGAAATTCCACTAATACTGATATGACATCGATGATGTCGATGATGTCGGGCTTCCGGAAAGAAATAGCCAGATTAAATGACACCATAGAGGGTTTGCGGTCAGAGCTTCAAGCCCAGAAGCGGCAGGCAGATAAAGAAAAGGCTGAATTGAGAAGGGAATTGGAAAAGGCAATTCTGAAAGCCAAACCAGGTAAGGAGGACCATGCTCCTCCAGTTCCTGATTTACCATGTATTGACGCTGCTACAGAAATGAGAAGACCTGCGTCCGCCGGCTCACTGCCGGGGATATCTGAAATAGATTCAGATCTAATTACCCCCAGCCAGGATAACTGGCTGCGTTCCATAGTAGAAGAAGCTACCAACACGGTCGCAGTTTCCCCGGCCGTGGCGGTTGAAATTCAATTGGATAAAAATTCAGCTAAAGTCCCCAAATCGCAGCGACAGAAAAAATCACCAAACCAAAATCGATCGAAAAGGAAACTCTCCAATGAGTTCCGTGAAAATGATGAAACCGTGGACGTCGAAGACGAAAATGGTTTCTGTATGACTATTGATCGGCATGTCAAGAAGACAAAAATCATCAAGAAAAATTCACAGAGCACCGCTACTGGAAAGGACTCGGTGGTCACACCAAGAAATGGGGACTCTGTTAACGCAACAGAGTCTACATCACCGGAAATAGTGAATGCGACAGCTAGCCCAACCGATAGAGCGACGTACGCCGATAAAGTAAAAGCCAAAACGCCTCCTAAGGTGACCAATAAAACCAACAAGACACAGGGCCACCCGCAACCAAACCCCTGTGTCGTAATCACACGCGTCCACCCCAAAACGGAAAAAAACTCAATTGATAAAGCCCTTCCAGGATGCTCGTGGGAGAGACTAATCTCCAAAGCCACGGGTAACCATACTTGGAAAATAAAAGTAAAATGCCCTAATAGAGCAACGAAATTAAATCTGATAAGCAAAGGGGTAATTATTAATGGCAAAAAATACCAAACCGAGGAATATCGTGTTCTTCCGCAACCCGTTCAGTGTCACAAGTGTCAGAAATTTGGGCACTTGTCACACAAATGCAACGGGGAGCAACGATGTATGAAATGCGGTGACAAACACATCGCGAAGGCATGTAGTGCTAAAACTCTGAAATGCCCGAATTGCGGTGGTCAACACCCCAGCAACTACCGGGGTTGTAGCCACTTCAAAAAAGTTAAAACAAACATCCAGCTTAAAGCTCTAAATGTAAGTAATGTCGAGAACTCATCTTCCCCTTATTCCACGTGTACTCTAATGGCTGGCTCTATTTTCAGCATAATGAAGAAACACTTGGACACCAGTCTTTCGGACGTTTGCAAAGAGATTAGTAAAACAGCCTCTAAGTTATATAATACTCAAATATCTCACACGCTATTAGAAGCGGCCGTCAATAGAATATAATTATGTAACAATATTACAAATAGTAATTAAACTTAAATAAACTTAGTACAGTTATTCCTAAACCATTCATGGATACACTAAAAATAGTCCAGTGGAACGCTCGAAGCGTTAATCAGAAAAATTTGCAAATGTCACATTATTTAAAAAATACGGACGTAATTGGAATTAGCGAAACCTGGCTTAAACCAAACAAACAATTCTCGTTATGTGGTTTTGATATTATTAGAAGAGATCGCCCCGCCCAAAAAGGCGGCGGTGTCGCTCTGTTAATAAGGCAGGAGATTAAATACAAATCAATACCATGCGACCACCTCAATGCTGAAGTGATTGCAGCTGAAATTGAACTTGACCACAAACATGTGGCCATCATATCATATTATAACAAGCCGCAGGCAACAGTAGACAGTAAAGTATTTGAATTTTTTACCAACAAGTACAAGCACTGCATATTCGTGGGTGATTTCAATTCCAAACACCAGGTATTCGGTTGTCATAAGACTGAGCCTAATGGTGACGCCCTTTTCCATATCATTGAAGAACTCGATCTATTCGTGGTAAATAACGATCAAGACGTAACATACATAAGCAACAACCCACTCCATCAATCAGATATCCTAGACTTGATTATCACCAGCAAATCACTAACCAGCCAAATGCAAGACATATTTGTAGGAGATGATGATCTAGGCAGTGATCACCTGCCGGTTCACGCCACTCTGAAATGTAATACTGGTCCCGCAAGGTATCCTCCCGTGAATAGGAGGAACCTATCAAAAATTGACTGGAACCTCTTCAGAAACATTATCGAAGTAAAAATAAAGGCAAATGACCCCTCAAATGTTCATGAACTAGAAAAAGCCTGCACCCACCTTAACGAGGTTATCAACAGTACGCTAGATGAAATCTGTCCCAAGCAAACAGTAAAGACACGGATAAACAGAATAACCCAAACAACTCTTCAAATAATCAAACAAAAAAGAAAAGCCTTCCGGGCTTACCAATCAGAGAATGATCAAATGAAAAGAGCAGAACTTAAAACCGCGTATAATCGCCTTCATGGGGAAGTAAAAAAGGCCATAGCTAACGACAATCGCGTGAGATGGGAAAAAGCAACCGAAAACCTAAATGGGCTGAGAGAACCTAAGAGGTTCTGGGATACATTTAAAACTCTTACTGGCCAAAAGAGCAAAATTGCCAACAATAATGAGCTAAAGACTAGCGACGGATCTATGGCCATAGATGACAAGGCAAAGGCCAGTGCTTTTGCCGAACTTCTAAAGAAGGCACATCGTCCACAAGAAGGGAACAGATATGACAACGATTTTAAGGTACGAGTAAATAAATTTGTCCAAGATAACAACTCAATCTTCAATGAACCGAACTTCGACCAAAGGCATGAAGACGGGGACGACCATGAATTAACCGAACCAATAAGCGTAGAAGAGGTCATGGGTATAATCAGAAAATGCAGGTCATCTTCGTCCCCAGGAGAAGACGAAGTCTCTTACAAAATAATGAAACAGTGCCCCAACATCTTCTACTGCAGACTTACCAAACTCTTAAACTGCTGCCTCTCCTGTGGGTACTTCCCAAAATGCTGGAAAGTGGCCACGGGAGTCATGGTACCTAAACCCGACAAAGACCTTACCAACCCTTCTAATTACCGCCCAATCAGCTTGCTTAGCTGTGTTGGGAAAATATTTGAGCGGATTCTCACTACGAGACTTCGCAGCTATCTCGAATCAATCAATTTTTTCAACAAATGGCAAAGAGCGTATAGGAGTCAGAAAGAGGGAATCGAACACGTATATAGACTGGTCGATTATATGAAAACAGCATTTAGTCAAAACGAAATCGGAACCGCGCTTTTCTTGGATGTAGAAAAAGCGTTCGACTCGGTATGGCACAATGGCGTGAGATATAAACTAGCGAAAATGGGATTACCCACTAAAATTCTAAGGATCATATCATCATTTCTAACTGACCGAAAAATCAAGGTGAGGGTTAATCGCGAGGTGTCAGAGGAAGTAATACTCGAAGCGGGAACACCACAAGGGTCGGTTCTAAGTCCGCTTCTTTTCATAATATATGTGAATGATATAGAAAAAGTAGGGAAAAACTTTGTTCAACTATCGCAGTTCTCAGACGACAAAGGCATTTGGACAGCCAGCAAGTCCAGAAACATAATTAAAAATCGTCTACAGGATACCATTCGCGATCTTGAGAGATGGTGTGCCCTGTGGCGCATCAAACTCAATGCCGCCAAAACTCAAAAAGTTACGTTCTTCAAAAAGCAAAGGAAAAAACCAGTCCCGAGTATCGATCTCCAGTTATACGATCACAAACTAGAAGCAAACAAAGAGGCCAAATTTTTGGGATTCATCCTAGATAGCAATCTCAGTCTAAACAGTCACGTAAACTCCATTACGGTTAGAGCTACTAAACGTATCAATTTTCTGAAGATGATCAGAGGTAGAAATTGGGGAGCAAACAAAGATGTGCTTCTCAAGCTCTACAAAACATTTATACGTCCGGTACTAGAATACGGTGCCATAATAACAAGCGACCTAAGCAAAACCAACATTCAGAAGCTACAGAGGGTTCAAAATTATGCCCTGCGAGTGGCACTATGCAAACCGAAATGGACCCCGATAAAGGAACTTCACGAGCTAGCAAAAATAGAAACTATTGATACGCGATTAAAAGACCTACAAACCAAAACCCTCAACAGACTCCAATATAGTGAATTAATGGTTGAGCTGAACGAACACCGATCCCTTAACAGAAAAACAAAATAAGTTTCCAGAAAATAAAAAAAAAAAATAAAAAAATAAAAAAAAATATATATATAATAAAATAAAATAAAATAAAATAAAAATTATACAATATAACTAAATCGCGTGGAGTCAGTGAGGATTGCCTCGCTACTCATTGGGAACTTTAGGATAGAGTCTGTGAGGACTGCCTCGCAACTCTGCTGAAGCGCGATTGAAACGCGTTTAATAAGACCTATATAACAAAACCCTCCACATACTCCAGGATAGTGAATCAATGGTGAAGCTGAACGAACACCGAACCCTAAACAGAAAAACAAAATAATCCACAGTAAATTAAAATTACTCAATAGAATTAAACTGCGTGGAGTCAGTGAGGATTGCCTCGCTACTCATTGAGATCTTTAGGATTGAGTCTGTGAGGATTGCCTCGCAACTCTGCGTGTGGGGAGTGTGCTCCGAAGAAACACACCCCTTACCCCATCCAACAATCACACAGCAGGCACAATATACAATAGCGGATACCTATCTTTCTCTCTACCTTTTACTTTTCTAACTGAACATTCTCAAATTTTCTTGCAACACTCTCATCAAGAAGACGCATGGAAATGGTAGACAAAGCGTAGGAGGAATTGGTGCAACCTACCTTTCTGCAACATATACAAGAAACCACCAAACGCTAGGCAAGGATTGAAACAAGCTTGTCTGGCTGGGAACGAGTGTACATTTGATAAAAATAAACATTTGAATAAAGATTTAACAGCCCTTTTAAGGGCTTGAGGGTGTGTGTCAGTGAGTGTTTTTTTTTGTTGTTTTTTGGGGTTTTTTTGGGGGGGGGGGTGGAGGAGGTCATTTGGAATTCCCGAAGGATAACCAGATACCTCAAAATTACATACGGAATCCTATCTCCCAGAAGGCTTGATGGATGACTCCCGGTTTCTTAAAACTAAACTGTTGGAGCTTTCTCCACTTCTTTTTTGTAACCGCTATGGTCATATACCGGGGCCGCTACCAAACCGGCGTTGCTGTTTGGTTTTCTTTTCTCTTCTTCCCTTAAACTTGCCATCGCACAACATTACATTCTGGCTCGCCACCATGGTGGGACTCAAACCTCTACCATCGCCGAACTGGAACCGAATAGAGCTCGCTCTCTAATAGTTTTAAATGCGTTGAGGGATTGAGTATTGACCATCTAACACTCCAACGTAAACTGTCGGGTATTCTAACCGCGTGCATAACCCCATCAGACTCCATTTTGGGCAATACGAAAGCTAGGCCTGTGTGATCCAAGGGAAAAAAAAATAAGGTTAACCGGGTCGCAAGGGATTTGTAAATCCCACATCGTCCCTGCGCGCCTTCGGCGCGCTAAAACCTTTCATTCATTCGTCAGAGTTACCAAAATTGCACACCTCCAACGTGTGGAGTATGTACAGTCTCAAAGAGGTGGAAAGCAGGTTCTGTTTAATGGTTACAGATATAGACTGAATAACCGTAGAAAGTCATGTGTGCACTGGAAATGTGTTGACTCTGGTTGTAATGGAAAATGGACAACTGTAGATGATTTTGTCAGAAATGTAACTTCGCATAGCCACCCACAAGAGAAGGAAGACGTTAATAAATTTTTAGAAAATTTGCGTCAGCGTTGTCAGAGTGAAACTGCGCCGATCCAAACTATTTACGACGAAGAAATCAGTACTATTCAACGAGACTTGGCTATTGACATTCCATCATATACAAGTTTAAAGAGTGGGTTGTATAAGAGACGAAGGAAAACTACACCAGCCCTTCACTTTCAGAAGTGTACCTACCTGATAGATGGTGTGTAACACTGGATGAGCAACGATTCCTGTGTATCAATGATGGTGATGATGAAAGGATTTTGTGCTTTGCTACAGATGAATGCCTTAAAATTGTGCAGCAAGTGTCAGAGCTGTATATTGATGGTACGTTCTATTCTTGTCCCCCATTGTGGGATCAACTGTATGTTATTCATGGACTTGAGGGTACTAAAATGTCCCAGCTTGCATTCTGCCTTCTTCCTAATAGACAGTGTGGTACATATGTGCGTTTGTTTACACAGCTTAAAGCTGTGGTGCAAGAGGTGACTGGCCAGTTACTTCCCGAGGTCATTCAAACTGATTTCGAATTGGCAGCAATAAGAGCAGTACAACAGACATTTCCCAATTGTGACGCACGAGGCTGCTTTTTTCACTATACACAGGCTATATGGAAAAAGGTTCAGAAGTTGGAAATGGTTAACCAGTACCGGGACAACGAGGAAGTGCATAAATGGGTGCGTCGTGCAGCTGCACTGCCACTTTTAAAATTCAACAGGTTCAAGATGTGTGAATTGAAGCGATGGGTGATTCACCAGATGTAGTGCAAGTAACGGCATTTAATGACTATATGGTTGAAAACTGGGTTGATGTGGAGGCTCGTTTTCCTCCACCAATTTGGAACCAACACAGTAACATTGGTCCTAGAACCAACAACCATCTGGAGGGATGGCACTGTCACCTCAGTAAGACTGTCCAACGTGCTCACCCCAACATATTTGCTTTTGTAAATGTGCTTCAAAGACTTGAAAAAACACAGAGAAACAAACGTAGCCAGTATATGCATGGTGCACGTACTCCTCCGCGAAAACGACAATACCATGAGCTTGATCAGAGACTTCTAAGACTCAAAGATCAGTTATCTTTAGGACAAAAGTCGCCAATGCAGTTTCTTGATGCAGCTGGGCACCTGGTAAAATTGGGATGTTAACTTGCAATAAGTAAAGTACTGTGTTTATAAATTTTATATTTCATCGAGCTCTCCATGGAATAATAGCAGACTGGTGCCATCAATGAAGCGCAACAAGTTACATATTTGAGTAAGAATTCTATATAAAGTGTCAGGTTCCGCTATTATTTCATGGAGAGTTCGCTCATGCGGCCTCTCCATGGAATAATAGCAGACTCTGGTGCCACCAATGAAGCGCAACAAATTACATATTGGAGCCAAAATTCTATATAAAGTGTCAGGTTCCGCTATTATTCCATGGAGAGTTCGCTCATGTTACATTCTTTCTTTTCTTATTTACGTATATTTATTACATATTGATGTCTAATATTCTGTTAGAATTAAAATGTTGTAATAAAATAACTTGACTGCAAGGTTTGTCATTATTTCTATTCCCAAAAGGTCAGTCTATTTTATTGTGGGTAGAGATGGTAATTAGCCACTAATATCTATACCTTAATTAGTGCACTTTCGCCTACACTTTTACCTGATAATTTTTGTAGGCGAAAGTGCACTGTAGGCGAAAGTAGACTGAACCGTCAATTCTCTTGGCAATATTATCTCAAAGAGTGTTTATGTGAATTTCTATCATTGAACAAAATAATTAAACGATAGGGATTGTGAGAATCGATGGAGAGGTGAGGGAGGGGTGGGGGGTGGAGCTCAACGTCATGATATTACAATGTCGAGACATCACTTTTCAACTCTATGGTTGAAATTCTTGATCAGTTGAGAGCTCAACTGAGGCTGCAGCTATATTTTTCTGGAGAATTGAAAATCAATGGACCTGTCTGACAAGATAGAATTTCAACACAACAAAATATTAATGGGTATGAAGATTATGATGATGGGAAATTTTTATTAGATACCAGAATGGGATTTCCTCGTATTTCATTCCCATCACTATTAGGTGTTTGGTGTACGACAAACATGGATTCTCCAGTTATTATATTCGGGTGAGCAAAGTGGGCCAAGAATCCCGGCAAGCGCCTAGGAAATCAAGTTCTGTTCAAGTTTTTTTTTCTGGGATCCTCAAAGGAATACCCAGTGAATGTCATTGCCACCCGCTTCCAGTACTACGGGTATTCTTGGTGTTTAGCTGATACTGTGCAAACTATCATCTGGACAATTGGTGGATGGGCGAGGGCGGGGCAAGAAACTTAGCAGACACGTAGGAAAGGAAGTGCTCTCCAATTTTTTTATATGTTATTTGTGGGGAGGGTCTGGGCGGGGCAAGAAACCTGGTAAGCGCACAGGAAAGAGAGCGCTGTCCATTTTGCCAATGTCATTTGCGAGAATCACCACTTCTATTGAGATTACATTCCAATTTATACAATACAAGCTAGTCAAAACTCCAATGAGAGGCAGATGCCCTTCACCGCCCTCTGACAGGTTGTGATACCACTAGTTCTTTCTATGGAATTGGCGAGAAGAGCATGTTCAGATTACTGAAGGAGGTAGCCCATTCGTATGAGGGTTACGTGGACGAGTTTCCTGGGCTTGGAAATCTCAATAAATAAAATCTCTGCTTGTGCACATTTCGTGTCAACTTTGTATGGTGGAAATGGACGTCAAACATCACTGATCAAGTACAAGGAAATAACAGAAACTCCGAATACACCAAACCAAAGACTGCCATCGACGGACCACAGCTTCAGGCTTCATCTCCTCAGACGTGTCCACAAACTCAGAATATGTCGTGATTGCTTTCATCCACAACTCCCACTACTAGAATTGAGCCATTGTGGATTCAATTGGGAGCGTGGTGGCTCAGTGGTAGACTGTTGAACTTCTGTGCTAGAGGTCCCGTGTCTGATTCCGTCGGGGTCGACCCGCGTTGTGTCCTTGGGCAAGGCACTTTATCCCGGTTGCCTACATGGGGGCACGATGTACTAAGGCGTACTGCACGTCGATGGTGCACATGTCTTCAACCGCTGTAACCCTGCTTGAGTAGAGCTTGAACAGAGTTAGAATGTTGAGGAGCTGATAGTTGCTCGTCAATGCTCGGTGGTTTTCTCCGCGTACTCCGACGTCCTCCACCCGTAAAACTGTCAGAATCACGATTAGCCATTGTGTATAAGTATGTGACCTTAAACACCAATAACTAAATATAAATAATTCTTCTTAAGAGTCGATTTTTTCGTGAAAATCTGTAAGAGCCACTTGAAGAAATTGTGAATTTTAAGTTATTTAGGGCTGTCTCTCTTTAATTTGTCAAAACAGGGTTAAGGCTTGTTTTTAATGCCCGTACCACTTACAAAAATGATCCCCCATTAATCCCGTGTATGATAAAAGAAGTTATGTCTATCTGCCATATAGCCAGATGTGTGCTGTACCCGGAAATCTACAATTTTATTAAAATTTTGATGTTTGGTGATTCTGTGGAGGGTTAACGAATGCTTACCGGAATTCTTCTTCCATGCATTATATATAATTCAGCCAGGATTTACAAAGGGCCATTTTGTCTTGAAGTCTTCAAGAGGCGTTTGAAGAAATTCACTAAAATCTCGAATTTTAAGCCTTTAAGTTGTCTCTTTCTTCACTAATTGACCCGTCATGAATTTTGAATCCGACAAAAGAAGTTATGTTTGTCTGCCGCATATCGATTGGGTGCCGTGGCTACTTGAAAACAGTCCATTTTATCAAAATGTCGAAGTTTGGCAGTCTATGGAAGGTTAAAGAAAACTTGTCGGAATAATTCTTCCATGCAGCATGTGTTGTCTAACCAGGACCTGCCAATGCCATTTTCTTGAAACTCTGCACGAGACATTTGGAGAAATCCACAGAAAATGTGGATTTTTAAGATTTCAAAGGGTGTATGTTTCTAACTGCCCAATATGGGTTAACTTTTGTTTTTTTTAATACCATCGTTACTTGCAAAATTGATCCCCAATGGGTTCCAGAGCTGGGGTCAATTACATGTGAATGTAATTAATTACAATTACAATTACTTTTAATTTTTCAATAACAATTACAATTACTTTTAATTTCAAAGTAATTAATTACAATTACAGTTACTTCATGAAATGTAATTAATTACTTTTAATTACTTTGGCAATATTTCTTCAAATCGAAAGCTTCATAACCATGTGCATGTATGAACTTTGCTTTTTTGCTATTGTTAGCAGGGAAAATGCATAGTAGAACTGAAGAGGTGAAAAATGTTCAAGCCAAACTCCCTGTTGTTATGAAATTAAGAATTGCTTGATTCTTAATTTCAAAACATTATTACTGTGATAAATGTTGTGGGAATTATGAGGGGTTACACTCCACCATAATCAACTGAAAACAGTTAAGGAAAAAATCACACACACATTTTATTCATTTCCCAAGGAACTACTGTAAAAAAGGAATAGAAACCAAAAATATATATAGACTATTTCTTGCCATGACAAGTTGTAAATTATAAAAAAACAACCAAATGTACATTGCAATTACGACACTGGGGTATATGGTTATTATATTTTATCATCATTAAATTCTAAAAAGTGTCATCCTTCAAGGAACAAATATCTGGTTTGTATACCTTTCCTGCAACACCGAACAGCCTTTCCACTGGGGCTGAAGAGACAAGCATAGTCAAATATCGTATAGCCAGTAAAGATAAATATGGGATAATTAGGAGATCCTATTTTCCAATAATCCAGTGGATTACATGACATGTAAATACAGGGTTCATTTATCTGATAATTAAGCTCAGCCAAAGATGATGTTTCAGTTGATTGTTTGTTTTGTGGCTTTTCCATAAAACTAAATATGTCCCCTGTGGATTCTAATTGTTCATGTACATCAAATTTAACTTTTTTAGCAGACATGTCACTGTCAATATTATCAGATTTGTATGTTTTTTAGGAACTATAATAAATCTGTTTAATACTTCACATAAGAAGCTCATAATCATTCTTAATAAATACAGAGAAATATCATGCTTGTCATGTTGTTTTAAGATCAAGATAGCCTTTATGTTCCATTGCATCTCCTTGAAGCTGGTCAGACAAAAGGCAGTTAAGTGTATTGTTTAAAGGTGTCAAATTGGTTTAGCTCAAACAAAGGCCACCAATAAAGACAAAGTTTTCAACAGTTTCTATGTAACGGATTGTGAAGACAATTGAAATTCAATCTATTTTACTTCTTAAATAATGCTTGACAATTTTCTCTGTTCAAAATAAAGAAAAAAGTAAATGGAATTGGACTTTTTATTTCAAATCCAATACCTAAAAGCAATAAGTTTGAAACCTGAAAAAGTGGACTCAACCTTAAATCAAAAATTAATAATAATAATAATATGGGAGGCCACACATCATCTTTCTTTTAAGAACTCCCCCCCTCCCCCCCCCCCCCCCCCCCCCACACACACACACACACACTCCATTCAATAGTTCTACATTGACTCCCTTGCTCATAAAGTTGTGCAGTGATGGAAGTTTTGAAACAATAATGGTCAAGTTTAATGAAATGGAAAGATTTTTAGAAAAGTGTCATTCAGTTTTGATTTTTGATGTAAAGATTCTTTACACTCATGTTTGTGACAAAATGTAATTGGACGTAATTGAAATTACATGGTATTTTCCAATGTAATTAATTACTTTTCAATTACATGCAATTGACAAGGGTCTCAATTACCCATTACACACAATTACTTTGAAAACCTGTAATTAATTACACTCATTGCAATTACAAATTACAATTACCCTCGTCCTGAATTGGATTCCACGTCCAATAAGAGAAGTTATGTTTTCCAGTCGCATACCAATTGGATTCCTGAAAACAACACAATTTTATAATATTTTGACGTTTGGCAGTCTATGAGGGTTTAACAAACGCTTACCGGAATATGTTGTCCCAGTAACATGTAATATCGCACCAAGACCTGCCAAAGGCTATTATTTTCTTGAAAATCTGCAAGAGGCGTTTGGAGAAATCCACGGAGGATGTGAATTTTAAGCTTTTAAGGGCACCTCTCTTTAACCAGCCTAAAATGGGTTAAGTCTTGCCTTTTTGAATAGCCTTACCACTAACAAAAATAATCCACATGACTTTTGCGTCTGGTAAAATAAAATACGTTTAGCTGTGACAAACCCATTGGGTGCTATTGGTGCCCGAAAACAGCCTATTTTACCAAAATTTAGACGTATAGTGCGTATAGACGTGTGTGTGTGGGGTGGGGGGGGGGGGGGGGGGGGTAAACGCCTACCAGAATATATTTTGTCCATGCCACCTGTAATTCCACACCAAGATCTGCTAATGGCCGTTTTTTTCTTGAAAATCTGCAAGGGGCGTTTGGAGAAATCCACGGGAAAACGTGAATTCTAAGCTGTTAATGGGTATCACTGTTTAACCAGCCAAAAGTGGATTACGGCTTGGTTTTTTGAATGCCCTTACTACTTACAAAACAAATGATCCTCAGTGAATTCTGAGTCCAACAAAGGAAGTTATGCTTATCTGTGGCATACCCATTTGGTGCTGCTGGTGCCCAAAAGCAGCCCATTTTATAAAAAAAAATTATGCTTAGCAGCAAAGGGAGGTTTAGCAAACGCTCACCGGAATATTTTGTTCATGCATCATGTAATGCCACACCAAGACCTGCCAATAGCCATTTTTTCGTGAAAATGAAAATCTGCAAGAAGAGTTTGGAGAAATCTACGGAAAACATGATTATTTAGCTTTTAAGGGCATATGTCTTTAACCAGCCTAAAATGGGTTAACTCTCGCCTTTTTGAATAGCCTTACACTGAAAAATATCCCACATGCGTTGTGCGACTGGAAAAATAAGATACATTTGGCTGTAACAAACCCATTGGGTTCTGTTGGTGCCCTAAAACAGCCCATTTTACCAACATTGTATAGCAACGCTTGGAGGATTAAAAAACGCCCACCAGAATATTTTGCCCATGCAACCTGTAATTTCCTCAAAGTCCTACTAATGGTTAATTTTCTTGAAAATCTGCAAGAGGCGTTTGGAGAAATCCACGGGAAAACGTGAATTCTAAGCTTTAAAGGGTATCTCTCTTTAACCGTCCCAAAACCTTGGTTTTCGAATACCCTTACTACTTACAAAAATGACCCTCCGTGAATTCTACGTGCCGTAAAAGAAGTTCTGTTTATCTGTGACATACCTATTGGATGCTGTTGGTGCCTGCAAATATCCTATTTCACCAAAATTGATGTTTTGTAGCCTTTTGTCCATGCAACATGTAATGTCAGACAAAGGTCAACTAATGGCCATTTTGTCTTGGAAATCTGAAAGAGGCCTTTGTGAAATCCACGGAAAACATGAATTTTTGAGCTTTTAATGTATGTCTCTCTTCAGCAAGTCGAAAAAGTGTTACCGCTTAGTTTTTACTACTTACAAAAATGGTCATCGGTGAATTCCACTTCCATTAAAAGAAGTTATGTTTATCTCTCTCTCAGGCACCCGTTAGGTGCTGTGGGTACCAAAAACTGCCCATTTTATCAAACTTTCGATTGTTGGCACACCATGCAGGGATAAAAACGCTTTGTCCAATATCTATTGTATATCAATTGTAATTTCGCAGACAGGTCAACCAGCGATGAATGTTTGAAAATCAATCTGCAAGAGGTGTTTTGAGTAAGTGACGAAAAACCCTAATTTTGACAGTTTTATGTAAATTTTGGCGCAAAAAATGTTAAATCGATAAGACCGCTGTGGTGCATTTTTAGATTGTGTGCCACTCTATAGGTGTGCAAAATATTGTGAAAAGCGGTTCGAAAATGGCTTCAGAATAGTACGGACAAAGTGTTGGAGGAGGAACTAAAAATGGACTTAACTAGACTTAATGATTCATAGGCTTTTCCAGATGAAATTCCATAATTTTTTATGACCCCAGAGTGCCTGAAGAATTGTTTTCACTGTATCACTAAAGGTACATTTTAGATTTTGTGCCACTGTATGGGTGTGCAAAATACTGTGAAAATCGGTTCTAAAATGGCTTTAGAATAGTACGGACAAAATGTAGGGAAAACACTAGACTTAACTAGACTTAATGATTCTGGAGAATCAAGGGCTATTCCAGACGAGATTCCATGATTTCTCATGACCCCAGAGTGTCTGAAGAATTGTTTTTAACTGTATCACTAAAGCACCTTTATTGATGTCCCGAGAAAGGTTGGTTTAGTAGTCTCAAATGACTCAGTTTGATAAAAAAGTTCAGGTTAAATTCATCATTATTGGTGGAGAGGGTTAATATCAATATCGTCATCCGACAGGTCTCAGCCCGACAAAAGGAGTTATGTTTGTTTGCTATATACCCACTGAGTGATGTGGCTATTTGAAAACAGCCCATTTTATTTCAAATTTATCTAAAATGTTATTTTTGGCAATTTGTAGAGGGTTAATGAACGCTTACAGGGAAAAAGTTTTTCTCAAGACAATCAGTAAGAACCACTTAACGAAATCCAAAGAAAACGTGAATTTTAAGTATTACGGTCTGTCTGTCTTTAGTCTGTCAAAACTGGGTTAAGGCTTGTTTTTTTTTTTTGAATACCCTTACTACTTACAAAACTTATCCCTCATAAATACTGGGTCTGATAAAAGAGGTTGTCTTTATCGATAACACACCCATTGGGTGCTGTTGGCGTCGGCAAAGAGCCTATTTTATTAGAACTGTTGACGTTTAGCAGCATGTAGAGGGTTAACAAATGCTTACCGGAATATTTTGACCATGCAACTTCTAATGACACCCCAAGGCCCGAGAATGACCAATTTGTATCTTAAATCTGCAAGATGTGTTTAGAGAAATCCACAGAAAAAAGGAATTTTTAAGCTTTTAAGGGGAATCGCTCTTTTGCCAGCCCAAAACGAGTTAACGCTTGTTTTTTTTAATATCCTTATAACTTACAAAAATGATCCAGTTGAATTCCACTTCTAATAAAAGAAGATATTTTCAATTCTCGGGTACCCACTGGGTGCTGTGTGTTCCCGAAGCTTGTGTGTGTGTGGGGGGGGGGGGGGGGGAGGGGTAACAAATGTTGAGCCCAATATCTCTTGTATGTCAACTGTGGTGTCGCAGGCAGGTCTAACAGTGATGAATCTTTAAAAAAAATCTACACGACGCGTTTTGAGAAAATGACGACAAACCTTAATTTTGACAGTTTTTTTTTCCACCTTTGGAAAAGGAAGGGCGAAATCGAAAATTCGGCTTCGGTACATTTTTAGATGTTGTGCCCTTCTATGCGTGTGCAAAATTCTGTGACAATCTGTTCGGTAATGGCTTCAGAGTCCTACGGACAAAATGTGTGAAAAAAAAATAATAATAATCTGTAGAAAAACAAACGTCTTTTCCAGAGTGAAAAGCCAAATAATCCTTTGAAAAACAAATGTCTTTTCCTGAGGGAAAAGTCTGTTCGCCCGAATATGTCTGTTCGCGCTTAAAAGGTCCATTTAGTGTGTGTATGTTGGGATGTGATCCGGGGAGGGTCTTCTGTAACGTATTGTGGTTTGTTCTGGTCCATGAACCTGTAGTTTCGAAATTCTACCACAGTGTGCGGTTGTGGTCACCTTCGATCCAATGTGTTCAGTTGACACATGATCGGTGAACTTGGTAACTCTGTCCACTGACTGTCGACTTTATAAGATGTCTTCCCTCCACTCTTAAGACTTCCAAGCAAACGTCACTAAGTTTAAGGACTGGTACGAAAGGCAAAACCAATTGCACGCGGATTAGAAGACGAATATCGTCATCATTTTAATAAGCTTCCTTGAACTGGCAGCATACTCCCAGAAACACTGACCATGGTGAAACAAAACATCATTTGAGTGTTGCCATTGGGAATATGTTTCGAAGTGCGGCTACTTCGTAGTCCGCGAATATTTGCACTGGCTGAAAGCTGGTGTTGTTGGCACTGTCTTTCGGTTTGACGATGTCGAAAAACGTTCTGTAGGTATCTTGCGTTTTATTTAGCGGCAAACCGTATGCCAAAGCTACCATTTTGTTATCCACGCATGCATGGATCGTGTAGAGGAGTTGGCGATAGAGTTCTGGACATTTGTCGAATGCTCCATCGCAGGAGTACACATCAGGTTCATTGAGTAGTCTTATGTTGCTGCTTGTGACGTAAATCATAATGCCGTCGGTTGCAGAGTCTGATAATAGAGATTGTTCACCAAGCTGTCGTTATTTTGTTCGATTTTGACAAGGCGATATCTGTACGTACTTTCGGTCATGACTGTCTAGTTTGGCTCGTGATATGTACAGCGCAGAAAGGACACTGAAGAAAATCGGCATCATACTTGTGAAAATTGGGTCGGTTTCGTCTGATCTTAGGGAGGCGATCTCTTCTTGGTAGATATAGGTGATCGTTTTGGAATCGGTACGCACTGTTGTTTCTGGTCTGCGATGAACGAGTCGACTATTACTTGTTGTGAGTCTGCATCATGTTCATGCTGGAACCCATGAGAAGGAATGAGGTCGTTTGTGGAGTTTATAGTTGTTCGGCAGTTACCTTTAATAGAAAACAAGATGCCATGAATAGTTCACTTGTAAAACGCTACGGATTAACATTAGAACATGTAGATATTTACAGCATTTTTTCAACTTTTGTACATTACCGCCATATACGTAATATAAAATACAACTAATAAATAAAAACTAATTTTTGTATTTAAAACTTCTTTCTTTGGTGAAAATATACTATAAACATATCTTTGGAGCATACCAAGTGGATGGTGTTTGGTGTCTATTCTGTACTTGTAGTTATCGAAAACTAGATATTTATCTGTTCGGATTGAAAAACACGTTTACTTCTGTATTTGCCATGTTAGTTATGAACTTGGACGGGATTGGGCGCTTTCATAAATGGAACATGAACAACAACTCACAGTAAACATCAAAGATACGTTCTGTATTTCTCTCATTTTCATCAAGTCGACAATAGAAATAAACGCGGCCCCACGTGGGCTATCAGGATCAAGTGTCTTGTCCAAGGACACAACGCAGTTACAGCTGGTCCGGATCGAAGCATGGACCATTCGCACTAAAGTCCAATTCTCTAACCACTGAGTCACCGCGCTTCCAAGTATTCACAGTATTAATTTTATAAATAACCGAGCGAAAGCGCGATGGCTCAGTGGCTGCGGAATTGCACTACAGATCGAAAGACCCACGCTCTGGTCACCGACAGGGGTAACTGTGCTGTGTCCTCAATTCCGATTGCCCACGTGAGAGCACGGTGACGCTGTGTACTAAGGCATAAGGCACGTCGATGGTGCATTTGGTGCACAATCCTAACCCTGCGTGTGCGGAGTTGGTACGTGGGGGAATTTGGCAGTTGCTCGCCATTGCTCGGTGGTTCTCTCCGGGTACTCTGGTTTCCTCCACCCGTAAAACTCTCCTACACAACGTGACTTTGGAATGGAAGTCTAAAGTGTCGTTAAACCCCAATAAATAATAAATAAATAAATAAATAAATAAATAAATAAATAAATAAATAAATAAATAAATAAATAAATAAATAAATAAATAACCGGGTCTGCTCAAAGTCAGTTCAACAGCAGACAAACTGCAGTTTTTACTTACCAGTTAAAATTTATGCGGCAATTGAAATATGTATATAAATAGACAATAAACATATAGTGTGTTTTTATATCTGTGTTATACAACGAGTTGAAATATGGTTTATTTTTTCGAGGCTTCGCCGAGAAAAAATAAACCATATTTCAACGAGTTGTATAACACAGAAAAAAAAACACACTATATGTTTATTGTTTTTATCTGATAACAAACAGACACCCGTCTCGTGCGTCTACCCGACTTATATATGCTTCCCACGGGCCTCCAAAGAAAACCAGTCTACGAGACAAAAGAAATAGGACAAGACGCATAGAGTTGTGTCCCTTACATTACAAAATCGATGACGGCGATTGTAAAGTGCGATTGCACTTCTTGCATCATGTATCATGCTGGAACAAAATAAATTTCAACTATATTATTAACAGTAACAAAACGGTGTTTCAGTGCAAGTAACGGCATTTAATGACTATATGGTTGAAAACTGGGTTGATGTGGAAGCTCGTTTTCCTCCACCAATTTGGAACCAACACAGTAACATTGGTCCTAGAACCAACAACCATCTGGAGGGATGGCACTGTCACCTCAGTAAGACTGTCCAACGTGCTCACCCCAACATATTTGCTTTTGTAAATGTGCTTCAAAGACTTGAAAAAACACAGAGAAACAAACGTAGCCAGTATATGCATGGTGCACGTACTCCTCCGCGAAAACGACAATACCATGAGCTTGATCAGAGACTTCTAAGACTCAAAGATCAGTTATCTTTAGGACAAAAGTCGCCAATGCAGTTTCTTGATGCAGCTGGGCACCTGGTAAAATTGGGATGTTAACTTGCAATAAGTAAAGTACTGTGTTTATAAATTTTATATTTCATCGAGCTCTCCATGGAATAATAGCAGACTGGTGCCATCAATGAAGCGCAACAAGTTACATATTTGAGTAAGAATTCTATATAAAGTGTCAGGTTCCGCTATTATTTCATGGAGAGTTCGCTCATGCGGCCTCTCCATGGAATAATAGCAGACTCTGGTGCCACCAATGAAGCGCAACAAATTACATATTGGAGCCAAAATTCTATATAAAGTGTCAGGTTCCGCTATTATTCCATGGAGAGTTCGCTCATGTTACATTCTTTCTTTTCTTATTTATGTATATTTATTACATATTGATGTCTAATATTCTGTTAGAATTAAAATGTTGTAATAAAATAACTTGACTGCAAGGTTTGTCATTATTTCTATTCCCAAAAGGTCAGTCTATTTTATTGTGGGTAGAGATGGTAATTAGCCACTAATATCTATACCTTAATTAGTGCACTTTCGCCTACACTTTTACCTGATAATTTTTGTAGGCGAAAGTGCACTGTAGGCGAAAGTAGACTGAACCGTCAATTCTCTTGGCAATATTATCTCAAAGAGTGTTTATGTGAATTTCTATCATTGAACAAAATAATTAAACGATAGGGATTGTGAGAATCGATGGAGAGGTGAGGGAGGGGTGGGGGTGGAGCTCAACGTCATGATATTACAATGTCGAGACATCACTTTTCAACTCTATGGTTGAAATTCTTGATCAGTTGAGAGCTCAACTGAGGCTGCAGCTATATTTTTCTGGAGAATTGAAAATCAATGGACCTGTCTGACAAGATAGAATTGCAACACAACAAAATATTAATGAGTATGAAGATTATGATGATGGGAAATTTTTATTAGATACCAGAATGGGATTTCCTCGTATTTCATTCCCATCACTATTAGGTGTTTGGTGTACGACAAACATGGATTCTCCAGTTATTATATTCGGGTGAGCAAAGTGGGCCAAGAATCCCGGCAAGCGCCTAGGAAATCAAGTTCTGTTCAAGTTTTTTTTCTGGGATCCTCAAAGGAATACCCAGTGAATGTCATTGCCACCCGCTTCCAGTACTACGGGTATTCTTGGTGTTCAGCTGATACTGTGCAAACTATCATCTGGACAATTGGTGGATGGGCGAGGGCGGGGCAAGAAACTTAGCAGACACGTAGGAAAGGAAGTGCTCTCCAATTTTTTTATATGTTATTTGTGGGAAGGGTCTGGGCGGGGCAAGAAACCTGGTAAGCGCACAGGAAAGAGAGCGCTGTCCATTTTGCCAATGTCATTTGCGAGAATCACCACTTCTATTGAGATTACATTCCAATTTATACAATAAAAGCTAGTCAAAACTCCAATGAGAGGCAGATGCCCTTCACCGCCTTCTGACAGGTTGTGATACCACTAGTTCTTTCTATGGAATTGGCGAGAAGAGCATGTTCAGATTACTGAAGGAGGTAGCCCATTCGTATGAGGATTACGTGGACGAGTTTCCTGGGCTTGGAAATCTCAATAAATAAAATCTCTGCTTGTGCACATTTCGTGTCAACTTTGTATGGTGGAAATGGACGTCAAACATCACTGATCAAGTACAAGGAAATAACAGAAACTCCGAATACACCAAACCAAAGACTGCCATCGACGGACCACAGCTTCAGGCTTCATCTCCTCAGACGTGTCCACAAACTCAGAATATGTCGTGATTGCTTTCATCCACAACTCCCACTACTAGAATTGAGCCATTGTGGATTCAATTGGGAGCGTGGTGGCTCAGTGGTAGACTGTTGAACTTCTTTGCTAGAGGTCCCGTGTCTGATTCCGTCGGGGTCGACCTGCGTTGTGTCCTTGGGCAAGGCACTTTATCCCGGTTGCCTACATGGGAGCACGATGTACTAAGGCGTACTGCACGTCGATGGTGCACATGTCTTCAACCGCTGTAACCCTGCTTGAGTAGAGCTTGAACAGAGTTAGAATGTTGAGGAGCTGATAGTTGCTCGTCAATGCTCGGTGGTTTTCTCCGCGTACTCCGACGTCCTCCACCCGTAAAACTGTCAGAATCACGATTAGCCATTGTGTATAAGTATGTGACCTTAAACACCAATAACTAAATATAAATAATTCTTCTTAAGAGTCGATTTTTTCGTGAAAATCTGTAAGAGCCACTTGAAGAAATTGTGAATTTTAAGTTATTTAGGGCTGTCTCTCTTTAATTTGTCAAAACAGGGTTAAGGCTTGTTTTTAATGCCCTTACCACTTACAAAAATGATCCCCCATTAATCCCGTGTATGATAAAAGAAGTTATGTCTATCTGCCATATAGCCAGATGTGTGCTGTACCCGGAAATCTACAATTTTATTAAAATTTTGATGTTTGGTGATTCTGTGGAGGGTTAACGAATGCTTACCGGAATTCTTCTTCCATGCATTATATATAATTCAGCCAGGATTTACAAAGGGCCATTTTGTCTTGAAGTCTTCAAGAGGCGTTTGAAGAAATTCACTAAAATCTCGAATTTTAAGCCTTTAAGTTGTCTCTTTCTTCACTAATTGACCCGTCATGAATTTTGAATCCGACAAAAGAAGTTATGTTTGTCTGCCGCATATCGATTGGGTGCCGTGGCTACTTGAAAACAGTCCATTTTATCAAAATGTCGAAGTTTGGCAGTCTATGGAAGGTTAAAGAAAACTTGTCGGAATAATTCTTCCATGCAGCATGTGTTGTCTAACCAGGACCTGCCAATGCCATTTTCTTGAAACTCTGCACGAGACATTTGGAGAAATCCACAGAAAATGTGGATTTTTAAGATTTCAAAGGGTGTATGTTTCTAACTGCCCAATATGGGTTAACTTTTGTTTTTTTTAATACCATCGTTACTTGCAAAATTGATCCCCAATGGGTTCCAGAGCTGGGGTCAATTACATGTGAATGTAATTAATTACAATTACAATTACTTTTAATTTTTCAATAACAATTACAATTACTTTTAATTTCAAAGTAATTAATTACAATTACAGTTACTTCATGAAATGTAATTAATTACTTTTAATTACTTTGGCAATATTTCTTCAAATCGAAAGCTTCATAACCATGTGCATGTATGAACTTTGCTTTTTTGCTATTGTTTGCAGGGAAAATGCATAGTAGAACTGAAGAGGTGAAAAATGTTCAAGCCAAACTCCCTGTTGTTATGAAATTAAGAATTGCTTGATTCTTAATTTCAAAACATTATTACTGTGATAAATGTTGTGGGAATTATGAGGGGTTACACTCCACCATAATCAACTGAAAACAGTTAAGGAAAAAATCACACACACATTTTATTCATTTCCCAAGGAACTACTGTAAAAAAGGAATAGAAACCAAAAATATATATAGACTATTTCTTGCCATGACAAGTTGTAAATTATAAAAAAACAACCAAATGTACATTGCAATTACGACACTGGGGTATATGGTTATTATATTTTATCATCATTAAATTCTAAAAAGTGTCATCCTTCAAGGAACAAATATCTGGTTTGTATACCTTTCCTGCAACACCGAACAGCCTTTCCACTGGGGCTGAAGAGACAAGCATAGTCAAATATCGTATAGCCAGTAAAGATAAATATGGGATAATTAGGAGATCCTATTTTCCAATAATCCAGTGGATTACATGACATGTAAATACAGGGTTCATTTATCTGATAATTAAGCTCAGCCAAAGATGATGTTTCAGTTGATTGTTTGTTTTGTGGCTTTTCCATAAAACTAAATATGTCCCCTGTGGATTCTAATTGTTCATGTACATCAAATTTAACTTTTTTAGCAGACATGTCACTGTCAATATTATCAGATTTGTATGTTTTTTAGGAACTATAATAAATCTGTTTAATACTTCACATAAGAAGCTCATAATCATTCTTAATAAATACAGAGAAATATCATGCTTGTCATGTTGTTTTAAGATCAAGATAGCCTTTATGTTCCATTGCATCTCCTTGAAGCTGGTCAGACAAAAGGCAGTTAAGTGTATTGTTTAATGGTGTCAAATTGGTTTAGCTCAAACAAAGGCCACCAATAAAGACAAAGTTTTCAACAGTTTCTATGTAACGGATTGTGAAGACAATTGAAATTCAATCTATTTTACTTCTTAATAATGCTTGACAATTTTCTCTGTTCAAAATAAAGAAAAAAGTAAATGGAATTGGACTTTTTATTTCAAATCCAATACCTAAAAGCAATAAGTTTGAAACCTGAAAAAGTGGACTCAACCTTAAATCAAAAATTAATAATAATAATAATATGGGAGGCCACACATCATCTTTCTTTTAAGAACCCCCCCCCCCCCCCCCCACACACACACACACACACACACACACACACCATTCAATAGTTCTACATTGACTCCCTTGCTCATAAAGTTGTGCAGTGATGGAAGTTTTGAAACAATAATGGTCAAGTTTAATGAAATGGAAAGATTTTTAGAAAAGTGTCATTCAGTTTTGATTTTTGATGTAAAGATTCTTTACACTCATGTTTGTGACAAAATGTAATTGGACGTAATTGAAATTACATGGTATTTTCCAATGTAATTAATTACTTTTCAATTACATGCAATTGACAAGGGTCTCAATTACACATTACACACAATTACTTTGAAAACCTGTAATTAATTACACTCATTGCAATTACAAATTACAATTACCCTCGTCCTGAATTGGATTCCACGTCCAATAAGAGAAGTTATGTTTTCCAGTCGCATACCAATTGGATTCCTGAAAACAACACAATTTTATAATATTTTGACGTTTGGCAGCCTATGGGGGTTTAACAAACGCTTACCGGAATATGTTGTCCCAGTAACATGTAATATCGCACCAAGACCTGCCAAAGGCTACTATTTTCTTGAAAATCTGCAAGAGGCGTTTGGAGAAATCCACGGAGGATGTGAATTTTAAGCTTTTAAGGGCACCTCTCTTTAACCAGCCTAAAATGGGTTAAGTCTTGCCTTTTTGAATAGCCTTACCACTAACAAAAATAATCCACATGACTTTTGCGTCTGGTAAAATAAAATACGTTTAGCTGTGACAAACCCATTGGGTGCTATTGGTGCCCGAAAACAGCCTATTTTACCAAAATTTAGACGTATAGTGCGTATAGACGTGTGTGTGTGGGGTGGGGGGGGGGGGGGGGTAAACGCCTACCAGAATATATTTTGTCCATGCCACCTGTAATTCCACACCAAGATCTGCTAATGGCCGTTTTTTTCTTGAAAATCTGCAAGGGGCGTTTGGAGAAATCCACGGGAAAACGTGAATTCTAAGCTGTTAATGGGTATCACTGTTTAACCAGCCAAAAGTGGATTACGGCTTGGTTTTTTGAATGCCCTTACTACTTACAAAACAAATGATCCTCAGTGAATTCTGAGTCCAACAAAGGAAGTTATGCTTATCTGTGGCATACCCATTTGGTGCTGCTGGTGCCCAAAAGCAGCGCATTTTATAAAAAAAATTATGCTTAGCAGCAAAGGGAGGTTTAGCAAACGCTCACCGGAATATTTTGTTCATGCATCATGTAATGCCACACCAAGACCTGCCAATAGCCATTTTTTCGTGAAAATGAAAATCTGCAAGAAGAGTTTGGAGAAATCTACGGAAAACATGATTATTTAGCTTTTAAGGGCATATGTCTTTAACCAGCCTAAAATGGGTTAACTCTCGCCTTTTTGAATAGCCTTACACTGAAAAATATCCCACATGCGTTGTGCGACTGGAAAAATAAGATACATTTGGCTGTAACAAACCCATTGGGTTCTGTTGGTGCCCTAAAACAGCCCATTTTACCAACATTGTATAGCAACGCTTGGAGGATTAAAAAACGCCCACCAGAATATTTTGCCCATGCAACCTGTAATTTCCTCAACGTCCTACTAATGGTTAATTTTCTTGAAAATCTGCAAGAGGCGTTTGGAGAAATCCACGGGAAAACGTGAATTCTAAGCTTTAAAGGGTATCTCTCTTTAACCGTCCCAAAACCTTGGTTTTCGAATACCCTTACTACTTACAAAAATGACCCTCCGTGAATTCTACGTGCCGTAAAAGAAGTTCTGTTTATCTGTGACATACCTATTGGATGCTGTTGGTGCCTGCAAATATCCTATTTCACCAAAATTGATGTTTTGTAGCCTTTTGTCCATGCAACATGTAATGTCAGACAAAGGTCAACTAATGGCCATTTTGTCTTGGAAATCTGAAAGAGGCCTTTGTGAAATCCACGGAAAACATGAATTTTTGAGCTTTTAATGTATGTCTCTCTTCAGCAAGTCGAAAAAGTGTTACCGCTTAGTTTTTACTACTTACAAAAATGGTCATCGGTGAATTCCACTTCCATTAAAAGAAGTTATGTTTATCTCTCTCTCAGGCACCCGTTAGGTGCTGTGGGTACCAAAAACTGCCCATTTTATCAAACTTTCGATTGTTGGCACACCGTGCAGGGATAAAAACGCTTTGTCCAATATCTATTGTATATCAATTGTAATTTCGCAGACAGGTCAACCAGCGATGAATGTTTGAAAATCAATCTGCAAGAGGTGTTTTGAGTAAGTGACGAAAAACCCTAATTTTGACAGTTTTATGTAAATTTTGGCGCAAAAAATGTTAAATCGATAAGACCGCTGTGGTGCATTTTTAGATTTTGTGCCACTCTATAGGTGTGCAAAATATTGTGAAAAGCGGTTCGAAAATGGCTTCAAAATAGTACGGACAAAGTGTTGGAGGAGGAACTAAAAATGGACTTAACTAGACTTAATGATTCATAGGCTTTTCCAGATGAAATTCCATAATTTTTTATGACCCCAGAGTGCCTGAAGAATTGTTTTCACTGTATCACTACAGGTACATTTTAGATTTTGTGCCACTGTATGGGTGTGCAAAATACTGTGAAAATCGGTTCTAAAATGGCTTTAGAATAGTACGGACAAAATGTAGGGAAAACACTAGACTTAACTAGACTTAATGATTCTGGAGAATCAAGGGCTATTCCAGACGAGATTCCATGATTTCTCATGACCCCAGAGTGTCTGAAGAATTGTTTTTAACTGTATCACTAAAGCACCTTTATTGATGTCCCGAGAAAGGTTGGTTTAGTAGTCTCAAATGACTCAGTTTGATAAAAAAGTTCAGGTTAAATTCATCATTATTGGTGGAGAGGGTTAATATCAATATCGTCATCCGACAGGTCTCAGCCCGACAAAAGGAGTTATGTTTGTTTGCTATATACCCACTGAGTGATGTGGCTATTTGAAAACAGCCCATTTTATTTCAAATTTATCTAAAATGTTATTTTTGGCAATTTGTAGAGGGTTAATGAACGCTTACAGGGAAAAAGTTTTTCTCAAGACAATCAGTAAGAACCACTTGAAGAAATCCAAAGAAAACGTGAATTTTAAGTATTACGGTCTGTCTGTCTTTAGTCTGTCAAAACTGGGTTAAGGCTTGTTTTTTTTTTTGAATACCCTTACTACTTACAAAACTTATCCCTCATAAATACTGGGTCTGATAAAAGAGATTGTCTTTATCGATAACACACCCATTGGGTGCTGTTGGCGTCGGCAAAGAGCCCATTTTATTAGAACTGTTGACGTTTAGCAGCATGTAGAGGGTTAACAAATGCTTACCGGAATATTTTGACCATGCAACTTCTAATGACACCCCAAGGCCCGAGAATGACCAATTTGTATCTTAAATCTGCAAGATGTGTTTAGAGAAATCCACAGAAAAAAGGAATTTTTAAGCTTTTAAGGGGAATCGCTCTTTTGCCAGCCCAAAACGAGTTAACGCTTGTTTTTTTTAATATCCTTATAACTTACAAAAATGATCCAGTTGAATTCCACTTCTAATAAAAGAAGATATTTTCAATTCTCGGGTACCCACTGGGTGCTGTGTGTTCCCGAAGCTTGTGTGTGTGTGGGGGGGGGGGAGGGGTAACAAATGTTGAGCCCAATATCTCTTGTATGTCAACTGTGGTGTCGCAGGCAGGTCTAACAGTGATGAATCTTTAAAAAAAATCTACACGACGCGTTTTGAGAAAATGACGACAAACCTTAATTTTGACAGTTTTTTTTTCCACCTTTGGAAAAGGAAGGGCGAAATCGAAAATTCGGCTTCGGTACATTTTTAGATGTTGTGCCCTTCTATGCGTGTGCAAAATTCTGTGACAATCTGTTCGGTAATGGCTTCAGAATCCTACGGACAAAATGTGTGAAAAAAAAATAATAATAATCTGTAGAAAAACAAACGTCTTTTCCAGAGTGAAAAGCCAAATAATCCTTTGAAAAACAAATGTCTTTTCCTGAGGGAAAAGTCTGTTCGCCCGAATATGTCTGTTCGCGCTTAAAAGGTCCATTTAGTGTGTGTATGTTGGGATGTGATCCGGGGAGGGTCTTCTGTAACGTATTGTGGTTTGTTCTGGTCCATGAACCTGTAGTTTCGAAATTCTACCACAGTGTGCGGTTGTGGTCACCTTCGATCCAATGTGTTCAGTTGACACATGATCGGTGAACTTGGTAACTCTGTCCACTGACTGTCGACTTTATAAGATGTCTTCCCTCCACTCTAAGACTTCCAAGCAAACGTCACTAAGTTTAAGGACTGGTACGAAAGGCAAAACCAATTGCACGCGGATTAGAAGACGAATATCGTCATCATTTTAATAAGCTTCCTTGAACTGGCAGCATACTCCCAGAAACACTGACCATGGTGAAACAAAACATCATTTGAGTGTTGCCATTGGGAATATGTTTCGAAGTGCGGCTACTTCGTAGTCCGCGAATATTTGCACTGGCTGAAAGCTGGTGTTGTTGGCACTGTCTTTCGGTTTGACGATGTCGAAAAACGTTCTGTAGGTATCTTGCGTTTTATTTAGCGGCAAACCGTATGCCAAAGCTACCATTTTGTTATCCACGCATGCATGGATCGTGCAGAGGAGCTGGCGATAGAGTTCTGGACATTTGTCGAATGCTCCATCGCAGGAGTACACATCAGGTTCATTGAGTAGTCTTAGGTTGCTGCTTGTGACGTAAATCATAATGCCGTCGGTTGCAGAGTCTGATAATAGTGATTGTTCACCAAGCTGTCGTTATTTTGTTCGATTCTGACAAGGCGATATCTGTACGTACTTTCGGTCATGACTGTCTAGTTTGGCTCGTGATATGTACAGCGCAGAAAGGACACTGAAGAAAATCGGCATCATACTTGTGAAAATTGGGTCGGTTTCGTCTGATCTTAGGGAGGCGATCTCTTCTTGGTAGATATAGGTGATCGTTTTGGAATCGGTACGCACTGTTGTTTCTGGTCTGCGATGAACGAGTCGACTATTACTTGTTGTGAGTCTGCATCATGTTCATGCTGGAACCCATGAGAAGGAATGAGGTCGTTTGTGGAGTTTATAGTTGTTCGGCAGCCACCTTTAATATAAAACAAGATGCCATGAATAGTTCACTTGTAAAACGCTACGGATTAACATTAGAACATGTAGATATTTACAGCATTTTTTCAACTTTTGTACATTACCGCCATATACGTAATATAAAATACAACTAATAAATAAAAACTAATTTTTGTATTTAAAACTTCTTTCTTTGGTGAAAATATACTATAAACATATCTTTGGAGCATACCAAGTGGATGGTGTTTGGTGTCTATTCTGTACTTGTAGTTATCGAAAACTAGATATTTATCTGTTCGGATTGAAAAACACGTTTACTTCTGTATTTGCCATGTTAGTTATGAACTTGGACGGGATTGGGCGCTTTCATAAATGGAACATGAACAACAACTCACAGTAAACATCAAAGATACGTTCTGTATTTCTCTCATTTTCATCAAGTCGACAATAGAAATAAACGCGGCCCCACGTGGGCTATCAGGATCAAGTGTCTTGTCCAAGGACACAACGCAGTTACAGCTGGTCCGGATCGAAGCATGGACCATTCGCACTAAAGTCCAATTCTCTAACCACTGAGTCACCGCGCTTCCAAGTATTCACAGTATTAATTTTATAAATAACCGAGCGAAAGCGCGATGGCTCAGTGGCTGCGGAATTGCACTACAGATCGAAAGACCCACGCTCTGGTCACCGACAGGGGTAACTGTGCTGTGTCCTCAATTCCGATTGCCCACGTGAGAGCACGGTGACGCTGTGTTCTAAGGCATAAGGCACGTCGATGTTGCATTTGGTGCACAATCCTAACCCTGCGTGTGCGGAGTTGGTACGTGGGGGAATTTGGCAGTTGCTCGCCATTGCTCGGTGGTTCTCTCCGGGTACTCTGGTTTCCTCCACCCGTAAAACTCTCCTACACAACGTGACTTTGGAATGGAAGTCTAAAGTGTCGTTAAACCCCAATAAATAATAAATAAATAAATAAATAAATAAATAAATAAATAAATAAATAAATAAATAAATAAATAAATAAATAAATAAATAAATAACCGGGTCTGCTCAAAGTCAGTTCAACAGCAGACAAACTGCAGTTTTTACTTACCAGTTAAAATTTATGCGGCAATTGAAATATGTATATAAATAGACAATAAACATATAGTGTGTTTTTATATCTGTGTTATACAACGAGTTGAAATATGGTTTATTTTTTCGAGGCTTCGCCGAGAAAAAATAAACCATATTTCAACGAGTTGTATAACACAGAAAAAAAACACACTATATGTTTATTGTTTTTATCTGATAACAAACAGACACCCGTCTCGTGCGTCTACCCGACTTATATATGCTTCCCACGGGCCTCCAAAGAAAACCAGTCTACGAGACAAAAGAAATAGGACAAGACGCATAGAGTTGTGTCCCTTACATTACAAAATCGATGACGGCGATTGTAAAGTGCGATTGCACTTCTTGCATCATGTATCATGCTGGAACAAAATAAATTTCAACTATTTTATTAACAGTAACAAAACGGTGTTTCAGTAGAGTTATTCTTTTTTTGACATAGTTCCAGTTTTCTTCCGTGTTTTATGCTGTAGTCCCAATATAACAAATAATTTTGCGTTTGTTTACAATTTTTACGAAGTGTTTTTTTTTCAGGTAGGGCAGACGAACTTTTAATTAGCGCAGTTCCCCGAGTACTTTTGATCGAGGCCGTGACTATAAATAGTTCGCAGTCGCCGCATACTAATTACTATTAACATTCAAGTAATTTCTACAATGTTTTGAAGCAACATTTTAGGTTGCCTTTATTGAAGCAAAATAAATAAGAAATGACACCATCGGATTTTGACAAAGTGCAATAAGCGTACAATTAAAACCTGCCCTGTGAAATAACGATGTTTCATGAATGAATGAATGAAAATGGAATTGAAAGAGGTCAGAGGTCGTTCGCATAAATTATAATTATATACAACACCCGTTGTATATACTTCAAGTATATACAACGGTTGTTATACTCTATGGTTATCAGATAAAAAGAGGTTAAACAATGAATTATCCTTGTGTCTCACTTAAATCTGGTACAATGTGTGAAAATTGGTATCAAAAATATTTTCCGACATTTCATGGTTCGTGCATGTGCGCTGTAGAAATATGCCCCAGGGACCACTGCAGTCTATTTTGTTTTCGATACGATATTGTTAGTCGCCGAGAGGTAATTTCGACGCGTGTTGTGAGGATAGCTCCTGAAAACGTAAACTTTTGAAGAGGAAGCTGGGCCGGCTGTATGTGGGAATTGGCTAGCCGGATAAGCTACGTCCTGGTGACTCCCTATCAATCTTATTTTCGTAGCGGCTGAGTCAGCTTGAAGATTTGTCGCATTTCCAGTGCAAACCTGGCGTACCCATTGCCAACCAGTAATATCTCAATAACCAGTTATACTATATGAGAATAAGTTAAGTTTATTTTTTGTTTGGTTTTCCGTCAATTCTTATTTCAAAATATCGATTTGAATCAAAATTTCAGCTTAGTTGAGAGTGGAACTTTATTCGGGAATACTGAGTCAGAAGATAAGTTTTTTCTTTTTTTTAAAATATGATTTCCTGTAGTTTCGCTATAAAATCAAGTTTCCTGTATCATTTGTTGATATTGCTCGTTTGGATTCAACAGAGACGCTTTAAAACAATAGTATACGTGAATCTGAATTTTAAGGCAACAGGCCGTAATATTCCGAGTCCATAAAGGATTCAGTCATCGCCCATTTCTAATTAATAGAGTAACTCGAAAGTGACAATAGACGCAAATAGAATTTTAAGACAAAGAGTCGTAAAATTCATATTGGACACCTTTCGCATAATAAACGACGATCGATAAGAATTATGAATGGCTAACTGTGGTCGTAAATTCGTTGGACGTTCAGTAAACGTTTTTCTCTGCATTGAAGACTATGAGTCGGTTTGTGCGATATTCCTACCGTTCAAACTTCGTACCACTGGAGTTTAAGGACATTACACAGTAAGGACACAATCTTAGAGTGATCTTCCACATTTAGGGGATCAGAAACGCTCTCAAACATTTTGCTATATGATATATCTGCGAGTGTTGATAAGAAGCCGTAATCGTAACTACGAATAAGAGAAAATTACAACTGATAGGAAGAACATATATTCCAGCGACGTAATGCCCCATTGGTAATACTTATCAGTCGCCGTTCATTATTACGATAGGTCTCTATTCACGGATATTGTCCCTTTTATCAGATCAGGAACAGGTATTTCAACACAATTATTCACTTAAAAGCAGCTGGGTTGAAGATCAACCCAATCAACTGGATTGAGTGAATATGAACGCAGCTGGGGTTCATATTCACTCAACTCAGTTGATTTGGGTTGACTGTTAACCCAACTGATTTTGGAGTGTTTATAAATCGCATTAGGGGTTTATTTAAAAAATAAAAATTATTAGTTCCTACAACTTACAAGCAGTAGTTTTCTCTAAATTAGAAGCATATAGTTCTTTGAACATAATACACGAAGAAAATATGTTTTATGGGTAATCTTTGGAACGTTGTGCTGCAAAATAATTACAAAATATATCCATTTTTTGTACACCTACACAATTAATCGTCAATTACACGTTGTGTGAGTTTCTAACTCACCTCAACCCTATCAAGAAAGTAAGAGTCTATTATATGGTATTTTATATAGCGCTCAGGGGCGTGTTAAACCTAAAAATAAGAGTAAAATTTCCATGGGAGGCACTGCAAATAAATAAACAAATGTGACGTAAGTGTTTAGAGAAAACTAATGCAATTGAATATTCAAGCAGCGTTGTTCTCGCCATTCAAGTATTTGTTCAGCTTTTGCCTTCAAAACACTCTTTATGACACTTCATTGGAATCAGTTGATTCCAACGATAGGCTAAAAGGTATATTTTTGTTGGGCCCATTCCAATCAGGGATTATACGCTACGCCTTGGGGAAAACCTGTAAAAAGATTTTTGTTATTCCAAGTTGTTTTTGCAGCTAACGTCCCTAGTTGTGTTGGGTAAAGAATTAACCATTTATCCAACGCACACGTTATCAAAATATTATATTTTAATTATTTTTTTCCAAAGTGCTGAAAAAGTCCACTAAAACCATATCATGTGTTTTTTGTTGAAATGTTTTTTTAAATATTTTCTTCTACCCTTAAGGGCCAAATTCCTACTTGATCACCTTTTACTTGAGCAGAACAGGTGCCCCAACTTGTAATCTATGCGATAACTCACAAGTTACATTCTAGGTATTTTGGAAGTTGTTTTAAGCAAGTCTTGTATGCCTATATGGGCACCCAGGACTTGTCGAAAAATAACTGCAGAGCCACAGGGTGTAGACTATAAAAGGGGACCATATATATACAAACTATCTCAATGCCCATAAGGGTTAAACAACCAAGTCTGAAAATTAAGCGGGCGGATGTGGCCGCTTTGTTAGGTAAAAGATTCAACTAGAAGCGTATATAGCTTTTTCTGATGGTGGGGCGAGATCATAAAATCTCCGACAGAATACAGCGATTCACCGCATTTTTAAGTACTGCGAGTGTTTCTCCTCTAAAGCATTGCTTCGCTAATTTCTGTCTGAAATATTCTGACCCTGTCCACCCCTTTCCTCTATATTAAGGAAGAGTATAACACCTAACATTTACATTTTATTAAAGGTGGATGTTTATAAGACGCAATCTTCCTGTTTCTCTCTGGTGGTTATCGCCACCTTGTTTCAGTTTCATTTTTTCTTTCCAACGCCGAAAACAATCTCTACACAACTGCATTGCTGTAACATCAGCGAAATACGTCGACACTCAAACTGCTCCTCCACAAAGATAGCATCAAGTCAATCCATGGCGTTTGCTGACGTAAAAGCTGTTATGCTATGACAAAGCGCGAAAACTAATAACATTGTTTATGCTATTTTCCTTCGTTTTTCTTCTCCCAAAAAATTGTATTCCCACTCACACTCGTAGAAAAAGGTATTCCCTTCCCAGCTCCGTATTCCACTCTTAGCGATAACGGACTTTTGTCTTTTTTATATGTGTTGAAAGTAACCACGGAATCAATTATAAAGTGCTGTTCTGGGAATCAAATAAGGAGAAAGTAAAATAAATACAAAAGTTCACTGTTCGGATTCTAGTACGCTTTTATCCTCTCGTGGGCGCGCAGATTATTTCACGTATCCCACGCGAGCCCTATTCGAGGATAAAAATCGTACTCGGATCCGAGTAGTGAACTATTGTCCACATCAGCTTTCCAGTTTTGACACTTTTTGTCAATATTAAATAGAATATGTTGTAGATATTCAATTTGTATTGTCCAAAAAAATGGTTACATCGTCAACATATTCATCGTTTACAGGCATCAAAGTATACTCTAAAAAAGGACCTGCTATTCCGAGACGCCGTGAGCGTGTAAACGTTGGGGGATATTTTTGTTGTTGTTGTTGATCATTTTTTATTTATAGCAGCTTCCATCCCTACCACCTAAATTGGCGTCGGTGAAGACAATTTCCTCTATGCAACCAATAGTCTCAGGAATACAATTGTATATTGAACAATGGGCCTAAACAACTTTTCGATGAACTCATGTTTTTCCTACAAAACTATTGTGGGATTCGTTGGCTCGCTTGCCCGCTTATTTATGCTCTTGACTAGAACTATTTTTTATTATGATGAATAGCTTATAGTCAATTGGAAATTGGTCTGGTTTCTTTTACTTGCATGATTTGTTTCACTAAGTGTATTTACAATCCTATTAATTCAATAACTTATACTGTTACTTATATTTGCAGAAGACGTTTAGTTTTCAATTGAATGCGAATGTCTCAGCGATGAGAACGCTGTATTCAGCACAGACATCTGTTGAAACACTGGCGGTAGACCGTAAAAGGCTACGCTATATCTTTTCGAACGCGCATTTGAGTAAAACCTTGTTTCCACTTGGAAGTGTCATAGTGAACTGGGTACCTTATCGAATTTTAGAATGTAACGTTGCCGATATCATTTGCTGGGGACGAAAGATTTACGAAACATCATCGGCAACAGGAAGCAGAATGATATCATTCGGGACTAACTATAACTGTGAATATGGTTTGTATTATCATATAGACATATACGGTGAACCAGTCACTGATGTCCATAAACACTTTCTGGCCCACATTCAAGATGCTCTCAAACAAACTAACAGAGATATAAGCTTCATTTTCCATACTGATGAGGAGATGGACGAGTCATCCCTAGAAGATATAACAAACATCGGCGGTATCCATCGAACGTCTGATTTTTACGACTGTGCATTGCATTATGAGGAAGAAATACAGGAACCTCTCTCATCGAGTCTGTGAAGGAGACGCGCATGCTGTTAAATGAGCAGCAGAAGATGACGAACAGCCTCGAACTGAATAGTATGTCCATAGTTTGACATTAGAAAGCATACCCCTTCAGTACAAATCATTATCCAGAAAAACTGAAAATTGCTGGAAAAACTTTGCATTCATATTTTCAATCAGGCATAGTTCTTGTGATCAGTTGTTAACTGTCAAACTTCAAAATTAATATAACAATTTTTATACACAAACGTAAACGGGCTGTGTCGAGCAACCAGGCGATGACCAGGCTACATTCTAGCCACATTTCAAGAGCTCTTGTAGCATTACATATGGAAGACCCCTACTGGCTGAATGTCTTAAGTTATATGATGTGGGATTGAGGGTCTGGAAGAGGTTCAAACACACATCTTTCTAGTATACATCCATATTTCATAAATATTAGAGAGTGTAGGCTAGATGTTATACAGTAGTTAATTTTATTTTTCTGCTCCCCAAAGTAGTTCTTCGCGTCGCCGTGTGCCCCTTCAGACGAACGGTGTTACTTTGCATCCTCCATTTATAGCGGTGGTGGTGTGTGTCGGGCCTGTAATAACCAGTAGTGTTATAATCAACCAGTAGTGTAATATTAACCAGTAGTGTAATAAATATTAATCAGTAGTGTAATAACCAGTAGTGTAATAAACTTAACCAGTAATGTTGAATGCTGTCAATTTTGAAACTTTGAAACGCTATTTAGGGAAGTCCCCTTAATTTTACAAGAATTGTTTGTTTGAAAATAACTGTAGTTCAAGCTACAATAACACGTTATTTACCCTTATATTGATTTCTCGCGTGAAAGATGAATTCTCATAACGGCATTTAATAAACAGATCATGATGACAGTAAAGTGATCTGGTTTGTCGCATTTCATCTCGTTAATGAGGCCAGATCTTAATCCTTCTGCGGCTCGTGTGATTCGGCGATCTGACCTCCTCAACTCGACGAAATCCGACAAACCAGATCACTTTACTGTCATAATAATCTCTGGACGCACTATAAAGTTAAACAGAATGAAGTAAAAGCCGAAATAAGAAACGCTAAGAAAACAACAACAAGAACGTACTCAGTGATAAAAGAGCAGAAAGCACACTTTGGTCGAAAACGTTCTTTAAAGTATTAACTCCAGATAGGAAACTTGTTCCGGCCATCATAGACAAGTCAAAAGTCTATGATGACAAAGAGGAAAATGCGGAAGTGTTAAACAAACATATTATTTTCTATTCTGAGTTCTGTAAACCTATCCCCTCTTCCTCCTTTCTTCGCAGTCACGGACCAACTATTCGCCGACGTATATATATCACACTAGCAAATATACAAAGCATTGATGAGCATCCAACCATCAAAGCATTCTGGTCTTGACTGCACAAGTCAACAAATCTTGAACTCTTGTGCAAATTCTTTGTGTGAACCCCTTGAATATGTTTACAATGGATTATTAGCCAACTCGTATTTCCCATGTGGATGTCAAAAAGCTAACATCTGTCCTATTTTCAAAAAGGTGACCCAAGCCGAGTTACCAACTATCAACCTGTCGCGCTATTGAGCTGCATTTCCAAAATATCCATATCTTCATATACCACATCATCTTGGCGAAAATGAACTCCTGACAGAATTCCAGTCTGGATTCACTCCAAACGATTCTACGGTATTACAGTTGATCGAGATATATAACTGTATTATGTCGCCCTTGGACGAAGGAAAGGAGGCCAGAAGCCTGTTTTGTGACATAAGTAAAGCGTTTGACAGAGTGTGGCATATGGGCTTATTGTTTAAATTGGAACGAGATGTCATCTGGGGAAGACTACATAATCTATTAGAAAGCTATTTGAGCTCACGGGAGCAGAGAGGTACAAGTGATAGCGTTCAGTCCTCGTGGAGAACTGTACCTGCAGTCGCACCTCATGGATCCATATTAGGCCCGCTATTATTTCATCTTTATATTAATGGTATTGTTGATAACATTAGATCCAACATAAGACTCCTTGCTGATGGTACGTCATTGTTCTTATCCACTGAAAATCCAGTTCCGGCAGAGGAGCTGTTGACCAAAGATCTTCTTTCAATAACTAACTGGTCAAAACAGTAACTAGTTCAGTTTAAAAATAAACAATACAGCTGTTCATCCCGATTTAATCCTGGCATCCAGTATATTTTTTGAGGTAGAGTCGCATAAACACCTGGGTGTAAATTTTAATAATAGTGCGACATGTTCAAATCACATCGATGAGGTTTGCTGAGTGCTCTGAGGGTTTAAAAAGAACTGCTCTCCTCCGCAAATATATGTTTGTCCTAGACAGGAGGACGTTAGAACAGATATATTTCACACGCGTGCGTCTAACTTTAAAGTACGATTCTCCCGTCTAGGACAATTGTACACACGAGAAGAACAATCTTTTAAAAGGAGTCGAATATAATGCAGCTAGGATTGTGACGAGGGTAACGAAAGGTTCGAGCAAACAATCGCTGTTTGGTGAGACCGGATGGGATACACTTCAGAACGCAGACGGAAATGTAAACGCCTGCAATTCTATAAAATGACTAGAAAACTGACTCATATGTATCTTTACTTGCATGTACCTATCCCCGCTGCTGGTCGATCCTCATATGGTCTACGTCGTAAACAGCTGTAATGCCTTTCTTGGAACACACTTGCATATAAAAAATCAATTATCCATTCGGCAGTCCAGTTGTGGAGTGAACTCCCCGTGATATTCAAAACAAGGAAAGTGTCAAAGAGTTTAAAAAGAACTCAGACACAAATGTTAAAAAATAGCTTATTCCCAGTACTCGTTCACATGAAGATTCAGTCAAATATATCACTGCCGCTTAAGACAAGCATGTAGTAAGTTAAATGAAAAGGAAGACTTGAAAAATAATTTCCTACCTGACGATCCGAAAGATTTTTGCGGACAGATGGAAACGGTGTCACACATTTTTCTCTACTGTAAAAAGTACAACAGTACGAGACGCATGATTTCCTCGAATCTTCCCCAGGTGCCAACAATACTGTACGTATCCGACGCATTATCTCACTCTGAAAATATTTCCATTTTTAAAGCAACACAGAAATTTATTATTATTAGTAAGCGATTTTCTTCAGCCTGGTTCTGAGGACTTCCCTAATATTTAGTATGTCGGTTAGCGGATTACCTTAATTCGTCGAATAACATTTCAGGAGTAAAAGCTGTTGCACGCTGGATACGATGCGGACATTGCGGGCGCTGCGAGCGTTGTGATGAATCTTCGGTCGGTGATATTTATCCGAGAGCCTTTCACATCAATGCACCTTGTACTTTTTCTCAATAGCAAGTGTGGAAGACTTGCGTCGATTTTATTTTTGCCCCACCGTCACATTCAGTGTGTAGGAACCTTAAGGCGGAATATCTCAGCGGAGTTCGAACGCTGAACTGATATCCCGAGTGTCGGGCTGTCTATTCTGAACGCTAGATAAGAGCAGGTGTTTTGTCGGGTATTCAAAGAGGTGTGGCGAGCTTCGCTTGCCCTAGTGCCTGTTGTCGACCATCAAGTTCAGCTACTAGAGTTTAAAGCACTTTTGTTTCTTCCACTAATGCGATGGTCTGTTTGTCATCGGGGGGTCGCGAAACACCGCGCATTGTTCCTAATAAACCATTCCAGGAGCAGCCTAACAATTAAATATTATGCTTTTTCTCTCTTGTTTTGATTATTCCTTTATACATTACTCATGCAGATAATTATAACAGCCGCCATTCAGCACTCCTCACTTCTAAATGTATTCTCAAAGGGTATTCGTGATCGAGAAAGGAATACAACTTCAAATAAGTGGTGCCGCTTCTTGTCTTTTTTCAATTTCTTTACTCCACTATTTGATGTAAACTATGCAACGTGACATTCTCTATTCACGTAGATGGAATAATAAAATACAGTTTACACTAAATGTGGAAGTGGCGCCTATAATTTAATTAACCCTTTGAACTGGTAAGAACAATTTTCGGTCCAGGGCATACTTTCGTCCCATTTTTATTTTATTATAAGAGTTCTATATTCGGGGCATTGAAGCTAAATAAATAATAACTGCTGTTGTTATTTTATCCTCCCTGTATATTGCTATTGGACTGACCATCTCACTGTAAGTGTACACAAAGTCGATACCATTCCAAGTAACGAGAGTTCAAAGGGTTAAGTACATTTCAATGGCTTTATATACAACAAGAACTGTATGAACAAACGTAACGTAACGAGAAACAGTATTCTCCTGCCAGGTGATTTACACGGGCGGATTATTGTGATGTAAAACGTCTGTGATACACCGAGAACCTTGGATATTTTCAGAAGTTTTATTTCTGTACGGCCATTCTCTTTTGGAACACAGGGATTATTTCACACCTCATTGCAACGTAATAGAAAGGGTTACCTATCGTAACCTCGGGGATATTGATCATGTCGAACTGTCATGAGCCTTATCGTTAGCGACAGGTGAAATTCACTACGGTACACAGTAATTGAGGCTGTTAATAAGTTTACAGATCTCTCACAAAAACTCATTGATCAGTTCACACCCCCCCCCCCCCCCCCAAAAAAAAAATCGAGAATTGTGTCTGGATACCACTCTCCCTGTTATAATAATGAGAGAACAATTTTAGTTGGTGTATATTTTCAGTTTGTGATCCGTTTCTTGAGATAAAAGCGAACGCGGAGTGTACAATACAGCCGTCGTGGACTGGTCGTAATCCACGCTTGGGCAGTGATGTCCACGCATGCGTTTACAGGGTAATAAAAATCAAAATCATCAAATTTTTTATTAATGAAGCATCGTGTTTTACCTGGTGCTTCATTTACTAAATTTTTTATGATTATTCCTACAATTAGTGTTTGGAATCTAATAATATTGCGCCCGAGGAAATATTGCCCACCCGTGGAAAGTGGCCAGTCTAAGGTGGCGGTACTATACACGTTCTTCCAATAACAATTGTAATGCCTAAGAGCTATATGTGGATTTCAAGATATTTATTCAATGTCGATTCATTCTCTCGCTTTCTCGAGAATAACATTCCTACTGAAATAGAACTACTTCACTATTGCTTAACCCTTTACCTAACGTGAAAAGCAGACGACACTTGCAAAAATAATTCTTGAATAACTAATTTTTTTCATTTTTTGTCTCAAAAACATAGGTTATGACCCCTCGTTGGAACGAGCTCGACGAGCTCGTTCCAACGAGGGGTCATAACCTATGTTTTTGAGACAAAAAATGAAAAACATAATGAAAATTAATTGGCGATTTTTGAGAATAGCGCTGGCCATTTTTGGCCGTTACGTTGGGTAAAGGGTTAAGTGTTTGGTGTTTTGTTTTGTTTTTGTTAAAAGATTGACATGTGACAGTCATCCATAATTATTAACAATACGGTGAAACGACTAGCAACCAGTTGCCGACCCTCAAATGATGCAAGGTTGCGTTACAGTTCCCGTATTTTCTTAAATGGCGACCTTGTGTGTTCGCCCTAGTACAAGACCCTTGGAGCTGATATTTGCATTTGCTTTAGCTTCATTACACCAGAAAGTTACCCAATAGACAAGGTGAAAAAACCAATTAATATATGTTACCAGCAGCCGTAGGTTAGAGGGTTAAATATCTTAATCAGTCTACCATAAAAATGGATTCTTTTCTGAGTAATTTCGACACGAAACTAAAAGGCTGAATAAGTTTCCATTCTGTAAAAATAAGTTTGTGTCTTTTGCTATTCGTATTTGATGACTTTGCCTTGAGGAGTTGCAGTTGTTACCGAAAATATATGGTGATAGGACCGGACCTTGGTTACCTATTATTTTTCTGTGCTGTTAACATTATTTTGTTCACTCTTGGTAATCGCATCTGAAACCCTTACAAATGCATTCTTTCAGCATTAACGAACAAAACCTCTGAGAATGAGCTGAAATCTATAAAGCCGAGCCGATTGTCACCGACAGTATTTAATCAGGGACGGTGGAAGCTCGATAGAAGTGGAGAATCACAAATTTACGATACTGCCTTGGTTCGACCCAGTGTGAGAGAGGTGACAATCGAATATCGGTAAATGTACCATGACTCACATTAGTCTCTAGTTTAGATGTATATACCGCTGTGTGGTCACTGTCCTGTTCGTTTCTTCTAATTCAATCATCTTCAAACCCGAAGGCCAGCCTTCGGGTTGGTAGACAGTTAAAGTGGAAGAAACAGACAAAAGCAACCGAAAGTGGGATTCTTTGGCTAAATATTGTTTAGATTTGAAATTTATCTTACTGGAATGCCTGTATATTGACACGTTTGCATGCGCCCATTTTAACTCATTGTGTAACTTCGAAACATATATGTGGAAAAACGTGGAGGAACACGTGCCCCCTGTGTCCCCTGACTCCACCACCTCTGAGTTTAGTGATTCAACGAAGTCGGATTGACTAATGGCGATCGTTAGCCTTTTTAATCTTTCTTTTTTCGTCAGACATCGATTTTCTTCGCCGTACCTGAAGCTACACTCATGCAATTTGTCATACTTCTCCATGGTTATCAGCTCTCGAGATCTGAGGTCTTACTTTGTTGATATTTCACCTTAATCCAAAACAATACCCAGTTTACGTGTTTTTCTTGATCTTTTTTATATCGAGGCCTGTATCAAGCCTCCCCATTTCAACTTTTTGTCCGTCTCTCCTCTGACAAAAACCATATCTAAAAATGTGCTACCTACCTGGGAACTTGTCAACCGTTATGGCCGATTTCTGGGGTCATCCTTTTCACACCGACGTCACAAAAAATTAAATTTTCTCCAATTTTTATGACATTCTAGTGTGTTGTAGAGCTCAAAAAATAAAAATATATATGTTTTTTTTATTTTATTCACGTCATTTCCAGCGTTTTTACGTCATTTCAAGTTTTCACCATACCCTTTCCTTCTGGTGACTGCCCTACCACCAAAACTAAATAACATAGCACTATAATAATATCACAAGCGGCAAAGGAAATAGTTTAGGCCGTTATGTCCGACAAGGTTTCAACATTGTCGGGAAATACATCACTCTAGGAAGTTAATACCGATCGAGTTCGGAAAAATGTCAAATTGAATTTTAACTGCATGAAGTTCAAATGAAGGCAAGTATGACGCATCATGTTCCTGGGCCGGAAAAAGGGCGGCTCGGTTCCAAGGGTTAATGCTATAAAGTTAATGCCGATCGAGGTTGGAAAACATCAAGTTGAAATTTTATTGCATGAATCAGAAATCAAGGTAACTAACAGTACTCATCCTCTCGAATAACAACTTGAAAAGCATTTCAAAATCCCACTTCAAATAACGGGGATATGACGTCATGGGTTATCATCAGCCCTTTGGTGACAGCCCCACCCCAGAATCTAGATAACATATACACAGAACGGCAAACGCGTGTGAATAGATTAATCGATATGGCACGAGTGCCAGCGCGGAAGGATAAAACGAGAGGCTGCGATAGCACAAGTGCCATATCGATAACCCATTCACACGCGTGTGTCGTTCTGTGTTTATTACACGATTTCACATCCATGAAAGCAATTATTAGAAGGACACTCAGCAATTCATTTGACAACTTGTCCTCTAAGTTCCATTGTGCTCGGTGTGCCAGTATGCACAAAGAAGACATTGCAACTCAGGGGACGAACTATTAACAAAAAAAACACATTTTATCGCCAACCAAATTTGCGTGTTACTATTTTTAGCTATCGCTAGCGGGTCAAATTTTAATTGCGGTGCACGATATGTCGAAAATTCCAGTGAAATTTCGCTTCAGTTTAAAAATAGTCTGTCAACGATTTCCGTTCCGCACATGTGTGCGGAACGGATTTCCATTTTCCACGTGGTTAAGTGTTAGAGATGGGAATTTCAAAGAACAGGTGTGTAATAAAACACTACAATAATACCACAGAATAGTTTAGGGCGGTATATTTTTTTTCAATTTTTGTCGCAAAATACTTAAAGCTATGACATTAATGCCGATCGTGGAAGGAAAGCGTCAAATTGAAATACATACATGAATTACATAAAGTTGAAATCAAAGTAACTTAGGCCTAAAGCACTCATCGTCTAGAATAATAAATGGAAAATACTTGAAAATCGACCTCAGATACCGCAGATGTTACGTCAATATCGACAGGGTTACACCCTTCCAGGGGCGACGGACGCTCGATAAAAGTGGAGGGGCACAAATTTACAATGTTGCCATGGTTCGACCCAATGTAAGAAATGTCTCACCTTTGATACGGGGTAAAAATGAAAGTCCGAGAGCACTGTGATGGATTCAATACGTTAACCCTTTACCCAACGTAACGGTCAAAACCGGCCAGCGCTATTCTCAAAAATCGCCTATTAATTTTAATTATTTTTTCATTTTTGTCTCAAAAACATAGGTTATGACCCCTCATTGGAACGAGCTCGTCGAGCTCGTTCCAATGAGGGGTCATAACCTATGTTTTTGAGACAAAAAATGAAAAAAAATAATTATTCAAGAACTTTTTTTTGCAAGTGTCGTCTTCTTTTCATGTTAGGTAAAGGGTTAACATTTCATTATTATTATTATGCTGATGAAGCTAACATTGTGCTGGTGAAACGTTGAGTGATGTATATTTTTCATGGATGGTCTTCGTGATAAAAAGGTTACTTTGGATATTATTATTATTATTAGGGTTACAATCGCATATCGGTAAACGTACCATGACTCGGCTTTGTCTCCCCTTTAGATAAACATGCCGCTGTGTGGTTACTGTCCTGTCCGTTTCTCCTACTTCAATCATCTTCCAACCTGAAGGCCAGCCTTGAAGGAGAAGAAACGGACAGAAGCGAACCTTAACGAACAAAACCAATGAGAATGAGCTGAAATAAAAAAGCCGAGCCGATTGTACTCGACAGTAGTTTAAATTGACCCTCTCATTTCGTGACAGGCCTATTCCACAAACTATATCACAGAGCACTACAATAATATAACAGTTAACAAGAGCAATGGCTGAATACAAATTGTGTGCAGTTTCATCCAAATTGTCCAAAAATTGTTACCGCTGTGAGGTTATTGGAGATCGAAGTTGAATGTGACATCCTAGGTTCCAAAATTAAAATGCGGGAGAATTCTTGGAAATTTTCGTATCTTGGACAGCCCAAAAATAAGAGATGGCTGTTTTTTCGATGTATCGCAATTTTTCAACACTTCAAGAATGGTTAACAAGGCTTTTGTTACATTCACGTACCTTAAAAAAATCCATCTCGACAGGGGCCCATTCAGTGATGGATGTGTTTCGTCGGATGACTTCTGGAATTTAGCTTGCGATTTGAAAACAATCAAGTTATAATTTTGTTATAGCACATTTCAGACGCGTCGGGTTGTGCTTCAACTGTTGATGCGGATAAAACGTCAACCAAAACATGTGGAACAAATAGATTATCGACACCTACCTTTGTTTGCATGGGAGTTACTAGCCATGGGACCCAGCGCCTGTGTAAATAATTCACTGACTGTAGGTTCCAGTAATCAGTGGCGGCTGAAACATGGAGAGTTGGAGGGCGTGCCCCTTTCACTATTCCAAATCATCCTGTTTGCCCATCACTCTTCCCCTACACACCTTTCATGAATAAAAATTTCAAAATTTCTCATTGAGGTTTTTTTATAAATATTTATTTATTTATTTATTTATTTATTTATTTATTTATTTATTTATTTATTTATTATTATCATTATTATTATTAAGTCATCCGACGATGTTGTTGACTTATGGCGATGGTTAGCCTTTTTATTGTCCTTCAACGAAATTGAATTACAGTGAAGTTGTAGAGCAATTTTATCGGAAAGAAATTGGACAATTAGCGATTGTGATGCAGTTTGACGCGGGATGTTCTTGGGAATAACATATCCAAAATCCACCCCAATCCATTTGGAGGAACATTTTCTATAGGCAATTGAAATGGGGGGTCTGCTTTTGGACGGAAAATGACAATTTTGTCGATGATACTACGTATTCGTGTGGCTATTTTTTGTTTTGTTTTGGTTTTTTTTTTGTTTTGTTTTGTTTTATCAGACATTTTACACAAGACTATAGCATTCTTTCTTAATGAATCTATGAAAAGGTTTTTATTGTTTTACATGGAATATATTGACATTCCGTTCTACACTCCAAGAACTTTAACCCCAATCCCACATTCAATCCTGTATATATCAACTTTAACTAGGCCTATATGTACCGCGAGTCCCAACATTAGCATTGCAGATTAATTTTGGATATTGCGTGGCGGTATATTTTTACCAGTGAAGCAGAGGGCGGAAAAAAGTGTGTGACACAACGTGTGTGTGTGGGTGGGGGGGTGGGGGGTACCCAGGTGTAAAAAACGTGTTTTCTCCAGATCATGTAAATCTTCTCCTTATCCATTTTTATAGAGTATTTTTGTCCCAAAACAGCTTCAACCTGCATTGCATCTATTTACATACCTACCATAAGGCATTCTGAGCAGTACATGTTCATCCAGTGACAGGACACTTGTGTGGTTGTCACTGAAACTCATGTGGAGACGGGGATGGGTGTCATGTGGACAACGGACAAAAAAGCATGCATTTGTTCCAAACTTTGTCTACTTTGAAGGTAGTACATGGGTTTTCATAATTTATGCAACCAGTTGCCACATTCAAACTCATGAAAAACACAGAGATTGACGAAAAATAAAGATATCCCCGTATAACTGTAATCATAAGGAAATAAATAAAACTTTGATTATTTATTGACTGGCATGAATATGAAAGAAAAGAAGGAAACAATAACATCATCTGCGGGATGTTGTCGCATCAGCTTGCTGTTGATAAAATATCACTCAACCTGATTCAGCATCATAACAGAAATATCATTATTCATATATTTGTTACTGCTATTGGAATTACCTTAATAACCTTATAAGATCTGGTGTCAACATTAACTGGTAGAGTGCTAAGAAAATATCCTTACTACACATGACACAGAGTTTTTTCATCAAATATTACTCTATCACATTTCATTGGATAGTGCCTCTGGGCACTATCCAGTCAAATGTGACAGAACAATATGTCTTGGATTCGAGCACTCTGCCAGTTAATTGTTTGAGGTATATCTGGTGACAGGTATTGAACATGCGTTGATGGTATTGATCAAGTACATCACATTACATATTATTATATTGACTTGCAAAACCATTCAGATTCTGTTTACCTGCAAAACATAAGCTTTGATGTGGGAGGGAGGGTGGGTGTCAAACATTTGTAGGAAACAAATTGTAGGTAAGGGTGGGTGGGTCCTAAAATGGCAATACCAAAAAATGAGACGTTGTGTCAGCAGTTTCCACCGCCACCCATCACCCCCATCCCCACGAGTGAATCGCTCTTTTTTATCTGCTTTTTATTACAGGAATGAGGAGGGTGTATTCGTTAGCTTGTTAAGGGAGGTGGAGAATATTGTTTTAAATGCGGCTTTGTTTTGGATTGTAAGTGAAGTCACTTCATAACTGCACGCTTAAAGAAGAATTTGTCCTTTTATTGAGATTGTTTTCAAAACTTTGTCTTTTGCTTCCTTTTTAAGAGCGTATTAGAGTCTTATAATTTTCAGTTTGCGTGAGTAGTTGCTCCATTTTCGTTCTTTTTTAAATTGGCATTTTAACGTTTATTTATTTATTTATTTGGGGCGCGGTGGCTCAGTTGGTAGAGGTGCAGTCTACAAGCCGAGAGGTCCTCGGTTCGAATCCCATCTGCGGCAACCGCGTTGTGTCCTGGGCAAGACACTTCACCCCCATTGCCCCCGTGGGGGCATGGTGACGCTGTGTACTAAGGTGTACTGCACGTGGATGACGCACCTGTCTTCAACCGATGCTAACCCTGTTTGTGTGGAGTTAGTATGTTGGGGAGCTGACAGTTGCTCGCCGTTGCTCGGTGGTTCTCTCCGGGTACTCCGTCTTCCTCCACCCGTAAAACTGTCGTGGTCATGATAAGCCATTGTGCAGAAATATGTGACCTTAAATACTAATAAATAAATAAATTATTTATTTATTTATTTATTTATTTATTTATTTATTTATTTATTTATTTATTTATTTATTTATTTATTTATTTATTTTCGTCGGTGGGTCTACCTTTTTAGACCTATCTTTTACCATTTCCGATAATGATACAAGTGCGAATACCAGTGATTTTAGGGAAGAGGGGTGTGTAATGTGTAAAGGTGGAATGGGTGGTTTCAAAATGAACAGCCTGTGGTTGTGGGACAGAAAGGAATGCAAAGCCTTATAAAATTCCGCCGAATTCGAAGGAGGCCTGATCTCCAAAGTTACATACAGACACGTTCCGAAATGCAACCGATGAATAGAGTTCTTGTTCACAGCAATTGTCGACGAGTTTTGTTACCTCAAGCCGACGATAGTGCAAACCCTTCTCCCAAAAAGCTACGGTCGTGGGCATTATCATTTAATTTCAAACAGCAGTGCTTTGTGTGTGGTTGTAGGCCTACTGCTACCGTTGATTCACGGCACCCAGAAACAGCACGTGTTTGTCCTGTGAGAACCTTACGATATGAAAGTTTAGCTGACTTTCTACCAGATTATTTCCCCTACACTTTCTTACAGCAGATAGTGATAATGTTGACCACAATTTGCTAGATGGTAAAGGCACTTTTCGTGAGATGGTGGTAACTGCAGTTTCCACACCACCTGACGATATATCACCGATCACGAAACCGCGAATTTCAGGCGTCAGGAACGTATGAAAGTGAGTGAATTGACTAAGAGAAGGGAATTCCAATTGTCGAGTTCTATGGCACTCCAAACAAAGGATTAACCTTGTTAATGTACAAGATAATACTTGAGCTGCAAACTCCATAGTTACTGCCGTCTTCACTCAACACTGACTTATTTTGTCATACGGGATGGCTTTTGGGGGATAATATGACAACTTTATTTCTGAGGTGTGGTTCCCGTATTGGTCTCGTGGCATAGTTGGGATCTTGAAATGAAAATACGTTGGTTTCACATACAAGTTCGTTTATTGGAATGCTTTCATAGAAGAGATAGCAAACTATGTATTTACAGTAATTAAAATATAATATAAAAATGATATCTTACAACATTTTGGGTGGGAAAAACTCGCAAGGCTGGAGGTACCCTTTTATTCCATCTTGTAAAATTAGATTAATTAATGACCCAACTTATTGTGTAGTGTAGACGTCATGTCTTCGTTAATGACCCGACATGCCCAGAAGGCAATTAGATACGAGTAGGGGAGATTCGTTCTGAAAGCATAATTGTTATCTTTTATTCTCTTAGTGTGAGAAGGTGTCCGTACACTTTAACAAGTTCTATGTTAACCCATTCCTTTAAAACTGCCGTTATAATAATCCTCCCGGGTCTACCTATCTTTTGGGCCCACCAAAAGAACGAACTGTGTGTGGAACCTTTTCATATTCTCAAGATAAGCTAGGGTAAAGATTATGTTGTACAACGGTGGAATTAACATTAGACTCTGATCTATTAATGGACTGGAAATAGCCAGCTTGACAAAGTAAAACGTGGGCTGAATATGGTTGTTTTAAAATCCGTTTGAGTTTCCAATTAACATGTACTCCACGGGTAAATAGAATATTTTTGCTTCAAAGATATAACTTCAGCCAACAACTGGCTAACACATTTAAACCTAACAATATCTACATCAAGCTGTGGTTAACGTGTACCTTCTATGTGTACATTAGTAATATTGGAAGGTTTGGTAAACTGGTAAGTTCAAAGACAAAATTTAAGTCTGGCTATTTGAATGTGAACGCATGAGAGTCCAAATGTCAATTCAAGAACCACCGATGTAGCCCGTAGAGTATAATATTTTCTATAATGCAATACAAGAATATAATTATAATCAGCAACATGGTAATTGTTAAGTAATGAAAATACATTGACCCATTAGAAAGCAGTTGCTCACTATATGGTAACAAAGTTGTGGTTTCGATATCATTATCTGTTTCGTGGTATATGAAGGAAGGAGCTTCTATGGCGTGAGGAGAGGTACTCAATAGAAGTATTGTACCGGAAAGGACTTTCACTTTATAAAATGTCCAAATAAATGCTAGTAAAGAAACGGTGGCAACAATCATAGCACTGATGGCAAAATAAAAGTTAACGTTTAACCAATCTGATGGACGTTTCAGATGTCCAGATAGTAAGGAATCCGTGAGAGATCGAAATATTCTCTCTTTACTTCGTGTGTGTTCTATTTACCATTTTGCGCAAACTCATGTGTTCTTCACTGTCAGTGGCAACAATGTCTTCAAAATGTTGTTTAAAAATGTCAAAGTGGGGAATGCTAACGTTAGCTTCTGTTGAGAACAATGTACTCCCCTGTATATCACGAAACATGTGTGGTTTAAAGAAATTTTGGAGTAAAGCTAGATTTAGTGGGTGGTACATATCATTCGTAGAAGGAAGGCATCCCGTTATGCGTAGTGGAATACTTCCCCTTTCGAATGATATTGAACACATGCACGGTATTTTTAATAGGCAAAAATTACAACCTGTAATTACCTTTGACTTAAGACATGCAACCAACTGCAAGAGATAGTAAACGATACACTAACACTAGAGATTTTGAAATTTCTTTCATTGAAGGGTGTATAATATTTGACAGAAATCTAAAACTGCACAACGAGTCGATATGTTTTATATCATCTACAAATAACCCATGTATGCACGTAAACACTGAAGGTTTGTTAAAGGTAAGATGAAAATCACAATGTAAAATATTTGTTTTACTACAATGGCGTAACTGTGCTTCGCTTAGCACGGCGTGTTCTTTATTTTCTGATATTACATAATGGTAGGTCAATTAACTGAGTACCATGAATGGAACTATCGTTTGTTGGAACAGGTACGGACTGGACTTATATAAAGCAGAAGGACGACTGCTAGTAGATATTGGAAATTTCATTGTAATATATATAGATGAATTGCTCCTAACTGAAATAAAATTTGCATTGCGATAATAAGAGCGTGGATGGGATGATATCAGATGAGAATTATGATATGTTTGTCTCAGCAATGCCCAAACATGTTGTATACCAGCTTGTAGAACAGAAACTGGAAGGATTAAGGGTGAGTGTCGATCAGTTGTTAACTGATAAACTCCCAGACGCAATTCTTCCAATCTGTGGAACAGAATAGTTGCATTCTGGGTTTGATCGATTACTGATGATGCCACATCGGCCAATATGTGCTGGAAATCATTCAACGTTTGTGACCTTTTTTAAGCCAAACTGTGTATTTCACGATGGTTCTGTTTCAGACCATTTAATACATTTGTGAATCTGTTATCAACTGACTCCATAAAGGATGAAAAACCAGATGACTGAGAAGCCAAAACTTTAGCCAGTTTAGAATTTTGCTGACTCCATGCAGCAATGTAGTTGCGTAAAATATTTATGTCATCCTCCGTAGCTGTTCCAAAAAGGGACTTTGAAATATCACCAATGAAAGAGAATAAGGAGCGTTTGTTCCCAGATGGTTCTGATTTAAGTTCTGGTAACAATTTATGAACTTGATTCTGCGTTTCCTTGATATTTGTTAGAATACCTGTACGCACGTTATTGACACTATGCGCTATTTGGCGTGCAGCATAACATGATGGGTCATTATGTGTGTAATGGGGAATAGGCGTAGGTAATATGTGATGGTAACTGAACCTCGAATTCATTTAAAATATGTAATTTTTCTTCGTGGGCGTTTTTTCTTGTCCGAGTTAGTGTGATTGATATGATATTCTTCCTTTAAAATGTCTGGTATGTTCTGTGATGGTTTCCATGTTTTTTCTTTGAAACCCTTCCAAAGCACTAGGTAATGTTTTATGCCCTGAATTTTCTTAACTTTTAAAAGTTTTTCAACCTCGTAAAAGTCTGAGTGAGACTTTGTAGTTTGATTGGATAAGTTTGGGTTAGTCGTTGGCGTTGCAGTTTTGTCATCCATTTGATGATATTTTGAAGTTTTTGGATCGTGGTATGCCTTTAAACGATTACTATGGACGAGCGATTTTAAAGGTGTTTGGTCATCGCACGATCTTAATTTGTAGGTGTGATTTTGACCAATTTCTGTAATAAAATAAGGATCTTTCCAGTGACTATACAGCTTGGCAGATAACCCACGTGGATTTTTGGGATTAAACACCAGGATCTTATCACCCAGTTTGAATTTTGGTTCTTCAGCCTTTTTGTCATATATGGTCTTACTTTTCCTCGAGCTTACTTTAAATTAAGTTTTGTTACTTCTGATGCTATTTTCAGATTTTGAGTCATTTCCATAATATAAGACTTTACATCTCGTGACAAGTTTTCTCTCGGTGTTAAATTCGTGTCAAATGGCAAGTTCATTTCTTGTCCAACAAGTAAGTAGAATGGAGAAAATTCACTTGTTTGTGTTGAAGGAGACATTCTGAATGCCATCATAACGCTTGGTATTAAGTTTGGCCAATCATTCTGATGGCCCTCACAATATGCCACCAGTGTCTGTGCAATCACGCTGTTCGTTCGCTCACAAGCAGCATTTGTTTGTGGGTGATACGAACTAGAATGATGCCTTGTGACTTGGAATATTTTACACAGTGAACTCACCAGTTGAATCATAAAATTAGCACATCGATCTAAAACCAAAATGTGTGGTGCGCCATATCTTGTAAAGATTTCATTATATAGTTTGTCGGCTGTAGTTTTTGCATCTTGAGTTTTCAAAGGAAAAGCTTCACACCAATGAGATTGACATTCCACAACTAGTAGCACATATTTGTAACCATCGGGGCTTTCCTTTAAAGGTCCTAGTATGTCCATGTGCCATCTCGAAAATTTATCGTCAATTGGGAGAGGATGGAGCGGTGCCTTTGTGTGGTAGTATGGCAGTTTTATTTTCTGGCAAATGTCACACGTTTTTTATATAATCTTTCACATCTTGATACAAGCCATTCCAGTGATATTTCGATCGTAAGGCTGTATAAGTTTTATCAAAGCCTAAGTGACATCCTCCAGCTACACTGTCATGATAAGATAGAATGGCATCTTGTCGTGACTGTTTAGGAAGAGCTATCTGTTTGGAAAATTCACCCTTTTTGGAAAGTCGTTTAGATCGAAGCTGATAAAACCTATACAGAACATTATCCAAGAGTTCATAATAACTCGATTCAAAAACAATTTTCCTAGCTTCTTTTTCAGTCTGTGGTAATTCACTTGTTTCCAGAACCTGAGTCATACTGCTACAACTAGGACAGCTGCGTTGCAGTTGCGCGATTGTGGCACTATCATTTGTGAGACTGGAAATCGTGTGGCGTGTTTGTGTTTGTGACATGACTGTACTGTCATATTCTAATTCAACCGGAATATTCGTCGCATTTTTAAGAGAAAAAAGAGGGTCAATACAATTTACAGATGACCTGTCTTGATGAGTGCGAGTATCGTTTGCTGTGTATGGGCGACGAGATAGACTATCGGCATTGGTGTTTTTCTTCCCTGGACGATGTAAAATGGTATAATTGTAAGCCTGTAATTGCACTGACCAGCGTGCTAGGCGTCCTGTTGTTTGCTTAGTGGATTTAAGCCAGTTTTAATGCCCTGTGGTCAGTATAGATTTTAAAAATGCTGATTTGCCAGGTAAACGTGGAATGTTTTAATGCCTTCAAGTACTGCCAAACATTCTAGCTCAGTGACTGTCCATTTCCTTTTAAACTCTTTTAATGTTCGGCCACCATAAGCAACAACATGTTCAATATTATTCTGATCTAACTGTTCCAGTATGAATCCGATTGCATCCCCAATAGCATCTGTAGTTAGGGAGAAATTTTGTTCATATTGGGATATGCCAAAATCGGTGGCGTTATCAACTTTGATTTCAATTCTGTAAAAGCTTTTTGACAGTCACTAGACCAATTTGATAAATTTGATAAATTTGGCATGTTTTTGTAATAATTTGTTCAATGGTGGTGTAAGCTGTGAGTAACCATGTACGAACCGTCTATAATAATTACAGAGGCCCAAGAAGGCCCTTAATTCATTGACTTTTGTTGGGACTGGAAATGATTTCACGACCTCTATTTTTGTTTCATCTACTTTGACACCATCTTGTGTAATGATACGCCCAAAGTAAGTAACCTCACTTAAAGCAAAATGGCACTTAGAGGGTTTGAGTTTCAATTTGGCGTCAATCAATCGATTAAAAACGAGTTGAAAATGTTCCAGGTGTTCAGAAAAGGTCTTGCTGTAGATTAATATATCGTCCACATAAACTAAGGAAATTTTCTAGTATCGGCCTCTTAAAACCTGGGCCATTAGTTGTTGGAACGTTCCAGGAGCTCCCATGAGACCATAGGCCATCCTGTGCCATTGGAAGATACCATCATGGGTAATGAAAGCTGCTTTGTGAGCAGTTTCTTCATTCATTAGTACCTGCCAAAAGCCTTGACTCAAATCTAGCGTGGAAAAGTATGAGGCCTGACTTTGACCTAAACAGTCTAGAACATCCTCAAATCGCGGTAATGGAAATATTTTGGACTTTGTGACTGCATTTAGCTTTCGATAATCGACTGCAAATCTATAGTCCCCAGTTTTATTTTTCACCATAACTATTGGGCTACACCATTCGGAATTTGAGGGGGAAATCATACCATTTTCCAAGAGCGCTTTAATTTGTTTATCTATTTCGTTCTTGATCACAGGATTGGTCCTGAAAAACCTTTGTCGAATGGGTAGAGCATCACCAGTTTCAATCTTGTGTTCAACAACATCAGTGAGACCTAGTTCCGATATATCAGTCGCAAATACATTACGATTTTTAATTAGAAATTCCCGTAATTGCTTTTGTTCTTGTGTCGTTAGATTTTCATTTTCGATGTTACAATTGGGTACCTCATTTTCGACGTTGCTCCCAGCAAGGTCAGATTTGTCATCTAAACTACACACGAGACGTTCGTCTACATCACTAAGTGTTACAATAACACGACCAGCCAGGAGTGTTATGCAGCAATTATTTGGGTTTATGAGCCTAAATCTGGCTTTTCCGTTTTGGATTCTACTGAGGCATCTTGCACCAGCAACTTTACTTTTCGGCAACGTAGGTAACGGGTCCAACAATACTAAATTACTGTTAATTTTCTTTGGTACCCGTACTGTTATTTCATTGCAGCCAATGCAGCCAGGCTGACAGTGTGATGGACCTTGGCCAGTTTGGTGTTTGTCTGAATAAGAAAAATCTGTTGCTGTCCGTCGTTTAAAATGAGTTGCTGTGAGCCGTGGTCCAATTTTGCCTCATTGCTTTGTAAGAAATCTAAACCCACAATAACATTGTGATGTAAATGATCGAAGAGATAAAAGTTTTGCACAATGATAGATGCACCAAGGTGTAATGGTAAGTCAACTGTGCATCGTACTTGGTGACATTCGCCTCCTACCCCAACAACGTCATTGACATCTGTGTCCTGCATTTGGATGTTTACATTTCTGGGTAAGCTATTTAATACCTTAAATGTGATACAGGAGATGGAAGCCTCTGTATCAATTAAAGCATTAAAGCGCTTAGCTCCGATTTCAAGTGCTGTTCTGTTTTCTTCAATGGGAATAGATATATGTAGACTATAATGCTTGATTCTTCCTGACGTATTATTTTTGCTATACCCATCCCAGGTAGACTTCTCTCGGACAGGCAATAACTCCTATTGACTGGGCGCAGACCGACATACAGCCTGAAAATGACCTCGTTTTCCACAATTGTGGTATGTAGCGCCCAAAGCAGGACATCGATGTCGTGGGGAATATTCCCCAAAACACCTGAAACATTGTTTTTGTATGACAGAATTATTATGATCATTAAAGTTATACCTAGGCATGTTGTTCTGTCGATTTTCTTCTCCTGATGGTGGACTCCGTCTGTATCGCTCTCTGGAATACTGTTTATCAACAGTGAGAAGAGTTCGTTGATTAAGTTGTTGCTATAATTGTTCATTTTTTTCAGTGAGTGTGGCAATGGAGTATTGTGGTGGCTGTTCCTCTCTGCCACATGCGGTTTCTGCTAACACTGCAACGTGACGTACACTGTCCATAGTTTTCGGTTCCTTTGGAACACACTGCTTCTAATTGGGGGGGGGGGGGGGGGGGGGCGCAATCCATTTACTGTTAAACCAACCAGTATGTCCTCCGGAACTGTATATTGTAGTGACAATTCAATTCAATTCATTTTATTTAACTATGTAAAATATAATAATCAATTCAGTTACAGAATAATATTGTGATACATATACATACCGTTGATGGACAGCATAGCCAGATTGGCTGTCTTCCTGCTATCCCGAGGACATGTTCTGCAATCTACAAATAAAGTCTGTCACACTTTCGTGCGGTTGTTGCCCTGATTGTAAATGTTCACGTTGAACATTTTCCTTGAGAAGCGTTCAACAAATTTCTCGGACAGAGTTTTAAATTTCCTGTTGTGGATGTCGGCAAACTTTGAAACCAGTATAATGCATTGTCAAATAGAATGGAAACGCGTTTACTGTCTTTTCCTCGTCAAATCCATTGAATTTGACCCATCTTTGAAATAACTCGAGCCAAGTTATGGCGTTTTTCGAGTTCAGCCCCCCTGAATGTTTCTACTAATGTTATTCCGCCCGCCATTTTAACACAAGTCTTCTGTTTCTGTGGATTCCGCTATTTCAGCACCACCTATAACTCTGTTTCTTAGATTGTAATTTACAGGGTTGGACATAAATTCTTTAGGATGTTTATCATTCTCCACCAATTATGATAACTTTATTTCTGGGGTGTGGTTCCCGTGTTGGTCTCGTGGCATAGTTGGGACCTTGAAATGAAAATACGTTGGTTTCACATACAAGTTCGTTTATTGGAATGCTTTCATAGATGAGATAGCAAAATGTGTATTTACAGTAATTAAAATATAATATAAAAATGATATCTTCCGAGTTTTGGGTGGGGAAAACTCGCAAGGCTGAGAGGTACCCTTTTATTCCATCTTGTGTTTTCTACATGTACCGTGCGTTCTCCTTCACTGACCGTAATCGTACAAGTATCAACTAAATTAGGAATAGTGATCCATAATGTTTTGTACAGTGGGTCCTCCTTCAGACGAGAGGGAGAGTGTATCCCTCTCATCTGAAGGATGGACTCACTATAGCATTTTATTCTTTTGCTGAAATATAAGGGTCCCGCACTAGTAAGTTCTTGCGTTATCCGTCCCATATTTAATTGTTCTTTTAATATACCATAATCCGTTTACCCGAGCTCCAAATACAAAGAGCTTAGAGCTCTTAGAAATAATGTGACGATATTGTAAATATTGACACTGTTAATAATATTCGGACGCTATGTCTAGCTACTTTAGGTGCTCCCATATATCAACAACTAATATAATATAACAAACCAACTAACGCCAAACAACACATCCAATGACGGGGCTAAGAACAGCCAATGTTTTGCAGCAACGTGAGAGAAGTTATGAACTGCTCTCGCGGCTGAGAAACATGTACTGTGCCAGTTTAGCGATATACATTAAGCATTTGTATATTACAAGCTCCTAAACGCTAGCTTGCTAAACGGAATAAGTTACCAACACATTTGTCGCCTGGCTCATAAATTATTAGCCCTTTCTCTGATCCAAGAGACAACTGTGAACTAACCATCTCTATAGGGATGAATAAATGACACACAGCACAAGAAATTAACTCACACTTAAAAGCTGTACATGATCTTTTGACTACTCGGAAAATATTGACGCTTTCATTATTTTATCAACGCATCAAGTGTTAGATGTAAAATAACTGTGCTTTACGCTACTCGCATACTCACTAAAATGTCTTCTGTGTTTAAATTTGTATTTATTTTATTCTAGACATAAAGAGCTCAGAGCGTTTTCGTAGTAAGTAACTTTTAGAGAGCTTAACTTCTCAGAATTTTCCTTTGCACAGGTACGCGGCCCAGATAGCTGATATTTAATCTTACACATCTGTCGCGCTTTCCTTTCCAATGTTTACACAAAATAAGCCTAAAGCCTTTAAATAATAGAGAGGCTAAGTGAGCTCTATAGAAGGGTAGCGTTTTGCTTTACAGTTCTATGCGAGCTCCGAAGAATCCAAACTTAGTGCGTCATAAATATTCGTAGCTTAGCGTATTTAACATCTTTAAAGGTACTGTTATTATAACAGGTATAGCTTGTAAATAGTCAAAGTTAATATCTAGTAATAATAATAATATGTATATATAACTTCGTCAGTTTGCCGTCATACTCGGAAGATTACTTCCTTCTAAGCGGCTTTCATTTTTGACTAATTCTTATTCCGTTACGTTAAGTGCCGTACCAATGTGTGGCGCGTCATGGAAACGTAAAATTTAGCGTCACGCTTATCCTAATTGTTAAATGGGAATTATAAAATTGATCGAGATACGCGTACGTCTTACAATTCGATTTATTATTTGGCAAGTGGCCGCATAGCTCCTAATCATGAACCCATCTATAAAATCGCCGTTTCATATCTTCCTTGGGTGGCAACAAGTAAAGATATGTTCCGCATTTCACGTTGTTCACAGTATTTAAGTGTAAATTATGGACAAACAATACCGTATTATATCTTCCGTGGGTGGTAACAAGTGAAAAGGTATATTCCACGTTATTACGCGCAAATTTGTTCTCAACCTTAGAAATATAGAATCTTTTTATAACTTCCTTGCGTAGTAATAAAGCCCCCCCCCCCCCCCCGCCGGATCCTTCCAGGGTGTGTAAATGTCTTGTCCCCACCCACTATTGCAGCATATATATGACCCCCACCACTGATCTAAGTGCAGCCCCTGCTGTAATATCTACACTGACAATTGTAGGCTAGGGTTCCATGCACCCATATCCACCCCCCACCCCCACACCACATACGCATGATGTACGCACTGACATATACATAATGATCATAATCTCACAACATATACACGCTTTGTTCAACACCAATGCGCTTGAGCTTTTATGTGTAATTGCTCTATACACTAATTTATATCCCCCCCCCCCCCCCCCCCCCCCCCCCCATTTAGGAAGTTTATAAATGAGAATATTTGGAATCATTCTTGTCTATTGAGCCCATTGGGTTCTAGAGTTTGAAGTTTGTTAATCCAAAATGCTTTACGACCCCCCTAGCCTACAATTGTCAGTGTAGATATTATAGCAGGGGCTGCACTTAGATCAGTGGGTGGAGGGCATATATATGCTGCAATAGTGGGTGGGGACAAGACATTTACACTCCCTCGAAGGATCGGGCAGGTGGGGGGGGGGGGCTTTATTACTATGCAAGGGAGGTATAAAAAGACTCTATTTTTCATCAGCGATACTGATGTCTGATTGACGCGGATTGGGTATTGGGGCGGAGATATGGAGGCGCGCTTTTAAATGATTAGATAGATGGATATTTATTTCAACAGTATAAACAGAAACATTACAAGTATGATTCAAAGTTGTACAAACATCACTTATCTGTTTACACCGTAGGGAGATTACATAACCAGATTGATTGTCTACCTGTAATCCCCCCAAATATACAATTCTACATCCAGCATCGCATGGTGTTTACAACTTGTATTGGTATTACCAATTAAGCCCCAGAGTAGAGTTCACAACTTGGTGACCGAATCATATTTTCCCAATATGACGAGGGTACCAGAACGAAGTTATGTCAAACGTGTTTATAATATCACTACTTATTTTATCTAGGCCTATGGGTCCTAATATCGTTGCGGCAGTCGGGATAGTAGGGATTGTCGCACTGCACATCTTCATTATAATTAGTTAATAATTTGTCCGTTAAGGCCTTTTTAAACTGATTTCTATTGGTTATTTGCCTAATGGAATCATCCAGCTTATTCCAAATTTTTGGAAACGCGTATATAGGTAGCTTGTCCAAGGTTTTTATTCGAAACCTACTAACATGTAGCATGTCAGACTGTCTTTTTGTCATGTGTTGATGATCTGGGCGCACAGTAAAGAAATCAGCGAAAGATTCGGGAAGTAGGCCATTTTTCCAGTCGAAAACAAAAAGACATGCGTGCAGCGTGAATAAGTCTGTGACTTTCAAAATCTTGTTCCCGGAAAATAATGGATCCGTATGAGAATTATATGTTTTATTGTTGATGATACGGATAGAGCGCTTCTGTACTTTCAGAAGTTTGTTAACCCCTCTAGAATTTCCCCATATGTGGATACCATAGAGGAGATGACACTGAACAAGTGCGTGATACAGAGTTTTCAGAACAGAGTGAGGCAATGTTTTTTTTACTCTGTTCAACGAGTAATTCGCCCAAGATATTTTAATGATTGAATGATTCGGGCCAAGGAGTGGTTGGATGTGTGAATACGGTACACGAACTTATTTGCCTTTGCCTCTGTTACCATGGCGAGGTTTTAGCAATAGTGTGTAATTCATATTTGCTTTTTGCGTAATAACGCGGAATATATCTTTACTGGTTGCCACCCAAGGAAGATATTATACGGTATTTTTTGGCATAATTTACACTTGAATACAAAAAGCAAAGTGAAGAGCGGAACATATCTTTACTTGTTGCCACCCAAGGAAGATATGATACGGTTATTTTGCGCGTAATAGAATCGGATACGGGGAACAACATGAAACGGGAAACAGATCTTTACCACCCAACGGAGATGTGATACGGTGATTTTCCAAGCAATGCACTTGAATATGAAGAACAACGCGTTTGAGCTATTCGGGTCAAGGAATGACTGAATGTGTGAATATTGTATGCGAACTCGCTTCTACCTCTGTTACCAGGGCGAGGTTGAGATAAATGATTGGATGCTCCTAATTATAAGGCTGAGAACAAAGTTTGAGCGTAATAACGCGAATATATCTTCACTTGTTACCACCCATAAGATATGATACGGTATTGTTTGTCCATAATTTTCACTTAAATACAGTGAACAACGTGAAATGCGGAACATATCTTTACTTGTTGCCACTCAAGGAAGATATGAAACGGCGATTTTATAGATGGGTTCGTGATTAGGAGATAGGCGGCCACTTGCCAAATAATAAATCGTTCTGTAAGACCTACGCGTATCTCGATCAATTTTATAATTCCCATTTAACAATTAGGATAAGCGTGACGCTAAATTTTACGTTCCTATGACCCGATACAGATTGGTACGGCACTTAACGTAACCGAATAAGAATTAGTCAAAAATGAAAGCCGCTTAGAAATTGACGAATTTATATAAAATACTTGATGATGTGTATCGTAGGCTAGGATTCTATGCCCCCATCCACCCCACCCCACATACGCATGATGTACGCACTGACATATACACAATGATCATAATCTCACAATATATACACGCTATGTTCAACACCAATGCGCTTTTAGGTGTAATTGCTCTATACACTAATTTATAACCCCCCCCCCCCCCTCCCATTTCGCAAATCTATAAATGAGAATATTTGGAATTATGATTGTATATTGAGCCCATTGGGTTCTAGTGTTTGAAGTTTGTTAATCCAAAATGCTTCACGACCCCTCCTGTAAGCTATATTTTGTTGATTAATTTGTTCAATCCCAATAATCTTCAAATTGTTTATACTATGGTTTTTGGTCAGAAAATGATGTGGTATCGGTTCATTCATAACCTCAAGTTTTATTCCACTCAGATGGTTTTGCATTCTCTCATACAATTTTGTCTCCGTCTCTCCCACGTACACAACTTCATTGCATTTGTCGCAGAGAATCCCATATATCACATTCCTGGACATGCAGGTGATTTGTTTGCCTATGTAGTAGGCCGTTCCGTTCTTGTCTGCGAATTGTTTTGTTTGGAGCATAAACCCACAAATTGCCCAATTTCTCTCGCATCTATCAGATCCCGTCCCTTGATTGTTGAACATTTTATTATGCTTGCTATGGACTATAATATCTCCCAATTTTTTCAGTCTTTTGTACGAAGTCAGGGGAGGTTTTTCGAACGCCAACTTCATGCGTTTTGAGCGGTGTAAAATGGGCATCCGCCCCGCGTTATTATCCAGATGTCGGGGAGGCGCCGCGAGTAGGTGACCACAAACGGGACTCTTTCGCTGGTTGATTTGCTGGATCGTTTTTCAAGTAACTGTTTACACTCGATGTGATCGACCATTTTCAGTTGTTCGCTTACAAACTTCTCGTCGTAACCTCTGGCATGCAGGTGTTGTTTTATATCATTTTTGTGGCATTCATATTCAGCACTATCGGAACAAATTCTTTTTACTCTTGAAGCTATTCCATATGGTGTCGCTCTTTTAGTGTTGATTGGATGATCTGACTTTTCGTGCAGGTATTGATGCGTGTCCGTGGGTTTTGTATATAAACCGGTTTTAAGAAATCCCTCTTCAATTTTGACTATCGTGTCTAAGAATTCTATCCTATTTTCAGACCACCTTAAGGGGACGTCCAACCTAACTTTGGTCAAATTTCATGCAATTTTCTTTCAAGTCTAAAAAGGGCCCAAAATGAATAACCCCAATAAATTATATACCAAAATGCTTGGAATGAAACATAGAACATGTGGAAACTGAAATTTGCCATGGAACTGCTGCCATGTGTAAATAGCACCACCTGAAAGTCTGCTCTGGCATAAGTAAGAGCACAAAATTTTCACAATAAAATACCTCAAAATAAAATAACAGCTGCATTCTATAAACATTGAAGTACATACTCGAAGAAATCTTTTCCTAATTCATGAAAGTAATAAAGATTGAGACCAAATGTTATAAGTGGAGTGCTCACTGATTGAAGGCAGACATTTTCTTTTGTTTTATGTTTTGATTTGGGGAGTTCAACAATGGTCAACTTGAAGGAGTCCAGCAGAAGAAGTATGGAAGGACAAAAGAATGTCTCCCAATATAAAGATGTATGTGTTACTGTGGTAGTTTGGAAAGAAACTATGATATTCTCCTGTGTAGAATGCACTGCAAAGACTTTAAGTCATACATTGTAGTTGAATAAATACATTTACAAACCCCTTGCACTGTAACCCCTTTTATCCCATGCATCAATTTGATAGTGATTAAATTGTTAAATTTGTCTGGTTTATCAATAAGTATAATAGCTGTGTTTACTCTTGGACACCAATACACTCATGATATTTGTTGGGGAAGAAATAAGGGTAACTGTAACCTGTCACTGCAATAAACCATCCAATGTACTTAAAAGTACACTGTTATTCAAAACACATCAAATCAACCTTACATAACCATTATTGCATGTAATTTCCCCAAGGAGGCTTATTGGCACATTGAGATCAGAAGGGCACATCCAGAGGGTCTCACATATTTTATTCAAGGACGCAGTACACAAAGCAATCCCCAAAAGATGACAAGTGAGCTCCATTTGACACAAAAAATTTGCCGGAGGGGGGGGGGGGGGGGGGGGGGGGGCTCTCTTCCTTGTAGGACTCTACCTCCGGCACTCAAGGCATATGCCTTTTTTCTCAAACTCTTTTTTCTTTTTGAAGATCCTGGCCACACATGTTCCAAACACTATCAGACAGGTAACCCTCCAAATAAGTGTATCTGCAAAAATCATGTTACATTGCAAAACATTCTTTTTAGACTTTTAGTTCTGGACATTTCATGCTTCTTACTTCCAACTATAACACTTAATTTATCGATTAATGGGTGAATAGAAAAGTCCTGCCATAATCAACATTTTGAGTTCTATAAGCCTTCAAAACAGCTCCGATAAAAGTGTCAAACATCAGATTGGTGGCTTTATACAGAATATTCATTAGGTTGTTGCTTGATAAGTAATAGGAACAAAATCTTCACCAGAAAATTCTGTAGCAATACAATTGAGGTTATTAGCAGGCACTTTGCAACAAATTGTAACTTATCAACTAGTTATAAACAAAATTTTCTAACTCAAAAGAGTGAAAAAGTACCACAACTCTGAAAAAATGTGGGAAGAAACACATGCTACAGCAGCTGCACAGGCATTGTTTCCCCATGATGCTCGATCACAAAACCAAATATCCTTCAAATTGGAGTAGCAATGGGGAGATACAATGGAGAATGTTGGTACATGTAATGATGAATGGGTAAGACTAACATTAAGAGGACAGGGGTCACCACAGCACGGCCCTAGATGCACATTTGATTGTCCACCTTCCAGGTCTGGGGCATAATAATCGCAACACACCCACCTTATCAGTTCATAATTTCAGTAAAATAAAAGAAATTATCAATTTGAATTAATTAATAGATGATGGAAAATATTTGGCTTCCTTCGCCTTCTCGTACTATTTAATTACCACAAACAATATCAGTTTGATGCCGACAAACGAAACTGAACGCATGTGGTCTGGTTAAAAAGTAACTCGGCATGAATAATGAAGAAATTGCGAATATTTCATTTGTTTAAAAGCCAATTGCAGCTAATATTGACCGTGCATTCGATAATTCGTTTCGGTTTTGACCACACGGCCACGGTGACACTCAGTGACAGTGGTTATGTTTATTGTGATATGCAAATTGGGGATGGTTTCCGGTGAAGGAGATTTGTCAGTGTAAAACGATCACAAAAGACACTGATCGACGCTTGTGTTAGTATGGTTGGTTGCAAGAAAAAACTAAATTCTCAGCATCGTCCAAGCGCACCTTATTTCAAAGCACGAATGCATCATTTTCAACTCATCTTCAATCGGTCCTTTGCAGACATCAAACACACCGCCTCAAATTCCATGGTTACTAGGAAGTCAATAACTTCACAACATCTGGGGGAAATCAACACGCTCAATATAGTTCCAGGTCACTTGGAATATACTTCGTGAAAAAGTGATTTCTGAAGCATTCTGCTTACTTTGTTATGAATATTGCCTTATTTTATGTGTATCGTCCCGATTTTATACACTCGGTTATTTTTTTACAAGTGGTTCATGTTGTCTTTCTAGTGCGCAATAATTCGGATGTTTTGTCAACAAAAAAGTTCAGACGGCCTGTAAACACGAGAGGGAATTTCGAACCATATTTTGTATTTGCTGTCACCTGTTTGCAAATCCGCTCATACATTGTCTCGAACAAATAAAGGGCGTGATCACGTCCTTGCATTCTTACGATTTCCCAAATTGAGTATTTCTGCAAGAACCACATCGTAACCACATGACCGGAATAAACATCATTGAAACAAGGCCACATCCGGAACATCCAAAATTTGTGTTGGTGTTATTACATTCAAACATCAAAACCCACCAGTATGTTATTATTATATTGAGGACAAGGCTTTCGAATTACTGATTATTTTGTGGTTTTACCGGTTCGTTACTTATGCCATTGGCAAATTAATCTTCTTCAAAATCATAAAATTCACTTTTTTTCCTGAAAAAAAAATTATATGTACCTTTTTCTATGCACTTTACTCATTATTTTGATATATAATTTGCCTTTCCTTACTTCTCTTATCTATTTCTGAGGCATTGGGAAAAATGTCAAAAAATTGACCAAAGTTAGGTTGGACGACCCCTTAAATCAACCTGTATTCTTGGGTGTATCGTATTTGGTAAAGAATGATATTATTTCCAACCCATGCGTCCATACTCCCCAGATATCATCAATGTACCGTACCTGTTCAAGGGTGGGGGGGGGGGGGGGGAGGGGTGTAACTTCGATGCTTTTGACAGTTTCTCTTCCCATTCACCCATAAATGTGCACGCATAATTCATGCCTAATCGCGAACCTATTGCAACGCCGTCCATTTGTAAATAATGTCTTCCTTTAAATGAAAAATTGTTATTGTCCCAAACAGTTTCTAGTAGTTTAAGACCTATCTCTGTTGGGAATAATTTTCTTTTAGAGTTTTCTAGTGCTTTTTTACATGCTAATATACCTTCATTTCGTGGGACGCTTGGGTATAGTTTCTTGACGTCCATACAGTACATTATGCTGTTTTCAGGGAGTGGTTGGGGTATATAGTCCAGTCTGTTCAAGAAATGTGTGGTGTCGCGTATGTTGGATGGTAATGACTCAACGTGTTGTTTTAATTCAGACTCCATCACTTCTGCTATTTTCTCTGTTGGGTGGTTTATTCCCGAAATTATTGTTCTTAAAGGGGCTTCATTTTTATGCATTTTGGGGTTACCTTTTACTCTTCCAGTCTGTGGCTGCTCAGGTATCATGTACGCTAATACTTTTTTGTCTATGAGTTTGTTTTTTTCTAGTTTTTTGAGTTGGCTTTTAATCTTGTTTGTTATTTTCTCTGTCAGATCTACAGGTACTTCTTTGTATGTTATTTGGCCCCAACGCCATCAAGATCTCATTTTTATACTTACTTGCATCCAAAACGGTTATTCCAGACCCTTTATCGGCTGGTCGCACGACTATTGTATTATCATTTAACAACTCTTTCAGAGCCTTCTCTTCCATTTTTATTATGTTGTTTCGCACACGTTTTTTTTTTTATGCCCTTCAAAATATCTTCCCGTACTATCTCTAAATAAAGGTCAAGATGTTTATCTCTACCTTCTTTAGGAGTCCACGGGTTGCGCTCTTTAAATGTATCATTAATAAATTGCTGTTTATTGTCCAGGAAATACTCACATAGTCGCATTCTGCGCTCCCATTCTTTTGTCTCAACGATAAGGTTCGCTATATCCAAAGTTCTTTCCGTTGGGACAAACTTGATACCTCTTTTAAGTTATATTCTTTGGTGTTTTGTTAGATTCTTACCGGATAAATTAAACACGTTATTTTCCTGTTTTATTTTAGTTTCATTGTGCAGAATTTTCCTCTCTATATCTACATAAATGTTATTTTGATCATCGCTCATATTCTTAACTTCTACAGATTCATCCTTTATGGGGGGTTTCTCAGACTTTTTGTCGGTAATTTGTTTTGAATAACCCCGGGGATTCACAAATTCGTCCTTTTTGGAGGGTTTCTCAGACGTTTTGTCGGTAATTTTTTTTTTTGAATAACCCCGGGGATTCAGTTTTGGTTCATCCCTACGGAACGGGGAAATATTTTGTGACTGCAAGTATTTGTATTTGATTATTTTAGGCCCATTTATCTTTTTCATACTTCCAATCATTTGTGCAACCTGAAAATGAGAATCATTCAAAAAGAGATAGAAATTTAATTTATTTGTACTCACCGGTTTTTCAGGTTCGAATCGCACCCACCTGTAATTTTGACCATACTTACAATATGCATGAATCCCTATTCCCTGCATATTCACCAAACCTATTATATCCTCATCTGTTGCCCAGCTCTCAATACTACCATTCGTTTTTGATCTGTTTCTTATGAATCCTAATACTGGCCCATCTATATATTTAGACATTATTTTCGCGTGATGTTCCACATACTCCATTACTCTTTTCCGTATTACATGATGATATTCCTCATCGCCTGTACAGATTTTGCTGATGCATCTATAAAAGCAATTTCCATCCGCTCTAACATTTTGCAATCCAAACCCTTGCCTTCTCAGTTCAATGTTGTGTGTTGCGATATCAGTGTTGCCTGGAAGTTTCTTCTGTAATTTTATTCTTAATACTTTTGACACATTATTTATTTCCGACAGTGATACATTCTTTCCAGTTAGCCTGTTAGGTCTGTACCGTCTGAATCACCCAGTCCAGCTATCTTCTTATCTTTTGTTTTTTCAGTGAGGACTTGGATTTTATCACCATGGTTCTTTATTATTTTCAGAATTGCCTCCTTATCCGAATGTTGAAACGGGAATTTATCGATTTTTTTAACATCGCGAACTAATCCCTCACAAGACCCAACTGTTCCTCAAATTCTAATCGCGTAATATCTACCAGTCTCTCTGATGTGTCTTTTAAAAGGTTTCCATATTCCGATTTTCGTCTTCCACTGACATCCGATGTCATATTCCATTTCTCTTTGAATCCTCGCGGTATTATATTTTCTTCCTGACATTTTCTAAGAAATTTTATATGTGATTCGCGTTTGTTTATTTTTTGAATTAGTTTCCGTCCCACATTGCAGACCGTTTTCCCTTTCCGCGATAATTCCTAAAAATCCGATTTTATACGTTCCTTTCGCGCATTACTTGGTACGGCATCTTTCCTTGGAATTCTTTAGTCGGCAAAAACATACACTTCATCAAATATTTTATATAACTTCGTCAATTTGCCGTCATGCTTGGAAGATTACTTCCTTCTAAGCGGCTTTCATTTTTGACTAATTCTTATTCCGTTACGTTAAGTGCCGTACCAATGTGTATCGCGTCATGGGAACGTAAAATTTAGCGTCACGCTTATCCTAATTGTTAAATGGGAATTATAAAATTGATCGAGATACGCAAACGTCTTGCAGATCGATTTATTATTTGGCAAGTGGCCGACTAGCTCCTAATCACGCACCCATCTATAAAATCGCCGTTTCATGTCTTCCTTGGGTGGCAACAAGTAAAGATATGTTCTGCATTTCACGTTGTTCACTGTATGTAATTGTAAATTATGGACAAACAATACCGGATCATATCTTCCTTAGGTGGTAACAAGTGAAGGTATATGCCGCGTTATTACGCGCAAAATTTGTTCTCAGCCTTAGAATTAGGAGCATTCTATCATTTATCTCAACCTCGCCCTGGTAACAGAGGCAGAAGCGAGTTCACATGCAATATTCACACATTCAACCATTCCTTAACCCGAATTGTTCAAACGCGTTGTTCTCCATATTCAAGTGTATTGCTTGTAAAATCAGCGTATCATATCTCCCTTTGGGTGGTAAAGATATGTTCCCCGTTTCATGTTGTTAACCGTATCCGCGTCATATACGCGCAAAATAACCGTATCATATCTTCCTTGGGTGGCAACAAGTAAAGATATGTTCCGCTCTTCACTTTGTTTTTTGTATTCAAGTGTAAATTATGCCAAGAATACCGTATAATATCTTCCTTGGGTGGCAACAAGTAAAGATATGTTCCGCGTTATTACGCAAAAGGCAAATCTATTGAGCCCATTGTGTTCTAGTGTTTGAAGTTTGTTTATCCAAAATGCTTCACGACCCCTCCTGTAAGCTGTATTTTGTTGATTAATTTGTTCAATCCCAATAATTGTAAAATTGTTTATACTATGGTTTTTGGTCAGAAAATGATGTGGTATCGGTTCATTCATAACCTCAAGTTTTATTCTACTCAGATGGTTTTGCATTCTCTCATACAATTGTGTTCCCGTCTCTCCCACGAACACAACTTCATTGCACTTGTCGCAGAGAATCCCATATATTACATTCCTGGACATGCAGGTGATTTTTTTGCCTATGTAGTAGGCCGTTCCGTTTTTGTCTGCGAATTGTTCTGTTTGGAGCATGAACCCACAAGTTGCACAGTTTTTCTCGCATCGATCAGATCCCGTCCCTTGATTGTTTAACATTTTATTATGCTTGCTATGGACTATAATATCTCCCAAATTTTTCAGTCTTTTGTACGGAATCAGGAGAGGTTTTTCGAATGCCAACTTCATGCGTTTTGAGCGGTGTAAAATGAGCATCCGCTCCCGCGTTATTTTCCCGATGTCGGGGAGGCGCCTCAAGTAGTTGACCACAAGCGAGACTCTTTCGCCGGTTGCTTTGTTGGATCGTTTTTCAAGTAATTGTTTACGCTCGATTTGGTCGACCTTTTTTAGTTTACAAACTTCTCGTCGTAATCTCTGGCATGCAGGTGTTGTTTTATGTCATAACAGCTTTTATTTGACTTGATGCCATATATATATACATGAAATAAAAATGAGCTTACCTTGAAATGAAAATACGTTGGTTTCACATACAAGTTCGTTTATTGGAATGCTTGCTCTTCCTGAGAAGACAAGCAATATATATCCAACAAGGGCGGAGGTGTCGTAATTCTCTTTCAAAGGAATTTCTTTCTTCTTAAAATAAAACTTTTCACGTGTCACCGTAATGAAAGATTCTCCCCCTGGGGTACCCGTAACCGAAGAATAAGGTTTGACCATATGTTAGTGGTTATGCAAATTTGGACATTTACAAGAAAGTGCGAAAACGGCATCGATTGATTTGCCGACTAGACTATTGACATGGCCATGGGGAGCATGTAAAATGAGATTAATTAATGGCCCAACTTATGACCCGACATGTCTAGAAGGCAATTAGATACGGGTAGGGGAGATTCGTTCTGAAAACATAATTGTTATCTTTTATTCGCTTAGCGTGAGAAGGTGTCCGTACACTTTACCAAGTTCTATGTTAACGCATTCCTTTAAAACTGCCGTTATAGTAATCATCCAATTCGCAGACCAAGTTTTATGCAGCATGTCTTCTCAAATCATATCTTGTAAAATCAGAGGAACTTTTTCTGTCTGTCATCAACCTGAATCCATATGACCGGACCTGCATTTACTCAACACTTGTCTTTATCCAATGGCAGTCCAGTGGGATGAATGTAAAAAACCCTTGTCTGGCGTTTGATCAGCCACTTTGGCTAAAAGCAGCGGATATCTTAGCAGCCCACTCAATGAACAGAGTACCGTGGTGGGTTTTATGGGTAGCATTGAAACTATGATGATGGGGTCGGGATTGGAGAATGCCCTTGAGGTGATATATGGGCCGAATGTTGTCATTCAGATAATGTCTGGGAAAGCCATATCACAGGCATTGCGTAGTCAGAAGGTTCACTTCAACCCTATTACATGCACTTTATTTTCTCGTCTGTTTGCCATTTTCCATGGGGAAGGCAATTTGGCTGAATACTTTGCATTTGAGCTCACCCCAATACCCAACTCGCTCTTTAAGGACAATGCTATGAGAAAACACGCGAAAACGCATCTGGCATAGGTTGTGACAGAATTTGTTGATGTCTGTGAACCCCACGGTAATTCAGCCATTATTGTGCACGGCGAGGCTTTACTTCACCAAGGAAAATGGTCTAAAAGTCCACATATAGTGGCATAACAGAACAATATGTGACAACAGTGAAGACCAGTGTGGTAATTGCTTAATATGGTTATGATCATGGTCCATCCACTAAAGACCATGGGCATCGGAGGATGGTTGGAAAGACTTGTACCGGTATTCACTTACATGGAACAATGTAAGCGCACAATAATCAAGTTCCCGGCGTCTTGGAATCGTCGATTATCTTTCAAAGAATATACTTTGGCTGTTTGTGAAAAATGAATATGTTGATGATGTGCACATTTTTCGTGGCAATCAAAATTCAATATTTACACTATCTTTTGGTAATGACTGACAAAAAACAAGTTCCGTTATTTCCAGATGAAACAAAATACTGCGTTGTGATTGGCTAGAGATACGGTGTAACTTGCAATCCACAATGGCTTTTTTACACCGTGGTTAACCGCTGTGTAAAAATAAGAATGTACAATAGCAGACTATATGGTTAAAAAAGAGCCCATTTTTAATTATTAATTCATACCTTCTGATCGGTTATGTTAGAACAAAAATAAAAATACAGGAAATTTAATATTTATGTGCAATAAAATATTACAGATATGGATGTCATTGGAACTGGCTCACTGAGCCAGTTCCAATGACATCCAAATTTGTTTGGTTTTATTTATTAAGAAACTTACAAAGTACAAATTTTCTGTCAGGTTTTTGTCCACAATGTAGGTTAAAGTATTAATTACACCAAAATTCTTGGAAATAAATCCGTTATCCTTGAGGCGAAGCCAAAGGATGTATGAGTTCCCAAACCGGTGTAAATTCCCATACACCCTGGAAACCACAAGGATAACTAATAATATTTGTAAGTTGATACAGTGTTATTAGTTTTCGTGCTATGTAAATGCCATTGCGTTTGATGAAGTGAAAGTTGTACAGCTGTGCCTGCAGTCACAGTGTAACAGCTTTTACGTCATCAAACATCATGGTTTGGTATAAGGTACCCCGTTGTTTGACTTGATGGCATATTGGCGGTGGTGTGTGTGGCGACGTTTTCCACCAACGTGCCAGCACTCCAGGTGTGTAGAGATTCCTGAACGCATCCCAGATGCTAGCTTCGCAGTTCTTGGTTCTCTCTTTCTTGTTCAAATATTTTATTCATCAAATATGAATTCAGCGGTGCAAATATGTCACAGCCAGAACGCAATGTCAATTTGTGTCTTTTGTGAGTCCAATACTGCAAACTGTCCATATTGTGTTACAGTTGAACTGTTCGTGTAATAATATGAGGTTATCAGAATTCAGACAAATCCAAAGTGAATAATAAAAGCTTCACAGCAGCCGTGACTAGATTTGATAAAAAAAATATTTTCAAATTACTCAGAAGGCAAAGAGTTAAAAGTTCACTAATTATCTCCCAGTGAAACAAACCTGAGGTAATGAAAACAAAGTCTCTGAAGCAAAAACAATCAATATGTATACACACGTTAGATCTGTCACAGTACGTGATTGTCAATTGATGCCATGATGTTCATCTAGTTGACCCAGACGTCGTTCCAGACGTCGTTCGATTGTATGATCAGTATAGAACAAAGTTAGGAGTTTACAGGCAAACACCCGCTTCCGATCTTTTAATCAATGTCAACAGTGCTTCAAATCTGTAAGTAAGAATGAAAACAACTTATACTTTAAGGTACTATATAAGTAATGGAATTGTGTTTATTTTGAAATTCTCACCTCTGATATTCCTTAAATTCAGATTAAATATACACAAAATATACATCAAAATGAAGGCTGGGATGTGTAAAACTCGAAACACGTATGTTATCAACTCATATAGTTGACAACAGGTACCACTGGTTCCTAGAAGTCTGCTATCGTATTGTTCCAGAACTGCTAATAAAATAATACTTCGCAAGAACAACTCGTGGACGAATGTGCTTCATGTATTCAATAACAAAGCTAGGCATTCAAAACACTGTCGAGTATAGCGATGGGACTCCAGTTTGGAGAAAGACAACACTGTCTGCATTTTTTATTGAAAATGGTTTCCATGCTCGACAGACATGCGCAAATCACTCGATACCACGAATTTCCATCGAAAAAAAAATCGTAATTCTAAGAAATTTCAACAGGTATCATGATACCTTGCACTGAATATGGCAACTGTGCAGTCTCTATCTAATAACAGTATACTGTATTATTACCACTTTAGCGTGCGTTCTCTAGTATATTAACACAATTTTACCTTTACGGTAAAAGTGCATAATACACAGACTCAAACCGGAAGGTGTGTGTTAATGTGGTTAACAGCCCGCTTCCGGTTAAATGTTTCGTTAACAGCCCCGGCGTCGGTTACAGTTTATGTAATCCGTCATACCAAGCGCGCCACTGGTTCAGAGATGATGAAACGTGCTTAACTGCAATGAATGATAAAAAACACGTGAAAGTTGTGTGATTTCCCCATTAGTTCGGTGATGAAGCATTCGAATTGTCAATGTGAGTGTAATTAATTCATTAAGGTAGGTTTTTTGTTAGTAGATTTCGGGAGAAGGCGAATTTTTCGTGGCAAACAAAAATATTTAAATTAGGCTATCAGGTGATTGACCACGTGACGTTTTGTTTATCTAGAAACGACACGTGTTTTGGTTAAATGTCATTGCGAAAACTCGGGATGTCACAGTCAAGTGAACTTGGTGGAGAACCTTTGGATTTAACCATTTTAGAAGTGGTAATAATAGTAATAACAAGATTTTGTTGGGCGTCCCTGTTTATTAACGGCCCTCCAGGAATGATTAACAGCCTTCGGGCCGTTAACAGCCCTCAGCTTCGTCTCGGGGTGTTAATGGACCCTCTGGCTGTTAATCATTCCTGTCGGGCCGTTAATAAACCGTAACGCCCTCCAAAATCATGTTATTGGTATATTAAGGCGATCTTTCTCATTATTTGATTTTAGACGGCGTTGTATATAAATGCTTTTTCCGTCCGATGACATCGACCGGAAATCGAAAGTAAATTCATCTGTAAACAAAAGCAAAGGTTTTGGAATTTACCCCCATGCATAACTGTCGCTGTGTTATGAAGAATTTTGATACCCTAGCCTTGTTCTTGGATATGTAAAGCACATTTGGCCACAATTTGTTATCGTGAAATGTTATTAAAATATCAATTCTGGTACGAATACGGTAGCAGGTTTCCAGGAACCAGTGGTGCCTACGGTCGACTCTATGAGTTGATTACACATGTGTTTCGTGTTCTATACATCTCAATCTTCATTTTGATGTACACTTTGTGTACATTTAATTTGAAGTGAAGGAATATCAGAGGTGAGAATTTTCAAAAATACAAAATTCCATTACTTATTTTGCCCCTTAATATTTTTCTCAACCCCACCCTTCCTATAATTGATAAAGTGATGAAATGTTTTAACCTTTTGAACCTCAGTGGTATCATCCACCTCTGTTCAATGACTGCAATTGGAAGAGTCCATATACATTGTTTGGGGTAGACTAATTAATATTTTCGACGTGCAGCCTTAGGAAATCCCACACATTCACTTAACAGCCATTCTGCTTCATGAAAATATGACATATCATGTTCCTGGACCGAAAAAGCGGTCTTTCGGGTTCAAAGTGATAAGTATGAATTTGTTCGTCAACAATTGCTATATATGAAACCTACTTAACCCTTTACCCAAAGCAGACGATATCAAAATTGATTAATTTAAATATCAGTTTTTATTTTTTTTCGAACAATTACAACAAAACCATATCATGTGACTACTCATGGGAACGAGCTCGACGAACTCGTTCCAAAGAGAAGGTCACATGATATGGTTTTGTTGAAATGTTTCGAAAAATAATATTTTTTCAGCTGCTGGATCTGCATATTACGCGGAAGCTTTATTGCTAAAAAAATACTTTTCATTCGACTCTAATAGAAGTTTGTTGTAGAATTGCGAGGCTACATTTCACCAGTTCATCTCAGAACCTAATAAAAGAAAGGCGGTGTTTTTCCAGAGAAGTGGCAGGGTGGGGGGGGGGGGTAGTTTTGAATTTAAGCAGGGTTAAATTTTGTGGTACAATGTAATACAAATTCCACGAGACATCGCTTCAGCTGTTCCTCTGGGAGTAGGTGAAAATGTTTTAGGGTATATGTTGGGGTGCTCACAAAATGTGACAGGGGTGTAAAAACAGGAAATGACGTAAAAACGCCCAAAAGACATGAAATCAAAAAATCCAACCACGTATAGTTTTATTTCTTGAACTCTACAACATACAAAATTGTTTTTAAAAATCGGAGTGAATTTAATTTTTGTGAGATTTGTGTGAAAAGTGTGAGCCGAAAATTCACCCACTTCTACTGGGAATTCCCCAGGTCGGTACGACATTTTTAGACACGTTTTTTGTCAGAGGTGGGATTTACAAAAGTTGAAAGTATGAGGCTTGATTGATACAGGCGTTGAAATTTTAAAAAAAATAAATTTTGAAGTGTTTTGGATAAAGGTCGAAAACTAAAAATCCAGTTCGTCATTTTCGAGCTCTGATTGTCGTTTACGTTTATGACAGATTTTGATTGTAGGCTGAAAATTGTGGCCGAGATTTATCAGAAGAGAAACTATCAATCGCTATAAGTCATTTCTACTTCGTTGAGTGGCTTAACTGGTAGAGTGCTAAATTATTTTTAGTCAGTGAGCAAATTGTTCGTCTTGTTGTTCATAAGTGTCGCTGTTTAATAACGTGGAAATTCTGTTCGTTGCTGATATAGGACCCCTAAATATGAATTCCTTCGCAAAATGACTGTATAGAGAAAAGTGCAGCGTTTGTAGTACCGATAGTGTAGATACTTTCTTGCCCTACTGCTGATTACAAAAATATCTCTGGCTATTTTTCACAAACAACCAATGTTTCAATTTCAAGTTCTTGTTTATCGCGGCACCCACAAAATTGACTGTTGTCTCTTCCCCATGTTCACTTCCTATCGAAACGTTCTAATTATCTAGACTTAGATTCATGTTGCCTGAATTCTACGAGTTGTTGGTGGTGGAGGAGGAAGGGGGCGTAGCATACATTTTGTTTCAGAAACACTGAGGGCGAATTTGTTTGCATTACATCATTCATTAATTTTGGGAAGTACGATATTTGTACCAGCAGTATGTTTTAGAAAGTTATTGTCCGACTCGTGGAGTGTCGTATCGATTGCAAAGGAGAGTACGTAGATAAGTGTAGATTTACTAATATCTTTAATAGAAAGCACAAACAATATTTGGCCGTGAAAAGAGCCCTGTGGTACACTGGTTGTAATATCTTCAAGTCAGAATCTGTGTGGTTAGTGGTATCAAACTGACTTCTCTTGGAAAGAGAGTTTTGGAGCCATTAGTTTACCAGTCCCCCTATTCCGTAATATTCTAGTTTTTCAACAACGCTGTGTGGTTTAAAAGATCAAAGGATTTAGAAAGCTCAAGAAGAAAAGCTGAGAGTGCACAATTTTTTATCATTCATTTCTGTATCATTATTTATGAGATGTGGAATGAGGTGTTTAGTTGAGTGTTCGTTTCTAAAGCCGAACTGGTAGTTGTAAACAATATTTTGATGGTCATTATCGTGCACTATTACTTTTAAGTATTTTGGAGAACACGGGGGACGACAGTTATTAAGCAATTATTCATCTTCTGATTTGGAGGAATCACTTTTACGATTTTCATTTTTGTAGGTTCAATTCCGCTCGAGAACGATGAATTTATTATATGGCACAATGGATTTGCCTAAAAACGAATCGCTGTTATCTTCAGTGATATAATCAAAAATATAATGTCCAGTTGCCGGTATATTATAAGTTATGGGGCTTTCAGTGGGCGGATATGATGTGATATTAGGCGAAGTGAGGTCAATATTAGGCGAGGCTGAAGGCCGAGCCTAATATTGATCTTGCTGAGCACCATATCCGCCCACTGAAAGCTCCAAAACGTATTTATTATGCTAGTCCTTTGAAAGAGACACAACCATAAGTGTACCCAGATTCCTAGCGCAAATGTTCTGTTATCACTATCAGGGAATTTTCCCGGTTTTACGTCATATGAAGGTCACGCTAGTAGCAGGCACTGAAACAACGGAGTTTTCTTCTCAGTAAACAGGAATTTATAAAAACAACTCACAACTTTAATTCAGTGTTAAGTACTGGAAAAATAAAACAACTGGAGCAAATGGATTAACAATTCTTTCATGAAGGTAAGTGGGAACAGTTTCATTCATTATTTGTTGTTAATGGTGATATTAATGTTTCCGACTCGGCAGTTCTATACATGTAGTTTTAGTGGTTTATTTATTGTATTCATTTACATTTGTTTATTAAAGTTTCTCAAAGACTGGAAGAAACGTATTATAGTTGTACGTTGCTCAACAGACACACGCGAAATTATTTGTTGTTCATCGAACACGCGAAATTAGGAAAAACATCGAAGCGAGCGTTGGATGTCAAAAGCAAAAAGTCGGAATTGACCGTATATAAGTTCTATATACGGTCAGCTCGATGATACACAGTCTCATATACGGTCACTTGATAATGAAGCTGATTGATCAATAACAATTACTGGCATAATAATATCTAATAATTAATAATGTTTCCCCAATATTTTACAAAAATAGAATTAAATTTTAGGCACTTTTTCTGGGTTTGTTAATTTAGACGGTCCCTCTTCAAAGACGGAATGTCGAGACGTGGTCGGCGATGTTTCATTTAGGGCATTCGTCCAGACTTCCCAGTAATATTGTGTTATGGAAATTCAGTCTGTATCCTACACGGCACAAAAGGTTCTGTATATCAGTGTGTTGTGTTCAATGTTTTTTTTTCTGTTTTTGTTTTAATATGTAACATACGTTTATGAATAGAATACTTAGACCATTTCCGATCCAAGGCTGGCGTTTAAAAATCTTATAAGCTTTGGCAAAAGTTTGGGGGGGAAGCTTTTTCAAATGATCTGTTGAATGTTTCTAGGAATAAATCATAAAATTATGCTTCTTTTGTGCTTCCGGCGTCAAGAGCACTCACTGGTGAAGTCGCATTCAGACAAAATATTTTTGAATTTTTACTGGTTTTAATTAACGGTGAGGCAGATGATTTGCATCGGTGACAGGTTTAATGGAGTTCTCGATATAGAAAGGGTCCAAATGGTCACTCGGTCATATCTGAAATTACGGTATGCAGACACTGAAGCAATGGTATCCGTGACTCTAGTTGGCTTTCTTATGACCGGGAATGGCCCGGAGCTGAACCGAGTGTCCACGTTTGCATATTCTTTATTGTGGCTATTGGAATTTAGGAGATCGATATGACTAATAGTTCAACTAAATCATCAAGCATGTCTTCGAAGGCATGCCTTGATAATGTACTTGGAATATTCAGTCATTCGGTACTTGAGCCATTGCAGTCGGGACAGATCAGGTTTACAGCCCCCAATCGCTCATCTTCACGTCATCCCGAACGTGACTTCTACGCTATTTATCTGTTGGGATTTAACGACACTTTCGGCAGTCAGGGTTACTCGTGTTGGACAGTTTTACGGGTGGAGGAAGCCGGAGTACCTGGAGAGAACCACCGAGCAGCGGCGAGCAACTTTCAGGCTCCCCAACATACTAACTCTACACAAGCAGGGTTAGCATTGGTTGATGGCAAGTACGCCTTAATACACAACGCCACCGTGCCCCCACGTGGGCAATGGGGTTAAGTGTCTTTCTCAAGGACACAACGCGGTTTTGCCGCGAATGGGATTCGAACCGAGGACCTCTAGGTTTGCATCCTGCACCTCCCCTTACTGAGCCATCGGGCCCCCACTTCCACGCCATTTGTGTAAAGTTCGTGGGGGCCCGCCTTATAAATTGCTGGTAACTTGAAGTTTTGTTTCCAGAGGCTGCTGTACTTTATGCAATGCATCTCTGGTAAGTGGATACTGTGATATGTTGAAACATATTATTTTAGTGTCCCTTGATTTGCGGCTTTACTAACTCTGCAATTGTTTACGTTATTGCGTAGAATGCGCATGTACGCGTCTACATGGTACGTACGTAAGTGCGTACGTATGTACGAATGAATAAATGGAAAGGAAAAAAACGTAACCTTCCCTCTTTATAAATGCGGTGCGGGGGGTGGGGGGGGGGCATAAACAGGAGGTCACAAAGGGCTGACGTACCCACCTGACAGAGGCTCATGGCTTTTTCTCAAAGAAGGGTCTTACAAAGTTTTAAAAATAATCAGCCGTGCGTTATATATCGGATATAAGATGTCAATCTTCCCGAATTTAGATTTCTTTCTCGATAACTGCCATTATGATGAGTGGGATGGATGGGGGCTGTTGGGACAGATTTATCTAGCTTCCCTATAAATATCCCTTAATTTTTGTAAAGCTGCTAAATATCACTGCTAAGAATGTGAAGGCAAAGATGAAATTATTTAAACCATTGGAACTGTGAAAACAAATGTTATTGAATAGTGCGCCAATTAATTACTTCTTGATAAAATGCCTGCTACACCCCTTCCTACCAAAAATCACCCTGAACACATGGCACAGGGGTTGGTTTGAACAAACTTTTAAATTATCCTTACACAAATGTTAGAATTAGAAGAGTACTGCAAGGAGCTGGGGTACCTTTTGCTGACAACTGGGGATCATTTTGGGATAAGCAGGAATATTATGGCAGGGACGGTCTTCACCTAAGCCTGAGTGGTACGGGGTGCTGTGGAGGAACTTGATACAAATAGTGGCACCATTTTAGTGTAGAACAGGGTGTGTGTGGGGTGTGGGGGGAGAGATTACATGCAAAGGCATTTTCAAAAGGAAAATGTAACAAAGATAGAAAAAGAAAACCCACAAAAAGAGGTAAGGATAATATTCCAGAGGATTCGTGTGTTTTCAAAATGGGATACAGAAATATCCAGGGTCTCCGTAGGAAATTGAGTGAAATCATGGCAATTGTGGGGGAAGAGCATTTTGATATAATAGGTCCCAGTGAGACATTAAAATGCTAGGAAAGGAGAGGGGATAGGTATGTATAGCAAGAAAGTGTTAAGATCTCTGACTTTCACAGACTTATCAAAACTAAATACAACAAACCAAGCGGAAAGCGAAAGGGTGTGGACGAAAATCAAGTATTAAAATAGAATAATTTCTGTGGAGGTTGTATATTTGGCCACTGGAGGAAGCAAGTCTGGGTGGACTGATGGAATATATACGACACTCAGATCCAGTGTTACAGAACTGGGAAACAGGAGGCTTCATATTGTACTGACGAGGAATTTTAATGGACGCACTGGAGATTGTGTGTAGGGTGTAGTGGGTGCGGACATGAACATTAAGTCAATGGGGGGAAACTCTTGGAATGTACAAATGAAGTGGGTCTGAAGATATTGAATAAGGAATGGACCTGGTAAGAGAACGACAGAAAGGCAATAACTGACTAGGCACTCACCTACTACGAGCTGTGTAGAGACGTCACAGATATGGAAATAGATGACGAAGGAATTTTCGAATTGGATCATGATCACAACCTAATAACAGTGAGGGTTAAAAGAACAGCGAAACCTCGGCGACCTTCAAGGACATCTGGAAAATAGGAATGGAAGCAGACTGGGTAACTTTGAGGAGAATTTAAAATCAACGCTAGTATTTATTTATTTATTTATTTATTTATTTATTTATTTATTTATTTATTTATTTATTTATTTATTTATTTATTTATTTGTGCTTAACGCCACATCAAAAGCTAAGGCTATATCGTCGCGAGAAAACGATAGAAATAAAATACATCATTGTGAACGACGAAGATAAGTGATGGATTAAAAACAGGAAATCTTGGATGGGTGACCGTCTTGGCGATCGATTCGGACTCCCGCGTTGTTTCCTTGGGCAAGGCACTTAACCCCGATTGTCCACATGGGGGCACGATGACGCCATGTGCTAAGGCGTACTGCACGTCGATGGTGCGCATGTCTTCAAACAATCTAACCCTTCCTGTGCTGTTGTGCGGAGTTACGATGTTAGGGATCTGGCAGTTGCACATCGTTGCTCGGTGGTTCTCTCCGGGTACTCCGGCTTCCTCCACCCGTAAAACTGTCATCGACACGATGTGACATTGGCTGTTAAAGTGTCGTTAAACCTTAATAAAATAAAATATATAAATAAAATAAAAACAGAAAATAATTATAATAGAATCTTAAAGACATGAGTAGTTGAACAGTGTTGAGCGATGATACAAATAATTATAGAGAACACCTTATATAATCAACCTGATGATTTGAGACTTGAAGATCTGAGTTTAACAGAATAAAAACAATTTTGAAATTTATTAAAAACTTTGATTACAATTTATTAAAAAGGTTGCTTACTTTCCGAAATTGCAGAACTTTGTGCGGGTTTTTTTTATACTGAGTCAACAAAGAAAGTACAATAAACTTCGAGGAGCAATTGTTTTAGTATTATCGACTTTAATCCCAAACAAAATATTGTAAATTCATATTTTGAGTCTAGCTGTATGAATTTGCATAATTTCATGTTCTTACTGTTGCCAGCGTCACGTCAGGACGTCGTAATTCAGACATGGGGTGAAATGAAAAGTTCACACATGAAGTCAATAGCGTGTATGTCCACCGTTTGCCTCTTGGATGGCAAGACATCGACGGCGCATGGACCTGATAAGTCTCTGGATGTTACCCTGTGGTATTGCGTTCCACTCCTGCCTTAGAACATTACAGAAATCGCCTAACGTCTGAAGATTATGAAGTCGTACCCGACGGTCCAATTAATCACAAAGATGCTCGATTGGCGACAAATCTGGCGAAAGTGGGGACTAGGGAAGAAGTTCGATGCTCTGTTCCTCAAGAAAGTCACGACAGATACGCGCCACGTGACATCGGGCATTGTCTTGCTGGAATAAATGCAATCCGACTTTAGAGTTGAACAACGGGACAACAACAGCGTCAAGAATTTCGTCTCTATATCGCTGTCCATTCAGATTATCATCGATGAAGATCAGCTGCATTCGATGATGCAAGGAAATTCCTACCCAAACCATTACACTATCCCCGCCGAAACGATCGCGTTCCCGCACGCAAGCATCAGAAAACTGTTCTCCTCGTCCGCGATACACTCTTGCCCTACCATCAGCGCACCGTAGACAAAATCGTGATTCATCACTAAAAAGAACTGTGCTCCACCGCTGCTGAGTCCGGCGAACACGCCGACGTACCCAAGCAATACACTCACATATTATAATGTATTTATTTTATCCACAATAGATTTGTAAACACGTTGGATATTACTGAATAAAAATCCTCCCTACCCATTCTGACGGTACGATGACGATGGGTAAGGATTGGTCCGGGGTATGGACGCCTACTTCGGATGCCATTTTCAGCGAGTCTGTTGCGGACAGATTGTGCACTGATTCTATTGTTAGTTCTACCAAGAGTAATTGCTGCTGTCCTCGTCGCCGGAAGGAAGCGATCCCGCAAGTCAGACGTCCTGGTGTGTCGGTCTTGTGCAGAGGTCGTAACTCTTGGTTGACCTGAACGCGGTCGGGCGGCAGTAGATCCTGTGTTCTATACCTTCCAATGAGATGGTAAATAGTGGCCACAGTGACTCCGAACTCAGCAGCGAGCTCATCTGGAGGTATCCCAGCCTTATGCATACCAATGGCACGAAACCTCTGATTTTCGATTAACCTTGGCATTTTTTAAAACGTCGGAAGACAAAAACTAGCATGTTTTCTCAATAACCCAGGCTCTCTTGCACAACATAACACAAAGAAAATCGTCGGTCACCCATTCGGTATATATATGTGTATACGGTTGGGTGGACAACAACAACGTGTCATTAAACTCTTTGCACAACTTCTTGTCCACAAACATGTAACAATAGAACTATTATACTTCATCCTTTATGCTATTTTTTCACATTTGTTTCTATTATACTTTCTTTTATCACTCAGTATAATAAAATAGATCTCTTGGAGATCCTACAATGAAATTCTGCCCTCTGACATGATTAAAATCAGGGTAATGTAAAAGTGTGTGTTCCACTCTCAACCCTTGCTGACAAGGAACATATTCCGATCGCATGTTCCCCAGTAGCTAAAAGGAATGTGCAAGTCTTGTATGATCAATATGACAACTGGTCAGAATTACATGATCTTTTCTGCAAAGGTTACTTGAAGGATATTTATTTTTGATAGTTGGAAGTGATGGAGCTTGTTATTTGTCGCCCTATCCCAATCCGCCTTCCACATAGATTGATGTACTTATCGATATGTGGTTTAAAATCACTGAGTGGAATTTTAAAATCAATGAGAGGCTTGCTTAAAGCCTGTTTCTCTGCGCTGTCTTCCCACCTGTCATCGGAGATACCAACAAGCCCAGGTAATCAGAAAAACTCGATATCACATTTGTCAAACATGAGAGTATTCAGTTTCTCGCGATTTTCCAAAATGAAGGGGTTCTTCAACTTGGGGTTGGGTGAAGTTTTCAAAAAGAAACGAGAGTCAGAAAAAATAATCGACTTCCTTTCCTATCCATTCTCGACGTGTTCAAGCGCTTGTTGTAGAGCTTCAACTTCAGCTGTGAAAATAGAACTTTTAGTTGATATTCTGATTGAGGTAATCTGATCACCAGCAACAACGGCTGATGATACTGTGTCACCATCTTTAGATCCATCTACATAGATCATTTTATATGCTCTGTACTTTGATTTAATTTCTGCATATTTTCGTTTGAACTGCAAAGAATTTATTTAAGACTTTTTGGTAGACGCAAAATAACTGTAGACTTTTAAGACGTGTCTGAGAAATATGGTGTCCATGATTCTCTTTTATCATATCAGATTCAAGTGTGGAAGACTCTATATGGGGTTTAATTCTAATTCCGATGTCGGTTAAAAAAACTGACATTTTAAGGGTCGGAGACACAACTGCAAGCAAGGTTTGATACACCAGCCAACGACCCAGAAACATACTGGAGTGACAGTTTAATCCTGCGCTTCTCAAGAGAAGGCTCCCTGCTCCAACAAGCATCGAATCTACCGGTGATGTTCTAAAAGCATCCAGGAAAACTCCAAGAGCACCATCACGACTCACATCAAGTGGCCCGAGGCACGACGCTCCCGCAGAACTGCAAAGTACACAAGTGATCAATACAGATGGAGTAACCTTTTTTGGTCAGCACCCCAACCAGTGTCACCAACCACCTCCAGAAGATTAATCCTTCACCCAACGCAGACGATATCAAAATTTATTATTTGAAAAATCATTTTTTAGCATTTTTAAAGCATTTCAACAAAGACATATCATGTGACCCCTCATTGGAATGAGCTCGACGAGGGTGTGGTTTGGTTGCCTCATTTATCCAATCTGATACAGTTTTTCGTTCCTAATTTCTGTTCAGATGTAGCTCTTTTTCCCGTTTGTGTTCTTGTTTTTTTTCTTCTGTTGTTTTTGGAGTAGTCTGCTGAGTTTGAGTTGACTTTGGTTCCGTTTGATGGAATTGCTCTATTGTAAAAGCCTGTGTGAATTGTGCTGTTGTTAAGCCATGCCCATGGTGTATGGCATTTTGTTTGTATCTTTTGTTTCAAAGTTGGTGCATAAGATGGTGATGTTCATTTCATGCACTGATGCTACAATTTCTCTGGCTTCTTTAAAAGTAATTTGTCTGTCACATTTGACTTCCTCTGGTTTCCAGACAGGGCAATATTTGGATGCTACATGATTTTCCCGACAGATACGACACTTTACAGTATAATTACATGGCCCTTGGCGTAGTTGGCCGCATTTGAAATGTGTTTCTTGTCCCTTACATTTATTTTGTCCGTGACCATATTTTGGCTTTTTATTTCATTGTTTTATTTTTTACCTGCACGTACAGGTCCTACTGGTTACACTGGAAGTACGCTTTTGAAGTTACAAGACAGATCTGGTGATTGACATTCCAAATATTTATGTTTTTTTAAATGACCCAGTTGCTTAATGGAGGTATCTAATATAGCATTGACAAAACGACTTGAGTCGTCAGTCATGTTTGGGTCTTTTATTTATTTATACTTCTCAAAGTTTGCTAAGGACCAAGTATATCCAACTACCTGTTTTAGGTTTTAGTTGAAATATTGTTATGAAAATACATTTTTTTATTTAATTATATCTTTATTGATTTAAGTACAGAAATTAAGATTTTGTTTGTGTTTGACATTATTATTTAGCTTTTGAATACGATAACCATGGAAAATGGATATTAGTGGTAAAAGAGGAAATTTCTCAATATGCCAAAAAGTTGACGGAGTGAACTGGTATGGGTTCAATATCGAGTATGAGACCTATTACTGTTAATTACAGCTTGACAACGCCTTCTCATGCTCCCAGTCAGGTTCCTGGAGGTCCTTTGTGGGATGTTGTCCATTCTTGGACCAGCATGGCACCAAGCTCCTGGACACTTCTTGGCTGGACTGGACGTGCTGACATTGCAAGCTGCAACTCATTCCAGACATGTTCGATTGGATTGAGGTCAGGGGATCTTGCTGGCCAGTCCATACGCTCAATCCCCTCCCTCTGTCGTACACCCCGACAGCATGGGCAACATGAGGACGGACATTCTCGTTCATCAGAATGAATCTATCACCCGCTGCACCTGCATACAATCTGACGTGGGCATCCAGGGTCTCATCAATATACCGCTGTGCAGTCAATGTACCACGTTCTAGGACACAGAGCTCTGTACGCCCATCCCTGCTGATGCCGCCCCAGACCATGATTGACCCTCCACTATAGCGGTCATTCTCATCAATGTTGGCTGCATGGAATCGTTCTCCTGGTCTTCTACATACTCTAGAACGCCTATATGTGTGGTCTAGGCAGTACCTTGATTCATCTGAAAAGGACAGGTCGCCAATCTTCTCTGGTCCATCCCACGTGGTCCATGGCTCATTCATATCATACCTCGTGGTGGTTCTTGGACAGCGGAATGCGAATACATGGTCTTCTCGATCGGAGACCATCTTCGTGCAAACTTGTCCGGACAGTCTGCGTTGAAACACTTACCCCGGATGCATTCTGAAGGTTACTGCGAAGCTCTGTTGCTTTGGCAAAGCGGTTCCCACGGGCCTGAATGATCAGAATCAGGTCTTCAGCTGCAGATGTTGCCCTGTTTCTGCCACCACCATGCCGTCCTACTTGTGTGCCATACTGCTGAAGTCTTGCCCAGGCTCTAGGGATCACCGTATGATGCATACCAGGGGCTTCACCAACCTGACGATGGGTAGCCCCTTGCTCCACCTTCCCCACAGCCCGCCACATTTCTGTTTCAGACAAATGTCTTCTAACATTTGCATTTGCTATATTCAATCATTAAATCACAAGGGTTTGTGTTTAAATGAAGATTGAATACCCTACACATGTCATATACATGTAGACAGTACACGAAAACATCATAGAAATCAAGGGGTACATGCTTTCCATGACTGTCACTAAAAGTCTGCCTGTCAAGAGAGCTAATGTAAACACTGGGGACCATCTCAATACATTCCTCAATCATATCCACCAAAAATATCGCAAATATGTCACAAGCAAATTTCACAATGATGTGTAAAATATTTGGTGCTTAGCAAACTTTGAGCAGTATATAATTATTCCATGCCAAGACAAGAAACTATTTTGATCCTACTGATGAAATACGCTTAAATAACTTTTTATTTCATTGATCTTCTGAAATCAGATTCAGTATTTTTATTTTCCTTTCTTGATCTGGAAGGACAGGTTCTCTCTCAACCTTTACATGCTGAGCAGGCCATATCTTGTCGTATGTATTCTTATTTTATCTCAACAGGAGTCAATACTATAGAACTTTTACAATTGTATTTTCTAGAATTGTATTTTCTAGTTAAAACTTTAAATGGGTTGAAATGAACCATTGGAATTTTCAAAGATGTGGCAATTTGCCAGTTGGAAAATTGCCATATCCTTTAAAATGCTAATGGTTTATTTTAGTCAGTTATGTTAATAGGTAGGAAATACAATTCTAGAAAATACAGTTGTAAACGATTTATAGTATTCACTCCAGGTTGCGGTGATATAATTTTAGCCCCATACAGTTACATATTAAAATAATATAAATAATATATTCTGCTGCGAATTATTTCTTGAGTTAATCAGAAGTTGTTCCCACAAACAGTTAAAAGGACACACTGTGGCATGACTCGCCATATCACACACACTCCAGACTGTGGTTCAATCTAAGGAAAGTGAAGCACCTATGTATCCCCCACAAACGAAAAGGATGCAAATTATACTGCTGAACAACAGAGCAGTCTCACATTCCCTAAATAGTTTTCAAAACAAATGCGGAAAAAATTTACAAGCACTGGACACAATAGGTTTTCTCAGATTGCAGATCATCCATCTTTCACGTCCCGGGTATAGTTTTTTTTATTTTGCAGCCCCTCCCCCTCCAATGAAAATGTTACTACATTGTGGAAATAACTGACCATATGATATGATTTTATGTCTTCCACGTAGTTTTGGGGGAGAGGGCTGAAGACGCCGTACATTACGGCACCACACTATATTTAATTTTAGACGGAAACTGCATATACATTCCGACACCACACTATATTTAATTTTAGACGGAAACTGCATACATTTTCCGGTGGAAAAGGGTTAATAAATTGGTTATTTGAAGAAAATGAACGATCGAGATTGTAGGCATCATTGTCATGAACCAAGTCATCGAAAAAAGAACTAGCCCGACATTCAGATGAAATTTTTGAGGCAATGCAATTTGTAATTGATCGTACCATTTCGTGCCGCTGAGAACCAGACCCAAAAGTAATCCCTCATTGAAACTGAACCTTGCAATGGTGTTTTCAAGTATGAAGCTGTAAGACTAAAATTTAAGTTTTTTGATCGATGTATAATTTAGTTGCACGTGTTTTCAACAAAGAATGATTAAAATACAGTGTCAGTTTGTTTATTATATTTGTTTTGTTGGCATCCACTTTGCTATGTTCTGCACAAAATATCTGAAATATTATGGCGGGCAGTATTTATTTTTTAAAAACGGCGCATAAATATAACTAAACACAAATCTATTTCATATTCTTTTATTCGCTGGTAGAATGCTAACTTATTTTTTGTCAAAATTTGTTTACATGGCTTTGTCTTGTAAGGACTTCCAGAACAAATCTTAAGTTGTGTCCGTAATCGACTCTCACAACAGACCTGTGCTAGGTGTTAGAGTGTCATGATCGCAATAATAATAATAAATAATAATAATAATAAATAATGTTTAAGCCTATAATCCACATTGTGCTCTATGGCTTTACAATTATTCACACTCACACACGAACACACGATCAATGATTAGTTCGCGAAGGTTTGTTTGTACAAATAGGTTTTAAGACTAGCCTTGAATGGTATTTAATGGTTGTTTGTGGAAGTTTTAATTGTGTTGGAATAGAGTTCCAGAGAGCTGGGGCTGCACATTTAAAGGCCCTATCACCTGCTGTGGTGAGTTTAGATCTAGGTATCGCAAGGTCATTGGATGTAGAGGAGCGCAGAGACCTAGTGGGAGTGTAGGGTGTGTGGAAGTTTTAATTGTGTCGGAATAGAGTTCCAGAGAGCTGGGGCTGCACATTTAAAGTCCCTATCACCCACTGTGGTAAGTTTAGATCTAGGTATCGCAAGGTCATTGGATGTAGAGGAGCGCAGAGACCTAGTGGGAGTGTAGGGTTTGACCATATCAGATAAATGTTCCGGGGCCACGCCGTTTATACACTTAAAGGTGAGTAAAAATATTTTGTATTTTATCCGTTGCCTGACAGGGAGCCAATGTAGATGCATGCTTCTCTTATCATATAAAAGCACAATGTTCCAAGCGAAATCTCGAACTGTTCCACACCCGCTTTTGATATCTGAAAAGTTCCTTGAGACTTAGTTATGACAAAACTTCATTGATTATACTTTATGAAGGGTGTTCAGTAACTGTAGGCAAGAAATGAATTAGTGCTCAGTATTTTTTTTCAGAAAAATGGGATCATCAATACGTCTTGCAAACATACGAGACAAGGAAGCAATTCTGAAAATCCGCTCTTCTCTCATATACTACGGTAGAGACTATTTAGCCTGCGATTTTGAATATATGTTGCAACATCCAAGGATAATGTGTGCTTTGGTAGACATGGATTCAAAAGTGGTAAACATTTTAGACACTATAACTTAAACTTCTTATAATTCGTTTTATCATTACCAAGCCAAGAGGTCTCCTGACTCTCCTTGTGTTTTACTCCTACATTAAAAGCTCGAAGAACATAGATATGTTACGTAACATACATCAATGCAGCCATGACTTGAATCGACAATAAACTGAGAAAGTTGTATCCACAGAGAGGCCGAGTAATATACTTTTCTCACGCGCCCACAAAGTACTTCCAAAGATCGGTAACAAATCAAGCCATTGCTTAACATACTATACCACACAACAGCTATGATTTGAATCGACAATGAACTGAGAGAGTTTTATCCACAGGTATTGTTGAGTGATATACTTTTCTCAAGGCTGAAGCGTTTCGAAAGCACCTGTTAAAGGTCATAACATGTGTTTAGCTTGTTGACAAATCAAGGGTGCCTGGTTTACAGCGGCCACGACTTGATTTGGCAAAAAACTGGGAAAGTTTTATCCATAGATATGCTGAGTAACATACTTTCTCATCTATCTACAAACTACTTGCAAAGATTACACTGTGTCCATCTTGTTGACAAATCAAGCCATGGCTGCTGTGAAGCAGCCATGAGTCGATTTGAGAATAAACAGAAAGTTTTTCTACAAATACGTCGAGTAAAAATACTTCTCTCATGCATCTTCAAGGGACTCGCAAAGGCCACTGTTAAAATAATTGTCTGTGAAATTTGACCATATTAAATTTGACTCGGAGAGATAAACAACGCACTGATTTTTTCAATCGTGTTAATTTGTATTCAACCGTGAGATTATCAACTCCGCTGTGATGGCGATCTTCAAGCCCTCCTTCAAATTCACCAATCAATGTGCAGCTCCGTCTCACACTGTCCAGTCAGATAATTATAGCCTCACACAATGACAAAACACTATCAGGAGCATAGGTATTTCTCTGATTGCCTGGAGTTGTTTTTAACTCCAGCCAATTATAAAAATGCCTGACTTTTCAATCTCTTTTTTCAGGTGAGAAATAGGGGCGGAGCAATTAACACCCCCAACATGACCGATTCATTCTCTGGTCAGAATAACCTCAAACTACCCCAATTAATTCATCACTCTGGAAGCTAGACTGCCTTTATATGGATTCCGCACATAGTTAGCTCGATTCTTGTAATACGAATGCTGCGTTCTATTGCAGTGTTCCAAAATATGATTCATTCTTGCCTTTCTCTCTTCTCTTTGACTTGCCTTCACTCTACTATTTCTGTTCTTCTAATGGGGCACTTCCCTTTGGTTTATACAAAGTGGATCTGCACATGTTGCGTCAGGTTGTAATGATAAATTTAGACGACACAGATGGATACGGTTAAAATTATGTCCATCAACTGTCAGGGGCTTGGTGATAGAAGGAAGCGTAAAGACGTCTTTGACTACATTAGAAACAAAACTCATTCCATATTTTGTTTACAGGTTGTACATTTTACCCAAGCCCAAGAAAATACTATCAAGGCAGAGTGGGGGTATGACTGCATCTTTAACTCGCATTCAAGCGCCTCTCGTGGAATGGCGATTCTTTTTAATAGCAATTTTAGTTATCAAATCATCTCAGTTAAAAAGGACCAGTCTGACAATTGTTTAATTTTAGAAATTGAAATAAAAGACACACTTTTCGCCCTAGTTAATATATATGGACCGAACAAAGAAAGTCCTGCTTTTTACGAGCAATTACTCACAGACCCAGAGAGTCTGCCTACATCTAATTTCTTATCTGTGGGGACTTTAACTTGGTTTTAGACCTCAATATTGATTATTTAAACATTAATAACCCACGAGCTAGAAATCTCGTATTTAATATAAAAGAGCAGTTAGAACTTGTTGATATCTGGCGCGTGAATAACCCCAGTATAAAACGTTATACATGGAGGTGTACATCGCCCAGGAAGAAAGCTTGTTTGGATTTTTTTCTTATATCCGAACACACATACTGGTCTAGATGATAAATGCTACATTGAACCTGGATACAGAACCGATCACGCATCCATCTCCCTACGTTTACAGTTATGTTTAAACGATAAAAGCAAAAATAAAAGAAATTTGTAATCAGTATATCCGGCTGCGAGGGGTGGGGGTACAGATGGGGCAAACAGTGATCCTATATTTAATATTGATGATCAACTCTTCTTTGAGACTCTTTTAATGGAGTTAAGGGGTTCTACTATATCCTTCGCGTCTAACCTGAAAAAAGAAAGAAACAAAACAGAACTTAAGTTAATCGAACAGATAAGAGAAATGGAAGAAAGTCAAACAGCTGAGTTGGAGGACAGGTTAGAACTTTTAAAAATAGAGTTGGAGGAAATTCGAAAACTAAAATTGGAGGGTGGTTGTATTAGGTCAAGAGCGCGATGGTTAGAAAACGGTGAAAAGCCTACAAAATATTTTCTAAACTTAGAAAAGAGGAATTTTGTTGATAAAACTGTACGTAAGATACAGAAGGATAACGGTGAGGTTTTTGACTGGATAAAAAGAAATATTAGAAGAAATCACAAGTTTTTACGAAAGACTATATGAATATCGAGAAAGGAATTGGGGTGGTCTGGGGGACTCTAGCATCGGAAATGGAGACGAAGGGATGAAAGAGGGCGTTGGTATTATTGGGAATGGTACGAGTGGTATTAGCATGGAGAGAAAGAGATTGCACGACTATTTAGAGGAACGGAATATTTTAAATAAACTTCCAAAACTGAATGAATATACATCACATCAACTGGAGGGCGAAATAACTATCATGAAGCACTCAGTTATCACAAAACAATGAAAAATAACAAAAGTCCAGGGTCAGACGGCTTTACAGTAGAATTTTTAAAGTTTTTTTGGATTGATCTTGGACAATACCTTGTAAGGTCACTGGACTATGGCCTAAACAATAAACACTTATCAATAACGCAGAAGTAAGGAGTAATAACTCTGCTTCCAAAACACGGCAAACCTTGACAATTTATAAAGAACTGGCGCCCTATCTCACTATTAAACGTTGCGTATAAATATTATCGGGATGTCTGGCTGAAAGAATGAAACATGTTCTGCCAATAATTATTCACGAGGACCAAATGGCTTTACGAAGGGGAGATACATAGGCGAAAATATACGTTTAGTGTCTGATGTTTTGCATATAAGTCACGAGAAAAATATCCCAGGTCTTCTTTTATTGATCGACTTTGAAAAAGCATTCGATTCTGTATCCTGGACATTTATCAACGAGGTACTTACAGTCTTCAACTTTGGACCAAATTTCATCACTAATGTTGGCTCATTGTATAATGATATTACGTTGTTTTCTGCAAGTAAATGGAAGTATTTCTAAATTTATTGGATTGGGGCGTGGCTGTAGACAAGGCGATCCAATTTCACCGTACTTATTTCTAATTTGTGCAGAAATACTAGGTACAATGATACGGAGTTCACCTGATATAAAGGGAATCAATATTGGTGGTGTCGAGATAAAGATCTCCCAGTATGCGGACGACACTTCACTCGTCCTTGATGGCACTCACCAATCCCTTGACAGTACTATGAAAATACTAGGAATTTTTTAAAGAATGTCAGGCCTAAAAATTAACTATGATAAGACGGTGGCTGTGTGGATTGGAAGCAAGAAGGACTGTATTGAACAGATATGCGATAAATGGAAACTCTATTGGAACCCAACCCACTTTAAAATTTTAGGTATAGATTTTTACCATAATATTGACGTTATGACCGAAGAGAACTCTAAGACTAAGTTAATGGAAATAAAAAGTTTATTAAATGTTTGGTCAACGAGAAGTCTAACTCCCTTGGGTAGAGTAACTATTGTCACATCTCTGGCCATTTCTAAGCTGGTTTACTTATTTCTCACGCTTCCAAATCCCTCGGATCAATTTATAAGAGATTTAACGACATTACTCTACAATTTTTTTTGGCAGGGAAAAGATAAAATAAAAAGACGACTTTTTATTCAAAATTATTTAAAAGGTGGGGTGAAAATGATTGAAATAGACTCTTTTATTCATTATTTGAAAATTTCCTGGATACGCAGATATCTAATGAAATCATCAGGATGGCAAAAAATTGCAAGTACACAGTTCTGGTGCTTTAGTAGACGTTGGTATTTGGCACACTCTAACCTTCTAAGAAGTATACAAACAGAAATTTCATCTTTTCATCTCTTTTTTGGAAAAATGTTCTAAATTCATGGGCGAAGTATTCGGACAAACTAATATCAAGTTCCAAAGTCCAGGCATATAGAACATCCCTATGGAACAATAAAAATATTACAATAAACAGAAAAGAAGTGAGTTATAAAACTTGGGAAAATTCGGGCGTATTGTTTCTTAATGATTTGTTGGACTCCGACGGTAAATTATTAACGCTTGACATGTTCAAAAGGAAATTCTGTTCAAAAACTGATTTTATCACATTCACTGGCATTCAGAAATCTCTCTCCGGCTATCTAAAAATAATCCCAGAAATACACCCCCCCACCCCCCCCACCCCCCCAAAAAAAAAACAAACCTATACTCCCACACCAAATATCTGAGTTAATTTTCCATCCAAAAAACATATACAAAACTTTAATCGAAATAACCGAAGACTCCATTTTCAAAAAGCGGCGGGAATCTGATTTGGGGTAGCCACTAGAACTATCCAGATGGCAAGTGGCCTCGGTTATACCCTTTCAGTGTAGTATTGAGACGAAATATAAGTGGTTTCAGTATCGAATACTTACTAGGATCAACTGTTTGCTAAAAAATAGGAAAATTAATAAGCGATCAATGCAATTTCTGTAAGCTCCAGAAAGAAACGATAACCCATATTTTTGGGAATGTCCAGTGATAAGGCCTTTTGGGATACTTTTAAGCAGTTAGTTGTCGAGTTTCTAAACTACTCCTTAGACATTTCAAAGGATATAGTTGCACTTGGTCTCCCAATTTACGACAAAGAAACTGAACTTATAAATTTCCTCATAATTTTTACGAAATTCCACATTTACAGAGCTAGAATGAGAAACACTTTACCGTCTTTAGCTTCACTTAAGAATGATATTTCGTCTCAGTACTACACATTAAAGGGCGGCTTTATACCAAACTTGCTATAGAGAAAGGTTTTTGTGGCTGTGGTCCGTCTGGAAAAGTACAAAAGAAACCAATAGATAAATTTATATATGAACTCACTAGTATTTCACCCTTCACCTTGCTTCCAATCCACAAATCAGTCAATACGACATTTGTGCCTACTCATTAATGCACTCGTTTATACACACTTGGGTGGGTTGGGTTGAGGGGTGGCCCCAGTCGGCTAGGTGGAGTGAATGTGAGCCCAATTGGGTTCGTATCTGCTCGGCCCAGTTGATTTGGGTTGATTTTTGGCCCAACTGATTTTGGAGTGTATATATATATATATATGTATTAATTAAAACTAAGAGGCATCACATTGGTAACTATTAGGTTAGAACAAAAATCCATAATATATATTTATATGCTGAACACAAATAGTCGTCAAAGACAATTTAAATATGTATGTAAGCATGTTTGTGTTTCATATGTGTTTGTATGTCGTGCATGTGTATCATATAGGCCTTACATTAAATCACTATACGCGTTTCCATGTGTTTGGATCCTTTTTTTTCGTCATACATCTGCTATACTAGTAAATCTACCCCGAAATCCTTCTCTTTTCTCTTTTTCTGTCTCCTTTTCTCCCGGTCTCTATCTTTCTTCTTACATGCATTTTTTGTACATTAAAATGTGATATACTGTTATTGTATATTTGCATGTATGTATATGTATTATATCTTCTCTTTTATTATTAATAAAAAAAAGCTCGAAGAACGAATACGAAAAACAATTACACCTTAACTCCTTCGTCTTTTCGGCGTTCGAAACCAACATGAAATACCGGATAGAACAATGGACTATGTGGTCAAGTGATCGGATGGGGCGAGTTCTTCAAATTCATGAAATATCTCCAGCTCGTTTGGTGCCTACTATCAAATACTCAATGCAACCGTGGAACACGTTTTTGCTGTTCAGGAATTCCTTCGACAACCTCTTGACAAAGCAACAATACAACATGTGGGTGGTCGTATACGACTGTCGCTCTACAGCTCAAAACCTCTTCAAATGCCAGAAAACGCAAATATGGCTAGAGGTTTGCCTATGAGCGAATCGCGAGATACCGCAGGGGCAGACTGGCCGTATGGTTCACGGGAAAATTTCCTGGAAAAATAGCTGGCCTCTGAGGCCCTAAAATTGATGTAGCCCATCACCTGTTGATGCCTGAAATTTTGTGAAAATACCCAACATGCGAAATGGATCTGATTGCATAGAATGACGATATCCTGAAATGTTCTCTGTGTGGACTGCCAATGGCCGTCCACATAGGGAACATTTTGATATACCCGCAGTCTTGTCTGTCACTGACAGCTCCGATGCAAGTAAAAAGCGTTATTTTAATTTGAAAAATCAACTTTTCTCCCATTGGGCCGAACTGTGATCGGTCCAATGGGTGAGCATACCCCTACACCCTATTAATATCATTCCTGCCGAATGAGTGATGTATATGATACAAAAAATGCCATGAAAATGTCCTCTGTGTGCACTGCCATTGATCACTCAGATGCAAGGAAGCAAAATTTTCGCCTGATCCGGGGTCCGGTTCATTTTACTGCAACTTTTCTTCTCCTAGTCCGTCCCTGAGATACCATCCAACGACGCATGGCCAACGTCGATTTTTGTCACTTCAAGGAGCAGGTGTCGAGGTCATGTGCCCTTAATTTCAACTTTATACAATGAAATTTAATTTTAAACATGAAAATATTGAATTTATTATCTCATTGTGAATACAGATGTGATATTGAATAAATTCACGTATTCCTTTAGGTGTATGTAAGATAAGAAAGCCGATTCGGATCGAATGTGAAAAAAGAAAAGGCATTGTTGATCATTTCAAATGTCAAAAACGCGGTGGGTGAAGTTTCAAAGCCTTGCCTCTTTTTACTACGGATGTCTGTCAATTATAAAATTAGACTTTTTGACAAAACCTATCCAAAGTGGTCGAAAATATGAAGTAATGCGTGCGGCGATATTTCCGTAATATCTTTGGTGTTTGCAGTCCAGTTTTCAAACATTTTTCAGCTTTCTGTAGGGAATCATACAGTACAGTCGCAGTTGAGGGGTCTTAATCCACGCAAGGTCAGTGATACCCGTTTAACAGGTAATAAAAATCCACGCGCGCACAGTGATGTACGTTTACCAGGTGATAAAAATCATCAGCAGTAAAATTTTACACGGTGCTTTATTAGTTAAATTTTTGATGATTATTCTTATAATTAATGTTTGGAATCTAATATTATTCCGTCCGTGGAAATATTGCCCACCCGTGGAAAGTAACCAGTCCACGACGACCGTACTGCAAGTACTAAAATGTCATTTAAACCAATATGAAGTAAAATGTCACTTGATTCCAACTTTATCCAGTGAAGTTCAATTTTTTACCATTTGCGACCCTGGTCGACTCTGACGTCATGGCGTTAAATGTATTGAGTCAATCGACACAAAAAGGGGGGGGGGGGGCTGTGGAATATGCTATTGTTACCTAGTATAATTTCAGGGCAACGCGTGACACAAAATCGTAGATATTTCGGAACTTCTAAATTTTGAATGACGTAATTAATAAATGACTTTAACTCTTTGAACCCGGAAGGCCTTTTTATAGGCACAGTCCATAACAGCTCTCTTTTTATTTTTTTTTAGCTCTATGACATACTAAAATGAAATTCCATCCAAATCGGACAAACCTCAATTTATGTCGTCTGCGGGTCTGTAGTTTTATAGATATAGCTTAAGTAAGCCGGAGGTTATTCGTGTCCAAAATTCGGCATTTAGGGTTCAAAAGTGAGAAATTACCTAAAAGTTCTAAAACTTGAAGCGACGCAAAAAACGTCCAAAAGGGAGATAAATTGAAAAAATATTTTAAAAACTGTTGTCTGCTATTTTTAGCTCCACGACATACTAAAATTTCGTTCAAATTGGACAAACCTTAGTTTTGTAACTCATGAACCTCTATGACGTCACTGGCTAGTTTGATCTTTTCCGTTCACAAATCTGGAAATCGAGTTTTACATTTTTAGGTATGTTCTTTGTGAAGATAATATTTCCCAAATTTCAGAAGGATACGCTTAAAAGTGAGCTCGCAATTGAAATGCTGAACAAATGGGGATTTTTGGCTTTTTCAAACATGGGGACGAAATTTTTAAAAAAGCGGCTGGATAAATTCTTTCGCACGTATCGGACGTTAAACGAGCCTAATTTCATGATTGTGAGTGAAGGGAAAGCACCCGAACGCGTGTCTGACGAAAAGGCTTACAATCACAATATACCTTTTCCACTTCGTTTAATGGTATACTTTATTTATTTATTTATTTATTTGTTGGGGTTTAACGACACTTTCGACAGCCAGGGTCACGTCGTGTCGGACAGTTTTGTACGGGTTAGCATTGTTAGCATTGGTTAAAGACAAGTGCACCACCGAAGTGCAATACGCCTTAGTACACAGCGCCACCATGCCCCCGCAATGGCAATCGGGATTGAGTGCCTTGCTCAAGGACACAACCCAGGTACCTCTGCCGGGAATCGAATCGTCGATCTTTCGGTTTGAAGTCCAATTCCGTAACCACTGAGCCACTGCGCTCCCGCCTTCTCAGTTAAGGCCGTACAAGTATACCATCTCATTTATTATATCCTGTTCTCTATTCAAAAGTTTTTCAATAAGCATGGCCATAAGGGAGAGAGAACGATATACCAAGGAACTCAATGTGGTAGTTTGCATGACACACTAAAAGAGAAAGTGATAATGACCATTCACTTTGAGCTCCAAGACTTGCTGAACAATAGTTTACTCTCTTCACTGTGATGTCAAAATGGTAAAGTTTTTCGGCAGCAAATATTTCCTACAAGGCAATTGGATATTTAACCAAAGCACTGCCAAACAAGATACAACTGGTTAAATTCATAGTTAAGCAAGAGAAAAACAGAGTAATTGGATAACATTCTCTTGCATCACCCGAGTGCTAGGGCTTAATAAACGAGTTATTAATTTAAAATCATAATACATTCGGTTGATCGACCAATATTTTAGTATTTATTTGAAAGAATAAAGCCCCTTTAAGCTTGTGATTTGGCACGAGGGGAAGTTCACAATTCTACCCCATAGTAAAACAACGAATATAATTGATCACATTAAGTCCACTGTCTTATCTGAAACGTAAAGTCGCTCGATTTTCAATTTTGGCACAACGAATCGTTACGTTGATATTATAATCGAGTTTTATTTTTTTCCAGTTTGTATTCAGAGGCGGGTGTAATCACTGTTCGTGTTTTTTAACCTTTCAAACACCAAGTCCGTGAAAAGGATCCATTTTGTATTTGTTGGGAAGTTTAGTTATAATATAATCCAACAGCCCTGTGTATTAAATGCTGACCATCGTTGACAAGTTGTTGTCCATTATGCGTTTTGCCAATTGACCACCGAATGTTCTTACGTAAGCATCTACGTGTATCGGGTTGAAGAGGTTACCAACCAGGAAAATATTGATAATATCACTAAGTATACAGTACAGTTGCCGTGGATTGGTGCCCACGAATGCGTTTACCTGGTAACAAAAATCAACAGTAGCAAAAGTTTAATTATTGAAGCACCGGCCTGTGCTTCATTACTTACATTTTTGATGATTACTCATATAATTAGTGATTGGAATCTAATATTATCGCGTCAGTGAAAATATTACCCACCCGTGGAAAGTTACCAGTCCATGGCGGTGGTACTGTACCGTGTGCTGGAAAGGAAGTTGTATCTACACCCTCATCGCATCTCTTCATCCCTACCCCCCCCCCCCCCCCCCCCACACACACACACACACATGCAAACACAAAGCCCCAACTTCAGTAACTACTCAGCAATGTATTTTTAGGTGACGTTTGTCTGTGGACAGTTAGTGGATGACGGTACAACAATTGTATACAGAGCTGGAAGAGTGAAAGAAGAACATGAACATCGCGGACTTATCAAGAAGTGTATGACATTTTTATTGGAATCCTTTAAAGCTAAGCCTGCGGCGACTGCTGGAATAAGAGGAAACGTCGACCACAGAGCAATCAAACCGCAGATGTATTTGAAGGAAAAGCGGGTGAGGCTGTAACAAGCAGTAAAGTAATTTATACCATTGTTACTTCCTGTGAAAAGCCTGTATGTTAAATTTTAGCTTTTAACCCAACTACCGGTGTAAAGATTATACTGCGGTTAAAACTTTTGTTTTACACCTTTCCTTGGAAGTTCATCCAATTTGACCTTTGACATGACGCAATTTGCCGACTGCGATACATTCACACTTCGCGATATTTCATTAAAACATACGACGTTTTACTATACTATCTACTGCGTGCAATAACTTATTAAGTTTAAAATACCTACAATTAAATATTTAGAATAAAATTTAAGAATTGTTAATAATAATTTGACTGAAAAAGCAAGGTAAATTCAAACAGCTTTGAGGATATGTCTAGCTGTCAATCACGCATTCACGTCTAGCCGGAAGTACTGCCCACCAGCGCAGATGTAAACAAAAGAAATCCATGTGTTTGCGATAGAAAGTGTCGTTTTTTCTCCATTTAAGTAACCAAGTCGATAATTAATTAAGCGCATGGTATAAATAAAGCAAATAGGTACCCGGGCCAGTAATCAGATTTAAACCATTCGTAGAATGAGGGTTTTAACAACTCGGAAAGTCTAGTGTCAAAACCCTTATGTAGCTAACAGTACCCAAAGATTACAATATTTATGCTGGGGTCATTTCTGAAACATCTACGCTCATAAAACATATTATCGTAGTTGTATTTCAATTTCATGTTCCAATTGGACAAAATGTGTCTTAGTCTGATTCAAATATTCTATGCTTCATATTAATTTTTTTTTACACGAAAATAGTTGAAAATTAAAACAGAATCCCTATTAACTGATAACAAGTTACCCAGCCATTAGGCCAAATTTGCATTGAAACCCGCTTATTGGGGCTATGAGGGTGTCTTTAAATAACAGATATACACAAATATGGATTAAATATGTTTCCTAATGCACAGAGAGTATAAACGGACGTGGGAAAAGGAAAAACCACTTCAACAAAACTTAAAATGGGAAAATGGTATTGGTGCGGGAGAGATACATGTACATATATTAGAAGGACGTCTGCAATTCATTAAAAGAAAATGTGTTGACACCGCGATACACCCTTTGAAGTAGGGCATGATATTCTAATATAAAGTTGATAATGTTAATGTAGTACATTTAAAATCAGTGGTTTCATTTTAACAAACTATCACCCACCCTGTCTGCCTGTCTGCCTGTCTGCCTGCCTGCTTGCCTGCCTGTCCGAAGCCCGCCCGTCCACCCGCCCGCCTACCTGTCCCGCTCTTCAGCTCTCGATCTCCTAATTAATCGTCTGCATGTCTGTCTGTCTCTCCCCATCTGTCTCCGCCCCTTTGTCTCTCTGCCAGCTTCCATCTCTATTTCTTTCTCTCTCTCCTTCTGTCCCTCATATCATCTCCCAAGCACTTTCTTACAACATTCTATCTCGTGTAGTCTGCTTCGCCCGTACGTACAACTGAATCCCCACCATTCTCTCTTCCTTTCTAATTATCTCATTCGCCCTCTCTCTCTCTCTCTCTCTCTCTCTCTCTCTCTCTCTCTCTCTCTCTCTCTCTCTCTCTCTCTCTCTCTCTCTCTCTCTCTCTCTCGTTGTACTTTGCTCTCATTTCACCACTTTTCATAACAATGACTATAATACTCAATGTGAGACAGATCACAGTACTTATAACGCAATTTATATCACATATTGAACCCCGAGACATTTAGAAAAAATGGCCCGAATCATGTTAAGTGTGCTGGGATTATTTCCTTGCCACGAAGATGACAGCGAACTGAGGTTAGAAACAGGAGAAAATGCTCTGGATGTTTGTTTTCCTCTTTTCTCAAATCCTGTCTCAGTCTTTGTTCCCAAACTAATGCATGTCGATCGAAAATTAAAATTCTATTCTCTCCAAAGGCTGGTGCATAAAAACGTATGGCAGAATACTTGGTCTTGCATGCCCCTTTGTAATGGTATCCGCTTGTTTCGATCATGTATCCAATCATGTTTTAAATATCACTGAAAACATTCACTGACCTTTTTTTTTGTAGTTTCTGGCACATCAAGGAGACAAGCTCTGCGACATTTTTTTAATGACAGGGGCGTGAGGTGGTCATAAGGTATAGTTGTGAAAAAAAGAGTTTAACTCATTTCAAAGTTTAAGTCTCCCAGTATGCAATCCAACAATATATATAAAGGCTGCACATTCATATTGTGCGGCGTTCAATTGCCCAGCACCCTAATGACACAGGCTCAAATACTGAGAGTTGAAATGTCACATCACCAAATTCACCAACGGAGTAATATGCAATGGCTACCGAAACTGCAAAGGAAAACATGGACACATGATTAATCCTTTCTATTGGTAACAGAAAGATATAACTACTGAAAATTCCAATCAAAGATGTACCGACAGTGTGATTTAATTGATTTCGTGGGGTCATAACCTTAAAATAGCCGCAAATGATGTTCGGTATTTAGGCATAATGTATTGCTTTGTACGGGGTCATGTAGGACACCACTACCCCCATTACAACTCCACCTACGTTACAAAACCTGCACTAGATCAACCAGTTCACCTCTACCACCCATCACACACACACAAGTGCGCACATAACCTCACTTAAAAATAGCAAGCTACGCTCAATTTTCTACGGAGCCCTGCTGGTGAAGAAAGGAGAAAATAAAAAAGTAAAAAGTCGTGCGCACGAGAATAAAAGCCGTGCACACGAAATTTAAAATCGTGCGCACGAGCTTAAACTCAAACTCCATTGCTAGTCATAATGTAAAACGTTGGAGGCCTTATCCAGATTTACTTCAGATTAGGACTCTCTTATGACGAGATATTGCACTTTATATCATGATTACTTATTCTACTATATATAAAAAGCCTATGACATAAATCTTAGCTTCACACGCCGACCGTGGTGAACACGCCAGCAATGGGATTTCAAAAGTTAAAATTTACACGTACGGTGAAACTACTTCCATGCTGACCTTTGGTGACCTTGCCTTGAATGCAAACGTGTGTAAATTTATCACTCGACGCCTCGTGAAGAGTGAAATAAAACCAGCAATTATCTATTACATTTTAAAAAAATTAACAAACATACGTTGTCTCGTGCTAATAAAGCATCCATAACTCGAAATAGTACGTTCTTATGTTATTAAAATGAAAAGGGCCTGGTAATTTGCGCGTTTCGTTTTCTATTTCGTTTCGGCGGTAAAATTGCGAACGGAAGTGCCGCCCACCGATGCCCATGTAAACAAAAACAGATTCGCATGTGTGAATATTGATTTATTTAACATTTAAACTCTTATTAGTCTGACGATCATGGTATAAATAAAATATACCCAAAGTAGCTTGGTGTACCAAATGTTCACCACTCGTGGTGAACATTTGGTACACCAAGCTACTATGGGTATATTCTATATTTCTAGCTTTTTAACCATTACAAAAGAAAACAAGCTTTCAAGCAGCTTTTAGAAGAGCGGGATTTCTGCAGGAGGAAAAACTAATCAAATTTACTTGACGTTATTTCGTTTATGAGATTCCCAACTTGAATAATCTGGCCAGTTGCACGGATATAGATGGTTACAATTGAAATATACGCAGGTGAGCTTTATTATCCCGTATAAACATGTTCGGGTCATCTAACAAAGTATCTATGGCCACGGTGTCGCAAGACGAAAACATTCTAAGAGAAGAGATAATTATTATAAGGGCCCGAATTCTATCTGGCATATTGATTCGTACAATTTTCTGAAGCAACGTGGTGGACCCCCAACCGGTATAACACCTCCGAACCTCGTTCAGCCAAAGTCTCAAGCAAAAAGTGCGACACTTATTTAGACACGAATTATCCTTTAGGCACAAGCAAATGTGGCTTCCTTATTGTTAGCTCTGCAGAGCTATGTTCTGTGGAAAGAGTTGGTTGGAGCAATGCGATAAAATACACCTGGTGCTTCTAGGGGTCCTGGAAATATCCCTCGTTATGACTGCGGTAGAGGAGTAGGAAATCGTCCTGCTCTTTGTTGGCGATGTGGGTATCACGTGGCGAACAAAAAAAATTGGCAGGATAAGTTGTGTGGTTTAGAAATATTCACCGCCCATACCCCGTGGAGCTACCTGGCAACGGACAGTGGGTCGAGATAATGAACGACCGCCAAGGCAGAGTTTAAGATTGAATTGCGGTCTTCTCCGCGTGGAGGGATGAGGGAGAGGATCCGTTCGAAATTGGCAACATCCAGATCGCTGACGGAATCGAAGCTAGGGCAGGCCGTATAGTCCTCGATGCTCGAATGACGGTCGAGAGAGCAGCACAGCTCGTCAGACAACTACCTGGAGGTGAGTATATCATGAAGATAAAATTCCAACGCGGGCGGGACGAAAGAGACTCGGTTGTAGAAAAAAATGATCCTGTGACGGCAGAAAGGAGAAAAAGTCAGGATGTCGTAGAGATTACCCGAGATACCAATCCCGGTGCATTGACTGGGATTGACAATCGGTATTATCAAAATGCCTACCCGTCACCGCTGAGTCCTATGGGCCCTATCGTCTCAGAGACACAGACCCAGCCAACCTAGCACCGCTAAAAGATGACGAGCGCAACTGCGTCGCCCAGAGATGGTTGAGTGGTGTTCCGCAAGGCTCAATCTTAGGTCCGATCCTATTCTTCTATATATCAATAACATTGCTAATGCAACTTAGTTAAATCTCCTATGTTTTGCCGACGATACGACGGGACATGATTCTGGTCCAAACGAAGTCCTTTTAAGGACGAATTTCATAAATGAACTTCAAAACATATTCGAATGGTGCTCAAGCAATCAACTACTGTTAAATGTCAATAAAACCAAATGTATGACACTAAATATAAACAAAACAGGAAACAACAATGGTCGTTCGGGATTGGATATGTTTATCAATAACCAAAAAAATAACTAACTTTGGAGACACCGAACCTGAACAATAATAGGGTATATTGGCGGGTTCCCGACACTTTAAAACTTTTGGTCCAGAAAATGATGGTCCAGACAAAATTGAGGTATTGTAGACAAAATTGGGCTATTTTTAGAAACAAAATCAAATTTTTCAGAAAATTTTGGATTTTTCCGGAAAATTTTGGGGTTTTTCCAAAAATAATTCAACTTTCCAGGAAAATTCCGGATTTTTTCGCGGAAAATGTTCGAATTTGAGCTTTCTGGATCCAGGGAGGTTATAAAAACAGGGTTTGTGGTATGATCTTTTTTTGACAGATTAACACCGATTTTCCCATAAGAGTGGATTTTTATTATCGGAAAAAGTCATGTCTCTTTCGTCAGGATCTCAAGAACCTCAATCACATCTATGGAGATCACGTGGCCAATGACATGAGTAGGGAAGAATTCAGGAGATTTTTTAAGAAGGTATGGGACAAAGGACTTCACAATTTCGTGGTGATCGATTTGACTAGCGAATTTAACAATGGAAAATATCAAAGTGGATTCGACGATTTTTTTATATTCCTAATAATAACAGAGAAGAAAATAAAAAAAACAATATCAAGAAAATATAAAATAAATATATAAATAATAATAAAAATGTCAGAACATCATCTATTAGAACAGATAGTCGAGAATGCGGCTGCAAAACAATCCTTTCAAATCATAGTGAGTCACAACACGACTCGATTCAAGACTAAATTCGAACCTTCCATCGAATTGAAGAAGGAAAAGAGATACGAGATGGCGTTGGTTAATCTCGAGACTTACTATTCGTTTCCCAATGTCACCGAAAAGAATAACGCATTCAAGTATTCCAACGGAGTGGATTGATTCGAGATCCGAATTCCCAAAGGAAGTTACAACATAGACGATCTGAACTGTCACATCCAGACGAGACTGAAGACCGATGGTCATGGAAGCAAGATGATAAGAATTGTTCCCAATACGAGTACTCTACAGACGATATTAGACTTGGGAGATAATTTTCGAGTGGATTTTAGTGCGGAAGATTCAATCGGTAAGATGTTGGGATTCGATCAAAAGATTATCGAGGTCATGCCACGTTCGAAAATATGGTCGACATTCTCGCGGTCAACAGCATTTTAGTGTGATCTCAGGAAGTTATGTCGATGGTAGCGCTCAGCCTACGATCTACTCATTTTTTTCCGGACGTTTCTCCAGGTTACAAGATCGTGGAGAGACCTAGAAATCTCGTCTATCTATTCATGATCCTGGACATGTTGTATAGCATCGAAACCACATTGACGGATCAGAATGGTGATTTCTTAGATCTTCGCGGAGAGAGAGTGACTATACGATTTCACATCAGAGAGATATGAAAAAAAGTAAATAAAAAAAAATAAAATAAATATAATTTGAAAAAAAAATAAAATAAATATAACTTGAAAAAAAAATTTTTTTTTTTTTTTTTTCGTTTAATCAAAAAGTATTTTTTCATTTTTTTTATATATTTATATAAGAAATAAAAAAAAATAAAAAAAGCTTATAATATTTATACTAATTAAAAAAATTACCAACTTGTAATATTTCTAATTAAAAAAAATTTATAATCCAGTAAAAAAAACAACAAATATGAGTAGCAGTCGATACATCATTAAAAACGGGAACATATCCGAAGGACAGAAAGCTAAACTTCGCTGAGCATTGAGCCATCGTTAGGCTGTTAGATTTAAATTCAGTTACGAAGATCTGGTGAGTGATGGTAGCTATTGGATCGCCTGGACTAAAACTCAAATCAAAAGGATGGAGAAAGTGATTCGTAATCGAACGGGAATGACGGTGAGATTGAGTCCTGCCCAATTGAGATACAATCTGAGAATGAAAGCCGGTTTCTTACTGCTATTGGTGGGACTCACCGCCAAAGCATTACCCATTCTCATGAAGACGGTGTTACCAGCACTGGGCGTGGGAACTCTCTCGGGACTCGCTAGTTCGGCAGTCGACAAATTAATGGGTAGAGGTTTGTTTCTGAAGAAGGGAGGAAACGGACTATTTTTGAAGAAGGGAGGAGCCGTGTGTCGCGTAGACATAGAAGGTAAAGGATAGTATCTAGGACCCATGAGAAAAGGTGGCAATGCTTTCCACGGAGACGGTCTCTATCTGAAGACTGGAGAGAATGTGGAACCGATTGGTAAAGGTTTATTGTTCAGTCAGAATTCGCTGTTTAACAATATACCAATTTTGGGTATGTTATTAAAAAAGAAAAAAAAATAACGATTAAAAAAATGAAACAAAAAGAGAGAAAATGACTTCCAAAGACGTGTTCACAAGACGTTCATATTATGAAAAGCTTTTAGATTTTTCACAATCTTTAGACGAGTATGCATTAGAAACAATTCAATTAGAACAAATCACACTCGATACATGTTTAATCTGGTGTGGAACGTTGTTTTTTTTAATTTTGTTATTCATATTCCTAAATCGAAGCTATTTCAAAAATATCAAAACGATGAAATGTGAAGAAAATGTGTCTTACCAAGATTATGACATGATTATAGATGTTCTAGGTAATTTAAAATACCATGTGACATTTGTAGAACGTTATGATTACGGGAAATATCGTTATATAATTTTTTGTGCGAAAAACATAGGTAACGTATTCGATCGTGGTGGTGATGAAAATATTGAGAAATCTATTCGCGAATGTACCAAATTTATTCACAGATTACACTCGTTCACATTAAATAAATCGTGGATCAAATTTGCTGTAAGGTTAAGAATCATTATCGATTATTTCCCCTATCAATCTGATGACGACGATGAAAAAATGATGGTTTTATCGAAATACAGAAGGCATAAACTCCAACTTTTGAGAAAAAAAATGCCATCTCTTTCCAATAATAATAAGCACGATCATAATAGACGAGAAGTATTCATTCATTTATTTGATGATGAGAAAAACAGATCGGTCATTATTAAAAAAAAAGTGTAATAGATATAAAAGAGAAAAAAAATAATACTAAAAAACAAAATTAATAGAAAAAAATAAATAATAAGAATAGAAAAAAAAACATTTTATATAAATATTATGACGAACGATTCCATGGAATCGAGAGCTTGGTTTCTTTGAAGAGCACTGTGCAGAGCTTATGCAATCTGCATGAACGAACAACTTCCTCATGTCTTGAACGAAAGATGCCTTGGTTGTCAAGAGGAGAAAGAATTCAATCACATTGATCATTCGTGACTTCTGGTGGAATGGGAAGACACCATCAGCATGTATTTCATGCCTGCATTGGAATACGTCTGACGTGACGACGTGATCAAATGTTGGAGACAATTCGTGTCTTGCATTGGAGAACCCGAGCCCACAAAATCAGAAGAATTGAAGTTAGCACATCGAAGTCTCACCACCGAAGACAGGTAAAGCATTTTGGAATATTTGTTGGAAAAGAGGAGACTGCTAAAAACAATTTATGTTAAATAATAATTGTTTTTTATATATTATATAAGAAATAAAAAAACTAAAAAAAACTATAATATACATAATAATAGAAAAAAAATGAATAATAAGAATAGAAAATGTTTTTTGTATAAATTAATTATGAGTAAAACGAATGATTCCATGAAATTGAGAGCTCAGTTCTCTGAATGGCACTGTGCAGAGCTTATGTGGTCTGCATGAAAGAACAATTTCCTCACATCATGCGTGAAAGACACCTCAGCTGTCAAGAGAAAAAGAATTTAATCACATTGATCATTCGTGGTTCATGATGGAATAGAAAGACATCGTTTCAATGTATTTCATGACCGCATTGGGATGTGTCCGACGCAACGATTTGATCGAATGTTGGAAGCAATTCGTGGTTAGCATCAGAGAACCCAAACCCACTAAATTGGAAAAGTTCAAGATAGTGCATCGAGGTCTCACCAATGAAGAGAAAGGATGCATTTTGAAATATTTGTTGGAAAATATGAGACCACCACCACGAAAGGAGGTTTTTAATGTTGGATTCCTTGTTTTAAGGGAAGAAAACTTTAGAAACAAATGTATGGATTCCATGTAAGACAACATTAACAAAAACTTCTTTTTTTTTCGATAAATAATAAGGAGGTGAAAATTAAAAAAAAACTTATAATATTCATAATAATAAAAAAAAACTTATAATATAATAAGAATAGAAATTTTTTTTATATAATAATTATAATGAACAGTTCCATGAAATCGAGAGCTTGGTTTCGTCAAAAGGTGTTAAATATCATTATGTGTTATCTCCTATATCTTCCCGACGACGACGACGACGACGATATGTGTTATTCCCCGTATCTTTCTAACGACAACGATCGCCACCACGACCCCAAAAAAATTTTTTGGTTAAAATAATAAAGAGTGAAAAATAAAATACATAAAATATATAATAATTGTTAGAAAAATAAAAATAAAATGAAAATGGAACTTCGAAGTAAAAACATCTATCCATTGTTAGAGAAGGTGGCGCCCACGGCACCTCTTCTATAACCAGAAAGTAGTGACGATGAGGTGCAGAGGTATCGAATTGAACAAATCAATAGAATTCAATCATATCTGATGCGAGAGAGAGATTCTCGTTGTTCGCTCAATAAGAAATATTCGAGATTAGAGAAATTCGTGAGTGGTGTGGATTTGACTCTCATCACAATCTCTATGGGTTTGAACGTTGCTGGAATCAGTCTATTGTCAACTGCCCTTGTTGCTCTTTTGGTCGTGTTCGTCGTCGAAGGATTGGCTTTGACTGCCGGATTTGTCAGTACGATCGGAAAATTTCTAGCTAAGAAATTATCCCTGAAGGCCAAGAAAAACGAAAACATCAGCGTTTTGGCCGATGGAAAGATCGATTCCATGTCGGATAAGATCTCCATGGCATTGAAAGACGGCAGGATTTCGGACGGCGAATTCGTCGACATATTGAACGAAAAACAAAAATACGAAGTCATGAAAGTGAAGATAAGAGTCAAGAGTCATCAGATTCTCAAGGAAGAATTAAATAATTCTCTGGAGGAAAAGGTAGGGTAGAAGCGAAACAATCGTTTCGTAAATTATTGGATTCCAAAAAGATTCTCAAGGAAGAATTAAATAATTCTCTCGAGGAAAAGGTAGGGTAGAAGCAAAACAATCGTTTCGTAAATTATTGGATTCCAAAAAGATTTCAGAAAAAATGTATATATAAAAGAAGAAAAATTATATATAAATTTAAAAAAAATAAATAATTAAAATATATATATACGAAAAAAAAACCCAAAAATAAAAATCTATTGCATCAAATGCAAGAGAGTTACTGATATGGTTAACGTTAAAAAAGTACAGATAAAAAAATAAAAGTCCCATGCTGTGCAGAACATGTAAAATGTGTGGTTCGACAAAAACGCAATTCTTCAAACGTGGTGCTGGTTTGACGAATAAATTGATTAATAATCTACCCGTTGAAATGCATCTGACAGGACATCAATTCATGGGACCTGGCACGAAATTAAATAAGAGATTGAATCGAGATCAGACACCTACATCTTGGAGCAAACCCATCAATAGGGTGGATTCAGCTGCTTACACTCACGATCTGTGTTACGCTAAACATCCCGACGTCGAGATTCGTAATCGAATCTGCGATAAAAACATGTTGACGATGTTGAAAAATATACCAAATCCCGCTAGGAGAGAGAGACTCGAACGTTCGTTGGTCGGTAAAGTGATCGGTACCAAACGTCGATTCAGATGGGGTCATAATAAAAATGTCCAGAAAACATTATTAACGAATGCATACCGAATGAACTACACATGCCCATCACGCGTAAATTTCGAAGAAGGGTATTCGTAAAGGGTCTGGATCAGATTTGGTCGGCTGATCTGGTCGACATGAAATCGCATTCGAAACGGAACAAGGGCATTAAGTACATACTGACGGTCATCAACGTGTTTTCGAAATATGGATGGATGAGATCTCTGAAGAATAAATCGAGAGCTTGCGTGGCCGCGGCTCTGAAGAGCATATTTACATCGTCTTCTCGAAAGCCAGATAAATTGTGGGTGGACAAAGGGAAGGAACTTTACAACACTTACGTTCATCCATTGGTCGACCTCTATTCCGTCGAAAACAAAGGGAAAACTAACGTGATCGAACGTTGGAATAGAACCATGAAGGAAAAAATGTACAAGTATTTCACGGCCAATAAGACCAGGAAATATATCGACGTTCTAGACGAACTGGTTGAAGAATACAACAATACGTGACATAGATCGATCAATGTTGAAACTCAAGATCCCGCAAAAGCTAGCGATCCTCAAAAAGAAAACTGCGTCTTCGCTAATCTCTATCCCGAAAGGATCAAGATCAAGAAGGAGTCCAAATCACCGAAATTTGCAGTCGGTGATCGAGTGAGAATCACTTCTTATAAGTCACTCTTTGCAAAAGGTTACACTCCTCGATGGACCGAAGAAATGTTTAAGATCATTAGAATATTTTACACAGATCCGGTGATTTATAAAATAGAAGCATTAGAAGATGATGAAGATGACAGCAGAGAAATCATCGGAACATTTTACGAACAAGAATTGCAGAAGACGACATTTTGAAGAACCAACACTTCACTTTTTTTTTGCACATATGCAGTTAAAAGAAAGAAAAAAAATAATAAATAAAATTAATAATTAAAAGAGAAAAAATTAATAATAAAAAAGTGAATTAACACACAGACAACAAAAAACAAACATGTCGAATATATTATATATAACCAAAGGTATATTGAGAGATTAAAGCATTCAAGAATATGAAGTTCACGAGTACAAACCAGTGATTGGAACCAGTCTAAATAATGCCGGTGAAATAGGAATCAACGTCGAAACTCAAGATCTGTTCGTTCATCCCAGCGAAAGTTACATAGTGATACAGGGGCATCTCACCAAGGAAGACAGAAGCGATTATTCCGATGATGACATGGTCACTCTAGCCAATAATGCATCTGTTCAGTAATATAAAATACATGCTCTCAGGACAAGAGATAGAATCCGTGTTTCATCCCGGGCAAGCCACCACGATGTACGGACTCTTGACGTATCCGGACGTTTTTTTTTAAATCTAAAGGACTCAATCAATTGTGGGTGAAAGACACTGTTGCCAACATGAGCGCAGCCAATACCGGTGCCACCCTGAGATTCAACTACATTGTCAAGACATCGAGACCCAAAGGAACGTTTTCATTCAGGATACCTCTGAAACACATATTCGGATTCGCAGAAGATTACGATAAGATTCTCGACGGATTCAAACACAATCTGACGTTGGTTCAAAAAGGAAACGACGAAGCCATCATGAGACCCGCTGCGACCGATGCGGGTAAGATACATCTGAACAAGATATCTTGGTTCGTTCTGCACATGCTGCCTTCAGTCGCGGAGAATGTACGTCTCTACAAGATCATAGAATCGAAGAGTAAATTACCAGTGGGATTTAGAATGAGACAGTGTGACACGGCTAGTATTCCACCGTCCAGCAATCACTTTGATTGGAGATTGACCATGAAATCTGCTTCGGAAAGACCGCGATTCATCGTATTGGCATTTCAAACCGATAGGGATGGGTCTCAAGAGAAAAATTATTCCATATTCGATCATTGTAACTTGAGAAACATGCAGGTATTTCTAAATGCCACGAGATATCCGGCCATCGATTACAATGCCTCTTTCGATAAGAACGATTTCTGCAGACTATACGGCGATGCCGCGGATTTCAGAAAGAAATATCATCGACTGGACGAATTGATGAGTAATCCTAACAAATCGATGTATCCCCTGCGCGTATTCGACATTAGTAAACAGAGCGAGCGACTCAAGAGTAGCGTCTTAGACATTCAGATCAAGATGCAATTCGATAAGAATGTGCCAAGGAGAACCCAGGCTTTTGCTCTAGTCCTATCTGATAGAGAGTTAAAATTCGAATCGGACGGGCAAAAAATGTCTATTGTTCGATGATATAATATATAGAAAAATAGAAATTAAAATATCCATAAACAATATCGATAACATATTTTAAAAAATAATAAAAAAAAACCCTAAAAAAATGAATAATCAAGATATAGAATGTGTGAGACGAAATCAAAGGCATTTGGTAGATAACATAGATGAGAACAATTTATTAAATATATTAGATCGATTGGAAATGAAAACACCCGTAATACTGACTTCGGAAATGGTAGAACGAATTAAAAAACAGGGAGCAGCCACGAAAGATTGCGTGAGACATTTACTAGATATATTAACACATAGAGGAGAAACAGCTTTTGAAGAATTTATTGTTGCTATGTTAAATCTTGGTTTAGACATTGGCGAGTGTTTTAAGAATGTTAAACCAAAACAAATAACAATTTATGGAAGTTCGGAATGTCAAACCAAAACAAAATAAAAGTAATAAAAAAAATATATAATTGGATTTTGAGAGAGAGAATAAATCAATGTCTCAAAATCCAATTATATTTTTTTTGGAGTTGTCTCCCCTACATCACAAAAAGTGATTATTTTTATTTATTTTTTGTACTCACTGTTTGTTCAGAGGATCCAGTTCGATTTACAGAGAGACCACTGAACTGGCAGCTTGAAGATTATTGGTTTTCGCCTTGAAATTAATCCTATCCCCCATCTGCACCTTGAGAGGCGTACTGAAGACGCTAGTGTTCGAGTGTTGTTCCTTCATCTTTTGACTCTGTATCTCTTCTCGCATTCCACACCGTTTACCACGAGATTAACGATTGCTTTTTCGCTTAGATGTCAGACTCATTCGAATGATATCGCCTCTCACAGGCATGGAATATCCTAACAGACCGTGCAACGGTCCGTTACCTCCGTTTCCGAAAGACCATTCGGCTTTTTCCGCATCTAACGCACCGCTCTCCTCGGCTCAGATGGCGATCAATTGTCTGGCGTACTTTATCTTTTCCACGATGGAGATCAGATTGCAGGCATCCGTCATGTGGGTGGGATCCGGCAGATTCGTGAGTGCGTGCCCTCCCATGTCTATTTTGCCTTCCATGATATCACCTTTTCTCCAGACCATATTGTCTTCCAAGAACTTTCTGCTGACTGTGCCGAAATCGTATTCCGGGTCGTCATCGAGACCGAATAGTTCGTAACCGTTCATGTTGATGCTGTGCTCCATTTTTCTTTTCTCCGGATTGTTTGTTCAGATGCAAGTCATCGACTTGAGATTCCAGATAGGACTGAGAATCCTGTATGGCAGAATCCGCATAGCCTTTGTTGACCGCCGTCGAGTCTTCGTCCATATCACTGATCTGGGATAGATTCAATATCTTGTTGAAACCCCCATCCAGATGCAAATTCATTTCTAGCTCATCGACTTATTCTTTCTCAGTTCCAAGTCTACGTATTGTTTGGTTGCCGTATCGTTGGGATTCGTCGAGTCGGATACGTTAATTATCTTGTTAGAATTCGTGTTCAATTCAGACTGCATTACATTAGGAACGTAGCGATCTCTCAGATGTTTACTGAATCTCGCGTGAGAGTCATATCTTTTAGTGACAACATCGGTCGAATCTCTAGGATCCGCTACGTTCACCACTCGTTTAGATTTCAAGTCGAGATCGTCCATCATGACTTTATTCACGAAATTATCTCTCATCATCTGCCGAAAATTTTCGTCTCCTCTATCAACATATTTTTAGTCGCAGCATCCGACTGATCGATCGGTTCGGGAAGATTGTAGATTTTCTTATTGTTTAAATTTAAAGGTTCTTGTCGAGGTTCGTATCTTTGAACGTATCGTTCATCCAAGTTGGCAATGTTACCAACAATTTCGACTGTGGTTCTTTTTTTCTTTCTAGAGGAACCTTCATTATCGTCAGCGTGACCGAATTTATCGACTGTCTTGTTTTGTGTTGTTTTTTTATTAATTAAAATTATATATTTTTTTATTATTTTAATTAATGCAACCAAATTTTTTTTTATTTATATATATATATATCTCTCTATATATATATATCACAAAATCAATTTTCTTTAATGTAAATCGTTGAGAATACCTTGAAAGTGATCTCCTTCCGACCATCTCTTGGGAAGATAGAGGTACAGATGACCGCAAAACACTCGATCCGGCGCTTGCACTCGTTCAGTATTGTAAATAAATGACGTTAAATAGTTCCTTATTTCTATCGGCGGTGAGATTATGTAGCTATCGAAATAATAATTTTTATTCCGAATCGAAAACCACATGACCCACCTCCGATATCGCCCAGATTTAAAATTCCACATTTCGAGCCATAGTCTTTTTTTCTTGACAAGGCATCTTAGAAAACACACCTCGAAGATGTTTGATTTTTAAATCTTTTGCCACTTTCGATAGATCAATGTTGGATAGGGGTTCGTTGGTTAAGACGACACCTTCTACAGATATGTGTTTTATTTTCTTATTATTCATAATATGTTTTGTTTTTATTTTGTTTTTTGTTTATTTATTTATAAACTCATGAATTTTTTTAAACTTACAACATTTCGATGTCTTCAGTCATACTCCATTCATCATCCTCTTGATTTTGTTGAAATATCGCAGAATAATAATGTCCGAGTGCGAAAGTGTTATTTTATCCTCGCATATAATTATCTTATCGTCGTCAGCCGTCAACGCAATCTTATTGATTTCTTTGGTGTATATCTCATGCATTTTGCATTGAATCGTAGCCATCTTTTATACACCGTCAAATGTTCGAAAAGACAGTCGTCGAAAGCGATGTTTTTATTTGTCACACATGCTTGAATATTTTTATGTCTCTTGATCTCTTCACCATCGAGGAGATAAGAGTACAATTTAGGTCTCAGACCCACGAATTCGGTGATTTGACTTCCACCGCTCTCGTTTTTAGATTTACCCAACACCTTTTTATTGACACCCTTTGGAATCTTAGACGGGTGAGCGTCGGGATAATTACTCATGTCTAACCATTCATATTCACGTCTGACGCTATATCCTCATAGATGTCCCTAGTCTCTATTTCGTAAGCTAGACTGTCCGTGTCGGTGAACAATAGTTTAGCTTTCGAATCGAATTTTGCTTTGTCGTAATCGTAGTGAAACTCATACATCAACTGCTTGCTAATGTCTAAGATGATCGCTCCGAGGTAGCAGGGTATATCGAACCTTAGATGCGTCTTTTGCATGTGCACGGCCACTAGATTTTCATTGAATATGGTTCTATGTTGATAACTGGGTTTCGCGATTAATTTTCCAGACTTCTCTTCAGACGTGACGAGTTGAACGTTAGTTCTATTCCTAATGGTTTCCATAGATTTCCCAAACACGCAATTGTTCATGAGTTTGAAGAAAACTTTTTCGAAGTCGCTCTCGGCCTGCATTCTTAAATTCGTGTTGAGATCGATGTATTTTTTCATCCAAGGCTCCTCGTCAAATCGAATGATTCAATGCACGTTGATCAATTTCATCCCGCGATCGATGTAATGCTTCAGATTTTCGTAGTAGACCACATACTTGCGTTTGTGATTTAAATTTGGAACGAGTTTTTCGACGTTATTCACTTCTATTCGTTCAGGAGCTAGCGGGTAATTGTTGTGTGGATCTTGTAACGTTTCCGGATAGCCCAAATTGACCAATAGAATACAAGTATAGTCTCTCCATTTTTCTTTTTCATCCAACGTTTCGACCCATTTGAAATTTCCGATCGGTAAAGGATGACTCATGGCCCAACCGTACAAATTATTAGCGTCCCAATACTGTATGTATTTGCGCAGTTTTCCCGAATAGAAATCTTTTCCCATGTGATAATTATTAGCTTTAGCATATCTAGTGGAAATCATAGAGATACCACCCCTCACAACTTTTTCGAACATGAGCAACATGTTTACGTCTGTTAATAATTCCAATCGAACCTTGGTCGTTTTCAAAAGAGCATCCCAAGCTAGTCGGGGTGCAGTGAAATACCAAGCCGGATCTAGGTCGTTATGTCGGCGACACATTCGTCGAAAATTTTCGAACACATCAGCCAAGAGAATCAAGTCAGTTTTTCAAATAGAGGTCGTGATATTCTCTCATGGATTTCATGTCAAATAATGTCCCCACTTTTTGTGCATGTTCGTAATCATCGTCTGAAATGTGAGACTGGTATAATTTCGAATATAAATCTTCTTTGGGAGGTAGAGCGACGTCGTCGAATTTTTCGAGATCACTCATGTAATGGTAAGGATAGACTCCTATCCTCAACATAATGTTCACCAATTCTCGTCGATCATTAAAATGTTTACTCATGATTTTAAATTTCTCCCTATTCAAACTGTTGACTAATTTTTCCAGACTGGTTGACATAAATTTATAACTATCGATGAAACGTATCTCTCTATGGATAGGACTCATTTTCTAAATCAAACCATCGATGACTCTCTTTTTATCGACGACTTTACGTTTAGTGAATGAAATGTATTTTTCATCGTTTTGCGCGATGCAATTCAACTCCCTCTCGCTAACACCCATATTTTTCACGAACAAGTGAGTGTCGTAACCTGAGAGATGAGATTGTGAAATATCACCGGATAGAACTGAGCGCCTCGAAATCTTAAATTACATTTGCTGTGAGCAGCACCGCAAAACAGTCCTGTGTAGTGATCGTGATCTCTAACTTTTTTATTATTTTCAGACTGATTATCGAATAATTGTCTACAGATGTGACATTCGGCGGTTTCGTTGTATTCTCGCTGTTGCTCTGGCGTGATGATCATGTCTTTAGGTTTTTTAAATTTGGCGTATAATATTTGAATTTTCGATTCTAACTCTTTTACGAATCTTTGAGCCACATCGTCATCATCTGAACGTTTGGTATAGACGAATGGATTCTCGATCGTCGAAAGAACATTTCACATAATAACAATAGCCTGAAGGTACGTGCTTCTGATATTTTTCAGCTTAACTGCTACGCTCGTCAGGCTGGCAAGAATTTATTTTCGTTGTGAAACATTCGAAATCGGCGTAGATGACAAATGGTGGTTCTAATCTTTTTTGTAGTTGCGAAAATCCACGTAAGTGTTAGGTTTAGGGATTTCGATGGCAAGGCCTTGCTTTTCGCTGCAATATTCCTGATGACGCGTCAACGATTCTTGACTATGGCAGGAATTCATGCAGTTAAAACAGAAAACTCTCTCTCACTTATGTTTACTAATCTGCTTCGACAGCAAATAACTCATATTTTTAACCCAACAATAATGTTGATAGTGACCCTCTGAAATTAATAACAAATTAACAATCTTTTCTCTCTCCTTGTGCAAAGTCAGCCTGAGAGGATAGACTACTCCTTTTTTACCGTCTCCCTCATATCCCAAGACGTTCACGGCCACGGTGGGATTTTGCTTTTTAAAATCTCCGATATCTTTCAACCGCTTCAGGAAAGACACTCCCATCCAATCGGGATTTTTACAAGTCTCTGTGAACTTGGAAACTCTCTGTGCATCCTTTTCTACGGGATACAAGGCCGATGAGATCGCCCATTTGAAACACTCGTATCATCTTCATTTTTCACGTTGATTACGGCTTGTTTTTTAAATACGAAATAAGGTAATTTTATGTAGGAAGATGCTTTCAAAGGATCGTGTCTATCCACGTGAACCTCAAGATTCAATATCTTCTCGAACGTCCAATTACTTCCCTTGTTTTGAAAAGTAGCCATAGATTCCATCATCTTGTCTTTCATTACTTTATAAACGTCAACTAATTCGTCATCTCTGAACACAATCTCGTTTTTAGATCGGAAAAAGGCATCTCATTCCAGGATCTTACCCGTTTTCGCGTTGACCTTTTTCATCAGACAATACAAGATCATTCTTATTTTTAAACCCTTACCTAGATGTTTTCGAATTACGTCCAACACTCCACCCATCACCCGTTCCATGGACGATTCAGGATCGATTTTTTCACGAGACCGGGCTTCACGTCGAAAGTTTTAAACCATCCTTTGATGGCTTCATCTCGTTCTATCAAAATCAATGGTGACTTCAACGCTTCGATCACGATATTCGTTATAACATCGAGACCCTTTTTTTCATTCACCGCTCTCTCAATTGCATCCATCATTTTTTTCTAACAAATCGTCATCTCGAACCGCATCGCTTTTCATTTTTTTATTATTCTCTTTCGAAACCTTCTGTTGCTCTACCACTTTCCACTTAACGGTCTTCTGCTTCTTATTCTTAGTTTCCTCTATCTTCATTTGTTGACGTTGTTTTGTCGTCGCTATCTTCTCATCCTTTTTTTCGCGATTTGAGTTGTTTTTGTCACTACCGCAGATCTTTCATCCATTCCCTTTCTGTCGAACAAATGACTTATGCATTCGCCTTTTTTCATGTATTTGACACCTTTCAATTTCAACGACTGACGCACTTTAGCTTGTAATTTCACCAGTGATAGATCACAACTCTCCTCGTGCACGGCTTCGATCAATTGTTCTTTGGTTTTGTAATGGTTATAATTTTTAATTCCTAGATTTCTGCAGTACTTTTTCAACTCGGATTTGGTAGAAAAATATAATTTTTTTTCCACGATATACTTTTTTGTTTTTGGCATTTTTTTATATGTTAAACTTCTTATTTAATATGTATATATAATATTTATTTTAATTTTTCCAAAATAATTTTGTGAATTGTTAAACTTCTTATTATATATAAATATATGTTTTTCCTTATTTTTGTTCTTTAATGACAAAAAAAAATAGAAAAAAACGAGTACTACTTCATGATAAATACTTTAATAAACTTTTCAAGTCAAGATTTAAATCTATCTATATAAATAAACTAACTCTCTCTTTTTATTTTCGCGTCCGTTATGAGCGTGTTAACTTTAAAGCTATCGTCTCCCTCCTGATAAACCCATCGGAAAACCAGATTCAGCCTCTAAAACGTCCATTTTTTCTCGATGATCAGATTCAATTTGTCGACTACTTCTTTAGAGATGATCGGATATATATTCCTCCCGTAGATGAACGACAGACCGTCTGCATCGAAATTTTTTATCTTTTCCTTGAGGATGGTTAATAGATCGTCTTGGCATTCGTACATTAAATCCAAGGTGGTCTCGTTCAATTTCAAAGGCAGTGTATATTTCTCGTATTTGTCTCTCAATCCAGTCGTCTCCACATCTTTCAATTCGATGTCATCGTGCGATTGTAGTCTATAAATTTTATTACCGTTTTTCGAAAATCTCTCGACTCTCTTCAGTTTTAATGCTGATTGTTTGGGTACTGACGATGTCATGACTGATTATTTTTTATGATGATAATTATTAATTGTAATTTTTTTTCTACTTCTTATTATATATGTAAAAATTACAACCTTTTTTTTAATAAGTTTTTCTCTTTAATGACAAAATTTTGTGAGTGTATTTTATATTTTTAATGATAATAATTGTTAATGTTTTTTTTTTTTTTTTTTTTCTTTTTTTCTACTTCTTATTTTTAAAATTTTTTTGTGAATTTTCAATTTTTTTTGTGAATTGTTTTTTTTTAATGATAATAATTGTTAATGTAAAAATATTTTTTGGGGTTTTTTTTTCTACTTCTTATTATTAAAATATTTTTTGTCATAAACTTTTTGTGATTTTTCAATTTTTTTTTGTGAATTGTTAAACTTTTAAGATAATAATTATTAATTGTAAAATATTTTTTTCTACTTCTTATTATATATGTAAAAAATAACAACTTTTTTCAATTTTTTTTTCTTTAATGACAAAAACGGTTATTAAATTTTATGATGAAAATAGAATGAAGCCGATGCTGATTGATCGGTAATTCTGTTATTCATTGGTCAAAACAATTTTTTATCATCCGTCTCACAACTCCCAATATCTACATAATCGCGGATCGGAGCTGGCGTACCTCGTACGTTTTAGACTCTGCGAGCTATCTCTCTCTCCTTGCCCAAAACCTCACTACGTCATCGCCGGCGGGTTCTGGCGCACCGATAAATTCGCCGCTCGATTCGAACTCCGTTTTTCCGCGGGAATCGACGTTAGATCGCTAGTCTTCCATCCGCACCAGTGGTGTCTTTTTGGCGGTATTCTGTCGAAAAAATTCACCTAAATGACAGGTCCGTGTTACCTCTGCGAACAGGTGAGTGTTTTCCCGAGAACGGTCGTTGTCAGATGTACGAGCGCACCTAAAAGTGAATTTTTAAGAGAGGAAATTTTATAGAGTTTGTTAAAATTCCGTCGAAATTTTAGTCGGATCCATGTTGATCGTTAGAGAAATTGAACGTTGAACACACGACGCCTCGTCTACGTTCACTGCTGTAAAAACCGGGAAACAGTGACGATGTGAACGTGAACGTTTCGCATCGTAAACATCGATGGATTACGATCGGGATGAACGCGATTTGCTCGAAAAAAACTAAGTTTTTGGTGAGGTGCGTCGAGACAACAAATGAGGTGCGCTCGTACCCCCATTCCACCCTACTCACCACATACATTTAAAGGTATCATCAAATCACATCTCATTCGTTTCCACCGCAATTTGAGTGATAAGATAATTTCAGCGAGGCTCGTTTTACATTATTTGGCGCCCTCAGGTCCAGAGTGTACTCACTGGGCTTCTTTAGTAGCCTGAAATCTCAAACGCTGAAAAAGCTGGAACGTCCTACAGAAATAACGAATTTATTTCGAACCACTGAAAATTGAACTTAACAGACCGTTTCAGAACTGTAATGGCGCGGTATTGAATTGCAAAACGCCTCGTTGTAGATTGCATATTTTTATGCCTGATCAGAAAGAGGAATTTTCTTCTGAATGAACGAAAAATCATTATCAGATCCGACCCCCATCATTTCATTTACCTTATCACCTGTAAACTCAAAAGGAAACATTATGTGGGTCAAAGACAAAATCCTTACCGAATGCGTAACAGGATAAAAAGCGTAATGCTGAAGTCCACTTCGCAAAGCATTTTAATCTTTCTGGCCATTCTTTGGACGATTTTGAAACCAACTGAATAACCACCAATTGAGGATACATTAGAAGAAAGAGACGAATTTAGAGCAAAGTGTAAAGCTTATAGAAAGATAGATTTTTTATTTGTACAATTTTCTTATATATAAGCTAAATACAATAATAAGAAATGCATTTGATATATTGTACCGGGGCAGCATGGACAATATTGTCCGTCTTCCTGCCGCACCTAAATGAAATTATTCTCAGAATTAAGGCTTTTTGGATCAATACGCTTCAAACCATCTGGTCATTTGGTATGGACATATCAGAGGGATATCGATGCGAAATGAGGTCCATCATTCCTTTCACTCTAACATACAACCGAATGAATATCGAAATAGCAAAACTAGTAAAAGCTGAATCTAAATTAACCAATTCCAAATTAAAAGAACTTTTTAAATCTCCGACCTGTAATCGCTTACAAGAAAAACAAAAGCTTTCGAAATATCCTTGTAAGGACTAATTTGGAGCCCATCAATCAATAACATGAATAATTGCCAGTCAGTTTAACCAGTTCCTTATCTCAGCACTTAGCTTAAAGCTAATTTGTGTACTTGTTTCATGTTTCGAAACTCATCAAGGTTAAATAAATATATATTTTCAAGAATACCTCTTTCGGCGGCATATTACAAGCAAAAAACGTTTCAGTTGGAAATATCTGTTTCAGTGCGTATTTTTGTACTTTAAATACACACACACTTCTATAGTCTTGTATAACCACCTTTGCGGTAGACCTTTTGTTTTTCCTTTTGTGTTTTGGGAAAAGAAAGTGCCTACTAAATCGGAGAGACAAACCCTAACCCATTGTTTTCTTTGCGAAGATGCGGAGAAAACAAATAAATCTTCGTGGGAATCCAAACACCATTGTCCAGATTCTCACAGACTCGGGAACTCAACCCCTCCCCACCAACCACACACACACGCGCGCGCAGACTCACACATGTACTCATCATCTAACCTCACGGTCGCCCAATGCACCCTCACGAGCACACACAATCAAACTTCGATAAACCTGGAACAAGAGAAACAAGCCATCCTTTCCTTACAGACATTTTCCCCCTTCACAGTACCTTTTTTGAAATCTTCCAGAAACTTGGATTTGAAATATTCAGCTTCTTAACCGGTTGGTTTTATTAATTCGAATTGTATGATCCCCCCCCCCCCCCCACACACACACACACACACACCCACAAGTAATCGAGCTCATGAAGCTAGCCAATGAGATTTGTCTTTTCTCCCAAGAAATGATGTTTTTAGATACTACATCTGTGAGGAAGATTATTCACGACATCTGCGCAGATCAAACACTTTTTCTTGATAGATGTTACATTTGTTTTTGTTTCTAACACGTCGTGTTGTTTATGTTGTAAAGGCTTTTCCACAGACAGTTCTTTTCTATACAGGAATCAATTGGATGCATCAGTTGGTGCACCATCAGTTTTATATAAGTCGATAAAACATACTTGATAATTTTGAACATTGTTTCCAGAATAAATGGGAGCCTTATCCGGTTTGAAAGAAATACCATTAGACCAAGCGTTCCTTTGACCCTTTCACGAATATTTCTGATGTACATGAATAATAAATGGCTCAAACTGAAGTCATTTTTTTTTTAGTAACTCGTAGTTTGTTTAATGGTTTGTCAATATTATAAAGTTGTTATTGTAGAAATATTTCAAAACTTCTTTCTCATATGTAGGTTTACATTGTTCTTAATAATCAATTCAGACAACTGATGAACATCTAGGTTTTAACACGTACCCTTATATTCCGAGACAATAGCGATACTACAAATACACTTGCTGTACAAGGGTGAAAAAACACGCCTCATGGGTTGGTGGACAGTGATGTAGAAAAAAAGTCTCTATTTCGAGCCCAACCATGAAATGATGTCTTATAATTTTCTTTCTTTGGATTGTGATAGTTCAGGGTCAATATGTTAAGAAACTATCGAATGATACCATGTCCTCGTTGGTTCTATTTTATGACACAAAGCTTACCACAGATTAAACAATGCTCAAGAAATTTAACATGTTTCTGATAGAATATAACATCTCCTTGTCTTGGTGGAGACATATTCTGTATGCATATCTAAATGTGAATCTTTGAGTTCGTGGCTTTGGGCTTTAGAGGTTGGGGTAGACTCACAGGTTTTGCGGCATTAAATAGTCAGGTCAGGATTCCTTTTCCCTTTGCCCTCAGGAATGTCCTAAAAATTATCACCGTATATCTTGCTATTTCTGAAAATGTTCTGAATCCTTGATTGGCCCTTCTTTCTCCCCAACTGAATCGTTGTTGTAGAAAGAACTGTACAGCTTCCATTTCTAATCAAAAGTATTTTCTTATGTATACTTGACATCAGTTAAAGAAAACTCAAATAAAAGGCAAAAGAATGCAACACAATGGTTGAGTTTTTAAGTTTTGAAAGTGACTTCAAACATTTGTTGAAATTCACCATAACGGTATAAAGTGTTAAAATATGAAAATGTCCAACGATGGCACCGTGTCACCTGACAGTTTCTTCTTGACTATCAGAATCCACAAACAGAACCTAAGAACCGAAGAATAGCATGTTCTTGAAACCTTATTATCTTTGAAGGTATATATTCTTGACAGCAATGTAATGTGCTCTAAAACCCTCACATAACTCAATAGAAGTTTACATATCATCACTTGTCCTGATAACTGACCTCGTAAGTTTCCTCGGCATCTCCCCATTAGAAACGGTCATGGTAACGATATCCTCTTGATGAGATACAAAGCAACGATTCTTTTGATTATATCAGTTCATTACTCTGCCATCACTAGGCTATCTCTAAGCCCAACGATGAGACAGATCCAGTTATTCGAGATCTACAGACATTGCGGCAAGTACTACAGCCCACAAGAGTTTGCAAACTCCATAGAAAAAATTAAAACTAAACATCACTTGTCGAAGTCTAAGCTGCAACTGGGACACCTTCCACAAGTGAATCTGTAATTTACAGCCACCATTCAATTTTTTAGACGTTGTTGGAATAGTAGAATATTTGATATGAGGGGTAACGATTACATGGTCGATTGTTACCAACCGTTGGAAACACGCATGCGCATTGACCAGGACGATGGTCCGGAAGAGTTGCAATGTTTGAGAAAGAAAATTTACGATATATAATTCGTAAAGGTCTCTCAGTTTTTATTCAGCATGTTTTTTAGTCCTAGTTCATAGAAACCAGTTCTCCGCAAATATGTATCGTTGCAATAATTTATTGGCCCAACACGGTCCCGACAGCTTACCTTGATTTGTTCTTGGCAACGCTGACACAGTTAGCCAGTAAGATAAACAAGGAAAACAGTTTAAAAACTTATTTGATGGGAGTCTTCTATATAGATGTGAGTTTTGGTAGCCAAATAAAACAAAACTTTTTCTCGAATTAATGTTCAGTGGAGGCTTCGCGCCCGCCATCACGTCAGTTGCTGATTATGCTGCGACTCCAATCGAACATATCTGCAATAAAACTGAAGACTACAAATCAAGAATGATAATCATAGACGTGAGTGACATTTTTCCGACATTTTACGTCGACGAGATATCATATTATAGTGGTTTTAAAGGAACCGAAATCCTAAAAGGTAATTCACGGAAGAGAACATTACCAGCTTTAACACATTTCTGTCTATTTGTGACTTCACATGTGTATATAATGCCATCAGCTCCGAGGAAGGATATGGTGATCTTATCAACAAACTTCACCAAGCCGTTCAGACGCATCAGACGTGAACCGTGGATTACCACTGGCCTACTGTAATTTTCACTAAATAAGCAAATGCTTTTCGAAAAAGAAAAACTGAAAAGTCACTTAAACCGTAATGTTGAACATTATAAAAACAACTGTCGCATTTTCATCCGCCTAAAGCGTACTTTGAATGCAGAATATATTATAACTTCGTGCCTATGGAGAAGAGATACGATGTTAAAAAGTCTTGGAAAATCCTGCGCAATGACATTAACTAATCAAATTGTACCCACACTTGACCAGCACCTCTAAAGATGAGAGTAGGAAACTAACTTACCCTAAAGACTTTGCAGAGAAATTTAACCTATTCTTTGCTAATATCGGTAATAATATAAGTAAGAAAATTAAGAGTGCCGGGAATTTTTAAGTTCAACAACTGGGAATCGCTTTTTATCTCGCCAACAAATATACAGGAAGTAGTTTTATGTATGAATGGTCAGGCCGTATGACCCTGGACGCCCGAATAATAGATGAGAGAACAGTGAAACTCGTCAGACAACTACCCGATGGCGAATTCCTCCTGGAAATTATATTCGTGAGAGAACACGATGAAGACGACTGGGTTGTCAAAGGCATGTTTGACACAGTAAAGATTCGTAGAGGCATAAAGCATGGCGCACAGACTGTGATCGATAGCCCGTCTTCCCAAAATGCCTACGCCGTCACCGTCGTGGTCTATGAGCTCTACTTGCCCAGAGTGTCGGACCCAGCAAACCCAGCACCTTTGAACGTTCGTGATCTGAATTTCGTTGCCCATACAGTGGTTGACGACATTAACGGCACTGTCAGAGGACAGCATGTAACCTCGATCAGACAACAGACAATAGGGAGATGGGAAGTGAGGACGAATGAAACTGGTGCCATACTTGAAGACGTGGAGGGACACATAAAAGTCCTCAAGCGAGCCATCAATTTGAAAGATATCACTGCTGATGACATCAACAACATTGACAAATATGCAGGACACGCTATTTGTACGTACAGAACCATAGAACTCATCTTCCACACAGCCATGCCCAAAGATCTACACTTTCCGCAGACCAGGCAGATACGCATTTACGAAGGCGACGTATGGGACGTATGGGACGCCATTTGCGAAACAACGTAAAACCAACCAATCGCAGTCTGGCTAATGAGTGGTGGAGATGAGCAACTAAGCGTTGATGCTTCAAGATGACCGTACCTACATCTGGAACACAGAAGAGTACCACGCAAATGGCATCCATCATCAGCATTGGCACGAAGGCGTTGTACGCAGCTAGCTTCCAGGGGCCTAGACGACGAGACAAAACCCCAGATCGGGCGCTTCGGCCATCCAAACGCCAATATGACCCGTGTAACAATCAACGGTTCTCTGCTCCAAGAGATAGGCACCGGTTTGGCCCAAATACGCAAATAGATTTTCAATTCATGTGTCCACCCAGTTATCCATGCATGGTTCGGGAGGCATTTTAGTTAGTCTGACATTCTAACCGAGCTAGAGGGAGAAATTCTCTGCACACCTCAAGACCACGCAACATATATTAAAAAGCCTGTGTATTCGAACCTGAAAAAGACATCTATTTTTTTACTGCAACCTGGCAGCACCCTGGCATGGCGGTACCCTCGCGACCCACCAGATCCGATACTTAAACGAATGCGGTGGCTGTGGGAAGACGACTAGAGTGATCGAGGTCTTCCGATTCAGAGATGCTTTGATGGTCACCCCGACTCATCTCATTGCGAAAGAAATTCGAGATATGGGTGTTAAGGTCCAAACTACCACAGCTTCTCCCGGTGGAGTGGACATGATCTGGGATGAGATCTGCACCATTTCAAAGCCAATCAGTGAAACATTCCTGAACAGGCTAGATCCGAGGGTTGTTAATGTGGGCTTTTGTGGTGAACAGGGTCAACACTCCCACTCCCTCCCTGCTGGTGAGATGCCACACGGATGGTTGCAGGCCATGTAGACCATTAGGAGGAGATGGCTGTTGACCTTCAGCCAAAAGACGAAGCTCCCAAAACCATTGAGAAAGCTATTCGACTCAAATCGGACAGGGTTCAGTATCAGCTCACCTAGTTGGTGGGGGTACCACACGCCCACACCAGGGGGGATCTTTCACTCCTTCAGACTGACCTACCTACAAAGACCGAAGGTTTTTTGTCATTGTCTCGGTCGTAAAGGCATCATTGGATTTTTTACCAGTCAGATGATTCACTTCATTGTTCAGAGCTGAGACAACAGTCAGTAGCCGGGTAACCCATTCAGTGGATCTCTAAACCCCATATCGTTGATGTTGGACAACAACACCCCTGAACGTACTGGTGCTCAAACAGCTGCTCCGCAAGCGTGAGATTATACATTTCTACAATGCCTTGCCCTCTGTGGGCTTCCCTCTCACCTCCACGGATTGAGATGCCGTGCTCGGTCAGCAGTTCAGACACAGACCCCATAAACTCTCGTCCAGTGTCCAACTGAAGGTGTTTAGGCCACCGCCACCACAGGGCTGGGGGTGGTCCACTGTAAATGCGTCAACAAGTGCCTGCTACCTCGGCTGAAGCTTGAACCATTTCATATCAGAGGCTCGGCTCATTTGAATCAGCTCGTCACATTGACCTCGGTCAAGGCATTATTTAAGACCTTACGATCGAGGGGCAGGTGATTATGAGGTAAAAATAGGAGGTCATCCAAATGGACCTCGCTTGGCACTGAGACGTCAAATTTAGGTCTCGAATGTGTCGAGGGGCTGACAGGTCGATCTGTCAAATAGTCTACCTTTTTAACTACACACGGGCTACATCTCCTCATTCTCCTGATACCATGGCAGCCTCAAAACATTTATTGATGGTTGGAATCATTTTCCAGTAACCTCGGGGACTGTAGTATATATGCGCGAAAGATTGGTGGTGACCTAAGAAGTAAGTTGCATCTTCTTCCATGGAAGCGATGTAATCCACCAAACTGATGAGCTGGGTTTTTATTTGTGCTTGTGTCTTCAACCAATGCTAACCCTGCTTATGTGGAGTAAGTACGTTGGGGAATCTGACAATTGCTCGCCGTTGCTCGGTGGTTCTATTCGGGTACTCCAGCTTCCTCCACCTGTAAAACTGTCTGACACGAAGTGATCCTGACTGTCGAAAGTGTCGTTAAATCCCCAAAAAATAAAAAAAATAAATAAATTGTGCTTGTTTCACTTCCTTCCCTGTGTTCCCGTGAGACAATCAATCTGAAGTAAACATTAACAGCTAATTGGTTTATAGGCAACAATCGCAGCAACGCAAAATTCTTAAATGACAGACTCATTTTCGCGGTTCTTCTATTTATCTGGTGGCGTATAAACATCTGAAAGTTGAGGCTCTGGGCGTCGGAGCATAGTGGGTGGAAACTACTATCATTAATAGTCATAGTGTGCTCGCGCATGGCCTTGTCAACGTCATCGAAAGTGTGTACAGTGTGGTCTTGTCGAGACTTCGCAAGAGAAGTCATGTACGATATTGAAGGCACTGTATATCACCGGTGCGGATGAAGACGTAGAGAGGTTTTTGGTAAGGAGAGAGAGATAGCTCGCGGAGTCTAAACACGTGAGGTGCGCCCGCTCCGGTCCGCGATTATGTAGATATTACGAGTTGTGAGACGGATGATAAAAATTGTTATACTAGTACTACAGTATATCGTATGCCTTACTTTATCGGCATGTCGTTTGTCGCAATTTCAAGTATTACGTCGAGAACAAACAAACCCTTTATCGGCATGTCGTTTGTCGCAATTGCAAGTATAACGTAGAGAACAAACAACCCCCTTCTCTAGGGGTTAATTCCAGTTTTGGGGGCGAACCACTTCGCCATTATACCCAGTCGCGCATAGCCCATCGCAAAGCCAGATACCACAGCAGAGTGGTACGCCATATTTACTAGCAGGTCGTGTCAACTACTGCATATAGAATGGCTCACATTTAATAATTAAATTAGCATCAGACTCTTTGCGTTTAACTGCACACTGTGCTTGTGTCTTAAGGTCGTGGCCGACACCACTGGTGCTGTGGTAACACGTGTCTGACCATGCCGTGTTCTGTGAGTCCGCATCCATACAACCTCTATAACCAACCCAAGACAACCTATAATGTATGACGTTCAGTGTTGTCGTTCCTGTTGTTCATCGGAAACTGTGACAACGCTTGCACGTGTCTGTCGGAACGACGGGGAAGGGAATGCCTGGAACATTGTTCTAAATGAGACATAGTCACGCCACTTATCTCGCCACTTTTTATTATTCGCTACGTGGCACTCAAATCTCCGACAAAGAGCCAGACGATTTCTTACTCCTCTACCGCATTTAGAACGAAGCATATTACCTTCTGTAGAAGAGCCAGGTGTATTTTACAGTATTGCTTTGAACAATTCTTCCACGTGGTTCTGCAGAGCAAAGAATAAGCCACCCACGTTCGCTTGTGCCTTTCATTTTCCCATAGGTTTTCCACAGAATAATTCGTGGCCATCAATACTTTGCAAGATGATGCGAACATGTTCTTTCGGAATATTAAAACCCACCAAGGAACATTTTAAGTGTAACCATTTTTTTTTCGTGCAATGGCCAGATGATTCAACTGGGATCTTATAAACGAAATGACGTCAAGTAAATTTGAATTTTATTGACCACGATCTTTTCAAAGCCGTCACAAATGTTGGGTTTTTTTTTTTTTTTTTTTTTTTTTGGATTGGGTTGGGGGGGGGGTAGAAAGGAATGGGCGGTACGAGCGCACCACATTTTTGGCACAAATCGCACCTCACCAAAACTTTGTTTTTGGGGGGGCAAATCGCGTTCATCACGATCGAAATCCATCGACTTGTACGATGCGACACGTTCACGTTCCCGGTTTTTACAGCGGTGGACGTAGACGAGGTGTCGTGTGTTCAACGTTCAATTTCTCTAACGATCAACGTGGATCCGACTAAAATTTCGACGGAATTTTAACAAATTCCCTCTCTTAAAAATTCACTTTTAGATGCGCTCGTAACTTTTGACGACGATCGTTCTCGGGAAAACACTCACTTTTCGCAGAGATAACAGGGACCCGTCATTTTAGGTGAATTTTTTCGACAGAATACCGCCAAAAAACACCACCGGTGCGGATGAAATACTAGCGATCCAACGTCGATTCCCGCGGAAAAAACGCAGTCCGAATCGAGCAGCGAATTTATCGGTGCGCCCGAACCGGCCATCGAAGACGTAGAGAGGTTTTTGGTAAGGAGAGAGAGATAGCTCGCGGAGTCTAAACACGTGAGGTGCGCCCGCTCCGGTCCGCGATTATGTAGATATTACAAGTTGTGAGACGGATGATAAAAATTGTTTTTTTTTAAATATATATATAAACAACATTCAAAAAATAAGAATACAAAAGATATATATAAAACAACATTCAAAAAATAAATAAGAATACAAAAAACAACTATTTTTTTATTAAAAAAAGAAAGAAAAAATAATAATAAATAAAAACAAAGTTTCTACACATCGGAGATGACGAGCAGGTTCGCGAATTAATACGACGTAAGGAGAATATTCAGGCGCAGGACAGGGCCAGGCGAATTGGAGAGATGGGATTGAGACTAGAGGCGACCAAGTTGTTCAAACCCGTCACCGAGGTTCAGGAACGAGCTAGGAAAGAGATCGTCGAGGAATTGAGACCAATAAAAGAAGGTTCTCAGAGGATGACCGCTTCGATTCCCAGTACTTTAGCAACGAGAACTTTCTCCGATTTTATTTCGACGGCAATCAAGACCGATTCTCGTCGGAGTAGCGTCAATAGCCACGCTACAGACGCTACCCCGATGGGATTAGAGACCGATTCAAGTACCGCCGATAGTAGCGACGCTTCGAGCATTTTTGGCAGATTTGACGATGGTAGTGGAATCGTGAAAGATTCGATGTACGGATTTCGTGACGATGGCGATAAAATCATCGCTTGAAGGTCGTTATTTGATCGTCGGTCCGAATAGGTACGAAATGACTGACGGATTGTTTCTCTGCTCTCTCACCAGAGACCTGATGATTATACCGAAAGAGGATTACAAAAATTATGGAGACATCCTGATACAGACTCACGCCATGAAGAAGAACAACGATCCCAAAGAGACGAGACCTAAGGACAAGAGAGGTTACAAGTGGAAGAACGTGGTGGAACCCATATAGAAGTCGAACGTGTTTGTCGTGAAATCAACGACTGGAAAAGGAATGACTGATACGATATCTCTTCCGCGCGATCCCGGTGCCTTGTTGAGGAGATTGAGTTTGTTGATGGCAAGCAGAGAGGCTGGTAACACCCGGAGTAGATAACGAGATAGTGAGCGTGTGCGATGAATTGTTGAGGCAGAAGGTCTTGACTAAGAAGAATTATTAAATGTTGATGAATCGTTTGAAATAATAAATAGTAAGAGAAAAGAAAAGAAAAATATTAAGTAAATAAAAAATATATATATGTATTAAAATAAATAATAATAATTAAAAACATGTTAGTGATAAATAACATGGGATACGCTAGATCTTACGTCTACGGCGGATCAGGCATCGTGGATTCAATGATGCGATTTTTAACTCGTAAATTCACCGGCGATGTCGCAAAACAGATCGCGTCGAGCGCTCTCAAAATCGGAAAGAAAACGGCGATTGATGCGGGTAAGAAAGCTGCGACCGACGCGAGCTGTAGAATAGCTTCGGAAGCTGGTAAGGGATGGGGCGACGCTTTGATTAATAAACTGATAACTCCACAACCTGCCAAAGGATCGAGAATCGAACCGAAAAGTTGGAGTGATTTCTATGATGATGTCGTACCGATACAAGAATTAGCTAAAATGACGAAAGGATCGGGATTGAAAGTGATTTAGAAATAATAAAAAAACTGTATAAAAATAGAAATTAAAATATTAAAAAAAATTAGATAAAAACATAATTCAAAACATAGTAAAAAGAAACTGGAGAAAAAAAATATGAATATCAAAGACATGTCTTGGAATGACGTGATGACCAAGAGGTCGAACGGCGAGTTCTTTCCCAAGAGCATAAGAGGTCTGATAGTGGGAAAATCGAGTTGCGGAAAGACCAATCTCTTGCTGAATCTATTGTTGTGACCTGGTTTGTTGGATTACAACAGATTATTCGTTTTTAGCAAGAGTCTCCTTCAACCGGAATACAGATTGCTTTGAGAGTGCATGATACGTAAATTACCTAAGGATGTTATGTTGAGAATCTTCGACAATCGAGACGAATTTGAAGGATACGAGACTTCGAATATATTGGAAGGAGAGGCGATAGAATTGACCAAGAGAAACTTGGAGTGTTCGAACGTGGAATGTCAGTTTAACGAGAATGGCGACGACGTTCCCGATCCTAGACAGTTGAAGTCGGAGAATAAGAATATCATGATCTTCGACGATCTACTGTTGGAGAGACAGAATCGATGCGAATCGTATTACGTTCGAGGACGTCACAGCAACGTGGATTGTTTCTATTTGTCTCAGAATTATTTTCGACTGCCCAGACAGACGATAAGGGAGAATGCTAATTTTCTGTGTCTCTTTCGTCAGAATCTCAAGAATCTCAGTCACATCTATGGAGATCATGTGGCCAATGACCTGAGTAGGGAAGAATTCAGGAGATTTTGTAAGAAGGCGTGCGACAAAGGACTTCACAATTGCATGGTGAACGATTTGACTAGCGAATTTAACAACGGTAAATATCGAAGCGGATTCGATGATTTATATTTCTGATAATAATGGAGAAGAAAATAAAAAAACAATATTGATAAAATATGAAAAGAATATATAAATAATAATAATAATAAAAAAATGTCAGAACATCAACTATTAGAACAGATAGTCGAGAATACAGCTGCGAAACAATCCTTTCAAATCGTAGTGAGTCATGATATGACTCGATTCATGACGAACTTCGAACCTTCCATCGAATTGAAGAAGGAAAAGAGATACGAGATGACGTTGGTTAATCTCGAGACTTACTGTTCATTTCCCAATGTCACCGAAAAGAATAACGCGTTCAAGTATTCCAATGGAGCGGATTGGTTCGAGATACGAATTCCCAAAGGAAATTACGACATAGACGATCTGAACCATCACAACCAGACAAGACTGAAGACCGATGGTCACGGAAGCAAGATGACAAGACTCGCTCCCAATACGAGTACGCTACAGGCGATATTAGACTTGGGAGATAATTTTCGAGTGGATTTTAGTGCGGAAGATTCGATCGGTAAGATGTTGGGATTCGATCAAAAGATGTATCGAAGTCATGCAGCATCCGAAAATATGGTAGACATTCTCGCGATCAATAGCATTTTAATGAATGTCAATGTGATCTCGGGAAGTTACGTAGATGGTAGCGCTCAGCCTATGATCTACTCTTTTTTTCCGGACGTTTCGCCAGGTTACAAGACAGTGGAGCGACCTCGAAATCTCGTTGACGGATCAGAATGGAGATCTGTTAGATCTTCATGGAGAGAGAGTGACAATACGATTTCACATCAGAGAGATATGAAAAAAAAAATTAAGTAAATAAAAAAAAAATAATAATATTAAAATTTGAAAGAAAAAATAATATAATTTGAAAAAAAAAAATTGTTTTGTTTTTTTTCATTTAACAAAAAATTTTTTTTTCATTTTTTGATATATTTATATAAGAAATAAAAAAAAAATCTTATAATATTTATAATAATTAAAAAAGAATCACCAACTTATAATATTCCTAATTAAAAATATTTATAATCCAGTGAAAAAAAACAACAGCAAATATGAGTAGCAGTCGATATATCATTAAAAACGTGAACATATCCGAAGGACAGAAAGCTCAACTTTGTAGAGCGTTAAGTCATCGAGGCGAGGCCGTTAGATTTAAATTCAGTCACGAAAATCTGGTCAGTGGCGGTAGCGATCGGATCGCCTGGACTAAAACTCAGATCAAAAGGATGGAGAAAGCGATTCGTAATCGAATGGGAATGACGGTGAGATTGAGTCCAGCTCAATTGAGATACAATCTGAGAATGAAGGCGGTTTCTTACCACTATTGGCGGGACTCGCCACTAAAGCATTACCCATTCTCGTGAAGATGGTGTTGCCAGCTCTGGGCGTAGGAGCTCTCTCGGGACTCGCTAGTTCGGGAGTCGACAAATTAAGTGGTAGGGGATTGTTTCTGAGGAAGAGAGGAAATGGACTATTTTTGAAGAATGGAGGAGCCGTGTGTCACGTAGACGTCGAAGGTAAAGTATTGTATCTAGGAACCATGAGAAAAGGCAACAAGGCTTTCCACGGAGACAGTCTCTATCTGAAGACTGGACAGAATGTAGAACCGATTGGTAAAGGTTTATTGTTCGGTCAGAATTCGCGGTTTAAGAATATACCCATTTTGGGTATGATATTATAAAAAAAAGAATAATGATTAAAAAATAAAAAAAAATGAAACAAAAGGAGAGAAAACGACTTCCAACAGACATGTTCACAAGACGTTCATATTATGAAAAGCTTTTAGATTTTTCTCAATCTTTACACGAGTATGCATTAGAATGAATTAGAAACAATTCAATCAGAACAAATTGTACACGATGCATGTTTAAACTGGAACAGAATGTTGTATTCTTTAATACTGTTATTCATATTCCTAAATCGAAGCTATTTCGAAAATATCGAAATGGTGAAGTATGACATGATTATAGATGTTCTAGATCATTTAAAATACGATGTGACATTTGTAGAACGTTATAATTATGGGAAATATCATTATATAATCTATTTGCGAATGTGTCAAATTTATTCACAGATTACACTCATTCGCATTAAATAGATCATGGATCGAATTTGCTGAAAGGATAAAAATCATTATCGATTATTTCCCCTATCAATCAATCTAATGATGACGGCGATGATGAAAAAAATGATGGTTTTATTGAAATACGAGAGGCATAAACTCCAACTTTTGGAAAAAAACATTTTGTCTCTTTCCAATAATAATACGCATGATCATAATAGACGAGAAGAATTCCTTCATTCATTTGATGATGAGAAGAATAGATGTGCTATTATTAAAAAAAAACGTAATAGATATAAAAGAGAAAAAAATATAAAAAAATAATACTAAAAACAAAATAATAGAACAAAAATGAATAATAAGAACAGAAATTTTTTTATATATATAAAAATTATGAGTAAACCGAACGATTCCATGGAATTGAGAGCTTGGTTTCTTTGAAGAGTGCTGTGCAGAGCTTACACGATCTGCATGAACGAACAACTTTCTCATGTCTTGAACAAAAGATGTCTCGGTTGTCGAGAGGAGAAAGAATTTAATCACATTGATCATTCGTGTCTTCTGATGGAACAGGAAGACACCATCACCATGTATGTTATGCCTGCATTGGAATACGTCTGACGTGACGACGTGATCAAATGTCGGAGACAATTCGTGTCTTGCATTGGAGAACCCGAGCCTACAAAATCGGAAGAACTGAAGTTAGTGCATCGAGGTCTCACAGTAGGTATAAAAGGCGGATTGCCGACCACTTGTACATGTACACGTACATGTACACGTACATGTACGTGTACCGCCATAGGGATTCAGTGTTAAATCGTGTACAGAGTGCAAAAAATGTCGTTTTTTCATGGTGGTCCAGAATCCGCCATTGGTTTTGAGGTTCACAGATCGCACCTTTAACATTTAAATACCCGTTGGCGAACGTGTACATTTGACACGTCGCTCAAAAGTGAAAACAATGTACGAAATTTTAAGAAAATATAATTTAAAATTTTTTCTCTACGTTCCCATCGCGGATCAGACCTTCGATCTATCATTGGTGAACGCGAGCAAAAAACGTTTTGTGGCTTCCAGACCAGCATCAAAAAGTGCTTTGCGGATTCTGAACCACCTACGTTCACCAACGAATGTTCGAACGGTTAAAGTGCGATCCGATCGGGGAAACCCATTTGCAGATTCTAGACCAGGGAAAATCGACCTCAAAACGTTTTTTCGACGTTCGCCAACGGTGAAAAGTGGTGTAAAGTGTAGTTACTCATCGAGGATTTTTGTTTTAAGACCGATTTGGGCCTCTGGTATATGGAAAAAAGGAGGTTTGTGGGTTCTAGACCACCACGTTTGCGATCGCGTTTTGGACGGTATAGGGTGTGATTTGATCGGTGAAAACGATTTGCGGATTCATCTCTTGAGTTTTGTGAGACGAATCGTGATAGAATCGGTTTTGAGGAGAGGAAATAAAAAAGTGATTGATATATATAGGAGAGAAAAAAAAAATATAAATAAATAGTTATTTAAAAAAAATAAATATCAAATCGAATAGATAATAAAAAATACGTAAATCATGGACGATTCCCAGACTATTAGAGCAAGGTTTCTTTTAAAAATGCTGATGAGAGCCTACGCATTCTGCGTGATTGAACAACTAGGTCGCCTCTTGTTAGAATGATGCATCGGATGTCGGGATCATCTAGACTTCGATCATGAGAATCATTCGTGTCGGATGATGGAAAGGGGAGATATGGTTGTCAAGTATTTCGAACCGGCGTGGGAATGCATTCGATTCGATGAAGTGATCACGTTTTGGAAGAGATTACTCTTCTGTAAGGAATGAGACAAGCCCACAGTTTCGGAAGAACTGAAATTGGCGCATAGAAGTCTGACTTTAGAAGACAAGGGAAGGGATGCATCATGAAATTATTGTTGAATGAAGCATACGTCTAAGTTTTCTCGTTGATATAAATAAGGGAGAATAGAAAATAAAAATAAATACACACATAAATTTTTTATCTAATATTAGAAAGAAAGAAAAAACACAAAAATGAGAACCAGAAACAAATTGTATCCGACGTTAGTGGATGACGAGGATGAGAATCCGAACGGCGTTTTGCCAACGGCACCATCGCTAGAAGAAAAAGAGAGAGAAGAGAGGTATCGCATCGATCAAATCAGTAGAATTCAATCGTATCTAACTCAAGAGAGAGATTATCGTCGTTCTCTCAAGAAGAAGTATTCGCGTTTCGTGAAATTCGTCAGCGCGATCGACACAACACTCATCACGATTTCCATGGGTTTACACGCGGCCGGCATCGGATTGTTGTCGACCGTGGTCGGTATTCCGATCGTGTTAACCATAGAAGGACTGGCTCTCGCCGCCAGATTGTTTAGCACGCTCGGAAACTTTTTGAGTAGGAAATTATATCTGAAGGCGAGGAAACATGACAAGATTCGCGTCTTGGCCGACTCCAAGGTCGACACGATATCCGAAATGATCTCGATGGCGTTGAAAGATGGTAGGATATCGGACGGAGAATACTTCACGATATTGGGTGAGAAAACGAAATACGAAGCCATGAAAGAAGCCGTGAGAATCAAGACTCGTCAGATCATCAAGGAAGAGATGAAGGATTCTCTCATGGAAAAGGGGAGGAAAGAGACCAGGAAGGAATTCAGTAGGATGATAGAACTCAAAAGCAGGGATTGAAAAAAATATATATATAATAAGAACAGAATTTTTAAAAAAGAAATATTAAATTTATATACAAAATAAAAACGAAATTAATTTAAATAACTCTCAAAAAATGTATTGCGTAAAGTGTAAGAGAGTTACCGAGACGAGTAATTCTCGAGAAGTACGAACTAAAAACGACAGACAGATGCTTCGCGGAATTTGCCACGTGTGTGGTTCTATCAAGACTCGATTCGTCAAAAAAAAGAACGCGAGCAAAGGTAAAGGCATCGTGAATAAAATGATCAATAATCTACCTTTCGAAATGCATCTGCCTGGTCACAGTTTCACGGGACCTGGAACGAAATTGAACAAGAGACTCAACGCCGATCTGACTCCTAAATCTTGGAGCAAACCTATGAATAGGGTGGACGCGGCCGCATATGCTCACGATCTCTGTTACGCCGGACATCCCGACACCAAGACTCGCAACGATGTCTGCGATAAAAACATGTTGGCGAAATTGAGAGGTATATCGAATCCGACCAGGAGAGAGAAGATAGAACGTTCACTGGTCGGCAATTTGTTCGGTGCAAAACGTCGATTCGGATGGGGCGTTCAAAAAAAAAAGCACATCTGAAAAGAAGAAGAAACGATTATTGACGAGCAAATTGGATTAGGAGTTACACAAACCCATCGTGCATAAATTTCGAAAGAGAAGGGTGTTCGTGAAGGGTTTGGATGATATTTGGTCTGCCGACTTGGTCGACATGAGATCGTTTTCGAGGTGGAACGAGGGCGTCAAATATTTATTGACAGTCATCGACGTGTTTTCCAAATACGGTTGGATCAGAGCGTTGAAGAATAAATCGGGACCTTGCGTCACCAAGGCTCTGAAGACCGCGTTCGACTCGTCTTCTCGAAAACCGAATAAATTGTGGGTGGATAAGGGGAAGGAAGTCTACAACAAGCACGTTCATCGATTTGTCGACCTCTACTCGATCGAAAACAAAGAGAAAGCCAGCGTGGTGGAACGTTGGAATTGAACGATGAAGGTAAAGATGCATAGACACTTCATGGGGAATTCGACCAAGAAATACATATACGCTCTGAATAGTCTGTTCAAAGATTACAACAACACATGACACAGATCGATCAAGATGACTCCCGTGGAAGCTAGCGATCCTCGAAACGAAAAACGGGTCTACGCGAATCTATATCCTGAGAGATCTAAGATCAGGAAGAAGTCTAAAACGCTGAAATTTGCGGTCAGTGATCGAGTGAGAATCTACGCTTATAAGAAGCACTTCAAAAAGGGTTATACTCCTCGATGGACATCGGAAATCTTCGTGATAATCAAAATATTTCACACCGATCCGGTGACTTATTGAAATCGAAGCTTTGGATGGAGAAGAGATCATCGGAAAGTTTTACGAACAACAATGACAGAAGACAAAGTTTTAATAAAAAAAACAAAATTTTTTATATTTACTCTCTTTAACATTTCTTGTTTACATATATATATAGGAGAGAAAAATAATAATAAAAAATAATTAAAACTATTTTTAGATAAAAAAGCAAGCTAATTAATAAACAAAAAAACAAAAAAAAACCTTCAAAAATGGCAAATATACTAGATATCGCACAAAGCATAGTGAAAGATGAACGTATTCAAGAATATGAGGTTCACGAATACAAACCAATAACCAGAACGAGTTTGAACAATGCGGGAGAGATAAGAATCAACGTCGAAACTCAAGATCTATTCGTTCATCCTAGCGAGAGTTACATAGTGGTGCAGGGACGTCTCACCGAGGAAGATGGAACCGACTACGCCTACGACGACACGGTTACTCTAGCCAATAATGGCGCCATGCATCTATTCAGTAATATAAAATACATGCTATCCGGACAAGAGATAGAATCTGTGTTTCATCCTGGTCAGGCCACCACGATGTTCAGACTCTTGACGTATGCGGATGATTTTTCGAAATCCAGAGAACTTAATCAGTTGAGGGTGAAAGACATCGTCGGCCCTGCTAACGCCGGCGCCGCCGCGATATTCGATTACGTCGTCAAGACGTCCAGACCTAAAGGAACGTTTTCGTTCAGGATACCTTTGAAACACATCTTCGGATTCGCGGACGATTACAACCAGATTATGTACGGATTCAAAGACAATCTGATGTTGATTCGAAAAGGAAATGATGACGCAATAGTTAGACTCACTGCGACCGATGCGGGTAAGATAACTCTACACAAGATATCGTGGTTTGTTCCGCACGTGGAGCCTTCGATCGAGGAAAAAGTGCATCTCTACAAGATCATAGATTCCAAGAGTAAATTATCCATGGGATTTAGAATGAGACAGTGTGACACGGCTAGCATTCCACTCTCCACGAATCACTTCGATTGGAGATTGACGGTGAAATCCGCTTCTGAGAGACAGCGTTTCATCATGGTTGCGTTTCAGACTGATAAGGATGGGTCTCAGGAAAAGAATGCGTCGCTGTTCGATCACTGCAGTTTGAGAAACATGCAAGTGTTTCTGAACGCCACGAGATATCCAGCAATCGATTACAACGTGTCGTTCGACAAGAACGATTTCTTCAGACTGTACGGCGATGCCACTGATTTTAGAAAGAAGTATCATGGTCTAGACGAATTGATGAGCAACCCTAACATATCTCCTGGCGAATACAAGTCAATGTATCCCATGTTCGTATTCGACGTCAGTAAACAGAGTGAACGACTCAAGAGTAGCATCTTAGACATTCAGATCAAGATGCAATTCGATAGGAACGTGCCGAGAAAAGCCAAATTCGAATCGGATGGAAATAAGATGTTGTTCATTCGATGAGAGACAAGTGTGAAAAAATTTTAAAAAATAAAAAAGTAATGAGTAATTATTAAAAAAACAAAAAAAAAAAAAAAAAATAAAAGTAATGAGATCTGGAGAGATTGAACATCTTTCTCAATCTCATTACTTTTTTTTTGTTTTTAATAATCACACATTATTTTTTTTTAATTAATTATTTCCATGCATTCACTGTTTGTTCAAAGGATCTAGTTCGATCAGTAGACTCACCACGGAAGTGGCGGCTTCGGGATTATTGGTTTTCGTAACGAAATTAATCCTGTCTCCGGCGTTCACTTTGAGAGGCGTGCTGAACGTGCTAACATTCGCGTGTTGATTCTCAATCTTTTCAACACTGTATTTCTTATCGCTCTCTACTCCATTCACCACGAGATTGACGACTGCTCTGTTATTCAAATCCGTGGAAGCCAGACTAATTCAAATGATTTCACCTCCCAACGGCATGGGATATGCCACCTGACCATGTTGCGATCCACTACCTCCATTTCTGAAAGACCACTCAGCTTTTCCCTCCTCGAACGTGTCACTCTCCTCGGCCCACACGGTGATCAATTGTCTAGCATATTTGACTTTCTCCACCACTGAAATCAGGGTGCAGGCGTCCGTCATGTTCATGGGATCCGGTAGATTCGTGAGCGCGTGTCCACCCATGCCTAGTTTACCTTCCATGATGTCGCCCTTTCTCCAGACCGAGTTGTCATCCACGTACTTCCTGCTGACTGCGCTGGAATCAAATTCGGGATCGTGATCGAGACCGAATAAATTGTGACCGTTCATGTTGATGCCACCCTTCATGGTTCCGCCAGATTGTTTGTTCAGGTAGAGATCGTCCACTTGTGATTCTACGTATTCTTGTGATCATATCACGGCAGAATCTACGTAGCCCTTGTTGACTGCAGTTGAGTACGCATCTGCGTCGTCGACCTTCGACAGATTCAATATATTGTTGAATCCCGCATTCAGATCCGATTTCATTTCTCGTCTGTCAGACTTTCTCTGTTCTAGATCTACATAGTGTTTGGTTGCCACGTCCTTAGGATTCATGGGAGTTGCCACGTTTGTTATCTTGTTAGAATTAGCGTTCAATTCCGATTGCATCATTTTCTGAACGTATCTATTTCTCAGGTGTTCGCTGAATCTCGTGTGAGAGTCGTCAGCGTATTTCTTGGTTGCGGCATCGGTGGAATCTAGGGGATTCGCAACGTTCACCAAACGTTTGGATTTCAGATTGAGATCGTTGGTCATGGCTTTATCCACATAATTATCTAGCATGATTCATTCGAACTCCGCGTTCCCCCTGTCGACATATTTTTTAGTCGCAGCATCTGCGAGATCTATCGGCTCGAGAAGATTGTAGAGCTTCTTATCATTCATGTTCAAAGGTTCCTCCCGAGGTTTGTATCTCTGAATGTAACATTCGTTCAAGTTGGCAGCGTCGTAATCATCACCAACTTCGAGCGCCTTCCTCTTCTTTTTGGGTTGACTTTCATTGTCACTTCTACCAAATTTATCGACTGGCATGTTGTTTTGAGATTTTTGTTTTAAAATATATTTCAAACGCAGTTTATTAAAAATGAATTATTTCACTTATTTTTATTTTTCGTTTTTATTCAATTAAATTTTTTTAAATAATTTTTTACCTTTATATATACTATAAAAAAATCTCTCTCTAATGTAAATCATTGAGAATGTCTTGAAACCGATCTCCTTCAGACCATCTCTTGAGAACATAGAGACATAGGTGACCGCAAAACACTTGATCTGGCGATTGCACTCATTCCGTGTTGTAACGAACCATCGATTTGTTGAAATAGTTCTTTATTTCTTTCGGCGGTGAGATTCCGTAGCTGTCAAAATAATAATTCTTCTTCTTCCCGTTCTTGAACCACACCACCCAGTGAGTGCCTTCACCCGATAAATCGTCTAGATTTAAAATTCCGCATTCCGAATGTCGAGGTCTTCTCTTCGGCAAGGCATCTCTGGAAAACACACCTAGAAAATCTTTGATTTTTAAATCCTTCGCCGCATTCGACAGATCGATGTTGGATAGGGGTTTGTTAGGTAAGACCACACCTTCTATGGATATCTCTATTTTCTTATTCATAAATGCGTTTTTTTAAAATTTATTTATTTTATTATAATTCACTAAAATGACGTTATTTTTTCTTTTTTTCTTTTTCTTTTTAAACTAACTCTCTCGATGTCTCTATCGACTTCCATAATCTTGAATCCATCTAATTCCTCTTGATTTTCTGGAATCCTATCATCCTTAATCATATCTGGAATCCTATCATCATCAGTCATATCTGAAATTCTATCGTCTAAAATTAGATCCAAAGTCCAATGTCTGAGTGCTAAAGTGCTTATTTTATCATCTAACATGAATCTCTTATCGTCATCAGCAGTCAGCGAAATCTTGTTGACTATTTCGGTATACAAGTCATGATTTTCGCTTCAAATTGATTTCATAGTCTTATACACCGGACCACTTCCTAACAGACAATCTTTATACTCTCGGAAAGAGATGTTTTTCTTCACCACGCACGCTTTAACCCCTTTGCACTTCTTGATCTCTTCATCTTCTAGACGATAAGCATACAGTTTGGGTCTCAAGCCCACGAATTCGACGATTTGTTTACCACCGCTCTCGTCATTAAATTTACCTAACACCTTCTTGTTGTCATTCGTTTGAATGTTGGATGGGTGATCGATGGGATAATCGCTCATATCGAACCACGCAGCCACGTCCGGAGATATATCTCGGTAGACATCTTTTGTCTCTATCTCGTAAACTAAACTGTCCATGTCGGTGAACAGTAGTTTGGCTTTATCACCAAATTTTCGTTTGACATAATCGTAGTGAAACTCGTACATCAATCGCTTGCTGATATCTAAGATGATCGGTCTGAGATAATACAGTTTGTCGAACTTCAGGTGCGTCTTTTGCATGTGAATGGCCACTAGATTTTCGTTGAATATGGTTCGGTGTTTGTAATTGGGTTTCGCCACTAATTTTTTAGCTCTTTTCTCAGACGTGACGACTCAAACGTCGGTTCTCTTCCTGATGTTTTCCATCGATTTACCATACACACAGTTGTTCATGAGTTTGAAGAAATCTTTTTCAAAATCGATCTCGGCTCGAATTCTGAGATTCGTGTTGAGATCGATATATTTTTTCATCCAAGGCTCTTCGTCAAATCGAATGACACGATGTATGTCGACTAATTTCATCCCGGAATCGATGTATTGTTTCAAATTCTCACTATAGACGACGTAGTTACATTTGTTAAATAAATTGGGAATGAGTTTTTCCTCGTTTTCTTCAATCGGTTCCATTCGTTCACTAGCCAGTGGATAATCGTTGTGTAGATCGTGTAATTCTTCCGGATAGTTCAAATCGACTTCTAAAATGCAAGGATAGTCTCTCCATTTTTGCATCTCTTCCAGTTCCGTTATCCATTCGAAATTTCCAATCGGTAAAGGATGACTCATAGCCCAACCGTACAGATTATTAGCATCCCAATACTGTATGTATTTATTCGACCGTTTCGAATCGAAACCTTCTTTCATGTAGAGATTGTTAGCTTCAGAATAGCTGTGGGAGATCATCGAGACGCCACCTCTCGCAGCACTTTCGAACATGAGCAACATGTCCACGTCAGATAATAATTCCAATTGGACTTCGGTGGTCTTCAACAGAGCATCCCACGCCAGACTGGGTGCGGTGAAATACCAAGCGGGATCCAGATCGTAATTTCGACGACAGACGTCTCGAAAATTTTCGAACACGTCTGCCAAGAGCAGAACATCAGTCTTCAGATAGAGATCGTGATAATCTCTCATGGTTTTCATATCGAATGATTTCCACACGTTTCTGGCATGTTCGTAATTCTCGTCGGAAATGTCGGATTCATATAATTTTGAATAAAAATCTTCTTTCAAAGGTAGTGCAGTGTCGTCGAATCTCTTTAGATCATTCATGTAATCGTAAGGATAGACTCCTTTTCTCAACATAACGTCTACTCGTTCTCTGAAATGTTCGCTCGTGATTTTAAATTTATCCTTGCTCATGTTATTGACTAATTTTTCCAGAGCGGTCAACATGATTTTAAAACTGTCGATGAAACGTATGCTTTTACGAATTAATTTCGTTTTTTCTTCCAACGTCTCTCTGTTGATTACTCTTTTCTTCTCCATGAGCTTCCATTTCGTGAAGGAAATGTATCTTTCTTTTGCTGTTCACGATGCAATTTAATTCTTCATGGGAGGTGCCGAGATTTTTCACGAACAGATGACTGTCATAACCTGAGAGATTGTGAAATATCACTGGATAGAAACCAGCATCTCGATATTTTAAATTACACTTGCTGTGAGCCAGACTGCGATACAGACCCGTGTAATGATCGTGGTCTGTAACCTTCTTATTTTCCTCCGAATTCTTGTTGAACGATTGTCTGCATATGTGACATTCGGTGGCTCTGTTATTTTCATCCTGCTGCCCTCGCGTGATGATCATTTTCGCCGGTGTTTTGAATTTATCGTATAACATTTGAATTTTCGATTCTAACTCTTCCACAAACCTTTGAGCCACGTCGTCGTCTTCACACTGTTTTGTGTAGGTGAAGGGACCCATGCCATGTTGCGAGTCGAAAGCGCATTTCATGTAAATGCAATAACCCGAAGGCATGTGTTTTTGTTATCTTTTGACGTAACTTCGAAGAGTGTTGGGTTGGTAGGAACTCATTTTCACGGTGAAGCATTCAAAATCGGCGTACACGACGAATGGTACTTTTAACCTTCTATTGCGATTTTCAAACTTCATGATGGTGTTGGGTTTGAGCATTTTGACGGTGACACCTTGATTTCCGTTGCAATATTCCTGATGTTTCGCTAACGATTTTTTGCTGCAAAACATGTTCATGCAGTTGCAACATAAACATATCTTTCCTTGATGTTTATTATTTTGTCTCGACAGTAATCGGCTCGGATTTTTAACCCAACAATAAGGACGATTGTCACCATTCAAAATCAATAATAAAATAATCGTCTTTTCTCTTTCGAAATATGAAGTCTGAGAGGATAGATCATTCATTTTTCATCATCGTATCCCAAGACATTCACCACTACGGTGGGATTTTGAGCCGCAAAACGTTCGATGTGCTTTAACTCTATTGGAAAAGTCACTCTGGTTCAATCGAGATTCTTAGAAGTCTCCTTGTAACGAGAAACTCTATCAGAGTTTATGTCGACAGGGTATAAAGCGGAGGTGACTGCCCATTTAAAACATTGATCATCTTTATTTCTCATGTTGATCACAGCATTTTTTTAGTTAAGAAATACGGTAATTCCACGTAGGAAGACCCTTTCAACGAATCGTTTTCAGTTATATGAATTTCGAGTTTCAACACCTCATCGAACGTCCAATTACTACCTTCATGTTGATAATTCGTGAGCCACATCAACATCTTGTCTTTCATCTTTTCAAAAACGTTCGATAAATCTGAACCTCGAAATATGGGTTCGACGTTAGATCTGAAATATGCATTTTTCACGATGCTCTCGCCGGACTTCACATCGATTTTATTCATCATGCAATGGAGTATCATCTTAATTTTTTGTCCCACGTTCATTTGTTCGTGAAACAAATCCAATACTTTTTTCTTCACCCGTTCCATGAACAATTTCGGATCGATTTTCTTGAACGAGGGAACCACATCAAAAGTTTTAAAAATGCCTTTGATCACACTCTCCCATTCTACAGGCTTTGATTGGAATATTTCTGTGACGAGTCGTGCTATATATTCTTCTCCTATCCCTTCGTTGATTGCTTGTTGAATTTCGTTTGATATATCTCATTTGTCTAGAATCTGAAGTACATCACTCGTTTTCATTTTAGTTTTTTTTTCTTTTCTTTTGAAACTTGAAGTTCTTCAATGGCTTTTCATTTAGTCGTCTTCTTATTTTTCACAACCGAAACGTTTTTGGTTTTTTTTCAACGTTGGCATTTCGATTTCTTTTACTATCTTTTCCTTCTTCTCATTTTTCACAACCGATGCATTTTTTGACGTCGTTGCTATCGACATTTCGTTTGCCTTTCCATCGTTTCACAAACGATATTCCTGTATGACTTCAATTTTTTTTGATTTGCTTCTATGATTTCTGAAATGTGGAGTTTTTTATTTTTTACAAATCTCGTTTAACTGAGGTATGATTTTCTCGTTTAAATTTTCCATTTTTTATTTGTTTGCTTCTTTTGTAAGAATATTTTTTTTGAATTTTGTATTTAAATAATTTGTTAAAAAGTTTTAAAAATTGTTTTTATATATATATATGTTCTAGTTCCTTCAAAAAGATTTTTTTTTGATGAAATTAATCAATTTTTTATGTTCCTTAACATGAAAAAATTGAATTAATACGAGAAAAAAAAGGACGTTAAATTTAAACTTTTTATTTATATATAAAGAGAAAAAAACTTTTATAAAAAAATTTTTTTACATTAAAGAAAATTAAAAATTCCAAATTTTTTTTTATATATATAGAGAGTAAAAAAAAGAAAACTTTTTGAACAAATTATTATTTAAATACAAAATTTAAAAATATATTATTTGCAATAATTCATAAAACAAAAAAACCAAATAATCGATCATGACAACAACACCTAAAAGATGCAAATTGAAATTGAAATGAGTCGAAACGTGTAAGAAATTCGGTTTTAAAATCTATAGATTACAACGACACGATTCCATCGAATTGAACGAGGTCGAGACGAAGGGCTTAGAGCGCGAATACGACAAATATAACATGCCTTTGAAATTGGACGAAGCCATGCTCGATTTGTTTTATGAGTACCAAAGCGATCTACAGAAAATCGTCATCGCCAAAGATAGAGAATTTGACAAGGATGATTTGTCATTGTCCCATGAAAGTTACATATATCCAAACATCTCACTCGAACTCGTGGACAAATCGGGTGGTGAGAGCGCATTCACCGATGTAAAAAAACTCAAAAAAGTAAAGATAAACATTCAACACATTTTTGAAAAAGGAGAATACACGAGTGTCAACATGCTAATAACGGACTTGGAAATATAAACAATAGAGAGATTGATTTTTAGCGGAGAAGAAGGAAAAAAAAGTACTGAGATCTAGAGAAGTTGATCATCTCTACATCTCATTACTTTTTTTTGTCCTTTTGTTTTTGTTTTCCTTCTTCAGTATCGCCCATATATTATAATAACGCTTCCTTTTTTCTCAAATTTGGCGTCGATTCTTCTTTTCTTTTTTTTGTGATATATTACGTTTTTATAAGAACACATTTGTTTATCCAAATCATAATTATTAACGAATATTGTGCATCTCTTGGTAACACTCGCATCATTACCATTCTCTTCAGAAGGTAGTGGTGACGGTGGAAAACGTTTCATTCTTTTAAATTTCAACCATCTATCCCGATCTTTATTTAACTCTTTGATCAGTTCTTTCCTAAGATATCCATCATTAGCGTCTAATCGTTTTTCCACATCTTTTTCGCACTCTATCTCACGATATTCATCATTATCGTCTAATTGTTTTTCCACCTTTTTATCCATTTTATATTATTTTATACTTTCTATGATTTATATTTTATATAATTATATAATTTTTACATTATAATAACATACTCAAAATCGGTATATTCTTAAATGGTGAATTCTCACCAAACAACAAACCCTTGCCAAGTCGCTCAACGTTCTGCCCACTCTTTAGATAGAGACCATTTCCACTCAAAGAGTTGCCACCTTTAACGGGTTCTAGATACAATCCTTCACCGCTATCATCTACGTGGATGCGACACGCGGCTCCTCCCTTCTTCAAAAACAGTCCACTGCCACCCATTAATTTCTCAACTGCCGAACTCGCGAGTCCCGAGAGAGCTCCCATGCCGAGAGTCTTTCCGAGAAAGGGTAATGCTTTTGTGGCAAAGGGTAATGCTTTTGTGGCGATTCCTGCCAATAGCGGTAGGAAACCGCCTTTCATTCTCAAATTGATTCTCAATTGAGCAGGACTCAATCTCACCGTCAACCCTCTTCCATCACGAATCGCTTTCTCCATCCTTTTGATTTGACTTCTGGTCCAAGCGATCGAATCCTGACTGCCACTCGTCAGATCTTCGTGAGTGAATTTGAATCTCACCACCTCGCCTCGTGTTGTTAACGCTCTCTTAAGTTTCTTCCTGTGTCCTGTGGATATGTTCACGTTTTTAACCACTTATTGTGTCATAATTCTTTTTTTAAAATATATTTTGTTCAATTGTTTTTTTTGTTTTAATGATAATTATATATATATTAAATAATTTTTGTAAATTAATATTGCATTATTTTATTTTCTTACTTATATATATACGCAATATTTTTTTTTTTTTGCTTTTATATTTCTCTTATGTGAAATCGTATCGTCACCCTCTCTCCACGAAGATCTAACAATTAACCATTTTGATCCGTCAATGTGGTTTTGAGACTATACAACGCGTCTAAAATCACTGGTAGATAAACTAAATTTCGAGGTCGTTCCACGATCTTATAACCCGGCGACACGTTTGGAAAGAAGGAATAGATCGTCGGTTGAGCGCTACCATTCACATAGCTTCCAGCAATCACATCCACGTTCACCAGAATGCTATTGACTGCGAGAATGTCGACCGTATTTTCAGATGCCGCGTGGCCTCGATACATCTTTCGATCGAATCCCAGCATCTTGCCTATAGAATCGTCCGTTTTGAAATCCACTCGAAATTTATCTTCCAAATCCAACATCGTCTGTAAGGTATTAGGGGTGGGAGCGAGTCTGATCTTGTTGCTTCCCTTTCCATCCATCTTCCTTCGCGTTTGAATGTAATTGTTCAAATCGTCTATGTCGTAACTTCCTTTGGGAATTCGAATCTCCAACCAATCCACTCCACGTTGGGAAGGAATAATAAGTCTCCATATTCACCAACACCATCTCGTATCTTTTCTCTCTATTCAATTCGATGGAAGGTTCGAATTTCGTCGCGAATCGAGTCGAATCGCCACTCCCCACGATTTGAATGGATTGTTTTGCAGCCATATTCTCGGCTATCCGTTCTAATAATTCTCCTTGTTCGAACATTATATTTAATTTTATTTTTATTTTTTCAAAACTAATTATTTGAAGATTTATTATTTTCTAATTTTTATTTTCACGCTCTATCTTATTATCATCAGAAACATAAAACTTGTCGAATCCGCACCGATATTTTCCGTGATTAAATTCGCTAGTCAAATCGATCACGACGAAATTGTAAAGTCCTCCATCCCAAACCCTCTTGCAGAATCTCCTGAATTCCGCCGCGCAAATGTCGTTTGCGACGTGATTGCTGTAGATGTGATTGAGATTCTTGAGATCTTGGCGAAAGAGACATGGTAAATTAGCGTTCTCCCTTATCGTCTGTCTGGGCAATCGAAAATAATTCTGCGACAGGTAGAAACAGTCCACGTTGCTGTGACGACCCCTAACGTAATACGATTCGCATCGGTTCTGTCTCTCCAAAAGCAGATCGTCGAAAATCATGAGATTCTTATCTTCCGATTTCAATTCTCTAGGATCCGGAACGTTGCTAGCGTTCTCATAAAATCGACACTCGATGTTCGAAGATGCATTTCTCTTCATCATTTCCATTGCCGCACCGTCCAAAATGGTCGAAAGACAAGCTTCACTTTTGTCGAATTCCTCCCTACTGTCAAAATTTCTGGCCATGACGTCCTTAGGCAATCTACGATCCATGCACTCTCGAAGCAATCTGTATTCGGGTTGAAACAAGCTCTTGCCAAACACAAACAATCTGTCGTAATCCAACCAGTCGGGTCGCGAAAACAGATTCATCAATAGATTGGTCTTTCCACAATTCGATTTTCCCACTATCAAGCCTCTTATGCTTTTGGGAAAGAACTCGTTATTCGACCTCTTGGTCGCGGCGTCGTTCCAAGACATATCTTTAATGTTCATCTTTGTTTATTTTTTTTTGTTGTTATTTTAGATTTTTTCAAACACAATTTTTTATGTTTTTTCAAACTCAGTTTTTAATATTATTATTTTTTTATATTGCACCGTCGCGAGTTCTCTTCAATCCAGATCCATTCGTCATTTTGGCTAAATCTTGTATGGGTACCACAGCATCCTTAAAATCTTTCCAACTTTTCGACGTTCGCTCTAATGTAGCTCGCTTCGCCGGTGGACTGATCAACTTGTCGATCAGCGCGTCGGCTGCCCTCTTGTCAGCCACAGAAGCTATCCTACCACTGGCTTCGGAAGCGGCTTTTGTACTAGCATCCAAAGCCGTCTTCTTACCGACTTCAAACGCGGTCGATGCGAGTTTTCTACCTGCATCACTCGTGAACGCTCGCATTATAGAATCGACGATGCCAGAACCGCCTTGAACATAAGTTCTAATGTATCCCCTGTTCTTTATCACCAACATATTTTTATTTTATAATATATATTTTGTTTTCACTGGTAAATCGTTTGTTGTTTAAATACTTTTATTATTCTAGTGTAAAATTTACTGTTTTTATTTTATATATTTTGTTTGTTTGTTTCTCTCTTCTTATTATATACATGAATCCTTCAATTCGTTCATCAGCCTTTTATAATCGTTTTTATTCAAAACCTTCTGTCTTAACAATTCGTCGCATATGCTAACTATCTCATTATCTAATTCTGTGTTACCAGCGCGTCTACTTGCCATCAACAAACTCAATCTCTGAGACAGAGCGTCAGAATCGCTCGGAAGAAAAGTGGTTTTCACCCCTTTGCCAGTCACCGACTCGACGAACTTCTTATTCATATCCCATATGGGTTTCACCACTTTCGTCCACTTGTAACCTCTGTTGGCTTTGGGTCTCGTCTCTCTGGCATCGTTATTTCTCTTCATGGCGTGGGTCTGAACCAGAATGTCGCCGTAATTGTCGAAATCCTGTTCCGTGTAATCTCCAGGCTTGTCGAAAAGGAGCAATTTGTGCAGTCCAGGAGTTAATTCGTACCTATTCGAACCGACGATTAAATTATCATCATCCTCTCGCACTTCTGTGTCGCCCACAAAAGTTCTACTGTCAGAATCCTTATAAATTCCATATAACAGATCTCTCTTACCACCATCCTCGGATGACGCAACGCTATCAGTGGTGATAGTCGAAGCTGTATCGTCGCTCTCGCTCACGTCGGTTTCGATTCTCATGGGAACGTAATCCGGTGTAGATTGAAAGGAATACTGTTTGGTAAAACTACCGGGCAATGAACCCATTCTCAAAGAACTCTCTTTTATGGGTCTCAATTCTTCAACTATCTCCTTCCTGCTTCGTTCCTGAACATCCGTTATGGGTTTTAATATTTTTTTGGCTTCGCGCATCAATTCCACTTCTCCAAGCCGTCTGCTTCTATCAGCTGATTGAATACTCTTCATAAGACGTATATATTCATTTAAAACTTGATCTCTACGTTTGGCATCTGTGATGTTAAAAAACATTTTTTAGTTTTTAAATTATTAATATTTCCTCTGAGTATGCTAATGTGAGTTATTTATTATTTTCAAAAATTAAATGTATAATTATTTTTATGTTTTATGTTTTAAGTAAATAAAAATCTTCTGTCTTTAATATAATAACTAAAAACCAGTTGAGGAAAAAACATTTTACATGATAAAACCTCTATAAATGTCTTTTGTTTCCGAACGCATTAAAAATTGCACCACAGTTTATTCACTCAGTGACGAACTGGAGAACTTTGAAAAGTTTGAAAGTTTTAGCGCATAAGAAACCGGTTTCTGATTTAATGTGTTTGAGAATAATTACATCCATTAAAAGGGTTCATTCATATCTCCGAACATTATCACAAATATATTTAAAATTAAATTACCTCTTAAACCTGATTGAGTGGAAACGCGCTTTTATTGTCTATTATTAAAACGATTCATTGAACGAAAACCTTTCATTCACACCAGAACAAAACATGAGTGTCTATTATAATAGTTTTATCTCTTAAAAATTCATCTAAGTGAAAAAGGTTTTATAATAAAATTTTTATTTGAATGAAACAATTCTACAAACTATTTTTATTTGAATGAAACAATTCTACAAAGTGTTTTATTAAGATTTATTTCACAAAATTCGCAGTGACAAAACGTAAACAAACGATTTCCCATCGATTCTACTTTTCCAAAACTCAATTTTCAATGTCATCCGTTGAACGAAAACCTTTCATTCACACCGAAACAAAACATGAATGTCTATTATGACACAATTTATCGAATTCAATCTTATAGTCGACTCTATTAAACGAAACAAGCTATTTATTTACACTGAGTACAAAATTGAAAAAAACTCCTCAAAACCGATTCTATCACGATTCGTCTCACAAAACTCAAGAGATGAATCGGCAAATCGTTTTCACTGATCAAATCGCACCCTATACCGTCCGAAACGCGATCGCGAACGTGGTGGTCTAGAACCCACAAACCTCCTTTTTTTCCATATACCGGCGGCCTAAATCGGTCTTAAAACAAAAATCCTCGATGAGTAACTACACTTTACACCACTTTTCACCGTTGGCGAACGTCGAAAAAACGTTTTGAGGTCGATTTTCCCTGGTCTAGAATCTGCAAATGGGTTTCCCCGATCGGATCGCACTTTAACCGTTCGAACATTCGTTGATGAACGTAGGTGGTTCAGAATCCGCAAACCACTTCTTGATGCTGGTCTGGAACTGCAAAACGTTTTTTGCTCGCGTTCACCAACGATAGATCGTAGGTCTGATCCCCGATGGGAACGTAGAGAAAAATTTTAAATTATATTTTCTTAAAATTTCGTACAATTTTTTCACTTTTGAGCGGCGTGTCGAATGTACGCGTTCGCCAACGGGTATTTAAATGTTAAAAGTGCGATCTGTGAGCCTCAAAACCAATGGCGGATTCTGGACCACCATGAAAAAACGACATTTTTTGCACTCAGTACACGATTTAACACTGAATCCCTATGGCGGTACACGTACATGTACGTGTACATGTACAAGTGGTCGGGAATCCGCCTTTTATACCTACGTCTCACCACCGAAAACAGGGGACGCATTTTGGAATATTTGTTGGAAAAGGAGACACTGCTAAAAAAAAATTTCCGTTAAATAATAATTGTTTTTTTTTTATTTAACAAAAAAAAACTTCTTTTTTTATATATTTATATAAGAAATAAAAAAAATTTAAAAAAACCTATAACATTTATAATAACAGAAAAAAATGAATAAAAAGAATAGAAAATGTTTTTTTATAAAACAATTATGAGTAAAACGAACGACTCCATGAAATCGAGAGCTCGGTTTCTCCAAATGGCACTGTGCAGAGCTTATGTGGTCTGCATGAATGAACAATTTCCTCTCATCATGCACGAAAGGTGCCTCGGCTGTCGAGAGGAGAAAAATTTAATCGCATTGATCATTCGCATTTCATTATGGAACGGAAAGACATTATTTCCATGTATTTTATGACCGCATTGGGATGTGTCTGACGCGACAACTTGATCGAATGTTGGTAGCAATTCGTGGTTAGCATCAGAGAACCCACACCCACTAAATTGGAAAAGTTCAAGATTGTGCATCGAGGTCTCACCAATGAAGAGAGAGGATGTATTTTGAAATATTTGTTGGAAAATATGGGACCACTACCACGAAAGGAGTTTTTTAATGTTTGATTCCTTGTTTTAAGGGAAGAAAACTTTAGAAACAAATGTATGGATTCCATGTAAGAAAACATTAACAATCTTTCTTTTTTTTCGATAAATAATATGGAGTTGAAAATAAAAAAAAAATTATAACATAATAATAAGAAAAGCTTATAATATAATAAGAATAGAATTTTTTATATATATAATAATTATAACGAACGATTCCATGAAATCGAGAGCTTGGTTTCTTCGAAAGGCATTAGAAATCATTATGTGTTATTTCCCATATCTTTCTAACGACGACGACGACGATGTGTGTTATTCCCCATATCTTTCTAACGACGACGATCGCCACCACCACTAAAAACATGTTTCGATCGGAATCACGTTTTTATGGATTCCTTGTTGAAGGGAAGAAACCACTAAAAAAAATTTTGTTACAATAATAAAGAGTGAAAAATAAAATACATAAAATATATAATAATAGATATAAAATAAAAATAAAATGAAAATGGAACTTCGAAGTAAAAAATCTATCCATCGTTAGAGAAGGTGGAGCCCACGGCACCTCTTCTATCACCAGAAAGTAGTGATGACGAGGTGCAGAGGTATTGAATTGAACAAATCAATAGAATTCAATTGTATCTGATGCGAGAGAGATTCTTGTTATTCACTCAATAAGAAATATTCTACATTAGAGAAATTTGTGAGTGGTGTGGATTTGACTCTCATCACGGTCTCTATGGGTTTGAACATTGTCAGAATCAGTCTATTGTCGACTGCTGTCATTGCTCTTCCAGTCGCATTGGCCATAGAAGGATTATCTTTGAATGCTGGATTAGTCAGTACGATCGGAAAAATTCTCCCTAAGAAATTATCTGTGAAGGCCAAGAAGCACGAAAACATCAGCATTTTGGCTGACGCAAAGATCGACACCATGTCGGATAAGATCTCTATGGCACTGAAAGACGGTAGGATTTCAGACGGCGAATATGTCGACATATTGAATGAAAAACAAAAATATGAAGTCATGAAAGTGAAGATAAGAGTGAAGAGTCGTCAGATTCTCAAGAAAGAAATGAAGGATTCTCTCGTGGAAAAAGGTAGGGAAGAAGAGAGACAATCGTTTCGTAAATTATTGGATCCTAAAAAGATTTCATAGCAATCGATCGAAAAAATGTATATATAAAAGAAGAAAAAAAATTATATATAAATTTTAAAAAAATAAATAATTAAAATATATATATATGAAAAAAAAATGTGTTGTGTCAAATACAAGAGAGTTACCGATATGGTTAACATTAAAAAAGTACTGACAAAAAATAAAAGTCCCATGCTTTGCAGAATGTGTAAAATGCGTGGGTCGACAAAAAACAAAATTCGGCAAACGCAGTGCCGGTTTGATGCATAAATAGATTAATAATCTACCCGTCGAAATGCATCTGCCAGGACATCAATTCACGGGACCTGGCACGAAATTAAATAAGAGATTGAATCGAGGTCTGACACCAAAATCTTGGAGCAAACTCATCAATAGGGTGGATTCGGCTGCTTACACTCACGATCCGTGTTACGCTAAACAACTCGATGTCGCGAATCGTAATCGAATCTGCGATAAAAACATGTTGACAACGTTGAAAAATATACCAAATCCCAGTAAGAGAGAGAGACTCGAACGTTCGTTGGTCGGTAAAGTGATCGGTGCCAAACGTCGATTCGGATGGGGTCATAAAAAAAAAATGTCCAGAACAAATTATTAACGAATGCATTGGCGAACGAACTACATAAACCCGTCAAGCATAAATTTTGAAGGAGAAGGGTGTTCGTAAAGGTCTAGATCAGATTTGGTCAGCCGATCTGGTCGACATGAAATCGCATTCGAAACGGAACAAGGGCGGCATTAAATACATACTGACGGTCATCGACGTATTTTCGAAATATGGATGGATGAGACGTCTGAAGAATAAATCGGGGGCTTGCATGGCCGAGGCTCTGAAGAGCATATTTGCATTGTCTTCTCGAAAACCGGATAAATTGTGGGTGGACAAAGTGAAGGAATTTTACAACAGTCACGTTCATCCATTGGTCGACCTCTATTCCGTCGAAAACGAAGGGTAAGCTAACGTTATCGAACGTTGGAATAGAACCATGAAGGAAAAAATGTACAAGTATTTCACGTCTAATAAGACCAAGAAATATACAGACGTTCCAGACGAACTGGTTGAAGAATACAACAACACGCAACATAGATCGATCAAGATGAAGCTAGCAATTCTCGAAATGAAAAACGTGTCTTCACTAATCTCTATCTGGAAAGGATCAAGATCAAGAAGGAGTCCAAATCAGCGAAATTTGCAGTCAGTGATCGAGTGAGAATCACTTCTTATAAGTCATTCTTCGCAAAAGGTTACAATCCTCGATGGACCGAAGAAATCTTTAAGATCATTAAAATATTTTACACGGATCCGGTGACTTACAAAATAGAAGCAGTAGAGGATGATGAAGATGACAGCAGAGAAATAATTGGAACATTTTATGAACAAGAACTGCAGAAGATGACATTTTGAAGAACCAACCCTTCACTTTTATTTTTTTTTTTTTGCATATATATAGTTAAAAGGAGAAAAAAATAATAAATAAAATTAATAATTAAAAGAAAAACAATTAATAATAAACAAGTGAATTAACACACACAGACAACAAAAAACAAACATGACAAATATATTATATATAACGGAAGGTATATTGAGAGACGGAAGCATTCAAGAATATGAAGTTCATGAGTACGAACCAGTGACTGGGACCAGTCTAAACAGTGCTGGTGAAATAAGAATCAACATCAAAACTCAAGATCTGTTCGTTCATCCCAGCGAAAGTTACATGGTGATACAGGGGCATCTCACCCAGGAAGACGGAAGCGATTATGCCGATGATGACGTGGTCACTCTAGCCAATAATGGTATGATGCATCTGTTCAGTAATAAAAAATACATGCTCTCAGGACAAGAGATAGAATCCATGTTTCATCCCGGACAAGCCACCATGATGTACGGACTCTTGACGTATCCAGACGATTTTTCAAAATCTAAAGGACTCAATCAATTGTGGGTGAAAGACACCATTGCCAACATGAGTGCTGCCACTACCGGTGCCACTCTGAGATTCGACTACGTCGTCAAGACATCGAGACCCAAAGGAACGTTTTCGTTCTGGATACCTCTGAAACCCATAATCGGATTCGCGGAAGATTACAATAAGATTCTCTACAGATTCAAACACAATCTGACGTTGATTCGAAAAGGAAACGACGAAGCCATCATGAGACCCGCTGCGACCGATGCGGGTAAGATACATCTGAACAAGATATCTTGGTTCGTTCCATGCGTATTGCCTTCAGTCGTGGAGAAAGTATGTCTCTATGAGATCATAGAATCGAAGAGTAAATTACCGGTGGGAATTAGAATGAGACAGTGTGACACAGCTAGTATTCCACTGTCTAGCAATCACTTCGATTGGAGGTTGACCATGAAATCTGCTTCGGAAAGACCGCGATTCATCGTAGTGGCATTTCAAACTGACAGGGATGGGTCTCAAGAGAAAAATCCTTCCCTATTCGATCATTGTAACTTGAGAAACATGCAGGTTTTAGAATTCGAATCGGACGGACAAAAAATGTCTATCGTTTGATGATATAAAATATATATAAATAGAAATTAAAATACCCCCCAAAAATATCGATAAAATATAAAAAAAATTAACAATAAAAAAAAACCTAAAAAAATTAATAATCAAGATAGAGAATGTTTGAGACGAAATCGAAAGCACTTGGTTGATAACATAGATGAGAGTAATTTATTAAATATATTAGATCGATTGGAAATGACAACACCCATAATATTGACTTCGGAAATGGTAGAACGAATCAAAAAACAGGGAGCAACTGCGAAAGATTGCGTGAGACATTTACTAGATACCATAACATATAGAGGAGAAACAGCTTTTGAAGAATTTATTATTGCTATGTTGGATCTTAGTTTAGACATGGACGGGTGTTTCAAGAATGTTAAACCAAAACAAATAACAATATATGTAAGTTCGGAATGTCAAACCAAAACAAAATAAAAAGTAATAAATAAAAAACAAATATAATTGGATTATAAGAAATTGAATATTCAATCTCTTAAAATCCAATTATATTTTTTTTGGAGTTGTTTCCCCTACATCACAAAAATAGTGTTTATTTTCAATTTTTGCACTCACTGTTTGTTCAGAGGATCCAGTTCGATCAACAGAGAGACCATTGAAGTGGCGGCTTGGGGATTTTGGTTTTCGTCTTGAAATTGATCCTATCCCCCATCTGCACCTTCAAAGGCATACTAAAGACGTTAGTGTTCGAGTGTTGTTCCTTCATCTTTTCGACTCTGTACTTCTTGTCGCATTCCACACCATTCACCACGAGATTGACGATTGCTTTTTCGCTCAAGTCTGTAGAAATCAGACTCATTCGAATGATATCGCCTCCCACAGGCATGTGATATCCTATCAGACCGTGCAACGGTCTGTTATCTCCGTTTCCGAATGATCATTCGCTTTTTTCCGCATCTAACGCACTGCTCTCCTCGGCCCAGATTGTGATCAATTGTCTGGCGTATTTTATCTTTTCCACGATGGAGATCAGATTGCAGGCATCCGTTATGTGAGTGGGATCTGGTAGATTCGTCAGTTCGTACCCTCCCATGTCTAGTTTGCATTTCATGATATCACCTTTCCTCCGGATCGTATTTTCGTCCAAGTACTTTCTGCTGACTGTGCTGGAATAATATTCCGGGTCGTCATTAAGACCAAATAGATTGTGACTAGCCATGTTGATACCGTCTTCCATGGTTCCTCCAGATTTTTTGTTCAGATACAATTTGTCGACTTGAGATTCCAGATAGGAATGAGAATCCAGTACGGCAGAATACACATATCCTTTGTTGACCGCCGTCGAGTGTTTGTCCGCATCGGTGATCTGGGATATTTTCAATGTCTTGTTGAATCCCGCATCCAGATCCGATTTCATTTCTAGCTCATGGACGTTATTCTTTCTCAGTTCCAAGCATATGTATTGTTTAGTTGCCGCATCATTGGGATTCGTGGGAACAGACACATTGATTATCTTGTTAGAATTCGCGTTCAATTCAGACTGCATCACTTTAGGAATGTAGCGATCTCTCAGATGTTTACTGAATCTCACGTGAGAGTCATCCACATATCTTTTAGTGTCGGCATCGTTCAAATGTCTAGGATCCGCTACGTTCACCACTCGTTTCGATTTCAAGTCGATATCATCTGTCATGGCTTTATTCATGCAATTATCTCTCATCATCTGCCGAAAATTTTCATCTCCTCTATCGACATATTTTTTAGTCACGGCAAATGACTGATCGATCAGTTCGAGAAGATTGTAGATTTTCTTATATGTTTTTTAAATACGAAATAAGATACTTTTATGTAGGAAGATGCTGTCAAAGGATCGTGTCTATCCACGTGAATCTCGAGATTCAATATCTTCTCGAACGTCCAATTACTTCCCTTGTTTTGAAAAGTAGCCATAGATTCCATCATCTTGTCTTTCATCACATTATAAACTTCAACTAATTCGTCATCTCTGAACACAATCTCGTTTTTAGATCGGAAAAAGGCATCTCGTTCCAGGATCTCACCCGTTTGGGCGTTGACCTTTTTCATCAGACAGTACAAGATCATTCTCATTTTTAAACCCTTACCTAGATGTTTTCGAATTACGTCCAACACTCCACCCTTCACCGGTTCCATGAACGATTCGGGATCGAATTTTTTTACTAGACCGGGCCTCACGTCGAAAGTTTTAAACCATCCTTTGATGGCTTCATTCTATCAAAATCAATGCTGACTTCGACGCCTCGATCACGATATCCATTATAGCATCGATACCCTTATTTTCATTCACTGCTCTCTTGATTGCATCCATCATTTTTTTTTAACGAATCGTCATCTCGAACCGCGTCGCTTTTCATTGTTTTATTATTCTCTTTCGAAACCTTCTGTGGCTCCACCACTTTTCGTTTAATAGCTATTTCTTCTTCATAGTTTTCACCAAGGTCGTTTGTTGACATTGTTTTGTCATCGCTTTCTTCTCATCTTTTTTTTCGCGATTCGACTTGTTTTTGTCACTACCGCCGATCTTTCATCCATTCCCTTCCCGTCGAGCAAATGACTTTGGCTTGTAATTTCACCAGTGAAAGATCACAAGTCTCCTCTCGCCCGGCTTCAATCAATCGTTCTTTGGTTTTATAACGGTTATAATTTTTGATTCCTAGATTTCTACAGTACTTTTTCAACTCGGATTTGGTAGAAAAATATCATTTTTTTCCACGATATTCTTTTTTGTTTTTGTCATTTTTTTTTATTTACAATGTATATATAATATTTATTTTCATTTTTTCAAAAAAATTTTTGTGAATTATTAAACTTCTTATTATACATATATATATACTTTTTTTTTTTTTTTTTAATGACAAAAAAAATTGAAAAATGAGTACTACTTCATGATAAATACTTTAATAAACTTTTTGAATTGAGATTTAAAATCTATCTATAATGAACTAACTCTCTCTTTTTTATCATATTTTCGCGTTCGTTATGAGCATGTTAACTTTAAAGCTATCCTTTTCCCGAGAGCTATCCTTTCCCCACTGAAACAATCATTGGAAAACCAGATTCACACTCTCGAACGTTCATTCTTCCCCGATGACCAGATTCAATTCGTGACAAAAACGGTTATTAAATTTTGTGAGTGTATTTTTTTTTAATGATAATATTTATTAATTGTAAAAATATTTTTTGTCAAAAATATTTTTTGTGATTTTAAAAAAAAATTTTGGGAATTGTTAAACTTTTTTATGATAATAATTATTAATTGTAAATAATATTTTTTTTGTTTTTTTTTTCTTATTAATAAAATATTTTTTGTCAAAATTTTTTTTTGTGATTTTCAAAAAAAAATTTGTGAAATGTTAAACTTTTTTATGATAATAATTATTAATTGTAAAAAATGTTTTTCTTTCTACTTCTTATTATATATGTAAAAATAACAACTTTTTCAGTTTTTTTTTTCTTTAATGACAAAAACGGTTATTAAATTTTATGATCAAAATGGAATGAAGCCGATGCTGATTGATCGATAGTTCTGTTATTCATTGGTCAAACAATTTTTTATCATCCGTCTCACAACTCGTAATATCTGCATAATCCCGGACCGGAGCGGGCGCACCTCACGTGTTTAGACTCCGCGAGCTATCTCTCTCTCTCCTTGCCAAAAACATCTCTACGTCATCGATGGCCGGTTCGGGTGCACCGATAAATTCGCCGCTCGATTCGGACTGCGTTTTTTACGCGGGAATCGACGTTGGATCGCTAGTATCTCATCCGCACCGGTGGTGATTTTGGCGGTATTCTGTCGAAAAAATTCACCTAAAATGACGGGTCCCTGTTACCTCTGCGAAAGGTGAGTGTTTTCCCGAGAACGATCGACGTCAAAAGTTACGAGCGCACCTAAAAGCGAATTTTTAAGAGAGGGAATTTTATAGAATTTGTTAAAATTCTGTCGAAATTTTAGTCGGATCCACGTTGATCGTTAGAAAAATTGAACGTTGAACACACGACACATCGTCTACGTCCACCGCTGTAAAAAAACTGGGAAACAGTGACGATGTGAACGTGAACGTATCGCATCGTACAAGTCGATGGATTTCGATCGTGATGAACGCAATTTGCCCCCAAAAAACTAAGTTTTGGTGAGGTGCGATCTTTGCCAAAAAATGTGGTGCGCTCGTACCGCCCATTCCTCTCTACTGGGGGGGGGACAAATGTTAGTCTTGTGATTTTTAATCTCGTGCGCACGACTTTTTATCTTGTGCGCACGATTTTTGATATCATGCGCACGACTTTTTATCTTGAGCGCAGGACTTTTTATCTCTTGTGCGCGACTTTTAATCTCGTGCGCACCACTTTAAATCTCTTGCGCACGCCTTTAAATCCCGTGCGCACGACCTTTATTGTGCGCACGACTTTTTATTTTTTCCTGGCATGTCACCAGAACGGCTCCGTAATTTTAACATGAAAAAATATGCAAAATGTTTACATTTGCGCATAATTTCTTCGCTCCTTAAAACGAATATAATTTTCAGAAATTTCTGCTATTTTTGGCACAAAGGTTCAAGTACAGTAATTTTACAATTGTGTTGGAAAAGCCCTCACACTGCACCCCCCCCCCCCCCCACATACACACACACACCCACAAATAGATAAATAACAAATCAAAAAACCCCGAGATGTTCAATTCTCTTTTTCTACTTCATATCCAACTGCATAGTTTAAGAACCCGAGTTTGAATACAATCGTGTTAACAAAGGCAATTCAATATTTATTTCCCATCAATTGCCAATTACATGTACATATCATTTGAACGTGTCGAGAAACTGCATTTTAATAACAGGTTATGAACTCGTGTCTGTTTTATAACACAAGTTTAATGCAGTTATTTTAGCCATGTCCTGCCTCAATCAAAACCTTTCCCTCTAACAGTGTATTTCCTAGTGTGTGCATTGGTGGGAGGGTGGGGGTCCGTATTGGTATCTAGAATGTGGCGACAATTAAGGGGTGGTGTCGAGTGTAATTCCTAATCATCCCCAGATATTCTGTCACTGAAAATTCGTAGCCTCCAGATTAAAACGGTTGGAAATTTCAAAGCACTGACAAGAAGACCCAGTTGTAACTTCTTACCAAATACAAGATGCAGTCGACACTAGTCCCAGTGAGTAATCAAAATCTGTGTTTTGATATCAAAAATTGACAAAACTAGAAAGCCGGTTTCTGTGTATGGCGTTGGTTGTTTTTATTGTTACGTATTATTTACAAAACGAGTTTCTTGACTTGATCTAAAAGTCGAAAAATAAAGGAAAATAGTTTAAATTAATTTTTCTTTGAACTATTTTTATTTTTAGAAATACAACCCCGAAGACTGTCGCGTTTTGGGTCACAACCAGTTAAGTAACTGGGCGGATCATAGCTATGGTAGCGACCCTTCCACAAGACTTGTTTAAATGAGAAAATTAGGAGGCTTGAGTGGGGCTCAAAACACGAATCTACTCTTATTTCGTTCACCCTCTTGCTACCTTTGTTTTTTATGTGAATAATGAATTAAATTAAAATGTATGCATTTCGAACCGAAACCAGGCATGATCTGGATAATCATGGGTGGTTCTGTTGACATTCTCCAGGACCTTTTGCTTGAAACATTGTAGGTCTGTTATTTCGCCATTCATTTTGCAATGATTTGGAAGACCCGTTCCTCTTCCATGCTGATTTAAAAAAATATGACACGGTCTACTACCTTTACAATGCATTCCTCAGTACTGATGAAAGGATTACGTAACGCAACAGTGTATATCAACACTAATTTTGAAATTCGAATCCCATTAATGAAAACAGTCAATTGTTTTAAAGTGAGGGATTACATAGGCCTATATCTTCTCGATTGGACGTATTTATCTATGTCACGCACAGAGCAATAAATATAATCAAAACATATGCCATTTTTGAAAAGAAGATGATTTTAAGGTGTTGTCTCTCCAATGTACATTATTAACATGTCCTATATATAGGACTTTTTTTTTAATTCATCGCACCATCTTTCCTGTACAATTTCCACTTCAGGTCTATATCTAGTCTTGCTTCTACTGCTAATCACATTTTATTGACAAAATTGTAGTGATTTGACACCATTGTAGAGGACTTTTGCTGAAATCATTCACGAGATGTCACAGTGCAATGCCTCAACGGTCTTTTTGATGAAAATTTAAATACATTTCTTCATATATCTCACTTTTATTGAATGTTCCCTACCTTTTTTGAATAGTATATTTAGGTCAACATTGAGATACAAACACGAGTCCGGTGTTTAAGAAATTCGTTCTCCCACATCAGCGAATAGAAAAACGTCGACCGCCCTCTCGGTGTCTCTCCACAATTATTTATTTATTTGTTTATTTATTTATTAAGGTTAAACGACACTTCAACAGCCAAGGTCATATCGTGACGGTGGCAGTTTTGCGGGCGGGTGGAGGATGCCGGAGCACCCGGAGAGAACCACCGAGCAACGACGAGCAGCGGCCAGCTCTCCAACATCGTAACTCCGCACCGCAGCACACTCAGGGTTAGATTGGCTGAAGACATGTACATCATCGACGTGCAGTACGCCTTAGCACACGGCGTCATCGTGCCCTCATGTGAACAATCGGGGTTAAGTGCCTTGCCCAAGGACACAACGCGGGAGTTCGAATCGATCGCTCAGACGGTTACCCATCCAAGGACTAACCGAGGTCTCTCCGCAATCCCATGGGCAAGCATATAATAAAATGTAATACTACACTTCAAAATTAGTTGGGCCAGAAACCAATCCAAACCAACCGGGTCGAGCGAACATGAACCGAGTTGGGTTTATATTCACTCAACCCAGCCGACCCGGGCCGGCTTCCAACCCAATGTCATCATCCAAGACCTTCGCACCACGTCCAGTATGATCATTGGAATAACATGTTTGAAGTAAGCATCTGCAGCCATTTTGAGGTCTTTAGTGGGCTTTCAGTTTTACGCAATTGACTGTTATCGACCGAATCGCCCAGAGACAATGCACACAGGTATGTGTCATCTCTTTTCTGTCAGTCAGTTAAACCGCCCAGAAGCCAAAATAAAACTCTGTGCAGTCTCAAAAATGAGACGATTGTCTTCATTACAATAGTGATCTGATCCATATAAGACCAACAACTTTTTCTATGATAACTACCAAAAATTATTTTATAATAAATACAAACATATTTTGTGGTAGACCAGTCATGAAATAATTACAAAGCCTAACGCATATACATATTTATTATATGTTAGCCTGTGAATTATCGCAAATTATCTAAAAGATACTCCTCGATATCCATCGACTCGATGGATATCGAGAAATATATCTCAATAGCTTCTCAAATGACTCCACGATACGCCGCATCACGTCGCTTTGAAGGAACGATTAGCTGATCGTTGTTATTGTTTTGAAACGTTTGGGGTCGACTTGGGCTGACTCTTGCGCAATAACATCTCTCGTAGCATATAATAAAAAAAGAAAATCCACTCTATTTTAGTCAGTATCTGGAATTATCTCATGACTGTGGACTTGAAAGTTTCATTTTTCACGAGCGCTTGCGCGAGTGAAAAATAATATTTTCAGGTTCCCACGATAATTTTTTTTAAGTAGCTTCCTGAATGACGTCGCCTTGAACGTCGCCTTGAAGGAACGATCAGCAGCTTTTCCACATTGTCTTGAAATTGTTTGCAGTCGAATTGGGCTAAATACTGCGCAGAAAAATGCCGCGTAGCATATAATAAAAAGAAAATTTACGCTGTTTTAGTGAATATTGGGAATTATCTCATGCGTGTTGATCTGAAATTTTTGGGGTTTTTTGTATATTGAAAAATACTCTCTGAAATGTAGCATTCATAAAAACGCGCGCTTCACATTTACTCGTTAGTCATCTAACTATCTATCCAAATTATTATTTATTCGCTCATTTATTTATTTAGTTTGGCGCATAGTCGATCGTGTAGTGCATATAATTAATTTGTTTGTGTATTAGAGTTTAAGCTTGCATTGCCCCTTATTCATCCAGTTAATGTAGCCATCTTGAACAATCATTCACTTACAAACAATACTTCTATTATGACACCCGTCGACTAATACTAATACTCTGGGAAAATCGCCCTATCGCGACCAGAGGGTGCGGTGGCGCTGCGGTAACCGGTTCTCGCCAGATCACCGAAGCTAAGCAACGTCGAGCCCGGTTAATCCTCGGATGGGTGACCGTCTGAGCGATCGATTCGGACTCCCGCGTTGTGTCCTTGTGCAAGGCACTTAACGCCGATTGTCCACATGGGGGCACGATGACGCCGTGTACTAAGGCGTACTGCACGTCGTCAACCAATCTAACCCTGCCTGTGCTGCAGTGCGGAGTTACGATGTTGGAGAGCTGGCAGCTGCCCGTCGTTGCTCGGTGGTTCTCTCCGGGTACTCCGGCTTCCTCTACCTGTAAAACTGCCATGGTCATGATTAGCCATTGTGCATAAGTATGTGACCTTAAACACCAATGAATAAATAATTAACCCTATCGCCACAATGCGCTACAAACAACATTATATTTCCTCGATAATAATGATATAATTACACTTTCGCCGGCCGCTGATTTGTCGCGGTTCTCGGATGAGAAGGCCTTGGTTACCCCTGTACTCCCAACTGCCTCCCTATTCCCACGCTTCTTCTCTCCTCTCAACACTCGAAGACGAACTTCTTGATGACATCTCTTGCCCCTTCTTCTCAATCTCCCCGATTAGCATATTAACCCTCTGCTTTGAGTCTCCCACTAACCATATGTCCTTCATTCATAAACGTCTAGCAGTGGTGTGTCATCGACTTATCTCGGACATAGAATATATACATGGTTATAATACTAATTCAATTCAATAAAAAGGGAATTTATTGTTCAGTGGAGAGGCATGCGGGGACTGGTTTGACATGTTTAGACAATAGCTTGCGGTAATCTGTAAACAAATTACATTATCTTGTTAACTGAATGATTCGCTTGGTAATGTAATGGTAATTCGCATGTTAATTTAAAACATTTCAAGTGATTGCGTCTGCGAACTGAACGTGGCGTTAAAATGAAATGTTTTGAATGCAATAGCAGTTGTTCACCTTTTTAACGGAGATGTAATCGCTTGAGAGAAGCGGGGGGGGGGGGGGAGGGGGGGGTCGCTGATGATAAAGATATTAGCTCTATTAGTATATTTTATTTATTAATTTCAGGCGTTGATTTTATGGCCCGCTGGCGAGGCAAAACTGGAAATTCGCTGACGAATTTCATAAATATTGTTTGACCAAATCACGAATTTTATATTATGTTTATCATATGACACCACAGCTACCAAAAACACATCTTTTAGGTAGAAAAGGAGGGTTAAAGAATGGAATTTCATCTTGAACGTCAAGCATTTGACTGTGGTTCGTCACAGCTGTACGCAATCATACGTCATAACCGCGACAAAATATAGTTCCACATTTCGCCGTTATAAATACCAATTTTCAAGTATTTATACATTTCTTATAACTGTGATTTTAGCGAATGTTTATAAAAAAAGCAAAATCATATCGACATTTGGGTATGGATGTCCCTAAGCGCGAAAGGTATGTCAATGTTTATAGCTGGGGCTAAATTCTCCAAACATGCAGGTTCGTTAAGGAACGAAACCTGCCAGCTGTGTAGGTTTGTACAGAAAATTTAATTCGGGTTAATAACAAAAGCTGAAAACAATACAATATTCACGGAATTGTTGGTTTTTGGACGTTGTTCATTGCGAATCAGAGTCAGAGTAGGTTATTCTCCTGCATTTGGAAGGTTTAGGTGAACTGACATCTTTTTTGTTGACGTGAATTTCAGAGTTTCCGCCATAAATCGGTTCAGCGAAGAGTGTTTTACACCACCTGAAACATGATGGATTTGTTTGTTGTTTTGACGTTCTTCTCTGAAGTTAGTTGCCGTTAAACTGCAAATCGGGAATCGTTCCGGAGTCAAGGATACATTGGAAGTGTTTTCAGGAGATCTATTTGTGAGGATATTGGAAATGTCCTTGTGTTGTTGTTGTTGTTGGTTAATTTGGCTATAATTGTTGATACATTAGATGTTTCTGGTTTTCATGATTTGCGTGGGTGTTACGTTTTGTTCTCTGAGTTTCTAGATGAGGTATTTTAGAGCGCTGTGATTAGACAGCCGTTTTCTATTCTGAATGCTTGTAGCTGTAACCATTCTTGACATCTTACTGGGGTGTTTATTTGTGCCAATAGATTGTCTTTTGTGCCAATGGTCCCCAATTCCCATGGAACTGGAGTATGTATCGCCAGATAAAATGAGTCAATGACATTTTTGAAGTCGAGTGGGCGCTTTGAAGCATAAGGTCTGTAGATAGCTACAGGGTACCATCCGGGCATTTGGGTGTGCGCCACATTTTAGGCTGTAGTTGCCTCACATCCCTTGGATTTTCGCCCTTGCGGGTTTTAGTCTGACGTTTTGTAAACTCCAAATACTCTTGGTCACTGGAGTCCTTTAACAGTTTTACATCACCCCACCACATACTCCTGTGCTCATCGGAACCGCGTAGGCCAAAAAGCACAGTGTTGATGATCCAAAGAGAATTAATGATGGTTTTTGAGGAACCAGCATCCAACTGCTCCGATTTCCACAACGCATCAACTTCCTCGTCAGTTATCGAGTCACGTTTTTAGGTTCATTTCCCTTCACATCTCGTTTCAATAGTTTCTGCTTTGGCGAATAATAGACTGCCAACAATTGTGTTGTTACAGTTGAATCGAAGTAATTGGCGATCAAAACTGGCCATCAATGACCTCAATGACGAAGGCCCATAATCTGTCCCATCTGTTTCTTTTTGCTGTTTTTTTGTTTTGTTTTGTTTTTTTTGTTTTGTTTTTTTTGTTAGGTTTTGTTAGGTTTTGTTTTGGTTTTTTTGGGGTTTGAACAATATTTATTCATTAATAAATGTGTTAATTATATACATCAAACAGGCTATTCACATCAGTAATGTACACCAAACAGTATATAATATAAAATGAGATGAAAAAAAACTATGCAGGAAGGGATTCGACTCTAAGCTTATACTTATGAGTATCGTATTCCTTGAGCAACTACAGTTTTTTTTCATTCATTGAATAATTTGCACAGGATTGCGAACAGCGCATTGGGTGAAATTCTGTGAATTGCCCTATGCTCTCTGCAGTAAGTTAATTAAGCCCGGAAAAGTTTCAAATTATGATACGTTTTTGCTAAAGTGTTTTTGTTGCTTTGATTCACAGCATAATTATCAATATTCATATCGAAATTCGACATGTGTGTCGTTTGCCTTACGTCATTTTGCCCACCATTGCCTTGATTCTGCGATACAGATTGTGCGGTCAATTGATCTGCCGAAATTACCGTTGTAATATCAACACAGTCAATTTCAACTTCATACATTGTCACAGTTGTTGATTCTATTTTTGTTATAACCGTTGCGCATCCAGTATTGTCGATTTCAACCTTCTAATATTCAATAAAATCAGGCATCGTGACTTTGTTGATGTTTTGATGTAGGTTTATTTACAAGCGCATTAATTTAGCAATGACCTTTTTGATGATTACCAATCAGAAAGCGATCTTTTGAATTAACAAAACAAATCAACAGTTATCAGATTATGAAGGCACTATTTAAATCTTGAACTTTCAGTTAAAAGCCATGCCAAACATTTAAGTTTGGATATGAAACAGCCATATCCCATGGTAGCGCCATTCTACCTTCTTCATGAAAGCAGCTGTGTCTATGTATTCAAGTACTACATGACAGTACGCCAAGTTCTATTATCCTGAGTGGGACGGGGTCACTATTGTTCTCTGTCAGAACTGAAGAACTGAAGGAGTGGACATCATTATTACCTTACAACAGTACTAAATACGATCTCCTATTGCGATCTTTACACGGCGATCTGAAGTTGAATTCCTTTAAGAAATTAATAAGTTCATTCCCTGTTCATACACCACTCCGATATGTTCCTTTGTTGGAATTCGCACACAATGTTCTGAAGTCAGTCTCCTTCAACGAATTATGAATGAAAACCCTTCACTATGACAGCATCGCTGTGGTCCAGTTATCGTCACACATAAACATGAAGATAACGATCTGTTTCTTCTGTTTGTATGTTATTGTGTGACTCTGACTGATTAAGAAAAATAAAATTGGCTGATAACCATTTTCGGTAAACATACTAATCAATCTCTCACAGATGATTTGATTTCCAACACAGACACGTGGTATCGCTCATTAGTGATAATTTGACACACTATGATTTCCAACAACTTTTTTTAACGTTTAAGGCCTTATCAAACCTATTTATTCCCAGGCCATAGTTGAGTTTGAAATGTTTTCTTAACGTTCTATAGGTCTTATCAAACCTACTTATTCCTCGGACATATTTAACTTTGCATTATTATTTTCTAAATTGCATGTAAGTCCCAGCTGACAAAAAACGTTCCTGATATATTATTAAGATGATTAGGACAACGGCTTATGAGTGTTACACACTAAGAATGGGTTGAATTAACTTTTGTACATGTAGAGAGGATCCGGAACCCAGGGCTGATGATGAGACTGCCGGGTGTATGTACCCCAAAGTCCTGACTGTGCCACATGATCCTATATCCTCTCTGCTGATTTGCTACTCTAACATATTCCCAATAGAAATTAATACAAGTATTTTCCATCTGACAAAAAGGCGTTTTTGATATATCACTAAGATTTCTCGTACCACAGATTATGAGTGCTATATGTAAATAGCGGATTGAATTAATTTCTGAACATGTAGGGAGGGTTCGGGATCCAGGGCTGATGATGAGACTGAAGGGTGTATCTACCCCCCAAAGTCCTGAGTGTGCCAAGTGATCCTATACCCTCTCTGCTGACTTGCTACCCTTACTTATTCCCAATAGAAATTAATACATGTATGTCCCATCTGACAAAAAGGTGTTCTTGATATATTACAAAGATTTCTCGGACCACAGATTATGAGTGCTATATGGAAATGTAGATTTGAATTAATTTTCTGAACATGTAGAGAGGATTCGGGATCCAGGGCTGATGATGAGACTGAAGGGTGTATCTACCCCCAAAGTCCTGAGTGTGCCATGTGATCCTGTATCATCTCTAGTGATCTGTTAGTCAAACTTTCTTCCAATGGAAAATAACACATGCAATCCTGATATTTATATCATCAGTTTTGCATCCAAAAGTTTCCAATAAGGAACAGGATAATTCAACACACTTGCAATTAAAACATTTGCATTTTTACAAATTTTAAAACACCGGACTAGGGAATGAAACATTCCACCCTACCCCCTTATTCTGGAAAGTGATACACTTTTCTATTTTCTAATCTTTTTTATTTTCACTTTGTGTTATGCAACATTGTACGAGGAATCGCCACTAAATTCCACTCATGTTAACGCTCCATCGACGTTTGTCGCATTCTCAATATTTCACAACGAATATTTATCGCTTGACGAACCTGTCTGTGCATTTGTGATGTTCGTGGTCGGTTCAGATACTATGGCGGGTAGTGTTAAATTGGACGAGGTCCAGACGGATCCTGATTACGATTTAGGTCACCTACTGAATGATAAAACAGATAATGATTCAGCAGCCATATTTAAGGATAGTGATTGTAAATATTTCCTTCCGGGTGAGTTCCGAAATGAGCTTAGGGGTGCACAAGGATCCTTCTCAGTATTTCATATTAATTGCCAAAGTCTCAGTGCTCACTGGGACCCTTTACATCACTTGCCCTCTGAACTCAACGACACAGAGAACACTTTCGATGTGATCGGTTTAACGGAAATCTTCAGAATCTCCACAAATATGTCATATACCCTGGAAGGATACCACCCTTTACAAACAAATTTGAGATCTATTGATGACGATGGTCATGGCGGGGTCGGTCTGTTTATAAAAAGCGATATTTCTTTTAGTATTCGAAAAGATCTTTCCATTTTTCTACCGCACGTCTTCGAGTCCATCTTTGTTGAATTAAAGTACAAAAATTCCTCCAAGGTAATTGGAGTAATATATAGACCAAATACGGCCCCGAGGGCAGATATCGACCTGTTTCAATCAAAAATCAACCAGTTGACTGATGTCCTGAATAAAGAAAAGAAAGTCTCTATCATTATGGGCGATTTCAATATTGACCTCCTAAAAGTGGCATCTCATTCCAAAACTGAATCATTTATTGACTTAATGTTTAGTGAGAGCTTCCTTCCTGTTATTACAAAACCAACCAGAGTTACAGATCGCAGTGCTACGCTTATAGATAATATATTCTCTAATGATGTCTCATTTTTTTCAAAATCTGGAATAATCCTTACTGATGTTTCGGATCACTTTGGGATTTTTTATGTCGAAATTTCACATTCCAAACCTCTTAGATCAAAACAGATCTTGACCAGAAAAATAAATTCCTATACTATCGAACGCTTTAAGTCGTTGTTATCCCAATGTGATTTTAGTCCGGTTCTGGAAACAAACTGCCCAAATGATGCTTACGAAAAATTCCTCAATATTTATTTGAATGCCTATGAGACATCATTCCTTCTCCAAGGCCATCAACAAAATAAGAAATATATAAAACAGCAGCCCTGGATGACAAAAGGTCTTCTAGTCTCTGCCAACAATAAGAACACATTTCTTAACAAAAAATTAAAAGCTCCCACTGAGATGAATGTCAAAAATTATAAAAATTACTGTCGGATATTTAACAAAATTAAGAAAAAATGCAAAGCCCTATATTATGAAAAAGTACTTTTAGAAAATAAGAATAACATGAGAAAGACGTGGCAAATCCTAAATAACGCATTGAATAAGAATAAAAACCAACGAACCGTACCATCATTTTTTAATCTTGGTGATACAAAGATATATGCACCAAATCAAATTGCACAAGAATTCAATAACTTTTTCGCCAACATTGGAATTCAGATGTCAAATCAAATAACCAAACCTAGTAAATAATTTGCCGAGTTCTTGAATTCTTCTTTTATGGGAAACTTCTTTATAAGCCCTACATCGTCTACCGAAATCTCAAATATTGTAAATACAATGAAACCTAAAGTAAGTCAGGACTGTGAAAATATCACGACCAGTATTCTGAAACATTCAATAAATTTAGTCGCTACTCCACTTGCGCACATTATGAATAATTCATTCAGTCAGGGAATAGTACCAGACAGAATGAAAATTGCTAAGGTTACTCCAGTCTTCAAAGCAGGTGATGAGAATACTTTTACAAATTACAGGCCAATCAGTATTTTGCCTCTTTTTTCTAAGGTTCTAGAAAAGCTAATGTCTATAAGACTTGTAAACTTCTTAGATAAATTCGAAATTCTCTATCACCACCAATATGGCTTCAGGAAGCACCATAGCACTCTGCACCCTGTTATGCACCTATTACAATATGTAGCCGAAGAAAATAATAAAAATAGTAAAGAAAGTACACTCGCCCTATTTCTGGATCTTTCGAAAGCCTTCGACACCATCAGCCATGAAATACTACTTCAAAAATTAGAATACTATGAAATAAGAGGGAATGCGAATAACTGGTTTAAGAGTTACTTACAAAATGGAATCAGTATGTCTCTTTTGGTGACAGTGAATCTGATCTATCTAGACTAAGATGCGGAGTACCACAAGGCTCAATACTGGGACCTATTATTTTTCTCATATACGTAAATGACATCTGCAATTCAACGAAACTAAATCTTTTATCCTTTGCAGATGATACTTCCACATACAAGGCTGCAACAGAGTTAAACAAGCTTGTGTCAGAATTTAATGAGGAACTTCAAAAAATATTTGTCTGGTGCGCATCCAATCACTTAGTCTTGAACAAAGAAAACTAATTATATTGTCCTTAATCCATGTCAAAAAAAGAATGTAACACTCCAGGATATTAAAATAAATAATCATATTATTAATACCGGTGAGCGTGCTGACAAGGATAAATCTATAAAGTTTCTTGGCATATCTATTGATGAAAAATTATCTTATAACGCCCACATATCTCAGATCTCCTCGAAAGTCGCTCTTGTGAATTATGCCCTCAATAGAGTGAAAAACATCCTTCCTCACAAAGTAATGAAAACCCTATACTTTACACTCATACAAAGTCATTTTATCTATGGAATTCCCTTATGGGGTGCCTCAAAAGCCTGTAAACGTCTTTATAAATTACAAAAGCGATCAATACGAATCATAAACAACAAGAAGTACAATGCTCACACTGACCCTCTTTTTATTAATGATAAAATATTAAAAATAAAGGATTTGTATACCTTACATTTTCCTTATTTATGTTCGATTGGCTAAATGGAAACCTACCAAAGTCCTTTGCTGACTTCTTTTCTACTATAAATAATGACTATATGAATACACGCCAAACAGGACTCATACGTAGCCGTAGAACTAGAACCAAAGCGCTCGACAACCTGCCTGTCTTTGCTTTTCCGAAACTGTGGAATGGGTTAGATATATCAATCCGAAAAATAAAAAATAGGAAAGAGTTGAAGACAAACCTTATAACAAAAATTATTTCCACTTATTCAGAGAATACTTCCTGTTCTAATCCCTACTGCCCGGACTGTGTTATTTAGTACCTATTTGCTTTCTTTTCTCAGTTTATGCCCACAAGTAATAATATTAACTTTTCAGGAATATTATAGTATTACACAAGTATAAACAATACAAGGTGCCACTAAGTCTTCATTCTGTGAATGACTTGTCTTCAGTGGGGATTTTTGTCTGGTATTCTCGTCCTTTCCGGTCTCCTGATTTGGTCTCAACTGCTCCAAAACTTTAAAGCTGTTATTCTCATAAAAATCAACCGAGGTTCGGATCAGTTAACCGATAAACGTTTTGAGACCATTTCAAGAGTACCGTGCTGTAATTGATACCGTCCACCCAACATTCTCTTGTGCAAATGTCGCGGAGCAACCCTGTCTGTTGGAGCTAAAACAGAAATAACAATGTTGCACTTTTGCATCATTTTCTTCTTCGAGTTTCTTCCGTCATTCTGTAGTTTTCTCTTTTCTGTCAGAGGGAAAGGCGGGAAGACAGCCAATCTGGCTATGCCTTTCCCTGCCGGTATACAAAAATTGTTATATCCCATTATCTATGTACATCTGAAATAATATTATTGTATACGAGAACCCTGTTATGATGTAACCATACGTATATATTTATCATTCTGTATTTTTGTATATTGGTAAATAAACATATCATATCATATCATATCAACTGAAGGAGTTATGAAGCACTAATTAATATTTATTGAAAATATGAAACGGTTATAAACCGGGAAAACGGAGATGTCATATGATAAACATCTTTTTCTTTCTTTTAAGTTTAGTTAATACTGTCAGCTGTGATACAGTGAAAAGGGTGGCTTGCGACTCTCCTTCCATTTCTGAAACCTTTCTGGTCCTCCATCAGAAATCAATATCTTCAATCACCCTTTCTGGTCTGTCATATAGAATTTCACAGAAAACGTCCCCAGTGTTGCTACTGAGATTTCCAGGTAACTGTCCAGTAGCCCCTTGCCCCCTTCTTGTATACAAATGTTACCTTTCTTCTCTCCACTCGTTGGAACATCTTGTTTTTCAATGATCAAATTGAATAATGCCGTTAGGTTCTTATAGATTTTCTTTTTACCTTTTTTTAAATTCGGTGGGAATTTCACATCTGTCTCTCCCGCTTTCTCATTCTGTAATTTGGAGAACCACTTTCCATACTCCCTCTTCTTTCATTTCGTTGCATACAAGGTTCAATAAATGTTCTACCTCCTCATCTTTTTACACTCTGGTTCCCAGTGCTCTATCGCTCATCATTTACATTTTCTGATGCTTGATGAGTTCTGATGCAATTTGGTTTGGATCATTTGCACTTCTGTCCTTTACTTTAATACTCTGTAAAATACTTCTTTTATTTCTTCTGTTCATCCATTTTCAAAATACGTTTGAGGCCAATCCACCTCTCCTTCTCGTGTTTAATTTACATTATTTTGCGCAAATTCATATTCGATCGACACGATGATTCAAAAATTTCCAAATCGGCGTCACTTTTCATTATCTAGGGGTAGACCATTTAATATCTTCAATGTGCCGCCTGGGGGCTGCACGTTGGAAATATTGATGGGTATGCTCCATACATTCACTTAGCAGCCATCCACTTAATGAAATTATGCCGTATTATGATCCTGGCTCTGAAACGTGGTCTTTCGAGTTCAAAGGGCTGAAGAGAGAAGATTTTTAACCCTTTACCTAACATGAAAAGCAGACGACACTTGCAAAAAAAATTCTTGAATAACTATTTTTTTTCATTTTTTGTCTCAAAAACATAGGTTATGACCCCTCATTGGAACGAGCTCGACGAGCTCGTTCCAACGAGGGGTCATAACCTATGTTTTTGAGACAAAAAATGAAAAAATAATTAAAATTAATTGTCGATTTTTGAGAATAGCGCTGGCCGGTTTTGACCGTTACGTTGGGTAAAGGGTTAAGATGAAATTATTCGTCGTTCCTCGATATTCTGATGCCCGATTATGTGTGACATACATTTTGCGATTCAAATATCTGCAGATTAATACTTGAAATTTTTCGAAACTTAAAAACAAAATGCTTCATAATATCTGTAAAATCAATATATGTAAATTATGTTTGTGAATAATTTGAAAATACACAACATTCTTTTTCAAACGTCTAAAATCTAAACGCAGCACAGCAACACTTAAGAGGAATGTAAAAAGAAACAACTTGGCGAAAATCGTCGTGTACAATTTTTTTTTATTTATATTTTATGATGCTCTCTTGGTGCATTTACATTGTATGCAAAATATATGACATATCCTGGTGTCTCCCAAAACTATTTTTTAAGAATGAAGTATTTATTTAATAAATTCTCTTTTAAAGAGAATTTTTTCTGGACACATATTTGCACTGTTTTTGGAATACAACCTCAACAAATGACATAGAAAACATTATTGACTGAAATGACTCAACAGACAAAAACGGTTCGCCTCACCGGGGAGCGCGGGAGCTCAGTAGGTAGAGATACAGGCTGCAAGCCGAGAGGTCTTCGGTTCGAATACCACCTGTGGCGACTGCGTTATGTCCTTGGGCAAGACACTTAATCTAATTGCCCACGTGGGGACACGGTGGCGTTTTGTACTAAGGCGTACTGCACGTCGATGGTGCACTTGTCTTCAACCAATGCTAACCCTGTTTGTGTGGAGTTAGTACGTTGGGGAGTCTGACAGTTGCTAGCCGTTGCTCGGTGGTTCTCTCCGGGTACCCCGGCTTCCTCCACCCGTAAAACTGTCCGACACGAAGTGATCCTGGCTGTCGAAAGTGTCGTTGAACCCCAATAAATCAAATCAATTCGCTTCTCCAACATGGAAGATTTTGTTTGTATCTGCTTCATTAACATTTTTTCAGAAGTTTCAAACTTAATTTGTGGTACCATGTATCAAATTTTCAGGCCTCATTTCATATACACAACAAACAGACGGACCCGTTGATGTTGGTGTTGTCTATGTTGGACCTCATTGCGACGAGAATGAGTTCCAAGAAAAAGTATTTTGTTGAAGTGAATTTATTATATACTTAAATTACTGAAAACAAAACTGTAGATCTGAAGGTATATTATTTATTGTTCGGACCGCAAACGAACTAAAATACATCACAAAGTGGAAATAATATGCATTTTTGCCCAATGTGCTATTTGGTGATTTTCCCCACATTGTTTCTGATTTCACTTCTCTTAAAGTTTAGTTACGCGAGTTACTGATTTTGTGGGAAATAACAATTTCGATTTCAGTATGGTTGATAGTTTTATTACAGAACAGCATTAGCTGGTTAATTGTTCTGATCCAGCTGCAAACAGAGTTTGCGTTCGCAAACGATGAATTTGGAGGCCCTCCCGTTAAAATCTTATTTATTGCCTGGAAAATCATTAATTTTCCGTGTACTTAAAAAATTCCACCTTCGAGTAAGCGGAAAATTTTAAAAATTTAATCCTTTGAACACGAGAGATCGCTTTATCGGGACAAAACACGATACCTCATAATTGCATCAAGTAGAAGGGCTGATATGGAAGATACTACAAGGGATCAAAGGGTTAATGCATATTATGTGATTATTTAATTTCACTTGTTTTCTGTAACAAGACGTCAGTTACCAACCGTGATTTTCGTCAAAGTCTTATTTATTTTATCAAGTCTGTAATCAATAATGATCTATCACAATATATATCGTATCATCAGGTATATCATAAGTTACATGGCATGTAGCTGGCTTATACTATTTGTTACACAGTTTGTTGGTGGCCTAATATGGTATATATGGTATCAGTTAATTTCGAGGCTAGAGTCCAATATGAAATTAACTGATACCATATATACCATATTAGGCCACCAACAAACGGCGTAACGAATATATCTTACCGACTGCTGCAACGATGCACAGAACTAATAACAACAGCGATCAAAATTAAATGAGAGAATTCTCACAATGTGTTCACGTGTCTTCGCCTTGTTACAATTTATGGGAGAGCGCCTGCAGACACTCTCCCATAAATTGTAACAAGACAAATTCATACAGCTTCATTTCGAAGGTAACATGACACACATTCACAGAATATGAAGCCTGTTAAGTTGCCTAACCTGCACTTCGGACTAAATATGGGCTTCGGACACTCAATCTTTCAACTTGAAGCGTTTATCGCTACAGACTAATCAATGAACAAAGGGATATTACCCACAGCTGTCAGCGTATATTGATGTTGACAGGCAGTATATGGTTTTATATGCGGTCTGCATGTGACGTCTTTGAACCAATGAAATTCCCAGATACTTGTAGGAGGTAAAATATATTTCCATACAAGGCGATGGAAGTTCATATTAGGTGAGGCGAATCTGAACCTGATATGAACATTCAGATTCAGAACCTTACATGGAAATGTAACATATTTATTATGTTGCAAGTCCATGTAAATCAAGGGATTAACAAATTTTCACGAGAAACAAAGAACGACCGGACATTTATTTTTTAGAAACCACTATTGGCAACGACGTGCAGGATTATCAACAGCAACTGGCATTCGTGTGTATCCATGGTGGCAGTGAACAATCTTCGCTGTTCGAAGTACGATATTTGTTTACAAAATAAAACGTATCGCTACAAGCATATCTGAAATATCCTCACATACCTTTACTGCCTTTACCACCCGAAACGGGTTAACAAAGCACTTTTAAACGTTAAAAAAATCTCTTTTAATCTATTGAGTAAACTGTAAAGAAAATGTTCGTTTCCGCATAAAACATCAATAGAGTCGTAAAAAACCCCAAATAACTTCTGGGACTACAGATATTTTCTGTCCATTTCTTAAATATTTAATGGTCTAAGTCAATAAATACGGTATCTTGAAAATAATTTTGTTTTTGGTGCTTAAATTCTCTTATTTTGTTTAATTCACGTTTTGAAAATTCGAAGCGAGAGGAAATGCATCAAAATAGTAATGGCGGCTACTCACCCGATATCAAATAATATCAGGTGAGTTACCTGATACGGCGGAACCATTAGACGGTATTGCAGCGTCCTGATTGGACAAACTGACTTTGAGGCATAATAAATCATGATACGTACGGAGTCGTGGCATTACCGTATCTTTACATCCGTAACAGCGTTTGCCATCTTTCTTTGTTTCCCTCTGTATACAATTTTATTTTGCCATTGATGTACATTTTATTTGTTTCTTTATCTTCAGAACATTTTCAAATTACGTCTCAGTGCTAAAGAAGATCCAGCAATTCAACAATGGCTTCCAACAAAAATATCAAGTGTAGTTAGGCCTGTAAACGGTCAAAGGCTGAAAGAAATATTGTCAAATTCTCATACGTCGTCAGATCTATTTCCCTTAGGGACACTTGTAGTAAACTGGGTACCATATCGTTGTCTCGTTACCAACGTTGATGATATTATCAGTCACAGAACAAAAGCGTATGAAACCACAGCCAAAGAAACCGAAGCCTGCAGCACTATATCGTTCGGTACTGACTTCGAGTGTGAATATGGACTGGCCTATCACATAGATATTTACGGAGAAGCCTCTCGTAACATCCACCAACATGTTTATATCCATTTACAGGAAGCAATCTCTCGCTGTAAAGGGGATGTAGGTGTACAGATTTTTACAGACGAACATGTAGACAATTCATTTGTGAATGAAATAACGCAGGTGCACGGGATGCACCAGACAAATGACTATTTCACTGATCTTTTGCATTCTGAGGCGCCAATTGGCAACTATGCGTCGTCGAAGCTATGATTTTTTGAACATACACTGGATATATCAAAATGAAAAACAGATTTAATATTCTGAAAGTTGAGCGTTTGTTTGCAATGTTGTGCGTTGAACCGGGATTGTGAGACAGAATCGGTCTGATTTTCAGCTGTCCCCATGCGGACCGAACGAACATCTTTTCCTCCTATTTGTTATCCAAAACCGGAAAACTATGTCTTGTTGTGTCATCTTCATTTCGAATCATTAGATAAATAGAGGATATCTAGTATTTTTGAGTGAACACCGAAAAGTTATCTCATGAGTGATCGAGACAAACGTTTATTTTTCGCAAGCGCTCGTGCGAACAAAACTACCCGTTTGTCTCTGTCACAAATGAAGTAATTTTCGGTATCCACTCAAAAACACTAGATTTTCTTTTTATTATACGCTTTTTATAAGAATCTGATAATTCCACTCGTTTCAACCTTGAATTGATGCATGAAAGTAAACAGCGCATTGAATCATTGATAGACGGAAGTGATTTGATTGATACTCGGAACAGATAGCGTCTTGCAATCTGATTCAGCTGGCGGGTTTCTAATCCAAACATGGCCTGAAAGTACGTAATATAAGCTTTTGGTTTGGTACGTCCTTTCAAAGGACGTACCAAATCAAAAACTTATATTACGGACTTTTAGGCCATGTTTGGACTAGCGGGTTTCATGCATCAATTCAAGGTGAATGCGTGTTGAATTATTGCTGGAAATGATCGGTATCCACTCAAAAACACGAGATTCACTTTTCGTTATACGTTTTTAGAACACATTGATTATTTCCAGTGATAATTTGACACGTATTCAACTTGAAGTGATGCTTTGAAAGCCGCAATTTTGATTGATACTGTGAAAGTGAAAATTTCTATATCTTCACAGTGATTTCCGCAATTTCTTCGATAATCTATCGTTTAGCGCATAATAAATAACATTATAATGTACCTGCATTTGTTTATTCTGAACATAAAAAACAAGAAACAAGAAGCGTGTGGGGTCGTTAACGCGCCATGCATATACTTTTACGTAAGGACAATTATAGCATTCGATGACAGAATACACAACACATTAAAAGGGAGAATCAGTAATAATTTAAACAGGCAGGATCAGAACTAATTTAATTTGCGCTCGGAGTAATGATCTCCGTTTTACTTGTCTTAGGTAGACACTAAATGCACTCGCTCTGACATAGTTCAACGTGAACATAAGGTTACGGACTACGTAGGCATTGGACTAGGGAAGCGAAATCCGAAGGAGCGCAATACTTGACCGACTTCATAGGCAAGCGGATACTGCTATAAAGAATCGGCCGTTGCTTGCTACGATGTACCAGCCGTCACAACTCAAAGTACACTCCTGAGTGTGTGTGAGCGATCTGCGGTCTCGCTGGAGTTACGCACTCGCCGTTGGTCCTAGCATTGTAAAGTGAATTTCTTCTTTCTTTTATAAAAAAGAACCACGGGCTTGTTTCTAAGAATAGGAACGATAGGGCCTGTAACCTATAAACTTACAAATTAGCCATTCTATGGCAACTAAACTAGCGGGCACTAAAATAGAGAAAGCTTATACCCTTTCATTACGTCTCAAACCTTTTACGTTTCGCTTCCACCCTTTCCCATCCCGCTTCCATATTTCTTTCATAATACGCTTCCAACTTTTTCCAGCTCGCCTCGTTCCTTTATCTGACACCCTTCCAGCTCTGCTCTGCCTATCCATTTGTCGTAACCCTGTATATCATTTGCCCAAACTTTAGCCCATTTCGGCGGCTCCGACGCTGTGGTGATTGCCGACTTCCCCCTATTTCTCCTATTTCCAGTCACTTAACAAAAGTATTTCCTTTTGTAAACGAGGGTCGTGAGTTTTTTTTATGTGATCCCCTGAGAATTTCTCCCATTAGTTGATTGATTTGACTTCCTCGACAAAAATTATGCGGAATTCTTCTTCACTGATTTTGTGTCTGTCAGGGCTCTGGAATAGAGATCCGCGATACTTGATAACCTGGTAACATCACACAGTTCTGAGCACAAACCCATTTTGTTTAAGTTATTATAGACCCTATCGGAGTATCTCTAAATAGTAATCAGCCTCGTAGCTTGTAACATCAACATGACTTAGTATGCCGTAAACGAAGAAACTGTATAGGTTCATGGTGAATGGTATTAATCCCGGGATTTGGGAACCTGACATCTAGCATTTTGTGTTTTGTGCCTACCAGTGTGAGTTTAACAACATACCTGCGAAAAATGTCGTCAACGCGGATAAGGATGGCTTCCGCGCCTCGTCGACCTCATCATAGAGCCAGCTCTTGTACCACGGAGACAACGACGGACGATGGACACCCCAGGACAACCTGAATGCCTATCGCGGATTCATGATAATGTTTATGGCACTACATCCCGACAGCAGCTTCAGCGTGCGTGTTTTCCTTTTTTGTTTTTTTTGTTTTGTTTTGTTTTTCTTTTCTTTCTTTTTTTTTTTTGCTTTTGTTCTTTTTGTTCATTTTTTTTTTTTTTTGCTGTGCCCAACACATACTCATCCTTAGTCCCCTCGTCGAAAAATGAGCTCCCCTTGCACAGCCTGTGCACGCGCCCTAGTATGAAGTAACATTGAACAAACCTGAAGTCAAGTTCACACGCACCAGCATCTGCGACAGGAGTCCTGTAAACAGCCCGCCCATTGTCGCCTATCATTAGGAGTTTAAAGTGTTTCCATATAGCCGCACTACCAAATCTAAACGGCCGAGCTTAGAAAATGTAGTTGAGGCAGTAGTTGGAATGTATATAGTTCCTTCTCTATTCCCGTGTCCCCGAAGCCTGCTGTATCCCCAAGATGGGCTAGCTTAAAGGTTGCGAATGGGCCCAAACCATATGTACCTGGCCCTCCACTATCTGTCATTCTCGAATATGTAAAATCACTGATAGGTAATTTATATCTAATTCATTTGCTCCTTTGACTGAAACTAACCCTTACTGTGATCTGGTTGACGGGGCCTGATGCAAGCTTTTTTAATTGCAGATGTGAGAAGACCGCCGTTCTACCACTGTAACATCATTCATCCTCAGTTGGCACAGCTTTTAGTAGTCTTGCTCATTGAGACTGTTGTCTGTGGTACCGATCTGAGAAAGTTGGTCGCAGAGCTCACTATATATTACAAGCCTCGGTAGCTCGTACTCTACCCGCTCACTGTTTGCCGGTATAACACTCTCAGAAAACACCAAGCTATGGTTTAGCTCAGCTCCGATATTCTAAAATATCCCATTCGGTTCACAAATATTATAGCTGTTATTATTTTGTAATTTCGTCCTTAGGGCCCTTACCATCGACCACAAGCTACACGACGAGAATTATATTTTTGTCGAGCGCGTCACTAATATTGGACCACAGAAGGCAATAAGTGTGTTCAACGAAAGCACACTGCCGTTCTCCAACCCTGAAGCGTCGGAGCAGAAGCACATGTTGAATGTCAGCTTGTGCAACGTACACAGTATAAGTTATTGTGATGAGTTGACGGTAACATGGCCTGAGGTTTACGACTCGGGGCTTATGTTCAACTGATATGCGAAGACGCTACCCGAAGCCCAAAACCCACATGGTGAAATAAACAAGGCAACTTCAATGAACAAGGCAACTTTAACAATAATAAATTTAGTAAATAAACCTCTCGTGTACCCCACGACGTCTCTGGACAACAAAACATCAATAACTTAAATAGAGGTTGAGGTTATTCCATCTTAGTTCATCACTGGACAACAAAAAATCAATAACTTAGACAGAGGTTGAGGTTATTCTATCTTAGTTCAAATCATGAACAAGTTCATCAATTGAACTGTGATGGTGTAACCTCGACATTTTTATAAATAGTTTGTGAGTATGCATTCACACAGTCCACCTCGAAAAATTTGATTTTAAAAGCAGTATGCACTTTGAATCTCCACCCATTGTTATTACATTTTCAAATATTTCACTTTGTGACATCAGGCGGTAACATATGCCACTGGAGCCGTAAACATATAAAAAACTAAGCGAGCTCTCGTCCAGTCATGGGTGTGGGCGACGGTTTTAGTCTTATTGGAACATTATAAAAAACAACGAGCCTTCACTTCGATGGAAAGTATTCCAGCAAATACGGTGCAAGTGGCTTCTACAAACCGAAAATGATAAATAGCGTCAATGCGATCTGTGACTGTGTACCATATAGCGCGGTCTGGAAGTCGCCAGATTTGAAGACCGTTACTTGGATGTATTTTCCAACTGCAAATACTCCAAGATAAACGCTGCCCCAAGTATCTACCTTTGGCGAGAACACCCAAAGCAGTTAGTGAAAAATGAACTGATCTTCGCTGTTCATTGCACAACAAGTGGATGTGGAGTCTCAACTACCGATCACCTAGGAGGAAGGACAGACCTGTTCGCGCGAAGCTTTTGGTTATTCCATTTATTCTTTCAAACACAACAGATACTAACCGAACTCAAAGCCGCGCTGCTATAAGACCTCGCATGACCAAGGTATGACCACTCACACAACAGAGGAATCTAAAGGCTATGTAATGAGTTCGGTGTGTGTGACGGCCGCACCGACTGGAAGGGGGGGGGGGGGGGCGGCTATAACGACCAGTTCAGGGCTCACTATGACCCAACGGAACGTATTCTACACCCAAATTTGAGTAGATGACTTTTTGCTATGATGATATTTTATGTAGGCCTACCATGCATTAAACCTTAAAACTATGACAAAGAAACATACAGCTGGAACACCACTATAAATCTCGGTGGTTATAGTACAAGTGGAACAATTATCTTCATTCATAAAAAAAACAATTCAAAGACTCTAATGATTGTCAAAATATTTGCGAACAAATAAGAAAAATGGAAATATTATAAAATGAATTGGTTATTACCATTAAGTGGGTTGCCGAGATGATGTATTGAAGTCTTGACCTCTCCTTTGGGTCATATATCGACTTGTCCCAACGGACTCGTCGATATATGCCCAAAGGCGAGGTCTCGACTTCAATACACCATCTCGGCAACCCAAATGGTGGTAATAATAAAGATTTATAAATACAAAACTTAAACAACATAATCAAATTGGCTGTCCCAACAACACATTTCATTAAATCACTCATAGTCCAGAAACATTAGACATAAAAATGGCCAAGTAGGGGAAAAAATACCACAAAGCTGATTTTTTGCATATAAGCTGTCTATATCATCATACATACTATGTCAAAAGTCCCCATGATTCTGAGCGGAGCTTTTTGAGTAATGACCCCTTTTATGTTTTTCTCACCTAGGTAAAAAAATGTTTTGCTAGCTATATCCATTTAATCCCATTCTGACAGTAAAGTATTAATACTTCATGTCTTATGACTTTGATATAATGAGGTATACCACTTTATGTAATTATAAATGATGTTTTCGTTAGGTTACAGCCTTTTATCTTGTCACAGCACAGGAAAATGTTGAAAAACACGGTTTTCCGTGCTTCGTTTTCATTCAAATTTTGTGAATCGAGGGCTTGTTTACGGAAAACTTCATTATGAGTGGGGACAATTTTTCTCTCAAAAACTTCTCTGGTGACCTGGGCATATATAAAAAGTAATTTCATTGCGCCCCATCCACAGTTCCCATTTAAATTGATATAAAACTTAACCCTACCCCCTAAAAACTGCGTTTGCCTTAATTACGCTACGAGTAATGTTGTCCGATTTTTGGCTATTTATGTTTGGATTATAGTTTGTTTTTGGATCACATTTTAACAAAGCAATAATTTATGGGTACCGGAAGACAATATCGGACAGAAAAGTTTTAAATGTATATCAATTAACCCTTTAACATTGGTGCCGAAAGTACATGTGAGATGGTACAGTATACAGAAATGATTAAGATACCGAAACTGGGTGTCAGAATGTTTTCATATCACCCAAAAGCCTCACTCAATCCCTCCCAAAGTGAGAGTGGCTTATGGCTGGTAGTGGTATCGAAGATTTGTGGGAAGCGGTTTATGCACCTGGGACAGTTGTTCACATGTTGACAGATCATGCATTTTCTCGCAGTCTTAGAGCCCACTTACTGACACAAACTGTCTTAGCTAAGCTGATTTTTGATGGACAAATTCCTGATGAAAGCATTTCAGCCGACATCATGTCTTTAATTTCCTCTGTGTTGGAACGAAAATATCTCTTAACAGATAATGTGAATCATTCGGTGGATGAAGTGGAGTAAATCTTCAAAAATTTGTGTGATCAAGCCAGTAATGAAAGTCGAACAGGCAAACTATGGGTGCTATATTCTCCGCAAGTGGAACTTATTAAAGACTTTATAAGTGCTAAACGTACCGGAGATTGGAATTGCCACCTAATCAGCATCAAATCTATGCTTCCTCATTTCCACGCTGCTGGTCACCTGCTTATGCCAAATGCGTCCATCTTTATATACAACAAATGGGGGATCTGCCTTCCAAGATGTCAGAAGATAATGATTACACGTCTTTCACTAAGCTTGGCTATTTCACGATCAGACGGAGTAATATGTATTGGGGGTGGTCATTTCTCAGACCAGGCCATAGAACAGTGTTTAATGCGCACCTTTAAAGTATCTGGCGGTATGACAAGAGGGCGTGGTATAACGGATACGACACTTGCAAAATGGATGACAGCTCTGCCCAGGCGTGCACCTCTTTGTTCTGCTCTCGAACAGTTATCCAATGTACATACTGGTGACAGTGAGCAACACAAAGACATCAGACCTTCCACACAAAGCGGAGACAGCGATGACATCACAAAACTCACTGACTGGCTGAAAGCCCACCATCCGTTTCAAAATCGCCAAAAAGATCACCTAGTATCCCTATCTACAGGCAAGATTGCTGATTCATCAGTCAACTGTGACAATGCAATAAGTGTGGGGACAAATGCAGTCAAGAAGATGACAGGTAAAACCTTCTTCTGTTAAGTTGCATAGATCAGATGCAGATAAATCATTGGCTGCAATGAGTAATAATACCATAACTGTTCATGATGATGAAGTTGTTGTGAATCCATCTCTATCTCTATTATTCAATCGAATCACATGCGTATTGCAATCACAAGAACAGTTGAAAGATTACTTGGCATATGAACTCTCACCAGAACTCCCATCTCTCTTTGATAATGGTGGCATGCTCAAGACACAGAAAAGTGTCCTATGGACAATGCTGAAAGCAAAAGGCAAAGAATTGAAAACTCTGCCCGATAAACCCCTATTCGTTCTTGATGGAGGTTACTTGATTCGTACTGTGATATGGCCAAACGAATCCAAGTATCGCGATGTGTGTGCAAATTATCTAACTTATATAACCAAGCACTTTGGAGACGATGCTCACATTGTCTTTGGTGGTTAAGCCAAATGTACAACGAAACGTCAGGAGCAAATGTGTCGTACAAAAGGCCGGTGTTCAGCTGATCTAAAGGTTGAGCTTGATCTCCCAGTCAAAGTGACTTCTTAGCTAATGCATCCAACAAAAGCCAGTTGATTCAAATTCTCTGTGAATACCTGCAGGAATCTGGAACCAAGAGACATCAAGCTGAGAGTGATGCAGATACCTTAATTGTCAAAACAGCTTTCGATCTTGCAGCAAAATCAGACTTGGACATTGTAGTTGTAGGAACTGAGTCTGAGCTGCTTGTAATGTTACTCTCATTGGGAGGTAGTGAAATGAAATTACACATGCTCACATCTCGTGAGCACTCTTCTAGGGTTTACTTACAAGTACAAACTTGCCTATTCAACCCCCTGGTGCCTTCGTCGTGGGGCTGGGAGGAACGATGTGGATGTCTCCGCCCAATTACTTCCCAAGATGCTGTTGCACCTTAGTCGCTGTTGAATTTTATTAGTTGTGGATGTAAACCTGGGTGTTCCAAGTCTTGTGGATGTCGGAACGCAGGGTTGTTCTGTTCGAACATATGTAAAATATGTATGGGAATAGACTGTACCAATATTGATAGTATATGGGCTGCTATCGCTCATGATGAATATGGCGACCTTTGAATCTATTTTGAGAAAAAGTGTTCGAAAGTTGCATTGTGAACAGAAAAGAAATTAACAATATTTTATTTTGACTGATAGTACCAGACTCTGGAATTATTTCTTGGAAAGTCCTCAAAGAGATCTTTCCAAGACAAAAATCACGAGGTTGGTTTTATCAATGAGTATCAAATATTAAAGGGTGTTTTGTGTTTATAAGGCAACTTTCTTCCAGTAACAAGAGCACAAAATTTATGTGAAGTGACCAATTCGACAGAATTGTGGTATTGCTCGCAGCGTGTTTTGCAGGAAAGGACCAGTATTATGGTCAATATAATGATAGTTATGAAGTTCTGGTGACAGTTATTGTATGCCATACACTTTTTTTTCTCGTCCAACAGAGGGTAAAACATAATCGAAGTAACGCTTTACTCAGTACACAATATATCAAATATGAGTCTATTTTTATATTTTTTTTATATTTTGGCATTTTCAATAACCATGCAAATATAGATGCCAATGCAACTGGCTCATTGAGCCTGTTTCAGTGTAATCCATATTTGCATGGTTTATTGAGATTGTTCATGAACATCATTGGTTGTATATACCATAATTGGTGGTATGTTTTACAGCCGCATATAGGTGAAAGATTAACACACCTTTTCTCATATTACTCAGTGGCCCTGCAAGTTGCACGGGCAATTTTGAGCAAAGTTTGCCATTCAGTTCTTATTTGACAACATATTCCATTGCAATAAATAAAATAGTTTACAATTAGACAGATGAGTATTCAATGAATATAGTAATATGTATAACTGGGTGAACTGAGGATGTCACATGGTGAAAAACACCAGCTACAGAGAAAAGCTTCATTTCGCCAAAATTCCCTTGAAATGGGCTATCACATAAAAATGCGTTAAAAAAGCTCCAGTGGGATTTGTGGGGACTTTTAATATGATGTCAGGGACATATTATAGATGTCATATGCAAAAAATCAGCTTTGTGGTAATTTTTTCCCTGATTTACCCTAATGTTCCTGGACTATCAGTTCTTCCTCTTCCCATCAACATTGTTTTCATAATGGGGTTTTGAGGCGAGAGGAATTACCAACATGTGTGAGATTATCATCACTTTCTCAACGGTAAATATTCTAGTTAATCTAGTTCATTGCCATATTTTGTAGTGATCAGCTCTTTGCAAGCTGCTGTGGCGATTCCTTGTCCAGTTCCAAATTAGGAATACTTATGCCTCTGGTCAACAAAATATACCCCACAAATAAGTTTAATCCATTTAGCAAAAAATACTTATCATCAACCTCTTCTGAATTCTTCATCACATCAACCCATGACCGCTTTTAGTCAGCCATGGCTTGATTTTATGTGCAGTTCAAGAAAATACCTAAAATATCAGTCCTATAGCTGGAAAGTACATTTAGATCTTAATTCATTTTATTTATACATTTACTGAAAATCGCTGAAAGCACTTCAGTGAATCTTTGCAAAAAAAAATTATCATAAAAATCATTTAAAGTAACATCAGAATGTGTCTTGTTTGAAAACAGAGAGACAAAATGCTCTCTGACAGAAAGAAGGTAAGAAAGAAGCTCTTTGTTCTTCGCTGTGAAGTTTCTAAATGTTATTTGATGGTTTTAATGATTTTTCCGTTCTTTTCTCCTTTTCGATACACGAAGCAGTAGAGTACAATAGGGTGCGTGGCAGCGGCTTTATTTCTCTATACCCTATATCGAATATCCATTCTGGTTTTCCACGCTCCATTCAGCTTTAGATAGTGCCCATTTACAGGTCACCAGATATATTTTCTAGTTTTTGTTTACGAACATCTGTATAAAGAATTAATTGACCAAACCGACTTAACTTTTCACACTTCTAGTTGTTTGGTCTATAGAATGTTAACATTTTAAAGATTTTAGTCTCAAACCTTTGCCGACGTGTAGTTCCATATTGTTCTCGATAGTCAATTAAACGAACTCAAATTCTGACTTTTAAGCACTATGGGTACTTGCTTAGAAAGGGCGGAGAAAAGTAACGCCACGCCCGGTTTTAGAAAAAAACCCTGAAACGCAGCTTTGTCAGGGAGCGGTGGCTCTTGGTTACGGCCTTTGACTTCAAACCAAAAAGTCCATGGTTCGTCCCACCAGGTGTAACTGTGTTGTGTCCTTGTGCAAGGCACTTCATCCCGATTTCCTGCGTAGGGCACAATGACGATGTGTGCTAAAGCGTACTGCACGTCGATGGTGCACTTGTCCTCAACTGTTTGTGTAGGGTTAAATTACAGTGTTTACTTAAATAGCAAATCAAGTAAAGGGTGCTTCTTTTTCTTAAATATTGTATGCAGTACCATGCCATCACCCAGTAGGTTTCAAGCAGAGGAAAATGGCTGACATTTATAAGTTATAAGGGGATAACGTCATATCGATCTAAGTGATTGGGTATCGCATGAGTTATTATGATAGGTCGTAGGATGAGTCTTATTTGGACGCATTACCTTTGTGTAGAAGGTATTTGTGCGCTTGCACAGAACGTGTTGAAAGTGTTTCAGTGCCTCTTTTACAATTCTTGAGACCGCTATTTTTAGATGACTAACGTTGTTTAACAATATTTGTTTCAGCATACCACTGGTTCTATTTTCCTCCTGAATAGTTTTTTATGCGCCCGTTTTGAAAAAACGGGAGTATTATGTTATGGCATTGTCCGCCTGTCTGTCTGTCTGTCTGTCCGTCCGTTTGTCCGTCCGTAAACAATTTTTGTGTCACCTACTCCTCCAAAAGTTTACATGGTCCATCGTTCAAACTTTGCACACATGTTGAATCGTAATTGCCGTTGTGCATGTGACAAGTGCAGATAACTCTATTTTGTATTTCCAGAGTTATACCCCTTTTAGTATTTAAAACATTACGGTATTGCGTCGCCTACTCCATCAACATTTTACATGCTATATTGTTCAAACTTTGCAAGCATGGTGATCATCAATTGTCGTTGTGCATGTGACAAGAGCAGATACCTCCATTTTGTATTTCCAGAGTTATGCCCCTTTTTGTACTTAGACATTACAGTATTGTGTTGCCTTCTCCTTCAACATTTTACATGCTATATTGTTCAAACTTTGCACACATGTTGACCACCAATTGCCGTTGTGCATGTGACAAGAGGAAGTAACTCTCTTTGTATTTCCAGAGTTATGCCCCCTTTTAGTACTTAAAACATTACAGTTTTGTGTCGCCAACTCCTTCAACATTTTACATGCTATATTGTTCAAACTTTGCACCCAGGTTGATCAGTACTTGCCGTTGTGTATGTGGCAAGAGCAAGTAACTCGGTTTTGTATTTCCAGAGTTATGCCCCCTTTTAATTCATAGAACATTGCAGTATTGTGTCGCCTACCCCTTCAATATTTTACATGCAATATTGTTCAAGCTTTGCACACATGGCGATCACCAGTTGCCGTTCTGCATGTAACAAGAGCAGGTAACTCCATTTTGTATTTCCAGAGTTATGCCTCTTTCAGTACTTAATCATTACAGTATTGTGTCACCTTCTTCTTCAACATTTTACATGCTATATTGTTCAAACTTTGCACACATGTTGATCACCAATTGCCATTGTGCATGTGACAAGAGCAGGTAACTCTGTTTTGTATTTCCAGAGTTATGCCCCATTTTACTACTTAAAACATTACAGTATTGTGTCGCCTACTCCTTCAACATTTTACATGCTATATTGTTCAGACTTTGCACACATGGTGATCACCACGGGCGTACGTTGTCCCTCTAGGCGGTGCTCTTGTTGATTGACATATCAGATGTAGTATCTGATTCAATGACACAGCACGTACAGCCAAAAACCTGCTGATACGGAGACTTGAGTCAGAGATGCGGTCGAACGGGAATTACTTCCGTGTCTTGAAGAGGAGTAAACGTGCTGTAGGTCGCCAATAGTTCCTGACTCACGCGGTCCCCTGACTTTGAGATGTGATCGAATGAAAAATACCCTTGTGTCTTGACGAGGAGAAAACAGGCTGTCGGTCATCACTGGGCAATAATGGGATATAACGATGTCATTTGGCGACGTGTACGGCTTTAATGTACTATCAGCTGATTAATAATTGTTATATTGTATGCTTGGTGGCGATGGCTCAGTAGGTAGAGGTATAGGCTGCAAGCCAAGAGGTCCTCAGTTCGGCAACCGCGTTGTGTCCTTGGGCAAGACACTTCACTCCATTGTCCACGTGGGGGCTCGGTGGCGTTGTGTACTAAGGCGTAATGCACGTCGATTGTGCACGTGTCTTCAACCAATGCTAACCCTGCTTGTGTGGAGTTAGTATGTTGGGGAGCTGACAGTTGCTCGCCGTTGCTGGGTGGTTCTCTCCGGGTACTCCGGCTTCCCCCACCCGCAAAACTGTCGTGGTCATGATTAAGCCATTGAGCAGAAACATGTGACCATAAAGACTAATAAATAAATAAATAAATAAATAAATAAATAAATAAATAAATAAATAAATAAATAAATAAATAAATAAATAAATAAATAAAATAAATAAATAAATAAATAAATAATATTGTATGCTCCCTTATAAGATAGTAGGTCATGTCTAACAAATATTTTTCGATATCTGTTGTCACGATGGGTATAAGAGGATATCTCTCTGATGTGACGCGCATTAAGCAATACGTTTAGATCGATTCCACTACGCGGTTTCAGCGTTTAGATGCTTTATGTTTAGATGCTTTATTGCAATTACCATAAGGGTTTTAACTGTTAATTAAAACATCGTAACGCATATATGGAGAATATGGAATGGGTGTTTTGGTCACACGATATTCATAGAGTCTAAGAATTTTCCGTTTAGAGGCGAGGCATATTCTGTTTATCATATGACACCACAGTTACACAAAATACATCTTTCAGATAGAAAAGAAAAGTTAAAGAATGGAATTTCAACTTGAACATCATGCATTTGACTGTAACGCGCATTAATTTGACACAGATTTTTTCAGAGATAACCAATCAGAAAACGTTCTTTTGAAATTAACCAATCAAATCAACTGAGGGTGTTATGAACCTCTAATTAATATTTATTGAAAATATGAAACGGCAATAAGCCGAGAAAACGAAGAAGTCATATATTATTCAAAAAAAGTAGGGGATATCCAAACTGATGTTGATATTTTCAGAAGACGGTATTGGATACGCGTGATTGAACTCATCAATATGTTACCAAGTTTAGTGTGGATCATGAATGTCACCGGCCCACAAAAACTTTGTGCAGGTTTTTCGCACGAGCGCCGCGTTAATGTCTGTGGGGTATGTTTTGGGATTTTCATTTGTACTGGACTGGCTTTTTCGGAGGTCTCATCGTTTTTTTCTTGGTATAAACTTGTTCATCAATAGTTTCTGGTCGACACGTAACTTTTGAGGTATGCGAAGACTGACACGTGACGAACGTTTACGTGATGTTGGCATGATGGAAGCTGGCAAAAGACAGACTGCAGTGGCTCAAATTCTCAACGTTACTCAATCGGTGATTACCAGGCTGTGGTCACGCTACCGCCAGACAGCCAATGTTGATGACAAACGTCGGTCAGGTCGTCCAAGGGCGACAACTGCTAACCAGGATCGTTTCATCCGAACCACAGCATTACGTAACCGCCATCAAAGTGCCTCAGAAATTGGATAGCAGCTGCACCGAGCGACAGATGTGCGAGTCAGTGGTCAGAGTATCCGAAATCGCCTACACAGCTGGAATTTGTACGCTCGACGACCTCGAATAATTCCACGTTTGACTGAACGTCACATTGCAGCAAGGCGTAATTGGGGTGGAGCACGTCAATCTTCGGTGGAGCAACGTCATGTTTTCCGATGAATCGAGGTTCACTCTCGACTTCCACGACAGGCGAAACAAAGTGTGGCGGCGACGGAGCGAATGATACCATGACGTTACCGTTAGGCAGCACGATCGTTTTGGTGGTGGATCGGTTATGATGTGGGGAGGCATAACCATGACAAGCAGAACAGTATTACATGTCATCCAAGGGCATGTCACAGGGCAGTACTACCGTGATAACATGTTAGCAGCTCATGTGGTGCCATTTGCGCAACGTCACGGCCGTCGATTCATTTTGCAAGATGACAATGCAAGAGCACACAGGGCTCGTGTCGCTACAGAGTTCCTCCAGGAGCACAAGATCACTACCCTGCCTTGGCCAGCACTAAGTCCAGGCATTTCACCGATCGGGCTCGCCTGGGATATGCTTGGTAGGCGCCTACGACAACGCCAACAGCTCCCTACCGAAGGAACTCGCCGCTGCACTGCAGGATGAATGGAATAACACTAGTCAAACTGACATTGGAAGTTTGGTGAGGAGTATGCCGCGTCGGATCCGCGCTTGTCTCGCGAACCGAGGAGGATTTACAAGGTATTGAGGTCTTGGACTGAATGTGGTAAATTCTCTGACTGACCGTCCATGTCTTCTACAGCTCAGTGCGTGGAATGTGTACTTGTCAGACACCCAACTATCGTTGAAATCATTCACCAGATGTCAGAGTGCAATTCCTCACCTGTCTTTTTTGATGAAAATATAAATATGTTTCTTCATATATCTCACTTTTATCAAATAACCCTTACTTTTTTTAAATAGTATATGATAAAAAAGAATAGTACATACTGTTTTTGAGTAGGTATCAAAATTATGTCATTCATGCCTTCAAGGGAATCAAAGTTTCACACGCGGCTTTCACACTATTATGAACATTTATTGCACGCTTATTACTTTTATATATGTGTGTAATAAACACAGAACGTCGCGATATTGAATGCGTTCAATAATACGGCACCCAAGCTATCCCTGCGCATACCCGTGGTGTGAGAACATGAAATTTTCAGCTGCTTGGTTAAATTCGTAAAAAACAATTTTTGGAGAAACATATATATCTTTAGTTCAGTATTATTGTCTGGAGTAGTTGTTGGAACCTATGCATTACCTCATTCGATTAGATTGTGTATGATCATGTCACTAAATAAGAGGAAGGCGCCTGAAGAATTAACTCCACCAACAAGAGGAAGGGAATCAATGGCGGACTCAGTGAGATCACCGCGCACTGCTTTGAGAGGCCTGCCGTCAACGATTGCTGACAGTTTGCGCACCGTGAGTGACGCTGAATTTGATATTGCATACTCTTCTGATAACTTACAATCTGGTGGTGAACGGGATGTGAGTATATTCTTAGATACTGTTGATGGTGATGCGCAGTGCCAGAATACCCCCATCACCGAAATTGAAGATAATGAATTAACACTCAGTTCCGAGCGTAACTGTACCAGTAATAGAAAGTCACAAAATGCCGATTCTTCCACCCACCACATTCATGAAATGATTCCGATAGGACATGACACTATGTATATAATGTTAGAAAGGATTGTGGATAGGTTGGATGCTATGGATGCTTAGTTATCTGCGATGGATGAATTAAAATTTCATTTTGAATTGGTTCCTAAAAGACTGAGTGGCATTGAGCATAGTACTGATAAAGTACATGAGAGGGTTAGTGACCTTGAAGACAAAACACAGGCCTTAAATTGGGAACTGTGATAACTGAAGGACAAAAATAGTAGGACGGAGTGTGCAATGAGTGTTATTCAGGGGGAAAATTCCCGAGTGCGTGAATGTTTGTCGTCTGCACAACGGGACAATGCTAATGTGAATGAATCACCGATTGACCCGCAAATGCAGTCCATGAGAAATAATTTTTTCTTCAATGGTATTTGGGAAAGAAACAGATAAAATCTCTTCTAAGGAGCTATTAACTAACTTCATAAAAGTCAAAATGAAAATTGAAAGGCCTATCTACTTCGTGCGAGTTCATTGCCTTCGTAAGAGAAAATCCGGCAAAACCAGACCAATAGTGGCAAAATTCACTTCTTATAAAGACCGAGAGTGTGTTCGAAACCGATTATACATACTGAAGGACACAAATTATTTTACTAATGAACACTTCTCGAGGGAAGTTGAAGATCTGTCATTCTACCACTTGCTAAATAAGCTAGAGCAAGTGGTAAAAGGGTTAAAGTAGTCACAGACAAGCTCTTTATTGATAATAGGCAAATCTATCCATCATCACCCCACACTATGAGTACTTCATCATCCAGCTACAGCCGGGAGGGAGACGGAATGCAGCCACAGGGGACAGGTGGAATAGGCCAGTCGGGAAAGGTAAATTCTGAAGATCCTCTCACTGAATGTCTGTGGTCTTCTGTCGAAATTGAAAGACCCCGAATTTGTAGACTACATCACGGAGTTTGATGTTCTTTGTTTTCAGCAAACAAAAACCGATGACATTGATGAAGTCAGTATTGAGGGTTTTCATGTATTCGCACGGAAAAACCGCAAGAAAATTGCTTATATCAGATCCGGAGGAATATGTGTAGCCGTTAAAAGTGATCGGAAATTACTGTTTACAACTGTACTTGACAGAGACGAAAATATATTGTGGGTGAAAATTGGAAAACAGAATGCCCCACCAGTATTTTTAGGGAATGTCTACCTGCCATTTGAAGGCTCGAAATACGATAAGGGGGGTGCATACGGTCGTCTACTCGTCTCAAAAGCTGATAAACTTGTAGAAAGCGATTCCCTTTTTCTGATCGGAGATTATAATTCGCGGGCTGGTGAATGTTGTGAGCTTTCGGAAGCTCTGCGATATGAACTCGCTGATCAGAATTTAAATGGAATATCTGTCGAAAGAAAATCTATAGACCAAGTTACAAATAATTTTGGCCGAAAACTTGTAGCACTGTGTAAACATAATGATTTACTTATTATTGATGGTAGATTCGGAAAGGATGGGAACGTTGGGGCGACCACTCGTAAAGGCGTAAGCGTCATTGACTATTTGATTTGTTCGACAGAGTTCGCTCAGTTCTCGACCGATTTCATGGATGATCACTTCAATTAATTGCTGTCCGATGTCCATTGTCCGATTGTTTTGACTGTCGATCTGAATGTTGAACAAACACATAACGGTTTGGATTACACAAAGAAGTTAACGGAACAAAAACCTAACGGTATCACTGTTGACAATCAAGGAAACAACAAAACCGGTGTGGCGGAAACAAAAAATCCAAATGATGTTCAACAAATTTGCCTTTGGGACCCTGATAAAGGAAAAACATTTGATGAAAACATTCCGGAATCTGGTATTTCCCTGCTGGAAAACAAACTTACTATCCTCGAAATGTCGAACAATATGATATTAATGAAATAAATAAAGAACTTTGTTCTCTATATTTACAAACCGGAACTAAACTTTTGGTACAAAAAAATATGAAAATTTCTAAAGCTTGGTCAAAACAATATTAAAATTAGTAAGCCCTGGTTTTCAAAAGATTGTCTTAAGGCTAGAAGTGACTTAAGACGAGCGAGAAAGCTTCACAAAAATACCCCCAGTGATGATAATAGGACAAATTTACTTTTCTGTAGACACGTATACAAAAATACACTTAGAAGAGGCAAGATCTGGTATAATTCGCAACTAAGGGACAGGCTACGCCGCTTTAAACACTCAAATACCAAAGAGTTCTGGAGAATAAACAAACTGCTAGGTAAAATGGGACGAAATTGTAAAATGCCATCCTTAAACGAGGTCTACGAATATTACAAACGGATAGATGAGACTGAAGCCAGTGAGACCCCCATTGACGACAATGATAATTACCCACTCATGCCCGATATGATCAACTTAGATAAAACAAGACTGGACGAAGCAATTAGTGCTGAAGAGATAGCAAGAGTAATTAAAAGACTTAAAAACGGCAAAGCCCCATGTATCGATCGAATAAGTAGTGAATATATTAAAAATACATTCCCGCGTTTTCACCTGATATATCTGAAACCCTTCAACATGATATTGGACACTGGCCTCCTACCTGAAGACTGGAAAACTGGTTTAATTAGGCCAATATACAAACACATAAGGGAGACTCCTTGTCCCCTGATAACTATCGTAAAATCACCCCACTGAGTAATATGTCCAAGCTATTTACTAATATTCCCGGTGACCGAATATCATCGTTTTCTCAATAATAACAGCCTGTTGAATGAGGCGCAGGCTGGGTTCAGGAAGGGCTACTCTACAACCGATCACATATTCGTGTTGAAAACCGTATCCGAACTCCTGAAAGCAAATAAAATTAACCTTTACTGTGCCGTCATAGACTTTTTCAAAGCATTCCATACAGTTTGGAGAGCAGCCCTTTGGAAAAAGCTTTTAAATTCACATATCGATGGGAAAATACTGCACGTGATAAAAATTATGTATGGTAAAATCAAATCTGGTGTGGAAATTGGTGAGTGTAAATCAAAGTTCTTTTCTAGTATTGTGGGGGTGAGGCAGGGAAGACATTTGTCGCCAATTCTTTTTGCACTATACCAGAACGATCTTGAATGTTTCCTGCACTCGCGTGGGTGTAATGACTTGAACATCGAAAAGCCCTGGTCCCTAATAGATGGGGAGCAATTATTTCTACAGCTGCTTGATCTCCTCTATGCTGATGATACTGTACATTTTGCTAGTACAACCAAAGAGCTACACCTTATGTTGAATGCACTCAACGATTACTGTAACAAGTGGAAACTTGAAATAAATATACGTAAATGGAAAATTATTTAATTGGGCACCCGTCTTGGGAAAAAGGATAAATTTCAAATCGGGGATACTTCAATAGAAATAGTAAACAGTTATAAATACTTAGGTGTAACATTCTCTAAAAACGGTTCGTTCAAAAGTGAGAAAAATATCCGATGTACTCAGGCGAAGAAAGGCATGTACCTCCATAATAAACAAGATAAGGAGGAAACAGTTGCCGATTGATATTGTTTTGGAACTGTATAAGAAGTCAATCATCCCTATTTTAACATATGGCTGTGAAATTTGGGGGCACGAAAATATTACTAAAATCGAAAAGCTTAAGTTATGGTTTCTCAAATTTATTCTGAATCTGAAAAAGTGTACAGGCGCTAGCTTTCTCTTTGGGGAACTAGGACTTATTCCTATAGGGATTAAAATTAAAATCCGATGTCTTAACCTTTGGGCCAAGATAATATATGAACGGGATATAAACAATAAAATTTCCAGATCTCTGTATGATATTCTTTACTGGAACCACATATATGATTTGTACACAAGCCACTGGCTCCTAAATATTTCATCACTACTAGACTCCCTGGGTATGACTAATATCTGGGTGGATCAGACTGTCAGAGACCCATGGAGCTTTGGCCTTACTCTGAAGCAAAGATTCTCAGATATTTACATACAAAATTGGAGGGCTACCCTGACTAACTCTAGTAAATACCAGCTTTATAACTGGATTAAATTAGACTTTGAATTGTAAACATGTATCAAAAAACTCCCGTCATCATGGCTATCCCACTCCTTCAGTTCAGGACGCGGAATCACAAACTACCAATAGAAACTGACAGCTGGTATTCCGTAGAAATATCCCACAGGAAATGTTGATTGTGTGGAACCGACAAAGGAGACGAGTTCCATTATATTCTTGTCTGGAAAGAATTAGCAGAAATACGTAAAAAGATATATAAGACCCTATAATTGGCAATTCCCAAATATGCTTAAAATTCAAAATCTGTTTTCGAGTCAGAACCTTAAGGAAATTTGTAACCTGGCAAAATTTATAAAAATGTTACGAAACACACTACCCCATTCTCACGGCTGGCCACATTCTTGATTATACGAAGATTGCGGTCAAAATTGATGCACGTTAATATGAATCCTTGTGCCTAATTCTTCATTTTGTAGAATTAATAGTAGTAGTAGTTGCTGTTTTGTTTTTAGTAGTAGTGGCGGTAACAGTAGTAGCGGTGGTGTTAGTAGTGGTAGTCGTCGCAGTTGTGGCAGTGATAGTAGTAGTGGTGGCGTGGTGATATCAGTCATACTAGTAGTCGCAGTGACAGTAGTCGTAGAAGTAGTCTTTGTAGCAGTAGTAGAAGAAGTAGTGTAGTGGTAGTAGTCGTAGTGGCAGTACGATGACAGTGACACTCTGAACTGGGCTAGTGAAGTACTGCTATAAAAGACGGGAAGGTGATACGGATGGAAATAGCAGTAAAGTATGCATGGCACAGTTAAACACGCCCTCATACCTATGGTACTTCCTTGTATTCCTGATAGTCAATCCTTACACCTGAGTGTCATTCTGTTATCCAAACCAACCCCATCCTACCCTATCCTCACCCCATCTTTTTCGGTAATAGGTTATTTATGGTCTAAATATACCAACTAAAATCTCGAAGGGGGACAGTGTGGTGTAAGGTTGGACGAACAGTCGGGTAAATACTACGAAAATTGTATAAGGTGGAACACGCATTGCAACTGGTAGAAATAGACTATACTGCCCAACTTTGTCAACATTTGTTACCAGAAATAAGTTTCCTTTCTTGTGTTCCCGTACAGATGAAGGCGTAATAATCTAACTTGAAGAAGTTACTACCCAAAAGCAACATTGACATTGTTGTAATGCTGCGCTAAACTCCACCACTGCATAAGGCTCTCAGTGAAAACGACAGTTGGTTGGATAGCAAATCCTGGTCGTCCGCCTTCAGGATTGCAGTCAACCTCCTGTCACATCCTGGGCGAAATCTACCACGGCTCCCCACTCATAATGCTCTCACTGCACGTGGCAAGCATTTTGGATGCCATCGAGTTCGTCCACCATCAATGAGGGACATAAACAGAGAATATGGCACTCACTCATTTACCTGTTGTGTAAGTGATGTATAGGCGTATGAGGGGAATGGGGTGGGGAGGGATTGACCATTATACCGAACAACTACAGTTCTGTTACGATATGTACACCACATGCATCCTTATGTCTATATATATATATTAAAAAATTAATAGAACAAAAGTTTGTCCACACAAGTATGACATATAGGAAAAATATTCTAAAAGATACCAGTTTCAAACAATTCTTTATATGTCTGTATTTCTCATTGTAATCCACATTTACATAGGATACAAAAAATCTTTGGTCATTTTTACACTATGTACAAAAACTTCGGTAAGTACTTTCGACACTTAAAGTGTCATCAGACCGATATATATAATATAAATGAATTATACCATGTGATGCAGATGAAATCAGTGAGAGTCAATCTCTTTTTCAAATTTCCTTCTTGAGGTTTAGAATACAGAATTCGGCACTTCTGTTATGCATTTTTTAGGATGAAAGATTCTGACGCCGATGGGGATCGAACCACTGCCTTGACGAGAGTACATTTCTGCGGCACCAATCGCCTAGCGAAACTGGACCAGCGCCATAGACCACTCGGCTACCGACAAGCCCAAAAATGGCATGCTAGCAGGTCGAGCGTCCATGTAACTGGCATAGTCCACACGAAATTACTCGGTATCCCACAGAATTAGCTGTTTACAATAAATTATAATACCATGTAATGCATATGTAATATATATATGGATTGGATAAACCGTAAGTAACCTGATGGCAGGAGGTCAGAGAGGGCAGAGAGGGCAGGCTGGCTTTCCCGAATATAATTCATCTATTGATTATTAACTGCGAGTTGTTCTCCTTCCGTCTTCTTCCCAACTGTATGTCCGTCTTTAATAACCAGCTGTCAGGGGGGTAGAGAGGGCTGGATGGTATGCCATCAATTCTAATATATATATTGTGTAAAGAAAATTCTCCGTGTGTATGATTCATCTAATAACTGTTGTTTTGGGAACCTAATGGCACAGAAGGGGTGCAAACCACTGTGATTAGCTAGATACCTACTGTTTAGTTTGGGAATAACGAGTTAATTGATTCTTTCTCTAACAAGATTTCAGACAAATCGATATTAGATTGTCAATCCATCAATGTCAAAACCCATTTAGGAGCCTTATGGCACAAAAGTGGTGCATATTTTTGAGGGCCCGCAGAGCACCACCATGTTTCCCAAGGCACCATCTATAATTCTGAAGAACACCAAGCAGATTGCCCCTTTTGCTAACAAACGGTCAGAAAAACTGATAATAGCCCATATAACAAAAACATTTCCTTTCTTTTTTTTTGGAGGGGGGGTTGCTTTGTGGACCTAGAAGGGTGCAAAATTTGGGGACCCGCACAGAACCACTGTGTTTAGCAAGAGACCTACTGTTTATTTCTGGAATACCGACCTAATTGACCCTTTCTCTAACAAGATTTCTCACAAAACGATAATAGAGTATAAAGTATAAAACTACAGAACCCTTTCTGGGAGCATTATGGAACAAAAGTGGTGCATATTTGGGGGGGGCGCAGAGCACCACTATGCTTCCCAGGGCATCGTCTATAAATCTGGAGAATACCATGCAGATTGCCCCATTCGCTAAGGAAGAGTGAGAAAAACTGATAATAGCCCATATAACAAAAACATTTCCCGCAACGTTTGGGGGCCTGCACAGAACCACTGTGGTTAGCAAGACACCTATTGTCTATTTTGGGAATACCGAGCTAATTGACCCTTTCTCTAACAGGATTTCAGACAAACCGATAATAGATTGTAAATCCAAAAATCACAGAACCCCACTTGGAAGCCTTATCGCACAAAATGGGTGCATATTTTGGAGGGACCGCAAAGCACCAACATGCTTCCCAAGGTACTGTCTATAAAATTGGCGAATACTAAGCAGATTGCCCCTTTCGCTAACAAACAGTCAGAAAAACTGATAATAGCCATATAACAAAAAAAAAATTCCCTTCCTTTTTTTGGGTCGCTTTGTGGACCCAGAAGAGTGCAAAATTTGGGGAGCCCGCACAGAACCACTGTGGTTAGCAAGAGAACGACTATTTATTTCTGGAATACCGAGATAATTGACCCTTTCTCTAACAAGATTTTACACAAACCGATAATACACTATAAAACATGAAATGATAGAACCCTTTTGGGAGTCTTATGGCACAAAAGGAGTGCATATTTTGGGAGGCCCGCATAGCACTACTATGCTTCCCAAGGCACCCTTTATACATTTGGTGAATACCAACCAGACTGCCCCTTTCACTAACAAACAACGAGGAAAACTGATAATAAGCATATAACAAAAACGTTTCCCTTCCTTTTGGGGATGCATTGTGGACCCAGAAGGGAGCAAAATTTGGGGGGCCCGCACAGAACCACTGTAGTTAGAAAGACACCTACTGTTTATTTCTGGAATATGGAGCTAATTAACCCATTCTCTAATAAGATTTCTCACAAACGATAATAGACTGCAGAGCAAAAAATGACAGAACCCTTTTTGGGAGACGTATGGCACAAAAGGGGTGCATATTTGGGGGGGGGGGGCGCATCGCACCACTATGCTTCCTAAGGAACCATCTACAAATCTGGGGAATACCATGGAGATTACCCTTCCACTAACAAACAGCGAGAAAAACGTATAATAGCCTATATAAGAAAAATATTTCCCCTCCATTTTTGGGATGCTTTGGGCACCGAAAGGGTACAAAATTTGGAGGGCCCGCACAGAACCACTGTGATTAACAAGATGCCTATTGTTCATTTTGGGAATACCGATTTAATTGATTCTTTCTCTAACAAGATTTCAGACAAATCAATAATAGATTGTCAATCCAACAATGTCAAAACCTCTTTTGGGAGCCTTATGGTACAAAAGTGGTGCCTATTTTGCGGTGCCCGCAGAGCACCAACATGCTTCCCAAGGACCTATCTATAAATCTGGAGAACACCAAGCAGATTGCCCCTTTTGCTAACAAACAATCAGAAAAACTTATAATAGCCCATATAACAAAAACATTTCCCTTCCTTTTTGGGTTGTTTTGTGGACCCAGAAGGGTGCAAAATTTGGGGGGCCTGCACAGAACCACCGTGGTTAGAAAGATACCAACTGTTTATTTCTGGAATACGGAGCTAATTGACCCTTTCTCTAATAAGAGTTCACACAAACCGATAATAGACTATAAAGAATAAAACTACAGAACCCTTTTTGGGAGTCTTATGGAACAAAAGTGGTGTATATTTTGGGTGGCCCTCAGAGCACCGCTTGCTTCTCAAGGCATCTTCTATAAATTTGGAGAATACCAAGCAGAGTGCCTCATTCGCTAACGAACAGCGAGAAAAACTGATAATAGCCCATATAACAAAAACATTTCCCTTCCTTTTTGGGATGCATCTTGGACCCGGAAGGGCGCAAAATTTGGGAGCCCGCACAGAACCACTGTGGTTAGCAAGACACCTATTGTCTATTTTGGGAATACCGAGCTAATTGACCCTTTCTGTAACAAGATTTCGGACAAACCGATAATAGATTGTAAATCCAAAGATCACAGAACCCCTCTTGGGAGCCTTATGGCACAAAATGGGTGCATACTTTTGGGGGCCCACAAAGCACCAACATGCTTCCTAAGGTACTGTCTATAAATTTGGAGAATACTAAGCAGATTGCTCCTTTCACTAACAAACAGTCAGAAAAACTGATAATAGCCATATAACAAAAAAAAATTTCCCTTCCTTTTTTGGGTCGCTTTGTGGACCCAGAAGAGTGCAAAATTTGGGGAGCCCGCACAGAACCACTGTGGTTAGCAAGAGACCGACTATTTATTTCTGGAATACCGAGATAATTGACCCTTTCTCTAACAAGATTTTACACAAACCGATAATACACTATATAACATAAAATGATAGAACCCTTTTGGGAGTCTTATGGCACAAAAGGAGTGCATATTTTGGGAGGCCCGCATACCACCACTATGCTTCCCAAGGCACCCTTTATACATTTGGTGAATACCAACCAGACTGCCCCTTTCACTAACAAACAACGAGGAAAACTGATAATAAGCATATAACAAAAACGTTTCCCTTCCTTTTGGGGATGCATTGTGGACCCAGAAGGAAGCAAAATTTGGGGGGCCCGCACAGAAACACTGTAGTTAGAAAGACACCTACTGTTTATTTCTGGAATACGGAGCCAATTAACCCATTCTCTAATAAGATTTCTCACAAACGATAATAGACTGCAGAGCAAAAAATGACAGAACCCTTTTTGGGAGACGTATGGCACAAAAGGGGTGCATATTTGGGGGGGGGCGCATCGCAGCACTATGCTTCCTAAGGCACCATCTACAAATCTGGAGAATACCATGGAGATTGCCCTTCCACTAACAAACAGCGAGAAAAACGTATAATAGCCCATATAAGAAAAATATTTCCCCTCCATTTTTGGGATGCTTTGGGCACCGAAAGGGTACAAAATTTGGAGGGCCCGCGCAGAACCACTGTGATTAACAAGATGCCTACTGTTCATTTTGGGAATACCGAGTTGATTGATTCTTTCTCTAACAAGATTTCAGACAAATCAATAACAGATTGTCAATCCAACAATGTCAAAACCTCTTTTGGGAGCCTTATGGTACAAAAGTGGTGCATATTTTGGGGTGCCCGCAGACCACCAACATGCTTCCCAAGGACCTATCTATAAATCTGGAGAACACCAAGCAGATTGCCCCTTTTGCTAACAAACAATCAGAAAAACTTATAATAGCCCATATAACAAAAACATTTCCCTTCCTTTTTGGGTTGTTTTGTGGACACAGAAGGGTGCAAAATTTGGGGGTCCTGCACAGAACCACCGTGGTTAGAAAGATACCTACTGTTTATTTCTGGAATACGGAGCTAATTGACCCTTTCTCTAACAAGAGTTCACACAAACCGATAATAGACTATAAAGAATAAAACTACAGAACCCTTTTTGGGAGTCTTATGGAACAAAAGTGGTGTATATTTTGGGTGACCCTCAGAGCACCGCTTGCTTCTCAAGGCATCTTCTATAAATTTGGAGAATACCAAGCAGAGTGCCTCATTCGCTAACGAACAGCGAGAAAAACTGATAATAGCCCATATAACAAAAACATTTCCCTTCCTTTTTGGGATGCATCTTGGACCCGGAAGGGCGCAAAATTTGGGAGCCCGCACAGAATCACTGTGGTTAGCAAGACACCGATTGTCTATTTTGGGAATACCGAGCTAATTGACCCTTTCTGTAACAAGATTTCAGACAAACCGATAATAGATTGTAAATCCAAAGATCACAGAACCCCTCTTGGGAGCCTTATGGCACAAAATGGGTGCATACTTTTGGGGGCCCACAAAGCACCAACATGCTTCCTAAGGTACTGTCTATAAATTTGGAGAATACTAAGCAGATTGCTCCTTTCATTAACAAACAGTCAGAAAAACTGATAATAGCCATATAACAAAAAAAAATTTCCCTTCCTTTTTTGGGTCGCTTTGTGGACCCAGAAGAGTGCAAAATTTGGGGAGCCCGCACAGAACCACTGTGGTTAGCATGAGACCGACTATTTATTTCTGGAATACCGAGATAATTGACCCTTTCTATAACAAGATTTTACACAAACCGATAATACACTATAAAACATAAAATGATAGAACCCTTTTGGGAGTCTTATGGCACAAAAGGAGTGCATATTTTGGGAGGCCCGCATACCACCACTATGCTTCCCAAGGCACCCTTTATACATTTGGTGAATACCAACCAGACTGCCCCTTTCACTAACAAACAACGAGGAAAACTGATAATAAGCATATAACAAAAACATTTCCCTTCCTTTTGGGGATGCATTGTGGACCCAGAAGGGAGCAAAATTTGGGGGGCCCGCACAGAACCACTGTAGTTAGAAAGACACCTACTGTTTATTTCTGGAATACGGAGCTAATTAACCCATTCTCTAATAAGATTTCTCACAAACGATAATAGACTGCAGAGCAAAAAATGACAAAACCCTTTTTTGGAGACGTATGGCACAAAAGGGGTGCATATTTGGGGGGGGGGGCGCATCGCACCACTATGCTTCCTAAGGCACCATCTACAAATCTGGAGAATGCCATGGAGATTGCCCTTCCACTAACAAACAGCGAGAAAAACGTATAATAGCCCATATAAGAAAAATATTTCCCCTCCATTTTTGGGATGCTTTGGGCACCCGAAAGGGTACAAAATTTGGAGGGCCCGCACAGAACCACTGTGATTAACAAGATACCTACTGTTCATTTTGGGAATACCGAGTTAATTGATTCTTTCTCTAACAAGATTTCAGACAAATCAATAATAGATTGTCAATCCAACAATGTCAAAACCTCTTTTGGGAGCCTTATGGTACAAAAGTGGTGCATATTTTGGGGTGCCCGCAGAGCACCAACATGCTTCCCAAGGACCTATCTATAAATCTGGAGAACACCAAGCATATTGCCCCTTTTGCTAACAAACAATCAGAAAAACTTATAATAGCCCATATAACAAAAACATTTCCCTTCCTTTTTGGGTTGTTTTGTGGACCCAGAAGGGTGCAAAATTTGGGGGGCCTGCACAGAACCACCGTGGTTAGAAAGATACCTACTGTTTATTTCTGGAATACGGAGCTAATTGACCCTTTCTCTAACAAGAGTTCACACAAACCGATAATAGACTATAAAGAATAAAACTACAGAACCCTTTTTGGGAGTCTTTTGGAACAAAAGTGGTGTATATTTTGGGTGGCCCTCAGAGCACCGCTTGCTTCTCAAGGCATCTTCTATAAATTTGGAGAATACCAAGCAGAGTGCCTCATTCGCTAACGAACAGCGAGAAAAACTGATAATAGCCCATATAACAAAAACATTTCCCTTCCTTTTTGGGATGCATCTTGGTCCCGGAAGGGCGCAAAATTTGGGAGCCCGCACAGAACCACTGTGGTTAGCAAGACACCTATTGTCTATTTTGGGAATACCGAGCTAATTGACCCTTTCTGTAACAAGATTTCAGACAAACCGATAATAGATTGTAAATCCAAAGATCACAGAACCCCTCTTGGGAGCCTTATGGCACAAAATGGGTGCATACTTTTGGGGGCCCACAAAGCACCAACATGCTTCCTAAGGTACTGTCTATAAATTTGGAGAATACTAAGCAGATTGCTCCTTTCACTAACAAACAGTCAAAAAAACTGATAATAGCCATATAACAAAAACATTTCCCTTCCTTTTTGGGGTTGTTTTGTGGACCCAGAAGGGTGCAAAATTTGGGGAGCCCGCACAGAACCACTGTGGTTAGCAAGAGACCGACCATATATTTCTGGAATACCGAGATAATTGACCCTTTCTCTAACAAGATTTTACACAAACCGATAATACACTATATAAAACATAAAATGATAAAACCCTTTTGGGAGTCTTATGGCACAAAAGGAGTGCATATTTTGGGAGGCCCGCATAGCACCACTATGCTTCCCAGGGCACCCTTTATACATTTGGTGAATACCAACCAGACTGCCCCTTTCACTAACATACAACGAGGAAAACTGATAATAAGCATATAACAAAAACATTTCCCTTCCTTTTGGGGATGCATTGTGGACCCAGAAGGGAGCAAAATTTGGGGGGGGGGGGCGCACAGAACCACTGTAGTTAGAAAGACACCTACTGTTTATTTCTGGAATACGGAGCTAATTAACCCATTCTCTAATAAGATTTCTCACAAACGATAATAGACTGCAGAGCAAAAAATGACAGAACCCTTTTTGGGAGACGTATGGCACAAAAGGGGTGCATATTTGGGGGGGGGGCGCATCGCAGCACTATGCTTCCTAAGGCACCATCTACAAATCTGGAGAATACCATGGAGATTGCCCTTCCACTAACAAACAGCGAGAAAAACGTATAATAGCCCATATAAGAAAAATATTTCCCCTCCATTTTTGGGATGCTTTGGGCACCGAAAGGGTACAAAATTTGGAGGGCCCGCGCAGAACCACTGTGATTAACAAGATGCCTACTGTTCATTTTGGGAATACCGAGTTGATTGATTCTTTCTCTAACAAGATTTCAGACAAATCAATAACAGATTGTCAATCCAACAATGTCAAAACCTCTTTTGGGAGCCTTATGGTACAAAAGTGGTGCATATTTTGGGGTGCCCGCAGACCACCAACATGCTTCCCAAGGACCTATCTATAAATCTGGAGAACACCAAGCAGATTGCCCCTTTTGCTAACAAACAATCAGAAAAACTTATAATAGCCCATATAACAAAAACATTTCCCTTCCTTTTTGGGTTGTTTTGTGGACACAGAAGGGTGCAAAATTTGGGGGTCCTGCACAGAACCACCGTGGTTAGAAAGATACCTACTGTTTATTTCTGGAATACGGAGCTAATTGACCCTTTCTCTAACAAGAGTTCACACAAACCGATAATAGACTATAAAGAATAAAACTACAGAACCCTTTTTGGGAGTCTTATGGAACAAAAGTGGTGTATATTTTGGGTGACCCTCAGAGCACCGCTTGCTTCTCAAGGCATCTTCTATAAATTTGGAGAATACCAAGCAGAGTGCCTCATTCGCTAACGAACAGCGAGAAAAACTGATAATAGCCCATATAACAAAAACATTTCCCTTCCTTTTTGGGATGCATCTTGGACCCGGAAGGGCGCAAAATTTGGGAGCCCGCACAGAATCACTGTGGTTAGCAAGACACCGATTGTCTATTTTGGGAATACCGAGCTAATTGACCCTTTCTGTAACAAGATTTCAGACAAACCGATAATAGATTGTAAATCCAAAGATCACAGAACCCCTCTTGGGAGCCTTATGGCACAAAATGGGTGCATACTTTTGGGGGCCCACAAAGCACCAACATGCTTCCTAAGGTACTGTCTATAAATTTGGAGAATACTAAGCAGATTGCTCCTTTCATTAACAAACAGTCAGAAAAACTGATAATAGCCATATAACAAAAAAAAATTTCCCTTCCTTTTTTGGGTCGCTTTGTGGACCCAGAAGAGTGCAAAATTTGGGGAGCCCGCACAGAACCACTGTGGTTAGCATGAGACCGACTATTTATTTCTGGAATACCGAGATAATTGACCCTTTCTATAACAAGATTTTACACAAACCGATAATACACTATAAAACATAAAATGATAGAACCCTTTTGGGAGTCTTATGGCACAAAAGGAGTGCATATTTTGGGAGGCCCGCATACCACCACTATGCTTCCCAAGGCACCCTTTATACATTTGGTGAATACCAACCAGACTGCCCCTTTCACTAACAAACAACGAGGAAAACTGATAATAAGCATATAACAAAAACATTTCCCTTCCTTTTGGGGATGCATTGTGGACCCAGAAGGGAGCAAAATTTGGGGGGCCCGCACAGAACCACTGTAGTTAGAAAGACACCTACTGTTTATTTCTGGAATACGGAGCTAATTAACCCATTCTCTAATAAGATTTCTCACAAACGATAATAGACTGCAGAGCAAAAAATGACAAAACCCTTTTTTGGAGACGTATGGCACAAAAGGGGTGCATATTTGGGGGGGGGGGGGGCGCATCGCACCACTATGCTTCCTAAGGCACCATCTACAAATCTGGAGAATGCCATGGAGATTGCCCTTCCACTAACAAACAGCGAGAAAAACGTATAATAGCCCATATAAGAAAAATATTTCCCCTCCATTTTTGGGATGCTTTGGGCACCCGAAAGGGTACAAAATTTGGAGGGCCCGCACAGAACCACTGTGATTAACAAGATACCTACTGTTCATTTTGGGAATACCGAGTTAATTGATTCTTTCTCTAACAAGATTTCAGACAAATCAATAATAGATTGTCAATCCAACAATGTCAAAACCTCTTTTGGGAGCCTTATGGTACAAAAGTGGTGCATATTTTGGGGTGCCCGCAGAGCACCAACATGCTTCCCAAGGACCTATCTATAAATCTGGAGAACACCAAGCATATTGCCCCTTTTGCTAACAAACAATCAGAAAAACTTATAATAGCCCATATAACAAAAACATTTCCCTTCCTTTTTGGGTTGTTTTGTGGACCCAGAAGGGTGCAAAATTTGGGGGGCCTGCACAGAACCACCGTGGTTAGAAAGATACCTACTGTTTATTTCTGGAATACGGAGCTAATTGACCCTTTCTCTAACAAGAGTTCACACAAACCGATAATAGACTATAAAGAATAAAACTACAGAACCCTTTTTGGGAGTCTTTTGGAACAAAAGTGGTGTATATTTTGGGTGGCCCTCAGAGCACCGCTTGCTTCTCAAGGCATCTTCTATAAATTTGGAGAATACCAAGCAGAGTGCCTCATTCGCTAACGAACAGCGAGAAAAACTGATAATAGCCCATATAACAAAAACATTTCCCTTCCTTTTTGGGATGCATCTTGGTCCCGGAAGGGCGCAAAATTTGGGAGCCCGCACAGAACCACTGTGGTTAGCAAGACACCTATTGTCTATTTTGGGAATACCGAGCTAATTGACCCTTTCTGTAACAAGATTTCAGACAAACCGATAATAGATTGTAAATCCAAAGATCACAGAACCCCTCTTGGGAGCCTTATGGCACAAAATGGGTGCATACTTTTGGGGGCCCACAAAGCACCAACATGCTTCCTAAGGTACTGTCTATAAATTTGGAGAATACTAAGCAGATTGCTCCTTTCACTAACAAACAGTCAAAAAAACTGATAATAGCCATATAACAAAAACATTTCCCTTCCTTTTTGGGGTTGTTTTGTGGACCCAGAAGGGTGCAAAATTTGGGGAGCCCGCACAGAACCACTGTGGTTAGCAAGAGACCGACCATATATTTCTGGAATACCGAGATAATTGACCCTTTCTCTAACAAGATTTTACACAAACCGATAATACACTATATAAAACATAAAATGATAAAACCCTTTTGGGAGTCTTATGGCACAAAAGGAGTGCATATTTTGGGAGGCCCGCATAGCACCACTATGCTTCCCAGGGCACCCTTTATACATTTGGTGAATACCAACCAGACTGCCCCTTTCACTAACATACAACGAGGAAAACTGATAATAAGCATATAACAAAAACATTTCCCTTCCTTTTGGGGATGCATTGTGGACCCAGAAGGGAGCAAAATTTTGGGGGGGGGGGGGGGCGCACAGAACCACTGTAGTTAGAAAGACACCTACTGTTTATTTCTGGAATACGGAGCTAATTAACCCATTCTCTAATAAGATTTCTCACAAACGATAATAGACTGCAGAGCAAAAAATGACAGAACCCTTTTTGGGAGACGTATGGCACAAAAGGGGTGCATATTTGGGGGGGGGAGCATCACACCACTATGCTTCCTAAGGCACCATCTACAAATCTGGAGAGTACCATGGAGATTACCCTTCCACTAACAAACAGCGAGAAAAACTTTTAATAGCCCATGTAAGAAAAATACTTCCCCTCCATTTTTGGGATGCTTTGGGCACCCGAAAGGGTACGAAATTTGGAGGGCCCGCACAGAACCACTGTGATTAACAAGATACCTACTGTTCATTTTGGGAATACCGAGTTAATTGATTCTTTCTCTAACAAGATTTCAGACAAATCAATAATAGATTGTCAATCCAACAATGTCAAAACCTCTTTTGGGAGCCTTATGGTACAAAAGTGGTGCATATTTTGGGGTGCCCGCAGAGCACCAACATGCTTCCCAAGGACCTATCTATAAATCTGGAGAACACCAAGCAGATTGCCCCTTTTGCTAACAAACAATCAGAAAAACTTATAATAGCCCATATAACAAAAACATTTCCCTTCCTTTTTGGGTTGTTTTGTGGACCCAGAAGGGTGCAAAATTTGGGGGGCCTGCACAGAACCACCGTGGTTAGAAAGATACCTACTGTTTATTTCTGGAATACGGAGCTAATTGACCCTTTCTCTAACAAGAGTTCACACAAACCGATAATAGACTATAAAGAATAAAACTACAGATCCCTTTTTGGGTGTCTTATGGAACAAAAGTGGTGTATATATTGGGTGGCCCTCAGAGCACCGCTTGCTTCTCAAGGCATCTTCTATAAATTTGGAGAATACCAAGCAGAGTGCCTCATTCGCTAACGAACAGCGAGAAAAACTGATAATAGCCCATATAACAAAAACATTTCCCTTCCTTTTTGGGATGCATCTTGGACCCGGAAGGGCGCAAAATTTGGGAGCCCGCACAGAACCACTGTGGTTAGCAAGACACCTATTGTCTATTTTGGGTATACCGAGCTAATTGACCCTTTCTGTAACAAGATTTCGGACAAACCGATAATAGATTGTAAATCCAAAGATCACAGAACTCCTCTTGGGAGCCTTATGGCACAAAATGGGTGCATACTTTTGGGGGCCCACAAAGCACCAACATGCTTCCCAAGGTACTGTCTATAAATTTGGAGAATACTAAGCAGATTGCTCCTTTCACTAACAAACAGTCAGAAAAACTGATAATAGGCATATAACAAAAACATTTCCCTTCCTTTTTGGGGTTGTTTTGTGGACACAGAAGGGTGCAAAATTTGGGAGGCCCACACAGAACCACTGTGTTTAGCAAGGCACCTACTTTTTATTTCGGGAATACTGAGCTAATTGACCCTTTCTCTACGATTTCACACAAACCTATAATAGACTGTAAAGCTAATATTGACAGCAACTTTTTTTGAAAGCCTTGTGGCACAAAAGGGGTGCATATTTGATTATTTTTTTTTTGTGGGGGAGGGCGCAAGCACCAATATGCTTCCCAAGGCACCATCTATAAATTTGGGGAATATGGAGAAGATTGTCCCTTTCTCTTACAAACACTCGTGAAAACTGATAATAGCCCATGTGGGATGAAAATTTAGGTACCTATTTTGGGTGCTTTTTCGCACCGAAATGATGCAAAACTTTGGGGTCCAACAGAGCCCCTCTTTCGACAGTCTATAAATATTTGGAATATTGAGCCGATTAACCTTCCCTCCAACAAGTAGTTGGAGAAAGCAATAATACGCCTTTCAGAAAAAAGTGTGAGAACCCTTTTAGGAGCCTTGTGACATTAAAGGGGTGCATATTTTAGGGAGCCCACAGAAGGACCGCCATGCTTCCCATGGCACCATTTATAAATTTTGAGAATACCGAGCAGATTGTCCCTTTCTCTAACAATCAGCCAAAAAAAATCAGAACAGCCCCTTAAGAAAACACATTTGGTTACCATTTAGGGGAGTTTTTGTTTTTCAGAGTATCACCATGCTTCCCAAGGCTCCGTCTATTAAATTTGGAGATACTGGGCTGGGCTGATTGGCCCTACCTCCCTCAAGTAGTTCAAGAAACCAATAATACTTCTTATAGCAAAAAGTGTGAGAACCCTTTTTGGGAGCCATGTGGCCCTAAAGGTGTTCAAATTTCGTGGGGGCCCACAGAGCACCACCATGCCTCCGAAGGCATCATCTATATATTCTGAGAATACCGAGCAGACTGCCCTTTTCTCTAACAAACAGAAAAACTGATATTTTCCCATGAAGCAAGAACAATTCAGTACCATCTTGGGTAGCTTTGTGGGGGAGGGGGGGGGGCGCACAGCACCACTTGGGTTAGCAAGACTCGCTCTATTTATTTTCGAAATACCGTCCTCTAACAAGAAATCAGACAAACCTGATGATAGGTCTTATAGAAAAAAATGTTAGTACCCTTTCTGGGAGTCTTTTGGCTAAAAATGGGTCCATATTTTGCTTTCCTTTTCAGAAAGGCACTCACTGTTGCATTAGGGAATGCCAAGCCAATTAACCATTTCTCTAACACGTAGTCAAAGAAACCGATAATAGCCCATTTAGCCAAATGTGTAAATACCTTTTAAAGTCATTGCGAGCTCTGTTACACCGAATGGGTGCATATTTTGTTGGGTCCGCAGAGCACCACCATGTTTAACTAGGCACCACTTATATATATTTTCATACTATCCAACAGTTACGTCTTTCTCTAACAAGCATTCAAAGAAATTGATAATAGCCGAGTAAGAGGGTGTAGTAATTCCTTTTGGGGCATTGTGCCTATACAAGAGTGCACACTGTTTAGTAATCCACGCGGTAGAAATTTCGAGAATAACGAACCGGATACATTCTCATAGAACAAACAGTTTAAAAAAAACAAATAATACCGCATACTGCAAGAAAATGTAATTATTTGTTTGGTTGCGATGTGGTCCGAAGAGGGTGCTTATTTTAAAGAACGGTGGTTGAAGGCATGTGGACATCATAGATATAGCTGTTCAGTACTCCTTAGTGCACAGCGCTACAGTGCCCCCACGTGGGCACTGGGGATTAAGTGCCTTACCAAAGGACGCAGTTACCGCTGGTCATAGTCACAACTACTGACCTTGTTGTTTAAAGTCCAGTGCTCTAACCAGTATGCCCCAATGCTCCTCACGAAACCTGTTCATATTGTTAGGGGAGGGGGTGGTGGCGGAGCGCACAGAACTGCCCAGCTTAGCAATCACACTTTCATAATACCAGAATACCAAACTGATTAATAAGTACTCAGAGAAACTGATAAGACCCCATAATGCAGGAACGTGTAATTACCCATTTTTGGTAGATTTGAGGCACAACATGAGTGCGTATTTTGGGGGAGCGTAGAGCAGCACCTTGTTTAACAGTCATTTCTGTATCGTACTGTTTCATTGGGCGATTATTTTTGTCTTCCAAAATCAGCCCAACACACATTTAATAGCTTGTAAAGCACTGACGTGTAAAAATGATCTCCGGGGTCAACGTACACTTGGCAAGAGTGGGGATGGGGCAACTACCCCTTGAAAATTTTGTCTCAAAGGGAAACTTTGGATGCTTTTCATGATGCATCAGCGAGGGTCTTGTATACCAAAATGGAGAATAAAGTAACTACCGTTGGTTGTCTCCTCGTACTATTCACAATTGTGACGTCCATGACCATGCCTCTGTTGGGGCGTAAGTTTCGTCCAGTGCACAGATTCAGGCGACACTCTTGGAGTCTAGCCTGAACACGCGGCGTGGATCTAGTTCTCCCAGTAATGACCATGCCCGGTTCTCGACCAGCTCCAGGAAGGACCTAACTTGTTACTTCGTCTGATGGTGTGTTCACCAATCTTGTGACTGAGGAACTCGATGGTCCTAAGCCCTATCTGACATGGGAGTTTCTCTGTGAGCCCCTTAAACAGCACCCTACGATCTGCCATATACTCTATACTCTGCCATATTCTCTGTCCATGTCTTTGTTTTAGAGAGGATGTTATCCACATAGTTGGCCAAGTTCGAAGTTGGCCAACAGCTTCCGCATCATCCTATTAAAGGTGCCATCAGCGTTTACCATCCCAAAAGGGACCTTACAGAACTGGTAACAGCCGTCCGGAGTCGTAAATGCAGTCATATGTCCATCTTCTGATATGACTGGGATCTGCCAGTAGCCCTTACTCAATTCAACCTTACTGCCAGTAGGTCGAACATGAAAACTGAGACGTAGTAAAATTAACATTGAGCGATCCTGTTGATTTTTAACTTTTTAATTGTTACCTGATTTCGGGAACCGGGCTTGATTGTTGCCAGGAGAAATTGATTAACATCGCGAATTCAGCCAAATCTCAAGGAGTGTCGCCCGAATCCGTGCTTGAACGTATCTCTCATCGATTCGAACCCGCCTGCTTCGTCGGTGACTTTTCATCAGAAAGCACAATTAACAGGGCTTCACTGAAAATAACAATTTTAATACATTAAAAAAAATATAGTAACTTGTGACTTACATGGAATCCAATGAATGGAACACAAAATGTAATCACACCCCACCCACACAGGTTTTGAGACACTTTGCGAGCCCGTGTTCTATGTTTTCGTTGGTTGATTATTTCTTGTTACTGGTGTTTGATCTCGGCTCAATGTAGTGTCTCTGGACTCAGGTCGCTTTTTCACAAACATGTAACGGAATGTCGCACAAACATGTATCGGAATGTCGCACAGTCCATGTAACGGAATGTAGCATGGCCACTAAAGCATTGTCACTTTACTGGACGCCTTTACTCTAACAGCTGTTACTACTTCGAGGGTTAACTGTTTCACTCTAGCTACCTAAGTCTAATGTTTATATAGGCAAAGCCTACTCTGTCCACGTGTGGCTTGCCTTCTATAACAGGCAATACCGTCTACATTAATGCCAATATTCGTGAGCTCCCGGAGCATGTACTACCTATTTAGCGCTTTGGCTACGGCCCACAGTCTTACATGCCCTGTTACTGGAATGAATTTTTTTAGAAAACACCCGACGCATATACGATTGCAAGGACACTTCCCACAACTACGTAGCTAGATTTTGAATTGGGGGTGGGGGTGTAGATCTATGAAACATCCAACAGGAGTGGATGATTAAAGGGGCCCCCCTTCACCCCATCCCATCCCACCCCACCTTTTTTTCAAAAGGCTGACTCGGAATGACTGTACCGAGAGATTTTAGGGCATTCTGAGAAAATATCCAAGCATTAGGCATTGTGTCAGTTACATGAATGTACATGTATGGAGAATGCTCAAAAAATCAGTATTCAACCAATAATTTATTAATTAATCATATCAAATATGAGTAATGAGTTAGCTAAATAACTCAGACTTTTTGTCACATTATGTGTGAGATAATAATTGAATAATACCAAATACAAATCAAAATTTTCAGTCTGGCTATATTCGTCTTTCATTAGAATACAGAGCCATAGAAAACTCAATTTTGGTAGGTGTGGGGGGGGGGGGCACATTTTGTAAGTGCATTGCATGTAGGTCTCATTTATTTATTTATTTATTTATTTATTTATTGGTGTTTAAGGTCACATATTTATGCACAATGGCTAATCATGACCGTGACAGTTTTACGGGTGGAGGAAGCCGGAGTACCCGGAGAGAACCACCGAGCAACGGCGAGCAACTGTCAGCTCCCCAACATACTAACTCCACACAAGCAGGGTTAGCATTGGTTGAATACAAGTGCACCATCGACGTGCAGTACACCTTAGTACACAACGCCACCGTGTCCCCACGCGGACAATGGAGATGAAGTGTCTTGCCCAAGGACACAACGCGGTTGCCGCAGGTGGGATTCGAACCGAGGACCTCTCGGCTTGCAGCCTGCACCTCTACCTACCGCGCCACCGCGATGTAGGTCTCATAATGTGCCCTGTATACTGGTCTCCGAAATCAACTGCTTATGACTATTGTGCGTACCAAATTAACCAATTTGTTTGTATTTCTTCAATTTCTGTTATAATTTAAGAAACGGTTTGATAAATGCTTGTTACAACATAAAAAGTTTAAGGTTAGATATAGAAGGGAACAAAACACGCAACACGACCGCCGTTGGTGAATTAACATTGGAGCCGCTGAGTAGTCGGAAAATCTTGCGTTGTTCGATCAGAATCTGTGGAAGCTGTGGGTAGGAATTTTCACGGAAATGCAATACCACATTAGGAAAAAACCTCCCATCAATGCTTCGAATTTCCAACTGTTGGAATTTTTGCCTGAAAAATTTCCAACTATCTGGATATTTGGACAAATATTGGGGGTGGGGGTGGGGGTGGGGGTAGACGATCCCTCCCCACCCCCAAGCTACGTCTCTGATTCCCACTTTAATTGCTTCTCTTCAGCTTGGCCGCTATAGATCTGTTTTAATTTAAAATTTTCTTTCAAATTATTTTAAGGTATCGTAACTTCTCTTTACATTGACACTTGTGACAATCCCCTGTCAGAAAGTGATGATGTCCACATAACACAGGCACTGCATGTGCGCTGCTTATGATTAGGAGATTATCGACACTTATAACTATATAATTAGATGACTGATCATAATACACTTTTAAACTATCAAAACCGTAAAATTGTCAGCCTGACACTAGGAGTGCAAGTAACTTTCAAAATTTTGCTTTTGCTTCCATCCACTGTTTGATTGTAAAATACATGTACGAACCTCTGAAATGTATCAAGAGGTCATAAAATGTGATAACCATTAATTCTGAAGAAATGCATTCAATGATTCCTGGTTGACCTCAGTGACATTGGGCCCCAGTTTGGACCCCCATTCAGTTCGACTCACGTTGGTGTTGGTACTATGACCAACGAGCGGGCCCCCAAATTTTTCCCCATTCTTGGGCACACCCCCCCCCCCCCCCCCAAACAAAAAAATGGTATCGAAGTTTTCTTGCTTTATGGGTTACTATCCGTTTTTCGGTTTGTTAGAGAAAGGGGCAATCTACACCGCATTCTCAGAATTTATAGATGTGCTTTGGGAAGCATAGTGGTACTCAGCGGGACCCTCAAAATATGCACCCCATTTAGTGCCACAAGACTCCCAAAAGGGGTTCTCAGACTTTTTGCTATAATGGTTATTATTGGTTTCTCGAATTATTTGTTGGAGGAAGGGTCAATCGACCCAATATCTCCAAACTTTATAGATTTTGCCTTGGGAAGCATGGTAGTGTCCTGCGCCTCCGCACTAAGATATGTACTACTTTGGCGTAAGGGTTCCAAAAATGGTTTGGACGGTTCTTGCTTTACGGCTTATTATCACTTCTGGGGCCACAAAGCCCACAAAAATGGCACCGAAATGTTTTTGCTATATGGGCTATTATCATTTTTTCTGAATGTTTTTTAGAGAAAGGGGCACTCTCCTCGGTATTCTCAAATTTCATAGATGTGCCTTTGGAAACATGCTGGTGCTCTGCAGGGCCCCTAAATATGCACCCCTTTGGTACCATAAGGCACCAAAAAGGTTTACTGTAATTTTTAGATTTACAGTCTACTAGGAATCTCAATTACGGAATGCCTTATGTGAAAACAGGGGAAATCTGATTCAACCTTGATCAATGTTATACTCGAGATAGGTATAGCTTGGAAGTAATGGATGAGATATGGGACAGAATAACAGAAGCCAATAGTACTGGTACAGGGCCGCAATGGAACAAGACTGTTGTAGAAGCTATTGATAGGACAGATAGACCATAGACCAGTAGAGGCCTTGGAGCTTTGGCGACAAGATGGACGCGGTTGGTAATATTACATTAGACCTCATTGAGGGATTACTCATGGTCCTCATGGCCTCATACGACACAAAAAAGGTGCCGAAGGCCATGTTTTCCAAAAAGGGGTGCCGAAATTAGGGTTCCTGGGGATATGGCTGTTAAATACTGAAATGAGGTTAAGAGTCATAGTAAATTATACCTCACTGAGGGATTTTTAATGGTCCTCATAATCTCAAAATTCAATGAGGCTATGAGGGATAATAAATGAGGCCTAATTGAGGGCTTTTGCATAGCCCTCATGGCCTCATACGACAAAAAAGGGGTGCCGAAGGCCATATGTTTTCCAAAAAGGGGTGCCGAAATTGGAATGCCTGGGGATATGGCTGTTAAATACTGAAATGAGGCTAAGAGTCGTAGTAAATTATACCTCATTGAGGGATTTTTCATGGTCCTCATAACCTCAAAATTCAATGAGGCTATGAGGGATAATACATGAGGACTCGTTGAGGGCTTTTACATAGCCCTCATGGCCTCATGCGACAAAAAAGGGGTGCCGAAGGCCATATGTTTTTCAAAAAGGGGTGTCGAAATTGGGATGCCTGGGGATATGGCTGTTAAATACTGAAATGAGGCTAAGAGTCGTAGTAAATTATACCTCATTGAGGGATTTTTCATGGTCCTCATAACTTCAAAATTCAATGAGGCTATGAGGGATAATAAATGAGGACTCATTGAGGGCTTTTACATCGCCCTCATGGCCTCATGCGACAAAAAAGGGATGCCGAAGGCCATATGTTTTCAAAAAAGGGGTGCCGAAATTGAGGTGCCTGAGGATATGGCTGTTAAATACTGAAATGAGGCTAAGAGTCGTAGTGCATTATACCTCACTGAGGGAATTTTAATGGTCCTCATAACCTCTAAATTCAATGAGGCTATGAAGGATAATAAATGAGGACTCATTGAGGGCTTTTACATAGCCCTCATGGCCTCATACGACAAAAAAGGGTGCCGAAGTCCATATGTTTTTCAAAAAGGGGTGTCGAAATTGGGATGCCTGGGGATATGGCTGTTAAATACTGAAATGAGGCTAAGAGTCGTAGTAAATTATACCTCATTGAGGGATTTTTCATGGTCCTCATAACCTCAAAATTCAATGAGGCTATGAGGGATAATAAATGAGGACTCATTGAGGGCTTTTACATCGCCCTCATGGCCTCATGTGACAAAAAAGGGATGCCGAAGGCCATATGTTTTCAAAAAAGGGGTGCCGAAATTGAGGTGCCTGAGGATATGGCTGTTAATTACTGAAATGAGTCGGAATAGGGTCAGAACTAACAAGAATAGGCCATAAAAGCTAAATATAGTAATAATAGGCAGAGCTGTTCCAACAGATAGGCTCTTCTACGCTACTGGAGTATACTCCAGAACAAAGGAACATGGTCAGGTAGACGTAAACTATTGCATATATAGATAGAAGCAGAGAATTCTAAAAGAATTCAAAATAGTAAAACTTGTTGGGTTGTTTGTGGTAATTAGATTTACTTCGATTCATCGAACACACCCTCCGAACATACCCCTGTCTCGTTGTAGGCCTTTGGGTAACATAGCAATCACGTGCTACCATAAAAACTAAGATGGCAGCCTCCAGTATACACCCTAACAACAAGTGCTGCGCATGCGCAATCACACCACGCATCACTATGGGGATGACGTCACAACATGGCAGCTCACGCGGGTTACCATGACAACACAACATGACGCCATTGGGTCATGACGTCATTTCCGAGGTCATCCACCCAGGTCATCCAAATGGGGGAGGTGACCGGATACATGACATGCTACTCACAGGGAAGCGTGGTGGTGCTCAGCCCCCCCACCCCCCCCCCCCCCAAAAAAAAAACAAACTATGCACCACTTTTCTTCCATAAGGCTCCCAAAAGGGGTTTTGACATTGTTGGATTGACAATCTATTATCGATTTGTTGAAATCTTGTTAGAGAAAGAATCAATTAACTCGGTATTCCCAAAATAAACAGTAGGAATCTTGCTAATCACAGTGGTTCTGTGCGCCCCCCCCCCCCCCCCCACCCCACACTCAAATTTCGTACCCTTCTGGGTGCCCAAATCATCCCAAAAAATGGAGGGGAAATATTTTTCTTAAATGGTCTATTAAAAGTTTTTCTCGCTGTTTGTTGGTGGAAGGGGCTATCTCCATGGTTTATAGATGGTGCCTTAGGAAGCATAGAGATGCGATACGGGCCTCCCAAAGTATGCACCCCTTTTGTGCCATTCATTCATTCACTGGAATGGGTGGTTGAGTGAGTGGACGGATGAGTGTCTGACTGATAGTTAACTCATTACACCATTCATTTGAGTGAGTGGACTGATGGCTTTGTGACTAATCCAAATTGTTCGACACGATATGACCTTGAGTGTTGACAGTATCATTAAGCACCAACAAGTAAATAAATAACTCTAGATTTAAAAGCTCTTTCAAAGTAATTGAGAGAAAACTGATTAGTTCGTCCGTTCCTTGACTGTGAACTAAACTGAACCCTCACATGGACCAAGTGAGATCATATTATGCCCCCACCCCCCCCCCCCCCCCCTTTCCTCTCCTTCATTCACCCACTCACGCATTCACTCGTCCACTAATTTGCTCATTCATTCACTACTCGAATGAAATAAGTAACGGAGGACATACTCCCTCCCCCTCGTTCATTCATCCATTCGTTCACTCATTTGCTCATTCATTCACTCGAATGGATGGTTGAGTGAGTGGACGGATGAGTGTATGACTGATAGTGAACTCATGGTCCCAAACCGATCGACACGATATAACCCGGACTGTTGAAAGTGTCGCTAAGCCCCAACAAATAAACAAATAACTGTAGATCCAAAAGCTCCTTCCTTCTCCCTACCCCTCTCATTCATGCACCCATTCGTCCACTCATTTGCTCATTCATTCACTCGAATGGGTGGTTGAGTGAGTGGACGGATGAGTGTCTGACTGATAGCTAACTCATTACTCCATTCATTTGAGTGAGTGGATTGATGGCTTTGTGACTGATAGCTAATCCATTAATTCAAATTGTTTGACACTATATGACCTTGAGTGTTGAAAGTATCATTAAGCACCAACAAATAAATAACTCAAGACTCAAAAGCTCTTTAGTTTAAACAATATTTTATTTCCGGTAAGCAAAAATATACAAGTACAAGTATTTCAAAGTAATTGAGAGCAAACTGATTAGTTCGTTCGTTCTTTGACTGTGAACTAAAATGAACCCTCATATGAACTAAGTAATCGAGATCATGCTCCTCCCCCTTCCTTTCCTCTCCTCGATTCACCCACTCACTCATTCGCTCGTCCATTAACTCTCTCATTCATTCACTACTCGAATGAAATAAGTAACGGAGAACATGCTCCCCCCCTCTCATTCATTCCTCCATTCATTCACCAGTCCACTCATTTGCTCATTCATTCACTCGAATGGATGGTTGAGTGAGTGGACGGATGAGTGTGAGTGTGTGACTGAGAGTGAGCTCATTGCTCCAAATTGTTCGACATGAAATGACCTGGAATGTTGAAAGTGAGTTAAGATCCAACAAATAAAAAAATAAATCTAAACACAAAAGCTCCTTCCATCCTCCTATCCCTCTCATTCATTCACTCACTCGTCCACTCATTTGCTCATTCATTCACTCGAAGGGGTGGTTAAGTGAGTGGACGGATGAGTGTCTGATTGATCGTTATTTCATTATTTCAAAAAAGATCGACACGATATAACCCGGACTGTGGAAAGTGTCGCTAAGCCACAACAAATAAATAAATAACTCAAGATCAAAAAGCTCCTATCCTTTTCCTACCCTTCTCATTCCTGCACTCATTCGTCCACTCATTTGCACATTCATTCACTAGAATGGGTGGTTGAGTGAGTGGACGGATGGATGTCTGATAGTTGACTCAATACTCCAAAATGTTCGACAAGATATGACCCGGACCGTTGAAAGTGTCGCTAAGCCACAACAAATAAATAAATAACTAAAAATCCTAAAGCACCTAAGTAATTGAGAAGAAGCTAATTAGTTCGTCCCTTTTTTCCTTCCTTTCTTCATTCAGTCAGTCATTCAATCATCTGAAAGAATTACTGGATGGGTGAGCGATGGAGTGTGTGACTGACAGTTAACTCATTAGATCAGATAGCTCAACAAAAAATAAATAACTCTAGATCCAAAAGCTCTTTCAAAGTAACTGAGAACAAGTTCGTCAGTTCGTCCCTTTCTTCTTTCCTTGCTTCCCTTATTCAGTCATCTATTCATCTGAATGAATGATTGGAGGGGTGAGCGATGGAGTGTGTGATTGAAAGCTAACTCATTTGTCCAGATTGCTCGTCACGAGATGATCTTGGCTGTTTAAAGTGTAGTTAAGCCCCAGTGAATCAATAATTCTAGATACAAGCTTTCTCAAAGCAATTGGGAACGAGGTTCATTCGTTTGTCCCTTCCTGTCGTACCTCCATGCTTTCCGCTACTAGTTCATTCGTTGGGGATCGCGGTGGCTCAGTAGGTAGAGGTGCAGGCTGCAAGCCGAGAGGTCCTCGGTTCGAATCCCACCTGCTGCAACCGCGTTGTGTCCTTGGGCAAGACACTTCATCTCCATTGCCCGCGTGGGGGGCACGATGACGCCGTGTACTAAGGCGTACTGCACGTCGATGGTACGCATGTCTTCAACCAATCTAACCCTGCCTGTGCTGCAGTGCGGAGTTACGATGTTGGGGAGCTGGCAGCTGCTTGTCGTTGCTCGGTGGTTCTCTCCGGGTACTCCGGCTTCCTCCACCCGTAAAACTGTCACGGTCATGATTAGCCATTGTGCATAAATATGTGACCTTAAAACATCAATAAATAAATAAATAAGTTCATTCGTTCATTCGTTAGTCCGTTCGTTCGTTCACTAGCTCACTCACTCATTCATTCGTTTATTTGAATGGATGGAGTTGGATGAGTGAACGGATGCGTGTGTGACTGAACGCTAACTCACTTGTCCAATTTCTTCACCACGAGAGGTCCCTGGCTGTTGAAGGTGTAGTTAACTCCCAATAAATAAACAAATAAATAGATCCACATTCAAAAACTCCTTGCCATATATCCAAACTCCGAAATTGATAGTATAATACTTAATCATCAAGATTAAGAGTTAATAACTCTTCTAGATGTTTGTTATTTCCCAGTCTGAAGTAGTTGATGGAATGCCTGTCTACATTTCATAGTCAACAATTGTCCTGATTCTTATAATGCACACAGGATGTACGACAAGAACTAACTCCTTATGTTCAATTGATTGATGTATTCCCTTTGCAGCCACGCGGGAATCAGCCTTAGAAAATTCTCTTTTACAAGTCTGATACTTTTTAGTGGTAAGCATTGCTATTTTCTAAATCAATGACACTGCAATCCTTTCTGCTGTGGACTGACTTGTCTTTACTTCGATTTCCGTAATTAAACCGATGCCCATGACACAACCTCCCCATAAACTATACTCTTGTGACGAGTGTGTGCTCCTTTTCTTCATCACTGAGTCATTCTAGATAATTTGTAATACTACAAATACTCTTGGTGTAAATCAATTCAGTTAGCTCATTACTCCGGAGTCAAAGTTCAGTATTGTTAACTCATTCATTCGTTCGTCCATTTATTCGTCCATTCCTTTATTCATTCATTCATTTATCCATTCATTCATTTATTCAAGCGAATGATCGCATGAGTGAATGAGTGCATGTCTGACTGAGTGAGTGCATACTGACTTACATCAATCATATGAGACAGAGCAAAGCATACAAGATGCGTGCTGACATACTTGTTTACTTGCATGATGATCATACTGAATCAGAAGCTGGAAATGGTCAATGTTAAAACCTTACCCACTGCGGGTAGCGGATGTTACTTGCAAACTGAATTCATAAATTACAAAAAAATTTTCAATGTTCTGTCTCGGGAACATAGCTTATGACCCCTCATTGGAGCGAGCTCAAAGAGCTCGTTCCGAGGAGGGTCATGGGCTATGTTTTTGAGACAAAGATTGAAAACATAATCTTTTTTTTTTTTTTTTTTTATATATATGTAGGCCCAGTCGGTTTTGTTTGTTACGTTGGGTAAAGGGTCCATGCTGTAAATCATCAACGGTATGGTAGTTATTCAGATATCTATTTGGACAAGTGATTAATCGATCAAGAAAACTCCTTAACCTTTTCACTTCTAGACACAACCTCGCAAAATTGTATACTCTTGTGATCAATATGTGCTTCTTTTCTTCGCCATTCTGTCATTCCAGATAATATGTAATACCATAAATAATTTTGGTGTAAATCAAGTCTTCAGAGTCAAAGCCCAGAATAGTCAACTCATTCATTCTTTCTTTTATCCTTTTTTCATTCTTTCATCCATCTATCCATCCATCCACCCATTCGTTCATTTATCCATTCATCATCCGTTCGTTCATGCATCCACTCATTCATCCGTTCATTCGTCCTAGGAGTGGGTGGGTGTATGGATGAGTGGACGGATGAATGATTGACTCAGGATACCTCATGATAGTTAACTCATTCATTCATTCTTTCTTTTATTCATTGTTGTCATTCCTTCGCCCATCCGTCCATCCATCCAAGGATTCATCAATTCATCAATTTACTTACTCTTCCGTTCATCATCCATTCATCCACCCGTTCGTTCATCCATCCATTCATTCGAGTGAGTAACTGCTGGAGTGGATGCATGCACGTATGACTGACTTTCTTACAAAGCAATTTATTCATACATTCATTCATTCATCCGTTCATCCATCCATCCATCCATCCATCCACCCCTTCATTCATTCATTCATTCATTCATTCATTCATTCATTCATTCATTCATTCATTCATTCATTCATTCATTCATTCATTCATTCATTCATTCATTCATTCATTGGGGTGTTTGAATGGATGGATGGATGAATGAATGATTGGAAATTAAATCATTACAAGTGAAATAAAAGCCAAGATCGTTCATTCATCTGCTCATTTGTTTATTTGTTTATTCATTTCATTATTCATTAGGATGGATGGTTGGTTGGATGAACGGGTGAGTGTAATTGGTGGCCATCTCCTAATCTGAAGATGATAACTCAATATCAACTCTGTGACTACGCGAAATGTCTACTTGGCAAACTCGATGCTTCCCCACCCTGACTCGCTCACTCATTTACTCGCGCATTCAATCACTGACTTGAGTGATGGGTTTGTGGGTCGATGAGCGAGTGTGTGACCGATTAGTAATAAATGCATCTATGCTACTAAAAAACAAAATTGTATGAAATGTGAGAGTCGATCAGAAACCCAGTTATTCAAGAACCCATGTATAGCAACTGTTTTTCTATGTACATAGCCCTGATTTGTTATAACAACTTCTTTTCTTTTGTTTCAACCTTTTTAGTTTCCGCCATTAATATAATTATGTTTGCATTGCCCCAGACTGTTGCCCTTAGTATGAGGTCCAGTGCAGTCACCCTTAGACTGGTTCAAACCTTGTCGTATTCAGTACATCCCTCTTTACCAAATTTCATATTGTTTTCTGCGAGGCGTGGAGCACTTATAGTACTTGGCAGTTACATTGTTAGTAATGGCGGATAGACTAGAGTTGGGCGAGATCCAAACGCGGCCAGAATACGACTTTATTAGTCATTATAAGGAAAAAGTCTACAACGGACAAGATGATGACTTGTCCCCCTTTAAAAAAGTTAAAAATGATTGCTCGTACTACTCCCCTGAACAGTTTGCCTCATGTCGTACTCTACTGAATAAGTCCTTTTCTGTTTTTCACATAAATTGCCAAGGGCTGACCGCACACTGGGATGCCCTAAATGATCTTTTACTCAACCTGCATGACATGGACAGTTTCTTTGACATAATTGGACTAACAGAGATATTCAAAATTCCACCCACTATGTCATACACACTTAATGGCTACCACCCACTCCTTGTGAACAGTAGACCAAATGGCGATGATGGTCGTGGCTGGGTAGGATTCTTTATTAAGGAACATGTCGATTATAGAGTTCGCCCGGACCTGACTCTTTTTATTCCGCATGTAATTGAATCCCTCTTCATCGAAATCAATACCAAGAAATCCAAGAAAATAATAGGAGTGATATACAGACCAAATACGCCACCTAAAGCAGATATTGACCTCTTCATATCGAAATTAAATGAAATAACCGACAAACTAAATCGCGAAAACAATCCACCCTACATTGTAGGAGACTTGAACATCAACATGTTAAAATTCAGTTCCCATGACAAGACTAGATATTTTATTGATTTAATGTTCAGTCAGGGATTCCTACCTCTAATAACCAAGCCCACAAGAGTAACTCCCTATTCCGCCACTCTTATCGATCACATATTTTCAAATAATATCTCAACAAATTCTAACACGGGAATAGTAATAACTGATGTATCTGACCATTTTGGCACATTCTATATTGAACCCGATACCAAAGAAAATATACGTCGACCTGTTGTGTCCAAACGAAAAATAAACAAAGAAAGTGTTGCCCACTTTAACTTACTTTTATCTCAGTGTGACTTCTCTCCTGTAATGGAACTAGATTGCCCAAACATGGCTTATAACACATTCATTGAAATTTATCTAAATGTCTTTGAAACTGCCTTTCCTCTATCCCAGACACAGGCAAAGACAAATACTATAAGAAAACAACCTTGGATGTCGAAGGGCCTCTTGATCTCGTCATTAAATAAACGAAAATTCTACCTGAAAAAACTGAAGTGTCCGAGCGACCGCAATATTCAAAACTACAAAAATTACTGTAGGATATTCAACAGAGTGAAAAAACAATGCAAGGCCATGTATTATAAGAACATTCTAGCTCAAAATAAACATGATATGCGTAAAACGTGGCAAATATTAAATGATAGCATAAACAAAGCAAAACGAGAAGCCAAACCGCCCTCCTTTTTTAAGCAAGGTGAAAGAGAAATAACTGATCATAACCAAATTGCCACAGAATTTAACAGTTTTTTTGCGAATATTGGGAAACAAACAAGTGAGTTATTACCTATGTCAAATAAGCCTTTCTGGGATTACATGGAAGGGGATTTTCGAAATAACTTTTTTATGACACCAACTACGCCAGCCGAAATTGTTAACATAGTGCAGTCAATGAAATCAAAATTAAGTAAAGACAGTAATGATATCACGTCAACTCTCATCAAGCAATCAATCAACCAAACTGTAGTACCTCTCTCACATATTATCGATAACTCCTTTGTCCAAGGAGTAGTACCAGAACAAATGAAGATTGCAAAGGTAATCCCTATTTTCAAATCTGGAGATGTGCATAATTTTACCAATTATAGACCTATCAGTATCCTCCCCACCTTTTCAAAGGTTCTAGAAAAACTCGTGTCAATTAGGCTGATAAGCTTTCTCGATCGCTTTGAAATTCTATGCAGCAGTCAGTATGGGTTCAGAAAAAATCACTCAACTATCCACCCTGTCCTACATCTCCTAAAGTACATTGCCGATGCAAATAATAGGTAAAGTAAAGACATAACATTAGCGGTATTTTTGGACTTATCTAAGGCGTTCGACACCATAAACCATGATATCCTATTGAAGAAACTAGAATGGTATGGAATTAGGGGCATCTCCAACAATTGGTTCTAAAGTTACCTATCAAATAGACACCAATTTGTTGCATACGGTGAAGGCACATCTGACTTAGCTGAAATAACCTGTGGTGTTCCACAAGGCTCAATATTAGGACCTATTTTATTTTTGCTATACATAAATGATCTTTGCAATTCAACAACATTAAACCCTTTATCTTTTGCCGATGATACCAACGTACACCTTTCGGGATCTAATACTGACAATCTGACAATTACTGTGAATAAAGAGTTAGAAAACATCTCCGAATGGTGTTCCGTGAATAGATTAGCATTGAATGCAAGTAAAACTAAATATATTGTGTTTAATCCATCCCATAAGCAAGCGCTCTCTCACAATAATATTTTCGTCAACAACCAAATAATAAATAAGGTTGGACCAAATGAAGCTGAAAAATCACTGAAATTTCTAGGTATATCCATTGATAATTGTCTATCATATAACGCCCACATAGCTCAACTTTGTTCCAAGATTGCACGCGCAAACTTTGCCCTTAACAAGGTAAAGGCAATCCTTCCTCATGAGGCTATGAGAACACTATACTTTGCTCTGATACATAGTCACTTGGTATATGGAATCCAAGCATGGGGAAATTCGAGATCTATCAATAAACTTCTAACTCTTCAAAAACGTGCACTGCGCATAATTAATAACAAAAAGTATAATGCCCACACAGAACCACTCTTCAAAAGGGACAAAATACTCAAGGTGACTGACCTGTATAAATTCCATGTATCCCTCTTCGTCTTTGATTGGAAAAACGACAATCTTCCCCAGTCATTTGATAACTTCTTCAGAGTAGCTAGTATGCCTGTCAGAACCACTAGACAACGTGATCTTCTCCAAATAACTAGAACAAGGACAAAAGCCCTGGACCGTCTACCTACCAACCTGTATCCCAGGATTTGGAATGCGCTAGATAGAGATCTACGTACGATGAACAATAGAAACGTATTTAAAAAGAAGCTGTTGTCCAGGCTTCTAGCACTTTATTCAGACAATGTTGAATGCAGTAATCCTTATTGTCCAGATTGCACTATATAAACATCGTAGCGGCGGTGATCACATCAGCGGTAGTACGACCCGTTCTCACCCCTGGATTGAGAGAGGGTGTGATCTTGCTGATTTGGACACCGTCATAACACGTCTTCCTGCTTTACTTTACCTATATATGAACAAATTAAATGACCAGACGAAATGACATTCTGTCCTCCAAATAGCTATACCCACCTTGTCCGCGTTAAATGACCTCGCCAGGGGATGTCTTATAGCTTTGGGCCGCTCTCAAGATAAATAAGGGATTGAAGCAAATTTTTATATCTCTTTTACTCGAACTGTTCAATTTAGGTTGCTTCATTTGTAGCACACAGCCAGAAGGCCCCAAGCTGAAATACATCCACTAGAAAACACTTTAACTGCCAAGTCTAGCACAACCCTTACATAGTAAATTTTCTATAACCGATGAGATGATTTTTATAAGAACGTCGACAGTCTGGGCCCGTAAACAGTATTGCAAAATATTCCTTAGGGAGATGACTGGAAGACAGCCAATCTGGCTATGTCATCTCCCAGTAGTATACAAAATGTTATATATTAATTGAACTATGTGATTGTAACCATTGTATTTCCTGTATGCTACTGAACGAATAAATATCTATCTATCTATCTATCTATCTATCTAAGTTTCCCAAAAAGGGTTCTGTCATTTTTTGCTCTACAGTCTATTATCGTTTGTGTGAAATCTTGTTAGAGAATAGGTCAATTACCTCCGTATTCCAGAAATAAACAGTAGATGTCTTTCTACCTGCAGTGGTTCTGTGCGGGCCCCCCAAATTTTTCTCCATTCTGGGTCCACAATGCATCCCCAAAAGGAAGGTATATGTTTTTGTTATATGCCTATTATCAGTTTTTCTCGCTGTTTGTTGGGAAAAGGGGCAGTTTGCTTTGTATTCACCAAATTTATAGAGGGTGCCTTGGGAAGCATAGTGGTGCTCTGCGGGCTCCCCAAAATATCTACCACTTTTGTGCCATATGACTCCCGAATGTCGATAATAAATTATCAAACCATCAATGTCAAAACCCCTTTTGTGGAGCCTTATGGTAGAAAAGTGGCGAATATTTTTTTTTTTGGGGGGGGGGGGGTGGGGCAAGCAGAGCACAACCATGCTGCCCAAGGCACCATCTATAAATCTGGAGAATACCAAGCAGATTGCCCCATTTGCTAACAAACAGTCAGGAAACTGATAATAGCCCATATGACAAAAACATTTACCTTCCTTTTTTGGGTTGCTTTGTGGACCTAGAAGGGTGCAAAATTTGGGGGGCCCGCACGGAACCACTGTGGTAGGCAAGACACCTACTGCTTATTTCAGGAATACCGAGTTCATTGACCCTTTCTCTAACATGATTTCACACAAACATGTAATAGACTATAAAGCATAAAACTACAGAACCCTTTTTGGGGAGCCTTATGGAACAAAAGTGGTGCATATTTTGGGGGGCCCGCAGAGAACCACTATGCTTCCCAAGGTATCTTCTATAAATTTGGAGAATACCAAGCAGATTGCTACATTCGCTAATGAACAGCGAAAAAAACTAATAATAGCCCATAAAAGAAAAACATTTCCGTTCCTTTTCGGGATGCATTGTGGACCCAGAAAGGCACAAAATTTGGGGGCCCGCATAGAGCCACTGTGGTTAGCAAGACACCTATTGTCTATTTTGGGAATACCCAGCTAATTGACCTTTTCTCTAACAAGATTTCAGACAAACCGATAATAGATTGAATATCCAAAAATCACAGAACCCCTCTTGGGAGCCTTATAGCACAAAATGAGTGCATATTTTGGGTAGAGCGCAAAGCACCAACATGCTTCCCAAGGTACTATCTATAAATTTTGAGAATACTAACCAGATTGCTCCTTTCGCTATTTGCCATATAACAAAAACATTTCCCTTCCTTTTTTGGATTGTTTGTGGACCCAGAAGGGTTCAAAATTTGGGAGGCCCACACAGAACCACTACCTAGCAAGACACCTACTGTTTATTTCTGGAATACCGAGATAATTGACCCTTTCTCTAACAACAATTCACACAAACGATAATAGAATGTAAAGAAAAAATGCGGAACACTTTTTGGGGGACTTATGACTCAAAACGGGTGCATATTTTACGGGGGTCCGCAAAGCACTTCCTAAGGCACTATATATAAATTTGGTGAATATCTTGGAGATTTCCCCTTCCACTATCAAACAGCGAAAAAAAAATAGAATAGCCCATATAAGAAAAATATTTCCCCTCCATTTTTTGATGACTCGGGCACCTGGAAGGGTACGAAATTTAGGGCCCGCACAGAACCACTGTGACTAGCAAGATACCTACTGTTTATTTTGGGAATACCAAGTTAATTAATTCCTTCTCTAACAAGATTTCAGGCAAATCGATAATAGATTGCCAATCCAACAATGTCAAAACCTCGTTTGGAGCCCTATGGCACAAAAGTGGTGCATTTTGTTTGGGAGGGGGGGGGGGGGGCGCAGAGCACCACCATGCTTCCCAAGGCACCATCTATAAATCTGGAGAATACCAAGCAGATTGCCCCTTTTGCTAACAAACGGTCAGAAACACTGATAATAGCCCATATAAGAAAAATATTTCCCCTCCATTTTTGGGATGCTTTGGACACCCGGAAGGGTACGAAATTTGGGGAGCCCGCACAGAACCACTGTGATTAGCAAGATATCTACTGTTTATTTTGGGAATACCGAGTTAATTGATTCTTTCACTAAAAAGATTTCAGATAATAGATTGTCAATCCAACAATGTCAAAACCCCTTTTGGAAGTCCTATGGTACAAAGGTGGTGCATATTTTGGGGGGCCCGCAGAGCCTCAACATGCTTACCAAGGACCTATCTATAAATCTGAAGAACACCAAGCAGATTTCCCCTTTTTCTAAAAACAATGAGAAAAACTTATAATATCCCATATAACAAAAGCATTTCCCTTCCTTTTCGGGTTGTTTTGTGGACCCAGAAGGGCGCAAAATTTGGGGGGGGGCGCATAGAGCCACTGTGGTTAGCAAGACAACTATTGTCTATTTTGGGAATACCGAGCTAATTGACCTTTTCTCTAACAAGATTTCAGACAAACTGATAATAGATTGTAAATCCAAAAATCACATAACCTCTCTTGGGAGCCTTATGGCACAAAATGGGTGCATACTTTGGATGGCCCATAAAGCACCAACATGCTGTCCAAGGTACTGTCTATAAATTTGGAGAATACTAAGCAGTTTGCTCCTTTCTCTAACAAACAGTCAAAAAACTGATAATAGACATATAACAAAAACATTTCCCTTCCTTTTTTGGGGTTGTTTTGTGGACCCAGAAGGGTGCAAAATTTGGGTGGACCACACAGAACCACTGTCGTTAGCAAGACACCTACTATTTATTTCAGGAATACCGAGATAATTGACCCTTTCTCGAACAAGTTTTTACACAAACTGATAACAGACTATAAAGCATAAAATGATAGAACACTTTTGGCAGCCTTATGGCACAAAAGGGGTGCATATTTTGGGGCCCGCAGAGCACCACTATGCTTCCCAAGACACCTTCTATAAATTTGGTGAGTACCAAGCAGATTGCCCGTTTTGATAACAAACACCGAGAAAAACTGATAATAGCCCATATAACAAAAACATTTCCCTTCCTTTTGGGGATGCATTGTGTACCCAGAAGTGAGCATATTTTGGGTCCCGCACAGAACCACTGTCGTTAACAAGACACCTGCTGTTTATTTCTGGAATACCGAGCTAATTGACCCACTCTCTAACAAGATTTCACATAAAAAGGTAATAGACTGTAAAGCAAAAAATGACAAAACCCTTTTCAGGAAACTTATGGCACAAAATGGGTGCATATTTTTGGGGGCCCGCATCGGACCACTACGCTTCCTAAGGCACAAATCTACAAACCTGGAGAATACCATGGGGATTGCCCCTTCCACTAACAAACAGCGAGAAAACTTATAATAGTCCATATAAGAAAAATATTTCCCCTCCATTTTTGGGATGCTTTGGGCACACGGAAGGGTACAATATTTGGCGGGCCGGCACAGAGCCACTGTGATTAGCAAGATACCTACTTTTTATTTTGAGATTACCGAGTTAATTGATTCTTTCTCTAACAAGAACTCAGACAAATCGATGATAGATTGTCAATCCAACCATATCAAAACCCCTCGTGGTAGTCTTATGGTACAAAAGTGGTGCATATTTTTGGGGCCCACACAGCACCAACATGCTTCTCAAGGACCTATCTATAAACCTGGAGAACACCAAGCAGATTGCCCCTTTAGCTAACAAACAATCAGAAAAACTGATAATAGACTATAAAGCATAAAAGGATAGAACACATTTGGGAGTCTTATGGCACAAAAGGGGTGCATATTTTGGGGGCCCGCACAGCACCACTATGCTTCCCAAGGCACCCTCTATAAATTTGGTGAATACTAAGCGGACTGCCCCTTTCACTAACAAACAGCGAGAAAAACTAAAAATAAGTATATAACAAAAACATTTCCCTTCCTTTTGGGGATGCATTGTGCACCCAGAAGGGAGCAGCATTTGGGGATCCCGCACAGGACCACTGTTGTTACAAGACACCTTCTGTTTATTTCTAGAATACAGAGCTGATTGACCCATTCTCTAACAAGATTTCACACAAACGATAATAGACTGTAGAGCAAAAAATGACAGAATCCTTTTTGGGAGACCTATGGCACAAAGGGGGTGCATATTTTGGAGGGGCCCACATCCCACCACTATGCTTCCTAAGGCACCAACTATGAATCTGGAGAATACCATGGTGATTGCCCCTTCTACTAACAAACAGCGAGAAAAACTTATAATAGCCCATATATGGAAAATATTTCCCCTCCATTTTTGGAATGCTTTGGGCACCCGGAAGGGTACGAAATTTTTGGGGCCCGCACAGAACCACTGTGATTAGCAAGATACCTACTGTTTATTTTGGGAATACCGAGTTAATTGATTCTTTCTCTAACAAGATTTCAGGCAAATCGATAATAGATTATCAATCCAACAATGTCAAAACCCACTTCGGGAGCCTTATGGTAGAAAAGTGGCGCATATTTTGGGGGTCCCGCACAGCACCACCATGCTTCCCAAGGCACCGTCTATAAATCTGGAGAATACCAAGCAGATTGTCCCTTTTGCTTACAAAGAGTCAGGAAAACTGATAATAGCCCATAAAACAAAAACATTTCCCTTCCTTTTTGGGGTTGTTTTGTGGACCCACAAGGGTGTAAAATTTGGGGGGTGGGGGCCCGCATGGAACCACTGTGGTGAGATTTCACACAAACCGATAATAGACTAAAAAGTATAAAACTACATAACCCTTTTTGGGAGCCTTATGGAACAAAAGTGATTCATATTTGGGGGGAGGGGGGGGGGGGGCGCAGAGCACAACTATGCTTCCCAAAGTATCTTCTATAAATTTGGAGAATACAAAGCAGATTGCCAGGTTCGCTAACTAACAGCGAAAAAAACTGATAATAGCCCATATAACAAAAATATTTCCCTTCCTTTTGGGGATGCATTGTGGACCCAGAAAGGCACAAGATTTGGGGGCCCGCATAGAGCCACTGTGGTTAGCAAGACAACTATTGTCTATTTTGGGAATACCGAGCTAATTGACCTTTTCTCTAACAAGATTTCAGACAAACTGATAATAGATTGTAAATCCAAAAATCACAGAACCTCTCTTGGGAGCCTTATAGCACAAAATGGGTGCATATTTTTTTTTTTGGGGGGGGGGGGGGGGACCGCAAGGCATCACATGCTTACCAAGGTACTATCTATAAATTTGGAGAATACTAAGCAGATTGCTCCTTTGCTATTTACCATATAACAAAAATATTTCCCTTCCTTTTTTGGGTTGCTTTGTGGACCCAGAAGGGTTCAAAATTTTGGGGCCGCACAGAACCGCTGTAGTTAGCAAGATAACTACTGCTTATTTCTGGAATACGGAGCTAATTGACCCATTCTCAAACAAGATTTCACACAAACGATAATATACTGTACAGCAAAAAATGACAGAACCCTTTTGGGGGACTTATGGCTCAAAAGGGGTGCATATTTTGGGGGGTCCGCAGAGCATCACTATGCTTCCTAAGGCACTATCTATAAATTTGGAGAATACCATGGAGATTTCCCCTTCCACTAACAAACAACGAGAAAAAATTATAATAGTCCATACAAGAAAAAATATTTCCCCTCCATTTTTGGGATGCTTTGGGCACCCAGAAGGGTACAAAATTTGGGGGTCCCGCACAGAACCACTGTGATTAGCAAGATACCTACTGTTTATTTTGGGAATACTGAGTTAATTGATTCTTTCTCTAACAAGTTTTCAGACAAATCGATAAAAGATTGTCAATCCAACAATGTCAAAACCACTTTTGGGAGCCTCATGGTAAAAAAAGTGGTGCATATTTTGGGGGCCGGCAGAGCACCAATGTGCTTCCCAAGGACATATCTATAAATCTGGAGAACACCAAGTAGATTGACCCTTTTGCTAACAAACAATGAGAAAAACTTATAATAGCCCATATAACAAAAACATTTCCTTTCCTTTTTTTTGGTTACTTTGTGGACCCAGAAGGGCGCAAAATTTGTGAGGCCCGCACAGAACCACTGTGGTTTGCAAGACACCTATTGCCTATTTTGGGAATACCGAACTAATTGACCCTTTCTCTAACAAAATTTCAGACAAACCAATAACAGATTGTAAATCCAAAAATCACAGGACCCCTCTTGGGAGCCTTATGGCACAAAATGGGTGCATACTTTGGGGAGCCCGAAAAGCACCAACATGCTTCCCAAGGTACTGTCTATAAATTTGGAGAATACTAAGCAGATTGCTCCTTTCGCTAACAAACAGTCAGAAAAACTGATAACAGCCCATATAACAAACATTTCCCTTCCTTTTTTAGGTTGTTTTGTGGACCCAGAAGGGTGCAAAATTTGGGAAGCCCGCACAGGACCACCGTGGTTAACAAGACACTTACTATTTATTTCAGGAATACCGAGCTAATTGACCCTTTCTCTAACAAGAGTTCACACAAACCAATAATAGACTATAAAGCATGAATCTGCAGAACCCCTTTTGGGAGCCTTATGGACCGAAAGTGGTGCATATTTTGTTGTGGGGTGGTGGTGGTGGGCACCCACAAAGCACCACTATGCTTCCCATGGCATCTTCTATAAATTTGGAGAATACCAGGCAGGTTGCCCCATTCGTTAACGAACAGCGAAAAAAACTGATAATCGCATATATAACAAAAACATTTCCCTTCCTTTTTATGATGCATTATCGTGGACCCGGAAGGGCGCACAATTTGTCTATTTAGGGAATACCGAGCTAACTTAACCTTTCTCTAACAAGAGTTCAGACAAATCGATAATAGATTGTAAATCCCAAAATTACAGAACCCCTCTGGGAGCCTTATGGCACAAAATGGGTGCATATTTGGGGGGGGGGGGGGTTGCAGAGCACCAACATGCTTCCCAAGGTACTATCTATAAATCTGGAGAATTCTAAGCAGATTGCTTATTTCGCTAACAAACAGTCAGAAAAAACTGATAATTGCCATATAACAAAAAACATTTCCCTTTCTTTTTGGGTTGTTTTTTGGACCCAGAAGGGTGCAAAATTTGGGGGTTCCACACAGAAGCGCTGTGGTTAGCAAGACACCTACTGTTCATTTAAGAAATACCGAGCTAATTGTCCCTTTCTCTTACAAGATTTCAGACAAACTGATATTAGATTGTAAATCCAAATATGGCAGAACCCTTTTTGGGAGCCTTATGGCACAAAAGGGGTGCATATATTGGGGGCCCGCAGATCATCACCGTGCTTCCCAAGGCAGCATATATAAATGTGGAGAATGCTAAGCAGATTGCCACTCTCGCTAACAAACAGCGAGAACAACTGGTAATAGCCCATATAACAAAAACATTTCCTTTTCTTTTTTGGGGTTGTTTTGTGGACCCAGAAGGGTGCAAAAGTTGGAGGGCCCGCACAGAACCACTGTGTTTAGCAAGAGACCTACTCTTTATTTCTGCAAAACAGAGCTAATTGACCCTTTCTCTAACAAGACGATTACTCACAAAACGATAATAGACTATAAAGCATAAAACTACAGAACCCTTTTTCGAAGCATTATGGAAAAAAGTAGTGCATATTTTGGGGAGCCCGCAGAGCACCACTATGCTTCTTCTATAAATATGGAGAATACCAAGTAGAGTGCCCCATTCGCTAACGAACAGCTAAACAAACTGATAATAGCCCATATAACAAAAACATTTCCCTTCCTTTTGGGGATGCATTGTGGACCCAGAAGGGAGCAAAATTTGGGGGGGGGGGGGGCACACAGAACCACTGTAGTTAGCAAGATACCTACTGTTTATTTCTGGAATACGGAGCTAATTGACCCATTCTCAAACAAGATTCCACACAAACGATAGTAGACTGTAGAGCAATAAATGACAGAACCCTTTTTGGGAGACTCATGGAATAAAAGGGGTGCATATATTGGGGGCCGCAGATCATCACCATGCTTCCCAAGGCAGCATATATAAATATAGAGAATACTAAGCAGATTGCTTGTTTCGCTAACAAACAGCGAGAACAACTGGTAATAGCCCATATAACAAAAATATTTCCTCTCCTTTTTTGGGATGCTTTGTGGACACAGAAGGGTGCAAAATTTGGGGCAGCCCACAGAGAACCACCGTGTTTAGCAAGAGACCTACTGTTCATGTTAGGGATACCGAGCAAATTGACCCTTTCTCTAAAAAGATTTCAGACAAACCAATAATAGACTGTAAAGCAAAAAATGACAGAACCCTTTTTGAGAAACTTATGGCACAAAAGGAGTGCATATTTTTTTTTTGGGGGGGGGGGGGGGTCCGCAGAGCACCACTGTGCTACCTAAGGTACCCTCTATAAATTTGGAGAATATCATGGAGATTGCCCCTTCCACTAACAAACAGCGAGAAAAGCTTATAATAGCCCATATAAGTAAAAGACCATATTGGGGGGGGGGGGGGGCGCACAGAACCACAGTGGTGAACAAGACACCTACTGTTTATTTCTTGAATACCTAGCTAATTGACCGTTTCTCTAACAAGAATTCTAAATAAACCGATAATAGACTATAAAGCATAAAATGATAGAACGTTTTTTAGGAGCCTTATGGCACAAAAGGGGTGCATATTTTGGGAGGCTCGCATAGCATCACCTTGCTTCCCAAGGCACCATCTATTAAATACCAAGCAGATGACCCCTTTTGCTAATAAACAGTCAGAAAAACTGATAATAGCCCATATAACAAAAACATTGTCCTTCGTTTTTGGGGATGCTTTGTGGACCCAGAAGGGTGCAAAATTTGGGGGTATGGGGGCTCGCACAGAACCACTGTGGTTGGCAAGACACCTACTGTTTATTTCGAGAATATCGAGCTAATGAACCCTTTCCTTAACAATATTTCAGACAAACCAATAATAGATTGTAACGCAAAAAAATTGGAGAACCCTATTTGGGATCTTTATGGCACAAAAGGGGTGCATATTTTGGGGGGCCGCACACTATCCTTCCCAAGGCACCATCTATAAATCTGTGAGCCTTGTGGCACAAAAGGGGTGCATATTTGATTTTCTTTTGGGGGGAAGAGGAGGGCGCAAGCACCAATATGCTTCCCAAGGCACCATCTATAAATTTGGGGAATATGGAGAAGATTGTCCCTTTCTCTTACAAACACTCGTATAAACTGATAGCCCATGTAAGATGAAAATTTAGGTACCTCTTTTGGGTGCTTTCCCGCGCCGAAATGATGCAAAACTTTGGGGTTCCACAGAGCGCCTCTTTCGACAGTCTATAAATATTTGGAATATTGAGCCGATTGACCTTCCCTCCAACAAGTAGTTGGAGAAAGCAATAACACGCCTGTCAGCAAAAAGTGTGAGAACCCTTTTTAGGAACCTTGTGACATTAAAGGGGTGCATATTTTAGGGAGCCCACAGAAGGACCGCCATGCTTCCCATGGCACCATTTGTAAATTTTGAGAATACCGAACAGATTGTCCCTTTCTCTAACAATCAACCATAAAAAATCAGAATAGCCCCTTAAGCAAACACATTTGGGTACCATTTTGGGGAGTTTTGTTTTTCAGAGCATCACTATGCTTCCCAAGGCTCCAGCTATTAAATTTGGAGATACTGGCTGGCTGATCTCAAGTAGTTCAAGAAACCAATAATACTTCTTATAGCAAAAAGTGTGAGAACCCTTTTTGGGAGCCATGTGGCCCTAAAGGTGTTCAAATTTCGTGGGCTCACAGACCACCACCATGCCTCCCAAGGCATCATCTATATATTCTGAGAATACCGAGCAGACTGCCCTTTTCTCTAACAAACAGAAAAACTGATATTTGCCCATGAAGAAAGAACATTTCAGTACAATATTGGGAAGCTTTGTGCGTGGGGGGGGGGGGGGGGGGGCGCACAGCACCACTTGGGTTAGCAAGACTTCCTCTATTTATTTTGGAAAAACCTTCCTCTAACAAAAAATCAGACAAACCTGATGATAGGTCTTATAGAAAAAAATGTTAGAACCCTTTTTTGTCTTTTGGCACAGAATGGGTCCATATTTTCTTTCCTTTTCAGAAAGGCACTCACTTTTGTATTAGGGAATGCCAAGCCAATTAACCATTTCTCTAACAAGTAGTCAAAGAAACTGATAATAGCCCCTTTAGACAAATGTGTGAATACCTTTTAAAGTCATTGCGAGCTCTGTTACCCGAATGGATGATTATTTTGTCGGGTCCGCAGAGCACCACCATGTTTAACTAGGCACCACTTATATATTTCCCTGCTATCCAACAATTGCGCCTTTCTCTAACAAGTAGTCAAAGAAATCGATAATAGCCGAGCAAGAGAGTGTAGTAATTCCTTTTGGGGCATTGTGCCACTACAAGAGTGCGCACTATTTAGTAATCCACGCGCTACAAATTTCGAGAATAACGAACCGGTTACATTCTCATCGAACAAGCAGTTTAAAAAACTAATAATAACGCATACTTCAAGAAAATGCAAGAAAATGTAATTATTTGTTTGGTTGCTATGTGGTCCGAAGAGGGTGCTTATTTTAAAGAAAGGTGGTTGAAGGCAAGTGCACTTCATAGATACAGCTGTTCAGTACTCCTTAGTGCACAGCGCTACAGTGCCCCACGTGGGCACTGGGGATTAAGTGCCTTATCAAAGGACGCAGTTATCGCTGGTCATAGTCATAACCACCGACCTTGTTGTTTAAGGTCCAATGCTTTAACCAATATGCCCCAATGCTCTTCACAAACCTGTTCATATAGTTATGGAAGGGGCGGTGGCGGAGCGCACAGAACTGCCCAGCTTAGCAATCACACTATCATAAAGTTGAGAATATCAAACTGATTAATAAGTTCTCAGAGAAACTGATAAGACCCCATAGTGCAGGAACGTGTAATTACCCATTTTTAGTAGATTTGAGGCACAACATGAGTGCGTATTTTTGGGGCCCATAGAGCAGCACCTTGTTTAACAGTCATTCCTGTATCGTACTGTTTCATGAGGCGATAATCTTTGTCTTCCAAAAATCAGCCCAACACATATTTAATAGCATGTAAAGCACTGATGTGTAAAAATGACATCAGGGGTCAACGTACACTTGGCAAGAGTGGGGATGGGGCAACTACCCCTTGAAAATTTTGTCTCAAAGGGAAACTTTGGATGCTTTTCATGATGCATCAGTGAGGGTTGTATATGAAAATGGAGAATAAAGTAACTACCGTTGGTTGTCTCCTCGTACTATTCACAGTTGTGACGTCCATGACCATGCCTATATAGGGGCTTAGGTTTCAGCCGCTGCACAGATTCAGGCAACACTCTTTGAGTCTAGTCTGAACACGCGGCGTGGATCTATTTCTCCCAATAATGACCATGCCCGATTATCGACCAGCCCCAACAAGGACCTAACTTGTTACTTCGTCTGATGGTGTGTGTGTAGGGTGGGGGGGGGGGGGGGAGGGGGCTCGCATTGCGGATCCTCCCAACCTTGCCTTCACCAATCTTGTGATTGAGAAACTCGATGGTCCTAAGCCTTATCTGACATGTTGGGAGTTTTACTGTGAGCTCTGTCTTCTCGAGCCCCTTAAACAGCACCCTACGATCTGCCATATACTCTATACTCTGCCATATACTCTGTCAATGTCTTTGTTTTAGAGAGGATGTCGTCCACAAAGTTGGCCGAGTTCGAAGTTGGCCAACAGCTTCCGCATCATCCTATTAAAAGTGGCATCAGCGTTTACCATTCCAAAAGGGAGCTTACAGAACTGGTAACAGCCGTCCGGGGTCGTAAATGCAGCCATATGTCCATCTTCTGATATGACTGGGATCTGCCAGTAGCCCTTACTCAAATCAACCTTACTGAAATACTTGGCTTGCCAGAAGGTCGTTCATGTTTCCCATGGGCTCATTGTGAAACTTTGCTATGCCGTTGAGTCGTCTAAAGTCAATACAAAATCATAAACCATTGACCTTCTTAATGAAAATAAGGGGAATTGGAATGTTCGGTGACTCCCACGTCCAACATTTTCTCCACCTCCTTCCTCATTTTGGTCTGTGGGCAATAGTACGGTTACCTTCTGACCTACCTCAAACTTCTTCTGCTTCGTTCTACGGTCATAATGGTATTTTCGTAGACTATCACTTGCCAGTGGCATCTTTCTGCCAGCTTGTTTCGGAGGTCCAACACATATTGGTATGTATTACGTACTGGAGATGTATCCTCCTCTGTCCAAAGGTCATTGAGTATTTGCACTGTGCCTCTCACTGTTCGGTTGCAAAGTAGCTCGAATGTAGAGAACCATGTGCTCGCCTGGGGAACTTTCCTAGAGTCAAATAGAATTCTGGTAGATACCGGTTCCTTGGGCCTCTCCTGACACATTTTTAAGAATCGCGTTTTGACTCTCATTGATCCTGTCGCACAGCCCATTGCTTTTGTGGTTATAAGGGATGGTGAATAGTTGTTTCACAGCAACCAAACGCCACACCTCTTCCAACATCCCAGAGATGAATTGGGACCTCTGATCTGTCAGAATTTCCATTGGGAAACCCAACCTGCCGAACTTCTCGAGCAAGGCTTCAGTCACGCACTCCATCTCAAATTTGGGAAGAGCGGTTGCTTCAGGGTACCTTGTGGTATAATCCGCCACTGTCAGAATATACCTACTTCCCATTTACCTTTCCGACACGTGTTTAATCGACTAACCGACTAATTCCACCCTTACCCTGTCTAACGGTTCGTTCATTAGAGGCATTTCCCCTAACGGAACCCTGGGGAGGCTACTTTTGAGCGCAGTCTTCTGGCATACGTTGCGAGACTGACAAAATTTTGCGACATCCCCTATAATGCCAGGCCAATGGATACTGGATGTGATGCGGTCGATCAGCTTCCTCGACCCCTGGTGCCCTCCCATTAGCGATTAATAGACTAAGGTCATCACCTGCTTCGGATACTTCTCCGGAGCCATTTTTTTCACCTAGCTGTTCTTCATACATCAGATATCGAACCTTACCCCTCGTAGCTATTGGCTCACTACTTTTGGCCAACTCCCAAACCTTCTCAAATGTGGAGTCCTCCTTTTGTGCATACATACGGTATTCCACGTGGACATCTTCATTCGTCTCCCCAGATACTTTGAGGAGTTTTACCGGCTGCTTTCCCCTCGCAGCTTATGATCAGGTGACTACCGCAGAAGCCTCCTTAGGTGAGTCACAGATGGGCGCCTCTATACACATGGCCTCCACTTCGCCAGTGACGAATGGGGTGTCCACCTCACCCTCGCATGGGGGAACCTCCTCGCCATTCCATCTATGAGCACACACAAGTGATCGTGTCCAATCAGTTGTTCGTCACAGACGAGTGCCCGCTTGACAGCCACGCTACTACATCCCGTGGCTCACAGCACACGGACTGCCCCCACCCAATAAAATCTAGACATACTGGCATATCTCCCTTTTCCTGATCGGATGGGCACTCCTTCCCATTCCAACCTAAGATGTCCAACGTCTATACACCGCCGCAGTGGGTTCTCTTCGTGCCTAATTCTTTGGCACAGTGCGGCCGTTCATCTCTTCCCAGAGCACTGCTTGGTATTTGTACCAAGGGATGGGTCTCAGAGCAAAACTTTCGAATCACTGTAAGCAAGTGTCAATGTCGTCAGTTTGTTCATGGAACTTGTGTAACTGTGCCTTCACGTTTCCCCCAGGATTTTATCCGCCCGGTCTACCATTAGCTTCGGGTAACTGTGCTCATGCCCTCAAAATTTCCATTCCCCTCTCGTGTTGCCTTCCAGCTTTCTCGCCAGCCTTTTCAGCTTCCTCGTGTGCCCTTTCAGCTTCATCACGTGCTTTTTCAGACCTTTCGCCCCCAACCTGAATATCTTTCTCTCGCTCTGCAGCTCTTTCTGCTGCCTCTCTCTACTCCCCATTTCACGCTCTAACGCAGCTTCTCTTTCAGCTCTATCAAACTCTTTCTCACGTTCAGTCAGACTCCTCGCGATTCAACGTAACCGACGCTCTAACATGCTTTTGCTCAATTTTTTGTAATTCACTACCTGCAAAGCCCAGTGGCTCGCCCATTCTAATTATCTTTTCCAAGCTTGGGGTATTCATTTCTGAAATTTATCACTGAAAATTTTACACAAAAATATTTTTGCCTTAAAGGGTTAATTATTCCCTAACCCACAATGCATCTTATTCTTCTGCTAGAATTTCCACCACTGTTATGTTCAATTTCGCCGATCGAATTGAAGAGCTAATTTAACCATTTTAATTTTACCCCTAAACCATTTTTTAAAACTACAAAAAAGTATTGAGGCAACCTGTATGAACATGAAAACTGAAACGTAGTAAAATTAACATTGAGTGATCCTGTTGATTTTTAACTTTTTAATTGTTACCTGATTTCGGGAACCGGGCTTGATTGTTGCCAGTAGAAATTGATTAACGTCGCGTATTCAGCCAAGTCTCAAGGAGTGTCGCCTGAATCCGTGCTTGAACGTATCTCTCACCGATTCGAACCCGCCTGCTTCGTTTTTGTTGGGGTGTTTCTTATCCTAAAGGGGTCAGTGACCTTTCATCAGAAAGCACAATTAACAGGGCTTCACTTCAATAACAATTTTAATACATTTAAAAAAAAAATATAGTAACTTGTGACTTACATGTAATCCAATGAATGGAACACAAAATGTAATCACACCCCACCCACACAGGTTCTGAGTCACTTTGCGGGCCCGTATTCTCTGTTTTCGTTGGTTGATTCTTCCTTGGTACTGGTGCTTGATCTTCTCGGCTCAATGCAGTGTCTCTGGACTCAGGTCGCTTTTTCACAAACATGTAACGGAATGTTTATATAGACAAAGCCTACTCTGTCCACGTGTGGCTTGCCTTCTGTAACAGGCAATACCGTCTACATGAATGCCAATATTCCTGAGCTCCCGGAGCTTGTTCTACCTATTTAGATCCTACTCTCTTAGATGGCCACCGACTTGGCCCGTGACTGTTCCTACTCTAAATATGAGCTCTGTGACTCCCCTTACATTTTAACGAGCCTATAATTTCGCAACGATGCGGCAACGATGCGGCACCTCCTCTAACCAAGAGCATGGGCATATGCAGCGCTTTGTCTATGGCCCTCAGTCTTACATGCCATGAGACTGGAATGAATTTTTTTAGAAAACACCCGACGCATATACAATTGCAAGGACACTTCCCACAGCTACGTAGCTAGGTTTTCAATTGGGGGGGGGGGGGGGGGGGGGAGGGGGGCGGTGTACATCTATGAAAAATCCAACTAGGAGTGGATGATTAAAGGGGTCTCCCTTCACCCCATCCTATCCCTTCACCCCTTTTTTCAAAAGGTTGGCTCCGAATGATTGTACCGAGAGATTTTAGGGCATTCTGAGAAAATGTCCAAGCAGTTTAAATGGCTGCAGGTAAATATCTATGTACATAATTTGAGGTTTTAAGACAGCACAAACTGTCATATTATTGTGGTACAGTAGTCTGTAAGTAGGCCCTATTTGGCTCCATTGGGCATTGTGTCAATTACATGAATGTACATATATGGAGAATGCTTAAAAAATCAGTATTCAACCAATAATTTATTAATTAATCATATCAAATATGAGTAATGAGTTAGCTAACTATGAGCCTTTTTGTCACAATATGTGTGAGATAATAATTGAATAATTCCAAATACAAATCAAAATTTTCAGTCTGGCTATGTTCGTCTTTCATTAGAATACAGAGCCATAGAAAACTCAATTTTGGTAGTAACTTAAAAAATTTCAGGACACGGCCTCGCATGTGGGGAGGGGGAGGGGGCACATTTTGGGTTCTAAAATAGACTGTAGTCTGTAAGTGCATTGCATGTAGGTCTCACAATGTGCCCTGTATACTGGCCTCAGAAATCAACTGCTTGTGACTATTGTACGTACCAAATTAACCAGTTTGTTTGTATTTCTGCAATTTCTGTTATAATTTAAGAAACGGTATGCTAAATGCTTGTTACAACATCAAAAGTTTAAGGTTAGACATAGAAGGGAACAAAACATGCAACACGACCACCGTTGGTGAATTAACTTTGGAGCCGCTGAGTAGTCGGAAAATCTTGCGTTGTTCGATCAGAATCTGTGGAGGCTGTGGGTAGGAGTTTTCACGGAAATGTAATACCACATTCGGAAAAAACCTCCGTCCCAACAATGCTTCGAATTTCCAACTGTTGGAATTTTTGCCTGAAAAATTTCCAACAATCTGGATATTTGGACAAATATTGCGGGTGAGGGTAGACGACCCCTCCACCCCCACCCCCACCCCCCCCCCCCCCCAAGCTAAATCTCTGATTCCCACTTTAATTGCTTCTCTTCAGCTTGGCCGCTATCGATCTGTCTTAATTTAAAAAAATTCTTTCAAATTAGTCTAAGGTATCATAACTTCTCTATACATTGACACTTGTGACAATCCCCTGTCAGAAAGTGATGATGTCCACATAACACAGGCACTGCATGTACGCTACTTATGATTAGGAGATTATCGACACTTATAACTATATAATTAGATGACTCATCATAATACACTTTTAAACTATCAAAACCGTAAAATTGTCAGCCTGACACTATGAACGCAACTCACTTTTGCTTTTGCTTCCACCCACTTTTTGAGTGTAAAATACATGTACGAACCTCTGAAATGTATTAAGAGGTCATAAAATGTGAATACCATCCATTCTGAAGAAATGCATTCAATGATCCCTGGTTGACCTCAGTGACATTGGGCCCCAGTTTGGATCCCCATCCAGTTCGACTCATTTAGGTGTTGGTACTATGACCAACGTGCGGGCCCCCAAAATTTTCCCCATTCTTGGGCCACCCCACCCAAAACCCCCCGCCCCCACCCCCCAAAATGGTATCGAAGTTTTCTTGCTTTATGGGTTATTATCAGTTTTTCGGTTTGTTGGAGAAAGGGGCAATATACTCCGCATTCTCAGAATTTATAGATGTGCTTTGGAAAACATAGTGGTACTCAGCGCCCCCCCCCCCCCCCCCCCCAAAAAAAAAAAAAAAAATGTACACACCATTTAATGCAACAAGACTCCCAAAAGAGATTCTCAGACTTTTTGCTATAAGGGGTATTATTGGTTTCTCGAATTATTTGTTGGAGGAAGGGTCAATCGACCCAATATCTCCAAACTTTATAGATGTTGCCTTGGGAAGCATGGTAGTGTCCTGCGCCTCCGCGTTAAGATATGTACTCCTTTGGCGTAGGATTTCAATAATGGTTTGGACATTTCTTGTTTTACGGCTTATTATCGGTTTGTCTGGGGTTTTTCCGAAAGATGAAGAGTCAATTAGCTCGATGTTCCTAAAATGTATAGGCGTATTGATAACCATAGTTGTGTTGTGGGGGCACCCCAAATATGAACACTTCTGGGCCCACAAAGCCCACAAAAATGGCACCGAAATGTTTTTGCTATATGGGCTATTATCATTTTTTTCTGGATGTTTTCTAGAGAAAGGGGCAATCTCCTCGGTATTCTCAGATTTCCTAGATGTGCCTTTGAAAACATGGTGGTGCTCTGCAGGGCCCCAAAATGTGCACCCCTTTTTGCCATAAGGCACCAAAAATAGGTTCTGTCATTTTTGGATTTACAATCTTTTATCGGTTTGATTGAAATCTTGTTGGAGAAAGAGTCAATTAGCCCAGTATTCTCGAAATAAATAGTTTTGCTAACGACAGTCGTTCTGTGCGGACACCCCCCCCCCCCCCTCCCCTTCCCCAAATTTTGCACACTTCCGGGTCCACAAAGCACCCCCAAAAAGGAAGGGAAATGTTTTTGTTATATGGGGTATTATTAGTTTTTCTCGCTGTTCGTTGGCGAAAGGGGTAATCTACTTGGTATTCTCCAAATTCAAAGAAGATGCATTGGGAAGTTTTGTGGTGCTCTGCGGGGCCCCAAAAATAAGCGTCCCTTTTGTGCCATAAGGCTCCCAAATAGGATTCTATCATTTTATCGGTTTTTGAGAAATATTGTTAAACAAAAGGTCAATTAGCTCGGTATTCCAGAAATATACAGTAGGTGTCTTGCTAAACAGGATGGTTCTCTGCGGACCCCCAAATGTTGCACCCTTCTGGGTCCACAAAGCAACCTAAAAAGGGAAGGGAAATTTTTTTTTATATGGTCTATTATCAGTTTTTCTGACCGTTTGTTAGCGAAAGAGGCAATCTGCTTGGTTATCTCCAGATTTATAGATGGTGCCTTGGGAAGCATGGTGGTGCTCTGCGAGCCACCTAAACATGCACCACTTTTCTGCCATAAGGCCCCTAAAAGGGGTTTTGACATTGTTGGATTTACAATCTGTTATCGATTTGCATGAAATCTTGTTAGAGAAAGAATCAATTAACTCGGGATTCCCAAAATAAATAGTAGGTATCTTGCTATCACAGTGGTTCTGTGCAGGCCCACCAAATTTCGTACCCAAAGCATCAAAAAAATGGAGGGGAAATATTTTTCTTTTTTGGGCTATTATATGTTTTTGTCGATGTTTGTTCGTGGAAGAGGAAATCTCCATGGTATTCTCCAAATTTATAGATGGTGCCTTAGGAAGCAGAGTGGTGCTCTGTGGGGCCCCCAAAATATGCACCCCTTTTGTGTCATAAGTCTCCCAAAAAGGGTTCTGTCATTTTTTGCATTAGTCTATTATCGTTTGTGTGAAAGCTGGTTAGAGAATGGGTAAATTAGTTCGGTCTTCCAGAAATAAACAGTAGGTGTCTTGCAAACCACAGTGGTTCTCTGTGGGCGCCCCCCCCCCCCCCCAAAAAAAAAATGTTGCTCCCTTCTGGGTCCACAATGCATCCCCAAAAAGAAGGGAAATGTTTTTGTGATATGGGGTACTATCAGTTTTTCTCGCTGTTTGTTAGCGAAGTGGGTAATCTGCTTGGTGAATTTATTTGAAGTGCCTTGGGAAGCATAGTGGTGCTCTGTGGGCTCCCTAAAATATGCACCCCTTTTATGCCATAAGGCTCCCAAAGGGTTCAATCATTTTATGACTTCTACTCTATTATCGGTTTGTGTAAAATCTTGTTAGAGAAAGGGTGAATTATCTCCGTATTCCAGAAATAAATAGTAGGTGTCTTGCTAACCACAGTGCTTCTGTGCGAGCCCCCCAAATTTTGCACCCTTCCTGGTCCACAATGCATCCCAAAAAGGAAGGGAAATGTTTTTGTATATGGGCTGTTATCAGTTTTTCTCGCTGTTCGTTAGCGAATAGTCTATTATCGTTTTGTGTGAAATCTTGTTAGAGAAAGGGTCAATTAGCTCGGTAATACAGAAATAAACAGTAGGTGTCTTGCTAATCACTATGGTTTTGTGCGGGCCCCCAAAATTCTGCACCCTTCTGGGTCCACAAAGCAACCCAAAAAAAAGAAGGAAAATGTTTTTGTTATATGTGGTATTATCTGTTTTTCTGACTGTTTGTTAGCAAAAGGGGCAATCTGCTTGGTATTCTCCAGATTTATGGATAGCACCTTGGGAAGCACGTTGGTGCTGTGCGGGCCCCCCAAAATATTCACCCATTTTGTGCCATAAAGCTCCCAAGAGGGGTTCTGTGATTTTTGGATTGACAATCTATTATCGGTTTGTCTAAAATCTTGTTTGAGAAAGGGTCAATTAGCTCGGTATTCCCAAAGTAGACAATAGGTAATTTTTGGATTGACAATCTATTATCGGTTTGTCTAAAATCTTGTTTGAGAAAGGGTCAATTAGCTCGGTATTCCCAAAGTAGACAATAGGTGTCCTGCTAACCACAGTGGTTCTGTGCGGGCCCCCAAATTTTTCGCCCTTCTTTATCTACAGAGTTTACAATATAAGATTAACCATAAAATCCTATTCACAAAATCTAGACTCTTCAAATGTGGGCTTTCGGAAACAGAGCTGTGCTCATTCTGTGGAAATACGAAAGAAACGATTGCACATCTATTTTACGATTGTTCTTTCTCAAAAACAGTTTTACTTTCACTAGTGGAAAGGATTAACCTTAGTCCGGATCCGCAAATTCAACTAAACATTAGTAAACGAGAAATAATTTTAGGCTCTACTTCCGAGCATGCCTATCCAATTTTGTCGTCGTTGAACCATTACCACGAGTAACTTGAGGGATAGCTGATAAACGCGCATTGGTCATGCTGATCAAATGTTCTGAATTGAAGGTTAATTGTTTCAGTTCAAGCCAAGTGTTCGCCTTGGACACACACAAGTTTCTGGAGCATATATTTATCTGTCCTAACCTCTTTTATGGTAGATAGATCAGGTGTACGCCCCTCACCTCCCTGGAGGGATAATTGCACAGCGTGGGGATACAGATTTCCAGAGTTCTTTTCTCATGAAATAATGATTTAGAAAATTTTTATCTCTGTTTTCATTTCTGGGCGAGCTTTTATCTCCAATAATAGGGGTTAATTGTGAAACTTGAAATGAAATGTATAATTTTATATACCTGTATCCATCACTCATTTAACCTGATGTATAGTGGGGCTATGAATAAAGTCCATAGCACCAGCCGGCTTGTTGACAAACAAAGAATGTGTTTGTTATGTGTAAAAGTATGGCGATGACTGAAACAACCCTTTCCAGCAACTCCAGTAAAGGTGTGCATGGACTGATTCTTAAATAGTCACAAACAGATTATAGTTGTGTGTGTCATATTCACCCTTTGTACGTTGATAGTATATTCCACACCAGTTCAGAGTCACCATCTGGTAGAGTCTTTATTCGTTAATTGGGGCAAGACCAATCAATACTTTCAACGTGGAGCCTTAGGGTTGCACGTTGAAAATCTTGATAGGTCTACCACAGAAATTCACTGAGCAACTATCTACTTTATATTAATCGGGTCGTATCACGATCCTGGAACGGAAACCAGCACGCCGAACCTTTTATATTTTATAGGATACAACCCCGAGTGCTAGAGGCATCATTATTTTGCGGTGGGTGGAGTTGATGTTTCTATCCATACCTCGCATTTTGAAAGCATTCCATTGTCGTTTTCTCCTGTAGCTTTCTGTTTTTTGACCTATAGACGACTGATGTCACATTGGAAATGTTCGAGGTTTTGAGGTCAGTGGTTGTGAACTGAGAGTTCGACGCCACTGACATGTTGACGTTATGATGATGATGAAGGGGTAGTGTTATAATGATGATGAGGGGGTAGTGATCTCACTTAACAATAGTGTCGCCGAAAATGGTGCAACGACAGCACTTTGAATATTCGGTGAGGGATCCATTTTACATTATTTGGGAGCCAATTACCTACCTGCGGTGCCGCCCGTTAGAAGAGACGAAAGGAAAGAAAACAGTTCTACATTTTCTTTGGTTTTCACTACTTGGCAAAAACGACGAATTTGGAAATTTCTTCCGTTCGTTCTGTGCGAGAAAATCCCAAAACCTTACATTTTCTTGCCGAAAATCAGGGAATTTGTTACGAAATCGACTATTTCTTGAAAGGTTCGATTACCGTATAAACCCTATGGAGAATTATTAAAAAATTCGCGAACGGTGAAAAAAGGCCGAGGAAATGGTCGTAAATTTTCTAAAATATATATAATCGAATGAAGCAAAGATGAATTTCCTATTAAGATAATAAATAGTCAGTCGAAATGTATTTTAAAAATATGTTTTACTTTTTAATAAATATATTAAAAAATAAAGAGAGATAAATTTAAACAGATTAATTAAATAAATTTAACAGAAAACGTGAAATGTCATTTCGAAAAATCGTATATTATATCCCACGGAGAGAGAGGAGACGAGTCATTTTTCTCGAATCGAAGAGAAACTTTTAAGAAAGCGATATGGCGAGACGGATGGGAGACATCGAACTGAAACCGGAGACGATTAAGTTTTTCAAACCCGTCATCGAAACTCATGAACAGACGAAAATTGAGATGGTCAGAGAATTGAAACCCTCAAAAGAAGTCTCTGTGATGAGTGTGACTTCTTCGTGGCCTGTTCTCTGCTAGATTGCGACGGCAGCTCCTCAGTGTTATTCGCCAATTGATTCACCAGAGATAGATAGAATGGGGACCGACTGAGAAAGAGAATCGGAGATCAGTGTCGCTACTAGCGCGTCGACTACAGATACAGAAGGTATGGAAAGCGTGCGCGAACTTTACATGGAATAACCTTTGACCTAACACGAAAGCAGGCGACACTTGCAAATTTAATTCTTGAACAACTAATTTTTTTCATTTTTTGTGTCAAAAACATAGCTTATGACCCCTCATTGGAACGAGCGCGTTGCGCTCGTTGCAATGAGGGGCATACAGCTATGTTTTTGAGACACAAAAATGAAAAAAATAATGAAAATTGAATGGTGATTTTTGTGAATAGCACTAGTGGGTTTTGACCGTTACTTTAGGTAAATCGTTAAACAACACAATTCCATCGACCGTCGATTCGATCTATGGTTTTCGTAAAGAAACGGTTGGAAAACTCTAGTTGGGTGATAAGCAAGCAGAAATAGAAGTCAATAATTTGATATCCCCATAGAAATCACGTCTTCGATGGCACTCTGGGACTGTGGCATTTTCTCGTGTTGGCTAAGTCGGATCCTCATAATTCAAGCCAAGAGGATCTCAACACTTTCGGCGGCATCCTGGTTAAGACGAACGCCATAAAAGGAATAACGATCCTAACCAGAAGGGACCGAAATCGTGCAAAGGATACAAATGGAAAGAAGTGGTGAAACCAATATGACGGAGTGAAAATAAAGCAATCGTCAGATCTGTCATCCGAAAGGGAATGGCTGTCGATGGTAGTAGTGGTATAACAGTACTAAATATTTTCCCATAGGCGACCATTATAACGTTCGTGTGAAACAAATATGATTGCATCATTTCAATTTGGGCATTCAGATATCTGTCAAGGATTGCCCTTCAGACAAACCTTTTCAGTCCTCCTAATTGGAGGTCAAGTAACAAATAAGAGACAAAAATTGACAGGAAGGAAACCACCAGTCACGGGCATATTTTGGGGGGAAATTTCCGACAAAGACACATCAATAGTCAATTGTTTTTTTTTTAGGCTACAGAATACATCAAATCATTCCTCTTTTTCTCTGAAATATTCAGCAATAATGCAAGATACCAGTACAATGCTTTAAATCTTTTTTTAAATCAACATTTTTTTGTCAACGCTGCTAAGTTTCGAAGATTGCATCATTTCCGAGTGTAATTTTTCAAGATAGGGTTATATTTGTTTTCACTTTTGGCCTTCAAAACGTAGCTTATGACTTTCCATTGGCACGAGCACATAAGCTATGTTTTGGGAGAAAAAAATTATTTTTTTTTAGTTATCCACGAAACTTATTTTGCAAATGTCGTCTGTCACTTGTTTTAGATAAGGGGTTAAAACAAGTTACATTGGAAGTCAAGCTCCGAAGTGGTGCGACGCGGATTTATTTGTTTGCTTTTTACTTTCTTTCCATGTTTGTGTTCATCCATTGTTAAACACTGTAAAGACTTACATGTACTTTCTTTCTTTAAAGCAGGATTTGGGAGAAATTCACGACACGCAAGTTTAAGAAGCTGAAAATCAAAATCCCTTATTTGGAGACAATAATAACTTCAGTGAGACTTATCAATATGTTGGTGTCATTCTTTATGGCTAAATGTGCACGGTGGAATGCGTATTTGTGTTTTGAACACGGTCACATGGCCTCTCGTGTTCTTTATGTGAAAGGCGGCCTTTACCATAGTCACCATCAAAATTGGGAGTTCAGCGAATGATTAGCGGTGGGGGTCCTTAATTATGGAAGGTGATGTTTAATACCCTTCTGTGAGTGTGAATATTGTTGCGCAGTTTTAGTGACGGATCGAGAAAACTGAAAGGCGGAACACACCAAGCCGCACAGTGCCGACTGTCTATAAGCGTCCATCTACTGCAACGCGTCATAGTTGCGAGCCTGGTGGAGGCAGGAAAGGAAAGTGTAGGAAAGGTCAGGGTGCCAACACGGGAACTTGGGTATAGAGTGAACGAAGAACTGAAAAGGGCCATAAAGGGAAGAAAAGCTAAATGTGTTGCATACAGGAGAAGTAGAAAACTTAAGGGGGAGGAAAGCAATGAGGCCACAGTTGCTAAGGAAGAATACCACCAAGCACGAAATAAAGTAAATAAGATTAAAGACGATAATCGGAGAGTACGAAATAGCAGTCTTATTAGGACGATAAGAACGACAGGGGGGTCGAGTTCGAACGTATTTTGGAAATGGGTGAATAAACGTAACAAAGGAAGTAATCCACAGAGTATTAAAGTAGAAGGCAGAGTTACAGACGAGCAAGATCAAGTCGCATCAGAACTAGACAAGCACTGGGAAAAGGTAAACGATAAGCGATGGGGCATGGGGAGCCCACCAGAGTGTCCGAATCAGGCTGAGGAAAACCTATCGAGCTTTGTGTGCAGCGAAATTAAAACGGAGGAGGTGCGAAAGGTGATATCAAAATTAAGGGATGGAAAAGCGGGAGGAGTGGATGAAATTCCTAATGAGTTTATCAAAAAAGGGGGAGAGGAACTCGTGGAAAGCCTAACTGCCCTATTCAATCTAGCCATAGAAAAACAAGAGGTCTCAAAGGAGAGGAGAGAAAGTAAAGTGACATTTATTCACAAAAAGGGGGAAAAAGACGTTTTGGATAACTATCGAGGAATCTCTGTCAGTAGCAACATTGGAAAGGTTTTCTGTAAAGTACTGTTTAGGAGACTAGAGGAGGTGATTGAGGAGAAGGGTTTTTTGCTAGAAATCCAGAATGGCTTCAGGAAGGGAAGGAGAGTTACTGACCATCTTTTCACACTATCCCAAATGATAGAATCCGCGAAAGCAAAAAAGAAAAAGATGTTTATGGCCTTTTTGGATATCAAAAAGGCGTACGATAGAGTATGGAGGGAAAGTATGTGGCGCAAGCTGGAGGCTATGGGCTTAGGAGGCGAGTTTGTTGGAATTATGAAAGTATTATATAAAGATGTACAGAGTGAACTTAGCCTGGGAAACATTACAACGAAACGTGTGCCTATGGAGATAGGCCTAAAACAGGGGTGTATCTTTTCGCCGATCCTGTTTGCATTGTACATCAAAGGTTTAGGAGATGAACTCCTGCGTAGCGAGGAGGGGGTAGCAGTTGGGGACTTGAAGATCCCAGGGCTATTTTTTGCAGACGATATGGTTCTAGTGTCAGAAAGCGAAGAGGGGCTAACGAAAATGCTGGGAATTGTTTGGAAATATGGAAGCAAATGGAGACTCGAACTTAATGAAAGCAAGAGCAAAGTTATACCTGTGGGCCGCAAAGTGGACCCCACTCGAAAATGGAGAGTGGGTGAGTTCTGCATTCCGGAAGGGAGCAGCAAACTACTCAGTGTGGGAGAGACAGGTGATTACGAGTATTTGGGGGTAAATATAAACATTACAGGAAGAGGCATCTACCGGAACCACACAAATAAATTGATTCTGAAGTGGAAGCGAATCCTTAACCAAATGAAACTTATAGGGAGAAACAGTTTCAATAAGGTTTTCGTGGGGGAAACCATTTGGGAAATGGTGGGGCTGCCAAGTATAACATACGGTACGGAAGTGGTACCCCTAAACCAGACGGCCATAAAGAGCCTGGAAATCCTGCAAAACGATGCAGGCCGATGGATAACGGGGTCGAGTAATGCCGCAGCGCTAGAAGCAATCAGGGGTGAGCTTGGGTGGATGAGGATCAAGGACAGGATAGACCTGTTGAAGCTCGGTTATCTTAATGGTGTAAAGTAATGTTCCTGAGAATTTTCAACTCAAATATCAAAACGGGGTGGATGGTCCAAGTGAGGGAGCTAGTAGAAAACTACTCATTGGAGATCTCGGACCTGGACGTTGGGGCAAACCAGGGTAAAAAAAATCGTCAGAGAAAGGGTCATGGATGATTGTAACCGTAATGGGCGAGAGGGGTTCAAATCAAAGAGGTCTTTGCGTGGCCTGCGTGATAAAGAGAAGCCAGGTTTTGAAGAGTACCTTGATGGCACCTTTGGAGAGTCACTGTTGTTCAAGCTGAGGTCGCGATCCCTGGAGCTGAGGGGTAAAATTGGGAAAGACGGTGAAAGGGAGTGCCAGATGTGTAACTTGGACACGGTGGAGACCCTGGAACACTTTCATCTAGAATGCCCAAAGTATCAGTCTAAAAGAATGAGATTCACTGAGAGTATAATGGGGAAGTGGGATGGGAGAATGAAGGACATATGGTTGGGGGAGACTCAAAGGAGAGGGTTAATATGCTAATCGGAGAGATTGGGAAGAATGGGACAAGGGATATCATCAAGCAGTTCGTCTCCGAGTGTTGGGAGGAGAGAAGAAGCGTGGGAATAGGGAGGCAGTTGGGAGTACAGGGGTAACCATGGCCTTCTCGTCCGAGAACCGCGACAAATCAGCGGCTGGCCAAAGTGTTATTATTATTATTATACCTGGGGCCAGAAAGCATATATCGTCCCTTGAGAGCAACAATGCACTGTCTTCAATGCGAAAGCAATGCAGATTGTACCCTGTTGCACTAAAGGGACGACAAATATTTAAAAGACATGGCAATTTATTTCCGAAAATTGACACGTCTTGTGAACTGCCAATAATTCATTTCAGTCATTTATTTATTTCACAGATAAACGAAACAATTCTGAAAAATACAATGGAAAAAGTTGTATCGTACTTAATCCTAAATGTTATCTAGTTATTACGAATTTTTGGTGTCATAAAAAACGGTTTTCTGCTTTAATTGTGCAATATTTGACAGGAAATTTTATTCATCTTGGATTTACTTTTCATTTTTCACTTTTGTCACAAACAAATTCGGATCCAAGATTCAGCATTCGTTCAGAAATTTCAGGTTGCGGATACCCTGGAACACACCACTTCTGATTATCATAAACATCCACTGAAAAACGGATGTTGACGTGCCAGAATATGGAACGACGACAAAATACCATCCGCGTATCATTTATTCCCACTTCTATTCGATTTTTACCAGGAAGGAAAGGATGCAAATTCGGGGTCTTCCTGTCTACCCAGCCGCTATTGTTCTGGTAAAAGTGTAAAACTTTTCTTGATCAAAGAAATGCCGACTACAGTTTTCTTCAGATTAGTGGTAAGTTCAGTTGGGAATTTAACTGCAAATTCAGAGGGCTGGGCGAGTAGGAAAATGACAAAAACGAACAAAAACTAGATGAAGTGATTGTGCCCGCACAATACACAGGATTTTCCTCGTATTTTCAGTTCCTGAGCGTTTTCGTCTCAAAATTGAGAAGAACACAGAAAAACGGATTTTTGATGAGCCTATCAACATACTGACGGTAGAAGATATAATTGCAAGACCTCTATGCAGTATGCCAGCTCCCAGAGGTCACATCTAATGATATTCTGTACTGACCGCCAAGGCTCCATACATTGGAACAACCATAGCCATTCCAAACTGCGCATTATTACTATGTCGACCTCATTAAATGTCAACGAGTGGACGACATTTGCCAGTAAATCCATGTCAGTTGTAATTCCCATTCAGAAGTCCAAAACAACTGCTACCATAAGTGTTTCAATGAAGGTTACTTTTGAAGATTTCCAAATGCTTTTGCATCCGATTCTTATGCGTGGAGGCGGAAACACTACATGATGGGCAGTGATGTCGTGGTTCCTCACGATTGCAGAAGAAATATCTAGAGTTCAGAAATAAAAAACGAGCGCGTAATTGGGTGGGAGTGGGGGGGGTGGTTCGGGTGGGAGCTGACAAATCAGTATGAGGAGTGTTAGTTTATGTCATTTCTTAATAAGTTCTACTTCCCCTTCAATAAACCTGATGGATTTGATTGTACGACCACAACAATTACAGGCCGAAAGTCAAGATTAAACACTTATGTATACTGTTATCCGCTTTAGAGGAATTCCACCAGGTATTGGTCATATTGCCACAACCCTTCCTGTTGCTTCTTATCTACATGTACGTTGAGGGTCTTCGGGTAGATGAATAATTCTCAGTTATTTATCTATGCCATGAGCTCTTATAGTGAAAGCCTGAAATTGAAACGCGGTACCAGAAGGCAACTTCCCAGGCTCGAAGTCAGCAGTATTTAAAAATTTGACATGTGTGTGGGGTGAGGGGGGGGGGGGCATATGTATACCTAAAGCTAATTCAAACTTGGACCCAAAGTCCGTAACATATTAGGCATATCCAAAGTGCATAGCCCCGAGATGTGGGAGGGTATTTGAGGGGGGGGGGAGGCTCCCCTTCCCGACTTTTTTTTAAATAAGAGGCACTGATAACAATTCTCATTTGAGGCTTGTCATGGCTCTGCGTAATGACGTGTGACATTTCTAAATCCCGCACTTTCCGGTCTCGGTTCTGGTCTGGTGTTGGGAAATCTCCTTGCCGACTTCAATAATGAGTTCTTTGACAATCATGATATTCTAAAAGTTATATAGGAGGTCATTGGACAATTGTTAGCTTCGTCGGCTGCTGGCTCTGAGTCTATGCCACACTGGTCAGAAATTATTTTCCGACAGAATGTGTAAATTTTCGACAGAGATGTTTATTGGGGTCGCGGTTCGCCACCGTCGCACACCCACCTTTTTTTGGGGGGGGGGGGGGGGGGCAGAGTTTCCCAGTCCTCAATTTGGCTACAGCAACTAATTCCAGGCCTTCGTGGTGCTCTATTACTTTTGGCTTCCATGTCAGAATGTTAGGAAGCAAATGGATAGTTGCAGGAAGGTAATTGTCGGGTTATTTCTTATAATTAGACACCCTTAATGTTTCAATGATTTTTCACTCAAAACGTAAAATGACACTTAACGCCTACACTATACAATCTAAAAGCGCATATTTTTTTGAATATATTACAAATTACAACAAATCATTTGAATTGGTGTTCTATCAGCAAGGACTGATTAAGTAATACTAAATATTTAAAAGAAACGCGAATACCAATGTTTGCGGGTTTTACTGAAAATTTTGATTTCAAATTATGTACAGCGTTCACTGAAGTTGAGGTCGCCGGGTGCAAAATGATCAATGGTTTTCAGACGTGTTTCCTGGCATGGACGCCCGAGATGTAGAATGCAACTAATGGGTGTGTGTTGGGTGGGGGTTGGGCAGTCGCGTCTGATAGTTTTACAGGTGGAGGAAGAGCCTCAACATCCAAATTCTGAATTACGGCCACTTTAACCCGTCTCGTAGTACAGTTTCGTCAGATCAAAGTGGCGATCGAAAGAAAGAAGTTTGGTTTTTGATCAAACATTTTCAGTCCCAACCGGACCAAAAAATTTCCAGGTAACAAAAAATATTTTTTTGTCTCAAAATTTACCAAAACGCATAGAAAACCGAAAAAAAAAATCCGATTTTTGTTCAAAAGTTTCCAAGTCCGAACCGGAGTGGTAGTTCTCCAGCCATCGGAAGCCAAGTGGAATAAAACCCTATTCCCATGGGATGGGGAAGGTTTAAAGAGACCGCGAATGTTGCCATTTCAACCACGGAAGCCTTATACGATTCAAGAACGTCGATTATTCTCATGCCAAAATGAGGGTGTACGGACCGTTGGGAGGCCGAGAGTGTACATTTGGCGACCACCCGAAGCCAAATGCAACAGGATTGTGCTTCCACACTCCGGGGAATCTTTTTATCTATATACGGGCTACAGATTTTCAATCACCACCGCTTTTAACCCACTCCGGTAGCAAAGTATAATGAGGTCATAATACCTGTCCGAAGACCCGACCAAAAACTTCCAGGTAAAAAAAACAATTTTTTTCGTCTCAAACTTGACCAAAACGCGTAGAAAACCAAAAAAAAAAAAATCCCATTTTTGTTGAAAATTTTCCAAGTCCGAACCGGAGTGGTAGTTTTCCAGCCATCAGAACCCAAGTGAAATAAAATCCTATTCCCGTGGGGTGGGGGAACGGTTTAAAGAGGCGGTGAATGTTGCCATTTCAACCACGGAAGCCTTATATGATTCAAGAACGTCGAGTATTTTCATGCCAAAAAGAGGGTGTTCGCATGGTTGAGAGGCCGAGAGTGTACATTTGGTGACCGCCCGAATCCAAATGCAACAAGGTTGTGCTTCCACACTATGGGGAATCTTCTTGTCTATATACGGGCTACACATTTTTCAATCACCACCGCTTTTAACCCACTCCGGTAGTAAAGTATAATCAGGTCGTAGTAGCTGACCGAAAACCGGACCAAAAACTTCCAGGTAAAGAATTTTTTTTCGTTTCAAAATTGACCAAAACGCACAGAAAACCGAAAAAAAAATTCCGATTTTGGTTCAAAATTGTTCAAGTCCGAACCGGAGCGGTAGTTCTCCAGCCATCAGAAGCCAAGTGAAATAAAACCCTATTCCCCTGGGGAGGGGAAAGGTTTAAAGAGACCGTGAATGTTGCCATTTCAATCACAGAAACCTTATACGATTCAAAGACGCCGAGTATTCTCATGCCGAAAGGAGGGTGTACGGACCGTTGAGAGGCCGAGAGTGTATTTTGGCGACCTCCCTAAGCCAAACTCAACAAAATTGTGCTTCCAAACTACGGGGAATCTTTTTACCTATATATGGGCTACACATTCTCAATCACCGCCGCTTTTAACCCACTCCAGTAGTACAGTATAATTAAGTCAAAGTACCAGTCTGAAGACCGATTTTTCGTTTTTATGGTGTAGTGTAAAAAAAAAAAAAAAAAAAAATTTTTTCGTCTCAAAATTGAACAAAACACATAAAAATAAAGACAAACATTTCCGGATTTTGGTCGAAAAGTCCGAACCGGAGTGGTAGTTCTCCAGCCATCAGAAGCGAAGTGAAATAAAACCTTATTCCCATTTGGTGGGGAAAGGTTAAAGGAGACCGTGAATGTTGCCATTTGAATCACGGAAGCCTTATACGAGTCAAGAACGTTGAGTATTCTCATGCCAAAAAGAGGGTGTACGGACCGTTGAGAGGCCGAGAGTGTACTTTTGGCGACCGCCCGAAGGCAAACGCAACAAAATTGTGCTTCCAAACTATGGGGAATCTTTTTACCTATATATGCGCTACACATTCACAATCATCACCGCTTTTAACCCACTCCGGTAGTACAGAATAATTAGGTCAAAGTACCAGTCTGAAGACCAATTTTCGTTTTTTGGTGGTGTAGTTTAAAAAAAAAAAAAAAAAATTTTTTTCGTCTCAAAATTGAACAAAACACATAAAAAACAAAAACAAAAATTTCCGAATTTTGGTCGAAAATTTCGGAAGTCCGAACCGGACCGAAAATTTTCAGTGTAAAAAAAAAAATGTTTTTTCGTCTCAAAATTGAACAAAACGCATAAAAAACGAAAAAAAAAATTTCGATTTTTTGGCCGCCATTTTGCATTGACGAAAAATCGAAACGGAATTCTTTCGATTTTTTTTATAAATCGGTATTACTGCCTTCAATTTGGAACTCTTTTAGAGGGCTCATTGTATTTAAATCTCGATATTTCAATCCAAAATGGCCGGTTTTTGAGATAACTTTCCGTTTTGTGAAAAATTTTGGCAGAAAACATAATTAATGGAAAAAATACCGATCATATTTGTTTTAAACAAGAGTAATTCTGACAAGTCTGTCAAAAAATTAAGTCGATAGCTTTTTTCTTTCATGAGATATTGGCCTACGAAGCTTTGGGCGTTTTTGGGCGTTTTTGCCCACCAAGAAACATTTTCCCCCAAATACTGATGGTTTTATTTATTAGGACTCATGGCCGACATTGATAGTTTTTATTTATGAGAAATAATGAATCTAGACATAATAAAGTAAAAAAAAAAACGAAATTTTTCTTCAATTTTTGGTCACAGTGTCCCGAAGCCATGTTTGACTGCTAGCGGAAGCCAAATTAAGAACAACTCCATTTCCAAAAGATGATAACTGTTCATGTACACTGTGACTTCAACATTTCTACCCTTAGAAACTTTCAAATCGTCCCACTTGTTGAGTACTGTGACGGCAAAGTAGCCCGGTGGAAACAAAAAATTCCGACTTTTGGTCGAAAATTTTTAAGTCCAAACCGAAAATTTTTCTGGTGCAAAAAAATTTTTTTTTTCGTCTCCAAATGGCCTGAAACACATAAATAACCGAAAATAAAAATTCGATTTTTCGGCCGCCATTTTGGGTTACCGAAAAATCGAAACGAAATTCTTTCGATTTTTTTTATAAAGCGGTATTACTTCCTTCAATTTGGAACCCTTTTAGAGGGCTCGTTATATTTAAATCTCGATATTTCAATCCAAAATGGCCGATTTTTGAGATAACTTTCCGTTTTGTGAAAAATTTTGAAAGAAAACATAAAAAATGGAAAAAAATACCGATTATATATGTTTTAGACAAGAGTAATTCTGACAAGTCTGTCAAAAAATTAAGTCGATAGCTTTTTTCTTTCAAGAGATATTGGCCTACGAACTTTGGGCGTTTTGGGGCGTTTTTGCCCACCAAGAAACATTTTCCCCCAAATACTGATGGTTTTATTTATTAGAACTCATGGCCGTCATTGATCGTGCAAAGTTTGAAAAAAATCTTAAAGACCGTTTTCGAGAAAACTCTTTCCCCGATGTGTTGGAAAAACAAAAAAAAAAAGAAAAAAAAAAAAAAAAAAAAAAAAGAATAACTAGATGAAGTGATTGTGCCCGCACAATACACAGGATTTTCCTCGTATTTTCAGTTCCTGAGCGTTTTCGTCTCAAAATTGAGAAGAACACAGAAAAACGGATTTTTGATGAGCCTATCAACATACTGACGGTAGAAGAAACAATTGCAAGACCTCTATGCAGTATATGCCAGCTCCCAGAGGTCACATCTAATGATATTCTGTACTGACCGCCAAGACTCCATACATTGGAACAACCATAGCCATTCCAAACTGCGCATTATTACTATGTCGACCTCATTAAATGTCAACGAGTGGACGACATTTGCCAGTAAATCCATGTCAGTTGTAATTCCCATTCAGAAGTCCAAAACAACTGCTACCTTAAGTGTTTCAATGAAGGTTACTTTTGAAGATTTCCAAATGCTTTTGCATCCGATTCTTATGCGTGGAGGCGGAAACACTACATGATGGGCAGTGATGTCGTGGTTCCTCACGATTGCAGAAGAAATATCTAGAGTTCAGAAATAAAAAACGAGCGCGTAATTGGGTGGGAGTGGGGGGGGGGGGGGTTGGTTCGGGTGGGAGCTGACAAATCAGTATGAGGAGTGTTAGTTTATGTCATTTCTTAATAAGTTCTACTTCTCCTTCAATAAACCTGATGGATTTGATTGTACGACCACAACAAGTACAGGCCGAAAGTCAAGATTAAACACTTATGTATACTGTTATCCGCTTTAGGGGAATTCCACCAGGTATTGGTCATATTGCCACAACCCTTCCTGTTGCTTCTTATCTACATGTACGTTGCAGGGTCTTCGGGTAGATGAATAATTCTCAGTTATTTATCTATGCCATGAGCTCTTATAGTGAAAGCCTGAAATTGAAACGCGGTACCAGAAGGCAACTTCCCAGGCTCGAAGTCAGCAGTATTTAAAAATTTGACATGTGTGTGGGGTGAGGGGGGGGGGGGGGGCATATGTATACCTAAAGCTAATTCAAACTTGGACCCAAAGTCCGTAACATATTAGGCATATCCAAAGTGCATAGTCCCGAGATGTGGGAGGGTATTTGAGGGGGGGGGGAGGCTCCCCTTCCCGACTTTTTTTTAAATAAGAGGCACTGATAACAATTCTCATTTGAGGCTTGTCATGGCTCTGCGTAATGGCGTGTGACATTTCTAAATCCCGCACTTTCCGGTCTCGGTTCTGGTCTGGTGTTGGGAAATCTCCTTGCCGACTTGAATAATGAGTTCTTTGACAATCATGATATTCTAAAAGTTATATAGGAGGTCATTGGACAATTGTTAGCTTCGTCGGCTGCTGGCTCTGAGTCTATGCCACACTGGTCAGAAATTATTTTCCGACAGAATGTGTAAATTTTCGACAGAGATGTTTATTGGGGTCGTGGTTCGCCACCGTCGCACACCCACCTTTTTTTTTTGGGGGGGGGGGGGGCAGAGTTTCCCAGTCCTCAATTTGGCTACAGCAACTAATTCCAGGCCTTCGTGGTGCTCTATTACTTTTGGCTTCCATGTCAGAATGTTAGGAAGCAAATGGATAGTTGCAGGTAGGTAATTGTCGGGTTATTTCTTATAATTAGACACCCTTAATGTTTCAATGATTTTTCACTCAAAACGTAAAATGACACTTAACGCCTACACTATACAATCTAAAAGCGCAAATATTTTTGAATATATTACAAATTACAACAAATCATTTGAATTGGTGTTCTATCAGCAAGGACTGATTAAGTAATACTAAATACTTAAAAGAAACGCGAATACCAATGTCTGCGGGTTTTACTGAAAATTTTGATTTCAAATTATGTACAGCGTTCACTGAAGTTGAGGTCGCCCGGGTGCAAAATGATCAATGTTTTTCAGACGTGTTTCCTGGCATGGACGCCCGAGATGTAGAGTCCAACTAATGGTGTTTGTGTTGGGTGGGGGTTGGGCAGTCGCGTCTGATAGTTTTACAGGTGGAGGAAAAGCCTCAACATCCAAATTCTGAATTACGGCCACTTTAACCCGTCTCGTAGTACAGTTTCGTCAGATCAAAGTGGCGATCGAAAGAAAGAAGTTTGGTTTTTGATCAAACATTTTCAGTCCCAACCGGACCAAAAAATTTCCAGGTAACAAAAAATATTTTTTTGTCTCAAAATTTACCAAAACGCATAGAAAACCGAAAAAAAAAATCCGATTTTTGTTCAAAAGTTTCCAAGTCCGAACCGGAGTGGTAGTTCTCCAGCCATCAGAAGCCAAGTGGAATAAAACCCTATTCCCATGGGATGGGGAAGGTTTAAAGAGACCGCGAATGTTGCCATTTCAGCCACGGAAGCCTTATACGATTCAAGAACGTCGATTATTCTCATGCCAAAATGAGGGTGTACGGACCGTTGGGAGGCCGAGAGTGTACATTTGGCGACCACCCGAAGCCAAATGCAACAGGATTGTGCTTCCACACTCCGGGGAATCTTTTTATCTATATACGGGCTACAGATTTTCAATCAGCAACGCTTTTATCCCACTCCGGTAGCAAAGTATAATGAGGTCATAGTACCTGTCCGAATACCCGACCAAAAACTTCCAGGTAAAAAAACAATTTTTTTCGTCTCAAACTTGACCAAAACGCGTAGAAAACCAAAAAAAAAAAAAATCCCATTTTTGTTGAAAATTTTCCAAGTCCGAACCGGAGTGGTAGTTTTCCAGCCATCAGAACCCAAGTGAAATAAAATCCTATTCCCGTGGGGTGGGGGAACGGTTTAAAGAGGCTGTGAATGTTGCCATTTCAACCACGGAAGCCTTATATGATTCAAGAACGTCGAGTATTTTCATGCCAAAAAGAGGGTGTTCGCATGGTTGAGAGGCCGAGAGTGTACATTTGGTGACCGCCCGAATCCAAATGCAACAAGGTTGTGCTTCCACACTATGGGGAATCTTCTTGTCTATATACGGGCTACACATTTTTCAATCACCACCGCTTTTAACCCACTCCGGTAGTAAAGTATAATCAGGTCGTAGTAGCTGACCGAAGACCGGACCAAAAACTTCCAGGTAAAGAATTTTTTTTTCGTTTCAAAATTGACCAAAACGCACAGAAAACCGAAAAAAAAATTCCGATTTTGGTTCAAAATTTTTCAAGTCCGAACCGGAGCGGTAGTTCTCCAGCCATCAGAAGCCAAGTGAAATAAAACCCTATTCCCCTGGGGAGGGGAAAGGTTTAAAGAGACCGTGAATGTTGCCATTTCAATCACAGAAACCTTATACGATTCAAGAACGCCGAGTATTCTCATGCCGAAAGGAGGGTGTACGGACCGTTGAGAGGCCGAGAGTGTATTTTGGCGACCTCCCTAAGCCAAACTCAACAAAATTGTGCTTCCAAACTACGGGGAATCTTTTTACCTATATATGGGCTACACATTATCTATCACCGCCGCTTTTAACCCACTCCGGTAGTACAGTATAATTAGGTCAAAGTACCAGTCTGAACACCGATTTTTCGTTTTTTTGGTGTAGTGTAAAAAAAAAAAAAAAATTTTTTTCGTCTCAAAATTGAACAAAACACAAAAAATAAAGACAAACATTTCTGGATTTTGGTCGAAAAGTCCGAACCGGAGTGGGAGTTCTCCAGCCATCAGAAGCCAAGTGAAATAAAACCTTATTCCCATGGGGTGGGGAAAGGTTAAAGGAGACCGTGAATGTTGCCATTTGAATCACGGAAGCCTTATACGAGTCAAGAACGCCGAGTATTCTCATGCCAAAAAGAGTGTGTACGGACCATTGAGAGGCGGAGAGTGTACTTTTGGCGACCGCCCGAAGGCAAACGCAACAAAATTGTGCTTCCAAACTATGGGGAATCTTTTTACCTATATATGCGCTACACATTCGCAATCATCACCACTTTTAACCCACTCCGGTAGTACAGTATAATTAGGTCAAAGTACCAGTCTGAAGACCAATTTTCGTTTTTTGGTGGTGTAGTGTAAAAAAAAAAAAAAATTTTTTTTCGTCTCAAAATTGAACAAAACACATAAAAAACAAAAACAAATATTTCCGAATTTTGGTCGAAAATTTCGGAAGTCCGAACCGGACCGAAAATTTTCAGTGTAAAAAAAAAATGTTTTTTCGTCTCAAAATTGAACAAAACGCATAAAAAACGAAAAAAAAATTTTTCGATTTTTTGGCCGCCATTTTGGATTGACGGAAAATCGAAACGAAATTCTTTCGATTTTTTTTATAAAGCGATATTACTGCCTTCAATTTGGAACTCTTTTAGAGGGCTCATTATATTTAAATCTCGATATTTCAATCCAAAATGGCCGATTTTTGAGATAACTTTCCGTTTTGTGAAAAATTTTGGCAGAAAACATAAAAAATGGAAAAAAATACTGATTAAATTTGTTTTAGACAAGAGTAATTCTGACAAGTCTGTCAAAAAATTGAGTCGATAGCTTTTTTCTTTCATGAGATATTGGCCTACGAAGCTTTGGGCGTTTTTGGGCGTTTTTGCCCACCAAGAAACATTTTCCCCCAAATACTGATGGTTTTATTTATTAGGACTCATGGCCGTCATTGACAGTTTTTATTTATGAGAAATAATGAATCTAGACATAATAAAGTAAAAAAAAAAGAATTTTTTTTTCAATTTTTGGTCACAGTGTCCCGAAGCCATGTTTGACTGCTAGCGGAAGCCAAATTAAGAACAACTCCATTTCCAAAAGATGATAACTGTTCATGTACACTGTGACTTCAACATTTCTACCCTTAGAAGCTTTCAAATCGTCCCACTTGTTGAGTACTGTGACGGCAAAGTAGCCCGGTGGAAACAAAAAATTCCGACTTTTGGTCGAAAATTTCCAAGTCCAAACCGAAAATTTTTCTGGTGCAAAAATTTTTTTTTTTTCGTCTCCAAATGGCCTGAAACACATAAATAACCGAAAATAAAAATTCGATTTTTCGGCCGCCATTTTGGATTACCGAAAAATCGAAACGAAATTCTTTCGATTTTTTTTATAAAGCGGTATTACTTCCTTCAATTTGGAACCCTTTTAGAGGGCTCGTTATATTTAAATCTCGATATTTCAATCCAAAATGGCCGATTTTTGAGATAACTTTCCGTTTTGTGAAAAATTTTGGCAGAAAACATAAAAAATGGAAAAAAATACCGATTATATTTGTTTTAGACAAGAGTAATTCTGACAAATCTGTCAAAAAATTAAGTCGATAGCTTTTTTCATTCATGAGATATTGGCCTACGAAACTTTGGGCGTTTTTGGGCGTTTTTGCCCACCAAGAAACATTTTCCCCCAAATACTGATGGTTTTATTTATTAGAACTCATGGCCGTCATTAATCGTGCAAAGTTTGAAAAAAATCTTAAAGACCGTTTTCGAGAAAACTCTTTCCCCGATGTGTTGGAAAAACAAAAAAAAAAAAAAAAAAAAAAAAAAAAAAAAAAAAGAATAATAATCTTGGCAATAACAAATAGATTTTCCTTTCAGGAAAATCCAAATAATCTTGGCAATAACAAATAGATTTTCCTTTCAGGAAAATCCAAATTATTATTAATTATTTATCATATTTATAAATACACATTATTTCATGATCTCATAATCATTTATCATATAAATACACATTATTATATTAATAATAATAATGAATAACATAATAATAATAATAATAATAATAATAATAATAATAATAATAATAATAATAATAATAATAATAATAATTGAATAACATTAACCCTTTAATCCTGGTTTCCTGGAATGATATTACCTTTGTGTACATTTACGGTGAGATGGGTCCGTTACAATATCAATGTACAGGGAGGATAAAATAATAACTGCAGTCTGTAGCCGTCTGGCTGCAGACTGTAGTTATGATTTTATCACTAATGCCTCGTGGACAGATCTCTTATAATAAAACAAAAATGGGACAAAATTATGCCTTGGGCCGAAAAATAGGTCTTACGAGTACGAAATTCTCTGTTTTGGTATATAAACCCATCAATTAAGTCCGGAGATGAAACATAAGCTCTCTGTTTTGATACGGACTATAATCTTCGCCCAAGTGTTAATTAAAACTAGTGGGCTGGTGGAACGGGAATAACCCGCGAATTCACTCCCCGGCACCCATACTAGATTTTGCCAATTTGAGATGTAAAGGGTCGAGAAAATCTAGTCAATTGAACACGTACTGGAATTATTGTGGTATACGATGAACAAACAGAAGTTTGGTGTTTGACTACAGCTTAAAAGTGCAGTGCGGCAGAGAGACAGAAAGTGAATCCACCAGTTTTTAACGAAATTGCATTCGCGGAGGAACTAGTAAAGAATGAATGATAAACTACTGTATATTGTTCTCCTCCTATGTGCCGCTGCACACCAAGCCTTCCAGGTGGTTATTAAAGATGCGACAGCTGTAGGATGGCGATACTGTGGGAATGGGACTGACTTAGACCTTGCTATCATCACTGATCACGGTGTATACATTTATGACAAACTGGAAGATATAAAAGATGGGAAGTCATGTCGTGGGCCTGTTGAGATGGATGAAATTTTCACGGGCTACACCGATGTACCATCTGCTGGTGACGTTGATGCTGCTGTGTTGTACAATTTTTTCAGCTTGGAGATTTATTCTGGTAATTGAAATATATACATCTATAATAAATATTATCATTCAAGCGTCTATAAATCAGAAATTGGGTCGACCTGAAAAGAGGTTTTATTCGGGCATTCTTTTTCTCAGTAACGTTATTTTCCGAAATGCAAAAAGTTAGCTGATATTTGTATCTTGTTTTCGCAAAATCTCAGATGAACAGTCTGGAAGAGTGTAACTACTTTCATGACATTTTTTTTTAAAAAAAATGATAATGTGCTCTGAGGTTGTACAGAAATCCCTTTCCAACAACGTGTTCCATGGGAGGAGGAGAAGGGTGGTAAAACACCTCGAAGGTGTATCGGCAATATTTATAAAGGCGTTTATTATTCTGGAAAAAGTTAACCCTTTTCCTAATCCACGCAATATCCAAATTTATTCTATTAAATAATATTTTTCCTGATTTTTAAAAAATTCAATAAAATCAAATCATGTGCCCCTCCCCCCCCCCCCCCTCCCCATTGGAACGGTTCAACGAGCTCGTTCCAATGAAGAAACCACATGAAATGATCTTTCAAAAATATTTTAAAAATAATACTTTTTAATTGTTCAGTTTGGAAATTTCGCGGGGTGGGGGGGGGAGATGCGAGGAGTCGTTCGGTAAAGGGTTAATTTTGGTGAACTTTCTTGCTGTTTGACTGTACGCGAATCTGGACGGACTGTAAATTTCACGAAACGATCATTTACCAAATGTGTGTAGACATGGTGCAGCTAGCAGCCATCGTGCAAACAGGGAGACGCGTGCATTAAAAACTAGAAGAAAGAATAAAGGTTTCATAGGCCTCCTGTGTTCTCGTTAAACAGTACTATCGGTGATCTAAATACTTTTCACCTTTTGAAAAACTAGTGCTTTATATTTTGATCAGTCAAGTCTGCTTCTTATATTTTTTCAGTCATTTCCCATAAAATATTTCCAGATAATCTTCACACCCTCATTGTCTTATGATGTGGTATTAACCCTTTACCTAACCTGAAAAGCAAACATCACGTGCAAAAATAATTCTTGAATAACTACTTTTTTTCATTTTTTGTCTCAAAAACATAGGTTATGACCCCTCGTTGGAACGAGCTCGTTCCAACGAGGGGTCATAACCTATGTTTTTGAGACAAAAAATGAAAAAAATAATGAAAATTAAATGGTGATTTTTGAGAATAGCGCCGGCCGGTTTTGGCCGTTACGTTAGGTAAAGGGTTAATGTGTATACTTTATTGTTGCCCGTCTGCCGGGAAGACGTTTCAATTATTTGGACTCCGCGTGTCGTCCCTTGTCGTGATACGAGTTCACCGTAGTTGCGCTAGGGGGGTCGCGGTAGCTCACTGGTTAGAGCTTTTCACATGAGATATAAAGGTCGACGATTCGATACTGGCTCGCATCGTCTGCATTGTGTCCATGGGCAAGACATTTCAACCCGATTGCTTATGCGGGAGAGCGGTGGCGCTATGTGCTTAGGCGTACTGCACATCGGAGGTGCACTTGCCTTTAATTGATGCTAATCTGCCCGGCCTGATTAGAAAGTTGGAGAGTCCTACAAATACTCAGCAGTTCTCTCAGTTACTCCCGGTTTCCTCTACCCGTAATATTTTCTGACTCAATATGATCCTGTTTGTTGAAAGTGCCGTTAAATCCCAATAAATACATAAATCACGATAGAGCTGGAATGACGATAGTAACTGTTTATTGGAGATAGTTTAATTGGTTCCAAAACTTCACCGGTAATCAGAGTTCATCTACCACTGTGAAAAGCTTTACCGTCACTTTTTATGAACCGGCAATATTTCAATGCTCTTTTGTTCTTGTTCGTTTTTGTCTTTCTTGGGAAGGGTCTCATGTGACATTTAACTGGCTCAGATTCTCCCCAAGTCCTCGTTTTTTCCTGCCCGAATCGTGTTTTCTCTACTCCTTGGCCGTTGCTGGGAGCGGTGTCGTGTTGAATTTTAGAGCGATGCACGTGCAAAAGCCCCGGCAATGAAATCTGGGGATATATATGCTTGATTGAACAGAAATACTTTACAGGCTCAGACTTTCTCATCGACCTCAAAATGAATGTAACTTTGCTTCAATCTCTGCAATACATTTGGATGATACTGCATCACAATTCCAAAAATGATGGAGCTTTCAGATCATTGTTCTCTGTATAACCCTTTACAATAAGGAATGACACATTCTGGGTCTGGATCAGGCAGGGAATTTCAAATCGAATCCAATCTCGAATCCAATCTCACCACTCTTCAAATGGTAGATATCTCATCTTATTACACCCGTAAATATTGTCAGTCTCCACTCAAGTGTTTTATTAAACGCCTGTTCTATGAAATCTCATCTACAGCAACACTAACCCATACGGAAAATGAAAATCTGTTCCACACATATCTGCGGAACGGAAGTCGTTGACGGACTATATTTATATAGAAGCGAAATTCCATTGATATTTTCTACAAATCGTGCAACGCAATTATAGTTTGAATCGCTAGCGATAGCTGAAAATCGTCTCCTGAGTTCCAATGTGTTCTATGTGCCAGTAGGGACATGGAACATATTGGAACTCAGGAGACGAAATAGTAACACAGGTTCCCCAAGCAAATTCGGTGCCCATACAATGTGTTCTCTTTGTTGATAGTTGTAAAATGAATTGCTGAGTGTCTTTTTAATAATTGTTTTTTTTTATAGATGTGAAGGCGTGTAATAAACACAAAACGAAAGACGCGTGTGAATGTGTTAATCGATATGGCACATGTGCCATCGCGGAAGGATAAAACTTAAGGCATGCGGCCTCTCGTTTTGTCCTTCCGTGCTGACACTCGTGCCATATTGATTAACCCATTCACACGCGTGTGTCGTTCTGTGTATGTATGCAACGGTTGCTCGTTTGTTTGGAAAAATCATTCAAAAAGTGGAATATTCCAAAACGGAATCTGGACAAATTAATCAAAAAGTGGAAAATTCCAAAACGGAATAAAAGTATATAGTTTCGGAAGCGGAACCGCTTCGAACTCTTCTATCACCTGGTCTCCTGTACATAAGAACCGGTCATAGAAGAAGAAATCAAGAGAATATACGTGGAAGAATTTGGAGGACATCGAGATGATTTGAAAACTCCGAATCAGCGCGACTCGAATCGAATTATGCCCAACGTACTAACTTCATTCAAGCAGGGTTAGCATTGGTGGAAGACGGATGCACGATCGACGCGGAGTACGCCTTAGTACACACAGCCGTCGTGCCCACCCCCCCCCCCCCCCCCCCCCCCCCCCCCCATGCAGGCAATCGGGATTAAGTGCCTTGCCCAAGGTTACACCGAAGTTACTCCTGGTGGGAATCGAAACCTGGACCTCTCAGGTTGAAGTTCAATGCCGTAACCACTGAGCCACCGCGTTCTCTTTTTATGAATAGCACTAGCTAAGTAAAGGGTTAAACATCAGCTTTCAAGGCACGTACGGAAATGCCCAATGCATAAAAAAGAAAGAACAAAATACGGTTTTCGAGTGACAATGGAAATCATTTCACTTGTGATGACATTAGGCAAAGGTGGGCGTTATTAGAATTTTGAGTTCGGTATCGGTTTCGATATTTTTATCGGGTATATCGCTGTATCGTCCAGTATTTGGTGTATCACTTGACTGAGATTTGCTGCTAGTACCAAAGGGGAATTCACATCAAGATATACAGAATAAGTTGTCCTTGTAGCATTCTACCACAGCGCCACAAATGCACAGTCAATGAGCTCAGCATTGGCATTCTTTTGCCAACATAAATCATATCTACAGTAATTGTGTGACTTGTTCCAAACACACCTTAACCTTCACAGGAGTCTTCAGGCTTTTGCGATCTCCGAACGTGTGCAATTAACATGCCAAATCATTAGCAGGTTCTTCTGACAATAGATAAATTAACTGAACAGTGATTTCTTTTCAAGTCTTGGCTGCCTTAACCGGCAGCCAAGACTTGACAAGAAATCACGACTGCGGAACTGGGACCTGTACTGATTGTAGTCTAGTGGAAATTTAGGACGTTCCCCCACGCTCTTAAAGGTTAACAAATCTGAAAAGAGAATCAGGCACTTCTTTCATGAAACTGAACCCTTCAATTGCCACCAAGCCACAACAAGGCCTTATAAGTAGCAAATCCTGGAAATATGAAAATTCAGAAAGTTTCGGTATTCAGTGATGTTCGGTTACGTTTTTAGCTCACCTGACTTTCAGTCAGGAGAGCTATAGTGATCACTCACCGTCCGTCGTCCGTCGTCCGTGAACATGGTGTTTGCGTCTTCTCCTCCCAAACCGCTGAACCAATTTAATTGATATTTGAGATAATAGTTTGTTATGACATCGCAATTTGATTTTGTTCAAACCAAGTAGCCTTGCCCGTGGGTAGGGCCACACTCAAAAAGTGTGCTGAAATCTTAAAAATCTTCTTCTCATGAACCAGCAGTAGCAGAGACTTGATATTTGGTGTGCAGCTTCCTTTTGAGGTGTAGACTCAGATTTATTCAAGAGAAGTTTGTGGGGCTATACTTGGCGTCGTTATGGGAGGGGCAAAATTTTTTGCCCCGCCCAAAATTTCTATTTTCCAAACCGAGAGGCTGATTTGAACCAAATTTTATGTGAGGGCTTATTGGGTCATAAGTTCCTAATTTATGCTGATTTTTTTTTCCCGTAGCCCCATGGGAACCGCAGGAGCTAAAAATAGAAAAAAATTAAAACGCCCATATCTCCAAAACTGCACGGCACCGAGAAGTTTTATTTGGTGTGAAGCTTCCTTAGGACCAACAAAAAGAATTGGTTATCATAGGGTACAGTTTCGGGACTTTGAAAAAGTGCTGAGTCAGCACTTTTTAACACTGTAGGCAATGGGAAAAACATTAAAAAATCTTCTTCTCCAGATCCAGCAGGCAGAATCTTTTGATATTTGGTATGCAACATTGTAGGGTGGATCTGATTCAAGTTTGTTCAAATCGGCCCCCTGGGTTCATATTTGGGCTCAGTATAGGAGCCCCGATTTCGAACTTAATGCATTTTCAGGCAAATTTCTTTGAAAATCTTCTTCTCAAGATCCAGCAGGCAGAATCTTGTGATATTTGGTATGCAGCATCCTTAGGGGGGTGAGATGCAAGTTTGATCAAGCCATGTCCCTAGGTCCATATTTGGGCTCACTGTGGGAGCTTGAATTGTAACTTTGTTCGAAATGAGGAATTTTCTTAAAAAATCTTCTTCTTCAGATCCAGCAATCGGAATGGTTTGATATGTGGTGAGTAGCATCCTTGGGGGGGGGGGGGGGGGGGGGGGGGGTTCAAGTGTGTTAAAGCCAAGTCCATGGGTCTATATTTGGGCTCCCCGTGGGAGCCCAAATTATAACGTAGTCAATATGAGGAATTTTTCTTTAAAAATCTTCTTCTTCAGATTCAGCAGTTGGAATGTTTTGATATTTGGCATGGAGCAACCTTAGGGGGCTGAGATTCAAGTTTGTTCAAGCCAAGTCCCTTGGTTCATATTTGGGCTCACTATGGGGGCCTGAATGACAACTTAGTTCAAAATGAGGAATTTTCTTTAAAAATCTTCAGATCCAGCAGATGAATGCTTTTGATATTTTTTATGCAGCATCCTTAGGGGGGTAAGATTCAAGTTTGTTCAAGCCATGTCCCTAGGTCCATATTTGGGCTGATTGTCTGAGCTCGAATTGTAACTTGGTTCAAAATGAGGAATTTTCTTTAAAACTCTTCTTCTTCAGATCCAGCAGTCGGAATGTTTTGATAATTGGTGTGCAGAATCCTTAGGGGTGTGAGTTTCAGGTTTGTTAAAGCCAAGTCCCTGGGTTCATATATGGGCTCCCTGTGGGAGCCCGAATTATGACTTAGTTCAATATGAGGAATATTCTTTAAAAATCTTTTTTGAGATCCACTGGTCAGAATATTTGGATATTTGGTTTCAGCTTCTATTAGGAGGAGCAGATGCAACTTGTGGAAATCAATTCTCTGGGTTGATATGTAGGCTACCATGTCAGGCGAGCGCCCTCAGGCCCCCTGGGGCCTCTTGTTCATTATCCCCATGATATCGTTATCGATTCGTTTTTTCGATACATTGCCCATCTCTACCGACAAGTAGCATGCATTTCATGAAAGTTTTCTCTTAAAAGTGAAGGCAAAAATGTAACATAACACACGTTATCACTGAGCTCGTTCCGATGAAGGGGCACAAGCTTTTTTTTTCAGAAAAAAAAATGAAAAAAATAATAAAATTTGGGTATTGATTTTTGTGAATAGCCCTGTACGTTTTCATCTTTTACACTGGCTAAGGGTAAACCAATCTCAGAACAAGATATTCGCACACCACTTAAGTTTTCAGGTACTCAGATTACAGGCAGAAAACTTTTCCTTATTTCAGTGTATAGTTTGCATTTCCCTATTTCAAACGTCATGATAATCTCACAGTTTTTCCCAGAATCCTATCCCTTTTTAACCCCCCCCCCCCCCCCCAAAAAAGCAACAAAAAAAACAACACAAGTTGCACAGTCGAGTTATCTGTATTTTGAGCTCGACCAATCACACTACAGTAACAACTGAAATAAGCTGTAACTGCACAAACAGTTTGATTCCATTTCCCCTTGATAATTGTTCCAACTCTTGACAGCTTCCTAAGAAATTGTATCATAGGTCAGACTTGTCAACAATGTTTTGTGTTTATCCTTAAGCTTATTTTAGCTAATACTGTATCTGACTTTTTGACAGCACTTTTAGATGAGATGTTTGTAATCAAAACTTCAAACATAATAGTGTTTTTTGCTGTTTTGAGTGAATTCCTGTCCCGCGAGTGATGTGTACTGAATTACCCTGCATGTTTTCCTGCAGCAGGGTAATCGCAAAAAAAAACATTGTTCACTGTATTTTACTTCTTTATCGTGATACCATTTATCATTTATTTATTTAATATAAAAAAACTAAAATATTATCAACACAAGAAACAGCCGATATTCATTAGTTGAAAAAGAATGTGAGATTCCACTCACACTTTCTCTTACTGCAATGGTGTACTGGGGTCAAGCGCAGCTCACATTCTCAAGACAGTTTTATATCCTAGTATCCTGGCACAAACTTAATTTGGGAGGGTTAAACAAGGGCGGCATCCAAAACAGTAAACTTGCCATCGCACCTGAAACAGATGTATGATCCGGTTCAACTCTTTTGGGGAGAAGGCAAAATATAAGCTCTCAGGCCCAGTCCAATTATATAAGAAATTCGACACTGTAACCAGTGTAGCCCGCAAATAGGTCATATTTAATGTTTAGATTCACTCACCTGAAATATTTCATTTGGTTTGGACAAGCGAACCTACGGTTTGCTTTTCCGACCAACTGATACATTTCGGACGATTGCTTCTGAAAATTTTCATAAAGATTCTTTCAGAGAATCAAAGAGAGAAATGTTGCTGAATCGAGACTTTATTTGATCTACAATTTGATGACATTACAATCAGAAATAAAGATTCACCACAACTGCAGTTATATGACTACGTAGTTCCACAAATTATGTTAATATCTTGACCTTTTCAAAGGGAATGAAATACTAATTGACGGAGTATCTACAACTGGGGCTAAAGCATATTGGTATATCTTTCAACGTAAACACACATCGCATTGCATCAACGGTCGTCTGCGCGCAAATTTCCACAAAATGTGGGTAAACAAACAGCTCTAATAGCGTCGAATTTCGAAATGAATTAGACTGGTGGACTGAGAGCGTGAAGGACGGCATCAAAAACTGAAATGGTCATAACACTTGAAACAGGCGTATGACCTGGTCAGCACTTTTTGGGAATGGGCTAAACATTGAGAGGAGGGGGCTGAAAGTTTTGAATTGACCATAACTTTTGAAATAATAATGACTCGACCCCGCATCTGGGTCATATAACGACTCGTCCTAACGGACTCGTACATATATGCCCAGAGACGAGGTCTCTGATTCAATATACTATCTCAGAAACGCACATGATGCTAATAACCTATATGTATCACGAACTCTTTTTTCTGTTATTCTATTTTGTAAAATTTTCATATAAGAAATCTTTGAATAAAATATTGTTTAACCTTTTACCGAACGTAACGACCAAAACCGGCCAGCGCTTTTCTCAAAAATCGGCAATTAATTTTCATTATTTTTTCATTTTTTTCTTCTCAAAAACATAGGTTATGACCCCTCGTTGGAACGAGCTCGCCGAGCTCGTCCCAATGAGGGGTCATAACCTATGTTTTTGAGACAAAAAATGAAAAACATTAGTTATTCAAGAATGTTTTTGCAAGTGCCGTCTGCTTTTCATGTTAGGTAAAGGGTTAAACTAGATGAACATTTATGGCAAAAAAAGGTTTTTGTGATCTGCAACATCTTCTCTTAAACCATGTGTTACTTATTATCACCTACTCTAGGGAGCGCAATGGCTCCGTGGTGAAGACATTGGACTAAAAACCGAAAGGTCTTCGGTTCGATCCCCACCAAGGGAAACTGCGTTGTGTTCCTGGACAAGACACTTAATTTCAATTGCTCACAAGGGGGCACGGTGGCGCTGAGTACTCAGGCGTACTGCCAGTGCTAATCCTGCTGGTGTGGAGTTAGTACGTTGGGAGTCTGACAGTTGTTCGCCGTTCCATAGTGCTTCTCTCCTGGTACTCCGGTTTCCTTCACTCGTATAACTATCCAACACGAGGTGAAAAGGCTGTCGAAAGTGTCGTTAAACCTCAATAAATAAATAAATCAACTACCTTAAATGTAATTTTAGGTGCGGCTCTTTTGTGTTCATTTTAGTTGTTCTTTTTCTTTACACTCTGAACCGAAAAGGCAGCTTATCTGGCCCAAGATTGCGATATGACTTGAATTCATAAAGTAGTTCAGTGAATTTGGTATGGTAGACCAATCAAGTTTTCCAACGTGCATCCCCAGGGCTACACGTTAGAATTATTGATCGATCTTCCCCCAAGTAACAAATATAGACTCAACCACTTGATGGCCCTGAACTGGCATGAAATATACCATCAGAGCTAAAAGGTTAAACTTAATCTGACCAAGATAAGTAACTCCGAACTTGACAACTCCTCGACGAGTGTTATCGGGGGATGAGCACTTCCAAGATGAACAGGAAAGACTTTTCTCAACAATAACCAAATTTAAGTTATTGTGTTTGTAACACCGCAAAAAAGAAGCTTAGTGATCTAATTTGACACACAAGGATACCTCTACGTGATTGTACTTTCAAGTGGGACTTGGTCTGTGATTTAATTCTCATGTGGAACACTTACTTTATGAAGTTGCTGTAATTCCGTTCACCAAAACGATATTCTGAACACTGAAGATTGTATATAACAGATCGTGAGAACCGAAGATTATTTATTCTTATTTGTTGGTGCTTAAAACTATATTAGCAGCTGGGGCTATATCGTGGCGACAAAACGGTTGTTTACGATAAAAAATTATCATCAAAAGGTGAAATATTTGTTTAAAAACATGCAAAATGAACATTAGAGTGACAGAATTTGTGAAGACGTTTGTGAATAATGATCCCAAAATTTGAATGTGTCCGGTGGAAATCCACGAGGTGGCAAAAACTTTTTAAAAGATTAAGAACAACTAAAACTTATTAAAAAGGTTAATTTCTGTTGGGGTGTGACATAACGAATGTCGAATAAGGAACTGGGAATAAGTGACGGAGGTCACGTTAGTGATTTCTGTGAGAAACCAGAGACCCTGGTGAGAAATAATTGTGTAAAATAGTTCTCTCAAAGACGAGACATTACAATATCACCAGCTGATGAAATTAAAATCAGTACAATCTTATTATTTATTTAATTATTGGGGTTTAGTGACATTTTCGTCAGTCAGGGTCACCTCGTGTCGGACAGTTTTATGGGTGGAGGAAGCCGGAGTACACGATGAGATGCACTGAGCAACGCCAATCAACTGTCAGACTTCCAAAGTACTAACTCCACAATGCTTGGTTAGCATTGGTTGAAGACAAGTGCACCATCGACGTGCAATACGCCTTGGTACATAGCGGCACCATGCCCCGACGGTCAAAGGATATTGACATGGAACACATTCTAAAGCACTGAAGACAACATATAATATAATAATAACACTTTGGTAGGCCGCTGATTTGTCGCGGTTCTCGGCCGAGAAGGACTTGTTTACTCCTGTGCTCCCAACTGCCTCCCTATTCCCACGCTTCTTCTCTCCTCCCAACACTTGGAGACGAACGGCTTGATGACATCCCTTGCCCCATTCTTCCCAATCTCTCCGATCAGCATATTAACCCTCTCCTTCGTGTCACTCACACCACATGTCCTTCATTCTCCCATCTCACTTCCCAATTATACTCCCAGTGAATATTATTATTTTAGACTGGTATTTTGGGCATTCTAGAAGAAAGTGTCCCAGGGTCTCCACCACGCCTAAATTACACATCCGGCACTCCTTTTCACTATTTTCCCATTTTTTCCTCTCAGCTCCGGGGACCGCGACCTCAGCTTGGACAACAGTGCCCCTCCCCCCCCCCCCCCAGGCTTCTCTTTCTCACGCAGGCCAACCCAAAGACTAGGCATCTTTTTCTCACGCAGGCCACCCAAAGACCTCTTTGATTTGAACCCTCTCGCCAATTAAGGTTACCATCCTCCATGATCCTGACGAATTTTTTACCCTGGGTTGCGTCTATGTTTAGATCCGATATCTCCAATGAGTAGTTCTCTATTAGCTCCCTCACTTGGACCATCCACCCTGTCTTGATATTTGAGTCTTGATATTTGAGTTGAAAATACTCTGGAGCATTACTTTACACCATGTCGGGGAGAATTACCAAATAATTAAGATAACCGAGTTTCAGTAAGTCTATCCTGTCCTTGATCCTCATCCGCCCAAGCTCACCCCTGATTGCTTCTAGTGCTGCGACATTACTCGACCCCGTTATCCATCGGCCTGCATCATTTTGCAGGGTTTCCAAGCTCTTTACAGCCGTTTGGTTTAGGGTACCACTTCCGTATCATATGTTATACTTGGCAGGCCCACCATTTCCCAACTGGTTTTCCTCACGAAAACCTTATTGAAACTGTTTCTCCCTATAAGTTTTATTTCGTTAAGGATTCGCCTCCCCTTCAGAATCAATTTATTTGTGTGGTTTCGGTAGATGCCTCTTCCTGTGATGTTTATATTTACCCCCAGATACTCCTAGTCACCTGTCTCTCCTACACTAAGACGTTTGCTGCTACCTTCTGGATAACAAAACTCCCCCACTCTCCACCTTCGAGTAGGGTCCACTTTACGGCCCACAGGTATAATTTTGCTTTTGCTTTCATTTAGTTCGAGTCTCCATTTGTTCCCATATTTCTCAACAATTCCCAGCATTTTCGCTAGCCCCTCTTCGCTTTCTGACACTAGAACCATATCGTCTGCAAAAAATAGCTCCGGAATCTTCAAGTCCCCAACTGCTACCCCCTCGTCGCTACGCAGGAGTTCATCTCCTAAACTTTTGAGGTACAGTACAAAAAGAATTGGCGAAAGAATACACCCCTGTTTTTGGCCTCCATAGGCACACACGTTTTGTTGTTAAGTTACCCAGGTTAAGTTCACTCTGTACATCTTTATATAATGCTTTCAGAATTCCAACAAACTCGCCTCCCAAGACCAGTGCCTCAAGCTTTCGCCACATACCCTCCCTCCATACTCAATCGTATGACTTTTTAACATCCAAAAGGGTCATAAACATCTTTTTCTTTTTTGCTTTCGCGGATTCTATCATTTGGGATAGCGTGAAAAGATGGTCAGTGACTCTCCTTCCCTTCCTGAAGCCATTCTGAATCTCTCCCCAAAAACCCTTCGCCTCAATCACCTCCTCTAATCTCCCATACAGGACTTTACAGAAAACATTTCCGATGTTGCTGCTGGCAGAGATCCCGCGATAAATATCCAAAACGTCTTTTTCCCCCTTTTTGTGAATAAATGTCACTTTGCTTTCTCTCTACTCTTTTGGGACCTCTTGTTTTCTATGGCTAAATTGAATAGGGCAGTTAGGCTTTCATAGACTCCCTCTCCCCTTTTTGAGAAACTCGTTAGGAATTTCGTCCACCCCTCTCGCTTTTTCCGTTCCTTAATTTTGAGATTACCTTTCGCACCTCCTCGGTTTTAATTTCGTTCCACACGAAGTTCGATAGATTTTCCTCGCCCTGGTTCGGACACTCCGGTGAGTTCCCCATGCCCCATCGCTTATCGTTTACCTTTTCCCAGTGCTTGGCTAGTTCTGATGCGATTTGATCTTGATTGTCTGTATCTCTGCCATCTACCTTAATACCCTGTGGGTTACTTCTGTACTTACTTACTATATATGGAGCTAGTCTCGACTGCCACAGTTGTCATTTCGGGTGTTATCACGAATCGACCACTGGATGTTTTTTTTTATTATTATTTTGTTTATTTATTTATGCATTTATTTTATTTTATGTTGATGTAATAATTTATTGCAACCAACTTACATCAGTTACACACTACTGATGTCATCGAAATCAATCGAAAGCATAACTAAAACAAATCCTCAGATTACTACAGTTATTTGCCTCCTACCTCTCCCATGCAACGCGCTCTCCTTTTATTTCGTCTTGCAAATAAATGTGCCAAACATATTGCTCGTGTCAGTTCTTCCTCCAGATTACCATTTGCCTCCCCAGTTAGACTAGAAGTGGCGTTTAGTATGAGTTTTTTAATTACTTTGGAAAAATAGAATGGCATGATCTAGTGATTTTTTTTCCTCAAGCTGCACATTTCACAGCATTTGTTGAACTCTTACTAATCGTTCCTTTAACTTACAAAGATCGTTGCTTCAAATGGAAAAACAAATGAACTTACAAATGTCCCATCTTACGTTAACGGTACTCTCCGAATATCTATGTACAGTGTAGAACCACTTAACCTTATGTTGGATTCTTGTTCCAGAGCTGCATCTCCAACAGTTCTGCAGACAGGGATGGTGCCATGCGGTCTCTTGGGGTCTAGAGTGACCCCTTTCCCCCATGCACACACACTCACTCGGGGATGGATATGTTCCGATTGAGGAAACTGTCTCAGGGAGCACAGGGCGTCCCATCCCAACCTTTCGCAGTCGTTCCACCTGTCATTATTTTCTTGGTTTTCCCCCTTGATTCTTTGTTTCTCTTCTACCTCTGTTATCTCACCCGAAGTTTGAGACTATATCATTCATTTAAATTGAACAGAAAAATCAACGAGCAATGACTCCCTCAATGTTTGAGAATTCATCGCGGTTTTGAACTTGCTAAAGACAAGATCAAAAGGAAATAGCATTTCAAAATTTATTAAAATCTGAAAATACTTTTCACATATTCTTAAAATCGAGGCAAAATTCAACAAAGGGGATTAACTGTCTTGATTTTCGTCGAATAATAGTGGTTATCAAAATTGTTCAAGAAAATTGTTAACCCTTTGAACACGAACTGCAACTTTTCCGCTCTTGGATCGCGATACGACCTGAATTCATCAAGTTGATAATTGCTCAGATAATTTGTGTGGGAGACCACTCAAGATTTTCAACGTCCAGTCCCAAGGCTGCACGTTGAAAATATTGGTTGTTCCTCCCCAAAGTAAAGAATATAGCCTCTGTCACTTGGTAGATCTAACTTAGCATGGAATATACCAACAGGGTCCTTAGGTTTAACATGGAAAAGCACGCCACAATGTATTGAAATTAGGTACTATTGTTCCCGCTATCGCATAAACAAATGTATCGGGTAGGTGAGTGTATAGAAGGACGGCCAGAAGAACGGATGGACCGACGGAGGTATTCAGTGTGTATCTTCCCTGCGGGTGATGGCGGTGGTGGGATGGGGGTAATAGCTTATTTTCCATATTGCCCAGATATCGGGCACATCCAAGCACAAGCTAAATGCCAACATGAAGAAATGGCAAGTGAAACTGCTTTATATTATAATTCTCCCCTGTGTTGAACTAGTCTAAAAACATCTTCGAACTTCTAAAACTCTCAACGCTGTAGACTATTGGAGAAAAACAACAGTTTTCGTATACTCTCACACAACAATATCTGAATTTCAATAAGTTTGTAATTGTACCAAATTGTAACTTTTTTATCTGTATAAAGATATCATACCTTTGTGTTAGACGTGTATTTTAAACGATTTTCATGTTATGTTTGTTCCAGGTAACAAAGTATGGGCTTGGTACGCCGGCAGTAACTATATGCAGCCAATGCCCGGTTATCCCAAGATCTTGACTCAGCTCTATGGGAATAAAGCACCTGGTAAACTCAACTGGGCTTCATCGAGAAGTCGATGGGACGAAGAGAAACACTTATGTAACAATGAAGGAGTGATATCTATGTATGTACGGGATGAGTACAGGAGGAGTTTCACACAGAACGACGTGGCTGAGAATGAAGGAGGATTCGACGAAAACCCCTGGCACAACCTGCCAACTGATACAACAGCTGTTATGATGGCATCTAATTACAGAGACTACGTGGTTTTGACATCGGACAGACATTTGTATTACTATTCGATTCTTTACTTTGAAGATTCTTTTCATCCGCCCATTAAAACAACGTACCATGGAATGGTCAATTTTAAATAGCTGCACAAAATGATATTTAGGGGTATTAAATATCAGAATCACCAAACAGTTGAAAAAAAAGTCCAGTGCATCACGACTTGTTTGTTTTAGAATCATTGAGTGGTCATTTGCCTACCTGAAGGGCGTAATCTGTTCCCAACTTGACTGATGAATCAAACGAAAAATGCTTTTTAATTGTCTAATTCCAATAACAGAGAAATATCCAAAGATCAGAACTGGAAAAGCCTCTGTGACTTTTCAGACTTTCAGAGTTTCAACTTGTTTGTTCTAAACCGCAAATCTAAGAAACTTGTTGAATAATTTTCATTTGTTTTCTTTTTATTCCACCTGTGTGCACCAAAATCGCCAGTACACAAAAGTGGTTGTGAGACACACTTAATGATTTCATATAAAAGTAATACATATTATCGCTACAGTGAAGTGATCTGGATCGTAGTATCACATCGAGTTGAGAAGGTTAGATCGCCGGATCAAACGAGCTGCCGCAGGCAGCGAGTTTAGTCCGGCGATCTGACCTCCTCAACGAGACGTGATGCGACGACCCATATCACTTCGCTGTTGCGATAAAAAGTTATTATTTGACTTACATATTATTCAAAAAAGTATGGGATATTTGATAAAAGTGAGATATATGAATAAATATATTTATATTGTCATCAAAAAGACAGTTGCGGCATAGCACTGTGACATCTGGTGAATGATTTCAGCGATAGTTGGGTGTCCGACAAGCACATCTTCCACGCACTGAACTGCAGAAGACATGGACGGTCAGCCAGAGGATTTACCACATTCAGTCCAAGACCTCAATACCGTGTAAATCCTCCTCGATTCGCGAGACAAGCGCGGATCCGACGTGGCATGCTCCTCACCAAACATCCAATATCAGCTTGACTGATGTTATTCCACTCTTCCTGCAATGCAGCTGCGAGTTCATGGACATTGGTAAGGGGCAGTTGGCATTGTCGTAGGCGCCTGCCAAGCATATCCGAGACTTGCTCGATTGGTGAAAGGTCTGGACTTAATGCTGGCCAAGGCAGTGTAGTGATGTTCTGCTCCTGGGGAAATTCTGTAGCAATACGGGCCCCGTGTGCTCTTGCACTGTCATCTTGGAAAATGAATCGACGGCCGTGACGTCGCGCAAATGACTCCACATGAGCTGCTAACATGTTGTCACGGTAGTCGTGCCCTGTGACACGCCCTTGGATGACATGTAATGCTGTTCTGCTTCTCATGGTTATGCCTCCCCACACCATAAACGATCCACCACCAAAGCGACCGTGCTTCCTAACGGTTACGTCATGGTATCGTTCGTTCCGCCGCCGCCACACACTATTTCGCCTGTCGTGGAAGACGAGAGTGAACCTCGATTCATCGGAAAACATGACGTTGCTCCACCGTCGATTGTCTCAGCGCTGTCATGCTCCACACCAATAACGCCTTGCTGCGATGTGACGTTCAGTTAAACGTGGAATTATTCCGAGGCCGCCGAGAGTACAAATTCCAGCTGTGTAGGCGATTTCGGATAGGCTGACCACTGACGCGCACATTTGTCCCTCCGTGCAGCTGCTGTCCAATTTCTGAGGCACTTTGATGGCGCTTACGTAATGCTGTGGTTCGGATGAAACGATCCTGATCAGCAGTCGTCACTCTTGGACGACCTGACCGACGTCTGTCATCAACATTGCCTGTCTGACGGTAGCATGACCACAACCTGCTAATCACCGATTGAGTAACGTTGAGAATTTGAGCCACTGCAGTCTGTCTGTTGCCAGCTTCCAACATATCAACGGCACGTAAACGTTCGTCACGTGTCAGTCTTCGCATACCTCTAAAGTTACGTTTCGACCGGAAACTATTGATGAACGAGTTTATACCAAGAAAAGAACGATGAGACCTCCGAAAAAGCCCATCCAGTACAAATGAAAATTTCAAAATGTGTTAACGCGGCGCTCGTGCGAAAAACCTGCACGAAGTTTTCGTGGGCCGCTGACATTCATGATCCACACGAAACTTGGTAACATATTGATGGTTCCAATCAAGCGTATCCAATACCATTTTCCGAAAATATCAACCTCAGTTTGGATATCCCCTACTTTTTTGGAATAGTATAGTTCAACATCGCATGCCAACGCTAGCACTAACAAATTCCCTTAACCGTTTTTTTTTCTTTTGGTAAATTGGATTGAAGTAGAAAAGAACTATTTTTGCTTGCAGGTGCACACTTCTGGGGAATTCCCCGAAGCGCATGAATACGATAAAAATATATCACGAATATGGTAAAAAAAAAAAAACCGGACAGCCGTTCGAGCGCACCCATTCCAGCTCGGAGTAAAGTGCTCTCTGCGACCGGAACAGCTGATTAGGCGAATTCGATCGCACCCGTAAATAGTCCGTCATACTATAGTGATACGGAATCGGATTCCACACTGTGGATTTTCTGGGGACCGGAAAAAGTTTGGCACACAGTAGTGATATTTAGCGGTTAATTACATAGTCATATAATAAAATTTGGGAACAGCAACCAAAATGCCAGAGATTCTCAGAAGCGCTAACTACAGATAAGCTGATTCTCAATTTTTCGAATCGTTGAGGTGGTCTAAAAATCCTACTACGTATCTCATCTTGAATGACAGAAAAAGAGTTCAAGGACCGAGGTTCCGTTTCTGAAACTACTTTGTGTTTTTCATAGTCTTTATTGAGATATCAAGTTAGTATTAACCATTTACCTAACACTAAACGCAGACGATACTCCCAAACAAAATTCTTGAATAACTATTTGTTTTCATTTTTTGCGTCAAAAACATAGCTTATGACCCTTTATTGGAACGAGCTCAACGAGCTCGTTCCGATGAAGAGTCATAAGCTATGTTTTTGAGACAAAAAAATAAAAAATGATGAAAATTGAATGGCAATTTTTGTGAATAGCACTGGCCGGTTTTTGCCGTTACGTTAGCACAGGGTCTAAACGAACAGTCGCCTAAACCGGAAGTTGTGCGCTCTGAGGCGGGACTTTCCAATCTGAAACGCCAAAACGCTCGGAGGTGCTGGACATTTTCCTACTTTTAGCCGTATATTGTGATTGCAAGAGGAGTATTTTCTACTCAAACAGTAAGTGGACTAGTTATATGTTATTTCTGGTGCGAATTCCGGTCCGAATCTCTTGGCATTTGTGTTTAAACGCTAATTTTGTTCACTGCGCTCACGACAATGTTACATCTTTTTGCGAACGAGAATCTGATTGATGATACAAACATACAAAATCAGCGGCGCTTTAAAGACATTTTACTCTCAAAATTCCTAGAAGATTCACTTTCCACTTCAAACATACCATCATACGGGAAGCCTGTAATAGTAGAATCGTAAATAGGACTAATATACGAGACGGTGTATTCAGCCAAACTGTCCGACCAATTACAAGCATGGACGTTTTTGAATTGTCCGACGAACTGTGGGCTTTTGTCCGACAAGCTGTGGGCTATTGTAACGGGAATTGTTAATGTCATGGACATAAGATAAACGTAAGCCTTATAATCACCAGCAAATTCCTTGCTTTCATAACGAGACACGTTACACTGGGCAAGAGGTAGGGCTGCAGCGATAGATACACATTGCACGATTAGAAATGGGCCTCTATTGAGTATTCTTACTCCTCGGTTATATTCATGTCGACCCAATACATGAGTATAAAACATGTGAGTAATATCATTGCTTGCTTGGTGGCTCAATGTACTTTGTTTTACATAAGTAAACTGGCAAATTCCAGCTGGAAGGAAAACTTCACGCAACTTGCTCACCTGGAAGACATGACATTTGGTCGATCAAAACATCCATATGGTATGTAGTGTCCGCACAGAGATCTTGTCTTTCCATGGATCAACTTGTTGTGTCCAGCAATCTCTCTCGCTGAAGACAGCAAGTCATATTGTGATTCTAAGAAACTTATTTATTGTTTTCACCCATTTAACTCCTTTCACTCTGAGGTTAGAATCTCAAATTTCCAAATCTTTACTTATTTCTCCTTATATTGTCAAAGATTCAACAATTTATATTTTGATTGACAGAGTTCAAGAAGCTCTGGCCATCAAAATATAAATTGTTTAACCTTTGACAACTTCAGGGAGATAACCCTTGATAATAATGGATATAAAAGTGAGTAAATCCGACGTCTGAGTGCAGGGGAGGGGTGGTGTAATAGACAGGTGCGTATTAAATCCTGCCCCTATTGTATTTTGTATGGAATCGAAACCTCCAGCATCGATTTCCACACAAGGTGATGCATCTTTGCCACCATAGGATTAGGAATACCTGTTTTTGTATGAAAAACTGCTACCCACGTTTTGACATTTAATTCCCTTGTTTTGGTGGACTCTATCCAATCAGATATAATGCGATATAATGCAGATATAATGCGAGGGTTCGAGTTAGGTGTAGGTGAGGTGAAACAGCGTTGTTTTCTGGTAGCCGAGAGGAATCAGGTTCGAGATTTGATTGAATTGAGATGCGAAAACTACCAGCAATGTCAATGGTCAGGTCCAGTGTACCACATACCACCATGCATATCATTTCTGAGCGGTAGGTTGATTATAAGCGCGAAAGAAGTTGCCTGATAACACTTACACATAGTTTTGAAAAAAAATCACATATCAGTAGATATTGTGATTCAAGCGGTTGAGCTGCGTCTCCACACACTATTTCGATCGACATAAATTTGCTATGTTAACCCTTTTTGCGAACAAGAATCTGATTGAATTCGCACCAGAAATAACATATAACTAGTCTACTTACTGTTTGAGTAGAAAATACTCCTCTTGCAATCACAACATACGGTTAAAAGTAGGAAAATCTCCAGCACCTCCGCGCGTTTTGGCGTTTCAGATTGAAAAGTCCCGCCTCAGAGCGCACATCTTCCGGTTTAGGCGACTGTTCGTTTATACCCTGTGGTTAGGTAAAGGGTTAACAAAATAGCATATTTTTCATGCAGTTCGTACAGTTGGTCTAATAGATTCATGCAAATCGTCAGTAAGTGTACTGTTCCTATAGAAACCTTGTCATAGTGAAGAATACAGTCGCATTACACCCAAGATGAGGCATATTCGTCGAATCGGGAGTTATGAAGCACAGACTTTTAATGTCACCTACGGTACACATTGGGCTACACAACTAATTAGGACAAAAGATTTTATGCGTCAGCACAGTTTATTCCGGCAAATTACCAGAACTGTAAAATAGACAAAACTGCTTAGAACTCAAAATAAGTCATTGATTAAGGTCCATCTGTCTTTTATCTGATTTTGTTTGTTTCCTTTTTTTGGTGGGGGTTGTCAGGTTGTCAGAAAACAAACGATGGACAACAATTTAAAGTTTCTATAGTTTCTCAGTTGCTAAATAAAACCTGTGTATGATGGGTGGGGAGCGATGGCTCACTGGTAGCCTGTTGGACTTCTATGCTAGAGGTCCTGAGTTCGATTCCCGTCCGGGACGGCCCGTGTTGTGTCCTTTGGCAAGGTGCTTTATCTCGGTTGCCTACATGGGGGCACGATGACGCAGTGTACTAAGGCGTACTGCACGTCGATGGTGAACATGTCTTCTGTCTTCAACTGCTGTAACCCTGCCTGAGCGGAGCTTGAACAGAGTTAGAATGTTGAGCTGGTAGTTGCTCGAGGATGCTCGGTGGTTGGTTCTCTCCGGCTTCCTCCACCCGTAAAACTGTCACGGTCACGATTAGCCATTGTGCATCAGTATGAGACCTTAACACCAATAAATAAATAAATAAATAAATAAATAAATATGTTGGCTGACTTTTTCGCAATTGCAAGAGTGAATGAATGTTTTGTAAACTTAGCATATGCAAATCAATTGTGCTATTGGGTCGAGAGAAAAATTCGTTGTACCCTAGGATAACATTCTTGAGTGACTGAAAGTGAACGTTGCATTTTTCACATAACTGTTGTTGAGAGTTTAGAAGAACAGTATTGGCATTCACACAACAAATGTGAAATTGGTTCCATCTGTTGTTACAGTAGGCCACCGTGGACTGGTCACTCTCCAAGTGTGGGCAATGTTTCCACGGAAGCAATAACATCAGATTCCACACACTAATTACACGAATAATCATCACAAATTTAATTATGAAGCACCGAGTAAAACCCGGTGCCTCTTGAAATAAAATTTTGCGGGATGATGATTTTTATTACCCGGTAAACTCATGCGTGGACATCACTGCCCACGCGTGGATTACGATCAGTCCACGACGGATGTACTGTATAAAAGGTACACAATTCCGTTTCCGAACGTTTCGATTAAAAGAGCTTTGTTCCAGTAAACAGATTGGATGAAAAATGTTTAAAAATTATTCAGCGTGTTAAGAGTAAAGATTACATGTTGAGTTCTGTGTAATTTTTTTTTTTTGTCTTTGTTTTTCAACAAACCACCAATTGCTGTTATTTTCAGGTCAATACTTTTTCGTCATTCAAAACGCCTTTCTAGAAAATTAGCTCCCTTTCAATACAGTAAATGTGTATGTGAATTTCCCTTTTAGGCATTGGAATTTTGTGTATAACTTGAAATTTCAGACTGTTAAGTTTTCAATCAACAGTGTGCTAAACTTTACAAATGTCTCCCTGGATGATATAAAAATATTGATATTGCCTCTTCTCGAACGTTTTCCCAGATATCTGAAAAATTTGACTGTCCTGTCATGATTATTGTCCTTTTCGGTAATATAAATACAGATTATCATGATAATGTGCATGTCCTGTGATTTGTATCAGATTCGAGGTGGTGTCCAGAATGGAATCTCAAAGAGCCAGCTTTGCCGGCGAGTTGTGATCCCATTCTGGACACCACCGGGAATCTGATGCAAATCACAGGACATGCGCATTATCATGACAATTCATTTATCTAACAATTCTGTCACATAAACAGATTAAATCTTAAATTATTAATAAGTTTTAGGACATAATGTTCGGTGACAAAAAAGCTTTTAAAGTACTCATATTTTATGTGCACTTTAACAAGCAATGAGTCACCGCAAGTTGCGTTGTAAAATTATTCACTCTCACTATCACTTCCTATGATGATACGCTTGAAGTTACAAGTGTGTAATATTTAACTATTTAATTGTGCAGTTTCTATTTATTGTGTGTGTGTGGAGGAGGGGGGGGGGGTGGCTATTAATAGTTCTGTCGCCAATTGTAAGGAATTTTGTTTTGTTTTTGTTAGCGATCAGCTGAGTCTATCACTGAAACTCGTATATAAGGTATTCATGCGCTATTATGATAGCCCGTTGTGTTCCCGGAAACGAGTTGTTTTTATGATACGGCATCATAATAAGTCGTCTATATGATACGGAATCGGAACACATTATGTGATACGTACTGTTTCTCGTGGTTTTCAAGCCAAAATGTATATGATTGTTAGATAAAATCGATTAACAGTCTATTGACAATTTTTCCTTTGACGGTTGAACTAATTATTGTCAAAACAGTCTAAACCAATCACATTCAGTTTTGATCTCGCAATGGTATCTTTGAGATCTCTCACATTTTTTCACAGAATTAGGCTATCACTAAGGAGGACGGCCCAAGGGAACGCGGTATATTTCCGTTTGAGTGTGCCAATGGTCAGATCCATCGTGTAGTTTTCTTCGGATTTGATGCTCTTCTGTAACTTTTCGATAGAATCTCTTCCTCGTGCCTAGCAAAGCAACCCAATGACCTTCTGTGGCATGGAGAAGTTAACTCCTAGGAAAAAGAAGTGGAGAAAACACGTCCGTATTGAATTACGGTAGGTAATCTGATACTGACGGTCCGGATAATAGTTAGTTGGAGGGGGAGATGGGGGGTGGGGGTGGGGGGGGGGTGTTTGTCTTAAAATCTTAGCAGTTGTTTCCAGTCAAGTGTCCTCTAGGTGGCGGATTGTTTTCGATGACTTGATGTCGTAAATAATCGAAACAAATTAATAATTTGTGACTTTGTAATCCATCCGTCTTAATTATCAATTTTTCGCAATTTTGAACACCCAAATTGAAAATTTATAACATTTTTTTTTTACTTTGACGACATCAATAATGGGATGTCGCCTATTTTCTCATTAAATAGCACCTTAAAGCGACTCGCATAGTGTTTCTTATGTACGGGGCCGAGCAATGATGAGGTCGTCATCAAAGCACGTGATTTTATCCACTGCTTTGACGGAGGACAATGGTTCAGTGATTTAGGTGTTGGGCTACTAACTAGGGAACAGCCGTGCGTTCGATTCCCTGGTGAGGGGGTCCCAAATCTGAGATTTAAAATTAGTCTGAGATAGAATTGGGATCATGGAAATATATATACGTGTGTGTATGTGTATGGAAGGACTCAATTATGTTTTCGAAGAATTTGGAATGTTGATTTCTGATCTCCGTCCGGAAATCGAACCGTCCGCGATCCCGCTTGGCAACCAGGATCCAATACCTAAACCACTGGACCATTTCACCAAGGGCGCCGGAGGTGCCCCGGCCACCCCGACCAGTGTCGGAGCAAAAAATCGACCTTCAGCCGAACGTCATTCATATCAAATAACTAGGCTATGATTTTTTTTATTTTTGTTCTGGCTGATATCCGAAAATAGTGCGCGCATAGATCGTCTTGTTTCTTTAATATTGGTCACACAATGGCGGCTATTAATGACGAGTTAGCGTAAGATGAGGAGATTTTGGGGGCTGCTTCTTTTGTATTCCAACCGCTTCGGAAGCGGTTGGAATACTAAAGAAGTAGCCCCAAAATGGGTCTGGGAGATATCATTTTTGAAACATTTTCTGGGGGCAGGACCGGATTTACGAATGGCAGACTGGGTGGACCCCAGGCCCCCACATTTGTGGGGGCCTCCACAGTAAAGTTCGTCTTTCGAGCAACATAATATGACACAATTCCCTGCCAAATTGCCTTTGGCAATTTGGCAGGGAATTTTGTCATATTATGTTCCTCGAAAGACGGAACAGCATGCACTGTCATTTTTTCCCCCCCACATAATTGATGGCAACAATTCGAAAAAACAGGGATCTGGGTGTTATGGTCGGGCCAATTTGTGGGCCGTTCCGGCGCCCCTCTTCACACCGTCAGAAACGATGACTGGAATCCAGCTTTTTAGATGATGTTCTCGTGATTATTTGGTCCACTTCCCTAACGGAAGCTACATGAAAGTGTGAAACGCGCTGGCTTCATACGACAAAAGTGCCCTGGTTGGCCTCAAACGAAAACTGGAACGGGCCTGTGTGTTGTATTGAAGGACACAATCATGTTTTCGAGGAATTTGGTATGTTGATTTCTGATCTCCGGCTGGGAATCGAACCGTCGACAATCCCGCTGGCAACCAGGAGTCCAACACCTAAACCACTGGAGGGTTGTGCACCGTCAGAAACGATAGCTGGGATCCAACTTATTAGATGACGTTCTCATGATTACTTGGTCCATTTTCCTTACGGCAGCTACATGAAAGTGTGAAACGCTCTGGGTACAGTACGAGGAAAGTGCTGTGGTTGGCCACAGGCGAAGACTGGAACGGGCCTGTGTGTGTATATGGAAGGACACAATCATGTTTTCGAAGAATTTAAAATGTTGATATCTGATCTCCGGTCAGGAATCGAACCGTCGGCAATCCCGTCTGTCATTCAGGAGTCCAACGCCTAAACCACTGGACCATTGCACGTCGTCAAAAACGATGGTTGGTATCCCAGCTTATCAGATTATGTTCAGCATTGTCCGGAGTTAGAAATACCAAATATTGAACGCCTTTGGCTTCAAATGAGTCTTCAATATACACAGGTTCTAGTGGGCGCCTTCTACCGGCCACCCAATTCTGAACTCGAAGCTTGGAACCTTATTTCTACCTCCATAGAACGTGCTTTGGACAAAAGCATCACAGAGAACAAGTGATTTTAACGATGGTCAGTTAGCGTTCAATAATGGCCCAGTACATCACAATGTTGCAACAATACAACCTAAACCAGATTATAAAACACCCACGTACTTCATGGAAACTTCAAGCACCATTTTAGATCTAATAACTACCAAAGACTCGTCTTGAATTGTTAACCAAGACGTTGGCGACACTTTCCACGGTGAACTGATTCGGTACCACCGCCCAGTCTTTGCAGAACTTGAACACACACGCGAATGTACCAAGTATTTCAAGCGGAAAATATGGATTTACAATGTTGCTGATTTTGAATCTTTAAACCATGAACTCACTCAGAGCGACTGGTCTGATAATCTTTTCAATAACCCATACTCACTATTAGTAGGTCGATTGAAGCACACTCTTGAATGCCTGACATCCCGATCCTTCCCACATAAGATAATAGTATCAAGACAAAACGACCCACGATGGATGCACAACGAAGTTAGATCATTAATACGCCAACGTAAGCGAATACGCCATCTTGCCAAATCCCAAATACTCCACAGGCATGGTTCAAGTTTCGTAAAATACGTAACCAAGTAATATCACTTGTAAGGAAATCAAAGACAAATCAACAACAACAAAATAGAGAACATTCTTAATAATTCATCTTCTCCATCCCACTACTGGTGGAAAACATTACAAAAATGATTGGCTATAAAACAATATGATATATACTAGAATGGTCTTTTGTTAACCAATATCGACGAAGTGAATGCATATAATGATTACATCTACTCGAAAATCTTCTGTTGACTATTCCACTGCATTCTTACCGTCAGATTCTGTCAGTCGGAAAGGCCCTGTCTTAGATAAGATAACAATTCACGAATGTGATGTAGCGGAGGCCCTCAAATTAATTAATGTGTCCAAAGTTTGTGGGCCTGATAGTATCAGTCCCCGGGTTCTTAAAGAATGTTCTAACAGCCAAGTACAGCCACGAACACAAAACTTCAATTGGTTTCTAGCAGAATGCTACTTTCCTATCGAATGAAAACAAGGAAATGTGTCGCATGTCGTCAAGAAAGGCAACCCCAATCTTGTCAGCAACTAAAGACCCATTCCTCTCCTAAGCTGTTCGGGCAAAATGTTTGAAAAATGCGTTTTCAAAAAGGTTTTTAACTTTCTCAACACTAATTCCCTCCTCACATCATTCCAGTCAGGCTTCACACCCGCCGATTGAACGACATTCCAACTCACGGAAATATATAACACTATTAGTTGTGCTTTTAGACGAATGCAAGGAAACACGTTTTCTTTTCATTGACGTGAGTGAAGCCTTCGATATGGCCTGGCATAAAGGGCTACTATGAAGATAGACAATAAAGGTTAACTTCTTAAAGGGTTTAAAGTCATTTGAGTGACAGGCATCAACGGGTAGTAAACCAAGCAGAATCTTCATCCTGGAAAAATGTAACTTCAGGTGTCCCCCAGGGATCCATACTTGGTTCCCTGCTATTCATCATTTATATCGATGACACTATTGAGAATGTTTCATGTAATATCAGTCTATTTGCTGAGGACACTTCTCTTTACTTCATCGTCGAAGATACCACCAACGCAGCTGAGTTATTATGGAATGATACAGGTCAAATAGATTCTTGCTCAAAGCAATGGCTTGTTGACTTTAATCCACAAAAACCGAATCCATGGTGCTATAACGAAAAAAAAAACGAGAAACCGCTGCATCCATTACTACAAATGTCAGATACCGATATAAAGGACGTAGGACACAATAAACACTCTGGAATAACCCTAATTAACTCTGGATCCTTGAAGGATCACATAAGTGATATTACAACCAAAGCGAGGAAGAGAAATGGCCTTGGACAAAATTTACCTAGCATCCATACACCCGACCTGAGAATAATCCGACGTTGTCTGGGATAATTTCATCAACCTAGAAAGCGAAAACATCGAACAAATCCAGTTAGACGTTAGAAGTAGCAGGGATTTGCATAAGTGCGACGCGAAGTGTTAGCAGTGCTCTTTTATACGCGAATACGGGTTGGGAGCCACTGGAATGAAGACTCGAAAAACACAAACTTAAACAATTCTTTAGAATGTATCGCCGCCTTGCCCCTTCATACCTCTCATGCCTTATTCCCCAAATGTTGTCTGAAGGCATACGATTACAACTTGTGTTGTAACGCGGATTTGAAAATGCCCCTCTTTCGCACTCAATCGCATCAACGGTCTTTTCTATCACCCACGACTCAACTTTGGAGTACACTACCTAGTGAAATCCGTGAAAATAACTCCATATCCAACTTCTTGGCATATCTCAACCGAAATAAACAGCTTGTTCCAAGCTACTTGTATTACGACAAATCACGAAAGCCACAGATAATCCACTGCAGTTTACGCTCGCCTTGTAGCAATCTAAACGACCATCTCTTCAACAATCACATTTCTATAACGCCATTATGTAAATGTGGGATGCACGAAATTGTAGAACATTATTTTTTTAACTGTTCTTTCTACTGGACTGAAGGAAACGTTATTTTGGGCCAACTCAGGTATTACATAAATGGCGAAATTCTCCTAGACGGGAGCATTCACCATACCCCCGAGGTCAATCAGGCAATATTCAAAAGTGTACATGAATTTATTGCGGTGACAAAGCGTTTTCAGACTTCTCTATATTTAGAAGCGTCAACAAGTCGAAACAAAAGTAACCCTGTGGCAAACACTAGCTAAAGGAGGTAGTTCTGGTTTGTTGAGGAACGTAGTCCTACTTTAACCCTTTAGCTAACATGAAAAGCAGACGACACTTGCAAAAAAAATTCTTGAATAACTAATTTTTTTCATTTTTTGTCTCAAAAACATAGGTTATGACCCCTCGTTGGAACGAGCTCGACGAGCTCGTTCCAACGAGGGGTCATAACCTATGTTTTTGAGACAAAAAATGAAAATATTTTGAAAATTAATTGGCGATTTTTGGGAATAGCGCTGGCCGGTTTTGGCCGTTACGTTGGGTAAAGGGTTATTGGTATCTTGGAACCGGTAACCGATGCATCGAGGGTGCCAGTTATCATTGAGCTGAGCACGTATGTCTGCTCTCTCCTGTACGCTTGTGGGTGTGCATATTTACACGCGAGGAAGGGTGCACGTGCGTGCATAGCAAAACGACAACTTGAAAATAGATGGCTGGGTCGCACATGCCCCTCTATCACAGAGAACCTCCTGTCTGATCTAACCTGGGCACTCCTATTATTAGTTCTTTTTCTTCATCTTAGCTTTGCCCCTATTGTTTCCTTCCCCGTTTCATTCTACACAGTCTACACTTATGTATCAGTTTATTCCCTGATGTATAGTTTAAACCTATGTTTATATTGCAACATACGCCATAAATATATTCATGTGTGTTTGATCTGTTAAATGGAGACAACTTACATAAGCTTTATGCTTGCCGCTGAATACAATTTCTCTAGTGTTATGGTTTTCATTATAGTTTCAATTTCATTAAATAATGTATTTGTATAACTTGGAAATAACAAGTCCCGAACAGAAAATGATGTTCATTAAATGCACTCTTTTATCATCTCAGCAGTGTACGAGTTAATCAAATCCGACATTTTGTTCATTCTTTAAAATACGGGGCGGGTGTATTTGAAACGTTTGGCTGATTTATTCGCAATGTGTGTTTTTTTCTGGTTCTGGTGACAGGAGAGGAGGTTGGTTGAGGTTAAAACACTTCTGACAAAAAACTAGCGACGCAAGACATTTTCGCGTGATGTAAATATGTTGCATCGCTACGTCATGTCGCGACGTCAAAGTCAAGACCCCGCATTTTAAAAGAGTATATTCCTACTCTTTTAACATGAAAGGATTGTTTTCGAAAATGAAAGTCTGAAAGAAGTAACTCGTTCGAAAAATAGCAGACAATTGGCATTTCTCTTTGGTGTGAATAATCCATCGTGTAGGTAAAAAAGTAAAAAAGTAAAAAAAAATCCGACGGTCCCCAAATTTCCGACAAATTTCTCGGGGGGGGGGGGGGGATTTGAGGGCGACTCCCCCTTCTCTATTTTTCCTAAAAAATGTCAGTCTCATTTACATTTGTGCCTGAAATCCCCAAAACTGGTTCATGTACTCTCGCCTTGATATTTCTTGGATTATTTTGCTAAGGTTATTCCTCCATTTTTGGGGTATTTAAGAATTCAAAAAAGTAACCAAGGTGTCCCAGTTGGCATGAGAAGTTGCTTTAAGACCCTGAACATTCACACTCCTAACGCAGCACAAGGTGAAATGAAGGAGAATTACCTCCGCAGACACACACATATTTCATTTGAGCTGGCCACGCCCCTGAATACAGGTTATGTTATCATCCACGTCTTGTAATGCTGTTCTCCCTGTCTTCATTTTTGTAGACCCTGACAGTGTTTTGGCATAACAAAGAATCTTGTAGCAGAGCTCTACAGAAGTAATCCACACGTTCATGCAACGTATCCTGAAGATGTAGGATTAAATCATTACTAAAATGTTTCCAAATCTACCATTTTCTTAACCCTGTGAACACTGGTGGTGTCTTCCATATAAGTTTAATGGCGGCAGCAATTGGAATAGTCCATATTCATTATTTGGTGGTAGATCAATTAATATTGAAAAAATACTGATTAAGAATATTGATTGGGTTACCCAACATATTCACTTCGCTGTCATCCTGCTTTATGAAATTATGACATATCATGTTCTGGGGCGGGAAAAGCGGCCTCTCGATTTCAAAGGATTAAGAAAAGTGTAATCAACGTCTGCGAACAGATGTATGGAAAACAGACTTTCAACATGACGTGAACGATACAAGGTTGGTGAGTTAACAGATTCGACAACGTAAATTAGGCTCTACGATAAATTTGTATTTTCTATTCTTTAAAAATAAAAAAAATCTCAATTGAATATGCACGCTTCATGCTTTGACCATTGGGATCACAAGCCTATAATTTCAACAATGTGTAAGTCAAGTTTACACAGTGGGGTGTTTCACTGAACTTGAGAACTGATAAATATTTAAGGACCAGGTTCTGTACACTTTAGGTTCATTGTAAATATACCGTGAATTTCACCCTTACAAACTAATCCGCTTTTGCATGGGCAGTTGTAGTCGTGAATGTTGTGATTGAATAAATCGAACTGCCCTTGATGAGTACAACTTGATCCTTCAAGTGACATGGGATGACATTCCCCGTGAAGCATGGTGTCTATATCAGAGGATGGCATCCTTCTCAGTTTATTGTGTCTGTAGTGACGGACACAGCAATGATCCGCCAAACATTCCGAGTCAGCATAGCATTTCTGGACCTGAAAAAAAACGAAAATGCAAAGTAATAAAACTGATATGATTAGAATGCTATTCATCAAGAAACAGTGACACACTAATTGGGATTGGGATGCCGAGATGCTTCCAGATGAGCCGGAGGCTTGGTGGGTCGGTTGGATAAACGACTTGAAAAAAGAGGCGACGTCTTTTTGTTCACTAAAAATAGCCCTCTTTCTCCCCATTACGTTTTCCGTCGAATAAGGGGCTTTCATAACATAGATTACCCTTAACTAACTAAAACTGTCCTTTGAATATCTGGATCGTGAAAGGTAATCTGTACGTGATGGCGAGAATAAATAGCACAATACGCCTAGCCGCCGAAACTGGGTATCGACCCACATAAAGTATAGTTATTATATATTCTATGGACAGATCCAAGAGAGTGCACCTGGTGCCACGCTTCCCTCCTATTTTTTTAATTTTGTATTTTTTTTTCTCAAGCATCGAGAGCAGGGGATACAGTATTATCCTCGACCACAAATGGACATTCACTCGATGCATCTGTTATGCCAAAAGACAAACTGTCCAGGGATGTTCAGCACTATATTGAAGATAAGATTGGCAAGTTGCAAACAGTTAGAAAAATTGCGCAGGGAAAAGTAAAACAGACACGGAAAAGGAGTAAGCGCTATCATGACAAAAACACAGCAGAACTGAAATTCAAAGTGGGAGATATGGTTTTGAAAAACACATCATTGACACCCAAAGGACTCTCCAAAAAGCTGTACAATAAATGGCATGGTCCATTTTACATAACTAATGTTGGACCAAACAACACCTACTATATAAGGAATGCTGACAACAATAGAGGGATTAATGGTCCATGTCATGCTAACAGATTGTAACCAAACAGGGATCCGGAAGATATTAGACCCACAACGGTACAATAATCAAAGTCCAGTAATCATCTAATACAGGCAACACAACAACCAGTACAACAACCAGTGCATAAAAGGCAACAACCAGTTAATGACACCAGCGATGATGGCAGAAATGGTTCACTAAGCCCGCTAGAAAAATGTTTCCAGTGGATACTGATTTTGATATTGATATTAATCAAGGTCAAATACATAAATGGCAAGAAGCATTACTGGGTGAAATGGATTGACTATAAGGAGAAAACATTAGAACCAGAAGACAATATTCCTCCAGCACTTATAAGATAATTACACATTCACAGGACACAGACTAGTAAGAGGCGACGACGCCCTTTAAAACTCTTAAAGTAATTGTACTTGTGTGAACTGCCCTCTAGATTTGAGAAAGTTTTCAGTGTTCGTTGCTTATTATGGTTATAATGAAATTGATGGTTTATTTTGTAATAAGTGCAATATTACTTGAATAAAGGTATACAACAACAAAATTTATAGCTTATGTTGTTTGTTCAAAAGCAAGATCCGCCCCCCCCCCCCCCCCCCCCCCCACTACCACCCACTTCTTCAAATATTAGATACATAGTGGTCAGTTAAGATAGAGCAGTACAATACTTGGTATGTGAGTGTAAAATGTGATATGACTTTCACGTTCTGGAACAAAGTTTCAGGTACGAGTTGATGGTATTGTTGTTAGAAATACAATGTACCTTAGTAAAAGGTACAAGTTGATAAAATATGCTTCTTTGACGGAGCAAAGATTTTCAGGTCGGAGGGTATTGTTGTAGGGTGACTCGGTGTAAGATATGTAAAAGTATAAAGTGTTTTATTTCTTTTAATTTTGAGTTACGGTGTACAGAAATGTTACGAAAACAGGAGATTAATCCCCACATTGAATTGCATATAGTTTATTATTGCGAATCTGTAAGTCGTATGGTTTTATGAATAATAAGTTAATCTCTATTTATTGTTAGCAGTGTATTATAGCTATATTATTTGTTCCCAATCACATTGTAGAGTTGGGTTTAAATGTATACTTCCTATAGCGGGTCTTGGTTAGTATTAATAGGGTATTAGATATAAAGGAATAATTTCTAAGACTAGTGATATGTTGAAACAGGTGCCCACCAGTTCCAAGCAATAGTTGCTTAAATTGTCCATGTTGTCAGTGGAAAACCTTGGTGATGGAGAGTCGCCGAATCTTCTATACTCTCGCAAAAACAGAAAGTGTGCATGCCAAAAAAATAACACTAAAAAAAGATATATATCATTTTCATTCATGGAAATTTTATTCAATCACAGATGAATCAATTTTTGATCAACACGAGAAATTTCATTACGCTACGACGAATACTCTTGGTGCCATGGAGAGTCAAAGACACTAAGGGTCAAACACAAAAGTCACACACTCAATATCTGGTATGACCTCCGTCTGCATCGACTACTGCTGTGCATCTACGCCTCATGGAAGCGAACAAGTTAGCATGGAAGTGTTGTGGGATGTTGTTCCATATTCTGATAAGCTGTCTTTGGAGTTCCACAAGCGTTGACGGTGCATGGGTAAGCCGGCGTAGCTGACGTTTCATTTCGTCCCATACGTGCTCAATGGGTGAGATATCGGGCGAATTTGCGGGCCAGGGAAGAACATCCACTTGTTGTTGCTGCAGATACTGTTGAACAACACGAGCTGCGTGGGGTCGGGCGTTGTCCTGCTGTAGAATGACGCCGGGGCCGTGACGTTGCAGAAATGGGATAACAACAGGTGTAAGCACTTCATCACAATATCTGACTGCATTGAGATTGCCATCAATAATGACCAGCTCAGTTCTGTTACGGGCAATGATGCCCCCCCCCCCCCCCCACACACACACACACACCATGAGAGACCCTCCCCCATAACGGTTTCGCTCCACGACACATTGATCTGCGTAGCGTTCGTTTCGACGTCTGTAAACTCTCTGGCGGCCATCTGATGATGAAAGATGGAAACGACATTCATCTGTGCATAAAACACGTCGCCACCAGTGTAAGGGATGCCGGAGATGTTGTCTACACCACTGCAGTCGAGCACGACGATGACGTAACGTCAAAATCGGACGAATTGCAGGTCTTCGAGGACGTAAGCCGTATTCTCTCAGCCGGTTGATTACTGTTTGAGGATGTATCATCCGTCTTAGGTTAGGGATGTTCCTGGCTGTCGTCTTTGCCGTTTGTTGCCGGTTCCGGAGATGGACGACACGGATATACCGATCTTGTGCAGGGGTGGTAACTCGGGGTCTCCCGGAGCGGGGTCGGTCTCGAACGTCATCATGTTGTGCATGTCGATGGACAAGCCTGTCTACAGTGTTACGGTGGCAGTTCAAATGCTGGGCCACCTCCCTGTGTGTTCTGCCAGCTCTAATCATACCCAGGGCAAGGAGATGTTGATTCATTGTCAATCTTGGCATGCTAATGTGGAGTCGTTTTAACAGCAGCGCAAGTTTGAATGTGAACGATAGGAAGGCCTTACTTTAGTGTTTAAATACCCAAGGATTCACACTGCTGCATGAATTTTCAGACTCTCCACGTGCAAAACATGCCTTTTCACAAACGTGCAGCACGTCATTGAACGTTAATGCAATTTTAACGGGGAAAGCTGTTTTGGTGTTCAATATAACTTATTCATGAACAGGTTAACACTCTTTACACCTACGCAATTATTTTTTTGGAGTTTGATCAATTTCTGCAATGCACACTTTCTTTTTTGGACGAGTATATAAATTTGTGCTCATAGCTGGAAAGTGACACTCCAGTTATGTGATTAAAAATTATAGGAAGTATTTCGTCTCCCTCCAGGTGAGTGCATATTTTAAGTTATTTTCAGTGTTCAGTAACGGCATTTTACTAGTTTAAATAAGCATAATTTCTGCACTATATAGCGTTCTCAATATTCTGCTGTTTGTGGAAAGGGCAGAATGTTGCGATCCGCGTAATGAAAAGAAATGTCATGACGAGGTTATTCTGAGTATCTGTGATGACGCGTAATGGTATAGTCTTGTTAAGAGCGAAGTGGGATATTAGACTAAAATACATATTATCGAGTTATTACTAATGGGGGTTATGTAATGTGGGTAACGGCGTGCATCTTATGACATTTTACAAGTTGTTGGAAGGAGCTAGTCAGCACATTCCAACAATTGTAAAATACCAGAACGAAAAATAATAAATCTGTAAATTGGTATCATTTTGATTTAAATATTATTATCCATAAAATATAGTATTAATATTTTAGGTTATGATATTTTGAATTTTGAAAGCAGCGTAAATATGAGTGCATGTTTCATTATTTTACAAGCTGTTGGAATGAGTTAAATAAGCCCATTCCAACAGCTGTAAAATAACGAAGCATGCAATGCAAAATGTGTAATTTATGTCCAAATTAATTTGACGGCAGATTATGAGAGAGTTATATTTATATCTATGTGTTTATGTAAATTGGTGACGATTGGATAAGTACCCATCCGAAATAAATAACATCACAGCATTCGTTCGGCGTTACCTTAATCAGTCGTGCGGTACGAATGTCAGTCTGTTGATCGCGACAACAGGCGTGTAGGTGTTACATCATAACCATGTCCAGAGTTCAATCAAAAAATAATAAAATTATTAAGGGTTCATCTTTGTAGAGAAGTCAGTGTATCAGATACATTATTCAAAATGTAAAATATATAATGTTCTTTTATTTAGTAATCATCACCCTTGTTTGTAAATATTGTTTTGTATATAATACTCCAGTATTTCGTCTCTCTCCAGGTCAAACCATCAGTCCATGGATGCCCCAGCCACAAGCCAAGCATGAGAGCTAATTCCTCTGTTTCACAATAAAGGCGAAATTCGCATTGTGTGATGTTTCGGGCACTGAATTCTCACAATTCCCCGTGGTAGACTCTAAGGAGATAAAGTACGGCCAATACACCATGTAATAGATACACGAATGAATAAGCAGTTTTTCATGTCATGGAACGTGAATAGTTTTCAGTTATACACTTCAAGTGTGGTGCAATAATATCCCCGACAAGGGGGTCTTATACTCCGCGATAGACGGTAGGGTATTCCCGGACAAGACCATAGCAAAGGATGCTGTTTCCCCAACGGAGGGGCTGTACCTCCCCGACATGTGCTCTTCTTTTTTTTAGAAGAAACATAGGTGTTTCATTTGTAGTTAAAAGCATTTGGTTTTTGTGGGCGGAGAGTGTATACAATGTAGACAATTTGTTGGAATTTTGTTAGGCGATTTGAAATTGTTGAAAAAGTCATCATCAATTTTCGTGTGAAAACTCAGTTAAACCTTTACCCAACGTAACGGCCAAAACGGTCAGCGCTATTCACAAAAAATAGCCAATTAATTTTTATTATTTTTTCCTTTTTTGTCTCAAAAACATAGGTTATGACTCCTCTTTGGTACGAGCTCGTCGAGCTCGTTCCAAAGAGGTGTCATAACCTATGTTTTTGAGACAAAAAAGGAAAAAAATTAGTTATTCAAGAATTTTGTTTGCAAGTGTCGTCCGCTTTTCATGTTAGGCGAAGGGTTAAGATGTAGATTTGATACTTATCACATCAGCCTCTACCCTGTTTATTTGTCATCAGTGTCATAGATATTAAGGAGGGATGGGCCCTCGTAAAGGAGATTTGTCACTAATTCAAAATGCTCTGAGTATTTAACTAAAAAGGCGTTAAAACGATCATAAATTGTCATTTAGGTTTGAAAAGGCTACGTCTTTAGACATCCGAGCATGTCTCGAAAGTTTCTAAATTGGGACACCTTAGATGGACACAATAGTAAGTTTTTTTTCCAATCTATAATAAAGTATGACAAAGCAAAACATGAAGAGCACAGGTATTTTTAACATCCACTTTATTTGGAGCATGAAGCTAAGAATTCCACTTGTCCTTCAGCAGAGGGTTTTCAGAATTTAATGTAAGTTGTTTTGAAAGATTGATCTCGCATCCGAGTTTTTTTTTTTTCTGTTGGGTGGATAGGGGTATGAAATGGGGTTGAGGGATCATTCTAACAAAACAGAGATTCAGGGCTCTCTGGCATCACTGTTGGGAAATGATACTATGGATCATACCGATCCCAAACCTCTAAGGTTCGGGTAACTGTACTTGTGTTTAGTAAGAAAAATAAATCACTTCGAATGATAAACAAACGACTGCTTGTCAGAAACAAGAGTCCCAAAGAAATTGCATCTAAAATACAAGTTTTGAGAAAATGTATTTTGAAAGTTCGAGCGCAGGTTCTACGGAATACAGAAGTCTAGCACAACTTGACAAATTTTACATTTATAATCATAATTTTACATTACAACCAAAGTACTTTAGCATAACGCTTCCATCTGCTGGTAGAGGCAGTATTCGGACTAACGTATTGCTGTAAAGGAATTAAAACCATCGTCGTGTTGTTAAATAATCTCACTAGCAACTATTTCTGGAGTACTTAATTTAAAAATAATGGTGAACTCCATTTAATGGTAAAAATGATGGTGTGTCCTAGTCGAGACTGTTGAGATCGAGTGGCTTCAGAATGTGCTGAATATATAGAGGATATCTACGCTGTTTTAGTGAATAATGGGAATTATCTCATGGGTGTGGATTTGAAAGTTTTATTTTCCACGAGTGCTTGCGCGAGTGAAAAATAATACTTTCAGGTCCACAGGAATGAGATAATTCCCGATATTCACTAAAATAGCGTATATTTTATTTCTGGTATATGCTTCGCGACATTTTGCAACGCAATATACGGCCCAATTTGACTGCAAACAGTTTCAAGACAATAATATTGATCTGCTGATCGTCCCTTCAAGACGTGTGGACCTGAAAGTATTATTTTTCACTCGCGCAAGAGCTCGTGAAAAATAAAACTTTCAGGTCCACACTCATGAGATAATTCCAGATATGCCCTAAAATAGCGTAGATTTTCTTGTTATTATATGCTACGTGATATTTCACTGCGCAATATTCAGACCAATTGGACTGCAAACAGTTTCAAAACAATAACAAAGATCTGCCGATCGTTCCTTGAAGGTGGCGTTCAAGCCAACGTCATGCGCCGAAGCGTGACGTCATTTAGGAAGCTACTGAGGGATTTTTCTCAATATCAATCGAGTCGATAAATATCGAGAAATATCATTTAGATAATTTGCAATAATTCACAGGCTAGCATATAAAAAATATTCAATATTGCAGTGATCAATAAAAGCTTTTAGTTTACTGACCTCTTCATTGCAAAGTGACATACGCAGTATCCGCCTATGACGGACAAAATATCCGCCTCAAAAACCCTATAAAAGGAGACTACATGCAATATGCAGCCATGTTATAACAAAAGGTTGGTTGATTTGTTTTGAAAAGTGAAGATGCATATACCTTGTTATATTTAAATATTCGTTAAGGGAGTCGAAGGGGATCAATGAAAAACAAGTTATCAAATATCATTTTCCCAGTTCTCGGCTTGTGCCGAGGACCTGTGTCCAGAACATATATTATAACTCCCCCAAATGAGAGGTCAAAAGCTATCTTTTATGCAAAAGTGACGTGTGCTTGTCGTGGTTCATAAAGAATTGAAAACAAATCAAATTTTGGTTATACTGAGACAATGTGTAAAGTGAAACACAGAAGCATTGGTGGGAAGTTTGAAACAACGAATCGTTGTGACAAAATTGATTATAGGACAAAACCACATCGGACTGAAACCCACCAGAACATAAACTCCTCGGACAAAAACTCCGCGGACGAAACCCCACCCCAAATATCATCCTACCAGATTAAATCCCCTGACATTAACTAAATTTTATATTTCATTTTTTTATTTTTTTTTTATTTTTTTAATCTTTAACTTTTTTGTCAAGGGTGGTTGTTGTGATTCTACATGAAATGTGATTTTATAAAATATATTTGTAAAATGTGAACATGTACAAAATACAACCGAAAAATAAGTATAATGGTCTTTATCGTTTATTTGGGAGATAAACGTCTCTTGTCAAGGACGTCGGAGACGGGGGGGGGGGTGCTAGGGGGCCTTCAGCCTGACCAATTTCTCGCCAAGTATGTTCCTTAGAGGCGATCTGTACAGTTAAACATGATAAATGTTGTCAGTACAAATATAAATATATTTTATTATTGCTGATAAAATCACTAAAACGTTTGGAACTATTTGTATAGTGGCAGCGTAAAATATATTTCGTGATTTGTTTCGGAACTTCCAAATGACGTCACGAAGACTGTATTTTTGGATTTAAATTGTTGACTTCCACAAGGCAGTGTTTTATTGTTGTGAGATAAAAAAAACTATCCCCGTTTTCAGCCGAATTATATTAGATTAGTACATCACGTGACAAATCCCCGTATTCTCATTGGCTGTATTGATAGGGACTATGAAAGCATAGTGCCCGGAGTCATGCAATAGTGCGCACGCATTGCAAACAGAATCCCGAGGGGATTCCCCTTTTCTTCTGAGCAGACGGCAAATGTGGAGACGAATAGAAATAAAAGGAGCGTTTCGAGATTCGCAAACGAGAATGTTACTTCTTTTCTTGAACAACATCAGAGCCGAAAGACTGTTAGTTTAACCAAATATGCTGTCAATATTCTCCGGCAGTTCTGTTCTGACAGAAAAAGGAATGGTGCATTTGAAACGTTAGATGTTGGAAGATTAACGGAACTATTGAAAGACTTTTATACAAACGTTAGAAATCGCGATGGTGATTTGTATTCCAAAAGCAGTATTTGTGCCATTCGTCAAGGAATAAGAAGATATTTGCAAGAACCCCCACATGAGAGACACTTTGCTATAATAACAGACCCAGCTTTCAAAGGTGCTAATCGTGTATTCGACAGCATGTTGAAGAAAACAAGAGAAGACGGAAAAGGAACAGTCCGACACAAAAAACCCATTCCGCCAGGTAACTATAAAAAATACATAATAAAATAAAACACAACAAAACTAGAAAGCGAACAAGTCAGTGTCTGCAATAGACAGTGGTGTTGTAATTATTTGTTCTCGTATAATACACAGTCTTGTTAATTACATTAAATAGACGAGTGTTGTTTATTACTCAAATCGACAAGAGACACATAAGAACAGTTGTGAGAGAAAGTAAATAAATAACGGGCAGCAATGTTTGCTGAAAGTTATCATAAACATGAATAAATAAATAGATAAATATACGGGGAGCAATGTATGTTGAAAGTTATCATAAACATGAATAAATAAATAAATTGTAGACCTATCAATTAAATAGTTTTGAATAAGAGTGTTAGAGAGGGCACTGAATATTATTTATCTTCGATCACATTAAACGATTGTGATTGACCGTGTAAACGTTTATTCAGCTTTGATGCTTAGTGTTTCATTCTATTTCAGGCGATCTAAGGAAATTATATCAGCACCCAATTGTGTTTAATCCAGACATTCCAAGAGGTCTTTTGAATAAAGTAATGTTTGAGCTTTTATTTTACTTTTGTCGGAGAGGGAGAGAAAACATTCGAGAAATTAAAGCTTGTGATTTTGTAGTTAAAACTGATGACACTGGAAGAAAATACATCCTGAAAACTACTTCTGAGCGAACAAAAAATCACACAGGTGTAACGAATGAGGATGAAGGTGATGGACCTAGAATGTATGAAACTGGCACAAAAATGTGCCCTGTTAATAGTTTTCAACGATATCTTATGAAACGAAACCATGAGTGTGATGCGTTCTTTCAAATTCCCAAAAATTCATACCACGAGAATGACGAATGTTGGTTTGAGCGAAGGGCAATGGGAAAAAATTCCATAGGAGAGTTCATGGTAAAAGTGTCTAAACAAGTTGGTCTTTCTGATACATATACCAACCACTGTGTGCGTGCTACGACCATAACAATTCTTAATGATTGTGGATTCAAAGATCGCGATATTATTTCTTTATCGGGACACAGAAATGAAAAATCATTGTCAAGTTACGTTTCGGACACAAGAGCTGATGACAAACGAGGTATGTCAGAGATCTTGAGTTCCATGGTCGATAATGCAGATGCTGAACATTCAGAAATGTCTGCAGCGAGGAATGCTGTTGAGAAAACAACAACGCAACTCTCTTTCCAGTCAGCAAATTCCACAGTATCAGCACCCGAATTATTAGATACCGATATTGATGACGACGATCTGATAAGTGCGTTGGAGGAAATCTAAATTTTATAGTAAATTTCCTTTCTTATTATACCTACCACAATTGTTTACTACAGGCTTGCACTACAGTGGAAGTCCCTAACTCGGATAAAATACTCTCTATTTTTGTCTTTCCCAAGCAAGTTGGGAAAGAAAAGTGGTGCAAAAGCACCAATAAAAATAAGCCAAAACTGGGTCGAGTGCAACCGGCGCAGACCCAGTACGGGACGCTCTCTCCCAAGTACAACTCCACGTCTTCCGTTGCCAGTGCGCATATACCGTCTCTAAAGACTCATTCTTTTTGAATCCGTAAACGTTAGAGTTATGTGATCAGCGGGGAGGAAAGATTCTTTACCCGTAAAGAAGACGGGAGGGCCTCCATAAAAACAATTGTGGTAGGTTTCATAAGAAAGGAAATTTACTATAAAATTTAGATTTCTTATCAACCTACTCACAATTGTTTACTACAGGCTGAATAGACAAAAGGCTGGAGGGAATCGCATAACCAACCCCCACATAACCCTAGTGCACTGGAACCGTGAAGTAGAAGGAAGAGGTCCCGAGGCTTATCAACCATAATGTCGCAATCATTGGTAAAGGACAATGAAAAGAGACATATGAGCCTGTGTGACACACAGACAGAAAAAGGGCAGTAACAGCACAAGGCTGAAACTGACCTTCAAGAAGCCTAATGACTATGGCAGACAACAGCCTGAGCAGAAGAAAGAGGACCCAGGGCAAAAAGGTCCTCCGACTGCTCCTGCAACTGGCGTAAATAAAAGGTGGAGAAAGTAGAAGCATTTCTCCAGTAGGCTGCCTGCATAACATCCGACAACTTGACGGAGTTAGAATAAGCCCAAGAGGTAGACAGTGCCCGCACCTCGTGGGCAGAAATACGATTGGTAATACAATCGCCAGCTGCTAAACGACTATAAGCCGTACGAATAGCAAGACAAATCCATCGAGAAATGGATTGAGGAGAGATCTTCTGTCGACCCGGAATGAGAGACAGAAAAAAACCGTTTTCTGCCCTTCCGTATGAAGCGTGTCCGATCAAGATAAATGCGAATAGCACGGACCGGACAGAGCAAAGGGCGAGTACCCTCAACAGAGGGAAGAGCCCTGATACAGATAGGAGGAGGAGTAGTATCTGGTAACTGATTCTTAGCCAAAAAGGAGCAATCAGTGGTAAAAGTAACACTGTTGGGAGAGCTCCTAAAAAAGGCCGGGTCAACCGAGAGGGCGTGAAGCTCACTAACCCGTCTGGCCGAAGCAAATGCCATCAGAAAAGCCGTCTTATATGTGAGAAATTGCATATCCACCTGGGATAAAGGTTCGAACGGCGCCCCCCCCCCCCCCCCCCCCCAAGCAAAGCAGCACCCACGAAAGATTCCATCGTGGAGTAAGCTGCAAAGTCCGAGGCCTTTTCAAAGAAAAGTGCCGAACAAGCTTGGAGAGGTAAGGATTAGTGCCGATACGACGCTTCCCCACATAAGAAAAAGTCTCTGAAAGCACAGACCTGTAACCCTTGATGGTAACAGGCTGGAGACCCCGAGAATCAAACAGATATACCAGAAACTCCGCAATCTGTGAAATCGAAGGATTGGCATAATCAACAGAGTGATCAGCACACCATCGACAGAAGACCTTCCATTTAGCTGCATAAGCTAAACCAGTGGAGTGCCTCCTTGAAGAAGAAATGCACTCCACTGCTCGTCTCGAAAAACCTCTACGGAGGAGACAGGACCTGACAAAAGATATGCGTCGACGTGAAACCTCCTCGGGCGACCTTGACAAAGAAGGTCGCGACGTAGCGGGAGACGTGCCGGAACCGCCGCCATCAGCGAGCGTAGCTGATTGATTCACACCCGCTGAGGCGACAGGGGAGCGATCAGAATGATTCGACAACTGCAGGTTCGAATTTTGGCGAGAACCTGAGGAAGAATCGGAACCGGCGGGAAGGCGTAGCCGACTAGACCGTTCCAATCGAGTGACAGAGCGTCCACGGCAAAAGCCAGAGGATCTGGACACGGGGACACGAAAGTGTCCACCTGATGGTTCCAACGAGTCGCAAAGAGGTCGATGTGGGGACGTCCCCAGAGATCGCAAAGCGACTGGAACACTGCCCTGTGAAGCATCCACTCGGTGGAAATAACCCTGCCCTGTCGGGACAGGGAGTCGGCTAGGACGTTCAGACGACCGGGAATGTGACGAACAACCACTCCGGCGTAAACATCCTGAGCGAGCAGTAGAAGATCCCGAGCTAACTCGTACATCGGAAGCGAGTGCGTGCCGCCCTGGTTCCGAATGTAAGCAACCACTGTCGAATTGTAGGATAGTAGAAGTACCTGGCGATTCGACAGGTGAGGGATCCACTGCCTGAAACTCAGAAGAAGAGCAAGAAGCTCCTTCTGGTTGATGTGTAGAGCTGCTTGATCCTGGTCCCACATCCCGTGTAGGGGAAGACCGAGAGGATCCAACGTCGCACCCCATCCGAGATCGCTGGCATCTGCCGTCAGAACGCGATCGCACGTGGGTAAGTCCAGCGGAACACCCTGCGTAATCCACTGAACATCTGTCCAGGGAAGAAGGTGAGGATACAGAGAGTCCGGAAACGGAAGCACCTGATCCAGAGAATCTACATTCGGTCTCCAACGACTGAGCAGAAAGTGTTGGAGAGGTCTGACACGCAGCCGACCTAGAGGAATGAGATCCGTCACCGAACCGCAGAGACCGATCAGCCGGAGAAAACTCCGAGTGGTCGCGGACCTGGACTGGGACAGAGTCAGAGCAAAAGCTGAGAGAATCACAGCCTTGGCCTGGGGAACAGCCACCAAATTGAATTTGGTTTGGAAAGACATCCCCAGATGACAAAACGACTGAGAAGGGACCAGGTCCGACTTCTCCTCGTTGACTCTGAATCCTAGCGACGTGAGCAAGCTCAACAGAGTGGCGACATCCGATTCCAGTAAGGCAGCATTGGAATGCCTCTGGAGGATATCGTCCAGATATGCCGAAGTAGTCACCCTGGACTGTGTGCGATGGAACGCTATCACATGCGACATCAGTCTGGTGAACGCCCAAGGAGCCAGGTTGAGGCCGAAAGGCATGGCCTTGAACTGGTAAACTCGCCCCAGAAAAGCGAACCTGAGATACTTCCGTGACGCCCGATGCATCGGAACGTGGAAGTAAGCGTCTCGCAGGTCGATGCTGGCTGCGAAATCTCCCTGGTGAATTGATTGGCGGACCGACCTGAAAGTCTCTATGCTGAACTTGGGAGCAATGATAGACTGGTTCAGGATACTCAGATCGATAACCGGTCGGAGTCGACCGTCCTTCTTCGGCACCAAGAACAGGCGGGAATAGAAACCCACTGACTGAACGTTCTTGACGACCTCGATCGCCCCCTTTGCCAGGAGACTGGCAATGTCCGTGGACAAAAGTTCCCGACGTAAAACGTCTGAAGGAACTGTGGTTGGAAGAGGCACCCTTGACAGAGTGGGGTGCCGTCGGAAGGATATGCGCAGCCCGGACCGAACGACATCTAACACCCATGGATCGGATGTGATGATGGTCCAATGGTCTGCGAACTCTGCTATCCTTCCTCCAACCTGGGACGAGTCGAGGTGAGGACCTTCATTTCGAGCCCCGACGAGGCCCGCGAGAGGAGAAACCACCTCCTCTGCTAAATGAAGAATCCTGAGACTTCCCTCGATTCTGCCGACCCCTACCTTTACCCCGTGAGTAAGAAGTAGAGGAGGCGGCAGAAGGACCAGCCTTTTGCTTCACAGAGGAAGCAGAAGGGTACTTGTTAGGCTTGGAACGGCCCTTGCCTCCCCGAGAAGGCTGATCAAGCTGGCGAAACAGCAGCTGATCTTTGGAATGACGTAGAACGTCATCCCGGACCGTCGACACGGAACCATGGAAAAGTTGCGGACCTGCCAAAGAAGCAGATCGAAGAGTAGCACGCTGCTCCTCGGGAAGGGATCGTCCTGTGTCCAGCACAGCGTCCCTTCGAACTAATTCCAAATTGGCCGTGTTACAGGCATGCGTGTGAGTAAGGTGCATAAGCGCCTTGGACAGCACACGCAAAGGAGCCTGTACCTCGTCAAACTTATCTGGAGGCAGATAAGCAGCCAAAGCTGAGACAACGTGATCTGAGAGAGAAAGCATGCCAAGCATCTCTCTAGATAAGCTCAACGTGGACTCCAGAGTCGTCATTGGAATGACGGCAGACTTGGGCTTGGAAAGCCCGAGGGAAGTGGAGTCCTGATCCAGAACCGTCAAAGCCTGGCAGACTGACGGATTGGCGGAATCGTAGGAACGATAACGCACAGGAGGCAAAAAGGTGTCAACCCTGGTGAAGAACGAAGTCTTCAAAGCCTTGGAATTCAGCTTGGCATCCAATGCTGAAAAAGCCTCAACCACCTGTACCGACTGGCACGGTCGAAGGCGCCCAGAAGCAGGTTGCTCCATAGGCTGTTGGCGCGCGACCGATGATCTCGGCCAGGCTGACACTGTCGGCTGGTTAGCAGGTTTGAGCTCAGGCAGAAACCCAAACACAAAGTCAAGAGCCGCCTCCAAGTCCGAAGACTGCTGGCCCTCGACCTCAAGCATGTCGGACTCCTCCCCAGAGTCGGAAGACACATAGCCCATCGTGGGCAAACCAGCCGACGCCTCCCATGGTGTCGGGACATCAGAGGAATCGGAAACCGGCCTGTTTCCAATCCCGGGAGGCGGCGCCATAGGAGGCGCCTGGAAACCACCCATAGCCTCGCTGGAAGCAACAGGAAGGCTCTTAGAAAGAACCTGAGTGAGTAAGGAGAGGGCCTCCCTAAGCTCACTGCCTGTACCGACCGGTTCGACAGGGGAGCGAACCGGCAAAGTGGCTTCACCTCTGACCCTCTTAACCAGCGAAGGGTCACGATCCTCCAAAACACCCGACGCGGGACGACGGGCGGCAGCCGAAACATCTGAAGGCAGACGTGTATAGGGGTACGAGGCACCCCAAGGATCAATATTGCGAGAACTCATGAGAGTCACCGCGGACCTCTGCGGGGCAGAAGGTCCAGGCTGCACAAAAGACGTTGGTCCCCCAAAACTGGTCGTGTGACCAGAGTGAGTAGACGGAAACGCCACGGAGTTCATAGTGTTTCCACTACGAACATCCGAATCCAAAGACACAACTGTGGTGCTCGACGGCGAAGAGACCACAGCGATGGGCTCGGCCGGCAGCCCCTTCCGACTTCGCCGAGTTGAAGTCAGGGAAGGCTGAGGCCGATATCCCACGTCTACAGTATCGGACAGTCCTGCAGTCCCCTGCAGCGAAAAGCCGAGGCCGGCTGAAACAGATAACGAAGCAGACGGGCCAGCAGCAGTAGTAGATACGGCGAGAGTCGTTGAGGCTGGTGAAATAGTGGAGAGAGCACACCGGCTCGGCTCCAAAGGAGGAGTCACAACCCTAGTGACAGCCTCAGATGTCGACTGGAGGGGGACCGTAGTCCCGGAACCAGGCATCTCTACACCAGAACACTCAACGGCTCCCGCAGTATCCACCACAGGAAAAGACTGCACATCCCCCACGGGGGAGGAATAACTCTCACCAGACAAAGTCGGCTCGGGAGGCCCCGAACGACCACGTTCTCCTTTCCCGCGGGCGCGGGAGGCACGGCCACGAGAACGAACGACACGGTTTACTGACGCCCAAAAAGTGGAAGACCATGTTCCACAGACACCACACGGCCGCTCGGCCGAACACCCATTACAGGAGGAACAAGACGAATGTACATCGTCCACATGCTTTGGCAGCAGACATTGCCCACAGGGAATTGTCCTGGGCATGATAGAGGTGAGAGGAGCAGAGAAGGTGAGATGAGAAAACAGAACACCCCCAAAGAAAAGAGAAAGGTGACAGAAACAAAGACCCCAGAAGGTCGACCGGGAACCACCCAACAGGAAGACTACTCTCAAAAGAAAGAAGAAACACTGCAGGAGTGGTACCCTGCTGACACCTAACTCTAACACAATTAGAAAATTTTGCAAAAAAAGCATTAGCAATAATTGTGAAAAAATCTAAGTCCGAACCGCGTGGCACGCGAAATTCGCGCGCGACTCGAGAGAGAGAGCAAATAAATATACATTATGGACATATAATAGAAAAGAGAATATATAAAACACTGTTCCTGAGAATACAAAGGATACGCTGTGGTATAATGAATCAGGAATCATCAAACATCGAGCTGGTGGAACACTGATAAGCGTGCAAAAACATCTCGACACGAAGCGGACTTTAAAAAGAATGAGTCTTTAGAGACGGTATATGCGCACTGGCAACGGAAGTCGTGGAGTTGTACTTGGGAGAGAGCGTCCCGTACTGGGTCTGCGCCGGTTGCACTCGACCCAGTTTTGGCTTATTTTTATTGGTGCTTTTGCACCACTTTTCTTTCCCAACTTGCTTGAAATCCATGAAATAAATCATTAGCGTTTCAAAAGACGTGAAACGCTAATTGATCCATTTCAATCAGTTATTACCATAAATAGAAAATACAATTCTAGAAAATACATTTGTAAAAGTTTTAAAGTACTGGCCCCAGGATTAGGTGTCGCGTGTTTTCTTGATTACATGGGTCACAAGGTGGTTGATTGCGATTGTAAAAATATTTTTTTCAGTCTCAAAGGAAGGAAATACTCAGCCAGATCGTTGGAAAGTTGAAATTTATCCAATTTTTTATTAGCGCAACACGTTAATCCTTCTCTCAAAATCGATAATTCAGCATCACTGGGGTGTAGCTTGAGAGATTTATCACAGGAGATTCAGTAGAATTATTTTGAACACATTAGACTTTTTTCCGAAGTAGGTGTCATAGAGGTATTACACGGGTTGGAAGTCATTATCCATGTGTTAATGAAGCGTGAAGTTTCTCGTGTCGTAATGAATAAACAACTCACAGGTAGGCCAAACTAAGTCAGTTTTGTGGTTGGCCACGTACATGTAGTATATGTTATAAATACTCGCGAAAAAAGAAACGCTAAAATAATTTTCTGTTATAAATATTTCAAATGTGTTATGGATGATTATTTCATTGTCTGGATTTTGATGTTATTTCTTCATTACTGAATAAATTTTGACTAGTTTGTTTGTCTTAACACAGACGGCGTTTGCATGGATAACGTTCAAACGTGGGTACCCTACGCATTTCCTGGTCAAAATCAATAGCTGGTGTGCCCACCCGGGCGTCAGTCGCTGCTCTAACTCTCCTTACCATTTTCCCCAGCAAGTTGTTTACGGTCCTTTGTGGGGTGTTATTCCACTACTGAAGAAGGGCCTGCGTGAGCTGAGCGACGTTGCTTGGGAGGTTGACGAGCTTCCTGGCTCTCATGTTCAGCTCGTCCCACAAATGCTCGATCGGGGACAGATTTGAACTGCAGGGTGGCCAATCGAGAACTGGGACATTGTTTTGGTTGAGAAACCCACGACAAACCCTAGCAATGTGCGGCCTCGCATTATGCTGCTGCAACGTAAGTCTACGCGTATGGATATGTGGGAGGATGCGCTTGGATAAATGGAAGGACTTGAGGCACGAGGGCCTGGGGCAATTAAATACGTTAGCCTCCTGGAAAAGTGGCGTCAGCCATTAAAGTCTGATCAGCTCGAAGGGGCAAAGTCTGTTCATGTCTGATTGTGGGTGACTGTCGAAGACAGTGTGCATCCGACATAAGGCCGGCAAAACCGCAACTGCTATGTACGAAAAACCCTCGTGCATCCACTATTACTAACCAGCTGATAAAATGAAAACTCCCGTACCACCTGTAACAGTGACCCTATGAAGGATCCAGTGGTCGCTTAATTCAGATGACAGTCTCGCATGCTAACAGCATCAGAAAAACCTGACACGGAACTGGAAACATGTCAAATTGTCTTTACTATAATTCTGTTTTGAAACCCTCAAAATCATCAACGTGAGCCTGATTGAGGCTCTGATTCCTAATAATCACGATGGCCGCAAGAACTATAGAACTTCTGTCCTAGAAATGAGTCGCAGTTTATTTTTTGTTGTCGGACATCGAACACTTAGGTCCCTTTCGCAAATTTTAGCTGCGTCACCCCACCCATTGTTGGTCGTCAAAAACTCTGCCCAGCCCCCCCCCCCCCCACCCCCCCACCCCAGCCCTACCACCTCGTCGGGAACGTTTGCCCTCTGTAGGATAATGCCTGAATTAACCGCCCTGGGAATTGGTGGATATGGAGCATTGCGGTTTGCATGTACGTCGAAATATCAATGAATGTATGGCTGTCAATAGATACTCACATCACAATATCAACATCAATCTCCTTATCATTTAAAGTAGAGGGCCACCGAGGGTGGCTTATTCCCAGAAACAAACACTCTATGAAGGTTTGTCAGTCAAGTTTGTGGAACTTTAGTTATAAAACGCAAACCAACACACATGCATTTAATGCTGAACGTAACTGTAACATCGTCCTTCAAACCCGTAGCCTCAAAATGAATAAGGTCCACCCTCTCCATATTTCCTGGATTAAAACTGGCACCGGATAATTGTAGTTAGAGAAACCACGTACAAATCATTTAATGCTGGTTAATGTGACCTTGACCATCACACAGCCTCAAAATGAATAGGGCCCATACTCTCCACATATCTAACCCACATGTGACGCCTAGCGTATATGATGTTCATCTTACACATATAGGTTTAACCCTTTGCCAACACAGCTTCTTAGACAAATAAATTACGTTTTATACTAGTTGGAACATTTCAACAAATCAATAAGTAAAACCATATCAATGTTGATACCAAGGAAACCTGTTCGTTGAGTCGGCTCCATTGACATCCATAATGTTTTTGTTGATAAAGTATGAAGATATTTCATATCTTTTTAGTTTTATATCAGCTATTTTCTGACCGTCTGGGCCACCGAGATAGATAAGTACATTTCATATCTTTTCAATTTTATATCAGCTACTTTTCTGACACCCTTGGGCAACTGAGTTAGATATTTATATTTATTTATTTATTTATTTATTTTTACAGGTGGAGGAAGCCGGTGTACTCGGAACCACCGAGCAACGGCGAGCAACTGCCAGCTCCCCAACATACAACTCCACACAAGCAGAGCTAGCAGTGGTTGAAGACAGATGCACCATCGACGTGCAGTACGCCTTAGTACACAACGCCACCGTGCCCCCACGTGTCCAATGGGGTTGAAGTGTCTTGCCCAAGGACACTACGCAGTTGCCGCACTTGGGATTCGAACCGAGGACCTCTCGGCTTGCAGCCTGCACCTCTACCTACTGAGCCACCGCACCCCCACTAAGTTAGATAAATACAAAGCTCTACAGTTTGGTTTGTTCAGACCATATAACTGGAAGCTTGTCAATACATACCTTCTAATGTGTCCCAAAAGTCCAGATCATGCCAATAAACTTCTCTAGGCCTTACAACATCAGATAAAATACCAATAGCATGGTGAATTATCTCATGAACGGAAGTGATCGACAACTGAAAAGACCTGGCGAGTCCTTCAAATGTTAAATTATGTCGCAGCCACACAAGACTTAGCAATAATTGTCTTTCAGGTCGTATACTATTAATATACTGGAAAAGTCATTGTTGCAAAATATATTCTCCGATATCACTGCGCAGATCTCGAAAAAAAGTTTGGCGATTCGCCGCACAACATCTATAATATTGATGGCGGACAGTCCAGCAGATCTGTCACTTGATCAAAATTTATCAATGCAACGTCTATGTCTATATGTCTATATGATCTGTAGCAATGAAAATATGACAACGTGTAGTCATTTTCATATATAAATGCATAAATTGGTTGAAATACGCCAGTAAACGAGGTAATCGGTCACGTCGACGTCGTTGTGCAAAAGTTCCAAAATCGCCTTATCCATGGTACAGTACAGACGTCGTGGACTGGCCATAATCCACGCGTGGGAAGTGATGGCCACGCAGGCGTTTACCAGGTAGTAAAAAATCATCAGCAGTAAAATTTTAACTAATGAAGCACCGGGTTGTTGGAAAGTGACCACGGCGGCCGTACTGTAGTAGTTGCAGGACGGAGTGTTTTCATCAACTACGACTGAACTACATCTACGTTTCAAACGAGAGTACAACTTGTTTGGCCTAACTATCAACAATCCAGTTCAAGTGGCATAAGCATCGTCGGGCCCGGCTGCCTAAAGTTCCACAACACACTTATAATGACATTTCGTGTGTACAATACCATCATAATACCAGATCTCGGAAAAAGTCTATTGAGTTTCTTTACCGTCGAAACGAGCCAAACTGAGACGAGAAGAGATTTTATCGAAGGTGAAGGATTCCCGAAGCAGTGATGTCATAAAAACACAAGAACTCGCCAAGAAATTAAATGGACTGAGATTAAAAAAAGTAATTTGAAAAAAAACTAAGACCACACTATAAAAAAACAATTAAGGCTCAAATATAAAAACTAAGTCTAAAATATAAAAAAATAAGTCCAAAATATAAAAAACTAGATCCAAAATTAAAAAATTAAGTCCAAAATAGAAACAAATTTTCAAAAAATTATTGAAATAAATTAATAAAGAAAAGGAAATGAAAGATTTATCGTGGAACGAAATGAAGACCAAGAGATTGAATCATTTTTTGTTTCCGAGAAGCAAAAGAGGATTGATCGTGGAAAATTCCATTTGCGGGAAGACGAATCTGTTGTTGAATCTAGTGTTGCGACCCTAGTGGTTGGATTACAAGAGATTATTCATGTTCTGCAAGAGTCTCTTTCAATCTGAATACAAATTATTGTGAGAAGCTCTGAGCGAGAAATTACGGAAGCACCTGATGGAGTGAGTTTTTGATCATCAGGACGAGATAGACAAATGTGAGATGTTGTCCACGTCCATCTGTTGAAGAAACAGAATCGATGTGAAACTTATTACGTTCGAGGACGTCTCAGCAACATGGATTTTTTCTATCTGTCTCGAAATTATTTCTGATTTCCAGACAGACCATAAAAGAGAACGTGAATTTCCTGTATCTGTTTAGTCAAGATTTCAAGAATTTGAATCACATCTTTGACGATCACGTGGTCCATGACATGAGCAAAGAAAAATTTATTTTAGGGCGGAGTGGAATCGTGGACCTTATAATTTCGTCGTCATAGATCGGACCCGTCGCAAATACAACGAAAATATAGGAACGGATGCGATGATTTTTTGTATTCCGGTATCACAGAAAATAAAGTTTTATTTGCTCTCGATAATATATATAAATAAAAAAAGATAAAAATAATAATAAAAATATATAATTAAAATAGAAAATGTTACAACAAGAAACGTTAGAAAAGATAGCTGATAGCATGACTATGAAAAGTTCTTTTTAAATCAGAGTGAGCAATAACAAGTCACATTTCACTACGAAGTTCAATCTGCCAAAAGAATTGAAAAAGGTGAGGAGATATAAAATGGCATTGGTGAATCTCGAAGCCTTCTATTCTTTTCCCAGCATCATGGAAACGAATGATCTGTTCATATATTCGTCCGACAATGAAACGATTTGGCACAAGATATGTATTCCAAAAGGTAGTTAAGAGAGAGTGGATCTCAATGATTTCGTTGAGATGAGGATGAAGATAAACGGTCACGGAGGTCCGTTAAAAATAACCGCCATTGACAATACTTTATGAACGATACAAACCATGGGAGCTAGTTATCGAGGATTTCGAGGCAGATGGTACTTTTTGAAGATTGTTGGGATTCGATTCAAATGTTATCAAGGTCACGTTACCTCCGAAAACTTTGTCAAAAGTCTCACCGTCGATCGGAAGTTCATCAGCGGTAGTCCACATCCACGATCTATTCTTTTTTTCGGACGTTTCCCTGGGCTGCAAGATCGGAGCGTTACCTAAAAATCTTGTCTATTTTCGGACTCGTTGAAGATTACGAAAAGATCCTATACGGATTGAAGGACAATCTCACCCAAGTACATAAGGGAGGCGATGATGCCATCGCAAAAGCTGTTGATGTGGATGTTGGAAGAGTGAAACTAAGCAATATATCATGGTTCGTGCTACGCGTGAAGCCAGCCAACACGGAAAATTTCAAACTCTACAAGACTATCGAAACTATCGAAAACTCCATTACGGGCTGGACTCAGAATGCAACAATGTGATACAGTGAGCATCGTACAGTCCACGATCTATTCTTTTTCGGACTTTCCCTGGGCTGCAAGATCGGGGCGCAACCTAGAAATCTAGTCTATTTTCGGACTCGTTGAGGATTACGACAAGATCCTATATGGATTGAAGCACAATCTCACCCTAGTACATACTATGCTTTCCTGTATATATATAAACATTTTTTCTTTTTTCTTCCTTTTCTTTAAGTTGAAATTTTTTAAATCCAATTAATTTTCATGATTTTTTTATCCTACATATGTAAACAAATATTTTTTCTTTCTTTTCTTCTTCATTATATATATTTTTTTCTTCATTTTTAATGTTTTTTTGTAAATTTAATTAATTATTTTTTCCTATATATAAATGTTTTTTTCTTTTCTTTAAGTTGATTTTTTGTTTATTATTATTTATTTTATATATATTTTAAATATTTTTTCTTTTATTTTAGTAGCAAATTTCATTTATTATTGTTGACTATTTTTTACCTCTTTTTTCTCTCTCTCATTGAAGAAGAAGTCAAACAAAATTCAACTTTTCACGTTATATCAATATCAGTGGACGTTTTCCTTTTATTTTTTTTCTGTTTCTATGAACATTTCGAAAATATACTTCCCTTGGGTTCTCTATTCTTTCTTGAAATACTAAAGTCTATCCATCACGCACTGCTTGCAAATGTGACAATACCTCATATCATCTGCATGCTCTGTATTGTAATATATCCTGGCATTTTTGTTGTGATTGCATTCAGGAGAGGTAGGAGTAATAGAAAGAGAAGATGCAGGACATTTGAGAAGATTTAGTCTTTTCTGTTGATGAATGTTTTCATGTGTTCATAATGATAATGATAATGATAATGATTTTATTTCACGGTATACAGTATACATTCCGTTTAGACAAACAAAGTGGTACAATCTATTTGTAATAATACATGAGGAGAATAATGTATAGTGTTAATAAAATAACATGAGACATTAAAAAAAACATGTATGCCGTGGGGAGGTGGCATAGCCAGATTGGCTGTCTACCTGCCGCCCCCCTGAGAAAATGCTGCTGATTTGTGTCAGACTTGTATATGAAAGACTGTTGTAGATGGTTTCTGGAGTGTGATATTATCTACAATCCTGTCGAATTTGTGAAAATAATTCCTCGTTAGGCCTGATCCACTTATCAAGCGAGCAAGCCCAACTTGGAATCTCGAACGAGGTTCAGAGTGAGACGTGGCAACTAGCCCATGGCTAATGACACTAAATATCTAATGACTATTGCTAGCCACCTTACACCAGAGTGCACGTCAATGTGACCAGTTCTATGGACCGGCCACAGTCGCACGCATACTGATGCGACGCTATTAAAGAACTGTGGGTAAAATTATTTTATTACTGTGATAACAGAATGGAGGAAAAAAAAAAAAAAAAAAATCCTTCCGTGTCGGGTAAATTGTTAATTTCCGATGGAGCAATCCACACAGTATGGATTGTTGCATCGGACATCTTCAGCATAACAATTTAGGAGTTGATTTTTTCGTTCTTTCTTGAAAATATTCCTGCTTTTAATATTCCTCAGGCTTACGCTTAACTCGTTCCAAATTTTGGGGTATTGATAGGTGGGAAGTGCTTCTAGAGATCTGGTTCTAGATTTACCTTCATGTAACTGGTCCGATTGTCTTGTAGATCTAGTACTTACTGATCGCACATATCGGAAGTTGTCATCAAAGGAGACCGGCAATTCACGATTTACAAAGTCCCACATGAATAAGGACACCTGGAGCGTAAACAGATCACCGATCTTTAAAATTTTGTCTTTGCGAAAAAGCGGGTCAGTGTGAGCGTTGAAAGGCACGTTATTAATTATTCGTATTGAACGTTTTTGCAGTTTGAATAATTTTTTTACTTCTCTGCAATTGCCCCATGCCTGAATCCCGTATAACAAGTGACTTTGTACAATTGTGAAATAAAGTGTTTTCATACAAGAATGTGGAAGAATACGTTTGACCTTATTTAGAATATAATTTGCACTTGCTACTTTTGTACATATACTGGATACATGTTCCTTATAGGAGAGCTTCTCATCTATAATTATACCTAAAAATTTGATTGACGTTTCAGTAAGATCCGAGGCAACTCGCTCTATTTTTTGATTATTTATAATTATGTCCATTGGTAGAGGGTTGTTTTTCTTATTGTTTGGATTGATAATAATAAATTTAGTCTTTGATGTGTTGAGTAGAAGTTGGTTTGCAGAGCACCAATTGAAGATTTTTTCAAGTTCTAAATTAGTAGAAGTTACCAAGTCAATCATGTCAGGTCCAGATGAATATCCTGTAGTGTCATCCGCGAATGATACGAGGTTCAGGTTTGTGGCGTGGCAGAGGTCGTTCACGTATAGTAGAAACAATATTGGTCCGAGGTTCGAGCCCTGAGGCACACCGGAGGTAATAGGTGCCCGCAATGACTCCTGATTATTTATCACTACATATTGTGATCTGTCAGTAAGATAGCTCCGAAACCAATTTAATGCTACTCCGCGAACTCCATAGTGCTCCAGCTTGTTTAATAGAATTGTGTGGTTTATTGAGTCAAATGCCTTGGAGAGATCAAGGAAAACCGCTAACGAATTATTTTTTCTTTCTATGTTATTTTTTTCAGCTACGTGTTGAAGTAGCTGAAGTACTGGGTGGATTGTTGCGTGCTTCTTACGAAAACCATATTGATGAGGGGTCAAAATGTTATATTTGTTTAAAAAATTGCATAGACGCACACACAATTTTTTCTAATACTTTGGAGAATGTAGGTAAAATACTGACTGGTCTATAATTGGTAAGACAATGTGGGTCACCGGATTTATATATAGGTATAACCCTAGCTATTTTCATTCTATTTGGGAAAATGCCACTTTGCAACGAGCTGTTAATTATATAAGTTAGTGTCGGGGCTATTTTATCGAGGGTACGCTTGATCAGAAATGAAGATATATCATCGCAATCCTTGCTTCTTTTAGGTTTCATTCCCTTAACAACATTTGTTACTTCTTGTATCGAGCAAGGTCTTATGAAGAAATTGTTTGTAAAGAATCCTGTCATATATTCTGAGAAAGACGTATGATTAGTTGCAATTTTGTTCTGTGTGGTAGACCCAATGTTGACAAAAAAATCATTAAATTCTTGAGCTATTAAATAAGGATCGTTTATTGTTCTATCAATTATTATTACCTTATATGGAATGGTAGACTTATTTTTGGCTTTTTTAATTACGTTATTTAATATGTTCCATGTATTGCGAATATTATTTTGGTTTTGTTGCAATAAGTTTTATAATACAATGCTTTACTTTGTCTTTTAACCTTATTGAAAATTTTACAATAATTTTTATATTTATTTATATTTTGAACAGTGGGGCTTTTTAGTTTTTTATTGTAGAATTTGATTTTATTATTTGAGGAAATAATAATCATACTATCTATCTTTTTTAAAATAGTCATGTTCATTTATTACTGTTTATTTTATTTATTTTATTTTATTCTATCTGTTTTATTTTTTATTTTATTTATTTATTTTATTTTTTATTTTATTTTTTTTTTCCTTCACAAGGTCTGAGTTGGGTATTCTCTATCGATTAATCAATACAAAATACTTCCTCGATCATAGGGCATGAGATTTTTCAGTAGTTTCTGAAATTCCTCAATTTCGAAAACTGAACGCCTTGGTTGCCCTCGACATCTGATCAGTCTATCTATTACCCCTAGGGGGTTGGCCGTACTTACTAGGCGGGTTCTCAGGTGGTGGATAGAAGGCTGCCTGCTCAGTTGGGCGGGTTTGCTGATTTGAAATGAGCAGATTTGTTCAATTGAGCAGGTTTGCTGTGGAATATCCAAATACGTAGTCCCGGACCAAAATGGTTCTTTCCTGTCATTAACATCTTACAGGCACCTTGTTTTCCTGTGAGGTGCGTTCCGAAAGTCAAGGAGGAAGGACTCCTGGCAGTTGAGGACACAGTGGCCCCGGTTACGGCAGTCTCCAAGATGGGGCAATCTCCATTTTGGAGATACATGTCCAATACACTGCTTTGGCTCCAACTTCGGGAGTATAAGGAGGGCCAGACGGCCCGTTCTGGCCAATCCGAAGCCCCTAAAAAGGTTGTCACGTCGAAGGGCATTGGGTGGCCATTCAATCACTAATTTCTTATAACTGAATTTATCATTGATACAGAATACTGACTTTTATTGATTTACGAACTTGTTTAACATTTACAGTTTTGTTGCACTGTCCACGTCAGTTATCAATGGTATTTGATATTGCACTAGTTTCACAAAATAATTGGTTGAATGACCACCACGACCTGGCACTACCCACACTCAGTGGGTCAATCACAGCATAGCAGCATACATTATCATCAACACTTGGGGAGTATACCATTCATGTACTCTCAGTTTTGTCACCACCTCATATCAGGCTGGGACATACCCCCTAGGTTGGGCTCAAAGTGAGGATGGGAGGCATGAATTGAAGAAACAGAAAGTATTATAATATGGATTTCAAAAATAAAAAACAGAAACGTGGTAGAGAATTTTCTTCAGACTCTTCAGACTCTGATTCTGATTCAGAACATCATATTGCAAAAGCTAAAAGCGGGCCAAAATTCATAATAATTTATGCAGCTGACGAGAGCAAAAAGGCTTCCAACATCAATCCATTTGTGTAGGAAAAAGCTATGAAAGGTATCGCTGGCACTGTTACAAATATTAAAAAGCTTAAATCTGGTCTTTACTTGTGGAATGTAAAAAAGAATCACAGGAACTAAATTTATTAAATGCTACTAAACTGGCAGATATGGATGTTAATACATTTCCACACAGAACACTGAACAACAGCAAGGGTGTAGTAAGAACAAAAGAATTAGCTGGCATTGGGTACTAGAAATAAGAAAAGAACTGCAGTCGCAAGGTGTCAGCGATGTAAAACGAATACAAATTAATAGAGATGACTCAGTAATACAAACCAATACATACATTTTAACTTTTGATTCCACACAGCCGCCTAAATCTATTTAAGTTGGTCGTGTGGACATCAAAGTGGATTTGTATATTCTAAACCTATTTCGATGCTTCAATTGTAATAAGTATGGTCATAGTCAAACCAATTGGCGAGGACAAGCGACCTCCCCCCGATGTGGCCAGCAACATCAAGAGCCATTTAATAAGCCAATCAAATGTTTGGACTATCAGGGCAATCATATGTCATCTTCAAAGGGTTGCCCTGTATGGAAAAAAAATTTTAAAAAAATAAATGTGAAGACAAGTCAGTTTCAAGGAGGCCAGAGAAATTAGTACATCAATGTCTGGCATAAATGCATCAATTCCATCATATGCCACAGTAAAAAATACAAAAATATCAACAAAATCTGTAGAACGCCAGACACAATATACATGGCTAAAAGGTACAATACCATCTTTACTTCAGGCCTTCACAATAAATTACAACAATCAACTAGAATCAAACTCAACTCAAACACTGTCGGCAACACGAACAACAATAGAAGAACAATCGAATACTAGTCACAAGAAATAAGAAGATGCACCTAAACCAGAAAAAAAAAAATGTGAAGAAAGCAAAATCAGAACAGAAAAATGACCAAAGTAAACCGAAATCAAAACCAGAAATCCTACATCTTAGTTAGAGTCAGAGAAAGAACCGAGAGAAAAACAAAAAGAAAATAAAGAAAAAAACAAAACAGTTATCAGACAGGGCACCTAAAGCCCTTCAAGACCCCACTACCCACAACAGGTTTGAGGTACCTGAACTAATGGAAGTCGGTAACTGCATCGGCGAAACGTTTGGGCACTTACTCTCGAACTCCTCTCAGAATAGGTCCCAAGGAAAAAATCGTCAAGGAAAACTACCGGGGCTATTTCGCCCATACAGCAGTTCCCTAACAAAATATGGATAGTACAAACAAAAATAATATAATACAGTGAAATTGTGGAGGTTTTAGAGCTTTTAGTATTTTAATGAGCTGGGTCCTCTAACTCAAAAATATAAACCTGCTGCCTTTTGCCTGCAGGAAATTCTTTTAAAGAAACCTGAAACTCAAGACCATTAAGCTTTTAAGCATAATACTTATAATGCAAGGGCGGATGATAATGATCTTCATGTTCATGGCACGTCTGTCTTAGTTATTCACAGTTCTAGATCTTTGCATTAAAATCTACAAGCTATGGCAATACGTCTAACATTAGACAAAACAGTTACACTATGTTCAATTTACGTCACCAAGTAAATCCTCACAGCCGAATGATCTTGAACTGCTGGTCCATCAGCCCACAACTCCATATTTTGTTGGGTGCTTTTAACGCACAGAGCTCCCTGTGGGATAATTCCTGCAGCCAAGAAGACGTAAAGGGTAAAACAGTGGAAGAGTTTATTTCATAATATGACTTGTGTTTGTTTAATGATGGTTCAGACACTTATCTGTATCCCACATCTGGTTCGCATACGTCAATTTAGCTTTCAATTGCATTTCCGTCTATGTTCCTCGATTTTTCTTGGAAGACAGATGACTTGTGCGGGAGTGACTACTTTCCAATTGTATTGGAGAGTGTGGTTCTGGCCGATGACGAGAGGGTGCCCCAATGCATCTTTAAAAAGGCTGCCTGGGATACTTTCTCGTCGCTCTGTTCTGAACGCTTCACACGGGAGAAATATCAGGAAAATGATGATCAAACCGAACACTTCACTACAGAGTTGCTTGACATTGCAAACACAGTCATTCCTGAAACCTCGGCAAATCCAAAACGTTTCACAAAACCATGGTTTGATAATGAGTGTAAACAGGCTATCAATGGACTCAAGAAAACTGAACGGGAATTTAATAAGTCACCCTCAACATATAATTTGGACAACTTACGTATCAATTGGGCAAAAACAAGATGGCTTTTGAAACAAAAACATTTGGAAAATGATTAAAAACATTAAAGAAACAAAAAATAAAATCAACTCTACAACACCTGGAAGATAACAACACATTACTTACATCAAAAAAAGAAATTTCCAACAAATTGGCCTCCACATTTTCTAAACATTCGTCGTCTGAAGATTGTAATCGGAATTTATTAGGGTTAAAAAACAGCAGGAAAAACAAAACTTAAATTTACCTCCAATAATTTAGAGGATTGCAACAATTCTTTCTCTGTGGAGGAGTTCAGTATCTCTATGCATACAGCAAAGGATACTGCCACTGGACCCGATGAAATACACAACAAAATTCTAAAACACTGCCCCAATCATCACTTGAACTTTTATTGTCAATTTTAGCGACATATGGGTGACTGGCCAGTTTCCATCTTCCCGGCGAAAAGCAATAATTATTCCCATTCCAAAGCCTGATAAAGATCACAGCAACCCAAGTAGTTTCAGGGTTATCGCCTTAACAAGTTGTCAGTGTAAAACCATGGAAAGGATGATCAATGATCGATTTTTGTCCGGTTTTGGGAATCGAACAATCTATTTGCAAATGTTTGATGTGGTTTCAGAAGCCTGAGAAGTACTGTTGGTCATTTGGTCAGACTAGAAACGTTTATAAGGAACGCCTTTGCCAGAAAAGAACATGTGGACGCCATCTTTTTTACCTGGAAACGGCATATGATGCAACGTGGACGTGTAGGATTGTAAAAGATCTTTCTAACGTGGTGTTGAGAGGACGTATGCCTCTTTTAATATCATTTTTTTAAAGGATCGCCAATTTCAGGTTCGTGTTGGGTCAATGTTATCTGATCCTCACGAACAGGAATTGGGGGTTCCTCGGGGTAGCATATTACCCGTTACCCTCTTTTCAATCAAGAGCAATAGCATTATTGACGTAATTGAGATTATGGTAGATTCTTCATTGTATGTTGATGATTTTTTAATTTGCTATTGCAGTACAAATATGAATGCTATCGAGCCGAAACTTCAGCTGTGTTTAAACATAATCCAGAAATGGTCTACAGAAAACGGTTACAAGTTTTCGAAGATGAAACCTAATTGTGTGTATTTCTGTATGCTCCGAAGGCACCATCTCGATCTGGAGTTGAAAATGGATGGGAGTACCATTAAAGTTGTAAAAGAAGTGAAATTCTTAGGTTTATTGTTTGACAGTAAACTTAATTTCGCTTCTCACATAAAACAACTAAAGGTAAAATGTAAAAGGGTACTGAGCCTTCTTCACTTATTAGATCCAAATTAGATTACGGTTGTGTGGTTTACGGTTCTGCAAGGAAGTCGTATCTCAAACCTCTTGATACCATTCATAATAGTGGCATTGGAATCAGCCTGATTGCATTTCGAACGTCACCAATAGATTCAATGTGTATTGAAACAGATGAGCCTTCTCTTGAGAAGCTACGAATTAAATTGTTCTCCAATATGTATCTAAACTTTTGCCCATTGCATCAAATCCTGCTTATAGTTGTGTTTCGGTCCCTCAAAACGTTGAATGTTTCAACAGACAAAAATTCCTCCATTGGGCATTCGAATCAAACTCCATATCGACTCCGCCACACTCGAATCTCATATTATAAAAGATAACCGTGATCCACATATCGTCGCCCGAGTGCTAGAATGTCCTATATCCCATAGGGGACATAGGACATTATAGCACTCACGTGACGATATTTCTCCTTGGCTTCTTAGAAAACCAACTGTTATTTTGGACCTTGCTTCTTCCAAAGAGTCTGAGACAAACTCTTTAGAGTTTAAACAAAAATATAATGTATAGTGCATATACAAAGATCTATACAGATGGATCCAAAGATGGTAACAAAGTATCATCAGCTGTTGTTACTGGTGATCAGGTCACCTCAATCAGAATACAAATAAATGTTCTATTTTTACAGCTAAAGTTAAAGCTTTACAGCCTGACCTTGAACACACTCAGGATGTGCAGGAAAGGAAGTCGATTATCTTTTCCGACTCTCTTTCCTCTTTGCTAGCTTTACTCAACTCCAGTTTGAAGAACCCTCTCATTTTGGAATTTCGTGAGAAGTTGAATATTCTGTTGTTTGATCAATATGGTATTGTGTTTTGCTGGTTACCTGGACACGTTGGTATCCCCGGTAACTCCAGGGCAGACACTGCAGCAAAACGGGTTTTAAACAAACCCTATCACTGATTTCAAGATTCCATTCAGTGATTACAAGCCACATATCAGTAGATACATTAAATCGCTGTGGCAGGTGGATTGGGATAGAGCAACAAATAACAAGCTCCATCGATTCCGACCAATTATTTTCGACCATTACTCGTCTTCTAACATTTGCAGAAAAGATCATGTACCTTTGAAACGATGTCATATTGGTCATACAAAACTTACACATTCCTTAATGTCAGAGGATAGCATGCGACCAGAATGTGTTCCTTGTCAACTGTTGCTGACAGTGGAGCACACTCTTTCACATTGTACTGATTTTAATCACGTCAGAGGTAGTATTTCACTGTAGGATCTCTGAGAGATTTGTTTTATCATACCAGCCCACACAAAATTCTATCATTTCTGAAAGTAATCAACCTTTTTAATAAATTCTAATATTGTTTTTATTCTTTTAAATTCTCTTCCATTTATATCTATTTCACAGGTTGATTTATACAGCATTTTTTGAACAACTGGTCTCATTTTCTTATTACTGTGTCCACTCCTTAGTTTTATTTGTTACATTTCATATTTTAACGATTCGTTTTTAAATACTTCATAGTGGATAATGTTCCATTTAAAAATACATACTTTTCATCGCCACGATATAGCCTGACATGATGTAACATTAAACACAAATAAATAAATAAATAAATAAATAAATAAATAAATAAATAAATAAATAAATAAATAACCTCCTCCATCACCTCATCCTCATCGAGCATTTCTAATGCCGACATAAAACATAGGACGATGGCGTCTTTGTTTTCCGTGATGTGATGTTAGCTCAGTTGGTATGGTGGCTAGGCGATTAGGAGCCGTAGACTCCCATCAGGTCCACCTTCTGAATAGCTTTACAGTTTCAGTCCATTGGCTCGGTCTTAGGACTATTCCTGGCGGAATTCCTGCTTGACACAAGCGATATAAAATTATATTCAAGCAGTTGCATCTTCACAGATCTTCCATTAATTGAGATTCATGTGTTTATATTATTTCAACAATAGATAGTAATTGTATACTTTATACAAAGTAACTTCAAAGTATGTTAGACAAATGAGGTTTACAAGTTTAGGGAAGCCGACCCATTTATTAAAATATTCGGAGCAGCAAGGCACTCCTCACTGGCTCTACCCTACTAAACGGGACTTGGAAACGTCAGAATGCAATGGATTTGGAAAAAGATAAGGGCGATATCAGAAACTAAACTAGAGAATTATAATTTAATGTGAAAAGACAGCCAGCATATAGCAAAGCAAGGTGTTTGAAATTAATCCTTTCCAAAATGATAGAAAGAAAGCACCCAAAGTTTTTGCCAATTTTGTCATTTTCAAATGACACGCTTTTTACAGCAATCAATGTCCTGGAGGGTAACATGTGAGACTAAAACATAAACAGTAATGTTTCTCTACATGTGCAAAACATTTTTTGGCAAACAGTTAGTTACTTTAATAGTCATTTCAGCGGAAATAAAGTTGTCTGGGTTTGGATCTTTTTACTGGAAAAATGAGAATACATGTAGAATGCAGTTAAATTCATGAAAATGAAAGTTTTTTTCGGGATAATGTTGTCAAAACATGTGTTGGATTATGTCTGACACGAAAACGTATCACAGAAAATTTGTTTCCCTATAACACACAATACACATATGCAAAGGAAAATGGACTATTCCAATCCCACCCAGGGAAACTGGGTACAGAAAAATACGAAATTAATCGGAAAATACATTTTGTCTGATGGTACTCAGTTTTGTACCGCAAAAACTGGTATTGGTTAAAGCAGGGCACAAAAACATATGACACAAAATTTGTTCACCATTGATTTTTGATTCAGTTATGGAAAGCACAATGAGCTATTTCTTGTTTCTGGACAAATGAGTACAGAAATTGGCAACATTTACTGAAAATCAATTTTATTTGGGCAGTAGTATTCTTCAAGTGGCCAAAGCATATGTTGGGTTAAGCCCCAGATCATAACTTACAACAGCATATTTATTCATTAAGCATCTCTGCCTATAGCAAAACAAAGTGTTTGAAATTAACCCTTTCCAACATGACAGAAAAAAGCAACCAAAGTTAGCTAATTTGGGCATTTTCAAATGGTACTCTTATGCTCGCCCTCATTGTGCTTGAGGGTTAAAGATGAGAATAGAAAGTAAACAGAAACTGTCGTCTGCAATCACTGTTGCATCTACATATACCAAAATACTTGTTACAGCAATTAGAGATATTTGCCCTTGAAGTTAGTCAATCGTGAAGATAAAATGCTATATTCATATCATTTTTGGCCAATAGGGGTTAATTTTGAAATATTTGTTTGGTGATTTTAGTGCATCATGTTATGCTCTATATGTGTGGACATCAATCACAGACTGAGTGTCTGATAAGATATATGGAGGAATCTTGAATCTTGGTACTTGAATGAACATGTGCAAATTGAGGGTACTCCAAATCAAGGCCCAACAAGTGGGTGAGGGTTAAAACTTTGAATTAAACATATAACAACACAATTGTTCTTGGATGAATACCCTATGTTTTCATGGGGAACGTTTTGAGATAATATGGCTTCAGTGCTGAGAAATCGCATATAAACGTTAGCGAAAATAACAATTATTCCGACAGCACCCTTATGGGAAGTCTCAAATCTGGCAAGGTTAAACTTTTAATAATAACATATAAAACAAAATATGTCATACCTTGAGGGCTGCTTGCAGCCATAGAAAATATTCCGAACTCAATAAATTAGAAATGGAGTAAATTGTCACTTAAACTTATCAAATTCTGAAAAAAATGAGAGTTTTTTGGACGGAACCTACTTTTATGCAACCAGAATGGGCATGGGGTTAAACTTTCCAACCTAACTTACAACAGCAAATATGCTCGGTAATCAGTTGTGAATATGGACATGCAAAGTGTTTGAAATTAACCGTTTCCAAAATGATAGAAAGAAGCAACCAAAGTTGGCAAATTTTGGCATTTTCAAACAACACTCTTATTCTCGCCCTCATTGTGCTTGGTGGTTAAATCTGAGATTATAAAGTAAACAGTAACTTTCTTCTGCAATCATTGTTCCACCTATCCATATCAAAATAATTGTTACAACAACCTTGTAATTAGATAAATTTGCCCTTGAAGTTGGTCATTTCTGAAGAACAAATGCTATATTCATGTCTTTTTTGGCCAGTGGGGGTTAATGTTGAAAGATTGGAGTGGCGATTGTGGTGTATCATATTATGCTCTAAATGTATGGAAAATTTGAGCTAAATAACTGTAAACAATTTTGGCACTTTGGAAAAATCGTGAAATTTTGAAGATTTTGGCAGAATATTTTGAAAATACGCGTTTTCTCAAACATTACGATACCGTATTTCACTAGATTTTATGACATTATATAAGTATGCCAAATTTGGTTAAAATCGTACAGCTTGTTTTTGAGCAGGGCAACAGACAAAATTGACGGCAGAGAAAAAAAATAGAGAAGAAACATTTTGAAAAAGAAGAATGCCAAGAGTCTTTCCCAAACGGGGTTTGGGAAAGCCTAATTAAAGGTGATATTAGAAAGTAAACAGTAACTGTCGTCTTCAATCACTGTTGCATCTATACATACCAAAATACTTGTTACAGCAACCTTGCAATTAGAGAAATTTGCCCTTGACGTTAGTCAATCTTGGAGATAAAATGCTGTATTCATATCATTTTTGGCCAATAGGGGTTAACTTTGAAATATTTGTGTGATGATTTTTAGTGCATTACATTATACTCTAAATGTGTGGATACCAAACACAGACTGAGTGTCTGATAAGAGACATGGAGAAATCTTGAATCTTGGTATTTGAATGAACATGTGCAAGTTGACGGTACTCCAATTCAAGGCCTGACAAGTGGGTGAGGGTTAAATCTTTGAATAAAACATATAACAGAAAAATTGTTCTTGGGGAACGGTTTGAGAAAATATGGCTTCAGTGCTGAGAAATCGCATGTAAACGTTGGCGAAAATAACAATTATTCTCACAGCACTCTTATGGGAAGTCTCAAATCTATTAAGGGTTAAACTTTTAACAATAACATATAAAACAAAATATGTCATACTTTGAGTACTGCATGCAGCCATAGAAAACATTCAGAGCTCAATAAATTAGAAATGGAGTAAATTGTCACTTAAACTTATCAAATTCTGAAAAAATTGGAGTTTTTTGGACGATACCTACATTTATGCAACCAGAATGGGCATAGGCTTAAAATTTATAACCAAAATTACAACAGCAAATATGCTCGGTAGTCAATTGTGAATACGGACATGCAAAGTGTTTGAAATTAACCGTTTCCGAAATGATAGAAAAAAACAAACCAATGTTGGCTAATTTTGGCATTTTCAAACAACACTCTTATTCTCGCCCTCATTGTGCTTGGTTGGTAAATCTGAGATTATAAAGTAAACAGTAACTTTCTTCTGCAATCATTGTTGCATCTATCCATACCAAAATAATTGTTACAACAACCTTGCAAATAGAGAACTTTGCCCTTGAAGTTGGTCAATTTTGAAGACAAATTTGTTATATTCATTTCATTTTTTGCCCATAGGGGTTAATTTTGAAATGTTTGTGTGGTGATTTTGGTGTATCATATTATGCTCTAAATGTTTGGAAAATTTGAGATAGATAACTGTAAACAATTCTGAGAGTTTTGAAAAATTTTGAAATTTTGATGGTTTTGGCACAAAATTTCATGAATATGACGATATGTCATTTTTCTAGATAGTGTGACAATAAATAAGTTTACCAAATCTGTTTGAAATCGCACTGCTTGTTTTTGAGTTATGTTGAAAATGGTGAAATTTTTAATGTTTTGGCAGAATATTTTGAAAATACGATTAAAATTGATGACGGAAAAAAAAAATTTTTTTTAAATTTAAAAAAATAGAGAAGAAAAATTTTGAAAAAGAAGAATAACAAGAGTCTTTTCCAAACTGGGTTTGGGAAAGCCTAAAAAATCATCCGTGATATAGTAAAGTATTGTTTAGATTGAATTAAAGTCAGAAAAGAGAACATTTTCTACTTAAGCGATTGTGGTCTCACCCAGGTTGGGCTTTTGTCGAGGTGACGGGGGGAGGGGGGTCTGGGTGGCTTTTGTCCAGTGAGTTTATTTCTGGAAGGATTTGGTCCTGTGGGGTTTTGTCCGCGCATCATCAAAATTATACTTGATGACACAGACTCAGTTTAATGAAACACACTCTGGGTTCGACAGCACGAATAAGAGACACTCTGGTGCGTCGAAATTGCAAACTGGGCAGTTTAACTGATAATTATAACCTTATAGAATCACTGACATCCGGGTCTCATGTGTAACTCGTAAATATCTCGAAAATAATATTAAGCGCGATCTGTCTCATCGACAGACGACACCTGACTGGAAACAACTGCACAGGAAAAATGTTTCTCTCCACCATTGCCTGTCTGTCAATGTAGAACGTTGGAGGCAAGTTGTCTCGACTTAAGGCTCCGGTTTTTCGGGTAACAGGATTAGTATTAATTGTAAATACTAACTTCTCCGGGATGAAGATTATCACCACTTCAGTAATTTAATTATCATGTTAATCAACTGTTGACGTTCATTTATATACACTCACCGTGGAACTATACATCTGGCAAGCAAATGCCAGCAAAATAAACCAGTGCAAAAACATTGTCGACATTAGATCTCAATAAAATGTCTGTTTCATTGTATGAGACCGTATATGAGAAAATGACACCGGTTTCTTGGCCTCGTGTTGTCCTTATCTGACAAGTAACACACCTGATTACTATGTTTCCTTCCTATCAAATACGGGGGAAAACTGAAAGTTTAAATTAGTCGAAATATGATATGTTTTGTCACGCCAAGTCAATGTGGCAAAGAGTTTGCACTCATTGCATTTATTTTCTCACTTTCACACGACATTGAAAGGTTTTAATCTTTTATTCCCTATCCTTCCTCGTGTTTTTCTCTTTTGTGACCAATGGCCATATTGTGGCAACAATCGTTGCGTGCATTCAGAAGTGGGGTAAGGGCTACGCTTCTCCCGTCCCCATACCAATATTTTGTTGTTGCGTGCTGTGAGTTCTCGTGGTCTTTTTTCTAGTTACGCGATGTGTTGTCGGTGTACGCTAAAAATAACTGCAAGATGTCAATCAGAATTAAGAAAATTGTGAATTTGGCACTTAGGCGATTCCACGAAGTGTGGCTGTGTTACATACCTCGACTAATACTTGAAATTGACAAGTAAATATCTTGAAGAACATTTTTTTTCTTTTTGATACTGTTGTCGACCAATCATCATAGTGATTATTGGAAGTATTATTGTTACTTTTCTTGAATTTTTGATGGGGCAAGAACCCAAAATATGGCACCGTTAGGTGTCTCACATGCCTGTGCAGAAAACTGCGACTTGCCTCGCCTTAATATATAGATGTTTTGAATCCGCCTGCAACAATAAAAATAATGTGTTGTACATACAAAACCCTTCACGCAGAAGCTTTTTCCGTTGAGTTGGGGGCAATTTCTATTCCAAAACAATAACATTTAATGTGTCCCTCTGTTTCAATGTCAGCGCCATGACGACAAGAAAGGAGCCATTTTAGAGGAATTAGAAGAATTTTGGAAGGCTACTTTAACCTATTGAACTCTGGTGGTATCTTCCGTGTCAGTTCAATGGAAGCAACTGGTAGAGTCCACATTCATTATTTTGGAGGTAGACTCATTAATATTTTCAACGTGCAGCCTTGGAGCTGCACGTTGAAAATATTGATTGATCTGCCCACCACGTCCACTTTGCAGCCATACTATTTAATGAAATTATGACGTACCATGTTCCTGGTCCGGAAAAACGGTCTCTCGTTTTCAAAGGGTTAATGCTCGGAAGTATTACTTCTCTTATGCATGAAGCATATTTTATTGATTGCAGCATTTGAAAAGGTGAGTGTGTTTTATTTAAATATAAATAATTGGAAACTATCTGGTGTATAATCTATCACAACATGACGGATAAATTCCACATTTCTTTGAATTTATCACCAAAACATTAATTTTTTAAAATGATGGTTATATGACATATATTTGCATTCTATTTATTGACTTTGCAACACCATCACTCAATTCGTTATATAAATGATAAAAGTAGCATTTGTCAACACCATAATAGTCAGCACCATAACATCTAATGCTATCACGGTGCTGACTAAAAGTGCAATGAATGAACATTTGGCGTGACTAAATGAGTATTGCTGGAATGTAAAACTCCACATCTTCCTAGTCTAGAAATGCAAAATGTTGGAAAATATGCAGAAGCGACGGAAAATGTTTTCTTTGTCGTTTTGAGCGTTTAGAAAAAAACGAACGATTGATACTACAATGCGAGGGGAGCATTTCGAACTTGGGGAAAGGGAACACAGCCTTAGAATGACACCCACACATCGAGGCATACACAGAACGACTGTGGACTCTCGTTTTATCCTTCCGCGGTTACACTCGTGCCATATCGATTTACCCAATCACACATGCGTGTCGTTCTGTGTTTATTACACGTCTTCACGTCTTAAAAACTGTTATTAGAAGGACACTCAGCAATTCATTTGACAACTATCAACAAAAAGAACACATTTTATCACCAACCAGATTTAGTTTACACAATATTTATTCAGAGAATATGCTGTATGTTACAAAAATGAACAACAACAAAAAAGTAACAGCACAAGGCACCGTAGCTCACAATATAACATATATTTGACACTAAACAAATTGCTGATTAATGCGTTAGCATTGCAAATCCTTCTTGCACACAAGGGACGATATACACCACCCATGCTATTCTGTAGATTATGAGGCCTAAAACATAAAACAAACCAAGAACATGAACTTTTGATGGAAAAGAAATAGTTACAAAAATAAAAAACCGCCGGCCCACATTCAATTTTATAAAAAAAATGGCCTGAGAAACAGAAGATCTACTGCGTGGAGCCTTAGCATTATTAAGGACATGGTGTTACCTTAAAATAAGTAGACATAAGGAAAACATCACGACAATATCTTTCCATACGAGCAATAATGTTAACCTATTTTTGCAGGTTTTACTGCTCAGGTACATGGCCATCTTTTTATTCATGCCAGTTTTATTTTTGTATGTCTTCATTGGTTGTTATTTTCATTTGCCTTCTTTTAATTGAAACAATTACTAAATTTAAAATTTATTTAAATTTTAACATACAAAAATATTAAAATATGGTCGTTACGGTATTGACATAGCATTTAATCCTCTACGGTGATGTACCCCAACTCGAGGAGATCAAAAGGTATTGGTCACTGCCAATTCGTCGCCTGGGCGCTAGAATGTCCAATGTCCCACAGTAACCCCATGAATCGTACCCCAGAACCCTAAATCAGACGAAGAGTGAGATAAAGGACTCACAATCCGGAATGCATTTTTTTTGTTTTTGTGTTTTTTTATTATTATTATTATTATTTCTTGTGCTATAAACCAAACAGTCTATACCTAGGTATTTGCATGATGCTTCCCAGAGCAATAAAATACTTGAGATCTGCGAGCTCCGAAATACCATGAATACACCAAGTGTTAGTTGACAAACTGATAGTTTCCTTTTCTCTGACCAGCCGACTCCCATCTTTCCCACTTAAATATGAACATACTTTGTTATAAATAGTACAGTTTAATTTGTCGTTCTTTGTAGCTGTTTGTATTATTTATGTTCAGTTTGTTTGAGTGTTGAGTTGGAGAGGAACTTAAATGAGTGGGCATAACTTGTGTTCCTATCCTGTTGTTGATGACATCTAATCGACAATGGTATGCTTAAACTAAGAGAAATAATGACAAAACTGAGAGCGTTATTATTTACAATTTATTATCACAGATTGTTTGCGTTATCTCGGAATTGGCCTCAGTTCAATTTTTCTTCTTTTTTTGTCTCTGTTCGACAATAAGACTCAAACTTCATTCGTTACGTTGTGCCAAATTTTGGAAACAAAGAAACTTCAGTACCTCTACTACATTTACCTTATCATTCGTTTTGATTTAATAGCATAATTTTGTAGTTCAGCTATAATTGCTTTAACCCTTTACCCAACGAATCGGCCGCATCTGCCCGCGTAATATGCAAATTCAGCAGTTGAAGAAATATTATTTTTCAAAATATTTCAACAAAACTATATCATGTGACCCCTCGTTGGAACGAGCTCGTCGAGTTCGTTCCAACGAGGGGTCACATGATATGGTTTTGTTAAAATTTTTTGAAAAATTTCAAAAAATGATATTTAAATTTAAAATAATAAATTTTGATATCGTCTGCGTTGGGTAAAGGGTTAAATAGATAGCACAGGCATTTTAAAAGGAAACCATTGTAAAGTACGTCGACAATTTAAGCACTCGTGAACTTACAAAATGTTTTAGCGATTTCAGGCGGCTTTCATTGTCGTGTTGGATAAATATTAAGTCATTATCATATCTAATGTCCAAATTACAATACATTCGTCACGCATCTTATGTTGAAACTGTTTTTAAATGTTCAAAATGCTGAAAAATGATTTCTAAAAACCCCCCTCACAAACTTTAATGGCGAATCAAAAGATAAACTGTCTCTTTAGATGGTTGATTTTAGACCATTTCCGAGAAAAAAATGTTTGTATTCCTTTCGAGAATTCTATACATCAATAGTTATTTCATTCACGAATTTGTAAACGTCTTTTACAAGGAAATGTAAATATTTGTCTTTTTTCAGTCTTAGCTTTGCAACAATATTTTACTAATCGGTTTTGTGTTTAGATAAATGATAACATGCAATCTTATTTGTTATGCGAAAAAGTCCCTTTGCTAAGCCCCTCTCCCCTATTTTAAAGCACTGACATGTTTAGGTAAGGTGTTAGGATAGGCCTAGCCTGTTCGCCAAACCTTTTTCTCATGAAAGAAATAAAATATTATTTAAAAAAAGTCCCAACGCGGATCTCGCGTGAGCCGATATAAATGGGCTTCTTTTCTTCAAAATTTGAATGATGGAATATTTTGATTGGAAAACATTGCTGTCATGTGTAATGAAACCAGCGGAAAGCTACGCTGACCTTCCATTTTCCAACATTTTCCCACGAGACGCTCTCCCCCATCCTCCGTTCCGCTCACAAGAGTGGGATACCCGATCTCCTGCTCGCCACTACAATCGCCGAGTGATGCTTCGCATCTTGACCAATGATTGAAATGTGTCGCCCCTCAGTCCCAGAATCCTGCGTCCGCGATTGGTCTCACAAATCGCGTATATTGCAAAAAAAAACAAATGTGATGTTTCTCAAAAGAAAATATGTAACTCGAAGCGAGTGCTGTCATTGCAGTGACCCAGTTAATTGCCTTGAAGACATTACCAGTGAAACTCTCCTAAAGCAATCTTGCCCGGTCATAATTCACACAAAGATAGAGGTGTGGAAAGGCGTGGGCAGCGACGACGGAATTGGAACGCATCAGAGGGGAGAGCACGAAAGTGTTTGGGATTGTTCAGGGTTGGGGTTTGCGGATTAACAGCAATCTCATTCGATCATAATGCACCAAAAGATAGAGACATGGAAAGCCTCCAACTGCGACGGCGTAAGTGGAGCCAATTGTAGGGCAGAGCACGAAACGGGTTGGATTTTTTTAACGATGGGGTTGCGGGTAAATATCCCTTCTCAACGCACCGGGATTTCTGATTTAAAGAAAAACATTTTCTATTTTTTCAAATATAGAATCGTTTCATTTTCTGAAAAAAATGATTTCAGTGTATAAAGTGAGCATAAATTTCAAAACGCTTACACCTTAGAAAGTTAGAGGAGATTATTAATCAATTTTGTATCAATTTATTTTCATGGCAATCCACTTTATTATTCGGCCAGACAACCTAGCCTGGTCCAATAGCAGGAGAATAGTAATATTTAGATCGTTCGAGGATGTTATATTAAATATTATTTCAGCACAAAACGGGCGTCTTTTCGTGTCAATTTGTAGCTACATGCATGATGTTTTCCATGTCACAAAAATCATGCGAATAATGTTACCTCAGCATCCTGCCTTCAATTATTATATTCCCAAGTGAATATTTCTTCAGTGACCAAATAAACCAAAATGTAAGCGGTCGAAACGCATTGACTTGACGCTGAACTGGCCAAAATTGTAAGTAGCCGAATGACTTGCGTCCGAAACGTCCCTATCCTTTGAAATAAAAAAAAATACAAACAAATGAGATACTTTCATTTCGTAACATAAATAATCAATAAACTGCTCATCAAGCCGAGTTAATGACGGAGGGTATTAGGGAGTACTTACTACGCTTATTTCTGTTCTTGTGACACTTAGGTACCGCAGTGTAGACAAATGGAACACGGCCAACCGGTATTCCATGTCACCTGTCCAGAAAAAAAATTGGGTTGGACTTTCTAGTCGGATTGTCGTCGTATCACTGTTGCAAAAACACTTTAGCAGGCGGCATAAAAGAATATATATGTATTGCGTACGAATTGTTTTGCTTGTATCGTTTAAAAGCAATGCACAGAGATGAAAATAAAGCAAAAATAAAAAAGGAGAATTTCGAATATTCGTTTCAGATTTTGCAGATGTCCATTTTTTAATCTCCCGTCAGTTGAATCTTCCTGAGTATTGAAGGTCCCAGGAATTGTGTCAGTTATCGTCACAGATTATACGCGCGCATGCGCGCTAGAATACGCGAGCATCTAAATGGCACGTGGCGAAAACAATGAATACTAAATAAATGGTGTCTGCGACTTGTGCGTCGCGTAAGCATCCCTGGAGATCAGTTTTTCGCCAATGTTTGGTCACATCCACTCACTGCAAATCGTGGGTAAAATTCCGTTAAAATGTGGCTTTAAATTATCTTCAAAGAGGCGATCTTCAATACTATCTGTATCTGTGCGGTAACGTCCAAGTCACTGCTTTCTGGTATTATAGGACGGATGATTGGGCAGATGTTATTGCGACGGCGGCCTCTCTGCTGTTTTATTAATAGCAGAGGTGAAACTCGCAACAGAATCTGAGTTAACAACTATCTCATCCAGGTGGTTGCCGTCTCTAATTGTTCGAACATAAAGCGAATTTCCGTCACCTTTGTTTCTCTGAACTTCAAAACGTTTGGAATTATTTGTGACAACATTTTCCACAAAGTTCTTCGTTTGGAAATCGGAATTTGCTGTTGGTCTTATCTTCCTTCTCGGTCGTTTTGGTGTTTGAAATCTCCTCACAGGTATTGAGGGCACTATTCCACTACCATCTTATACACATACGTTTTTAACATGTTTGTCATGCTGCCAGGCTGGTTTGATCGATAATCGCCAGCTTTCCTTGCACTGTCTCTAGCATGTTTATATCCCTCTTCTGATACGGATCCCATACAATAGCTCCATAGTCCAAAATCGAGCGTACAAGAGATATATATGTGGTCTTTTTTAATCTTTCTGGCATATGTCGGTTGTTGTTTCTTCGTATGAAGCCGAGTGTTGGGTTTGCTTTACGTGTGACCCTGTTGATGTGCTTGGACCATTTCATGTTGTTGGAAATTTGTACGCCGAGGTATGTGTTGTTGTCTACCTGGCTAAGGATCTGTCAATTGAGTGTGTACATTTTTTTCTATTTTCTTTTTCACACTCATGATGTAGCATTTGGTGGCATTGAAGTTCATATCTCATTTTTCTGCCCACTTCTCGAGACTACATAGGTTGGCTTGTAGTTGAGTTTGGTCGTTGAAGTTGTTTATATGCCGGTATAATAGGCAGTCATTAGCGAACAGATGATTTGACGTGGTCTGGGAGGTCGTTGATGTGGCATAGGAACAGCAGCGAACCGAGGACAGTATCCTGTGGTATCAATGAGTTAACTTCAACTTCCTGTGATTCCTGCCCTTCATGAACAACTCACATTTTATTCTTCGTTAGGAAGCAGGCGGGCCATGCATGTACGTATTCAATATTCATCTAATTTATAGAGGAGTTTTGATATGAAGACGAGTCGAAAGCTTTTGAGAAGTCCAGAATTATCATATCAATCTGTTTCCCTTTGTCGAAAGATGTCAGTAGGTCATTTATTTTTGTAAGTACATTTTCAAGCTGCGAATCGATTCACACGAATTTCCTTATCTGAATCTGTGGTTGAGATTGGTCAGTTCATTGTTCTTTTTCGGGTGTTTCAAGGTGTGTCTACATATATAATGTTCCAGCAGCTTGCATGATACTGATGTTAGTGAAACCGGCCTATAATTCACTGCAGCATGTTTGTCACCTTTCCTGTATATGCAGGAAATATTAGCACTACTCCAATCCTCTGGCAGTTGTCCTGTATCAGTTGAGTGTTGGAATGTCATTGATAATCCAGGGCCGATTTCGTCCGCACAATTCTTCAATATTCTGTGTTGTATGTTGTCAGGACCGGACGCTTTAGATGGACTGATCTGTTTGAGTAGATTGATAATTCCATTCCGATCTATGGTTAAATGAAGAATGTCAGATTTTACGTGAATGCGAGTTGTTGTCATAGGGCCTGATTTGTCTTTTAGTGAACACAGATTTAATTTGGTTTATGAGAATTTCGCCTTTTCTTTGCCATTCAATGGAAGAGGTGCTGTGCCGATGTTACTGTGCTTCTTGGCTTTGATGTATCTCCTGTCTTTATTGTCGAGGGATTCTACAGTTGTGTTGTTGGTGAAGTCCCACTCAGCGCATCTTAGAGCTCGTTTGAATTATTTCTGGCATTCCCTGTTCTTGGTTCAGGAGCCTGTCTTCCTGGGTTTTTGTATAGCCGAGTTCTTCTTCGTATTAACCTTTTTCATTCTGTGTGAGCCAGGGTAATCTGTTTTTGAACTGAATTGTCTTAGATGGGATATGCTTTATATTGCTGCATTTAGATTTTCTTTGAATGATGTCCAGATTGTATTTAAGTCAGGACCGCATTCTTTCATGGCGGCTACCTTGACAAATATGAGAGACGCATCCCATTTCATGTCACCCCAGGGGGGGGGGGGGGCTTTTCTACACAGAAGACACTTTCTGGGTGGTGTTGTCATGTACTGTGCTTTTACGTGCTTTTATGTTAATGTCAATCACAATCATATCATGGTCTGAGAAGCCAGGGACGCTACACATGATGTCTCTACTAGCGATGGATTGGACACAAACACCAGGTCCAGGATGTCGTTCTCTCTTGTTGGTTCAAGGTGGATTTGTGTCAGTTCGCTTGTGACATCCATGACTTTGATTTGGGTATCACGGTCTTGGAAAGAATCTGGGATGGCGTGGTATTTCTAGTTTATATGTCGATAATTGAAATCTCCTGCCAGGATCACTTCCTTTCATGTTTCATTCGTTATTTTTTTCAGTGAAATGTCTTGTTGGTTAACGACTTTCTTGCCCCGTTGATGCATGTAGAACTATCCGACAGTGAGGCTCCTCTGACTGCTAAGTTTCACTTTGATCCACCCATTCTGGCATTCACATACTAATGATGTTTCTTCGGTTGAGAATAGATTTTTGTGAACACTATGAATACGCCTCCAACTGTGTCTGATGTTCTATCATTCTGGTATATTTCATAGGTATCCGGAAAGATCTCACTTTTTAACTTAAGGATGGCTTTGTTTGCTGGTGGTTTGCCTGGTTTTATTCCTTCAAGCCACGATTCTGTTCCACAATATATCAGATTTTATGTACTAGTGTAGTTTTCAGCACGTGATATTTTCCTTGGAGGCTGCGTCAGTTTACTGTTAATAGTCGCAGGTTTTGTTTCTCTGGAACAGAAAAGACATTCGTGTTGTTCGTCCTATCCTTGTAGCTTGAGTTGAGTTGCTGTCACTCCTTTGCACAGATGGGCTACTGGACTTAAGTGGGCTGAAGATCTCTATACTTGATGTTACAAAATTCAGAGAGATATTCGTTTAAGGATTCTCCAATAGCATAAAATACTCTCTTCGCGTATATCTGTGTCACAACTCTAACACAGAGTGAAACAGGGATTACTTTTCCCAGTTTCCGCTCTGAACAAATGGTACATATTTGGTACAATGCTACTCTGCAAATTGAATACCTGTTTGCGAGCACAGTGGCTCAGTGGTTACGGTCTTGGACTTCCAACCGAAAGGTCCACGGTTCGATCCCCACCATGGGTAACTTCGTTGTGTTCTTAAGTTAGGCACTTAATCTCACGGTGATGCACGGTGGTGCTGTGTACTGTGATGTACTGCTTGTCGATGGTGCACTTGCCTTCAACCAATGCTAACCCTGCTTGCGTGGAGTTAGTATGTTGGAGAGTTTGATAGTTGCTCGCCACTGCTCGCTGGATCTCTCCGGGTACTCCGACTTCCTCCACATGTAAAACTGTCTGACACGATGTGACCCTGGCTGTCGAAAGTGTCATTAAACCCCAAAATACCTGTTTATTAGTGAAAAGTGTAAATCTGACAGGAAAATCCAGTTAACCAGAATTTGTTTTCAGTTCGCTATATTTTGGTGAAAGCTTATTTTTTTAATTCGTTATATCTTGTCCGTCAAACAAGATACATGGATTAAATGCTCTTATAGGAAGTCCTAGGGCCAAAACCTTCTGCAAAGCAAAAACCTTGTGTGGTCTTCTGTGTGAATTTTCGACGCATCACAACATTTTTTACTAAACAGGCGTTTATTGGTTTATTGGATAGCCCAAGAGCAATAAACAGGTTGAATCTGTATAGAAGGTTCGGCAAATCTTTTGGTAGGACTATGTGCCAAACATGTGCAGTTAACGGCGCCATCGAATTATTCAGTATGCGACTAAATAGAGCAAAATGTATTGAATATAAACATTATAATGTTATCTACTGCTTTTCCTGTTATAGTTGTTGTCACCAGTGTTGATAAGAAGATAGATAAAACAGGTGTTAACATTCACATTAAGAAATATATAAAATATTAGAAGGGGTCCCTTGTCTCGTATACGTCAGACAAAGTACTGGAAATTCAGAGAACCTTGAATATGTTGCTGTTGACCTGTCTGTTTTGCGCCTTTTCTTTGGTAAGTTTTGAGAACAAAATTGTTTACGTTTTGCTGGTTTTGTACACACCCATACGGCACAGAATGGTGATTTCTCTTTTGGCGCCAAGTAGTTATATATACATTCTCAGTGGCGCAGACAGGGGGCAGGAGGTGGGCAGAAGGGGGCGGTGGCCCGCTAAAGTTTTCGCAACTTCCCCAAAACATTGGTCCAATGCAACTTTCACAAGACATAGAGATCCCTGAAATAGTCCAGTATAGGGCTACACACTTTATAAATGACCCAGGTTCGCTCTTGGAGCACTGAATTTTGCAAAATCTTCTTGGAGTGACTGGCCTAGTCCCGGCTTCGACGTTACGGCTGTTACCCCTTCCTCCCACTTCCCTACAAGGGAAGTGGGAGGAGGGATAACAACCGGTGGGTCATAGTAAAAGAATAGGCGAGGCCTAGAAAACGGCCTTCCTGATTCCATGTTTCCCCACCTCCACACCACCGTCAAAATGGCTGGGGCATCTCCTATTATTACCTACGCGCCGTACAATTTTCCCAGTGACAAATACATATTATGGCAACAGTCAGTTGATATGAGTCGTCGTGTTCCGGCAAATTGACGAGACCGGATCGGTCAGATTAAACAAGACTCTATAGGCCATAGGCGTTGCATTTGATTTTTCCGATCTGGTCTCGTAAATGAGGCGGAATACTGAAGCCCAGATCGACTGACTGTTGTTATAATTTTGTCTGATATGACACTGACTGTTTGAAATCTTGACACTTCAAATGTGAAGAAAACGGAAATTATATTCTAAAATCGGTTGGGTTAATAATCAACCCAAATCAACTAGGTTGAGTGAAAATCAACCCGAATCAACTGGGTTGAGTGAATATGAACCCAATTGATTTTGGTTGACTTTTAACCCAACTGATTTTAGGGTGTTCATTAACCAGAAAGCATTATAACTTCTGAAATTGGAAATATCCATCTCATAGTAATAACTTACAATGGCCGGAGGTCCAAGTTTAAATTTATTGCGAAAAGCTTTCGAGAAAACCAAGTGCAGGGCCAGTAATTCATAATCAAGATTAGTTTGTACACCGCCGGGTAATTTTGATTGTTAATTGTTGAGGGAGGGACGTAGGAAGCACTTAGCACTGGGGGGGGGGGGGGGGGGGCGGCGATCATACAAGGGCACCCACATCTTGTTATTTAGTAGTGGTGGCTCATGTGCCTTAGTGGCATGGTAGGAATGTAAAATACAAATATATTTGTGGGACTCACGTACCTCTACATTGAGAAAAATGCACATTTTTTGGCACCATATTTAACAAATGTACGTATCGGACAGAAATACAATTTGGCCCCGATGGGGAAGTTTGCTAAATATGGAGCCCAAAACGTGCATTTGTTCTGGACTTTAACGGCCGTATTCGGGACGAGGGGGTGTTCGGTCACATCTCACGAGTAAAGAGCCTTTGCGCTTTGCTCTTCCTTCCCGATAAACCCTGCTGGCTCTCTCTCTCTCTCTCTCTCTCTCTCTCTCTCTCTCTCTCTCTCTCTCTCTCTCTCTCTCTCTCTCTCTCTATTGTATTGTTATTTTTTTGTGAAAAGTTGGGGCTGGGCACATGACCATTGGCAATGTTTCATTTTCTTCATAAATTATGTTTGTTATGTTGTGTAACGAAATGCCTATGGATCTACGATCGTAGGCTAGGACTGTCGCTGTGTAGCTGATAGAACCGTGAAGTTCCACCAGCCCGTGGCGTTTAGCATTTTTACAGACAAACCTGAAACACAGGCTCCAGATAATGTTCAGTTTTCCGTATCCTCACGAATCTTGTTGTGTATCAAAAATGATTTAGCGGGGGAGGAATTCGTCACATACAGGTGAATTGTGCACTTGGTGATACCTTCTTGAAATTTGGCACACTGTTAGTGTAGGCTATGAGGTTCTCAAAAACGATCGGCTACAAGTTGACACCGACCGGTGGCGACCAGTAGCGGCACAATCCAAAATGGCCGCCAGCGGCTGAAGGGAACCTCCTTTTCGACGGTCTACCGACTATACATCCGATTGTAAGGGCGCGAAAGTGAACTCTGATCCACGCACGTGTTGGAAACAGACGTGGGAGATGATGTAGAATAAAACGAGATTCTCTATACGGACGCATCAATTTCTTGGAACTTGAAAAGAGCGTTGTTTCTCCGGGATCAGCGTCATTCAGGCAAACCTGAATGACGCTGATCCCGGAGAAACAACGCTCTTTATGAAGCAGTCTCTTTGCCATACAATCTCTTGTTTGGCGTAATTCCGCAAGCAATTCTGATTTGTCTGTCGAAATTAATTCGAGAACGCGATTGTTCACAAAAATCATTCACAGAATGAGTGAGAATCCTCTTCGTGTACGGACTAGTACTGACTGGGAACGTTGTTGCTTTTGCCAGCAAGACAGTTCCAAGAAATTGATGCGTCCGTATAGAGAATCTCGTTTTCATGACGCCTATAAAGCTATTGAGGAAGACATAACGCGCTTCCTAGATAATGGCGTTGAGCTTCCATATAATTTGACCATTGATTGTTTGATGAGAGAGAGTGATGAGTGTATGTCGATGTCACTGTTGACGAATAAGGCAATATATCATAAGACATGCCGTGACAGTATTCGGACTCACATCGTACAGCGCGTGCTACACAAGCGAGAGCGAAATGAGGCAGTGGCATCCTGCTCCACGCTGAGTCCTAAAAGAACACGGACAAGTTTTGAATCTGGCTGTGACAGGAAACTGCCCCAGTGTGTTTATTGTCACAAACGCGAAGGTGACAGCAGTGAGCCTATTTGCAGATCAATGTCTGATAACAATAAACTCAAAATTATGGCAAAGGAAGCCGAGAACTGGGTTGTTTTTTCTCGGGTCAATGCAGCATTTGATTCCGCTGCTAGTGATCTTTACTATCACAAAACCTGTTATTGTAAGCTTGCCAATGAAGCACGAGCGGCTAAATCTAAAAAGTCGAAGAACGCCGAACATTCCGCGTCAGGCCTGCCCTATGACCCTCTCGTTATGGCAGAGCTCATAACATTTGTTGAACACAACGATTCCGCGATGAAGCTTGTCGATCTCAAGAATCTGTACAGTCGGAGGTTGAAGCAAGTCGGTTCTGATTGGCTTAGTGAAGAAATACATTCCACTCGATTCAAAGAACATTTGTTGCAGAAATTGGGCGATGGCTGGGACGCCTTCACACAGGGTAGAGATGTGTTTATTTCAAGTAGGTTTCGAGTTGGCTCCTTGTTGTCCGAATCTTTAACTCGTATAGTGTCTGAGGAAGAGGCAAAAAAGATAGTTGATGTGGGTCTTCTTCTGCGTAAACACATACTCATATCTCAAGCTCCTTTCACGGGATCATTTTCATCTTATTGCTTGAGCGAGCCTGTACCCAACTCACTCCTGACTCTTCTTAGAGTTCTACTTGAGGGCACATGTAGTATACAGAACTTAGGCGATGATGAGACTGTTAATGCCAAGACTCGAGTGGCTTGTACTATTTCACAGATGTTGATCAGCAATTCAGCGAAACGCTCCGAACATGCACAAAATGTTCACCAGAGACGTGACAGAGAAACTCCAATGCCTCTTTATGTGGGTTTGAAGTTGCATGCCCATGATCGTATGAAAAATCTTATCAGAGATTTTCATCAAATGGGACTCTCTGTCTCTTATGATCGCGTAATGGATGTTCGCAGGAGTTTCGCGAGAGCTGTTTCACTGCGGTTCAAGAACGAAGGTGTTGTAGTCCCAGCTAACTGCAAACGTAATGTTTTCTCGATAGGAACCACTGATAACATTGATGTATCTGGTAGATCTGATATGCATGGTACGTCCATCACACTCATTGGTCAACTGAGCAGGGACAATGTGGGTACTGATCCCCCACCACTGAGTTTAGATGTTCCAGAAGACACACAAATTGAACTCCCAGACGACTATGCATTTGTTCCTTTCGTTGAAGACTTTGGTGGGGACATCAGGCTTGAATCTCCAGATGAATGTAATGTACGGCCCAATGAATATGCAGATTTGAACGTGGGAGAGAATGACTGGTTGTCTCATGTGTCACAGATCAGCAATAAAGGGAAGGTTGATGGCAGCTGGCAGCTTGATGAAGTCCCTGTGACCTTTTCAGGCTTCTTTTCAAAACATGAAGATCAAGACAATGTCAAACCTCGTGCAGTTATTGGGGTATTCCCTGTTTTCAGTGAGCAGAAAGCGGACTCACTCAGTATGCAGAAGCATGCTATGTATGTGGTCAGGGAAGCTACTGCTTTCGTAAACCCCGGCCAGATACCTGTCATTGAAGGTGACTGTCCGTTGTATGCCAGGCAGAAAAAATGTCAATGGCTGTTCCCAGAGGAGATAGGTGAGGATCGAATGGTGTGTATGATTGGATTCCTGCATCTTGAAATGTGCACCCAAGAAGCTGGTGGTAAGCTTATGGGTGGTTCTGGTTGGGAGCGAATGTTTCACCTCGCAAAGATATTCACACCCGGTGTAGCATCATCCCTACTTGGTGGGAAACATGTCAAGAGGACGCGACAGGCATATCTTCTCACTCTAGCTTGGCTTGAGATCCTCAGAAAGAATGCTTATGAGATTTACTGTCAGCAGACTGGGCCCCATGAGTCATTTGAAATGTGGGAACAGAGGATTCTTTCACAATCTCCAACTGCGCGCTATTGGGGTGAAATCGTTCGGAACTTTCTCTTGACAAGCTGTCAATTCGTTCGGAACCAACGAATCGGTAACTGGCCTGGTACACTGTGTTCTATCGATGAGTTGTGCAGTTACTTTTTTGCCCTAGGACATACAAATTATTGTCGGTGGGTCCCCGTATTTCTGAGAGACATGTCTCAGCTACCCAGGCGGCATCCTTCAATCCACAACAAATTCATGGAAGGCCATTTTGTGGTCCAGCGTAGTGAGAGGAAGTTCAGTATGATGGGTTTAGATCAGAGCCAAGAACATAGTATCCAACTACTCAAAGAAGACAGTGGTCCAAAAGGTCTCTATGGCCAGGCTGAAGAGAAAGTCGTTATTGAGCTTTCAAGGTCAGAAGTTCTGCGTGTTATAGATGAGTATGAATATGCAAGTTTCCACACAACATCATCAGATAACACGGAACACCCGGAAAGTTCGGTATCAGAGCAGAAAAAATTTCTGAATCAATTGAAATCTCTCCTCGATCTGGTGAATCAGGGACTCATTATCAACCCTTATGATGAAACTAGTGGTCAGCTGGTGACATTAGATACTGGTGAATATATGGACCCCGAAGTTAGTAAGAGTTTACGGTCATTACCCGAAAGGGGCAAGCATTTATATTCCACTTTCTTGAAGGAAAGGCTTGTGGAATGCACCGTACCCCTGAATGATGTTATTCCCAAGGCAAATATATATACCTTCCTTAACCCACCCCCAGCCAACCTGGACAAAGGCCGAGACAAACTCATGTCAAGTAAAGCAACTGCCGCAATAGTTACCCAGATGTTCGTTTCACTGCAAGCCCGGCCTGATTCAAACATGGATGAGTTTTTCATGCACGAGAATGCACGTGATCCGCCAGCATTATCCGATAGAGGTAAGCTACGGAGTGGGACAAAATCTCAAATTCTCAATTGTTTACCAGCTATTCCTGCACAAGGGAAGAATTCAGCAGCTAGACAAGCTTCAGTTGTCATCTTGGATATGCCTGCTGTAGTCCATGTAATCAAACCACAGAAAGCGGATCTGTTTGGAGAATATGCTCGATTGCAATTATTGCCATACATCGAATCTCTGATTAACACGAACACCACAAGGGTTGATGCGATCTATGACTGTTACCCCGAAGGCAGTTTGAAGAATCAGACGCGAGCAAAACGCCTCGGTGAGACAGCAGTTAGGTTGATACGGGTGTCCGAGAACGTCCCTTTACCTAAAGGGAAGAATTGGCAGGCATTCTTGAAAGTTAGTGAGAATAAAGACGAATTTTTCAAGTTCCTGTCTGCTGAACTGCTGAAATTAACATCAACATCCGAGTACCAGTTGTTAACGACATCAGGAGAATATGTACTATGCAATAAGGATGTTAGCTTATGTGACATATCTCCATCGAACCACGAGGAAGCAGACACGCGCATGATGCTTCATCTCAACCATGCAGTCTCACAAGGTCACAAAATAGCTTTTCTTCGCACGGTTGATTCTGATGTCGTCATTCTGTCTTTGCACCATTTCGCAACATTCCGTGACCTTGGACTCAGTGAGCTGTGGATTGGGTTTGGAATTGGAAAGGCATATAAAGATATGCCAATTCATGAGATAGCTTCACAACTTGGACCTGATTACTGTAAGGCCCTGACTTTCTTCCACGCCTTCACAGGTTGTGATGTAACATCCAGCATGCTCGGCATTGGGAAGAAGACAGGATGGAATGCATGGATGAATTTTCCCGCATCAACTGAAATGATGATAGAATTGACTGAGAATCCGCAAGTCTTTTCAGAGGATTCCCCTCATATGCAGCATATCGAAAAACTCACCATACAGATGTACAGTAACAGTTGTGTCAGTACACGTGTCAATGATGCGAGACGGCATATGTTCACACATGGCCTTAAGTCTATGGAAAACATCCCGCCCACCAAAGCAGCTCTGTATCAACATGTAAAAAGGGTAATTCTTGTGTCATCTTTCATTTGGCATCGTGCTCTGCAGAAACACTTATGTGTGCCAGACCCATCACAGTACGGATGGGAGTGGAATCCACGTCTCAATATTCTGGTCCCATTTTGGACTCACCTAGGAGACGCAAGTGCTGCATGTGCACTGATGCTCCACTGTAGTTGTGCCAAGGCCTGCAAGGGCAATTGCAAATGCTTGAAAGCTGGATTAAGGTGCACACCTTTGTGTAAGTGTGAAGGTGGCTGTTGTAACAATATTGAGTAGTATACTGTCATGTTAGGACCAGTCATCTCCTATTCTGGTATTTTTTTTTCCATTTTCGGCCAGTTAACACATGTCATGTTTCTAGTTGAGTTGATTTTGCTAACAAATGTTCATCCCATGTGGCTTGCTACATTGTCCGGGGTATAGGAATACAGTTTTAGATTTCGGAAAATAGTCTGTTATTTACTGCACAAGACGGTGTTAATTCATGCATAGCATGATACAATATCCCCAACTATTTTGCCTCTGTACAACAGTTGATACCTTCGTTCACCCGTGTGTTCATCTATGGTATCCTTGTCTTTCTCTGGCCATAGGCCACATGTGACTAGTCAGTTCCTACTCCATAGCAAATCAACTTGGAAATCCTTCATCTTGTAGCGCACTCATGTCTCAATGAATCCATACCTGAGTTGATCTAATAAATCTAACGTAAGGTATCAAATTGCCATACCGGATCATATTTCGATAAGTTATTCGCTAAAACATTTCGACCACTCATCGACATCAAAGGTCATGTTTTGGCTCCCAGTGGTGGCTATATCTCTATATCCCTGGTAAAGTAGCATACCATGAGGGATGGGCATTAAGTGTCGGCAACATTAATCCTGACTTGGAACACACCACATCTTAACTGGCCGAAAATGAAGAATACTACTTGTAGTCAAAAAATATTCCTGTACCTCGAATGACTGCAAACATACACTCACCCCTTCTAGTCCCATTTTGCCAATGTTCTATACTGGCAAGATAACATTGTATAATTAACAACGGGAACTAATGCATCCCGAGTTCATTCCAGCACTGCCCTTGCTGGCAGACGTGTCGCTATGGTGTCGAGATTGAACCAGAACTCCTCTAGAAATTTGATAGTTTTATTTTCTTAGAAAATAAATCTATCGAAAATGCCGGAAGTTGAGAATAGACTGTCACTTTAATTGGATTATCAAATGTCCAAGTATCCCCACTGCTGCATACTATCGAGTACCCTTGTTCATGTGTTGACAGGAATCTCTCATACCATGTTCATTTGACCATTGCATTCCCGAGAAACATTCAACACTAATTTATCTACGGACGGACGATCATACTGACAGTCAGACACACAGACGCACACATCGACGGAAATTCTGATCCCATTATCCATTAATCTTCCCCCCAACTTGTTCCAAGGGCTTCACTCCATCATTCACATCAATTACAGCACATGTATGGTGTTAGGTTTGGAGCTTCAGTTGTGCGATCGGCGAAAATAGCTTTTTTTCGATCCGCTTGGCGGCCATTTTGGATTTCGCTGCTAGTGGTGGCTAGAGGATGGTGCCAACTTGTAGCCGATCGATTTTGAAATCTCTGATGCCTACCCTTACATCATGCCAAATTTCAGGAAGGTATCACCAAGTGCACAATTCTAGCGAATTCCTCCCCCGCTAATTTAAGTAACTAACAGTTGAAGCGATTATCCATAACGTTAATGAATAAACTACCGACAAGCCGTCGTCATCTCCTCGCAATAATTTACAAAGAAATTCTAATGAAAGTCTAAAATGATAAGTTCAAACCTGATCTGATGATCTGATCTGATGGCATCCATCCATCTTAATACTTCGACAAGGTAATGTGCGCGTGATGAGCCAGGAGACAACATGGCTCGATCACCCAGAAAACGGTGCTTATATTCTCCAATTTTCTGATGCCAAACCTAATCACGCGACTACCAGTCAGCGGAATTTTAGGGGAAGTCCCCTGACGTGGCGGTCGCCATTTTGTGGTCCCTGTACTGCCATGCAGACTGCCGGTGAATCTGCATTCAGCCCATGGAACTTTTACATGCAAATAGTATTCCGCCGGGTACCAGTTAACGGCGGAATGTCTTAGTGGATTGCATAATGTGCAACTCAGCATCACCTATTATCTGGAGATGTTCCACTAGGTGCATGTCATGATTTGATGACAGTTCGAACAACACCATCCCAGTTACTACTACAGAATGTTATGGCACTATCTATCAACAAATCCCACAACATTACTGTTTGTTGACAATATTGGCCTGTAAAGTTATGCCTAATATTGTCAACAGAACATCTGGCGTCCACTCCTGTGTGAGTACACAAAGTAAGCCCGTACTCTGATCGCCAGCTGTGATTCCATGTAATTTAGTTTTAATACTCTACAAAACTGAGAGTCCACTTTCCCAGTAGAAATTTTAGCGAGCTTGATTAACCCCTAAGGACTAGCTTCGCAACGGTTGCAGTAAATCTTGATGTAAGTATATTTTGTAACCGAACAATAATTTCAAAGAAAAAAATATTCCTTACATTTACTTCATAAGCTCTCAGGTTCCATTTAGGGCCTCAGAGTTTCTAATAACAATTTCGGTGCAGAACTAATCGAACTAATCGAACTCCCACCTACGAGAAGGAACACTGCTCTCGACTATTCATCAAGTAATTGCATCACTTAATTCAACATACTGCTGCACTGCAAGTTGGTGCCGAAGGAAACTCTCTTGCCGTGGGTTCGAACCCCCGCCATTCCACTGCTCTCCTGACGTTTCCACGTTTCGTACTTAGAGTTAAGTAATAGCCTTCAGATGCTGTATTACAGGAGCCCGTGAAAAGGCCTTCCAGTGAGATCTAGCTGTGAGGCCGCAATATTTGTGTCGCGTCTGCTTGAAGAAAATTGTCTTAAACGAGTATCGCTGTTTAAAAGGTGTAAAGATTGTCAGGCAGAATCATGTCCACCAGAACTGCATGAATTCCTTGACACTGACTTGACTACCATTACTTACTCCCAGTTCCTTATTCGATATTCGTTATCAACCGATTTTATCGGTTGATAACGAATTTCGAATAAGAAACTGGGAATATGTAACGAAAATCGGTTTATAATGAATGTCGAATAATGAACTGGGAAATAAGTAACAGTTATCATGTCCCTTTCCTTGTCAAACATCTCCAGTCTGCATGCAGCTTCGGGATCTGTTATCCGACTGTTATAACTCAAGTCCGGACTGCTGAAATATATCATCTGCATCATCAAGGTACGCCTTCTCCGAGGTTGATGGGGATTATTGTTTGTGGAAAAATACATGTTGCAGTAATATGCATGAGCTTCCCAACTTCTTATTTAATTTGCACGTACCAGACTCAAAATTGGTCATTTGGGACTGAAACATCCCCAGTCAGCCTCAGATCTTCATTTACATGAGGCCGACTGTGAGTGTGACGTAATTCCATGAAGCAAATATTTAGCCCAGAAAGAAAATCCTTGATTACCAGCCAGAGCAAATCAATATTTAATACTTCAATCCAGACGGAAAAGTCCCGAATAGGAAATTATTGGGAATAGGGCCACCCTACCATACCCCCCCCCCCCCCAGCCACCTTCATAGTCACGCCCATTTATCTGTGGCTGTTTGTACTGTGTCTCCATGTTTGTGAGACGATCATACGGACGGGCAGCATCGTTTAAAAAGCCATAGGAATGTCAGGCAGAGTAATGTCCGCCAGAACTGCATGAAATTTTCGCTTAGTGCGGACGGAATTATGAGTTCTATCATTTCACGTTTTAATGATCAAAGTTTGAAAAAAGCAGTATTCGTGGAAGAGAGTGTGGGACTCCGCCGTTCACAAGCAGTTCGTGATTGTTTACGTCGCAGTGCCATTAACACACAACAATGATCAACACTGAAACTGGATTTCAGTAATATTGGACACTTCTGGGATGTTCTTGGCCTAAGAGTATACGCCAGCGATATCTGTCAGTGCAAACTTCCCGAGGATATGTATAATATAGTATGTACATACGGGTATCCAATTAATATGTTTGCCATCATATGTATTACCACCTACGCACCTCCATCCCCTTTACAAGGCGGCGCGGTGTATAGTAATAACTTTGTCAGATCATGTTTGCATTCATCTGTCAGTCCGTCCGTCCCATTCGTTTCCGACAATAACTTTTGTACTCTTGATCGCACAATGCTCGAATTTCGTACACAGCAGTTGCCCATAGTTGGACGATGATATGGGTTGCTGTTGTAGGCCGAACGTCAAGATCGCTTTAATATAAATAGAGTTTTTGGTTTCCGTACCATACAAACACATAACGACACGCGCGTGTGAATGGGTTAACGATCAATCAATTCACACGCTTGTGTCGTTCTGTGTTTATTACACGCCTTCACGTCTATAAAACCCATTATTAGAAGGACACTTAACAATTCATTTGACTATCAACAAAAAAAAATACTCGCCAACCGACTTTCCGAGGGGAACCCGTGTCACTATTGTTAGCTATCGCTGGCCATTCAAATTGTAATTGCGGTGCACGAACTGTAGAAAATTCCAGCGAAATTTCTCTTCTATTTAAAAATAGTCCGTCAACGAATTCCGTTCCGCACATATGTGCGAAACAAATTTTCATTTTCCGCTTGGTTTAGTGTTGCTGTAGATGGGAATTTCATAGAACGGGCGTGTAATAACTTTAGTTTCCTCCTACGAACGAAACTGTAACTGCATACACTAACTTCCTATAAGATGTCGATGATTGGGTTTGCATTGTGGTCAATAAGTCAAAGTCACTTTTACTGCAAATAAATTTTCGGTTTCCGTGCAAAAGCTTTATAGTTTACTTTTGCGTACGAATTTTTTATGACTTCATACACAGGTTGCATCTGAGGTGTCGATGGAGGTATTGCGTGTTCTTATACTCGCGATGCCCATTTTAGAGAACTCCACCAAAGGCATTGGTTACCGGGTTCCATTTTACCAGTTAAACAGCGATTTTTACCTCAGAAATCACACACTATTTCACTTCTCGTGGTTCCCACTGGGAGGTATTGCGTTCAGTGTATGGGTTAAAGGTCAGGGTCACTAAAACTATAAACATATTTTTGGTTTCTTTACAATAACTTTTGTTTCTATTCGCATACTAGTCTCCTGCGCAGCCCACTAGCTATTCACCTAGAGGCCTTCTATCAGTTTCAGCCATTTTAAAATGACGGCGCAAATTGAGTAGAAGACATTTCTCGGTAGGGGGTAGAAATTGTGCTGTCGTGTACGTTAAAATTCCCAGATCTTTCCCATTTCTGTCCCAATCTTTTTTCGAGAGATTTTGTGATCGACTTGAATAAAAATGAGTGCATGTCACCGCCATATAACAGCATTCGACGCGTTTTAATGCGCGAGAGCCGCGTCGATTATTTATGTTTTGATCCCAAATGTTTATTTCTAAGTTTGGCATAGTATCTCAGTATAGTGTATCGTAAAGTATCCTTTTGACACCAACCGCACTGCTGTGCTGCAATTAGTTCAAAAAGTTACAGCTGATGTTATCTTTTCGACCCCCCCACACTCCTCCAGAGTAGGCCTCGCACACAGGCGATAGACGCATGGGACTTCGCGCACAACGTGATACGATATGGCGAAAGGACATAATTTCTCACTTTAAAATAAAAAAGTTATAAGTATCGACAGTGATGAATAAAAATCCTGGTCTAATTCACAAGTGCAGGTAACAGGATTTTCAAATGTTTATTTCCAAATTCCTGGTGCGATATCAAGTCCTCACATGATGCATCTGAAAATAAGGGGGGGGGGGGGGGGGGGGGTCGAAAAGATAAAATCACTTGTAACTTTTGAACTAAATGCAGTACAGAAGTTGGGTTAGTGTCAAAATGACGGGTATCGGGCGTACTTTATGATACACTATACTGAGATGCTATGCCGAACTTAGAAATAAACATTTGGGATCAAAACATGAACAATCGACGCGACTCTCGCGCATTAAAACGCGTCGAATGCTGTTGTCTGGTAGTGACATGCACTCATTTTTGTTCATGTCGATCACAAAATCTCACGAAAAAAGATTGGGACAGAAATGGGAAAGATCTGGGCATTTTAACGTACACAACAGCACAATTTGTACCCCCTACCGAGAAACGTCTTTCTTCTACTCAATTTGAGCTGCCATTTTAAAATGGCTGAAGCTGATAGCAGACCTCTAGGTGAATAGCTAGTGGGCTGTGCAGGAGACTGTTCGTATACAAAACTATCACTTCATATACAGATTGCCTGTAGGTGTCGAAGATTGGGTCAATAGGTCAAAGGACAAGGTCGTTGTTGTTGCTGTAAATAAATTTCGGTGTCCGTGCAATGGCTTTAGTTCACAATGGCATAGCGGGGGTTCGAACCCACACCGAGAGAGTTTCCTTCGACATCAACCGCCTAGCGAAACTATACTGGCACACCACTGGCCACCGACAGAACCAAAAAGAAACTGAAACTTCATATACAATATACAAATTGTTCATCAAAAGCCAATGAGTGCGATGGTGTTTCGGATCATCATGCCACTGTTACTATAAATAGAACAGTTTTCATGAATAACTTAGATGTTCTTGGTTTTACATCGGTCAGATTTAGTGTACAGCTCTCTTCTAAGAAAGATGTGTCTTGAATCGCCTTTAGTCTGTTGGACGGAAAAGGGAGGGGCGTTCTTACGAGAGCCCTCACGCAACATTTTTTTATTGCAGTCTGTATTGTCTTTAGAATGCATATACACAACAAATAAAACATTCATTCAAATATTATCTTCAAAATCAAACAAATTAAGTTGCATGTGGCCATTAAATCCACCCTTGGCCGGACTGGCCGTATGGTCCACCGGGAAAATTCCCGGTGCCCCCCCCCCCCCTCCATTGGGTTCCCCGTGGGCCCCCAAAAGTGATGCAGCCCAACACCTGTTGGGACGTGACATTCATGAAAATGACCAAAAGGCGAAATGGATCTGATTGCATAGACTGTGGGCATTTCGATATACCGGCAGTCATGTGTGGAATTGATCGCTCAGATGCAAGGAAACAGCGTTCCTTCAAATTCAAAAATCGAAATTTTCTCAGATTGGACCAAACTTTGGCCTTCTTTGTTTATTTTTTAGGGAAGGGCTGTTAGGGTTTTTTTTCATTTTAGTATTAATTTTTAATGTTATTTATTTTCTTTGCCGTTACTTTGCGCCGTAAGGGCGACCTGTCGAAGATTGAACAGCTCGGTTTGTTACACTCCAATCAACTGCAATAGACATTTATTGGAGAACACGTTTCAACTGACAAAAAATTACCTAGCACAATTTCAGTTAACCGTTTAACTCAGGTACTCAGTGGCTATCGTCTCATACACTTCTGTATACGGCGACATTGGTTAGTTTATGTTTAATTTATGGGGAGGTTCAGCAATAATTTAATCCTTCATCCCTACGGGCTGTAGGATTAAATTATCACCAATACTCCTTTCCAGATAAATGTCAATGTGTTGTCAGGGCTTATATACTACTCAAAGTTTGCCAAGCACCAAGTATATCCAACTACATGTTTTACGTTTTAGTTGAAATATTGTAATGAAAAGTGTATATATTTTTTATTTAATTGTGTCTTTAATGATATAAGTACAGAAATTAAGATTTTATTTGTGTTTGACATTATTTTGTAGCTTTTGAATACGATAACCATGGAAAATAGATATTATTGGGAAAAGAAGAAATTTTTTCAAATTTGCCGAAAAGTTGACGGAGCGAACTGGCATGGGCTCAATATCGAGTATGAGACCCATTACTATTAATCACAGCTTGACAACGCCTTCTCATGCCCCAGTCAGGTTCCTGGTGGTCCTTTCTGGGATGTTGTTCCATTCTTGGACCAGCATGGCACCAAGCTCCTGGACACTTCTTAGCTGGACTGCACGGGCTGAAATTGCAAGCTGCAACTCATTCCAGACATGTTCGATTGGATTGAGGTCAGGAGATCTTGTTGGCCAGTCCATACGCTCAATCCCCTCCCTCTGTCGGTACTCCCCGACAGCATGGGCAACATAGGACGGGCATTATCGTCCATCAAAATGAATCTATCACCCACTGCACCTGCATACAATCTGACGTGGACATCCAGGATCTCATCAATATACCGTTATGCTGTCAATGTACCAAGTTCGAGGACACAGAGCTCTGTACGTCCATCCCCGATGATGCCGCCCCAGACCATGATTGACCCTCCGCCATAGCGGTCATGTTCAGCAATGTTGGCTGCATGGAATCGCTCTCCTGGTCTTCTCCGTACCCTAGAACGCCTATTTGTGTGGTCTAGGCAGTACCTTGACTCATCTGTAAAAAGGACAGGTCGTCAATCTTCTCTGGTCCATCCAACGTGGTCCATGGCCCATCCATATCGTGCCTAGTGGTGGTTTTGGGACAGCGGAATGCGAATACATTGTCTTCTCGAACGGAGACCACATTCGTGCAACCTTGCCCAGATATTCTGCGTCGAAACATTTACCCCGGATGCATTCTGAAGGTCACTGCGAAGCTGGTTTGCTGTGGGAAAGCGGTTCATATGGGCCTGAATGATCAAAAACCGGTCTTTAGCTGTAGATGTTGCCCTGTCTCTGCCACCACCATGCCTGGCATGTCTTACTAGTGTGCCATACTGCTGAAATCTTGCCCAGGCTCTGGTGATCACCGTATGGTGCACACCAAAGGCTTCACCAAGCTGACGATGGGTAGCCCCCTGCTCCACTATCCCTACAACCCGCCACATTTCTGCTTCAAACAAATGTCTTCTTACATTTGCATTTGCCATATCCAATCATTAAATCACAAGGGTTTGTGTTGAAATGAAGACTGAATATCCTACACATGTCATGTACATGTGGACTGTACACGAAAACATCATGAAAAATCAAGAGGTACATGCTTTCTATGACTGTCACGAAATGACTGTCCGTCAAGAGAGCTAATGAAAACACTGGGGACCATCTCAATACATTCCTCAATCATATCCACCAAACATATCGCAAATATGTCACAAGCAAATTTCACAATGATGTGTCAAATATTTGGTGCTTAGCAAACTTTGAGTAGCATATTTCGACGAGAATCCGAGAATCGATTTAGGTAAAGATCCGCGCAACAAAACCAACGAGAATCCATGCAGATTCTCGCTGCACCTCTGCTAGTCGTGTGAAATTAATTCATTTTAACCCTTTACCAAACATAACAGCAGCTAATAAATCAATACAAGGCTAACATGACCTGAAATATCCTGACACTTTGTCAATAAAATTGTACAAATGTGGCAGTCATTGGAACCGGTTCATTGAACCGGTTCCAATGACAGCCATATTTGTAAGACTTTATTGGTAAATATTGTTTTGGTTTTTTTAAAATTATCAAATTCAGTTTTTGTTTAAAAATTAACGAGCTGTGTTGGATAAAGGGTTAACATGTGTTATCAATATACAATGGGGTTCAACCACAGTGGTCTCATGGGATCCCGGGACACTCACAGCAGGTATGGATTCACGCAACTATTTTCACTGGAGCCCGATTGGATTCTCCCATATTTAGATGAAATATAAGCCCTGGGTGTCTACTCACGTACTGCAAGCCTTTCGTTTACGTAAAAATGTATGAATCCCGTGGGAAAGGGTTGCTGCCTTATATTTCACTCGGCAGACGAATATTTAAGGCCATCCATCGCCCTTTATGTAGTTATGTATCTTTCTGCTTACCTATCGCAATTGCGTTCCTGCATTCTGATGGCATCTTTTGTCTTCAGTGTGAATGCCATTAACCCTTTAAACACGTTAGATATTCGCAGTTAGATGTGTAGTCCGTTGGCTACTAACGGATCCCCAATTTTTGCTTTACGCAAAATTTATGCAATCCTAGTTGAGACAGTGGCGTAGCGACAAGGGACCGGGGAGGGCATTGCCACCCCTAAAATTTTCGCTGCCCCGCCGCCACCCTAAAAAAAACATTGGCCCAATGCAACTTTTTTTACATAATGTTCATATACAGCCCTAAAATGGTCTCCAATATAGGGCTGCACTATATAAATGTCCCAGATTTGCTCTTACTGGACTGAATTTTGAAAAGTATTCTTGGGGTGGTGGGCCTAGTCCTAACTTCAAGGGAAGTGGAAGGATGGGGTAACAACCGTAGGGGCCTAGTTATGAATAGGTAAGACCTCCACCCCACCCAGCCACCCTCGGAACGGCCATCGAAATATTATGTTTGTCCACCCCTCAAAAAAAACCTGGTTAGGTTAGGGCAACCCTATTATAGAATCCTAACTGCGAACCTTTTTTGAGAGCGTTAACTTGTCTACTATTACTTCATATCTTCATCGAGCCTATCTGGGATTTGTGAGTGGCTGCGTAATAATTTAACCCTAGGCCTTCAGCCCTATAGGACTCCAGGATTAAGTTATCACTAAACTTCCTGTGCAGTTGTGTGTTTATAGTATTGTCTACCCAAAGTTACTGGAAGTTTGTTATCGATAAGAATGAATGCATGTCAGAACCTGGCCCCGCATGACACTTACACTGCTTTACAGTAATAGTCGGTGAATTTTTAGACTGCAATCGTTTGTTTTATGTTGTTTGTTATAAGAAAAAAGAAGTGCTTGCCAGGTTGGACATGTCGACAGCAGTATCTGCGTGTGCAGAAAATTTACAACTGATGTTATGGTGAGTTCAAACGAAAAATTTAAATGAATAAATAAAGTCTACCCCCATTCATGTCACTCATTAGTGGGGCTTAGGCCTATTTCATTCTCTCAAGTTAATTGCAGGAAACTTTGGACACTGCATTTGTACTGTAACTTGTTAGTGTAAATAACACGGAATCAGGTTCTGACGCGCATTCATTCTTATCGATAAAAAAAAACTTCCAGTAACTGTGGTCTACCCACGAACTGCCAATTTTCCCCCCACGCACAAATGTATGGATCACAGGTGGAATGGTTAAGAACATCTATTCTTATTCTTTATATTATATTTGTCCATGATTCGACTTGGATGGCTTCTTATTACAGACGCTTGCTGCGGAAGGTGACGCCTGTCATCATACGGGTGAGTGTGGTGCAGGAATGTGTTGTGTTGCTGATCCATTCCATGGTAGTGGTTTCCTATTTAACAGCCACGGCCGAGGCGAGTGCAGGCACGAAAATACTGAAGGAGAAAGATGTTTTGGTGGACAAAAGGACATTTTCAACCCAGAGTTGTATGAATTCCACTGTCCATGCGTAGCTGGTCTTGAATGTCACGGTGAAAAAGAAGATATCGGTGATGGTCACATCTCGATGATCAATCCCAAATGCGTCACGCCAAATGCTACAATGCATTCGCAATAGGAAAATGACTTAAAGTCTTAGTGTACAAACCAAAAATGAGCGACTATCGTTGAAAATAAAGTCGTTGTATTTTTTTGTTCGTTGTTCTGGCGTATTTCATGTTTCATTGTTTCATGTATTGCTATGCACTTATAAAAATGCTCCTAAGCCAAAAGTCATTTACACCTTGAATACAACGCGAGCTCACCGAGCCTTGCGATAAAGTAACAAATATCAAATATCCATCCCATTCAAAATAATCAGGAATGTAAGTTTTCCGTCCTTTTCCGCAACTCGGGGTTTTCGTTACTGTTTTCTGCCTTTCCTTGTCTGTGCTCAGGGACATGAATTTTCTTGTTGTAGAGTTATTTGTACTTTGATTTTAATGTGATTTTTACGGTACGTCCGAGGTGTTTCATGTTGTGTTAGTCTTTGCAAGACTCGATCTCGCCTCAGGACGATCTGGGTCTCGAACGAGCCCAGATACGCCTGGATGAGGCGAAGTCTTACAGCGACTAGTTATGATCGGATCAGGTGTGAGCATTTTGGCTTTTTGACCTGTTTCGACTTATATTGCTCCTACTATGGATATTCCGGCGTTTTGACTTGCTGGAACTTACACCTCTCCATTTTGCAATTTTTATATTGTGTGATGCATCGAACGTGAGTCTCGCTTTACAAGAAACATAAATACTTACTACGAATAGACCAATGTACGCTGAAAAATAAAAAGCACAGCATATAATTTTGACGCAACGAACCGTTGCGTCCAAATTAAAATCAGTGATTATATATTTCGTATCTGACACTGGAGTCTGACTGGACTAAGTTCATACGATACTGCGTTTGTTCTATAGCTCGTTCCTATGAAGCTGTGGTTTTTTAGGCAAATTTTTTTTAAAATATTGAATTTTATGTATTATATATTTTTTTCTTTGTGAGTCGCCCTGGACAGATAGGCCTGCAACGTTAAATAAAGGGCTGTTTGCAACTCTATCGCATCTTGCGTAAGGCTCGCATTGTGTAGCAGTCTTAAAATCTACCGAATTGCGCTCCAAAATCCAGTGTTTACCAGGAACGTGAATAACGAAACATTTTCGACAAATTTCACAAAACGTCCCCATTTTATAAAGAAGGATCATATATTGAAAAAAACGAAAGAGCATTAGGGCCAGTCGTGGAAAACAATTTTTAAATCTACAACTCGTTATAACGACATTGCAACTCATTATAACGACTTCATAACTCGTTATAACGACTCCACAACTCGTTATAACGACTTCAACAACTCGTTATAACGACTTGTCATCTCGTTATAACGACTTCACAACTCGTTATAATAAACGACTTGTCAACTCGATATAACGGCTTCACAACTCGTTATAACGACTTCAACAACTCGTTATAACGACTTCAACAACTCGCTATAACGACATGTCATCTCGTTATAACGACTTCACAACTCATTATAACGACTTGTCACCTCGTTATAACGACTTCACAATTCGTTATAACGATTTCACAACTCGTTATAACGAGATGACAAGTCGTTATAATGAGTTGTGAAGTCGTTATAACGAGATGACATGTCGTTATAGCGAGTTGTTGAAGTCGTTATAACGAGTTGCTGAAGTCGCTATAACGAGTTGTGAAGTCGTTATAACGAGATTACAAGTCGTTATAACGAGTTTTAGAAGTCGTTATAACGAGATGACAAGTCGTTATAACGAGTTGTTCAAGTCGTTATAACGAGTTGTTGAAGCCGTTATAACGAGTTGTGAAGTCGTTAAAACGACTTGTCATCTCGCTATAACGACTTGTCATCTCGTTATAACGACTTTACAACTCGTTATAACGACTTCACAACTCGTTATAGCGACTTGTCATCTCGTTATAACGACTTCGCAACTCGGAAGTCGTTATAACGAATTGTGAAGTCGTTATAGCGAGATGACTAGTCGTTATAACGAGTTGTGAAGTCGTTATAACGAAATGACAAGTCGTTATAACGAGATGACAAGTCGTTATAACGAGATGACAAGTCGTTAAAACGAGTTGTGAAGTCGTTATAACGAGATGACAAGTCGTTATAACGAGTTGTGAAGTCGTTATAACGAGTTGAGAAGTCGTTATAACGAGGTGACAAGTCATTATAACGAGTTGCGGAAGTCGTTATAATGAGATGGCATGTCGTTATAACGAGTTGTAGATTTAAAAATTGTTTTCCACGACTGGCCCAAATGCTCTTTCGTATTACTCACAAAGAGACTAAATTTGTTTCGAAAAACACAAATAAATGGGTCATTCTTTAATCTTTATGGAACTGAGAGACGAAGAACTTGCAGATGCGCTGTTGCGCCCACTTGGTGATCCTGGGGCAGTAGACGAGATTAGCATCGTCCATGTGTGTCGTAAGCCGTCTCACGCGACATTTGTTTCCAAAACAAATCGCGCGTGTAACATAAGCAGCGATTTAGCACTTTCGCTGCCGAAAGCAACTTTTGTCACCTATTTTATGATGATTATTTGTACGTCCTGGTATGCGTAGATCAAACCTATCATCAGATAAATTGTTGGAAAGGGCTAGCCCCTTCGAACAATTAATCAGAAGTAGTATGTAATGTGGTTTTGGGGCCTCAGTTGCAGGACCGCGGTGCAGGACCCCGGAAGTGACGTCATGTCACGTGACCTAATGGCGCCATGTTGTGTTGTCATGGTAACCCGCGTGAGCGGCCATGTTGTGACGTCATCTCCATAGTGATATGTGGTGTGAGTGCGCATGCGCAGCACGTGTTGTTAGGGTGATACGTGTTTCCATCGTCCATTTTGTATACTGGAGACCGCCGTCTTGGTTTCTATGGTAGCACGTAATTGCTATGTTACCCAATTTTTCTGCAATAAGACGGGGTATGTTCGGAGGGTATGTTCGATTGAATAGGAGTAGTTTCCCAATTCGCAGAATTACCACAAACAACCCGACAACTTTTACTATTTCGAATTCTTTCAGAATTCTCTGCTCCTATCTATATATGCAATAGTTTACGTCTATCTGGACATGTTCATTTGTTCTAGAGTATACTCCAGTTACGTAGAAGAGCCTATTAGTTGGAACAGCTTTGCTTATTATCAGTATATTTAGCTATTTTGGTCTATTCTTGTTAGTTCTGACCCTATTCCAAGTACTCTTGTTGTTTCATTTATCTAGATCATTTATAACCAATCAGATTGCTTGATTTCCCATAATCTATATACAGAGTTATCTCCCTTCTGTATAATAAAAGACTATATCCAATGGCCATATCCCATGGAATCCCATTTTTTTGCAAAACACCTGTGGCTATGGAATCCCTTGTTTGTCGTATGAGGCCATGAGGGCTATGTAAAAGCCCTCAATGAGTCCTCATTTATTATCCCTCATACCCTCATTGAATTTTGAGGTTATGAGGACCTTGAAAAATCCCTCAATGAGGTATAATTTACTACGACTCTTAGCCTCATTTCAGTATTTAACAGGTATATCCTATGGAATCCCATTTTGGAAAACTCCTGTGACTGTGGAATCCCTTTTTTGTCGTATGAGGCCACGAGAGCTATGTAAAAGCCCTCAATGAGTCCTCATTTATTATCCCTCATAGCCTCATTGAATTTTGAGGTTATGAGGACCATTAAAAATCTCTCAATGAGGCATAATTTACTACGACTCTTAGCCTCATCTCGGTATTTGAGGATACCTATCGAGGATACCTTTTATAGGATACTTATCTGAGGATACTATATAGGCTGTCCATATCCCTATAGGTCTCTTGCTGGCCCTTAGTACTATTAATCCACCTGATGCTTTATGTTATCCTATGACTGGTATAGGTAGTATGCAATGCTAGGCATAGGGGTATTGTGGGTAGGGTTGCTGCCTGGTAGTTTAGAACGGTACTATAGTATGGCGGTATATACACCTATAGGCCCCTGTTAGTGCTTGGTACTATAAACCAACCGATTGCTTTGTTTTATTATATGGCTGGTATATGTAGTACGTTATGGTAGACCTAGTGATTTTGTGGGGGTGGGGGTAACGCTTAGTAGTTTAGAACGGTAGTATAGCATAGGCTGTACATATCCCTGTAGGTCTCTTGCTGGCCCTTGGTACTACTGATCCACCAGGTGCTTCATATTATTGAGCGGTATTCTGGGGTGGGGTCAGTGTCTGGTAATACAGAACGGCAGCAGAGTATGGTTGGTACATTCCCCTATAGATCCCATCCTAACCGTTGATAGTATTAACCTACCAAATGCTTTGTATCATCCTGTTACTGGTAAGGTGGTACGCAATACCAGTAGATCCTACCTTATTCCGAGTACTCTTGTTGTTTCATTTATCTAGATCATTTATAGATATTATAATTAACCAATTAGATTGCTTGATTTCCCATAATCTGTATACAGAGTTACCTCCCTTCCGTATAATAAAAATCTATATCAATGGCAATTTCCCCGGCACACCAATTTCGGCACCCCTTTTTTGAAAAGCATATGGCCTTCGGCACCCCTTTTTTCTGAAATGAGGATAAGAGTCGTATTAAAAATCCCTCATTGAAGGATTTTTAATACGACTCTTATCCTCATTTCAGAAAAAAAGGGTGCCGAAGGCCACATGTTTTTCAAAAAAGGGGTGCCGAAATTGGGGTGCCTTCTGGAGAATCCCTTTTTTGTCAAATGAGGATAAGAGTCGTAGTAAATTAGACCTCATTGGTTTTTCAGGGAGATTTTTTATCTAAATTACAGTACGTGGAGAGTGGGTTGTAACAAAATCATCCGCAGAGTGGAGTTATCACCTAAACTATAGCTTTCAAATTCTGTCCATACGGACAAAAAACACAATAAATGTTTCAGCCAATGGACCTCCGCGTTCAACCCAGAGGTCCATTGACTGGAACTTTTCGTGTACTCGTTATGCTTTGCAACACATTTGCAATTATTGCTTGAGTGAAATCTCCACTCTGCGGGTGATTTGGTGATAATACACTCTACACGTGCTGTAGGTGTTTTTTCCCCATTTACATTTTTTTCTTTTTACATAAAAATGGTCTTTTGGGCCATTTCCATGAAACTCAAAACATTAACTAATTCAAAGGACCAAAATGCCATCAAAAGCAATGTTTGTGCATATATTAGTTATAGTGGCAATATAAAGCTTGCTTTTGAAACTTTTCCCTCTGGGCAAACATGATTCAGTTTATTTTACAAGAGTGTAATCACACTCTGGCTCCAAATACAATAAAACATTTACAGTTGTATTTTTCACAATTGTATCTTCCATTTATGGAAATAACTAATTGAAATGAACCATTAGCATTTTCAAAGATGTGAAAATTTGCCAGTTGGCAAATTCCCATACCTTTCGAAATGCTAATGATTCGTTTCTGCCATTTATATTCACTTGTAGAAAATATAATTCGGGAAAATACAATTGTACAAGTTTTATAGCATTGGCCCTGGGCTGCAATAGTAGTGAAGTAGTTTAAACATATTTTATTTTATTTGCTAAATTAGAGCAAAAAAGAATTACAGGACAAGTGCTCAACACTTACAAAACCTGTTTTTTTCCCTAAATCTAACTTGAACACAAGTTGCAAACAACAAAATACAAATAAACTGTTGACATAAACAAACTTACAAAAATACATAAAAATCAGAAGTACTGAAAGAATGTGAGTAGAAAAGAACATAGAGAGAGAAAAGAAAAAGAAAGAGAATAAAAAAAACAGAAAAATTCCTTAGTCCTCGCTCGCCAATTCTCCGGGTTTGGCCTGTTTCTAAAGAATTTGTGTCGTAAATTTATAGATCGACGCCGCATTTTGGATCCTTTCTTAGAGTACGGTCAGCCGGGATAAATCAGTATTTTCAAGTAAATCTATTTGTGTCACTTTTATACTTCTGAACGGCGCGGAAAGGCATCCGATTATCTTGGTTTTGCCGTTGGTCCAGATATGTTTATTAAAAATTGTATTAATGAAGAAGCATTTTTAATTGAGCCATCGATGGATTCCAAGTCATGGTGCACGAAGGGAAGAATGATCGCTTCATTAGTTCAGTTCGGAGCTTATATTGTTGGAAATTTGAAGCACTGCGTAAATTATATTGTGAATTTTCGCCAGAGCGAGGAGGAAGAAGTGTTATTAAATAGTCTGGAACTAGCCTATTGACAATCTTATAGAAAATGCACACGTCGTGTATATATCGTCTCTCCTCTAGGGATTGCCAGCCCAACCCCAATAGGAGGAGACATCTAGGGACAGATCTTGTCAGTCTGGTAATTATACGGGCAGCTTCGCAGTGTGTATCATCTATTCGCTTTAGTAGAATTTGACTAGCACCACCCACACTGGGCTGTAATACTCCAGGATCGGCAGAATAAATGACAGGTATATCCTTTCTAGTGTGTCCCGATTTAATATATATTTTAGCTTTCGTAACTGAGATAATTTTGAATTTGATCGCTTGAATATGCCATCAATATGTTTTTCCCAATATAGATTAGATTGTAAAACAAGGCCATGATGTTTGTGATCTTCTGAAAAATTTAAGTGAGTTTTTCCAAGCGTTATGTCTGGATACTGGTTTGTCGTGGACAGAGTGAATAGCATCACATGCATGTGTTTTTCCAGCGTTAAATGTAGCAAGCCATTGTCCCGCCCATGTATTAACTTGCTTTATATCATTGATGATAATGTTAGTCAACTCTGTAGGTATTGCTTGACTGTTTATTAAGCATGTATCGTCGGCAAACAACCTTGTGATGGGTTTAATGTTTTCAGAAATGTTGTTAATATAAACCAAAAACAGGAAGGGACCCAGTACTGAACCTTGTGGAACTCCAGAGACAATTTCTTTATATTCAGAGAAGTGACCATTCACTGCAACACGTTGTTTTCTGTTTGTTAAATAGCTGTGGAACCAACGGAGGAGGGGCCCTAAATTCCGTATTGTTTGAATTTGAATACGAGCTCTTCATGCCAGACTCTGTCAGTTGCTTTAGAAATGTCACAGGAAACAACACAAAACGTGTGTCGTTTATCATCAAGAGCAGAGCATAGGCTATGGTGTATTTCTAGAAGCTGATAGACTGTGGTGTTGTTGGGGAGAAAGTCACTCTGAAATGTATAAAATAGTTTGTTATCATGGAAGAAGTTACAAACATACTTGAAAATGTCACTTTCCATAACCTTACCAATACAGCAGAGTAGAGATATTGGTCTATAATTATTTACTTCAAACCGATAATTTTTCTTAAATACTGGAATGATATCAACCATTTTCCACTCATTCAGGAATATGGGGCTATTTTAGTGATTTTCTACAGAGAAGAAACAGCGGCTGATATATAGTCTGATGTGTCTCTTTTAGGAGTTTGTGACTTATGCCATCGTGACAGCTTGCTTTCTTGGTTTGAAGTGCCTTTATGATGACCTTAATATCATCTTCGGTAAAATCTATGTCTGGTAATGAATTAACGCATTGTTTTAATAGACTGGGAGCTGGTGATTCTTATCGTTTAGTTCGCTATTTTTTTTAGAAGATTTCATTCAGTATTTCCGATTTCTTTTTATCGTCGTCAAAAACTCTTCTCCCATTTTCCGTGTCTATGCAAAGCGGGGGTATACTTACACTATCTGGGCTGTTCAGAAAACATTTAACAACATGCCAGAATTGTTTGGTCTCTTTATGTATTGTTAGAGATTCATCAAGTTTACTCATGTATGTTACTTTTGCAAACCTTTTCACATTACTTCACTCTATTTCTTATGGTTTTGTACTTGAGCCAGTGATGTTCAGTATTTCGTTTCAGAGCCTGGTTCCGAGCACGATGACGCCTGCGGATTACACTTCTGAGGGAGTTATATCAAACCAAGGATTGTCATTTTTGCGAATAGTAACCGAGTAGTGAGGAATGTATTTCTCTGCGAATTATAAAATTTGGGATACAAAGTTAGTGGTTGCAGTATTTATATTGCTTTCAAGCCCTATTAATTATTCCAATCTGCCTCTTTAATGAGGTTGTTCATTTTTTGAAAGTCTCTTTTGTTGTAATTCAAAACTTTACTTTTGATTGACACATTGTTTTGAAAGAGGAATCGTATATTTATTAAGGTTGCCCTATGGCCCGAGAGACCCAATGCCATCGTTCCAGAATTAATGGACATAACCATATCACTTATGATTATTGGATCTAATAGTGTTCTACATAGTGGGGTTACATTGTGGGTTCTTTAATTTCATTCTTTAGGTTGAGCTTTCCATTTTGTAGTGGACCAGACACATTAAGAGGATCAGTGTTCATATCACCGAGTATTATAACTGAAGGATTTTTATCAAGTGCTAGCTCTACCTTTTCTTCTAGCATGGGCCAGTAATTTTCAACTCAAAAATTGTCTGATCTATATGTTACGCATAGGATAAAGTTAGTCTTTTTTCCTATCTCTAACCATAAGATATCATCTTCAAATTGCAGATCTTTTAATTGTTTAAAGCACAAATTCTCAGAGACATGCACTGCGAAACCGCCCCCATATTGATTTCTATCTTTTTTGATAGGAGGATGAACCCCTTAACAGAGATATCTGCAGAATCAAATGTTCCATTCATTTGAGTTTCAATGAAACACAAAATATCATATTCATCAAACTGTTCTTCTAGACTATCAAGCTTATGTCGGATACTTCTAATATTGAAATATGGAAAGAGTCCATACATGAGATTGGTCAAAGATAAAAAAAAAAAAAAAGAGGAAATGTTTGCCGAGCGTAGCGAGGCGAAAAAAATTTTGGCCGAGCGAAGCGAGGCGGAATTTGTTTTAGCCGAGGTCCAGGGGCCGCTAGCCCCTGGAAGCTCTGGGGTTGTAAGTGCTCGGAGATTGAATCTTGGTCATTCCTAAGCATTTTAAGATTATAACTGAGTAGTATTGGTGGTTCTCTTAAGATAATTTGATTAAACATAAACTGGATGTCGAAAAAATTCATATTCTTTTACAACTTTCATCAAGAACTTCTGCTATGAAAAAGGACTGATGGTTGCAATAGTAGGCTGGTTGCAATAGTAGGCAGACAATCTGTTTTAATTTTTTTGAATTAAACCCTTTCACCATTACCAGAGTTCATTGACAAATTATGTCATGGCTGCTTCTCAGCAGCCATGGCATAATTTTACAATTAACTCTAGGAATAATATTCTGTTTCATTGTACATGTAAGCTAGGGAAATATTTGTAAATTCTTTTGGATAAAAGTGAAACTTGGTGTATTTATGCATTCCACAATGCTGTTGCTTGCTCACCAAAATGTACCTGCAATGTCTGTGTACAGGCTTCAACAATCAACATTCACTGTTTAATGTTTATCACCTAATGACATTTAATGCCACTAAAATGCAAGCATCCGATTAAAACAATGCAGCTATGAAAGTCACTGGAACTGGCTCAAGGAGCTAGTTCCATTGACTTCGATATTTGCATTGTTTTATTGAGATATACAGTTAAAAGAAATGAAGAGAAGGATTAAATTTAAATTAATTTAATACCTGTGAATGTGTACATGTACCCTGAGAACCAAGTTCATATTGTCATTCAATCCTTCTCTTTTTAGACAGTTTGTTTGATGAAGTGTTGCTCTGTAGTTTTTGAATAAATCTTTTTCGAGCCTTTTGCACAGATTTAACGAATAGTTCTTTGGCACGCTTTTTTGTTATCCGTTTGACAGTGTTCAACTGCAATTCTCTTCTTCTTATAACAGCCTTTTGTTCTTTGGCTTTTAACTCTTCTTTGTAGCTCTTGCTGGAAGTCTGAATGTTTCTAACTAACTTTCCATCCACTTTAGAATTCAGGAAATCTGCTCTTTTAAAGTACTGGACTGACGAAGCATTACAAGATCTTAGTTTGTATTTTACGCTCTGTATGGAACTATAAGTTTGCATATTCATTCTCCCAGAGCGCTTATCAATCACATCCCCCATAACACTAAAAGATCCCTCTACCATGGGACCATGGAAACAACTTAATATGGCAGTGATAACTTTCTGTAGTGTGCAGTACTTCTTAGTCTCTAATACAGTAGCCCACCAGACATCAACCCTGTCTTCATGTGGGTCAAATTTAGGCAACGATACAATGCTGTGATAGTGCCGTACCTCTTTATCATATTCATCTTTTTCGGCTGCACTGATCACATTCTTTAATACTACTTCTGGAATTTTCAACATCAGGTTGAGAGATGAAGTATGGCTTCTACATATGGGATCAATGCTGGAGAAGCACTCCAGGGCTTTGTTGTTGACTGGCATTTTCTTAAGTAGATATAGTCCACACTGAATGTACGATTTTGATGCATTGTCCAAAAATATGCCTATGGCAGAGTCTTTCTTTCCTGTCTGTTCTTTTATAATCGTTAATGCTTTGGAGCCAAAGAACATAGATTTCTTATTCAAGAAAGCTTCACCTCCCTCAATATGTTGACTTAACTGACTAAGCTGCTTTGCATTTGTGGCTTCAGATAAATATTCTGGCTTTACAAAACAAGTTAAAAAGTCACGAATAAGTCCAAGTATATAATCATACATTGTGTGTATGAGGGGCTTTTTCATTTCCAACACTAGAACATACTTTTTCAGGGTTGGTAAAACAGCCTCATAGGAGTACAGCTGTAAAGGAGTGTCTGTTCTCTTAAAAAACAACTTGTTCACTATTCTGTTTTTTCTGTTCTGACCATCAGATGTAAGGTTTTTTGAATCAAGTTTTTGTATTATTTCCTTGACACGAGCTCTCGATTCTGGACTCACTGCTTTCTTTTTATAAATTTCTACAAAGTTACACAAGTACAAAGATCTGTCCCTCTTAGACAGGAAAGCAAAATAGAAAACTGTGAATGCGTCAAAAAGTTCAAGTGTTGATATTGTTGAATCATACGCCGATAACCAACGATGGTTCACAAATCTATGTGGCATTCTGTATGTAATGTTTAAGAGTGAGCAAAGTTCTTCTAAATACTCTCGGAGGTCTACAGACCATTTTAAATCATTAAAAATGTCACCAAACAAGCCTTCCAAATAGAAATCAAATGGCTGAGAGAATTTCTTGCTTGCATTGTGGGCATGGTGGCATGTGTCACCATCTATGTCAATCAACTGTGGCGCCACACTGTCTCGAATTCTTTTTTCAAAGCCTGTTTTTGTCCCGCGCATCACTGAACATGAATCCATTAATATTGAAATGAGATTCTTCCAAGGTATGCTCAGTTCATTAAAAAGTGAACATATCATAGTGTACACTGACTCACTATTTACTGTGGTCATTGGAAATGAACGCAAATGTTCCACAACAATTTTCCTCTGCTTGAGTGAAAAATATGAAATAATAACAGCCATGACTCGTTGATGGTTAGAGCTAGTTGCTTCATCAATATTTAATGAAAAAAATGTTTCCCTGACACAACTCAGCACCTCTTCTTCAAACGTTTTGGCAAGCCCAAACCTCATTTTGTACGCAGCCGAAGTTCGATCCATCGAAAGAGAACTGAGTGCCTTTTTGTCTGTGGCAAGAGTTTGTGAGCTCTATCAAGTCAGGTGCAACAGTAAACGGTAGAGATTTTTCAGCTAGAAATCCCAAAATCATTGCCTCATTACTTGCCACTCTATCTGTCACTGGTACTGCTGGCAACTTTGAACATGTAGCTGAACTAGTACTGGCAGTAGCTGAAGCTGAACATTTGAAAATGGGGTGGACACCATATAGTTTATTTTCCGAGTCTGAAGCTTCACCACAAACAATTCCAGGGAGTGAATAATTCTGGAAAATGAGTAATCTTTACTTTTAGGGGAACCGCTGCCATATGTCGTTGCACGTTTTGTCCCCGGGATGATTTGTCCCCTATTGGCGAGACGTTTCGTCCCCAGTGCAATCTCATGTAAAAGCGAGAGTGCAAATTCATGTAAATAACTAACCGTGGTATATTTCATTGCTATAAATTTATTTAATATCTTAAAGTTAAATTTTCCTCCAACCTGGCTCACAACCATTTCTCTTGATTTTATGTTTATTTCAAATAAACATAAAATCAAGAGAAATGGTTGTGAGCCAGGTTGGAGGAAAATAATTTCAAGTTAACCAGTGGTGAAAAGCTTGCCTGCCTGGTAGAGTGCGTCCTACCTAACAGGGCACCAACCAGTGTTACGTATGTAGCAAGACAATGGAAATGCCTCATGTTTTGAGACTCATGAGTAACATGAGAAACCGTGCCCGTGAAGAGGTAACACCAATGCAACAAATCTACAGAGGAGAATGGGACAACATGACAGAAGACGAAGCTGCTATTACATCTTCTTCCCCAAGTATAGACTCTGGTCTTTGTAGACATCGCCAAAAAAGATACCAAAACTTCCAGCAACTCTGGCAGAAGTGGACCTATAAGGTGAATGAAGTCTCACAAAGAATGGAAGAAGATTTCTTGCTTTTGATAATGGGTCTGGTGACAAAATTCTGGTTTTTGCTACAGATGAGATGTTGTGTTCGATGCAGAAAGCTTCAGTTTCATTTATGGATGGAACATTTTATTTATGCCCCAGCCTGTGGAATCAACTATATGAAATACATTGCTTGTCTGGTAATACAGTGTTCCCTGTGGATTCGCTTTGATGCCCAATAGGAAGAAAGTGACTTATGTACGTCGTTTTAATGAACAGTGTGCTGTGTGCTGTAGTGAATGAAAAGCCTGGCTCTGTTTTATCTCCAGAAACTATTCAAACATACTTTGAAGGGGCAGCGATAAAGGCCATTGAGGAAGTATTTCCGGACACAGAAACTCGTGGGTGCATGTTTCATTTCAGTCAGTGTATATTGAGGAAGGCGGAGGGACTTGGGCTTGCACAATTATATCGGACCAAGGAAGGTGTGCAATGTTTAGTGAGACGAGCAGCGTGTTTGCCACTGTTGTCTGTAGACCAGGTACAGGATGTGTGGATTGAGATAATGAATGAGGGACCTGATCACACCCCACAAATTATAGAGTTTATTGATTATGTCATTTCTACCTGGGTAGATGATGATGCAGTGTTTAGACTTCCAATGTGGAATCAGAATGGTAATGTGGGACCACAGACTAATAATCATCTTTTGGGTTGGCACTCAAAACTGAATCGATCACTGTCTAAAGTTCATCCACATATTATGAGTTTATAACACAATTAAAGACAATTATAAATTTATGTAATTTCATTTTATTTTATTAATATTTAAAATTTCTTGTCACATTTCAGAAAACACACCTTGCTTTTTCATGTTAAAATACCGAAATTTCAGAATGCAAATTTTCCCTACAGGATAATTTATACTAAATCAACTTTGGAAATATTAGCCGACTGAAATCTGGGTATTACGACAAAAGAGAACAAAAGCGGCTATGAAAATAGGAGCAGTCTATTTATTACAAGGGAGATTAGCTTTTATCAGTGTAGAAGTAATTAGATTATTTATTGAAAATTGTAGGCATGTTGGGTGTAGGCAGAATGAGCTGTTGGTAGAATAAGAGGACACCTTTTTACGCGTAGACGTCTACTCATATGTTTAGAACACGTATTGTTGTAAACTATTCCCACTGCTGCACTGTATTGTACTGCATTAATGAGCAGAAACATCAGGTGTATGAACAGTGGGTTGGACACTTATTAATTGTTTGAAGCCGAATGTGGCCGAGGATATTGCTCATTCAACGCATGAAATGGACAAAGTAGGGTAGTATTGAACTGGAGAGCCGGAGTGGCTGAGGAAGTAATAAAAAGAATAATTACAAACAAAATAATATAAACCAGGAAGCAGGCAGATGTTTGTTTAGGTTTCATTTTCCTTGAAGGTAGCTTTGTCGGATGTTTGACTCGGCCTCGGATGGCTGGGATACGTTAAGGCGCTACCCAAGCGATGGAAAGCTAGTAGTGAAGTGATAGTGGTAGTCGTTGTTGCCCAAAAAATTCAATGTGTTATTTAAAAATGATTTGATTGGTTCAGTTTTTTCTCAAAAACGTAAAACTAAGTGTATTTTCTTCAGGGTGGATGAATGGGTGAACGGTTCACTATTAAACCGGCCCTGTATGCCCCACCACTGTGTAGATGGAGGCCAGATTTTGTAGCTTATTATCCTGTTAGTCACGGCCAGGCAGCTCGGTGTTAAATCAAATTCTGGAGCTTGGCGTATGTTGCCAGTCCAAAAGGAAATTTCCATCCCTGCTTGTTTTTTGCTTCATACCATCTTGTATCTAGAACGTGCATGTTTATCCGATTGTGTGTTTGTTGGATTATGTCTAGCCTGTTTTACTAGGATGTGACGTAATAAAAGGCTTTGTTATCATGAACATCTTATACAAGCACTAATATCATTAGTATTATAGTAGTATCACGCACTCGACGACGAAAAAATATTGTCCGCCGTGGATGTCCACTGTGTAGTCCTTCGTTGCGTTGTTCGAATTGTGTCTCTTCTATGAGGTGGCTGTGTCGGGTGTACCACCAGTATTTGTTCGGATAACACTATCGTACCCATATCTCAACCGTGTACTCTCACATAGGGAACCACCCAATGTAAACAGCCTCTCCGTGTTGTGATATAGTCTGAGTGGAAAGGTATTCATTCTCCTTTGTTTGCTTTAGTTATAACTAAAATATACAACCCGATAGAACACGATCTTCACTTGCGTTCCCACCAACAAAGATTACAGGTCCGTGTAACAATACCCATCCACCCGTGTGTCTCCGTTAATTTGAATGTAGCAGTACGTTTGATGGGGGCCTGTTTGAACACGGCTGTTATTATACATTTGGGTGGATTTGGAGGTAGCGTGCTATGTGCAGGGGTGGTACCTTTCTTTAACATGAGGCGACTAGCAGCTGGTGGCGGGTAACATCTGTACGATTTTCATAACTGTGAAGCTGCCCCTTACTACTACGGATCAACAAGACGTGTAGTCCTATATATGTCGGGTACTTTGACTTCTATGTTTTACGGATGTACCTATTTGCTAGGTCACGATGTGCCTCAATGTGAAGCCCGAAGAGTGAAGACAATGATTTGTGGATCACTAGTCTATGTGGACGTAAGATGACCACTGAGGAAGGACAATTAGATGTGCCACGGAAATGAATTCCGTGCACAAATCTGTGAAAACAATTATGTTCAAATTTAAACCCCCAAATGTGTTTTTACCCCTTTACCGAACGGTACGGCCAAAATAGGCCAGCGACATTCACAAAAATTATTAATTTTTTTTTTTTTCATTTTTTGTCTCAAAAACATAGTTTATTACCCCTCATTTTAACGAGTTCAGCGAGCTCGTTCAGAAGTGGGGTCATAAGCTATGTTTTTGATGCACAAAAATGGAAATAAATTAGTTATTGAAGAATGTTGTTTGCAAGTGCCGTCTGCTTTTCGTGTTAGGTAAACGGTTAAAATCGTAAATCCAGAGTACCACAAAGCACAACTAGGTATGAAACGAAACTCAAGAGTTCGTATCTATAACAGTTTTCAAGAAATGCTCCAGAAACGAAATACAGACAGACGGACGGTCGGATAGATCACCGTGTGGACAAGCAGATGGATAGGCGTGTCCATAACTACATGCGTCCGCATTACCACGGTTGACATGGCGAGAAAACGAATTTAACTGTTTTACTGGTTAGGCACGATAAAACGAATACAGCGAAAATTCCTGCGAGAAAAAAAGTCCTGCATAAATGTAAGTATAACGGCTTATTCCTCCAGCAGAATCAGTCATGTTGCAGTTTTTCAAGTCTTTGTGGGTGATATTAATCTATCTGTCCATGGAAAGTCAACATAAAAGGCCGTTTTTGTTCAATATTCCAAATTAAATGAGAATATTATGTCGAAAGTATCACACGATTGTCAAAAAAGTACTCACAAAGAAAACTTTCCACGTTTATTCGAACTGCAGGGCCTGAGAAAATATAGACTGACAATCTCTCAAAACCTTACCGTCATTATAGAAGACAGTTCAAACACTGACGGAAATGGGCTCATAATTAGAGGACCCTGTAGAAATTATAGTAAAACGTATTCAGTCAATTTGTAAAACCGGCAAGGCTACGTTTTAAATCTGGAAAACGGAAGCCAGGCATATTCGGATGGACAGATTGCAGTTTTTTGTCCACGTAATGAAGTTCTGATCAATGCAAAGCTGTCATCTAAAAACTGAGAACCAGCTCAAATGAAGCTGTCAATGACACTGTAGCTTAACTTGACTGTGTAGTGTTTGATTTTCAATGTTTATGAAAAGATTATGAAATAAGACAAGAATTGTGATAGTTGAGAATATGTTAATTTCCGTTGCCTACATGCTATGTTTTCAAGAAGAATAATTTGAGGTGTAGACTGAAAAGAATTGAGGCCTGGGTTGATGTGACCCTCACAGTTAACGTATGTCAACCAAAGTTACCAAGTTACAGTAAAATCATTCCAAAACGAGTCATCCTACCAAGTTACAATGAAATTCCTTCATAATTATGAGTCTTAGATTTTGCTAAAGGAATCTAGGTCAAGCCCAAGTCCGGCGGTCACGGTTGACCGATCGTGACCAAAATAATACAGTTTCATCTAGATATCATACCGAGTTATCCTACCAAAATGCAATGAAATCCCTTCGTAAAAACAACTTGTAGACAGTGCTAATGTAATCTAGTTCACGTGACCAGGCGGCGGTAACGGCTGACTGATCGTGACCCAAATAGGACAGTCTCATCTAGACATCATACCGAGTTATCCTTCCAAGTTACAAAGAAGTATGAACAGCATACTGTGCTAAAGAAATCTAGGTCACGTGCTTGTGTGGCCATCACGGATGACCGATCACGGCCTTAATAGGACGTTCTCATCTAGACATTATACCGAGTCATCTTACCAATTTACAATGAAAGTCTTTCATAAATGCAACCTGCAGACTGTGCTAAAGGAAACTAGGTAACGTGCTCCGGCGGTCGTCAAGGTTGACTAAACCCGACCAAAGTAGGACATTCCCATCTAGACGTTATACAGAGTCATTCCACCATGTTACAATGGAATCCCTTTATATATACGACCTGTAGACTGTGCTAAAGGTTTTCGGGTTTGGTGCCGCCATTGTTGACCGATTGCGACCGAAGGGGGACGTTCTCATCTAGACATTACCTCGAACCCGCGTATGAAATTTCGTGATGATCGGACCAGAACTACGGGGTGAAACTGTGCTACAGAAAGTGTGAACAGACTAACAGACTCACAGACATTACAGACTTCCGCGCGCGTGATGGCAATAGCTTATCTTGACTTTGTCAAGTTGAGATAAAAATGAGTTAATAGTTTCAAAACAGTGTTTCGATACGCTTTTAAATGGGCTCTTGTGTTGTCCGGAAGGGCAACATTGCTGGTTTTCTCCCCTTTGGACCTATGGTTCCTCGGGAAGACAATCTGCATTGTTCCACCCCAGCCGGATAGTCATTAGCTCAGCCTTGGCAAAGTTAAGCTGAACAATTGTCATCACTCCGCGTCTGGCCAGGCCAGGTCATAACTTTTTTAATTTTGCAGGATAATTGATTACTATATATCTATATCGGACAGTTTGAGTAAGAGGATTAACACGATGGTCGATGGTATTAAGTATGAAGAATAAAATGGGCTTCCATTGGCATTGCAAAATGAGAGTGTCAATAGCCGACACTGAAGTTCAACTTGACTACACATTGGCTGTAAGAAGTATTTAGTGAAACCGAGTGATAAATACGAGCTCCAAGCCGTGCCAAAATGAAACTGTCAATGACACTGCAGCTCAACTTGTCCAAGAAGGGACTGAACTAAATAGAAAGATCCAGTAATGCCATGTCATTCACTCAAGTTTCTTCAGAAAAGACATCACACCAAAGCTACATTAGAAATCTGAAAAAAATCGGATGAGGGATGGAGCCTGTTGGGTGTACTAATGGAATTGTTGACAATTTATATGTCAAATCCAAGATGGCCGGTAGCGGTTACCTTTTTCAACGGAATGCAGAAACATTTGATAACTCCCATCTGGACACCGTACCAAAGCTATATATGAAATTCAAAAAAGATCAGACAAGAGATGCGGCTTGTACGGTGCGCTAATGGAATTGTTGACAATTTACAACCCAATCGAAGATGGCTGCTGGCGGCCATGTTTTTCAACAAAATTCAGAAATATTTGATAGCACCTATCTAAGACATCACACCAAAGCTACGTATGAAATTTGGGACTGATCGGATGAGAGCTGAGGCCTGTAGGGTGTGCTAAAGGAGTTGTGGACGGACAGACAAACGTACCACAACCCATCACAATAGCTCATATATGAAACAAGAGGCCCTAAGGGGGCTTAATCGCACACCTGCTAAAGTGGTCCAAAGAAGTATTTGGGGTCACATTCAGTTAGACGTGATTCATCAACACTACAAAGGAATGAAGTCATGAGAGGCAAATTTTCTGGAAAAAACACTAAGGAAGAGATTTGAACAAACCTGAACCTAACATGCCCCTGACCCCCCACCCCCCACCCCCCATTCCCACCCATAGAGCCCAAATATTAAGCAAGGGACTGAAATTGAACAAACTTGAATCTGATCCCCCTTGAGATGTCATATACAAAATATGAAAGAATACTGGCTAGGATTCAACAAACTTGAATCTAACCCTCCAAGAGATGTTGTATACCAAATATGAAAGCATTTTGACTACAGGGTCTGAAGAAGATTTTAAAAATAAGTCGGAACTGGACCCAAAAGTTAAGGCAATGATTTTTTTTTTCGTCTCAAAATTGAACAAAGTGCATAACAAATCCCCCCCCCCCCAAACCCCTCCCCCCCCCCCCCCAGTGGATCTGAAGAATAAGATTTTTAAAGAAATTTTCTCATATTGCACTATTTTAAAATTCGGGTTCCCATCGGGAGCCCAAATATTAACCGAGGAACTCGATTTGAACAAACTTGAATCTGCCCCCCCCCCCCCCACACACACACCCCAGAGATGATGTATAACAAATATGAGAGGATTCTGACTGGTGAATCTGAAGAAGATTTTTAAAGAATATTCCACGTATTGCACAAAGTTAAAACTTGGGCTCCCACAGTGCGCCCAAATATTAACTCAGTAAATCGATTTGAACAAACTTGAATCTGATCCCCCTACAGATGTTGTATACCAAACATGAAAGGATTCTGACTGGTGGATCTGAAGAAGAATATTTTTAAAGAAATTTCCTCAAATTGCACCAAGTTAAACTTTGGGCTCCAATAGAGAGCCCAAGTACTAACGCAGGGACCCGATTTGAACAAACTTGAATCTGACCTCTAGAGATGTTGTATACCAAATATCGAAAGATTTCAACTAGTGCATCTGAAGAAGAATATTTTTTAAAAATATTCCACATATTGCAATAAGTTAAAATTTGGGCTCCAGTAGAGAGCCCAAATCTTAACTCATGGATTCGATTTGAAAAAACTTGAATCTAGAGATGTATAACAAATATGAAAAGATTCTGACTGGTGTATCTGAAGAAGATTTTTTTTGAATTATTGAAAAAATTTAAGGGTGCTATCAGACTTATGCCCCTTGTCGTGCCCCTGTGGGCGCGGCAAGTTTGTTTGAACAAACTTAAATTGACATATGATAAGGAACATGCACACCAAATTTGGTTCAATTTGGTCTAGTAGTTTGTGAGGAGAAGTCGATAATGTAAAGTTTACGACGGACGACGGACGACGGGCGACGATGGGGACGACGACGGACGGCAAGTAATAAGTTAAGCTCCCTTCGGTGAGCTAAATAAGATCAGGTGAGAGATGCGGCCTGCGTGGTGTGCTAATGGAATTGTTGACAATTTATATCCACATCCAAGATGGCTGCTGATGTTGACAATTTATATGCCAAATCTAAGTTGGCCGGTGGCGGCCATGTTTTTCAACGAAATTTGGTAAAATTCGATAGCTCCCATCTAGACATCGCCCCAAAGCGGCATATCAAATTTTGGACTGATCGGGTGAGAGCAGCGGCCTGTAAGGTGTACTAAAGAATTTGTTGGATAATTTATGTTCAAATCAAAGATGGCAGCCATGCTTTTCAACACAATTTCAGAAAAATTCAATACCTCCCATCTAGACATCACGCCAAAGGTACATGTGAAATTTGAAAAAGATCGGGGTGAGAGATGCGGCCTGTAGGATGTGCTAATGGAATTGTTGACACTTTATATGCTAAATCTAAGATGGCCGTTGGCGGCCATGCTTTTTAACGAAATTCGGAAAAAATTCGATAGCTCCCACCTATACATTGCCCCAAAGCTACGTATGAAATTTGGGACTCATCGGGTGAGAGCTGCGGCCTGTGGTGAGTGCTAAAGGAATTGTGAACGGACAGACGTACGGACGTACGAACGGACGACGGATCACAACCCATCCCAATAGTTCATAACTGACGTCGTAAAGTTGAGCTAAACATCATATTTCCGAACTTGGACAGCACGCACCTAATATCCTGGAATTATTCCGCGCCCTCCGTTACACCTATGATATCTGGAGCATATAATCTACTCTGCAATTGTTTCTAAGAAAACAGTTCGCATGTGAAATTGAGATGGTTTTCTGAACACAGGTTTATTCAAACCTGAACACTGAATAATTCTGTAAAATATTGTCTGAATACGTTTTATCCAGCGGAACCCACCCCCACTCTACATTTTGATCATAATTAGCCAAAAAACAGAACACACCACGATAGTCTCCGCAGAGAGTTAGCCTTGTGGTTTTGTACAAATAATGGTACATTGTTGCGTTACAAAATGTGCGTATTTGCTCACTTTGGAATTGAATCATGACCGTTCGAAATCCACGAGGTGATGAAACATATTGATTACGTGCAAATTCCATGAACCGCGAAGTAATAACTCCATTCTTATGTTTATTCCCTTCATAAAACACAAGAGGCCCCTTGGGGGCCAGAGGCGCTCACCTGACCATTCGTTGTGTAAAGAAGGATTTAATTGGCATATATGGTTAGTTAATTATTTATAACTCTGTTGTCCATGCCAGATGATTTTTTTTCTAGTACTGGGATGCTACCAAAGAGGTAATGCCAAGATTTTCAGCAATGTAAAACTAGGGAGTCCAAATATCAGTCTAGGGACTTAACTTGAACAATTGAACAAACTTGAAGGATGTTGTATACCAAATATCAAAAGATACTGTCTGGTGCTTCTGGAGAAGAAGATTCTGAGAATATTACCAATTTTGCACTCTGTTTAAATTTACCCCCCCCCCCCCCCCCCCCCCCCCCCCACCTCCATCCATAGAGAACACAAATCACAAATATCATCCCACGGACTTTATTTGAACAAATTGAATCTGCACCTTCTAAGGATGCTGTATACCAAATATCAAAATTTACTGACTGGTGCATCTGAAGAAGAAGATTTTCAAACATTATTCCTCATATTGCACTAAGTTAAAATCTGGGCTCCATTAAAGAGCCCAATTATTAACCGATGGATTTGTATTGAACAAACTGAATCCAACTCATGTAAGGATTCTGTATGCCATATATTAAATTATTCTGAATTGTGTTTCTGGAGAAGAAGAGTTTTAAATATTATTCTTCATGTTGGACTAAGTTAAAACTCAGGCTCCAATAGGGAACCCAAATATAAATCCCAAAACTCATTTGAAAAACTTGGATCTGACTTCCTCAAGGAAGCTGTGTGCCAAATATAAAGCGATTCCGACTGGTGGATCTGAAGAAGATTTTCAAAGAATATTCCTCATATTGCACGAAGTTAAAATTAAGGCTCAATTATCAACCGACAGACTGGAGTTGAACAAATTGAATCCAGCCCCTGTAAAGATTCAGTGTGCCGTATCGTAAATGATTCTGACTGGTGTTTCTGGAGAAGAAGAATTTTAAAGATTATTCTTCATATTGGACTAAGGTAAAATTCGGGCTCCAATAATTACTCCAAATATTAACCTGGTAACTTGGTTTGAACAAAAGGAGATTTAATCTCCCTCAGGATGCTGTGTACCAAATATGCAAAAATTCTGACTGGTGGGTCTGAAGAAGAAGATATTTAAAGATTATCCTCCATATTGCACTAAATTAAAATCTGCCCTCCACCCTAGGAAGCCCAAATATTAACCGAGTGACTTGATTTGAACAATCTTGAATGTGACCGTCATAACAAGGATGTATATCAAACATACAACGATTCTGACTGGTGGTTCTCAAGAAGAATATTTTTAATTTTAACAAACTTCACTCTCTTTATAAACAAAATAATTACAAAAGCAGGATTTAATAGAATTGCCAGTAGCACTATCGTTGGGGCCAATACAAATGTCAAAGTTTGGTAGGAAGAGGTTCCGCCAAGCAATTTCTCTTCAAAAAAGGTCAACCAGAATGCTTTTGATATTTGGTATCAAATGAACCCAGGGCACATGCGTATATGCGAATTTTTGACATTGATAAAGGATATCGGGGTCATGAAAACAGTTCCAATTGAAGTTTGTGTGAAACACACAATTGTTTTTTATGGTACCTAATGCATTCCCGAAGTTCGTACATGTATTTTAACACTTAAAGAGTGGGTGGGGTAAAACAAATAGAAAGTGGGTCACGCTCATATCTCAAGCACGGTATGGCCTATGGACCCGGGAACAACGCCAAATGAGTCGAACTCAATGGATGTGCGAAATATGGGTCAATGTCACCGAATTCTCCGATGGCGGTCCTTGAGTGCATATTTTAGAATTGGTGGAAATCGCATTTTATGACCCGCTAGTGCATTCCCGAAGTTCATACTTGTATTTTTCCTCAAATAAGTGGGCGGTAACAAACATTTTGAAGGTAGGCCATATCTCAAGAATGGCATGGCCTATGGACATGAGACCAACACCAAATGAGTTGAAACTCAAAGAAGGTTCAAATGTGGGTCCAGGTCACTGAGGTCACCCAGGGGTCATTGAGTTCCATTTTTTTCAGAATTGCTGGAAATAGCATTTTAGGACTCCCCCCCCCCCCCCCCCTCCTTCCCACCCACCCTAATGCATTCCCGAAGTTCACACATGCATATCATCACCCATTTTAAAGCTTTTTGGTCCCGTGTACATTTTTAGAGCATGGTATAATCTAAGAATAAAAAATAGAGCCATAAATTTGGAAAGATGGTCGTATCTCAAGCATAGTGTAAAATCAACTTTGACCCTTGAAAATCAAGATGAAACTCGTTGGAGACTCAAAATAAGTGCCAAGGTCTTTTGAGTCAACATGTGTTTAGTGACTGCACATTGCAGATATTGGTAATAACAATTTATACCCTCTAATGCATTCCTGAAGTTCATATGTAAATTTAAATGCCTCAAAAGTGGGAGGGCCAAAACTTTTGAAAGGGAGTCAAAATTTCGAACGCAGGACACACTTGCACATCAGACATGTTGGCCTGTGACCAATACAAGGTTGGAAATATGAGGGAGGGGTCAATCGGTGCAGAAGTTCAGAGGTTCTTGCAAATCATTTGTTTTTTGCATGAAACTCTTCAAATACAGAACACAACAACGTATTTTTGATTTCTTCAGTATCCGTTTCTGATTCCTTTATGGAACACGTTAAAATGGTGCGCACAAAAAGTTATTTCTAGTTCCTTGAAATATTTCAACTGATTCCTGTCTGAAAATCTTTAAATGACGTTTACAAAAAACATTTCTGATTTCTTTAAAGATAGTTTTACTCCCCAAAATAGGTCTCAATAAATGCTCTTTTCAAATAGTTTAGTCCTGAGGCTTTCACCATAGTAGTAGTGTTCGTATGTTTCACCCCTCATTGGCCGGACCCCGGTGCCGGACACCGGAAGTGACGTCATGTCACGTGATGTAGTGGCGCCATGTTGTGTTGTCATGGTAACCCGCGTGAGCGGCCATGTTTTGACGTCATCCCCATAGTGATACGTGGTGTGAGTGCGCATGCGCAGCGCGTGTTGTTAGGGTGATACGTGTTTCCGTCGTCCATTTTGTATACTGGAGGCCGCCATCTTGGTTTCTATGGTAGCTCGTGATTCCTATGTTACCCAATTTTTCTGTAATAGAACGGGGTATGTTCGGAAGGTGTGTTCGATTGTAGAAGAGTATTTTCTGGAACGACTTCCCTGGATAATTACCACAAACAACCCGACAATCTCTCCAAATCACCAAAATCCACACGAAATCACCGAAATTGACTTTATTTGATACGGATTTCCCATTTTATCTGCTTAGCACGTAGTGCTATAGTACTAAGGGGTACAAGGGGGTGCATTCGGTTGAACAAGAGTAATGTTCTGGATTAGAATTCTCCCAGAATCCCTTTTTGGATCCTTATCCCATGACGTTTTTCCCCTATTAAGAAGAGCACGTGGGGCTATAGGACAAATTTACCCAGAATTCTCTGCTTCTATCTATATATGCAATAGTTATCGTCTATCTGACCTTGTTCCTTTGTTCTAGAGTATACTCCAGTAGCGTAGAAGAGCCTATCAACTGGAACAGTATACCTTATTATTGCTATATTTAGCAATTTCTAGTCTATTCTTGTTAGTTCTGACCCTATTCCAAGTACTCTTGTTGTTTCATATATCTAGATCATTTATATAAATTATAACTAACCAATCAGATTGCTTGATTTCCCATAATGCAGTTATCTCCCTTGTGTATAACAAAAGCCTATATCCAATGGCACCCCAACTGTAGCACCCCTTTTTGAAAAACATATGACCTTCGGCACCCCTTTTTTGTCATATGTGCTTATGTGAAAAGGCACAATGTGACACAATATGCCCTATCACATAGACACATACGGAATCCAAATTTTACGGACTCGGCTAGGAATCTCAATTACGGAATGCCTTATATGTATACAGGGGAAATCTGATTCAACCTTGATCAATGTTATAGTCGAGACTGAGAAAGGTATAGCTAGGAAGTAATGGATGAGATATGGGGCAGAATAACAGAAGCCATAGTACTGGTACAAGGCCGCAATGGAACAAGACTGTTGTAGAAGCTAGTGATAGGACAGATAGACCATAGCCCTGTAATGGCCTTGGAGCTTTGGCGACAAGATGGAAGCGGTTGGTAAGACTACATTAGACCCATTGAGGGCTTTTACATAGCCTAATGCAACAAAAAAGGGATTCTCCAAAAGGTATCCTCGATAGGTATCCTCAATAGGTATCCTCAAATAATACAATACCAGGCCATAGGTATCCTCAAATACCCGTATGTGTCTATGTGATAGGGCATATTGTGTCACATTGTGACTTTTCACATAAGCACATATGACAAAAAGGGATTCTCCAGTAGGTATCCTCGATATGTATCCTCAAATAATACAATACCAGGCCATAGGTATCCTCAAATACCCGTATGTGCCTATGTGATAGGGCATATTGTGTCACATTGTGCCTTTTCACATAAGCACATATGACAAAAAGGGATTCTCCAGTAGGTATCCTCGATAGGTATCCTCAAATAATACAATACCAGGCCATAGGTATCCTCAAATACCCATATGTGTCTATGTGATATGGCATATTGTGTCACATTGTGCCTTTTCACATAAGCACATATGACAAAAAAGGGGTGCCGAAGGTCATATGTTTTTCAAAAAGGGGTGCTACAATTGGGGTGCCATTGGATATAGGCTTTTGTTATACACAAGGGAGATAACTGCATTATGGGAAATCAAGCAATCTGATTGGTTAGTTATAATTTATATAAATGATCTAGATATATGAAACAACAAGAGTACTTGGAATAGGGTCAGAACTAACAAGAATAGACTAGAAATTGCTAAATATAGCAATAATAAGGTATACTGTTCCAGTTGATAGGCTCTTCTGTGCTACTGGAGTATATTCTAGAACAAAGGAACAGGGTCAGATAGACGATAACTATTGCATATATAGATAAAAGCAGAGAATTCTGGGTAAATTTGTCCTATAGCACTACGTGCTATTCTTAATAGGGGAAAAACGTCATGGGATAAGGATCCAAAAAGGGATTCTGGGAGAATTCTAATCCAGAACATTACTCCTGTTCAATCGAATGCACCCCCTTGTACCCCTTAGTACTATAGCACTACGTGCTAAGCAGATAAAATGGGAAATCCGTATCATATAAAGTCAATTTCGGTGATTTCGGGTGGATTTTGGTGATTTGGAGAGATTGTCGGGTTGTTTGTGGTAATTATCCAGGGAAGTCGTTTCAGAAAATACTCTACTACAATCGAACACACCTTCCGAACATACCCCGTTCTATTACAGAAAAATTGGGTAACATAGGAATCACGTGCTACCATAGAAACCAAGATGGCGGCCTCCAGTATACAAAATGGACGACGGAAACACGTATCACCCTAACAACACGCGCTGCGCATGCGCACTCACACCACGTATCACTATGGGGATGACGTCACAACATGGCCGCTCACGCGGGTTACCATGACAACACAACATGGCGCCACTACGTCACGTGACATGACGTCACTTCCGGGGTCCGGCACCGGGGTCCGGCCAATGAGGGGTGAAACATACGAACACTACTACTCACCATTTTCACATTCGAATTTACTGATCACAGAAAATTCTGTTTGTTTAGTTAAAACTCTTTTTCCGGTTAAATTCCACACATATTCCACTTCTCCTCCAGGGCCAATTATTAATTTCAATAAAAACATTAAACTAATCTAACATCTGTGTTCCTTGTTATATTCAATGCTTATCAATGTACACACATAGAACTATATCGATCTGCGAGAAAGTCCAAAACATTCAAATTTCATTCACAGCTGACCATTGCAACACCTGGGGACACCAAAAATGATTTTTTTTCGGTGAGCCTATCTCAGCCTTATCTCAGCCTTTCGAGCATCAAAGAGGACGTGTTGGAACACTTCCATTGCAAATTCTCATGTTACTAAAAATATTTCTATTCTTTTACAGCAAATTCGTTTTTAGCAACATATATATAGGCAAACCTTTAAGACAACAGACTATACATATCTACAATCCCTTCAATTTAAGATCAATCACAGAATCTCATTTACTAACTCTAAACTCTTTAAATGCGGATTGTCAGAGTCAGAACTGTTTTTCTTCTGACTGTGGAGATACTATAGAAACCATTTTATATATTTTTATGAGTGTCCCTACTCAAAAACCTGCTTAATAGGACTGATGGAAAAAATTAATCTTAATCCAGATTTGAAACTTCATGCAGATATAAACAAAACAAGAGGCCCCACGGGGCCTGAAGCGCTCATCTTGAACAGAACACAATATAAACATTGTCCAAGAATGAGTCCACATTAAGCAATCCATTTCCATAGGATACACTGTCAATCCTTGAGCCCCGCAGGAGTGACAAAAATAATCCGGGCATCATGCCTTTTCTTCATTTGATCATAATGTAAAATGTAGAGCTCCCCTATGAAGCCCCTTGATAAAACCTATGTGGATTAATCTTAGTTACACACCTCTAGAGGGTATTGAATAATTTTTTTTAATTCTTCAGCAACATGGCCAATCCGGCTCCCACTGGGAGCCCAAATATTAACCCAGGCTCTCGATTTGAACACAGTTGAATGTGACTTCCCTAGAGATGTTTTGTACCAAATATGAAAGCATTCTGACTATTGGATCTTAAGAAGAGAAATTTTAACGAAATTTCTTCATATTGCACAAAGTTAAAATTTGGTCTACCATAGTGAGCCCATATATTAACCTATGGATCCGACTTGAACAAACTTGAATCTGACCCCTCTGAGATGTAGTATACCAAAAATGAAAGCATTCTTTTTGATTTTTAAAGAAATTCCCTCATATTGTATCAAGTTAAATTTCAGGTTCCCATATGGAGCCCAAATATTAACCCAGGCACTCGAATTGAACAAATTTGAATCTGCCCCCCCCCCCCCCCCTAGATATGTTGAATACCAAATATGAAAGCGACTGTTGGATCATCATTAGAAGATTTTTAAAGAAATTTCCTCATATCGCACTAAGTAAAAATTTCAAGCCCAAATACATACCTAGGGATCTGATTTGAACAAACTTGAATCTGCCTCCCCCCCCCCCCCCCCCTAGAGAAGCATTCTGACTGGTGGATCTGAAGAAGATTTTTTAAAATTATCCCCCATATTGAACAAAGTTAAAATTTGGGCTTCCGTAGGAAGCCCAAATATTAACCTAGGGACTTGGTTTTGAACAATCAATCTTGAATCTGACCCTCATAACAATGATGTATACCAGACATTAAAAGATTCTGACTGGTGGTTTTGAAGAAGATTTTTAAAGAATATTCCCCATATTTCCCTATGTTAAAAATTCGGGCTCCTGTATTGAGCCCAAATATGAACGAATGGGCTTTATTTTAACAAACTTGTATCTGACCCATCTGTGAATGCTGTATACCGAATTTCAAAAGATTCTGATGATTGGTTCTGGAGAAAAGATTTTTTTTAATTTTTGAAAATATGCTGACTCGGCATTTTTTTCGATGCCCATTACAGAACACCCTAACATAACCGATAGAATTTTTTTTTACCTTTCAATTCTACTGGTCCTAAGGATACTTCATACCAAGTAACAGCTCTTTGTTCCGTGTGGTTTGGAAAATATGGGCGTTTAAAAATATTTCTATTTTTAGCATCCAGGGTTCCCATGGGGATGAGGGATTTTTTTTTTTTTGCATGAGTCAAGTACTTATGACCCAATGATACCATATACCAAATTGGGTTCGAACCAGACCATATGGGTTCAGAAAATAGAAATTTTGGGCGGGGCCAAAAATCTTACCCCTCCCATTACAAAGCCAAATATTGCTTCACGAACTTCGTTTGACAAACGTAATTCTACACCTCAAAAGGCATAGCAAATATCAAGTCATTGTACACACTGGTTCATGAGAAGAAGATTTTAAAAATATTTTGGATCATTTTTCCCCACTCCCTCCCTATGGGGCTGGGCATGCTGAGTTGAACAAAAATGCAATGCCCCTTCGGGACCATCACTCACACAAACTTTCACTTGAATTGGCCTTGTGGCTTTGGAGGAGAAGACCAAAACATGGTGTTGACGGACAGACGGACGGAGAGCGATGGGATTAGCTCAGCTTGACTTTGTCAGGATGAGCTTGAAAATAAATACTCTTTGGTTCAATGTCTCCGGAATTTCCCCCAAGCTGTTGGAATATATATCTTCTCGTTTACAAACAATACATTTATTTCTGAAGTCGAAAGAAAATTATCCCCACTCTCTCGGGTCTTCTGCAAAGAATAAAATCGAACAGAAATATTGAGCTGTACTCACTTTTCATGTATCCATCCAATCGGCAAGGCAGAGACCATTTGAAGATGAAAAGGATGATGTTCAAAGTTCATGAAAGGATTAAGAAATAAGACAATTGTGATAATTGGGAATATGTTAATCTCTGTTCCCTGTATGCTATGTTTTCAATAAAAATAATATGAGGTGTAGACTGTACTAAAGAATTGAGGGGTGGGTTAATGTGGCCCTCACAGTTAAGGTATGTGGCCCTCACAGTTAATGTATATCAACGAAAGTTACCAATTTAGAGTGAAATTATTCCAAAACGAGTCATCCTATCAAGTTACAATGAAATCCCTTCATAAATACGGCATGCAGACTGTGCTAAAGGTTTGGAAGATTCGGGCCTGTGTAGCCATCACGGTTGACCGATCGCAACGAAAAGGGAACGTCCTCATCTAGACATTATACTGAATCACCCTACCAAGTTACAATGAAATCCCTTCATAAATATGATCTGTAGTCTGTGCTAAATCTTTTCGGGTTTTGGGCTCGGGCAGCCGTCATGGTTGAACGATCGTGACCAAAAGGGGGCATTCTCATCTAGGTATTATCTGGAGTCATCTTACCAAGTTACAGTGAAATCCCTTCATCAATATGACCTGTAGACTGTTCTAAAAGTTTTCGGGCTTGCGGCCCCTGTAGCCATCACAGTTGACCAATCGTGACCAAAAGGGGACGTCATCATCTTGACATTATATGGAAGCAACCGGCCAAGTTACAATGAAATCCCTCCATAAATACGATCTGTAGAATGTGCTAAGTGTTTTCGGGTTTTGGGCAGCTGTCACGGCTGAATGATCGTGACCATAAGGGGACGTGCTCATCTAGACATTATCTAGAGTCATCCTACCAAGATACAATGAAATCCCTTCTTAAATATGACCTATAGACTGTGCTAAAGGTTTTCGGGCTTCGGGCCTCTGTAGCCATCACAGTTGACCAATCATGACCATAAAGGGACGTTCTCATCTAGACATTATCTGGAGTCATCCTACTAAGTTACAATGAAATCCCTTCACAAATATGACCTATAGACTGTGCTAAAGGTTTTCGGGCTTCGGGCTTCCGTAGCCGTCACAGTTGACCAATCGAGACTTAAAGGGGACGTTCACATCTAGACATTATATGGAGTCAACCTATTAAGTTACAATGAAATCCCTCTGTAAATATGACCTGTAGACTGTTTTGGGGTTTTGGCTCGGGCAGTCGTCACGGTTGACAGATCGCGACCAAATGGGGAAGTTCTCATCTAGATATTATACAAAGGCATCCTACGAAGTTACAATGAAATCCCTTCATAAATACGACCTCTAGACTGTGCTAAAAGTTTTCGGGTTTTTGGGCTCGGGCAGCCATCAGGGTTGACTGATCGCGACCAAAAGGGGACGTTCTCATCTAGACATCATACAGAGTCATCCTACCAAGTTACAATGAAATCCCTCCATATTAAATATGACCTGCAGACTGTGCTAAAAGTTTTTGGGTTTCGGGCTTGGGCAGCCGTCACAGTTGACAGATCATGACCAAAAGGGGACGTCCTCATCTAGATATTATACAATGGCATCCTACCAGTTTACAATGAAATCCCTTCATAAATACGACCTGTAGACTGTGCTAAAGGTTTTCGGGTTTTGGACTCGGGCAGCCATCACGGTTAACCGATCGCCAAAAGGGGAAGTTCTCATCAAGACATGACCCCAAACCTGCATATGAAATTTCGTGACGATCCGATAAAAACTACGGGGTGTAGCCTGTGCTAAAGGAAAATGTGAACAGACTTACAGACTCACAGACTAACAGACTTCCACACGCGTGATGGCAATAGCTTATCTTGACTTTGTCAAGTTAAGCTAAAAATGGAGTTACATCAGCAAAATTTTTGTAATGAAAAGATACCAACAAAGTTCTGTCTGTATATATCTAGTAAAAAATACAATCGGCACATTGTTGAAATATTGTACAATGTATTATACCTTGTATTTGTATACTGTTCTTTTGAGGCCAATAAAAATAATTAGTTTTTAGCGTCTTTTATATCTTTCTATTACATCGAACAGTCTTGACAAAATTTATTTTCGATCGTTTGTCTTAAAATTTGTTTGTGGTGTTATCAGCTGGTAGTAGACGACAGTTTGTTTACTGTCAATAGAAATAACTATCTACAGACTTCCGTCGGTGTTGGGAAAAGTCGCAGTTGTCAAGTATCAAATATTATCATAACCGTGGGCGTATTTATTATTTTAAATATGAAAAAAAATCAACAAATATATCACGTGGCTCCTAGTTAGAACGTGCTTGACCAGCTTGTTCCAATGCGGGGTCAAATAATATGGCTTTAGTGCATTTTGTGGAGAAAATAATTTCAACTGCTGAAAATCCATATTACGCAGACGGATGGAGCCGATTCGTTAGGTTAATCGGTTGGCCAAACATGGACAAGGTGAAGATAAATACTGAACATCAAGAGATTCCTCAAGACAGATCGAATATGACGAATAACGTGACTCAAACAGGATTGAACTGGTTAAATTCCCAGCTGCTTTAAGGGAAAACATTTGCAGCTTGACATCAGTGTGCAGAAGGTTCAAGAAGGAGGATGACAGATAAAGATGATGACCTATGATACAGTACGGCCGCCGTGGACTGGTCACTTTCCACGGGTGGGCAATATTTCCACGGACTTAATATTAGATTCCAAACACTAATTATGGGAATAATCATCAAAAATTTAATTAATAAAGCACCGGGTTTATTAATTAAATTTTGCTGGTGATGATTTTTAATACCTGGTAAACGCATGCGTGGACATCACTATGCATGCATGGTTACGACTAATCCATGGCGGCTGTACTGTAGATGAATAGTGGAATGATGCATACCTTCCCATATTGGCTGAAGTAAATTAGCAACTAGTAACAAAACATAAAGCAAGAAAGTTTCTTTCTCTTTAGAGGTTTATTTTTGTCTCATGCAAGGATAACATCACCAGGTCAGAACAATTTATTGTAGAATTTTACTATAAGAATATATAACAATCTAAAATTAAAACATCCAAATAAAATAAATTTAAACAAAAACAAAGCTGAACTGATTGACTGGAGTTGTATATCAATTTTATTAACAATTGTAATAATGTGCACAAAGCCAATCTTCCTCTTCAGTCAGTCACAGAGTGGAAATCTTATACATAAAATAACGGAAAGGTCTTCGTAAAATCAAGAACTACCAGAAATATCCAAAACTGACTAAGTAAGATGGGGAGAAGTGAATGGCTTGTCTAGATTGATCTAATATCGCCTTGAGCAATGAGTACAGCCTTATTTATCGGACACATGAACAGATGCCTGGTTAAGAATACTTGCACCATTTTTGTCCTTTATTCGACCACTGCTAATTCAATTAATTTTAACTTTTGCGTGGTATGCGAAAAAGGATGAAAAAATAACACAGAATTTAAGTTATTCCAGACAGTTGAATATTTACTTCATTGTGCATCATATCACAAAAACTTCTTGACAAAATGTTTGTTAAACTGCCTGAAATACTGCATTTGATATCCCATCTTCAAAAAGTCCCCAGGAGAGTGGTATCTCTCCCACTTCGCGACTTATTTTCATCTATGATCAGACACATCACGTATTATGCCATCAACAGCCCAGGGATAATCGATTACTAGTAATTCACGGTGGGTTCAGAAGCGTAACTATGCCCCCCCCCCCCCCCCCCCAATAATTTTCCATGCAGAACATGTGTCTGGACTGGAGTCTAAGGCATCGATTCGCTCTTGCAAGTAATCATATCTTTTCTTTGTTACTTTGGGTCACACACGCAATTGAGCTCATGCAAATGGAGGTCTGTGGACGATCGGTCCCAACATGACCAATTTTGAACTCCAACCTAACGACTAATAAGAGTATTTATCTACAAATTAATTACGTTAACGATTACCACGACTGACAAATATTCCAAACACATCATCAAACCATGCCTTCAGCGGCAAATCCCGTGCAGTGTACAGTACGGGCAATTCACGCACTCGATTCTGTCTTTGAACTGCAGCCCTTACAGTCACTGGGAAATATTCCAGCTACATCATCCAGGCATGCCTTCGAGGAAGGCATGCCTTGATGATGTAGTTGGAATATCACTCAATGGTTTTATTTTCACCTTCGGAAAACAAAGCGCAAACGCACCAGCAAAAACTTTCACATTATGAGCCACTTGGTGGCACTCTGAGTGTGGTCCATGGGCACACATGCACTGGTGGTTCTTGTCTTTCTCAAAATCCGGAGTACCCGGGGAGAATAACCGACAAACTGTCAGACTGTCCAAGGTACCAACTCCACACAAGCAGCGTAAGCATTGGTTGAAGAGAAGTGCGCCATGGACGTGCATTACGCCTTAGAACACAGCGCCATCGTGACCCCTATCTGGCAATCAGGATTAAGTGCCTTGCCCAACGACCCAAGGCAATTACCCCGGACAGGGATCGAACCGAGAACCTTTTCGTTTGAGGTTCAATGCCGTAACCACTGAGGCGCCGCGCTCCATGTTCTTGCCGAAATTCAATGCTGATGAACTCGGCTGATTTAGTGAGAAACTAAATTTTACACCCACATAATAACTCAAGCTATGTGGGAAATCCTACAAAGCACAAATAAAGTAACAGGTAATGAATGGCCCTACTGGTTGAACCCGATAATCCAGTGGTTGAAATTATGCTCGAGCCATTTTTTGTTATTTTTCATTGGATTTGAAGGTAATTAAAAGGATGGAAGCTCCACTCTATGCATGTTTCAGTAATAACGCAGGTGTGAAACGGATCCTATTGTATCGGTTACAAAGAATTTAGTACAAGAAAGTACAAATACAAAAACAGTAGCTTTCATAACTTCTCGGAAAAGACTGGTGGCTTCCAGCTTAATGCAGCCATTATCAGGAAGCCTCAGAAATGTTTAAGGATCAATTTATAGGGGCTTCAAATTCTTCGCACTTTTTTCATATCACGCTACAGGAAAATAAAATTTTGTTTCCATGTGCAATTTAATGGAGAGTAATTTGACACTACACCACATACCACGAACCACCTAGTAACTGAATGGATCAATTTGTCAGTTTTTAATGAGCTTCAGCAACACTATTGACAATCACGATTAATTTATGCCCATTTTGACTGGCTTGCTGCCTCTAGGTGATTCTCCTTGATACGTTAGTATCAGGGCGAATCACCTACAGACAGCAAGCCATGTCAGTTCTTCTGATTTACTGCACGGGTACAAGCAGTACTCAAACCAAATCACTTCAGTTTAAGTATATTGTGTATTGCCAATGTACTGTAAACCTTAGCAGACCATATCATCTTCTTTCCGGTAAAGCACATGGGATTTAATGCCTTGTTTAATTATCAGCATGAGAGATTGGTGTCTCATTTGTTAGAGCATTGAACTTTAAACCAAAAGTTTGACGGTTTGATATTGGTATACGCCATCTGTACTGTGTCCTTGGGCAAGAACCTGACTACCCATGTGGTGATATGTAAGGCATAATGCAATACGATGGAGCACTTGCCTTCAATTGCTGCTAACTCTGCTTGTGAACACCACTGCTTGGTGGTTCTCTACATGTTCTTCAGTTTCCTCCACCTTTGAAACTGTCTGATGTAATAGATGATTCTGGCTGTTGAAAGTGTCATTAACCCTTTACCCAAACTAACGGCCAAAACTGGCCAGCGCTATTCTCAAAAATCGCCAATTAATTTTCATTATATTTTCATTTTTTCTCAAAAACATAGGTCATGACCCCTCTTTGAAACGAGCTCGTTCCAATGTGGGGTCATAACCTATGTTTTTGAGACAAAAAATGAAAAAAATCAGTTATTCAAGAATTTTGTTTGCAAGTGTCGTCTGCTTTTTGTGTTAGGTAAAGGGTTAACATTCAACAAGCAAATTATCAGCACAACCACATGAGTCTTCAGATAGAAGAGGAAAATTTATTCTAAGTTATCTTATTGGACATTTTAACAGTTTCAATTCCACAGAACTTCGGGAATATTTGTTTCTTGGTATTTTAGGATGACTTTAAGCACTTTATGCATCTAATTCAATAACACAACCACAACACAGACATGAAGTCGAGTTTACCCAAACATTTATACTAATTCCGCTCACTTCAGAAGACTCTCTCCCCACCCACTGGTTGACGAATCCTATCACACCAATAAAACAGAATTTATTTACCTCAGTAATCGAGCACCACTCAACTTCCCACCAGGATTGCTCAGACATAAATCATCTGAAAAAGGTCAGGTTCAAAGGTATGATCTATCAAACATATGTCAAACTCACTAATCAATAACTGTGGCTCCTCCCTGGAAGGTTTTATGCTCACTGTGAGTTTGTTTTGTTTGTATACTGTGGTTTAATGTCACTTTCACTGCATGTGGCTACATCCTGGATGCGACACAAATATAAGGTCAAGTTTAGGCAATAGATTATAAATATGTTAACAACTTTTGAAGACTTTCATCTCAAGCATTGGTTATCGGGTTTTATTATACCAGTAAAACAGAACTGGTATTATCACAATAGTCGAGCACTACCACACTTCCAGGGAACACTGTGACTAATTAAGTACTAATTACCCTTGTGCAAACTGTATAAAATACAACATAAAAGTAATAAAATTATCAATTTTTCCAAAGTAAAGCTCTGACTATTTATAAAGTATCACAAGGACTGGGATAAATAAAAAATCACAAATAAGTAAATATAAGAAAAATTTTAAAAGAACAAAAGCACAAAATTCAGTGAACAAAACACATCATTATCAAACACCAAGCAACAATGTACAGTGAATATTAAGAGCACTTCAGTTAACTGTCTGAATCTTATATCAGAGAATATGGTAGACGAAGAGGGGCATTAGACACACCAAACTTCCTAACTGACATGCCGTAAATAGGGTCGAGTCCACTTAACTGGTAGAGTGCAAAATAATATTTGGTCTGCAAAATAAGTTACCTTTAATTTGCAGGACCTGCATTTCAGAATAAAGCCCAAATATAGGCTTCCAGCACTCTATCGGTTATTTATTTATTTATTTATTTATTTATTTATATTTAAGGTCATTTCCAGAATCTTTGGTACTATCATAATGGCAACATAGGTATGAAGTCAAGATTAGACAATCCTTTATCTGAGCTGTTCATTTTAGAGGACTTCCACACCAGGAACTGGTTCCGGATACAATGTACTATTTTACCAGTGTATCAGAATTTGATTACTGCACTGCTCCACTCATTTGAATAAGTCTATTAATTATACATAACTTTCAAGCACCAAACCATTTACTATAACCTTCAGACAAATTTGACCTGTTTAACTATGTTTTTTTGTTACAGAGTAAACCCCTGTTAACTGAATTTATTTATTTATTTATTGGTGTTTTACGGTCACATATTTATGTACAACAGCTACTTGTGACCATGACAGATTTACGGGTGGAGGAAGCCAGAGTACCAGGAGAAAACCACCGAGCATCGACAAGCAACTGTCAGTTCCTCAAAATTCTAACTCTGTTCAAGCTTTGCTCAAGAAGGGTTACAGCGGTTAAAGACATGTGTACTATCCAAGTGCAGTACGCCTTATTTTTTTTTCTCTTAAAAAGTCCCACCTGGATCCCAAATTTTCAGCGTAAAAAAAAAATGTTTTTTTCTCTTAAAATTGACCGAATTTTGGTCCAAAATTTTTTAAGTCCCACCTGGACCCCAAATTTTCAGTGTAAAAAAAAAAAATTTCTCTTAAAATTGACCGAAAAGCATAAAAAACAAAAAAAAAAATTCCAAATTTTGGTCCAAAATTTTCTAAGTCCCACCTGGACCCCAAATTTTCAGTGTAAAAAAAAAAATTTTTTGGTCTTAAAATTGACCGAAACGCATAAAAAACAAAAACAAAAATTTCCGGAATTTGGTCCAAAAGTCCGGAACGGGGCCCCAAATTTTCATCCTAAATATGAACCCAGGAACTTGGCTTGAACTAACTTGAATCTCACTCCCCTAAGGATGCTGCATACCAAATATCAAAAGATTCTTATTGGTAGATCTGAAGAAGATTTTTAAAGAATATTCCTCATACTGCACTAATTTAAACATTTGGGCTCAAATATGGACCCAGGGAATTGATTTCAATAAACATGTGAAACAATCTTCCAAAGATGTTATATGTGAAATTTCAAAGTTTTTGGAGCAGTGGTTTGGGAGAAAAGTAGTCTACATGTTTTTCCCATTACCCACAGTGTTAAAAAATGCTGACTCAGCACTTTTTCAAAATCCCCAAGATAAAACCGATAGCAATTTTTTTTTACCATTCCATTCTGTTGGTCCTAAGGAAGCTTCACACCAAATAAGAATTCTCAGTGCTGTGTAGTTTCGGAGGTTAATTTTTTTCTATTTTTAGCTCCTGCGGTTCCCATGGGGCGACAGGAAAAAGATTTGGGGCATAAATTAAGTACCTATGATCCAATAAGCCCTCATATCAAATTTGGTTCAAAGCTGCCTCTCGGTTTGGAAAATAGAAACTTTGGGAGTGGCAAAAATTCTTGCCCCTCCCATAACAAAGGCAAAAAATAATGCCCGACAAACTTCTCTTGAAGAAACTTGATTCTAAACCTTGAAAGGACTCTGTATACCACATATCAAGTCTCTGCTACTGGTGGTTCATTAGAAGATTTTCAAAAAATTTGGCCATTTTTTCACCCACACCTCTGCTCAATAAGAGCCGAAACCTAATTTGCATAAAAATCAAAATGCCCCTATATAACCAATACTTACATGAAATTTAATAAAAATGTGGCCAGTGGTTTAGGAGAAAGAGACTAAAACACCACCTCCATGCAGTACGACGGACAAAGAGTGATAAGAAAAGCTCACCCTGACTTTCAGTCAGGTGAGCTAAAAATGTTGAGGTCGGTTGAAAAAATTACTCTGACGACCAAGAATTCCACAAGTTTGTAGATCTATTTGACTTCAGTACATACTTTGTGGGCCTTTTATCTATCATATCTTGTTTGACAGAACACAATGAGCTCTGTCAAATAAGACATAACAGAATGAATACTCAGTTTATGATAGAATATATGAAAATGAATTCGCATGAATTGATTACTCCTGTTAATTTAATTTTTATCTCTAACAAATAGGCTATTGAATGAACAGGGTGCCACTGTATCACTCATACAAGTTAAATACCATCACAATTTTGTACTTACCTTTCTCAAAGCATATCCTGAAGAGCTATTTTAAACAGTACCCAGTATTCCTGCCTATGCCCAAGGGATACAACCTGGGATATCTATATCCTTGAGAGAGGAAAAAATTCAAGGACTTCTATATGCAACTTTCAAGAATTTTCCTCAATGTGGGAACTGCAGAAACCCTGGGAAGTGGAGCAGTACTTGTTTACTGTGTTGAATGAGTTCTGCTTCACTCATAAAATAGGACCTGGAACCAATGCCAAAGTTGGAAGTTCTTTAAAGTGGGCCAGGCCTGGCATTTTCAGGAAGGCAATTGATTTGCTGGCCTAATTATCGCCTTAAAAATATAAGGAGGGCGAAAACTAGCCCTCCTGGCCTTAGAAAATAATGATTACTTTAATCGCCTATCCCTAAAACCAACATTTTTCAGATCTCTGCTATGTTAGTGGTCTCTGTAAGATGGCCACACTGTCACTCCCACTCCTCTGGGCCTTGCCGGGACCCAGAGGTGTGGGCAGGGAAGTGTAACCGTCTCACAGAGCCTACCTTGTTAGCAGCACCAAATAAATGTAAAGTCCAATAGGCAGAATTCATTAATAGTAAAACTTTATTTTGCCACTTTTTTTTTAACTGCTCAATATGTAAATTATGTGGGTGGATGTAGTCGATTCACTGCTAAAGAATTAAAACAAAATTTATTTCTTTTCAGTGAATATCGAAGTCACTTTACTTGTCTGAATGAAAAATTTGCCAGTAGTTCCTTTGTCATTCATTAAAATGTTATTTTTTACCCTTGTTTGTAAATTAATTATGGTGTCTATTCAGAAAGGGCAGACCTTCCCTATTTATCATCAAAACAAAGACACAAGCTGATGTTCTATCATTTTAGAAGAGATTATGCGACTAAAAGAATTAAATGAAGAAGAAACTATTTCAATGCTTGAAAATGGATTTCAATGTGACGACATCAGTCTTTTGTTTCAAAAATGTTTCCCTGTAACGGAATACATATATGCGTGTTTTATAAATTTTTTTTCACACAGATAACAAAATATGTAGAACAGTGGAGCCCACTTAATTGGATAACTCTTAACTGAATAACCCTGTTAATTGAATGTAATTTCCCAACACAAAACCATTTACCATACCTCCAGTACAAATTTGACCTGTTAATTGAATATAGGTTATGGAGTAAACTCCTGTTAATTGAATAAAAAAATCCTGTAACCTGTCGAGAAATTACCCGGACTCTATCCAGTTTTCCTTTGTTTATAGACCACTTTGGCCTCAGTACATCAAATACAGGCATTTAATCTATTACATCTTGTTTGACAGAGCTCATGGAGCTCTGTCAAACAAGTTATAATAGAATAAATGCTAAGTTTATCTCTAGAATACAGGAAAGTGACCCAATCCCTGTTAATTGAATAATTTTCATTGGCAAAGTGGCTATTCAATTAACATGGCTCCACTGTATAGTAATTCAAATATACAAAATTAACACTTTCAAATGCATACATTTTTGCTAAAAAGAAAATGTTAGTTGATAAAGAAGGAAACAACACAGCAGACAAAAAACCAGTTAATAGTATATTAGTTACAATCATCAAACCATTTATCATACCTACAGTACAAATTTGACCTCTTAATTGCATACAGGTTATAAAGTAAACTCCAGTTAACCCTTTCTTCAACGTAATGGTCAAAACTGGCCAGTCCTATTCTCAAAAATTGCCAATTAATTTTCATTATTTTTTCATTTTTTGTCTCAAAAACATAGGTTTTGACCCCTCATTGGAACAAGCTCATGGAGCATGTTCCAACGAGGGGTCACAACCTATGTTTTTGAGACAGAAAATGAAAAAAATTAGTTATTCAAGAATTCTTTTTGCAAGTGTCGTCTGCTTTTCATGTTAGGTGAAGGGTTAATTGAATGAAAAAAAAATTGTAATATGACAAAAAAAACTACTCTGATAATTGTTCCCAAAATAATGACCATAACACAAGAGCAAAGTTGAGTTTAGCCAACCGTTTATTCCTATGCAGGATTTCCACCTCAGGCATTGATTACCCAGTCCTATTTTACTAGTGAAACAGAACTTTTCTCCAGTAAAGAGGCACTGCTCCAGTTCCAGGGTCCCTTGGTGAACTGAACCATCCATCAAATAAAAAATTTATTTGCCAATTTGCAGCTTATAGTATTAAAACGACAATCTTTGTCATGTGCAAGGTGTTGAAAGGGTCAACAGCTGTAATATGCTTTCAAGCGACTGAAGGTAATTCAAAACAGAGTCTAATAAATGATTGAACAGTCAATGTGCTATCTACCACACTTGGTAATCTTCTAATGTGCTGGAATGTTTAAGAATTTTATTCTTTTTGAAACAGAATAGCCAATATTTCCTCAACAATAGAGCATGAAAAGTCATCTTTCTCAAATCCTCAAAAAAATATCCAATCCAACACCTTGTTTAACCCTAAACTGGTTGCGTGCTAAATTAATTTTTGTTTGCAAAATTTGTTCATATGTTCTTCCCTTGTTAAAATTTATGGGAGGGTGCCTACTGGAACTCTCCCATAAACAGTAACTGGGCAAATCCATACAAGACTGAATAATTTCACTTCACAGATAATAAAAGCATTTCCACAGAATATGAGGCCTTTTAGCTGTAGAACGCACACTAAACAAAACAGCCCAAATTTGGGCTTTCAGTACCCAACTAGTTAAAGACCTAGATTAATCTTTATTTGAATTACTTTATTAATTAATATTTTAATTAATTTATATCCATGTAAACACAACAGATCAACAGAGTTTCTACATAACTGTTGGCTGCCTGTTCAGACAGCCATCAATGACATAAAAACATTACCAAAACAAATGCTGCCTTCTGGTTGAGTTCTTAAGAATACATTTGAGACCAACTTTTTCAAAGCTGTACAAAAGTGGTAGTTTGTGGATGTATGGGGCCTTAACAGTTTGAGTGCTAGAAGCCACTGTCAAAATGTTCAAATAAATGAAGGTACCGGAGCAAAAGTCAACATATTTCTTGCCCATGTTTTATATTCAAACATTTGTTTATACAAGGTTGTTTCATTACAAATTATTGGAGGGTGCCTGTGGGCACTTTGAAATAATTTGTAAAGAAACAAATTGTGAATAACATATTCCGATCATCAAAAATAATCTAGCCCTCAACCAGTTAAGGGTTGATCACAGAAGGCATAATTACCACTGTGACACATACAGAAAGTCAAAACCTTAATGGAATACATTACTGCGCCATGAGTGAGGAAGGTTGGAAGAGTGAAAAATTGTTCCAAGAATGGCCCTTTCTCTTTAGTCACCTGGATAAAATGAATTGTTGAGGATGAGTCACATGACTGATTATTTTGTGTAAAATCAGTTTCATTTATTTTTTGTAGTTTCTGTTATTATTGGCATCATTACTGTGAAAAGTTCCCTACATAACAGGTTTTACAGAGTTACCACTCATTTTTTTTACTTACTGATGTTTACGGCCATTTTTAGCAACTACTGCTATATCCAGATCACAAAACAAGTATAAAATAAAGTTTAACCTATTGATTAGAATTCTGTTGTCAACTTTTTAAAACTTGCAGCACAGGTTACTTGGTCCCATTATATCAGTAAAGCAGAACTTATCAACCACAGTAGACCCTAATGTAAAAGCTCAATGTCAAAAACAATTAGAAAAAATGAAATCAAAAAAAGTCCAATAATACTGCCGCAGAAAAATCTGAAAATATACTTGAGCGATTTAAAAAAAAAAAAATTATTATTATTATGACTACCATTAATAGTCCCTCAATACCACTGTAGTTTGCCCATCAAATCCAGCTCTCCGGAAAACAAGAGTGTCAAGTTTTCCAGATCGTTATCATGCCTGTCTCAAACGAGGCGCACGTGAATGGACTATTTCTACCAGTGACCTATAAACAAATCGGTAAATTCCATGAATACATCAGGCAATTCCATAATGTGTGTGTTCAATCTTGAGTCGTTTATTAATACCATATGAGAAAACACTGCTTTTCTATGACCAATTACAGAACTCAATAAAAAGAATTTTGCAGTTTGTGCATTTCAAGACATGCAATTGAAAGAGAAATGAATCGGTTACAATATTATAGCAAATCGAACATATTCGATTTTTTGTTGATATTGCATTTTCCCATCTCCTCATTAAACTCCATTGACAAACATTCTAGTCCAGGTCTATTTGAAAATGCTGTGCTGAACCATTGCTAAATAACAATTAACAACTATTTTCAAGATGCGAATCCGACATAACATAGGAAAATCTGTGTTATCGAAAGCAATTCCGATTGAAATTCAAGTCTTGCCTCCATTGTTTTGATTTTCAAGTTTCATGTTCGAAATGTCTTCGATATTACTACGTTTCAGTGATCTTGACCTCAGCTTGTGCAGCAGTGAACTCCCAAAGGTGCTATCAAGGTACTCTTCAAAACTTGGCTTCTTTTTATTATGCAAACCATGCAAACAGCTCTTTGATTTGACCTCTTATCACTAATTTTAGTTACAATCCTCCACAACTCACTCTCCTTGACGATTTTCTTCCCCTGGGTTGTCCTTCTTTCAAGTCTAAGATCTCGAATGAATAGTTCTCTATTAACACCCCCACCCCCTCTCAGCCCCTTACTTTCCCAATTAACAATGTCTGGATATTAGACATATATTCTGGAACACCATCGGCTGCCAGGGCAATTTCCCAAATAGTTAAGAAAAAAGTTTCATCATACAATAGCCCCTCCCCCCCCCCCCACCCCTTTTTAGTACATTTGTTTATATGTTTCATTAGGTTCAACCTTCTTAGTGCTTGAAATAAAATATGAACCTGTAAAACATGAAAAAAAACAACCCTGCAATGGATTTCATTTTGAAATTTTAACCCTTTAGCTAATGAATGACCCCACCCCCCCCCCCCCCCCACCCACCAACCCACCCCCAATCTCCGGGGAGTAAAGCAGTACTTGCTTACTGTGGTAAACCTCTGTTTTATTGGTAAAATAGGATCTGATAAACAATTCCTGGGGTGGAAGGCCTCTAAAATGGACAACATGGGTATAAACAATTACAATTGGCTGGACTTAACTTTATATCCATCTTGCAGTCGAATATTCCATTGTGCAGAAATGTGTGACCTTAAACACTAATAAATATATAAATAATGAATCAGCTACATCAGCCCACGAATTGAGCAGTTGAAAACAAAAATTTCCAAAAAATTACAACAAAGTCATATCATGTGACCCCCTTATTACAATGAGCTTGTCAAACTCATTCCAATCAGGGCTCTCATATGATTTACAGTAGTTTAACATTTTGAATAAGTTGAAAAAACCAGAGTATCAAGTGACCCTAAAATGCTCACCTGGCTCAAATTGTCAAAACAGATCAGGGTATGAGTATGTGATCAGCAGCAAGAGCAATTTTTTTGATCTGCTTTGACACATCCAAGGACAACTTTTCTGGCCATTCATTTCTGCTGGTCCTAGAAAGCTTCCTAGCAAACTCTGTTCTGTGAAGTATAAAAAAACAACCAAAAGAAATTTTTGTTTTGTTTTAAACTACTGTGGTTCTCTCTATCGATCCCCCCACGCCCCCCCACCCCCCCAAAAAAAATTAAAAATTAAAAAAACAAAAAAAAACAAGAAGAAACAAGCAAATCGATTTGAACAAACTTGAATTTGACACCCCTAGAGATGTTACCTACCAAATATGAAAGGATTCTCACTAGTGGATCTGAAGAAGAAGAATTCTCAAGAATGTTTCTCATATTGCTCTAAGTTAAACTTTGGGCTTCAATAAAAAGCCCAAATATTAAGCCAGGGACCTGATTATGATCCAATAAAGAGCCCAAATATTCATCCAGGGATCCCATTTGAACAAACTTGAATCAAACCACCTCCCTCCCCCTCCCCCACACCCCCCCCCCCCCCAAAAAAAAGATACTGCATACCAAATATCAAAAGAATCTGATTAGTGGATCTGAAGAAGATTTTTAAAGAATATTCCCCCTATTCCACAAAGTTAATAATCAGGCTACCACAGGAAGCCCAAATATTAAGCCCAAATATTAATTCAGAGAGTCGATTTGAACAAATTCAAATCTTACGCCTCTAGAGATGTCACATACCAAATATGAAAGGATTCTCACTAGTGGGTCTGGTAGTGTATTTCGCCCCCTTGAGTGCAAGAATGGCTTTGCAATGCATTGCAAAGCCTTGCTGAACTCAAGGGACAAATTTATCAATTTTATTAACTCAGGTAAGATATCAGACATAAACTATTTAATATTCACTTTTTTAAATCTGCATTGGTTATAAAAAAGGGAGCATGCAGCAGCCAAAAAGGGCCTGAGAAACAGATTTTTTACTTTTTAGGCCCTACATCTTTGGGTAAAACACAGAAGGCTCTGACAAATAATGTATAATGACTTAAAGTTCTGTGACTGCAAAAACAGTATTATTCTCACTTCGACTGGGATCCGATCCCAACAGAATTACACAAGTGGTCTAAGATTTTATTGACAAATTTTGCAAAATCATGACGAAATCAAGAAAAACAAATGAATATAGCATTTCAGATGCAATATTTTGCATTTCCTTTTTGACAGGTGAGATTCTACCATTTTGTGGGAAGAATAGATGGCAGATAATCTTCAACTAGATTGTGACCCAGTCGTAATCTAGTAAAAAATTAGCCTGCTTTTGTATTGGCAATAGTGTATAATAAATTAAATTTTGGATAAAGTAATATTCTAGTAATTTGTTGCTAATTTAATGAGCAACATCAGCTTACACATATAACCCTCCATTTTAACAAAACAGACAAAATATACACAAAAAACATGACACAACAAACAAAAGCAATAGTATACATGTTAACCCTGTGTAAGGTAAGGACAAAAAATCAAGTTTTCAATCTGCAACTTTTTCCCACAATGCAACTAGGAATTTAACCAATTCAGTCTGGTTGGACAATGCTTATAGACCTCATGCTCAACAAAATTGAATTTGTTAAATTCTTAGTCGCTTATGGGAAAGATTTTCTGCTTGAATTTTTGGTATTTTGACATCAGTGTGCAGGGAGTCAACTGAGCAAGCCTTGTTAAATCTTGTAGTCTTATTACAGGCAGGAAGGAATATTCCCTTTACCCATTTGACCAGTGGCCCAAAATACCAGATTTCCTTCTTTTAAATTACTTTTTTTAAAAATTTTCCAATAAAATTCAACAGTACCATATTATGTGACCCATAATATGAACAAGATCAATTAGCTTGATTCAAGGGGACACATGATTTAGTTTTCTTGAAATGTTTTTCCAACAGCTCAATTTGTAAAGTATGTGGGTGAATGTGGCTGATTCTTTAGGTAAAGGGTAAAAACCATTCAATTTTAAATTTTGTCTTAAAAAACAATTGTTTTTACACTTGATCATTTTTTTTATTTCAAATACAAGAGAGAATTTTTGGTTACATTTCTAAAGCACTGCAAAGCCTTGTTGCACTCAAGGGATAAATTTTTAAATTTTATTAACTTGGGTAATATATCCAACGCAAACCATTTAATTTCTATTTTTTTTTAAGTTTGCATTTGTTATAAAAAGAGAGCATGCGGCGGCCAAAAAGACCAAGTGGGAGGGCCTAAAAAACAGATTTTTAACATTTTTAGCCTTACCATCTATTTTACCTCTATATAAATCGATTGGGGGCGTGATTACGTTGAGGTAACCGGTTCTCGTCAGATCACTGAAGTTAAACAACGTCGAGCGCGGTTAGTAGTTGGATGGGTGACCATTTCAACGACTGATTCGTGCTCCCGCATTGTGTTCTTGGGCAAGGCACTTAACCCCGATTGCCTACATGGGGGCACGATGACGCTGTGTACTAAGGCGTACTGCACGTCGATGGTGAGCATGTCTCCAACCAATCTAACCCTGCCTATACAGAGGTGCAGAGTTCAGAGTTACGATGTTGGAGAGCTGACAGCTGCTCGTCGTTGCTTGGTGGTTCTCTCTGGGTACTCCGACTTCCTCCACCCGTAAAACTGTCACCGACATGATATGATCCTGGCTGTTAATGTGTCGTTAAACCATAATAAATAAATAAATCGATTATCCTCTGCTCTCATTTAGACACAATAACAAGGGGCAGATCACTCTGTTTGCCATAAAAAGATCTCAACAGGCAAAATAGTACATACACAGGTTGCAGGTGAAAGTCTTCAATCGAATGAATTTCTCATAAGTTTGTAGAATATAAAATATATCTGGATCTTGGATTACATTATGTTCTTTTCCAATATCCACTAGTTTTCTTTTAAGGTTTAATACGTACACAGCAAAACAAAAAAATTATCTTTGCATATCATGGATTCAGCTGTACAAACAGTGAAGCATAAATGTACCATTTCCTTTTTAAGGTTTAACAAATTTATTTACATCAAACTACATATACTGACACACAACTCAACAATCTGATGAACCCCTTGCAGACATTACAAAAACTTTTTTTATTGGTAAAAGTCTATACTGAGGAAGTGTGAATATGTTAGAATAATTGAAAAGACCAGAAGATTTTGACATGATGAACGTAATTTTAATTTATAAACAGCCATTCTCTAAACTAAGAATGGAATAGAAACTGATGACTACCGGAGTAATTTGATTATTCTTTGGAAGACATGTTTGTGATTGCATGCTGGAGCAACTGTTCCACAGACGGAGGTTATATTGTCTAAAATAAAAACTGTGAGATTGCAAGAACAAAACCATAGTTCATGGTTTTATTATACAGTATAGCTGTCATGGAGTGGTCACTTTCCACAGGTGGGCAGTATTGCTACGGATGCAATATTATTATGTCTCAAAGTTAGTTTGTCCAATCAAAATGCTGGAATACCTTCTAAAGATTCCACCGTATCGGGTTACTCACCTGATATTAATTAATATCAGGTGAGTAGCCGCCATTACTATTTTGATGCAATTCCCCTCACTTCGAATTTTCAAAATCTGAATTAAAACAAAATAAGAGAATTTAGGTTCCGAAAATATTTTCAAGATACCGTATTTTGTGATTTAAAACATTAAATATGTAAAAAGATGGGCAGAAGATAATATTTGTAGTCTGAAAAGTTCTTTGTTTTACGACTCCTTCAGTCACTGTTTGGATCGGGTTTTTGAGGTGAATAGAAAATGCCAAAGGGTGCTCCTATTTTCAGAAATTGCAAAATCGGCAACATCAACATCACTATAAATAATAAATGAACAAACTTGTTTTTGAAACATTCCGATCAAACAGAATTAACAGAAAGTCGGTGTGCGTTTCAGATTCAACTTCAAAGTTCAAGTTGCGTTATTGTTTGCTCTACAGTAAAAAAGTGATTTTTAATGTTCAAAACTGCTTTATTAGTCCTTTTTAGGTAGTAACAACAGTAAATGTACGCAAGGGGCCTCCAGATTATGCCGAGTTGGCAAGCAGCACTGATCTCAGTGGCAAGCAGCGATTCGTTTCATTTGTAAACAAGTACGGCAATCGCCCTTCGCAAAGTGATGATTTGTTTACAATTACCATGGTTACACGTACCGGTGCCTGTTACTGTTCACGATTCTGCGCGGTGCTATCAATAGTGGTTCCTGAAAAATAAATTCCGGGCCGTTGTTTGTTTATGGAGAAAATTATTAATCGCTTGATTTACATGGACTTTCGACATAATAAATATGTTACATGGCGTGTAGCTGGCTGATACATTTCCATACAAGGCGATGAGTGTTCATATCAGGTGAGGCTTCGCCTCACCTGATATGAACACTCATCGCCTTGTATGGAAATGTATCAGCCAGCTACACGCCATGTAACTTATAATATTAAATTCCAAACACTAATTGTAGGAATAATCATAAAACATTTAATTAATGAATAACTGGGTACAACCCGGTGCTTCATTAATTAAAATTTTGCTGATGATGATTTTTATTACCTGGTAAATGCATACATGGACATCACTGCCCACACATGGATTCTAACCAGTCCATATCAGCTGTACTGTATGACCATTTTTCCAACACTTGAGATTCTACACTGTTGTTGGAAGAAAAGTGGACAGAGACTTTCATTCAGATCCCAACCTAGATGTGATTTGGTCAAAACAAGAGCTATTGGTAAAGGCAATTCACACACCCCACTGCAATGCTGAACTCTGTTGAAAAAATGTGGGCAACTTTTTCATAACATGTGCAGGAGCGGCTTGTCATAAAAATCCCTCATAATCAAATTTCATTGAATTCACTGGTAAGATTTCGCTGTGGATGGATGGACAGGTGGACAGATGGAAAGACAGATGGACATACAGATGAACAGCTGGGCACATGTAATTCAGTATACCCCCATTCTCTTTGAGAGAGGGGGTATAATTAACTGTCCACTTTTGTTATAACATCACTTTAATAACTTTTTCTGATTTGTCATAACATTAGGTTACCATAACATTACAAACTGAATAAGGATAAAAAAAATGTTTTGATTCTCAGAGGATCCCTCATTTAAATTGAATACCTCTTTATTAGACATTTTTATTGCCACACAGTGTCTTTTAAAAATTACTAAAAAATTTTGAGAATCAAAACTTTTTATGCTTTTTGATTGATGTGTGTAACCCAAGTACGAAGAGCAAAACTAAAGATGCAAAACAGTTCTATTTTTAAAATTAAGTGATTTATATAATTATGCACTTTCTATATACTGTGTGTGTGAAAATACTGTTGAAAGCCTCTCAATCCATGCTCATTATGTGGAAAAAAAATAAATTAAAATCCTTCCTCATGGATCTGATAAAAAGAATTGCCTGAGAATTAATTAATTTATTTTGTGTGGTCGAACAACTTTGAAAAAAACAATACTTATCAGAAAGAATGTTGAAAAATGAATGTTCTCCACCCTTTTCAGATACAATCAGGCTCATTCAATTCCTTGCATGCTCCTGGCAGATATTCCTGCCCAGTGTAGGGTTTCTCCTGTTACTGAAAAAGTTTGGTCATATATAACTGAATGGATTTTTTTACCAACGATTCATGGTGTCAGATACAGATTTAATTTTTCATCAAATATAGTCACTGCTTCTTCATAGCAGCCATGACTAGATTTGAAGAAAAATATCTTGAAAATACACAAAAGTTTAAGTTAATTGGTTATTGCCCTATATAATAGCCCTTTTAAACCAAACCATTTACCATACCTTTATTAGAAATTTGACCAGATGGTTGCACATGGGTCGTCATGTACATCCCAGTTAGATGAATAAAAAGTAGTGTGATTAAGAAAAAATTCTGATATATCTCAAATTTAGACCACAATGAGCTCGTTCCGATGAGAGGTAATAAGCTATGTTTTGGAGGAAAAAATTTAAAAAATAAAATTTGAATGGAGGTGCTGGTGAATAGTGCAGATTGGATAGATGTCCATTAGGTTAGGTAAAGAGTTAAATGTGGTTTTATTTCCAGACAGGACTCCGTGAGTGAATAAAAACTCAATTTATTACTGGAATATAGACAAATTGTAAGTTCTGGTTAGGCCCCACAAAGTAGATCTTCTGTTTCTCACGACATTTTTTTGTAAAACTGTATGTGGGCGGGCACATTTTTATTTTATTTTTTTTTAATTATTTTTTTGCCATCAGAAGTTCATATTCTTGTTTTGTTTTATGTTTTAGGTCTCGTAATCAACAGAATGGCATGGGTGGTGGTGTATTTTGTCCCTTGAGTGCAAAAGCATTGCAAAGCCATGTTACACACAAGGAACAAATTTATAAATTTTATTAACTTTGGTGAAATATCGGACAAAAACCAGTTAAATTTTTTTAAGTGAGCACTGGTTATAAAAATAGAGAATGCGGCAACCAAAAGGACCATGTAGAAGGACCTGCGGAACAGATTTTTTAATTTTTTAGGCCTTATCTGCATATTCCAGTGAACTGAATATTTTACTTGCAAAGGAACTGCAAATAACAGGCTCAACTTTATCTCAAAAAGCTTTTGTGGACTTCATTCTCTATCTTGTCAAAGAGTACAAAAATATTTTTTTTTTAGAATTTGTAAGGGACATAATATAACAATGCTTCAATTTCTCTTAGCATGAAATCAATAACTTGAACAGAGACCGTACACATGGACTTACAGTTCAGCCAAAGTTTGAAAATTGTCTGTTGATTCAAGTCAGAGTTCATGATATGTTTTGGTCCAAAATATTATCTACATTTGAAAATATAACTTACAATCCTGCCAATCCTAAAAAATTCTTATTGAGGTAAAATTAGAACATTTGTTTAAAGTGTGTATTTTTTGTAAATCTATGTAAAGAAAATTTAAAAAACATTTATTTTTAGAAATAAAGCACAAGCTCTGTCTGTATCTTTTCAACTATTAATGCACACCAAGAAATATAAATTTTATAGTAAATTTCCTTTCTTATTATACCTACCGCAATTGTTTACTACAGGCTTGCACTACTTGCACTACAGTGGAAGAACCTAACTCGGATAAAATACTCTCTATTTTAATCTTTCCCAAGAGATTTGGGAAAGAAAAGTGGTGTAAAAACACCACGAAAAAATAAGCCAAAACTGGGTCGAGCGCCATCGGTGCACACCCAGTATGGGACGCTCTTCCATAGTACAAATCCACGACTTCCGTAAACCAATGCGCAGTGCATCAATTCATCATTCTTTTGATTCCGACAACACAGGAGTTATGTGATCAGCGGGGAGGAAGGATTCTTACCCGAATAAGAAGACGGGAGGGCCTCCATGTAAACAATTGCGGTAGGTGTAATAAGAAAGGAAATTTACTATAAAATTTATATTTCTTATCAACCTGCCTTGCAATTGTTTACTACAGGCTGAATAGACAATAGGATGGAGGGAATCACATAACCAACCCACACATAACTCAATAGCACTGAAACCGTGGATAGAGGAAGAGATCCCTAGGCCTATCAAACCATAGCATCACAAACATTAGTAAAAGACAATGAAAGATGAGGTGTATGGTGAAGTGCGACGCACAGACAGAAAGGGCAGGAACAGCACAGAGCTGGAACTGACCCTGAAAAAAGCTGAATGGCTGGGATAGACAACAGCCTGAGCCGAAGAAAGAGGGCCCCAAGGACAGAGGTCCTCTGTCGGCTCCTGCAACTGTCGCAGATAAAAGGAGAATGTAGCATTTCTCCAGTAGGCTGCCAGTATAACATCTGTCATCTGACAACATGACAGAGTTATTAAAAGAGGATGACAATGCACGCACCTTGTGGCAGAAACAATTGGTAATACAATCACCAGTAGCTAGACGAGCGGAAGCTGTACGAATAGCAAGACAAATCCATCGAGAAATGGATGCAGGAGAGATCTGGCATGTGAGAAAATGCATATCCATCCAGGATAAAGGCGCGAACGACCCCACCCCCAAGCAGAGCAGCGCCCAAGAAAGTGACCATCTTGGAGTAAACTGCAAAGCCCTAGGCCTTTTCAAGGAAAAGAGCTGAACAAGCTTGGAGAGGCAAGGATGACTGTCGAAACAATGCGGTACCACATATGCAAAAAGGTCTCCGAAGCATGGACTTCTGGAGACCCCCAGAAACAAACATATACCAGAAACTCCGCAAGCGGTGTGATCGAAGGAGTGACAGAAGCAACAGAGTGATCGCACACCATCGAGAGGCTAAACCATTGGAGTGAGTGCCTCCTTGAAGAAGAAAAGCAACTCCACTGCGTGTCTCGAAAAACCACAACGGAGGAGACAGGAACCGATAAAAGACATGTGCGAAGGCACAATGAAATCGGGTCAACGTGAAATCTCCTCGGGCAACTTTGGCAAAGAAAGTCGCGAGGTAGAGGGAGACATGTCAGAACCACCGCTAACTGAGAGCGGAGCAGATTGATCCACACCCACCGAGGCGACGGGTGTGATCGAAAGGATTCGACGACTGCAGGTTCATATCTGGGCAAGAACCTGAGGCGGAATCGGAACTGGCAGGATGGCATAGCCGACAAGACCGTCCCAAAGGAGGGCCAGAGCGTCCACAGCGAAAGCCAGAGCATCTGGACACGGGGACAGGAAGTGTTCACCTGATTGTTCCAACGAGTCGCAAAGAGATCGATGGAACCCGCCATGTGGAGCATCCACTCGGTGGAAATGACCCTGCCCCGTGGGGACAGGGAGTCGGCTAGGACGTTCAGACGACCGGGAATGTGACGAACAACCACCCCGGCGTGGACATCCTGAGCGAGCAGTAGAAGATCCCGAGCCAATTCGTACATTGGAACTGAGTGCGTGCCGCCCTGGTTCCGAATGTAAGCAACCCCCGTCGAATTGTCAGACAATAGAAGGACCTGGCGATTCGACAGGTGAGGGATCCACTGCCTGAAACTCAGAAGAGGAGCAAGAAGCTCCTTCTGGTTGATGTGGAGAGCTGCCTGATCCTGGTCCCACATCCCGTGAAAGGAAAGACCTAGAGGATCCAACGTCGCACCCCATCCGAGATCGCTGGCATCTGCCATCAGAACGCGATCGGACATGGGTAAGTCCAACGGAACACCCTGTGTAAGCCACTGGACATCTACATTCGGCCTCCAACGACTGAGCAGAAAGTGTTGGAGAGATCTGACATGCAGCCGACCTTGAGGAATGAGATCCGTCACCGATTCGCAGAGACCGATCAGCCGGAGAATACTCCGTGCCGTCACGGATGTGGACTGGGACAGAGTCAGAGCAAAAGCTGAGAGAATCACAGCCTTGGCCTGGGGAACCACCACCAAATTGAATTGGGTGCGGAAAGCCATACCCAGATGACAAAACGACTGAGAAGGGACCAGGTCCGACTTCTCCTCATTGACTCTGAATCCTAGCGACGTGAGCAAGCTCAACAGAGTGGCGACATCTGGCTCCAGTAAGGCAGCATTGGAATGCCTCTGGAGGATATCGTCCAGATATGCCGAAGTAGTCACCCTGGACTGTGTGCGATGGAAAGCTATCACATGCGACATCAGTCTGGTGAAGGCAAAAGGAGCCAGGTTGAGGTCGAAAGGCATGGCCTTGAACTGGTAAACTCGCCCCAGAAAAGCGAACCTGAGATACTTCTGTGACGCCCGATGAATCGGAACGTGAAAGTAAGCGTCTCGCAGGTCGATGCTGAAAGCGAAATCTCCCTGCTGAATTGAACAGCGGACCGACCTGAAAGTCTCCATGCTGAACTTGGGAGCAATGATAGACTGGTTCAGGATACTTAGATCGATAACCGGTCAGAGACGGCCGTCCTTCTTCGGCTCCAAGAACAGGCGGGAATAGAACCCCACTGACAGAATGTTCTTGACGACCTCGATCACCCCCTTTGTCAGGAGATTGTCTATCTCTGTAGACAAAAGTTCCTGACGTAAAACGTCTGAAGGAACTGTGGTTGGAAGAGGCACCCTGGACAGAGTGGGGTGCCATCGGAAGGATATTCGCAGCCCGGACCGAACAACATCTAACACCCAAGGATCGGATGTGATGGTGGCCCAACGGTCTGCAAACTCTGCTATCCTTCCTCCAACCTGGGACGAGTAGAGGAGAGGACCTTCATTTCGAGCCCCGACGAGGCCCACGCGAGGAGACACCATCTTCTCTACTGAATGAAGAATCCTGAGACTTCCCTCTAGTCTGCCGACGCTTACCCTTACCCCTTGAGTAAGAAGTAGAAGCGGTGGCAGAAGGATCAGCCTTTTGCTTCGCAGAGGAAGCCGAAGGGTACTTGTTAGGCTTGGAATGGCCCCTGTCACCCCTAGAAGGCTGATCAAGCTGACGAAACAGCAGCTGATCTTTGGAATGACGTACGTCATCCCGGACCGTCGACACGGAACCATGGAAAAGTTGCGGACATGCCAAAGAAGCAGATCGAAGAGTAGCGCGCTGCTCCTCAGGAAGGGATCGGCCTGTGTCAAGTACAGAGTCTCTTTGAACTAATTCCAGATTAGCCGTGTTACAGGCATGCGTGTGAGTAAGATGCAGAAGCGCCTTGGACAGCACACACAAAGGAGCCTGTACCTCATCAAACTAATCTGGAGGCAGATAAGCAGCTAAAGCTGAGACGACGTGATCTGAGAGAGAAAGTATACCAAGTATCTCTCTCGATAAGCCCAACATGGACTCCAGAGTCGTCATCGGAATGACGGCAGACTTGGGCTTGGAAAGCCCAAGGAAATTGGAGTCCTGATCCAAAACCGTCAAAGTCTGGCAGACAGACGGATTGGCGGAATCGTAGGAACGATAACATGCCTGAGGCAAAAAAGGTGTCAACCCTGGTAAACAACAGAGCCTTCATAGCCTTGGAAACTCAGCTTAGAGTCCAAGGCTGAAAATGCTTCAACCACCTTTACCGACTGGCACGGTCGAAGAGGCCCAGAAGCAGGTTGCTCCATAGGCTGTTGGCCCGCGACCGATGATCGTGGCCTGGCTGACACTGTCGGCTGGTTTGATGGTTTGAGATCCGGAAGGAACCCAAACACAAAATCAAGAGCTGCCCCCAAGTCCGAAGACTGCTGGCTCTTGACATCAAGCATGTCTGACTCTTCCCCTGAGTCAGAAGACACATAGACCATCGCAAACCAGCCGACGCCTCTCATGGTGTCGGAACACCAGGGGGATCAGAAAGCGGCCCGTTTCCAATCCCGGAAGGTTGCGCCATAGGGGGCACCTGGAAACCACTCGCTGCCTCGCTGAAAGCAATGGGAAGGCTCTTTGACAGAACCTGAGTGAGTAAGGAGAGGGCCTCCCTAAGCTCACTGCCCGTCCTGGCCAGTCCGACAGGGGAACGAACCGGCAAAGTGGCTTCACCTCTGACCCTCTTAACCAGCGAAGGGTCACAATCCTCCAAAACACCCGACGCAGGACAACGGGTGGCAGATGAAACGTCTAAAGGCAGATGTGTATAGTGGTACGACACACCCCGAGGATCAACATAGCGGATACTCATGAGAGTCACTGCGGACCTCTGTGGGGCAGAAGGTCCAGGCTGCACAAAAGACGTTGGTCCCCCAAAACTGGTCGTGTGGCCAGAATGAGTGGACGGAAACGCCACGGAGTTCATAGTGTCCCCACTAAGAACATCCGAATCCAATGACACAACTGTGGTGCTCGACGGCGCGGAGACCACAGTAGAGGGCCGGCCAGCAGCCACTTCCAACTTCGCCGAGTTGAAGTCAGGGAAGGCTGAGGCCGTTACCCCCACGTCTACACTCCCAGACACCGCAGCAGACCACTGCAGGTAAAAAACTACTGTGCTCAACGGCTGAGAGGACACAGTAGGGGGTTCAGCCGGCAGCCACATCCGACTTAGCCGAGTTGAAGTCAGGGAAGGCTGAGGCCAATACCCCACAACCACACTACAGACATCCCTGCAGACCCTTGCAGGATAAGCCGAGGCCGGCTAAAAACGGTGCTCATTGATGTTGTAGACGGAACAGTAGTAGCAGCAGATACGAAGGGAGCTGTTGGAACAGGCAGAAAAGCGGAGAGAGCCACCTAGCTCGGCCTCCAAAGGAGGAGTCACAACCCTAGTGACAGCCTCAGATGTCGACTGGAGAGGGCGCATAGTCCCGGAACCAGGCATCTCTTCACCAGAAATCCAACAGCTCCCGCAGTATCCACCACAGTAAAAAAAAAAACTGCACATTCCCCACAGAAGGGGAATAACTCTCACCAGACATGGTCGAGTCGGGAAGCCCCGAAACGACAGCGTTTCCCACCCCACGCTGGTGCGGGAGGAGCTGCACATCCCCCATGGAGGGGGAGCAATTCTCACCAGATGTGGTCGAGTCGGGCGGCCTCAAAACGACAGCATTTCCCACCCCCTGCAGGAGGAGCTGCACATCCCCCATGGTGGGGGTAAAACTCACACCAGACATGGTCGAGTTGGGGCCAGAAATGACAGCGTCCCCCCCTCCCATGGGTGCGGGAGGAGCTGCACATCCCCCACAGAGGGGGTATAACTCACACCAGACGTGGTCGAGTCGGGAGGCTTCTGAAACGACAGCGTTCCACACCACCCGCGGGTGCGGAAGAAACGGCCACGAGAATGCACCAAGGCGAGGGCAAAAGCAATTGCCCAAAAGGAACCGAACTGGAAATAACAGAGGTGAGAGCAGTAGAAAAAAATGGTGAACTCAACAGAAACAGAAAGTAGAAGAACACCCTCAACTACGAGAGAAGGTGGCAGAAAAAAAACGGTGGGTACATGACAGAACCCAGACGGTCGACAGGGACCAAAAAAAAAGAAATTCAGCCCTCAACAGAGTGAAGAAATCCTGTCCAGACAGTCCCTGATTGACACCTAACTCCAATAACAATTAAATTCATCAACCGAAAAATTCATTGTCGAATCACGTTGACACGATGTCGAAAACAAAACATTCGCGAAAACGGAATAGTAAATAATATACAATGAGAATGCGGTTGAAAATATTAATGAGAATATATAAAACATAGTCCTGTTATTATAAGATCTTCAGATCCATACTTCCAGTCACAGGAAAACCATTATCGACGAGTTGAAATATCACTGCTATGGAGCAAAATGGCACACATCCACCACATGTGCGGATAATCAAAAGAATGATGAATTGACGCACTGCGCATTGGTTTACGGAAGTTGTGGATTTGTACTATGGAAGAGCATCCCATACTGGGTATGCGCCGATGGCGCTCGACCCAGTTTTGGCTTATTTTTTTGTGGTGTTTTTACACCACTTTTCTTTCCCAAATCTTTTGGGAAAGATTAAAATAGAGAGTATTTTATCCGAGTTAGGTTCTTCCACTGTAGTGCAAGCCTGTAGTAAACAATTGCAAGGTGGGTTGATAAGAAATATATCTATCCAATATATACTACTCAAAGTTTGCTAAGCACCAAGTATATCCAACTACCTGTTTTACGTTTTGGTTCAAATATTGTAATGAAAAGAGTATATATTTTTTATTTAATTATATCTTCAATGATTTAAGTACAGAAATTAAGATTTTATTTGTGTTTGACATTATTTTTTAGCTTTTGAATACTATAACCATGGAAAATGGATATTATTGGTAAAAGAGGAAATCTTCGCCGAGTTGAAGTCAGGGAAGGCTGAGGCCGATACCCCACAACCACACTACAGACATCCCTGCAGACCCTTGCAGGGATAAGTCGAGGCCAGCTAAAAACGGTGCTCAAGGACGTTGTAGACGGAATAGCAGTAGCAGCAGATACGACGGGAGCTGTTGGAACTGGCGGAAAAGTGGAGAGACCCACCTAGGTCGGCCTTCAAAGGAGGAGTCACAACCCTAGTGACAGCCTCAGATGACGACTGGAGAGGGCACATAGTCCCGGAACCAGGCATCTCTTCACCAGAAATCCAACAGCTCCCGCAGTATCCACCATGGTAAAAAAAACTGCTCATTCCCCACAGAAGGGGAATAACTCTCACCAGTCATGGTCGAGTCGGGAAGCCCCGAAACGACAGCGTTCCCCACCCCCCGCTGGTGTGGGAGGAGCTGCACATCCCCTAAGGAGGGGGAGCAATTCTCACTAGACGTGGTCGAGTCGGGCGGCCTTGAAACGACAGCGTTCCCCACCCCCTGCAGTGAAGAAATCCTGTCAAGACAGTCCCTGATTGACACCTAACTCCAATAACAATTAAATTCATCAACCGAAAAATTCATTGTCGAATCACAGTGACACGATGTCGAAAACAAAACATTCGCGAAAACGGAATAGTAAATAATATACAATGAGAATGCGGTTGAAAATATTAACGAGAATATATAAAACACAGTCCTGTTATTATAAGATCTTCAGATCCATAATTCCAGTCACAGGAAAACCATCATCAACGAGTTGAAATATCACTGTTACGGAGCAAAATGGCACACATCCACCACATGTGTGGATAATCAAAAGAATGATGAATTGACGCACTGCGCATCGGTTTACAGAAGTTGTGGATTTGTACTATGGAAGAGCGTCCCATACTGGGTGTGCGCCGATGGCGCTCGACCCAGTTTTGGCTTATTTTTTTGTGGTGTTTTTACACCACTTTTCTTTCCCAAATCTCTTGGGGAAGATTAAAATAGATAGTATTTTATCCGAGTTAGGTTCTTCCACTGTAGTGCAAGCCTGTAGTAAACAATTGCAAGGTGGGCTGATAAGAAATATATCTATCCAATATATACTACTCAAAGTTTGCTAAGCACCAAGTATATCCAACTACCTGTTTTACGTTTTAGTTCAAATAGTGTAATGAAAAGAGTATATATTTTTTATTTAATTATATCTTCAATGATTTAAGTACAGAAATTAAGATTTTATTTGTGTTTGACATTATTTTTTAGCTTTTGAATACGATAACCATGGAAAATGGATATTATTGGTAAAAGAGGAAATTTTTCAATATGCCAAAAAGTTGACGGAACAAACTGGTATGGCTTCAGTATCGAGTATGAGACCCATTATTGTTAATTACAGCTTGACAATGCCTTCTGATGCGCCCAATCAGGTTCCTGATGGTTCTTTGTGGGATGTTGTTCCATTCTTGGACCAGCATGGCACCAAGCTCCTGGACACTTCTTGGTTGGACTGGATGGGCTATAATGGCAAGCTGCAATTCTTTCCAGACATGTTTGATTGGATTGAGGTCAGCTGATCTTGCTGGCCAGTCCATACGCTCAATCCCCTCCCTCTGTCCGTACACTCCGACAGCATGGGCAACATGAGGACGGACATTATTGTCCATCAGAATGAATCTATCACCCACTGCACCAGCATACAATCTGACGTGGACATCCAGGATCTCATCGATATACAACTGTGCAGTCAATGTACCACATTCAAGGACACAGAGCTCTGTATGTCCATCCCTGCTGATGCTACCCAAGACCATGACTGACCCTCCACCATAGCGGTCATGCTCAGCAATGTTGGCTGCACACAATCCCTCTCCTGGTCTTCTCCATACCCTAGAACACCTATCTGTGTGGTCTAGGCAGTACCTTGACTCATCTGTAAAAAGGTCGCGAATCTTCTCTGGTCCATCCAACGTGGTCCATGGCCCATTCATATCATGCCTGGTGGTGGTTCTGGGGCAGCGGAATGGAAAGACATGGTCTTCTCGGTCGGAGGCCACCTTCATGCAATCTTGCATGGATAGTTTGTGTCGAAACATTTACCCCGGATGCATTCTGAAGGTCACTGCAAAGTTGGGTTGCTTTGGCAAAGCGGTTCCTACAGGCCTGAATAATCAAAAACCAGTCTTCAGCTGCAGATGTTACCCTGTCTCTGCCACCACCATGCCATCTTACTGGTGTGCCATACTGCTGGAATTATGCCCAGGCTCTGGTGATCACCGTATGGTGCACACCAAGGGCTTCACCAACCTGACGATGGGTAGACCCTTGCTCCACCATCCCTACAGCCCGCCACATTTCTGCTTCATCAAAATGTCTTCTTACATTTGCATTTGCCATATTCTATCATTAAATCACAAGGGTTTGTGTTGAAATTAAGACTGAATACCCTACACATGTCATGTACAGACGGTACACGAATACATCATGAAAATCAAGGGTAATGCTTTCCATGACTGTCACGAAAAGTCTGCCTGTCAAGAGAGCTAATGTAAACACTGGGGACCATCTCAATACATTCCTCAATCATATCCACCACAAATATCACAAATATGTCACAAGCAAATTTCACAATGATGTGTCAAATATTTGGTGCTTAGCAAACTTTGAGTAGTATACATTAATTAAATTTTCTTTTTTTCAAACTTGCAGAACACTTTCACAAAAAAAGATCTAGAGACTCTAAAGAGCCTATAATCACTCACCTGGAACTACATATAAAAATGTGATTTCCCATAGGCTTTCCATGGTAACTATGAGCTGCAATTGTGGCCATGTTTGCAACATTACATCAACATTACATGAGGATCATTGGTAGAAGGTGTCCCAGTCCTCAATCACATGAAGTTTCAAAACATCTGAATCCATTAAACAGAATCATAAAATGTATCTGGTGGACATATTTTCTAACCAACGGGAACAAAAAGAGGATCGTTTGTAGAGGGTCTACTATAGACCATTCCTGCCAAGTTTTGGTTCACGTCAGCTCAGTAATTCCAGAGAGAAGATGAAAATGTGATTTCCCATGATTTTTTTCTGAGGTAACTATAAACTGCAATTGTGGCCATGTTTGCAACACGGTCAACATTAAATGAGGAACGTTGGTAGAGGGTGTACCAGTCATCAACCATGCAAAGTTTCAAAACATTTGGCCCTGTGGTTTCAGAGGAAAAGAGTTTTCAAAATTGACCATTTCAAAATTGACCAATCCGAATCAAAGAATGCTTCTGGCGGCCACGTTTTTCATCCAACAGGAATAAAATGAGTACAAGTTGTAGAGAACCTCTCATAGACTGTGCCTGCCAAGTCTGGTTCACATTGGCTCAGTACTTTCAGAGAAGATGATGAAAATGTGATTTCCTATGGGTTTCTATAGTAACTATAAGCCACAATTGCAGCCATAATTGCAACTCGATGAAGATTAAATGATTATCATTGGTAGAGGGGGTTACAGTCATCAGTCACATTAAATTTCAAAACATTTAGCCTTGTAGTTTCAAAGAAGAATTCTTGAAAATGCACACATTTATGAATTCTGATTCAACAAAAAAAATAGATGCTCTACAGAGCCTGTAATCATCACCTGGAACTACATATAAAAATGTGATTTCCCATAGGCTTTCCATGGTAACAATGAGTTGTAATTGTGGCCATGTTCGCAACATTACATCAACATTGTATGAGGATCATTGGTAGAAGGTGTCCCAGTCTTCAATGATGTGAAGTTTCAAAACATTTGAATCCACCAAACAGAATCATAGAATGTCTCTGGTGGCCATATTTTTTTCCAACCAACAGGAACAGAAAAGAGGATCATTTATAGAGGGCCTCCTATAGACCATTCTTGCCAAGTTTTGGTTCACGGCGGCTCAGTAGTTCCAGAGAAAGATGACAATGTGATTTCCCATAGGGTTTTTCTATAGTAACTATAAACCGCAATTGTGGCCATGTTTGCAAAACGATCAACATTAAATGAGGATCAGCAGTAGAGGGTGTCCCAGTCATCAACCATGCAAAATTTCAAAACATTTGGCCCTGTGGTTTCAGAGGAGAAGAGTTTTTCAAAATTGACCTTCTGGACGCCAAGTTTTTCATCCAACAGGAATAAAATGAGTAACAGTTGCAGAGAACCTCTCATAGACCATGCCTGCCTAGTCTGGTTCACATTGGCATAGTACTTTCAGTGAAGATGACGAAAATGTGATTTCTAATATGATTTCCTATAGGGTTTCTATAGTAACTATAAGCCACAATTGCACCCCGATGAAGATTAAAATGAGGATCATTGGTAGAGGGGGTTACAGTCATCAGTCACACTAAGTTTTCAAACCATTTGGCCTTGTAGTTTCAAAGAAGATTTTCATGAAAATGCACACATTTATGAATTCTGTGTCAACAAAAGAAAAATCAGAAAAAGGTTAAATATTTTGAAAATTACAATTTTCTCTGACACTATTCTCTTTCAAAATAGCTTTGGATAGGTACAGGTTTACAGGAAACACATTTTACTCCAATTTTGTCAGATCTTAAAAGATATATATAATTACTGTCATCTAAGCTGTGTGATATAGACAAAAAACTTTCCTGGTATTCCAAACACCTGTCATCACAGTATTTTCTGATAAGTAACTTGACACTAATAATTAACATATACAGTTGCAATTGTTTACAGTAGTACAAGTCAAAATAATTTGTGTAGGATAATCCTATAAACTATGTATCTTTCTCTTCCTATGCTGATAAGACCAGAAGCTGACATCATTTTTCTAGAGAGCTCTCACTGATAGCTTTCCAGAAAATGTCAGATTCTGATCTTGTCAGGACAGGAGCAGCAGTTTACTTAGTTTAGTTTATTGCAGTTATGCTACAGCTTATTTTGACTTGTACTGTATACACAATATTTTGGGGTTTTTTTCCCAGTTCTCAGTGGAGAAAACTGGAACCAACCCTAACCAGATTCTCAAAAAACAAGTATTTTGCTGACAGTACCGATCGATCTTCATGCAGACAGGAGAGGCATTGGGTTAAGCATTAGAATATAGCCTCTGGTGGCCACATATTTCCATCCTCTCATAGACCATCCCTGCGAAGTTTGGTTCACGTCGGCTCAGTAGTTCCAGAGAAGAAGATGAAAATGTGATTTTCCATAGGGTTTCTATAGTAACTATAAGTCGCAATTGTGGCCATGTTTACAACCCGATCAACATTAAATGAGGATCATTGGTAGAAGGAGTCCCAGTCATCACTTATGTGAAGTATCAAAACATTTGGCCTGGCAGTTTCAGAGAAGATTTTTGAAAATCCACCAATCAGAATCATAGAATGACTCTGGCAGCCATGTTTTTCAACCCATGGGAACAAAATGAGGATCGTTCGTAGAGGTCCTCCCATAGACCATCCCTGCCAGGTTTGGTTCATGTCGGCTCAGTAGTTCCGGAGAAGAAGATGAAAATGTGATTTCCCATAGGCTTTCTATAGTAACTATAAGCCGCAATTGTGGCCATGTTTGCAACCCGATCAACATTAAATGAGGGTCGATGGTAGAGGGCGTCCCAGTCATCACTTATGTGAAGTATCAAAACATTTGGCCTGGCAGTTTCAGAGGAGAAGATTTTTGAAAATCCACCAACAAGAATCAAAGAATGACTCTGGAAGCCAAGTTTTTCATCCGACGGGAACAAAATGAGGATCGTTTGTAGAGGACCTCCCATAGACCATTCCTGCCAAGTTTGGTTCACACCGGCTCAACGGTTAGAGAAGAAGATGAAAATGTGAAAAGTTTACGGACTCTGGACGACGGACGATGACAGATGCCAAGTGATGAGAAAAGCTCACATGACCTTTTAGGCCAGGTGAGCTAAAAAAAAAAAAAACAGTAAAAGAAGGTTAAATATTTTCAAAATTACAATTTTTTCAGACAGTATTCTCTTTCAAATAGCTTTGGATAGGTAAAGGGTTACAGGAAAGACATTTTACTCCAATTTTGTCATATCTTAAAGGATATAATTTACTGGTCAGCTAAGCTGACATAATGGGAAAAGAAAATAAACAAAACTTTCATGCTTTCCAAACACCTGTCATCAATCAGTATTTCTGATAAGTAACTTGAGGATAATACATGTATTAACATAATTACTTGTTTATAATACAAGTCAAAATAAGTTGTAGGATAATCCTATAAACTATGTATCTATCTCTTCCTACACTGATAAGCCCAGAAGCTGACATCATTTTCTGGAAGGCTCTCATTGATAACTTTTCAGAAAATGTCAGATTCTGATCTTGTCAGTGCAGGAGCAGCAGTTTACTTGATTTATTGCAGTTATGCTACAACTTATTTTGACTTGTACTGTATACACAATATTTTGGGTTTTTTTCCCATTTCTCAGTGGAGAAAACTGGAACCAAGCCTTAACAGATTCTCAAAAAACAAGTATTTTGCTGACTGTACCGATCTTTGTGCAGACAGAAGAGGCATTGGGTTAAGCATTAGAATATAGCCTTTGGCGGCCACCTCATAGACCATTCCTGTGAAGTTTGGTTCACGTCGGCTCAGTAGACCCAGAGAAGATGAAAATGTGATTTCCCATAGGGTTTCTATAGTAACTATAAGCCGCAATTGCAGCCCTGTTTGCAACCTGATCAACATTAAATGCAGATCGTTGGTCAAGGGTTTCGTAGTCATCAACCATGCAAAGGTTCAAAACACTTGGCCCTGTGGTTTCAGAGGAGAAGATTTTCCAAAATCCACCAATCAGAATCAAAAAATGCTTCTGGCAGCCATGTTTTTCGATGCACGATAACAAAAATTAGGAATATTTGTAGAAGACCTCCCACAGACTATCCCTGCCAGGTTTGGTTCACATTGGCTCAGTAGTTCCAGAAAAGAAGATGAAAATGTGATTTCCCATAGGGTTTCTATAGTAACTATAAGCTGCAATTATGGCCATGTTTACAACCCGACCAACATTACATGAGGATCATTGGTAGAGGGGGTCCCAGGCATCATTTATGTGAAGTATCCAAAAATTTGGACTGTCAGTTTCAGAGGAGAAGATTTTTGAAAATCCACCAATCAGAATCAAAGAATGCCTCTGGCGGCCATATTTTTCAACCAACGGGAACAAAAGGAAGATTGTTTGGTTCATGTCAGCTCAGTAGTTCCAGAGACGATGAAAATATGATTTCCCATAGAGTTTCTAAAGTAACTATAATCTGCAATTGCAGCCATGTTTACAACCCAATCAACATTAAATGAGGATCGTTGGTAGAGGGGGTTCCAGTCAACAACCATGCAAAGTTTAAAAAATATTTCGCCCAGTGGTTTCAGAGGAGAAGATTTTTCAAAATCCACCAATCAGAATCAAAGAATGCCTTTGGCAGCCATGTTTTCAAACCCATGGCATTAAAATGAGGATCGATTGTAGAGGTCCTCCCATAGACTATCCCTGCCAGGCTTGGTTCATGTCAGCTCAGTAGTTCCAGAGAAAATGGTAAAAATGTGATTTCTCATAGGGTTTCTACAGTAATTATAAGCTGCAATTGCGGTCATGTTTGTGACCCAATCAACATTACATGAGGATTGTTGGTAGAGGGGGTCCCAATCATCATTTATGTGAAGTTTCAAAACATTTGGGCTGGCAGTTTTAGAGGAGAAGATTTTTGAAAATCCACCAACAAGAATCAAAGAATGTCTCTGGAAGCCTTGTTTTTCATCCGACGGGAACAAAATGAGGATCGTTTGTAGAGGACCCCCCACAGACCATTCCTGCCAAGTTTGGTTCACACCGGCTCAGTGATTACAGAGAAAAAGATGAAAATGTGAAAAGTTTACGGACGATGGACAACGACGTACGCCAAGTGATGAGAAAAGCTCACATGTCCTTTTAGGTCAGGTGAGCTAACAATTCAATAAAATAAAAAAAACACCAACCTATTTTTTTTCTCCGGGTTACCTGAAATACACAGAATAACATGCATGTGAAAGGGTTAATCAATAAGGAACTAGTGCCAGCTTGGCCTCAAGTTTTATCCTTCTGTGATGGCAAAAGTGCCATATAGATTAACCCATTCACACGTGCCATTTTGTTCTTATTACACACCTTCACATCTATAAAGACAATTATTAGAAGGACACTAAGCAATTCATTTGACAAGGATCAACAAAAAGAACACATTTTATCACCAACCAATTTTTGTGAGGGGAACTTGTGTTACTATTTTGTCCCTGGAGTTCCAATGTGTTCTATGTGCCTACTGGCACATAGAACACATTGGAACTCGGGGAATGAATTTCAGCTATGGCTAGCAATTAAAATTGTAATTAGGCTCCACGATTTGTAGGAAACTCCAGTGAAATTTCGCTTATATTTAAAAGTAGTCTATCAACATTTTCCATTATGCACATATGTGTGGAACAGATTTTCATTCTCCTTTAGAGTTGCTGAAGATGGGGATTACATAGAACAGGCATGTAATAAACATAGGTATTTATTTTTTTGGCCTAGGTATATAAAGAGTCTGTAAATAGACCAAAGTACATCATGGATCAGTAGCACCTGATACAAAATCTGTACCTTGCAACAGCAGTATACAAGAATGTTTACTTACATTATTATTTTTAGAAATTATAAGCTTTCGGAAACTGTTTGTGGGGAACCTTATATGTCTCTATATACGGAAAAAGAAAATACACTTCTCAAAAGGGTCTTGTATACTACAAGAATAGACTATTTTTTGTTCTGAAATCTTCTTCGCTTTTGTGGGGGCATATACACTAGATAGTGATTTTCCAAGTGGAAGCACACCTACAGTAGTAGATGGTCCTTTTTTAGTATCAGATACTGAAGTTTATTTTGGGGGAAATTAAGGAAAATTCTTTTGCAAATTGAGGGATTTCCTACTTATTGTTTTTAAAGATGAGCTTTATGCCAACCTGAATCTTGAATATCCCAGTGTGTAATTGTCACAGTGCACAGTAAATCAAGTGGTATATTAAAATAGAATGACTCAGAATTATTATAGTCTGTTCCAAATTTTGTGTGCATGGTGTGTTCCAAGTGAGAGAATGATATCACATGACGAATTAAATAGACTATAGATCACATTTTGACACAGATTTGCTATGCTTGATAGGTAAAACACGCTTCCAAGAAAATCAAAATATCGATGGAATTGTCCATCAAGCAGGCCTATACATCATTGATTGATTTAACAGTAGTGTCTGATGAAAGATTTTATTTATTTTTTAGGGTTTAACGACAGTTTCAACAGCCAGGGTCACATTGTGTCAGACAGTTTTACGGGTGGAGGAAGCAGGAGTACCTGGAGAGAAACACTGAGTAATGGCAAGCAACTGTCAGACTCCCAACATACTAACTCCACACAAGCAGGGATAGCATTGGTTGAAGACGAGTGCACCATTGACATGCAGTACGTCTCAGTACACAATGCCTCGTTCCCCCACGTGGGCAATGGGAATGAAGTGTCTTGCTGAAGGACACAAAGCGGTTGCCACAGGTGGGATTCGTATCGAGGACCTCTCGGCTTGCAGCCTGCATCCCTACCCACTGAGCCACATCTGATGATAGATAACAGATTATTATATGTGAGCTGGAAGTGGCACGAGTGCCCGCATGGAAGGATAGAATGAGATGTCACAGGCCTCGAGTTTTATCCTTCCGCGATGGCACAAGCGTGTCGTTCAGTGTTTATTACTCGCCTTCACGTCTATAAAAACAATTATTAGGACACTCAGCAAGTCATTTGACAATTATCAACAAAAAGAACACATTTTATCACCAACCAAATTTGGGCGGGAAACCTGTGTTACTATTTCGTCCAGTGAGTTTCAATGTGTTCTATATGCCTACTGGCACATAGAACACATTGGAACTCAGGGGACGACTTTTAGCTATCGCTAGCCATTTAAATTGTAATTGAGTTGCACGACTTGTAGAAAATTCCAATGAAATTTCACTTGTATTCAAAAATAGTCTGTCAATGATTTCCGATCCGCACATATTTTTATATTCCGCATGATTTAGTGTTGCTGTAGATGGGTATTTCATAGATCAGGCATGTAATAAATGGATGGAAAATCCACAAGTGGTCATAAGCTATGTTTTTTTTTCGTTTTAAGCTATGTCTGGTAAAGGGATAATCAACTAGATAGATTTACAAGTTTATTTCATTGTGTAATAAAAAAAACAACACAGAGGACAGATTAATAAAAACAACAAACAAAATTTGTTAAAATAAACCTAAATAAATAGAACTATCTCCAGAAACATTGACATAGAAACTTATTCATGAACATGATTAATAAACTTAATATAAAAACTAGATATTAAAAAAGGTGTTTTTTTTTTTATATTTGTGATTATGTTTATATATCACAACAGTTTTTAACTGAATAACAAATTATAAATTATTCAACACTTTGGGGGTGTATGATATATGGTTGGGGTTGGAAGGTTCACAGAAGATTTCTGCAGCAAATTCAGCAAGTGTGAGTGCACAAAAAGGTATAACAGAACTAAATATTTTCCCATAGGAGACCATTAAAAGGTTAATAAATAAAAATATGATTTCATAATTTTAGTTTTGGAATTCAAATTTCTTTTGTCAATTACATCCCTTCCGACATCTTTTTCTGTCATAAAAACAAGGGGGCAGGGTGTTGGGGCAGGAATTGGAAGGTGGACCAGGCAACTAATAACAAACAAATTGACAGCAATGAACAAACTGGTCAGGTGCAGAATTTTTTCAAGGAATTCCTAACCAAAACACACCAATAAGAAACTGAATTATTTTATTTCAGCACAAACATTCATCAAATCAACTTCTTTTTTTACGGAATGTTCAGCAATGATGCAAGATTTCAGTAGAGGTTTCAAAAGTTTTTCAAAACAATTTATTTTTTTAGTGGTGTTTTATTCTTTACATTGCATCAATTCTGACTGTCACTTCACAAGGTGGGTAACTCTCCCTTAATTATTTAGTACTGTTATACCAGAAGCTTCAACCGTCATAGGAGTGTGTTGAGTTACCTCCCATAGATCATAACAATACACACATGAAGCATTTGATCACTGACAAATGGACAAACTAAAATTAGCTGCTCATGTTTTGGTTGCAGCTAAGATTAAGTTACTTTTCACCTATAAAATGATAGTTTCCTCATTCTAAGGGATAACTGACATTAGACTAAAGATGTCAGAAATTACTATCTCCGAAGTAAAAATATATCATTAATTTTATTTTTTTTTTGTAAAAAAAAACAGGAATCTATTTTTAAAAAAAAGGAGAAAAATAAAACTGATCCCTCAATTTGTAAATCAAAGAATATAAAGGTGTAAAAAGCTGCATTCAAGAATTTTTCAATGACTACCTGTATACACAAGACTATAAAGCACACAAGGGACATAGAAATTCTGTAATGTAGATAAGGTCAATTTACTAGCTATTCATACCTGAAAATAGAAAACAAATATTGACATGTAAAAACTCATTTCATCTGAATGCCCGACTGATTTGACCCTTTGGGCCCCACAAAGTAGATCTGCTGTTTCTGAGGTAATTTTGTTTTTAAATTGCATGGGGGGAGGGGTAGGGGGATAATTTTATTTTCTATTTTTGTAATTATTTCTTTGCCATCAAAGTATTCATATTCTTGGTTTGTTTTATGTTTTAGGTCTCATCATCTACAGAATAACCTGGGTCATGGTGTATTTTTTTCTTTGAGTGCAAGAAGGCTTTGCACTCAGGTTCCGCTCCACAATTTTCCCGGAATTTCCAAAAACGACATGCCATACACTCTCTACAAATGCAAATATTCTGTAACTTCGTCCATGTACTACATTTCCCAAATCCATAAAAATACCATATAACACTATCTGACTGAGTAGAAATAAACAACCTGAATGTGGGTGGAATAATTTACTGTCAAAGACAAGACTTCAACCTGAAAAATTGCATGAAAAGATGCTGAAACCAGTCATTTTCAGCCACGCAACAGACTCAAAAGCAGAATTTTCCCACCACCCCCAACCACCTACCCCTGGAGCATAGCATTCCCTTTTTTCTAAAATGCAAAAAAACATTTATATATTTCCATTTCATTTTTTAATGTTTACATGTCTGGTAAAAAACCCTTGTAAAAATAACATTTTTTGAAGCCACTGTTTCCCATAATTCATCTGGTAAATTACCCCTATGTATCAGACTCCAACTTTGGGACCAAAACTTCAAATTCTCTTGTCCAACAAATAGCCTAATGTAATAACATATCTGATACTAAAAATATATCTCTATTTTACATGGCTTTAGTTTCAACATATGCCCTATGTTTAGAATTTCACCCCTGTGCAATAGTGTGAAACTGTAGAGCAGAACCTCAAGAGAAAATTGCAAAGCCTTGTTGCAGTCAAGGAACAAATTTATCAATTTCATTAACTTGGGTAAAATATCAGACAAAAAACATTCAATTTTTATTTTTTTTTAAGTTTGCATTGGTTATAAAAAGGACCATGTGGAGGGGGGGGGGGGCATGCAAAACAGATTTTTAACCTTTTTAGTCATTGGCTGAAGCAAATTTAATAGAATGAAATTGTCAGTGACACTGTAGCTTACTTTGAATTTATGCGATTAATGTCTAAGTTACCTTACTAATGTTGCATTCAAGTAAATAAAAAGAAAAAAAATATGAACCGTAGCTGCCATTCTAGGAAGCCAAGCATGACTGAAATATGATATTCTCGTTTATTCATCAAACTGTCACCATGCAAAATTTCAAGATAACTGATCCATAAATACAACATGTAGGGTGTGTTGATGAAATCCAAGAGGGCTGCCTTGGCAACGATTGTGAGTGACCGATCATTGACAACATAACAAGTTCTCATTTACTCATTGTACTAAGGAAGATGGTCGGGTTTCAAGAAAACTGATGCATAGAGATGACTACAGCATAGTCTGAAGATATCAAAGATGGCTGCCACAACAGCAAATACGGCAGCCAATGTTACCAAAATGTGACATTCTCATCAACTCATCATACTAATTCATCCACCCAAAAATTTCAAGACAATTGATGCATAAAAGTGTCATTTAGCCTGCATTGAAAAAAAACAAAATGGCTGCTGTGGAAGCCATTGCAGGCAGCTGAACATGATAATAATAGGATATTCTGATCTAGGAATGAATCTGAACATACACATATGAAATCTGGTGATGATCAGAAAAGAACAGCAGGCCGAAGCCTGTCCTGAACAAATTGTGGACAGTGTTCTAAATAATGATGTACCGATGATCAAAAAGGGTTGTGAACCAATGACGAATGATTTGAGATCATAATTAGCCCAAACCGATGCCGATACCGATGAATGTTCCAATAAATTGAACAAGTGACTGATCATCACTGATGCTCTCAAACATCTGGGATAATGCAATTGCTAAATGCACATGTTTAGGGCCAATTGCAACCAAATAGTTTATACACATCGCTCTTTGAAGAATTGTTGCAGTGATCAAAGGGGCCTGGATTCTACGGCATCAATACTGATTATCCTGCTGCATTAATAGTGATTATAATCTTTGATATGTGGAAGCACTCATTTTCAGTCCCCCGCAGACATGGTCTCACCCCAATCATATTAAAAATGTCAATCCCTTTTAGATTAATTTCATTGGTGTTCCAGCTTTGTGCCTTTGTCCATGGGATTTAAAAGGTATTATCATCCAGACCTGACAGCATCAACTGTGAATTACTGAGTGGAATTTATCATTCAGAAATCCTTTGTTTTCACTGCACCCCTGATTCTGTCCATCATCTCTCAGTAGTTAGAGGCATTTCTCAATTAATGTGAAATAGCTCTTGACACAACTTTGGACAATTCAGGCAGAACCTAATCACATGCAATTCATGACAGCTTTGCATAGCTATTGGAATGGAATTATTTCCTCAATTTTTTAAGCATGATTATTCAATATAAAATTTATCTATCCCAAGACCCATAGTGTCAGGAAGTATTGGCAACAGAGGATAATTGGTTTAGCAATGGGCACGGAATCCCAGCGTAAGTAAAATTTGTAAATAAACAGATCACTCCTGATATTTTTTTCTTCTTTTCAGGAAAGGAATCTATGTTCAGAGGACATAATATAACATAAACCCGGATTTAGCCACATGTCTTCTAGCATGAAGAGATATGTGGCATCTCTCTTGAAATGAAGTTAGAAACTTTTGAAAATTGTTGTTTCTGTATAATTTCAGATGAGAGTTAATGCCTGAATATTAGATTAATATCCAGGCAACAACTCTTGTCTGTAAATACAAATGCAATAATTAAATCAACGCGACTTGCATAGACCTATTCATTTTTTATTACCATAGGAACTGGCAATGATTTGACATAAGTGTTGAACCGATGCCGATAGCTGATGCTGTTGATTGGTACATCACTAGATCTGAAGAAAATCCATTCTCATACTAAGTCACCCTGAGAAATTTGATGCATAAATGCAGGCTGTAACCTGAATGATGGCTGCTGTGGCAACCACTGTAGGCGGCTGACTATGACAATAATAGGATGTTCTCATCTCAGTATGGACCAGAACATACTCACAAAATTTGTTGATGACCAGAAAAGAACTGCAGGCTGTACATGTACATGAATTGTGGCCAGTGTTCTCAAGGAATCCGAAAAAGATTTCTGCCATCACGGCCATTATGGGCAGCCAACCATTACCAAAATAAGATGTTCTGATCTCCTCATCTTACTAAATAACCCTGCCAAATTTTTTTAAAAATTGATGCATTAATGTGACCTGTAGCCGGTGTGTAAGAAATCCAAGATGGCAGCTATGGTGGCCATTGTGGACAGATGTCCGACTCTGACCATAATGAGACATTCTCATCTAGGCTTGAACCTGAACATGCAAATGGAGTTTGATAATGTTTGGAAAAGAACTGCGGGCTGTAGCCCAAGCTGAACAAATTGTGGACATCTTAACAGACTCACAGATATCAACACACACAATGACAATAGCTTACATTGACTTTGTCAAGTTAACCTAAGACTTGTTGTATCCTTTTCTGTGAATAGTTATAGAATTTCTTATTTTTCACAGAAAAACAGTCTGTAGTAACAGCCAAAATAAGTTACTTTTCTTAATTCTTAAAAGATTCTTTGAGAGTATTTTTCAATACAGAAGTTCAGAATACAGAGGTTGTTGAATGGTTTTCTAGATCTTAGAAAAAATATTGTTATCAGTTGATATCTTTTCTGAGGTCGATAAAACAAAGTACTGACCAAATAAAAACTGTGTTATAAAATTCATTAAAAACCTCTAAGTGGAACTGACCTTACTGGTTGCGTGAATTTTGATGATTGCACACACAATAGTTTCTAAGATCAGGCTGAGAGATGCCATGAACAGAAGTACTAAAGTTTGATCTTGACCTTAAAGATTACACGCTACATGGATCTGACTGTCTTTAACATGTGTATGAAGTTTGATAATTTAAGTTTGGTTCATTTCTGAGTTATGGCCGCGATAGATATATGGACAGATTTTAAGTGTGACCATGAAATTTGACCTTCACCTAGAAGTTACAGACTCAGTTAGAAGTTACAGAGCCAGTCATGGTGAGTGACATATCCTCCTACTCCTATTGTCCTTGAAAATTATGGGGCATTTGATGATTTGATGCAACACACCTGCTGACTGTTAAAGATATTTGTTTCTGAGTTTATGGCCAAAACATGAATATCAATGTATTATAAGTGTGACATTAACATCTTATCTTGACTTAGAAGTTATGGACCCAGCAGGAGGTTACGGATCAGCTGTGGCATATCCTCCCATTGTTCTTTATGATTTTTGATTGTTGCCCCTAATAGTTTTTTATTTATAGCCGAGACATGATTTGTGTCCTCAAAGATATGGCATTCATGCCGGAAGCGGGTCAATTAGAACATTCTGTATCCATGCAACATGCAAACAATGGTGTTAACTTGCCCATTCAGGGCTTGTTAACAAATGGTTTTCCATAGTCAAATTCCCAAATGTCTAACTCAACATGAGACGTTTATCTCCTAAATTTGAATGGAATTATGTTTAACCTTGAAATTGGATCTTGATCTTGAAGTTATAGACTCAGCTATGGTGTGTGACACATCGTCCTATCATACTTTCTAAAAGTATGATGATTGTATCCCCAGTAGTTTCTGATTTATAGATGAGACATGAATTGTGACCTTCAACATATAGTACTAGACCTAGACCATGAAGATGTGCAACAAATATTACACCTTCTGACTGTCCTCAACATTTGTATGAAGTTTGATAACTGTAGTATGATTAATTTCTGAGTTAAGGCTGAGACATGAATATCAACAGATTTTAAGTGTGACCTTGAAATGTGACCTTAATCTTAAAAGTTATGGACCCACCTATGGTGTGAGATACGACCTCCTATTGTCCTTTACAACTGTGTGAAGGTTGATGATTGTAGCCCTAATAGTTTTTTAGTTGCTGACTTGGTGTACTCACACACACTCTCACACACACACACACCCACTCACTCACTCACTCCCACAAGCACACTTCAATCACCAAATGCCATCTGACCAAAAGTCGGGAGGCATGAAAAATAATATGTACAGAAAACAGGTCCAGGTTAAATTTTCTATAAATTTATTATCTGCAAATCATATCGCTGAACAGCAGAAGAAAAAAAATATCATATTCGTGCCTCTGATCAAAGATCTGGTAAGATTGTGCTGCACAGTTTGTATTTTGCAAGGCATTTGGCCATCATCCAAGTCATGGATCACTGGAACTAATTGATTTTAACATTTTCCGAGAAATTAAGAATGGTTCGAAGTTGTTTGATTTTGAATACCTTGCTTCATATGGATGCGACCTGGAAAGTGGTTAACCAGTAGAAAAACCTGAAAACCACAAATGCCTTGTAACCATTCTGTTGAGGAGCATGGTGGCTCAGTGGTTACAGCTTTGGACCTAAAAGTCCAGGGTTTGAACAATGTCAGGGGTAACTGCGTTGTGTCCTTGAGAAAGCCACTCAATCCCAATAGCCCATGTGGGGGCACGGTGGAACTGTGTATTAAGGCATACTGCAAGTTGATGGTGCACTTGTCTTCAACCAATGCTAACCTGCTTGTGTGGAGTTAGAACATTGGGAAGTCTGACAGTCACTTGCCACTGCTTAGTGGTTCTCTCTGGGTACTCCGGCTTCCTCCACCCATAAAACTGTCTGACACGAAGTGACCCTGGCTGTCAAAAGTGTCATTAAACCCCAATAAATAGATAAGCAACCGTTCTGTTACAGGTTAATCAGATAAGCCTTTATCCAATGAATCCGCCAAATCCACCCACATCATTTACATATAAATCATTTCAAAAAAGATCATTTTTCCCAAAATTTAAACAAAACTCTATCACATTAACAAATGCACATGACATCAAACTTTGTTATTTATTTTAAATATTTTAAAAAAAAATTTCCAAATATTCCAATAAAACCATATCATGTGTCCCTCATTCGAACAAGCTCCAATAATTAAGAGCTATGCTATGTTTCGGAGCAAAAAATGAATTTATTTATTTATTGGTGTTTAAAGTCACCTATTTCTGCATAATGGCTAATCGCGACTGCCACATGGATATAAAGTCAATTTTAGTCAATTGTTTATACTCATGTTGCCCATTTTAAGGGACTTCCACTTCAAGCATTGGTGGCTGGGTCCTATTTTACCAGTAAAACTGAGCTTGTTTGTCACAGTAATCAAGCACTGCTTCACTTCCCAGAGGTCTCATGGGGAACACCTCAATAAGCCATTCAATAGTTGGAAATTTATCATACTGATTTATGAATGAAAGTGTTAATGACACTGTAGCTCAACTTGTTAAGACATGTACATGTATAGTATATGACACAGCAATGACAAACATCTAGGTAATGACCTGATAACAAAGGTACATATAAAGTATTGTAATGGTCTGTACATAAATACTGACCGTAGCCTGTAACAAATGTATAGGTCAAGTACTGTAAAGGTGGGCGACAGTCAGATGCTAAACTAAACAAGCCAAGACCAATACTGGGTCTGGACCTGCGTCGCTGCATGCAATTGAATCGGGAAACAGGAAGTGGCTGCACGGCAGATCTGAAAATTGCATACACGATACAACTGATCATTATCAGGCTCCAGATGAAATATAAAATCAATCCCTTGCACAGAAGCCGAGAAAAGTTTGACGAAAAATTTAAATGTTCAGTGGGTGCAGTAAAATTTCAAAGTATCGGCAAACGGGAAGTGGCTGCACGGCAGCTCTGAAAATTGCTAACACGATACAACTCATCATTATGAAGCAGCAGACCAAATATAAAATCAATCCTTTGCAGAGAAGCTGAGAAAACCTTGACGTAAAATTTCAATGTTCAGTGGGTACAGTAAAATTTCAAAGTATCGGCAAACAGAAAGTGGCTGCACGGCAGATCTGAAAATTACTTACACGATACAACTCATCATTATGAAGCAGCAGACCAAATATAAAATCAATCTCTTGCATAGAAGCCAAGAAAACCTTGACAGAAAATTTCCATGTTCAGTGGGTACAGTAAAATTTCAAAGTATCGGCAAACAGGAAGTGGTTGCACGACAGATCTGAAAATTGCTTACACGATACAACTCATCATTATGAAGCAGCAGACCAAATATAAAATCAATCCCTTGCATAGAAGCCGAGAAAACCTTGACAGAAAATTTCAATGTTCAGTGGGTACAGTAAAATTTCAAAGTATCGGCAAACAGGAAGTGGCTGCACGGCAGATCTGAAAATTGCTTACACGATACAACTCATCATTATGAAGCAGCAGACCAAATATAAAATCATTCCCTTTCATAGAAGCCAAGGAAACTTTGACGGAAAAAGTGTTTTGGACGGACTGACAGACGGACTGACGGACAGAGTCGAGCGGTTACTAGACCTGCTCTGCCGCTGGCGACGCAGGTAAAAAAAAATCTTTGAGTCCCCAGGTGGGTCTGAACCCAAAAATATTTGTTCTCATAGCACAGTGATAACAAAGGCACCCCAAAACACACTCGTCCCTGTCCCAAGGTGATAACAAAGGTACCCAAGAAGCTTCATGAAGATCAGTTCATAAATACGAGCCATATAGAAGTTGAGACAAAAACTGATTGGACCTAATTTCGGTACAAAATGGCCACTGTCAGCCATCTTGATTTTTGGACCGCACCCAGAAACACTCATTCTTGTCCCAAGTGTGATAACAAAGGTACCCAAGAAGTTTCGTGAAGATCGGTTCATAAATACAGCCTCTAGCCCGAGCTGTATTGACATGTGCACTTACTGTGTACAAGTATCACTGAATAAATCAAACTTCTTGTAATTTGCATAATTTCTGCACGAGAAAAAAACCTGTACTATATGTGATGTATTCCATGTTACTAAACATTCATAAAATTTATTCAAATCAGAACTTTCATACAGAAGTTCTGTACAAAAAACTGATTGCACTAATTTTGGTACAAAATGGCTAATGGTGGCCATCTTGAATTTCGGACCACACCCAAAAACACTCGTTCTCATCCCACGGTGATAACAAAGGTACCCAAAAAGTTTCGTAAAGATCAGTTCATAAATACGGCCTTTAGCCTGAGCCATATAGAAGTTGTGTACAAGAGCTGGACTGTCATCCGGTGCATACCCCCACGTGGTGTACCGCCTAGTATGGGCATACCTTATTCATGAATATTCTTGTATGGACTGACGGACGGATGTACAGATGGGCGGACACAATCCAGTGTACCCCCCCCCCCTCCCATTTTCGTTTTCAACAATTTCTAAGTCAAAAGGTATGGTAAATTGTTTGGTGTTTGGAAGTTTTATGCAATGAGGCAGAAGCCTTTGTCATAGGCAAACTGCATGCCACATTTCACTGAATTCCGATAACCCATACCTGAGATACTGACTGAACAGACAAATAATGTCTATTTCCTACAATTTCTAAGTCAACAAGTAATGAAAAAAAAAATAACTAGTGTGGGCATTGTGGGCATACCTATGACCAACGTGGGCATACCTGTGACCAACAAATATTATAGAAAATAATAATTTACTTAAGTTATGAAAGTTCTGAATATTCTCGGATGGACTCACACATGGACGGACAGACGCATGGATGGACGCATGTAATCCAGTATACTACCATTTTCTTCGAAAGTGGGGGTATAAAAAACTAATTAGACCTAATTTCGGTACAAAATGGCCACTGGCAGCCATCTTGAATTTTGGACCGCACCCAGAAACACTCATTCTCATCTCAAGGTGATAACAAAGGTACCCAAGCTGTTTCGTGAAGATCGGTTCATAAATACAGACTCTAGCCCGTGCCGTATTGACATGTGTACTTACTGTGTGTAAGTAGCACTGAAAAAATCAAAGTTCATCTAATTTGCATAATTTCTGCACAAGAAAAAAACCTGTATTATATGTGATGTATCCCATGGTACTAAACATTCACTAAAAAAATTATTCAAATCAGCGCTTTCATATGGAAGTTCTGTGCAAAAGTCTGATTGCACCTAATTTTGTACAAAATGGCTGCCATTGGCCATCTTGAATTTTGGACCCCACCCAAAAACACTCGTTCTTGTCCCACGGTGACACCAAAGGTACCCAAGAAGTTTCGTAAAGAGCAGTTCATAAATACGGCCTCTAGCCCGAGCCGGATTGGCATTTGCACTTACAGTGCTCAAAGTAACACTAAATACATCAAAGTTAGACTAATTTGCATAATTTACGCACGAGAAAAAACCCTGTATGATATGTGATGTATCCCATGGTACTACACATTCATACAAAAAATTATGCAAATCAGAGCTTTCATATGGAAGTTCTGCGCAAAAATCTGATTGCACCTAATTTGGTACAAAATGGCTGCCAGCGGCCAACTTGAATTTCGGATCGGACCCCAAAACACTCGTTCTCGTCCCACGGTCATAACAAAGGTACCCAAGAAGTTTTGTAAAGATCGGTTCATAAATATGGCCTCTAGCCTGAGCCGTATTGAACTGTTGACGGACAGACGGACGACTGGCCATGGCATAAGCTAAAATTTGACTTACATCAAAGTTGAGCTAAAAATCTTAACTCCTTGCATGCTGCTGGCAGATATTCCTGTCCAGGATAGAGCATCTCTTGCTACTAAAATAAGTCAAATTTGGCCCTATTCAGCAAACTGTCCCAAGTAAAAATCAAATCAAATGTTTGTCAAATGAAGTCTCGAATTAAATTTACATGAAAATTTACAAAATACTCAGCAGCTTAAGAGTTAATTAGTCTAAGTAAATCTGGAAATTTGTACACAACAAATTCTTTCCGCAACAACAGTACTCTGACAACAGATTGTGCAGTTTTGTGCTGTGCAGTTAATCATTTTTCCTGAAAAGTTAATCCATGGTGTCAGGTGATAACTCTGCAGTCTGTATTTAATGGTGACAAACATAACTTGGGTTACAGTTGTAAGTAAAGGATGATAATGTGTCTTAAGCAATTCTTGTGGCCAGTGGCAGCACCACAGGGGGGATGGGGCGTTTGCCTCTTAAACAGGGACTTTGGCCCTCCATTTGCCTCCACTCCACTCCACCACACACACTCACTCATCTATACCCACACATATACATGCACTCACACATCCTCACACTGTCTCTCTTCTCTTTATTTCCATGCACATCCAGCAAATGAATATATCCAGAAATGATTTACAGGCTCAGAAGCAGATATTTTTTAGCAATGTACATTCATGTACCTTGTGTTACAACCGATAATGTTACAACGCCGCATAATGTTACACCAACCCATAATGTTACAAAAAATGTAGTAAACAACCGATAATGTTATAAACTCCGCATAATGTTATAATTTTTTTCAACCCGTTATGTTACAACAAATTAACCGATAATGTTATAACTTCTGTATACTAATTCCAGTTACAGCTATTGTAGGTGGACTTTACCACTTACCATTTATTGCCGCATAAAGGTATGTAATATTTATACTAAAGGTTTCTGCTCTGGTTAAGGCGAGGAGCCCCCCCCCCCTCCCCACCCCCACCCCCCAACTCCCGGGGATTTATCATAGAATGACCTAGTCACGTTACATAGACGCGGATTATCCTGGTAACTCAATCGTGTGACGTCATTACCATGATCATCCAGTGCCCAACATGGTGAAGGCGGGGGTGGTGGAGAAGGGGTGCTATTTTATCCGGTTGGAACGTTTACCAACATGCGTAGTCTCCGCTTCCAGAAATGTAGTGTACCATAGTCCCCTGACGCCTTTGGGGATGGGCAAATGCCTCTGTTTCTGCTTGTTTTGGGCATCTAAAACTCATTTGTCGCATATTTCTTAGTCAAAAGAATATTTTATTGTTCATTAATTTGACATTTTAACAACTAACAGTGAACAAAAATGAGGTGGAGTTAAAAGAGATCAAAAAGTTGGATGGAGCGAGGTACATATGGTGGATGTGGCGGGTTGGTAGTGTCGCACGGAAGCCGAAGAATAAGATGCTAGACTGGGTAGGAAGAGAATGGGGTTTAGGAGGATTGAAAGGGGTGGGCAGGGATTAGGCTGAGAAAGAGAGGAGGTCATGGATTAGTACATCAGGGTGATTGTGCAGAGAAGTCTATCTGAGAATACTATAAGATAGTAGTACTAGACGGTATGATAATACAGATGGTGAAGATGTTGGAAGAAGTGGAAGTGATAAATTTGGGATTACAGGTTCTGGAAAAGGCAGTATGGGGAGAAGGAGGAGATTGTGGAGGAGGAGTTGCGTTGATGTTGTGGCGGTGTTGGTGGTGGTGTTGAGTAGTTATGTATGTTGAAAATGAGCCATTTTGTAGGACTCCGGGGCAGGACTCAGGAAGTGAGGTCATGTCACGTGACTGGGCGGTCATGTTCGGTTGTCATAATAGTGTACGTGGGTGGCCATGTTGTGATGTCATTATCATGATAATAGGTGGTAGGAGTGCGTATGCGCAGCGCATGTTGTTATGGGGCACGTGCTCCGTCTCACCCCTAACAACCCGACAATAGATATCGAATTAATCCAAACAACCCGACAATCTTCAGAAAACTAACCCAAACACTCCCGAAAACACTCCCAAATAAAGGTAGGATAGTGTCTCTAATGAGGGTATGAGACGTATGGAGAGGTGCTCATTGCGCTCATTTTCATAGCTTTCATTTTGAGACGTATGATTTTATCCTTAAAATATAGGATAGTATCGTTACTTAATGTCCAACCATATAATGGACGCTAATTTTATCACAGAAATGGGTTTATTACAATAATGGTTGGTTTTTTACAATAGTGTTTTTTTAACTGAGAGATAAACTGGAAGGGGGGGGGGGGGGGCGGCCTCCCTGTCCCCGGAGCCCTACTGCCCCTTGCCCCTGGAGCTCCTGAAGTCCCGGTCCCTCGAGTTTCTGGCGAGTTACTAAATCGGTACTGGCAGGATTCGGGAGTGTTTTCGGGAATGTTTTGGACAGTTTCCTGAAGATTGTCGGGTTGTTTGGATTAATTCGATGTCTATTGTCGGGTTGTTAGGGGTGAGACGGAGCACGTGTCCCTTCCTGAGTCCTGCCCCGGGGTCCTACAAAATGGCCCATTTTCAACATACATAACTACTAACTACTCAACACCACCACCAATACCGCCACAACATCAACGCAACTCCTCCTCCACAATCTCCTCCTTCTCCCTATACTGCCTTTTCCAGAACCTGTAATCCCAAATTCATCACTTCCACTTCTTCCAACATCTCCACCATCTGTATTATCATACCGCCTAGCACTACTATCTTATAGTATTCTCAGATAGACTTCTCTGCACAATCACCCTGATGCACTAATCCATGACCTCCTCTCTTTCTCAGCCGAATCCCTGCCCACCCCTTTCAATCCTCCTAAACCCCATTCCTCTTCCTACCCAGTCTCGCATCTTATTCTTCGGCTTCCGTGTGACACTACCAACCCGCAACATCCACCATATGTACCTCGCTCCATCCAACTTTTTGACCTCTTTTTACTCCACCTCATTTTTGTTCACTGTTAGTTGTTAAAATGTCAAATTAATGAACAATAAGATATTCTTATGACTAAGAAATATGCGCCAAATGAATTTTAGATGCCCCAAACAAGCAGAAACAGAGGCATTTGCCCACCCTCGAAGGCGTCAGGGGACTATGGTACACTACATTTCTGGAAGCGGAGATTAAGCATGTTGGTAAACGTACCAACCGGATAAAACAGCACCCCTCCTCCACCACCCCCGCCTTCACCATGTTGGGCACTGGATGATCATGGTAATGACGTCACACGATTGAGTTACCAGGATAATCCGCGTCTATGTAATGTGACTAGGTCATTCTATCATAAATCCCCGTGTTGGGGGGGGGGGGAGAGGGGGGCCTCCTCGCCTTAACCAGAGCAGAAATCTTTAGTATAAATATTACATACCTTTATGCGGCAATAAATGATAAGTGGTAAAGTCCATCTACAATAGCTGTAACTGGAATTAGTATACAGAAGTTATAACATTATCGGTTAATTTGTTGTAACATAACGGGTTGAAAAAAGTTATAACATTATGCGTCGATTTTTATAACATAACGGGTTGAAAAAAGTTATAACATTATGCGGAGTTTATAACATTATCGGTTGTTTACTACATTTTTTGTAACATTATGCGTTGGTGTAACATTATGCGGCGTTGTAACATTATCGGTTGTAACACCTTGTCTCCAAAATATGAGTAATTTTTTGGCATTATGACAGACTGGCATTATCTCCCTTCTATTTGAATTGTGCTTTCAAATTAAGTCTTCTGGTGGCGTGGTTTCTCTGTTACGATGGAATCACCAAGTGCTCAGTGCCTACTTACCTGCACAGTGCAGTGCAAGACAGGGCAGATGCTACTCAGGACTTCAATATGATGAACAAAGTTTTGATTATATTAGACCACAAGATATTTATTCACTAAAACAGTATTGATAAGACCCCACAAAATAGATCTTCTCAGGCCATTTTTTGTAAAACTGAACATGAATTGGTGGGTTTTTATTTTATTTTTTATTTTTGTAATTATTTCTTTGCCATCTAATAAAGATCATGTTCTTGGTTTGTTTTATGTTTTAGGCTTCATAATCTACAGAACAGCATGTGTGTTGTGTATTTCATCCCTTGAGAGCAAGAAGGCTTTGCAGTGCTAAAGTATTGCAAAGGCTTGTTGCACTCAAGAGACAAATTTATCAATTTATTTAACTAGGGTAAAAATATCAGCCATAAACCATTTAATATTTATTTTTAAATTTGCATTGGTTATAAAAAGAGAACATGCTGCAGCCAAAAGGACCATGCTGGAGGGCCTGAGAAACAGATTTTTAACTTATTTGGGCCTAAAATTGTTTTTCTCTTCATAGTCTCACATAATTAACTTTATTTCTGTGCAAACTATATATATATGAGGGTTCACCTTCATATCAGAGAATCATATTCCAGACTATTTATATGTGTAACATGAACTGTCCTCTCTTCAAATTACTTCAATGCTTAATATCACCGTTCACCCTTTACCAATTGAACCGCCATCGGTCACATCCACTTGGCAATGCATAATTTACAAATTGAGCAGTTAAAAAAAAAATTGTTCGAACAATTTCAACAAAACCACTCATTGTAATGAAGGGGACAAACAGCTTTGTTCAAATTTTTTTAAAAAATTGAAAAATAATATTTGAAATTTTGATATCATGTGCATTGGGTAAAGGGTTAACCTCTTGCTGTACTGTGATCATAAAAGTGAAAAGTGGTCTTGGTGCTGGAAGCCCATATTTGGGTTTTAAGTTGCACAAAGAAATTTTAAGGTCCAAAAATAATTTAGTACTCTACCAGCTAATTAGATTGCTATCTTGTCACCAGTGCATGTAGATTTAATAAATAAAATTTTGCAAAATCAATATTGAATATTGTAGAGGAATGAAGTCATGCAATTGCTATCTTGTCACCAGTGCATGTAGATTTAATAAATAAAATTTTGCAAAATCAATATTGAATATTGTAGAGGAATGAAGTCATGCAATTAATTCTAACTCTGTTATCTACGTCAGATGATTTTTCTGGTATTCCGTTTCTACCACACAAATAATGTCCAGATTTCCAGTAATGCTGAACAAGGGTCATTTTGAATGATCTGGAATTCTAAATCTCTATTTTTCAGTTATCAGGTTAGACGGCAACCTCGCATTGAAATAAATGAAAGTGTCAATGACACTGTAGCTCAACTTGACAAACTTGAACTTGGTAAGTAAAAATGAAATGGCAAAATTGAAGATCATTGGGACCAATGTCAGTTTTTTTGCCAGCGGCAACATTTTTTGACAGAACCGAAGAAAATCGATAGCTCCCATCTAGAGGCCTCCCCAAACAAGCATGCCAGGTTTCAAAGCAATCTGATCATAAATGTGCCCTGTAGGGTGTACAAAAGGGAAATATTGTGGTCTGACTAGACTAAATTCTAAGAACGTTGGCCGTGGCAACATTTTTTGACGGAAATGGAAGAAAATCGATAGCTCCCATCTAGAGGTCACCGTAAATAAGCATACCAGGTTTCAAAGCAATCTAATCATAAATGAGCCCTGTAGGGTGAGCCAAAGGGAAATATTGTGGTCTGACTAAGTTCTAAGAATGTTGGCTGCGGCAATATTTTTTGATGGAAATAGACGAAAATCGATAGCTCCCATCTAGAGGTCACCCCAAACAAGCATGAAAGGTTTCAAAGCAATCCGATCATAAATGTGCCCTGTAGGGTGTGCCAAAGGAAAATATCGAGTCTTCTGACTAAACCAAGTTCTAAGAACGTTGGCCGCGGCAACATTTTTTGACAGAAATTACAGAAAATCGATAGCTCCCATCTAGAGGTCTCCCCAAACAGGCATACCAGGTTTCAAAGCAATCTGATCATAAATGGGCCCTGTAGGGTGTGCCAAAGGGAAATATTGAGGTCTGACTGAACTAAGTTCTACGAACGTTGGCCACGGCAACATTTTTTGCTGGAAATTGAAGAAAATAGATAGCTCCCATCTAGAGGTCATCCTAAATAAGCATACCAGGTTTCAAAGCAATCAAATCATAAATGTGCCCTGTAGGGTGTGCCAAAGGGAAATATTGTGGTTTGACTAAACTAAGTTCTAAGAACGTTGGCCGCGGCAACATTTTTTGACAGAAATTTAAGAAAATCGATAGCTCCCATCTAGAGGTCACCCCAAACAAGCATGCCAGGTTTCAAAGCAATCCGATCATAAATGTACCCTGTAGGGTATGCCAAAGGTAAATATTGAGTCTTCTGACTAAACTAAGTTCTAAGAACGTTGGCCGCGGCAACATTTTTTGACAGAAATTGAAGAAAATCGATAGCTCCCATCTAGAGGTCTCCCCAAACAAGTATACCAGGTTTCAAAGCAATCTGATCGTAAATGTACCCTGTAGGGTGTGCCAAAGGGAAATATTGAGGTCTGACTAAACTAAGTTCTACGAATGTTGGCCGTGGCAACATTTTTTGCCGGAAATTGAAGAAAATCGATAGCTCCCATCTAGAGGTCACCCTAAATAAGCGTATCAGGTTTCAAAGCAAGCAAATCATAAATGTGCCCTGTAGGGTGTGCCAAAGGGAAATATTGTGGTTTGACTAAACTAAGTTCTAAGAACGTTGGCCGCGGCAACATTTTTTGACGGAAATTGAAGAAAATCGATAGCTCCCACCTAGAGGTCACCCCAAACAAGCATAAGAAGTTTCAAAGTAATCTGATCATAAATGCGACCTGTGAGGTGTGCCAAAGGAAATTGTGGACGTACGTACTAACGTACTAACGTACGTACGTACGCCGACGGACGAGAAGTGATGGCAATAGCTCAGCTTGACTTTGTCAAGTTGAGCTAAAAAACATCTCACGTTTGTCAACTTCATATTTTTAACTGGGAGAAGGGAGAACAGAGGGAGAAAGAGGGTCCACTGGGTGAATTGTTTTATTTTTTTGCTTTTAAAATGAATTTTGAAGGATTTGGAGTGATTGAGTGAAACTAGAGATGGTCTGTCACCTGGTATACCCCCACCCTAGCATACTGCCTAGTGTGGGTGACTGAAAAGGGGCATTCAAATCAAATATTTTTCTAAGTAAAAAATAAATCCAATATGGCCACCAGTCGGCCATCTTGAAACCGAGTGGGGAAAAAATTATGTCACACACTTCCCCTCATCATGTTGATAATTTTTGTGAAGTTTCATGAAAATGCGGCTAAAACTGTGGAAGTAGTTCGCTCTACAAGTTTACATAAAAAAAATCCAATGTGGCCACCAGTCGGCCATCTTGAAACTGAGTGGGAAAAAAATTATGTCACGCACTTCCCCCCATCATTTTGATCATTTTTGTGAAGTTTCATGAAAATGTGGCTAAAACTGTGGAAGTAGGTCACTCTACAAGTTTACATAAAAAAAAATCCAATATGGCCACCAGTCGGCCATCTTGAAACTGAGCGGGGAAAAAATTGTCATGCACTTTCCCTCATCATGTTGATCATTTTTGTAAAGTGTCATGAAAATGCGGCTAAAACTGTGGAAGTAATTCTCTCCACAAGTTTAAATATGCAATGGACCGACGACAGTCCGACCGATGGACAAGTTGACTCCTATATACCCCCTAAACTTCTTTTTGTGGGGGTATAAAAATAAATATAAAAATAAATAAATGCCAGAGTGGGGATCTTTTGGAGTGCCCCCAAAATCACTTGAAATCCCTTGAAACTCAGGGTGGGGGATCAGAAAAAGATTTTTAAAGAATTTTCCTCATTTTTGACCAAGTTAAAATTTGGGTTCCCAATTAATGACAAATATGAACCCAGGGACTTAATTTGAACAAACTTGAATCTGACCTCCATAAAGATGCTATTTTCAAAATATCAGAGATTTTCAGAGGGATATTCAGATTTTGATTTCCTTCACCTTAACTCTAAGGAACACATTTGGGTAATGATGACACAATGGCCATTTATACAATTTAAGAACAGTCTCTGAAGATGATCTCAAATCTTGCATTCCAGAAAAGATTGTGGGAGTCTGGAATCACCAGTGAAGATTATTCATTTATTTATTGGGGTTTAAGGTCACATACTTATGCACTATGGCTTATCATGACCGTGACAGTTTTACGGTGGAGGAAGCCAGAGTACCCGGAGAGATCCACCGAGCAACGATGTGCAACTGTCAGCTCCTCAACATTCTAACTCTGTTCAAGCTCTGCTCAAGCAGGGTTACAGCGGTTGAAGACATGTGCACCATCGAAATGCAGTGCGCCTTAGTACACAGCGTAATCGTGCCCTTATGTATGCAACCGGGATAAAGTGCCTTGTCCGAGGACACAAAGTGGGTCGTCCCGGATGGGGGTCGAACTCGGGACCTCTAGCATAGAAGTCTACCACTGAGCCACCGCGCACCCCACCAGCGAAGAAAAAATAGAGAACTTTTCTGATGGTTCACCAACAACTTGTTATTTATTTATTTATTTATTTATTTATTTATTAGGGTTTAATGACACTTTCAGCAGCTACCAACAACTTATTTTCTATGGTGCTGCTTTTAGTAGAAAAAAAACTGAATTTAAAAAACTTCTAGCATTTTGTCAACTTTAGAGAAAAGTTTGGTATTTTCCTGGTGTGTATTCCCCTTTGGTACTATCAGCAATTCTCAGTCAAGTCAGATACCGAATACCAAACTGATACCACAGTATACCCCCTACAAAAATATCGAAACCGATACCGAACTCAAAATTACAGGACAGCAAATCTTTTTCCAGTATAATTTGGGCAAATTTTCCAAAATTTGTCCATGTAAATATAGTCGACATTTTGAGCAATGATAATGTCAGAATGTATAGACTGCATTGTATTTTAATTGAGACCTGTCCACATCCAGATCTACATTCAGAGAACAACTGACAAAGAAACATGAAGTGGATGCTATCTTGTGACTGGAGATGTATGTGTTTCAGAGCTAAACAATATTTATGTCAGCAAGCTTACAACAGATGAGACTTTAGATTTTGAGGCACGCAACTGCACTTGTGCACCAAAGCAGGCCTGGATTAGAAAAGCAACACAAAAAGGTGTGTGCCTCCGGATTTTCACATGTAGTTTTCATTTTAATGTGGTTGACAGATAGGTGACTTGGCACTACTAGTGTTAGCGGATACCCTTACATCAGAACTGATTGTGACTTAGCAACTTATTATCGGCTTGTCAACACGCACAGTGTCACAAACAACATGATACAAAATCATCAAGGCTGGCTTTGTTACTTAATTGCAACGTCACCACTCACTGTGCATGTGCGACTCACAGTGGACCAAGTTTTATCAGTCCTGGCAGCATTGTTTGATCTACTAAGTACTTCTTGCTAGCTGCGATAAAATCCATCTCACTGACTGTGCATGTTTCAAGTTGATGTCATCATTTTACCCAAAGGAGTTCAATGAAATGCCTAACTCAGACATGCATAGTTCGAAGGGCAAAAGTGTCCAGTTAAAAATATTCGTGAAGTTGAATATCAAAAATTTGATCAGATATAGAAGCAAAGAAGAGAAGCATGGTCAAGTTGTTATCGAAGTCTTGCAGGTGTTGCACAACAAAATTTAATATCTTATTCTTTTTACATAATCTGGAACAGTACAAGTCAAAATAAGTTGTAGGATAACCACTATAAATTAAGTATCTTTCTCTTCCTACACTGATAAGACCAGAAGCTGACATCATTTTCTGGAAAGCTCTCACTGAGAGTTTTCCAGAAAATGATGTCATATTCTGATCTTATCGGGGCACAGAGCAGCAGTATACTTAGTTTATTGCAGTTATGCTACAACTTATTTTGACTTGTACTGTAGGTGCACAAAAACAGCCATGACTAGATTTAATGGAAATATTGCTAAACATATTGAGCAGGTTAAGGGTTAAAAGAAACTCTTTACAATTATTGTGCAAAAGCAGATTTTAGAATATGTTAACTCATCATAGATGTTTAGATGGACTTTTAACACTTTCCTTATTTTCAAACTAAACAGCCATAGAAGGTGGGTGCCATCACCCAAATCAAAACTGCAGACCCCACTAAACAGGAATATGTACATGTTAACTGTTTAGTGCCAAGAATGATTTCAGAAGACCAAGAAATCATCATTAACTGAGTTTCTCTTGATTCAGGTGATAACAGGCCTTAAAATTTGTTTCACCAAAATCACTTTTGATTCTCATGAGAAGCAATTTTCAGTAGACAGATGGGTGGACAGATAGATGGATGGATGGACTGATTGGACGGTGAATGGATGGATGACCCAATGGATACACAGTCAGTTGAACAGACAGACAAATGAAGTAACAGATAAATACATAAGCACACAAAATTAAATGAATGAAACAAAAATTGTTCCATAAGGCCCCACAAAGTAGATCTTCTGTTTCTCAGGACATTTTTTTGTAAAACTGAATATGAGCGGGTAGTTTTTTTATTTTATTTTTGTAATTATTTCTTTGCCATCAAAAAAGTATATGTTCTTGGTTTGTTTTATGTTTTAGGCCTCATAATCTACAGAACAGCGTGGGTGGTTGTGTATTTCGTCCCTAGTGCTGAAGCATTGCAAAGCTTTGTTGTACTCAAGGTACAAATTTATCAATTTTATTAACTTAGGTAAAATATCAGACATAAACCATTTAATTTTTATTTTTTCAAGTTTGCATTGGTTATAAAAAAAAGAGCACGCAGCAGCCAAAAGGACCATGCGGGAGGGCCTGAGAAACAGATTTCGAACTTGCAATTAGCAATGGGTTAAGTTTATCTCATTTAACCTAAGTAAAGTCTTGTTTAGCACATGTATGTTTATTTTCAAAGCCTTTCAAGTGTTACTCTGTACTATAATCTACAACATTATTAATAAGTTGTTCCTCTTTCATTCTAAAGTCTGAAGTCAGTTTATGAATATTGTATCGTCATTCTTCCAATCCAACAAAGGGGTCATATTATCATTCTGAAGGATTGTCATATAAACAGAATGTTAGCTTTTGCCAGTATATGAATGGCGAACAAGAGTAATCAGTGTATTTGAATGAATTAACCTCTCTGAGACTTCATTTTCTAATAAAATAAAACCTTGGAGTAAAATCAGGCCCGTCATTTGCACCTTGCACTCTGGGTTGTGAACAGTTACTGCTCAGACGGAATTACCTACTGCGATACAAGACACACTGCTAGATCGAAGGCTGCCTTTGCTATCACTTGAAGTATCCAAGTGTGCAAGGGCAAAATTCACTGTGCAGTGGATTTTGAAAGCACAACAGAACTAGAGTGCTTGGAGAGGTGTATTGGGTGAATTACCTCCTGCACCAGTCACACTCCAAGTGACTCGGATTTGCCAGACATAGATTTAACCACCTAAAGCTGTAAAGAAAGAAAACAAGAGCACCGCCTAGCGGGGCAACATATGCCTGTCAAATTTAGAACATGCACAAGTTTCTCTAGGGTAAAGTTTGAAATTTTTGTTGACTCGACTATGTCTTCCCCCACCCCCTTCCAATCATTGCCCATTCCCCTGCTGTGTCTGGGGTAAAGGGTAATTCACCTGTTTTCATATTTTCATATTAATCGGTCTGAGGTCTTCACAAAATAAAAAACAAGGCTGCTGAAGAAGATTCTCCTCGCTGTTTACAATGGTAGCGTCGATTCATTGACAGGTTAACTTCATTGATAACGATTGACGACGGGTGGCACCAAAGAAAAGGACATTTTGAGGATCATAATAGCTATAAACGGCGAGGATTCTCGTCGTTTAAAAATAAAATGGTGTTATCTGCTCCTGTCACATGCACAACGACAATTGATGATTAACATGGGTGCAAAGTTTGAACAATAAAGCAAGTAAAATGTTGGAGTAGGCAACACAATAGTGTAATGTTTCAAGTAATAAAAGGGGGCATAACTCTGGAAATACAAAACAGAGTTACCTGCTCTTGTCACATGCACAACGGCAATTGGTGATCAACATGTGTGCTAAGTTTGAAGAATATAGCATGTAAAATGTTGAAGGAGAAGGCGACACAATACTGTAATGTGTTAAGTACTAAAAGGGGCATAACTCTGGAAATACAAAATGGATTTACTTGCTCTTAGTCGCATGCTCAATGGCAATTGGTGATCACCATGTGTGCAAAGTTTGAACAATATAGCATGTAAAATGTTGAAGGAGTAGGCGACACAATACTGTAATGTTTCAAGTACTAAAAGAGAGCATCACTCTGGAAACACAAAAGTGAGTTACTTGCTCTTAGTCACATGCGCAACGGCAATTGGTGGTCAACATGTGTGCAAAGTTTGAACAATATAGCATGTAAAATGTTGAAGGAGAAGGCGACACAATGGGTCGACATCCCAACCATTAAAGACTGCTCAGCCACTCTAGCTGCCCAAAATATGAAGCCATTCCGCTAAGTATTTCAAAAGTTATCGAGTTTTGAAACTCGTTGGTCACAGACAGGGCGACAGACAGACAGGCCAACAGACCGACATTGCCACTTATAGAGCTGCTTGTCACAGCTAAAAATGCACAAAAGCATAACAAGACATCATTGGAAAATGAGAAATTGGGCTCACCAAAGCGTCGTAACTCTACTGCTAATGGGCTTTCAAAACCTGAAATGAAATTCATTATTTTATTGTAAAAAGCCGACATAACAAATTTATTTCCATGTGAACCATTATAACTGAAGTTATTTCCCAAAAACGATGAATGTAACGTCATTGGAAAATGAAAAATTGGGCTATATTCTCATCACTAAAGTGCCATAACTCTACTGCTAATGGGCTTTCAAAACTTGGGCAAAATTCTCATAAATAAAGAGTCATAACTCTACTAAAAATGGGCCGCTAAAGACGGAAATCGAACCCAACCTGTATTTTGTTGTACTAAATCCACTCGCCAAATTTAACTCATCTCAAATGATTACAACTAAAGTTATCGTCTGGTAACAAGAACTTGGGCAAAATTCTCATAAATAAAGAGCCATAACTCTACTAAAAATGGGCCGCTAAAGACGGAAATCAAACCCAACCTGTATTTTGTTGTACTAAATCCATAAGTCAAATTGAACTCAGCTCAAACCATTACAACTAAAGTTATCGTCCGGAAACGAAATGTGTCCACAGACGGACGGACGGTGAGACCATTTACATAATACGTCCCGTTTTTCAAACGGGCGTATAACAAGAGGCCCCATGGGGCCTGAAGCACTCATCTTGAACAGAACACAATATAAACCGAGTCCAAGAATGAGTCTACGTTAAGCAATCCATCTCCATAGGGTACACTGTCAATTCTTGAGTCCCTCAGGAGTGAAAAAAATAATCTGGGCATCATGGCTTTTCTTCAGTTGATCATAATGTAACATGTAGAGCTCCCCTGTGAAGCCCCTTGATACAACCTATGTGGATTAATCTTAGTTATCCACCTCTAGAGGGTACTGAATACAAAAATTTTAATTCTTCAGCAACATGGCCAATTCTGGCTCCCACAATGAGCCCAAATATTAACCCAGGCTCTCGATTTCAACAAAGTTTAATCTGACTTCCCTAGAGATGTTGTGTACCAAATATGAAAGCATTCTGACTGTTGGATCTGAAGAAGAGAAATTTTAAAGAAATTTCTTCATATTGCACTAAGTTCAAATTTGGGCTACCATAGTGAGCCCAAATATTAACCTACGGATCCGATTTGAACAAACTTGAATCTGCCCCCCCCCCACTCCCCCCCCCCCCCCCCCTCCTAGAGATGTTGTATACCAAATATGAAAACATTCTGACTAGTGGATCTGAAGAAGAAAATTTTTGAAGAAATTCCCTCATATTGTACTAAGTTAAATTTCAGGTTCCCATATGGAGCCCAAATATTAACCCAGGCACTCGAATTGAACAAACTTGAATCTGACCCCCCTAGAGATGTTGTTTGCCAAATATGAAAGCATTCCGACTGGTGGATCTGAAGAAGAAGATTTTTAAAGAAATTTCCTCATATCACACTAAGTAAAAATTTGGGCTACCATAGCGAGCCCAAATATACACCTAGGGAACCGATTTGAACAAACTTGAATCTGACCCCCTTAGAGATGTCGCATACCAAATATGAAAGCATTCTGACGGGTGGATCTGAAGAAGAATATTTTAAAAAATTATCCCCCATATTGAGCAAAGTTAAAATTTGGGCTTCTGCAGGAAACCCAAATATTAACCTAGGGACTTGGTTTGAACAATCTTGATAGCAATGATGTATACCAAACATTAAGATTCTGACTGGTGTCTCTGAAGAAGATTTTTAAAGAATATTCCCCATATTACCCTAAGTTAAAAATTTGGGCTTCTTTATTGAGCCCAAATATGAACCAATGGGCTATATTTTAACAAACTTGTACCTGACCCCCCTATGAATGCTGTATACCAAATATCAAAAGATTCTGATGAGCACTAGAAATTCTTGAAAGTCACAACAACCAAATAACTGTCAGGAATAGACCATACCAACCAGATCAGTCATCAAACATCAAATTTGTCTCTCCAACTACACCAACCACCACAGTTGTTTCTCCATCACAACCTTCTCCTCCAAAAAAGAACCGGAAAAGACACAAGTGCCACTAAGTACCCTGACACTTTGCTCCTTTTCCATCCCTGGACATGTTACAAAATTATATCCAGTGAAAAAGGGTCAAAAGGGGCTTGGCCCACACTGGCCCTAAATGCCTTCGGAGCACAAAAAACATTTATTTGGGATTTGGATCACGGTTGTACAAACTGGAAATCAAGGGAACCTATCAAAGGGTTACCTTTATTTTTTCAGGCCAACCTTTTTCCTGTGGTTTAACATCTTACCTAACAAACACGATATCAAAATTTATTATTTTAAATTTTTTTTTTTTTTTAGTCAATCAAGACAAATTATACCCCAACCCCCAAGAAATTGCTATACAAATGTTTGTATTGTCTGGGGGAGGGAATTAGTATGCAAAATAACATATTAAAATTTCCCATTAATCCCAAAATGGGAAAATGGTTATTTTGAGGGAAAACATTGAAAAATTCAATAAAATCAGTGAAAATTGGAATTTGCTCAATACTCATTAAAAGAGTCCAAACAACAATCATTTCCATGGTAATTAGATCAAACTAACCAGTGACCATCCACCTGTACCAAAGTAACTGTGCAAAAGGTTGTGAGTCGTCAGTTGTAGTTGGAAAAAAAAAACCCAGACTCACCTGTTCAAAAGCTTGCGGGAAATGCCAGGAAAATAATAACTGCTGCAATGTCAATGCAGATAATCTGGAAATCTGATTTCGCATTGTGGCAGAACCATCTATCAGATCTCCGAATTATCTGCAATGACATTAGAGCAGTTATTATTTTATATTTATTATTTACATAAGACATTGATATACAACGGTAATTTTTAAAACATTTTCACCACCAAAATCACATTCTTCAGATCAACTTGAAAATGTCAAGTATGAGCTATTGGAATGGGTTGCAATCCGACGCCTGTCCGAATGTCTGTTGTCCGTTCATGCGTACGTTTCTTTGTCCATTCACAATTCCTTTAGCACATCTTACTGGCCACAGCTCTCACCCGATCAGTTTCAAATGGCATATGTAGCCTTAGGGCAATGTCTCGATGAGAGTTTTCAATTTTTTCTGAATTTTGTTGAAAAGCATGGCTGACAGTGGCCATCTTAGATTTGGCATATAAATTGTCAACAATTCTATTGGCACACAGTACAGGCCACATCTCTCACCCGAACTTTTTTCAAATTTCCGACGTAGCTTTGTTACGATGTCTGGATGGGAGCTATCAATTTTTTCTGAAATTCATTTGAAAACATGCCTGCCAGGAGGCACATTGGATTTGGCACATAAATTGACCAAATTTCCATTGGCACAACCTACAGGCCGCATCTCTCACTCGATCAGTTCCAAATTTCATGTTGCTTTTGGGTAATGCCTACATGAGAGCTATTGAATTTTTCCAAATTTGTTGAAAAACATGGCCACTAGCGGTTATCTTAGATTTGACATATGAATTGTCAACAATTCCATTGGCAGAGCCTACAGGACATATCCGATCTTTCTCAAATTTCATATGTAGCTTTGGTATGATGTCTCGATGGGAGATATCAAAAATTTTCCGAATTTCATTGAAAAAGATGGTCGCCAGAAGCTATCTTGCATTTGGCACTTTAAATTGTCTACAATTCCATAAGTACACCCTACAGGTTGCATCCCTTACCTGAACTGTTTCAGATTTCATATGTAGCTTTGGTGTAATGTTTTTTTCTGTAGAAACCTGATTAAATGAGTTGGCATTATTGGAGCTTTCTATTTAGTTTAGTCTCTTCTTGGACAAGTTGAGCTGCAGTGTCATTGACACTCTTATTTTCTAAGTACTACGGAAATGATTGTTGTTTGAACTCATTTCACCCTTTACCTAACGAATCGCCCGCATCCGTCCACGTAATTTGAAAATTGAGCAGTTGAAAAAATGAAATATTTCAAAATATTTTAACAAAACCATATCATGTGACCCCTTCATTGAAACGAGCTCATCGATCTCGTTCCAATGAGGGGTCACATGTTATGGTTTTGTTGAAGTTTTTGGAACAATTTATAAAAATAGTAATTAAAATAATAAAATTTCATTTTCTCTGCGTTGGGTAAAGGGTTAATGAGTATTGAGCAAATTCCAAGTTTCACTGATTTTATTGAATTTTTTCAATGTTTTCACCCCAAAATAACCATGTTTCCATGATGGGATTGGTGGGGATTTTTCATATGTTATTTTGCAAACTAATTCCGGTCCCAAAATAATACAAACATTTGTATAGCTATTTCTTGGTGGTTGGGGTATAATTTGACTATTTTTATTTTCTCACGAAGAAATAAATCAAAAACAATTTCCTGTTGTGGGATTTTGGGGGATTTTTAGTATGTTCTTACTTAGCCATATATGCTTCGTTCAAAAGCAAAATCTTTTGTACAGCAATTTCTTGTTGGTTAAGTATCAGATTGATTGGACCATTTCAAATTTTTCAAAAAATTTCAACAAAACCATATCACCTGCCTTTGGAAGAATTTTTATTTCCTAGCTTTGTTCTTGGATACCTGAAGTATATTTGGACATGAGTTGTTCTCTTAAAATATTATTGTATTATCAATTCTGATCCAAATTCCCGGAACCATTGGTGGCTGATGTCATCTCTGTGAGTTGATTGCATACACTTTTTGTACATCGCAACCTCATTTTGATGTATAATTTGTGTACATTTAATTTGAATTTATGGAATATCAGAGGTGGGAATTTCACAGTAAACTAATTTCCCTTACTTATTTATATAGTACCTTAAGTGGACAAATGCCTTCAGCATGCAAGGTAAAATTTTCATTTAATTTTAGAGCATTTCTTTGACAAATCTGAATAGGCCTGTTAAATCCCTGATTTACCTGCATGCTGGTGCCTCCTGACCATAATATACCCCCTTCCCCTGAGATTTATGCCTAGCTTGGGGTGGATTATTACCTCCAGTTATAATCTAAAATTCTACTTCCGAAACCAACTCACAGTATTATGACGTCGACTTCTGACATCACAAATTTATTTGACATGTTGTGAATGGTATTTCTGTAATAAGCTATTTGATGGTGTTTAAGTGATAAATAACAATTCCTAATTTTTTATGAACATGTGTGGTTCCTCTCCCCCATTCTCAATCTCAATTAGCATATCTTTCAAGTCCAATGCACCACTGCTTCCTTCTTATTCCCCATAAGGACGCAGATAGAGGGTCTTCAGTGGGGGGGAAGGGGGAGGGGGGGTTGATCAGTTAGATTTCTAACTGGGGTTGGGGGGGGGTGGCACAACATGACATGCCATAGGCATGTTAGGGTGAGAGTTCGAGTGGGGATATCTTCCTCTCGATGGTGGGGGTGGGTTTGGGGTCATCCCCCGGGGAAAACTTTTAATTTTTGAACCCCTGAGAAGGACTCCTTCTTGCGTAAATCTAGTCTAGTCATTTTATCCACAAGAAAAATGCATTACCCCAGGCAGATCCATGGGTTTACCCTTACACCGACCAGCTACACAAGGACTATAGACTGATAGCTATTCGGCCAATACCTACTCCTTCCAACTGACTGGCAGTCAGTTGGAAGGAGTAGATATTGGCTGAATATCTGTCAGTCAATAGTCTTTGGGTAGGCTGGTCATTGTAAGGGAAACAAAATGATGAATTCGAAAAACTGGACCAGTTACAGAGTCGAGTTTGAATTTCGGAAAATTTTGTCAGCTGGGTGTAAAAGCCAGAGAATTTGATCAAAAACTGTAAAGTCCCTTTGCCTCTGACTATTTGAACTTCAGTCAATTAATTGTTGGAATCAGGAAATTGAACAGAATCCAGAGTTGGAGCAAAGCAAATGACTAAAGCCAATAACCATAACCAATCGCTGTCAGAAAAACTGAAAAAGGAGAACACAAAGTAAGAGAAATTACATTTTACTGTAAATTTTGTTTCTTATCATACCTTACCACAATTATTTACAATAGGCATGCACAGTGTCAAAAGTCAGAACTGTCATACTTTTAGTCTTTTCCAAAGAAACCTTTGAAAAAGTGGAGTACAAATGCTTCAAAAAAGTAGCCAAAAACTGATGGGTCGAGGATTTCCGGCACTCACCCAGTACAGTTGCACCTCCCAGAACAGCTTCCACTGTTTCTGGTACATGCACGACTCACAATGATGAGGTCAATTACCAATGTTTCCACCAATGTGAAGTTTGACAAGTGAAATCAGGTGTACCTCAGGTAAACAATCATGATATGAATGATAAGAAGCAAAATGTACTATTAAATTTTGATCTTTTAACAATCTTACAATAGACTGAATAAACAACAGGAGGTGGCATTTCCAGCCCAGACATGACCAATTAGACAGTGAAGCAAGACCTGCAGGTAGCAGGAAAGATAAATTGAACAAGGAGAAATCTAAGTCTAGATAATTCTTGAAAGATGTGTAATAAAACATACAATATCTGAAAACAGACAGGATGTGGACACAGAGAAAGACAGTAAAGCTATTTTAGTGAGTTGTACAATTCTGTTTCCATAATAGAATTGAGGACTACAAAAAATCTGGAGAGCAAAAGAGTGGAATTCAATTTAAAACTAATAATGAAATTAGTAATTCTATCAGTACACGTAATTCTAAAAGTGAGTGTTACTAAAGACTGCATAACATAAACCCAGGGAGCTTGTTGGGTGACCACACCCATGCAAGCAATTGGGTCAAGTTGATGCCGTAGCAGCAGCTTATAGTTCACACGAAGCAGAATGCCACTGCAGACCCTAAACCACAACACAAACCATGCAACATACACCATATATGAACAAGAGGCCCCAAGGGGCCTGAGGGTGCTCACCTGACATGGTAGCCTAAATATCAACCCAGAGAATTGATTTCAACAAGTTGCATCTGCTCCTCCTAAGAAAAGCTTATACCAAATATCCAAAGATTCTGACCAGTGGATCCAAAAAAAAAAGAAGATTTTTAAAGAATATTCCTCATATTGAACTAAGTTATAATTCGGGTTCCCACAGGGAGCCCACATATGAACCCAGGGACTTGGCTTTAACAAACTTGAATCTCCCCCCCTTAAGGATGCTGCACACCAAATATCAAAACATTCCGACTGCTGGATCTGAAGAAGATTTTTAAAGAAAATTCCTCATTTTGAACTAAGTTACAATTCAAGCTCCCACAGTGAGTCCAAATATGGACCTAGGGACATGGCTTGAACAAACTTGAATCTCACCCCCTAAGGATGCTGCATATCAAATATCAAAACATTCCAACTGCTGAATCTGAAGAAGATTTTTAAAGAAAATTCCTCATTTTGAACTAAGTTATAATTAGGGCTACCACAGTGAGCCCAAATATGAACCCAGGGACTTGGCTTGAACAAACTTGAATCTCACCCCCCTAAGCATGATGCATACCCAATATCAAAAGATTCTGCCTGCTGGATCTTGAGTAGAAGATTTTCAAAGAAATTTGCCTGAAATGCACTAAGTTCGAATTCGAGCTTCTATAGTGAGCCCAAATATAAATCTAGGGAGTCGATTTGAACAAACTTGAATCAGATCCACCCCACAATGGTCCGTACCAAATATAAAAAGATTCTGCCTGCTGAATCTGGAGAAGATTTTTTAAGAAATTTGCCTGAAATGCACTAAGTTTGAATTCGGGCTTCTATAGTGAGCCCAAATATGAATCAAGGGGGCCGATTTGAACAAACTTGAATCAGATCCACCCCACAATGTTGCATACCAAATATCAAAACATTCTGCCTGCTGGATCTTGAGAAGAAGATTTTTGAAGAAATTTGCCTGAAATGCACTAAGTTCAAATTCGAGCTTCTATACTGAGCCCAAATATAAACCCAGGGGGCCGATTTGAACAAACTTGAATCAGATCCATCCCACAATGCTGCATACCAAATATCAAAAGATTCTGCCTGCTGGATCTGGAGAAGAAGTTTTTTTAAGAAATTTGCCTGAAATGCACTAAGTTCGAATTCGGGCTTCTATAGTGAGCCCAAATATGAATCCAGGGGGCCGATTTGAACAAACTTGAATCAGATCCACCCACAATGTTGCATACCAAATATCAAAAGATTCTGCCTGTTGGATCTGGAGAAGAAGATTTTTGAAGAAATTTGCCTGAAATGCACTAAGTTCGAATTCGAGCTTCTATACTGAGCCCAAATATAAACCCAGGGGGGCGATTTGAACAAACTTGAATCAGATCCACCCCACAATGTTGCATACCAAATATCAAAAGATTCTGCCTGCTGGATCTGGAGAAGATTTTTGAAGAAATTTGCCTGAAATGCACTAAGTTCGAATTCGAGCTTCTATACTGAGCCCAAATATAAACCCAGGGGACCGATTTGAACAAACTTGAATCAGATCCACCCCACAATGTTGCATACCAAATATCAAAAGATTCTGCCTGTTGGATCTGGAGAAGAAGATTTTTTAAGAAATTTGCCTGAAATGCATTAAGTTCGAATTCGGGCTTCTATAGTGAGCCCAAATATGAATCAAGGGGGCCGATTTGAACAAACTTGAATCAGATCCACCCTACAATGTTGCATACCAAATATCAAAAGATTCTGCCTGCTGGATCTGGAGAAGAAGATTTTTTAATCTTTTTCCCATTGCCTACAGTGTTAAAAAGTGCTGACTCAGCACTTTTTCAAAGTCCTGAAAAAAGTGCCTTGTGATCAAACCGATAGGGGTTTTTTTAACCATTCTATTCTACTGGATAAAAGTAAACTTTATACAAAATAAGAATTCTCTGTGCCGTGTAGTTTTGGAGATATGGCCGTTTTAAGGTTATTCCTATTTTTAGCTCCCGAGGTTCCCACGGAGCAATGAGAAAAATTTTTTTTTGCATCAATCAACTACTTATGACCCATTATCATCTCATATGAAATTTGGTTCAAATCGACCTCACAGTTCTGAAAATAGAAATTTTAGGCATGGCTAAAATTTTTGCCCCTCCCATAACGAAGGCAAATAATGCCGGACAAACTTCTCTTGAACAAACTTGATTCTAAACCTCAAAAGGACTCTGTATACCACATATCAAGTCTCTGCTACTGGTGGTTCATTGGAAGAAGATTTTCAAAAAAAAAACCCATCTGAACTTCCCTTGCTGAAAGCAGAGATGGTTAAGGTCAATGCCCAACGTACCAGCACTCCCATCAGACCTCTGAATGAGTAAACCATTTGCTTGTTGGAGACAGAAAAAGATCTGCCCACTGCAACTGTCATCAGTGGAACAAATCTGTAGAGAGCATCTTCAACAATGCTCAGCAACACAGAAGTAGTCTCTCATTCTGATGGCTCCAGAACCTGAGAGATAGGGCTCCGGTTCCAGCACTAGGCACCTCTTCACCCACACTGCCACTTACAACAATTCTGGCCTGTCAATTTGAGGCGAAGGGCCATTTGGGTCACGTGGACTGGAGGTTACCTAAAATGAAAAAAACGTGCACAAAAATGGGTTGCGCCAAATTGTCACCATGTCATGCACAATTTTCACCAAGTTGAATGATCTAGTACGCTCAAGGTAACTCAAGCCATAATAAACAAGAACACCCCCAAGGCATGGCTAAATACGCTATGAGCCATTTTGAATTGTACCAACTTTGGTTGAGAACCAATGATCCAAACTGGAGTAACCGGTCAGAAACCAAAAATGTTAATAGATGGTCAGATTCTAGGTCGAAAAAGTGCCATAACTTATGTCCAAATAAATGGACTGAACCCATATTAGAACTTGGCCTGTATTACTAGGTAATACACATATCAACTTTCGTTAAGATCAAATGATGCAATCTGGAGTTACTGGTCGGAAACCAAAATGTTAACGGATGGACAGATGGATGGACAGACAGACTGATTACATAATACGACTCCTTTTCAAACGGTCATATAAAAATATGCCAGATTTTCATTCTTCATCCCACATCCACCCCGATTTTTTTTATTTTTGTATCTTTATGCCATGCCCCAAAATGTAGCTCAAAAAGTTTACTGGGAGGAATAACATAGAACGAAGTTGGCAGATGAATGCGGTTGTGTAGCAGTTATTAGTGTTTGAATACTTCGATAATTTATTTTCTTATTTTTTTTTTTTTTATAAATAAACAGTTGAGACTTACATATTTATAATCAATAAAACAGTGAATAACTTTTGTGGAATAAAATTGGATTTTATTGTTTGTCTAACATCCAAAACAAATAAAGAACCACATGGTTATTTTCTTTGAAGCGTAATGTCAACAATATCCCACAATTCTCATTTGTGACCTTACATCGTGAATATTAATTACCTGTGGTCAGAAAGACATGTGATCTCTCACAAACTCATTAAATTAGTTTTGAATATTCATTTGTATACTTTTTGTTGCCTAACATTGGAGTATTTTCATTTCTTTCCTCTGTTTTCTGGGTGAGGTTGTTGGTTAAATAAAAAACACAGAAACACATATAAATTTTGAATATGAGTAAATTGATAGAAAATAAAAATGAGAACCGCAACAGTGACCACAATGTTGTTTGCTCAATCCTACGGTAGTGCCAGTAGTCAGTACTGGTGGACCTTTTCCAAGTTTGAACTTCAATTTGTTATTTTTAACCTTGTGGTAAAGTTCCACGATTGTAAATAAAACAAGAAGGACACCAATGCCCTATAGCTCACCAACATTCCTCTTTGATAGTAACTTTGGCAAACGCAAGAACTGTATCAAACAGGCTCATAACATGCGACAAAGCTGACCTAAACACAACCACTTAAAAAGTAAAACACAGAAACTGACATAAACACTAAGTTAAACATGAAATTTTGAGCTAAACAGAAAATTAAACGTAACTAAAAATGTCAAGAAAAATGTTTAAAAGACAGGATATGAGGGGTTATTAATCATGGAACAATGATACTGAGGAACACGTATGATGAATATAAGTGCCATGGGAAGAGAAGAAACACAGCAGCTGACCTAAACACTTAGTTAAACATGGAATTCTGAGCTAAACAGAAAACTAAACGCAACTAAAAATGTCAAGAAAAATGTTTAAAATGCAAGGTATGAGGGGTTAATCATAGAACAATGATACTGAGGAACACGTATGATGAATATAAGTGCCATGGGAAGAGAAGGAGCACAGAAGCTGACCTGAACACTTAGATAAACATGAAATTCCGAACTAAACAGAAAACTAAACGCAACTAAAAATGTCCAGAAAAATGTTTACAAAAAGGACGCCAACGCCCTATAGCTCACCAACATTCCTCTTTGATAGCAACTTTGGCAAACACAAGAACTGTATCAAACAGGCTCATAACATGCGACAAAGCTGACCTAAACACAACATCTTAAAAGTAAAACACAGAAACTGACATAAACACTGAGTTAATTAAACATGAAATTCTGAGCTAAACAGAAAACTAAACGCAACTAAAAATGTCAAGAAAAATGTTTAAAATGCAGAGTATGAGGGGTTAATCATGAAACAATGATACTGAGGAACATGTATGATGAATATAAGTGCCAGGGGAAGAGAAGGAGCACAGCAGCTGACCTAAACACTAAGTTAAACATGAAATTCCGAGCTAAACAGAAAACTAAACGCAACTAAAAATGTCAAGAAAAATGTTTAAAATGCACGGTATGAGGGGTTAAATCATGGTAGAATGAAATAATCATCATATAGCAGCATTATAAAGGCCATGATATGGAAATAGGGCGAGTAAGCATATTGATACAGGCTGAACAGGAAGGCTACATGATTCACAGTTGGTTCCAAGTGTGAAAACAAAAGAAAACAGAACATACCTTAAAAAAGCAAAGTTTTAATAAAATTTTATGAGTGCAGGCTTGCACAAAGAATAATAAATTGACATTTAAATTGTATCAACTTCTATTCATCGTCATCATCATGATCTGGTAACTCGTCACGTGAATTAAAAACATGGGAGAGTGTGTGGGGGGGGGGGGGGAGGGGCTGTTTACGAATATTATCTTATTATCAAGAGTTGAAAATTACCGGCAGTGATTTTCAGTTCTTGATAACAAAATAATATTTGTGAACAGGTGATGGAAAGAGTGCAGGAGTGCACCAAGAACGATACTGACGTCCAGTGGCTGAAGCTTGGACATGCAACCCCCTGGAATGATTGCTGGTAAAACGTTGCCCTTACGTAGAGCCTTTTTGATGTCATCCATAAAATGTCCACGAAAACTGTCCATAACTAGAAGACACCTCTCTTTTTTAGTATATTTTACAAACACCTCCTTAATCCACTGCTGCATCAATAATTCGTCCATCCACCCTTTTTGTTGCACACAAACTGACCAGTCCTTTGGAATATCCAATTTTAGCCGACATTTTCCTTTAAAAATTACCATAGGGGGTAACACAACACCACTACTAGGAACAGCTAAAACAAGTGTGCGATGTCTTTTCTCTGACCCAGTTGTGCGTAAACGCACTGATTTTTCTCCAATTTTGTTGACCGTTTTATTTGGTAGCAAGTCAAAGTAAACAGGGTTCTCACCCATACTGACAATGAATTCATCTTCGAAATCATCCTCTGCATGTTTGTCTTTGATGAATTGTAAAAAGTTATTTGTCTTTTTCTTCCAAATTTTTAGGAAGTTTCTGAGCTAAAGAAGTTCTTGCTCTCAAGGTCAAACTGTGCCACTTCATAAATCTGACTACCCAAACGTAACTGGCTCGAAAGTCCTTTGGAATATTTACATCCTCTTTTTTTACCAGTTCTCTCGCGTACGAACACATTGCCTCGATAGAAACTGGTAACTGTAAGTCCCATTGTATCAACACCCATTCCGCGATCTTGTCATCAATATTTACACCATAAGTTATGGGGTGTCCACTTTTAGGTAAACGTCCTTGTTTGTTTCTTTCTTCCGAAAAATCAGTTTTTCCCCATCTGCATAAAGTTGCAGGTGATATTTTTAGTTTCGAAGCCGCTGGTAGAACACCAATTTCTCTTGCCAATTCAACAGCCTTTTTCTTCTCTTTTAATGTGAAGCTCTCGTATTTTCCCCTGACGCTGTCTGAGATGGGCTCAATATCAGGAATGCATGGGGTGATTTTTTGTGATTTCTTGACAGGACTTGTAGCTTCTTCAACCTCCTCAATTTTTCTTTTGGCCGGTCTACCAACCGGACGCTTGGTTACTGCTTTTTGCGGCTTAATTTAACTTTGGGCCTCGCTTCCTCTGCTGACTTGAATCTTACTATGAATTTATCCATGGTTGCAAATGACTGTCGACTGAAGGGGTGAGTCAGGCTTTTAAACAGTTAGGGATGGGCAGAAAAAAATAACAAAATAAACAGTAAAAACAAACATTCACCTGGATCCATTATTAAATGTGGGCTTCTTTTGTCTTGATTTGTTTTTACTTTCAAAACAATACCATTGTGCTAGCGTTTCTTACATGTACCTGTGATTAACACTTGTTGAATTCATGCCAGCGGCACGTTTGAAGGGGGAGTCTGACAGGTGTTCCCATTCATCAGTCTGACCTGTAATCACCTTGTATAATGAACTTTGTATTAAGCTACAAGTAATTAGCTTGTTGTTTGCCAATAATACAATGGATAAAACCTATCAGCTTTACAGTTTAATATTAGTCTGTCAGAAAGATTTTGACAAGTTTTGCTGAACGAAACGTTTAACTCTGTTTGGCTCATTTTTTACCAGTGTTGTTTTAACTTATGTCAATCAAACATGTGGGGGACACTCTCGTATTATCTCTCGAGATTAATATTCACAGTATCAAGAAAATCTGTGTTGTCAATAACTTGTTTGAGCAATGATAAGATTAATGCAGGATTGCATGTTCCACATAGAATTAATCTTTTTTCACTATTTAATACTGGGAGCGAGATTGTGATTACCGGTAGGCCTATTAAAGATTGATTTCACTTCAAAATACCGGTAAGTTGGCCCTAGAATTATTTCTCCAATGTGCGCTGCGGTTTGATACACTTTCGTTTTCGACGTATTTTTCCATTTCCTAAATACTGAAACACTTCGATTTTGATGAATTTTTCTATTTTCAAAATATTGGAACACTTCAAAAATTAATTATTTTAGACTGTTCCAATTCATCGAGTAAATATGGTAGAACCAATGGCCCAGACTTAGCTGAATAGTAAAAAGGGCCTAGGACTTAAAGGAATAGCAGTCTAAAATTCCGCTCCTTAGCCTGCATTAGAACTCCCAAGGTGAATAGGAGATTAAAATTTGTAAGAATTACATATATGCCTCTCTATTCAACAATAGAGAAGGACATACCACCGAAATAAGAAGCAATATCCAAGTAATTCCTTATTACTTAGCATAAATGATTATGCTAATTGGGTGTAACGAGCCCCCAATTTTAAGGCTAGTCCGAACTAAGACACTTAAAATTAGGAAAAGCGTGTCCGAGAGTGGGAGACTAATGTCCACAGACCCATGCCATATATAATGAAATGAGCTGTACATAAGATCAGAATAATCTGTAGTCAATAACAGCTTCACTCATAGTTACAGACTTATTATAAGGCCAGAAGATGTAAAGAGAAATTTAAATTTTTTATTAAATTTCCTTTCTTATTATACCTACAGCAATTGTTTACTACAGGATTGCACTACAGTGGAAGGCCCTAACTCGGATAAAATACTCTATATTTTGATCTTTCCCAAGAGATTTTGGAAAGAAAAGTGGTGCAAAAACACCACGAAAAAATAAGCCAAAACTGGGTTGAGCTCGGCGCACACCCAGTAGGGAACGTTCTTCTCTTAGTACAATTCCACGACTTTCGTTAACCAGTGCGCAAAGCAGTCATCAAATCATTCTTTTGAGTCCGCCAACATAGGAGTTATGTGATCAGCGGGGAGGAAGGATTCTTACCCGAATAAGAAGATGGGAGGGCCTACATGTAAACAATTGCAGTTGGTATAAGAAAAGAAATTTACTAAAAAATTTAAATTTCTCATCAACCTACCATACAATTGTTTACTACAGGCTGAATAGACAATAGGATGGAGGGAATCACATTACCAACCCACACATAACCCAAATGCACTGGAACCGTGGACAGAGGAAGAGGTCCCTAGGCCTATCAAACCATATCATCACAAACATTAGTAAAAGACAATGAGAGATGAGGTGTATGGTTATGTGCGATGCACAGACAGAAAGGGCAGTAACAGCACAGAGCTGGAACTGACCTTGTAAGAAGCCGAATGGCTGGGATAGACAACAGCCTGAGCAGAAGAGGGCCCATAGAACAAAGGTCCTCTGCATGCTCCTGCAACTGTCGCAGATAAGTGGAGAAAGTAGCATTTCTCCAGTAGGCTGCCAGCAAAACATCTGACAACATGACAGAGTTAGTATAAGCCCCAAGAGGTAGACAATGCACGCACCTCGTGGAAGAAAAACGACTGGTAATACAATCGCCAGTCGCTCGACGAGCGAACGCTAAACAAATAGCAAGATAAATCCGTCAAGAAATGGATTCAGGAGAGATCTTCTGTCGACCAGGAATATGAGACAGAAAATCGATCCTACCCTTCCAAATGAACAGAGCAAAGGGTGTTTACCCTCAACAGAAGGAAGAGTTCCGATACAGATAGGAGGCGAAGTAGTTTCCGGTATCTGATTTTTGGCCAGAAAGGAGCAATCACTGGTAAACATAACACTGGTGGGAGAGCTCCAGAAAAAGACCGGGTCAACCGAGAGGGCGTGAAGCTCACTAACCTGTGTGGCTGAGGCAAAAGCCATCTGAAAAGCTGTCTTGTATGTGAGAAAATGCATATCCACCTGGGATAAAGGCTCGAACGGCACCCCTCTCCCCTCCCCCAAGCAGAGCAGCACCCAAGAAAGATTCCATCTTGGGGTAAGCTGCAATGTCCTAGGCCTTTTCAAGGAAAAGTGCCGAACAAGCTTAGAGAGGCATGGATTAGTGCTGATACAACGCTGTCCCACATACGAAAAGCATGGACCTGTACCCACTGATGGAAACAGGCTGGAGACCCCCAGAACCAAACATATACCAGAAACTCCGCAATCCGTGTGGTCGAAGGAGTGACAGAAGCAACAGAGTGATCCGCACACTATTGACAGAAGACCTTCCACTTAGCCGCATAGGCTAAACCAGTGGAATGCCTCCTTGAAGAAGAAAAGCAACTCCACACTACGGAGGCAAAAGGACCTGACAAAAGACATGTACGAAGGCACAATGAAGTCGGGTCGACGTGAAACCTCCTCGGGCGATCTTGGCAAAGAAAGTCACGATGTAGAGGGAGACGTGCCGGAACCGCCGCTAACAGAGAGCAGAGCAGATTGATCCACACCCACTGAGGCGACAGGGGTGCGATCAAAATGATTCGACAACTGCAGGTTCGTATCTGGGCTAGAACCTGAGGCAGAATCGGAATGGCAGGAAGGCATAGCCGACAAGGCGTTCCAAAGGAGGGACAGAGCGTCCACGGCGAAAGCCAGAGCATCCGGACACGGGGACACGAAAATGTCCATCTGATGGTTCTAATGAGTCGCAAAGAGATTGATGTGGGGGCGACCCCAGAGATCGCAAAGAGACTGGAACACTGCCATGTGGAGCATCCACTCGGTGAAAAGAACCTGCCCCGTCGGGACAGGGAGTCGGCTAGGATGTTCAGACAACCGGGAAAGTGATGAACTGAGTACGGAAGCCCAACCCAGATGACAAAACGACGGAGAGGGGACCCGTCCGACTTCTCCTCGTTGACTCTGAACCCTAGTGACATGAGCAGGCTCAACAGTGTGTTGACATCCGACTCCAGAAAGGCAGCATTGGAATGCCTCGGGAGGATATCGACCAGATATGCCAAAGAAGACACCCTGGACTGTGTGCGATGTAAGACTAACACATGCAACATCAGACGGGTGAAGGCCCAAGGATCCAGGTCGAGGTCGAAGGGATGGCCTTGAACTGGAAAACTCCCTGGGGAATATAGCGGCAAACCAACCTGAAAGCCTCCATGCTGAACTAAGGAGCAATGAGAGACTGGGTCAGGATACTCAGATCGATAACCTGTCTGAGTCGGCCGTCCTTCTTCGGCACCAAGAACAGGCGGGAATAAAATGCCACTGAAAAAATGTTCTTCATGACCTCGATCGCCCCCGATTGACAGGAGATTGCCTATCTCCATGATCAAAAATTCCCAATGTGTAACGTTGAAAGGGACTTGTGTTGGAAGAGGCATTCTCGACTGAGTGGAATGCCTCAACCTGGGACGAATTCCAGGTGACTACTGCCGACGCCTACCCTTACCCTCTGAGTGAGTAGAAGTGGCAGCAGGAGGATCAGCCCTTGGCTTCGCAGAGGAAGCAGAAGGGTACTTGTTAGGCTTTGGACGACCCCTCACTCCAACAGAAGGCTGATCAAGCTGACAAAGCAGCAGCTGATCTATGGAATGACATAGGGAATCATCCCAGACCATCGCCACGGAACCATGGAATAGTTGCGGACCTGCAGATAGAGGCAGATCAAAGAGCAGTGCGCTGCCCCTCAAGAAGGGAACGTCTTGTGTCCAGCACAGCATCCCTGTGAACTAATTCCAAGTTAGCCGTGTTACAGGCATGCATGTGAGAAGATGCATGAGCACCTTGGACAGCACACACAAAAACCCTGTTCGTCGTCAAACTTATCTGGGAGCAGATAAGCAGCAAAGCAGAGATGACGTGATCAAAGAGAGAAAGCATTCCAGCATCTCTCTCGATAAGCCTAACATGGACTCCAGAGTCTCCATATGAAAAATGGCCGGCTTGGGAGTTGGAGTCCTGATCCAAGACCGTCAAAGTCTGGCAGACTGACAGATTAGCGGAATCGTAGGAACGATAACGCACCAGAGGCAAAAAAGTGTCAACCCTGATGAAAAACGACGTCTTCATAGCCTTGGAACCCAGCTTAGAGTCCAAAGCTGTAAACGCTTCAACCACCTGTACCGACAAGCACGGTCGAAGGTGCCCGGAAGCAGATTGCTCCACAGGCTGTAGGTGCGCAACCAATGATCGCGGCTGGGCTGACACTGTCGGGTGCTTTGACGGTTTGAGATCTGGAAGGAACCCAAACACAAAGTCAAGAGCTGCCCCCAAGTCAGAAGACTTTGGCTCACGATGTCAGGTATATCGGACTCATCCCATGAGTCGAAAGACACATAGACCATCATGGGCAAACCAGCCGATGCCTCCCATGGTGTAGGCACACCAGGGGGATCAGAAAGTGACCTGTTTCCAATCCCGGGAGGCGGCGCCACAGGGGGTGCCCGGAAACCACTCGTAGCCTCGCTGGAAACAACGGAAAAGGCTCTTGGACAGAACCTAAGTCAGCAAGGAGAGGGCCTCCCTAAGCTCACTGACTGTGTCGGACAGTTCGATGTGGGAACGAACCGACAAAGTGCCTTCACTCCTGACACATTTAACCAGCGAAGGGTCACGATACTCAAAAACACCTGACGTGGGGCGACGGGCTGCAGCCGAAACATCTGAAGGCAGATGTGTATTGGGGTACGACATACCCCAAGGATCTGGCTTATTTTTTCGTGCTGTTTTTGCACCACTTTTCTTTTCCAAATCTCTTGAGAAAGATCAAAATAGAGAGTATTTTATCCGAGTTAGGGTCTTCCACTGTAGTGCAAGCCTGTAGTAAACAATTGTAAGGTAGGTTGATAACAAAATCACTCCCCCCACCCCCCTCTTTTTTGAAGGAATTAACCTCAAAACAAAGAGGGAAGCGGACTGGAATCAGTGAAAAAGCAGTACTGAATAATATATATTCGCCTAAAGGTTCCCGGTTACTAAACTCGCAAGCTTCTAAGTGTATGCCGTATCTGGAATACATAGATAGGTTGATAACTGGTAATATTAATCAATATGTAAATGGTTTTATTTACTCTTTTTCAAGCTTTTGGCCGAAGCCTTCTTCAGGAAAATTATCGATACAGACTCTACATAATGACTTGCCGAATAAACACAATGTACAGTATATGCCGTTACTCCAGAGATTACGCGTTACATCATGACGCCATCTCCATGTGCTCGCGTATTAAATCCCGTCCCACTCTTGGTCTCAAGTCTATTTATCCATCCGCTTTCTTTCACCAGCCTCAACTTTTCCCCACCATGAACCTTTTCCAGAACCGATACAAATAAGTCCTCTCAAGAATGCCCATTTGTGTTGATGTGCTGGTGTACCGGTGTAACAGTTTATCTTCCCCCCCACTGGTTTATCTTCCTCCCAATCTGAATTTTTTTATCTTTCAATTTAATCACAGAACTTTTTAAAGAATTTGCTTTAGTACCCCTCTGTTATATTAAAAATCATGAGGGGCAATTTGAAAACTTGTTAGTCTGGCCTTGAGAGTGCGGCAACAAACCCTATATTTTGATATGTTTTTTTATTTGAAAATATGAATAAAATTCTCATCAGTATCGTTGTATGAGCCAAAAAAATTTTTTAAAACTTTGAATGTCAGTTGGGGGAAAGGGGAGTCATAACCTAACCATGACCCCCCCCCCCCCCCCCCCCATCAGAATATTTGTCACTTTTTACAACTTAAGCACAGGAATCTTGAGAATGGAAAATATAGCAAAAAATCAGAAGAAAACCAACGTTTTGTGACTCAGGTGTGGGGTGGATAAGATAATTTCTGAGTAAATAAAGAAAAAACACCTTTCGGTAGAGAATATTATTTATTATCATAACAATAAAAACTATGTAAACTACAGCATCAAATTCAAACAAAATATCTAGCACTTGATAGAGTCAATAAAGTCCTCAAATGGTGGTTTGCCCCCAAAAAAAGACATTTTCAATTTCAAGTGTCAGGTGGGGGGTAAGATAAACTGGTCACGACATCTCCCTCCCCCACCCCCACCCCCCCCCCCCCACCCCCTCACAACAACCTGAATTTTTTTCTCTTCCAACTTAAGACATATGAATCGGAAAACAATAACCTGAATGTTTTTCCTTTTCAACAACTTAGACATAGGAATCGTTATACTCACATTTTTAAGTTGTTAAAATGGAAAAATTTTGACTAGGGTAGACGATACTGTGAACAGTTTATCTTACCTCCCACATGACACTGGAAACTGAAACACAAACTAACAAGTGGGAAATATGAATCTTAATATAAGATTAAATTCTCTACAAAATGGTGGTTTGCCCTAAAAAAAAAAAAGAAGACATTTGTCAATTTCAAGTGTCAGGTGGGGGGTAAGATAAACTGGTCACAATATCTTCCCCCCCCCCACCCCCCCACCCCCCCCCCCCCACCTGAATTTTTTTCTATTCTTACGGCATGTGAATAGTAAAAATAGAAAATACAGATTAAATTCTGTTCAAAATAGTGGTTTGAGCTAAAAACAAATTTTGTGTAATAACTCTGAGTGTTGGGTGGGGTCACGATATCTTCCCCCCCCCCCCCCCCCACCCCACCTGAAATTTTTTCTATTCTAACGGCATGTGAACCGTAAAAATAGAAAATACAGATTAAATTCTGTTCAAAATAGTGGTTTGAGCTAAAAACAAATTTTGTGTAATAACTTTGAGTTTTGGGTAGGGGTAAGATAAACTGGTCATGATATCTCTCCCCACACCTCAAACTTTTTCCTTTTTCACAGCTTGAGCATATGAAACTTAACAAGAGGCCCCAAGGGGCCTGAGGGCGCTCACCTGACATGGTAGCCTAAATATCAACCCAGAGAATTGATTTCAACAAGTTGCATCTGCTCCTCCTAAGAAAAGCTTATACCAAATATCCAAAGATTCTGACCAGTGGATCTAAAAAAAAAAAAGAAGATTTTTAAAGAATATTCCTCATATTGAACTAAGTTATAATTCGGGCTCCCACAGTGAGTCCAAATATGGACCTAGGGACTTGGCTTGAACAAAGTTGAATCTCACTCCCTAAGCATGGTGCATACCAAATATCAAAAGATTCTGCCTGCTGGATCTTGAGAAGATTTTTAAAGAAAATTCCTCATTTTGAACTAAGTTACAATTCAAGCTCCCACAGTGAGTCCAAATATGGACCTAGGGACTTGGCTTGAACAAACTTGAATCTCACCCCCTAAGCATGGTGCATACCAAATATCAAAAGATTCTGCCTGCTGGATCTGGAGAAGAAGATTTTTTAAGAAATTTGCCTGAAATGCACTAAGTTCAAATTCGAGCTTCTATAGTGAGCCCAAATATGAATCCAGGGGGCCGATTTGAACAAACTTGAATCAGATCCACCCCACAATGTTGCATAACAAATAACAAAAGATTCTGCCTGCTGGATCTGGAGAAGAAGATTTTTTAAGAAATTGCCTGAAATGCACTAAGTTCGAATTTGGGCTTCTATAGTGAGCCCAAATATGAATCCAGGGGGCCGATTTGAACAAACTTGAATCAGATCCACCCCACAATGTTGCATACCAAATATCAAAAGATTCTGCCTGCTGGATCTGGAGAAGATTTTTTTAAGAAATTTCCCTGAAATGCACTAAGTTCGAATTCGAGCTTCTATACTGAGCCCAAATATAAACCCAGGTGGCCGATTTGAACAAACTTGAATCAGATCCACCCCACAATGTTGCATGCCAAATATCAAAAGATTCTGCCTGCTCGATCTGAGGAAGAAGATTTTTTAAGAAATTTGCCTGAAATGCACTACGATCGAATTCGGACTTCTATAGTGAGCCCAAATATGAATCCAGGGAGCCGATTTGAACAAACTTGAATCAGATCCAGCCCACGATGTTGCATACCAAATATCAAACGATTCTGCCTGTTGGATCTGGAGAAGAAGATTTTTTAAGAAATTTGCCTGAAATGCTCTAAGATCGAACTCAAGCTTCTATACTGAGCCCAAATATAAACCCAGAGGGCCTATTTGAACAAACTTGAATCAGATCCACCCCACAATGTTGCATAACAAATAACAAAAGATTCTGCCTGCTGGATCTGGAGAAGAAGATTTTTGAAGAAATTGCCTGAAATGCACTGAGTTCGAATTTGGGCTTCTATAGTGAGCCCAAATATGAATCCAGGGGGCCGATTTGAACAAACTTGAATCAGATCCACCCCACAATGTTGCATACCAAATATCAAAAGATTCTGCCTGCTGGATCTGGAGAAGAAGATTTTTGAAGAAATTTGCCTGAAATGCACTAAGTTCGAATTCGAGCTTCTATACTGAGCCCAAATATAAACCCAGGTGGCCGATTTGAACAAACTTGAATCAGATCCACCCCACAATGTTGCATGCCAAATATCAAAAGATTCTGCCTGCTCGATCTGAGGAAGAAGATTTTTTAAGAAATTTGCCTGAAATGCACTAAGATCGAATTCGGGCTTCTATAGTGAGCCCAAATATGAATCCAGGGAGCCGATTTGAACAAACTTGAATCAGATCCACCCCACAATGTTGCATACCAAATATCAAACGATTCTGCCTGATGGATCTGGAGAAGAAGATTTTTTAAGAAATTTGCCTGAAATGCACTAAGTTCAAAATCGGGCTCCTGTACTGAGCCCAAATATGAACCCAGGGGGCCGATTTGAACAAACTTGAATCAGATCCACCCTACAATGTTGCATACCAAATATCAAAAGATTCTGCCTGCTGGATCTGGAGAAGAAGATTTTTTAATCTTTTTCCCATTGCCTACAGTGTTAAAAAGTGCTGACTCAGCACTTTTTCAAAGTCCTGAAAAAAGTACCTTGTGATCAAACCGATAGGGATTTTTTTTTAACCACTCTATTCTACTAGATAAAAGTAAGCTTTATACAAAATAAGAATTCCCTGTGCCGTGTAGTTTTGGAGATATGGCAGTTTTAAGGTTTTTCCTATTTTTAGCTCCCGAGGTTCCCACGGGGCAATGAGAAATTTTTTTTTTACATCAATCAACTACTTATGACCCATTATCACCTCATATCAAATTTGGTTCAAATCGACCTGACGGTTCTGAAAATAGAAATTTTAGGCGTGGCCAAAATTTTTGCCCCTCCCATAACGAAGGCAAATAATGCCCGACAAACTTCTCTTGAACAAACTGGAGTCTACACCTCAAAAGGAAGATGCATACCAAATATCAAGTCTCTGCTATTGCTGGTTCTTGAGAAGAAGATTTTTTAAGAATTGGAGCATTTTTGCCCCATCCCTCTGCTCAATATGAGCCGAAACCTAATTTGACAAAAAATCAAAATGCCCTTATATAACCCCCACTCACATGAAATTTCATTAATATGCGGCCAGTGGTTTGGGAGAAAAAGGCCCAAACACCACCTTCACGACGGACGACGGACGACAGACGACGGACGACGGACGAAAAGTGATCAGAACAGCTCACCCTGACTTTCAGTCAGGTGAGCTAAAAATAGAAAATACATATGAAATTCTCTTCAAAATGGTGGTTTGAGCTAAAAACAAATTTTTTGTAACTTTGTGTGTCGGGTGGGGGGTAAGATACACTGGTCACGATATCTCTCCCCCCCCCCACCCCCCCACCCCCCACCCCCCCCCCCCACCCCCCCCCCAACATATTCAAATGAGTCTTGAAAATGGAAATTTGTATAATATTCCACTCACAATGCTAATTTGAGCTAAAAATTTTTTTTTTCTTTTGGGCATCTAGCTCTCTTGCATACTGACCAATGAGTTTTTCAATGCTCACTTGATGCTTTTTTTAATATCACATACAAGTGAACAAGCAAATTCTAAAAAAAGATCTGGTAAAAATCTGAATGGTAAAAAAATTCAGGTGGGGGGGGGGGGGAAGAGATAAACCAGATGGGGGGGGGGGGAGATAAACTAGTTTATCCTCCCTCCTTTGGGGGAAGATAAACTAGTTTATCTTCCCCTGGGGGGGGGGGGGGGGGGGAAGTTGTACAGGGGAGGAAGATATCGTAGTACACCGGCTTGTCTTGGTGAAATCTCAGGTCCCTTGTATGCTCAGTCACCCTTTCCCTGACTTCCCGTTCCGTCTCACCTACATACACCGTGCATTGGCATTTGTTGCACCCCAACACATATATCACATTCTGAGTTCATCTGTTGTTGCACATCATATGAGTTATCACTGCTCGAAGACTTGATACTATCAGTTTTTAACGTGATACATGTTGCACATTCTTTATCGCATAAACGTACTGGGGGAGTTGTTAACTTCTTTGTTTTCCCATGCACCAAGATATCCATTATGTTTCGGTCACGTCTGTATGCAACTAATGGAGGGTGTGGGAATACCATTTTCATTCTCTCCGAATTATGTAGAATATTCATGTATTTACAGCATATTTTGCTTATGTTTGGAAGTCCAGCCGCATATGTTGTCACTAACGGTACCCTTTTCTGATCCCTATTTCCACCACTGTCCTTTAATAACTCATTTCTATCCAAGCTATCAACTTTCTTCAGCTGTACCCCCTCTGATTTTTTAACTTTCTCCTATGCCAACGGTAGTCGGATTCTTTAGTACAGATACGTTGAATTCTCAAACTCAATCCATAAATTACACTGCGTTTCGTATGTGTGGGATGGTCTGATTTTTGGTTCAGATACATCATTTTATCGGGAGGTTTATAGTATAGATCTGTGTACACTTCACCATCCTTCACGTTTACATAAGTGTCCAGAAACTCTATTTGCCTTTCACTATACCTAAATTCAATTTTAACATTTTCATGTTTGTTGTTGGCAAACTCAGCAAATTTCTTCAGTGACTTCAGCCCATCCGTCCATATGCCAAATGAATCGTCGATATAACGCACATAGAAATGAGGTTTTTTATCAAACTTCATGAAATCCTCATCCCATTTCCTCATATATGCACAACTAAAGTTCTGACCTAGGTGAGAGCCGATAGCGACTCAGTCTGTCTGAATGAAAGAATGGTCTCCCAATTTGAAACAATTATTGTCCAATACCGTAGTTATCATCTCCATAATATTTTTTGTTGATATGATTGGTGACGTTTGCATATCCAGACCTTCTTGACAGGCCTGTAAACCTTCATCATGCAGAACCTATGGATACAATTTTACCACATCGAAACAGAAGAGGATACCGTTTTGTGGAATCTGCTTTACTGTGGAAAGTTTATTTATAAAATCAGTAGTATCTTTCACAAAGCTCGGAGTTGCCTTCACATATTCTTCCAATTCAAATTCTGCCACTTCTGCCATTCTTTCGGTTGGTGTATCTACTCCACTGACTATCATACGGTATGGTGCACCTGGTTTATGAAGTTTTGGGTTATCTTTTAATTGCCGTGTGACTGGGTATCTAGGTGTCATATATTTTTTCAATTCTCCACTTATAGCATATTCTCTCTTCATCCTATTAAGCGATTTAGTTTTCTTGGTAGCTTGTTCGGTCAAGTCTCTATCTGTTTCCCTGTACGATTTACTGTTTTTCACTTCATTATATAATTTATCTATGTAAGTTTCTCTGTTTTCTACTAGTGCTTCACGGTATCGGAATTTCAGTACCGGTAACGGTATTGAAAAAAATACTGCCGGTATACTGTCTCCAACATGACTGAAACGTTCGACCATAAACAGGCAATATGTTTACCGTGACAAGATGAAATTTCGGGACCGAATCGCCACCAATGCCGAAACATTAATATCTCCTTTGAATTTGTATGCATTTGTTTACACATAATCAAAACACGTGTGATTTGTTTCCATGTTCTGAACTGGGTAGAACGAATGCTAGTAAAACATCCCATGTTTAACACATTCCTGTTTTCTGGTTGGTCTTGCAAAATTCTGGTGATTTTTTCCAACATCCAGAACATTGAATCGAAGGACACATGCTTGAGAACTTGGAAAAATGATATTTGGTAATTCTTAATCATCAAATATAATGTTTTTGAGTTCTCAGCTTGTGTCGATAGCCCAAGGCAAAGAAAGGAAGAACCGGAAGGAAGGAAACCGAATATTCAGCGTATTTGTAGGAGGCTCGCGATGGGAAGAGCAGTGTATCAAATTGGCAAGTTGCGAAGGATGAGAATAAAAAACAATGTTTTTTAGTACTCAGCACTTTTATTTTATCATGAAACTTTGAAACATCACGAACAACAAAGGTCAAAACTGATATATAGAACAAACATTGAACATTATCACTGACAAAAATTATCACGTGGGAACACAACACCGCGGTCTGCAGTAATCAGTGCGCCGATAAAAAGAGCTAGACCGCCCCCCTCCCCCGATAAAAACAACAACAGCAATAAAAAAACCACTGCATTGATCATTAATGACGGTCATTTATACAAAACTACAACATAATTTCTGATAAAAAATGCTAGCCAATTTTCAGCCCATGAACCACAAGGTGGTCCATGCGCTGAAAGTTCGATAGTGCCTTTTTTTTTAGAAATTATAAATATTTGCCGATTGAACAACGTAGTCCCATCCTGATATTATTACAGTACCACCACCCCCCCCCCCCCCCCCAACATACCTAATACACAGTTTGACTGCAGTAATCATTGATGACAACAGTTTACTTCAAAACTACAACATAATTTCTGATAAAAAAAACGCTCGTCAATTTCCAGCCCATGAACCACAAAGTGGTCCATGCACCGAAAGTTCGCTAGCGCTTCTTTTCAAAAATTATAAATATATATGATATATATTACTAAAAATCACATTACAATCAGTTACAAGTTGGCTGCTAAAAAGCTAATTTGTTAACCTTGTCTGGCTTGAAGCACGCTCGTTTGGGGCCAACAATATGCCCTGATTTGCTGAAAAGTCTTTCTGAAGGAACACTTGTGGCACAAATACACAAATACTTTTTGGCAAAATTGGCCAGATTGGGAAACTTATTGTTATTTATTTTCCACCAGTCCAAAGGATTAGAGATTGAATCAGGCGTGTCAGAACCCATGTACTTTAATATCTCACTTTCAATATTGTCGATATTTTCATTTGCTTCTGGCACCTTTGATTTGAAAAGACAACCTATTGTCTTTTTTTCCTTTTGTGGTGGCTGATTAACTGACTGCTCAACTACCTCTGATTTAATAATTAGTTTATTATGTAGTGATTTATCCCCTATTATTTCCTCTTTCACATGTTCTAACTGATCATTTGTCAAATATTGATTTTTGAATCTCGGATCAACAAAAGTGGGCATTGAAATAATCTGAAGGGTCTTTTGATCACAGTATTTATCACTCATATCAATTTTAATCTGACTTTTTATGTCACTAGTGAGAGCATGAACATCTTTGTCTGTTGTTAACAAGTCATCGTCAAGTAGAACTAACAGTTGCTTCACTGCCGATACACTAACATATTTCTCAGCTGAGAGAATGTCTGTAAATTCAGACACTGGCTCTAAAGCAGTCGTGAGTGCCTCCATTACATGGCAGTCTTGCCAGGTTGGAACTAAATGAGAGGTTTTCCTGTCCATACTCAGTTCTTTTTGAATCGCCGGCTCTTGTTCTAAAATCCTATTTACCATGTCGAACTTGGACCCCCATCGGGTCACGCAGTCAGTTATTTGGGAATGGCTTGGTAACCCAAGTTCACTTTGTAAAGCCGCTAAATTACGGCGATGTATCCAACTTGTTGAAAATGTAGACACAATGGAGCGACACACGCCAAACATCCGCAATACACGTTTTATCATTTTTTAAAGAATTATTCACAGAAAGGTTTAAATTGTGACCGAAGAACAATAAATGTGGCCATTGCAATAATCTCACAGCAGATAAAATATCTGAACCACTGTCTGTTGTTATGCACACAAGTTTGCTATTTGCTACGCTCCAATCCCCATGATGTGATGATATCACTTAAAACATAAGAAATATTCTCTCCTGTGTGCCTATCAGGGAAATACAAATTTTCCAAAACACGTGATTGCAGAACCCAATTATCATCTATAAAATGAACAGTTAAACCAAGATAGGGCACCATGCCCGTCGTTAATGAATAAAACGACGCCTCTTTCACTTCCTAATGCACTCGCTCCCTAACATCATTATACAGTGCTGGGATAGCAGTTTCACCGAAATAATTCCTACCAGGTAGTTGATATTGACGATCAAAAGTGTGTAACATTTTCTTGAAATGCAGATAATCAACAGTATAAATTGGAAGCATATTACCAGCAAGATAATGTGTAACAGAGCCTGTCAGTGCCTTCCAACGTGTCAAACTCTTATCATAGCTTGTAGAGCTGGCAATCGATGATTTAATTGTTGGCTGCTTATAGCCAGAAAACATCGATAGTACCTCTGATTCCCTCTTTCTTTTTTTTTGTCTGACATCAGCTTTGAGTGAATGATTGGATGAGTTGTTTTTAAGTGGGAAAATAAATTTGATGTGTTGCCCCCATGGGAACTGACAACTTTGTGGCATTCTCTGCATATAGCCCTGGTTTCGTCTTTTGGTTGATTTCTTTCATCTGGTTCAAATCCAAATGAAAGTGTCAATGACACTGTAGCTCAACTTGTTAAGACTTAAGACATGTACATGTATAGTATGTGACACAGCAATGACAAACATCTAGGTAATGACCTGATAACAAAGGTACATATAAAGTATTGTAACGGTCTGTACATAAATACCGACCGTAGCCTGTAACAAATGTATAGGTAAAGTATTGTAAAGGTGGGTGACAGTCAGATGCTAAACTAGAAAAGAAATCTTTGAGTGCCAGAGTGGGTCTGACTGAACCCCAAAATATTTGTTCTCATAGCACAGTGATAACAAAGGCACCCCAAAACACACTCATTCCTGTCCCAAGGTAGAAACAAAGGCACCCAAGAAGTTTCGTGAAGATCAGTTCATAAATACGAGCTGCATAGAAGTTGTGACAAAAAACTGATTGGACCTAATTTCAGTACAAAATGGCTACTGGCAGCCATCTTGAATTATGGACTGCACCCAAAAACACTCGTTCTCGTCCCAAGGTGATAACAAAGGTACCCAAGAAGTTTCGTGAAGATCGGTTGATAAATATAGCCTCTAGCCCGAGCCATATTGACATGTGCACTTACAGTGTATAAGTAGCACTGAATAAATCAAACTTCATTTAATTTGCATAATTTCTGCACGAGAAAAAAAACCGTACTATATGTGATGAATTCCATGTTACTAAACATTCATACAAAAATTTATTCAAATCAGAACTTTCATACAGAAGTTCTGTACAAAAGACTGATCGCACTAATTTTGGTACAAAATGGCTGCTGGTGGCCATCTTGAATTTCGGACCACACCCCAAAACACTCGTTTTAATCCCACGGAGATAACAAAAGTACCCAAGAAGTTTCATAAAGATCGGTTCATAAATACGGCCTCTAGCCTGAGCCGTATAGAAGTTGTGTACAAAAAACTGATTAGACCTAATTTCGGTACAAAATGGCCACTGGCAACCATCTTGAATTTTGGACCGCACCCAGAAACACTCATTCTCATCCCAAGGTGATAACAAAGGTACCCAAGACGTTTCGTGAAGATCGGTTCATAAATACAGCCTCTTGCCCGAGCCATATTGGCATTTGCACTTACAGTGCTGAAAGTAACACTAAATACATCAAAGTTAGTCTAATTTGCATAATTTACGCACAAGAAAAAAACCCGGATTATATGTGATGTATCCCATGGTACTAAACATTCATACAAAAAAATTATTCAAATCAGAGCTTTCATATGGAAGTTCTGTGCAAAAATCTGATTGCACCTAATTTTGTACAAAATGGCTGCCAGCGGCCAACTTGAATTTCGGATTAGACCCAAAAACACTCGTTCTCGTCCCACGGTCATAACAAAGGTACCCAAGAAGTTTCGTGAAGATCGGTTCATAAATACGGCCTCTAGACCGAGCCGTATTGAATTGTTGACGGACAGACGTGGCATAAGCTCAAATTTGGCTTCGCCAAAGTTGAGCTAAAAATGACCATGTAACTGAGGTAGTTTTCTTTTTCTTAACGAGCACCATTATTGATTACTGAGACAGTTGTGCTGTGTGATTAATGTTTGGCATTTAAAAATTGTAGATGGTCTTTGTTTGTACAACCCGTCATTGTGTGCACCTCTTCACTGCAGACAGATGTTGTTTTTGTAATATTCTCTGATCTCGGCGGTATGGTTTGAATGGTGTTTGAAACAATGCGGTTTCTGGGCATGTATATACAACCTTGACCTCAAAAAAGAAATGCGACTTGCACATTTGGCTTGGACACGCGACTTACATTGTGATGGTCTCATAATCGACTATTGATTGTACACCTTGTTTTTAATGAAGTGGATTTAACTGTTCTGAAAACTAACGACTGGATTACAATGGGGTTACAGATAATTATATTCCCGCAGTAATTTATCAAACTTCTTTTTAATTTTAATATTTCAAGGTAATCTCCTAATTACGTCCATCTCGTTGTTCAGATCTCGTTATTCAGAAACCGAAAAATCAATACCGTCTGTGGCGATATACCAGTAAAACATAAATGTGTTCAGTATTCAACCGGTGACGATATTAATACCGGTATTACCGGTATACCGAAATACCGTGAAGCACTATTTTCTACAACTATTCCTGATCCTTTGTCGCTTGGTCTTTTTTTAATATTTTCATTATTTCTTAAGAAATTAATTTCCTTCCATTCCTCGACAATTGTGTTGCTTGGTGGGTTTATGTCAACACTGGCAATTACATCACTCTTGACCATGGCAATATAGGTGTTAAGAGCTTGATCGCGTCCAATACATGGTATGAAGTTGCTTCTCTCTTTCACACAGAACCTCTTCTCACCACTGTCGGATCTCTGAGGATCATAGTCGATCCCATCTTTGTCGCTAAAGAACTCGCGTAGGCGCATTCGTCTTTCCCATTCATTTAGATCAGCAACAAGCTTTGATCTATCTACCACTTTATTTGTTGGTATAAATTTCAGCCCTTTTTCGAGAACTGAGTTTTCTGCTTTTGTCAAGGGATATGATGAAAAGTTTGTCACAATCTCAGATTGTTTTCCTCGTTTCTGTTCCATCGGTACCCTCCCAACTCCATTAATGTTGCTCACAATATTTACTTCCGCATTTTCAGTAGACTGGGGTATGGTGGTATGTTCTAGTGTAAACCAGTCAAAGTTCAAATTGGAACATCTACGTTCATGTCGGAAATCTGGTTGTTCATGTACCAATCCACTGACTCGGTGTCTCATTCTCGTACAGTTGGTTACAATAGTTTTGAGCTTTCTACTCTTAACATCACTGGGTTCTCTTTCTTTTACAAATGTCATTTCATGTAACTCCCTTTGGCTAACATTCTCATCTGTACACATAGAATGAAGTTCCTCAGATAACAATTGTAACTTCTCTGTACAGACGTCTAACATTACACTTATCAGTCTTAAAGAAGCGTCTTGTTTAATTAACTCACATTTATTTCTATAGTACTCACTAATGTCCATTTCTGGGCTCCATTTTATAATGAAACCTTTCAGCACCGCATCAATCCTCATCACCTTTTCAAGAAAGTCCTTATGTGATGCATACCTAGTATTTTTTTCTGCAAGTCTCTGTAAAGCAGTTGTTGCTCCTCTATCTTCATTTTCTTCCAGGAGCATTATTAAACTTCCATGATTTGTCCGACCCAAATATTGATGAGGGGTCTAGGTTAGTCAATGTGCAAATGGTTTTACTCTTTTTCAAGCTTTCGGCCGAAGCCTTCTTCAGGACAATTATTGATACAGACTCTGCATAATGATTTGCTGAATAAACACAACGTACAGTATATGTGGAGTAACGACATATACTGTACATTGTGTTTATTCAGTAAGTCATTATATAGAGTCTGTATCGATAATTTTCCTGAAGAATGCTTTGGCCGAAAGCTTGAAAAAGAGTAAAACCATTTACTTATTGACTAACATAGACCCCTTATCAATATTTGGGTCAGACAAAACATGGAAGGGTAATATTACTATGTACAACCTTAAACTTGTCCAATTGAATCCCAATGGAAAGTTATCTGATCGAACTTATACGCTTCTGAGCCAACCAACAGGCGACTTCGTTCAGGTGTACAAGTAAATTCCAACAATGAACTTCCAAATTGTAACCGTTTAATCTACGAGAATGAGAAAGTAGGATTCCCCTTTGTGTTCCGCTTCCAGCTGAAGACTGGATTCAGATCATGGAACGGGATACGAATAAAAACCTGTCAGAGATCATCCCCAAATAACTCATTGTTCCCTAGGTCTGTTAACACCAATGACTGTTCAGAGAAAGAATACCATTCTGAATAATGAAGCCAAAAATAGAGTACGTACACATAGGCGATCTGTATGGAAAGCCATAACTGATCCAACTAGCTCAAAATTCTCATAAGCTCTTACACTGATACTGAGCAAGAATTTAAGAGAATCTATTCAAGAAATACGTCTGCTTAATGATTAATACATATTATGCATGCCACCAACAGAATCCTGCATGTACCCTCGCCTGAATACGGCCTGTATCGACGGTAACCGAGCAATACAAAATATAACAAGGAAACTGAAGGAATAAAATGACGTTAATGCGATTTAACCTGAGGAATAGACTCAAATGTCGTAACAAAGCAGACAACTCTGAGCAAAACTTCTCAGAGTGGATTAATTGCCATATTGGAAAATGTCTTCCAGATAACCGACATGCCTGCCACACAGGTACACGAAGGCTAGCAATATCAACAGAATGTAATCATGAAAGAATTCGGAATCTAAAAGCAGTTACTGTTCATGAATCATATGCTCATATTTGAATTATGAACGAACAGCCACAGGAAGCAAACCAACTGAAAAGTGGATGCGCCCCTGAAGTCATCCTTAGACCACAACCCACCCACCAATCAAAGAGCAATGAAAGACATGCATATAATTGAATGCATACGAGGCCTACGGAAAGAGAACTATGTCCTGCCCTGTAATTGCCTCTTAAAATATTGGTGGGGGAGGGGGGTTCAACAAATAAATAACCCCCACCTGCATTATTTGAATCGTTAAATAAGGCTAGTGCAGTAATACTAAAGCTTGGAGCTGTGACAAATTTCTTTTTCACTATAGGAAAAGGAAACCTCACGCTACATTCCCAAAGCTACAACTAAAACTAGAAGTCCTGTCACGCCTAGTGCAGAAAGCTCTTGTTAGTTAATGCGCTATCTAGTGCAGAACATTCAAGTAAACCAAGTTAAATATGCGATAACTTCTGCGCTATGTAATGCAGAATGTAGTGCGCTATTCACATGGTCGTTAACTTTGATCTGTGACACATATCATTAGGATAGGAAATGTGTTGTGATTGGACTCAAACATCCGTCGATATCATTTCGAATCAGGTTCGCCTGGTAAATTAATGGGGACAATGAAAGAAAAAAATGTCGAAATGACCAGTTTTAATTTCCACAAGAAGCATGGGCAGTGAAATCAAAGTCGCTGCCAAATCGGATAATTGTTTTTTAAATGATTTATTCATTGCAACTGTTCAATGCGGGGACGAGACTTGTGTGAGATGTGTATGTACGAACAGCCCAGCACGTCATCATTTTGAAATAGTCTGATAAAAAATGTTTTGAAACCAAAATTTTATCAATTAACATCTGTGATTTCATTCGACTTGGAAAACATGGATAAACATGTTCGTAAAATCACTATAAAAAATCCAAATACTGATAATACCGCTCAGTCTCCAACTGAATTTTAACGAGCAATTCGCAGCAAATTTTCAATATAAATTAAAACCTTCTCATTCCTTTTTGAGGTCTTGTTCATATCACTAGCTACACCCAGTATAATAACAAACACAGTGGGGCCATCACTAGCTACACCCAGTATAATAACAAACACAGTGAGGCCATGATTTGCTATTCAATACGATGAGAATCACCCTGAGCGTCCCCTGACCAAATCGACCACATCGTTTTTATTCGTGCCATCCCTACCATTTGTCCTAAACTAACCTTCAGCGGGCTGGCCGTAAGGCTGGCGAACAATATCACCCCTCCCGTCCCCAAGTCAAACCGTTCCCTGAATATTTCGACTGACAATCCCCTCCTCACAAGATACTGAAGTCATGACTGAATGGTCATAATAATTTTTCTTGTTTTGGCAAATGGCACGAACAATATTAGCCTAAGGGTTAAATAAACAATAAGTGAGTTTTTGTAATTCTGATTTGTTTAACTTGTCTCGGTTTGCTCTTCAACTTTTCCAAACAGTCTTGTCGTCACCGTGAGCTAAGCGTATCCTATAACATTATCATTAAACAACAAGGATGAGAACGGCAAGCAACAACTTTCGCTGAAATTTGTGAAAATTCCCTTATTTTCAAAATAAATTTGTGAAAATAAGGGGGGGGGGGGGGGGGGGGGGGGGAAATCTAAGAACACAGAGTGAACCTGTTGGTTTAGAAATACTTAATTTCTTTAAAATTTCAGCATTTGGGGCATGAATTCGCCGAAATCAGCGAATTTGCTGGAAAAAATGAGTTGCTTTTTAAATTTCAATTTTTTATCCCAAACTGATTTTTCTTTGGATCAGGTCTGTTCAATCACTCTTCATCATTAATCCTAAATCACTGATGATAAAAAGACACAAGACCCATGGAAATATAAATTTTACACCTAATTGTCATTAAGTAACCCATTTCCTAATTGAGGTCATAAAACGGGACCTTTGTGTATTGACAGGACTGTTTTCAAAGCTTATTCACACCTTCAACTGTCCAAAAAATGCACAAACGGAGATTGTCGACATTACTGATTGCTACCTGAAAAACTGCCATGAAAAGAGAAAAATCTTCTCTGTTCAGACAGGATGAGTATTTGTTCTATAAATGAGGAGCAACAAGGTAGAATATTCAAAGGAACAATGGTCTGGTAACAATTTATGAAAATTAAAACTTAACAAACCCTTTCTCCCAGAAGTGAAAGTACAATAAGTTGAGCTTACGTGTAGGCCTACATCCACAGTTCATGGAAGAAAAAAAGTATGTATGACAAGGACAAACAAACAAGGAAATCTGTTTGTGGACAGCTTGAGGACTAAACGTCTTTGCGTCAACCTTCAAGTGTGTGGGGTAAAAACTTCACTGTACAGGTGACTTTATGGCAGTTCACTCTAAATGAACTGTATGCCTATTTTAGATATATGACAGGGTCTTGTGTGGAAAGGGTTTATAAAATTCCCATCCCCACCTACCATTTGGGTTATCCAGCTGAAGTCTTGCAAATTTCAGCTCGAGAAAACTCCACTTGTACTCCTCTACTCGCCCGATGACCAAAGTTATTCTTCAAAGAATTCCCTATCATATAATTGGGGCGTCTGCAAATCACTCCAGGGGTGGATTATCCAGCCAAATGATATACTCAGTTTCTGTGACAAAGCAAGCACAAGGAACACACCGTATGGTTCAGTGGATTGGTTCGAAGCTCACTTGATTTCGAGAATGTTTCTTTCACATAACACAATCCAGTAATTTCACTTTGTTGGTGTTTCTGTACAAAAGGATCCACCATGTACCGTGGATGGATTTTTGACAGGTTACAGAATATCCACAATCGTAAGTACAGTCGTTCACGGTGTCTATGAATGTTAAATTCACATGAACAATGGGTCGAGTCGCCTGTGGTATGAAACTAAGAAGATGTTGCAACTTTTCAAACCGTGTGTCATCATTGGCCGAGAAGTTGTCCACAATGTTCATGCTCACTTAGTTTTCTAAAATGTTCTTTCAGATATTTTTCATGAATAAATAGTTGTTACATGCTTTTGATTGTTCTCAGTCAATTGGAAATACTTCCCCATGACATATTAACCTATCAAGTGTACCGCGTCAGAATATCAATTCACCCAAAAAAGCCGCCCGTGGACAAAAAATGAAAAACTGATTTTTAGTTAATTTCTAGCATAAGCATATACACAATTTTCCGTTGCCTCTGCCTTTTTTAAGAATACTCGACAAAAATGTCCGAGACAAACGTCCAATCAACAAAAATGTCCGATCAACAAAAACGTCCGATCAAAAAACGTCCGATCAAAAAACGTCCGATTTTTTTTGACATAACGTCCGATTTTTTTTGACATAACGTCCGATTGCATATAATATTGAATTGAAATGAAATTTTAATGTTTTACTCACCAATATAAGATATAAACAACACAAAAATTGATAAAGGTGTAGAATAGGGAACTTTTCTTCTTTTTTTTTAAAATAACGCTTTTCTCGCTATTTTTTCTCTGTTTTCTTAAAGTAAACTATATTTTGAACAAAATGACTTTTGACACTTTGTATTGCTTGTTCAGTCTTTGAAGGTCTTTTGAAGGGTAACAATCAAAAGACTGAGTCTTGCACTGTTTACTACATAATCATGGACTGAGTCCTGGACTGTTTTTACTAGATAAACATTGTTGATTACTTATGTTGATTTTCTAACTGCATGTTTTGAAGTTGCAGTCACTTTGAAGTTGAGCATAAAAAACATGCTTTAGAACGGTTCATCAGACAATTTTATTTGTTTTGATCAAAGAACAGTGATCAAAGGATAGTGTTTCACGCCTTCCTATCCAAACAGTATATATGATAGGTATGACGATGGATATCAGTAGTCTGAGACCTCAGGTATCATGGAGAGTCAGGTACTCGGAAAAAAAAGTTACAGGAAAGAAAGTAACAGGAAAAAAAGTAACAGTTTTGGGTAGGAAAAAAGTAACAGGAAAAAAAGAAACACTTTTTCTATTTTTATTGTTTATCAATATATCAGGACTACAGACACATACATGTAGCTCAAAAAAACCCACATAAATCAGCTCAAAAAGTTGTTAAGCAGCAATACAATGAATTGATCCGATACAAGGGGCAATTCTTCCAAAGATGGTGAACATTCAACGTACGGCCAACAGGTGTCGAGAACAAACGCGACCAAAAAATCCTGCTAATCTGAATTTTGATTTCTTTGATTCACAAATACCAGACAACTTTCTCAGGAAAGATATTCATCTTGATGGCCAACGCCACCTCATTTTTGCCACTGAACTTCAACTCTCTCTTCTTTCAAAAGCCAAGATGTGGTTTGTGGATGGAACATTTAAAGCAGCCCGGGTGCCATTTGCACAGTTACTCACCATTCACAGCTTCATACAGTCAAGTAGCACCGCAAAGCAAGTACCACTCATATGCATATTGATGTCTCGACGCAAAAAGAGTGACTACTGCGCCGTCTTCGATGAAATTGTTGATTTTTCACCAACAGAACCTATAGTTGAAGAGATAATGGTTGACTTTGAAAGAGCCATTTGGAGAGCAATTCAGCAAACCTCTTTGGTTGATGTAAATATCCGTGGATGTTCGTTCCACTGGTCGCAGGCAGTCAGCAGAAGAGTAAAAAACTTAGGTTTGAGCACCTCTTACAATTCTCAGCATGACATTTGAAAATACATTCGCAAGCTGATGGCAATACCACATCTTCATTTGACAAAATAAAATGGGGAGATAAATATTTTCTCAACGTTTTATTTCATCAAATGCCCAGGAGCAGGCTAATATGATCGGACATTTTGTCCAAGACCATCGGACGTTTTGTCTAAGACCATCAGACGTTTGTCCCAAAATCAGACGTTTTGTCTAATAACATCGGACATTTCGTCAAAAAAAAACGGACGTTTTGTCCAGGACGATCAGACGTTGTTTCATTCCGAAAATCAGACGTTTTGTCTCAGACGTTTTTGTTCATTGGACGTTTTGTCCATACCCCTTTTTTAACACCCCATTAAACATTGATAACGAATGTTTGAAAGGTTTCATGGATATCTTTCAAAAATAAAATAAAAAAAATACAAGCATTTACAAGCAAGGGTTGTTCTATTGCTATTGCCAGTATTTTGAGAGAGAAATTTAAAAATGCCGTACTGTGAATTACAGGCCAAATTTAACTGACCACATGTCGAAGAGTAGGAATGTAGGTCCCAGAAATAGATGATGTGAAGGGTAGGCCCATCCTTATCAATCATAAATTGTTAATACAGCATGACCACCAAACCGTGCAGTGACGGAAACACGTGTTAGGGGAGGGGGCAAACTTTTTTCGAGATATATTTTGCCCCCTCCCCCCACACAAACTCACACAGGCAGCCATGATGGATAAAATAATTACATATCGACGTTTTTAATACAATGTTCCTTTATAACTAATAATGTTAACCCTTTTTAACCCTCAATGACATTTGCCACCAACAGAACTTGAGAACACTTTTTTTTTACCTTTTACTTAAAAAAACGAAACTAGCGTGGGGAGGAAGAGTTGTGGTGTCTGAGGAATTGGCAGTTTGCTACCCATGCTTCTCTATATGTAGGAGAACAGATGCATGAGGACTTGAGGGTTCTGCTGAGGAAAGGTAGTGTGTGTGGGGGAGGGAGCATCTTTTTGTTGATCTGATTTTCAAAATTCCCGGTGAATAATTAATTTCTTGTTCAGCTTTCACCCAAATGCATATTTTTTTACAGAAACTTTCTTTATAAATAGCTGAGCATTCTGAATTCGTAATTCGCTCGCAACCCTTTTGATACACTGTCAGTTCGGTATTCTGTGGAGAGCGTTCTTTGTTTCCAACCAGGCTTGCCTCTCCCATAGTTCCTCCATAAGAACGGGCTGTGATTGATAGTAGGCTAAACATTCTCGAATGAAAACGTCATTACTTTTGCCTTCTCAATGTTGAGCAGTCTTGAATCAATCTGCATGATCTTCTCATCAATCTTCGAAAATGAAAATCACGCAATACGCGTTTTTAAATACTTCTTGTATTGTCGCGAAATGAATTGATAAAAGGGGGAAAACAGATGAATGACTACCATCTTGTCCTCTGAGTATCTGCATTCTAATATTTAATTGCCACCTAATGTCAGTAGGAGACGCAACTTAATTACTACTGATTGCCCTTTACAAGTACTGAATATCAATTAGCCGTCGCACGTTACAGTTCTGCAGAAATCGTGATACACTACCGAGCATCAGATGTGATTCTCTGGTGATTTGGTGCGCTAAGCTAACGCGCTATTATTTCAAATTTGTGCAGAATATGGGACAGGACTTCTAGTTTTAACTGTATACTGCTGCTGCTATTCTCAAAATGGAGTAATACAGCTAATAGAAGCTTATCGTTAGTCAAAACCAGTATGACCAATTTAACCTGGCGCGACTCATAAAGCTTTAGTGTTAGTCATCTAGAATAGTATAAAACCGTAGGGCTCCCTCATGTCTGACCAACTCCATAATGCCACAAAGGACGGAGAGGGATGTGATGAACATGGCACTATTGGAAGAAATACACCCATTGATATAGTGTTGACATATCCCTTGAAATCAAGACCGTACGCCATAGCCCCAAACAATACACCATATAGACATAATATCCAAATCTTCGGGGTGGAAATATAATCCACGACAATAGATTGGATTAAAAATGAAACAGGCAACGAAAAACTAAGTTACGGCACCCAATCATAAAAACCTAGATGAACTCCTTGCACCTCATATCGATTATAGCAGGAAATGTATTCCTGAAAAAAGACGCTAACTACAGGCATCCGAAAGAACGCTCATTATTCTCACTCGGTTAATATGGCATCATCAATAGGGCTAAATGGCTTCAGACTACTAACACCAAAACAATACCGTTAAGAAGAGAACAAGCTCTTCTATTATAATGGTACCTTGTCCGATAGGACAGTGGTCTCAGCCTAGCTGAAGCAGCTAAAGGTCTTCCTATTTGTGAAGACAATTATATGGCTGTTAACTGCGGCACTAGAAGCTCACTAAAGGAGACTTACAATGCTAGCCACTATTGATAGGGAAAAAACACTGCTCATAATTCCAGCTTAGCTACTATGGTGTCAACAATAAGACTAAAGTCTGCGACACTTGAGAAAACAACACCAAGAATGAAAAAATGCACTCTTTCCTTTTAGCAGTTCTATTCTCAAAAGACAGCAGTCTCAGCCTAGCTAATAACGTAGCTTAGAAGTCTTCATCTCTGTGAAGACAGATATCTTAGTGTAATTTTTGCAACTTTAGAAAGCTCGCTAAACAGAGACTTACAACGTTAGTCGCTCAAGTTAAGGGAAAAAGGGCAGCACTTGATTCTAACAAGGCGTCAACAAAAGGACTAAAACCCTCAGACACCTAAGAATACAACACCGACAAGGAAGCAACATACTCTTTCCTTTTAACGGCCCTAATTCCAAAGACACAGCAGTCTCAGATTAGCTAGTGCAGGTAAGAAGTCTATCTCAGTGTAACTTGCAACCTTGAAAGCTCACTAAACGGAGACTTATGACTTTAGTCGCTCAAGGTAAGGAATAAAGGACTGCTCTTCTAACGGCCGTAATTCCAAACAGACAGTAGTCTCAGTTTAGCTGACGCAGCCTAATAGTCTTCATCTCCATGAAGACAGATATCTGTGTCACCTGCGGCCTTGGAAAGCTCACTAAATGGAGACTTACAATGTTAGCCGCAAAGTATAAGAAAAAAACGCTGTAAAATATATAAGGCCACTATGACGTTAGCCGCTAATGTTATAGAAACAGACAGCTTTTAATTCACATAAGACAACTAAGGCGACAACAATAGGACTAAATGCCTGTGACGCCTAGGAATACCACACCGAGAAGGAAAGAATGTAATCTTTCCTTCTAATGGCCTTATTCCAAAAAGATAGCGGTCTCAGTGTACACTACAAGTCTACAAGTCGGAAGAAGTTGTAGGTAAACCGCAATTATCTTGCAGTTTTTTGCGTGATTATAAACTATACAAAAACGCGAGTTTCGTTTCCGTGCCACTAATAAAAACGATAACCGTGGTTGCCAATCATTTGCGACCGGAGACCGAAAAGCAAATAAACAATAGTGTTAGTCTTGTGGGAAACGAGACGTGGACTTCGATGAAACTGCATTGTGGCTCATAAACACAAATAAAAGATGCCAACAATCAGTTGTGATAAGATATATACACATGTAAAGCAACAATCCAAAATATGTTGTTGGCGTTTGCAATGCTCAAGTCATGGAATCAAAAATTTAGAATGTCATTCCATTTGAGCTATTGTCCATTGTCTGCCTCTTAGGGATGAAATTTCCATTTCGGCATGTAATAGTGAAGACTGTCAAATAATAAATAATGCTGTGGATCTAATCACCGCAACAACGAGTGGCCGAGATTATCTTGGCATTCTGCTGTTTTTTATATCATATGAACATCTTTGCTTTGTCCAATGAAGGAAAGCAAACAGAATATTAATTTATCCCAAAGTGACATCCATATGACAAGGGAGTTACATGTAAAAACCTGGGGTTTGCACTTGTATGTGTTATGTTTGGAACTGTCTAGTCCTTAGAGTTCAGAATGAGAAGATGGGATGTGCAAGGACAGGAGAGGGGTGGGGTGTCACATACCGGAGCACTGAAGCCTTTATTCAGTGGTAAATAACATTCAACGTAGTTAAGCATATCAAGTCATTCAAGATAACAAGAGGACACGTGTTCCGAGGTGATGAAATAGCAAGTATCTTTTTTTCTATCAAATAGGAAACTTCTGGACATTTCATCACCCGAGTTTTGTTGAATGGCGCAATAGAGGGTGGAGAAGTGAAATGGGGTATTGGGAGTTGGTGGGAGGGGCCATTGATGCATAACTATGTTGATGTCGTTTTTCTGTCCATAACTCCTATGTCAGCATTTTCTGAGGGGGCGGGGGGGGGGGGGGGGGGGGGGGGCGGTATGAAACAACGACTGAGAAATAGAAATTTAACTAATCAGTAAATATTTACAGACCTTCCTCTGTCAATCTGTAACTTGTCCTGTACCAATATCTTGTTTTTCAGGCTTGTTTGTTTATTTTTAGTAGTATGGCATTGGGCAACAGATGTATTCTTAGTTGTAATCGGACCAAAGGCCTTCGACAGAGCAGAAAGATCAGGGATGGAAAGATCTTTCCTTTGCCTGGTACCCTAAGCAGTTTTTTGACTAGCAAAAGCAGACTTTTATTCAGATGGAACAAGATTCGAAAGAACTTATAATTAAAATTCATAGTCTCTGTTCCGTGAGGGATGGAGAATAATCCTCCATAGCCCTCTCACCACCTGAATGTTCCATCTGAAAAACATGGTCAACACCATCCGAATGTACAGATGACTGGACCAACCCAGCACCATCCGACAGCTCATTACCAGAGACTGTTGACGACTGAACCTGCGACTACTGGGATGCTGTGATAAGCTGCACAATCTGCGACAGCAGGTCTGTGAACGAGGCTTGCGTAGCAGCGATTATCCGCTTCTTCACCATATGTTGCTCACAGGATGGAGATCTGACCCCAGATCTTTCGACATATGTCCTGTCTTTCGAATATGCCTCGAATCACTAGCTGCAGGTTAATCCAACTTCGGGGGTGAAGACTGGGAACACCTCCGTGGAACAGCATGAATATGCGAAGTCGGACGGCTAGTTTGCGGTCTAAGGTGCTTCATTGATGATGCACAGGAAGAAGGCATAGCTGCAACCGGCCACAGCTGCAGTGTGGAGGGAGCATCCCGGACCACAAGCGTGAATGGACAAAAGTACCCCAGAGCCTAAGAGCGGACAAGCACTACCTAATTAAAGCTAAACTACTGGAATAAGATATAATATGTATCCCAATAGAAAAAACAATAACTGTTTTTAACTAAACACTGAATTAATAATACGTATTTAAAACGTTACTGAACAGACGTCAAGAGGAATAAATAGCTGCGCCATGAGTGCATGATACGCCCGTTATTAATTACAAGAGGGAAGCACACAATATGAGTATACATGTGTTCTTGTCAGGTTTTTTTATATTCTTGTACAATAATCATAACCAACAACATACTGTGTTCAATAATTTGGAAATAAAATTATTTGAATTTCATGTATATATCTTATGTCTGCAGAGATCATAACTTCAAGAAAAAATCAACGATTTTCTAAGTAATAAAGTCCCATAACTCTGGAATGCCTAATCGAACGGTGACACCACCCGAAAGGGAGCTTCCTTCCATCAACATAAACCACCTACCAAAAAATCGTGAAAATCTCTCGAAGTGTTCTCGAGTTATCGTATGACGTGTAAAAAATCAATTTTCTAAGTAATAAAGTCCCATAACTCTGGAATGACTAATCGAACGGCGACACCAACCGAAACGGAGCTTCCTTCCATCAACATAAACCACCTACCAAAAAATCGTGAAATTCTCTCGAAGCGTTCTCGAGTTATCGTACGACGTGTAAAAAATCAACAATTTTCTAAGTAATAAAGTCCCATAACTCTGGAATGACTACTCAAACGGCGACACTAAACGAAAGGGAGCTTCCCTCCATCGATCACGAAAATCTCTTAAAGCGTTCTTGAGTTATCGTACGACGTGTGACCGGATGGACAGATGGACCTCGGTATACCATAATACGACCCGTTTTTTCAAAACAGCATATAATAAACAGCTGCGCCATGAGCGCCTGATATGCCCGTTATTAATTACAAGAGGGAACCACACAATATGAGTATACATGTGTATTGTCAGGTTACATATACTTGCCACCAAAAAATCATGAAAATTGCTCAAGGTCCAACATGTGGAAAATTGCCTATATTTTGATGAATAAAGTCCCATAACTCTGGAATGACAAATCAGACAGCGACACAAATCGAAAGGGAGATTCCTTCTATCAACATACACTTGCAACCAAAAAATCATGAAAATTGCTCTAAGCATTTTCAAGTTATTGTTCGACATGTGAAAAATAAAGTCCCATAACTCTGGAATGACTAATCGAACAGTGACACCAACCGATATACACCACCTATCCCAAAATCACGAAAATCTCTCAAAGCGTTCTTGAGTTATCGTATGACATGTGACCGGACGGACAGACAGACAGACGGACAGCGGTATACCATAATACGACCCGTTTTTTCAAAACGGGCGTATCAAAACCGGAAACTAACCAACAACAGGCACAACAGAGGCCCAAAGTCAGTAACCAATCAGCAACCACCTGATGCAAAGCTAGATCTTCATAGGAAGAAAAAACAATGCATCTGGTAGAAGATGCAAGAATAGAAAACGTCCTGAACGTGTATTATTTATTTATTGTTTATTGGTGTTTAAGGTCACATATTTCTGCACAATGGCTAGCCATGACCGTTACGGGTGGAGGAAGCCGGAGTACCCGGAGAGAACCACCGAGCAACGGCAAGCAACTGTCAGCTCCCCAACATACCAACTCCACACAAGCAACGTTCGCATTGGTTGAAGACAGGGGCACCATTGACGTGCAGTACACCTTAGTACACAGCGTCACTGTGCCCCCACGTGGGCAATGGGGGTGAAGTGTCTTGCCCAAGAACACAACGTGGATGCCGCAGGTGGGATTCAAACTGAGGACCTCTCAGCTTGCAGCCTGCACCTCTACCATCTGAGCCACCGCGCCCCACCCCTCCTGAACGTGTAATGAAAGGACGTAAACACAGGGGACAAACAGAATACCTATTCCGTAGAACAAGTTAAACTCCCAAGAATTTTAATAAAAAATTCTCAATAAAAAAGCCGAAAGAGCTTGGGAGTATAACAGGAGAAGGAAGGGAATTAATACTAACAAAACAACAGTGGAGTCATATTATAATGACGATGTTCAGAAGCATATCCCGAAATTGGGAAACATGAATAATTTTGCATAAAAATTATGAAGTTACAGCCCTGAACATCCAAAACCACCGTTATTCACTTCCAACATCCTGCTACACTGTTGATTCCATGAAAACCATCATTGATTTGTGTCTGGCGTCTTCAAAAATGAGACTCTATTGCACATTTGTCAGTTCAAATGTTTCCTGACTTAGGCCAAACAAAAGAATGATGCTTGGCGCCAATTCAGGTGTCTTCCTGGGTACTGCGCATGTGCAGGTGATAAAAGTATGAAGGGCCAGATAGGACTTTTAAATTTTGGTATTGTATGCAAATTTTGGGGACTGGGGGTTCAAAATTTGTGTTTGGCTCTTGATAATATTGAGGTTGACCCAGCTAAGTCTGGGCCATTGATTCTAGTATGAAAATACAATATTCGTAATTGGTGATTTGTCAATGAAATTTAGTGGTATAATAGGCTCAAACAGATTTTTTCTGTGTTCTATTCCAACCATCGGAATCAGCATCAGCAGAAAGTTTGGGTGAAATAATCAGTAATCGGTTCACAGTAAGTTTAGACAATCGGTTCATCACTGTGTACTATCATCACTGGAATGATAAGAGAGAATTTGTGTTTATACATGTACTTCAACTTATTTTCACTGGTGTTATAAATCTATGTTTGCCTACCTGTCATTTGTATTTGTTCATAAAACTATCATGAAAGACTTTGAATCTTGCAAGAACCTCCTTCATCTGTTCTTGTGGTGGTAGAATAGTGATGCGAAAATGGTAGGTGCCTTCTTTCTCTCCGAAGCCACTGCCTACATAATTTTAAAAAAAAGATATCAGCTTGTATCAAATTTATTTATTTATTTACTGATGTTTAAGGTGACATAGTTCTGCACAATGACCAATCATGAACACAACATGGATATAAAGTTAAGTCCAGCCAATCATTTATAACCATGTTACCCATTTTATAAGACTTCGACCCTAGGCATTGGTTTAGGACTGCACAATATTCAGATTTGAGTTCCGGTGATGGTATTGAAAACAATACTGCAGTATACCGTGAAACAGTTCTGATTGAAAGCAAAACAAAACTGAAATACCTTATTTTTCCGTAAGCCCTTGATACACACAGTCCCACCGTCCCAGATGAAAAACAACTCATGAAATTTGGTGCATTCAGAGTATTGAGTTTACTTTGGATGTAAAAGAATTTTGATGTTCATAAATTCGTTGTTTGTCAGCAATCTGACAAAAATTGTTTCAAATTTCGCAGACTGCGAAATTTGCAACAGTTTTTGTCAAATTGCTGACAGACGTGATTGTTTCACTGGGAAAACATTGTCAGCTAGTGACTGACACCAGACTATCATGAAACTGAATGATGATCACGTCTTGGAGGCGTGCTTAATATCAACAGACTGACTAGCCTGGCATGTGACAGCTGATATTTGATATTGTCATGCAGGAAGATAGGGGAAGGGGAGGAGCTACTAAGGGCAAGTTGAGCTGGCACTCAACATTGGTCGATTCGTATCCAAGATTGGACAATTCGTTCCTGGTAATTTTAGTACCTGGTTAGATAATAATCACAGAAGACGATTGACGCAATTGACACAGTGTTGGTAACAATAGCCTGGCTCATAATTAAACGCTTATCGAGACAAGAGAGGCTGACCACGTTTTTACAGTAGTTAAACTGACAAAGACTAATTTACTTGTATCCGAGTTTCTATCAGATGAAAGCGAGTAAACCGACTAATAATTTTATGGCTTATTTTCGTAACAATATATGTAGGTTCAATAACTTTGCGGACATGGATTAGTCTTCCACTGAATCCATTCAAATCACTCATTTCCCCAGGGCAGTACAGTTAAAACTAGAAGGCCTGTCATGAAATGCGCACAAATAGCACGTCGATCTGCGCATTAATCTACACGTTATGACCATTGTAAGGCTATCAAATTCTGTATATAGGCTATCAAATTCTGTATATATGGCCTGTGCACAAACAGTGTTTCAGCCAATGGACCTCCGGGTAACCCGGAGGCCCATTGGCAGAAACATTGCCTGTGTTTGCTATGAGTAACCAAGCGAACCTGCCTTGCTTTGGATGCCATTCGATATGGTAATTGCACGCAATTCCCAAGCGCAATTAAGCCTAGATAAGCGCACAGTTCGTGACAGGACTTCTAGTTTTAACTGTTAGTAATACTTCTATCAATAACTCCAAAAATATCTTTTATATTGATCATATCCCTTGCATTTAATATGTGTTTTCCCTATTTTCATGCATTATATATATTTTTATTTCAAGAAAACGTGAAATTCAAATTATAATACTGGGCCCAAAAAATATATACTGTTACTCACGGTATACCAGTATTCATTTTTGATGGATGGTTTTTAACCGGTGACAATTTCAATACGGGTACCAACCAGTATACCATAATACCGTGCAGCCCTACATTGGTTACTACATTGGTTCATCAAAAAATGAAACTGTCAATGACACTGTAGCTCAACTTGTGTAAGTCATGTACATGTATAGTATGTTACTCAGCAATGACACACATCTAGGTAATGACCTGATAACAAAGGTACATGTAAAGTATTGTAAAGGTCTGTACATAAATACTGACCGTAGCCAGTAACAAATCTATAGGCAAAGTATTGTAAAGGTGGGTGACAGTTAGATGTTAAACTAGAAAAGAAATCTCCTTGGGGTTAATGTTACAATGGGGATCCTTGTACGGTGCACCATAAGCCAAATGTTAGCAATTGTTTTGGCCTGTTTGATTCAAACCCTTCTAAGGTTGATTCATACTAATTAATAAATATTTCTCCAGTCCTTCTTAAAATATAGGTATTTGAATTTTTTATCTTTTGCGCATAGGGTTTCCATGGGTGAGGTGGTTTTATTTTTCTCATTAGAAATCGAAAATCGGGTTGTGCTAATAATGTTTACCCTCCCCAAACAACACCAAATATTGGCTTCAACACATTTGAATATACACATACTAAGGATGCTGAATTCAAGAAACATTATTTTGTCTGGTGTTTTTGGAAAAGATTTTTAATTATCTCCCTTTTTGAGTCCCCCGAGTGGGTCTGACTGAACCCAAAAATATTTGTTCTCATACCACAGTGATAACAAAGGCACCCAATAAATTTCTAGCAAACATTACTGACATAAAAATCTTCTTGACAGGTTCTGTACAAACTAGAGGCTCCACAGAGCCTGTAATCGCTCACCTGGAACTACATATAAAAATGTGATTTCCTATAGGCTTTCCATGGTAACTATGAACTGCAATTGTGGCCATGTTTGCAATATTACATCAACATTACATGAGGATCATTGGTAGAAGGTGTCCCAGTCTTCAATGACGTGAAGTTTCAAAACATTTGAATCCACCAAACAGAATCATAGAATGTCTGGTGGCCATATTTTCCAACCAACAGGAACAAAAAGAGGATCGTTGGTAGAGGGCCTCATATAGACCATTCTTACCAAGTTTTTGGTTCACGTCGGCTCAGTAGTTCCAGAGAGAAGATGAAAATGTGATTTCCCATAGGGGTTTTCTATAGTAACTATAAACCGCAATTGTGGCCATGTTTGCAAAACGATCAACATTAAATGAGGATTGTTGGTAGAGGGTGTCCCAGCTATCAACCATGCAAAATTACAAAACATTTGGCCCTGTGGTTTCAGAGGAGAAGAGTTTTCAAAATTGACCAATCAGAATCAAAGAATGCTTCTGGCGGTCACGTTTTTCACCCAACAGGAATAAAATGAGTAACTGTTGTAGAGAACCTCTCATAGACAATGCCTGCCAAGTCTGGTTCACATTGGCTCAGTACTTTCAGTGAAGATGATGAAAATGTGATTTTCCTATAGGGTTTCTATAGTAACTATAAGCCACAAATGCAGCCATAACTGCAACCTGATGAAGATTAAATGAGGATCATTGGTAGAGGGGGTTACAGTCATCAGTCACATTACGTTTTTCAAACCATTTGGCCTTGTAGTTTCAAAGAAGATTTTCTTGAAAACGCACACATTTATATGAATTCTGTTTCAACAAAAAAATGAGTAAAAAAGGGTTAAAATAATTTGAAAATTACAATTTTTTCAGACAGTATTCTCTTTCAAAATAGCTTTGGATAGGTAGAGGGTTACAGGAAACACATTTTACTCAATTTTTGTCAGATCTTAAAAGATATATATAATTACTGTCATCTAAGCTGACATGATGGGAACAGAATATAAACAAACTTCCATTCTTTCTGTTCTCACCAGTCATCAGTCACCATTTTTCTGATCAGTAAGAGAGAATAGTTTTATTACTTTACAGCTGAAGTTGTTTTACAGTACAAGTCAAAATAACTTAGGTTAATCCTATAAACTATGTATCTTTCTCTTCCTACACTGATAAGACCAGAACCTGACACCATTTTCTGGAAAGTTCTCACTGATAGCTTTCCAGAAAATATCAGATTCTGATCTTGTCAGTGCAGGAGCAGCAGTTTACTTAGTTTGTTGCAGTTATGCTACAGCTTATTTTGACCTGTACTGTATACATAATATTTTGAGGGTTTTTTCCCCAGTTCTCAGTGGAGAAAGACTGGAACCAACTCTTACCAGATTCTCAAAAAACAAGTATTTTGCTGACAGTACCGATCTTCGTGCAGACAGGAGAGGCAATGGGTTAAGCATTAGAATATAGCCTCTGGTGGCCACATATTTCCATCCTCTCATAGACCATTCCTGAGAAATTTGGTTCATGTTGGCTCAATAGTTCCAGAGAAGATGAAAATGTGATTTCCCATAAGGTTTCCATATTAACTATAAGCCGCAATTGTGGCCATGTTTACAACCCGACCAACATTAAACGAGGATCCTTGGTAGAGGGGGTCCCAGTCATCACTTTTGTGAAGTATCAAAACATTTGGCCTGGCAGTTTCAGAGGAGAAGATTTTTGAAAATCCACCAATCAGAATCAAAGAATGCCTCTGGAAGCCATGTTTTTCAACCCACGGGAACAAAATGAGGATCGTTTGTAGAGGACCTCCCATAGACCATCCCTGCCAAGTTTGGTTCACGTCGGCTCAGTAGTTCCAGAGAAGAAGATGAAAATGTGATTTCCCATAGGGTTTCTATAGTAACTATAAGCCGCAATTGTGACCATGTTTGCAACCCGATCAACATTAAATGAGTATTGTTGGTAGAGGGGTCCCAGTTATCATTTATGTGAAGTATCAAAACATTTGGCACGGCTGTTTCAGAGGAGAAGATTTCTGAAAATCCATCAATCAGAATCAAAGATGCCTCAGGCGGCCATGTTTTTCAACCCACGGGAACAAAATGAGGATCGTTTGTAGAGGACCTCCCATAGACTATCTCTGCCTGGTTTGTTTTCATGTCGCATCGGTTTTTCCAGAGAAGAGGAAAATGTGATTTCCAATAGGGTTTCTATAATTATAAGCCGCAATTGTGGCCATGTTTACAACCCGATCAGCATTAAATGAGGATCGTTGGTAGAGGGGTCCCAGTCATCACTTATGTGAAGTATCAGAACATTTGGCCTGGCAGTTTCAGAGGAGAAGATTTTTGAAAATCCACCAATCAGAATCAAAGAATGCCTCTGGAAGCCATGTTTTTATCCGACAGGAACAAAATGAGGAAGGTTTGTAGAGGACCTCTCATAGACTATTCTTGCCAAGTTTGGTTCACACCGGCTCAGCGGTTACAGAGAAGAAGATGAAAATGTGATTTCCCATAGGGTTTCTATAGTAACTATAAGCCGCAATTGTGACCATGTTTGCAACCCGATCAACATTAAATGAGTATCATTGGTAGAGGGGGTCCCAGTTATCATTTATGTGAAGTATCAAACCATTTGGCATGGCAGTTTCAGAGGAGAAGGGGATTTCTGAAAATCCATCAATCAGAATCAAAGATGCCTCTGGCGGCCATGTTTTTCAACCCATGGGAACAAAATGAGGATCGTTTGTAGAGGACCTCCCATAGACTATCTCTGCCAGGTTTGTTTTAACGTTGCATCGGTTTTTCCAGAGAAGAAGAGGAAAATGTGATTTCCCATAGGGTTTCTACAGTAACTATAAGCCGCAATTGTGGCCAAGTTTGTGACCCAATCAACATTAAATGAGGATCGTTGGTAGAGGGTGTCCCAGTCATCATTTATCTGAAGTTTCAAAACATTTGGCCTGTCAGTTTCAGAGGAGAAGATTTTTGAAAATCCACCAACCAGAATCAAAGGATGCCTCTGGAAGCCATGTTTTTCATCCGACAGGAACAAAATGAGGAAGGTTTGTAGAGGACCTCTCATAGACCATTCCTGCCAAGTTCGGTTCACACTGGCTCAGCGGTTACAGAGAAGAAGATGAAAATGTAAAAAGTTTACGGATGCCAGACGACGGACGCCAAGTGATGAGAAAAGCTCACATGGCCTTTTAGACCAGGTAAGTTAAAAATGTAATACACACAATTCCCGTAAATATGACTACTGGCAGGCATTTTGAATTTTGGGCAGAGCCCAAAAGCACTCGTTCATGATGATAACAAATGTAGTCCTAGAAGTTCTGTACAAAAAACTGATTGCACCTAATTTCGGTATAAAATGGCCACTGGCAGCCATCTTGAATTTCGGATGGCACCCAAAAACACTCGTTCTCGTCCCAAGGTGATAACAAAGGTACCCAAGAAGTTTCGTGAAGATCAGTTCATAATTACTGCCTCTAGCACGAGCCGTATTCAATCAGGAATTGTATTGCTTTAAATTATTTTTTTTTAACTATAACACCTAACAGATATAGAAAAGAGTTTCACAACACTTAGTCCAGTACAGTTGCTTTGGACTGCTGTAATCCACGTGCGGGCAGCCTTTTCCACGCATGTGTTTACCAGGTGATAAAAATCATCATGAGCAAAATCTTAATTACTGAAGCACCGGGTTGTACCCGGTACTTCATTAATGAAATATTGATGGTTTTTCCTCTAATCAGTGTTTGGAATCTAATATTATATGTCCGTGGAAATATTGCCCACCTGTGGAAAGTGACCAATCCATAACGACCATACTGTACTTGACTGGAAAGCCTTAAGATTTTTGTGAGAGCTTAAATTAGAAGCAAACATGTTTTCAACAATTAGATTTGTCGTGTTACATTTTATTGGAGGGGAGAGTGCCCAGCAGCACTCTCCAATAAACTGTAACAAAAAAATCTAAATGAACAAAACCTGAAAATCAAAAAATGAAACTGTCAATGACACTGTAGCTCAACTTGTTTAAGACATGTACATGTATAGTATGTGACACAGCAATGACAAACATCTAGGTAATGACCTGATAACAAAGGTACATGTAAAGTATTGTAATGGTCTGTACATAAATGGTGACCGTAGCCTGTAACAAATATATAGGTAAAGTATTGTAAAGGTGGGTTGACAGTTAGATGTTAAACTAGAAAAGAAATCTTTGAGTCCCAGAGTGGGTCTGACTGAACCCCAAAATATTTGTTCTCATAGCACAGTGATAACAAAGGCACCCAAAAACACTTGTTCCTGTCACAAGGTGATAACAAAGGTACCCCAAGAAGTTTCGTGAAGATCGGTTCATAAATACAGACTCTAGCCCGAGCCGTATTGACATGTGCACTTACTGTGTATAAGCAGCACTGAACAAATCAAAGTTCATCTAATTTGCATAATTTCTACACGAAAAAAAACCCTGTATTATTTGTGATGTATTCCATGTTACTAAACATTCCTACAAAGATTTATTGAAATCAGAACTTTCATACAGAAGTTCTGTACAAAAAACTGATTGCACTAATTTTGGTACAAAATGGCTGCTGGTGGCCATCTTGAATTTTGGACCGCATCCAAAAACACTCATTCTCATCCCAGGGTGATAACAAAGGTACCCAAGAAGTTTCGTAAAGATCGGTTCATATATACGGCCTCTAACCTGAGCCATATAGAAGTTGTGTACAAAAAATTGATTGGACCTAATTTCAGTACAAAATGGCCATTGGCAGCCATCTTGAATTTTGGGCCGTACCCAGAAACACTCGTTCTCGTCCCAAGGTGATAAGAAAAGTACCCAAGAAGTTTTGTGAAGATCGGTTCATAAATACAGCCTCTAGCCCGAGCCGTATTGACATGTGCACTTACAGTGTATAAGTAGCACTGAATAATTCAAAGTTCATCTAATTTGCATAATTTCTGCACGAGAAAAAAACCCGTACTATATGTGATGTATTCGATGTTACTAAACATTCATACAAAAATTTATTCAAATCAGAACTTTCATACAGAAGTTCTGTACAAAAGACTGATTGCACTAATTTTGGTACAAAATGGCTGCTGGTGGCCATCTTGAATTTCGGACCTCACCCCAAAACACTCGTTCTCATCCCACGGTGATAACAAAGGTACCCAAGAAGTTTCGTAAAGATTGGTTCATAAATACGGCCTCTAGCCTGAGCCATATAGAAGTTGTGTACCAAAAACTGATTAGACCTAATTTCGGTACAAAATGGCCAATGGCAGCCATCTTGAATTTTGGACCGCACCCAAAAACACTCGTTCTCGTCCCATGGTGATAACAAAGGTACCCAAGACGTTTCGTGAAGATCGGTTCATAAATACAGACTCTAGCCCGAGCCCTATTGACATGTGTACTTACTGTGTGTAAGTAGCACTGAAAAAATCAAAGTTCATCTAATTTGCATAATTTCTGCACGAGAAAAAAACCCGTATTATATGTGATGTATCCCATGGTACTAAACATTCACACAAAAAATGATTCAAATCAGCGCTTTCATATGGAAGTTCTGTGCAAAAATCTGATTGCACCAAATTTTGTACAAAATGGCTGCCATCGGCCATCTTGAATTTCGGACCGGACCCCAAAACACTTGTTCTCGTCCCACGGTGATAACAAAGGTACCCAAGGAGTTTCGTAAAGATCGGTTCATAAATACGGCCTCTAGCCCGAGCCGTATTGGCATTTGCGCTTACAGTGCTGAAAGTAACACCAAAAAACATCAAAGTTAGTCTAATTTGCATAATTTACGCACGAGAAAAAAACCCGTATTATATGTGATGTATCCCATTCATACAAAAAATTATTCAAATCAGAGAAATAATATGGAAGTTCTGTACAAAAAACAGATTTCTGCATCGTCAGTACAAAATGGTGGCTGGCAGCCATCTTGAATTTTGGACCGCACCCAAAAACACTCGTTCTCGTCCCACGGTCATAACAAAGGCACCCAAGAAGTTTCGTAAAGATCGGTTCATAAATATGGCCTCTAGCCCAAGCCGTATCCAATTGTTGACAGACAGACGGACAGATGGACCGACGGACGACGGGCCATGGCATAAGCTCAATCATAAAAAATTTAATAAACGGAGCACTGGGTACAACCCAGTGCTCTATTAGTTAAAATTTTGCTGGTGATGATTTTTTTTATTACCTGGTAAATGCATGTGTGGACATCACTGGACACGTGTGGATTACGTCCAGTCTTCAGCGGCTGTACTGTAGTACTGATATTCAATTAATAGGATTTTTCAATTAACAGATGTACAATTAATTGGTATCCACAGCATTTTGATATTTTTTTTTTAAAATTTACATGTGTAATGTGATTAATCATCAGAATGAACTTCATGTAACATTTGCAGAGCAGAATTTCACAATTTTTTCAACAGGAAGTTTGATAACCATCAGGCCTGGAAAATACATGTGAACGCTTGTTTAGGTTACATGGGGGTTACGTCAATCCAGTACAGGTTACGATAAAACAACACAGCACAAATTTACTTACTAATCTTGCATGTTTTGCCAGTTAGATACGACAATCTTTCAGAACACACTCGACTCAAAGGATGTGCATTGCATCCACATATGCCCCGAGTGGCATGCCATTTACATCTTAACAGAATTTCCATCAAATCCTAAAGCAAGACCACGCATTAGTTGATGCTATTTATTTCGGCGGACGTTCTGTCACAATGGAAACAACATGACTGACAAAGTAAAAACAGAGAAAGCTGAAAAGCATTACAACACTTTTTTCCAATAGGTTACCAACATGTTTTATAGTGTAACCTGCTAACAGGATATGATGTAAGCTCTTCATTTCCAGGCCTAAAATAGCGGTTTTCACACAAATCACTATTCAAACTTTTATTATTTGTCCAATTCCTGCCTCCATTGAGGGGTCATAATCTATATGTAAGTTTGGGGAGTAAACAATGAATATTTTTACAGGTAGTTGCTCCAAACATATTTCTGCAAGTGTCATCATGTGTTGGGTAAAGAGTTTGATTTGTCAGATAAAAGGTTAATTATACATACCTGGAACAGTACAAATTCCAATATTTTCCAACACCTCAAAACAGTAAAATTCATCTGGTGTCTGGTTTCTTGATGTGGCTTCCTCGACTGCTTTGGGTGGTATGAAAACTCTTGGGAATGCATACATTGCACCCATCACTTCATTACACTTAATACCTTCTATTGAATTGAATGTGTCTGTTACAAGTTTACCCTTCTCTTTTAACTGTTCTAATACAAAAGCCTTCTCTTTCTGAAACAATTCATATGATGGATCCCCTTGTTTAGGAGGATTTACAACACAGTCCATGACAATCTGGCCAGAGACAGGAGGACATAGTTTTGCTGATATACTCTTCAACAACATTTTTCTCACATCAGGATCCAAATTAATAACTTCACAATAGCCTCCCCTGTATCCACATTCACCCATAAATCCCTTTGAAGCTGACATGAAGGAAGCCAATTCCATATTTGAATATTCTTCACCCAATTCTGTCATAACTTTTTTGAATGAATAAAATTTAGACCCCTTTGCATATATATTGTGCTGGTAAACTTCATCAGCAAGAATAAATAATTTTTCTTCTTTAGCAAATTTTACAATATTCTCTATATTTTCTCTGCTAAGAACTTGTCCAGTTGGATTGCCTGGGTTAATCACACAAATTGCTCGAGGTACACAATGCCCTCGTGCTTCATTGATTGCTCTTTTTAAATCTTTCAAATCTAAACCCCAATTATTGTCCTCATCGAGGTAATAAGGCACTGGGTATGCATCATACTCAGCTATTGCAGCAGTATAAAGAGGATACTGAGGAATGGGAATCATGATTCCAGCTCTTTTGTTTCCTGGTTCACCTGTAAGAAGAAGGCTGAGTATAGTCTTGATTCCATCACTAGCACCCGTTGTCAATATAACATCATCGGCACTAGAAGGATGACCATCTCGTTCTGTAATATACTGAGCAATATCTTCTCGAATTACACCAATCCCAGGACTCTCTGTGTATGATCCAACACTCTGACCTCTACAGCCTTTTAACAACCTCTGTGTACGTTCTTTTACATCATCTGGAAACTCATTTGATTTCATTAACTCTGGGTATGTACAGAGTGCAACAACTTGTCGAATATAAGTCATTGGAGTTTGACCAGTTGCATGACAATCACCTATATTTGCTCTCACAAGTCGTGAAAATGGCTTTTTAACTCCAGACTGTAATTCTTTATCGATATTATTCGCAAAGGCCAGAATTGGGCCTCTTACTGCATACTTCATTTCCTTTATATGTGGATTCATAGTATCTAATGTCAATACCTTCTCATCTCCATCCTTGTTCGCGTTATTCATAGCTATCCTCAGTTGAGAACTCTTCAATATGATGAATATTCTGATAGTTGTATTTCTATTTGGTTGCTGGTTCCTGTGGAATAAAACTTCAGTTGGTAGGATTTCTATCTGAAGCCCTGAAAAAAAGCATTTGCCAATTTTTAAACGATCTAGAAATAGCATTTCCAACATTTATTAGAGATGAGTGGTATTGGAATTGTGAGCTCAGTATCAGTTTGGGTATTTTTGTGAGGGTATACCACAGTGTCGGTTCGGTATTCGGCATCTGACTTGACTGAGACTTGCTGATACAGTGGAGCCCACTTAATTGGATATCTCTTAATTGTTTATCCCTGTTAACTGAATATAATTTTAAAACACAAAACCATTTACCATACCCTCCGTACAAATTTGATCTGTTAATTGCATATGGGTTGTAGAGTAAACTCCTGTTAATTGTATATAAATTTCTGTAGTATGTCGAAAAAATTACTGTGACACGCACCAAATTCCCCTTATTTATCAACCTTTTTGGCCTCACTACATCCAATACAGGCATTTATTCTATTATATCTTGTTTGACAGAGCTCTATGAGCTCTGTCAAACAAGATGTAAAAGAATAAATGCTCAGTTTACCTCCAGAACACAGGAAACTGACGAAATCTGTTAATTGTATACTCCTGTTAATTAAATAATTTTCACTGGCAAAATGGATATTCAATTAAGAGGATTCTACTGTAGTACCAAAGGGAAATTCACACCAGGAAAATACAGAATAACATGTTCTTGTACCACCACAAATGCCACTGCCAGTGAGCTCAACATTTGCATTCTTTTGCCAACACAAATTATATCTACAATAATTTGGTGACTTGTTCAAAAAAACCTTAACCTTTAAAGGTCTATTTCAGGCATTTGCTATCGCAGAGCATGTGCTCTTAACATGCCAATGCTAGGAGGTCCTGCTGACAATAGACAAATCACCTGGGCAGTGATTTGTAGTCAAGTCTTGGCTTCCTTAACACTGAAATCACTTGACATCACTGCTAAGCAACTGGACATGTACAGGTAGTTATCTAGTAGGAATTCAGGACAATTACCTAGTTCCTTAAGGGTTAAAAAAAAACTGAAAAGAAAATCAATCACTTCTTTCATGAAAATGAACACTTCAACTGCTATCAAGCCTCAACTACCCCTTATAAATAGAAAATGCAGGAAAATTTGAAAATACAGATGTTTTTGGTGTTCAATGACTGGTTCTGTTCGATTTTTTAGTATCCCATGATTTCGGTATCAGGTTTGTTTTTTTATGTATTGCCCATCTCCAACATAAATTAATTATTCAGACTTTGGACCATTCCTTAACTCTTAGTCTGCTGGGTATTTTCAAAATATTTTTTTTATCAAATCTAGTCATGGCTGCTTCCAAGCATAAAAAATTCATGTAAATTTAACCTGAGAAATCATGGGTCAAAACATCCAATCAATTTACAGGAGAAAATTTGATTAAAGGTGCCAAAATTATACCTATTTCACTGGCAAGAGATTTCTTGTCCTGGACAGGAATATCCGCCTGCAGCGTGCAAGGAGTTAAAACTCTGCTGATGTGCTGAGAAGTTCATGGGCAACACTGTAATTACAAAGTGGTCAGAGAAATTATCTGCCTATTTTTCACCTCACAACACCATACATGTATATTCTCCTCTGCCCAAAGATAAATATACTACTCAAAGTTTGCTAAGCACCAAGTATATCCAACTACCTGTTTTACGTTTTAGTTGAAATATTGTAATGAAAAGTGTATATATTTTTTATTTAATTATATCTTTAATGACTTAAGAATAGAAAGTAAGATTTCATGTGTGTTTGACATTATTTTTTAGCTTTTGAATATGATAACCATGGAAAATGGATATTTTTGGTAAAAGAGGAAATTTTTCAATATGCCAAAAAGTTGCCGCAGCGAACTGGTATGGCTTCAATATGGAGTATGAGACCCATTACTGTTAATTACAGCTTGACAACGTCTTCTCATGCTCCCAATCAGGTTGCTGATGGTTCTTTGTGGGATGTTGTTCCATTCTTGGACCAGCATGGCACCAAGCTCCTGGACACACTTCTTGGCTGGACTGGACAGGCTGAAATTGCAAGCTGCAACTCATTCCAGACATGTTCGATTGGATTGAGGTCAGTGGATCTTGCTGGCCAGTCCATACGCTCAATCCCCTCCCCCTGTCCGTACTCCCCGACAGCATGGGCAACATGAGGACGGGCATTATCGTCCATCAGAATGAATCTATCACCCACTGCACCTGCGTACAATCTGACATGGACATCCAGGATCTCATCAATATACCGTTGTGCAGTCAATGTACCACATTCAAGGACACAGAGCTCTGTACTTCCATCCCATCTGATGCTGCCACAGACCATTATTGGCCCTCCACCATAGCGGTCATGCTCAGCAGTGTTGGCAGCATGGAATCGCTCTCCTGGTCTTCTCCATACCCTAGAACACCTATCTGTGTTTCTGGGAAGTACCTTGACTTATCTGTAAAAAGGACAGGTCATCAATCTTCTCTGGTCCATTCAACGTGATCCATGGGCCATTCATATCGTGCCTGGTAGTAGTTCTGGGACAGCTGAATGCAAATACATGGTCTTCTCAATCGGAGACCACCTTCGTGCAACCTTGCCCGGGTAGTCTGCATCGAAACATTTACCCCGGATGCATTCTGAAGGTCACTGCAAAGCTGGGTTGCTGTGGCAAAGTGGTTCCTATGGGCTTGAATGATCAAAAAATGGCCTTCAGCTGCAGATGTTGCCCTGTCTCTGTCACCACCATGCCGTCTTACTGGTGTGCCATACTGCTGAAATCTTGCCCAGGCTCTGGTGATCACCGTATTCACCAGCCTGATGATGGGTAGCCCCTTGCTCCACCATCCCTACAGCCCGCCACATTTCTGCTTCAGACAGATGTCTTCTTACATTTGCATTTGCCATATTCAATCATTAAATCACAAGAGTTTGTGATTAAATGAAGATTGAATACCCTACACGTCATGTACATGTAGACAGTACACGAAAACATCATGAAAATCAAGGGGTACATGCTTTCCATGACGGTCACGAAAAGTCTGCCTGTCAAGAGAGCTAATGAAAACACTGGGGACCATCTCAATACATTCCTCAATCATATCCACCAAAAATATCGCAAATATGTCACAAGCAAATTTCACAATGATGTGTCAAATATTTGGTGCTTAGCAAACTTTGAGTAGTATACATGATCATTGAATGACAGTTGATATTTTCATTTGTTTTTCTTGACTTGATCTCATTTCTTGACTTGATCTCAAGATCGTAATACCTTATGTATTACATCTCGATCCACTGGTGTGACTTGTGTCATAACCAGGTCATGATCTGATCAAGGAAGAAGACATTTTTTACATTATCTCATGTCCAGGCACGTAGCCAGTATATCAAAGTTAGGGTGGCAAGAGTAATATCTAAGGGGGCTAGTTCAGCAATCTGAATGAAGCAGCTACCTCCCTATGAAGGGGGTAGCCGCTACGTTCGTATTGCTGAACTACTAGGGGACATACAGAATAGGATGAACAGCATCATCCAAGCCACATAGCGGTGAGATGGGGGGCAAGCACAAAAGGAGGACACCACCTCTTGCTGGAGTGGGCCTCCCCAGGAAAAAATTTGAAATTCGAGGCAAAAATACGCAATTTCCTTGACTCTGAGTCCATTTGTGTCCATGATTTATAAGTTGTGAAAGGCATCAATAATTAGGCCACATCACCTTTGGGGGGTTGGTTCTGACATTAGCAATGGCGTAGTCAGGGTCGGTGGAGGGGGGGGGGGGGGACTATGCCACTGCTCATGTCAGAACACGTCAAAAAAGAGATGCTAGAATAGTGAATCTGAGATGCTATTTTGTATGTTTTACATGATTCACTTTTGATTTTGCATCCTTTTCTTTATAAAATAGATCCAGTGCTGTGCAAGTGTGTTGTGACCTGAATGGGGCCAACTGCGATCTCATCGAGCAAAAAAAGAATTTTTTTTATCAAAATGCCGTATTTCAATCTGATATTCAGCCATAATGAAAAGGTTCAAAACTGAATCACAAAGTTGCATTTCTGTAACACTCATACAGTACCAAAAGCGTAAAAATTCATTTACACCATCGGACCAAGATTTTATAAGTCAAACATATAAAGTCAAAACTGAACAAAGAGAAACAAATGAAAGTGGTATCGCAGATGCAATAAAAGTTGAAATGGTTAAAGGGTTTTCTTGATCCATTAATCACATGGATTAACCCTGGTTAACAGATTAATCCCTTGCCCTAATAGGTAGCAGAATAACTGCCGTACCATTGCTGATTTACAGCATTAACCCTTTACCCAATATGACAGACAAAACCAACCAGAGCTATATACAAAAATCTCAATTCAAACTTTATAATGTTTTCAATTTTTGTCTCAAAAACATAGCTTATGACCCCTCATTAGAACAAGCTTGAGCTCATCCCAATGAGTGGTCATAAGCTATGTTTTGAGACAAAAATTGAAATTTTTTATTAATTCAAGAATTTATTTTGAATGTACAGTCTAACCCCATTGGTAAAGGGTTACGAATGACCATTTCCAGCTAATGCTACAGTGGCACCCACTTAATTGGATATCTCTTAACTGAAGAACCATGTTAATTGAATATAATTTCTGGGCACAAAACCATTTACCAGACATCCAGTACAAATTTAATCTGTTAATTGAATATAGGTTATAGAGTAAACTCCTGTTAATAGAATAAAAAATTGTGTAACCTGTCAAGAAATTACCCTGACTCTTCAGTTTTTCTTTGTTTCTAGACTTGTTTGGTCTTAGTACATCCAATACAGGCATTTATTTAATCTATTACATCTCGTTTGACAGAGCTCATGGAGCTCTGTCAAACAAGATATAATAGAATAAATGCCAAGTTTATCTCTAGAACACAGGGAAGTGACACAATCCTTGTTAATTGAATACTCCTGTTAATAACTGTTATTGGCAAAGTGGCTATTCAATTAACAGGGTTCCACTATACAGTATAATGATCATGCAAGTGAACAAGTATGTCAGCATGTACATAACTTACATGCTTTACTCTTGTCTCATAAAATTGATGTGAGTCAGTGTGATAATGTTTGCCTGTTTTGGAACAAGTTTGTTCCTTTGTTACCCCATTGCAGACAGGAGTTCAAATGTAATGGTTAAGCAATCAATTACTTTTTTGATCAATGAAGACGTCGATTATTGGTTAAGCAATTGATCGGGTTTACCATTTCAGCTCTAGATGCAATGGTTTCACAGGTTTTTCTTTTAACAGGTCATATTCTACAGTGTTTTGGGCAGAAAAGCGGAGAGAAGTATTTTGACCAGATCGCGACCCAATCATGATCCAGTTGAAAATGTCCATCTCCTTTTGCAATGGCAGTACAGTAGTTTAGGAGAAATCGGTCAAATGTGGTAATGGATAGACCAAAGGAACAACAGGTGATTGGAGAGACAGCAAGCAGGTCATTTCTATAATTCACTGACTTTTCACGGAGTTCAGGGTGGAGGAACTGACAATTACCATAATATCTGATACTGAAGTAGACAATGAAAACTCTCATAAATTCGATATGACCAGCATAACTCAAATTAACTCAACAATCAACATTAAGCCAGTGCTGAAAATATTAATTAATTAGAAATTAATAATTTTGCCTTCTGTATTAAAGAAAAGGTGTCATGTCACGTTTGTTTTGCACTTAAAAGTACACGGGTTTTCCTTTGAACAGTCTGAACATAAATATACATATACATTGTATGTGGGGCAATAATGGTTCATGTATGAGAAGAGTGTTTCCACATCATAATACTATCACTTTTCTATTATTCATCTGATTCATCTCCTTAAACAACACTTTATAAGTAGTATGTGCACAGTAAACTTGAATTTCCGTGTCATGTCAGTGTAACTGTGTATTACATAAAGACAAGGTCCTCCACACTGGAAGAATAATTGTTCTCTGCTAATCTCTGGCCTACTGTTCAATTTAAAGGAAATAAGGTGACCTTTTTTGTTCACCAAAACTGATAGTACATGTATTTATTATTTATTTATTTTTTGGGTGTTTAAAGTCACCTTCAGCATTTATGGCTATATATATATGACTGCAAAACAAGTAAAATTTCAAGCTTAACTAACAACCATTTACATCTATGCTACCCACTTCCAAGGACCTCCATCCCAGGTATAGTTTACCATGCAGGTCCTATTACATATACATGTACACCACTAAACCAGGCACTGCTCCACTTCCTAGGGGTCCCATAGGTACCATGGGTGAACGATATTCAGCTTTTAAAGGCTTTTTTTGTGCTTGACATAGGACTTTCTTATAGGGGGTTGGTATCACAAATAGAGGGCAAAAAAAGGAAAAGATGAAAAATAATAGTGACAAAAGAAGTCTTCTGCAACCTGTTAATATCTCAACCCCCAAACTATATCAGCCAAATTTCAACATAAATGTGCACAAAACTTTGCATTCAAATCTTACATTGTATGTAGTATATGGAGAAAGAATTATCACTCAAACACCCATAAGGGGATTTTTCACCTGAATATTTTTGTGACAGGATACAAACAGGCCTGAAAATAAGCAGCCTGACATTTGCAGAATGAGGTGCCCAGAGGGTGAATTTGATGATGCTATCCCATACAGTGGGCCAATTTATCCTCTGGGTACCTCTTTCTATTTATTCTTGAGACACTGATTCAGATTGAGGTTCACAGAGGGTAAATTTAGTGATGCTACCCTGCTATAGCAGGGTAGCATCACTAAATTCACCCTCTGGGGACCTCATTTTGCAGATGTCAGTCTGCTTATTTTCTGGCTTGGATACAAAAACCAGCCAAATTTTACACCTCTTAGCTTCACTCAGGGAGTCCATTGGCTGAAGCTGTATTTGTGCTCTTAGATGATGTTTTTTCACAGAATTTGAAACTTATTGCGTTGATGTGGATATTCATCACTACAGGTGTCATTGTGGTAATCAACCCTCCACATATTGTATTCAGGAATGTATAACTTTAGTGCCATGATCAACTTCAAAGTGTTGAATCTTTACCAAATTCTATAATATAACTTACTGATGGAGGAAGCTTTTCAAGCACTTTTTAAAAAAGTGAGTCAGAAAATAGCAAATCAAGAGATTATCCCTTCACTGAACATGATCAGAAGACAACATTTGCAAATACAATTCTTGTATAACTGAAAGTTTTAAGTTTTTGCCTCCAAAACATAGCTTATGACCCAGACAGCTTGTTCCAAGGGGTCATATGCTATGTTTCGGAGGCTAAAATTGAAATGAAAATGTCTATGACACTATAGCTCAATAATACCAAGAAGGGATTGAAGTAAATATAAAGTTCTAGTAATGCCAAGTCATTCACTCAAGTTTCTACAGAAAACAATCCGCCCCAAAAGCTCAAACCTGACATTTCCAAGTTGAGGAAGAAGTAATTAAAACAAGAGGCCTCAGGGGGGCCTGAGGGCGCTCTCCTGACATGGTAGTCTAAATATCAAACCAGGGACTTGACTTGAATAAGCTTCATACACCCCTCCTAAGAAAAGCATATACCAACTAGATGAAGCGATTGTGCCCACACAATACACAGGATTTTCCTTCTATTTTCAGTTCCTGCACTTTTACATCCCAAAATTGAGATAAACGCATAAAAAACAGATTTTTTTTTATTTTTGTTCGTAAATTTTCGAAGTCCCAAACAAAATATTTTCAGCCTAAAACTTTTCTTTCTTCTTAAAACTGACCAAAACACATAAAAAAACAAAAAACTAATTTCTGGATTTCAGTCCAAAATTTCAGTCCCACCCGGCCCCCAAATTTTCAGTGTAAAAAAAAAAAATTTTTGTCTTAAAATTGACTGAAAGGCATAAAAAAACAAAAAAAAAAATTGCGGATTTTGATCCAAAATTTCTAAGTCCAGAACGGGACCCCAAATTTTCAGCCAAAATATGAACCCAGGGACTTGGCTTGAACAAACTTGAATCTCACCCCCCTAAGGATGCTGCATACCAAATATCAAAAGATTCTTATTGATTGATCTGAAGAACAAGATTTTTAAAGAATATTCCTCATACTGCACTAATTTAAACATTTGAGCTCCCATAGAGAGCCCAAATATGGACCAAGGGAATTGATTTCAATAAACATGTGAAACAATCTTCCAAAGATGTTATATGTGAAATTTGAAAGCTTTAGGAGCAGTGGTTTGGGAGAAAAGTAGTCTTACGTTTTTCCCATTACCCACAGTGTTAAAAAATGCTGACTCAGCACTTTTTCAAAGTTCCCAAAAAGTACCCCATGATAAAACCGATAGCAATTTTTTTTTACCATTCCATTCTGTTGGTCCTAAGGGAGATTCACACCAAATAAGAATTCTCAGTGCCGTGTAGTTTTGGAGATATGGGCGTTTTAATTTTTTTCTATTTTTAGCTCCTGCGGTTCCCATGGGGCAACAGGAAAAAAAATTTGGGCATAAATTATGTACTTATGACCCAATAAGCCCTCATATCAAATTTGGTTCAAATCTGCCTCTCGGTTTGGAAAATCGAAATGTTGGGAGTGGCAAAAATTCTTGCCCCTCCCATAACGGCAAATATAGCCCAACAAACTTCTCTTGAACAAATCTGAGCCTACACCTCAAAAGGAAGCTGCACACCTAATATCAAGTCTCTGCTCCTGCTGGTTCATGAGAAGAAGATTTTTTAAGATTTAGGCACACTTTTTGGACATGGCCTTACCAAGGGGCGAGGCAACTTGATTTGAACAAAATCAAATTGCGATGTCATAACAAACTCTCAATTAAATTGGTTCAGTAGTTTGGGAGGAGAAGACGCAAACACCATATTCACGGACGACGGACGACGATGGACAACGGACGGTGAGTGATCACTATAGGTCTCCTGACTGAAAGTCAGGTGAGCTAAAAACGTGATTGCTCCCATGTAAAATATCACCCTGAAGCCACATATTAGAGTTGAAAAAGACTGAGTGAGAGATTCACCCCAAAGGGTGTGTGTGTGTGAAAGGAAATGTTGACAATTTATAGGTCAAATCCAAGATGGCCACTGGTGGCCATGTTTTTCAATGAAATTCAGAAAAATTTGATAGCTCCTATCTTGACAGCACACTAAATCTAAATATAAAATTTGAACAAGACATTCTAACAACATCCATATCCTCCGCCAACTTTTATGTTATGATAGGAATAAGAATATGAGGTGATTGAGACAGATGAAAAGATGGATGAACAAACACTGAGATGCTGAATGGACTTCAAAGGACAAGGTTAAATACGTCATTTGGTTCATTGCAACTGAAGGAACTCACAACTGAAGATAGCTTCCAAAACCTGCATCTTTGGTAAATTCAAGGTCGATAAAGGCTATAACTCTGGAAAAATTATTTGAATCGAAACTTCATGTCCATATGCACATTTACACATCATACTGATATTGCACACCAAGTTTTCAGAAAAATCCAATGAAAAATGCAGGAGGAGTTGAGCAGATAAGCATTTGTGATGGACATTTTGCTATTACCAAGGGTAGTAGCCATGCAACATTCGTCACTTGAAAATTTCTGACCACATGCACATCTACTGATACTTCAGGCCAAGTTTCGTAAAAATACAATAAAAAATGTAGGAGCAGTTAAGCGGACAAGCCTTTGTGATGGAAATTTTGCTATTTCAAAGGGTTTGTAACTGCGCAAAATTTGTCACATCAAAAATTCCTGACCACATGCAGATCTACACTTGATACTGATACTTCAGACCAAGTTTCGTAAAAATCCAATAAAAAATGGAGTCCTGAGCAGTTAAGCAGGCAAGCCTTTGTGATGGAAATTTTACTATTTCCAAGTGCCATAACCATGCAAAATTTGTCGCATCAAAAATTTCTGACCACATGCACATCTACACTTGATACTGATACTTCAGACCAAGTTTTGAAAAAATCCAATAAAAAATATAGGAGGAGTTAAGCAAACAAGCCTTTGTGATGGAAATTTTGCTATTTCTAAGGGCTGTAACCACGGAAAATTTGTCGTATCGAAAATTTCTGACCACATGCATATCTACACTTGATACTGATATTTCAGACCAAGTTTCGTAAAAATCCACAGAAAACTGTAGGAGGAGTTAAGCGGACAAAGTTTGTGACAGACGGATGGACGAACACCATTTCAATATTTCCCTCCCAACTTCATCAGCAGGGATAAAAAGATCAGGTGAGAGCCTGAGAGGTGCAGCCTATAGGGTGTGCTAATAGAATTGTTGACAATTTATATGCCCAATCCAAGATGGCCACTTGCGGCCATGTTTTTCAACGAAAATTCAGAAAAATTTGACAGCTCCAATCTCGACAGCACACCAAAGTTAAATATGAAATCTGAAAAAGATCAGGTGAGGGATGAAGCCTCTATGGTATGCTAATGGAATTGTTGGCAATTTATATGCCAAACCCAAGATGGCTGCTGGCTAGGCCAGGTACAATACACATCTTCAAGATATGATACAAATCGCGATACAGAGGTCACGATACTATACGTTGATACCTCAGATTATCCATATCAAGTCTTGGGTGTATAAAGCTACTTTTTGCGATACAAATGTACAAATACACATGGGGGTCAGAATGATGGTATGGGGTGGAATTCCTGCACAATATCCAAGAACAATCTACAGTTAATGATTAATGTTTTGATTTTTCACTTCGAAACAAAAGCTTATTACCCCTCTTTGGAACAAGCTCATCAAGATCGTTCGCGCTATGTCAACAAGCGTTTCTGAGTTCATTTCTGATTCTGTTTCCATTTTTAAGTTTGATACACTGATATCTGCAGACAACATTTTTTAAGAAACTGTGAGTTTGACTGGTCTAAACTTGTAAACTGACGAAAATATCCAATTGTGAAATACAATACAAAGTTTGTCCTTGATTCAACAGGTTCAAAAGAAGGAGCTATTCTATTGGGCAGTTAGAAGGTTTCAACCAATCGCAGAGCGTGTAACATCTAAACAGTATCAGAAGTTTACTTCTGTCAAAAATGCCAAAACAAAACCATGTGCGATCCCCACTTTATTGAGTCTGGGTGTGAAAGTGAAAGGTAGCTTTTAATGAATAAATATTACAGATAAACATGAGTTTCAAAGAAATCAAAATTATCTCTGGGTGAACTGCGATCCGTATCTGCAAATTTGTACTGCGATGCATCGAAGTTTCGAGGAAAATTCAGAAAAATTTGATAGCTCACATCTGGATATCACACCAAAGGTACATATGAAATTGTTGAAACGAAATTCAGAAACATTTGATAGCTCTCATCTAGACATTACACCAAAGCTACCTACATATGAAATTTGAAAAAAGATCGCATGAAAGATGTGGTCTACAGGCTGTGCTAATGGAATTGTTGACAATTTTTTTCCAAATCCAAGATGGCTGCTGGTTGCCATGTTTTTCAACAAAATTCAGAAAAATTTGATAGCTCCCATCTGGACATCACACCAAAGCTACATATGAAATTTGAAAAAGATTGGTTTAGAGATGGGCCATGTAGGGTGTGCGAATGGAACTGTTGGCAATTTATATGCAAAATCTAAGATGGCCACTGGCGGCCAACGCCGGCCATGCTTTTCAATGAAATGCAGAAAAATTTGATAACTCCTATCTAGACATTGCCCCAGAGACATATGAAATTTGGAGCAATCAGATGAGAGCTGCGGCCTGTAGTGTGTGCTAAAGGAATTGTGGTCAACAGAGGAATGTACAGACAGGCAGACAGATGTACGGACGGATCGCAACCCATCCCAGGGGCGAAAAATGGGACTCATAAATAAACTGTGTATGGCAAAGAGATGTGAACAAACTTGGACTGCTAAAAATAATTTAGCACTCTACCAGTTAAATGAACATTTTTTTGCCAGGGAAGTTGCTCTTTATTAAACGGGGTCCCATTGTATCTTACATGTACATAAGCAATATCAGCTTCCTTCAATATTCATTGTATCTTTAACAATAAACTTTTCACATGGACAAGTACTTTACAGTACTTCATGTCACAAAAGTTCCAGTCAAACGATGCAGCAAGATGACCTAAAAAACTTTCTACTAGTGTTTGCACAACCCAAACATACATTTTTACTTCTTTGTATTTACAGTTTACAGAGCCATCCTTGGTTGTTTGCAAGACTAAGTTTATACAATTAACACGCTATTAGTTGAAAATAGAATATATTTTCATTTTTGGAATGTCCCTCAAAAAACCCAATGAGGGATGTTAAAGCTGAGTATGAATGCTTTTAGTACTGGCTGGTTTTGGCCCTTATGTTGGGTAAAGAGTCAATACAGATGAGATTTACATTAAAGCTGTAGTGTGCACAGCGTTAGTTATTCAGTTGATAATGAAAATTGTTTATAACCAGAAATTGTGACTAAACCTGTGCAATGCACAAGGTTAGTCACTCTTTCTGGTTATAAAAAAAATCTAAATTTTATAGTAAATTTCCTTTCTTATTATACCTACCACAATTGTTTACTACAGGCTTGCACTACAGTGGAAGTCCCTAACTCGGATAAAATACTCTCTATTTTTGTCTTTCCCAAGCAATTTGGGAAAGAAAAGTGGTGCAAAAGCACCAAGAAAAAATAAGCCCAAACTAGGTCGAGTGCAACCGATGCAGACCCAGTACGGGACGCTCTCTCCCAAGTACAACTTCACAACTTCCATTGCCAGTGCACATATACCGTCGCTAAAGACTCATTCTTTTTGAATCTGTCAACGTTAGAGTTAAGTGATCAGTGGGGAGGAAAGATTCTTTACCCGTAAAGAAGACGGGAGGGCCTCCATGTAAACAATTGTGGTAGGTATAACAAGAAAGGAAATTTACTATAAAATTTAGATTTCTTATCAACCTACTCACAATTGTTTACTACAGGCTGAATAGACAGCAGGCTGGAGGGAATCGCATAACCAACCCACACATAACCCCAGTGCACTGGAACCGTGAATCAGAAGGAAGAGATCCCGAGGCTTATCAACCATAACGTCGCAATCATTGGTAAAGGACAATGAAAGGAGACATATGGGCCTGTGTGACACACAGACAGAAAAGGGCAGTAACAGCACAAGGCTGAAACTGACCTTCAAGAAGCCTAATGGCTAGGGCAGACAACAGCCTGAGCAGAAGAAAGAGGACCCAAGGCAAAAAGGTCCTCCGACTGCTCCTGCAACTGGCGCAGATAAAAGGTGGAGAAAGTAGAGGCATTTCTCCAGTAGGCTGCCTGCATAACATCCGACAACTTGACAGAGCTAGAATAAGCCCAAGAGGTGGATAATGCCCGCACCTCGTGGGCAGAAATACGATTGGAAATACAATCGCCAGCTGCTAAACAACCGTAAGCCGTACGAATAGCAAGACAAATCCATCGAGAAATGGATTGAGGAGAGATCTTCCGTCGACCTGGAATAAGAGACAGAAAACAACGTTTCCTGCCTTTCCGTATGAAACGTGTCCGATCGAGATAAATGCGAATAGCACGGACCGGACAGAGCAAAGGGCGATTACCCTCAACAGAAGGAAGAGCCCTGATACAGATAGGAGGAGGAGTAGTATCTGGTAACTGATTCTTGGCCAAAAAAGAGCAATCAGTGGTAAAAGTAACACTGTTGGAAGAGCTCCTAAAAACGGCCGAGTCAACCGAGAGGGCGTGAAGCTCACTAACCCGTCTGGCCAAAGCAAACGCCATCAGAAATGCCGTCTTATATGTGAGAAAATGCATATCCACCTGGGATAAAGGTTCGAACGGCACCCGATGAGGCGACAGGGGAGCGATCAGAATGATTGGACAACTGCAGGTTCGAATTTTGGCTAGAACCTCAGGCAGAATCGGAACCGGCGGGAAGGCGTAGCTGACTAGACCGTTCCAATCGAGTGACAGAGCGTCCACGGCAAAAGCCAGAGGATCTGGACACGGGGACACGAAAGTGTCCACCTGATGATTCCAACGAGTCACAAAGAGATCGATGTGGGGACGTCCCCAGAGATCGCAAAGCGACTGGAACACTGCCCTGTGGAGCATCCACTCGGTGGAAATAACCCTGCCCTGTCGGGACAGGGAGTCGGCTAGGACGTTCAGACGACCGGGTATATGACGAACAACCACTCCGGTGTGAACATCCTGAGCGAGCAGTAAAAGATCCCAAGCCAATTCGTACATCGGAACCGAGTGCGTGCCGCAGTGGTTCTGAATGTAAGCAACCACTGTTGAATTGTCAGACAGCAGAAGGACCTGGCGATTCGACAGGTGAAGGATCCACTGCCTGAAACTCAGAAGAAGAGCGAGAAGCTCCTTCTGGTTGATGTGTAGAGCTGCTTGATCCTGGTCCCACATCCCGTGTAGGGGAAGACCGAGAGGATCCAACGTCGCACCCCGTCCGAGATCGCTGGCATCTGCCGTCAGAACGCGACGGACATGGGTAAGTCCAATGGAACACCCAGCGTAATCCACTGAACATCTGTCCAGGGAAGAAGGTGAGGATAAAGAGATTCCGGAAACGGAAGCACCTGATCCAGAGAATCTACATTCAGCCTCCAACGACTGAGCAGAAAGTGTTGGAGAGGTCTGACACGCAGCCGACCTAGAGGAATGAGATCCGTCACCGAACCGCAGAGACCGATCAGCCAGAGAAAACTCCGAGCGGTCGCGGACGTGGACTGGGACAGAGTCAGAGCAAAAGCTGAGAGAATCACAGCCTTGGCCTGGGGAACCGCTACCAAATTGAATTGGGTTTGGAAAGCCATCCCCAGATGACAAAACGACTGAGAAGGGACCAGGTCCGACTTCTCCTCGTTGACTCTGAATCCTAGCGACGTGAGCAAGCTCAACAGAGTGGCGACAACCGACTCCAGTAAGGCAGCATTGGAATGCCTCTGGAGGATATCGTCCAGATATGCCGAAGTAGTCACCCTGGACTGTGTGCGATGGAACGCTATCACATGCGACATCAGTCTGGTGAAGGCCCAAGGAGCCAGGTTGAGGCCGAAAGGCATGGCCTTGAACTGGTAAACTCACCCCAGAAAAGCGAACCTGAGATACTTCCGAGACGCCCAATGCATCGTAACGTAGAAATAAGCGTCTCGCAGGTAGATGCTGGCAGCGAAATCTCCCTGGTGAATTGATTGGCGGACCGACCTGAAAGTCTCCATGCTGAACTTGGGAGCAATGATAGACTGGTTCAGGATACTCAGATCGATAACCGGTCGGAGTCGGCCGTCCTTCTTCGGCACCAAGAACAGGCGGGAATAGAAACCCACTAACTGAATGTTCTTGACGACCTCGATCACCCCCTTTGCCAGGAGATTGCCAATCTCCGTGGACAAAAGTTCCCGACGTAAAACGTCTGAAGGAACTGTGGTTGGAAGAGGTACCCTTGACAGAGTGGGGTGCTGTCGGAAGGATATTCACAGCTCGGACCGACATCTAACACCCAGGGAACGGATGTGATGGTGGCCCAATGGTCTGCGAACTCTGCTATCCTTCCTCCAACCTGGGACGAGTCGAGGTGAGGACCTTCATTTCGAGCCCCGACGAGGCCCACGAGAGGAGAAACCACCTCCTCTACTAAATGAAGAATCCTGAGACTACCCTCGATTCTGCCGACCTTTACCCTTACCCCTTGAGTAGGAAGTAGAGGCGGCGACAGAAGGACCAGCCTTTTGCTTCACAGAGGAAGCAGAAGGGTACTTGTTAGGTTTGGAAGGGCCCCTGCCTCCCCTAGAAGGCTGATCAAGCTGACGAAACAGCAGCTGATCTTTGGAATGACGTAGGACGCTGCTCCTCGGGAAGGGATCGTCCTGTGTCCAGCACAGCGTCCCTTCGAACTAATTCCAGATTAGCCGTGTTACAGGCATGCGTGTGAGTAAGATGCATAAGCGCCTTGGACAGCACACGCAAAGGAGCCTGTACCTCGTCAAACTTATCTGGAGGCAGATAAGCAGCCAAAGCTGAGATGATGTGATCTGAGAGAGAAAGCATGCCAAGCATCTCTCCAGATAAGCCCAACGTGGACTCCAGAGTCGTCATTGGAATGACAGCAGACTTGGGCTTGGAAAGCCTGAGGGAAGGGGAGTCCTGATCCAGAACCATCAAAGTCTGGCAGACCGACGGATTGGCGGAATCGTAGGAACGATAACGCACAGGAGGCAAAAAGGTGTCAACCCTGGTGAAGAACGGAGTCTTCAGAGCCTTGGAACTCAGCTTGGAGTCCAATGCTGAAAAAGCTTCAACCACCTGTACCGACTGGCACGGTCGAAGGCGCCCAGAAGCAGGTTGCTCCATAGGCTGTAGGTGCACGACCTATGATCGCGGCCTGGCTGACACTGTCGGCTGGTTAGCAGGTTTGAGATCAGGCAGAAACCCAAACACAAAGTCAAGAACTGCCCTCAAGTCCGAAGACTGCTGGCCCTCAACATCAAGCATGTCGGACTCCTCCTCAGAGTCAGAAGACACATAACCCATCGTGGGTAAACCAGCCGACGCCTCCCATGGCGTCGGGACACCAGTGGGATCAGAAACCGGCCTGTTTCCAATCCCGGGAGGCGGCGCCATAGGAGGCGCCTGGAAACCACTCGCTGCCTCGCTAGAAGCAACAGGAAGGCTCTTTGACAGAACCTGAGTGAGTAAGGAGAGGGCCTCCCTAAGCTCACTGTCCGAACTGGCCGGTTCAACAGGGGAGCGAACCGGCAAAGTGGCTTCACCTCTGACCCTCTTAACCAGCGAAGGGTCATGATCCTCTAAAACACCCGACGCGGGACGACGGGCAGCAGCCGAAACATCTGAAGGCAGACGTGTATAGGGGTACGAGGCACCCCGAGGATCAATATAGCGAGAACTCATGAGAGTCACCGCGGACCTCTGCGGGGCAGAAGGTCCAGGCTGCACAAAAGGCGTTGGTCCCCCAAAACTGGTCGTGTGGCCAGAATGAGTGGACTGAAACGCCGCGGAGTTCATAGTGTCTCCACTAAGAACATCAAAATCCAAAGACACAACTGTGGTGCTCGACGGCGTAGAGACCACAGTGGTGGGTTCGGCCGGCAGCCCCTTCCAACTTTGCCGAGTTGAAGTCAGGGAAGGCTGAGGCCGATATCCCACATCTACAGAACCAGACATTCCTGCAGTCCCCTGCAGCGAAAAGCTGAGATCGGCTGAAACTGACGACGAAGCAGACGGTCCAGCAGTAGTAGTAGATATGTCGGGAGTCATTGAGGCTGGTGGAATAGTGGAGAGAGCAGCCTTGCTTGGCTCCGAAGGAGGAGTCACAACCCTAGTGACAGCCTCAGATGTCGACTGGAGGGGGACTGTAGTCCCGGAACCAGGCACCTCTTCACCAGAACACTCAACGGCTCCCGCAGTATCCACAACAGGAAAAGACTGCACATCCCCCACAGAGGAGGAATAACTCTCACCAGACAAGGTCAGCTCGGGAGCCCCCGAACGACCAAGTTCTCCTTTCCAGCGGGAGCGGGAGGCACGGCCACGAGAACGAACGACACGGTTAAGTGACGCCCAGAAAGTGGATGACCATGATCCACAGACACCACATGGCCGCTCGGCCGAACACCCATTACAGGAGGACCAAGAAGAATGTGAATCGTCCACATGCTTTGGCAGCAGACATTGCCCACAAGGAATTGTCCTGGGCATGATAGAGGTGAGAGGAGCAAAGAAGGTGAAATCAGAAAACAGAAGAACACCCCCAAAGAAGAGAGAAAGGTGACAGAAATTAAGACCCCAGGCGGTCGAACGGGAACCACCCAACAGGATGACTACTCTCAAAAGAGAGAAGAAAAACTGTAGGAGCGGTACCCCGCTGACACCCAACTCTAACACAATTAGAAAAATTAACAAATTAAGCATTGACAATAATTGTGAAAAATAGTCCGAACCACAAGGCACACAAAATTCGCACGCGACTCGAGAGAGAACAAATAAAATACATTATGGATATATAATATTGATAGAGAATATAATAAAAACTGTTCCTGAGAATACAAAGGATACTCTGATACACTATGAATCAGGAAACATCAATCAACGAACTGGATAAACACTGATAAGCGTGCAGAACATCTCGACACAAGGCGGATGACAAAAAGAATGAGTCTTTAGCGACGGTATATGCGCACTGGCAACGGAAGTCGTGGAGTTGTACTTGGGAGAGAGCATCCCGTACTGGGTCTGCGCCGGTTGCACTCGACCCAGTTTGGGCTTATTTTTTCTTGGTGCTTTTGCACCACTTCTCTTTCCCAAACTGCTTGGGAAAGACAAAAATAGAGAGTATTTTATCCGAGTTAGGGACTTCCACTGTAGTGCAAGCCTGTAGTAAACAATTGTGAGTAGGTTGATAAGAAATCATTAACAGCCATATTCCACACTACATGAAAATATACACTTACTTAGGCTGTAAACAGTCACAGGGTTAGTTTGTTATATGTTATATAGGGTGCAGGATCCAAGGAACTAAAGGAAATACTTATACTGGATTGTGGACATTTTTTCAATGTGAATTCCAAAAATGAAAAAATATTCTATTTTCAATTAATAGCTTGATATGCAAGTTACGCTGTACATAATATATAATAATAATAACACTTTGGCCGGCTGCTGATTTGTTGCGGTTCTCGGGTGAGAAGGCCTTGGTTACCCCTGTACTCCCAACTGCCTCCCTATTACCACGCTTCTTCTCTCCTCCCAACACTCAGAGACAAACTGCTTGATGACATCCCTTGTCCCATTCTTCCCAATCTCTCCGATTAGCATATTAACCCTCTCCTTTGAATCTCGCACTAAACACATGTCCTTCATTCTCCCATCCCACTTCCCCATTATGCTCCCAGTGAATCTTATTCTTTCAGACTGGTATTTTGGGCATTCTAGAAGAAAGTGTTCCAGGGTTACCACCACGCCCAAATTACACATCTGGCACTCCTTTTCACTGTTTTTCTCAATTTTTCCCCTCAGCTCCAGGGATCGCGACCTCAGCTTGAACAACAGTGACACCCCCCCCCCCCCCCCCCCAAAGGTGCCATCAAAGTACTCTTCAAAACCAGGCTTCTCTTTATCACGCAGGCCACTCATAGGCCTCTTTGATTTGAGCCCCTCTCGCAAATTAAGGTTACCATCTCCCATGACCCTTTTTCTGACGATTTTTTTACCCTGGTATGCCCCAACGTCTAGGTCGGAGATCTCCAATGAGTAGTTCTCTATTAGCTCCCTCACTTGGACCATCCACCCTGTCTTGATATTTGAGTTGAAAATTCTCTGGAATATTACTTTACACCATCAGCTGTCGGGGAGATTTACCAAATAATTAAGATAACCAAGTTTCTACTAGAGGTACTGTGAGCAAGCTCACAAAGTGATACACCCGCGCCTCAGTTGTTGTGCTTACGAGGACACAACCATATGATGTAGCAATTGAAATGTATAAGTTAGATTATCTCCCCTTGGAAATGTCAGAACGGAATTATATTGCTTCATGCACATCTTCATATGGAGTTCTTCCATTGTGTAAAGTTTCATGAAAATTCTTCAAACAGTTTAGGAGGAGTTGCGCTTATGAGGATGGACAGATGGACAGACGGACGGACGGACGGACAGGGTGATTCCTATATACCCCTCCCCCCAAAAACTTTGTTTGTGGGGGGTATAATAAGTCTGTCCTGCCCTTGATCCTCATCCACCCAAGCTCACCCCTGATTGCTTCTAGTGCTGCGGCATTACTCAACCCCGTTATCCATATAATTTAGAAATGAAAGCTGGAAAACCCCAGAATGTTGTGCCCTTGTGAAGAATGTCATGCATTAACCGTCCGGCATTCAGCCCTTTTAGATTTTGTGAATGAAATTCATTCATCCTAAATTGTTGCAATTCCAGGCCATTAAATTCCACCAAACGCACATCAGTAACCAATGTCCCCAAATTAGAGGGAATAACACATAAAATACATGGTTTTAGTTTTATGTTTTCGTTCAGTTTTTGCAGCCTAGAGATTTGTATACAGGACGTGGAGAGTGTATCATCACTAAATCATCCGCAGAGTGGAGATTCCACCCAAGCAATAATTGCAAATTTGTTGCAAAGCATAACAAGCACACGCAAAGTTTCAACGAATGGACCTCCAGGTTACTTCAAACTTGTAAACCAGTCGGGGGCAGTGGCCCAAGCGTTGTGTTGCTCTTGTTTTTTAGAGCTGAAATGGTTAACCGATTAATCGATTAACCAATGAATAACGTCTTGATCGATCAAAAAAGTAACTGATCGATTAATCATTACTTTTGAACCACTGTATTTTTGGGGTTAACAAAGGAACTTATATACTTGCCATGGCTTAGTTGAAACACCTGGTAGACTACGTGTGGTAATATCAATTTATTTTGTGATCTCCCCTGTTTTCTCTGATCGCCTATTACCATAATGTGTGGTAATATTAATTATCCCTGCATTTTCAAAAACGTGGGGATGCTGTCGTGATCTCCATCCGTACGTCCGTCCGTCTGTCCATACGTCACACCCTGAAAGGCTCCTATGGTATTCAATTCGAAACGTTTAAACTATGCTAATGTGTTCAGGTAACATCTCTAGATGTGCATGAAGGTTTTGGAATTTTGATTTTGCCCCCGGTGGTTCCAGTGGAACCACTTTTATCGTTAGAAAATCAGTTTTCATCGAAAGGCTCCTAGGGTATTCAATTCAAAATGTTTAAACTATGCTAATGTGTTCAGGTAGCAACTCTAGATGTGCATGAATGTTTCGGAATGTTGATTCGGCCCCCCCAGTGATTCCAGTGGAACCTCTTTTATCATAAGAAAATCAGTTTTCATCGAAAGGCTCCTAGGGTATTTAATTCGAAAAGTTAAAACTATGCTAAAGTGTTCAGGTAACATCTCTAGATGTGCATGATGGTTTCGGAATTTTGATTTGGCCCCAGGTGGTTCCAGTGGAACCACTTTTATCATTGGAAAATCCGTTTTCATCGAAAGTCTTCTAGGATATTTAATTTGAATCGTATAAACTATGCTAATGTGTTCATGTAGCATCACTAGATGTGTATGAAGGTTTTGGAATTTTGATTTTGCCCCAGGTGGTTCCAGTGGAATCACTTTTATTGTTAGAAAATCAGTTTTCATCAAAAGGCTCTTAGGGTATTCAATTCGAAACGTTTAAACTATGCTAATGTGTTCAGGTAACATTTGTAGATCTGCAATGAGATTTGGGAATTTTGATTGTGGCCCAGGTGGTTCGAGTGGAATCACTTGAATCGTTAGAAAATCAGTTTTCATCAAAAGGCTCCTTGGGTATTAATTCAAAACATTAAGACTATGCTAAAGTGTTGCTAAGGAAATGCGGGGATACACCATTGTGTGCTTTGCACACAAATAACTCGATCTAGTTTATCTTGTGATCTCCCGTTTTCTTTGATCGCCTATTACCATAATGAAGATATTATGTTGTATAATTAGTTTTCAAATTTTAACTCAGAGAAACTGTCTATTCACCTCCTAGTGATTGGTGTAAAATCAAGCCATGGATGCTCCTACCAGCCATGGCTTGATTAGATACTAGACTTGTGAAGGTCTTGAAAGATTTTGTAGACCGCGCTTGGGAATATCGATTTATCTCGTGATCTCCTCTGCAGAAAATTAGCATGCATCACAGTCTGTTGTTGTGCACTAGTTGTGTGGATATCAGACTTTAAATATTTGGTAGACCCTGTGTAGGAATACTGATTTATTTTGTGATCTCCTCTGTACACTGACCACGTATTTTCATAATTACGATACATCATTTGTTATAGGAATTTAGTTCTGAGAAACTGTCTACCCACCTTTTAGAAATTGGTGCCAAATCTAATCAGAAGGGTCCACCTCCTAGTGATTGGTGTCAAATCAAGCCATGGATGCTCCTACCAGCCATGGCTTGATTGGATACTAGACTCGTGAAGGTCTTGGAAGATTTTGTAGACCGTGCTTGGGAATATCGATTTATCTTGTGATCTCCTCTGCAGAAAATTAACCTACATCACAGTCCGTTGTTGTGCACTAGTTATTATTCTACATGTGATATCCACTGTTATTTTATTATTCAGCTTGACATTTGACTTTGAATAAGCAGGTCATTCCTTCAGAATATGAATTGCTTTTCTGGCCTGTTTTTCTTGTTTTTCTTTACTATTTTCTTTTGCTTGTTTCTTCGAGGCTACCCTCTCTACTTTCATCCAAACTCTTGTATAAAGCAACCTGAATTCAATTTGTACCACTGCGAAATGATCTCGTCATTGAACATTACCAATCTCTGGGCATCATGCATACGTGTGTATTACCACCCACAGATTACATAATGTATAGTCTTGAGTCTTACCGCACCCAGATTGGTACATTCAATACTGTAGTTTATGCTCGCGGCCTGAAAAGAAGACTAACAAAACATCTGTCCCTTTGTGCTCTTGCGTATCTTTACATGTGCTGTATGCATATTGAGGTTCAGGTCAGCCTTACTGTGACATCAACCCTGTTTCATCTTTTATTCAACAAATTTATCCTATGCTGCCAATGCAGTAATGATCTTTGTACGAATGTTGAAAGACCCAATCTCCTACCGACATCAAATATACCAGCTGCAACGCGATCTACTTCAGCCATCTGTTATTTTATATATTTTTTGACATTGGTATTGGCTGTGGTTTTGTTAATGTCCAGAGACATTGAATCAAACCTTGGACCAGGCTTTGTGAATACAGAAAATACCCTTGATGCATTAAAAATCTTTCATCTGAACATCCAAAGCCTGAAGCCTAAAGCAGACATAATTGAGTATGAATCATCTTCCTGTGATATCTTAGCATTCACTGAGACCTGGCTTCAATGCTCGGACCTAACATCAGATATTATGACCCATGGTTTCCAAGAACCTGTACGGTTTAACTGTTTGTCGAGGGGAAGGGGGGGGGGGGGGGTGCCGTCTACGTGAAGGACTGGTTGTGCTTTCGGCATAGAACTGATCTTGAGGTGAATGACATTGAGTGCCTCTGGGCTGAAGTGTTCATGACCCATGGTAAGTCAGTGCTGCTAGGAGTATTTTAGCACCCACCCAATAGTCCATCAGATGTTTGGGATAAAATTATAGCATCTATTGACAAAGCCAAAGATACCTTAATTTCAGACATAATTATTACTGGTGACTTCAACGACAACCAATATGGTTCTCCCAAGGGTCGCTTCCAGGAACTAAGTAATTATTTCTATCTTAGACCTCTTGTGGAAGAGCCAACATGCTTTACCGAATCATCTGTAACTCTGATTGACTTATTTGCTGTTAGTAATACTGTACATGTACTGGAATGTGAAGCCCTAGAACCACTTGTACCTGACATGACTTGCTATCATTGTCCAATTTATATTGCCATTGAATTCAAGAAAGAAAAGCCTACAAACTTTAAGAGACGCATATGGTTGTATGCAGAGGGAAACTTTGACGGTCTGAACACTGCATACAATAACGTAGACTGGGAAAGATTGCTTGATCATTCGTGCCTGGACACCGTAGTATCCACCTTCACCGATCAATTATTTGAAACAGCATCTAAATTTATTCCCAACAAACTGATAACCTCTAGGGCTAACCAGCCTAAATGGATGCATAATCAAATTCAGTTATTGATTAGGCAAAGAACACAATTATATCATAGAGCAAAGCGCACTGGTCAACTGCATGACTGGGCGAAATATAAGCATAAACGAAATGAAGTTGTATCAGCTGTTAGGAAATCTACATACATATCGAAAGTCCAATCAGAACTAAGTTGTCCGGAAACACCCTCGTCAGTGTGGTGGAAAACATGAAAAACATTTATCTGTGCAAATATCCCTGAAATCCTGACTATAAGTTACCTTAACAAACGCTATTCAACCAATCCCAAAAAGTTAAAAGGCGGAAGTGTTCAATGATTACTTCTGTTCCATTTCGACATTGGATGACACTAATGCATCCTTGCCAGATTCACCCCTGCCTGCCCTACAAACGCTTGACAAGAAAACACTTGAAAGCAAGGAAGTGTACGAAGCAATCAAGAGTATTAAGGTATCAACGGCATCTGGTCCTGATCTTGTAAGTCCCAGGCTTTTAAAAGAATGCAGACGCTCATTGTGTGACCCATTTACAACCCTCTTCAATAGGTTATTAGATAACTGTTACTTTCTAATTTTATGGAAAAAAAGCCAATGTAACACCAGTGTTGAAAAAGAATCTGTCTAATGTTGTTACTAACTGTCGCCCAATATCTTTGCTTAGCTGTACTGGTAAACTACTTGAAAAATGTGTCTTAAATCGTTTATGGCATTTTTTATGTGATAACAATATACTGAGCCAGTTTCAGTCTGGTTTTACTCCAGGTGACTCTACGGTCCTACAACTGACAGACCTCTATGATGAATTCTGTCACGCTCTTGACGAAGGAAAAGAAGTAAGAGTTGTCTTTTGTGATGTTAGCAAGGCATTTGATAAAGTTTGGCATGTTGGTCTTATTCACAAGCTCGAGAGAATAGGAATATCTGGCGGCTTGTTTTGTTTCCTAAAATCTTACCTTTCTGATTGATACCAGCGTGCCCTTGTAGCCTCTGAGGCATCCCCTTGGAAACCAATAATGTCTCGTGTCTTACAGGGTTCGATCCTTGGTCCCCTGTTATTCCTGATTTACATCAACGATATTACTGAAAACCTACTTAGCAGTATACGTTTATTTGTAGATGATACATCCCTTTATCTTATAATTGAGAATCCTGACCAAGGTGCCATCATACTCAACCGTGATTTAGCCACAATTGAACACTGGGCTAAAACTTGGCTCGTTGAGTTCAACCCCCTTAAAATGGAAACCATGATCATATCACGTAAAAGAAACGTTCCGGTGCACCCACCTGTATATTTAAGCAGAACTCAAATTTCCGAGGTGAGTAGCCACAAGCATCTGGGTGTAATTTTGAATAAAGGTTGTACATGGAACAACCATATCGATCATGTGTGCGCTAAAGCCTGGACATGTAGTCAGGGCTCATAAGTTTACACTTGACCGGAAAGTCCTTGAAAAGCTATACTTCGCATTTGTCCAACCTCTTTTAGAATACGCTGACTCTGTCTGGGACAACTGCTCAGCAACTCAAGCTGCTGACCTGGAGAAAATACAAGTAGCTGCAGCAAGAATTGTTACTCTCACCACTGTGAGCTGCAGTAAAGACCTTCTCTACACAGAAACTCAATGGGATCCACTGGAAGAAAAATGCCGTAAGCACAAGCTCATCCAATTTTTTAAGATGTATCATAAATTAACACCTCCATATATCTCCAATAAGGTGCCACCAATTATTTCATCTATTACCCAAAGCCACAATCTCCGATCTGAAAATAACCACCGTGTTCCCTTTTGTCACACCAATTTATATAAGTCCTCGTTTATCCCGGAAGTTACCGACCAGTGGAATCGATTACCCTCCTCAGTAAGAGAAAATTGTTCCCTCATAAACTTCAAGACGTTTATAAATAGTGCGAACCTACGACCACCAATTTTTTACTATGGAGCCAAATCCCATGCTGCCCAAATTTATCATTGCAGGTTACGCCTGCATTGCAGCAATATCAATGCCCACTTATACGATAACCATCTCTCAACATCTCCACATTGCCAGTGTGGGGATCTTGAAACTACTGAGCACTTTCTTGTGCACTGCCCAGTCTATAACGATGCATGTGATTCCACAATCAATGCATTGCCATTTACTCTTGAGCTCTCCACACTCCTATTTGGATCCGAACGACTGAATAATAACGAAAACCTTCTTGTCTTCAGAGCCGTGCAGGACTATATCATACTGAGTGGACGCTTTCAATAAGTAGCAGTGCACTCTTAGACCTTTCTGGTGTTGCTTGCCACACAAATAGGCCACCTTTACCGATACACCCACTGAGGCTGCCCTATTGAATATTCTTTGGTAGCGAACATTGAATTCAGGTTGTTCCCTTGTTTCCTAATTAACCCCTTGCCCAATGTAATGGTCAGTGTTAACCATCAAAATCGCCATCTAAATCCTTTTATATTTTCAATTTTTGTCTCGAGAGCATGGCTATCGTGAGCTGTGTTCTTAGACTGACAATGGAAATTTCCAGTTATTCAGAAATTTATTCTTCAAGTGTCACCTGCTACACATGTTGGGTAAGGGGTTGTTTCCTTTTTCTTTTATATTTATTTATTTATTGATGTTTAAGGTCACATATTTATGCACAATGGCTAATCATGACCGTGACAGTTTTACGGGTGGAGGAAGCCGGAGTACCCGGAGAGAACCACCGAGCAACGACGAGCAGCTGCCAGCTCCCCAACATCGTAACTCCGCACTGCAGCACAGGCAGGGTTAGATTGGTTGAAGACATGCGTACCATCGACGTGCAGTACGCCTTAGTACACGGCGTCATCGTGCCCCCACATGGGCAATGGGGGTGAAGTGTCTTGCCCAAGGACACAACGCGGTTGCCGCAGGTGGGATTCGAACCGAGGACCTCTCGGCTTGCAGCCTGCACCTCTACCTACTGAGCCACCGCGCCCCCTCCTTTTTCTTTTCAATCTCTCTTTCTCTCTATTGCTCTCCATACTCTCTCTGTCTTCTACATTTAAACAATATTTTACTTAGTGTTTGCAGGTACTATTAAACTTCGTCAGTAATCCAAAGGAGACGGCTTATAAAAGCTAAAAGCTTACTGCTGAATCCTTTCAACAAATCTCATTCTTGACTCATTACTTTAATGCATACCATTGTACTGCGCACTCTGTATGACAATCATGTTGTAGTTTACTACATGTATGCATCATACTTTTTCATGAATAAATATTGTTTAAGCTAAACTTGCTCCAAAACAGGCAAACATTGTCACACTCACTCACATCAATTATATGAGACAGAGTAAAGCATACAAGTTACGTGATGACATACTTGTTCACTTGCATGATCATTATACTGTATCAGCAGCTGGAACTGGTCAATCTTAAGTTAACCTTTAACCAATGCAGATAGCAGACGACACTTGCAAAATAGATTCTTGAAAGTACTAAAAAAAATTACGAGCTCGTTCCAATGAGGGATCATAAGCTATGTTTTTGAGACTAAAATGGAAAACATAATAAAAACTGAATGAAGATTTTTGTATGTACATGTAGAGCTGGCCGATTTTGTCCTTTATGTTGGATAAAGGGTTAATGCTATAAATCATCAACGGTACAGCAATTATTCAGCTACCTATAAGGGCAAGTGATTAATCGGTTAACCAAGGTTTATCCATGTGATTAATCGATCAAGAAAACCCTTTAACTGTTTCAGCTCTATTGTTTTTCTTGTGCAATATTTTGGAAAAGTGAATTTTTTATGCCAATATAAATATTGACACTACAATGTACTGGTCATATTAAGTATTTCATAGCAATAAAAAATATATGGTAAATCAAGTGTTATTCATTTTACATGTGAGGGTATGTACTCGAGAACTTTCAAAGTACTCAGTACTCGCACTCACACATTTCCCCAGTACTCGTACTTTATTCACACATTTTTAGAGTACTTGTACTTGAGTACTGAAGTCTACATGTTGTACTAGCCCCAGCCCTGTTGGTGGATCTGAAGAAGATTTTTAAAGAATATTCTTCATAATGCACTAATTTAAACATTTGGGCTCCCATAGAGAGCCCAAATATGGACCCAGGGGTTTGATTTCAACAAACATGTGAAACACTCTTCCAAAGATGTTACATGTATATGTGAAATTTGAAAGCTTTTGGAGCAGTGGTTTGGGGGAAGGAGAGTTTTAAATGTTTTCCCCATTACCCACATTGCTAAAAAAAATGCTGACTCAGCATCTTTTAAAAGTCATGAAAAAAGTACCTTATGATAAACCCGATAGCAATTTTATTTTACCATTCCATTTAGTTGGTCCTAAGAAAGCTTCACACCAAAGAAGAATTCTCAGTGCCGTGTAGTTTTGGAGATATGGGCGTTTGAAATTTTTTTCTATTTTTAGCTCCTGTGGTTCCCACGGGGCATTTTGAAAAAATTTTGGCAAAAATCAAGTACTTATGACCCATTAATACTTCAGGTCAAATTTGGTTCAAATTGGCCTCTCAGTTTGGAAAATAGAAATTTGGGGCGGGCAAAAACTCTGGCCACTCCCATAACAATGACAAATATTGCCCCTCGAATTTCTCTTGATCAAACTTGAGTCTACGCCTCAAAAGGAAGCTGGATACCAAATATCGAGTCTCTGCTACAGCTGTTTCATGAGAAGAAGATTTTTTTTAAAAATTGGCGCACTTTGGCCCCACTCCTCATCAATATGAATGAATATGAGCAGAAACCCAATTTGAAGAAAAACACAAATGGCCCTATATAACCGCTACTCATGTGAAATTTAATTAAAATGTGGCCAGCAATTTGGGAGAAAAAGACCTAAACACCACCTTCACAACAGACAACGGACGAAAAGTGATCAGAATAGCTCATCCTGACTTTCAGTCAGGTGAGCTAATGATATGCACGTCTCTCACACCCCATCCCTAGACCAAGGAGCCTCTTGAGTATCAGGGGCAAAATAATACCCAATACATCTTGACTGATGCAGGAAAGCATTAATACAAAGATACAACTTCAGACAATAATGATGAAAAACATTTTCCTGATAGTTGTTTCTGGAGGTCACAGAGTATGATTAAAGTCGACTTTCAATCGATTATTTTTCTTCAAAAGTCAATTGTGAGATTTCATAATTGTGCCAGCTCTATCATAAACATCCTAATTTCAATTTATTTGGTGAAATTTTGTGGGGGCATGTTGGCGTTGTTTAATAAGGTGAACTGCACGGCGATGCTGCACTTTCTTCAACCAATGTTAACCCTGCTTGTGTGGAGTTAGTATGTTGGGGAGTCTGATTGTTGCTCGGTGGTTCTCTCCGGCTTCCTCCACCCGTAAAACTGTCTGACACGAGGTGATCCTGGCTGTCAAAAGTGTCATTAAACACCAGTAAATAAATAATTGAATAAATTTGGTGATATTTGTGGTTTAATCTTATTATTATTAAACTAGGCCAGGAGTAGGCCTTGTGAAATATTATTTTATTATCAGTTCTGGTACGAATATGATAGCAGACTTCATGGAGGAACCATTCATGCCTGCTGTCAACTCTCGGAGTTGAATGCATATATTTTTTCTTGTGCTATTAGAGATGGACAGTTATGTAATTTTTTGCTCGGTTTTCGGTTTCAGTTTTTTTGACAATCAAGTCGGTTCACAGTTTCAGTTATTTTCTACAGTACTGGGAGGTATAGGAAAAAACTGGTATTGAAGGGTTCAACCTAGTCTGTAGTCAGGAGTGTTATTGGATGAATTTCACAGAAAAGTGTATGCACAAATCATACCAAGAAGATCTAGAAATTTTCAGCCCTTGGACCACCACTCGCATCATGTTGCATCCAGCGGTTTATAGGCTAAATATTTTGCTGATGCCCTTTACGAAACGGTAAAAAATCATTGTTTTGAATATTCATGAATCCCCTTTCAAGCCCCTGCCCCTCCCATGCTGCACCCACTCCCCATCACCTCACTTTCGGATGCCATTTGACCAAAGTGTACAAAGTTTACAATTCCCTTCTGGAATGGGCAATAAAGTCTAATTATATTTTTCGTGACACATATAATTTAATCCAAGGGTTCCTTTTTTTACATGCAGTGTTTCTTTGCTTTCGGCTTTTTCAGCAACAGAATATTTCAGCCTTTGTTTGGGGGGTTGGCCTGTATTACGAGCTAGAAAATACACATATCGACTTTGGTTGAAATCAAATAAACCAATTGTTTATAAACAGATGGATGGACGGACGGATGTATGTGCAGACGAATGGACAGACGGACAGACCATTTACATGGTATGACCGTTTTTACAAATGGGTGTATAAAAAAGTAATATCAAATTGATTGATTCCACCCATCTCCCCCGAAGTTTTGGAGACAGCATCAAAGTCCCTCACTCCCATTTCCTTCCAATCTGTATTACTTTTGAAAAACAACAGAAGTATGATGCAGAAGGCATTTCTTTATATTTCAAACTATGAAGCTCAGGAAATGAGAAAAAAAGCTGCATACAAGTAAAAGAAATCAGGTCTGCAAATGCAATTATTAAAAGTTGTACTTGATCATGCAAGAACAAAAAGTGACAAAGTATGTATTAGAAATCCAATTCCAAATTTAAAGAAACTAAATTCGAAAACCATTTTGAAAAGGGTTAAATTAACGCAAATATTAATTGAAACCACTGCATACAGCGTCAGTAAACCTTGCCCCAAATGAAAAACAATGACGTAACACAGTGTTTGAAGAATAAAAGATACAACCTTCAAAAGCAAAACTTTAAGCATAAACTTTAAGCTGGGAATACTAAGTAAAATTGACTGCAAACAAGAGGCCCCACGGGGCCTGAAGCTCTCATCTTGAACAAAACACAATATAAACAGAGTCCAAGAATGCGTACATTAAGCAAGCCATCTCCATAGGCTACACTGTCAATCCTTGTGTCCCTCAGGAGTGACAAAAATAATCCGGGCATCATGCCTTTTCTTCAGTTGATCATAAAGTAAAATGTAGAGCTCCCCTATGAAGCCCCTCGATACAACCTATGTGGATTAATCTTAGTTACACACCTCTAGAGGGTACTGAATACAAACTTTGTAATTCTTCAACAAAATGGCCAATTCCGGCTCCCATAGGGAGCCCAAATATTAACCCAGGCTCTCAATTTGAACACAGTTGAATCTGGCTTCCCTAGAGATGGTGTGTATCAAATATGAAAGCATTGTGACTGTTGGATCTGAAGAAGAGAAATTTTAAATAAATTTCTTCATATTGCACTAAGTTAAAATTTGGGCTACCATAGTGAGCCCAAATATTAACCTATGGATCCGATTTGAACAAACTTGAATCTGACCCCCTAGAGATGTTGTATACCAAATATGAAAGCATTCTGACTAGTGGATCTGAAGAAGAAGATTTTTGAAGAAATTCCCTCATATTGCACTAAGTTAAATTTCAGGTTCCCATATGGAGCCCAAATATTAACCCAGGCACTCGAATTGAACAAACTTGAATCTGACCCCCCTAGAGATGTTGCATACCACATATGAAAGCATTCTGACTGGTGGATCTGAAGAAGAAGATTTTTTTTTAAATTACCCCCCATATTGAACAAAGTCAAGATTTGGGCTTCTGTAGGAAGCCCAAATATTAACCTTACCTAGGGACTTGGTTTGAACAATCTTGAATCTGACCCTCATAACAATGATGTATACCAAACATTAAAAGATTCTGACTGGTGGTTCTGAAGAAGGAGATTTTTTAAGAATATTCCCCATATTAATCTATGTTAAAAATTCAGGCTCCTGTAGGGAGCCCAAATATGAACCAATGAGCTTTATTTCAACAAACTTGTATCTGACCCCCCTATGAATGCTGTTTTCAAAATATCAAAAGATTATGATGATTGGTTCTGGAGAAAAGATTTTTTAAAATTTTTGCAAATATGCCGACTCAGCATTTTTTCGATGCCCATTACAGAACACCCTAACATAACCGATGGAATTTTTTTTTTACCATTCACTCCTAAGGATACTTCATACCAAAAAACAGCTCTCTGTTCCATGTGGCTTGGGAAATATGGGCGTTTGAAAATATTTCTATTTTTAGCTCCCAGGGTTGCCATGGGGATGCAGGAATTTATTTTTTTTTGCATGGATCAAGTACTTATGACCCAATAATACCACATACCAAATTTGGTTCATACCGGACCATCGGTTCAGAAAATAGAGATTTTGGGCAGGGCCAAATATATTACCCCTCCCATAACAAAGCCAAATATAGCTTCACAAACTTTGTTTGAACAAACTTGATTCTACACCTCAAAAGGAAACTCCATAGCAAATATCAAGTCATTTTACACACTGGTTTTTGAGAAGAAGATTTTAAAAATATTTTGGAGCATTTTTCCCCACTCCCTCCCTATGGGGCTGGGCATTTTGAGTTGAACAAAAATGCAATGCCCCTTTGCGACCATCACTCACACAAACTTTCACTTGAATTGGCCCAGTGGCTTTGGAGGAGAAGACCAAAACATGGTGTTGACGGACGACGGACATAGAGCGATGAGATTAAAAAAGGGTTAAATATTTCGTAAAACCGATAAAAGAAATCACTGATGTAAATGCAATCATTAAGTTGTATTTTCCAATACAAAGAAACTATGTCTGAAAACGTGTTTAAAAGGAGTTAAAATCATGCCAATATTAATTAAAATCACTGTAGAAAGCTTCAGTAGACAGTATAGACATTGTCCCAAATGAGAACAGTGACATTCCACTAAACTGTCTGAAGAATTAAAGGTGTGACTCCATAATCAAAAAATTTTAATCAAAAACTTTGACCTGGATGTTAAATTGACTGAATAAAAGGGCTAAATAATACCCAAAATAAAATAAAACATAATGAGAATGATACAATCAATAGTAATTAATAAATATAGAATCTTAGTGAGCACGCTCACATACCTCACGCGCCCCGATATTTCAAGCTCTAATCATTTTTTAAAAATAAACATAGATTCTAGGAATACTGCAGAAAACAGTGTTCTGTAGTTTCAATGGTACTGAAAGAATTCAAGCAGAATTAATTTTAATTGAAATGTGGAGCCATGTTAAGATTTAATGATACCAACCTTTTTAAATCCAATTTGATCTTTCCAACACACATTGTAAATAATGTAAGGTCACACTAGGTCTTTGCTGAAAAAATTACTTTAGTGTAAATGCAAACTTGATCTGTAGGCCACCATGTCAGACTAACAAACCAAAAATCAGCTCAATATCTGGAAGCGTGTAGAAAAAAAGTCTGGAAAACTGTAATTTTGATGTATTTTTCAGAGTCCAAGGGCCGTAATTTCGGTAAAAATCAGTGGAGCGGAACAAAATGCAAACTTGATCTGTAGGCCGCCATGTCAGACTAACATACCAAAAATCAGCTCAATATCTGGAAGTGTGTAGAAAAAAAGTCCGGAAAACTGTAATTTTGATGAATTTTTCCGAGTCCAAGGGCCATAATTTTGGTAAAAATCATTGGAGCGGAACAAAATGCAAACTTGATCTGTAAGTCATTGTGGTAGATTCACATACTAAAATGGCCGTAATTTAGATAATAACTGGAAGCATGTAGAAAAAAAGTCTGGAAAACTGTAATTTTTAGGAAAATGACCCGGAAATCTGTTACTTGTATTTTTCAAAGTCCAGGGCCCGTAATTTCTGCAAAAATCAGCCGAGCAGAACGAAACGCAAACTTGATCTGTAAGTCATTGTGGTAGACTCACATACTAAAATGGCCGTAATTTCGATAATATCTGAAAGCGTGTGGAAAAAAAGTCTGGAAAACAGTATCTTTGATGAACTTTTCAAAGTCGAAGGGCCGTAATTTCGGTAAAAATCAGTGGAGCAGAACAAAATGCAAACTTGATCTGTAGGCCACCATGTTAGACAAACATACCAAAAATCAGCTCAATATCTGGAAGCATGTAGAGAAAAAGCCCGTTAAACTGTAAGTTTGATGAACTTTTCAAAGTCTATGGGGCCGTAATTTTGGTAAAAATCAGTGGAGCAGAACAAAACACAAACTTGTTCTGTGTAGGCCACCATGTTAGACTAACATACCAAAATTCAGCTCAATATCTGGAAGCGTGTTGGAAAAAAGTCCGCAAAACTGTAATTTTGATGAACTTTTCAAAGTTCAAGGGCCGTAATTTCGCTAAAAATAAGTGGAGTGGAACAAAATGCAAACTTGATCTGTAGGCCACCATGTCAGACTAACATACCAAAAATCAGCTCAATATCTGGAAGCGTGTAGAAAAAAAGTCCGTAAAACTGTAATTTTGATGAGGGCCGTAATTTCGGTAAAAATCAGTGGATTGGAACAAAATGCAAACTTGATCTGTAGACCACCATTTCAGACTAACATACCAAAAATCAGCTCAATATCTGGAAGCGCGTAGAAAAAAAGTCTGGAAAACTGTAATTTTGATGAATTTTTCAGAGTCCAAGGGCCATAATTTTGGAAAAAATCAGTGGAGCAGAACAAAATGCAAACTTGATCTGTAGGCCACCATGTTAGACTCACATACCAAAAATCAGCTCAATATCTGGAAGCATGTAGAAAAAAAGTCCGGAAAACAAGTAGGACTGACTGACGGACTGACAGACTGATGAACTGACGGACGGACCAGTCAAAAACATTATACCCCCACAACTTTGTTGCGTGGGGTATAATTATTAACAAGAGTGATGTCACGCATGCAGCCTGCAGGCCTGGCCATTTGAGGGGAGCTATAGCTCTGGCTCTCCTCAAATCATATTGAGGAGAGCCATAATTGCCCTCCTTAAACTGTATTGGCTCCCCTCAAACTTTCAGTTCCCATATTAAAAACTTGTATAATTTATATAAGTGTAGAATAGCTCCCCTGAAGCAGATTTAGGAGAGCCGTATCGGCTCCCCTGGATTTTTCAAAAGGCCAGGCCTGAGCCCGACTGTCCCAGCAATGGCAATGCTTAGACAAAATGGATTTTTAACCACAAACTTTTAGGCAAAAATATAAAAAATGCATTTTTGACGAAAAGAAAAAAAGTGCCTAATTGGCACCCCGGGAGAGAGGAGAGGGGGTTACTTGAGTTTAAAAAAAGGTTCTGCATGAAGTGACTGTAAATAGTCAAAAATGCATATTGGAGGAAAGAAAGAGAAAAAAAAATGCCTAACTGGCAGGAGCTTGGCAGGGCAATAACTTCAACAATTTTCATTGGATGATTGTGATCATCAAACTTGACCTAGAGACATGTACTGAAAAGAATTGAAATCTGTTAACTTTTGTTCAAGTTGTGGCATAAAGAAAGTTCAGACAGACAGATGGACTGACGAATGAAAGGATGGACTGATGGATGGACTGACAGATAGGCGGATGCAGCGAGCTCTGTGCTATATCCCTCCCTTGTGGGAGGGGATAATGAAAGTGTCAATGACACTTTAGGTTAACTTGTCTGTGTTGTGTTTGATGAAAAGGATAATGTTCAATGTTTATGAAAGGATTAAGAAATAAGACAAGAATTGTGATAATTGGGAATAAGTTACTTTCTGGTCCCTGTATGCTATATTTTTAATAAAAATAATATGAGGTGTACATGGTACTAAAGAGCTGAGGGGTGGGTTAATATGACCTCACAGTTAATGTAAGTGGCCTTCACAGTTAATGTATGTCAATGAAAGTTACCAAGTTGCAGTGAAATTATTTCAAAATGGGTCATCCTATCAAGTTACACTGAAATCCCTTAATAAATGTGGCCTGTAGACTGTGCTACAGGTTTTCAGGCTTCAGGCCTGTGTAGCCATGATGGTAGACCAATTGCAACTAAAAGGGAACGTCCTCATCTCGACATTATACTGAGTCATTCTACTAAGTTACAATGAAATCCTCTCACAAATACGATCTGTAGTCTGTACTAAAGTTTTTCAGGTTTTGGGCTTGGGAAGCCATCATGGTTGAATGATCTTGACCAAAAATGGGCGTTGTTATCTGGGCATAATCTGGAGTGATCCTACGAAGTAACAATGAAACCTCTTCATATATATGACCTGTAGACTGTGCTCAAGGTTTTGGGGCTTCTGGCCCCTGAAGCAATCACAGCTGACCAAAAGGGGATGTAATCATCTAGGCATTATATGGAGTCAACCTAACAAGTTACAATGAAATCCTTCCATAAATATGACTATAGACTATGCTAAAGGTTTTGGGGATTTTGGGCCCAGGCAGCCATCAAGGCTAAATGATCACAACCAAAAGGGGATGTTCTCATGTAGACATTATTTGGAGTCATCCTACCAAGTTACATTGAAATCCCTTCATAAATATGACCTCTGGACCGTGATCAAGGTTTTCAGTCTTCGGGCCTCTGTAGCCATCACAGTTGCCCAATTGCATCCAAATGGAGTTGTTTTCATCTAGACATTGTATGAAGTCAACCAACCAAGTTACAATGAAATCCCTTCATAAATATGACCTGTAGACTGTGCTATATAGGTTTTCAGGCTTTGGGCTCAGGCATCCATCATGGTTGAATGAGCACAACCAAAAGGGGACATTCTCATCTGGGCATCATCTGGAGTGATCCTACAAAGTTACAATTAAATCCCTTCATAAATATGACCTGTAGACTGTGCTCAAGGTTTTCGGGCTTTGGGCCCTTGTAGCAGTCACAGTTGACCAATCATGACCAAAATAGGATGTCATGATCTAGGCATTATATGGAATCAACCTAACAAGTTACAATGAAATCCTTCCATAAATATGACTTATAGAGTAGGTTTTTGGGCTCGGGCAGCCATCAAGGCTGAATGATCATGACCAAAAGGGGACGTTCTCATCTAGACATTATTTGGAGTCATCCTACCAAGGTACAATGAAATCCCTTCATAAATATGATCTGCAGACCGTGCTAAAGTTTTTCGGCCTTTGGGCCACTGTAGCCATCACACTTTCCCAATCATGTCCAAAAGGGGCTGTTCTCATCTAGACATTATATGAAGTCAACCTACCAAGTTACAATGAAATCCCTTCATAAATATGGCCTGAAGACTGTGCTAACGGTTTTCTGGCTTTGGGCTCTGGCAGCCATCATGGTTGAATGATCACAACCAAAAGGGCACATTCTCATCTGGGCATCATCTGGAGTGATCCTACAGAGTTACAATGAAATCCCTTCATAAATATGAACTGTAGACTGTGCTCAATATTTTCGGTCTTCGGGTGCCTGTAGCCATCACAGTTTGACCAATCAAGACCAAAAGGGGAGATCATCATCTAGGCATTATATGGAGTGAACCTAACAAGATAGATGAAATCCTTCCATAAATACGACCTATAGACTATGCTAAAGGTTTTTGATCACGACCAAAAGGGGATGTTCTTATCTAGACATTATTTGGAGTCATCCTACCAAGCTACAATGAAATCCCTTCATAATTATGGCCTGTAGACTGTTCTAAAGGCTTTCGGACTTCGGGCCCCATGTTGCTGTCACAGTTGCCCAAAAGGAGACGTTCTCATCTAGACATTATATGAAGTCAACCTACCAAGTTACAATAAAATCCCTTCATAAATGTGACCTGTAGACTGTGCTAAAGGTTTTCGGGCTTCAGGCTCGGGCAGCCATCACGGTTGAATGATCGCAACCAAAAGGGGACATTCTCATCTGGGCATAATGTGGAGTGATCCTACGAAGTTACAATGAAATCCTTTCATAAATATTACCTGTAGACTGTGCTCAAGGTTTTTGGGCACCTGTAGCCGTCACAGTTGACCAATCATGACCAAAAGAGGATGTCATCATCTAGTCATTATATGGAGTCAACCTAACAAGTTACAATGAAATCCTTCCCTAAATATGACCTTTTGACTATGCTAAAGGTTTTTGGGCTCAGGCAGCCATCAAGGCTGAATGATTGCGATCAAAATGGGACGTTCTCATCCAGACATTATTTGGAATAATCCTACCAGGTTACAATGAAAACCCATCATAAATATGACCTGTAGACTGTGCTAAAGGTTTTCGGGCTTCAGGCCCCTGTAGCCATCACAGTGACCCAAAAGGGGACTTTCTCATCTAGACATTATATGAAGTAAACCTATCAAGTTACAATGAAATCCCTCCATAAATATGACCTTGCAGACTGTGTTAAAGGTTTTCGGGTTTTGGGCTTGGGCAGTCGTCACAGTTGACAGATCATGCCCAAATGGGGAAATTCTCATCTAGACATCATACAGAGTCATCCTACTAAGTTACAATGAAATCCCTCGATTTCAAACAAGACCTGCAGACTGTGCTAAAAGTTTTTGGGTTTCGGGCTTGGGCAGCTATCACGGTTGACAGATGATGCCCAAAAGAGGACGTTCTCATCTAGTCATTATGCAGAGGCATCCTACCAAGTTACAATGAAATCCTTTCATAAATACAACCTGTAGACTGTGCTAATGGTTTTCGGGTTTTGGGCTCAGGCAGCCATACCAGTTGACCGATCACGACCAAAAGGGGACGTTCTCATGTAGACATGACGTAAAACCTGCATATGAAATTTTGTGATGATCAGACAAGAACTACGGGGTGTAGCCTGTACTTGAAGGTTGAATAAAAAACTTTAACCAAAACTCCAAATGTCAACTAAACAGGGGAAAAAAAACCCCACTTGAACCTTCAGTAAAAAACTTTAACCACAAACTTTAACCAAAACTCTAAGTGTTATCAGACGGACAGACGGACAAAAGTCATGACTATAGCCCTCACTGTAAACAGTCGGGCTAAAAAGAAAAAAAAACTGTAATCTTCACTTAAAAACCTTAACCACAATTCTAAATGTTGACAGACGGACGGACGAAAGTCATGACTTTTGCCCTGACTGTAAACAGTCAGGCTAAAAATGCCTAATTGGCACCCCAAGTGGAGGGGGGGGGGGGGAGGGGGGAGGTTATAGGAGTCAACAGTTTTTCTGCATGTAGTTACTCGAAATCCTTAAAAATGCATTTTGGTCCAAAGAAAAAAGTGCTAATTGGCATGGGAGGGGGGAGGGGGGTGGTATAGGGGTTAAAAAACGTTCTGCATGTAGTCACTCTAAATACTTTAAAATGCATTTTGAAGCAAAGAAAAAATGCCTAATTGGCGGGGGAGGGGCAGGACAGTAACTTCAATAATTTTCATTGGATAATGGTGGTCATCGAACCTGACATAGACATTGCTGCTGTAGAGACATGTACTGAAAAGAATTTAAATCTGTTAACTGTTGTTCAAGTTATACCATAAACAGAGTTCAGACAGATGGATGGATGGACTGACAGACAGACAGACTGAGCTCTATACTATATCCCTCCCTTGTGGGGGGATAAAAAGTAACAAAGTATGTGGTAGAAGCCTAATTTGAAATTTAGAGAAACTAAGTTCGAAAACCGCTTTGAAAAGAGTTAAATTAATGCCAATATTATTTGAAACATCTGTATACAGGTTCAGAAGACCTTGCCCCAAATGAAAAACAATGACATTGTAACACAGTGTTTGAAGAATGAATGGTACAACCTTGGAAAGCAAAACTTTAAGCCGAAACTTTAAGCCAGCAATACTAAGTAAAACTGACTGTTAAAAATGGGTTAAATACTTCCTAAAACCGATAAAAGAAATCATTGATGTAAATGCAATCATTAAGTTGTATTGACTATGCAAGAATTAAAGTAAGAAAGTATGTGGCAAAGCCTAATTTAAAATACAAAGAAATTAAGTCTGAAAACATGTTTGAAAGGGGTTAAAATCATGCCAATATTAATGAAAATCACTGCAGAAAGGTTCAGTAGACAGTAGAAATTGTCCCAATGTGAAACAGTGACATTGCACTAAATTGTTTGAAGAATTAAAAGTGTAACTCTGTAAACAAAAAAAACTTTAACCAAAAACTTTAACCTGGAAGTTGCAAGTTAAATTTATTGCCATACAAAAAAGGGTTAAATATTTCCCAAAATAACATGAAACATAATGAGAATGATACAATCAATAGTAATTAATTTTAATTTAAAAGAAAAAAAACTTTAACCTTGACTAAAAAACTTTAACCACAAACTTTAACCAAAACACTAAATATTAACAGATGGACAGACGGACGAAAGTCATGACTATAGCCCAGACTGTAAACAGTCAGGCTAAAAATGAGTGGATATTTGGATTACATAAATAAATATATATTAACTCTTTTCTGAACATCTTATACATCAGGAATCAGCATTAACTGAGTGAAGGTGGATGGCAAAAGATGATGTGCTTTACTAGACACCTAGATTTTGGGCTATGGCACTCATACATGCACATATAAATTGATCAGGACAGCTAAATTGAAATGAATAAAACAGAAAAAAACATTACTGGACATCAGTGAAAATTTTATAATAAAATACACTTTTATTGAACATAATTCACTTGTATGCATATTTTTTATATACACCTGGAACTTAATTAAGCACCCCATGTTTTTTTCACAGTGGTGTCAATAGAAAATGTTATTACTTTCATGCCATCTTTCAGATGGCCAAAAAGTGATTGTTTGCAGAAAGAATGGTCTACTGACAAAAGAAAAACAACACAGTGATAAAAATATGCAGTATTTTAATGGCGCTAAATTACACATCTCTGTCACTAATGTTTTTGATGGAAAAATATTCTCACGACAAGTATGGTGCTGAAACAGTCCTTGATGAAACAATGCCGGTAATTACTGACAAAAAATGTAACTTGTGATCTCCTGAACACAATAGCAGTGTCTGACTTCAGTAGCGAGTGTATCCACCATGTGCCCGGATGACAGCCTGAACCCTCCTCCTAATGCTACAAGTGAGCCTTCTGATTCAACCCAGAGGCAACTGCTGCCACTCCTCATGCAATGCAGCATCCAAATCAGCCAAAATTCTGTACACGCGGATGCCTTGCTTGCACATGACATCCAAGAATGCCCCAGATGTGTTCTAAGGGATTCAAATCAGGGCTCATTGCAGGCTAAGGTAGTGTTGTAATAGTGTTGTTCTGAAAGAATTCTGCAACAGCATGGGAACAATGTGGTCTTGCATTGTAGTCCATGAATACAGGGCGAGTAGCCAACAGGTGGTTGTCAAAATGAGGCACGACAACCGGAATGAGAATGTACCGAATGTAGAGCTGTAGGTTAACCGAAACCGAACCAAGGTTTTTAGTTTTTTTTAAAAACCGAAACCGTCGACTTCCCATAATCTAAGGTTTTTCGTTTTTTATTCAATACTCTCTTGCTGCAGAAATTCACAGAATGTAGCCATCCCAGAGTAGTGAGAGTACCCAGACACTGCCACTACTCTGGGAAGGCTACAATCTGTGAATTTCCGACATTTCAGTTTAGTTGTGTTTGCAGCTTTCCTCAAGTTGCGTGTAGGTGTCAGACTCCAGACATAAGAATGAGTTTTATTGAATTTTATTTGGCCTTATGAACAAACCAAAAACCGAACCGAACCGAGGTTTTACTCCACCTGAAAAACCAAAACCGAAACCGAACAAGAAATTTAAAAACCTGCAGCTCTAACCAAATGTACTGATGACCATGGAGATTCCCACATAGTCAGTACCAGTCACCATATCAAGTTTACAATCATAAGATAGGCATACACAGATCATTACTGATCCTCCACCATAAGGAATGGTAGGTCTGATGTTCAAGCAATATTTCTATGCCTCCATACTCTCATGCGACCATCTGTGACGTGAAGCAGGAACCTACTCTCGCCTGACCAATGGACTCTCCTCCATGTCCTGAGATTCCAATGCTGTCGTGCCATATACCACTCCAAACGTCGTCTTTGATGCTGATCAAACAGAGCTGGACGCTTGATGACCCTTCTGGACCTCATACCCAGTGCTATGAGACGGTTTCGTACATCCTGTTGCACAAACGCCTATTGGGGAGCCAAAGAGATTTCAAATCCCCACTTGAAGCAAAGGGTTCATGCAAACGAGGTGTGCCAGACTCCTATCCTACCGAGGAGAGGTCTTTTGGGGTTGTCCCGACTTTGGTCGGTCCCTAACACAGTTGGTTTGTTGATGTTTTTGGACAAGTCTGCTGATGACAGAATAACTATAGCCAAGTTGCTTTCCAGTAGCTTTGAATGACATGCCTGTTGCATGCATGCCAATGATTTGCCATCTTAGTGCCTCTGACAGTCTGCTTGCCATGCTAAAAGAAGTGACAAATTTTCTTGTTTTATACCCAGATATTGCATGTGGATGACAGTGTTTTTTGTGACATTCGTGGCAAGCATGGTTCATGTGGATGAGGGGATGTGTTTGGGGTACGCTATCAACCAGAAACATCATATTTCACTAGATGAAATGTACTGCAAGACATAGCAATCATTAAAACATAATAATCAGTAACAATAACTTCACTGTCATGAAACATTTTAGGGGGTGCTTAATTAAGTTCCAGGTGTATAGATTATATGTCTGTGATGAAGCAAAAAACTGAAGTTGAGGAAAACCACTGACTTGGTGTTTTGAAACGGGGACGTTTGTTTTTTCGCTTACGGTACTACAAAAATCTGAAACTGAACCATTTTTCCATCCATGTCTATCTTCTATTCATCACAACCTTCATTTTGTTGTATAATTTTTATATGTTTACTTTGAATTTATGGAATATCAGAGGTGGGAATTTCTAATTCCAAGCAAACTAATTTTCCTTACTCATGATATACTGCAGCTTACTCAAGCAGTGGTGTAGCCAGGGGTGTCTGGGCACTCCAAGCCCCTCAACAGGCACCCCAATCCAGTGTGCAAAATTTGACGAGAATGCTCATTTCGTTCACGTAGTGGTTACGTAAATTTAAATCTATGCAAACGGATGACTGGTTGCACCTTGAATGGTAAAGCCTGAGTAACTTAACTGGTAGAGTGCTAAATTTTTTCTCAGCTTCAAGATTTGTTCACACATTTTTGTCTTGTTGCATTTAATGGAAAAGTGCCTATATGTACTCTCCCATAAAGTAATGCAAATCAATGGAGATGAAGTAATTTTACCTCCAAGATACATATAATATGAAGGGCATCCAAATATGAAACCTTTAGATTTAGGTACCTGCAGTTCAGAATAAGGCCCAATATGGGCTTCTTGCACTCTACCACTTAACCAGCCTTTCTTGTCTTAATAGATTTGAACCCAGGGACCTAGCTTGAACAAACTTGAATCTCACCCCATAAGGATGCTGCATGCCAAATATCAAAACATTCCGACTGCTGAATCTGAAGAAGATTTTTAAAGAAAAATTCCTCAAATTGACTAAGTTATACATCGGGCTCCCACAAGGAGCCCCAAATATGGACCCAGGGACTTGGCTTTAACAAACTTGAATCTCACCCCCCCAAGGACCACATATCAAAACATTCTGACTGCTGGATCTTCAGAAGATTTTTAAAGAAAATTCCTCATTTCGAACTAAGTTACAATTCAAGCTTCCACGGTGAGCCCAAATATGGACCTAGGGACATGGCTTGAACAAACTTGAATCTCATCCCCCTAAGGATGCTGTATACCAAATATCAAAACATTCCGACTGCTGGATCTGAAGAAGAAGATTTTTAAAGAAAATTCCTCAATTTGAACTAAGTTATAACTCCGGCTACCACAGTGAGGCTGGTGAGCCCCAATATGAACCCAGGGACTTGGCTTGAACAAACTTGAATCTCACCCCCTAAGCATGCTGCATACCCAATATCAAAAGATTCTGCCTGCTGATCTTGAGAAGAAGATTTTTAAAGAAATTTGCCTGAAATGCACTAAGTTCAAATTGGGCTCCTATACTGAGCCCAAATATGAACCCAGGGGGCCGATTTGAACAAACTTGAATCAGATCTACCCCACAATGTTGCATACCAAATATCAAAAGATTCTGCCTGCTGGATCTGGAGAAGAAGATTTTTTAAGAAATTTGCCTGAAATGCACTAAGTTCGAAAATTTCGAGCTTTTATAGTGAGCCCAAATATGAATCCAGGGGGCCGATTTGAACAAACTTGAATCAGATCCACCCCACAATGTTGCATACCAAATATCAAAAGATTCTGCCTGCTGGATCTTGAGAAGAAGATTTTTGAAGAAATTTGCCTGAAATGCACTAAGTTCGAATTCGGGCTTCTATTCTGAACCCAAATATGAATCCAGGAGGCCAATTTGAACAACTTGAATCAGATCCACCCCACAATGTTGCATACCAAATATCAAAAGATTCTGTCTGCTGGATCTGGAGAAGAAGATTTTTTAAGAAATTTGCCTGAAATGCACTAAGTTCGAATATTCGGGCTTCTATACTGAGCCCAAATGTGAATCCAGGGGGCCAATTTGAACAAACTTGAATCAGATCCACCCCACAATGTTGCATACCAAATATCAAAAGATTCTGCCTGCTGGATCTTGAGAAGAAGATTTTTTAAGAAATTTGCCTGAAGTGCACTAAGTTCGAATTTGGGCTTCTATAGTGAGCCCAAATATGAATCCAGGGGGGCCGATTTGAACAAACTTGAATCAGACCCATACCAAGATGCTGCATACCAAGTATCAAAAGATTCTGCCAACTGGTTCTGGAGAAGAAGATTTTTTTAATAATTTTTCTATAATTCATATGGTGCTATCAGAGTTATGCCCCATACAGAGCCCCCAAGGGACGTGGCCATTTCATTTGAACAAACTTGAACTGACATATGGTAATGAACATTCATACCAAGTTTTTGAGCAAATCGACCTAGCGGTTTCAGAGGAGAATTCGTTTGAAAAATGTTCATGATGCCGGACGGACGACGACGGACGGCAAGTGATTAGTTTAGCTCCCTTCGGTGAGCTAAAAATCGCCAATTAATTTTCATTATTTTTTCATTTTTTGTCTCAAAAACATAAGCTATGACCCCTCATTGGAATGAGCTCATCGAGCTCGTTCCAATGAGGGTTCATAAAGTATGTTTTTGAGACAAAAAATTAATTATTCAAGAATTTTTTTTGTAAGTGTCGTCTGCTTTTCGTGCTAGGTAAAGGGTTAAAGCAGGTAGTCTGAGGGAAGTGTTGCCTGACTCGGTGTCTTGGATAGTATCAGATATCAATCATATCATGATATGCCAGACTCTGCTGTCTTTTGAAACTAAACTTCTACTCACAATTGACTATAATCTGATAGTGGACAATTTCAAATTGAAACCACAGCATTTAGTTTTTAGGCGCATGTATTTACCTGTGATAATTAAGTGTACTGGTATATAATACAGATATTGGAAACAAAATATTTTGTTGAAGATTTAAAGCGATGTTATTTGCTATTTGATTATACAATATACTTATATCTATATCGCTTTTAAGCTTCCTAACATACCATACAACTAGCTAAATATGCTACAAATTTGATAATGACTTCATCATGGACAGGTACCCCCAGAATTTATTTTTAGGCACCCCAGAAATTTATTCCTGGCTACACCACTGAACTCGAAGTGAAATCGTACATGTAAGACTAAGAGTGACAAGCAACATACAATTATCTCACACCGGAAAGTTCACAATATTAGTGCTTAAGGGGTTATATAAGTAATGGAATTTTGTTTATTTATTTTGAAATTCTCACCTCTGATATTCCTTAAATTCAGATTAAATATATACAAATTATACATCAAAATGAAGGTTGGGATGTATAGAACATGAAACACATATGTAATCAACTCATAGAGATGACAGCAGGCACCACTGGTTCCTGGAAGTCTGCTTCATATTCGTACCAGAACTGATAATAAAATACTATTTTGCAAGAACAACTTGTGGCCGAATGTGCTTCAGATATTCAATAACAAAGCTAGGAATTCAAAACACTTTCAAGTGCAGCGATAGAACTGCATTTTGGAAAAGGACAACACTGTCTGCATTTTTGCATTGAAGATGGTTTCCATGCTCGACATACATGCCCAAATCACTCGATACCACAAATTTCCATCGAAAAACAAAATTGTAATTCTAAGAAATTTTAACGGGTATCATGATACCTTGCATTGAATATGGCAACTGTGCAGTCTCTATCTAATAACAGTATACTGTATTAAGGCGATCTTTCTCATTATTTGCTAATTTTGCTTTTAGACGGTGTTGTATATAAATGCTTTTTCTGTCCGATAACGTCGACTGGAAATCGAAAGTAAATTCATATGTAAACAAAAGCAAAGGTTTGGGAAGTTACCCCCATGCAGCTCTGTCGCTGTGTTTTGAAGAATTTTGATACCCTAGCTTTGTTCTTGGATATGTATTGTAAAGCACATTTGGCCACAACTTGGCACAAGTTGTTCTCGTGAAATATTATTAAATTATCAGTTCTGGTGGGTGCAAGACACTTCCCCCTGTAACAATCCCCCCCCCCCCCCTTCACTTCCCTCCCCAAATTGGTTATTTCCCCCCAGACATTCCCCCCCCCAAAAAAAATAGTCATCCCCTCCCCCAAAGTAGTCATTCCCCCCCCCCCCCCCAAAGAAAAAAATGCCGCTCAGGATCACCGATCCAATGTCGAGTTGTGACCTTGACCTTTGACCTGGCGAGTCCAAGGTCAATAGGGTTCTTCCTCGCACCAAGGCCAACACACCTATGAAGTTTCATGACTCTAGGTTGAACCACTATCAAGTTCTCATCCGGAAACCAATTGTTGCGATATACTATGTTCAAGGTCACTGTGATCTTGATCTTTGACCTGGTGAGTCCAAGATCAATAGGGTTCTTCCTCGCATCAAGGCCAACACACCTATGAAGTTTCATGACTCTAGGTTGAACCACTATCAAGTTATCATCCGGAAACCAATTGTTGCGATATACTATGTTCAAGGTCACTGTGACCTTGACCTTTGACCTGGTGAGTCCAACATCAATAGGGTTCTTCCTCGCACCAAGGCCAACACACCTATAAAGTTTCATGACTCTAGGTTGAACCACTATCAAGTTATCATCCGGAAACCAATTGTTGCGATATACTATGTTCAAGGTCACTGTGACCTTGACCTTTGACCTGGTGAGTCCAAGATCAATAGGGTTCTTCCTCGCACCAAGGCCAACACACCTATGAAGTTTCATGACTCTAGGTTGAACCACTATCAAGTTCTCATCCGGAAACCAATTGTTGCGATATACTATGTTCAAGGTCACTGTGATCTTGATCTTTGACCTGGTGAGTCCAAGATCAATAGGGTTCTTCCTCGCATCAAGGCCAACACACCTATGAAGTTTCATGACTCTAGGTTGAACCACTATCAAGTTATCATCCGGAAACCAATTGTTGCGATATACTATGTTCAAGGTCACTGTGACCTTGACCTTTGACCTGGTGAGTCCAAGATCAATAGGGTTCTTCCTCGCACCAAGGCCAACACACCTATAAAGTTTCATGACTCTAGGTTGAACCACTATCAAGTTATCATCCGGAAACCAATTGTTGCGATATACTATGTTCAAGATCACTGTGACCTTGACCTTTGACCTGGTGAGTCCAAGATCAATAGGGTTCTTCCTCGCACCAAGGCCAACACACCTATGAAGTTTCATGACTCTAGGTTGAACCACTATCAAGTTATCATCCGGAAACCAATTGTTGCGATATACTATGTTAAAGGTCACTGTGACCTTGACCTTTGACGTAGCGAGTCCAAAATCAATAGGGTTCTTCCCCTCACCAAGGCCAATCTACCTATGAAGTTTCATGAATGTGAGTTGAACCATTATCAAGTTATCATCCGGAAACCAATTGTTTAAGATTTACTATGTTCAAGGTCACTGTGACCTTGACCTTCGACGTAGCATGTCCAAAATCAATAGGGTTCTTCCTCCCACCAAGACCAACCTACGTATGAAGTTTAATGAATGTGAGTTGAACCACTATCAAGTTATCATCCGGAAACCAATTGTTTACGCCCGCCCGCCGCCCGCCCCACCTGCCCGCCCGCCATTCACCAAACTATAAGTCGAGTTTGACTTCGTCACAACTCGACTAAAAATACAATTTCCAGTCTTTTATTCTCTTCCAAACATGCTCAACATATAAAATAAACATCATAAAATGTAACACACTCACAAAGAAAAAAATACAATTTCCAGTCTTTTATTCTCTTCCAAACATGCTCAACATATAAAATAAACATCATAAAATGTAACACACTCACAAAAAAATAATACTCAGTAGAGGTGGGGTTCGAAAAATTACGATTCATAGAACTACATAGATAGCACATATAGCACACAGATACTATCCCAAATTAAATGGCTGTTCAAAATTCCAACTAAATGAACAAACAAATCCAATTGTTTGGTTTTTACCCCCTCCAACTTTTTTTAACATTTTTTTCAGTCCTCCCCTTTTTAACATTTTTTTTCAGTGTACTGTAATTTTAGTTGAAAAATCTAGAATTTACATGCTGCAGCCAAACATTGCTGACCTGTTTTTTCAAGAAGGAATGAAAAAAAGGTCATGAAAAGCCCATAGTGGGAATGAGAGAATGCACATCATTAGTAGACTTATTGCTGTAAAAGCACTAAACCATCAAATTGACTGTGAAAACTGTCATGAAACTAGTCAACATAATCCTTTGATGTTTGTAAAAACTGTTGCAGTTCATCCATTGCTCTGGAAACATATACTGTCAGCTAAAACTATTACTCTTCACACATTTTACAAGCAGAATTTTAATTTCTGAAGAGAGAAACCAAACAGGGATTAAATTTGAAGGTTTGGGTTGGGTTTCAGTAACATGGAGTGGATATTGCTTATAAATATGCTCACAGAATCAATGGGAATCTAGTTGGAATTGTAAACAGACATTTAATTTGGGACTGATGGAATCCCAAATTAAATGGCTGTTAAAATTCCAACTAGATGAACAAACAAACAAATTCAAGGAGTGTTTAGGGAATGTAAGTCTGTATACAGCTATATGGTATCCATGTGTTATGTGCTATGTAGTTCTATGAATCATAATTTTTTGAACCCCACCTCAACTGAGTATTATTTTTTTGTGAGTGTGTTACATTTTATGATGTTTATTTTATATGTTGAGCATGTTTTGAAGAGAATAAAAGACTGGAAATTGTATTTTTTTCACTTTTGAATGATCACCAACTTTGGGGGAAATGACTACTTTGGGGGGGGGGGGGGGGGGAGGGGGGGGGAATGACTATTTTTGGGAGGAAATGTCTGGGGGGATGACCAATTTGGGGGGGGAGGAATTGTTGGGGGGGGGGGGAGTGTTCTGGTAGTGGTACAAATACAGTAGCAGACTTCCAGGAACAAGTGGTGCCTATGGTAGACTTTTGAGTTGATTACACATGTGTTTCGTGTTCTATACATCTCAATCTTTATAATTCATTTTGATGTACATTTTGTGTATATTTAATTTGTATTGAAGGAATATCAGAGGTGAGAATTTCAAAATAAACAAAATTCCATTACTTGTATGGCACCTTAAATTATGCAATGGGAAAAACACGCCGCAAAACAATGCAAGAAGAGACAGAAAAACAGAAAGAAATGGTAAATTAAGTTCAATAAAAATTCCAGACTGGTGAGAACTGTCTGTTCACAACTTCCAGTTCCACTCTCAAGAAAAGACATAAACTTGCACAAGTACTACGGTACCAGGGCACCAAAATTGGCATCCACCACTGTCCTTATCTTGACGACTCTACTAATAGGAGCCAACACTACAACAGGACGAGATTTTTGTTTGATGTCACGTTACCATTCAGTCCTCCTTTCGCGGTCTTTCCTTTGAACAGATATGTATCCGAGAAAGATATGCTTCAAAGAGACATTAGATTGAAGAAACCGCTCGTCATGCGTTGGAAGATCTGAAGGAGAATTGTTGACATTCAATTTATTTCTCGAGAAATAGGTCAACCTCATATGAAAATTGTTTCTAAAACTCAATGCTATTGGTTATGATGAAAGGTCAAACAACGCAAGGTCAAAGTAGGGAATTAACTTTCGATTTAACAAACGGAATTCAGCTGTTTAATTGTTCACTTTGAGAACATGTCAACTCGCCCCTGAAGTTGCCCTCGAGTGAAAGCGCCTACCCTTCCACCCGAGTCAACTCGCCCCTGGTCACCCCCCCCCCCCCTCAAAAAAAGTGGTCAGGATATGCAACTCAACTACAGAGATAATGACAAGAGGAGTGTTTGGCCTCGCGGATAATGCTTAATTGCATTAAGACTTAATGCAATTAAGCATTATCCGCGAGGCCAAACACTCCTCTTAATTTAAGTTTTCGAAGGATGTAAATTGTGTTGTTATTTTCCAGATGGTTTGAATTCAACCAACACAAGTAATTTTCATTTGCAATTTTCAACTCAACATAATACCAGATAACAAACAGAACTTTACATCACGAACAAAGAGGTCTACAGAGAGGCCTACGCTAGGTTGAATGGTTTCGCGCAGGGACGTTATGGGAGCAAGCCCCTTTCGACGCTCATTAACAGTTGAAGATTTGGAAGCGGCATGTCTGGGCGTGGTGAAGGTGGAAAAGGATCGGGTACTCGGCAGGTGTCTCTGGTGAGATGGTCAAATGATGTTGTTGGGTTGTCTTTTTGATGGTGGTTGACTCAAGCCTCGGGTGAGGACCAGAATGAGAGGGGGGTTCTCTCACAAAGGTGCTACCTCTTCCCGGGGTCATTTTGATGGTGATTTTCGGGCAAGTAAAGTCTGCCACTTATGCGTGTAGTCAGATGGGGTAGAGGGCCATCACTGGCAAGTACAGTCTGCCTCAGGCGGTTCGTGGTAGTTGAAGCTGTGTTCGATTTTAGGATAGCACTTGATGATATCGTTCGATCATCGTGGAAGAAAACAACGGCCCCTTTCGGGGACCACCCAAAGAAAGACCAGAACTTCCCTGGCAGGCCCGCATTGGAACCTATTTGGCTGGGTCAAGAATTCGCTCTACAGACGCTTACGAAAAAGGGGTATGGGTGCGCAGGACCAACGCTCGCCTCCCTTGAGATGGGTGGCCACTTCTAGGGAGGGGGGCGAAGGATGTTTGTAGTCCGTCGCGGTTACTCTTATCCATAACGGTTATAATTGCCATAGCGGTTATTGGGGTTATGGCGATCAAAAAGAAAGCACCACTGTGTACCTGCTAAAAGAAGAAGGCAAAATTAGTCCCGAATAAAATATATAAAGAAAGAGAGAAGTAAAAAAAAAGAAGAAAATTTTTTTTTTTTTTAGCTGAATCGGTGAAGACAGCCCTTTCTGGTAGAAGGCCAAAGCTGAACTGTTAATCTGCCTTTATATTCACCTTGTCGTTTACGATTTTATTTTTGTATTTCCGATTTTTAGTGATTTTAGCTGAGTCGGTGAAGACAGCCCTTTCTGGTAGAAGGCCACAGCTGAGCTGTTCATCTGCCTGTTAGTTCACCTTCTCGTTCCTTATTTTATTTTGAGGCTTCCGATTTTTAGTGATTTTAGCTGAGTCGGTGAAGGCAGTTCTTTCTGGTAAAAAGCCACAGCTGAGCTGTTAATCTGCCTTTAGGCCCTATATCCCGATTTTATTTTTAGGATTTCCGAATTTTTAGTGCTTAGTGTATTCTGCCCTAACCTCCACGGATTGGATCCTATTTACATGGTTGTTACGCTATATTTTAGTTTTTCCTGTTGAAAAGGGGGGAGGGGGCAGGCTTTAACGAAAGAGCCACACCGGTGGTGTATTCTGCCCTAACCTCCGTGGTTTGGATCCTATTTACGCAGTTATTTCACTATAATTTGGCGTATTTTGGTTTTTGTCGGCTTTCGCAAATTACTTCTAGCTCAGAAATTAGTTGACTGTCGGCTAACTGGTCGCGATTTTTCGCGGCTAGGGAGGCAAGGCGGTCTTTTATGGTGGGGATTTCGGCTCTGTCATGGAGTGTTTTGAAGGTGTATCTCATGGGGCACAGAGGACGACCCTAAGCGCGTGATTTTGGACCTTCTGTAGTTTCCCCATATTTGTTTGATTGAGTTTAGTTAGGATGATGGCCCCATTCTCGAGTACTGGGCACACAAAGGCTTTGTATAGTTTAAGTAGAGTAGTCTGATTGGCTCCCCAGGAAGTTCCCTTTAGCATTTTTAGTAAATTATACGTTTGGTTGCTTTTCTGACAATATCGTTGGTGTTCTTATTAAAGGGTGGGTTTTGATCAATGGTAATGCCAGGGAATTTCGCCTCTTTGCATTCTGGGAGGACTTTATCCAGTAGCTTCAGGTCAAAGTCACGGTTGTTTATCTTGCGGGTGAAGGTGATTCGTTGGGTTTTGTTGGCGTTCAGCTTTATTCTCCATTTGGCACACCAGTTTTCTGGGTCGTCGACAGCTCGTTGAAGAGGTTTTTGGAGTAGATTGACCGTATTATTAGAGTCCCAGAGGCCCTTATCGTCCGCAAATTGTGAAACTTGAACGCGATCCTCGGAGAATTTGAGGTCGTTGACGTAGATGATGTGCAGGATGGGGCTGAGGACGGACCCTTGGGGTGCCTGCTTCTAGGGGGACACGGTCGGACATTTCATTGTTTACTCTGATTTTAATTTCACGATCGTTTGGAAAGGAAGAGAGTAATCTGAGTTGTTTCCTGGGGAGTTTCATTTTAGATAATTTGAGGCGCATTCCGTTGTGCCATACAGAGCCGAATGCCTTTTCAACGTCTAATATGACTGCCCCGCCTATTTGTTGATTGTCAGTCGCGGTTTTCATTTGAGTGACTAGGCGGTAGACATGCTCGATGCCTTCTTTACGGTTTCTATAGGCTCTTTGCCATTTATTGAAAAACTCGGTATCTTCGAGGTGCCTCTTCAGTCGATTGGTAAGGATTCATTCAAACACCTTACATATGCAACCGAGGAGGCTGATTGGGCGGTAACCGACCGGATCGGAGAGGTCTTTGTCAGGTTTTGGTATTCTGACACCAATGGCTATTTTCCAACATTTAGGAAAGTAGCCATGGGTGAGGCATGCGGCATTGAACAGATTATTGAGTTTGTCAATTAGGGAGTTTGGGCTTTGTTTTAGAATTTTTTAACCCACTTCATTCTCACCGGGCGAGGAAGAATTTCTACATTTTTTATGATGTTGATGATTTCATCATTGGTGATGGGGGTGGCGAGGTCATCGTCATCCCCTTCTGGGGTCAGATATCCGGGTTTTCACTGATGAAGTCATCAATGGCGTTTATGATGGCGTCATCGTTGCTCGGACCTTGATACAGGCGATGCGTTTTTCTAAGGAGGTCGGCAAAAGCGTCGGCCTTGTCTTTGTCGGTGCGCGTGAAAGAGCCATCTTCCTTTTTAATGGGTTTGGCTGCAGCTTTACGGCTTTTGTTTTTTTTTTTTTTTGCCCAGTTAGGGTTTTGAAAGAGTCCCAGAATTTTTTAGCACCCTTGCCCCGTTTAGGTTGTCGGTTGCCTTTTCCCAGTTTGCTTGTTTTTCAGTTTGGAGGGCTTTCTTAACCTCGCCATGAAGACGGTTGTATGTTTTTTAGGTCAGCTTTTCTTATGGGGTCAGTTTCGGTTTTAAGAGCGCGAAGAGCTTTCCGTTTGGTTTTGATTAATGAAAGTGTGTCGTCCGAGATAGTACTTCTCCAGGGGCGTACTTCTTTTGGGCATATTTCATTAAGGGTAGAGTTGATGATTTTTTCTATGCCGTCGCATTGGGCTTCGAGTTTAGTTGCATTTGATGGGGAGCTGTTTGTGAGTTGGACATCAATGATGTCGTGGTAGAGGTTTCAATTAATTTTTCTAAAATTCCTGCGGAGAGTGGGGGAGGGGGGTGGGGGGGGGGTACCTGAGGGGGCCATTGCCTAGTTTTATTGTGGCATGGACCGGGAGGTCTACGAATAACCTCAAGATACAAATATAGATCAGTTGTAACCTCTAACCAAATATGAATATATAATTTCTACACTAAAACGGTTCGCAACTACCAAAGGGAACGGGACAATAACCCCCAGGACAACTCGACCTCGGGACAACTCGGCCCTGGACAGTCGGTCCATTTTCGAAAATCGGGAAGTTATTAACACGGAACGAACAATGCAAATGTATAACATAATTTTATTAACTTTTCAACAACAACAACAACAAATACATTCATTATAACATAAACTTGAAAATAAAAATATTACAATGATTTTTTTTTTTATTTTCAGATCAAATTACGATACAAACAAATTTATTATTCAGTTCACAGAGAATAACAGAGAATAATGATTTTGTTTATATTCAGATGAATGAACAAGTTACAACAAAAGAAATATTTACAAAAATAGGCTACAAACAGTTTACAAGGAATAAATTTTGTGCAATCTCAAAAATATTGTTGTTGTTATTTCGCCAACTATACATGCTGCTTCCACGCCTCTTCTAATTTCTAGCTGATTTCGGTATATTTTGTCCTTCTGTCTCTCTCGAGATCTACTGAAACTATGTGGGTCGTGACCACATCGGCTTCTTTCATTAAAAATGGGACGATCTTTTAAAAAATCAGATTTTGTCCTGCTTTGGAGTTTATACGTCAGTGCCAGCCGGCAATTGTAAATTAGAACGTATCTAATCCCGTGCTATCTATACATGCCATAACCCATAACAATGATGAATAACAGTGAACAGTAACTTACCTTCTAGATCACTATTGGTCCTCACTGGGTGGTCATATATAGTCCAGGGTGTTTGCTTAGAGACGTGGGCATATTTATGGTAATACCGAAACCGCGGTTTGTAGATTGTTTTAGGCAAGAAAAAGAAACCCAAACAGTCGCTGGTTTTGGAGCAGCTCCAGCATGCTATCCATAGCGGTTTTAAAAAGAAAAAAAATCCACCAATGTGTGTTTTTGAAGCTGGGAGTGACGGGTGATGGGGGGGGGGGGGGGGGGGGGGGGGACTGAACAGAAAATACAGTGTCTTATATACATTATGTTTGCGGAAACAGCAGAGGTGTAGTCACGACAGGGAAGAGAAATGCTTAGTTAATGATTTATGATTTGGTAGAAGACTATAGATCAGGACGAATGCTTTAGTAGTGCCGGTAGTGATGGAAATCGATTCTAGGACATAATAGTCTTAACTATGGTACAATACGGTAGTCCCTGATTATTAACCATATAAAACTATGGGTTTCTCTGTGCTCGATGCCAAGAAGCAATGACTCAGGAGTCATGAGCGAAGAAGCCATAATCTAGGAACCAAGAAGATATGGGATGACCGAGGAACAATATAGTGCGTGAGCTGCTCATACACCCCCCCCCCCCCCCCCCCCCCCAATTAGGGAACTTTGAAGGTTATGATTTTCTGAAAGCTTATTCAAAATGCTATAATTTGCATCAATGTTTGTCATTAGGGGCTGAGGCATTACTGAGTACTGTGCATGTAAATACCACGACCCCGGGTAAACAAATTTACCCGTTACAGTACTAAATTGGGGCGCGGTCGCGTTGCGGTAACCGGTTCTCGTCAGATCACCGAAGTTAAGCAACGTTGAGCCCGGTCAGTCTTTGGGTGGGTGACCGTCTGAGCGATCGATTAGGACCCCCGAGCTGTGTCCTTGGACAAGGCACTTAACCCCGATTGTCCACATGGGGGCACGATGACGCCGTGTAGTTATTTCGATGGGGCGCATGTCTTCGACTCTGCCTGTGCTGCAGTGCCGAATTACGATGTTGGGGAGTTGGCAGCTGCTCGTCGTTGCTTGGTGGTTCTGTCCGGGTACTCTGGCTTCCTCCACCCGTAAAACTGTCTCCGACACGATATGACCTTGACTGTTAAAGTGTCGTTAAACCTTAATAAATAAATAAAATACAGTACTAAATTTACCTTGATTTCTATTTGAATTATGGGTGCTTTTACCATGACAACACAACAGGGTGCCAATGGGTCGTGTGATAAGACGTTACATGAGATCTATTGGGGGGTGGTGGTCCGGGTACAGGATGTACTATTTCTTTCCACATAAAGGATGCATACCTATTAATTTATTTCGACCCCATCTCATGTGGTGGATCTCCTGTGACTCATGGCCACATGGTCTAGTGGCGCCATGTTGGGTTGTCACGGTAGCCCCGATAGCGGCCATTTTGTGACACAATTACCATAGTGATACACGGTCTTAGTGAGCATTGCAGCGCGAGTTGTTAGGGTGATACGTGTTTCCTTCGTCCATTTTGTACACCATCTTAGTTTCTATTGGAGCACACGGTTGCTATGTGACCCTAAATCCTCTAATAGCAAAGGGGTGTGTTAGGAGGTTGTATTCAACTGAATAGGATTAAATCGAATTACCCAAATAGACTTGACAATCCATCCAATTCACAAAAATCAACCCAAAATCACTGATTATGATTCCCCCAGAATCACCTTTTGTCCAATAACAGGTGCATTCCTTTGTATAAGATTCAATCTAATTACCCATATTCCTCGGTTAGAATTACCATAACAACCCGACAATTTGTACTTGAGAATCTTTATTTTAATAGGAGCACATAGTGCTATAGCACCACAAAGGCTTTTAATATCACCTGCAAGCTTATAGAACTAACATGTTGTGGCATAAGGTACTTTTCTTTGTATAAGAGTTAATTTAATTACAAAAAATTACCACAAACAAATAGACAATTGTTTTACTAGTTCGGATTCCTTCTGAACCCCCTGCTTCTCCCTATCCTTGTCTATTCCATAGCTTATTATTCTCTCCACTCTTTTGGTTTGTCCTGTCCATGTTATGACTTCCCTAAGCTCTCTATAAATTATTCTGGCTTTCCTAGATGTGTCTGTGAAGCTAGTGCACAATGCGTACACATTACATGTAGCACATGCTGGATGTGCTGATATGTATTGGTGTGCTAGTGCACAATGCGCGCACTTCACATATAGTACATAAACACATACAGGTATTTGAGAATACTTATGACATGGTGATAAACTATTTGAGGATACCTTTTGAGGATACCTTTTGAGAATACCCGTTGAGAATACCTTTTGAAGAATACCTTCTGCAGGATATTTTTCTGAACACAGTTATGGCCTCTAACCATGTTCAGCTCCTGTCTTCTAATCCACCCCAAACCGTTCATAGCTCCAAGACTACCGCTTTGTCCATAGTCACCACCATCTGTTCTATATTTAGTATGCATTGTATTCACCTTTAGTATAGTGTTCTACCAGCCCTGCAGCCTCGTACCACTGTTCCCCAGTATCATTACAATTGGATACCACTATTCTGTCCCGAGCTAGAGTGTCTCAACCATTACCAACTTGTGGTACTACTACGGCTCTTAGTACACTACTGCCTCTACGGGTCCCAATTCATATCACAATCAAAGTTGTCTTCCACTGCTGCTTGCTAGATTGACTCGAATCGTATCGAGCAAATGAGCTTTCGAGCAGTTGCTTGAACGACTCCTCATACTGCTCTTCGACTCATTTGAATAAAAGGGATTCTATTGGGATTCTGGAGAAGGGACACATAAGTGGAATTCCGTAAGTGGGATTCGAAGCTTTTATACAGCTCCAGGTGGTCTTACCATTGGATTTCATTTTGTCTTCAACTATCTGTCATATAATTTGCCTCTGCTGTAGTCACCCAAAACTATAGTCTTCTATCACCTTTACAGCTTTGTACCATTGCTATTGACTTGTAGCACAACTCCATACTTCCAAGCTATGCATGACCCCGTCCCGGCTCAGCCCTAGGTCAGGTCCTTAACAGGCGCAATCAGATATTGCTCCATTCATCAAAGCCTTATCAGTCTCTGCAATGTCTGGATCCCGTGCAAGCTAGGGGACCTTACAAATAAGAAACTGCGTGTTGATCATGCCGAGATGTGCTTATATGTTAATACAAATCGTGTCACAATGTGTACGCATTGCATGCAGCACACTGGCACACACTGGATATGCCGATATGTACTTATGCACAATATGCACACAAAACATGCTGCATATAGGCACATACGATGAAAAAGGGATTCTAGAAGTATAGTCGGATACTAGAAAAGGATTCCACGGAACGTGGGTCTGATGGTTGATTGAATGTGCTTGTGTGCTAGTGCACAATATGTCACAGTGTGCACACCCATCAGACGCTGGATGTGCCAATATGTGGTTATGTGCTAATGCACAATGTGCGCACAGCACAAGTAGCCCATACAACAAAAATGGGATGCTGTATGGTGTGGGGTAGGTCGTGCTTGGCTGGGTGTGTGTGCTTGTGGGGTGTTTTGCAGTGGTTGAGAAGGTGGGAACTGGGCTCCAAAAATATAATGGTCCATAGCCTTGATGATATGGTCAATTTAACTAATACAAATCATCAGCTTGCTTATAAAACCTTGTACACAATTGTTTTTAAAACAGTGTACTTGAGGTTTTATAAATAGGCCAACAAAATGCTTGTAAATTATAAAAGCTGCTGTCACCAGCTAGAAAACATGCTATAACTGGTTGAATGCAGGAAACCACTATCAGGGCATTCAAAAAATGAGGGCACCAGAGCAAGAGCCAATATTCTCCGTGCTCATTTTTCATATTCAGTCAAATTCAAATATATTTTGTTTATATAAAGTTGTTTTATTACATTTTATTGAAGAATGCCTTTGGGCAATCTCCAATAATTTATAATAGTATAAATTTCGAATAACATATTCAGACCACCAAAAATTATCTAGCCCTCAACTAGTTAAAACATTTGAATGTTGGACTCTCAGAAAACATAATTTTTGAAAATTTGTTAATGTTGATGGTGTGGGTGGGGTGAGGTAGTGTTGGGTGGGGTGGGGTGTGGGCTAAGCGGAGTGAGTTTCAGAGTTGGTGGGACTATATATTGATTCAAAGCAAAAAACAGTACCGGTACGTTGAGTTATGTGTGGTAACGTCTTTCAAATTTCAGCTCAATTTATGAAATCTTGTATGGGATTTCACTAAATTTTGTACACGAGCTTTTATAAGCTGATCCATCAAATGCCTGTAGCTTCTAAACGCCCCAGTCGCCAGATGGCAAACATGTCTTAAAATGTTTCTTATTTATTGGACTTTCAGAAAACAATAGTCCGGAAAATTCGCTGATGGGGGAGCGTAACCATGTACTGGCTCATAGCCTAATACTCATTTATGTCCATGCACACACACACTCTCGCACGAATACATGCGACACAATACTGTTCTTGCCTCACACTCGAGAGAATATTGTGTATGGCAAGATGATGATGGTAGCAGCTAATAGTGAGAGTGGTCGAAGCAGCAGCATAATGGATAACAAATTGTAGCCCGTGATATTTAGACTTAGTAATACAGTAAGAGTAGTGGCGATAAAAACCTATGTTTGTAGAAGCAATATCAGAAGACAACGTGGAAAGTATTTGAAGGAAGACGTAATGTTAGCTAGAGAGTGTAAAGGTTGGCATAAGTAGTGGAAGCAGCAAGTAGTGCAACAATAGGATACAACCGAGAAAAAAGCTAGTATTGGTCATCGCAGAAGTTGAAACTAGCTTTAATTGAAGCCGATCGTGAAACCGACAGTATTTGGCACGATAGAAATCAATAGCTGTGACTTTGTTGTGGAAGCTGTTGGTAGTTATAGTACTACCTGAAGGCAGTGATATGAACAGCCGATAGTGGCTGAAGCCTGTGGTTGTGATGAAATGCTGGAATTCAAGAGGCAGTGAGTGACGAGGATTGCTAATTATAGAAGTGAGCAGATAGTAGGAGAAGAAGCAGTGATTGCAGAACATGGCTGAAATTCGCTGGAATGGCCGAATACGCACGGTAGTGGTAGAGGTCAGAAGTGATAAATACGATATTATAGTGATAGTATGGTTGGAAGCTGGGAACGGTGATAAAACATAACAGTCATTAGTAGTAGTCAGAGTGCTACAGGGGTGTGGTTATAGTACAATTGTGGGGATGTACTAGATTTAGCGACAACCCACACTGGGGATTTATAGGATTTTAAAGTACAACCTTTTCAAGCTGAAGGTTCTTCCGCTCCATCGGAGTACTCCTGAGCCATGAAACAGAACTAAAGCCACGTCAAGGACTGTTAAAAACAAACCAAAGTAACTACATGCTCCGCGTCACCAGTATTTAGTTAAAGGCATCTAGGCCCCTTAGCATTACGTTACATAAGATGGCAGCGTTTAAGACGATTGTCGGGTCCTTTTAGGTGTTGCTGTTTTCTGAAAGTCGACAAATTTCTATTGAATCGAACACCCCGACCCCCCACTCCCAACCCACACACCATTAGAAGTCACTTTCCCCAATAGTAACCACGTGCCATCATGAAACCCAATATATGCATGCGCATTAACAAGATGTGCACGCGCATTAACAACACGCATCACCATGATACCACAACGTGACCGCTCATGCTTAATTAATACTTAGAGGATACAAGTAGTATAGCTGGAGGTTTTCGACCCTCATTACCCGGAGCTTTGCCGGAGCAGTTAGTGTTAAATTCCCATAGGAACCGGAGCTTTGCCGGAGCAATTTTTTTCTGTGGAAAAATACGGCTCCTTGCAGCTAGTTCCGGCAAATGATGTACGTACTATAGTATGCTGTGGTATGTATAGTGATATATACTACTCAAAGTTTGCTAAGCACCACATATTTAACACATCATTGTAAAATTTTCTTGGGACACATTTGCGATATTTTTGGTGGATATGATTGAGGAATGTATTGAGATGGTCCCCAGTGTTTACATCAGCTCTCTTGACAGGCAGACTTTTCGTAACAGTCATGGAAAGCATGTACCCCTTGATTTCCATGATGTTTTCGCGTACTGTCTACATGTACATGAGATGTGTAGGGTATTCAGTTTTCATTTCAACACACACCCTTGTGATTTATTGATTGAATATAGCGAACTTAAATGTAAGAAGACATTTGTCTGAAGCAGAAATGTGGTGTAGGAATGGTGGAACAAGGGGCTACCCATCGTCAGGGTGGTGAAGCCCTTGGTGTGCACCATACGGTGATCACCAGAGCCTGGGCAAGATTTCAGCAGTATGGCACACCAGTCAGACGACATGGTGGTGGCAGAGACAGGGCAACATCTGTAGCTGAAGACCGGTTTTTGATCATTCAGGCCCGTAGGAACCGTTTTGACGCAGCAACCCAGCTTCGCAGTGACCTTCAGAATGCATCCGGGGTAAATGTTTCGACGCAGACTATCCGGGCAAGGTTGCACGAAGGTGGTCTCCGATCGAGAAGACCATGTATTCGCATTCAGAACTACTGCCAGGCACGATGTGAATGGGCCATGGATCACGTTGGATGGACCAGAGAAGATTGACGACCTGTCCTTTTTACAGATGAGTCAAGGTACTGCCCAGACAACACAGATAGGCGTTCTAGGGTGTGGAGAAGACCAGGAGAGCGATTCCATGCAGCCAACACTGCTGAACATGACCGCTATGGTGGAGGGTCAATAATGGTCTGTGGCAGCATCAGCTGGGATGGACGTACAGGGCTCTGTGTCCTTGACCGTGGTACATTGACTGCACAGCGGTATATTGATGAGATCCTGGATGCCCACGTCAGATTGTATGCAGGTGCAGTGGGTGATAGATTCATTCTGATGGACGATAATGCCCGTCCTCATGTTGCCCATGCTGTCCAGGAGTACCGGCAGAGGGAGGAGATTGAGCGTATGGAGTGGCCAGCAAGATCCCCTGACCTCAATCCAATCGAACATGTCTGGAATGAGTTGCAGCTTGCAATTTCAGTCCGTTCAGTCCAACCAAGAAGTGTCCAGGAGCCTGGTGCCATGCTGGTGAAAGAATGGAACAACATCCCACAAAGGACCATCTGGAACCTGATTGGGAGCATGAGAAGGCGTTGTCAAGCTGTAATTAACAATAATGGGTCTCATACTCGATATTGAACCCATATCAGTTCGCTCCGTCAATTTTTTGGCAAATTTGAAATATTTCCTCTTTTACCAATAATATCCATTTTCCATGGTTATCGTATTCAAAGGCTAAAAAATAATGTCGAACACAAACAAAATCTTAATTTCTGTGCTTAAATCATTAAAGATATAATCAAATATAACATATATACACTTTTCATAACAATATTTCAACTAAAACGTAAAACAGGTAGTTGGATATACTTGGTGCTTAGCAAACTTTGAGTAGTATATGTACACACAGGGCTGTCGCTATATATTATGGGCAAGTGATGGAAAGACGATGGGAAAGTTGGGTTTTCTTGAAAGTTTTTTCCCGCGAAACGGTTAACGTTGCCATTGACGCCGTTACGTCATAATGCGCATGCGACGTCATAGAGACGTTGATCACTGTTGTTGTCCACTATACAATCTGACATAACGTTATTTGGGTCAGGGGGTGTCGGGATTCTCGGAAGGGGGTTGGGGTGATCTGGTATGTATCAATGCTGGTATAATATTAGCCTTGGGCCTTCATATTATCCTATGTCTGCTATAGCTAAGTCAAGCAGTAGGGGGGGGGGGGGGGGGTAATGCGTGATCACCTAGTGGGAGGTAGTCATTGGTGGTTTAGATTTGCAGTATAGGACGAATGGTCTGTTGGTGTATTACCCCCTTAGTTCTATTAACCTACCGAATCCTTTGTATTGTCTTACGGCTTATATTGGTAGTTCGTAATGCTAGGTCAGGCAGTAATATAATTGTTTAGAACGGGGGCATAGGATACATGGTATATACCCCTGTAGGTCCCCTGTTAGTCCTCGGTATTATTAACCAACCGACTGCTTTGTATTATTCAATGACTGGTATAGGTAGTACGCTATGGCAAGTCAAGTGGTATTGTGGGGTGGGGGTGGGGGTGGTGGTAATGCCTGGTTAGTATGGAACGGCAGTATGGTATGGGCGATATATACCTCGGTGCCCCCCCCCCCCCGCCCCCAAAAAGCCATTGGTACTACTAATCGACTTAATGCTTTATGTCATCCCATCACTAGTATAGGTAATATGTAATGCGGTGGCAGGCGTTATTGTGGGGCGGGTGGGTGTAATGCATGGTCGCCTAGTGTGGAAGTATAGGATGTGCGCGTTGTCCCCCTACAGGTTCCATGTTACTATTAATCCACCTAATGCTTCATGTTATCCTATGACTGGTATAGGTAGTACGTTATGGCAGGTCAAGTGGTATTGTGGGGTTGAGGTGGGGGTAATGCCTTGTAGTATAGAACAGCAGTATAGTATGGGCGATATATACCTCTGTGCCCCCTCCCCCCCCCCCCCCCCGCCCCGAAAACCATTGGTTCTACTAATCGACTTAATGCTTTATGTCGTCCCATAACCAATATAGGTAGTATGTAATGCGGGGCCAGACGTTATTGTGGGGTGGTTGGGTGTAACGCATGGTCGCCTAGTGTTTGTAGTATAAGATGTACGCGTTCTCCCCCTACATGTCCCATGTTAGCCCTTAGTACTATTAAATCGCCTAATGCTTCATGTTATCCTATGTCTTCTATAGGTAGTATGTAATGCTAGGCCAAGAGGTACTGTGGGTAGAGGTAACGCCTGGTAGTTTAGAACAGTAGTATAGTATGGGCGGTATATAACTCTGCACCCCCCCCCCCCTCCCCCCTGTTAGTGCTTGGTACTATTAACCAACCGATTGCTTTGTTTTATTACATGGCTGGTATAGGTAGTACGTTATGGTAGGTCAAGTGGTATTGTAGGGGTGGGGGTAATGCTTGGTAGTTTAGAGCGGTAATATAGAATAGGCTAGTTATACCTCTGTAGGTCTCTTCTTAACACTTGGTAATACTAAACCACCAGATGCTTCATATTATCAAGCGGGATTGTGGTATGGGGATTATTGCCTGGTAGTGGTACAGAGCGGCAGCGGAGTATGTTGGTATATGCCCACGAAGGTCCCATCTTAACCGTTGATAGTATTAACCTATCGAATGCTTTGTGTCATTCTGTTACGGGTAAGGTGGTACGTAATCCCAGTAGTTCCTACCCTATTCAGAGTACACTTGTTCTTGTTTCGTCTATCGAGACCATCCTATCAGGTCACTTAATCATCACGACTTGTCTCCGGCACCCCTTTTTCTGAAATGGGGCCATGAGAAAATCCCTCAATGAGGTCTAATTTTCTATCCCTCTTAGCGTTATCTCGGCATTTAACAGCCATGTTCCATGGAATCTCTTTTTTGGAAAATGTCTGTGGCTATGGAATCCCTTTTTCTGAAATGAGGCCATGAGGGCCATGAGAAAATTCCTCAGTGCGGGACAATTGTTGGTGGAGCAACGTCATGTTTTCCTATGAATCGAGGTTCACTCTCGACTTCCACGACAGGCGAAACAGAGTGTGGCGGTCGCGGAACGAACGATACCATGACCTAACCGTTAGGCAGCACGATCGTAGTGGATAGGTTATGGTGTGAGGAGGCATAACCATGACAAACAGAACAGTATTACATGTCATCCAAGGGCGTGTCACAGGGCAGTACTACCGTGACAACATGTTAGCAGCTCATGTGGTGCCATTTGCGCGACGTCACGGCTGTCGATTCATTTTTCAAAATGACAATGTAAAAACACACAGGGCCCCGTGTCGCTACAGAGTTCCTTCAGGAGCAGAACATCACTACACTGCCTTAGCCAGCAGTAAGTCCAGACCTTTCACCAATCGAACACGTCTGGGATATGATTGGCAGGCGCCTACGACAACGCCAACAGCCCACCAATGTCCAGGAACTCGCCGCAGCACTGCAGGAAGAAAAGAATAGCATCAGTCAAGCTGATATTGGACGTTTGGTGAGGAGTATGCCACGTCGGATCCGCACTTGTCTCGCGAACCGAGGAGGATTTACAAGATATTGAGCTTTTGGACTGAATACGATAAATTCTCTAGACTGACCGTCCATGTCTTCTGCAGCTCAGTGCATGGAATGTGTGCTTGTCAGACACCCAACTATCGCTGAAATCATTCACCAGATGTCACAGTGCGACGCCTCAACTGTCTATTTGATGAAAATATAAATCTATTTCTTCATATATCTTACTTTTATCAAATATCCCATACTTCTTTTTTAAATAGTATATAATAAAATGCCAATAGTATTGAGTGCCACATCATAATTTATGATACGTTGTAAATTCCCAGTCTTAACTTTTATTCAGAGTTTCGTGCCCCTTTTGATACCCCTGCCACATTGGGCTACTTCAGGCGTCCCAGCTCATTTTACCATTTTAGAGAACTCAAACCCATTCGTTTATTACCAGACCCCGTGATAACAAGCAAAGAAACAGAACACCTTCATCGTAGTAAAAAGCGTAACTCTCTCTCTATCTCTCTCTTGGTATTTTCACGTCGAAGACATAATAAATCCAAATTTTCCAAAATTGTTGATGAAATTCTCAGTAAAGGGATGTCATTCATGTAATATTTTTGTTTATTGGGGCTTTAACTAAACTTTCAACATCCAAGGTCACATAGTGTCCGCTTTATTTATTTATATTTATTGGTCTTTTAAGGTCACATACTTCTGCGCAATGGCTAATCATGACCACGAATCGTGTCGGATAGCTTTATGGGTGGAGGAAGCCGAAGTACTCGGATAGTTGGGATCTGCGAATCACAATTTTTTTTTCGAATCGAATCTCGAATCGAATCGCGTCTGATATCGAATCGAATCCCGAATCAAATCTTAAAAGACAAGTTATTTCATATTGCACCAAACGGAAGTTACGGAACTCTGTGATGACCCTTACACGACCGAGTGAACACTTTAAACACCAACAAATAAATATTCTCTGTAGCACCGCCGCTGAAACAGCAAGGCCTAATATCCATAGTTTTAGTTTTTTGAAGGATTAACTTGTTACTATTCACGTTCTTAAGAACTATGGATAATGTTCTGGGCAAAATTCACTACTTACTTAACAATTAAGCATTGTCAATTACTCACTTAAATAGGAATTGAGCCTGCATGAATGAATTTTCTAATCACAATTTTATCCAATTTTTGTTGGAAATGTAACAAATTGAAGTTAGTGCGTTTAGTACGAGAGATTCGAAAAAATCGAATCTTGAGACTGAGTTGGGATCGATCTCGAAGCAGACGTATGGTATCGATATCGAATCGAATCTCGAATATTCGCACCACCCTAAAGGATAGAACCAATGTGCAGCGGCAAGCAACTATCAGACTCCCCAACTTTCGAACTCAGCACGAGAAGAGTTAGCAACGGTTGAAAGAACGCGCACCATTGACGTGCAGTAGCCTTTGCACACAGCACCAGCGTGTCCCCACATGGGCAATTTGGATTGAGTGTCTTGCGCAATGACACAACGCAGCTATCGCTGGTCAGGATCGAACCGTCGACCTTTCGGTTTAAAGTTCAGTGCCCAAATGAATGAGCTACCGAGCTCCCCATTCACGTAATAGAAACTAGCTGAAACTTTAATGAAATTCAATTGTAGGTTGATTCATAGAGTGGACTGAATGGTATCCATACGCGTATGCCTTCACTTGGAAATGTTTTTAAACATCATATTGTATTCCAAAACAAGAAATACATAATAGTGCTAAGTATACTGCAGTAGGCCTATTCCAAAACTGGTTTTATGTTATGCTGTTAGTACTGTGAAAAGTTCCATTGCAAACCATCAACTCAAGTTTGAACCAAAAGCAAAAGGTCACGAAAATCATACATATCATCAAAATATCCAACTTATGGAAAACATTCTCTCGAAATTGAGACGTTTTTTTCTTGGGGATGGGGGGTGGGGTGGGTGTGGGAGCGGTAACGCGTCAATGTCGGAAAAAATTAAAAGTTTCGATTTGCATGAAAAATTAGAATGTTCCAACGCTTGAAAAATAAGAAGATGGCTGTTTTTGTATTTTTGATTTAACGCAATTTTCGACGTTTCTAAATCAATTTAATCATTGATTGCTTGACCCCCCCCCCCCCCCCCCCCCCATCTTGGCCAGTTTTCCCTGCTAGTGCATGCAGGCGCTTCAATATACGGATTCCGGAGCGTCTTGGACTGAAACGTCCCAGGGCCACCACAAGCATTCCTTTTTCATTAATGTAGCTTATTTATGTTAATTCTTAGCATAAATAAGCTACGTTAACGGGTTAGTGTGGACCTCACAGTTAATGTATGTCAACCAAAGTTAACAAGTTACAGTAAAATCATTCCAAAACGAGTCATCCTACCAAGTTTCAGTGAAATTCCCTCATAAATTTAACTCGGAGACTTTACAAAAGGAATCTAGGTCATGTGGCGGTTCGATGGTCACGTTTGACCGATCATGACCAAAATTGGAGAGTCTCATCAAGATATCATACAAAGTTATCCTACCAAGTTACAATGAAATCCCTTCATAAAACAACCTGTAAACAGTGATAAAGGAATCTAGGTCAGGTGACCAAGCGGCGGTAACGGCTGACCGATTGTGACCAAAATAGGAGTCTCATCTAGACTCATACCAAGTTATCATTCCTTGTTACAATGAAATCGCTTCATAAATATGAACTGAAGACTGTGCTAAACAAATCTAGATCACGTGCCTGTGTGGCCGTCACGGTTGACCGATCATGCTCAAAATTGGACGTTCTCATCTAGCTATTACTCTGAGTCATCCTGCAAATTTGCAATGAGATCCCTTCATTAATGCAAGCTGTAGACTGGGTTAAAGGAATCTAGGTTACCCGCCCCTGCGGCCATCAGGGTAAACTGAACCCAACCAAAATAGGACGTTCTCATCTAGACATTATACGGAATCATCCTACCATGTTACAATGAAATCCCTTCATACATACAACCTGTAGACTGCGCTAAAGGTTTTCGGGTTTCGGGCTCGCGTAGCCGTCACGGCTAAACGATCGCGACCAAAAGGGGGCGTTCTCATCTAGACATGGCCTCGAACCTGCATATGAAATTTCGTGATGATCGGACAAGAACTACGGGGTGTAGCCTGTGCTAAAGAAAATATGAACAGACTCACGCACGCGTGATGGCAATAGCCCTCCTTGGACCTTCGCAACCGTTATACCCGAACGTTGATGTAACTTCATAGAGGGTCATGTTGTCAAATTAAAATGCGTCCGACAGCCTAGACTGACATGTTCCGTGTAGGCGTAGAGCCTGTAAAAGTGTTTGACATAATTCAAAGGTCACCCGCCATCTAGACGCCTTCAGTGAAGACCTCTGGTGATGAGTCATTTCTATGCAGATACCATACTGGATGTTTCCATATGAGAAAGTACTTACAGACACAGTAGGCACTGCCCCAAACGGACATCGATAATGCGAGATTTACTGGGACATCTCACACAGTCAAGAAGTAGATGCGGTCATCCAAGCAGGGCCGGGGAGAGGACGGGCGACTCTGTCTGGGTAATAATCCCGTGTCCCGCAACTTTGGGTCGAGTCTGGCCTAGGATTCTTGGATAAGCCCCCCCCCCCCCCCCCTGAATAAGATAGCTTTCAACAAATTTTACAATTATTCAGTGCAGTTTTATGGAAAGGGTTACCTTTATTCTGCCTGAAATAAAATATGTGCAATCCACAATAAGAATTCTCAGTGCCGTGTAGTTTTGGAGATATGGGCGTTTTAATTTTTTTCTTTTTTCAGCTCCTGCGATTCCCGTGGGGCGACGGGAAAAAAATGGGCATAAATTAAGTACTTATGACCCATTAAGCCCTCATATCAAATCTGGTTCAAATCTGCCTCTCGGTTTGGAAAATAGAAATTTTGGGAGTGGCAAAAATTCTTGCCCCTCCCATAACGAAGGCAAATAATGCCCGACACACTTCTCTTGAACAAACTTGATTCCAAACCTCAAAAGGACTCTGTATACCACATATCAAGTCTCTGCTACTGGTGGTTCATTAGAAGAAGATTTTTAAAAAATTTGGCCATTTTTCCCCGCACCTCTGCACAATATGAGCCGAAACCTAATTTGCATAAAAATCAAAATACTCCAAAATAACCACCACTACTTACATAAAATTTAATTAAAATGTGGCCAGTGGTTTAGGAGAAAGATGTGAGGTAATAATAATACCTACCTGGCTATATTTTGTATATCTGGTGTGTGATGTCTATTGTTGTGCAAACATGTGCATGACTACACTGCTATTGTCTTACACGTGATACGTTATTATACTACACCCACTCATGTATGTCATTTTTAACGATGTTCATAAAGTAATTTGGACAGAATAAATAAAATAACTGGCCACTCCCACTTCCAATTAATATCGGTGACATAAACCAATAATATTTTTTAGTCCTTTTGCAATAAATTTCACCCAGGGAAAAATTCATCTAAATATTCCTAGTATTTCCCACAAGCTGGAAAAATCAGTTTACCTTTTCATAATAGTATTATTGGATAACGCTGCATAAAATTCACAAACCAGAAAAAGTATCGATACAACTACTTGTCATAACTTTTTCTCAATAATTTAATAAAACGTTTCATCCTGTTGATTTTCGATTGGCAATTCCACGCGCCATGTGATTGTCATATAATAGTAGTCTATTGTTCTATGCCCTCTTTAATTCCTATACAATTATTTCATTGGTTCAAGTCAAAGATACTTGTTAAAAACCGGGATGGTCAATTAATTGTGGTGACTGTACGTGTGTGCTTTAAAATTCGTTGAAATTATTTCATTAAATTATGACCAACATAAATTCTTGTGAGTGATCCTTTTCAGCATTTCAGCATTCGCAAACCTGGCGAAAAAAAATTGAGTTAATTATGCAAAAACGGGCGGTGCTTTTCAATAAATACGTGCGAAATAATTTCAGGTTGTGTCGTAGTGTATTAGTGTAAGCCATAGTAGGCCGTATGTTAGAATTATTTCGCAATTATTTACTGAGATGCTAATAGGCCCTATTTACAAATGGTTTAGGCCTCCAGTCCAAAAATAACCTCCAATAATGTATTTTAATTTTTTTGGCTTGGTACGTCTTTCAAAGGACGTACCAAACGAAAATTAAAATACGGGCTTTCATGCCATTTTCGACTACCCCCCCCCCCCCCCCCCATCAAGTTTCTGACCTCTGTGCTAATGGTTAAGAAGGGGGCTGCATCGTGAATGGAGCTCTGCACTTGACCAACGGTTGTAATTTGTGACTGCGTGATTCTTGAAGTACTAACTTTATTAAATCAACTTGACGTAATAAAGTTATCGCTTCAAGAATTGTGCAGTTAAAAGCTATAATTCTAGATCTCTAGATACTCAATGACGAACTTGAGAATTCAAAACATGCTGCTAAAAACGACGGCCAAGAAAAAAAAAAATAACATGATTTTTGGGTACCAAAACCCGCCGGAAGTTTCCATTTATAACTGATTTAATTTTTTTTTTGTGGGGGGTGGGGGTGGGGGGCATCCCACCCCTATCATCGATCGTTACTCGCGTCCAACCCAATCAACGCTCGTGTTTGCCTTTGGCATCTGCATCAGTATCCCGACACTTTTGAAAGGAGATCCGTGACAGAATTAACCCTGGGGCACAAATTTCCATTTCACCGGCACTGGTATTAATAAGTGTTTTCTATTCATAAGGCACGCGCGAAATTAGGGGAGGCACGCATAAATATCGGCCTGACAGAAACGGGGATATTTATAATGAATGTTTTGTAAAACAATAAATTTGTTTTGAAATAACATCGCAAGTTTTTTCAATGGCCTCAGTCAAGAAACAACAAAGGGGACGTGTTGACCAACTATTGCGGACGTTTTGACCAACTGTTGGGGACGTTTCGACAAATTTTTGGGGACGTTTTGACCAACTATTTGGGGACGTTTTGACCAAAACATTTGGGAACGTTTTGGTTTGGGGACGTTTTGACTAGGATTCTGGGAAACGACTTTTTTATACAAATCCCATTACCTAGTGTTAAAATATCAGGAACCCGTGCCGCCCTAAATGCGACCTCGTGTGTTTCACAAGAATGAAACTGTAGATCATCTTTACAGAGATGTTACAATTAAAACGTGGAAACATTTGGACTCATGGTTTATGAGAATTTCGATGTTTTTTCTAGTTAATCAATGTTAAAATGTCTTCAGGTGCCTCATTTCAACAAACTTGTAAACAGTTGTTAAAACGACCTGGTATACTAAAGAAGGCATTTGAATCAGTAATTAGGGAGAATATTTTTCAAATCTTGCGGCCATTACCAAGAGTGTCCAACTTTGGTCCTAAAAATGACCCCCCCCACCCCCAACACCATTTGTTTTGTTAAAATGGATCTAAAGCAGATTTTTAAAGAAATTTCTGGGTGTTTTTCAGATGAGAAAGTACTTACAGACACAGTAGGCACTGTCACAAACGGTTAAAATTTGGGATAACGAATATGGACCCAAGAACTTGATTTGAACAATCTTGAATCTGCCCCCCCCCCCCCGATAGTGCTTACGAAATATCAAAAATATTCTGACTGGTGCACCCGTATAAGATTTTTGAGTAATCAAATATTGCAATGAGCTTTAATTCAGGCTTCACATGTGAACCCATAGACTTGATCTGAATAGCAAACACGTATCAAGACGTGTATTGAAGTCTTGACCTCGCCTCAGTCATATATCAACTCATCCTATTGGACTTGTCACTATATTCCAAGAGACGAGGTCCTGACTTCAATATACTCGGAAACCCACTTGTTGGTAACAACCTATATATTCCACATCTCAAATCCTGGGAAGATTTTTTTTTTTTTTAAAATTTGGGGTAATTTTCTTCCACCACCTCCCTATCAAGCATGACACCTTGATTTTAACTGAAGCAAAATGCAACCAAACAACCAACAATTCCCCAAAATGTATTTACTTATTGCTGTTTTAAGGTCACATATTTCTGCACAATGGCGAATTGAGATCACAACATGGAGATCAAGTCAATTTAAGTCAATCGTTTATACTCATCATGATGTTGCACATTTTTGAGGACTTACATCCCATTTATTGGTGACTGGGTTCTATTTTACCAGTAAAACAGAGTTTGTTTACCACAGGAAGAAAGCACTGCTTCACTTCCTGGGGAGGGGATTTCTTTGAAATTGATTCAATGTTTGTTTAATAACAGTCACAAACACCACCTTCACACAGGACGATTGACGGGGAGTGATCATTATAGCTCACTCTGACTGAAGTCACATGAGCTAAAAAGATTGACAAGATACAAATGATCTTCCATAATAACTCCATAATAACTCTTGGATGGCAAATAAGATCACTTATATTATACAATGGTGTTCAAGGTCATTTTTGCTATCTGTCCTAATGCATGACAGCAACACAGTAGAAAGTCATGTTTCGCAAATAATTTTTACCTGAGCAGTGCACTTTGGACAACTTCCATTCCAGGCAACGTTTACCTGTCCTATTTTACAAAAAGAATCAGAATTTGTTTACCACAATTAACATGCACTGCTCCACTTCCCAGTGTTTCAACATAGAGATGAGTCAGATGATAAAAACATGGCAGGTGCAGAGTCTATTCTTGTTGTACTCTGCTTACTATGTATGGTCACATAATCTATCAATTAACCCTTTACCCAACGTAACGGCCTAAACCGGCCAGCGCTATTCTCAAAAATCGCCAATTAATTTTCAAAATATTTTCATTTTTTGTCTCAAAAACATAGGTTATGACCCCTCGTTGGAACGAGCTCATCGAGCTCGTTCCAACGAGGGGTCATAACCTATGTTTTTGAGACAAAAAATGAAAAAAATTAGTTATTCAAGAATTTTTTTTGCAAGTGTCGTCTGCTTTTCATGTTAGGTAAAGGGTTAAGAAATCATACCAGAATTGTCTCAATAAAACCATACAAATATAGCATTAGAACTGGCTCATTGAGCTGGTTCTTATGATATCCATATTTATATGTATACGCCAAAGAAACTGTGAGAATATTTTTAAACTTGATTTTTTTTTTTTTAAAATACTGTGATAACTGTATAGATAAAGGGTTATTTGTAAAGATGTTCATTATAGTTACTATAACATTAAATTTCATTACATTTTACAAGAATATTAAATAGTCATGATTCTGTAAATTACTTGTTCAGTGTTATTTTGCTTTCATTACATTGTACTATTTATTTATTTATTGATGTTTAAGGTCACATATTTATGCACAATGGCTAATCATGACCGTGACAGTTTGACGGGTGGAGGAAGCCGGAGTACCCGGAGAGAACCACCGAGCAACGACGAGCAGCTGCCAGCTCCCCAACATCGTAACTCCGCACTGCGGAACAGGCAGGGTTAGATTGGTTGAAGACATGCGTACCATCGACGTGCAGTACGCCTTAGTACACGGCGTCATCGTGCCCCCACACGGGCAATGGGGATGAAGTGTCTTGCCCAAGGACACAACGCGGTTGCCGCAGGTGGGATTCGAACCGAGGACCTCTCGGCTTGCAGCCTGCACCTCTACCTACTGAGCCACCGCGCTCCCTCATTACATTGTACAAGAATATTTTATAGTTGTAATGAAAGTGTCAATGACACTGCAGCTCAACTTGTCCAAGAAGGGACTGAACTATATAGAAAGATCAAGTAATGCCAAGTAATTCACTCAAGTTTCCACAGAAAAGACATCACACCAAAACTACATATGAAATCTGAAAAAATCGGGAGAGGGATGGGGACTGTTGGAAGTACTAATGGAACTGTTGACAGTTTATTCAACAGAATGCAGAAAAATTTAAAAACTCCCATCTCATCATCATACCAAAATTACATATAAAATTTGAAAAAGATTGAGTGAAAGGTGTACTAGGGTCTGCTAATCGAATTGTTGACAATTTATATGCCAAATCCAAGATGGCCAATGCTGGCCATGTTTTCCAACAAAATTCAGAAATCTGGAGAAGAAGATTTTTTAATCTTTTTCCCATTGCCTACAGTGTTAAAAAGTGCTGACTCAGCACTTTTTCAAAGTCCTGAAAAAAAGTACCTTGTGATCAAACCGATAGGGATTTTTTTTAACCATTCTATTCTACTGGATAAAAGTAAGCTTTATATAAAATAAGAATTCTCTGTGTCGTGTAGTTTTGGAGATATGGCAGTTTTAAGGTTTTTCCTATTTTTAGCTCCCGAGGTTCCCACGGGGCAATGAGAAAAAATTTTTTTGCATCAATCAACTACTTATGACCCATTATCATCTCATATCAAATTTGGTTCAAATCGACTTGACGGTTCTGAAAATAGAAATTTTAGGCGTGGCAAAAATTTTTGCCCCTCCCATAACGAAGGCAAATAATGCCCGACAAACTTCTCTTGAACAAACTTGATTCTAAACCTCAAAAGGACTCTGTATACCACATATCAAGTCTCTGCTACTGGTGGTTCATTAGAAGAAGATTTTCAAAAAATTTGGCCATTTTTTCCCCACACCTCTGCTCAATATGAGCCGAAACCTATTTTGGATAAAAATCAAAATGCCCCTATATAACCACTACTTACATGAAATTTAATTAAAATGTGGCCAGTGGTTTAGGAGAAAGAGGCTCAATCACCACCTTCACGACGGACGAAGAGTGATAAGAAAAGCTCACCCTGACTTTCAGTCAGGTGAGCTAAAAATGAGTACTGGCATGTCTTGTGTGACATTATAAGTTGCATGGACAAAATATTCCGTGAGCGTTTATTAACCCTCTACAGGGTGCCAAGCATCGTAATTTTGTTGAAATGGGCTGTTTTCAGACACGCACAGCACCCAATGTGTACCTGAGAAATACACATAATCTCCTTTGTTGGAAGAGGAATTCACCAAGTACCATTTTTGTAAGTAATAATGGTATTCAAAAAAACCAAGCGTTAACCCCTTTTGTGGTTGTTAATAGTGATACCCATCAAAGGCTTAAAAATTTATGTTTTCCCTGGATTTCTTTACAAACATCTGGTAGCGTTTTCAAGAGAAAATGGCCATTGATAGGTTGTGGTGTCACATTACCAGTCGATTGGATAAATTATTCCGGTAAGCATTTGTTAACCCTCCATGGGCTGCTAAATGTGAAAATTTTGAAAAAAATAGTCTGTTTTTGAACAACAACAACATCAAAAGGGAATGCAACAGAGAAACGTAACTTCTTTTACCAGACGCAAAACTGACAGGGAAACATTTTTGTAAGTAGTAAATGTATTCAAAAATCGAGGTCTTAACCCATTTTTGACTGGTTAAGGAGATATACCCCTTAAAAGCTTAAAATTCCAGTTTTCTGTGGGTTTCTCCAAAAAAAATTTCAAGAACAATTGACCATTCGCAGGTCGAGTGACATTAAAAGCATGAACAAAATGTTTCGGTAAACATTTGTTAACCCTCCAAATGGCCATTCTCAGATCTTAGTGTGACATTACAAGCTGCATGTACAAAATATTCCTGTAAGCATTTGTTAACCCTATGCAGGTTCTCAAACATCAAAATGTTGATAAAATGGGCTGTGTTTGCGTACCCACAGCACCCAAAGATGGGAGGAGAGATCAAAATAAGTGGAAGTAGAATTCACTGAGAATTATTTTTGGAAGTTATAAGAGTATTCAAAAAACAACACTTAACCCGTTTTGGGCTGGATAAACAATGATACCCATAAAAAGCTTAAAATTCATGTTCTCCCTGGATTTCTCTGAAAACATCTTGTAGATTTTAAAGAAAAAAATGGCCATTCACAGTTCTTGGTGTGACATTACAAGTTGCATGAATAAATATTCCTGTTAGCACTTGTTAACCCTCTACAAGCTGCCAGACATCAATATTTGGGATACATTTGAGATGAAATGAACCGTTTTTAAATTGCCACAGCACTCAGTGGGTATGTGTCAAACAAACATAACTCCTTTTGTCGGTCATTGACTTGTTGGACGACGATATTGACATTAAACCACTGCACCGTTAATGATGGTTTTTCCCTAAAGAATTTTTTATCAAACTCTGTCATTTGAGATTACTATCTTCACCTTTCTCATAACATCAATGAAGGGACTTCAGTGAGACAGTTAAAAACAATTCATCAGGCACTGTGGGGTCATGAAAAATCATGGAATCTCATCGGGAAAAGCCATGATTCTCCAGAATCATAAAGTCTAGTTATTTTTTTTTTTTTTTTTTTTTTTCCCCCACACATTTTGTCCGTACGATTCAGAAGCCATTTTCGGACCGATTTTCACAAAATTTTGCACACTCATAGAGAACCCTTATTTCATCAGAATTGGCAAAAAAAAAAACTGCCAAAATTGGGGTTTAAGGACACTTTCTCGAAACACGTCTTGTAGATTTTTTTTAAACATTCATCATTATTAGACCTGTCTGTGACACGACCTTTGATACACACGACATATCAGGCGATCCATATGGTAACCCTCCACAGGCTGCCAAACATCGAAATTTTGATGAAATGGGCCAGTTTCAGGCACCCACAGCACCCAAACGATACACGAGAGATAAACATAACTTCCTTTATTGGAAGTTGAATTCACCGAGGATCATTTTTGTAGGTAATAAGGGTGTTCAAAAAACCAAGCGTTAACCCCTTTCGTGGTTGTTAATAGTGATACCCATCAAAAGCTTAAGAATTTATGTTTTCCCTGGATTTCTTTACAAACATCTGGTAGGGTTTTCAAGAGAAAGTTGAAAAATTTATAGTAATTTATATATTTTTTATACTTACCAATGACCCAGACATAGCTGGTGCTAACTCTTAAAAATCTAGGGCCAAACACAAATTTTGCCCCCCAATCCACAAAATTTGCATCTAAAACCAAAAGAAATCATGTCCTAAAGGACCTCCATACTTTGCCCCTACTGCGCATCCGCAGTGTCAAGGACGTTCCGAAATTAGCGCCAATCATCATTCTTACTGGCAGTGCCTGGTCAGCGCTATGTACTCAGCGGGGAGGTATGAGTTCCCAACTCCTGGGAGGGCCATCCCCGTCTGGGTCATTGGTAAGTATAAAAAAATATATAAATTACTATAAATTTTTTAACATTTTTATACTGTACCAATGACCCAGACATAGCTGAATAGTAAAAAGGCTGGAGGGCCTAGGACATAGAGGAAAATCCAATAAGCTCAACTATATAATATAGAGTGAACCCCTCAAGGAGAAAAGGAGTATTAGGCTTTACATGTATCTTTCTTATTTTATGATAAATTAGAAAGATACAATACCCTTCTTAATTGAGCACAATAACATTCATGTTCTCTATTAACATCCAGTATAACCCATTATACTAATTATTTCTAAAGTAAGCCAATAAATAAAGTTAGTCCAGAGAATTGAGACTCTTTATATTCTTTAAAAGTGTCCGAGGATTGTATATTAACGCCCGTTTGACACTTGACATATACAAATGCTTCACACCGAGCTACACTTTAAAAATATGACATGAATGAATTTTTAACATTAATATTACACTTTAAAACCATCCCGGAAACGACTCAGAATTACTGACTCCGGAAGAGGAATTCCCTTGCTTTTCACTATAAAGCAGGTGACCTAAGGGAACACCCTCCCCCCCCTTGCCCTGGGTCAAATAGCCCAGAGCGAAGAGGGCAGCAGGACGGAGTCACTGCCGGAACAGAAAGCCTGCATAACTATAGTTGCAACTGTTTAGTGGACGACATTCTGAGCAACAGATAACGGACCTAAACAATGCAGGTCTCCAGAAATGGACTCAATATTTCTGAGATAAAAATTCGTGAATGTGGATGGCTGAGACCAATAAGCAGCCTTCATTAAATCTGTAATAGTCACACTATTTGCGTAAGCCCAAGATGTAGAAAGAGCTCTTACTTCATGAGCCAAAATCTTAAGCACAGACTGCTGGGAAGAAGATAAATTTTCATAAGCAGAACGGATAGTTAATTGAATCCATCTAGCAATAGAATGGACCGAAATGTCCTTTCTATTAGGCATCAGAGACAGAAAGAAACGTTTTCGTCCCTTTCTGATAAACTGAGATCTCTGTTTATAAATGCGTAAAGCTCTAACAGGACAGAGTAAAGGCCTACGCCCGTCTGAAGACGGAAGAGCCTTAATAACAATAGGTTCCAGATATTTATTAGGAGCCTGATTCTTAGCTAAAAATCCAACATTAGTAGTGAAGGTGATAGTGTTCCCGACGCTACGATAGTGAGAATCGTCCACCGATAGTGCATGAAGCTCACTGACTCTTCTAGCAGAATAGAAAGCTAAGAGAAAAGCTGTCTTATAAGACAAGAATTTGAAATCTACTGTCCCAAGAGGCTCAAATGGCTTTTCCTTTAGTTTAAGAAGAACCCAAGCTAAATTCCACTTAGGAATTAATCTAAGAGTTCTGGGTCTATTTATCGACAAGTTTCTAACTAACTTAGATAAAGAGATATTAGATCCAATTTGTAAACTATCGTGGTGTGCATAGGTATCAGATAACATAGACCTATAACCCTTAATAGTAACAGGCTGCAGTTTGATTTCGTCAAACAAGTATACTAGAAAGTTTGCAATGTCTGGTATGGAGGGATTAAAAATATCAACAGAATGATCCCTACACCAACGACGAAAAACCTTCCACTTAGCCGCATAATTTAGCGAAGAGGAGGTCCTCCTACAGTTAGAAATCGCGTCCACTGCTCGTCCTGTAAAGTGCTTGCCATGCAAGAAGGAGCGCACAACGGAAAAACGTGAAGGTTGAGACCTTGCGGGTTGTGATGAAGTCGACGCGGTTTCCCCTGCGAAAGAAGATCCTCCCGTGGAGGAAGCTTTCGCGGTAGGTCCCACAACAGACACCTGAGTAGATTTATCCATGGTCTCTGTGGAGACGGAGATGCTACCAACAGAATCTTGCATTGAGATTGTTTTATCTTTAGCAATACTTGCTGAATCAACGGCGCTGAAGGATACGCATATCCTATCATTCCGTCCCATGAGATCGATAGAGCGTCTACTGCAAATGCTCTTGGATCCGGGCACGGTGACACATACGTCTGCAACTGATTGTTGAGATGTGTCGCAAATAAGTCTATCATTGGCCGTTCCCACTGGTAGCAAATCTGATTGAATACTTGTTTGTTGAGAGTCCACTCCGACGGCAACAAGCGACCCTTCCGTGAAAGGGAGTCTGCTAGTACATTCAGACGACCCGGTATATGACAGACCGAAAGTAGAACTTGATGTTCTAGAGCAAACAGAAGGATTCTCTCTGTTAGATTGAATAACTGAACGGAATGAGTGCCTCCCTGGTTCCATATATACGCCACTACTGTCGTATTGTCGGACAGAATTTGGACATGAGCTTTGTGAATAATGTCCATCCAATGACGTAATGCAAGCCAAATTGACATCATTTCCTTGATGTTTATGTGCTTGCTTAGGAACTGTGGATCCCAAAGACCCTGGCATCTCGAATCCGTTGGGATCAATGTTGCACCCCAACCTGTTTGACTGGCATCCGTCATAATGGTAAAACTCGGATCTGGCAACTGCAGCGGAACTCCCTGAGTCAACCACTGAATGTTTGCCCAAGTCTGAATCTCTTGTTTCACTTGATCTGACACGAGAACGTCTTTGTCGAGCGAATGAATCTTCACACTCCAATTCTGAGTTAAGAAGATTTGGAGAGGACGAGTGCGTAACCGCCCCATTGGAATGAGATCCGCGGCAGCTCCGCACAGACCTATCAGTCTCATAAAATCCCTCGCTGTGACTTTGTCTGCATGAAGACAATAGCGAGCGTAACAGCTGACTAATTTCGCTCTGGTTAACGGCAGATGAACGAGATTGTTGTGCATCTCGAAGCTCATTCCCAGATGAGTGAATGACTTGGACGGCACCAGATCCGACTTCTCCTCGTTTATCACAAAACCGAGACGTCGGAGCAATAGAAGCAGATTCTGCACATCGTTCTGAAGCGTTAACTCGTTGCCGTACCTCTGAAGAATGTCGTCCAGGTAGGCCGACGTTACCGCAGACGAATGAGCTCGGAAATACATCATTACCGAGTTCATTACCCGAGTGAAAGCCCAGGGTGCTAGGTTCAATCCGAAGCACATCGCCCGGAATTGATACACCACTCCTAGGACTGCGAAGCGTAGATACTTTCTGAATGTCGGATGTACCATGACATGAAAGTACGCATCTTTGAGATCTATGCTTATAGCATAATCGTTCACCCGAATACTCGCTCTGACCGACCGAATCGTCTCCATATAAAATTTCGGAGCGACGATCAGCTTGTTTATCCAGCTCAAATCTATGACTGGACGGAACAAGCCGTCTGGTTTCGGAACCAGAAACAGATGGCTGTAGAATCCCGGTGTTTCCTGGTCTTCTACGACCTCTACCGTGTTCTTCATTAAAAGAGACTGCACCTCCGATAACAGAGCGTCTCTTTTCTGTGGATTTGACGGAAGTTGAGTCCATTGTGGACTTCGAGTTAAAGGAGGCTTTTGTTTGAAGGATATTCTTAGACCTTCCGAAATCACCCCTCTCACCCACGGGTCGTCCGTAATCGACGCCCACTCTTCTGAAAAACTCGCCAACCTTCCGCCAACCGGAACACGATAGAGGTTGAAGCCATCATCTCCTGGACCTGCGAGGCCTGCGGGAGGCGAAACCACGTCCTCCACGAACCCGCACCTCGTCCCGTCGACCTCGGGGCGTCCGACCGATTGTCCCGGCCCGAAGGACGTCCCGCACGTGAGTCGCTGCCTTGACGGTCTCTTGAATAAGACCAAGAGGATGCACCGGAACCTCTATAGGAACCTTTCTTGGGCGCATTAGACCCAGAAGTGCCTGTCTTATTCTTATCTGCCGTATCCGACTTTTTGGAAGCGGATTTAAACAGCAGAGAATCCGAAGCTTTCTTAGTAATTTTATCGTAGATTGCAGAAAGCTTGCCGTCGAATAGAAGTTCTCCGGAGACCGAAGCGACTCTAAGAGAGTTCTTCACCTTACTATCCACGCGTGTGGATGTAGCTAGGGCTGCGTTACATCTAACCAACTCCAGGTTTGCCAGTGAGAGGGCGGAGTTATACGTGGAATAAGCCACTGCCCTTGAAAGAAGTCTTAAAGAGGATTGTACATCCTGGAATTCTTTCCCTTGAAGACGCAGTGATAATGCCTTTGTAAGGTGGTCTGCGTAAGATAAAGCGTCTAAACTGGCCCTGTTAGACGTGATTGTCGTGTCCAACACCGTGGTTGGAACGGACATAGACGACGGTAATGACAATTCTAAGTCTTCCGCCTCGTCGTCAAGACGCAGAGGAACTCTCGGAATACCCTGTCCTGCCGTATTGAATTTATTCCTTGCATTAATGAAAGGCAGGTTAAGAGCATTGGAGGACAAGAAACCAGCTTTGCCTGTTTTGGAAGCAAGCTTGAATATAGCGTCGTTCAATAATTCAAATGTTCTTTTGACATTATTGGACTGAGACGGAAACTCAGGGACGATGTCTCTGAACCGCTCGAAGAATTCAGTGTCCAATGACGTTATCAGTCTCTTGTCCGGTACCGCAGCAGTCTGGCCCGACGGAACAACGTGAGGAAGGAAGTGCCGGATGAAATCCACGGCAGCTTTATGTTGTTCCGAAAGGGATAGCTCCACGTCATCCGTATCCCTTTCACCATCCGGTTGGACCTCATGATGCTCCCGGTCGTCCGCACCCGATGCTTCGGCGGAGCGTACCGACCCAGGGCCGTCGGATAATTCCCGATCCGACACCGATTCTGTCGATTGCTGCAATAATTTGTGCTATCTGAGCAAGCACGTCCGTCATCGAGGCCTGCGGAGTAGCGGTCTTTCGCTGCTTAGCCGCGGGAAGCTCCGCATCAACTGACTCCCGCATACTCTTCCTATGCGAACGTCCGGAGTCTACCGGCCTCGTGTCCCTGGCTACTGGATGGCGTGACCTGGTCGCCGAAGAATCCCTTATCGGCGAAGCTGGTAGTATATCCGCGGTCACGTAGCCAAGGTGTGGTCGTGTGCGCTGGCGAGAGGATGAGGAAGCCTGAGCAGTCTCCGCGGACTGCCTAAACAACGGAGCGTCCCGAGTGACGGACGTGTGCTCCGCTTGCGACACATTTTGTACCACAACATCAGGTCCCTGATGTTGTTGTAAGAGAGAGGGGCCTCTCTCGCTCGCGGCCCGGCTGGACCTGGACGAGCTAGGAGCCGGACTAGAAGGCTTCCTCCGATCTCTCCTATCATCCGCCGTCACTGGGTGTGCACCTTGAATGTTTATAGTGCTCGCATCATCCAACATTTCCTCGTGGACCACAACGGACGAACCCGGCTGCCGAACCATTCGGTGAATGGACGCTACACCGGGCGAGCTAGCGGACGACAGCGCCGTCGATCCTATTCGGGACCTCTTAGGCAACTGTCGTATCTCCATGAGCACTTTTGCCGCTAGCTCTGCATTCAATTGTGACGACGGAAGCGCACTCTTGGAAGATAACATGGAAACATCACCCTGTTCTTGTTCCTCTGAAATAGAAACTGATAGACTAGAGTGACCCTGCGGAGAAAGGACCGGCATAGTCCTTTCTCCACTAACAACATACCGTGACACACGTTTCCAATGTTTGTCATCCCAATATTGACATATTGAACAGGAGTTAGTGCGAGTACACTGACTACAATTAATACAATGATCATGAAAGTCAGAGGAAGATTTCTTCCTATTACAATTTGAACAATGTCCTTTCATAGTGAAAAGACAACAACAAGTCCTAGTACTCGCACAAACCCCTAAACACAAAAATACATAATAACATGATCCATTAACATTGAAAAAAGCAAATGAAATTCAAAATAATTTTTGAAAAATATTTTTTTCAACGAAGCCCAAGTTTCTGAAAAGTAACGTTGAGCCCCAATGGATCCCAAGGGTAAGTGTGGTCAAAAATTTTAAAATTATTTTAAATAATTAATGCAACACTTACGGATAATAATAATGTATCTAATAATGAGTAAACTACTCCAAAGGCAAAAAGCCCCCCTCAAAAGAGACTGTTGCCAATGTAAACAAGAAGTGTATAAACACCAGAAAACATGACTCCAGGCACTGACACTACTGGCCCGAAATCAGTTATCAATAATACACACTATCTGATGCAAAACAGAGACTTCCAGAGAAGAATCTGTAGAACATCAGATGGTAGATGCAGAACACAACGTCTAAACACCCATGGGTGAAAACGTAAACATGGGGAAAATAACAGAATTCATTCTGTAACCAAACTAATTCTCCCAAGAAATTTTAGTAGTAATCTTACTCAAAAATATGCCACAAGCATGGGAGAATAGCAAGGGGGGACTTACAGGATAAGGAGAGAGGAAACACTGAATAAGCAGTGCAACTTCAAAGCAAGAATGACAACAACAGGCCCATGCCTCGAAAATAGGCAACTTAACATAATTTCATTACAAAATTTTAAGTTACAGCCCTGAATATTTTCTGTCACTCCCTTTTCCTCTCCTCCTTCTCTATCCTCCTTAGAATCACCATTTCTCCAACATTTATGTGTCTGGCATCATTTAAACTGAGATTTACAAGCACAAAGATCAGTGAGATGTTAACTGATGAAGGGCCAAACAAAGAATGATGATTGGCGCCAATTTCGGAACGTCCGTGACACTGCGCATGCGCAGTAGGGGCAAAGTATGGAGGTCCTTTAGGACATGATTTCTTTTGGTTTTAGATGCAAATTTTGGGGATTAGGGGGCAAAATTTGTGTTTGGCCCTAGATTTTTAAGAGTTAGCACCAGCTATGTCTGGGTCATTGGTACAGTATAAAAATATGGCCTTTGATAGGTCTTTGTGTCACATTAGCAGTTGATTGGATAAATTATTCCGGTAAGCATTTGTTAACCCTCCGTGGGCTGCTAAATGTCAAAATTTTGAAAAAATAGTATGTTTTTGGACACCTACAACATCAAATGGAAATGCAACAGAGAAACATAACTTCTTTTACCGGACGCAAAACTGACAGGGAAACATTTTTGTAAGTAGTAAGTGTATACAAAAATCGAGGTCTTAACCCATTTTTGACTAGTTAAGGAGATATACCACTTAAAAGCTTAAAATTCCAGTTTTCTGTGGATTTCTCAAAAAAGATTTTCAAGAAAAATTGACCATTCGCAGGTCTTGGAGTGACATCACAAGTTGCATGGACAAAATATTTCGGTAAGCATTTGTTAACCCCCCAGAGATGCCAAGCATAGACATTTGGAGAAAATGGGCTGTTCTTGGGCAACCATAACACCAAATCTGTACCTGTGATATAAACATACCCTCCTTCACTGGAAGTGGAATTCACCGACGATCTTTTTTGTAAGTAATGAAGGTATTCACAAAACCAAGCATTAACCCGTTTAGGACTGGTTAAAGAGTGAAACCCCTCAAAAGGTTAAAAAATCATGTTATCCGAAGATTTCTCTAAAAACATCTCGTAGATTTTCAAGAAAACATGGCCATTCTCAGATCTTAGTGTGACATTACAAGTCGCATGTACAAAATATTCCAGTAAGCATTTGTTAACCCTATGCAAGTTCTCAAACATCAAAATGTTGATAAAATGGGCTGTGTTTGCGTACCCACAGCACCCGAAGTTGAGAGGAGAGATCAAAATAAGTGGAAGTAGAATTCACTGAGAATTATTTTTGGAAGTAATAAGAGTATTCCAAAAACAACACTTAACCCGTTTTGGGCTGGATAAACAATGATACCCATCAAAAGCTTAAAATTCACGTTCTCCCTGGATTTCTCTGAAAACATTTTGTAGATTTTAAAGAAAAAATGGCCATTCGCAGTTCTTGGTGTGACATTACAAGTTGCATTAATTAATATTCCTGTTAGCACTTGTTAACCCTTTACAAGCTGCCAGTCATCAATATTTTGGATACATTTGAGATAAAATGGACCATTTTCAAATAGCCACAGCACTCACTGGGTATGTGTCAAACAAACATAACTCCTTTTATCGTCATTGACGTGTTGGACGACGATACTGACATTAACCCACTCCACCCTTAATGATGGTTTTTACCTAAACAATTTGTTTATCAAACTGAGTCATCTGAGATTACTATACTCACCTTTCTTATAACATCAATGAGGGAACTTCAGTGAGAAAGTTAAAAACAATTCATCAGACACTGTGAGGTCATGAAAAATCATGGAATCTCATCGGGAAAAGCCATGATTCTCCAGAATCATAAAGTCTTGTCAAGAATTGTATTTTTAACCTATTAATATAACTGACTAAAATCAATCATTAGCATTTTAAAAGATATGGCAATTTGCCAACTGGCAAATTGCCACATCTTTGAAAATGCCATTGATTCATTTCAACCCATTTAAAGTCATAACTAGAAAATACAATTCTAGAAAATACAGCTGTATAAGTTCTATAGTCCTGGCCCCTGGTTCACACTTCTTTGGATAAAAAAGAACACACACACGGCAAAAACCAATGCTTTGTGATGAGGCATTTATTAAAAAAATGATGAAAAGTTCTATACAATAAATATTTTCACTGGTCATGACCTCTGATTCAGAAAGAAATCCTCAACAAATCTCATCAACAATCAAATTCTCTAAAACAGCTTAAAATCAACAAATTCATATCTTCATAAAATATTGAGAATTTGCGAGAAGTTTCTTTACCCTTTCACAGCCATGAGCAGCTGAAAGACAAAACATCTGTGACTAAAGATGCTTGTGACATTTATCAGTAGATCGCCTGAAAATCATACCAATGATCAGGGAAAAGTAAACCATTATTGGAACAGTGCTAAATTCAATTTCACATCTTTGCCTTGTTACAACTTATTGGAGAGTGCCCATAAGCACTCTTCATTTAACTGTAAAAAGACAATCCTTTTATTTATCTACTGGAGTTTAACAACACTTTTGACAGCCAGGGTCATCTCATGTTGGATGGTTTTATGGCAATCTCCACACAACGGTTTCTCCCTTGCAGCGGATACACTGAAAGGGAGAAATCATTGCGTGGAGATTGGTTTTATGGGTGGAGGAAGCGTGGATACCTAGGCAAGAACCAAATGTCAAACTCCCCAATGTACTAACTTGCACAAGCAGAGCTAAAGGCAAATGCACCTCGACATGCAGTACACTTAGTGCACGGTGCCACCCTGCCCCCATGCGGGTAGTTGAAAATTAAGGGCTGTGCCCAAGGACACAATGCAGTTACCATTGGTCAGGATCAAACTGTGCATCTTTCAGTTTGAGGTCCACTGCTCTAACCACTAAGTCACCACACTCCCAACAAGACATTTCACAGACAAAAAAAAATAAAATTTACTTTTAGGAGAATACGGAGTATATCCATAGAGTATGAAGCCTTTGAATTGTAGAACAAGCACTTTTGAATGGGGCCTAAATATGTGCTTCCAAAATTCTACTAGTTAACCCTTTGAACCCTAGCTGCCAGTTTTCCAGCCAACAGCATCATACGTCATATTATTATGCCAGCTAATGAAATTCGCCAATCACAGCCCCCGAATAGTGGGACGGTACTGAGCCATATTGGGTCACCTGCAGCCCGAGGTGACCTAATACGAAACTCGTATTAGGTCAGTACCGCCATTTTGTTTCGACGTGGAAATTCCTCACCTCGCGGTGCTTTTATATCCATATTGAAGAAATTGCAGTACAATCAAACGTCCCTCCGTGTCTATATGTCTCATTTTCTTTCGTTTTATAATAAATTTATTGTGAAATTTATTTTCTAAATGTAAATTTAATTATTTGAAGTGAGAAATACTACTGTATTCGATCTACCGATAACGGATAAAAAATTGTTTTATCCCGGCTCTATATTCTGGTAAATACCATCACGTTGAGTGCCAAACGCTATTTTTTAAAAATAGCGACTGCACTATAATGAAATTGTAAGAAATGAATCAAAGCTATGAAGGAAAAGATGCGAGATACATTTAGTTTGTTCGAATTCTATAAAATCGGACGTTTCGGACATTTTCTGCACACTCAAGACAAAGTGACAGTACGAAGAAAAGCATCTATCACTGTTGTCTGTGTTGTCAAGGAAATTATACACAAACAGGGAGACAACTGTCACGTTTGTTACAACTTACATAGCATTTTGCACCAGTTTTGAAAATGTGCCGGCGTTCAAATTTGATTGTTATTTTGTTTTCGCTGGCATAATAAATACGTTACAGGACGTTCAGGTGGTGGAGCGGTATCATATGAGGCTCAGCAAAAACAATATTGGACTCGGCGTACCGCCTCGTCCAATATTGTTTTCACCTCGCCTCATATGATACCGTATCCGCCACCTGAACGTACTGTAACTTATAACGTCACTAAATAGGATGGCTGTTCAGTAAATGTGTGGGGTAGACCAATCAATATTTTCAACGTGCAGCCCCGTGGCTGCACACTGAAAATATTGATTGGACTACCCCAAATAATGAATATGGACTCTTCTGATTGCTGCCACTGAACTGGCATGGAAGATACCACTAGAGTTCAAAGGGTTAAGGATGTATTCACTGTTATCTAGTATTCGGCGTTTCAGCTCTTCTTTTGGTTCTGGATGACAACTGTCAGATAAAACATACTCAATAGGAATTTATATAAAAATAAATGAAAGTGTCAATGACACTGTAGCTCAACTTGTGTAAGACATGTACATGTTTGGTATGTGACACAACAATAACACACATCTAGGTAATGACCAGATAACAAAGGCACATGCAAAGTTTTGTAAAGGTCTGTACATAATTACTGACCATAGCCTGTAACAAATGTACAGGTAAGTATTGTAAAGATGGGTGACAGTTAGATAAAAAACTAGAAAGAAATCTCTATGGGGTTAATGTTACAATGGGAATCCTTGTATGGTCACCATAAGCCAAATGTTAGCAATTGTTTTGGCCGGTTTGATTCAAACCCTTCTACGGTTGATTCCTACCAATTAATATATATTTGTCCAGTTCTTCTTAAAATATTGGTATTTGAATTTTTTATCTTTAGCTCATTGGGTTCCTATGGGTGAGGAGGTTTAATTTTTCTCATTGAAAATAGAAAATTGGGTTGTGCTAATAATGTTTACCCTCCCCAAACAACACCAAATATTAACAAAAGAACTTGGCTTCAATGCATTTGAATATACACATCCTATAGATGCTGAATTCAAGAAACATTATTTTGTCTTGTGTTTTTGGAAAAGATTTTTAATTGTCTCCCTTTTTGAGTCCCCGAGTGGGTCTGACTGAACACCAAAATATTTGTTCTCAAACCACAGTGATAACAAAGGCACCCAATAAATTTATGGCAAACATTACTAACATAAAAAATCTTCTTTACAGGTTCTGTACAAAAAATGTAATACACACAATTCCCATAAATATGACTGCCGACAGACATTTTGAATTTTGGGCCGAGCCCAAAAGCACTCGTTACCATCCCATGATGATAACAAACGTAGTCCTAGAAGTTCTGTACAAAAAACTGATTGCACCTAATTTTGGTATAAAATGGCCGCCAGCATCCATCTTGAATTTTGGACCATACCCCAAAACACTTGTTCTCATCCCAAGGTGATAAGAAAGGTACCCAAGAAGTTTCATGAAGATCGGTTCATAAATACAGCCTCTAGCCAGTGCCGTATTGACATGTGCATTTACTGTGTATAAGTAGTGCTGAATAAATCAAAGTTCATCTATTTTGCATAATTTCTGCTCGAGAAAAAAACCTGTATTATATGTGATGTATTCCATGTTACTAAACATTCATTCAAAAATTTATTCAAAACAGAACCTTTATATAGAAGTTCTGTACAAAAAACTGCTTGTACCTAATTTCGGTACAAAAAGGCCACTGGCAGCCATCTTGAATTTTGGGCTGCACCCAAAAACACTTGTTCTCATCCCAAGGTGATAACAAAGGTATCCAAGAAGATTCGTGAAGAACGGTTTGTAAATACAGCCTCTAGCCCGAGCCGTATTGACATGTGTACTTGCTGTGTATAAGTAGCACTGAATAAATCAAAGTTCATCTAATTTGCATAATTTCTGCACGAGAAAAAAACTCGTATTATATGTGATGTATTCCATGTTACTAAACATTCATACAAAAATTTATTCAAATCAGAACTTTCATACAAAAGTTCTGTACAAAAAACTGATTGTACCTAATTTCGGTACAAAATGGCCACCGGCAGCCATCTTGAATTTTGCACCGCACCCAAAAATACTCGTTCTCGTCCCAAGGTGATAACACAGGTACCCAAGAAGTTTCGCGAAGATCAGTTCATAAATACAGACCCTAGCCCAAGCCGTATTGACATGTGCATTTACTGTGTATAAGTAGCACTGAATAAATCAAAGTTCATATAATTTGCATAATTTCTGCACGAAAAAAATGTGTGATGTATTCCATGTTACTAAACATTCATACAAAAATTTATTCAAATCAGAACTTTCATACAGAAATTCTGTACAAAAAAACTGATTGCACTAATTTCGGTACAAAGTGGCTGCTGGTGGCCATCATGAATTTCCGACCGCACCCCAAAACACTCGTTCTCATCTCACGGTGACAACAAAGGTTCCCAAGAAGTTTCATAAAGATTGGTTCATAAATACGGCCTCTAGCCCGAGCCGTATTGAAATGTTGATGGACGGACAGACGGACCATGACATAACCTTAAATTTGACTGAAGTTGAGCTAAAAAAAATACATTGATTGTGAATATCACTGGAATCAGCTCAATGAACCTGTTTTAATGATAGGTCAAACCAAATGTGCTTTAAAAATTTATATATTTATATATTGGTGTCTAAGGTCACTGTCAGCATCAATGGCTATATCATATGACCTCAATATAAGTTATTCAATTATTGGTGCTTAAGGTAACTTTCAGCAGCTTTAGATATCTCATGACCACAACATAGGCATGAAGTCAAGTTTAGCCAATCGTTTACATATGTTGCCTTCTTTAGAGGACTTCACTCCAGGCATTTGTAAATAAGCACTGCTCCACTTCCCAGAGCTCCCACAGGGGGTTAAAATGAGAAACTGATGAAAATTTTAATTTTATACCAAATTTTATCTCTTCTTACCAAAGTAACACAAGTGCCTATCCTCTTCCCAGCTTTCAGATCAAAAGGAGGGCAAATTTTTGAAGATCCTATGAGAAAAACCCTTAGGAGATTTCAAAATGGTCAGAATAGAAAATGTAGACTGAACTGGACTAACAAGATGCTAAAAGTGCATGGCACTTAAAACCAGGTGTCCTGTATCCTATGCTGAATAGTAACTTATTGTCCAATTCCTGCCTGTCATGTGCAAATTCAATTTCTGATTTGCAAGAGAAAAACGCATGTATACATGTGAACCGGGAGGAGGCACATATAAATAATAATTTAGATTGTGAGGAGAACAATATTTTTGTGTTATTTTGGTAAGAAAATAAGAAATAAAATTTGGTATAAAGTTTTAATTTCCTTGAATCTTACCAAAGTAACACAAGTACCGAATGAACAATAGGTGGAGGGTGCATGAATGCATATTGTGTCTGATTTAGAGATATAATGGAGGCCATAGTTAAGCCTCTAGGGGAATTAATGCTATAATGATAATAGTAATAATTTCAGTATTTCCTGAGGATAGGGCTACGTAGGAAAATGATGAAAAAACATTTCCTATAACCAGAACACAATATAAAGTACAATAAGTACAAGCGTTGTATAATCCCACAATTAGTATGAATAACTGAAATCAGCAAAAATGCATGGCAGACTTCAGAGTACCAGTTCCTCAAAGTCATTTAGTAAATAAAGGAAAGAGTAACCATTAAAATGCGAGCTTATTGTAACTATGCCAAGATCTCCAAAGATCCAAACACAAACATTCGATTTCAGACAATGATACCTGCTGGTAAATTGAATTGGAACCTAGTTAACAAGACGTTTTAGTGCTGTTGTAATTCTAAATGGTAATTGGATATATGCAATTGTCTATTTAGAACAGTATTTTATCAGCACTTTTATACAATTAATATGTATCCAGGTCATAATTGCACAAATAAATAACATTCTCCAGCTCACAGGTAAAAGTATGTATCTGGGAGTCAAGACAAGAATTACTTAAATATTGTTGTTCTTTCACTTACTGTATTCATAATTCTAAATTGAGAATACGGGAAGACATAGGTATATTTTTCATAGCATCAGTAGACATGAACTTGTATCAAAGCTGTATCATTCGTATTTACCATACAGGCAAAATGCTGCAATGTTTTTCCTTTGTGCTCTATTTTTTGTAACAAGATCTCACTTTGGTATTGATTCATGTACATGCAAATGCATCTAATGGTAATAATATATATGCATTAGGTTAAATAAAATTTAAAAAAAAAAATTTGGTTCTCGAGCAATTAATTTTCACATCAATTAGGCGGTGGGGTGATGTGCAGTGGGGTAGTGGTGGGCCATGTTGAAGGTGTTGTTGGTCGACTTATTTTTAGTTTTTATTTATTTTTATTTAATAACTGGTAAAGTGCTCAATTATTTTAGGTTTGAAAAACTTGCGCACATGGTCTTACCTTGTTTGAATTTAAAGGAGAGTGCCTTTAGGCACTCTCCCATAAATTGTAACAAAGTAAATCCATACAGACTAAATAGTTTCATTTCACAAATATTACGAATCACATCCACAATATGAAGCCTTTAAGTTGCAGTGCATGAACTTGTAAAAAATCTGAAATTTGGATTTCCAGCCCTCAACCAGTTAATAAAGAAATACGAAGTGCATTTGTGTTCAGTTATATTTGTGCACCTTTTAGGAAAAATAAAATATGTTAACATAATATATGAGTTATTTTCTACGGAATAGAGAAAACTGAATGTTTTCAAGGCAATAAATTTATTTACTTATTTATTTTATTGGGGTCAAAATTTCTGGTGGGAATATGTTACGAGTCATGAAAAGGGTGTGGTAAGAAATTATTATATACAGCATTGACCAAGAGCCCCTCATTGTCCGACATTGACCATTGAAAAACAAATTTTAAACTGCAAGATTTTAAAATAGTTTTTTTTTTTTATGACATACATTCATACTTTTAAACAGTTCAATAAAATCAAAACATAGTTACTCTGAAACAGGATGGTAAAGTACCAAACAGTCAACTTATTTTGAAAGCACCATTACTCATACTAAGGGATTTTTTTAGCATTATAATCTGCAATTAACAACACCTCATCAAAGAAAAGAATGTCAAATTTGTCTGCAGAAGACTATGTTACACTAACAGGCACATGCTCACTGCTGCCCACGCAAAAAAAAACCCTGCAGTGCACTCTACATTTGGCAGTTTGTTACAAACATTTATCTGCGACTTGACAGCCCAAGCGACCGAAATAACTGTTCATCTAAAATTCCACTTTGTAAATCAACAAATTTTTGGTAGCGTTGACAATGCTTGCATTAGCAAAAGAATTCTAATGTCTCAGCTCAAATACTATTTATTTTCCCAATTCTACCGCATAAACTATAGGTATAGTGGTTATCCGGTTGATGGCTTTTCCAACCGGTTATGCCAATAACCGTTTGCAAACCGGTTATCCAGCTAACCGTTTCAGCACTTCGGTGAAGTGTACAAAGCAATAAATAGGTACTGTATTTTATTTATGCTTTGTTGAAAACATGTTCAAATGAATATACATCAATCAAAAGGGTAAAATTTAAAAAAAAAACTTTAAATAGATTGATACTGTGACCACCAGTTAGCCATGTTTCCATTCTGTTGTGCAGTTACAGTTTTTTGTGAGTTTATTTTGTGGTAAGCAGTTTCCACTGTTTGCTAATAAACCATACTGTCTGCAAATTATGTTATGTTTAAATCTGTATTTAATCACGCCAAAATAATAATCGGCCCTCAAAAATGAAAAAAATTATAGTAATTTATATATTTTTTATCCTTACCAATGACCCAGACTTAGCTGGTACTAACTCTAAAATATTCAGGGCCAAACACAAATTTTGACCCCCCCCCCCCCCAATCCCCAAAATTTGCATCCAAATCAAAAAATCTAATGTCCTATATGGTCCTCCATACTTTTACCTACTGCGTATGCGCAGTGTCAAGGAAGTACCGAAATTGGTGCCAAAGCCTCATTCTTACAACCAGTGCCCGCTAAATGTTACATAATCAACGGGAGGGCCATCCCCGTCTGGGTCATTGGTAAGTATAAAAAATATATAAATTACTATAAATTTTTTCATATTTTTATACTGTATGTAACCAATGACCCAGACTTAGCTGAATAGAAAAAAGGCTGGAGGGCCTAAGACATAAAGGAAACTCTAATAGGCTCAATTACATATAAAGAATTATCCCCTCAAGCAGAAAAGGAGAAACAGAATTTACATGTATCTTTCTTGTTTATTAAAAATAAGAAAGACATATTACCAGTCCGTAATTGAGCACAATAACATCAATGATCTCTATTAACATCCAGTATAACCCATTATACTAATTTCTTAAAGGCAAGCCAATAAATAAAAATAGTCCAGAGAATGAGACTCTTTATACTCATTTAAAAGTGTCCGAGGATTGTATATTAGCGCTCATATGACACGTGACATATACAAATGCTTCACACTGAGCTACACTTTAAAAATATTACATAAATGAGATAGACATTAGCTTTACACTTTAAAACCATTCCAGCATCGACTCGGAATTACTGACTCAGGAGGAGGTATTCCCTTGCTTTTCACTATAAGGGACCCACCCCCCCCCTTCCCCTTGCTCTGGGTCAATCACCACAGAACGAAGAGGGCAGCAGGACAGAGTCACTGCTGGAACAGAAAGCCTACATAACTATAGTTGCAACCGTTTAGTGGACGACATTCTGAGCAACAGATAACGGACCTAAAACCCTGCAGTGCACTCTACATTTGGCAGTTTGTTACAAACATTTATCTGCGACTTGACAGCCCAAGCGACCGAAATAACTGTTCATCTAAAATTCGGCAGAAATAGACTCAATATTTCTAAGGTAAAAATTAGTGAACGTAGAAGGCCGAGACCAGTATGCAGCCTTCTTCAGATCCGTAATAGCGATACTATTAGAATAAGCCCATCTAACTTCGTGCTCTGAAATCTAAAGCACAGACTGCTGAGTTGAAGATCAACTTTCATAAGCAGTACGAATAGCCAACTGAATCCACCTACAAATAGAATGGACCGTAATATCCTTTCTATTAGGAAGCAGAGACAGAAAGAAACGTTTTCGCTCCTTTCTGATAAACTCAGATCTGCGTTTGTAAATACGCATAGCTCTAACTGGACACAGCAAAGGCCTATGGCCATCTGAGGATGGAACAGCCCTAACAACAATAGGCTCAGGGTACTTATTAGGAGCCTGATTCTTAGCCAAAAATCCCACATTGGTAGTTAAAAGTAATAGTATTACCAACACTACAATAGTGAGAATCATCAACAGATAGAGCATGAAGCTCGCTAACTCTTCTAGCGGAAGCGAAGGCTAAGAGAAAAGCTGTCTCATAAGATAAGTATTTGAAGTCTACAGTGTTAAGGGGTTCAAAAGGAGCTTCTTTGAGCTTCAGAAGAACCCAAGCTAGATTCCACTTCGGAATTAACCTAAGGGTTCTAGGTCTATTTATATCAAAAAGTTTTTAACTAATTTAGATAAAGCCACACAAAGTGGATCTTCTGTTTCTCAGGCCATTATTTGAGAAATTGCATGCGGGTGAGCATTTTTTTATTTTATTTTTTATTTCAGTAATTTCTTCTTTGCCATCAAAAGTTCATGTTCTTGGTTCAAGTTTTAGGCCTCATAATCTACAGAATAGCATGGGTGGTGGTGTATTTCATCCCTTGAGTGCAAGAAGGTTTTGCAATGCTAAAGCATTGCAAAGCCTTCTTGCACTCAAGGGACAAATTCATCAATATTTTTAACTTGGGTAAAATAGCAGACATAAACCATTTAATTTTTATTTTTTTAAAGTTTAAATTGGTTATAAAAAGAGAGCATGTGGCAGCCAAAAGGACCATGCGGGAGGGCCTGAGAAACAGATTTTTTATTTTTTTAGGCCTAAAGAGACATTAGATCCAATTTGTAAGCTATCATGATGAGCATATGTATCCGATAGCATAGACCTATAACCCTTAATAGTTACTGGCTGCAGTTTGATCTCGTCAAACAAGTAGACCAAAAAATTAGCAATGTCTGGAATGGAGGGATCATAAACATCAATTGAATGATACCTACACCAACGAGAGAAAACCTTCCACTTTGCTGCATAATTTAGCGAAGAGGAGGTCTTCCTAAAGTTAGAAATTGCGTCCACTGCTCGTCCTGTAAATTGCTTGCCGTGCAAGAAGGACCGCACAACGGAAATACGTGAAGGTTGAGACCTTGCGGGTTGTGATGCAGTGTGCGTGATTTCCCCTTCGAGAGAAGGTCCTCCCATGGAGGAAGCTTCTGAGGAATGTCTCATAACAGACACCTGAGTAGATTTATCCATGGTCTCTGAGGCGACAGAGATGCTACCAACAGGATCTTGCAGTGAGATTGCTTGATTTTTAGCAACATCTGTTGAATCAATGGAGCTGGAGGATACGCGTATCCTATCATTCCGTCCCAAGAGATCGAGAGAGCGTCTACTGCGAACACTCGAGGATCTGGGCATGGCGACACATACATCTGCAACTGATTGTTGAGATGCGTCGCAAACAAGTCTATCATTGGACGATTCCATTGGCAGCAAATCTGATTGAATACTCGCTTGTTGAGAGTCCATTCTGACGGCAACATGCAACCTTTCCGAGAGAGCGAGTCCGCAAGAATGTTCAGACGACCCGGAATATGACGGACCGACAGAAGAACATGATGCAGTAGAACAAACAGAAGGATTCTTTCCATTAAGTTGAATAACGGAATAGATTGAGTGCCTCCCTGGTTCCGAATGTACGCTACTACCGTCGAATTGTCGGACAGTATTTGAACATGTGAATTCTGAACTATGTTCATCCTATGATGTAGTGCAAGCCCAATTGACATCATCTCTTTGATGTTTATGTGCTTGTTCAGGAACTCCGGATCCCAAAGAGCCTGGCACCTTGAATCTGTTGGGCTCAATGTCGTGCCCCAACCTGTTTGACTCGCATGCATCATAATCGTAAAAAACAGATCCGGCAGTTGCAGTGGAACTCCCAGAGTCAACCACTGAATATCTGCCCAAGTCTGAATCTCTTGTTTTACTTGGTTCGATAAGACGATGTTCGTTTCGAACGAATGAATCTTCACACTCCAAGTCTGAGTGAAAAATAACTGGAGTGGACATGTGTATAAGTGCCCCATCGGAATAAGGTCCGCCGCGGCTCTGCACAAACCCATCAGTCTCATGAATTCTCTCGCTGTTACTATGTCTGAGTGTAGACAAAAGCAAGCATAACATCTGACTAATTTCGCTCTGGATAACGGAAGACGAACCAGATTGTTGTGTGTTTCGAAGCTCATTCCCAAGTGAATGACTGACATGGACGGAACTAGATCCGACTTCTTTTCATTTACGATAAAACCAAGACATCGGAGCAATTGAAGCAGACTCTGAACATCGCTCTGAAGAGTTAATCTGTCGCCGTATCTCTGAAGAATGTCGTCCAAGTAGGCCGACGTTACTGTAGATGAATGAGGTCAGAAATAAGTCATTACCAAGTTCACTATTCGAGTGAAAGCCCAGGGTGATAGATTGAGTCCGAAGCACATTGCTCAGAACTGATAAACGACTCCTAGGACAGCGAAGCGGAGGTACTTTCTGAACGTCGGATGTACCATGACATGAAAGTACACATCCTTGAGATCTATGCTCACAGCATAATCGTTCACTCGAATGCTCGCTCTCACCGATTGAATGGTCTCCATATAAAACGTTGGAGCCACGATCAGCTTGTTTATCCAGCTTAGATCTATAACTGGACGGAACGAGCCGTACCAGGAACAGTTAACTGTAAAAACCGGGAGATTCCTGGTTTTCTACGACCAAAATTGCATTCTTCTCCAGAAGAGATTGCACCTCTGATAGAAGCGAATCTCTCTTCTGAAGGTTGGACAGAAGCTGAGTCCATCGTGGACTTCATGTTAACGGAGGTTTTTCTCTGAAGGACAATTTTAGGCCTTCCGAGATAACTTCCTGTATCCATCAGTCGTCTGGAATTGACAACCAATTGGTCAAAAATCTTGACAGCCTTCCGCCCACTGGAGCGCAATAGAGGTCCTGACCTTCACCTCCTGGACCTGCGAGGCTTGCGGGAAGAGAAACTACGTCCTCCCCGTCCAGAACCTCGACCAGTCGACCTAGGGGCATCTGACCAGTTGTCTCGGCCAGAATTACGTCCCCTACCTGAGTTGCTACTCTGACGGTCTCTGGAGTAAGAGCTGGAGGATTTTTTTATATGCTTTATAGGAGCGTCCCTTGGACGTATTCGCTCCAAAAGCTCCTGGCTTGCTCCTCTCTGCTGAGTCCGGTTTCTTAGAAACCGACTTAAAGAGCAGAGAATCTGAAGCTTTCTTGGTAATCTGATCGTAGATTAATGAAAGCTTACCATCAAAGAGAAATTCTCCGGAAACCAGAGCGACTCGAAGAGTGTTTTTCACCTTAGAATCCACCCTAGTGGATGAAGCCAGGGCAGCATCACGTCTGACTAACTCCAAACTTGCCACCGAAAGGGCAGAGTTATATGTGGAATATGTGACTGCCCCAGAAAGAACTCTCAAGGAAGTTTGAACATCCTGGAATTCTTTACCATCGAGATGTTGAGCTAACACTCTGGTAAGGTGATCTGCATATGATAATGCGTCTAAACTGGTTCTATTGGACGAGATCGTCGTCTCCAACGTACTAGGGAGAATCGACATAGACGCTGGCAATGACAATTCCAAGTCTTCGGCCTGGTCGTCTAAACACAGAGGAACTCACGGCATGCCTTTTCCTGCCATAGCAAATCTGTCGGAAGACATCATGGAAACATCACCCTGTTCTTGTTCCTCTGAAAAAGAGACTGAAAAACTAGAGTGACCCTGTGGTGAGAGGGCCGGCATCGACCTCTCACCACTAACAATATACCGTGACACCTGTCTCCAACGTTTGTCATCCCAATTGGCACAAACTGTACAAGAGTTAGTGTGAGTACAGTGACTACAGCAAATACAATGAGCATGAGAATCCGAGGAAGACTTCCTCGATTTACAATTTGAACAATATTCTTTCATAATTAAAAAATATTATACAGCACTAACCTCAACAATACAAAGATACATAATAATAATACAATCCATAACAAAATTTCAAAAAGTAATTCAAAAAGAGAATTTTCGAAAAAATTTTGACATGAGCCCAAGTTCCCAAAGAGAACAATGAGCCCAAATGGATCCCAAAGAAGCCTAAGTGTGGACAAAAATTTTAAAACAATTCTAAAAATTAATGTTACACTTACGGATAATATAAATGTATCTGACTACATAATAAACCAAACAGAAGACAAGGAAACACTAACAAAAAGTAACCGTTGTCAACATAAAGAAAAGTCAATAGAAACAAGACTCCAGGCACTGAAAAACACAGCCTGAAGTCAGTAACCAATTTTAAAAACTATCCGATGTAAAACAGAATCCTCCACAGAAGAAACTGCAATACATCAGATGGTAGATGCATGACAAAACGCCTAAACACCCCAAGGGTGAGGACGTAACCATGGGGATAACAGAATAAACATTCTGTGACTAAGCTAAACTTCCAAGAAATTTGAAAAAAAAAATTTCAAAAATTATTCCAAAAGCATGGGAGATTAACTAGGGGGGTATCAAGGAAAGGGAGAGAGGAAATACTTAACAAACAGTGGAGATTTCTTAGCAAGAATGAAAACATCAGGCCCATGCCCCAAAATTAGGGAACATGAAATAATTTTATATAAAAATTAGAAGTTACAGCCTTGAACACATCCAACCACAATTTTGGGGATTGGGGGGGGGGGGGGTGCAAAATTTGTGTTTGGCCCTGAATATTTTAGAGGTAGCACCAGCCTAAGTCTGGGTCATTGGTTACAGTATAAAAATATCATCATACCACTATTTCATACCAATTTTAGAAGACAATGCAAGCCAATATAAATGTTCAACGAGGGATTCAATTTCAATGAATAATTCCCTGAGAATCAAAACCATTTTTTTTGGCCTTACTCAATGACATTCTCAACAGAACCCCTCACTTCTCCAGAAAACTCTTACAGAACAAATTTGACTGGATGACATCTTTCTTATTGAAAGATTACAAAGAACCTGTATGGAGAGAGAAGCTACTGTTTTCGCTTCAAGTATATTTCAGTAAAAATCTGTTACAGCAGTGACTTTTAGCAGTAAAACCACTGCCAATATGGAAGATTTTTCAGCAACTTTTAGAAAAGTCTTGTCATTCTATATGAAAATGGGGATGGAATTTAAACCTTTGCTAGTGCTTCAATGTTTTGTAACATGATATAGGCAAAATTTGTGTTGGGGTATACAAAAAAATAACATTCAAATTTTGTCCACTTTAAAATTTTTTTGCTTAATGTAAGTTATAACCACTCATTGCAATGAGCTCACTGAACTCATTCCAGTGAAGGGCCATAAGCTATGTTAAAGAAATTAAAAAATGGAATTTTCTAAGTGATTAAAAAAATACTTTGCAGGTGTTATCTGTAAGTTATTTAGGTGAAGAGTTAATACTACAGTACAAGTCAAAATAAGTTGTAGGATAACACTATAAAATAGGTATCTTTCTCTTCCTACACTGATAAGACCAGAATCTGATCTCATTTTCTGGAAAGCTCTCTCTGAGAGATTTCCAGAAAATGAGGTCAGATTCTGATAATATCAGTGCAGGAGCAGCAGTATATTTAGTTTACTGCAATTATGCAACAACTTATTTTGACTTGTACTGTAGTTCTTTCACAAATCAAGAACTGAAATGTCCATAATTGTGTCAACTTGTCAAAAATATGTCTTATAGTATTAACTTTTATAACAACTTTAAGTCATTTTTTTTCACTCTTTCATTTTAAAAAATAGACTGCACAAAATATTTTGCAGCATCCATTTTTAATTCCTTCAAAATAAATTTTTCATTGTAGGTTTTTTAATTCATTCAAAATATAAGACCTCTAAAATGTTGGAGGTTATGAAATAACTTGAAAATGGAGATGATCTTATGGAGAGTATTCTATGAAGTTAAGAAGTCAGACATTTTGGAAAAAAAAACCCCCAAAACTTATTTTTCTCATGTCAACCACTGTTCGGTTTGAAAAATTGGTGATGTGGATGAAAGTTAACCCTTTGAAAATAAAAGGCTATTTTTCCAGGCCAGAATCGTGATACAGCCTGAATTCATAAAGTAGATAATTACTCAGAGAATTTGTGTGGTAGACCAATCAAGATTTTCAACATGCAGCCCCAAGGCTGCACATTAAAAATATTCATTTGTCTTCCCCAAGTAATGAATATAAACTCTACAAGTTGATGGCTCTGAATTGTCAAGGAATAAACCATCAAGATCCATAGAGTTAAAATGCATTTCACAAACATTTATCCTTCTGAATAACCCCAGTACATGAGATGTTTATTTGGATCTTATGAAATTCTGAACAGTCTGTTAATGTCATATCAGGAAGTTCTTTGAAGGGAGGAAGTCAGAATATAGGAAGAGAATTCAAAATGTAACTCTCATACTAGCTACTGGGCACAAGAGGATGGGAATCAAGCTCATATTGGTTTGAATCAGAAGAAGCATCAACATGTTATATGTCCTGGCACACTGAAACAAGTGAGGTAAATGACCTTACTCCCAATACACATGGCACAAGCCATATTCACAACCTTTGGCTCACAGGTTCAACCAATGAGTAACTGTGCCTGACAACACACCAGTGCAAAAGGAATTAAAGCAACCTAAAAGAATAATCCCAACTTTTTCAGGCAATACTTTCTGAGGTAACTATATTTCTGATTTCTAAAGCAACAGAATGACAAGGTGGTAAGGCCTAAAAAAAAGTTAAAAATCTGATTCACAGGCCCTCCCACATGGTCCTTTTTGGCTGCTGCTCTCTTCTTATAACCAATGCAAACTTAAATGAAAGTGTCAATGACACTGTAGCTCAACTTGACAAACTTGAACTTGTTAAGTTATAAATGAAATGGCAAAATTGAAGATCATTGGTACCAGTGTTATTTGATGAAATTTCAACATAACAGCATTGTCTGTGCACAACGTCTGAGTAATCCATGCATTTTTAAATGTAAACTGTAAGACTGGCTAAAGGAAGAATGTTGATACACAAATGCAGTATGTTCAGAGGTTATTGTAAATGGCAACTTTTTTCACAGAAATGAATGCTAATCAATAGCTCTTATCTAAAGGTCTTGCCTAATGAGCACACCAAGTTCAAAAACAATCATATGATAAATGTGGCATGTAGGCCATGTCAAAGAAGAATGTTGATGCACTAATGCAATAAATTCAAAGATTGTTGCTAACAGCAACAGTTTTTGATGGAAATAAAAAGAAAATCAATAGCTCCTATCTTTGTCACCCTGCATAAGCATACAAAGTTTCAAAACAACCTGATAATGAATGTGCCCTCTGAGGCATGCCAAAAGAAGATGTTAATGCACAAATGCACTAAGTAGAAGGTCATTGCTTGTGGCAATGTTTTGGGGTTTTTTTTATGGAAATTCATAAATATACCCTCCAGAGAGTGCAAAAGGGATAAGTTGATGCACAAATGCAGTAACTTCAAAGGCTGGTGATAACGACAATATTTTTTTATGGAAATGAAAAAAAGCAATAGCTCACATCTGGAGGTCACCCCGAACACACATTCCAAGTTTCAAAGTGATCCGATCATAAATGTGCCCTGAAGGGTGTGTTAAAGGGAAATATTGAAGTCTGACTAAACTAAGTTCAAAGGTCAGAGGCAACATTTTTTGACAGAAATGGACGAAAATCGACAGCTCCCATATAGATGTCAACCCACACAAGCACACCAAGTGTGCAAGCGATCCAATCATAAATGTGCCCTGCAGGGTGTGTCAAAGGGAAATATTGAGGTTTGACTAAAGTTTTTGCTAAGTTCATCAGAGGTTGTTGCCAATGGCAACTATTTTTGACAGAAATGGAAAAAAATCGATAGCTCCCATCTAGAGGTAACCCAAACAAACATACCAAGTTTCAAACCATCCTGATCATAAATGTGCCCTGTAGGGTGTGCCAAAGGAATATGTTGATTCCTGACTAAACTAAGTTCCTAAACTTTTTGACGGAAAATGGAAGAAAATCAATAGCTCCCATGTAGAGGTAACCCCAAATAAGCATGCCAGATTTCAAAACAATTCGATCATAAATGTGTCCTGTAGGGTGTGACAAAGGGAAATATTGAGGTTTGACGAAACTAAGTTCTAAGAATGTTGCCAGCGGCAACATTTTTTGACGGAAATGGAAGAAAATCGATAGCTCCCACCTAGAGCTCACCCCAAACAAGCATACCAAGTTTCAAAGTGATCTGGTCAAAACTGTGCACTGCAGGGTGTGCCAAAAGCGAAATATTGATGCATAACTGCACTAAGTTCATCAAAGGCCATTGTCAGTGGCAACATTTTTTGACAGAAATCGAAGAAAATCGATAGCTCCCATCTAGAGGTAACCACAAACAAGAATACTAAGTTTCAAACTGATCTGATCATAAATCTGCCCTGTCGGGCATGCCAAAGGAATATACTGATGCCTGACTAAACTAAGTTCAAAAGGTCGTTGCCAGCGGCAACATTTTTTGATGGAAATGGAAGAAAGTTAAAAAATTTATAGTAATTTGTATATTTTTCATACTTACCAATGACCCAGACTTAGCTGGTGCTAACTCATAAATATCCAGGGCCAAACACAAATTTGCCCCCCAATCCCCAAAATTTGTATCAAAATCCAAAATTCAATGTCCTATATGGTCCTCCATATTTTTATCCACTGCGCATGCGCAGTGTCAAGGAAGTACCGAAATTGGCACCAAATCTTCATTCTTACAACCAGTGCCTGGTAAGTGTTATGTAATCAGCAGGGAGGTATGAGTTCCCAACTCATGGGAGGGCCATCCCTTTCTGGGTCATTGGTAAGTATAAAAAATATATAAATTACTATAATTTTTTTAACATTTTTATACTATACCAATGACCCAGACTTAGCTGAATAGAAAAAAAGGCTGGAGGGCCTAGGACATAAAGGAAAATCCAATAGGCTCTATTACATGAAAACAGAATTATCCTCTCAAGGAGAGAAGGAGAAACAGGATTTACATGTATCTTTCTTGTTTATACAAAATAAGAAAGACACATTACCAATCGGTAATTGAACACAATAACATCAATGATCTCTATTAACATCCAGTATAACCCATTATACTAATTTTTTAAAGGAAAGCCAATAAATAAAGATAGTCCAGAGAATAAGACTCTTTATACTCATTTAAAAGTGTCCGAGAATTGTATATTAATGCTTGTATGACACGTGACATATACAAATGCTTCACACCAAGCTACACTTTAAAAATATTACATAAATGAGATAAACATTAGCTTTTACACTTTAAAACCATCCCAGCACCGACTCGGAATTACTGACTCCAGAGGAGGTATTCCCTTGCTTTTCACTATAAAGCAGGTGATATAAGGGAACACCATCTCCCCCCCCCCCCCCCCCCCCTTCCCCTTGCTCTGGGTCAATCACCCCAAAACGAAGAGGGCAGCAGGACAGAGTCACTGCTGGAACAGAAAGCCTACATAACTATAGTTGCATCTGTTTAGTGGACGACATTCTGAGCAACAGATAACAGACCTAAACAACGCAGGTCGCCAGAAATAGACTCAATATTTCTTAGGTAAAAATTTGTGAACGTAGAAGGCCGAAACCAGTATGTAGCCCTCATCAAATTGGTAATAGCAACACTATTAGCATAAGCCCAAGATGTAGACAGCACCCTCACTTCATGTGCCGAAATCTTAAGCACAGACTGCTGAGTAGAAGATAATTTTTCATAAGCAGTACGAATAGTCAATTGAATCCACCTTGAAGTAGAATGGACCATGATGTCCCTTCTATTAGGCAGCAGAGACCGAAAGAAACACTTTCGTCCCTTTTTGATAAACAAAATCTATGTTTGTAAATACGCATAGCTCTAACTGGACATAGCAGAGGCCTATGGCCGTCTGAGGATGGAACAGCCTTAATAACAATAGGTTCAGGGTACTTATTAGGAGCCTGATTCTTAGCCAAAAATCCAACATCAGTAGTCAAAATAATAGTATTACCAACACTACAATAGTGAGAATCATCAACAGATAGTGCATGGAGCTCACTAACTCTTCTAGCAGAAATGAAGACTAAGAGAAAAGCTGTCTTATAAGATAAGTATTTGAAGTCTACCGTGTCAAGGGGTTCAAATGGTGCTTCTTTTAGCTTCAAAAGAACCGAAGCCAAATTCCACTTAGGAATTAACCTAAGGGTTCTAGGTCTATTTATCCAAAAGTTTTTAACTAACTTTGATAAAGAGACATTAGATCCAATTTGTAAGCTATCATGATGAGCATAAGTATCCGATAGCATTGACCTATAACCCTTAGTAGTTATTGGCTGCAGTTTGATCTCGTCAAACAAGTAGACCAAAAAATTAGCAATGTCTGGAATGGAGGGATCATAAATATCAATAGAATTATCCCTACACCAACGAGAGAAAACTTTCCACTTAGCAGCATAATTTAGCGAAGAGGAGGTCCTCCTACAGTTAGAAATTGTGTCCACTGCTCGTCCTGTAAAATGCTTGCCGTGCAAGAAGGACCGCACAATGGAAATACATGAAGGTTAAGACCTTACGGGTTGTGATGCAGTGTGCGTGATTACCCCTGCGAGAGAAGGTCCTCTCATGGAGGAAGCTTCCAAGGAATGTCCCACAACAGACACCTGAGTAGATTTATCCATGGTCTCTGGTGTGACAGAGATGCTACCAACAGAATCTTGCAGTGAGACTGCTTGATTTTTAGCAATATCTGTTGAATCAACGGAGCTGGAGGATAGGCGTATCCTATCATTCCGTCCCAAGAGATCGAGAGAGCGTCTACTGCTAACGCTCGAGGATCTGGGCATGGTGACACATACGTCTGCAACTGATTGTTGAGATGCGTCGCAAACAAGTCTATCATCGGACGATCCCATTGGTAGCAGATCTGATTGAATACTCGTTTGTTGAGAGTCCATTCTGACGGCAACATACGACCTTTCCGAGAAAGGGAATCCGTTAGAACATTGAGACGACCCAGAATATGACGGACCAACAAAGAACCTGATGCTCTAGGACAAACAGAAGAATTCTCTCCGATAAGTTGAACAACGGAATGGAATGAGTGCCTCCCTGGTTCCGAATATACGCTACTACTGTCAAATTGTCGGACAGAATTTGAACATGTGAATTCTGAATTGTGTTCATCCAATGACGTAGCGCAAGCCAAATTGACAACACCTCTTTGATGTTTATGTGCTTGTTTAGGAATTGCGGATCCCAAAGACCCGGGCACCTCGAATCTGTTGGGCTCAAAGTTGTGCCCCAACCTGTCATAATCATAAAAACGATCCGGCAGTTGCAGTGGCACTCCCTGAGTTAACCACTGCCCAAGTCTGAATCTCTTGTTTTACTTGGTTCTACAAGACGATGTTCGTTTCGAGCGAATGAATCTTCACACTAAAATTTGGAGTAAGAAATATCTGGAGTGGACGAGTGCGTAGGTGCCCCATCGGAATAAGATCCGCGGCGGCTCTGCACAAACCTATCAGTCGAATGAATTCTCTTGCTGTTACTACATCTGAGTGAAGACAAAAGCGAGCGTAACAACTGACTAATTTCGCTCTGGATAACAGAAGATGAACCAGATTGTTGTGCATCTCAAAGCTCATTCCTAAGTGAATGAACGACTTGGATGGAACTAGATCCAACTTCTTTTCGTTTACTATGAAACCGAGATGTCGGAGCAGTTGAGGCAGACTCTGAACATCGTTCTGAAGCGTAAATCTGTTGCCGTACCTCTGAAGAAAGTCATCCAAGTAGGTCGACATTACCGCAGACGAATGAGCTCGGAAATGAGTCATTACCGAGTTCATTATTCGAGTGAAGGCCCAGGGCGCTAGATTCAGACTGAAGCACATTGCTCGGAACTGATAAACGACTCCTAGGACAGCAAAGCGAAGGTACTTTCTGAACGCTGGATGTACCATGACGTGAAAGTACGCATCCTTGAGATCTATGCTCGCAGCCTAATCGTTCACTCGAATGCTCACTCTCACCGATTGAATGGTCTCCATATAAAATTTTGGAGCCACGATCAGCTTGTTTATCCAGCTTAGATCTATAACTGGATGGAACAAGCCATCTGGTTTTGGTACCAGGAACAGGTGACTGTAGAAACCGGGATATTCCTGGTTTTCTACGACCTCTATTGCGTTCTTCTCCAGAAGAGATTACATCTCTGAAAGAAGCGAATCTCTCTTCTGAAGGTTTGACGGAAGTCCAACGTGGACTTCGTGTTAACGGAGGTTTTTCCCTGAAGGACAGTTTTAGACCTTCCGAAATAACCCCCTGAACCCATTGGTCGTCCGTAATTGACAACCAATTGGTTAAGAATCTTGACAGCCTTCCGCCCACTGGAGCGCAATAGAGGTTCTGACCATCACCTCCTGGACCTGCGAGGCTTCCGGGAGGAGAAACTACGTCCTCCCAACCCGCACCTCGACTAGTCAACCTAGGGGCATCTGACCGGTTGTCTCGGCCAGTATTACGCCCCCTACCTGAGTCGCTACTCTGACGGTCTCTAGAGTAAGAGGTAGAGGTTTTCTTAAAACCTCTATAGGAACTTCCCTTGGATGTACTCGCCCCAGAAATCCCTGACTTACTCCTCTCTGCTGAGTCTGGTTTTTTCGAAACGGACTTAAAGAGCAAAGAGTCCGAAGCTTTCTTAGTAATCTGATCGTAGATTAGCGAAATCTTACCATCAAAGAGAAGCTCTCCTGAAACCGGAGCGACACGAAGAGAGTTTTTCACCTTAGAATCCACTCTTGTGGATGAAGCCAGGGCAGCATCACGTCAGACTAACTCCAAATTTGCAAATGAAAGGGCAGAGTTACATGTGGAATATGCTACAGCCCTCGAAAGAACTCTCAAGGAAGTTTGAACATCCTGGAATTCTTTTCCATCAAGACATTGTGATAACGCTCGTTGTGATCTGCGTAAGATAAGGGGTCTAAACTGGCTTGGTTAGATGAGATTGTCGTCTCCAATGTACTGGAGAGAATCGACATAGACGCCGGCAATGACAACTCCAAGTCTTCTGCCTGGTCGTCTAAATGCAGAGGAACTCTCGGAACGCCCTGTCCTGCCGTTTCAAATCTATTTCTACTGTTGATAAATGGCAGAGGTAGAGCATGAGACGATAAGAAACTGGATCTGCCAGTCTTAGAGGCTAGCCTGAAAATAGCGTCATTCAGCAATTCAAATGTCCGTGAGACATTTCTGGACTGGGCCGGAAACTCAGGCACGACGTCCTTAGCCCGGCCGAAAAAGTCTGAGTCCAGTGACACAGCTCTCTGGTCCGGAGGAACAACTTCTGGAAGGTGTTGCCGGATGAAGTATATGGCCACCTTATGTTGTTTTAGAAGGGAAAATTCCAGCTCCGCTGATTCCCTTTCACCATCCGACTGGACCAAATGTGAATCTTGGTTGTCGCTTTCTGACACTGCAGGGGAGCGTACTGACCCAGCTTCCTCAGACAGTTCCTGATCTGAAAGAGTTTCTGAAGGTTGCTGGGATGCTGCGATGAGTTGTGCTATCTGCGATAGCAAGTTCGTTACAGAGGCTTGTGAAGCTGCTGTCTAACATTGTTTAGCCACTGGAAGCTCCTGGGACGGTAACTCTTGCATAATTCTTTTATGCGAACATCCCGACTGGTAAGGCCTCGTGTCCTTGGCTACCGGATGTAGTGACCAGGTCGAAGTGGAATCCCTGGTCGGCGAAGCAGGCTGGATATCTGTGGTCACGTAGCCAAGGTGCGATCATGTGTGCTGACGTGTGGATGAGGAAGCCAGTAGACTAGTCGCACCCGGCTGTCTATGCGACGGAGTGTCCCGAGCAGGAGGAATGGACGTATGCTCTGACTGACGAACTTTACGTACAAGAAATCTGGGCCCAGATGTTGTTGTAAGAGAGAGAGACCTCTCTTGCTCGCGGTCCGGGTAGACCTGAACGAGCTAGCTACCGGACTGTCTGGCTTCCTCCGTTCCATACTCCGATCCGTTGTCGCCGGGCGTGCGTGATCCGAGTTTATAGTGCTCGCAACACCCCTTCTCCTCTCCTGGACTGCAACGGACGAACCCGGCGTCACATCACCCACTTTACGAGTGATAGCTTCACCGTGCGAGCTAGCTGGCGACAAGGTCGTCAATCCTACTAAGGATCTAGGCAGTTGTCTTATTTCGTTGAGCACTTTTGCCGCTAGCTCTTCATTTGATTGCGACGACGGTAGCACACTTCCTAAAGACATCACGGAAACATCACCCTGTTCTTGTTCCTCTGAAAAAGAGACTGAACAAGAGCGCACATATCGCCGAAGCAATACAATGTCCCCTACCGGCCAAATGAGCATTAATAGTTATACAAATGTTATAACCTAGATGTGATCAGCATGAATTCCGTTGAAGCATTTCCAAAACAAGAGGCCCCAGGGGGCCTTAGGTGCTCACCGAATGTTCCATACTGTTAAGACACAAATTTTATCAAAAGCTATTCTTAAGGTTCTACAGAGTAAATCTATACTCTCTGTGGAGCTAAAACATCAACAAGACTGCAATACTGCTGATCAAATATCAAAAGATTCTGCATGATGGTTCTGAAGAAGATTTTTAAAGAATTTTCCTTGAATTGCACAAAGTAAACATTCACACCCCCATATTGAGCCCCAATATTGATCAAAAGACTCAATTTGAACAAAAGTGAATCCAACCCATACCAAGATGCTGCATACCAAATATCTAAAGATTCTGCCCACTGGTTCCGGTGAAGAAGATTGTTAAAGATTTTTTCTTAAATTGCACTAAGTAAAAATTCACACCCCCATAGTGATCCCCAATATTGAACGGGGGATTCAATTTGAACAAACTTGAATCAGACCCATACCAAGATGCTGTATACCAAATATTAAAAGATTCTGCCCATCGGTTCGGGAAAAGAAGATTTTTAAAGAAATTTTCTTAAATTGCACTAAGTAAATATTCACACCCCTTTAGTGAGCCCCAATATTGATCGAGGGACTCAATTTGAACAAACTTGAATCAGACCCATACCAAGATGCTGTATACCAAATATCAAAAGATTCTGCCCACTGGTTCTGGAGAAGAAGATTTTTCCTTAAATTGCATTAAGGAAAAATCCATGCCCCTATAGGGAGCCCTAATATTGATCAAGGGACTCGATTTGAACAAAATTGAATCAGACCCATACCAAGATGCTGCATACCAAATATCAAAAGATTCTGCCCATTGGTTCTGGAGAAGAAGATTTTTAAAGAATTTTTCTTAAATTGCACTAAGTAAAAATTCACGCCTCCCCCCCCCCCCCCCCCATAGTGAGCCCCAATATTGGTTGAGGGACTCAATTTGAACAAATTTGAACCAGACCCATACCAAGATGCTGCATACCAAGTATCAAAAGATTCTGAACAAACATGAATTGCCATATAGTAATGAACATCCACATGAAGTTTCGTGAAAATCGGACCAAAGGTTTCAGAGGAGAAGTCGTTTGAAAAATGTTCACAACGACAGACGGCAAGTGATAAGTAACCTATTGATGAAATTATAATTCGGGCTCAGTATATATATGGACCCAGAGACTTGGCTTTAACAAACTTGAATCCCCCCCCCCCCCCCCCCCCCCCCCCCCCCCCCCGATCTGAAGAAGAAGATTTTTTAAGAAAATTCCTCATTTCAAACTAAGTTACAATTCAAGCTCCCGCAGTGAGCCCAAATATGGACCTAGGGACATGGCTTGAACAAACTTGAAACTCACCCCCCTAAGGATACTGCATACCAAATATCAAAACATTCCGACTGCTGGATCTGAAGTAGAAGATTTTTAAAGAAAATTCCTCATTTTGAACTAAGTTATCATTCGGGCTCCCACAGTGAGCCCAAATATGGACCTAGGGACAGGGCTTGAACAAATTTGAATCTCACCCCCCTAAAGATGCTGCATACCAAATATCAAAACATTCTGACTGCTGGATCTGAAGAAGAAGATTTTTAAAGAAAATTCCTCATTTTGAACTAAGTTATAATTCGGGCTACCACAGTGTGCCCAAATATGAACCCAGGGACTTGGCTTGAACAAACTTGAGTCTCACCCCCTAAGCATGCTGCATACCCAATATCAAATGATTCTGCCTGCTGGATCTTGAGAAGAAGATTTTTAAAGAAATTTGCCTGAAATGCACTAAGTTCAAATTGGGCTCCTATAATGAGCCCAAATATGAATCCAGGGGGCCGATTTGAACAAACTTGAATCAGATCCACCCCACAATGTTGCATACCAAATATCAAAAGATTCTACCTGCTGGATCTTGAGAAGAAGATTTTTTAAGAAATTTGCCTGAAATGCGCTAAGTTCGAATTCGGGCTTCTATAGTGAGCCCAAATATGAATCCATGGGGTCGATTTGAACAAAGTTGAATCTGATCCACGCCACAATGTTGCATACCAAATATCAAAAGATTCTGCCTGCTGGATCTGGAGAAGAAGATTTTTGAAGAAATTTGCCTGAAATGCACTAAGTACGAATTCGGGCTTCTATACTGAGCCCAAATGTGAATCAAGGGGGCCGATTTGAACAAACTTGAATCAGATCCACCCCACAATGTTGCATACCAAATATTGAAAGATTCTGCCTGCTAGATCTGGAGAAGAAGATTTTTTAAGAAATTTGCCTGAAATTCACTAAGTTCGAATTTGGGCTTCTATAGTGAGCCCGAATATGAATCCAGGGGGCTGATTTGAACAAACTTGAATCAGACCCATACCAAGATGCTTCATACCAAGTATCAAAAGATTCTGCCCACTGATTCTGGAAAAGAAGATTTTTTAATAATTTTTCTATAATTCATATGGTGCTATCAGACTTATGCCCCATACAGAGCCCCCAAAAGACGTAGCCATTTCATTTGAACAAACATGAATTGCCATATAGTAATGAACATCCACATGGAGTTTCGGTAAAATCGGACCAGTGGTTTCAGAGGAGAAGTTGTTTGAAAAATGTTCACGACGACAGACAACGGCCGGCCGGTGATAAGTTAAGCTCCCTTCGGTGAGCTAAAAAGTCCAGAAAACTGACATTTTGGCGCTTTTCCATATTTCCAAGGGCCATAACTCACACAAGAATAATGCAATCGGCATGAAACTCAAACTTGGTCTGTAAGTCATCGTTCTATAGTAGGTTACCAAGAATGAAATCATTCGGTTGAAGCATTTCCAAAAAAAGTCCGGAAAACTAAAGTATGACTGACAGACTGACGGATGGACAGAGTGCAAATGAAACCTGATTTGTAAGTCATCGTTCTATAGTAGGTTACCAAAAATGAAATCATTCCGTTGAAGCGTTTCCAAAAAAAGTCTGGAAAACTGACATTTTGGTGCTTCTCAATATTTCCAAGGGCCATAACTCACACAAGAATAATGCAATCAGCATGAAACTCAAACTTAATCTATATGTCATCGTTCGATAGTAGGTTACCAAGAATGAAATCATTCGGTTGAAGCATTTCCAAAAAAAAGTCCGGAAAACTAAAGTATGACCGACAGACTGACTGACAGACTGATGGATGGACAGAGTGTAAATGAAACTTGATCTGTAAAAAAAGTCCGGAAAACTAAAGTATGACTGACAGACTGACGGATGGACAGAGTGCAAATGAAACTTGATTTGTAAGTCATCGTTCTATAGTAGGTTACCAAAAATGAAATCATTCCGTTGAAGCGTTTCCAGAAAAAGTCCGGAAAACTGATATTTTGGCGCTTTTCCATATTTCCAAGGGCCATAACTCACACAAGAATATGGCAATCAGCATGAAACTCAAACTTGATCTGTAAGTCATCGTTCGATAGTAGTTTACCAAAAATGAAATCATTCCGTTGAAGCGTTTCCAAAAAAACTCCGGAAAACTGATATTTTGGTGCTTTTCCATAATTCCAAGGGCTGTAACTCACACAAGAATAATGCAATCAGCATGAAACTCAAACTTGATCTGTAAGTCCTCGATCTATAGTAGTTTACCAAAAATGAAATCATTTCATTGAAGCGTTTCCAAAAAAACTCTGGAAAATTGATATTTTGGTATTTTTTTCCATATTTCCAAGGGACGTAACTCACACAAGAATAATGCAATCAGCATGAAACTCAAACTTGATCTGTAAGTCATCATTCTATAGTAGTTTACCAAAAATGAAATCATTCCGTTGAAGCATTTCCAAAAAAACTCCGGAAAACTAAAGTGTCACTGACAGACAGACGGATGTGCAGAGTGCGATGCCGGTAGGGGACTAACAACTAGAGTGATCCTGTGGCAAGAGGATCGGCATGGACCTCTCACCACTAACAATATACCGTGACACATGTCTCCAACATTGTCATCCCAATTGGCACACACTGTGCAAGAATTAGTGCGAGTACAATGACTACAGCAAATACAATGAACATGAGAATCAGAGGAAGACTTCCTCGATTTACAATTTGAACAATATTCTTTCATATTTGAAAAAATATTAAACAGCCGTAGTACTGGCACTAACCCTTGAAAATACAAAGATACATAATAATAATATAATCCATTACAAAAATTTTGAAAAATAATTCAAAAGAAAAAATTTTCGAAAAAAATTTGAGATGAGCCCAAATTTCCAAAGGGAACGATGAGCCCAAATGGATCCCCAAAAAGCCTAAGTGTGGGCAAAAATTTTAAAACGTATCTAAAAATTAATGTTACACTTACGGACAATATTAAAGTATCTGGCTATGAACAAAACCTTAGAGAAGACAAGGAATCACTGTCAGAAGTAACCGTTGTCAACGTAAACAAAAGTGAATAAAAAATGGAAACAAGACTCCAGGCACTGAAAATGTGGCCCGAAATCAGTAACCAATTTAAAACACTATCCGACGTAAAACAGAAACTTCCACAGAAGAAACTGCAGTACATCAGATGGCAGATGCATGACCAAAACGCTTAAACACCCCTAGGGGGAGGACGTAACCATGGGGAAAACAGAAGAAACATTCTGTAACTATGTTAAAAACTCCCAAGAAATTTCAGTAAAAAAATTTCAAAAAATTATGCCAAAAGCATGGGAGATTAGCAAGGGGGGTATCAAGGAAAGGGAGAGAGGAAACACTGAACAAACAGTGGAGATTTCATAGCAAGAATGAAAACATCAGGCTCATGCCCCGAAATTAGGGAACATGAAATAATTTTATATAAAAATTATAAGTTACAGCCTTGAACACATCCTACCACTGTTTCGTCCTCTCATCCTCTTATTTCATCCTTGGATCCACCATTTCCGTCATGATTTTGTGTCTGGCATCATTTTAACTGAGTTGATAAGCACAGATATCAGTGAGATGTTACTAATTGAAGGGCCAAACAAAGAATGACGATTTTGCGCCAATTTCGGTACTTCCTTGACACTGCTCATGCGCAGTGGATAAAAGTATGGAGGACCATATAGGACATCGAATTTTTGGATTTTGATGCAAATTTTGGGGATTGGGGGGCAAAATTTGTGTTTGGCCCTGGATATTTATGAGTTAGCACCAGCTAAGTCTGGGTCATTGGTACAGTATAAAAATATCAATAGCTCCCATCTTGAGGTCACTTCAAACAAGCATGCCAGATTTCAAAGCAATCCAATCATAAATGTGACCTGCAGGGTGTGCAAAAGGGAAATATTGAGGTTTGACTAAACTAAGTTCTAAGAACGTTGGCCACGGCAACATTTATTGACGGAAATGGAAGAAAATCGATAGCTCCGATCTAGAGGTCACCCCAAACAAGCACGCCTGGTTTCAAAGCAATCCGATCATAAATGTGCCCTGTAGGGTGTGCCAAAGGGAAATATTGAGGTCTGACTAAACCAGGTTCGAAGAACGTTGGCCGTGGCAACATTTTTTGATGGAAATTGAAGAAAATTGATAGCTCCCATCTAGAGGTCACCCCACACAAGCATACCAAGTTTCAAAGTGATCTGATCATAAATGCGACCTGTGAGGTGTGCCAAAGGAAATTGTGGACGTTCGTACATACATACGTACATACGTATGCCCGGACTTACGTATGTACGTATGCCGACGGACGAGAAGTGATGGCAATAGCTCAGCTTGACTTTGTCAAGTTGAGCTAAAAATGATAAATTCATAGTAATTTGTATATTTTTCATACTTACCAATGCCCAGATTTAGCTGGTGCTAACTCCAAAATATTGAGCCAAGAACCAAACACAAATTTTGCCCCCCTCCCAATCCCCAAAATTTGCATGCAAAACCAAAAATTAGAAGTCCTATCTGGCCCTCCATACATTTATTCTCCACGCATGCGCAGATGCCAGGAAGTGACCAGAATTGGCGCCAACATCATTCTTTGTAAAAGTGAGTATTACATAATAATTCAGTGGGGAGGTATGAGTGCCCACTCATGGGAGGGCCATCACCGTCTGGGCCATTAGTAAGTATGAAAAAAATACAAATTACTATGAATTTATAATTTTCCACTATAACCAATGGCCCAGACTTAGCTGAATCGTAAAAAGGTGGAGGGCCTAGGACTTCCGAAATAGTTCCAGTCCTGCAATCCATGATGAAAGGAAATTAGAATAATTAGGAAATACAGGTATGTCTCTCTGTACAGTACATATCATAAATAAGGAGCCCAATTTAAGTAATTCCTTATTCTGAGCATGAAGACAATGCTAATTAGGATGTAACGAGTTCCTAATTTTTAAGGCTAGTCCAGAGTAAGCCCCCCAAAATTAGGAAGGCATATCTGAGAATGAGAGAAAATTCCCCACAAACACACGCCATATAATAACACTTCAGCTGTATGCAGGATATAATTACGGATAAAACAGCTTCCTTCATAGTTACATACCCATTAAGCCAGAGAAGAGGTAAAAATCACCCCCCCCCCTCTTTCTTTTGAAGGAATCTTCAAAAGAAAGAGGGGGAGAGCTCTGGAATCAATGAGTGGTATCAAAAAACAATACAAATAATGGTCGAACAGGCACTCAGGTATCAATTCATGATTAATAAATGGTGCTTAACGCCACTTCAGAAGTTAAGACTATAGCGACGATCCTGGTAATTAATATTGCCTGCTATATAACGTACACCGCAGACAGCGTACACAGATACGTAAAAAAACGGTGATATAAAATATATTATACACGTGTCCAATTGAGCCACACTGAACAATCCCTGAAGAGAAAACACACTTCCTAGGTAATCCACAGGCTGCCTCTGTCCAATAAATTCCAGTAACAACACTCTCCAACGTGTACTATGCGATATCTACGATCATAAACACGTGAGAATATGCAAATGGAGAACTGACGTAATAGAAACCTGGATCTAGAAATGTAAGTAGGTATGATTAACAGGCTCCGACACGGACCGCCCCTGGAATAGATTATGATTTCAAGGTCCACAATATACAATAAAGCCTTAGCCTAATAATATAATGCGTGAGTGCATTTATATTTAGCATGTAACCATCTGAATACCAGTTAACTGGTTATGCAGCCTCCGAGGTACTCAAAGAGTAGCAATTCAATTGTGATGATTTTAAATAAGCGCTCGTATATAACAAATCAACAAATAATCACAGGAAACTAATCCATCCAAAAAGCGGATGTGCCCATGAGGTCGCCATAGAACATGACCCAAATGCATAGTATTATGTATTAAATTCTACAAGGCTTGCGGGAAGAAAACTCTGTCTTGCCCGGTAATTGCTTCTAAACACATAGGCAGTGTGTGTGTGTGTGTGTGTGTGTGTGTGTGGGGGGGGGGGGGGGGGGATTCGAAGCCGTATCAAAATCTCCTCACCCGCATTACTTAATCGTTCCTGTGCCAGTTATCAAATAATATAGGAACCGCAATGGCTCCCTCACGTCTAACCAAGGACTCTAAATGAGGTAGGAACGTCCTCATATTCCTATCCGTAGAGTCGTTGCATCACAGTTCTTAAAGGTGATCTGCGTAAGACAGTGAGTCTAAGTTCGCTCTGAATGTAGAAATTGCCGTCTCAATTGTGTCCAAGCGAATAGTGAATGACGAAGGTAACGCCATAACTAGGTCCTTAGCCTGCTCATTCAAATGCAAAGGAAATCTCTATACATCTTCCTCGACCATTATAAATGAACAAAGTTCAACAATTGGTAAAATTACGGAAGATGATGACAAGAAACCGCCTTACTTCTTCCCACTGGAAAGTTGAATATGGCGTTGTCTAAATGGCCTAAGGCCTGCGACACCTGTCTAGACTTAACCAGAAAAGACATGACCTCCTCTTTTTCCAGATGAAGTCAGCGTCCAACAACTCAAGCGGTTTCTTGCAAGTAGTCGCAGCATTCTGATTCGCTGGAACAAATTCAGGGTAATGTTGATGGATTAAATCCATCGCACCCATGTGCTGTTCCAGAAGGGAAGGGTAATCCCCCTCCGTATCCCTTTCATCATTCATCTGAATCAGTTGAAAATCACGGTCAGCGGCATCTGAACGCGCAGATGACTGGACCGACCCAGTACCATCTGACAGCTCAGGTTCGGAGACTGCCGTTGGCTGCTTCTGCACTTGCTGGGATGCTGCGATGAGCTGCACAATCTGTGACAGCAAATCCATTACGGAGGCCTGAGAAGCAGCGGTCTTCTGTTCTGGCCACTGGCTGCTCCCGGGACAGTGTGTCCGAGACGGCTCTTTTCTCAGGATGTCCCGATATATGAGGCCTCGTCTCTTAGCTACTGAATAGTGCCACTTTTGAGCGGTCGCAGCATTCTGATTCTCAGGAACGCAGTCAGGGAAATATTGATGCATTAGATACATCACCACCCTGTGTTGTTCCGAAAGGGAAGGGTAATTCTCATCCAAATCCCTTTCAGCATCCGACTGAATCAGATTATACTCACGGTCATTGGCATCTGAACGCGCAGATGATTGGACCGACCCAGCACCATCCGACAGCTCAGGTTCTGAGACTGCCGTCGGCTACTTCTGCACTCGCTGGGATGCTGCGATGAGCTGCGCAATCTGCGACAGCAAGTCCATTACAGAGGCCTAAGGAGCAGCGGTCTTCTGTTGCTTGGCCGCCGGCTGCTCCAGGGACAGTGTGTCCGAGAAGGCTCTTTTCTGTGGACGTCCCGATAAATGAGGCCTCGTCCCCTTGGCTACTGTATGGTGTGACTTCTTTGACGAAGAGTGGACCTTCTCGGCGATGCAGGCCGGATATCATAAGTCATGTAGCCAAAGTGCAGTCGTGTGTGCTTGGTGGATGCTGAAGAAGAAGCCACAACTATAGCCGACCCCGGATGTGAACTGAATGGAGCATCCTGGACGGGAGGCCTGGACGTATGCTCCGACTGACGCCAAGTTCTGAACCACAACATCTGGCGCCAGATGTTGTTATGAAAGAGAGGGGGCTCTCTCGCTCGCGGTCCGTCAGACTTCGCCGAACTTCCCGCTGGGCTTCTTCCTCTCCGTCGTTGCAGGGTGAGCCTGTTATTATTTTATAGTGCTCGCTCTACCCTTTTTACTCTCCTCGACCGCAATGGGCACACCCGGCATCACGGTACTCATGGACAGAGTAACCGCTTCACCGGTCGAGCTAGCTGGCGACAGGGATTTGTGAAACCACGCTGTGGTTTATTGCCGTCTAATATTCATGAGCACTTTAGCCGCTAGCTCTGATTGACTATCTAAATGCGACAACGGAAGCACACTCTCTGACGGCGTCACATAAACATCACCATGTTCTTGTTCCTCTGTAAATAGAAACTAAAAAACTAGAGCGTCTTTTTGCCGAGAGGACCGGCAGTAGCCTCTCACCACTAGAGGACCGGCAGTGGCCTCTCGCCTCTAACAACGTACCATGACACCCGTCTTCAACGTTTGTCATCCCATGCGACACATGTTGAGCAAGAATTAGTGGGAGTACATCGACTACAAGCAAGGCAACCAACATGTAAATTTATTTAATTATTTATTTATTGGTGTTTAAGATCACATATTTCTGCACAATGGCTAATCATGACCTCGACAGTTTTACGGGTGGAGGAAGCCGGAGTACCCGGAGAGAACCACCGAGCAACGGCGAGCAACTGTCAGCTCCCCAACATACTAACTCCACACAAGCAGGGTTAGCATTGGTTGAAGACAGTGTACCATAGGCGTGCACTATGTCTTATACACGACTTCACCGTGCCCCCACATGGGCAATGGGGGTGAAGTGTCTTGCCCAAAGACACAACGCGGTTGCCGCAGGTGGGATTCAAACCGAGGACCTCTCGGCTTGCAGTCTGCACCTCTACCTACTGAGCCACTGCACCCCCAACATGTAAATCAGAGAAAAGGCTTCCTCGCCTTGCTTATTGAGCAATATGCTTTCATAATGAAGCAAAATAAAGTTGATCGTACTCCCACCAACTCCACATTAAATATTATGAAAAGATACATAACAAAAAAAAAATAATTTACACAAAAAAAATTTGCGAAAAATTTTGACAAGAGCCCAAGTTCCCAAAGGGAACGATGTGCCCAAATATATCCCAATAGAGCCCAAGTGTGGACAAAAATTATTTTTCTATCCCAAAAATTAACTGCTACACTACCGGAATATTTAATGTATCTTACAACAGTCCTACCATATAATAAATAGGAAACTACATATATAAATAGAGCGTTGTCAATGGAAACGTCAGAATGAAAACAAGAGCCCAGGCAACACAGCCCGAAGTCAGTAACAGATTTTTGAACTATCTGATGTAAAGATCTTCATCAGAAGAGAAAATGATACATCGGATGTATGATGCATGACCAAAATGCCTAAACACCCCAAGGGTGAGGACGTAACCATGGGGATATGCAGAATAAACATTCTGTGTAACACGTTAAACGCCCAAGATATTTTATAAAAAAATTTCAATAAAACAAGCCAAAAAGCTTGGGGCTTCAAGGAAGGAAAGGGAAGGAATACTTAACAAACAGTGGAAAAATCATTAGCAATAATGATGACGTCAGGCCCATGTCCTGAAATTGGGGAACATGAAATAATTTTTATAAATATAACAAGTGCAACGCCGATCACCAGCGATCAGACAATCGTCCCCCACGGTAGGTGGATTACTGTGCAATATATTGATATTTCCTCAATAAAACCCAAACAAATATGGATATCAAAGGAACAACTCAACAAATTAAAGAACCTCAGTGAGCACGCTCACATACCCCACACGCCCCAATATTTCAAGCTCTAATCATTTTTTAAAAAAAACATAGATTCTAGGAATACTGCAGAAAACAGTGTTCTGTAGTTTCAACGGTATTGAAAGAATTCAAGCAGAGAAAAAGCCCGGAAAACTGTAATTTTGATGAACTTTTCAAAGTCTATGGGGCCGTAATTTTGGTAAAAATCAGTGGAGTGGAACAAAACCCAAACTTGTTCTGTAGGCCACCATGTTAGACTAACATATCAAAAATCAGCTCAATATCTGGAAGCGTGTAGGAAAAAAGTCCGGAAAACTGTAATTTTGATGAACTATTCAAAGTTCAAGGGCCGTAATTTTGGTAAAAATCAGTGGAGCGGAAAAAAATGCAAACTTGATCTGTAGGCCACCATGTCAGACTAACATACCAAACATCAGCTCAATATCTGGAAGCGTGTAGAAAAAATGTCCGGAAAACTGTAATTTTAATGCATTTTTCAGAGTCCAAGGGTCGTAATTTCGGTAGAAATCAGTGGAGCGGACCAAATCGCAAACTGGTTCTGTAGGCCACCATGTTAGACTAACATACCAAAAATCAGCTCAATATCTGGAAGCGTGTAGGAAAAAAGTCTGCAAAACTGTAATTTTGATGAACTTTTCAAAGTTCAAGGGCCGTAATTTCGGTAAAAATCAGTGGAGCAGAACAAAATGCAAACTTGATCTGTGGGCCACCATGTTAGACTAACATACCAAAAATCAGCTCAATATCTGGAAGCGTGTAGAAAAAAAGTCAGGAAAACTGTAATTTTGATGAATTTTTCAGAGTCCAAGGGCCGTAATTTCGGTAAAAATCAGTGGAGCGAAAAAAAATGCAAACTTGATCTGTAGGCCACCATGTTAGACTAACATACCAAAAATCAGCTCAATATCTGGAAGGGTGTAGAAAAAAAGTCCGGAAAACTGTAATTTTGATGAATTTTTCAAGAGTCCAAGGGCCATAATTTCGGTAAAAATCGGTGGAGCGGAAAAAAATGCAAACTTGATCTGTAGGCCACCATGTTAGACTAACATACCAAAAATCAGCTCAATATCTGGAAGCGTGTGGAAAAAAAGTCCAGAAAACAAGTAGGACTGACTGACGGACTGACCAGTCAAAAACATTATACCCCAGCAACTTCGTTGCGTGGGGTATAACTAGTCCTAATATTACCCATATTTCTGTGGTTGGACTGGAAGCATCCAAATACCTGTAAAAAGTTAAGTAAGGCAAACTTGCATAATTTATGCACAAGAAAAAAAATCAGTATAATATGTTATTTATCTTATGTCAGGGTTTCCGCTATACCGGCAGCGGGTCCGTCGACCGGACCCATTCCCCCCGCCGATCATACTATGATCAGTCAGAAAAGCTGGTGCCAGTGGTGGTTAAAATGTTGAGTACAATGCTGTATCGTAACAACACTCGGGATCCTTTGTTTCCACGTAATATAGGCACAATTATGTTGTATACTATGCCTACTATTACTGGCGACAACCTGATACCTTATAACCCCCAGACGAGAGGGGGAAACAAAGTTCAAATCCTAAACGTCGCCTATAAAATTTCGGACTCAAATTGTCGTGTTTGGTCCGAAATCACTGGCTTTTATTTTGAGTGACAAATGATGTACTCGTTTTGGAAGCAGTCACTTGTTTCAAATGAATGTGCAGGCTGCTGTCAGTAGTTGTCTGAAGCACGCCCACAACATATAGTTTTCACAGTGGTTGAATATCATCTAAAAGATACTGATTGAACACTGCCACTTTCGAGCAGTACACAACTCATTGTGAAAGAACACTTCTACTTTCGAGCGTGCACAACTCACTGTGAAAAACGGGTGTTCAGAAATTAATGAGAAAGTTGTAATTAAAAATAAAAAATAATTACAACTCTGGTATTTGAGAATTATATAACAATATAACCAGGGATATGATTCATGACTTATTGGTTCAATAAAACATGCTCATTTATCATTTCATCATGCCCTGCAACATGTGAAGTTATGACTTTCAGTGTAAAATCAATTTTTCGAATGGTGGCAAGGGAGGCAACTATTTTGTTATTCATATTTCGCTGTGTAAATTTTATCTGGTCTTCATATTATGATTCTTTTATTGAGTTTGTGTGAAGCTATATTTTGTTTTATTCGTAAATTTTTTTTAAAATGTACATATTTAAAAAACCCTCTATTTTAAACAGACAATATTTGTCTGTTTTCAAGGGGGTGGTTTGCAGTGCTGATTGACATACTTAACGTCCATTTCTGGCTGCGACTTTCGAGAGTGGCCTGTACAAAAAAAAATGAAAACATCACCGCTGGGTTTTCTTTTTGTTTTATTCATTAAATTGAGGATTAAAACCCGAAATCTGAAAATGAAACGTATGTACAAGATAATTATGAGAATTTTTAAAGCAAATTCTATAAAATTGGTAGGCGGGTTCCAAAGAAATGCAACATACCCAGTGGATATTTACTTGCCTTATATTGCCAATTTCATACGCATCCCAACACGTCTTGCAAGCACTATTACTCGTCCCGAAGCCCCCCTCCCCCACACACACACTTTGCAATTTATCCACTACAAGCACCCCCCTGGGCTTCTACATGAGTCAGTACGGTAATTGCATGTGCATGACGTCACACGTCCGCATCATGGTTCTTTTCGAATATTACCGTGAGCGGTTGTAAACAAAGCTCAGTCACTGTTAGGATTCGTGGATTTTGTGTTGTTTGGGGTTTGTATTTTTATGAAACCTCCGACCAGATGTAGTATTGTGTGTCCCGTGGGAATTTAGAGAATTGTAGGAGGAAAAAATACATATTTTCCACATCAATTATTCAGCATTTTAGCGACCAGAATGTCCCCAGAGGCCACCAGAGAGCACCTAAAAATCAAAACTTTCCTGAGGGGAGAACCCCCTCTATACGCATGTGCCTTTGGCACGTGCGGCACACGCCAAAGCGTGTGAGTTTCACTTTATTTAAACTACCGGACCCACAATTTTTCCCCTAGCGGAAACCCTGCTTATGTTCCTTCCCTTCAAATCTGAAAATTTGAAACAAAAGCATGAAAGCATCTTTTAGATACAGGTGGTAGCAGTACACAACATAATACGCACAGAAATATTACCCAAGAAAAAGGTTAAGTAAGGCTAATTTGCATAATTTATGTACCAGAAAAAAACCTGTACGATATGTTATTTTCTTATGCTGCTAGACCTCCATACCAAAAATTATTGAAATCGGAAATGTCGTTCAGAAGTTCTGAGCATATAACAAAATACAAGCAATTTCCAACAAATATGGCCACCAGTCGGCCATCTTGAATTTTTTTTCAAAAATGTTTGACGTGCATCATCCTCCTATTATGTGTCACCAATGGTATAAAAATGAAAGTACAGCGTTGAAGCATATATGAGATACAGGTGGTAACATAAATGAGGACAGACAGACGGAGTGCAATCCAATAGTCCCCGAAAAGGGTAAAACAGTGGGGGACTAATAAAGTTACAGCCCTGAACGTTTCAAACCACCATTTCTTCCTTCCTTCATCCTGTTGTGTCCTTGGATCCACTAAATTAACCATTGAATTGTGTCTGGCATCATTACAAACTGAGATATAAAAGCACAGAAGACAGTTTGTTGTTATCTGTTGTTAGACTGAGGGCCAAACAAAGAATGATGTTGTGCATGCGTGGAGAGTAAATGTATGGAGGGCCAGATAGGACTTCTAATTTTCGGTTTTGCATGCAAATTTGGGGGATTTGGGGGGGGGGCAAAATTTGTGTTTGGCCCTCGGTATTTTGGAGTTAGCACCAGCTAAGTCTGGGCCATTGGGTATAGTTGAAAAATAGTAAAATTAAATGGTTTGTGTCTGATATTTTACCCAAGTTAATAAAATTGATAAATCTTCCCTTGAGTGCAACAAGGTTTTGCAATGCTTTAGCATTACAAAGTCTTGTTCCACTCAAGGGACGAAATACACTACTATCCATGCTATTCTGTAGATTATGAGGTCTAAACCATAAAACAAACCAAGAACATGAACTTTTGATGGCAAAGAAATAATTACAAAATTAAAAAATAAAATAAAAAACCGCCCTCCACATGCAAGTTTACCAAAAATGGCCTGAGAAACAGATCTTTTTTGTGGGGCCTTATACTGATCTTTTATCTTGTGTTGGTGCAAAGGCCGAGATCAGCGATCAAGAGTACTTCAGTCTATTGCCAGGGTTCCTTTCATTTAGGTGATATATGATGTAACGTAACACCCTACTGGAAAAGGCTATTAGGCCATGAGATGATTGTTACTCAATTTGGTCATATTGTTCATTGCTTATTGGTATTTAACAACACTTTCAACCGCCAAAGTCATATTTATTTATTGGTGTTTAAGGTCACATACTTATGCACAATGGCTAATCGTGACAGTTTTATGGGTGGAGGAAGCCGGAGTACCCGGAGAAAACCACCAAGCATCGACGAGCAACTGTCAGCTCCTCAACATTCTAACTCTGTTCAAGCTCCGCTCAAGCAGGGTTACGGCAGTTGAAGACATGTGCACCATCGACGTGCAGTACACCTCAGTAAACGGCATCATTGTGCCCCCATATAGGCAATCGGGATAAAGTGCCATGCCCAGTGACACAACTAGGGCCGTCCCGGACTGGGATCGAACTCGGGACCTCTAGCATAGAAGTCCAACAGTCTACCACTGAGCCACTTCGCTCTGCCAAAGTCACATCACGACAGACAGTTTAACAGGTGGAAGAAGCCACAGTACCTGGAAAGAACCATCATCCACCATAACTGTCATATAAAAAATGGGATGTCTGTTTTGAAATGGATGATGAATTTTACAATGTTGTATGATTGGTCCTTCTAAAAACTTTCACAGTTCGAAAGAAGTTATTAATCTTCAATATTCTTGGTATCTCCATCATGTTGTGACATGACAATAATCACTATGGACTGAATAGCTTTTAATCCTTTATCTAACATACAGAGAAAATGACACTAACATTATCCAGATCTAAATCAGTCTATTAAAAAAACTGTTTCTCAGGCACTTCCCTAATCATCAGAATTTAGGACTGTAATGACTGATCGAGAAGTCGAGTAATCAATGGAAACACCCATAATTGACTACAATTTCAAAGTTGATGATTTGGGGTTTTCATCACTCCATTACTGATGAATAATTAGTTATTACTCTCCTCCCCATCGTCCTCATAAGAAGTGTCAGAGGCATCAAAATATCAAAATTCATCACAATTGATATGGGAAAGAAGAATAAAGATACAACACACAACACCAGGTCTGACAGTCCAGAAAGTATGGGAGTACAAATAATTGCACTTCTAAGTTTGCCAAGGAGTGCAATTGCCTTCTTTAATCTCAATGCAGTTATTATTAGACTCTTGACCACCTCAGGTCCAAACCTGAGCCTAGGCTCAGGTTTGGGCCCGAGGTGGTCAGGAGTCTTCATTTTCCTCGCATAGCAGTTGACGTGCAGCATGCCTGTATGCTTAAAGAATATCTGGTCTGAGGAACTAATGACCTAAAATATTGTTTTCTATATAGTTGTTTCTAGAGGCCATAGAGTATGATTCAAACTGATTTTAATCGATTATTCTTCAAATTTCATAATCATGCCAGCCCCATTAAGATTCTGCAAAAAAAAATCCTCCCTTGCAGCAAAAACTTTTTTTACCCATTTTATTTTTAACTAGTCAAAGTTGCACTGATTAACCCTCTAACACTGATTTCAAATTATCAAACTTTTAACCGGCTAATTTTTCCAATAATGCAACAAGAAATTTACCCATTTCAATCTTGTTTGACAGCTCATTGAAATGGTTAAATCAAAGTTGCATTATGAGAAAAACATTGCAGTTTGTAATTTCGGTATAATGATGAACAGTGTGTCAAGGGTTAAAGCCAATTCTTTTCAAACTTTGATGTGTAATAAATCTGATGGACCCACCCAATTTCAAAAATATCCCAACCAACTGTTGAATGAATAATGATACACAGGAGTGTAAACATTTCAAATTTCTGACACATTTCAATCTGTTGTCAGGGACTGAAGCAGAAAAAAATCCTCCCTGCATAGTCAAAATAATAGGGAAAAATTACCCGAGAAACAATTTTATAACTTAGCTTTAAAATTTTATTTTATTTTCCAAAACATAGATTCTAAAAACTCACAAGAAAGTGCTCAACACCCTCTTTTGAATGGGGGTGTCCTAGGATACGCATGGCTTATATTTCAACAAGAATCTAAGAATCGATTCACGCAAAGATTCTCACAACAAAACCAGTGAGAATCCATGTTGATTCTCACTGCACCTCTGCTAGGATTCGCATGAAAAGAAGTGAGTCAAATTTAACCCTTTACCTAACACAGTGGCAGCAAATTAACCAATACAAGGCTAACATGACCTGAAATATCCTGACACTTTGTCAATAAAATTGTACAAATATGGCTGTCATTGGAACCACCTCAATGAGTTAATTCCAATGACATCCATATTTGCAAGGCTTTATTAGTAAGTATTGTTTATTTTTTAAAATTAACAAATTGAGTTTATGTTTTAAAAATTAAAATGCTGTGTTTGGTAAAGGGTTAACTTGTGTTATAAGTATACAACAGGGGTTCAACCATGCTGGCCTCAAGGAATGCAGGGACACTCATAGCAGGTATTGATTCTCACAACCATTTTCACAAGAATCCAAACAAATTCTCTCAAATTTAGATGAAATATAAGCCCTGGATATGTATTAAAAGGGAAAATGAAATATTAACAAAATTTGTGATGAAAATCTTGTGAAGATCACCAAGTGTATCTGGATAATATGTTAGACAAAGGATTAAACTGATCTCCATGCAAAGTCATCCATTTGACATGTGACTTGGTCCTTCTGTATTCTTTTGTAAACTAGAATAAAGAACAAATGGAGACATTAGTTAATCTTTGAAGACATAATAACAACAATGACAAAATAGGTGACCAAAGAACAGTTTTCTCTGCATGCCATCTAAAAGGCACTTTCTAGACCATAATCAAAATATCCTGGAAGTTGATTCTAATAAAGTTTTGGCTGAATGTGTAGGAAGCATTGATTTCATTAACCCTTTACCCAATGTTACAACCCAAAACTTGCAAGTGCTATTCAAAAGAGTGCAATACAAATTTTATTATTTTTAATTTCTTTTTATCTAAAAACTAATAACTTTTGATCCTTGATTGGAATGACCTCATTGAGCTCATCCCATGGAGGGATCATAAGCAATATTTTTTTAGCAAAAAAGTCAAACATATAGTTATTAAAGACATTTTTTTGCTATATGACTTGGGTCAAGGGTGAGAAATCAATGCCAAGGCCTCGGAATTAATCTTTTACCCAATGAGCATGATATCAAAATTTAATATTTTAAATGTTATATTTTCAATTTTTTTCAAAAACTTTCAACAAAACCACATCATGTCACCTCTCATAGGAAAGAGTCTGTTCTAATGAGGGGGTCGCATGGTATGGTTTTGTTGAAATTTTTTGAAAAGTTAAAAAATTTATAGTAATTTATATATTTTTTATACTTACCAATGACCCAGACTTAGCTGGTGCTAACTCCTTAAATTCTAGGGCCAAACACAAATTTTGCCCCCCAATCCCCAAAATTTGCATCAAAATCCAAAATTTCAATGTCCTATGTGGTCATCCATACCTTTTATCCACTGCGCATGCGCAGTGTCAAGGAGGTCTCGAAATTGGAGCAAATGTCATTCTTACAACCAGTGCCTGGTAAGCGTTATGTAATCAGCGGAGGTATGAGTTCCCAACTCATGGGAGGGCCATCCCTGTCTGGGTCATTGGTAAGTATAAAAAATATATAAATTACTATAAATTTTTTAACATTTTTAAACTGTACCAATGACCCAGGCTTAGCTTAATAGAAAAAAGGCTGGAGGGCCTAGGACATAAAGGAAAATCCAATTGGCTCAATTACATGTAAACAGAATTATCCCCTCAAGAAGAGGAGAACAGGGTTTACGTGTATCTTTCTTGTTTGTATCAAAAAAGAAAGACACAATACCATTCCGTAATTGAGCACAATAACATCAATGATCTCTATTATCATCCGGTATAACCCATTATACTAATCTTTTTAAAGGAAAGCCAATAAATAAAGGAAGTCCAGAGAATGAAACTCTTTATACTCATTAAAAGTGTCCGAGGATTGTATATTAACGCTCGTATGACACATGACATATACAAATGCTTCACACCGAGCTACACTTTAAAAATATTACATGAATGAGTTAAACATTAGCTTTACACTTTAAAACCATCCCGGTACCAACTCGGAATTACTGACTCCAGAGGAGGTATTCCCTTGCTTTTCACTATAAAGCAGGTGACCTAAGGGAACACCATCCCCCCACCCCTTCCCCTTGCCCTGGGTCAAATACCCCAGAGCGAAGAGGGCAGCAGGACAGAGTCGCTGCCGGAACAGAAAGCCTGCAAAACTATAGTTGCAACTGTTTAGTGGACGACATTCTGAGCAACAGATAACGGACATAAACATAAAAGGTCGCCAGAAATGGACTCAATATTTCTAAGATAAAAATTTGTGAACGTGGAAGGCTGAGACCAATATGCAGCCTTCATCAAATTGGTAATAGTAACACTATTAGCATAAGCCCAAAATGTAGACAGTAGTGCTCTTACTTCATGCGCCAAAATCTTAAGCACAGACTGCTGAGTTGAAGATAATTTTTCATAAGCAGTATGGATAATTAATTGAATCCACCTAGCAAGAGAATGGACCGTAGTAATGTCCCTTCTATTTGGCAGCAGAGACAGAAAGAAACGTTTACATCCCTTCTGATAAACTCAGATCTACATTTGTAAATGCGTATAGCTCTAACAGGACAGAGTAAAGGCCTATGCCCGTCTGAAGACGGAAGAGCCTTAATAACAATAGGTTCCGGATACTTATTAGCAGCCTGATTCTTAGCCAAAAATGCAACATTAGCAGTCAAGGTAATAGTATTACCTGCACTACGATAGTGAGAATCATCAACAGATAGTGCATGAAGCTCACTAACTCTTCTAGCAGAAGAGAAGGCTAAGAGAAAAGCTGTCTTATAAGATAAAAATTTGAAGTCCACTGTATCAAGAGGCTCAAATGGCGCTTCTTTTAGCGTAAGAAGAACCCCAGCTAAATTCCACTTAGGAATTAATCTAAGAGTTCTAGGTCTATTTATCGAAAAGTTTTTCACTAACTTACATAAAGAGACATTAGATCCAATCTGTAAACTATCATGATGTGCATAGGTATCAACAGAATAATCCCTACATCACTGTGAGAAAACCTTCCACTTAGCAGCATAACTTAGCGAAGAGGAGGTCCTCCTACAGTTAGAAATTGCATCCACTGCCCGTCCTGTAAATGCTTGCCGTGCAAGAAGGACCGCACAACGGAAATATGTGAAGGTTGAGACCTTGCAGGTTGTGATGCAGTGTGCGTGATTTCCCCAGCGAAAGAAGGTCCTCCCGTGGAGGAAGCTTCCGCGGAATGTCCCAGAACAGACACCTGAGTAGATTTATCCATGGTCTCTGGGGTGACAGAGATGCTACCAACAGAATCTTGCAGTGAGATTGCTTGATTTTTAACAATATCGGCTGAATAAACGGAGCTGGAGGATACGCGTATCCGATTATTCTGTCCCAAGAGGTCGAGAGAGCGTCTACTGCAAACGCTCGAGGATCTGGGCATAGCGACACATACGTCTGCAACTGATTGTTGAGATGCGTAGCAAATAAGTCTATCATTGGACGATCCCATTGGTAGCAAATCTGAGTGAATACTTGTTGCTGAGTGTCCATTCTGACGGCAACATGCAATCTTTCCGAGAAAGGAAATCTGCTAGAACGTTCAGATGACCCGGTATATGACAGACCGATAGACTAACTTGATGCTCTAGGACAAACAGAAGGATCCTTTCCGTTAAACTGAATAATGGAGTGGAATGAGTGCCTCCCTGGTTCCAAATGTACGCTACTACTGTCGATTGTCGGACAGAATTTGAACATGCGAATTCTGAAGAATGTTCATTCATTGACGTAGCACAAGCCATATTGACATCATCTCTTGATGTTTATGTACTTGTTAGGAACTGCGGATCCCCAAGACCCTGGCACCTCGAATCCGTTAGGCTCAGAGTTGCGCCCCAATCTGTTTGACTCGCATCCATCAGTATCGTAAAACTCGGATCCGGCAGTTGCAGTGGTACTCCTTGAGTTAACCACTGAATATCTGCCCAAGTCTGAATCTCTTGTTTCACTTGATTCGACAAGACAATGTTCGATTCGAGTGAATGAGTCTTCTCAGTCCAATTCTGAGATAAACTATATGTGGAGTGGACGAGTGCGTAGCCGCTCCATCGGAATAAAATCCCCAGTGGGTCCGCACAAACCTGTCAGTCTCATGAATTCTCTAACTGTTACTACATCTGAGTGAAGACAAAAGCGAGCGTAACAACTGACTAATATCGCTCTGGTTAACGGCAGATGAACGAGATTGTTGTGCATCTCTAAGCTCATTCCCACGTGGGTGAATGATTAGGATGGCACTAGATCTGACTTCTTTTGTTTACTATGAAACCGAGACGTTGGAGCAATTGAAGCAGACTCAGAACATCGTTCTGAAGTGTTAACTCGCTGCTGCAACCCTGAAGAATGTCGTCCAAGTAGGCCGACGTTAGCACAGACGAATGAGCTCGGAAATGAGTCATTACCGTGATCATTATTCGAGTGGAGGTCCAGGGCACTAGGTTCAGACCAGAGCATCATTGATTGGAACTGAAAACAACTCCTGGGACAGCGAAGCGAAGGTACTTTCTAAACGCCGGATGTACCATGACGTAAAAGTACTTATCCTTGAGATCTATGCTCACAGCATAATCGTTCACTCGAGTGCTCGCTCTGACCGATCGGATGGTCTCCATATAAAAATTTGGAGCCACGATCAGCTTGTTATCCAGCTCAGTTCTATAACTGGACGAAACGAGCCGTCTGATCTTGGAACCAGGAACAGGTGACTGCAGAAAACTGGAGATTCCTGGCTTTCTACGACGTCTATAGCGTTCTTGTCCAGAAGAGATTGAACTTCTGATAGAAGCGAATCTCCCTTCTGAACGTTTAACGGAAGCTGAGGCCAGCATGGACTTCGAGCTAACGGAGGTTTTTTCCTTGAAGGACTAGTTTAGACATTCGGAAATAACCCCTTGCACCCATGGGTCGTCCGTAATTGACAACCAATTGGTTAAGAATCTCGACAGCCTTCCGCCCACTGGAACGCAATAGAGGTTTAGACCATCACCTCCTGGCCCCGCGGAAATTGCGGAAGGAGAAACCACGTCCTCCACGACCCGCACCTCACCCAGTCGATCTAGGGGCATCTGACCCAATATCTTGGCTAGCATTACGACCTCTATGTGAGTCGCTACTCTGACAGTCTCCGGAGTAAGACATAGAGGCTTTCTTAGATCCTCTATAGGAACTTCCTTTGGACGGATTCGCCCCCGAAGAACCTGCCTTACTCCTCACTGCTGAGTCTGACTTTTTCAAAGTGGAATAAAAGCAGAGAATCCGGAGCTTTCTTAGTAATCTGATATAGATTGTAGAAAACGGGCCAGATGTTGTTGTAAGAGAGAGGGGGTCTCTTTCGATCGCGGTCCGGGTAGACCTGGATGAGCTAGCTACCGGACTGACAGGCTTCCTCCATACTATCCTCGGATCCATCGTCGCTGGGTGTGCACGTTCAATGTTTATAGTGCTCGCATCACCCAAATTCCTTCCCTGGACCGCAACGGATGAACCAGACTGCTGTGCCATTCAATGAATGGGCACTACACCGGGCGAGCTCGCGGACGAAAACGCCATCGATCCTATTTGGGACCTCTTAGGCAATTGTCGTATTTTCATGTCTTTGTTAGACTGCGATGATGGAGGCACACTTCTTGAAGACATCACGGAAACATCACCCTGTTCTTGTTCCTCTGAAAAAGAGACTGAAACACTAGAGTGACCCTGAGGAGAGAGGACAGGCATGGACCTCTCACCGCTAACAATATACCGTGACACACGTCTCCAACATTTGTCATCCCAATTGACACACACTGAGCAAGAATTAGTGCGAGTACATTGACTACAAGAAACACAATGAACATGAGAATCAGAGGAAGACTTCCTCGCATTACAATTTGATCAATATTCTTTCATCATGAAAAATATAAACAGTCATAGTACTCGCACTAACCCTTGAAAACAAAGATACATAACATAATATAATCCATTATAACATTTCGAAAAAATAATTCAAAAGAAAAAACTTTTTCGAAAAAATTTCAGAAAAGCCCAAGTTCCCAATGGGAACAATGAGCCCACATGGATCCCAAAAAAGCCTAAGTGTGGACAAAAATTTTAAAACATATTTAAAAATTAATGTAACACTTACGGACAATATTAATGTATCAGTCTATGAGTAGAACTAAACAGAAGACAAGTAATCACTATCAGAAGTAACCGTTGTCAACGTAAACAAAAGTGTACAAAACCGGAAACATGACTCCAGGCACTGTAAACATGGCCCAAAATCAGTTACCAATTTAAACAATATGCGATGTAAAACAGAGACTTCCAGAGAAGAAACTGCAGTACATCAGATGGTAGATGCAGACCAAAACGCCTAACCACCCAAGGGTGAGGACGTAAGCATGGGGAAAAACAGAATAATTATTCTGTTACCAAGCCATAATTATTCTGTTACCAAGCCAAAACTCCAAAGAAATTTTAGTAAAAAAAAATTACAAAAATTATGCCAAAAGCATGGGAGAATAGCAAGGAGGGTATTAAGGAAAGGGAGAGAGGAAACACTGAACAAACAATGGTAAATTCATAGCCAGAATGACAACATCAGGCTCATGCCCCAAAATTAGGGAACAAGAAATAATTTCGTAAAAAAATTATAAGTTACAGCCTTGAACACATCCTGCCACTGTTTCTTCCTCTCATCCTTTTATTTCCTCCTTAGATCCACCATTTCTTTGATAATTATGTGTCTGGCATCATTTAAACTGAGATTTACAAGCACAAATATCAGTGACATGTTACTGATTTTAGGGCCAAACAAAGAATGACATTTGCACCAATTTCGAAACCTCCTTGACACTGCGCATTCGCAGTGGATAAAAGGTATGGAGGACCACATAGGACATTGAAATTTCAAATTTTGATGCAAATTTGGGGGATTGGGGGGCAAAATTTGTGTTTAGCCCTAGAATTTAAGGAGTTAGCACCAGCTAAGTCAGGGTCATTGGTACAGTATAAAAATACAATCTTTTTCAAGGGCTTTATTTGTAAATTATGTGGGCAGATTCATTGGGAAAAGGGTTAAGGATAATAATGTGGTGCAATCTGTCAAAACTTATCCAGCTGAATATAAGTGCTTTACAATATGTTGTTGCAAAGAAATTGAGAGGCCAGTAAAAACTTACTAAAACATCAGAAAATAATTCTCTCAAGACCTGCAAATAGAATTTCTGAAAAAAAAGTCTGCCAAATACATTTCTCAACATAAAGCAAGTTCTTTGCAAAGAAGTTGAGAGAAAGTTAAAAAATTTATAGTAATTTCTATATTTTTTATCCTTACCAATGACCCAGACATAGCTGGTGCTAACTCTTAAAATATAGGGCCAAACACAAATTTTGCCCCCCAATCCCCAAAATTTGCATCTAAAACCAAAGAAAACATGTCCTGAATGGCCCTCCACACTTCACCTCTACTGCGCATGCGCAGTGTCAAGGACGTTCCGAAATTGGCGCCATTAATCATTCTAATAACCAGTGCCTGGTAAGCGCTATGTACTCAGCGGGGAGGCAAGAGTTCCCAACTCCTGGGAGGGCCATCCCCGTCTGGGTCATTGGTAAGTATAAAAAATATAGAAATTACTATAAATTTTTTAACATTTTTATACTGTACCAATGACCCAGACATAGCTGAATAGTAAAAAGGCTGGAGGGCCAAGGACATAGAGCAAAATGGAATATGCTCAATAAAATAAAATAGAGTCATCCCCTGTAGGGAAAAAGAAGTAATAGGCCTTACATGTATCTTTCTTATTTATGATAAATTAGAAAGATACAACACCTTCCAAAATTGAGCATCATACATCCATGTACTCTATTAATATCCAATATAATCCTTATACTAATAATTTTTAAAGTAAGCCAATAAATAAAGTAAGTCTAGAGAATATAGACTCTTATACTCCTTAAAAGTGTCTGAGGATTGCATAATCATGTCCGTTGACATGTGCTATATTCAAAAGCTATACTTTAAAAACTAAGACTTGAATGAATTTTAAAACATAAACTTCTCACTAAACAACCATCCCAATAACAGCTCAGAATTACTAACTCCGGAGGAGGTATCCCCTTGTTTTCATAGTAAAACAGGTGACCCAAGGGAACACCCTCCCCCCCCCCCCCCCCCTTTTCTTGCCCTGGGTCAAATAGCCCAGAGCGAAGAGGGCAGCAGAACGGAGTCACTGCCGAAACAGACAGCCTACCTAGCTATAGTAGCAACTGTTAAGTGAATGACATTCTGAGCAGTAGATAATAGACCTAACAATAGAGGCCTCCAGAAATGGACTCGATATTTCTGAGATAAAAATTCATGAATGTGGATGGCTGAGCGCAATGAGCAGCCTTCAAAAATCTATAATAGCGACACTATTAATGTAAGCCCAAGATGTAGAAGAACTCTTACTTCATGAGCCGAAATCTTAAGCACAACTGCTGAGTCAATGATATTCCATAAGCAGTACCAATAGTTAATTGAATCCATTAGCAATAGAATGGAGCGTAACGTCCTTCTATTAGGCATCAAAGACAGAAGAAGCTTACGCCCGTAGTAATAAACAGATATCTGTTTATAAATACATAAACTCTAACCAGAGAGAGTAAAGGCCTATGCCCGTACGAAGACGGAAGGACCTTAATAACAATAGGTTCCGGATATTAGGAGCCTAACTCTTATGCAAAAATCCAACCTAAATAGTAAAGGGAGTAGTGATTCCGAAACTACGAAAGTGAAAATCATCCATTGATAGTGCATGAAACTCACTGACTCTTCAGTAAAAGAGAAGCCAACAGAATTACTGTCTAAAAGGTCAGAATTTGAAAACTACTGTTTCCAGAGGCTCAAATGATTACTTAGCTAAATAAGAACCGAAGTTAAATTCCATATAGGAATTTAATCTAAAGATTCTAAGTCTATTTATCAAAAAGTTACTAACTGACTTAGATAAAGAGACATAAGACTCAATTGTAAACTATCCTAGAGTGCATAGGTATTAGGTAACATAAACCTATAACCTTAATAATAACAGGCTGCAGTAGATCTTGTCAAACAAGTATACTAAAAATTTGCAATGAGTAGTATGGAGGGATCAACAATATGAACATAATGATCCCTACACCAACGACAGAAGAGCCTCCACTTTAGCCGCATAGAATAGCGAAGAAGAGGATCTCCTATAGTAAGAAATCGCGTCCAAAGCTCGTCCAGTACAATGCTTACAATGCAATACGGACCACACAATGGAATACGTGAAGGTTGCGACCTTGCGGGTTGTGATAAAGATGACACGATTTACCCAGCGAAAAAAGATCCTCTCATTGAGGAAGATTTCACGTTAAGTCCCACAGTAGACAACAGAGTAAATTACCCACGGTCTCTGTGAAGATAGAGATGCTATCAACAGAAATGTATTGTGGTTGTTTATCTTAGCAATACCTGCTGAAACAACAGCGCCGGAGGATACGCGTATCCTATCATTCCGTCCTATTAGATCAATAGAGCGTTAACAACATTAGCTCAGAGATCCGGACAAGCCAACACATACGTCTGCAATTGATAGCAAGCTGTGTCGTAAATAAATCATCATTGGGCGCTCCCATAGATAGCAAATCTGATTGAATACTTGTTTGTTGAGAGTCCATTCTGATGGCAACAAGCGACCCCTAAGTGAACGGGAGTCCGGTAAAACAATCAGACGACCCGGAATATGATGGACCGAAACAGAACTTGGTGTACTATAACCAACAGACGGATTCTTTCCATTAAATTGAATAACGGAAACGAATGAGTGCCTCCCTGGTTCCGGAGATATGCCACTACTGTCGAATTAACGGACAAGATTTTGACATGCGTTTCTGAATAATGTTCATGCAATGACATAAAGCAAGCCTAAAAAACATTATTCCGCGGAAGATAATTGGTTGCTTAGAGACTGCGGAACCCAAAGACCCTGGCACTTCGAATCCGTTGGGATCAATATTATATCCCAATCTGTTTGACTGGCAACCGTCATAACTGCAACACTCGGGTCCGGCAACTGCAGTGGCACTCTCTGAGTCAACCACCGAATGTTTGCCCCAGTCTGAATCTCTTGCTACACTAGATAGACAAGAGAACATGTAAATCGAGCAATTCATGGATTGCTGAAAAGTTGCCGTCGAAGAGAAGCTTCTCCGAGAACGAAGCGACTCTGAGATAGTTCTTAACCTTACTATCCACGCGCGTGGATGTAGCTAGGGCTGCGTCACGTCTAACCAACTCCAATCAGCCAATGAAGGGCGGAGTTATACGTGAACAAACTACTGCCCTCAAAAGAAATCACATTGAGAATAATATCCCGTAAATCTTTTCTTGAAGACGTAATGGTAACGCCTCAGTAAGGTGGATTACGTATGATAAAGCGTCTAAGTTAAGTCTACTAGACATCATTGTCGTTTCCAACACTGAGGTTGGAAAAGACATAGACAGCGAAAAAGAATATTTCCAGTCTTTAACCACGCCGTCTAGATGCATATGAACTCTCGGTATGCCCTGCTCTGCCAAAATAAACTATTCGTATAAATGAAAAAACGGCAGAAATGAGCAACGCGGACAAGAAACTAAACTATCATGCTTGGTAGCAGGCTTGTATGCATATATAGCGTCGAAAAAAAAAACACATGTTGTAATGAAATTATTGGACTGCGTCGGTAAGTCAGGGACAATGTCCCTGAACCGATCCAAAATTCTGTGTCCAATGATGCTATAAGTCTCTTATCCAACATCGCAGCAATGTAGTCCGAAATAACAATCAATGGAAGATAATGCCAGAAGATATGAATGGCAGCTTCCGATACTACGAAAGGGAAAACTCGAAATCTTTCGAATCCCTTTCGCCATCCTGTCGGACACTATAAAGCGTTCGGTCGTCCGTACCTGATGCAACCGCGGACCGCACCGACCCAGCGCCGTCGGATAATTCCTAATTCGACCAAGAAACTGTCGATTGCTGGGATGCTGCGAAACAACTGTGCTAACTCGGATAGCACGTCCGTCACTGAGGCCTGAGGAGAAGCGGTCCTACAATGCATTGCCGCTGGAAGCTCCGTGATCGTTACCCCGTGCATACTACCAATATGCGAGCGAACGGAGTGTATAGGCCTCGTGTCCCTTGGCTACCGGATGGCGTGACCTATTCGCTGTGGAATCACTGAATGACGAAACTGATCGGATACTCGAGGTCACGTAGCCAATGTGCGGTCGTGTGCCCTGCTGTGAGGATGAGGAAGCATTAAGGACAGTCTCTCGGACTGTCAATATAAGGGAGCGTCCCGATCGACAGACATATGCTCCGAATGTAAAATATCTGAACCACAACATGCGGTCCCCTATGTTGTTTGACGAGAGAGGGACCTCTCTCGCTCACAGCCCGGACGGACCTGGACAAGCCAGGAACCGGACTAACAGGCTTCCTCCAATCTGTCCTCAATCTGCCGTCACTGGGTGAGTACTAAAGTAATTATAGTGCTCGCATCACCCAAATCTCCTTCCTAGACCGCAACGGACGAACCCAGCAGCCGAACCATTCGATGAATGCATGCTACACCGGGTGAGCTAGCGAATGTCACTCCGTTGATCCTACAAGGGATCTCTTAGGCGATAGACATATTCCATGAGCACTTATTGCCGCTAGCTCTTCATTAACTATGACGACAGAGGCACACTTTTGAAAGACATCTCCGTAATTTTGCGAACAAGAAACCAGAAATGCTTGGTTATAGCAAGCATATAAAAATAATATATATAGCGTCGTTCAATAATTCGAAAGTTTGTGTGACATTATTGGACTATGTTGGAACTGAGGGACGATGTCCCTGAACCGAACCAAAAATTTCTAAGTCCACCGACGCTATCAGTTTCTTATCCGGCATCGCAGCATTCTGGTCCGACGAAAGAAGCTGTAGAAGACCAAGTCAGATGACATACACAACAGCATATGTTGTTCCGAAAGGGAAAGCTCGAAATCCTCCAAATCCCTTTCGGTATCCCGTCGGACCGGATGAAATTTTCGGACGTCCGTACCCGCTTCAGCGGAGTGTCCCGACCCAGCATCGTCGGATAAAAAATATGCGACAGATTCAGTTGATGCTGGGATGCTGCGATAAACTGTGCTATTTAGGAAAGCACGTACGTTCCCGAGGCCTGTGCAGTAGCGGTCTTACGATGCATTGCCGCCGGAAGCTCCGTGTACGTTGACTCCCGCACACTTCCTATGCGAACGTCCGGAGTCTGCAGGCCTCGTGTCCCTGGCTACCGGATGGTGTGACCTGGTCGCCGATGATTCTCTGACTGGCGAAGCTGACTGGATATCCGAGGTCACGTAGCCAAGAGCGGTCGTGTGCGCTACCATGAGAATGAGGAAGCCTTATTGACAGTCTACTCCGGACTGACTATATGTCGGAGCGTCCCGAGTGACGGACGTATGCTCCGAATGCGAAACATTTTGTACCACAACATCTGGGGCCAGATGTTGTTGTACGAGAGAGGGGCCTCTCTCGCACGCCGTCCGGATGGACCAGAACGAGCTATGAACCGGACTAAAAGGCTTCCTCCGTTCTCCCTCTGATCCGCCGTCACTGGGTGTGCATTTGGTTGATTTATAGTGCTCGCATCACCCCAAAATTTGGTGAATGGACGCTACACCGGGCGAGCTAGCGGACGTCAAAGGCCGTCGAACCTATTAGGGTCCTCTTAGGCAATTGGCGTATTTACATGAGCACTTTTCCGCTAGCCCTTCATTAATTGTGACGACGGAGGCACACTGTTGGAAGACATCACAGATACATCACCCTAATCTTGATCGTCTGAAATAGAAATTGATAAAGTAGAGTGACCCTGCGGGGAAAGGACCGGAGTGTCCAATTCCCCACTAACATACCGTGACATACGCTTCCCATATTGTCATCGAAATCATACGATACAGAACAGGAGTTAATGCGAGTACACTGACCACATATAGAATGATTATAAAAGTCAGAGGAAGACTTCCTCTTATTACAATTGATCAATATCCTTTCAATGTGAAAAGAAAACAAGTCCTGGTACTCGCACTAACCCCTGGCAATCAAAATACATAATAATAATATGATCCATTAATATAGAAAAAATAATTGAAATCAAAATATTTTGAAAAAATATTTTTTCAGAACAGCCCAAGTTTCTGAAAAGTAACGTTGAGCCCCCAATGGATCCCAAGCCTAAGTGTGGACAAAAATTTTAAAAATATTTTAAACAATTTATTCAACACTTACGAACAATAATAATGTATCTAGTTATGATTAAAATAACATCAAGATATTATTTTCCAGAAATCCCCCCCTCACACAGAGAGCTGTTGTAAATGTAAACAATGAATGTAAAAACACTAAAATAAGACTCCAGGCACCCAGGCCCGGAATCAGTTACCAAAAATACACTATCTGATGCAAAACAGAGACTTCCAGGGAAGAAACTGCAGAACATCAGATGGTAGATGCAGAACACTACGCCTAACCACCCATAGGTGAAGACGTAAACATGGGGAAAAGAACAAAATTCATTCTGTTATCCAGCTAAAACTCCCAAGAAATTTTAGTAATAATATTACAGAAAATATGCCAAAAGCATGGGAGAATAGCAAGAGGGGACTTAAAGGAAAGGGAGAGAGGAAAACACTGAACAAGCAGTGTAACTTAATAACAAGAATGACCACAACAGGCTGTTGCCTCGAAAATAGGTAACTTAACATAATTTCATTAAAAAATTTTAAGTTACAGCCCTGATTATTTTCTGTCACTCATTTTTCCTCTCCTCCTTCTATATCCTCCTTAGAATCACCATTTCTCTAATATTTATGTGTCTGGCATCATTTAAACTGAGATTTACAAGCACAAAGATCAGTCAGATGTTAACTGATGAAGGGCCAAACAAAGAATGATTAATGGCGCCAATTTCGGGACGTCCTTGACACTGTGCATGCGCAGTAGAGGTGAAGTATGGAGGGCCATTCAAGACATGATTTCTTTGGTTTTAGATGCAAATTTTGGGGATTGGGGGGCAAAATGTGTGTTTGGCCCTATATTTTTAAGAGTTAGCACCAGCTATGTCTGGGTCATTGGTACAGTATAAAAATATGCACATGTTCACTCATTAGTGGCCATGCAAAATGTTTGTACAGAAACTTTTCCAAGTGTAACATGGGCCATAACTCTTGTACATAAGAAGTGATGAAACAACAACCTGTGGATATCTTTTCCACAATGCTGGTCTATCACTAAACCAAAGGACATCAAATTGGACATTGATACTTAAGTTTTAATATAAAATCTTCGTATGGGAGAGATTTCTAATTATAACATGGGCCATAACTGTGATAGGTATGTGTGGACAAAACCTGCATTATGTGAATATCCATTCGCCCATACTGGACTATCACCAAAAAGCACATGCAAGGTTAAAAATAAGTGTGAAAACAAGGGGCAAGCATTGGTTTCTAAAATCAAAGTTCAGGGTTTAACATTTTGAAGTAGTGGCCAATCAGAGACAGTAATACAAAAGGCAGTTTGTAAACCCGTAAATCCTCAGATTAATTTTTATGATAATAATTATCATACATACATGTACACAGTTGCAGATGACTTATCAGAGTATTTTCATCATTGTTGGCTGTCTAAACAGCAGTCAACAATCAGGTAAAAAATATTGTCAAGGTAAATGCTGCCTAATGGTAGAGTTCTCAAGGAAGATTACACTTACAGCCAAGTTTTCCAAAGCAAAATATAGAGGGGCAGTTTGAGGCTATATGGGGACTATTTTGTGAACCAAAAGTAAACACAGTACACATGCAGCTCGCCATGCATATTTTGTTTTCAACGGCGACCAACAAAACATGTATCACAATTAGTGATTAGTAACAAGACTTTGCATTGCCATTATGGCATTATGCATCACATTAATGATACCTATTAAAATATTCCCTGTTCAAAATGAATAAAGAGTTATTTATTTTGGAGAAAAAGTAAATAGAACACAACCATTTGTCTTTCAACTACAAGATGATATGTGGGAGACAAAGCAATTTTGCAAAAGGTGTGACTTTCACTGTGTACACTGGTCTCAAAATACTTTCCGGAAAAGCCCCAGTAGACTGACAAGACTGACTGACTCATCCCAGAGTCATGTATTAGATGCTACTATCAACTTTGATGGGAGGGTATAAAATTACCTTTTCAGAAGGTGATTGTTTTCTTTCAGAATTCTCTGAGTTTCATCGAGATCACTCCTTGAACTCTGTATGCTGAAAGAACAAGAACAGAAATTTGAATGAAAATTTTGTGACATCAAACAAGAATGTGGAGATATTTGATATTAATTTCAACTACAATAGATTTGAAAGAAAAATAAACATTTCAAAAGAACAGGCATGATACTATGTAATGAGGTGAAAGTCCAGATTCTTATCTTGAAGATTCTATGGAAATTCTAGTACATCAGGGTTGATACATCTTATCCTAAAAAAAAACTTTATGACTTTCAATGAACGTTTTAATAAATTTCCATGATTATTTGTAACGCTTCATTGGAAATAGTGAAGAAGTCAATACCTTGAAAACTACATCCAGAACAGTTTGTCAACATACATTTTATGATTTTTTGATTATATTATACACCTAGAATTTAATTAAGCACCCTCTGTTTTTTTTGCAGTAGTGTTAATAGAAACTGTCATTACTTTCATGCTATCTTTAAGATGGCCAAAAGTGATGGTTTGTGGAAAGAATGGTCTATTGACAAATTAAAGACAATACAATGATGAAAATATGCAGTATTTTAATGACGCTAATTACACATATCTGTCACTAATGTTTTCGATGGAAAAGTTAAAAAATTTATAGTAATTTATATATTTTTTATACTTACCAATGACCCAGACTTAGCTGGTGCTAACTCTAAAATATTTAGGGCCAAATGCAAATTTTACCCTCCAATCCCCCAAATTTGCTTCTAAAACCGAAAATTACATGTCCTATATGGTCCTCCATACGTTTACTCCACTGCGCATGCGCAGTGTCAAGGAGGTCTCAAAATTGGCACCAAATGTCATTCAAACAACCAGTGCCTGGTAAGCATTATGTACTCAGCAGGGAGGTATGAGTTCCCAACTCATTGGAGGGCCATCCCCGTCTGGGTCATTGGTAAGTATAAAAAATATATAAATTACTATAAATTTTTTAACATTTTTATACTGTACCAATGACCCAGACTTAGCTGAATAGTAAAAAGGTTGGAGGGCCTAAGACATAAAGGAAAATCCAATAGACTAAATTACATATAACAGAACTATCCCCTCAAGGAGAAAAGGAGAGAATGAATGAATGGTTTTATTCAGTAGTGCCACATGTATACAATCACATCCAAAAATATACATACAGGTAACATTATTCACAACTACATGATTGCACCACAGGGAGATGACTTTACATGTATCTTTCTTATTTGTATCAAAAAAGAAAAATACAACACCATTCTGTAATTGAGCACAATAACATCAATGATCTCTATTAACATTCAGTATAACCCTTTATACTAATATTTTTTAAAGGAAAGCCAATAAATAAGGAAGTCCTGCAAAATGAGACTCTATATACTCATATAAAAGTGTCCGAGGATTGTATATTAACGCCAGGGGTCAGCCTGGCAGCTGATTTTAGGGAGAAGTCAGGATCCAGGAGGGAGAAGTCAGTGGACATGAAGGAGAAATCAGAAAAAAAACATAAAACGTATATGACATCGTGACAAAATAAATGAACATAGAGGACACAATTGTGGAGAAAAAAGTAAATAAAAGTTATACAAACATACATACACACACAAAACTAAGTCAGATGGTATATAACAGAATGTAGGTTAAAATCCCCCCCACCCCCCAAAAAACTGTGTCGTTCATGGTTTCTGAATACCCCCTAACTCTTTGCCTAACAGTGATGACTAAGGTTACCATGCAGTTGATTTTGTATTTGCCTCAACAATGTGGATTTGAAATTTAGTATGACCCATGGTGCGAGTGTTCTCTGTAATAGAAGGTATATTCTTTTTAAAAAAAATATTTAAAGTGTTTAAAATAAATTCCAAGTTCATTTAAGAAGCTGGGTCATTCATGGTTTCTGAATGCCCTAACTGAGTTGAAAAGCGTAGTTAAAAAAGTTTTCGATATCCTTCGTAAATTAAGCGTTATTGACAATTTGAGTTAATTTATTTCTCAGGTAAAATGACAAAATATTTCAGTTGTCTCCCTTCCCGGCTGCGCTGTGTAATAAAACACTGTTCAGAAAACTGACAATTTCTGCCAACCATCTTACACTGACACGTGCGATTGGTGCTTTGAAGGTCTGCCATTCTTATCCATCCAAATACCTGTGATTTCTATTGTAGCCTTATTACATTTAACGGTTAACCCCCTTCCAACACAACTTCGCAAGTTTTCAAAGAAAAACATTCAATGCAAATTGCGGGGCGAATTTCAATGCAACCAATTTTTCAGTGGAACAGAGCGTAACCGCAAGCAATTTCGATATGGACGAACTGTCTCCAATACATTTTTGTTTGTTTTGAAACGGTGGTTAACTTTAATAAATTCTAATTAACCCGATGCATGTCTTGTGTGATTCGTTGTTTTGGCTGGCACTTTGTTTTTAAATAGCCATTTTGTGCTGGTTGCTATCAGTTGGGGCGAATTGTTCGAACGTCTACGCCATTACAATTCTTTTCAGAAATATAAAATTGGGCTAGTTTAGGCTATTTTCATAGCCGTGTGACGGACTTTAACAGCAGCCGTGTTTACTTTTTTTTTCGAATGCGCAAGCGGGTGTTTTTAAAAAATAAAACATAAGAAAATACAGTAAATTGCCATGTCTCCCAAGGAAGTTTTGGAGGGCGACTTGAATTTCGCCCCCAATGTAAGCCAAGGCGACTTGAGGAATGACAAGGCGACTTCTTCACCCAAGTCGCCCACTCGGCTGACCCCTGATTAACGCCCGATTAATACGTGATATATACAAATGTCTCACACCAAGCAACACTTAAAAAATGCCGCTCAGGATCACCGATCCAATGTCGAGTTGTGACAACAGTTCCTCGCACCAAGGCCAACACACCTATGAAGTTTCATGACTCTAGGTTGAACCACTATCAAGTTCTCATCCGGAAACCAATTGTTGCGATATACTATGTTCAAGGTCACTGTGACCTTGACCTTTGACCTGGTGAGTCCAACATCAATAGGGTTCTTCCTCGCACCAAGGCCAACACGCCTGTAAAGTTTCATGACTCTATGTTGAACCACTATCAAGTTATCATCCGGAAACCAATTGTTGCGATATACTATGTTCAAGGTCACTGTGACCTTGACCTTTGACCTGGTGAGTCCAAGATCAATAGGGTTCTTCCTCGCACCAAGGCCAACACACCTATGAAGTTTCATGACTCTAGGTTGAACCACTATCAAGTTATCATCCGGAAACCAATTGTTGCGATATACTATGTTAAAGGTCACTGTGACCTTGACCTTTGATCTGGTGAGTCCAAGATCAATAGAGTTCTTCCTCGCACCAAGGCCAACCCACCTATGAAGTTTCATGTATGTAGGTTGAACTACTATCAAGTTATCAAAATCAATAGGGTTCTTCCCCTCACCAAGGCCAATCTACCTATGAAGTTTCATGAATGTGAGTTGAACCATTATCAAGTTATCATCTGGAAACCAATTGTTTAAGATTTACTACGTTCAAGGTCACTGTGACTTTGACCTTTGACGTAGCATGTCCAAAATCAATAGGGTTCTTCCTCCCACCAAGACCAACCTCCGTATGAAGTTTAATGAATGTGAGTTGAACCACTATCAAGTTATCATCCGGAAACCAATTGTTTATGCCCGCCCACCCGCCCCGCCCGCCCGCCATTCACCAAACTATAAGTCGAGTTTGACTTCGTCACAACTCGACTAAAAATATTACCTAGATGAGTAAACATTAGCTTTACTTTAAAAACATCCCGGTACCGACTCAGAATTACTGACTCCAAGGGAGGTATTCCCTTGCTTTACTCTATAAAGCAGGTGACCAAAGAGAACACCCTCCCCCCTTGCCCTGGATCAAATACTCCAGAGCGAAGAGGGCAGCAGGACAGAGTCACTGCCGGAACCGAAAGCCTACAAATATATAGTTGCCACTGTTTAGTGGACGACATTCTGAGTGAAAAATAGCGGACCTAGACAATGCAGATCTGCAGAAAAGGACTCAATATTTCTCAGATACAAAGTCGAGAAAGTGGAGGGCTAAGAACAATATGCATCCCTCATTAGATCTGTAATAGCAACATTATTAGCGTAAGCCCATGATGTAGAAAGAACTCTTACTTCATGAGCTTAAAACTAAAGCACAGACTGCTGACTGAAGATATTATCATAAGCAGTACTGATAGTAAATTGAATCCATCTGACCATAGAATGGACCGAAATGTGGAGGAAGCTTCCACGGCATGTCCCACAACAGACACCTGAGTAGATTAATCCATGGTCTTTGTGGAGCTAGAAATGATACCAACAGAATTTTGCATTGAGATATATAACTTGAGCAATATCTGCTGAATCAACGGCGCAGGAAGATATGCATATCCTATTATTCTGTCTCACGAGATCGATAGAGCGTCTACTGCAAACGCACGAAGATCCAAACATTGTGACACATACTTCTGCAACTGATTGTTGAGATGCGTCACAAAAAAGTCGATCATATGCCGCTCTCCTTGGTAGCAAATCTGATTGAATACATGTTTGTTGAAAGTCCATTCCGGCGTCAACAAGCGGCCCCTCCTTGAAGGGAGTCCGCTAATACGTTCAGACGACCCGGAATATGACGGACCGATAGGAGAACTTGATGTTATAGTACAAACAGAAAGATTCCTTCCATTAACATGAATAACAGAATGGAATGATTGTCTCCCTAGTTCTGGAAATACGTTAATATCGTCGAATTGTCAGACAGAATTAGCACATGAGCATTCTGAATAACATTCATCCAATAACGTAGCGCAAGCCAAAATGACATCATTCTTGATGTTAATGTGCTTAATTAGGAACTACGGATCCCAAAGACCCTGGCCCTTCAAATCCATTGGGCTCAATGATACGACCCAACCTGTTTGACTGGCATCCGTCAAAACTGTAAAACTCGGATCTGGCAATTGCAGAGGAACTCCCTGAGTTAACCACTGAAAACTTGCCCAAGTCTGAATCTCTTATTCACTTGATTGACAAGAAGATGTCCGCATCGAGCGAAAAAATCTTCACCCTCCAATTCTGCATCAGAAGAAATTGGAGAGGCCAAGTGCGTAACTGCCCCATCGGAATAAAATCGCGGCAGCTCCGCACAAACGTATCAGTCTCATGAGATCTCTCGCTGACACCTTGTCTGAGCGAAGACAATAGTGAGCATAACAACTGATTAATTTCGCTCTGGGTAAAGGCAGACGAACGAGAATGTTGTGCGTTTCGAAGCTCATCCCCCGGTGGGTGAATGACTTGGATGATATCAGATCCGACTTCTCCTCGTTTACTTATGAAACTGAGACGTCGGAGCAATAGAAGCAGATTCTGCACATCGTTCTGAAGCGTTAACTCATTGCCGTACCTCTAAAGAATGTCGTCCAGGTAGGCCGACGTTATCGCAGACAAATGAGCACGGAAATGAGTCATTACCGAGTTCGTTATTCGAGTGAAAGGCCAGGGGGCTAGATTCAGACGGAAGCACATTGCTCGGAACTGATACATGACTCCTTTGATGAAGAAGCGAAGATACTTTCTGAATGCCTGAGGTACCATGACGTGAAAGTATGCATCTTGAGATCTATGCATGTAGCATAGTCGTACACCCGAATACTCGCTCTGACCGATCTCCATATATAAACTTGGAGCCACGATCAGCTAATTTATCCAGCTCAGAATTATGAGAGGACGGAACGAGCCATCTGGTTATGGAACCAGAAAAGGATGGTTGTAGAAACCTGGAAATTCCTGGACTTCTACGATCATTCCAGAAGGTACTGGACTTCTGATGGAAGCGAGCCTCTTTCCTGCAGACTTGCCCGAAGCTGAGTCCATCTTGGACTTCGAGCTAATGGAGGTTTTCGTTTGAAGGACAATTTAGTCCTTCCGAAAACACCCCTCGAATCCAAGGGACGTCCGTAATCTACTCCCAATTACTTGAGAAACTCGACAGTCTTCCGCTCACTAGTACACAATAGAGGTTAATACCATTACCTCCTGGTCCTGCGAGGCTTGCGGAAGGAGAAACCATGTCCTCCACGGCCCGCACCTCGCCCCGTCGACTTAGGGGCGTCTGACCGGATGTCTCGGCCAGAATTACGACTCCTACCTGAGTCGCTACCCTGACGATCTCTATAGTAAGACCTAGAGGATGCATAGGAACCTCTATAGGAACTTCCCTTGGACGTATTCATCCCAGAAGTGCCTGTCCTACTTTTCTCTGCTGAATCCGACTATTTGGAAGTGGATTTGAATAGCAGAGAGTCTGAAATTTCTTAGTTATCTGATCATAGACTGCGAAAAGCTTGCCGTCGAAGAAAACTCTACGGAGACCGGAGCGACTCTGAGAGAGTTTTTCACCTTACTATCCACACGCATGGATGTAGTCAGGGCCGTGTCACGTCTAACCAACTCCATATTGCCACTAAAAGGGCAGAGTTTTACATGAGGCCCTTGAAAGAACTGTTAAGGAGGTTGTACATCCTAGAATTCTTTTTCCTTTGAGACATAATGATAACGCTCTGGTAATGTGATCTGCGTACGATGATGTGTCTAAGCTGACCCTGCTAGACGATATTGTCGTTTCCAACATCGTGGTTGGAATTGACATTGATGACGGTATAAACAATATTAGGTCTTGACCTGGTCGTCTAGACGCAGAGAACTCTCATAATGCTCTGTCCTGCCATTTCAAAATATTCCTTAAATTGATGAAAGGCAGATGTAGAGCATTTGCCGATAAGAATTCTGACCTGCCCATTTAGGTAGCAAGTTATATAAATATAGCATCATTCAACAGATCAAATGTCCGTGAGACATATCTGGACTATGTCGGAAACTGAGGGATGATGTCCCTGAACCAATAAGAATTCCGAGTCCAGTGGGCGCTATCAGTCTCTTATCCGGCAACGCAGCAATTTTTGGTCTGGAGGAACAACGTCAGAAGATAATGCTGGATGCACTCTATGGCAATTATGTTGTTCCGAAAGGGAAAATACAACTCATCCATATCCCTTTTGCCATCCTGTCGGACCACTTGTAATTCTTGGTTGTCCGTGCCTGAAGCTGCAGCGGAACGTACCAACCCAGCTTCCTCGGATAATTCTTAATCCGATAGAGTTACTGTTGGGTGCTGGGATGCTGCGATAATTTGTGCTATCTGCGATAGCACGTCCGTAACGAAGGCCTATGGAGCTGCGATGTTATATAATTTAGCCGCTAGAAGCTCCTTGGACATTGATTCCTGCATATTTCTTATATGTGAATGTCCAGAGTATGAAGGCCTCGTATCCTTGGCTAGTGGATGGCGTGACCTGGTCGCCGTAGAATCCCTGGTCGGCAATGTTGGTTAAATAATACTGGTCACGTAGCCAAGGTGTGGTCGCGTGTGCTGCCGTGAGGATGAGGAAGCCGCAGAGCAGTCTCTCTGGATTGTCTATATAACGGAGCGTCCTGAGCAGTGGATGTATGCCCCGACTGAGGAACGTTTTGTACCACAACATCTTTGCCCAGATGTTGTAGTACGAGAGACGGACCTCTCTCGCTTGCAGCCTGGATGGACCTGGACGAGCTAGGAACCGGACTAATAGGCTTCCTCCGTACCATCCTCATATCCGTTGTCACTGGGTGTACACACTGTATTTTAGTGCTCGCATCACCCAAATTTCCTTCCTGGACTGCAACGGACGAACCCGGGTGCTGAGCCATTCAGTGAATGGTCACGACACTGGGCGAGCTAGTGGGTGTCAAAACCATCGATCCTACTTGGGAACTCCAGGCAACTGACACATCTACATGAGCACTTTTGCCTCTAACTCTTCATTTGACTGTGACGACTGAAGCACACTTTACGAAGACATCATGGTAACAACACCTTGTTCATGTTACACTATGAGACCTGTGGAGCCACGGTCCTACGTGAATTATCCGCTGGAAGCTCCCGGGATGTTCATTCCTGCATTTATAAAATATGCGAACGTCCCAACTGGAAAGGTCTCGTATCCTTGGCTAGCAGATGAAGTGGTCTGGTCGACGTGTATTCCTAGGTTGGCAAAGCAGGAGCACCAGGGACGTTCAATCCTGCATTTATATAATATGCGAACGTCCCTGGAAATCTGTGGTCACATAGCCAAGGTGCGGTTGTGTGTGTTGACGAGGATGAGGAAGCAAATATAACAGCCGCGTCGGACTGTCATGCGACGGAGGGTCCCGAGCAAGAGGAGTGGACATAAACTCCGACTAAGCAAACAAACATACAACAACATTGTGGCGCAGATGTTGATGCAAGAGAGAGGGGGCGTCTCTCGCTCGTGGTCTGGGTGGACCTGGACAAGCTAGCTACCGGACTGACAGGCTTCCTCCGTACTATCCTCGGATCCGTCGTTGCTGGGTGTGCACATCTGATGTTTTATAGTGCTCGCATCACCCAATCTGCTTCCCTGGACCGCGACGGATGAACCTGGGTGCTGAGCCATTCTTTCCTGGTGAGTGGTCGCGACACCGGGCGGACTAGCGGGCGATCAATGCCTACAATCGAACTAGCAAACTCCCGGCAATACCTTGAGCACTTCCCGCTAGCCCTAATATTACAATGACGGAGACACACTTGTTGAAGACATCACAGAAACATCACTCTGAATTCTGAAAAAGAAACTGATAATATAGAGTGACCCTACGGAGAGAGGACCATAATGGACCCCTCACCGCTAACAAAATACCGTGACACATGTCTCCAACGTTGTCATATCAATCAACACACACAGAGCAAGAATTAGTGCGACTACATTGACTATAAGAAACACAATGAACCTGTGAATTAGAGGAAGATATCCTCGCATTACAATTGAAAAATATTTTTTCAACATGAAAAAATATACACAGTCATATTACTCGCACTAACCCTTGAAATAAATATACATAATATATTATAATCCATTATAACATTTCAAAAGAAAATAATTTCAAAAAAAAAAATTTTTGAAAAAATTTTCAGAAGAGCCCAAGTTCCCAATGGGAACACTGAGCCCAAATGGATCCCAAAAAAGCCTAAGAGAGGACAAAAATTTTAAAATCATTTCAAAAAATTAATGTAACACTTACATACAATATTAATGTATCTTGCTATGAACTTAACTAAGCAGAGGACAAGTAATCACTATAAGAAGTAACCGTTGTCAACATAAATTAAAGTGTCAATGACACTGAAGCTCAACTTGTCAAGACAAAGACATGTACATGTATAGTATGTGACACAGCAATGACAAACATCTAGGTAATGACCTGATAAAAAAGGTACATATAAAGTATTGTAACAGTCTGTACATAAATACTGACCATTACCTGTAACAAATGTATAGGTAAAGTATTGTAAAGGTGGGTGACAGTCAGATGCTAAACTAGAAAAGAAATCTTTGAGTCCCAGAGTGGGTCTGACTGAACCCCAAAATATTTGTTCTCATAGCACAGTGATAACAAAGGCACCCCAAAACACACTCGTTCCGGTCCCAAGGTGAAAACAAAGGTACCCAAGAAGTTTTGTGAAGATCAGTTCATAAATACGAGCTGTATAGAACTTGTGACAAAAAACTGATTGGACCTAATTTTGGTACAAAATGGCCACTGGCAGCCATCTTGAATTTTGGACCGCACCCAGAAACACTCATTCTCATCCCAAGGTGATAACAAAGGTACCCAAGAAGTTTTGTGAAGATCGGTTCATAAATACAGCCTCTACCCTGAGCCGTATTGACATGTGTGCTTACATTGTGTAAGAAGCACTGAATAAATCAAAGTTCATATAATTTGCATAATTTCTGCACGAAAAAAAACCCCTTACAATATGTGATGTATTCCATGTTACTAAACATTCATACAAAAATTTATTCAAATCAGAACTTTCATACAGAAGTTCTGTACAAAAGACTGATTGCACTAATTTTGGTACAAAATGGCTGCTGGTGGCCATCTTGAATTTCGGACCACACCCAAAAACACTCGCTCTCATCCCACGGTGATAACAAAGGTACCCAAGAAGTTTCGTAAAGATTGGTTCATAAATATGGCCTCTAGTCTGAGCCGTATAGAAGTTGTGTACAAACAAGAGGCCCCACGGGGCCTGAAGCGCTCATCTTGTACAGAACACAATTTAGACAGAGTCCAAGAATGAGTCTACATTAAGCAAGCCATCTCCAGAGGCTACACTGTCAATCCTTGAGTCCCTCAGGAGTGACAAAAATAATCTGGGCATCATGCCTTTTCTTCAGTTGATCATAAGTAAAATGTAGAGCTCCCCTATGAAGCCCCTTGATACAACCTATGTGGATTAATCTTAGTACCTCTAGAGGGTACTGAATACAAAATTTTTAATTCTTCAGCAAAATGGCCAATTTCGGCTCCCATAGAGAGCCCAAATATTAACCCAGGCTCTTCATTTGAACACAGTTAAATCTGACTTCCCTAGAGATGTTGTGTACCGAATATGAAAGCATTCTGACTGTTAGATCTGAAGGAGAGAAATTGTAAAGAAAGTTCAAATTTGGGCTACCATAGCGAGCCCAAATATAAACCTATGGATCCGATTTGAACAAACTTGAATCTGACCCCCCTAGAGATGTTGTATACCAAATATAAAAGCATTCTGACTGGTGGATCTGAAGAAGAAGATTTTTAAAGAAATTTCCTCATATTCCACTAAGTAAAAATTTGGGCTACCATAGTGAGACCAAATATATACCTAGGGATCTGATTTGAACAAACTTGAATCTGACCCCCATAGAGATGTTGCATACCAAATATCAAAGCATTCTGACTGATGGATCTGAAGAAGAAGATTTTTTTAAATTACCCTCCATAATGAACAAAGATAAAATTTGGGCTTCCGTAGGAAGCCCAAATATTAACCTAGGGACTTGGTTTGAACAATCTAGAATCTGACCCTCATAACAATGATGTATACCAAATATTAAAAGATTCTGACTGGTGGTTCTGAAGAAGATTTTTAAAGAATATTCCCCATATTACCCTATGTTAAAACTTCGGGCTCCTGTAGAGAGCCCAAATATGAACCAATGAGCTGTATTTCACCAAACTTTTATCTGACCCCCCTATGAATGCTGTATACCAAATATCAAAAGATTCTGATAATTGGTTCTGGAGAAAAGATTTTTAAAAATTTTTGCAAACATGCTGACTCAGCATTTTTTCGATGCCCATTACAGAACACCCTAACATAACCGATGGCATTTTTTTTTTACTATTCAATTCTACTGGTCATAAGGATACTTCATACCAACTAAAAGCTCTCTGTTCTGTGGGGTTTGGGAAATATGGGCGTTTGAAAATATTTCTATTTTTAGCTCCCAGGGTTCCCATGGGGATGCGGGAATTTTTTTTTTTTGCATGGGTCAAGTACTCATGACCCAATACTACCACAAACCAAATTTGGTTCATACCGGACCATCGGTTCAGAAAGTTAAAAAATTTATAGTAATTTATATATTTTTTATACTTACCAATGACCCAGACATAGCTGGTGTTAACTCTTAAAAATCTAGGGCCAAACACAAATTTTGCCCCCCAATCCACAAAATTTGCATCTAAAACCAAAGAAATCATGTCCTGAATGGCCCTCCATACTTCGCCTCTACTGCGCATGCGCAGTGTCAAGGACGTCCCGAAATTGGCGCCATTAAACATTCTTACAATCAGTGCCTGGTAAGTGCTATGTATTCAGCGGGGAGGTATGAGTTCCCAACTCCTGGGAGGGCCATCCCCGTCTGGGTCATTGGTAAGTATAAAAAATATATAAATTACTATAAATTTTTTAACATTTTTATACTGTACCAATGACCCAGACATAGCTGAATAGTAAAAAGGCTGGAGGGCCTAGGACATAGAGGAAAATCCAATAAGCTCAACTATATAAAATAGAGTCATCCCCTTGAGGAGAAAAGGAGTATTAGGCTTTACATGTATCTTTCTTATTTATGACAAATTAGAAAGACACAACACCTTCCATAATTGAGCATCATAACATCCATGTTCTCTATTAACATCCAGTATAATCCTTATACTAATTATTTTTAAAGTAAGCCAATAAATAAAGTTAGTCCAGAGAATTGAGACTCTTTATACTCTTTAAAGTGTCCGAGGATTGTATATTAACGCCCGTTTGACACGTGACATATTCAAATGCTATACTTTAAAACTATGACATGAATGAATTTTTAAAACATAAACTTTTCACTTTAAAACCATCCCAGTAACAGCTCAGAATTACTGACTCCGGAGGAGGTATCCCCTTGTTTTCATAATAAAACAGGTGACCCAAGGGAACACCCTTCCCCCCCCCCCCCAATTTCCCCTTGCCCTGGGTCAAATAGCCCAGAGCGAGGAGGGCAGCAGGACGGAGTCACTGCTGGAACAGAAAGCCTACATAACTATAGTTGCAACTGTTAAGTGAACGACATCCTGAGCAGCAGATAATGGACCTAAACAATGCAGGCCTCCAGAAATGGACTCAATATTTCTGAGATAAAAATTTGTGAATGTGGATGGCTGAGACCAATATGCAGCCTTCATTAAATCTATAATAGCAACACTATTTGCGTAAGCCCAAGATGTAGAAAGAGCTCTTACTTCATGAGCCGAAATCTTAAGCACAGACTGCTGAGTTAAAGATAGATTATCATAAGCAGTACCGATAGTTAATTGAATCCATTTAGCAATAGAATGGACCGTAATGTCCTTTCTATTAGGCATCAGAGACAGAAGAAGCTTTACGACCTTACTGATAAACTGAGATCTGTTTATAAATACATAAAGCTCTAACCGGACAGAGTAAAGGCCTATGCCCGTTCGAAGACGGAAGGACCTTAATAACAATAGGTTCTGGATATTTATTAGGAGCCTGATTCTTAACCAAAAATTCAACATTAGTAGTAAAGGTAATAGTGTTTCCGATACTACGAAAGTGAGAATCGTCCACCGATAGTGCATGAAGCTCACTGACTCTTCAGCAGAAGAGAAGACTAAGAGAATTGCTGTCTAAAAAGGCCAGAATTTGAAATCTACTGTCTCAAGAGGCTCAAATGGTTACTTTAGTTTAATAAGAACCCAAGCTAAATTCCGTATAGGAATTAATCTAAGGATTCTAGGTCTATTTATCGAAAAGTTTCAAACTAACTTAGATAAAGAGACATTAGACTCAATTGTAAACTATCATGGAGTGCATAGGTATCAGATAACATAGACCTATAACCTTTAAAAGTAACATGCTGCAGTTGATCTCGTCAAACAAGTATACTAGAAAGTTTGCAATGTCTGGTATGGAGGGATCAAAAATATCAACATAATGATCCCTACACCAACGACAGAAGACCCTCCACTTTAGCCGCATAGTATAGCGAAGAGGAGGTCCTCCTACAGTTAGAAATCGCATCCACTGCTCGTCCTGTACAATGCTTGCCGTGCAAGAAGGACCGCACAATGGAATACGTGAAGGTTGAGACCTTGCGGGTTGCGATGAAGTTGACACGATTTCCCCAGCGAAAGAAGATCCTCTCGTAGAGGAAGTTTTCGTGGTAAGTCCCACAGCAGACACCTGAGTAAATTTATCCACGGTCTCTGTGGAGACAGAGATGCTACCAACAGAATTGTATTGTGAATGTTTTATCTTAGCAATACTTGCTGAATCAACAGCGCTGGAGGATACGCATATCCTATCATTCCGTCCTACTAGATCGATAGAGCGTTAACTACATATGTTCGGGGATCCGGACATGGTGACACATACGTCTGCAATTGATTGGTGAGTTGTGTCGCAAATAAATTTATCATTGGGCGCTCCCATTGGTAGCAAATCTGATTGAATACCTGTTTGTTGAAAGTCCATTCTGACGGCAACAAGCGACCCTTACGTGAAAGGGAGTCTGCTAATACAATCAGACGACCCGGAATATGACGGACCGAAACAGAACTTGGTGTTCTAGAACAAACAGAAGGATTCTTTCCGTGAAATTGAATAACAGAACCGAATGAGTGCCTCCCTGGTTCCGGATATACGCAACTACTGTCATACTATCGGACAGGATTTGGACATGCGTTTCTGAATAATGTTCATCCAATGACGTAGTGCAAGCCAAAATAACATCATTTCTCGGAAGTTAAGTGCTTGCCTAGAAACTGCGGAACCCAAAGACCCTGGCACTTCGAATCCGTTGGGATCAATATTGTACCCAAACCTGTTTGACTGGCATCCGTCATAATCGTAAAACTTGGATCCGGCAACTGCAGTGGAACTCTCTGAGTCAACCACCGAATGTTTGCCCAAGTCTGAATCTCTTGTTACACTTGATTGACAAGAGAACGTGTATATCGAGCAATTCATAGATTGCTGAAAGGTTGCCGTCGAAGAGAAGCTTCTCCGAGACCGAAGCGACTCTGAGACTGAGAGAGTTCTTCACCTTACTATCCACGCGCGTGGATGTAGATAGGGCTGCGTCACGTCTAACCAACTCCAGGTTGCCACTGAAGGGCGGAGTTATACGTGGAAAAACTACTGCCCTTGAAAGAAATCTCATTAAGGATCATATCCTGGAATTCTTTCTCTTGAAGACGTAATGATAATGCCTCAGTAAGGTGATCTACGTATGATAAAGCGTCTAAGTTAATTCTATTAGACATCATTGTCGTTTCCAACGTCGTGGTTGGAATTGACATAGACGGCGAAAAAGACAATTCCCAGTCTTCAGCCTCGTCGTCTAGACGCAGAGGAACTCTCAGTATGCCCTGTCCTGCCATTTCAAATTATTCCTAGAATTGATGAAAGGCAGATTTAGAGCACTGCGGACAAGAAACTAGACTAGCGTGTTTTGGTAGCAAGCTTATATATAGCGTCGTTCAATAATTTGAATGTTCTAGTGACATTATTGGACTGTGTCGGCAACTTAGGGACGATGTCCCTGAACCGATCAAAAACTCTGTGTCCAATGACGCTATTAGTCTCTTATCCAGCATCGCAGCATTCTAGTCCGACGGAACAACCTCTGGAAGATAACGCCGGAAGAAATGTATGGCAGCTTCTGTTGTTCCCAAAAGGGAAAGCTCGAAATCGTCCGAATCCCTTTCGCCATCCTGTCGGACCCTATGAAGTGTTTGGTCGTCCGTACCTGATGCATCAGCGGAGCGAACCGGCCCAGCGTCGTCGGATTATTCCTGATCCGACAGAGATTCTGTCGTTTGCTGGGATGCTGCGATAAGCTGTGCTATTTTGGATAGCACGTCCGTCACTGAGGCCTGTGGAGAAGCGGTCTTACGATGCTTTGCCGCTGGAAGCTCCGTGTTCGTTACCCCGTGCATACTTCTATTATGCGAGCGACCGGAGTGTACAGGCCTTGTGTCCCTTGGCTACCGGATGGCGTGACCTGTACGCCGTGGAATCACTGAATGACGAAGCTGGCAGGATACTCGAGGTCACGTAGCCAAGGTGCGGTCGTGTGCGCTGCTGTGAGGATGAGGAAGCATTATCGACAGTCTCTCGGACTGTCTATATAACGGAGCATCCTGAGCGGCGGACATATGCTCCAAATGCGAAACGTTTGTACCACAACATCCGGTCCCAGATTTTGTTGTACGAGAGAGGGACCTCTCTCGCTCGCAGCCCGGACGGACCTGGACGAGCTAGGAACCGGACTAACAGGCTTCCTCCGATCTCTCCTCTAATCCGTCGTCACTGGGTGTGTACTATTGTCTATTATAGTGCTCGCATCACCCAAATCTCCTTCCTAGACCGCAACGGATGAACCCGGCTGCCGAACCATTCGATGAATGGAAGCTACACCGGGTGAGCTAGCGAATGTCAACGCCGTCGAACCTACTAGGGACCTCTTAGGCGATTGACGTATTTCCATGAGCACTTATTGCTGCTAGCTCTTCATTTAACTATGACGACAGAGGCACACTTTTGAAAGACATCTCAGTAACTTTGCGAACAAGAAACCAGACTTGCTTGTTAATAGCAAGCATATATATATATAGCGTCGTTCAATAATTCGAAAGTTCCTGTGACATTATTGGACTGTGTCGGAACTGAGGGACGATGTTCCTGAACCAATCCAAAAATTCTTGTGTCCACCGACGCTATCAGTCTCTTATCCGGCATCACAGCATTCTGGTCCGACGAAACAACCTCTAGAAGATAAAGCCGGATGACATATACAGCAGCTTATGTTGTTCCGAAAGGGAAAGCTCGAAATCCTCCGAATCCCTTTTGCCATCCTGTCGGACCCTATGAAGTTTTCGGACGTCCGTACCTGATGCTTCAGCGGAGCGTCCCGACCCAGCGTCGTCGGATATTACATGATGCGACAGAGATTTTGTCGTTGCTGGGATGCTGCGATAAGTTGTGCTATTTGGGATAGCATGTCCGTCACCGAGGCCTGTGCAGTAGCGGTCTTACGATGCTTTGCCGCTGGAAGCTCCGTGTACATTAACTCCTGCATACTTTTCTTATGCGAACGTCCGGAGTCTACAGGCCTCGTGTCCCTGGCTACCGGATGGCGTGAACTGGTCGCCGTGGATTCTCTGATTGGCGAAGTTGACTGGATATCCGAGGTCACGTAGCCAAGGTGCGGTCGTGTGCGCTGCCATGAGGATGAGGAAGCCTTATTGACAGTCTCTCTGGACTGTTTATATAACGCAGCGTCCCGAGCGGCAGACATATGCTCCGAATGCGAAACTTTTTGTACCACAACATCTGGGGCCAGATGTTGTTATACGAGAGAGGGGCCTCTCTTGCTCGCAGCCCGGATGGACCAGGACGAGCTAGGAACCGGACTAATAGGCTTCCTCCATTCTCTCCTGTAATCCGCCGTCACTGGGTGTGCACTTGGTTGATTTATAGTGCTCGCATCACCCAAAACTCCTTTCTGGACCGCAACGGACGAACCCGGCTGGCGAACCATTCGAGGAATGGGCGCTACACCGGGCGTGCTAGCGGACGTCAAAGGCCGTCGATCCTACTAGGCACCTCTTAAGCAATTGACGTATTTCCATGAGCACTTTTCCGCTAGCTCTTCATTAATTGTGACGACGGAGGCATACTTTTGGAAGACATCACGGATACATCACTCTGTTCTTGATCGTCTGAAATAGAGATTGATAAACTAGAGTGACCCTGCGGGGAAAGGACCGGCGTGGCCATTTCCCCGCTAACATACCGTGACATACGCTTCCCATGTTGTCATCGAAATTAACACATACTGAACAGGAGTTAGTGCGAGTACACTGACTACATTTATAGAATGATTATGAAAGTCAGAGGAAGATTTCCTCTTATTACAATTGAACAATATCCTTTCATTGTGAAAAGAATACAAAGTCCTAGTACTCGCACCAACCCCTGAAAATCAAAATACATAATAACATGATCCATTAACATAGAAAAAATAATTGAAATCAAAAAATTTTTTGAAAAAGTTAAAAAATTTATAGTAATTTATATATTTTTTATACTTACCAATGACCCAGACATAGCTGGTGCTAACTCTTAAAATATAGGGCCAAACACAAATTTTGCCCCCCAATCCCCAAAATTTGCATCTAAAATCAAAGAAAACATGTCCTGAAAGGCCCTCCACACTTCGCCCCCACTGCGCATGCGCAGTGTCAAGGACGTTCCGAAATTGGCGCCATTAATCATTCTAATAACCAGTGCCTGGTAAGCGCTATGTACTCAGCGGGGAGGCAAGAGTTCCCAACTCCTGGGAGGGCCATCCCCGTCTGGGTCATTGGTAAGTATAAAAAATATATAAATTACTATAAATTTTTTAACATTTTTATACTATACCAATGACCCAGACATAGCTGAATAGTAAAAAGGCTGGAGGGCCAAGGACATAGAGCAAAATGGAATACGCTCAATAAAATAAAATAGAGTCATCCCCTGTAGGGAAAAATAAGTAATAGGCCTTACATGTATCTTTCTTATTTATGATAAATTAGAAAGATACAACACCTTCCAAAATTGAGCTTCATACATCCATGTACTCTATTAATATCCAATATAATCCTTATACTAATAATTTTTAAAGTAAGCCAATAAATAAAGTAAGTCTAGAGAATAGAGACTCTTATACTCCTAAAAGTGTCTGAGGATTGCATAATCATGTCCGTTGACATATGCAATATTCAAAAGCTATACTTTAAAAACTAAGACTTGAATGAATTTTAAAAACCTAAACTTCTCACTAAACAACCATCCCAATAACAGCTCAGAATTACTAACTCCGGAGGAGGTATCCCCTTGTTTTCATAGTAAAACAGGTGACCCATGGGAACACCCTCCCCCCCCCCCCCTTTTTCTTGCCCTGGGTCAAATAGCCCAGAGCGAAGAGGGCAGCCGAACGGAGACACTGCCGAAACAGACAGCCTACCTAGCTATAGTAGCAACTGTTAAGTGAATGACATTCTGAGCAGTAGATAATAGACCTAACAATAGAGGCCTCCAGAAATGGACTCGATATTTCTGAGATAAAATTCATGAATGTGGATGGCTGAGCGCAATGAGCAGCCTTCAAAAATCTATAGTAGCGACACTATTAATGTAAGCCCAAGAAGTAGAAGAACTCTTACTTCATGAGCCGAAATCTTAAGCACAACTGCTAAGTCAATGATATACCATAAGCAGTACCGATAGTTAATAGAATCTATTAACAATAAAATGGAGCGTAACGTCCTTCTACTAGACATCAAAGACAGAAGAAGTTTACGCCCATAGTAATAAACAGATATCTGTTATAAATACATAAACTGTACCCGGAAAGAGTAAAGGCCTATGCCCATACGAAGACGGAAGGACCTTAAAATAATAGGTTCCGGATAATAGGAGCCTAACTCTTATGCAACAATCCAACCTAAATAGTAACGGAAGTAGTGATTCCGAAACTACGAAAGTGAAAATCATCCATCGATAGTGCATGAAACTCACTGACTCTACAGTAAAAGAGAAACCAACAGAATTACTGTCTAAAAGGTCAGAATTTGAAAACTACTGTTTCCAGAGGCTCAAATGATTACTTAGCTAAATAAGAACCGAAGTTAAAATCCATATAGGAATTTAATCTAAAGATTCTAAGTCTATTTATCAAAAAGTTACTAACTGACTTAGATAAAGAGACAAAAGACTCAATTGTAAACTATCGTAGAGTGCATAGGTATGAGGTAACATAAACCTATAACCTAAATAATAACAGGCTGCAGTAGATCTTGTGAAACAAGTATACTAAAAAATAGCAATGAGTAGTATGGAGGGATCCACAATATGAACATAATGATCCCTACACCACGACGGAAGAGCCTCTACTTTAGCCGCATAGAATAGCGAAGAAGAGGATCTCCTATAGTAAGAAATCGCGTCCAAAGCTCGTCCAGTACAGTGCTTACAATGCAATACGGACCACACAACGGAATACATGAAGGTTGCGACCTTGTGGGTTGTGATAAAGATGACACAATTTACCCAGTGAAAAAAGATCCTCACATAGAGGAAGATTTCACTTTAAGACCCACAGTAGACAAGAGAGTAAATTACCCATGATCTCTGTGAAGATAGAAATGCTATCAACAGAAATGTATTGTGGTTGTTTATCTTAGCAATACCTGCTGAAACAACAGCGCCGGAGGATACGCGTATCCTATCATTCCGTCCTATAGATCAATAGAGCGTTAACAACATTAGCTCAGAGATCTGGACAAGCCAACACATACGTCTGCAATTGATTAGCAAGCTGTGTCATAAATAAATCATCATTGGGCGCTCCCATAGATAGCAAATCTGACTGAATACTTGTTTGTTGAGAGTCCATTCTGACAGCAACAAGCGACCCGTAAGAGAACGGGAGTCGGATAAAACAATCAGATGACCCGGAATATGACGGACCAAAACTGAACTTGGTGTACTATAACCAACAGACGGATTCTTTCCATTAAATTGAATAACGGAAACGAAAGAGTGCCTCTCTGGTTCCGGAGATACGCCACTACTGTCGAATTAAAGGACAGGAATTTGGGCATGCGTTTCTGAATAATGTTCATGCAATGACATAAAGCAAGCCTAAAAAACATTATTCCGCGGAAGAAAACTGATTGCTAAGAGACTGCGGAACCCAAAGACCCTGGCACTTCGAATCCGTAGGGATCAGTATTATATCCCAATCTGTTTGACTGGCAACCGTCATAACAGCCACACTCGGGTCCGGCAACTGCGGTGGCACTCTCTGAGTCAACCACCGAATGTTTGCCCCAGTCTGAATCTCTTGTAACACTAGATAGACAAGAGAACGTGTAAATCGAGCAATTCATGGATTGCCGAAAAGTTGCCGTCGAAGAGAAGCTCCTCCGAGAACGAAGCGACTCTGAGAGAGTTCTTAACCTTACTATCCACGCGTGTGGATGTAGCTAGGGCTGCGTCACGTCTAACCAACTCCAATCAGCCACTGAAGGGCGGAGTTATACGTGAACAAACCACTGCCCTCAAAAGAAATTACATTGAGAATAATATCCCGTAAATCTTTTCTTGAAGACGTAATGATAACGCCTCTGTAAGGCGGATTACGTATGATAAAGCGTCTAAGTTAAGTCTACTATACATCATGTCGTTCCCAACATTGAAATTGGAAAAGACATAAACGGCGAAAAAGAATATATGCAGTCTTTAATCACACCGTCTAGACGCATATGAACTCTCAGTATGCCCTGCTCTGCCAAAATAAACTATTCGTATAAATGATAAAATGGCAGAAATGAGCAACGCGGACAAGAAACTAAACTATCATGCTTGGTAGCAGGCTTGTATATATATATATAGCGTCGAAAAATAAAACACATGTTGTAATGACAATATTGGACTGCGTCGGTAAGTCAGGGACAATGTCCCTGAACCGATCGAAAAATCCGAGTCCAATGACGCTATAAGTCTCTTATCCAAGATCGCAGCAATGAAGTCCGAAATAACAATCACTGGAAGATATTGCCAGAAGATATGAAAGGCATCTTCCGATACTACTAAAGGGAAAACTCGAAATCTTTCGAATCCCTTTCGCCATCCTGTCGGACCCTATAAAGCGTTCGGTCATCCGTACCTGATGCAACCGCGGACCGCACCGACCCAGCGCCGTCGGATAATTCCTGATTCGACCGAGAAACAGTCAATTGCTGGGATGCTGCGAAACAACTGTGCTAACTCGGATAGCACGTCCATCACTGAGGCCTGAGGAGAAGCGGTCTTACGATGCATTGCCGCTGGAAGCTCCGTGATCGTTACCCCGTGCATACTACCAATATGCGAGCGAACGGAGTGTATAGGCCTTGTGTCCCTTGGCTACCGGATGGCGCGACCTATTCGCCGTGGAATCACTGAATGCCGAAACTGATCAGATACTCAAGGTCACGTAGCCAATGTGCGGTCGTGTGCCCTGCTGTGAGGATGAGGAAGCATCAAGGACAGTCTCTCGGACTGTCAATATAACGGAGCGTCCCGACCGACGGACATATGCTCCGAATGTAAAATATCTGAACCACAACATGCGGTCCCCTATGTTGTTGGACGAGAGAGGGACCTCTCTCGCTCACAGCCCGGACGGACCTGGACAAGCCAGGAACCGGACTAACAGGCTTCCTCCGATCAGTCCTCAATCTGCCGTCACTGGGTGAGTACTAAAGTAATTAAAGTGCTCGCATCACCCAAATCTCCTTCCTAGACCGCAACGGACGAACCCGGCAGCCGAACCATTCGATGAATGTACGCTACACCGGGTGAGCTAGCGAATATCACTCCGTAGGCAATAGACATATTCCATGAGCACTTAATGCCGCTAGCTCTTCATTAACTATGACGACAGAGGCACACTTTTGAAAGACATCTCCATAACTCTTCGAACAAGAAACCAGAAATGCTTGGTTAGCAAGCATAAAATAATAATATATATAGCGTCGTTCAATAATTCGAAAGTTTGTGTGACATTATTGGACTATGTCGGAACTGAGGGACAATGTCCCTGAACCGAACCAAAAATTTCTAAGTCCACCGACGCTATCAGTTTCTTATCCGGCATCGCAGCATTCTGGTCCGACGAAAGAAGCTGTAGAAGACCAAGTCAGATGACATACACAACAGCATATGCTGTTCCGAAAGGGAAAGCTCGAAATCCTCCGAATCCCTTTCGGTATCCCGTCGGACCGGATGAAACTTTCGGACGTCCGTACCCGCTTCCGCGGAGCGTCCCGACCCAGCATCGTCGGATAAAATATATGCGACAGATTCAGTTGATGCTGGGATGCTGCGATAAACTGTGCTATTAAGGAAAGCACGTCCGTTCCCGAGTCCTGTGCAGTAGCGGTCTTACGATGCATTGCCGCCGGAGGCTCCGTGTACGTTGACTCCCGCACACTTCCTATGCGAACGTCCGGAGTCTGCAGGCCTCGTGTCCCTGGCTACCGGATGGTGTGACCTGGTCGCCGAAGAATCCTTGATCGGCGAAGCTGGAAATATATCGGCGGTCACGCAGCCAAGGTGCGGTCGTGTGCGCTGACGAGAAGAGGAAGCCTTAGCAGTCTCCGCAGACTGCCTATACAACGGAGCGTCCCGAGCGACGGACGTATGTTCCGCTTGCGACACAATTTGTACCACAACATCTGGGGCCAGATGTTGTTGAACGAGAGAGGGGCCTCTCTCGCTTGCCGTCCGGATGGACCGGAACGAGCTATGAACCGGACTAAAAGGCTTCCTCCGTTCTCCCTCCGATCCGCCGTCACTGGGTGTGCATTAAGTTAATTTATAGTGCTCGCATCACCCCAAAATTCCTTCTAGACCGCAACGGACGAACTCGGCTGCCGAACCATTTGGTGAATCGACGCTACACCGGGCGAGCTAGCGGACGTCAAAGGCCGTCGAACCTACTAGGGTCCTCTTAGGCAATTGGCGTATTTACATGAGCACTTTTCCGCTAGCCCTTCATTAATTGTGACGACGGAGGCACACTGTTGGAAGACATCACGGATACATCACCCTAATCTTGATCGTCTGAAATAGAAATTGATAAAGTAGAGTGACCCTGCGGGGAAGGACCGGAGTGTCCAAATCCCCAATAACATACCGTGACATACGCTTCCCATATTGTCATCGAAATCATACGATACAGAACAGGAGTTAATGCGAGTACACTGACCACATATAGAATGATAATAAAGTCAGAGGAAGACTTCCTCTTAAAACAATTGATCAATATCCTTTCAATGTGAAAAGAAAACAAGTCCTGGTACTCGCACTAACCCCTGGCAATCAAAATACATAATAATAATATGATCCATTAATATAGAAAAAATAATTGAAATCAAAATATTTTGAAAAAATATTTTTTCAGAACAGCCCAAGTTTCTGAAAAGTAACGTTGAGCCCCAATGGATCCCAAGCCTAAGTGTGGACAAAAATTTTAAAAATATTTTAAACAATTTATTCAACACTTACGAACAATAATAATGTATCTAGTTATGATTAAAATAACATCAAGATATTATTTTTTAGAAATCCCCCCCTCACACAGAGGGCTGTTGAAAATGTAAACAATGAGTGTAAAAACACTAAAATAAGACTCCAGGCACCCAGGCCCGAAATCAGTTACCAAAAATACACTATCTGATGCAAAACAGAGACTTCCAGGGAAGAAACTGCAGAACATCAGATGGTAGATGCAGAACACAACGCCTAACCACCCGTAGGTGAAGACGTAAACATGGGGAAAGAACAGAATTCATTCTGTTATTCAGCTAAAACTCCCCAAAAAATTTAGTAATAATAATTACAAAAACTATGCCAAAAGCATGGGAGAATAGCAAGGGGGGACTTAAAGGACAGGGAGAGAGGAAAACACTTAAAAAACAGTGTAACTAAATAATCAGAATGACAACAAAATGGCTGCTGCCTCGAAAATAGGTAACTTAACATAATTTCATTAAAAAATTTTACAGCCCTGATAATATTCTGTCACACATTTTTTTCCTCTCCTCCTTCTCTATCCTCCTTAGAATCACCATTTCACTAATATTTATGTGTCTGGCATCATTTAAACTGAGATTTATAAGCACAAAGATCAGTCAGATGTTAACTGATGAAGGGCCAAACTTAGAATGATTAATGGCGCCAATTTCGGAACGTCCTTGACACTGCGCATGCGCAGTGGGGGCGAAGTGTGGAGGGCCTTTCAGGACATGTTTTCTTTGATTTTAGATGCAAATTTTGGGGATTGGGGGGCAAAATTTGTGTTTGGCCCTATATTTTAAGAGTTAGCACCAGCTATGTCTGGGTCATTGGTACAGTATAAAAATATATTTTTTCAGAAAAGCCCAAGTTTCTGAAAAGTAACGTTGAGCCCCAATGGATCCCAAGCCTAAGTGTGGACAAAAATTTTAAAAATATTTTAAAAAATTAATGCAACACTTACAAATAATAATAATGTATCTAGTTATGATTAAACTAACACCAAGACAAGAAATCCCCCTCACACAGAGGCTGTTGTCAATGTAAACAAGAAGTGTAAAAACACCAGAAACATGACTCCAGGCACTGATAACCCTGGCCCGAAATCAGTTACCAATAATACACTATCTGATGCAAAACAGAGACTTCCAGAGAAGAAACTGCAGAACATCAGATGGTAGATGCAGACCAAAATGCCTAACCACCCAAGGATGAGGATGTAAACATGGGAAAAACAACAGAAAATAATTCTGTTTCCAAGCCAACTCCCAAGAAATTTTAGTAATAAACATTACAAAAAATAAGCCAAAAGCATGGGAGAATAGCTAGCTAGGGGGGAATAAAGGAAAGGGAGAGAGGAAACACTGATTAAACAATGGAACATTCATAGCAAGAATGACCACAACAAGGTCATGCCTCGAAAATAGGTAAACATGAATAATTTCATAAAATAGTTATAAGTTACAGCCCTGAACATTTGTTTCCACTGTTTTTCCTCTCCTCCTTCTATTTCCTCCTTATATTCACCATTTCTCTCAATTATGTGTCTGGCATCCATAAAACTGAGATTTACAAGCACAAATAACAGTGAAGTGTAACTGTATTGAGGGTCAAACAAAGAATGATAATTGTGCCAATTTCAAGACCTCCTTGACACTGCGCATGCGCAGTGGAGTAAAAGTATGGAGGACCATATAGGACATGTAATTTTTGGTTTTAGATGCAAATTTTGGGGATTGGGAAGTAAAATTTGCATTTGGCCCTAGATATTTTAGAGTTAGCACCAGCCAAGCTAAGTCTGGGTCATTGGTACAGTATAAAAATATCTTCTTCTCCAGAACCACCAGTTGATATTTAGTATACAACATCCTTATGGGCTCAGTTTCAAGTTTGTTCAACTAAAGTCCCCCAGCTAATATTTAGGGTTCCTATGGGAGCCTGAATTTAAACTTGGTGCAAAAGAGGAGTAATCTTCGTTTGAAATCTTTTTTTCTAAAACTACCATTCAGAATCTCTTGATATGTGGTATACAACACCATGGGGGTGTGGGGTGGGGGTGGTGGGTGTTCTGGGCTCAGATTCAAGTTTGTTCAAATCAAGTCTCTGGATTCATATTTGGACTTCCTATGGGAGCCTAAATATTAACTTAGTGTAATATTATGAATATTTTTATCCTTCTTCCGATCCATCAAACAGAATCTATTGATACTTTCTGGCATCATGGGGTGAGGGGAGGAAAAGAGGGGGAATCAGATTGAATTTTGTTCAAATTAAGATTCTAGGTTGATATTTGGGATCCCTATTTTTGCATTACTGGAAATCTACTACAAATTAGTTGTTGACCAGTGTAAACAACCAAGACCAATACCGGGTCTGGGCCTGTGTCGCTGCATGGAATTGAATCAGCAAACAGGAAGTGGCTGCACGGCAGATCTGAAAATTGCATACACGATACAACTGATCATTATCAGGCTCCAGATGAAATATAAAATCAATCCCTTGCATAGAAGCCGAGAAAAGTTTGCCGAAAAATTTCAATGTTCAGTGGGTACAGTAAAATTTTAAAGTATCGGCAAACAGGAAGTGGCTGCACGGCAGATCTGAAAATTGCATACACGATACAACTCATCATTATGAAGCAGCAAACCAAATATAAAATCAGTCCCTTGCATAGAAGCCGAGAAAACCTTGACGGAAAATTTCAATGTTCAGTGGGTACAGTAAAATTTTAAAGTATCGGCAAACAGGAAGTTGCTGCACGGCAGATCTGAAAATTGCTTACACGATACAACTCATCATTATGAAGCAGCAGACCAAATATAAAATCATTCCCTTGCATAGAAGCCGAGAAAACCTTGACGGAAAATTTCAATCTTCAGTGGGTACAGTAAAATTTCAAAGTATCGGCAAACAGGAAGTGGCTGCACAGCAGATCTGAAAATTGCTTACATGATACAACTAATCATTATGAAGCAGCAGACCAAATATAAAATCATTCCCTTTCATAGAAGCCAAGAAAACTTTGCCGGAAGATGTGTTTCGGATGGACCGACGGATGGACGGACTGATGGACGGAGTCAAGCGGTTACTAGACCTGCTCTGCTGCTGGCGACGCAGGTAATAATGAAAATGAAAGTGTTAATGACACTGTAGCTTAACTTGTCTGTGTGTTATGTGTGATGAAAAGGATAATGTTCAATGTTTAGGAAAGGATTATGAAATAAGACAAGAATTGTGATAATTAGGAATATGTTAATTTGTTTCCTGTATGCTATGTTTTCAATAAAAATAATATGAGGTGTAGACTGTACTAAAGAATTGAGGTGTGGGTTAATGTGGCCCTCACAGTTAATGTATGTAGCCCTCACAGTTAATGTATATCAACGAAAGTTACCAATTTACAATGAAATTATTCCAAAATGGGTCATCCTATAAAGTTACAATGAAATCCCTTCATAAATACGGCCTGTAGACTGTGCTAAAGGTTTTGGGGCTTCGGGCCTGTGTAGCCATCACGGTCGACCGATCGCAACCAAAAGGGGACGTTATCATCTAGAGATTATACCGAGTCATCCTACCAATTACAATGAAATCCCTCCATAAATACAACCTGTAGACTGCGCTAAAGGTTTTTGGGTTTGGGGTTTGGGCAGCGATCACAGCTGAATGATAGTGACCATAAGGGGATGTCCTCATCTAGATATTATCTGGAGACATCCTACCAAGTTACAATGAAATCCCTTCATAAATATGACCTATAGACTGCGCTAAAGGTTTTCGGGCTTTGGGCCCCTGTAGCCGTCACAGTTGACCAACCATGACCAAAAGGGGACGTTCTCATCTAGACATTATATGGAGGCAGCCTACCAAGTTACAATAAAATCCCTCTATAAATATGACCTGGAGACTGTGCTAAATGTTTTGGGGTTTTGGGCTCGGGCAGTCGTCATGGTTGACAGATCGCGACCAAATGGGGAAGTTCTCATCTAGACATCATATGGAGTCATCCTACCAAGTTGCAATGAAATCCCTTCATATTAAATATGCAGACTGTGCTAAAAGTTTTGGGGTTTCAGGCTGGGGCAGCCATCACGGTAGACAGATCATGGCCAAAAGGGGACGTTCTCATCTAGACATTATACAGAGGCATCCTACCAAGTTACAATGAAATCCCTTCATAAATACGACCTGCAGACTGTGCTAAAGGTTTTGGGCTCAGGTTGCCATCATGGTTGACCGATCGCAACCAAAAGATGTTCTCATCTAGACATGACCCCGAACCTGCATATGAAATTTCGACATGATCAGATAAGAACTACGGGGTGCAGCATGTGCTAAAGGAAAATGTGAACAGACTCACAGACTTCTGCATGCGTGATGACAATAGCTTATCTTGACTTTGTCAAGTTAAGTTAAAAATCATCTGACATGGACAACAGAGTTATAAATAATTATTACATGCCTTCATTCCTGTGTGGAGTTGACTAGCCATAGATGGCAATTAAATCATTTTTTAAAGGTGACTGCCTCAAGCCAACTTGGGCCACTGGGTTCAATAAAATTCTTTCAATGAATGCTTTAAAATATCAAGATCATTGGGGACAATTTTTGGAAGGGTTATATGTTTTTTACAACAAAACAACATTGAGGCTGTTTATTCCTCAATACGTTTTGTATCTTTTATTGGGTTTGGGATCAAGTAATACACTGAATTTTCAACTACTCAACAGTTTATAGCGAAATTTACAAACTTGTCTAGTAAATTAGGTCTGAACCTTGCCGATGCTTTCACCCATGCCTAATTTATCAACGTAATTTTGCAAATTTCATTGAGAAACTATGTCTCACTGGAGATTGTCTATAGATAATATGCTGGAACTCAATTAATTGGATATTGCTTAACCCTTTACTTAACATAACAGCCCAAACTGGCCAGTGCTATTCACAAAAGTCACCGTTCAATTTTCTTTATTTTAATCATGTTTTTGTCTAAACTTAGATGTGAGTCTTCCATGGAAGACGTGTGTCGCCTGGTGTTTCAGACAGAATTCTAAGTGGAAAAGGGGCATAACTCTGGAAAAAAATACAGCGGATCAAAAAATAAAATAGGAGGTGCACAATGCCATGATGTGATAAAGAATCACTGAAAGTTTCATCAAAATCTTCGTGGGGGCGGCGACACAAAAATATAGCTGATGACCCCTCAATGGAACAAGCTCACTCAGCTCATTCCAATGAAGGGTCATAAGCTATGTTTTTTTGCAAAAAATGAAAAAAGATTATTCAAGAATTTTGTTTGCAGTGGTGTCTGCTTTTTGTTGGGTGGAGGGTTAATTCAATAACCTTGTTAATGGCATATATCTTTCAAACCCCAAACCATTTGCCATACCTGATCTGACCTGTTATTTGCATTTCGGTTATAGAGTAAATTCTTGTTTAACTGAATAGAAAATCTTGTGATTATCGAAGAATAACACTGACAGCCACTGAATTCCCTAGGTTTATACACCTATTGGACCTCAGTACATCCAATATGGGAATTTAATCCATTATAGCTTGTTTGAGAGAGCTCTGTCAAACAAACTAAAATAGAATAAATGCTCAGTTCCAGGGTTTAATCTAAGCCCTTTTGGGCACCGAAATAGGGTCCCATTCCCAATGAGGTACAGGCTATGAAATTCCCAATTTCTGGCACAAAACACTATTATCCCCAAACTTATACAACATAATCAGGTTACATAGCCATTGGGCTCTTCTGATAGTTAATTTTAAAAAAGTGATACCCATTTTAACTTGTATTCTCACTGGAAAAATGCTATCAGATGGATTTATGTTTAGATGACCAATTGAATAATCTTCCCAACATCAAGAAAAAAGGCTCCTTTCCCAATCTACTTGAATCCAACCCTGTTATAACTAGGATACAGGAAAATGACTAAACTCTTAACTGAATATGCCTGTTAATTGAATGTATTGTTTTTCTGGCAAAATAGCTATTCAATATACTCACATGTCCAAACACTGTTTTTCTCCTGTGTCCATAACAAAACTATCAGCACCACTACTGTAATCACCAGAGTCTGAAGGTATCTCTTGCAAGTTGCTATAGTTTGTTTGTGCTGTCGTACTACTCTGGGACATCAATATATTAAGTTTTTCCCCACACATCTGTGAAAAACAATTCTGCAAACAAGTATAAAAAGGTAGTTGTGAGGTGGAACAGTTTGAATTGGGATGCTGTTCATGCACTGTCAAACTGAAATAAGTTATATTCTGGATATCCTGGTAATAGCTGCATACTCTTTTTAATTAGGCAAATGACATCATACCTTACATTATTATGTTTGTAGTTTCCCTCTAACTAATAGAGTAAGTTATTTGACAATGGTGATTTGTAATATGAGTATTTCTTTCAAAGATACCATGCTATACACAAGTCAGCAAGATTTTGTTCATAAAGAATTGTTTTGTCGTCTGTTGGCACTCTCCATCAATTGCTATATAATCCTTATACATGATTTTTTTTCTACTGCTGAGCAAACATCAAGTTAATATATACAGTGTAAATCCACTAAAGTGGCTTTCTGCACTGTTCTATAGAGCTAATCAAATCTTGGGTCTTGCTAATCCATTTTACCTCAGGTAGAAAATTTGTTCATCACAATTTTCAGAACAAACCACATCCAGTTATATAATAGATACTATTAGTTATCCTTGTCTCTTCTGGAGTGTATGGGAATTTACACCGGTCTGGGGACTCAAACACTCCCATACACCTCAGAAGACACAAGGATAAATGATTTATTTCCAAATCCTTTCATTTTGTTAACCCTACAGTTAATATAGCTTTCAAAATCAACATTTTCTCCTTTTTCCAATAAACATGTTCTTAGTAATTTGGCACACTTTTTGTTGCACTTGGCTGTATTTACTGGTATTACTTTTGTTCTCTTTTCTAAAATTTCAGTGTCAGTATGACCTGCAAAGCATTTCTTAAAATTAATTTGAGCTATTTTTAATTAAGCAGACACTAAAAAAAAATGCATGACACCCCTTCCAAAAAATAGCACCATAAATACATCATAATCCCTTCATAACACATATATATTTTTATTTCATTAAAATTTTTGGGTGGTAATTTAGTTCAAAATATTCAATTCACCATATTTTAATTTTTTCAAACATATAAATGGGCAAGTAAATAAATATTTAGAATAATATAAATAAACAGGACTTTTTTCAGCCTTTTTTGAAGTTATTATGTATCCCTCTTTTTACGTTGTAGTTGACCACCGTGTAAAAAAAATTAAAAGATACTAAAGACTAAAAGTTACAATGCACCTCTCAGCCTGTCAAAAAGCAGAAAATCATTCTAATTTGAAATAAAGAACACATACCGACTGGATACCCAGTATCATTTATTAGATACAGTTTCCTTTCCCAGAATTGCCCATTATCAAGTTCAGCTGATATGGCTTGAAACTCGGCTGATATGATGCAAATCTTGGCTAATATGAACCAAGCTAGTACTGAAACACCCCCTCCAATGCATTACTAGGCACAACCAATTAGTTTATATTGAAATGGTCACAGTTAGTCCTCAAATGTAATCAGAAAAATTGGCATTATTAGGCATGGTGGATTGGTTTGAAGCAGAATTTTGCATGGAGAATTAATGATGGCAATAAGCAATGATTAGATGGTTGAAGAGAAGAAATAAATGAGTTTTACAAGAAAATTCATTGCGAACTCGAATTCAGGTTTGTAAGCAGAGATTTGTAGAAGTGAGAGAAGAGGTAGTTCAGCAATCCGAAAGGTTGCGGCTTCCCCAGTGGGGAACCGAGGCGTTAGGATAGCTGAACTAAGGGAAGAGGAAACTTCAGACTTGTGAAAACTAGCGTGGTATCATGCATAGAGCCTGACTGTCTCAGCAATGACAATGCTTCGACATAAAATGGTCTGTGCTATTTTTTGTTAACTGTTTACCTAACGAATCTGCCATATCTGCACTCCGGAAAAACAAAAATTGCTATTCAAATTTTATTTTTTCATTTTTCTACCCCAAAACATACCTCATGACCTATTAATGGAACAAGCTTGATGAGCTTGTTCCATTAAGAACTAATAAGCAATGGTTAGAAGTAAACAATGAAAGTGTCAATGACACTGTAGCTCAACTTGTCAAGACATGTACATGTATAGTATGTGACACAGCAATGACAAACATCTAGGTAATGACCTGATAACAAAGGTACATAGAAAGTATTGTAACGGTCTGTACATAAATACTGACCGTAGCCTGTAACAAATGTACAGGTAAAGTATTGTAAAGGTGGGTGACAGTCAGATGCTAAACTAGAAAAGAAATCTTTGAGTCCCAGAGAGGGTCTGACTGAACACCAAAATATTTGTTCTCATAGCACAGTGATAACAAAGGCACCCCAAAACACACTCATTCCTGTCCCAAGGTGAAAACAAAGGTACCCAAGAAGTTTCATGAAGATCAGTTCATAAATACAAGCTGTATAGAAGTTGTGACAAAAAACTAATTGGACCTAATTTCGGTACAAAATGGCCACTGGCAGCCATCTTTAATTTTGGACCGCACTCAGAAACACTTGTTATTGTCCCAAGGTGATAACAAAGGTACCCAAGAAGTTTCGTGAAGATCGGTTGATAAATACAGCCTCTAGCCCGAGCTGCATTGACATGTGCACCTACAGTGTATAAGTAGCACTAAATAAATCAAAATTCATCTAATTTGCATAATTTCTGCACGAGAAAAAAACCTGTACTGTATGTGATGTATTCCATTTTACTAAACATTCATACAATAAAAATCGCGACATCGACGCCGTAGCTGTGACAGGTGGTGCAATTTCACAAAATTCTAAGTCCATCAAGGGCCATAACTCCAAGAAAAATATTTGGAACAACACATGCATTGAACAGTGGCTAGATATCAATAAGATACACTTACATGCCAAATATAAAGTCATTCCATCAAGTATTTCAAAAGTTATTGAGTTTTGAAACTCGTTGGTCACAGACAGACCGACCGACATTCTAAGTTCATCAAGGGCCATAACTCCAAGAAAAATATTTGGAACAACACATGCACTGAATAGTGGCTAGACATCAATAAGATACACTTACATGCCAAATATAAAGTCATTCAATCAAGTATTTCAAAAGTTATTGAGTTTTGAAACTCGTTGGTCACAGACAGACCGACCAACCGACAGACAGACCGACAGACTCGCAGCTAAAAATTTATTCAAATCATAACTTTCATACAGAAGTTCTGTACAAAAGACTGATTGCACTAATTTTGGTACAAAATGGCTGCTGGTGGCCATCTTGAATTTTGGACCACACCCCAAAACACCCATTCTCATCCCACGGTGATAACAAAGGTACCTAAGAAGTTTCGTAAAGATCGGTTCATAAATACGGCCTCTGGCATGAGTTGTGTACAAAAAACTGATTAGACCTAATTTCGGTACAAAATGGCCACTGGAAGCCATCTTGAATTTTGGACCCCACTCAGAAACACTCGTTCTCATCCCAAGGTGATAACAGAGGTAGTCAGGAAGTTTCGTGAAGATCGATTGATAAATACAGCCTCTAGCCCGAGCCGTATTGACATGTGTACTTACTGTGTGTAAGTAGCACTGAAAAAATCAAAGTTCATCTAATTTGCATAATTTCTGCTTGAGAAAAAAACCCGTATTATATGTGATGTATCCCATGGTACTACACATTCACACAAAATTTTTTTCAAATCAGCGCTTTCATATGGAAGTTCTGTGCAAAAATCTGACTGCACCTAATGTTATACAAAATGGCTGCCATCGGCCATCTTGAATTTCGGACCGCACCCCAAAACACTCGTTCTCGTCCCACGGTGATATCAAACGTACTCAAGAAGTTTCGTAAAGATCGGTTTATAAATACGGCCTGTAGCCTGAGCCATATTGGCATTTGCACTTATAGTGCTGAAAGTAACACCAAAAACTTTAAAGTTAGTCTAATTTGCATAATTTAGGCACGAGAAAAAAACCATATTATATGTGATGTATCCCATGTTACTAAACATTCATACAAAAAATTATTCAAATCAGCGCTTTCATATGGAAGTTCTGCGCAAAAATCTGATTGCACCTAATTTTGTTTAAAATGGCTGCCAGCGGCCAACTTGAATTTCGGATCGGACCCAAAAACACTTGTTCTCGACCCATGGTCATAACAAAGGTACCCAAGAAGTTTTGTAAAGATCGGTTCATAAATATGGCCTCTAGCCCAAGCCGTATTGAATTGTTGATGGACAGACAGGCAGACGGATGACTGGCCATGGCATAAGCTCTAATTTGGCTTTGCCAAAGTTGAGCTAAAAATCTAATATTTCAGAAAATAATTTGTACTGTTGGCTTCAACTTGTGTTAGGTAAAGGGTTAAACATGCAATACATAAGACATTCTCTTTCTAAAATCTTCTATTATAATACTACTGAAAAATAATTTTGGTAAAAAGCGACAAGAAAAATGTTCTGCTTTTTTCATCTTTCTGAAAGAAAGTATAAAATTATGTGTTTTCTGAAAATAGAGAGCACAAATATGGACCCACGGATTTGTTTCAATAAACTTGTGAAACAATCTTCCATAGATGTTTTATGTGAAATTTGAAAGCTTTTGGAGCAGTGGTTTGGGAGAAAAGTAGTACTAAATGTTTTTCCCATCAGCACTTTTTCAAAGTCCCCCAAAAATACCCCATGATAAAACCGATAGCAATTTTTTTGGACCATTCCATTCTGTTGGCTCTAAGGAACCTTCACACCAAATAAGAATTCTTAGTGCCATGTAGTTTTGGAGATATGGGCGTTTTAATTTTTTTCTATTTTTAGCTCCTGCGGTTCCCATGGGGCAACGGGAAAATCTTTTTTGGCATAAATTAAGTACTTATGATCCAATAAGCCCTCATAACAAATTTGGTTCAAATCTGCCTCTCGGTTTGAAAAGTTAAAAAATTTATAGTAATTTATATATTTTTTATACTTACCAATGACCCAGACATAGCTGGTGCTAACTCTTAAAAATCTAGGGCCAAACACAAATTTTGCCCCCCAATCCCCAAAATTTGCATCTAAAACCAAAGAAAACATGTCCTGAATGGCCCTCCATACTTCGCCTCTACTGCGCATGCGCACTGTCAAGGACGTCCCGAAATTGGCACCATTAATCATTCTTACAACCAGTGCCTGGTAAGCGCTATGTCCTCAGCGGGGAGGTATGAGTTCCCAACTCCTAGGAGGGCCATCCCCGTCTGGGTCATTGGTAAGTATAAAAAATATATAAATTACTATAAATTTTTTAACATTTTTATACTGTACCAATGACCCAGATATAGCTGAATAGTAAAAAGGCTGGAGGGCCCAGGACATAGAGGAAAATCCAATAAGCTCAACTATATAAAATAGAGTCATCCCCTCGAGGAGAAAAGGAGTATTAGGCTTTACATGTATCTTTCTTATTTATAATAAATCAGAAAGACACAATACCTTCTATAATTGAGCATCATAACATCCATATTCTCTATTAACATCCAGTATAATTCTTATACTAATTACTTTTAAAGTAAGCCATTAAATAAAGTTAGTCCAGAAAATTGAGACTCTTTATACTCTTTTAAAAGTGTCCGAGGATAGTATAATAACACCCGTTTGACACGTGACATATTCAAATGCTATACTTTAAAACTATGACATGAATGAATTTTTAAAACATAACTTTTCACTTTAAAACCATCCCAGTAACAGCTCAGAATTACTTACTCCAGAGGAGGTATCCCCTTGTTTTCATAATAAAATAGGTGACCCAAGGGAACACCCTCCCCCCCCCCCCTTTTTTCTTGCCCTGGGTCAAATAGTCCAGAGCGAAGAGGGAAGCAGGACGGAGTCACTGCCGGAACATAAAGCCTACATAGCTATAGTTGCAATTGTTAAGTGATCGACATTCTGAGCAGCCGATAATGGACCTAAACAATGCAGGCCTCCAGAAATGGACTCGATATTTCTGAGATAAAAATTCGTGAATGTGGATGGCTGAGACCAATATGCAGCCTTCTTAAATCTATAATAGCAACACTATTTACGTAAGCCCAAGATGTAGAAGAGCTCTTACTTCATGAGCCGAAATCTTAAGCACAGACTGCTGAGTAAAGGATAGATTATCCTAAGCAGTACCAATAATTAATTGAATGCATTTAGCAATAGAATGGACTGTAATGACCTTTCTATTAGGCATCAGAGCCAGAAGAAGCTTTACGTCCTTACTGATAAACTGAGATCTGTTAATAATACATAAAGGTCTAGCCGGACAGAGTAAAGGCCTATGCCTGTTCGAAGACGGAAGGACCTTAAAAACAATAGGTTCCGGATATTATTAGGAGCCTGATTCTTAACCAAAAATCCAACATTGGTAGTAAAGGAATAGAGTTTCCGATACTACGAAAGTGAGAATCGTCCACCGATAGTGCATGAAGCTCACTGACTCTTCAGCAGAAGAGAAGACTAAGAGAATTGCTGTCCTAAAAGGCCAGAATTTGAAACTACTGTCTCAAGAGGTTCAAATGGTTGCTTTAGTTTAATAAGAACCCAAGCTAAATTCCGTATAGGAATTAATCTAAGGATTCTAGGTCTATTTATCGAAAAGTTTCAAACTAACTTAGATAAAGAGACATTAGGCTCAATTGTAAACTATCATGGTGTGCATAGGTATCAGATAACATAGACCTATAACCTTTAATAGTAACTGGCTGCAGTTGATCTCGTCAAACAAGTATACTAGAAAGTTTACAATGTCTGGTATGGAGGGATCAAAAATATCAACATAAAGATCCCTACACCAACGACGGAAGACCCTCCACTTTAGCCGCATAGTATAGCGAAGAGGAGGTCCTCCTACAGTTAGAAATCGCGTCCACTCCTCGTCCTGTACAATGCTTGCCATGCAAGAAGGACCGCACAACGGAATACGTGAAGGTTGAGACCTTGTGGGTTGTGATGAAGTTGACACGATTTCCCCAGCGAAAAAAGATCCTCTCGTGAAGGAAGTTTTTGCGGAAAATCCCACAGCAGACACCTAAGTAAATTTATCCACGGTCTCTGTGGAGACAGAGATGCTACCAACAGAATTGTATTGTGAATGTATTATCCTAGCAATACTTGCTGAATCAACAGCGCTGGAGGATACGCATATCCTATCATCCCGTCGTACTAGATCGATAGAGCATTAACTACATATGCTCGGGGATCCGGACACGGTGACACATACGTCTGCAATTGATTGGTGAGTTGTGTTGCAAAAAATTTATCACTGAGCGCTCCCATTGGTAGCAAATCTGATTGAATACCTGTTTGTTGAGAGTCCATTCTGATGGCAACAATCGACCCTTACGTGAAAGGGAGTCTGCTAATACAATCCGACGACCCAGAATATGACGGCCCGAAACAGAACTTAGTGTTCTATAACAAACAGAAGGATTCTTTCCGTTAAATTCAATAACGGAACCAAATGAGTGCCTCCCTGGTTCAGAATATACGCAACTACTGTCGTATTATCGGACAGGATTTGACATGCATTTCGGAACAATACCCAGTCTTCAGCCTCGTCGTCTAGACGCAGAGGAACTCTCAGTATGCCCTGTCCTGCCATTTCAAATTATTCCTAGACTTGATGAAAGGCAGTTTAGAGCATTTGCGGACAAGACACTAGACTAGTGTGTTTTGGTAGCAAGCTTATATATATATATATAGCGTCGTTCAATAATTCGAAAGTTCTAGTGACATTATTGGACTGTGTCGGCAACTCAGGGACGATGTCCCTGAACCGATCAAAAATAAATTCTGTGTCCAATGACGCTATTAGTTTCTTATCCAGTATCGCAGCATTCTAGTCCGACGGAACAACCTCTGGAAGATAATGCCGGAAGAAATGTATGGCATCTTCTGTTGTTCCGAAAGGGAAAGCTCGAAATCGTCCGAATCCCTTTCGCCATTCTGTCAGACCCTATGAAGTGTTCGGTCGTCCGTACCTGATGCATCAGCGGAGCGAACCGACCCAGCGTCGTCTGATTATTCCTCATCCGACAGAGATTCTGTCGTTTGCTGGGATGCTGCGATAAGCTGTGCTATTTTGGATAGCACGTCCGTCACTGAGGCCTGTGGAGAAGCGGTCTTACGATGCTTTGCCGCTGGAAGCTCCGTGTTCGTTACCCCGTGTATACTTCTATTATGCGAGCGACCGGAGTGTACAGGCCTTGTGTCCCTTGGCTACCGGATGGCGTGACCTGTTCGCCGTGGAATCACTGAATGACGAAACTGATCGGATACTTGAGGTCACGTAGCCAATGTGCGGTCGTGTGCGCTGCCGTGAGGATGAGGAAGCATTATCGACAGTCTCTCGGACTGTCTATATAACGGAGCGTCCCGAGCGGCGGACATATGCTCCGAATGCGAAACGTTTGTACCACAACATCCGGTTCCAGATGTTGTTGTACGAGAGAGGGACCTCTCTCGCTCGCAGCCCGGACGGACCTGGACGAGCTAGGAACCGGACTAACAGGCTTCCTCTGATCTCTCCTCTAATCCGTCATCACTGGGTGTGTACTATTGTCTATTATAGTGCTCGCATCACCCAAATCTCCTTCCTGGACCGCAACGGACGAACCCGGCTGCCGAACCATTCGATGAATGGACGCTACACCGGGTGAGCTAGCGAATGTCAATGCCGTCGATCCTACTAGGAACCTCTTAGGCGATTGACGTATTCCATGAGCACTTATTGCCGCTAGCTCATCATTTAACTATGACGACAGAGGCACACTTTTGAAAGACATCTCAGTAACTTTGCGAACAAGAAACCAGACTTGCTTGTTAATAGCAAGCATATATATATAAATAGCGTCGTTCAATAATTCGGAAAGTTCCTGTGACATTATTGGACTGTGTCGGAACCGAGGGACGATGTCCCTGAACCGATCCAAAAATGTTTGTGTCCACCGACGCTATCAGTCTCTTATCCGGTATTGCAGCATTGTGGTCCGACGAAACAACCTCTAGAAGATAAAGCCGGATGACATATACAGCAGCTTATGTTGTTCCAAAAGGGAAAGCTCAAAATCCTCCGAATCCCTTTCGCCATCCTGTCGGACCCTATGAAGTTTTCGGATGTCCGTACCTGATGCTTCAGCGGAGCGTCCCGACCCAGCGTCGTCGGATATTACATGATGTGACAGAGATACTGTCGTTGCTGGGATGCTGCGATAAGTTGTGCTATTCGGGATAGCACGTCCGTCACTGAGGCCTGTGCAGTAGCGGTCTTACGATGCTTTGCCGCTGGAAGCTCCGTGTACGCTGACTCCTGCATACTTTTCTATGCGAACGTCCGGAGTCTACAGGCCTCGTGTCCCTGGCTACCGGATGGCGTGACCTGGTCGCCGCGTATTCTCTGATTGGCGAAGTTGACTGGATATCAGAGGTCACGTAGCCAAGGTGCGGTCGTGTGCGCTGCCAAGAGAATGAGGAAGCCTTATTGGCAGTCTCTCCGGACTGTCTATATAACGGAGCGTCCCGAGCGGCGGACGTATGCTCCGAATGCAAAACATTTTGTACCACAACATCTGGGGCCAGATGTTGTTGTACGAGAGAGGGGCCTCTCTCGCTCGCAGCCCGGATGGGCCTGGACGAGCTATGAACCGGACTAATAGGCTTCCTCCATTCTCTCCTCTAATCTGCCGTCACTGGGTGTGCACTTGGCTGTTTTATAGTGCTCGCATCACCCAAAACTCCTTTCTAGACCGCAACGGACGAACCCGGCTGCCGAACCATTCGATGAATGGACGCTACACCGGGCGAGCTAGCGGACGTCAAAGGCCGTCAATCCTACTAGGGACCTCTTAGGCAATTGACGTATTTCCATGAGCACTTTTCCGCTAGCTCTTCATTAATTGTGACGACGGAGGCACACTTTTGGAAGACATCACGGATACATCACCCTGTTCTTGATCGTCTGAAATAGAGATTGATAAACTAGAGTGACCCTGCGGGGAAAGGACCGGCATGGCCATTTCCCCGTTAACATACCGTGACACACGCTTTCCATGTTGTCATCGAAAATAACACATACGTTTTAAACAGGAGTTAGTGCGAGTACACTGACTACATTTATGCAATGATTATGAAAGTCAGAGGAAGATTTCCTCTTAATCCAATTGAACAATAGCCTTTCATTGTGAAAAGAAAACAAAGTCCTAGTACTCGCACCAACCCCTGCAAATCAAAATACATAATAACATGATCCATTAACATAGAAAGAATAATTGAAATCAAAATAATTTTTGAAAAAATATTTTTTCAGAAAAGCCCAAGTTTCTGAAAAGTAATGTTGAGCCCCAATGGATCCCAAGCCTAAGTGTGGACAAAAATTTTAAAAATATTTTAAAAATTTAATGCAACACTTACGAATAATAATAATGTATCTAGATATGATTAAACTAACATCAAGATATTATTTTCAAGAAATCCCCCTCACACAGAGGCTGTTGTCAATGTAAACAAGAAGTGTAAAAACACCAGAAACATGACTCCAGGCACTGATAACCCTGGCCAGAAATCAGTTACCAATAATACACTATCTGATGCAAAACAGAGACTTCCAGGGAAGAAACTACAGAACATCAGATGGTAGATGCAGAACACTACGCCTAAACACCCAAGGGTGAAGACGTAAACATGGGGAAAAGAACAGAATTCATTCTGTTATCCAGCTAAAACTCCCAAGAAATTTTAGTAATAATATTACAGAAAATATGCCAAAAGCATGGGAGAATAGCAAGGGGGGACTTAAAGGAAAGGGAGAGAGGAAAACACTGAACAAGCAGTGTAACTTTATAGCAAGAATGACCACAACAGGCCGTTGCCTCGAAAATAGGTAACTTAACACAATTTCATTAAAAAATTTTAAGTTACAGCCCTGATTATTTTCTGTCACACATTTTTCCTCTCCTCCTTCTATATCCTCCTTAGAACCACCATTTCTCTAATATTTATGTGTCTGGCATCATTTAAACTGAGATTTACAAGCACAAAGATCAGTCAGATGTTAACTGATGAAGGGCCAAACAAAGAATGATTAATGGTGCCAATTTCGGGACGTCCTTGACACTGCGCATGTGCAGTAGAGGCGAAGTATGGAGGGCCATTCAGAACATGTTTTCTTTGGTTTTAGATGCAAATTTTGGGGATTGGGGGGCAAAATTTGTGTTTGGCCCTAGATTTTTAAGAGTTAGCACCAGCTATGTCTGGGTCATTGGTAAGTATAAAAATATAGAAATTTGGTGCTGGGCAAAAATTCTTGCCCCTCCCATAACAAAGGCAAATATAGCTCCTCGAACTTCTCTTGAACGAATCTGAGGCTACACCTCTAAAGGAAGCTGCACAACAAATATCAAGTCTCTGCTACTGCTGGTTCATGAGAAGAGGATTTTTTAAGATTTAAGCACACTTTTTGGGCGAGGCAACTTGATTTGAACAAAATCAAAATGCGATGTCATAACAAACTATTATCTCAAATATCAATTAAATTGGTTCAGCGGTTTGGGAGGAGAAGATGTAAACACCATGTTCACAGACGACGGACGGTGAGTGATCACTATAGCTCCCCTGACTGAAAGTCAGGTGAGCTAAAAAAGCCAAACAATCTGAAAGAAAATGTAAACATAAAAACTTTCCAAAAGTGGCCTTTTAAAGCTGATTTTAAAATCGTTTCAGAAGACGGGACAGAAACATAACTGAACTTCAATGTGAATGAATCGGTTAACCAAGATTTTTTTGCATAACCGAACGATCGGTTAGCCATCCTGAAACCAGGTGAACGGTCAATCAGTTAGTGTCATTTCTGAAATTTTGTGCCCTGAGAACCCAAACGGTTAGCATTAATGAACAAAAGACTGAAACAGCATGGTATGAAAAAATCTCACGCGAAATCGGTATAGAGATTTATCATGAAAAATACAGTGAATAATTGAGAGAATATATAAAAGCACAGCCCTGTATGTCTGGATAGTGAAGAAACAGCTATGAATCCACAATTCAGAACAGGAAACATCGTTAACATCGAGTCAAAAGGTATCACTGTTGAAGAGTGAAACGATCAACATCCTCTAAGATGGCGGAAAAAAAAATAGAATGACACGTTGGTTATACAAGTGCGCAGTGGTTCCGGAAGCCGTGGATTAGTACAAGAAGAGTGTCCTCTACTGGGTGCGTGCCAGTCACACTTGACCCAGTTTTGGCTTATATTTTCTTGGTGCTTTTGCACCACTTTTCTTTCCCCAAAAACCCGTATTATATGTGATGTATCCCATGGTACTAAACATTCACACAAAAAATTTTTCAAATCAGTGCTTTCATATGGAAGTTCTGTGCAAAAATCTGACTGCACCTAATTTTATACAAAATGGCTGCCATCGGCCATCTTGAATTTCGGACCGCACCCAAAAACACTCGTTCTCGTCCCACGGTGATACCAAACGTACTCAAGAAGTTTCGTAAAGATCGGTTTATAAATACGGCCTGTAGCCCGAGCCGTATTGGCATTTGCACTTACAGTGCTGAAAGTAACACTAAATACATCAAAGTTAGTCTAATTTGCATAATTTAGGTACGAGAAAAAACCCCGTATTATATGTGATGTATCCCATGGTACTAAACATTCATACAAAACATTATTCAAATCAGCGCTTTCATATGGAAGTTCTGCGCAAAAATCTGATTTCACCTAAGTCTGTACAAAATGGCCGCCAGCGGCCAACTTGAATTTCGGACCGGACCCAAAAACACTCATTCTCATCCTACGGTCATAACAAAGGTACCCAAAAAGTTTCGTAAAGATCGGTTCATAAATGTGGCCTCTAGCCCGAGCCGTATTGAATTTTTGACGGACAGACGGACGACTGGCCATGGCATAAGCTCAAATTTGGCTTCGCCAAAGTTGAGCTAATGAAATGAAAGTGTCAATGACACTGTAGCTCAACTTGTTAAGACATGTACATGTATAGTATGTGACACAGCAATGACAAACATCTAGGTAATGACCTGATAACAAAGGTACATATAAAGTATTGTAATGGTCTGTACATAACTACTGACCGTAGCCTGTAACAAATGTATAGGTAAAGTATTGTAAAGGTGGGTGACAGTCAGATGCTAAACTAGAAAAGAAATCTTTGAGTCCCAGAGTGGGTCTGACTGAACCCCAAAATATTTGTTCTCATAGCACAGTGATAACAAAGGCACCCCAAAACACACTCGTTCCTGTCCCAAGGTGAAAACAAAGGTACCAAAGAAGTTTCGTGAAAATCAGTTCATAAATACGAGCTGAATAGAAGTTGTGATAAAAAACTGATTGGACCTAATTTCGGTACAAAATGGCCACTGGCAGCCATCTTGAACTTTGGACCACACCCAGAAACACTCGTTCTCATCCCAAGGTGATACCAAAGGTACCCAAGAAGTTTCGTAAAGATCGGTTCATAAATACGGCCTCTAGCCCGAGCCATATGGGCATTTGCACTTATAGTGCTGAAAGTAACACCAAAAAACTTTAAAGTTAGTCTAATTTGCATAATTTAGGCACGAGAAAAAAACCATATTATATGTGATGTATCCCATGTTACTAAGCATTCATACAAAAAATTATTCAAATCAGCGCTTTCATATGGAAGTTCTGCGCAAAAATCTGATTGCACCTAATTTTGTTCAAAATGGCTGCCAGCGGCCAACTTGAATTTCGGATCGGACCCAAAAACACTTGTTCTCGACCCACGGTCATAACAAAGGTACCCAATAAGTTTTGTAAAGATCGGTTCATAAATATGGCCTCTAGCCCAAGCCGTATTGAATTGTTGATGGACAGACGGACAGACGGATGACTGGCCATGGCATAAACTCTAATTTGGCTTTGCCAAAGTTGAGCTAAAAATCTAATATTTCAGAAAATAATTTGTACTGTTGGCTTCAACTTGTGTTAGGTAAAGGGTTAAACATGCAGTACATAAGACATTCTCTTTCTAAAATCTTCTATTATAATACTACTGAAAAATAATTTTGGTAAAAAGCGACAAGAAAAATGTTCTGCTTTTTTCATCTTTCTGAAAGAATGTATAAAATTATGTGTTTTCTGAAAATAGAGAGCACAAATATGGACCCACGGATTTGTTTCAATAAACTTGTGAAACAATCTTCCATAGATGTTATATGTGAAATTTGAAAGCTTTTGGAGCAGTGGTTTGGGAGAAAAGTAGTACTAAATGTTTTTCCCATCAGCACTTTTTCAAAGTCCCCAAAAAATACCCCATGATAAAACCGATAGCAATTTTTTTGGACCATTCCATTCTGTTGGCTCTAAGGAACCTTCACACCAAATAAGAATTCTTAGTGCCATGTAGTTTTGGAGATATGGGCGTTTTAATTTTTTTCTATTTTTAGCTCCTGCGGTTCCCATGGGGCAACGGGAAAATCTTTTTTGGCATAAATTAAGTACTTATGATCCAATAAGCCCTCATAACAAATTTGGTTCAAATCGGCCTCTCGGTTTGAAAAATAGAAATTTGGTGCTGGGCAAAAATTCTTGCCCCTCCCATAACAAAGGCAAATATAGCTCCTCGAACTTCTCTTGAACAAATCTGAGGCTACACCTCTAAAGGAAGCTGCACAACAAATATCAAGTCTCTGCTACTGCTGGTTCATGAGAAGAGGATTTTTTAAGATTTGAGCACACTTTTTGGGCGAGGCAACTTGATTTGAACAAAATCAAAATGCGATGTCATAACAAACTATTATCTCAAATATCAATGAAATTGGTTCAGCGGTTTGGGAGGAGAAGACGTAAACACCATGTTCACAGATGACGGACGGTGAGTGATCACTATAGCTCCCCTGACTGAAAGTCAGGCGAGCTAAAAAAAGCCAAACAATCTGAAAGAAAATGTAAACATAAAAACTTTCCAAAAGTGGCCTTTTAAAGCTGATTTCAAAATCGTTTCAGAAGACGGGACAGAAACATAACTGAACTTCAATGTGAATGAATCGTTTAACCAAGATTTTTTTGCATAACCGAACGATCGGTTAGCCATCCTGAAACCAGGTGAACGGTCAATCAGTTAGTGTCATTTCTGAAATTTTGTGCCCTGAGAACCCAAACGGTTAGCATTAATGAACAAAAGACTGAAACAGCATGGTATGAAAAAATCTCACGCGAAATCGGTATAGAGATTTATCATGAAAAATACAGTGAATAATTGAGAGAATATATAAAAGCACAGCCCTGTATGTCTGGATAGTGAAGAAACAGCTATGAATCCACAATTCAGAACAGGAAACATCATTAACATCGAGTCAAAAGGTATTACTGTTGAAGAGTGAAACGATCCACATCCTGTAAGATGGCAGAAAAAAAAATAGAATGACACGTTGGTTATACAAGTGTGCAGTGGTTCCGGAAGCCGTGGATTAGTACAAGGAGAAGAGTGTCGGTGCATGCCAGTCACACTTGACCCAGTTTTGGCTTATATTTTCTTGGTGCTTTTGCACCACTTTTCTTTCCCAAATCGCTTGGGGAAGAAGAAAATAGAGAGTATTTTTCCGAGTTAGGGACCTCCAATGTAGTGCAAGCCTGTTGTAAACAATTGTAAGGTAGGTTGATAAGAAATAATATATAGCAAGGATACATAACAAAGACAATCACAAACATTTACAAAAAAAATCCCCCAAAACTCAATTTCTGAAATATTTTGAATGAAGCCTAAGTACCCCAAGGGAACCTCATGAGCATCCTGATAGAGCCTAAGTGCGGACAAGCACTACATAATAAAAGCTAAACTACCGGAATAAGGAATAATATGTATCCTAATAGAAATAATAATAATAATAATACACACATTTATATAGTGCCATAATTATAGTTCAGAACATATAGAACCCTTTTCTAAGGCGCTGTACATGTTACTGAGCTCATGCAAATATACAAACGGAATATATACAGTATCTTACAGTCCAGAACATCACTTATAGGCTTTTTGAAACAGGTATGTTTTGTGATCTTTCTTGAAAAGGTTGACATTTGAAAGTCTTTTTAGGTGTTCTGGTAAATTATTCCACAAGTGAGAGCCAGCAAATGAGAATGACCTATCTCCAAATGTCTTACACCTATGTTTTGGAACATGTAGTAGCATTTTACCATTGGACCTCAGGCTGTATTGACACACATTCTTGGTATTAATGAGTTCTTCTAAGTAGGCTGGTGACATGTTGTTTTAGCTCTTAAAAACTAATAATAAAGTTAGTTTTGAAAATTATTCTGTACTTGACTGGCAGCCAGTGCATATCCCTCAGAACAGGAGTGATGTGTTGAGATTGTGATACCTTACATACCACTCGGGCTGATGCATTTAGTACCATCTGCAGGCGAGAGTACTGATATTGAGGAAGGTTGAACAGTAAGGCATTACAATAATCCAAATGTGAAGTTACAAAGGCATGAACTAGGGTTTTTGTTGAGTCTTTGGTGAGGAACTGTCTTATCTGTTTTACTTTGTATAGACCTCTGAAAGCCTTATTGCACATATTTGTAACATGTCTGTCCATAGACATGGTAGAGTCGAAGAAGGCACCAAGATTACGTACACTGCACTGATGGCAGAATTTCCTACCTTCACTGAATTGATGTCAACTTTAATGAGTTGTTGTCATGAACCAATTATTAGGAATTCAGTCTTATCATCATTTATCATTAATTTGTTTGAAACCATCCATATGCGTATGTCCGAAATACATGATTCAATAGTTTCTAGAGCTTTAGTTTGATCCTTGATTGATGGTCAAAAAGAGAAATAGACATGTGTGTCATCAGCATAACCATGGACATCAGGCAGGTAAGATTCAATGATGGTGAACATTTTTGAAATATAGAATAGAAACAGAACAGGAACAAGGCAACTGCACTGTGGGACTCCACATTCAAGATGGAAGTCTTTTGACAGAATCCTGTTTATTGATAAACGCTGCTGTCTATTCTTGTGGTATGATGATAGCCAGCTAGCAGCAACACCATTAAGTCCAAAATCAGAATTCATTGTCTCTAGCAGAGTTTTATGACAAACAGTGTCAAAAGCAGAACTAAGGTCTAAAAGAACAAGCAATGTTGCCCTTCCAGACTCCATATTAAGGAGGATGTCATTCTGAACCTTGAGTAATGCCATATTTTTATACTGTACCAATGACCCAGACTTAGCTGGTGCTAACTCTAAAAAATCCAGGGCCAAACACAAATTTTGCCCCCCAATCCCCAAAATTTGCATCTAAAACCAAAAGAAATCATGTCCTATAGGACCTCCATACTTTGCCCTTACTGCGCATGCGCAGTGTCAAGGACGTTCCGAAATTGGCGCCAATTATCTTTCTCTGTTTGGCCCTTCATCAGTCAACATCTCACTGATCTTTGTGCTTGTAAATCTCAGTTTAAAGGATGCCAGACACGTAATTATTGGAGAAATGGTGATTCTAAGGAGGATATAAAAGGAGGAGAGGAAAAAGGAGTGACAAAAAATAATCAGGGCTGTACTTAAAATTTTTATGAAATTATGTTAAGTTGCCTATTTTCGAGGCATGGGCCTCTTATTGTCATTCTTGCTAAAAAGTTGCACTGCTTATTCAGTGTTTCCTCTCCCCTGGTCTTCTAAGTCCCCCCTTGCAATTCTCCCATGTTTTTGGCATATTTTTGAGAAAGATCATTTCTAAATTCTCTTGGGAGAGTTGCTTGGTTACAGAATGTTTTCTGTTATTTTCCCCATAGTTACGTTTTCACCCATGGGTGTATAAACGTTGTGTTCTGCATCTTCCATCTGATGTTCTGCAGATTCTCCCCTGGGAGTCTCTGTCTTGCATCAGATAGAGTGTAATTTTGATGACTGATTTCGGGCCAGTTTTGTCAGTGCCTGGAGTCATGTTTTCTGGTGTTTTTACACTGTTTGTTTACATTGGCAACAGTCTCTTTTGAGGGGGGCTGTTTGCCTTTGGAGTAGTTTATCTCACTATAAGATACATTTTTATTATCCGTAAGTGTTGCATTAATTATTTAATATAAATTTAAAATTTCTGGCCACACTTAGCCATCGGATCCATTGGGGCTCAACGTTACTTTTCAGAAACTTGGGCTTCGCTGAAAAAATATTTTTCAAAAATTATTTTGATTTGCAATTGTTTTTTCATTATTAATGGATCATGTTATTATGTATCTTTGTGTCAGGGGTTTGTGCGAGTAACTAGGACTTGTTGTTGACTTTTCACAATGAAAGGATATTGTTCAAATTGTAATAGGAAGAAATCTTCCTCTGACTTTCGTGATCATTGCATTAATTGTAGTCAGTGTTCTCGCACTAATCCCTGTTCTATATGTCAATATTGGGATGACAAACATTGGAAACGTGTGTCACGATATGTTGTTAGTGGAGAAAGGGCTATGCCGGCTCTTTCTCCGCAAGGTCACTCTACTCTCTCAGTTTCTATTTCAGAGGAACAAGAACAGGGTGATGTTTCCATGTTATCTTCCGCAAGTGCGCTTCCGTCGTCACAAATGAATACAGAGCTAGCGGCAAAAGTGCTCAAGGAGATTAAACAAATGTCGTCCGCTAGCTCGCCCGGTGTAGCGTCCATTCACCGAATGGTTCGGCAGCCGGGTTTGTCCGATGCGGTCCAGGAGGAAATGTTGGGTGATGCGAGCACTATAAACATTCAACGTGCACACCCAGTGACGGCGGATAGTAGGCGAGATCGGAGGAAGCCTTTGAGTCCGGTTCCTAGCTCGTCCAGGTCCAGCCAGGCCGCGGGCGAGAGAGGCCCCTCTCTCGTACAACAACATCTGGGACCAGATGTTGTGGTACAAAATGTGTCGCAAGCGGAGCACACGTCCGTCACTCGGGACGCTACGTTGTATAGGCAGTCCGCGGAGACTGCTCAGGCTTCTTCCTCTCGTCAGCGCACACGACCGCACATTGGCTACGTGACCGCCGATATTTTGCCAGCTTCGCCGATCAGGGATTCTTCGGCGACCAGGTCACACCATCCGGTAGCCAGGGACACGAGGCCGATGGACTCCGGACGTTCGCATAGGAAGAGTATGCGGGAGTCATCAGATGCGGAGCTGCCCTCGGCGAAGCAGCGAAAGACTGCGCCTCCGCAGGCCTCGATGTCGGACGTACTTGTGCAGATAGCACAACTTATCGCAGCATCCCAGCAACCGACAGAAACGGTGTTGGATCGGGAATTATCCGACGGCGCTGGGTCGGTACGCTCCGCCGAAGCATCGGGGGCGGACGACCGGGAGCATCATGAGGTCCGACCGGATGGTGAAAGGGATACGGATGACTTGGAGCTATCCCTTTCGGAACAACATAAAGCTGCCGTGGACTTCATCCGGCACTTTCTCCCTCAAGTTGTTCCGTCGGGCCAGACTGCTGCGGTTCCGGACAAGAGGATTATAGCGTCATTAGACTCTGATTTCTTTGAGCGGTTCAGGGACATCGCTCCCGAGTTTCCGTCTCAGTCCAATAATGTTGCAAGAACATTTGAATTATTGAACGACGCTATATTCAAACTTGCTTCCAAAACGGGAAAAGCAGGTTTCTTGTCCGCCAATACTCTCAACCTGCCTTTCATTAATGCAAGGAATAAATTCGACACGGCAGGACAGGGTATCCCGAGAGTTCCTCTGCGTATGGACGACGAGGCGGAAGACTTAGAGTTATCATTACCGTCGTCGGCGTCTATTCCAACCGCGGTGTTGGAAACAACTATTTCGTCTAACAGAGCCAGTTTAGATGCCTTATCTTATGCAGATCACCTTACTAAGGCATTATCACTGCGCCTTCAAGGGAAAGAATTTCAGGATATACAATCCTCTTTAAGACTTCTTTCAAGGGCAGTAGCTTATTCCACGTGTAACTCCGCCCTTTCAGTGGCAAACCTGGAGTTGGTTAGACGTGACGCAGCCCTAGCTACATCCACACTTGTGGATACTAAGGTGAAGAACTCTCTCAGAGTTGCTTCGGTCTCCGGAGAACTTCTCTTTGACGGCAAGCTTTCTGCAATTTACGATAAAATTACAAAGAAAGCTTCGGATTCTCTGCTGTTCAAGTCTGCTTCTAAGAAGTCGGACACGGCAGATAAGAGTAAGACAGGCACTTCTGGGTCTAATGCGCCCAAGAGAGGTTCCTATAGAGGTTCCGGTGCGTCCTCTTGGTCTTTTTCAAGAGACCGTCAAGGTAGCGACCCACGTTCGGGACGTCCTTCGGGCCGGGACAACCGGTCGGACGCCCCGAGGTCGACGGGACGAGGTGCGGGTCGTGGAGGACGTGGTTTCTCCTACTGCAGGCCTCGCAGGTCCAGGAGATGATGGCTTCAACCTTTATCGCGGGCCGGTTGGCGGAAGGTTGTCGAGTTTTTCACAAGAGTGGGCGTCAATTACGGACGACCCTTGGGTGAGATGAGTGATTTCGGAAGGTCTAAAGATATCCTTCAAACGAAAGCCTCCATTAACTCGAAGTCCAAAATGGACTCAACTTCCGTCAAATCCGCAGAAAAGAGACGCTCTGCTATCAGAGGTGCAGTCTCTTTTAATGAAGAACGCAGTAGAGGTCGTAGAAAACCAGGAGACACCGGGATTCTACAGCCATCTGTTTCTGGTTCCGAAACCAGACGGCTCGTTCCGTCCAGTCATAGATTTGAGCTGGATAAACAAGCTGATCGTCGCTCCGAAGTTTTATATGGAGACGATTCGATCGGTCAGAGCGAGTATTCGGGTGAACGATTATGCAACAAGCATAGATCTCAAAGATGCGTACTTTCACGTCATGGTACATCCGACATTCAGAAAGTATCTACGCTTCGCAGTCCTAGGGGTGGTGTATCAGTTCCGGGTGATGTGCTTCGGATTGAATCTAGCACCCTGGGCTTTCACTCGGGTAATGAACTCGGTAATGATGTATTTCCGAGCTCATTCGTCTGCGGTAACGTCGGCCTACCTGGACGACATTCTTCAGAGGTACGGCAACGAGTTAACGCTTCAGAACGATGTGCAGAATCTGCTTCTATTGCTCCGACGTCTCGGTTTTATAATAAACGAGGAGAAGTCGGATCTGGTGCTGTCCAAGTCATTCACACATCTGGGAATGAGCTTCGAGACGCACAACAATCTCGTTCGTCTGCCGTTAACCAGAGCGAAATTAGTCAGTTGTTACGCTCGCTATTGTCTGCACGCAGACAAAGTCACAGCGAGGGAGTTCATGAGACTGATAGGTCTGTGCGGAGCCGCTGCAGATCTCATTCCGATGGGGCGGTTACGCACGCATCCTCTTCAAATTTTCTTGACTCAGAATTGGAGTGTGAAAATTCATTCGCTCGACATAGACGTTCTCTTGTCAGATCAAGTGAAACGAGAGATTCAGACTTGGGCAAACATTCAGTGGTTAACTCAGGGAGTTCCGCTGCAGTTGCCGGATCCGAGTTTTACCATTATGACGGATGCCAGTCAAACAGGTTGGGGTGCATCATTGATCCCAGCGGATTCCAAATGCCAGGGTCTTTGGGATCCGCAATTCCTGGGCAAGCACATAAACATCAAAGAAATGATGTCAATTTGGCTTGCGTTACGTCACTGGATGGACATTATTCACAATGCTCATGTCCAAATCCTGTCCGACAATATGACAGTAGTGGCGTATATACGGAACCAGGGAGGCACTCATTCAATTCCGTTGTTCAATCTAACGGAAAGAATCCTTCTGTTTGCTCTAGAGCATCAGGTTCTTCTTTCGGTCCGTCATATTCTGGGTCGTCTGAACGTACTAGCAGACTCCCTTTCACGAAAGGGTCGCTTGTTGCCATCGGAGTGGACTCTCAACAAACAAGTGTTCAATCAGATTTGCTACCAATGGGAACGGCCAATGATAGACCTATTTGCGACACATCTCAACAATCAGTTGCAGACGTATGTGTCTCCGTGCCCGGACCCGAGAGCATTTGCAGTAGACGCTCTGTCGATCCCTTGGGACGGAATGATAGGATATGCGTATCCTCCAGCGCCGTTAATTCAGCAAGTATTGCTAAAGATAAAACAATCTCAATGCAAGATTCTGTTGGTGGCATCTCTGTCTCCACAGAGACCGTGGATAAATCTACTCAGGTGTCTGTTGTGGGACCTACCGCGAAAGCTTCCTCCACGGGAGGATCTTCTTTCGCAGGGGAAATCGCGTCAACTCCATCACAACCCGCAAGGTCTCAACCTTCACGTTTTTCCGTTGTGCGGTCCTTCTTGCATGGCAAGCACTTTACAGGACGAGCAGTGGACGCGATTTCTAACTGTAGGAGGACCTCCTCTTCGCTAAACTATGCGGCTAAGTGGAAGGTTTTTCGTCGTTGGTGTAGGGATCATTCTGTTGATATTTTTGATCCCTCCATACCAGACATTGCAAACTTTCTAGTATACTTGTTTGACGAAAACAAACTGCAGCCTGTTACTATTAAGGGTTATAGGTCTATGTTATCTGATACCTATGCACATCATGATAGTTTACAAATTGGATCTAATGTCTCTTTATCTAAGTTGGTTAGAAACTTCTTGATAAATAGACCCAGAACTCTTAGGTTAATTCCTAAATGGAATTTAGCTTGGGTTCTTCTTAAACTGAAGGAAAAGCCATTTGAACCTCTTGGGACAGTAGATTTCAAATTCTTATCTTATAAGACAGCTTTTCTCTTAGCTTTCTCTTCTGCTAGAAGAGTCAGTGAGCTTCATGCACTGTCGGTGGATGATTCTCACTATCGTAGTGTCGGGAACACTATCATCTTCACTACTAATGTGGGTTTTTTAGCTAAGAATCAGGTTCCTAATAAATATCTGGAACCTATTGTTATTAAGGCTCTTCCGTCTTCAGACGGGCGTAGGCCTTTACTCTGTCCTGTTAGAGCGTTACGTATCTATAAACAGAGATCTCAGTTTATCAGAAAGGGACGAAAACGTTTCTTTCTGTCTCTGATGCCTAATAGAAGGGACATTTCGGTCCATTCTATTGCTAGATGGATTCAATTAACTATCCGTACTGCTTATGAGAGTTTATCTTCTTCTCAGCAGTCTGTGCTTAAGATTTCGGCGCATGAAGTAAGAGCTCTTGCTACTTCTTGGGCTTACGCTAATAGTATTGCTATTTCAGATTTAAAGAAGGCTGCTTATTGGTCTCAGCCATCCACATTCACAAATTTTTATCTCAGAAATACTGAGTCCATTTCTGGAGACCTGCATTGTTTAGGTCCGTTATCTGTTGCTCAGAATGTCGTCCACTAAACAGTTGCAACTATAGTTATGCAGGCTTTCTGTTCCGGCAGTGACTCCGTCCGGCTGCCCTCTTCGCTCTGGGCTATTTGACCCAGGGCAAGGGGAAGGGGGGGGGGGGGGAGGGTGTTCCCTTAGGTCACCTGCTTTATAGTGAAAAGCAAGGGAATGCCTCCTCCGAAGTCAGTATTTCTGAGTCGTTTCCGGGATGGTTTTAAAGTGTAATATTAATGTTAAAAATTCATTCATGTCATATTTTTAAAGTGTAGCTCGGTGTGAAGCATTTGTATATGTCAAGTGTCAAACGGGCGTTAATATACAATCCTCGGACACTTTTAAAAGAATATAAAGAGTCTCAATTCTCTGGACTAACTTTATTTATTGGCTTACTTTAAAAATAATTATTATAAAGGGTTATACTGGATGTTAATAGAGAACATGAATGTTATTGTGCTCAATTATGAAGGGTATTGTATCTTTCTAATTTTACATAAAATAAGAAAGATACATGTAAAGCCTAATACTCCTTTTCTCCTTGAGGGGTTGCCTCTATATTATATAGTTGAGCTTATTGGATTTTCCTCTATGTCCTAGGCCCTCCAGCCTTTTTACTATTCAGCTAAGTCTGGGTCATTGGTACAGTATAAAAATGTTAAAAAATTTATAGTAATTTATATATTTTTTATACTTACCAATGACCCAGACAGGGATGGCCCTCCCAGGAGTTGGGAACTCTTACCTCCCCACTGAGTACATAGCGCTGACCAGGCACTGCCAGTAAGAATGATAATTGGCGCCAATTTCGGAACGTCCTTGACACTGCGCATGCGCAGTAAGGGCAAAGTATGGAGGTCCTATAGGACATGATTTCTTTTGGTTTTAGATGCAAATTTTGGGGATTGGGGGGCAAAATTTGTGTTTGGCCCTGGATTTTTTAGAGTTAGCACCAGCTAAGTCTGGGTCATTGGTAAGTATAAAAAATATATAAATTACTATAAAGTTTTTAACTTCAGTTGAGTGAAATTTTCTGAATCCAGACGTGTTGGCCAGTAATGGAGCATGCATATCACTATGTAACATTAGTTGGTTAATTGAGGCTTTTTCACACAGCTTAGAGATGAACGGTAAGGTACTTACAGTTACTATAGAAACCCTATATACAATAACTGTGCTATACTACACAATGAAATAATATATATCCAAAATGTTAAACAGAAAACAAATTCCAGAGAAAACTAGAGGCTCTAAAAAGCCTGTAATCGCTCACCTGGAACTACATATAAAAATGTGATTTCCCATAGGCTTTCCATGGTAACTATGAGCTACAATTGTGACCATGTTTGCAATATTACATCAACATTACATGAGGATCATTGGTAGAAGGTGTCCCAGTCCTCAATCATGTGAAGTTTCAAAACATTTGAATCCATCAAACAGAATCATAGAATGTCTCTGGTGGCCATATTTTCCAACAACAAAAAAGAGGATCGTTTGTGGAGGGGGGGGGGGGGGGGGCTTCTATAGACCATTCCTGCGAAGTTTTGGTTCATGTCGGCTCTGTAATTCCAGAGAGAAGATGAAAATGGGATTTCCCATAGGGGTTTTCTATAGTAACTATAAACTGCAATTGTGGCCATGTTTGCAACACGATCAACATTACATGAGACGTTGGTAGAGGGTGTCCCAGTCATCAACAATGCAAAGTTTCAAAACATTTTGGCCTTGTGGTTTCAGGAGAAGAGTTTTCAAAATTGACCAATCAGAATCAAAGAATGCTTCTGGCAGCCACGTTTTTCATCCAACAGGAATAAAATGAGTAACAATTGTAGAGAACCTCTCATAGACTATGCCTGCCAAGTCTGGTTCACATTGGCTCAGTACTTTCAGAGAAGATGATGAAAATGTGTTTTCCTATAGGGTTTCTATAGTAACTGTAAGCCACAATTGCAGCAATAATTGCAACCCGATGAAGATTAAATGAGGATCATTAATAGATGGGGTTACAGTCATCAGTCACATTAAGTTTCAAAACATTTGGCCTTGTAGTTTCAAAGAAGATTTCTTGAAAATCCACACATTTACGAATTCTGTTTCAAGAGAAAAATCAGTAAAAGAAGGTTAAATATTTTGAAAATTACAATTTTTTCAGACAGTATTCTCTTTCAAATAGCTTTGGATAGGTATAGGGTACAGGAAACACATTTTACTCCAATTCTGTCATATCTTAAACGATTTATTAAATAAAAAAAATCTCCATGCTTTTCCAAACACCTGTCATCAATCAGTATTTCAGATAAGTAACTTGAGAGTAATGTATGTATTAACATAATTACAGCAGCACTTGTTTACAGTAGTAGTCAAAATAAGCTATAGGATAATCCTATAAACTATGTATCTTTTCTCTTCCTACACTTTTTTCCCCAGTTCTCAGTGGAGAAAACTGGAACCAACCCTCACCAGATTCCCAAAAAGTTAAAAAATTTAAAGTAATTTATATATTTTTTATACTTACCAATGACCAGACTTAGCTAGTGCTAACTCTTAAATTCTAGGGCCAAACAGAAATTTTGCCCCCCCCCCCCCCCAATCCCCAAAATATGCATCAAAATCCAAAAAATAGATGTCCTATGTGGTCCTCCATACTTTTATCCACTGCGCATTGGAGCCAAATCCTCATTCTTACAACCAGTGCCTGGTAAGCGTTATATAACCAGCGGGGAGGTATGAGTTCCCAACTCATGGGAGGGCCATCCCCGTCTGGGTCATTGGTAAGTATAAAAAATATATAAATTACTATAAATTTTTTAACATTTTTATACTGTACCAATGACCCAGACTTAGCTGAATAGAAAAAAGGCTGGAGGGCCTAGGACATAAAGGATAATCCAATAGACTCAATTACATGTAAACAGAATTATCACCTCAGGGAGAAGAGGAGAACAGGCTTTACATGTATGTTTCTTGTTTATACCAAAAAAGAAAGACAAAATACCATTCCGTAATTGAGCACAATAACATCAATGATCTCTATTAACATCCAGTATAACCCATTATACTAATTTATTAAAGAAAACCCAATAAATAAAGATAGTCCAGAGAATGAGACTCTTTATACTCATTTAAAAGTGTCAGAGGATTGTATATTAATGCTCGTATGACACGTGACATATACAAATGCTTCACACCAAGCTACACTTAAAAATATTACATAAATGAGATAGACATTAGCTTTACACTTTAAACCCATCCTGGCACCGACTCGGAATTACTGACTCCAGAGGAGGTATTCCCTTGCTTTTCACTCTAAAGCAGGTGAAATAAGGAAACACCATCCCTCCCCGTCCCCCTTCCTCTTACACTGGGTCAAATACCCCAGAACGAAGAGGGCAGCAGGACAGAGACACTGCCGGAACAGAAAGCCTGCATAACTACAGTTGCAACTGTTTAGTGGACGACATTCTGAGCAACAGATAATGGACCTAAACAACGCAGGTCGCCAGAAATGGACTCAATATTTCTAAGATAAAAATTTGTGAATGTGGAATGGCTGAGACCAGTATGCAGCCTTCATCAAATTGGTAATAGCAACACTATTAGCATAAGCCCAAGATGTAGACAGCGCTATTACTTCATGGACCATAATGTCCTTTCTATTAGGCAGCAAAGACAGAAAGAAACGCTTACGTCCCTTTCTGATAAACTCAGATCTACATTTGTAAATACGCATAGCTCTGACTGGACAAAGCAAAGGCCTATGACCGTCTGAAGATGGAAGAGCCTTAATAACAATAGGTTCAGGGTACTTACTAGGAGCCTGATTCTTAGCCAAAAATCCAACATTAGTAGTCAATGTAATAGTATTACCAACACTACGATAGTGAGAATCATCAACAGATAGTGCATGAAGCTCACTAACTCTTCTAGCAGAAGAGAAGGCTAAGAGAAAAGCTGTCTTATAAGTATTTGAAATCCACTGTATCAAGAGGTTCAAATGGCGCTTCTTTTAGCTTCAGAAGAACCCAAGCTAAATTCCACTTAGGAATTAACCTAAGGGTTCTAGGTCTATTTATCGAAAAGTTTTTCACTAACTTTGATATAAAGAGACATTAGATCCAATCTGTAAGCTCTCATGATGAGCATAGGTATCTGATAGCATAGACCTATAACCCTTAATAGTATTTGGCTGCAGTTTGATCTCGTCAAACAAGTAGACCAGAAAATTAGCAGTGTCTGGAATGGAGGGATCATAAAAATCAACAGAATGATCCCTACACCATCGAGAGAAAACCTTCCACTTAGCAGCATAATTTAGCGAAGAGGAGGTCCTCCTGCAGTTAGAAATTGCATCCACTGCTCGTTCTGTAAAATGCTTGCCGTGCAAGAAGGACCGCACAACGGAAATACGTGAAGGTTGAGACCTTGTGGGTTGTGATGCAGTGTGCGCGATTTCCCTTGCGAAAGAAGGTCCTCCCGTGGAGGAAGCTTCCGCAGAATGTCCCACAACAGACACCTGAGTAGATTTATCCATGGTCTCTGGGGTGAAAGAGATGCTACCAACAGAATCTTGCAGTGAGATTGCTTGATTTTTAGCAATATCAGCTGAATCAACGGAGCTGGAGGATACGCGTATCCTATCATTCCATCCCAAGAGATCGAGAGGGCGTCTACTGCAAACCCTCGAGGATCTGGGCATGGCGACACATACGTCTGCAACTGATTGTTGAGATGCATCGAAAATAAGTCTATCATAGGACGATCCCATAGGTAGCAAATCTGACTGAATACTCGTTTGTTGAGAGTCCATTCTGACAGCAACATACAACCTTTCTGAGAAAGGGAGTCCGCTAGAACGTTCAGATGACCCGGAATATGATGGACCGATAGAAGAACTTGATGCTCTAGGAGAAACAGAAGGATTATTTCCGTTAGATTGAACAACGGAATGGAATGAGTGCCTCCCTGGTTCCGAATATATGCTACTACTGTTGAATTGTCGGACAGAATTTGAACATGCGAATTCTGAATAATGTTCATCCACTGATGTAGCGCAAGCCAAACTGACATCATCTCTTTAATGTTTATGTGCTTGTTTAGGAACTGCGGATCCCAAAGACCCTGGCACCTCGAATCTGATGGGCTCAAAGTTCTGCCCCAATCTGTTTGACTCGCATCCGTCAATATCATAAAAATCGGATCCGGCAGTTGCAGTGGTACTCCCTGAATTAACCACTGAATATCTGCCCAAGTCTGAATCTCATATTTCACATGATTCGACAAGACGATGTTCGTTTCGAGCGAATGAGTCTTCACACTCCAATTCTGAGTAAAAAATATCTGGAGTGGACGAGTGCGTAGCCGCCCCATCGGAATAAGATCCACAGTGGCTCTGCACAAACCTGTCCGTCTCATGAATTCTCTCGCTGTTACTACATCTGAGTGAAGACAAAAACGAGCATAACAACTGACTAATTTCGCTCTGGTTAACGGCAGACGAACCAGATTGTTGTGTGTCTCGAAGCACATTCCCAGGTGGGTGAATGACTTGGACGGCACTAGATCCGACTTGTTTTCATTTACTATGCAACCGAGACGTCGGAGCAATTGAAGCTCAATCTGAACATCATTCTGAAGCGTTAACTTGTTGCCGTACCTCTGAAGAATGTCGTCCAAGTAGATCAATGTTACCACAGACGAATGAGCTCGGAAATGAGTCATTACTGAGTTCATTATTCGAGTGAAGGCCCAGGACGCTAGATTCAGACCAAAGCACATTACTCAGAACTGATAAACGACTCCTAGGACAGCGAAGCAAAGATACTTTATGAACGCTGGATGTACCATGACGTGAAAGTACACATCCTTGAGATCTATGCTCGCAGCATAATCGTCCACTAAAATGCTCGCTCTGACCGATCAGATGGTCTCCATATAAAATTTCGGAGCCACAATCAGCATGTTTATCCAGCTCAGATCTATAACTGGACGAAACGAGCCGTCTGGTTTTGGAACCAGGAACAGGTGACTGTAGAAACCTGGAGATTATGGTTTTCTACGATGTCTATAGCGTTCTTGTCCAGAAGAGATTGAACTTCTAACAGAAGCGAATCTCTCTTCTGAACGTCTAACAGAAGCTGAGTCCAATGTGGTCTTCAAGTTAACGGAGGTTTTTCCTTGAAGGACGGTTTTAGATCTTCGGAAATAACCACTTGCACCCATGGGTCGTCCTTACTTGACAATCAATTGATTAAGAATCTCGACAGCCTTCCGCCCACTGGAATGCAATAGAGGTTTAGACCATCACCTCTTGGCCCTGCGAGGCTTGTGGGAGGAGAAACCACGTCCTCCACAACCCGCACCTCGCCCAGTCGACCTAGGGGTGTCTGACCAGTTATCTCGGCCAGCATTACGACCCCTACCTGAGTCGCTACTCTAACAGTCTCCGGAGTAAGACGTAGAGGCTTTCTTAGATCCTCTATAGGAACTTCCCTTGGTTGTATTCGCACCCGAAGTGCCTGCCTTACTCCTCTCTGCTGAGTCCGACTTTTTCAAAGCGGACTTAAAAGCAGAGAATCCGAAGCTTTCTTAGTAATCTGATCATAGATTATAAAAAGCTTACCATCGAAGAGAAGCTCTCCTGAGACCGGAGCGACTGGAAGAGAGTTTTTCACCTTACTATCCACTCTTGTGGATGCAGCCAGGGCAGCATCACGTCTGACTAACTCCATATTGCCACTGAAAGGGCGGAGTTATACGTAGAATATGCTATTGAACATCCTGGAATTCTTTTCCTTCAAGATGTAATGAGAACTCTCTGGTAAGGTGATCTGTGTAAGATAATGCGTCTAAACTGATTCTGTTAGACGAGATAGTTGTCACCAGCATACTGGAATAAATCGACATAGACACCGGCAATGACAACTCCAAGTCGTCTGCCTGGTCGTCTAAATGCAGAGGAACTCTCGTCATGCCCTGTCCTGCGGTTTCAAATCTATTTCTATGATTGATGAAAGGCAGCTGTAGAGCATGAGACGATAAGAAACCGGATTTGCCAGTGTTAGAGGTTAGCTTGAATATAGCGTCATTAAGAAGTTCAAATGTCTGCGTGACATTTCTGGACTGGGTCAGAAACTCAGGCGCAATGTCCATATTCCGGCCGAATAAATCTGTGTCCAGTGACGCTTTCAGTTTCTTATCAGGTAACGCAGCATTTTGGTCCGGAGAAACAACTTCTGAAAGGTGTTGCTGGATGAAATCTACGGCCACCTCAAGTTGTTCGGAAAGGGAAAATTTCAGTTCTGCTGATTCCCTTTCACCATCCAACTGAACCACATGAGAATCTCGGTAGTCCCTTACTGACTCTGCAGGGGAGCGAACTGACCCAGCTTCCTCAGACAGTTTCTTTTCTGAAAAAGTTTCTGATGCCTGCTGGGATGCTGCGATGAATTGAGCTATCTGTGATAGCAAGTCCGTCATGGAGGTCTGTGGAGCCGCGGTCCTATGTAATTTAGCCACTGGAAGCTCCTAGGACGTTAATTCCTTAATACTTCTTATATGCGAATGTCCCAACTGTAAAGGCCTCGTGTCCTTGGCTAGCGGATGGCGTGACCTGGTCGACATGGAATCGCTGGTCGGCAAAGCAGGCTGGATATCTGTGGTCACATAGCCAAGGTGCGGTCGTGTGTGCTGACGTGAGGATGAGGAAGCCAGTAGACAAGCCGCGTCGGACTGTCTATGCGACAGAGCGTCCAGAGCAGGAGGAGTGCTCCGACTGACGAACGTTACATACAACATCTGGGACCAGACAAGCTGCGTCGGTCTGTCTATGCAACGGAGCGTCCAGAGCAGGAGGAGTGCTCCGACTGACGAATGTTACATACAACATCTGGGCCCAGATATTGTTGTAAGAGAGAGGGGGGCCTCTCTCGCTCACAAGTCCTGGTAGACCTGGACGAGCTAGCTATCAGACTGACTGGCTTCCTCCGTTCCATCCTCCGATCCATCATCGCCGGGTGTGCGTGATCTGGGATTATAGTGCTCGCAACACCCCTTCTCCTCTCCTGGACCGCAACGGACGAACCCGGCATCACAACCATTTCGTGAATGATTGCTTCACCGGGGGAGCTAGCAGGCGACAAGTGACCGTTGATCCTACTAGGGACCTCTTAGGCACTTGCCGCATTTCTTTGAGCACTTTTCCACTAGCTCTTTATTGCGACGACGGAAGCACACTTTTGAAGACATCACAGAAACATCACCCTGTTCTTGTTCCTCTGAAAAAACTAGAGTGACCCTATGGAGAGAGGACCGGCATGGACCTCTCACCACTAACAATATACCGTGACACATGTCTCCAACATTTGTCATCCGAACTGGCACACACTGAGCAAGAATTAGTACGAGTACACAGACTACAGCAAATACAATGAACATGAGAATCAGAAGAGACTTCCTCGATTTACAATTGAACAAAATTCTTTCATTTTTAACAAAATATTAAACAGTCATCGTACTCGCACCAAGCCTTGAAAACAAAGATACATAATAATAATAATCCATTACAAACAATTCGAAAATTAATTCACAAGAAAAAAATTTTTCAAAAAAATTTCAAGATGAGCCCAAGTTCCCAATGGGAACAATGAGTCCAAATGGATCCCCAAAAAGCCTAAGTGTGGACAAAAATTTTAAAACATGTCTAAAAATTAATGTTACACTTACGGACAATAATAATGTATCTGGCTATGAGCAGAACTAATAGAAGACAAGGAATCACTGTCAGAAGAAACCGTTGTCAATGTAAACAAAAGTGAATAAAAACTGGAAACAAGACTCCAGGCACTGAAAATATGGCCCGAACTCAGTAACCAATTTTAACACTATCCGATGTAAAACGGAGGCTTCCTGAGAAGAAACTGCAGTACATCGGATGGTAGATGCATGACCAAAACGCCTAACCACCCTAGGGTGAGGACGTAACCATGGGGAAAAACGGAATAAACATTCTGTTACCAAGCCAAAACTCCCAAGAAATTTCAGTAAAAAAAAAATTACAAAAATTATGCCAAAAGCATGGCAGAATAGCAAGGGGGGTGTAAAGGAAAGGGAGAGAGGAAACTCTGAACAAACTGTGGAAATTTCATAACAAGAATGTAAACATCAGGCCCATGCCCCGAAATTAGGGAACATGAAATAATTTTGCATAAAAGTTGAAAAATTTATAGTAATTTATATATTTTTTATACTTACCAATGACCCAGACATAGCTGGTGCTAACTCTTAAAATATAGGGCCAAACACAAATTTTGCCCCCCAATCCCCAAAATTTGCATCTAAAACCGAAGAAAACATGTCCTGAATGGCCCTCCACACTTCACCTCTACTGTGCATGCGCAGTGTCAAGGACGTTCTGAAATTGGCGCCATTAATCATTCTAATAACCAGTGCCTGGTAAGCGCTATGTACTCAGCGGGGAGGTAAGAGTTCTCAACTCCTGGGAGGGCCATCCCCGTCTGGGTCATTGGTAAGTATAAAAAATATATAAATTACTATAAATTTTTTAACATTTTTATACTGTACCAATGACCCAGACATAGCTGAATAGTAAAAAGGCTGGAGGGCCAAGGACATAGAGCAAGATGGAATACGCTCAATTATATAAAATAGAGTCATCCCCTCTAGGGAAAAAGAAGTATTAGGCCTTACATGTATCTTTCTTATTTATGATAAATTAGAAAGATACAACACCTTCCAAAATTGAGCATCATACATCCATGTACTCTATTAATATCTAGTATAATCCTTATACTAATAATTTTTAAAGTAAGCCAATAAATAAAGTAAGTCTAGAGAATAGAGACTCTTTATACTCCTTAAAAGTGTCTGAGGATTGTATAATCATGTCCGTTGACACGTGCTATATTCAAAAGCTATACTTTAAAAACTACGACTTGAATGAATTTTTTAAAACATAAACTTCTCACTAAACAACCATCCCAAAAACAGCTCAGAATTACTAACTCCGGAGGAGGTATCCCCTTGTTTTCATAGTAAAACAGGTGACCCAAGGGAACACCCTCCCCCCCCCCCCCCTTTTTCTTGCCCTGGGTCAGATAGCCCAGAGCGAAGAGGGCAGCAGAACGGAGTCACTGCCGAAACAGACAGCCTACCTACCTATAGTAGCAACTGTTAAGTGAATGACATTCTGAGCAGTAGATAATAGACCTAACAATAGAGGCCTCCAGAAATGGACTCAATATTTCTGAGATAAAAATTCATGAATGTGGATGGCTGAGCGCAATGAGCAGCCTTCAAAAATCTATAATAGCGACACTATTAATGTAAGCCCAAGATGTAGAAGAACTCTAACTTCATGAGCCGAAATCTCAAACACAACTGCTGAGTCAAAGATATACCATAAGCAGTATCGATAGTTAATTGAATCCATTAGCAATAGAATGGAGCGTAACGTCCTTCTATTAGGCATCAAAGACAGAAGAAGCTTACGCCCGTAGTAATAAACAGATATCTGTTTATAAATACATAAACTGTAACCGGACAGAGTAAAGGCCTATGCCCGTACGAAGACGGAAGGACCTTAATAACAATAGGTTCCGGATATTAATTAGGAGCCTAACTCTTATGCAAAAATCCAACCTAAATAGTAAAGGAAGTAGTGATTCCGAAACTACGAAAGTGAAAATCATCCACCGATAGTGCATGAAACTCACTGACTCTTCAGTAAAAGAGAAGCCAACAGAATTACTGTCAAAAAGGTCAGAATTTGAAAACTACTGTTTCCAGAGGCTCAAATGATTACTTAGCTAAATAAGAACCGAAGTTAAATTCCATATAGGAATTTAATCTAAAGATTCTAAGTCTATTTATTAAAAAGTTACTAACTGACTTAGATAAAGAGACATAAGACTCAATTGTAAACTATCATAGAGTGCATAGGTATGAGGTAACATAAACCTATAACCTAAATAATAACAGACTGCAGTACATCTTGTCAAACAAGTATACTAAAAAGTTGCAATGACTAGTATGGAGGGATCAACAATATCAACATAGTGATCCCTACACCAATCGACGGAAGAGCCTCCACTTTAGCCGCATAGAATAGCGAAGAAGAGGTTCTCCTATAGTAAGAAATCGCGTCCAAAGCTCGTCCAGTACAATGCTTACAATGCAATAAGGACCACACAACGGAATACGTGAAGGTTGCGACCTTGCGGGTTGTGATAAAGATGACACGATTTTACCCAGCAAAAAAAGATCCTCTCATTGAGGAAGATTTCACGTTAAGTCCCACAGTAGACATCAGAGTAAATTTACCCACGGTCTCTGTGAAGACAGAGATGCTATCAACAGAAATGTATTGTGGTTGTTTATCTTAGCAATACTTGCTGAAACAACAGCGCAGGAGGATACGCATATCCTATCATTCCGTCCTATTAGATCAATAGAGCGTTAACAACATTAGCTCAGAGATCCGGACAAGCAAACACATACGTCTGCAATTGACAAGCAAGTTGTGTCGTAAATAAATTATCATTGGGCGCTCCCATTGATAGCAAATCTGATTGAATACTTGTTTGTTGAGAGTCCATTCTGACGGCAACAAGCGACCCATAAGTGAATGGGAGTCCGGTAAAACAATCAGACGACCCGGAATATGACGGACCAAAACAGAACTTGGTGTACTATAACAAACAGAAGGATTCTTTCCATTAAATTAAATAACGGAAACGAATGAGTGCCTCCCTGGTTCCGGAGATACGCCACTACTGTCGAATTAACGGACAGGATTTGGACATGTGTTTCTGAATAATGTTCATCCAATGACATAAATCAAGCCTAAAAAACATTATTCCGCGGAAGATAAGTGCTTGCTTAGAGACTGCGGAACCCAAAGACCCTGGCACTTCGAATCCGTTGGGATCAATATTATATCCCAACCTGTTTGACTGGCAACCGTCATAATTATAAAACTCGGATCTGGCAACTGCAGTGGCACTCTCTGAGTCAACCACCAAATGTTTGCCCCAGTCTGAATCTCTTGCAACGCTAGATAGACAAGAGAACGTGTAAATCGAGCAATTCATGGATTGCTGAAAAGTTGCCGTCGAAGAGAAGCTTCTCCGAGAACGAAGCGACTCTGAGAGAGTTCTTCACCTTACTATCCACGCGCGTGGATGTAGCTAGGGCTGAGTCACGTCTAACCAACTCCAATCAGCCACTGAAGGGCGGAGTTATACGTGAACAAACTACTGCCCTCAAAAGAAATCACATTGAGGATAATATCCCGTAATTCTTTCTCTTGAAGACGTAATGATAACGCCTCAGTAAGGTGGATTACGTATGATAAAGCGTCTAAGTTAAGTCCATTAGACATCATTGTCGTTTCCAACATTGTGGTTGGAAAAGACATAGACGGCGAAAAAGAATATTTCCAGTCTTTAACCACGCCGTCTAGACGCATATGAACTCTCGGTATGCCCTGTTCTGCCAAAATAAATTATTCGTATAAATGATAAAAAGGCAGAAATGAGCATTGCGGACAAGAAACTAAACTATCATGCTTGGTAGCAGGCTTATATGTATATGTAGCGTCGATAATAATACACATGTTCTAATGACATTATTGGACTGTGTCGGTAAATCAGGGACAATGTCCCTGAACCGATCCAAAATTCCGTGTCCAATGACGCTATAAGTCTCTTATCCAACATCGCAGCAATGTAGTCCGAAATAACAATCACTGGAAGATAATGCCGGAAGATATGAATGGCAGCTTCCGATGCTACGAAAGGGAAAACTTGAAATCTTTCGAATCCCTTTCGCCATCCTGTCGGACCCTATAAAGCGTTCGGTCGTCCGTACATGATGCAACCACGGACCGCACCGACCCAGCGCCGTCAGATAATTCCTGATTCGACTAAGAAACTGTCGATTGCTGGGATGCTGCGAAAAAACTGTGCTAACTCGGATAGCACGTCCGTCACTGAGGCCTGTGGAGAAGCGGTCCTACAATGCATTGCCGCTGGAAGCTCCGTGATCGTTACCCCGTGCATACTACTAATATGCGAGCGAACGGAGTGTATAGGCCTCGAGTCCCTTGGCTACCGGATGGCGTGACCTGTTCGCCGTGGAATCACTGAATGACGAAACTGATCGGATACTCGAGGTCACGTAGCCAATGTGCGGTCGTGTGCCCTGCTGTGAGGATGAGGAAGCATTATCGACAGTCTCTCGGACTGTCAATATAACGGAGCGTCCCGACCGACAGACATATGCTCCGAATGTAAAATATCTGAACCACAACATGCGGTCCCCTATGTTGTTGGACGAGAGAGGGACCTCTCTCGCTCACAGCCCGGACGGACCTGGGCAAGCCAGGAACCGGACTAACAGGCTTCCTCCGATCTGTCCTCAATCCGCCGTCACTGGGTGAGTACTAAAGTAATTATAGTGCTTGCATCACCCAAATCTCCTTCCTAGACCGCAACGGACGAACCCGGCAGCCGAACCATTCGATGAATGTACGCTACACCGGGTGAGCTAGCGAATGTCACTCCGTCGATCCTACAAGGGACCTCTTAGGCGATAAACATATTCCATGAGCACTTATTGCTGCTAGCTCTTCATTAACTATGACGACAGAGGCACACTTTTGAAAGACATCTCCGTAACTTTGCGAACAAGAAACCAGAAATGCTTGGTAATAGCAAGCATATAATAATAAATATATAGCGTCGTTCAATAATTCGAAAGTTTGTGTGACATTATTGGACTATGTCGGAACTGAGGGACGAAGTCCCTGAACCGAACCAAAAATTTCTAAGTCCACCGACGCTATCAGTTTCTTATTCGGCATCGCAGCATTCTGGTCCGACGAAAGAACCTGTAGAAGATCAAGTCAGATGACATACACAACAGCATATGTTGTTCCGAAAGGGAAAGCTCGAAATCCTCCGAATCCCTTTCGGTATCCTGTCGGACCGGATGAAATTTTTGGACGTCCGTACCCGCTTCCGCGGAGCGTGCCGACCCAGCATCGTCGGACAAAACATATGCGACAGATTCAGTTGTTGCTGGGATGCTGCGATAAGCTGTGCTATTTAGGATAGCACGTCCGTCCTCGAGGCCTGTGCAGTAGCGGTCTTACGATGCATTGCCGCCGGAAGCTCCGTGTACGTTGACTCCCGCACACTTTCCTATGCGAACGTCCGGAGTCTGCAGGCCTCGTGTCCCTGGCTACCGGATGGTGTGACCTGGTCAGAACAGCCCAAGTTTCTGAAAAGTAACGTTGAGCCCCAATGGATCCCAAGCCTAAGTGTGGACAAAAATTTTAAAAATATTTTAAACAATTTATTCAACACTTACGAACAATAATAATGTATCTAGTTATGATTAAAATAACATCAAGATATTATTTTCAAGAAATCCCCCCCTCACACAGAGGGCTGTTGTAAATGTAAACAATGAGTGTAAAAACACTAAAATAAGACTCCAGGCACCCAGGCCCAAAATCAGTTACCAAAAATACACTATCTGATGCAAAACAGAGACTTCCAGGGAAGAAACTGCAGAACATCAAATGGTAGATGCAGAACACAACGCCTAACCACCCGTAGGTGAAGACGCAAACATGGGGAAAAGAACAGAATTCATTCTGTTATCAGCTAAAACTCCCAAGAAATTTTAGTAATAATAATTACAGAAACTATGCCAAAAGCATGGGAGAATAGCAAGAGGGGACTTAAAGGAAAGGGAGAGAGGAAAACCCTAAAAAATCAGTGTAACCAAATAACAAGAATGACAACAAAATGGCTGCTGCCTCGAAAGTTAAAAAATTTATAGTAATTTATATATTTTTTATACTTACCAATGACCCAGACATAGCTGGTGCTAACTCTTAAAATATAGGGCCAAACACAAATTTTGCCCCCCAATCCCCAAAATTTGCATCTAAAACTAAAGAAAACATGTCCAGAGAGGCCCTCCACACCTCGCCCCCACTGCGCATGCGCAGTGTCAAGGACGTTCCGAAATTGGCGCCATTTATCATTCTAATAACCAGTGCCTGGTAAGCGCTATGTACTCAGCGGGGAGGCAAGAGTTCCCAACTCCTGGGAGGGCCATCCCCGTCTGGGTCATTGGTAAGTATAAAAAATATATAAATTACTATAAATTTTTTAACATTTTTATACTGTACCAATGACCCAGACATAGCTGAATAGTAAAAAGGCTGGAGGGCCAAGGACATAGAGCAAAATGGAATACGCTCAATAAAATAAAATAGAGTCATCCCCTGTAGGGAAAAGAAGTAATAGGCCTTACATGTATCTTTCTTATTTATGATAAATTAGAAAGATACAACACCTTCCAAAAATTGAGCTTCATACATCCATGTACTCTATTAATATCCAATAATCCTTATACTAATAATTTTTAAAGTAAGCCAATAATAAAGTAAGTCTAGAGAATAGAGACTCTTATACTCCTAAAAGTGTGTGAGAATTGCATAATCATGTCCGTTGACATATGCAATATTCAAAAGCTATACTTTAAAAACTAAGACTTGAATGAATTTTATAAACTTAAACTTCTCACTAAACAACCATCCTAAAAACAGCTCAGAATTACTAACTCCGGAGGAGGTATCCCCTTGTTTTCATAGTAAAAACAGGTGACCCAAGGGAACACCCTCCCCCCCCCCTTTTTCTTGCCCTGGGTCAAATAGCCCAGAGCGAAGAGGGCAGCCGAACGGAGACACTGCCGAAACAGACAGCCTACCTAGCTATAGTAGCAACTGTTAAGTGAATGACATTCTGAGCAGTAGATAATAGACCTAACAATAGAGGCCTCCAGAAATGGACTCGATATTTCTGAGATAAAATTCATGAATGGATGGCTGAGCGCAATGAGCAGCCTTCAAAAATCTATAATAGAACACTATTAATGTAAGCCCAAGAAGTAGAAGAACTCTTACTTCATGAGCCGAAATCTTAAGCACAACTGCTAAGCCAATGATATACCATAAGCAGTACGCTAGTTAATAGAATCCATTAACAATAAAATGGAGCGTAACGTCCTTCTACTAGACATCAAAGACAGAAGAAGCTTACGCCCTTGTAATAAACAGATATCTGTTTATAAATACATAAACTGTACCCGGAAAGAGTAAAGGCCTATGCCCATACGAAGACGGAAGGACCTTAAAATAATAGGTTCCGGATAATAGGAGCCTAACTCTTATGCAACAATCCAACCTAAATAGTAACGGAAGTATTGATTCCGAAACTATGAAAGTGAAAATCATCCATCGATAGTGCATGAAACTCACTGACTCTACAGTAAAAGAGAAACCAACAGAATTACTGTCTAAAAGGTCAGAATTTGAAAACTACTGTTTCCAGAGGCTCAAATGATTACTTAGCTAAATAAGAACCTGAAGTTAAAATCCGTATAGGAATTTAATCTAAAGATTCTAAGTCTATTTATCAAAAAGTTACTAACTGACTTAGATAAAGAGACAAAAGACTCAATTGTAAACTATCGTAGAGTGCATAGGTATGAGGTAACATAAACCTATAACCTAAATAACAACAGGCTGCAGTAGATCTTGTGAAACAAGTATACTAAAAAATAGCAATGAGTAGTATGGAGGGATCAACCATATGAACATAATGATCCCTACACCACGACGGAAGAGCCTCCACTTTAGTCGCATAGAATAGCGAAGAAGAGGATCTCCTATAGTAAGAAATCGCGTCCAAAGCTCGTCCAGTACAGTGCTTACAATGCAATATGGACCACACAACGGAAAACATGAAGGTTGCGACCTTGCTGGTTGTGATAAAAATGACACGATTTACCCAGTGAAAAAAGATCCTCACATAGAGGAAGATTTCACGTTAAGATCCACAGTAGACAAGAGAGTAAATTACTCATGATCTCTGTGAAGATAGAGATGCTATCAACAGAAATATATTGTGGTTGTTTATCTTAGCAATACCTGCTAAAAACAACAGCGCCGGAGGATACGCGTATCCTATCATTCTGTCCTATAGATCAATAGAGCGTTAACAGTATTAGCTCAGAGATCTGGACAAGCCAACACATACGTCTGCAATTGATTAGCCAACTGTGTCATAAATAAAACATCATTGGGCGCTCCCATAGATAGCAAATCTGATTGAATACTTGTTTGTTGAGAGTCCATTCTGACAGCAACAAGCGACCCGTAAGAGAACGGGAGTGCGATAAAACAATCAGACGACCCAGAATATGACGGACCAAAACTGAACTTGGTGTACTATAACCAACAGACGGATTCTTTCCATTAAATTGAATAACGGAAACGAAAGAGTGCCTCCCTGGTTCCGGAGATACGCCACTACTGTCGAATTAAAGGACAGGAATTTGGGCATGCGTTTCTGAATAATGTTCATGCAATGACATAAAGCAAGCCTAAAAAACATTATTCCGCAGAAGTTAACTGATAGCTAAAAGACTGCGGAACCCAAAGACCCTGGCACTTCGAATCCGTAGGGATCAGTATATATCCCAATCTGTTTGACTGGCAACCGTCATAACAGCCACACTCGGGTCCGGCAACTGCGGCGGCACTCTCTGAGTCAACCACCGAATGTTTGCCCCAGTCTGAATCTCTTGTAACACTAGATAGACAAGAGAATGTATAAATCAAGCAATTCATGGATTGCCGGAAAGTTGCCGTCGAAGAGAAGCTCCTCCGAGAACGAAGCGACTCTGAGAGAGTTCTTAACCTACTATCCACGCGTGGATGTAGCTAGGGCTGCCTCACGTCTAACCAACTCCAATCAGCCACTGAAGGGCGGAGTTATACGTGAACAAACTACTGCCCTCAAAAGAAATTACATTGAGAATAATATCCCGTAAATCTTTTCTTGAAGACGTAATGATAACGCCTCAGTAAGGCGGATTACGTATAATAAAGCGTCTAAGTTAAGTCTAATATACATAATGTCGTTCCCAACATTGAAATTGGAAAAGACATAAACGGTGAAAAAGAATATATGCAGTCTTTAATCACACCGTCTAGACGCATATGAACTCTCGGTATGCCCTGCTCTGCCAAAATAAACTATATGTAAAAAAGATAAAATGGCAGAAATGAGCCACGCGGACAAGAAACTAAACTATCATGCTTAGTAGCCGTCTTGTATATATATAAATATATAGCGTCGAAAAATAAAACACATGTTGTAATGACAATATTGGACTGCGTCGGTAAGTCAGGGACAAAGTCCCTGTACCGATCGAAAAATCCGAGTCCAATGACGCTATAAGTCTCTTATCCAAGATCGCAGCAATGAAGTCCGAAAAATAATCACTGGAAGAAATGCCAGAAGATATGAAAGGCATCTTCCGATACTACTAAAGGGAAAACTCGAAATCTTTCGAATCCCTTTCGCCATCCTGTCGGACCCTATAAAGCGTTCGGTCGTCCGTAGCTTGATGCAACCGCGGACCGCACCGACCCAGCGCCGTCGGATAATTCCTGATTCTACCGAGAAACCGTCAATTGCTGGGATGCTGCGAAACAACTGTGCTAACTCGGATAGCACGTCCGTCACTGAGGCCTGAGGAGCAGCGGTCTTACGATGCATTGCCGCAGGAAGCTCCGAGATCGTTACCCCGTGCATACTTCCAATATGCGAGCGAACGGAGTGTATAGGCCTCGTGTCCCTTGGCTACCGGATGGCGCGACCTATTCGCTGTGGAATCACTGAATGCCGAAACTGATCGGATACTCGAGGTCACGTAGCCAATGTGCGGTCGTGTGCCCTGCTGTGAGGATGAGGAAGCATTAAAGACAGTCTCTCGGACTGTCAATATAACGGAGCGTCCCGAGCAACGGACATATGCTCCGAATGTAAAATATCTGAACCACAACATGCGGTCCCCTATGTTGTTGGCTTCCTCCGATCTGTCCTCAATCTGCCGTCACTGGGTGAGTACTAAAGTAATTAAAGTGCTCGCATCACCCAAATCTCCTTCCTAGACCGCAACGGACGAACCCGGCAGCCGAACCATTCGATGAATGTACGCTACACCGGGTGAGCTAGCGAATGTCACTCCGTAAGCGATAGACATATTCCATGAGCACTTATTGCCGCTAACTCTTCATTAACTATGACGACAGAGGCACACTTTTGAAAGACATCTCCATAACTCTTCGAACAAGAAACCAGAAATGCTTGGATAGCAAGCATAAAATAATAATATATATAGCGTCGTTCAATAATTCGAAAGTTTGTGTGACATTATTGGACTATGTCGGAACTGAGGGACGATGTCCCTGAACCGAACCAAAAATTTCTAAGTCCACCGACGCTATCAGTTTCTTATGCGGCATCGCAGCATATGTTGTTCCGAAAGGGAAAGCTTGAAATCCACCGAATCCCTTTCGGTATCCCGTCGGACCGGATGAAACTTTCGGACGTCCGTACCCGCTTCCGCGGAGCGTCCCGACCCAGCATCGTCGGATAAAATATATGCGACAGATTCAGTTGATGCTGGGATGCTGCGATAAACTGTGCTATTAAGGAAAGCACGTTCGTTCCCGAGGCCTGTGCAGTAGCGGACTTACGATGCATTGCCGCTGGAAGCTCCGTGTACGTTGACTCCCGCATACTTCCTATGCGAACGTCCGGAGTCTGCAGACCTCGAGTCCCCGGCTACCGACCCAGCGCTGTCGGATAATTCTCGATCCGACACCGTTTCTGTCGGCTGCTGGGATGCTGCGATAAGCTGTGCTATGTGCACAAGAATGTCCGGCGTCGAGACCTGCGGAGGCGTAGTCTATCGCTGCTTCGCCGAGGGCAGCTCCGCATCAGATGGCTCCCGCATACTTTTCCTATGCGAACGTCCGGAGTCCATCGGTCTCGAATCCCTGGCTGCCGGATGGTGTGACCTGGTCGCCGAAGAATCCTTGATCGGCGAAGCTGGTAATATATCGGCGGTCACGCAGCCAAGGTGCGGTCGTGTGCGCTGACGAGAAGAGGAAGCCTTAGCAGTCTCAGCGGACTGCCTATACAACGGAGCGTCCCGAGCGACGGACGTATGCTCCGCTAACGACACATTTGTACCACAACATCTGGGGCCAGATGTTGTTGAACGAGAGAGGGGCCTCTCTCGCTTGCCGTCCGGATGGACCGGAACGAGCTATGAACCGGACTAAAAGGCTTCCTCCGTTCTCCCTCCGATCCGCCGTCACTGGGTGTGCATTAAGTTAATTTTATAGTGCTCGCATCACCCCAAAATTCCTTCTAGACCGCAACGGACGAACCCGGCTGCCGAACCATTCGGTGAATGGACGCTACACCGGGCGAGCTAGCGGACGTCAAAGGCCGTCGAACCTACTAGGGTCCTCTTAGGCAATTGGCGTATTACATGAGCACTTTTCCGCTAGCCCTTCATTAATTGTGACGACGGAGGCACACTGTTGGAAGACATCACAGATACATCACCCTAATCTTGATCGTCTGAAATAGAAATTGATAAAGTAGAGTGACCCTGCGGGGAAAGGACCGGAGTGTCCAAATCCCCAACAACATACCGTGACATACGCTTCCCATATTGTCATCGAAATCATACGATACAGAACCGGAGTTAATGCGAGTACACTGACCACATATAGAATGATAATAAGGTCAGAGGAAGACTTCCTCTTAAAACAATAGATCAATATCCTTTCAATGTGAAAAGAAAACAAGTCCTGGTACTCGCACTAACCCCTGGCAATCAAAATACATAATAATAATATGATCCATTAATATAGAAAAAATAATTGAAATCAAAATATTTTGAAAAAATATTTTTTCAGAACAGCCCAAGTTTCTGAAAAGTAACGTTGAGCCCCAATGGATCCCAAGCCTAAGTGTGGACAAAAATTTTAAAAATATTTTAAACAATTTATTCAACACTTACGAACAATAATAATGTATCTAGTTATGATTGAAATAACATAAAGATATTATTATTTAGAAATCCCCCCCCTCACACAGAGGGCTGTTGTAAATGTAAACAATGAGTGTAAAAACACTAAAATAAGACTCCAGGCACCCAGGCCCGAAATCAGTTACCAAAAATACACCATCTGATGCAAAACAGAGACTTCCAGGGAAGAAACTGCAGAACATCAGATGGTAGATGCAGAACACAACGCCTAACCACCCGTAGGTGAAGACGTAAACATGGGGAAAGAACAGAATTCATTCTGTTATTCAGCTAAACTCCCAAGAAATTTTAGTAATAATAATTACAGAAATTATGCCAAAAGCATGGGAGAATAGCAAGGGGGAACTTAAAGGACAGGGAGAGAGGAAAAACACTTGTAAAAACAGTGTAACTAAATAATCAGAATGACAACAAAATGGCTGCTGCCTTGAAAATAGGTAACTTAACATAATTTCATTAAAAAATTTTAAGTTACAGCCCTGATAATATTCTGTCACACATTCTTTTCCTCTCCTCCTTTTCTATCCTCCTTAGAATCACCATTTCACTAAAATTTATTTGTCTGGCATCATTTAAACTGAGATTTAAAAGCACAAAGATCAGTCAGATGTTAACTGATGAAGGGCCAAACTTAGAATGATAAATGGCGCCAATTTCGGAACGTCCTTGACACTGCGCATGCGCAGTGGGGGCGAGGTGTGGAGGGCCTCTCTGGACATGTTTTCTTTAGTTTTAGATGCAAATTTTGGGGATTGGGGGGCAAAATTTGTGTTTGGCCCTATATTTTAAGAGTTAGCACCAGCTATGTCTGGGTCATTGGTACAGTATAAAAATATAGGTAACTTAACATAATTTCATTAAAAAATTTTAAGTTACAGCCCTGATAATATTCTGTCACACATTTTTCCTCTCCTCCTTCTCTATCCTCCTTAGAATCACCATTTCACTAATATTTATGTGTCTGGCATCATTTAAACTGAGATTTACAAGCACAAAGATCAGTCAGATGTTAACTGATGAAGGGCCAAACTTAGAATGGCACCAATTTCGGAACGTCCTTGACACTGCGCATGCGCAGTAGAGGTGAAGTGTGGAGGGCCATTCAGGACATGTTTTCTTTGGTTTTAGATGCAAATTTTGGGGATTGGGGGGCAAAATTTGTGTTTGGCCCTATATTTTAAGAGTTAGCACCAGCTATGTCTGGGTCATTGGTACAGTATAAAAATATTATAAGTTACAGCCCTGAACACATCCTTCCACTGTTTCTTCCTCTCATCCTCTTATTTCATCCTTAGAACCACCATTTCTTCCATGATTTTGTGTCTGGCATCATTTTAACGGATATTATAAGCAGAGATATCAGTGAGATGTTACTGATTGAAGGGCCAAACAAAGAATGAGGATTTGGCTCCAATTTTGGACTTCCTTGACACTGCGCATGTGCAGTGGATAAAAGTATGGCGGACCACATAGGACATCTATTTTTTGGATTTTGAAGCAAATTTGGGGGATGGGGGGGGGGGGGGGGAGGGGCAAAATTTGTGTTTGGTCCTAGAATTTAAGAGTTAGCACCAGCTAAGAAGTCTGGGTCATTGGTACAGTATAAAAATATTCCTCATATTGACTAAGTTATAATTAATTATAATATAACTTGAATCTCACCCCCCTAAGGATGCTACACACCACATATCAAAACATTCCAACTGCTGGATCTGAAGAAGAAGATTTTTTTAAGAAAATGCCTCATTCTGAACTAAGTTATAATTCGGGCTACCACAGTGAGCCCAAATATGAACCCAGGGACTTGGCTTGAACAAACTTGAATCTCACCCCCCAAGCATGCTGCATACCCAATATCAAAAGATTCTGCCTGCTGGATCTTGAGAGATTTTTAAAGAAATTTGCCTGAAATGCACTAAGTTCAAATTGGGCTCCTATACTGAGCCCAAATATGAACCCAGGGGGCCGATTTGAGCAAACTTGAATCAGATCCACCCCACAATGTTGCTTACTAAATATCAAAAGATTCTGCCTGCTGGATCTGGAGAAGAAGATTTTTTAAGAAATTTGCCTGAAATGCACTAAGTTCGAATTCAAGCTTTTATAGTGAGCCCAAATATGAATCCAGGGGGCCGATTTGAACAAACTTGAATCAGATCCACCCCACAATGTTGCATACCAAATATCAAAAGATTCTGCCTGCTGGATCTGGAGAAGAAGATTTCTGAAGAAATTTGCCTGAAATGCACTAAGTTCGAAATCGGACTCCTATACTGAGCCCAAATATGAACCCAGGGGTCCGATTTGAACAAACTTGAATCAGACCCATACCAAGATGCTGCATACCAAGTATCAAAAGATTCTGCCCACTGGTTCTGGAGAAGAAGATTTTTTAATAATTTTTCTATAATTCATACGGTGCTATCAGTTATGCCCCATAAAGAGCCCCCAAAGGACATGGCCATTTCATTTGAACAAACATGAATTACCATATAGTAATGAACATCCACATGAAGTTTCATGAAAATCGGATCAGTGGTTTCAGAGGAGAAGTCGTTTGAAAAATGTTCACGACAACGGACGGCAAGTGATAAGTTGAGCTCCCTTCGGTGAGCTAAAAACTGATTACACCCAATCTGGAACAAAATGGCTGCTGGTGGCCATCTTGAATTTTGGACCAAACTCCAAAACACATATTCTTGTCTCACAATGATAACAAAGATACCCAAGAAGTTTCATGAAGATCGGTTCATAAATACGGCTTTTAGTCCGAGGTGCGTTGACGCACGGGGCAGATGGACAGGCAGATGGACAGATTTTCGGTACAAAATTTCCCACATTCGAACTTGACCTAGGTATTGATAAAAGTAATCCATATGTGAAATTTCATCGAAATCGGTTGATTTTAAGGAAAGTTCGAGTCTGGAAACCGTCAGCCAATCAAATTTCAGCAACCTAATTAAATATGCACGGAAAATGCCCATATTCGAACTTGGACCCAGAATTGATGAAAGTGATCTACTACCCAAATTTCATCAAAATCCGTTCACTGTAAGAAAAGTTAGAGTCTGGAAACGAAAAACATGGAAGGACGGAAGACACCCCGAATTTAATATCTGTTTTTTTTCAAAAAGCGGGAGACAACAAACAACAGTGGAGTCATAGTAAAAATTATGACATTCAGGCACGTAATGGGAAACATGAATAATTTTTTATAAAAATTATAAAGTTACAGCCTTGAACATACAAAACCACCGTTGTTCACTACTGTTGACTCCATGAAAACCATCATTGATTTGTGTCTGGCATCTTCAGAATTATGAATTAAAGTAGATGTCAGTTGAGATGTTTACTGACTTGGACCAAACAAAAGAAAGATACTTTGCACCAATTTCGGTGTCTTCCTGGTTACCGTGCATGTGCAGTACAAAAGTATGGAGGACCAGATAGGACTTTGAATTTTTGGATTTGTATGCAAATTTTGGGGGTTGGGGGGGGGGTTCAAAATTTGTGTTTGGCCCTGGATATTCATGAGTTTGTACCAGCTAAGTCTGGGCTATTGGTTCTAGTATAAAAATACTAGGAGTTGAGTGGACAAACATTTATGATGGATGAATAGATGGATTGATAGGCAGGCTGACATATGAACTAATGAAGACCATTTAATATCCTTGACCACCCTCAACGGTAGGAGTTAACAACTGGTGTATCTTTAACGTAATAATAATCACAATTTTAGGGAAATCTAACTTAATGAGTCAGTATCATTGCCCTTTTAAAATGCTGTCAAGCTTTCATCCAGCATTAGGCCTTTATCAAGACAAATCAATATGGCTAACACTTCTGCTATATTCGTCATCTCTGTTCATTTGACAGAACAAAATGTCAATCCAAAGTTTAGTCAAATGAAGAGAGAGAGAGAAATGTTAGCTGTCTGATTTGTCTTGATAAAGGCCTAGTTCTGGCCAAAAGCTCGACAACTTATTAAAAAGGTGATTATACTGACTTGTAAAATGTTTATGTTGTCCCTAATTATATGGACAATGGTTATTTCTGAAGCCATAACTGAGTGGAAAGGATGACGCCAATGCTTAAGCAAATTAGAATATGGATGAATGTGTATGTTATCAATACATACCTGAATATTTTGCGCAGCATTCTGGAGCTTTGTGGAAATAATCTGCAGGTTCTCTTCTAAACTATTCAGACATTTATCTCTTTCAATTGCCAGACTGTGCAAACAAAGATTAAAAGGAGCTGAAACCTGTGTTCAAGGCAATCACATCATAATGAACAGATCAGAAAGATAAAATGTAACTCAACTCTTCGTAGAACTTGACAGCTTCAACTGAATCCTGAACATTTGCTCATCACTAATTAATTACTTATTCACAGACATCTGCCCCTAAAGTGCTAGGATGGATGTAGGCCCATCAGTCATTTACCCACTATGGAAATTACTGATGTGGACATTTGCCCATGATCAAAATCACAGATCTTGAAATTTGTCCACAATAATGAGACAGGCCATGACAAAAGTAAACTAGAGATGGTCTGTCGCCCGGTATACCCCCACGTGACATACCTCCTAGTGTGGGTGACTGAAAAGGGGATTTCAATTTTTCTAAGTGAAAAAAAAATCCAATATGGCCAGCAGTAGGCCATCTTAGAATTTGATTGTGAAAAAAATTATGTCATGCACTGCTCCTCATTGTGTCGATCATTTATATTGAGTTTCATGAAAATGCAGCAAAAACTGTAGAAGTAGTTTGCTCCACAAGTATTTTACAAAATCCAATATGGCACCAGTCGGCCATCTTGAAACCAATCGGGAAAAAGATTATGTCAGGCACTGCTCCTCATCATGTTTGATCATTTTGGTGAAGTTTTATGAAAATGCGACTAAAACTGTGGAAGTAGTTTGCTCCACAAGTATTTTGCAAAACCAATATGGCCACCAGTCAGCCATCTTGAAATCGAGCTGGAAAAAAATTATGTCTCACACTTCCCCTCATCATGTTGATCATTTTTGTGATGTTTCATGAAAATGCAGCTAAAACTGTGGAAGTAGTTTGCTCCACAAGTTTACATGTGCAACGGACTGACGATGACAGACCGACCGATGGACAAGTTGACTCCTGTATCCCCCCTCCAAAAACTTCGCTTTGTGAAGGTATAAAAAAACAAGAGGTCGCAAGGGGTCTTAATTGCTCACTTGAGAAAGTGGTTCAAAGAAGTATTTTGGGTGAAATTCAGTTTTTTTTCAGTTTAGAAGATTTTCAAAGAAATTCCCTCATATTGCACTAAGTTAAAAATTTGGGCTCCATTATTGAGCCCAAATATGAACTAAGGGACTTAATTTTAACACACTTGACCCCTCTAAGGATGCTGTATACCAAATATCAAAAGATTCTGATCAGTAGTTGTGGAGAAATTTGTTTAAAATATTTTTGCAAATATGCGGACTCAGCATTTTTTTGATGCCCCCTCCTCCCCTTCCCCCCCCCCCCCCCCCACCCCCACTATAGAACACCCTGACATAACTGATGGCAATTTTTTTTACCATTCAAATGTACTGGTCCTAAGGATGCTTGATACCAAATAACAGTTCTCTGTTCCATGTGGTTTGGGAAATGTGAGCTTTTGAAAATATTTCTATTTTTAGCTCCTGGGGTTCCCACGGGGACACAGGAATTTTTTTTTTTTGGCCTGAATCAAGTATTTATGACTCAATAACATCACATATCAAATTTGGTTCAAACCGGACCATCGGTTCAGAAAGTTAAAAAATTTATAGTAATTTATATATTTTTTATACTTACCAATGACCCAGACTTAGCTGGTGCTAACTCCACAAAAACCAGGGCCAAACACAAATTTTGCCCCCCAATCCCCAAAATTTGCATCCAAAACAAAAAGAAATCATGTCCTAAAGGACCTCCATAGTACGACTCTACTGCGCATGCGCAGTGACGCAGTCGTCCCGAAATTGGCGCCAAATATCATTCTTACTGGCAGTGCCTGGTCAGCGCTATGTACTCAGCGGGGAGGCAAGAGTTCCCAACTCAGGGAGGGCCATCCCCGTCTGGGTCATTGGTAAGTATAAAAAATATATAAATTACTATAAATTTTTTAACATTTTTATACTGTACCAATGACCCAGACTTAGCTGAATAGTAAACAGGCTGGAGGGCCTAGGACATAGAGGAAAATCCAATAAGCTCAATTATATAAAAAAGAGGTAACCCCTTAAGGAGAAAAGGAGTATTAGGCTTTACATGTATCTTTCTTATTTAATATTAAATTAGAAAGATACACTACCCTTAATAATTGAGCACAATAACATTCATGTTCTCTATTAACATCCAGTATAACCCTTATACTAATTATTTTTAAAGCAAGCCAATAAATAAAGTAGTCCAGAGAATTGAGACTCTTTATAATCATTTAAAAGTGTCCGAGTATTGTATATTAAAGCCCGTTTGACACTTGACATATACAAATGCTTCACACCGAGCTACACTTTAAAAATAAGACATGAATGAAATTAAACATTAATATTACACTTTAAAACCATCCCGGAAGCGACTCAGAAATACTGTCTTGGAGGAGGCATTCCCTTGCTTTTCACTATAAAGCAGGTGACCTAAGGGAACACCCGCCCCCCCCCCCCCCCCCTTCCCCTTGCCCTGGGTCAAATAGCCCAGAGCGAAGAGGGCAGCCGGACGGAGTCACTGCCGGAACAGAAAGCCTGCATAACTATAGTTGCAACTGTTTAGTGGACGACATTCTGAGCAACAGATAACGGACCTAAACAATGCAGGTCTCCAGAAATGGACTCAATATTTCTGAGATAAAAATTAGTAAATGTGGAAGGCTGAGACCAATAAGCAGCCTTCATTAAATCTGTAATAGCAACACTATTAGCATAAGCCCAGGAAGTAGAAAGAGCTCTTACTTCATGAGCAGAAATCTTAAGCACAGACTGCTGAGAAGAAGATAAATCTTCATACGCAGTACGGATAGTTAACTGAATCCATCTAGCAATAGAATGGACTGAAATGTCCTTTCTATTCGGCATCAAAGACAGAAAGAAACGTTTCCGTCCCTTTCTGATGAACTGAGATCTCTGTTTATAGATACGTAGTGCTCTAACAGGACAGAGTAAAGGCCTACGCCCGTCTTAAGACGGAAGAGCCTTAATAACAATAGGTTCCGGATATTTATTAGGAGCCTGATTCTTAGCTAAAAAACCGACATTAGTAGTGAAGGTGATAGTGTTCCCAACACTACGATAATGAGAATCATCCACCGATAGTGCATGAAGCTCACTGACTCTTCTGGCAGAAGAGAAAGCTAAGAGAAAAGCTGTCTTATAAGATAAGAATTTGAAATCTACTGTCCCAAGAGGTTCAAATGGCTTTTCCTTCAATTTAAGGAGAACCCAAGCTAAATTCCACTTAGGAATTAATCTAAGAGTTCTGGGTCTATTTATCGAAAAGTTTCTAACCAATTTCGATAAAGAGACATTAGATCCAATTTGTAAACTATCGTGATGTGCATAGGTATCAGATAACATAGATCTATAACCCTTTATAGTAACAGGCTGCAGTTTGATTTCGTCAAACAAGTATACTAGAAAGTTAGCAATGTCTGGTATAGAGGGATCAAATATATCTACAGAATGATCCCTACACCAACGACGGAAAACCTTCCACTTAGCCGCATAGTTTAGCGAAGAGGAGGTCCTCCTACAGTTAGAAATCGCGTCCACTGCTCGTCCTGTAAAGTGCTTGCCATGCAAGAAGGACCGCACAACGGAAAAACGTGAAGGTTGAGACCTTGCAGGTTGTGATGGAGTTGGCGCGATTTCCCCTGCGAAAGAAGATCCTCTCGTGGAGGAAGCTTCCGCGGTAGGTCCCACAACAGACACCTGAGTAGATTTATCCACGGTCTCTGTGGCGACAGAGATGCTACCAACAGAATCTTGCATTGAGATTGTTTTATCTTTAGCAATACTTGTTGAATTAACGGCGCTGGAGGATACGCATATCCTATCATTCCGTCCCAAGGGATCGACAGAGCGTCTACTGCAAATGCTCTTGGATCCGGACACGGGGACACATACGTCTGCAACTGATTGTTGAGATGTGTCGCAAATAAGTCTATCATTGGCCGTTCCCATCGGTAGCAAATCTGATTGAATACTTGTTTGTTGAGAGTCCACTCCGACGGCAACAAGCGACCCTTTCGTGAAAGGGAGTCTGCTAGCACATTCAGACGACCCGGTATGTGACGGACTGAAAGAAGAACGTGATGTTCCAACGCAAACAGAAGGATTCTTTCCGTTAGATTGAACAACGGAACTGAATGAGTGCCTCCCTGATTCCGTATATACGCCACTACTGTCGTATTGTCGGATAGGATTTGGACATGAGCATCGTGAATAATGTCCATCCAGTGACGTAACGCAAGCCAAATTGACATCATTTCCTTGATGTTTATGTGCTTGCACAGGAATTGCGGATCCCAAAGACCCTGGCATCTCGAATCCGTTGGGATTAATGATGCACCCCAACCTGTTTGACTGGCATCCGTCATAATGGTAAAACTCGGATCCGGCAACTGCAGCGGAACTCCTTGAGTTAACCAGTGAATGTTTGCCCAAGTCTGAATCTCTTGTTTCACTTGATCTGACAAGAGAACGTCTACATCGAGCGAATGAATTTTCACACTCCAATTCTGAGTCAGGAAAATTTGAAGAGGCCGTGTGCGTAGCCGTCCCATCGGAATGAGATCCGCGGCTGCTCCGCACAGACCTATCAGTCTCATAAATTCTCTCGCCGTGACTTTGTCTGTATTCAGACAATAGCGAGCGTAACAACTGACTAATTTCGCTCTGGTTAACGGCAGACGAACGAGATTGTTGTGCGTCTCGAAGCTCATTCCCAGATGAGTGAATGACTTGACGGCACCAGATCCGACTTCTCCTCGTTTACTATGAAACCGAGACGTGGAGCAATAGAAGAAGATTCTGAACATCGTTCTGAAGCGTTAACTCGTTGCCGTACCTCTGAAGAATGTCGTCCAGGTAGGCCGACGTTACCGCAGACGAATGAGCTCGGAAGTAGATCATTACCGAGTTCATTACCCGAGTGAAAGCCCAGGGTGCTAGATTCAATCCGAAGCACATGGCCCGGAACTGATACACCACTCCTAGGACTGCGAAGCGTAGATACTTTCGGAATGTCGGATGTACCATGACGTGAAAGTACGCATCTTTGAGATCTATGCTCGTTGCATAATCGTTCACCCGAATACTCGCTCTGACCGATCGAATCGTCTCCATATAAAACTTCGGAGCGACGATCCGCTTGTTTATCCAGCTCAAATCTATGACTGGACGGAACGAGCCGTCTGGTTTCGGAACCAGAAACAGATGGCTGTAGAATCCCAGCGATTCCTGGTTTTCTACGACCTCTACCGCGTTCTTCATTAAAAGAGACTGCACCTCTGATAGCAGAGCGTCTCTTTTCTGAGGATTTGACGGAAGATGAGTCCACTTTGGACTTCGAGTTAATGGAGGCTTTCGTTTGAAGGATATCTTTAGACCTTCCGAAGTCACTCCTCTCACCCACGGGTCGTCCGTAATCGACGCCCACTCTTGAGAAAAACTCGACAACCTTCCGCCAACCGGAACGCGATAGAGGTTTAAGCCATCACCTCCTGGATCTGCGAGGCCTTCGGTAGGAGAAACCATGTCTTCCACGACCCGCACCTCGCCTCGTCGACCTCGGGGCGTCCGACCGATTGTCCCGGCCTGAAGGACGTCCCGAACGAGAGTCGCTATCCTGACGGTCTCTCGAATAAGAGCTAGAGGACGCACCGGAACCTCTATAGGAACCTCTCTTGGGCGCATAAGACCCAGAAGTGCCCGCCTTATTCGTGTCTGCTGTATCCGACCTTTTAGGAGCGGATCTGAACAACAGAGAATCACTAGCTTTCTTTTTAATATTATCATAAATAGCGGAAAGCTTGCCGTCAAAGAGAAGATCTCCTGAGACCGAAGCGACTCTAAGAGAGTTCTTCACCTTAGAATCCACTAGTGTGGATGTAGCCAGGGCTGCGTCACGTCTAACCAACTCCAGATTTGCCACTGAAAGGGCGGAGTTACACGTGGAATAAGCTACTGCCCTTGAAAGAAGTCTTAAGGAGGATTGTATATCCTGAAACTCTTCCCCTTGAAGGCGCAGTGATAACGCCTTAGTAAGGTGATCTGCGTAAGATAAGGCATCTAAATTGGCTCTGTTAGACGCAATAGCTGTTTCCAACACTGCGGTTGGAATAGAAGCTGACGACGGTAATGATAGCTCTAAGTCTTCCGCCTCGTCGTCCATACGCAGAGGAACTCTCGGTATACCCTGACCTGCCGTGTCGAATTTATTCCTTGCATTAATGAAAGGCAGGTTGAGAGTATTTGCGGACAAGAAACCTGCTTTCCCCGTCCTGGAAGCAAGTTTAAAAATAGCGTCGTTCAATAATTCAAATGTTCTTGCAACATTATTGGACTGCGACGGAAACTCGGGAGCGATGTCCCTGAACCGCTCAAAAAAATCAGAGTCCAATGACGCTATAATTCTCCTGTCCGGAAGCGCAGCAGTCTGGCCCGACGGAACAACTTGAGGAAGAAAGTGCCGGATGAAGTCCACGGCAGCTTTATGTTGTTCCGAAAGGGATAGCTCCAATTCATCCGTATCCCTTTCACCATCCGGTCGGACCTCCCGATGTTCCCGGTCGTCCGCCCCCGATGCTTCGGCGGAGCGTACCGACCCAGCGCCGTCGGATAATTCTCGATCCGACACCGTTTCTGTCGGCTGCTGGGATGCTGCGATAAGCTGTGCTATCTGCACTAGAATGTCCGACGTCGAGACCTGCGGAGGAGCGGTCTTTCGCTGCTTCGCCGAGGGCAGCTCCGCATCAGATGGCTCCCGCATACTTTTCCTATGCGAACGTCCGGAGTCCATCGGTCTCGAATCCCTGGCTGCCGGATGGTGTGACCTGGTCGCCGAAGAATCCTTCATCGGCGAAGCTGGCAAAATATCGGAGGTCATGCAGCCAAGGTGCGGTCGTGTGCGCCGACGAGAAGAGGAAGCCTTAACAGTCTCTGCGGACTGCTTATACAACGGAGCGTCCCAAGCGACGGACGTATGCTCCGCTAAAGACACATTTTGTACCACAACATCTGGTCCCAGATGTTGTTGTACGAGAGAGGGGCCTCTCTCGCTCGCGGCCCGGCTGGACCTGGACGAGCTAGGAACCGGACTAAAAGGCTTCCTCCGTTCTCGTTCACTATCCGCCGTCACTGGGTGTGCATCTATTATTTTTATAGTGCTCGCATCACCCAAAATTTCCTCTTGGACCGCATCGGACGAACCCGGCTGCCGAACCATTCGGTGAATGAACGCTACACCGGGCGAGCTAGCGGACGACATTTGTCTAATCTCCATGAGCACTTTTGCCGCTAGCTCTGAATTTATTTGTGACGACGGACGCACACTTGAAGAAGATAACATGGAAACATCACCCTGTTCTGGTTCCTCTGAAATAGAAACTGAGAGAGTAGAGTGACCTTGTGGAGAAAGAGCCGGCATCGCTCTTTCTCCAGAAACAACATATCGTGACACACGTTTCCAATGTTTCTCATCCCAATGTTCACATATAGGACAGGGATTAATGCGAGAACACTGACTACAATTAATACAATGATCATGAAAGTCAGAGGAAGATTTCTTCCTATTACAATTTGAACAAAGTCCCTTCATTGTGAAAGAACAACAATAAGTCCTAGTTACTCGCAAAAACCCCTGACACAAAGATACATAATAACATGATCCATTAATAAATGAAAAAACAATTGCAAAACAAAATAATTTTGAAAAAATATTTTTTCAGAGAAGCCCAAGTTGCTGAAAAGTAACGTTGAGCCCCGATGGATCCGATGGCAAAGTGTGGTCAAAAATTTTAAAATTATATAAAATAATTAATGAGACACTTTCGGATAATATAAATGTATCTTATAATGAGATAAACTACCACAAAGGCAAACAGCCCCCCTCAAAAAGGCTGTTGCCAATGAAAACAAACAGTGTAAACACAGTAGAAAACATGACTCCAGGCACTGAAAAAACTGGCCCGGAATCAGTCATCAATTACACTCTATCTGATGCAAAACAGAGACTCCCAGGGGAGAATCTGCAGAACATCAGATGGAAGATGCAGAACACAAACGTTATACACCCATGGGTGAAAACGTAACTATGGGGAAAATAACAGAAAACATTCTGTAACCAAGCAACTCTCCCAGGGAATTTTAGAAATGAAACTTCTCAAAAATATGCCAAAAGCATGGGAGAATTGTAAGGGGGGACTTTAGAAGGCTAGGGGAGAGGAAACACTGAATAAGCAGTGCAACAATTAGCAAGAATGACAACAAGAGGCCCATGCCTCGAAAATAGGCAACTTAACATAATTTCAACAAAAAATTTTAAGTACAGCCCTGATTATTTTTTGCCACTTCTTTTTTCCTCTCCTCCTTCTATCCTCCTTAGAATCACATTTTCTCCAAAAATTACGTGTCTGGCATCCTTTAAACTGAGATTTACAAGCACAAAGATCAGTGAGATGTTGACTGATGAAGGGCCAAACAGAGAATGAAATTTGGCGCCAATTTCGGGACGACTGCGTCACTGCGCATGCGCAGTAGAGTCGTACTATGGAGGTCCTTTAGGACATGATTTCTTTTTGTTTTGGATGCAAATTTTGGGGATTGGGGGGCAAAATTTGTGTTTGGCCCTGGTTTTTGTGGAGTTAGCACCAGCTAAGTCTGGGTCATTGGTACAGTATAAAAATATAGAAATTTTGGGTGGGGCCAAAAATCTTGCCCCTCCTATTACAAAGGCATATATTGATCCATGAACTTTGTTTGAACAAACTTGATTCCACACCTCAAAAGGAAGCTCCATACCAAATATCAAGTCACTGTATGCACCAGTTCATGAGAAGAAGATTTTAAAGAATTTTGGAGCATTTTCCCCCACCCCCTCCCTATGGGGCTGGATGCGTTGATTTGAACAAAAACAAAATGCGATGTCAAAACAAGCCATCACCTCAAATTTAACTATAATTGGTTCAGCAGTTTAGGAGGAGCAGGTGCAAACACCATGTTCACGGACGACAGACAATGGATGGTAAGTCATCACTATAACTCATCATGACTTTTAGTCAGGTGAGCTAACAAACTTGAAATTGCCCAAGACCCACCTCCAGGATATATAGCACTGAGTTAAAATTTGGGCTCCCATAGGGATTGCAAATATCAACCCAGGGACTTCATTTGAAGAGATTGAATCTGACCCCTCCAAGGATGCTGTATACCAAATATCAAAAGATTCCGACTAGTGTAACTGAAGAAGCAGATTTTTAAAGATTATTTCTCATACATGTATTGGACTAACTTGAAATTCGGACCCCCATATATTAACTGAGAGTCTTGAGTTGAAGGAATTCAAATCTTACCCACAATCCCTCCCCCCCCCCCCCAACAGATGTTGTGTACCAAATATCAATTCTGACTGGTGGTTCTGGAGAAGATTCTTCATTAAAGAATATTCTACATATTGCACTAAATTAAAATTTGGGCTTCTTTATGGCTTCATTTTGACAAACTTATATCTGACTCCCCTATGGATGGATGCTGAATACAAAATATCTAAAGATTCTGATCAGTGGTTCTGGAGAAGTTTTTAAATTTTTTTTAATTTTCATTATTTTTTAAGATTGGAAATGGGAAGGTACAGTGAGTGGATATAATGTAATGGAAAGAATTGGAATGATTTTTCATCAGAGTAAGTCCTCCTAAATGAGGGTGACACAGAATTCTGAAATTTTGAAAGTTAATTAATTTTTAAAAAGCAGTGTCCTGATTGAATTCTTCTGCCATACTTCCTAGACTTCTTGTCTTTCTTCTGGACCATCTTTCCTGACTGATCCAGTGTTTGAGCCATCAAAACTTGAAAATGTTTTGGAGCAAGGAAACAGTAAACTGTCTATACACAGTCGAAATAAATGAATGATTATTGACAGGATTGAAAGCCACTTCCTGGACCTCTGCGCATGCGCAGACGTCATCTAACAGATGGAGTACCATACAGGATGGTTTGTTTTTTATTATTTGGCTTGTTTTTTTTTTTGTTTTGTTTTGTTTTCGTGTTTTTGTTTTGTTTTTTTTGGGGGGGGGGGGGGGGGGGGGGGGCAAAATGAAGAGTGTTTCCTGAATTATTGTAATTAAAGAGAACAGTTATATCTGGGCCAGTGGTAAAGGTGAAAACATATGTTGTGTCATGAGTACATACATCTTGCAATATATGCCTTAACATTTCGAAAATATCGTGCTCATGCTATAGGAATATTGCCATAATAAGGTGCAAATATGGCATTATTAACAAAAGAATTTCGCCTACCGGTGCACTTTGTTACAGGGAAATATGTCCAGTTTCTTATCAATTGAATACTCTGGTAACTTAAGTATTTTTCACTTTCGAAGTGTGTACTTAACAGGTCCTTTTACTGCAATGCTAAAGCATTGCAGATGGCACCTTGTTCCACTCAAAGGATGGGGTTCCACCAGACCTCTTAACCTCTGAAGGTGACTGTCAGTGAGATTTTGATGAGCTCTCAGTGAGATTTGAATGCTTGTCAGTGAGATTCTGCGCGCGGCCAATACATCAATATTTTCCTTGTTATGACTCCCACGGCCCCACCCAGGCACCCCCCAACCCAAATGCATTATTTTTCATTTTAATAATTTATTATTGCCCCCGGCACACACACAAATGTGAGTGGATGCCTATCTAGCCTTTGCCTGTACCAACACCTCCCCCCCCACCCCCCCCCCCCCCCCCTCAGTCCGGCCATTTTTTCTTGCTCATGCAAGCCCATCCCGGTGCTTCAATACATGGAGGCTGAAACATCTTGGACCTAAACATCCCAAGACCAAAACGTTCAAGAACCAACACAAGCATTCCTTCTTTGTTCATGCCATTTATTCCTGTAAATTCTTTGTTCAATCTGTACATTTTTAGTGAGAAAACATTCATTATTATTATCTTTTGACAGGTTTTATTTGTACAAAAAAATTACTCAATGATAACAATACATATTGTTTTGTTTAAAAAAAAAAAACACCTGTTGTTGCCGGTACAATGAAGTTGTGTGTGATTGTGGTAATTTCGTTTTTTTGAATTTTTAATTGTGTTTATTTAAAAAAAATATTTGAACTGTGTTTTGTATTACTCACGTTAGAGAAGGTGCCCTCTGGATTCATAACTCCCACTGTGAAAAAAAGCAAAGAAAATAATCCTGTTGGTTCAAAATGAAGACAAAATACACAGCTGGACATTATTCTGAATCTGTTTGTATATAAGTAAGGGGAGGTAACTTAATTCTTATGATATCTCACAACAGATTTTTTTCAGTTTTCAACAAACTTTCAATTATATTTTCTTTTACACAAAACGGGTAAATTTGGTATGAACCATAACAATAGTATATATAATAGGTCATCTGAAGTTAATTATACTTGAGAGATTATATTTTTATTTAATTTATATTTCGAATTTATATAATTTTGATTTTACCTAACCGCGACAGTATGAGAATATATTTGACAAACAACGCATTTTGATAAAGATACGTGGGCAGAGGGTCGAAAGGGGCTTGTTCCCCATACCGTCCCTGCACGCTAAACCATTCCATTCGACGTGGGCATATTTCATAAATAAACAAACTATATTTAAACTGACTGCCCTGGTGCACAAAATGTGTCCCCATTGTTGTAAACAATATGGCTCTCCCTTGTTTTGTTTTCAAAACAGTCTTTCATGCAGCATGGATCAAACTGGATATTACAACTTGGGGGTATTATAATTAATTCATATTTATTTTTGAGCAATTATATTTGCAGGGATCACATCAGGTAATAATAATAATTGTGTCTTTTTCCTTGCTCCATAAACCTTGGGACAAAATGTCCCAGTCCAGCATGGCTTTATGAAAGTAACGTCTTTAAAAACAGACTATAATACACTGTTTTCGAAATGCTACTTTCGATTTCCATGACTTTTCCATCAACAACATGGGAATTCAAGCTCACAATTCTTGGACCTCAGAATTGGTAAAACTCAATGTGTATCTTTGATAAATTATCGTTTCCAACAAGTATTCTGTGTCATAAATTTATATATCGTGACCAACTTGACAACTTATTTAATTTTCAAAATAGAACACAAGACTCACCATTGAAAGATGCAGAATTTTGCTGAAACCGAGTCGATCACAGTTGAATCTGACGTCATTGAACACATTCACACAAATGTTTGTAATCTTGCGTGTTCGAGGTTTCAGAAATTTGTAAACAGTAAAATGTGATGGATGTCAAGACAATTATTTTGAAAAGTGTCAAATCGGGAGAAAATAGGATGTGACCGTGAGAGGGTGAGTTGGTACCTCAAACCGGAAGACTCATGGTGAAACTGGGAGAGTTAACAGGTCCGGGTTCCACCCTACTTTACTTACCTCATCCATATTGCAAAAGATTTCCAGTGATCATTAGATCGCTTTCCACAATGATCGGTAAACAAAGTCTTAGCTTTCACACATTCACTTTCAAGTTGAGACCTGAAATATTCAAATATATACTGTGAAGCCCACTTGATTGTATATCTCTGAACTCAATAACCCTGTTTATCATATAATCACTATCAAATATCTCATGAAAAATGTCGTTCACAACACATCTAATACAGGAATGACGTCCGAAGTAAAAGTTGACATGGTAACATTGTGAGTTGGGTTCACGTTGAAAATATCAGTTGGTCTACCCTCAAATAATAAATATGGATTCTTCCTATTGCTACCATGGAACTGACATGGAAGATACCAAAAGGGAACAAAGGGTTAAAGCAAAGGGTTCATGTCTAACAAGGCGTGCCCGACTCCGATCTTTTTGAGGAAAGGTCTTTTGGGGTTGTCCAGGCCTTGGTCGGTCCTTAACATCATTGGTTTGTTGATTTTTTCAGACAAGACTGCTGATAAACGTTGACATGGTAACATTGTGAGTTGGGTTCGAAAGTGGAATTTAATCGATCTTTTCTTATTTTTCATTAACTATCTACCGAATACAAATATGAGACGACATCTGCAGAATTTGACTGAAAAATAGCTTAAGACTCCTTATTGGAACATGTTCAACAAGCTTGTTTCAGTAAGGGGTCAAAAGTTATGTTTTTTAGGCAAAAATTCAAAAAAAAAAATAATGAAATTTGGAAGGCGATTTTTGTGAACAGCACTGTCCAGCTTTACTTGTAATGTAAGCAAAAATGTTATTTTACACATTATTTGATAAAAATTATCTCAAATTTGTCACGATTTGACATGAAATTTCTGAATCTCATTCACTAAAATCGAAAACCTCAGCTCAGATCAAGTTAGTGAACTCGGTACAGAAATTTCATATGAAATTGCGACTCATTAGAGATCCTCTTTAACTGAATATAACTTCCAAAAATAAAACTATTTACTATACCTTTATTTGATGTAGGGTGAGGCTATTTATAGGCATAGCCTGTTTGCCAAACCCATTTCTGTTTCAAGAAATAAAATATTGTTTATAAAAAAAAAAATCTTGTGAAACATACTGTTTCTGCTTGATAGTGTTCCCCAAACACATCCCCTCGTCCACGTGAAGCATGCTACCCACGAATGTCACAAAAAACACTGTCATCCACATGCAATATCTGGGTATAAAACAAGACAATTTGTTACTTCTTTTATCAGTAAATGTTGACATAGCAAGGAGGAAACTGTCAGAGGCACTAAGATGGCAAATCGTTGGCATGCATGCAACACGCATGTCATTCAAAGCTATTGGAAGGCAACTTGGCTATAGTCGGAGTCTGGCACGCCTCGTTAGACATGAACCCTTTGCTTTAACCCTTTGTTCCCTGGTGGTATCTTCCATGTCAGTACCATGGTAGCAATAGAAAGAGTCCCTATTTATTATTTGGGGGTAGACCAATTAATATTTTCAAAGTGCAGCCTCAGGGCTGCACGTTGAAAATATTGATTGGTCTACCCCACACATTTACCTTGCACTCATCCCCCTTAATGACATTATGATGTAGATTGTGACTCAACCGGGAAAATGGCCTCTGGAGTTCAAAGGGTTAAGTGGGGTTTTTGAAATGCCTCTGGCTCCCCAACAGGCGTTTGTGCAACAGAACTGTCCAAAATCATCTCAAACACTGGGTATGAGGTCCAGAAGGGTCATCAAGCATCCAGCTCTGTCCAATCAGCATCAAAGACAACATTTGGAGTGGTGTATGACACAACAACATTGGAATCTCAGGACATGGAGGAGAGTCCATTGGTCAGACGAGAGTAGGTTACTGCTTCACATCACAAATGGTCATATGAGAGTGTGGAGGCACAGAAATACTGCTTACATGCCCAGGAATATCAGACCTACTGTTCCTTATGATGAAGGATCAGTAATGATCTAGGAATGCCTCTCTCATGATTGTAAACTTGATATGGTGACTGTACGTGGGAATCTCAATGGTCATCAGTACATCGGGACATTCTCAATCCGGTTGTCGTGCCTCATTTTGACAACCACCCATTGGCTACCCGCCCTGTATTCATGGACGACAATGCAAGGCCACATCGTTCCCATGCTGTGAGAGCATTCCTTCAGAACAATGTTATTACAACACTACCTTGGCCTGTAATGAGCCCTGATTACATAGAACACATCTGGGACTTCCTTGGACGTCGTGTGCAAGTAAGGGATCTGCCTGTACAGAATTTAGCCCATTTGGAAGCTCCATTGCGTAAGAAGTGGCAGCAGTTGCCTCTGGACAGTATCAGAAGGCTCAATGGTGGCATTAGGTGAAGGGTTCAGACTGTTATCCGGGCACGTGGTGGATACACTCTCTACTGACATCAGACACTGCTATTGTGTTCAGATCACAAGTTACATTTTTTGTCAGTAATTACCAGCTTGTTTCATCAAGGACCGTTCCAGCACCATACTTGTCGAGAGAACATTTTTTCCATCAAAAACTTTAGTGACAGATATGTGTAATTAGCACCATTAAATAATGTATATATTCATCATTGTGTTATCTTTCATTTGTCAATAGACATTTCTTTCCAAAAACAATCACTTTTGACCATAGTAAAGATAACATGAAAGTAATGACAGTTTCTATTAACACCACTGTAAAAAAAACAGGGTGCTTAATTAAGTTCCAGGTGTATATTAAGTGTATAAAGGTTATGGAGCAAACTCCAGTTAATTGAACAAGAGGCCCCAGGGGGCCTGAGGGAGCTCACCTGACATGGTAGCCTAACTATCAACCCAGAGAATTGATTTCAACAATTTGCATCTGCCCCTCCTAAGAAAAGCTTATGCCAAATACCCAAAGATTCTGACCAGTGGATCTAAAAAAAAAAGATTTTTAAAGAATATTCCTCATATTGAACTAAGTTATAATTCGGGCTCCCACAGGGAGCCCATATATGAACCCAGGGACTTGGCTTTAACAAACTTGAATCTCACCCCCCAAGGATGCTGCACACCAAATATCAAAACATTCCGACTGCTGGATCTGAAGAAGAAGATTTTTAAAGAAAATTCCTCATTTTGAACTAAGTTACAATTCGAGCTCCCACAGTGAGTCCAAATATGGATCTAGGGACATGGCTTGAACAAACTTGAATTTCACCCCCCTAAGGATGCTGCATACCAAATGTCAAAACATTCCGAGTGCTGGATCTGAAGAAGATTTTTTAAAAAAACTCCTCATTTTGAACTAAGTTATCATTCGGGCTCCCACAGTGAGCCCAAATATGGACCTAGGGACATGGCTTGAACAAACTTGAATCTCACGCCCCTAAGGATGCTGCATACCAAATATCAAAACATTCCAACTGCTGGATCTGAAGAAGATTTTTAAAGAAAATTCCTCATTTTGAACTAAGTAATAATTCGAGCTACCACAGTGAGCCCAAATATGAACCCAGGGACTTGGCTTGAACAAACTTGAATCTCATCCCCCTAAGCATGGTGCATACCCAATATCAAAAGATTCTGCCTGCTGGATCTTGAGAAGAAGATTTTCAAAGAAATTTGCCTGAAATGCACTAAGTTCAAATTTGGGCTCCTACACTGAGCCCAAATATAAACCCAGGGGGCCGATTTGAACAAACTTCAATCAGATCCACCCCACAATGTTGCATACCAAATATCAAAAGATTCTGCCTGCTGGATCTGTAGAAGAAGATTTTTTAAGACATTTGCCTGAAATGCACCAAGTTCGAATTCAGGCTTCTTTTGTGAGCCCAAATATGAATCCAGGCTTCTTTTGTGAGCCCAAATATGAATCCAGGAGGCTGATTTGAATAAACTTGAATCAGATCCACTCCACAATGTTGCATACCAAATATCAAAAGATTCTGCCTGCTGGATCTGGAGAAGATTTTTGAAGAAATTTGCCTGAAATGCACTAAATTCGAATTCGAGCTTCTATAGTGAGCCCAAATATGAATCTAGGGAGCCGATTTGAACAAACTTGAATCAGATCCACCCTACAATGTTGCATTCCAAATATCAAAAGATTCTGCCTGCTGGATCTGGAGAAGAAGATTTTTGAAGAAATTTGCCTGAAATGCACTAAGTTCGAAATCGGGCTCCTATACTGAGCCCAAATATGAACCCAGGGGGCTGATTTGAACAAACTTGAATCAGATCCACCCTACAATGTTGCATACCAAACATCAAAAGATTCTGCCTGCTGGATCTGGAGAAGAAGATTTTTTAATGTTTTTCCCATTGCCTATAGTGTTAAAAAGTGCTGACTCAGCACTTTTTCAAAGTCCTGAAAAAGGTACCTTGTGATCAAACCGATAGGGATTTTTTTTTAACCATTCTATTCTACTGGATAAAAGTAAGCTTTATACAAAATAAGAATTCTCTGTGCTGTGTAGTTTTGGAGATATGGCAGTTTTAAGGTTTTTCCTATTTTTAGCTCCCAAGGTTCCCACGGGGCAATGAGAAATTTTTTTTTTGCATCAATCAACTACTTATGACCCATTATCCTCTCATAGCAAATTTGGTTCAAATCGACCGCACGGTTCTGAAAATAGAAATTTTAGGCATGGCCAAAATTTTTGCCTCTCCCATAACGAAGGCAAATAATGCCAAACAGAATTCTCTTGAACAAACTTGATTCTAAACCTCAAAAGGATTATGTATACCACATATCAAGTCTCTGCTACTAGTGGTTCATTAGAAGAAGATTTTCAAAAAATTTCGCCATTTTTTCCCCACACCTCTGCTCAATATGAGCCGAAACCTAATTTGGATAAAAATCAAAATGCCCCTATATAACCACTATTTACATGAAATTTAATTAAAATGTAGCCAGTGGTTTAGGAGAAAGAGGATCAAACACCACCTTCACGCAGGACAATGGACGAAGAGTGATAAGAAAAGCTCACCCTGACTTTCAGTCAGGTGAGCTAATAACCAAGCTAAGACCAATATCAGGTCTGGACCTGCGTCGCTGCATGCAATTGATTTTGCTGCATGCAACTGATTACAGAGATGAACAGACTTCAAAGTATCAGCAAACAGGAAGTGGCTGCACGGCAGATCTGAAAATTAGATACACGATACAACTCATCATTATGAAGCAGCAGACCAAATATAAAATCATTCCCTTTCATAGAAGCCAAGAAAACTTTGACGGAAGAAGTCTTTCGGACGGACTGACGGACTGACAGACGGAGTCAAGCGGTTACTAGACCTGCTCTGCCGCTGCAGGGAAAAAATAAGTTGAAACAAGAGGCCCCAGGGGGCCTGAGGGTGCTCACCTGACAAGGTAGAGTAAATATCAACCCAGGGAATTGATTTCAACAAGTTGCATCTGCCCCTCCTAAAACAAGAGGCCCCACGTGGCCTTAATCGCTCACCTGACAAAGTGACTCTAAGAAGTATTTTAGGTCACCTTCACCATGTCATGCCTCATCAACATTAACTGGTTGAGTGATAGATTTTGTTTGAAGTTCAACATTTGTTACCTAAAATTAGTTTTATTTAAAATCATTGGTGTGTGGCCAATCTCCAATCTGGCAGTTATGCTGGTAAAAAGGTAAGATATGCAAAGTGGTTGTTTTTTAGAGGCGACATTTAATTAAGGGGAATTAACCCTTGATTACTGAGGTAACTTCTAAAAGTACTGAAATTTCATGAAGCAATGTGAATAACAGACAACAGTTGCCTAAAAATTTCATGAATAACTAAAATTTTTATTCCTTTGTCTCGAAAACATGGCATATGACCTTTGTTGGAATGAGCTGAATGCGTGTGTTCCAATGAGGGGTCATAAAATTTGAACGAAGATTTGTGTGAATAATGCATTAGTACTGCTAGATTTGGGTAAACGGTTCACCCTGGATACCACCCCTTCTATAGTAGATCTTTTCTGCAAATTTTGTCTAAGATTCTATCAACTTTACAAATAAATACGTTCATGAATCACAATCAGATCCACCCTACAATGTTGCATACCAAATATCAAAAGATTCTGCCTGCTGGATCTGGAGAAGAAGATTTTTTAAGAAATATGCCTGAAACGCACTAAGTTAAAATTTGGGCTCCTATACGGAGCCCAAATATAAACCCAGGGGGCCGATTTGAACAAACTTGAATCAGATCCACCCCACAATGTTGCTTACCAAATATGAAAAGATTCTGAAGCTGGATCTGGAGAAGAAGATTTTTTAAGAAATTTGCCTGAAATGCACTAAGTTCGAATTCGAGCTTCTATAGTGAGCCCAAATATGAAACTAGGAAGCCGATTTGAACAAACTTGAATCAGATCCACCCCACAATGTTGCATACCAAATATCAAAAGATTCTGCCTGCTGGATCTGGAGAAGAAGATTTTTTAATAAATTTGCCCGAAATGCACTAAGTGCGAATTCGGGCTTCTATATTAAGCCCAAATATGAATCCAGGGGGCCGATTTGAACAAACTTGAATCAGATCCACCCCGCAATGTTGCATACCAAATATCAAAAGATTCTGCCTGCTGGATCTGGAGAAGAAGATTTTTTAAGAAATTTGCCTGAAATGCACTAAGTGCGAATTCGGGCTTCTATATTAAGCCCAAATATGAATCCAGGGGGCCGATTTGAACAAACTTGAATCAGATCCACCCCGCAATGTTGCATACCAAATATCAAAAGATTCTGCCTGCTGGATCTGGAGAAGAAGATTTTTGAAGAAATTTGCCCGAAATGCACTAAGTTTGAATTCGAGCTTCTATAGTGAGCCCAAATATGAATCCAGGGGGCCGATTTGAACAAACTTGAATCAGATCCACCCCGCAATGTTGCATACCAAATATCAAAAGATTCTGCCTGCTGGATCTGGAGAAGATGATTTTTTAAGAAATTTGCCTGAAATGCACTAAGTTCGAATTCGAGCTTCTATAGTGAGCCTAAATATGAATCTAGGAAGCCGATTTGAACAAACTTGAATCAGATCCACCCCACAATGTTGCATACCAAATATCAAAAGATTCTGCCTGCTGGATCTGGAGAAGAAGATTTTTTAATAAATTTGCTTGAAATGCACTAAGTTCAAATTTGGGCTCCTATACTGAGCCCAAATATAAACCCAGGGGGCCGATTTGAACAAACTTGAATCAGATCCACCCCACAATGTTGCTTACCAAATATGAAAAGATTCTGCCTGCTGGATCTGGAGAAGAAGATTTTTTAAGAAATTTGCATGAAATGCACTAAGTTCAAATTCGAGCTTCTATAGTGAGCCCAAATATGAATCTAGGAAGCCGATTTGAACAAACTTGAATCAGATCCACCCCACAATGTCGCATACCAAATATCAAAAGATTCTGCCTTCTGGATCTGGAGAAGAAGATTTTTTAAGAAATTTGCCTAAATGCACTAAGTTCGAAATCGGGCTCCTATACTGAGCCCAAATATGAACCCAGGGGGCCGATTTGAACAAACTTGAATCAGATCCACCCTACAATGTTGCATACCAAATATCAAAAGATTCTGCCTGCTGGATCTGGAGAAGAAGATTTTTTAAGAAATTTGCCTGAAATGCACTAAGTTCGAAATCGGGCTCCTATACTGAGCCCAAATATTAACCCAGGGGGCCGATTTGAACAATCTTGAATCAGATCCACCCCACAATGTTGCTTACCAAATATGAAAACATTCTGCCTGCTGGATCTGGAGAAGAAGATTTTTTAAGAAATTTGCCTGAAATGCACTAAGTTCGAATTCGGGCTTCTATAGTAAGCCCAAATATGTATCCAGGGGGCCGATTTGAACAAACTTGAATCAGATCTACCCCGCAACATTGCATACCAAATATCAAAAGATTCTGCCTGCTGGATCTGGAGAAGAAGATTTTTGAAGAAATTTGCCTGAAATGCACTAAATTCGAATTCAAGCTCCTATAGTGAGCCCAAATATGAATCTAGGGAGCCGATTTGAACAAACTTGAATCAGATCCACCCTACAATGTTGCATACCAAATATCAAAAGATTCTGCCTGCTGGATCTGGAGAAGAAGATTTTTTAAGAAATTTGCCTGAAATGCACTAAGTTCGAAATCGGGCTCCTATACTGAGCCCAAATATGAACCCAGGGGGCCGATTTGAACAAACTTGAATCAGATCCACCCTACAATGTTGCATACCAAATATCAAAAGATTCTGCCTGCTGGATCTGGAGAAGAAGATTTTTTAATGTTTTTCCCATTGCCTACAGTGTTAAAAAGTGCTGACTCAGCACTTTTTCAAAGTCCCGAAACTGTACCCTATGATAAAACCGATGGCAATTTTTTTTTACCAATCCTTTCTGTTGGTCCTAAGGAAGCTGCACACCAAATAAAAATTCTCAGTGCCGTGCAGTTTTGGAGATATGGGCGTTTTAAATTTTTTCTATTTTTAGCTCCTGCGGTTCCCACGGGGCTGCGGGAAAATTTTTTTTGGCATAAATCAAGTACTCATGACCCAATAAGCCCTCACATAAAATTTGGTTCAAATCAGCCTCTCGGTTTGGAAAATAGAAATTTTGGGCGGGGCAAAAAATTTTGCCCCTCTCATAACAACGTCAAGTATAGCCCCACAAACTTCTCTTGAACAAATCTGAGTCTACACCTCAAAAGGAAGCTGCACACCAAATATCAAGTCTCTGCTACTGCTGGTTCATGAGAAGAAGATTTACAAAGATTTTGGTGCCCCTTGGGGGTGTGGCACCACCCAGGAGGAGGGGCAACTTCATTTGAACAAATCTGAATTGGCATTAGGTAATAAACATTTAGCCAACATTTGAATAAAATTGGGCTAGTGGTTTAGGAGGAGAAGTCGATAATGTAAAGTTAACGCCGGACGGACGACGACGGACGACGGACGCCGGACGACGGACGCCGGACGACGGACAGAAAGTGATTAGTTAAGCTCCCCTTGAGCTTCGCTCAGGTGAGCTAAAAAGCTTATACCAAATATCCAAAGATTCTGACCAGTAGATCTAAAAAAAGGATTTTTGAAGAATATTCCTCATATTGAACTAAGTTATAATTCGGGCTTTGAACTAAGTAATCAGTCGGGTTCCCACAGGGAGCCCAAATATGAACCCAGGGACTTGGCTTTAATAAACTTGAATCTCACCCCCCTAAGGATGCAGCACACCAAATATCAAAACATTCCGACTGCTGGATCCGAAGAAGAAGATTTTTTAAGGAAATTCCTCATTTTGAACTAAGGTGCAATTCGAGCTCCCACAGTGAGCCCAAATATGGACCTAGGGACATGGCTTGAACAAACTTGAATCTCACCCCACTAAGGATGCTGCATGCCAAATATCAAAACATTCCGACTGCTGAATCTGAAGAAGAAGATTTTTAAAGAAAAATTCCTCATATTGAACTAAGTTATAATTCAGGCTCCCTGTGGGAGCCCAAATATGAACCCAGGGACTTGGCTTTAATAAACTTGAATCTCACCCCCCTAAGGATGCAGCACACCAAATATCAAAACATTCCGACTGCTGGATCCGAAGAAGAAGATTTTTTAAGTGAGCCCAAATATGAACCCAGGGACTTGGCTTGAACAAACTTGAATCTCACCCCACTAAGGATGCCGCATGCCAAATATCAAAACATTCCGACTGCTGAATCTGAAGAAGAAGATTTTTAAAGAAAAATTCCTCATATTGAACTAAGTTATAATTCAGGCTCCCACAGGGAGCCCAAATATGAACCCAGGGACTTGGCTTTAATGAACTTGAATCTCACCCCCCTAAGGATGCAGCACACCAAATATCAAAACATTCCGACTGCTGGATCCGAAGAAGAAGATTTTTTAAGGAAATTCCTCATTTTGAACTAAGGTGCAATTCAAGCTCCCACAGTGAGCCCAAATATGGACCTAGGGACATGGCTTGAACAAACTTGAATCTTACCCCCTAAGGATGCTGCTTACCAAATATCAAAAGCATTCTGACTGCTGGATCTGAAAAAGAAGATTTTTAAAGAAAATTCCTCATTTTGAACTAAGTAATCAGTCGGGCTCCCACAGTGAGCCCAAATATGAACCCAGGGACTTGGCTTGAACAAACTTGAATCTCATCCCACTAAGGATGCTGCATGCCTAATATCAAAACATTCCGACTGTTGAATCTGAAGAAGATTTTTAAAGAAAAATTCCTCATATTGAACTAAGTTATAATTCGGGCTCCCACAGGGAGCCCAAACATGAACCTAGGGACTTGGTTTTAACAAACTTGAATCTCACCCCCCTAAGGATGCAGCACACCAAATATCAAAACATTCCGACTGCTGGATCCGAAGAAGAAGATTTTTTAAGGAAATTCCTCATTTTGAACTAAGGTGCAATTCGAGCTCCCACAGTGAGCCCAAATATGGACCTAGGGACATGGCTTGAACAAACTTGAATCTTACCCCCCTAAGGATGCTGCATACCAAATATCAAAAGCATTCTGACTGCTGGATCTGAAAAAGAAGATTTTTAAAGAAAATTCCTCATTTTGAACTAAGTAATCAGTCGGGCTCCCACAGTGAGCCCAAATATGAACCCAGGGACTTGGCTTGAACAAACTTGAATCTCATCCCACTAAGGATGCTGCATGCCTAATATCAAAACATTCCGACTGTTGAATCTGAAGAAGATTTTTAAAGAAAAATTCCTCATATTGAACTAAGTTATAATTCGGGCTCCCACAGGGAGCCCAAACATGAACCTAGGGACTTGGTTTTAACAAACTTGAATCTCACCCCCCTAAGGATGCAGCGCACCAAATATCAAAACATTCCGACTGCTGGATCCGAAGAAGAAGATTTTTTAAGGAAATTCCTCATTTTGAACTAAGTTACAATTCGAGCTCCCACAGCACTTGAGCCCAAATACGGACCTAGGGACATGGCTTGAACAAACTTGAATCTTACCCCCCTAAGGATGCTGCATACCAAATATCAAAAGCATTCTGACTGCTGGATCTGAAAAAGAAGATTTTTAAAGAAAATTCCTCATTTTGAACTAAGTAATCAGTCGGGTTCCCACAGGGAGCCCAAATATGAACCCAGGGACTTGGCTTTAACAAACCTGAATCTCCCCCCCTCCCCCCCCCCCCCCCCCCTCCCCCACAAGGATGACGCACACCAAAACATTCCGACAGCTGGATCTGAAGAAGAAGATTTTTAATGAAAATTCCTTATTTTGAAGTAAGTTGCAATTCGAGCCAAATATGAATCCAGGGACTTGGCTTTAATAAACTTGAATCTCACCCCCCTAAGGATGCAGCACACCAAATATCAAAACATTCCTACTGCTGGATCCGAAGAAGAAGATTTTTTAAGTGAGCCCAAATATGAACCCAGGGACTTGGCTTGAATAAACTTGAATCTCACCCCACTAAGGATGCTGCATGCCAAATATCAAAACATTCCGACTGCTGAATCTGAAGAAGATTTTTAAAGAAAAATTCCTCATACTGAACTAAGTTATAATTCAGGCTCCCACAGGGAGCCCAAATATGAACCCAGGGACTTGGCTTTAATAAACTTGAATCTCACCCCCCTAAGGATGCAGCACACCAAATATCAAAACATTCCGACTGCTGGATCCGAAGAAGAAGATTATTTAAGAAAATTCCTCATTTTGAACTAAGTTGCAATTCAAGCTCTCACAGTGAGCCCCAAATATGGACCTAGGGACATGGCTTGAACAAACTTGAATCTTACCCCCCTAAGGATGCTGCATACCAAATATCAAAAGCATTCTGACTGCTGGATCTGAAAAAGAAGATTTTTAAAGAAAATTCCTCATTTTGAACTAAGTAATCAGTCGGGCTCCCACAGTGAGCCCAAATATGAACCCAGGGACTTGGCTTGAACAAAATTGAATCTCACCCCACTAAGGATGCTGCATGCCAAATATCAAAACATTCCGACTGCTGAATCTGAAGAAGAAAATTTTTAAAGAAAAATTCCTCATATTGAACTACGTTATAATTCAGGCTCCCACATGGAGCCCAAATATGAACCCAGGGACTTGGCTTTAATAAACTTGAATCTCACCCCCCTAAGGATGCAGCACACCAAATATCAAAACATTCCGACTGCTGGATCTGAAGAAGAAGATTTTTTAAGGAAATTCCTCATTTTGAACTAAGGTGCAATTCGAGCTCCCAGTGAGCCCAAATATGGACCTAGGGACATGGCTTGAACAAACTTGAATCTTACCCCCCTAAGGATGCTGCATACCAAATATCAAAAGCATTCTGACTGCTGGATCTGAAAAAGAAGATTTTTAAAGAAAATTCCTCATTTTGAACTAAGTAATCAGTCGGGCTCCCACAGTGAGCCCAAATATGAACCCAGGGACTTGGCTTGAACAAACTTGAATCTCATCCCACTAAGGATGCTGCATGCCTAATATCAAAACATTCCGACTGTTGAATCTGAAGAAGATTTTTAAAGAAAAATTCCTCATATTGAACTAAGTTATAATTCGGGCTCCCACAGGGAGCCCAAACATGAACCTAGGGACTTGGTTTTAACAAACTTGAATCTCACCCCCCTAAGGATGCTGCACACCAAATATCAAAACATTCCGACTGCTGGATCTGAAGAAGAAGATTTTTTAAGAAAATTCCTCATTTTGAACTAAGTTACAATTCGAGCTCCCACAGCACTTGAGCCCAAATACGGACCTAGGGACATGGCTTGAACAAACTTGAATCTTACCCCCCTAAGCATGCTGCATACCAAATATCAAAACATTCCGACAGCTGGATCTGAAGAAGAAGATTTTTAAAGAAAATTTCTCATTTTGAACTAAGTTAGAATTTGGGCTCCCACAGTGAGCCCAAATATGAACCCAAGGACTTGGCTTGAACAAACTTGAATCTCACCCCCCTAAGCATGCCCATAGAGAGCCCAAATATGGACCCAGGGATTTGATTTCAATAAACATGTGAAACAATCTTCGATAGATGTTATATGTGAAATTTGAATGCTTTTGGAGCAGTGGTTTGGGAGAAAAGTAGTCTTAAATGTTTTTCCCATTACCCAGTGTTAAAAAATGCTGACTCAGCACTTTTTCAAAGTCCCCAAAAAGTACCCTATGATAAAACTGATAGCAATTTTTTTTGACCATTCCATTTTGTTGGTCCTAAGAAAGCTTAACACCAAATAAAAATTCTCAGTGCCATGCAGTTTTGGAGATTTTGGGAGGAGGGGCATTTGAATTTTGTCCAATTTTACCTCCTGCAGTTCCCATGGGGCGACAGGAAATTTTTTTTTTGCAGAAATCAACTACTTATGTCCCAACAAAACCTCATATCAAATTTGATTCAAATCAGCCTCTCGGTTTGGAAAATAGAAATTTTGGGCGGGGCAAAAATTCTTGCCCCTCCCATAACGATGGCAAAAATAGCCCCTAGAACTTCTCTTGAACAAATCTGAGTCTACACCTCAAAAGGAAGTTGCACACCTAATATTAAGTCTCTGCTACTGCTGGTTCATGAGAAGATTTTTTAAGATTTAGGCTCACTTTTTGGGCGTGGCCCTACCAAGGGGTGGGTCAACTTGATTTGAACAAACTTGAATTGACATATGACAGGGAACATGCACAGCAAATTTGATCCAGCAGTTCGTGAGAAGAAGTCGACAAGTAAAGTTAACGATGGACGACGGACAGCGGATGGACAGAAAGTGATCAGTAAAGCTCCCCTTGAGCTTCGCTCAGGTGAGCTAAAAATACTGTGACAATCATCAAATTTCCCTTATTTATAGACTTATTTTACCTCAGCGTATGTAATACAAACATTTAATCTATTATATCATGTTTAAAAGAGCTACAGCTACATGGACATACCACTTTCCATGGGTGGGCAATATTTCCACAGATGCAATATAATATTAGATTCCAAAAAGTAACTGTAGGAATAGACATCAAAAATGTAATTAATGAAGCAACAGGTGCTTCATTAATTAAACGTTTGCTGATGAGGATTTTTATTACCTGGTAAATGCATGAATGGACATCACTGCCCATGTGGATTATAATCAGTGCACGGCAAATGTACTGTACATGACCTCCAAAACATAACTTAGGACAGTTCATTGAACATATATAGAATATATCCATAGTAGCTTGGTGTACCAAATGTTCACCACAAGTGGTGAAGTGGTAACCACAAGCCTTTAGCACATGGTTAACACCACTTCACCATGAGTGGTGAACATTTAGTACCCCAAACTACTTTGAGTATATTTTATTTATACTATTATCGTCAGATTAATGAGAGTTTAAATGTTAAATAAATCAATATTCACACATGCGAATCTGTTTTTGTTTACATGAGCACCAGTGGGCGGTACCTCCGTTGGCAATTTTATCGCTGAAATGAAATAGAAATGGAAACCACAAATTACGCAGCCTTTTTCATCTTAATAACATAATAACATACTATTTTGAGTTATGGATGCTTTATTAACATGAGACAATGTGTGTTTTGTCCAAAAAAAATTATTTAACCCTTTACCCAACGAATCGCCCACATCTGCCTGCGTAATATGCAAATTCAGCAGCTGAAAAAATATTATTTTTCGAAAAATTTCAACAAAACCATATCATGTGACCCCTCTTTGGAACGAGCTCGTCGAACTCGTTCCAAAGAGGGGTCACATGATATGGTTTTGTTGAATTTTTTTTTAAAAATTGAAAAAATGATATTTAAAATAATAAATTTTGAAATCGTCTGCGTTGGGTAAAGGGTTAAAAACATAATAAATAATTACGGGTTTCATTTCATTCTTCAAGAGGGGACAAGTGATAAATTTAGACAAGTCTGCATTTAAGGTGAGGTCACCAAAGGTCAACTTGGTTGTAGTTCCACTGTAGGTGTAAATTTTGACTATTAAAATCCCATTGCTGGTGTGTTCAACACAGTTGGTGCGTAAAGCTAAAATTTATGTCATAGGTTTTTATATATAGTAGAATAGGTAATCATGGTATAAAAGAGGGTTCATAAGTTACGGTTTGGCAGAAAAAAATTCAAAATTTCAATTATTTCTGGTTATTCAAGAAATCTTTTTACAAATGTTATCTCCTAGTCATGTTTGGTTTAAAACATTTTGATAATTCAAGACATGATTACATTTACAGGATAGCCAAAAGAGTATTATCCAACTATACTGTCAGTTTGGGGTTGAGGTGGTTCAAAACCTAACCAAGTGATCCTACTCATCTTTAAGGGAGTGGACATTAATTTCCTCATTCACCTATTATATTAAACTGATATGATTTGCTAGTTATGTCTAGTGAGGTCTTGGCTGCCTATATCAACAGCCAAGACTTCACAAGAAATTACTAAAAAGATAATTTGATGCCTATGCCTATAAAAAAATTACTCGTCTCGCAGGCAATCTTTCATCAATTTTATGATGAGGGAGGAAGCTTTTGTTTTTTTGTTTATTCACAAAACAGTTCTGAAAAAAATAGGCCGATGAAATCGTCAGATGTGTACCCATACGTGCAACTAGTAGAAAGCTGTATGACGGGGTGGAAGGCCACCACGGATGCCGACATTATGTACACCATACAAGGTATGGGTACATATAGAAATGGATTGGAGGAGTGTCTAATTTGATGGATAAAGGGTTAATATCTCCGGATCAAATTATCAGATTTATATAAAAAACTATACAGCACAGCACATCAGTAACCTGAATAAATATATAAAGTAACATGACAATCGGATTGATATTTTTTGAGTTATCTCCTGCCAAAGGGATTGGAGGAATTTTCAATTTGAAGGATAAAGGGTTAATATCTCCGGATCAAATTATCAGATTAACACCAAAAACTATACAGCTCAGCACATCAGTAACCTGAACACAATTATAAAGTAACTTGGCAATCCAAGTAATATTTTTTAAGTTATCAAATGCCAAAGGGATTGGAGGAATTTTCAATTTGAAGGATAAAGGGTTAATATCTTAAGATTAAAATAACAGATTTCCACCAAAAACTATACAGCTTGGTACATCAGTAACCTGAACACAAATATAAAGTAACTTCACAATCTAAGCAATATTTTTCAAGTTATCGATTGCCAAAGGGATTGGAGAAATTTTCAATTTGAAGGATAAAGGGTTAATATCTCAAGATTAAATTATCAGATTTACACCAACAACTGTACAGCTCGGCACATCAGTAACCTGAACACAAATATAAAGTAACTTGACAATACAAGCAATATTTTTCAAGTTATCGAATGCCAAAGGGATTGGAGGAATTTTCAATTTGAAGGATAAAGGGTTAATATCTCAGGATCAAAATAACAGATTTACACCAAAAACTATACAGCTCGGCACATCAGTAACCTAAACACAAATATAAAGTAACTTGACAATCCAAGTAATATTTTTCAAGTTATCGAATGCCAAAGGGATTGGAGGAATTTTCAATTTGAAGGATAAAGGGTTAATATCTCGGGATCAAATCATCAGATTTACACCAAAAACTATACAGCTCGGCACATCAGTAACCTGAACACAAATATAAAGTAACTAGACAATCCAAGCAATATTTTTCAAGTTATCAAATGCCAAAGGGATTGGAGGAATTTTCAATTTGAAGGATAAAGGGTTAATATCTCAGGATCAAAATAACAGATTTACACCAAAAACTATACAGCTCGGCACATCAGTAACCTAAACACAAATATAAAGTAACTTGACAATCCAAGTAATATTTTTCAAGTTATCGAATGCCAAAGGGATTGGAGGAATTTTCAATTTGAAGGATAAAGGGTTAATATCTCGGGATCAAATCATCAGATTTACACCAAAAACTATACAGCTTGGCACATCAGTAACCTGAACACAAATATAAAGTAACTAGACAATCCAAGCAATATTTTTCAAGTTATCAAATGCCAAAGGGATTGGAGAAATTTTCAATTTGAAGGATAAAGGTTAATATCTCAGGATCAAATTATCCGATTTACACCAAAAACTATACAGCTCGGCACATCAGTAACCTGAACACAAAAATAAAGTAACTTGACAATCCAAGCAATATTTTTCAAGTTATCGAATGCCAAAGGGATTGGAGGAATTTTCAATTTGAAGGATAAAGGGTTAAGATCTCAGGATCAAATTATCCGATTTACACCAAAAACTATACAGCTCGGCACATCAGTAACCTGAACACAAATGTAAAGTAACTTGACAATCCAAGCAATATTTTTCAAGTTATCGAATGCCAAAGAAAATGGATACGGACGCCGGACGGATGGACAGACAGACAGACAGACGGATGGACAGACGGATGGACAAAGGATGGATGAACGATGGATGGTCACCCCGGATGCCGGCATTATGTGTACCATATATAGTATGGGTACACATAAAAATTGGAATCAGAAATTTAACTTCTTACACTATTATGTGGCAAAAAATGTTTTCAGTAAGTGGAAATTTCCCATAATGTAGTTGAAAAGTAAACCAACTATTTCTTGTTTGACAGAGCTCTGTGAACACAATACTTTATTAGGGTTGAACAGGCCTTTTATTACTGGGTAAGGCAGTGAAGTCATTTCTCATGCAAACAAACTATAACAGTTTCACTACAGAAACTCAAGTCGAGATGTCAGAAAAGTGATAGTGAATAGTTTACTTGGAGAACATGATCTATCTTCCTTGACGAAAAGAAGTGCTGACTGAGAAGACATCACCTCTCCATAAATACCAAAATCCTCTCCAGACTGGCTGTAGTAGTAATTGTTATTACCTTCATAGAAAGTAATGAAATGCCCGTTTACTGAATACTCCAGTTAATTGAGTGAACTGAGTGACTATTCAATTAACACAGTTCCACTGTTGTTTATAGAGAATAATTCTGATTTACTATCTGTAAGCTGACATGGAACATTTTAATACTAACCTTTCTAACATGTGGATCTGTAAATCATTTTGGTTCCATGTTTTCTTTTTTCTGCTCAACTTAAACTTTTCATATATCTCTGTAATGGTGTTTGTATTAAAGCTGATTCTAGCCTCACTGAAAAATAAGGTCATCTAACTGTTGAATATATGGTAATAATAATAATGATAATAATAATAATATTAATAATAATAATGGATGGGAAAACAGAGAAATCCAAGACCAGTCTTGGTAATTAGGGAGCTATAGGGCATTAACTCTTTACCCAACATAACGGCCAAAACCGGCCAGTGCTATTCACAAAAATCGCCAATTAATTTTCATTATTTTTTTTTTTTTGTGTGTCAAAAACATTGGTTATGACCCCTCTTTAGAACGAGCTCATTCCAATGAGGGATCATAACCTATGTTTTTGAGAAAAAAATGAGTTATTCAAGAATTTTGTTTGCAAGTGTCGTCTGCTTTTCATGTTAGGTAAAGGGTTAAAACATCTGTTGTCCCAATGTGATCGGAATATTTGGTACAATACCCAAAATATTTTGAATGTTTCAGGACAAGCTTGACATACCTGACATGACAACAGGGGTTCAAATGTCTGCATTGCTTAGAACTGCTGGAATACTGGGGAGGGGTCTTAGCTTATGAGGTCTTGGGATGAGGCCTGAAGCTAAGAAGAATACTATCTCAGAAAATACCATCTGAAAGCTGGTAAGACTATGCAAATAATAAATAATAATAGTTTGGCCCATAAAAAAAATTCTTGTTTCTCAGACAATTTTTCCTCAAATTTATGATGAGGGAGGGAAGCTTTTTATTTCTTTTTTGTTTATTCACAAAGCAGGTCTGAAAACAGTTGGAATCAGAAATTTAACTGCTTAGTCCAAGTAAAAAAAATGAATTGATTCTCAGGCAATTTTTTTTTCAAATCAGTGAGGGAGGGAGAATTTTATTTTTATTTTTAATTTTTTTTTTTTTTCGTGTAAAGGGTTAAGTATACTCAGTAAATCTTTTTGCTGTCTTTCCATTTGAAAAAGAGAAAAGGTTGCATTTTAGTGTAATTATAGTATAACTTTAATGACTAACTGCCATAACAACAGCTAAAAGGATTTGTATTTTATTCTTTTTAATGGTATAGATCTGTCAAACATCATGATCCATTAGAATAGGCCCCAGTAACCAATGCTTGGGGTAGGAGTCCTTTAAAATGGGAAACATGGCTCTAAATGATTGGTTAAACTTGAGTTTATATCGGTGGTGTGGCCATTATTAGCCATTGTGCAGAAATATATGACCTTAAACACCAGCAAATAAATAAATAATTAAATCATGATCCAGTATATCGGAATCTGCCTTGTTACAGTTTATGAGAGAGTGCCTCTGGGCACTCTCCCATAAACTGCAACAAGAAAAACCAATTTACTGCAAACACAGCTAAATAATTATATGTCGAGAAATGTGAAAAAATGACCATTCCAAGTTTTCACAAATTCTTAAAAAAACATTACATAACAAAAATGTCTAATGAGGTTCAAATCCAACGAGGGAGGGCTTGAGAATCAAAACATTATTTTTTTTTAGCCTTACACTATTATGTGGTAAACCAATGTTTTCAGCAGTGAAAATTTCCAATAATGTAAAATTTAATTTAAAATAAATTTAACCAACTATATCTTGTTTGACAGAGCTCTGTGAGCTCTGTCAAACATGGTGTAGTTGGTAAATATTTGTCCTGCAAGTGCAAACTAGTTTCATAGAAGAGACTTCCAGGTGAAAAAAAAGGTGATGAGGCAGATTTTCTATGATGAGGGAGGTGCCTGAGAAACAAGATTTTTTTTAATAGCCTAATAATAATACAAGACATTATATTGCACAGATGTCACACAATAACAATCAAGAGCCTTGTCAGATCCACACAGAGGCATAGTTTGCAGAGGCTGCTGCCTCCTTGATGATAATGACATTGATTTGTCTACTCAATAGAATTCTGCCATTGGAAATATAGGACTCTACTGTACAGACCTTTTTATGACTCACAACACACCATCTACTCATAACATACCTGTTTCCAAGTTTTGGGATGAAAAACATTGGAGAAGAAACAATTTCATAGACAAACAAAATATTTGAATGTTGATGGCAGACAGACATATGCTTGGCAGATGGACAGTTGACGGATGATAGAGGACGGCATCAGAAAAGTTCTGCTGACAACAGATCAGAGCTAAAAGTTCTTTGGTGCTTTACAACATTATAGAAATAATGAGAAAGAAAAAAAATAATATACACAACATTCATTATCTGTAAGAAGTTAAATTAACCTTCTGCACACTGAGGTAAAAAAATCACAATATTTCAAGTAGATATTTTCCCATGATGCTACAGTAGAATCCTGTTAATTGAACAACCACTTTGTCAGTGAAAAATATTCAATTAACAGGAGTATTCAATTAAGAGGAATTTGCCACTTTGCTGTATTCTAGAGATAAATTGAGCATTTATTCTATTATATCATGTTTGACAGAGCTCAAGGAGCTCTGTCAAACAAGATGTAATAGGTTAAATGTCTGTAATGGATGTACTGAGGCCAAATAGGTCTATAAACAAGGAGAATTTGGTCATTTTCAGGGGAATTCCATGACATTTTGAAAGATTTTTTATTCAATTAACAGGAGTTTATTCTATAACCCATATGCATGTAACAGGGCAAATTTGTACTGAAAGTATGGTAAATGGTTTGGTGTTTGGAAATTTTATTCAATTAACAGGGTTATTCAATTAAGAGATATACAATTAAGTGGCTTCACTGTACTAAGAATTTAACAAATTCAATCTTGTTAAACAGATCTCAATGAGCCCTATCAAATATGATAGAATTTCTTAAATTCTAGTTCCATTATGAGAACTATTTACAGGTTAACCCTTTCCGACTACGGTTATCGTGACGTTATAACGTCACGAAGAATCGGGTTTTGGCGACGTCAAACGCAATCGTTAGCCTTTTGAACCCTGGTGGTATCTTCCATATCAGTTCAACGACAGCAACGGGAAGAGTCCATATTCATTATTTGGGGGCAGACCAATTAATATTTACAAGTGCAGCCTTGTAGCTGCACGTTGAAAATATTGATTGGTCTACCACACACATGCACTTAGCAGCCATCCTGTTTAATGAAATTACGAAGTATTATGTTCCTGAACAAAAAAGAGCCCGCTTTGGTTCAAAGTCGGCGTCCGTAATATTATGTACCGTAGTCGCAACGCACGGCAATTTTCGTACGTAATATTACGTACCGTAGTCACAACGCACAGCAATTTCCGTACGTAATATTACGTACCGTAGTCGCAAAGGGTTAAAATTTTGGGTTTTGACCTCAAAATAAAAAATATAAGTCTTTGCCAAACGATCCTATTTTTATATTGCATATAACCGAACTCAAACCATTTATTATTTTCACCTGGACTCCAGAAGGATTTTCAATACATTTTAATGTACACATCTTATCTGAAGCTCTGCTGACTGTTCATACCAATCCTCTGTTAATAGAAAGCTGACAGAACACAAAAGTTGACCTTTATACAAATGCTCTGTTACTAGAAAGCTGGAAGATCACAAAAGTTGAGCATCCTGTTCTTTTATTTTGAATTCCCCTTACCCATATGTCTTCATCCTGCCATTACATTTCTTCCCAATACTCAAAGGGAATCTTATTCTATTAGACTGTGATAATCATCAGTGGTGGCCCAAGAGCCTTATTAGCATGGTAGGAATACAATATATGGTTGTGACTCAGACCACTAAAATAAATAACCTGGGTTCTCATCAACCACAAACCTGCCACATCAACAAAATTTTCAAAAATAATTTTTTTAACAAATCATTCCTGGTCATTTCTTGACATCTGAACCTATTTTTGAAGTAGAGCATAACAAGTGCAGCATCACATTAATATCCATTCCCAGGACAAATCAGAAGCACCAATTTGTAGTAATAAATGTGACCCGATTAACTTTTGTGATACCACTTAATTTGTACTTCATTTGTACTTAACTCAAAGTTCAATTTTCTATTTTTTTAACAAAGTTGAGAGTTTCTCAACATTTTGTGTAGGGATACAAAATATTATTCAAGTGGACTGTGCTTGGGAGACTAAACCCGACAAGCAGTGTTTGCAACTTGTTCCACCAACTGAAAAGTCAAACAACCTTTTTCAAAAGGGTACATTCTCTTTTCATCATTTCTTTTTTATACGTATTTTAAATTGTGATAAATTCCTGAAATGAAAGGCCAAGAAGTGCAAAGTTTTTTTGTATAAGCTGTTATTTTTATGTTTACTGTTGAATTAATGAAGACAAGTCATCAAAGTTTTTCATACATTTTATTTTTAAAATAAAACCTCAGTTAAAGAATGTTCTCTCAGTTTTTTTTTGTAAGGCTGATATCAAAGCTGTTCCCTTGAGCTCTTGCATGCATCTTTAAACAGTATAGCAAGGATTCATATTTTTTCATCAGTCTGATGCCATGGAATGCTAGAAAAGAAATATACTTCCAGTTTTTTAACTGGTTCAGTGCAAGAAGCCACTAGCAGGGCTTTCAAAAAAATGAGGGTACCAGAACAAAATCCAACATTTTCCTCGCGCGTGTTTCATATTCAGTAAATTGTAAATAATATTTTGTTGCTTAAAATTTGTTTTATCACATATTATTGGAGAGTGCCTGTGGGCGGTCTCCAATAATTTGTAATAAAACAAATTTTAAATAAAAATTCATTTTTTTTCACACAGGCTTGTTTCCACTGGCAACTTCACAGTCTTGTGACATGGCCAGTTTCAAACAGCCATATTAGTGTACAACAGGCAAAAAAGACTTACGAACGAATATAAGAATTACCTTATGATTTTAAATTCATGGCATTGAGAGAAAAAAGCCTTTATTCCTTGTATGTTTTTCAGTGCAAAAAAACCCTGAGAACATGGCTTTTTTCTTTTGGCCTTGCATATCTCTTAATCCTTTACCTAACATAGCAGCCAAAAACTGCCGGAAAGTTAAAAAATTTATAGTAATTCATATATTTTTTATACTTACCAATGACCCAGACATAGCTGGTGCTATCTCTTAAAAATCTAGGGCCAAACACAAATTTTGCCCCCCCAATCCCCAAAATTTGCATCTAAAACTGAAAAATCATATCCTAAATGGTCCTCCATACTTTCCCTCCACTGCGCATGTGCAGTGTCAAGGAGGTCTCGAAACTGGCGCCAATCATCATTCTTACAAGCAGTGCCTGGTCAGCGCTATGTACTCAGCGGGGAGGTATGAGTTCCCAACTCCTGGGAGGGCCATCCCCGTCTGGGTCATTGGTAAGTATAAAAAATATATAAATTACTATAAATTTTTTAACATTTATATACTGTACCAATGACCCAGACATAGCTGAATAGTAAAAAGGCTGGAGGGCCTAGGACAAAGAGGAAAATCCAATAAGCTCAACTATATATAATAGAGTCATCCCCTCGAGAAGAAAAGGAGTATTAGGCTTTACAAGTATCTTTCTTATTTTATGATAAATTAGAAAGACACAACACCCTCCATAATTGAGCATCATAACATTCATGTTCTCTATTAACATCCAGTATAACCCTTTATACTAATTATTTTTAAAGTAAGCCAATAAATAAAGTCAGTCCAGAGAATTGAGAATCTTTATACTCTTTTAAAAGTGTCCGAGGATTGTATATTAACGCCTGTTTGACACGTGACATATACAAATGCTTCACACCAAGCTACACTTTAAAAATATGACATGAATGAATTTTAAACATTAACTTTACACTTTAAAAACATCCCGGAAACGACTCAGAATTACTGACTCCGGAGAAGGTATCCCCTTGCTTTTCACTATAAAGCAGGTGACCTAAGGGAACACCCTCCCCCCTCCCTTCCCCTTGCCCTGGGTCAAATAGCCCAGAGCGAAGAGGGCAGCAGGACGGAGTCACTGCCGGAACAGAAAGCCTGCATAACTATAGCTGCAACTGTTTAGTGGACGACATTCTGAGCAACAGATAACAGACCTAAACAATGCAGGTCTCCAGAAATGGACTCAATATTTCTGAGATAAAAATTGGTGAATGTGGATGGCTGAGACCAATATGCAGCCTTCATTAAATCTGTAATAGCAACACTATTTGCGTAAGCCCAAGATGCAGAAAGAGCTCTTACTTCATGAGCCGAAATCTTAAGCACAGACTGCTGAGTTGAAGATAGATTATCATAAGCAGTACGGATAGTTAATTGAATCCATCTAGCAATAGAATGGACCGTAATGTCCTTTCTATTAGGTATCAGAGACAGAAAGAAGCTTTTTCGTCCCTTTCTGATAAACTGAGATCTTCGTTTAGAAATACGTAAAGCTCTAACCAGACAGAGCAAAGGTCTATGCCCGTCTGAAGACTATTAGGTATCAGAGACAGAAAGAAGCGTTTTCGTCCCTTTCTGATAAACTGAGATCTTCGTTTATAAATACGTAAAGCTCTAAACAGACAGAGTAAAGGTCTATGCCCGTCTGAAGACGAAAGGGCCTTAATAACAATAGGTTCCGGATATTTATTAGGAGCCTGATTCTTAGCCAAAAATCCAACATTAGTAGTAAAGGTAATAGTGTTCCCGACACTACGATAGTGAGAATCGTCCACAGATAGTGCATGAAGCTCACTGACTCTTCTAGCAGAAGAGAAAGCTAAGAGAAATGCTGTCTTATAAGACAAGAATTTGAAGTCCACTGTCTCAAGAGGCTCAAATGGCTTTTCTTTTAGTTTAAGAAGAACCCAAGCTAAATTCCATTTAGGAATTAATCTAAGGGTTCTAGGTCAATTTATCGAGAAATTTCTAACTAATTTAGATAAAGAGACATTAGATCCAATTTGTAAACTATCATGGTGTGCATAGGTATCAGATAACATGGACCTATAACCTTTAATAGTAACAGGCTGCAGTTTGATCTCATCAAACAAGAATACTAGAAAGTTTGCAATGTCTGGAATGGAGGGATCAAAAATATCAAGAGAATGATCCCTACACCAACGACAAAAGACCTTCCACTTAGCCGCATAGTTTAGCGAAGAGGAGGTCCTCCTACAGCTAGAAATTGCGTCCACTGCTCGTCCTGTAAAATGCTTGCCGTGCAAGAAGGACCGCACAACGGAAATACATGAAGGTTGAGACCTTGCGGGTTGTGATGGAGTTGGCGCGATTTCCCCTGCAAAAGAAGATCCTCTCGTGGAGGAAGCTTCCGCGGTATGTCCCACAGCAGACACCTGAGTAGATTTATCCACGGTCTCTGTGGAGACAGAAATGCTACCAACAGAATTTTGCATTGTGATTGTTTCATCTTTAGCAATATTTGCTGAATCAACGGCGCTGGAGGATACGCATATCCTATCATTCCGTCCCACGAGATCGATAGAGCGTCTACTGCATATGCTCGGGGATCCGGACATGGAGACACATACGTCTGCAACTGATTGTTGAGTTGTGTCGCAAATAAGTCTATCATTGGCCGCTCCCATTGGTAGCAAATCTGATTGAATACCTGTTTGTTGAGAGTCCATTCTGACGGCAACAAGCGACCCTTCCGTGAAAGTGAGTCTGCTAATACATTCAGACGACCCGGAATATGACGGACCGAAAGCAGAACTTGGTGTTCTATAACAAACAGAAGGATTCTTTCCGTTAAATTGAATAACGGAATGGAATGAGTGCCTCCCTGGTTCCGGATATACGCAACTACTGTCGTATTGTCGGACAGGATTTGGACATGTGCTTTCTGAATAATGTTCATCCAATGACATAGTGCAAGCCAAATTGACATCATTTCCTTGATGTTTATGTGCTTGCCTAGAAACTGCGGATCCCAAAGGCACTTTGAATCCGTTGGGATCAACGTTGCACCCCAACCTGTTTGACTGGCATCCGTCATAATCGTAAAACTCGGATCCGGCAACTACAGTGGAACTCCCTGAGTCAACCACTGAATGTTTGCCCAAGTCTGAATCTCCTGTTTCACTTGATTTGACAAGAGAACGTCTATATCAAGCGAATGAATCTTTACACTCCAATTCTGAGTCAAGAAAATTTGGAGAGGACGAGTGCGTAACCGCCCCATCGGAATGAGATCCACAGCGGCTCCGCACAGACCTATCAGTCTCATGAATTCTCTCGCTGTGATTTTGTCTGAGTGAAGACAATAGCGAGCGTAACAACTGATTAATTTTGCTCTGGTTAACGGCAGACGAACGAGATTGTTGTGCATCTCGAAGCTCATTCCCAGATGAGTGAATGACTTGGACGGCACCAGATCTGACTTCTCCTCGTTTATTATAAAACCGAGACGTCGGAGTAATAGAATCAGATTCTGCACATCGTTCTGAAGCGTTAACTTGTTGCCGTACCTCTGAAGAATGTCGTCCAGGTAGGCCGACGTTACCGCAGACGAATGAGCTCGGAAATGTATCATTACCGAGTTCATTATTCGAGTGAAAGCCCAGGGCGCTCGGTTCAAACCGAAGCACATCGCTCGGAACTGATATACAACTTCTAGGACTGCGAAGCGTAGATACTTTCTGAATGTTGGATGTACCATGACGTGAAAGTACGCATCTTTGAGATCTATGCTTGTAGCATAGTCGTTCACCCCGAATACTAGCTCTGACTGATCGAATTGTCTCCATATAGAACTTCGGAGCGACGATCAGCTTGTTTATCGAGCTCAGATCTATGACTGGATGGAATGAGCCGTCTGGTTTCGGAACCAGAAACAGGTGGCTGTAGAAACCCGGTGATTCCTGGTCTTCTACGACCTCTACCGCGTTCTTCGTCAGAAGAGATTGTACTTCTGATAAAAGAGCATCTCTTTTCTGCGGATTTGACGGAAGCTGAGTCCATTTTGGACTTCGAGTTAATGGAGGCTTTCGTTTGAAGGATATTCTTAGTCCTTCCGAAATTACCACTCGGACCCAGGGGTCGTCCGTAATTGACGCCCACTTGTTTAAAAAACTCGATAATCTTCCGCCTACCGGAACACAATAGAGGTTCAAACCATCACCTCCTGGACCTGCGAGGCTTGCGGAAGGAGAAACTACGTCCTCCACGACCTGCACCTCACCCCGTCGACCTTGGGACGTCTGACCAGTTATCTCGGCCAGAATAATGTCCCACACGTGAGTCGCTGCCTTGACGGTCTCTAGAATAAGACCTAGAGGACGTATAAGAACCTCTATAGGAACTTCTCTTGGGCGTACTTGTCCCAGAAGTGCCTGTCTTACTCTTTTCTGCTGTATCCGACTTTTTGGAAGCGGATTTGAATAGCAGAGAATCCGAAGCTTTCTTAGTTATCTTATCATAGATTGCTGAAAGCTTGCCGTCGAAGAGAAGCTCTCCGGAGACCGAAGCGACTCTGAGAGAGTTCTTCACCTTACTATCCACGCGCGTGGATGTAGCTAGGGCTGCGTCACGTCTAACCAACTCCAGGTTTGCCACTGAAAGGGCGAAGTTATACGTGGAATAAGCTACTGCCCTTGAAAGAAGTCTTAATGAGGATTGTATATCCTGGAATTCTTTCCCTTGAAGACGTAATGATAACGCCTTAGTAAGGTGGTCTGCGTATGATAAAGCGTCTAAGTTAACTCTGTTAGACATTATTGTCGTTTCCAACGTCATGGTTGGAATTAACATAGACGACGGTATAGACAATTCTAGGTCTTCAGCCTGGTCATCTAGATGCAGAGGAACTCTCGGTATGCCCTGTCCTGCCGTTTCGAATTTATTCCTTGAATTGATGAAAGGCAGATTTAGAGCATTTGCGGACAAGAAACCAGACTTGCCTGTTTTGGTAGCAAGCTTATATATAGCGTCATTCAATAATTCAAATGTTCTTGTGACATTATTGGACTGTGTCGGAAACTCAGGGACGATGTCCCTGAACCGATCAAAAAATTCTGTGTCCAATGACGCTATCAGTCTCTTATCCGGCATCGCAGCATTCTGGTCCGACGGAACAACCTTTGGAAGATAATGCCGGACGAAATCTACGGCAGCTTTATGTTGTCCCGAAAGGGAAAGCTCCAAATCCTCTGAATCCATTTCGCCATCCTGTCGGACCCTATGAAGTTCTCGGTCGTCCGTACCTGATGCTTCAGCGGAGCGTACCGACCCAGCGTCGTCTGATAACTCCTGATCCGACAGAGATTCTGTCGTTTGCTGGGATGCTGCGATAAGTTGTGCTATTTGGGATAGCACGTCCGTCACTGAGGCCTGTGGAGTAGCGGTCTTACGTTGCTTTGCCGCTGGAAGCTCCGTGTACGTTGACTCCTGCATACTTCTCTTATGCGAACGTCCGGAGTCTACAGGCCTCGTGTCCCTGGCTACCGGATGGCGTGACCTGGTCGCTGTGGAATCCTTGATTGGCAAAGCTGGCTGGATATCCGTGGTCACGTAGCCAAGGTGCGGTCGTGTGTGCTGCCGTGAGGATGAGGAAGCCTTACCGACAGTCTCTCCGGACTGTCTATATAACGGAGCGTCCTGAGCGGCGGACGTATGCTCCGAATGCGAAACGTTTTGTACCACAACATCTGGTCCCAGATGTTGTTGTACGAGAGAGGGACCTCTCTCACTCGCAGACCGGATGGACCTGGACGAGCTAGGAACCGGACTAATAGGCTTCCTCCGTTCTCTCCTCTGATCCGTCATCACTGGGTGCGCACTTTGTCTTATTATAGTGCTCGCATCACCCAAATCTCCTTCCTGGACCGCAACGGACGAACCCGGCTGCCGAGCCATTCGATGAATAGTCGCTACACCGGGCGAGCTAGCGGACGCCAACGCCGTCGATCCTACTAGGGACCTCTTAGGCAATTGACGTATTTCCATGAGCACTTTTGCCGCTAGCTCTTCATTTAACTGTTACGACGGAGGCACACTTTTGGAAGACATCACGGAAACATCACCCTGTTCGTGTTCCTCTGAATAGAGATTGATAAACTAGAGTGACACTGCGGAGAAAGGACCGGCATGGCCTTTTCCCCGCTAACAACATACCGTGACACACGTTTCCAATGTTTGTCATCCCAATTGACACATACTGAACAGGAGTTAGTGCGAGTACACTGACTACAATTAATACAATGATTATGAAAGTCAGAGGAAGATTTCCTCTTATTACAATTTGAACAATATCCTTTCATTGTGAAAAGAATACAAAAAGTCCTAGTACTCGCACCAACCCCTGAAAACAAAGATACATAATAACATGATCCATTAACATAGAAAAAATAATTGAAATCAAAAAAAAATTTTTTGAAAAAATATTTTTTCAGAAAAGCCCAAGTTTCTGAAAAGTAATGTTGAGCCCCAATGGATCCCAAAAAGCCTAAGTGTGGACAAAAATTTTTAAAATATTTTAAAAAATTAATGCAACACTTATAATAATAATGTATCGTGTTATGATTAAGCTAATACAAAGACAAGAAATCCCCCTCCACAGAGACCGCTGTCAATGTAAACAAGAAGTGTATAAACACCAGAAACATGACTCCAGGCACTGAAAAACATGGCCCGAAATCAGTTACCAATAGTAACACTATCTGATGCAAAACAGAGTCTTCCAGGGAAGAAACTGCAGAACATCAGATGGTAGATGCAGAACACAACGCCTAAACACCCATGGGTGAGGACGTAAACATGGGGAAAAGAACAGAATTCATTCTGTTACCCAGCTAAAACTCCCAAGAAATTTTAGTAATAATATTACAGAAAATATATGCCAAAAGCATGGGAGAATAGCAAGGGGGGACTTAAAGGAAAGGGAGAGAGGAAACACTGAATAAGCAGTGTAACTTTATAGCAAGAATGACAACAACATGCCCATGCCTTGAAATTAGGCAACATAACATAATTTCATAAAAAAAATTTAAGTTACAGCCCTGATTATTTCCTGCCACTCATTTTTCCTCTCCTCCTTCTAATTCCTCTTTAGATCCACCATTTCTCTAATAATTACGTGTCTGGCATTATTTAAACTGAGATTTACAAGCACAAATATCAATCAGATGTGAATTGATGAAGGGCCAAACAAAGAATGATAATTGGCACCAATTTCGAGACCTCCTTGACACTGCGCATGCGCATGCGCAGTGGAGGGAAAGTGTGGAGGACCATTTAGGACATGATTTTTCGGTTTTAGATGCAAATTTTGGGGATTGGGGGGCAAAATTTGTGTTTGGCCCTAGATTTTTAAGAGTTAGCACCAGCTATGTCTGGGTCATTGGTACAGTATAAAAATATTAACCAGAATAAACCTAACACAGCCTAAAATATCTCGGAAGTTTCTCAATAAAACCATACAAATATGGATATCATTATGCTATCCATATTTGTATAGTTTTATTGAAAAATTTGTTTTTGAAAATGTGTAATTTAATTTATTTTTTAAAAATACTGTGTTAGGTAAAGGTGAAGCTGAGAAAGTGCACATTTTTGACTCCATATTTAACTGGAGGCGTGGTTATGATGGCCAGCAGGTCATAAATATACCCCTGCTGGGGCAGGGGTATAAAACCAAGTATTTTACAAGTTATTCATGATTGAATTGTGGGATGGATGGACGGATGGATGGACAGACAAGAGGAATCCTATAAATTTACCCACCAGGCCTAAACAGTGGGTAGATTTGCTAAATATGGAGTCAAAAATGTGCACTTTTCTGAATTTTAAAGGCTGTTGGAGAGACAAAGAATATCAGGGAATCTTTGAACATGTCTTAAGAGTTAAGGATCAAGTGTTAAGAGTTAAGAATCTGTGCACCCTTTCTATTACATATATGTGATTCTGTGGCTCAGTCCAGCTAGAAATTCAAGCGGATGGGCAGCCTGCTAGTTCTGGAAAGATTGCAATGGCAGGAACCCAGAGGAGAAAAGCATGTGGTGGTATTAGGGTGTACAAATATATTGGTATATTGGCCTACTCTATCTCTCTTTCTCCAATATTTAAAACAGCATTTGCCTGCGTGATAAGATAATTTTGAAAGCTTACCATCTGTGTTCATTCTGGCAGCACACATCATCATTCAGAACACTCCTCTTTATGTCTTCAAGCTCCTCCAATATCCTATTAAGATTCACTTCACATCTCTCAAGAATCTGAAAAGTAGTATAAAATAGACTGTATTTTCAGGGTTCAATCCACCCCTTTGAGGAAAGTGTCCAAGGCCCTTTCTACCAGGAAAACTAAGGGACTGAAAATGGAATTTCTTTTTAACTAGTTGCGTGCTAGAAGCCAATGTTATGGCTTTATTGAAAAGTGTTGAAAGTCTCTTTAGTGACTTTACACTGCATGCATTAGCTCGTTGTTTGCTCATAAGCAGAAAAAAACTTTATTCTTTAATATTGTTTTGAAACAATTTATTGGAGAGTGCCAACAGGCACTCTCCAATAAATTGAAACAAAACAATTATGAACAAAATCCTACTTAAATAAGGCTCCATTTGATGGTGGCATATCTAAGGAAAAAAATTCTCCTATTACAAATCACCTTCAAAGAATAATTTAACACTCTACCAGTTAACACCTAGAGCCTGACATTGAGACTGGCCTTCAATGCAGTTCGGAAGTACTCTGCCAATAATGCCTTGTGTAACAGTGACCAGCAAAAAGTAGAATAACCTGACTGGAGACAACTGCCTCATCGAACTCTTCTTAATTTTCATGATTGCTCAGTTTGAATGAGTTTAGTAGATTACAAAAACAACAAAACAGTTCAAAACCAGTCTGGTAATACTCACAGACTTACTTTCTTTTGGATTACTTTCACAATTTGTATAAATAGATTACAAAATGAACTTTACAATAAGTCTTGCAATTTACCTGACATGCACAGTAGAATATTTGACATTTGAGTAGGTGTCTGTTGAATATATCCACTAGAAGGAGGAAGTGGCATTTTTTTAGAATCAAAATTGGAAGAGATGGTCCCATTAGGTATATTGTACTAGAAACTGCAGTTTGAAATCCACAAACATAAAATATAATATAACTAGAGTTTGCAACCGCAATAGCAGCCCTGCCATAATGGCAATCAGAAAACTGGTGCATTATTTGTTATATCATAACAGAAAATAAAGCATCCGCCAGTAGAGAGCAAGGATACAGGAGGTTTGTTACAAATCACTGCAGTGATTTATTATTTGTACATGTAAATAGTTTGTGTCTGTAAGACACATATGATGCCTCCATGTGTGTTCTACCATATACATTCTGCTTCAAAACTGTAAGAGGAGTTAGCCAGACAAAGCGCGTACCATACAGGTGAAATTCTAAAAAAAAAGCCAGGACTAAGTTCAACAACCTGTTATTTTGTGAAATGTTGAAGCAAATCAAAATCCTGAAAATATGCACACCTCTGGTATATGTACAAACATCCTGTGAAATAAAAAGGTCCTAGCTTGAAAAATGTGAGAGGAGTTAGCTGGACAGACAGATGGACAACGGACAGATGGCAGATGGATGGACTGACAGGGGTAAAACAATATGCCCCCGACTATTCATCTCGGGCATAAAAAGGTTAAAAAAAAACATAAAATATGCCAGAGTATCTGAGAGTATCCGAAATATTAAGCTACATAACCTTTTGGCTAGGACGTATAATTTTGTTGATAGATTGGTATAGAATAGCAGTACTTTAGTTTAAGTGATGTGGATCAGACCACAAAATACCGGTCCAGGGCTGGCCTGCAGTCCAGACTGGACCAACCCTGCTGCTCTATAGGTACACAAATGATCTGGACCTGTCCTCGGTGGTCCCATCTGGCCCAGAGGGGCATTTTTATGTATTAAATAAATTATCACTAGTTCAGGACAAAACACACATTGTCTTTTACTTCAACTTGCAACTTAACCAGTGAAATAACTAGGAAATCATGTTTGGGAACACACTTCTCCCTACAGTTGATGATCCATGTCATTCCAGATAGCAGGAATAGCATTAAAGGGCTTATATGGGAACCCGTACGCAGATTACTCTATTTAGCATGGCGGTAACCCATAGTAAAAAGGTACTGGGATGGTTCTCAATCTTCTCTGTTTTACTATGTCAGTCATGCCGTTTTACATCTTAACGAGATTTCCGCCTCAATAAATAGTAACAACAAAAGTGTGATCTCGCCAAAGCGAGATCATGCGTTAGTTGTTGCTATTTATTCAGGCGGAAATTCTTTTAAGATGGAAACAGCATGCCATTCTATTCATAATGTGGATGCAATGCTCAACCTTTCAGTTGATCAGGTTCCAAAAGATTGTCAAGTCTTTCTGGCAAAACATGCAAGATTAGCAATTTAATGAAGTTACGTTGTATTATTTTGTCATAACATGCAATTCGTTCCTACATTTTACAATTGATGTAAACCCCATGTAACCTAAACGATCATTTGCAGGTTATTTCCAGGCCGGAGATAGGAGACACCTGCAAATCACAACAGAAAGCAGATTGATACAATTTATGACATGGACTCATTGAATATAAATTCAAGTGTAGAGAACAATTTTAAATGACAATGTATGGTACAATGAACATTTTTCCAACTCATTGTGGGGGTGGTCATTCCAAGTTTAGGGCCTGGTGATAACTTTTTCCCACAATGCAATTAGAATTTTAAGCAATTTGATCCTGTTTTAAAAGACATCATTTGAGCTCTGTGAAACAAAATTTGAATGGTTAAATATCTAGTTGCATTACAGGGGGGGTTCTTCCAAAAAATTCCGGACACAAGGCCGGGGTGGGTGGGTGGTCGGATGGGGGCCAAAACACCTTTTTTCCTGGAGTTGCAATTTTTCTCCTGGTGTTTTTTTTTTCAAATTATTTTCACATAACAAGGCTATATTGTTGTTTAGTAGTCTAATAGGCACCTGTTTGTCAGGTAGGGTTAGTGAATAAGGCCCCACTAGGCTGATTAGGGGATTTGTTCTCTTTTTTGTTAATTAAATTAGATGCATTAAAGAACAGTGTACTCCAGTTTGACTAAAAACAATCAGTGGAAATTTATGAATTTTAATTTGGGAATGGTTAACATAATTTTCATAGCTGAATCATCACGCACAATTTGGATTTTACAATGAGTAGCAATGTGTTTAGCAGAACATCTAAAATAATGTAAAAAATTTACGGAAAATAATCTAAATGCCCAGTTTCTCTGAGTAGAGCTCTTGTAACCTGAAACTAATGAAAATTCTCACTGTGCATCTTTGATATAAAACCCCACTTACTTAATTCAAGCTCATAGTGATAGTACCAGGGTTTTCACAGAGGGTTTGTCTGGCTATCTCTTGAAAACATGAAACAAAAGTTAAGTTAATATTTGAATTGAAAACTGACCCTGACTGAGCCAGAGTATATAGATGAGTAGCTGAGAATAATACTAATACTATGCAGCAAAAGAAGATTATTTTAATCCTCTATTTGATGTTAACAAAAATAGTCTAATTCTTACATTATATGCTGTTATATGCAGAAATCAATGCTGACATTTTTTTCGGAGACGGACCAGGACGGACAGTGAGATTTACAATGGTGTTAGGTGACAGATTTTCAGCTTTCCTACGCCATCAACTATCTTTTGAGTAATGACAATTGGCTGAAACCTCAAGCCTAGACACTTAGCCTGTAGTCAGGTCATTAAAATTAAAACTTCTTCACTAAATTTAAACTGTTTCTTCAGTCTCGGAACTTAACACATGAATGATAATTATTATGAGAGCATTGAGGCCAGAATTTTCAGTTCAGCATTTGTAATTCATGCACTTCAATAATATGCCAGTATACACTATGCTATAGTGTATATAGGCATATTATTGAAATGCATGAATTACAAATGCTCAACTGAAAGTGCTGTCATCAGGTATTAGAACCACCAGAACATAAAGATGTGAAAAAAACAGTTATCAGATTAGGATTCAAATTAAGGCAAGGACTGACAACTGGAAGCTCAATGCAATAATTTTTCATTACCCACTGTGGTGATACACTGAAAAAATATAGGTGGTGGGGTGGGTGTCCAAGTGGTCAGAGAAAAAAAATATTTTTTTTTGCACGTGGGTGGGTGGGTGGTAGTCAAAAGGTGGAAAAAAATATTTTAGGCCTTGTGTCTGGAATTTTTTGGAAGACCCCCCCCCCCCCCCCTGTGCATTATGGGAAAAAGTGCCAACTTGAAATTTTGTTATCAGTTTGCAAAGCTTCTGATATATCATGTCATCATCTATGACTATAACATGACCACAACCCTAGCCTGAAGTCAAGTTTAGCAAATCATTTATACTTATGCTACCCACATCAGCAGACTCTCACTCCAGGAGTTGGTCACCCGGTCTTTTTACACCTGTAAAACAGAACTTGCAGTAAGGTGAATGAAAAATTGCTCACTCAACTTAACTCTGCACCTAACATAATGGCAGAAACTGTAATTGCTGTTCACAAAAAACTACCATTCAAATTTCATTATTTTTTTCTGCCTCCAAAATTCAGCTTTTGTATTCCTTTTTTTACTGGGGTTTAACAACACTTTCAACAGCCAAGGTCACATTAAGTTGGACAATTTATGAGAGGAGGAAGCCAGAGTACCCTGATAGAACCACCAAGCAGCAGCAAGTAACCATCAGACTCCACAATGCACAAACTCTGCACAAGCAGAGTTTGCAGCAGTTGAGGGCAAGTGCCCCCACATGGCAGTGCTCACCATCACTATGCCCCCCACACTGGCAGTCAGGATTGCCTTGCCCAAGAACACAATGTAGTTACTGCTAGTCAGAATCAAACCATTGAAATATTATTTTGAAGTTCAGTACTCTAACCACTAAGCCACTGCAGCCCCCAAAACACAGCTTATGACCCCAATGAGGAACATGCTTGTCCCTATGAGGTGTTATAAACTTTGTCCCTATGAGGTGTTATAAACTATGATGTTTTTGAGGCAAAATATAAAAATTTCAAGTTATTTAAGAATTTATTTTAAGCATGCTATTCATGTTAAGTAATGGGTTAACCCTTTATCTAATGATTTGATTGCAGTAACCTGCCTAATTTTCAAATTGAACAGTTGTAAAAAAAAGAAATTCACACAATTTCAACAAAACCATATCGTGATATGGTTTTCTTGAAATTTTTTGACAAATTTAAAAAAAATATAATTAAATTAATAAATTTTGAAATCCTGTGTGTTGGGTAAAGGGTTAAGGGAAATGGCAGGTGAACGAAACAGTCATTCACTCAATGCGTACAGGCTGAAGGCAATCAATCAGACCTTTGATTTTGAAAAATGAAGGCACAGGTGCACAAATAACGATTCTGTTTTTGAACCCAGGTGCAGCGTTTTTACAGCCAGGTCTGGCATATCAACGTTCGCGCAAATTGGTCAATTCCCAAAATAAATAAACTAGAGGTACTGTGAGCAAGCTCACAAAGTGATACCCCCGCGCCTGAAATGTATAAGTTAGATTATCTCCCCTTGGAAATGTCAGAACGGAATTATATTGCTTCATGCACATCTTCATATGGAGTTCTTCCATTGTGTAAAGTTTCATGAAAATTCATTGAACGGTTCAGGGGGAGTTGCACTTACGAGGACACAACCATATGATGTCGCAATTGAAATGTATAAGTTAGATTATCTCCCTATGGAAATGTCAGAACGGAATTATATTGCTTCATGCACATCTTCTTATGGAGTTCTTCCATTGTGTAAAGTTTCATGAAAATTCATTGAACGGTTCAGGAGGAGTTGCGCTTACGAGTACACAACCACATGATGTAGCAATTGAAATGTGTAAGTTAGATTATCTCCCCTTGGAAATGTCAGAACGGAATTATATTGCTTCATGCGTATCTTCATATGAAGTTCTTCAATTATGTAAAGTTTCATGAAAATTCATTGAACGGTTCAGGAGGAGTTACGCTTACGAGGACACAACCATATGATGTAGCAATTGAAATGTATAAGTTAGATTATCTCCCCTTGGAAATGTCAGAACAGAATTATATTGCTTCATGCACATCTTCAGATGGAGTTCTTCCATTGTGTAAAGTTTCATGAAAATTCTTCAAACGGTTTAGGAGGAGTTGTGCTTATAAGGATGGACAGACGGACAGGGTGATTCCTATATACCCCCCCAAACTTTGTTTGCGGGGGTATAATGACAGTCAAATGACTCATGCAGACATGTTAACCTCCAGAATAATTTTTCAGGGAACATGAGGGTGATTTTCAGGGAAATGGGATGGATTTCAGGGAAAAGTTCGCGCGGGGACAAAATAAAAGAAGAAACTTGTGAATTTTCAGCTCATGGACCACTATTAACACCAGGTTATATCCAGAACTTGTTGTCAACTATGCTGATGCATTTATGCTATGTTAAAAAATCATAAAATAACTGTTGATTTGACTCCCCCCTCCCTCCCCCCCCCCCCCAGATCTTCTTCTTCATGAGCCCCCACCACCACCACCACTACCACCCACCCACAGAGCACCACCACCTGCGGTTTGCTTTTATCAAAGTCTACTTACCTAATAATTTCCCAAGTCTGGAAATGTTAACAGGAAAAGATGTCCTAATTTTCAGTTACTTCAAGAACATTAGTACTTAGAAAGTATCTTTATCAAACTTCATGCATGTGGGACGTTTGTGCCCTACACAAAACTTTTCTTTTCATCATTGAAGCATTTTTTTTAATTCCGATTGAAATTTTCTGGGTACAGATGGCCAACAGTTAACAGTTCTCTAGCCAGCTCAACGGAATAAATGTAGTGTTAGAAAATAAGTCCATTGTGTATAAATATGAAGTCATAATTTTTCGGCATCCTAAGCGACTTTAACCTATTTCTTAACTCTCATAAATCTGTTGAGGTCAAGGTGTTTTTTACGTTTTGATTTGGAAAAGGGATGAGGATTAAAGCTATTCCATGGATAAATAAATATATATTATTTAATTCCTTTTCATATATTTTATTTACCAAAAAATTGCATTGAAGGTGGAGTTTTCATTTTTTGGAAAGTAAGTCACCTATTTTCACTTCGACCCTTGCACACTGATCACTAATCTCCGATTATGAAAAAAAAAAATGAAATAAACATGAACACAGTTGAAATATATATCATAATAAGAACTTTGGTAAAACCAAGAAGCGCGCGCAACTCACAGTGTTTTTCAAATTATAATGACATAAACTTAACAAAATTTAAAACAGTGTTTAAGAGGTTGTCTAACAAAACATTTTGCGTTGTGAACTAATACATGTACATGCGGTCTTGTAGATTTATTTCCCCCCAAAAACATATCAGACCTACAATATAATATGAAATTTAGGCAAACCTAAAAGCGAGCAAAAGTGATGCATTAGGCCTAATGTGCTGCAGGCCTACATTTACTGGTAAAGAATAGGGGACCAACCAAATTTCGAGATAACTACTTTTATCTGCGTTTTGATTGGAAGATATTTTCCAATCCTCTGATTGAAAGATAATTTTATCATTGCTTTGATTGGAAGATATATTTATGGTGTTGTTGTTTTCCGCAATTTATCCGATGAGTTACGGAATTGCTGCGTTCATTTTTATTTTTTCACAAATAGCGTGTAGCATTTATTGTTACTATTACCAACGTTTAGTAGCCACTACAAGAAAATACAGCAGTGCTGTGCAAAAAAAAAAGGACAATGATAATATTCCAATGCAGTTTTACTGAAAAGGCCATCTTTAAAATAATAAGACTGAGTATCACAAATGTAGTTTCATGATTCGGACCAGATTTTTATATAGGACGTTTCGCACCCAGATCTATGGACGATTCTGACCATATTTCAGGCCGATTCAGACCAGACTATTGGATGATTCGGTCCATGTTTGTGGGCGATTTGGACCAGGTTTCTGGGCGATTTGCCCAACAGACACACAAACTACACAAGCCAGCACAGACATACACACTTCACAAGACAGCACAGACTTGTCGTTTGAAGTAAATAGGCCTAGAGCTTTATGTGCCAATTTCAATAAGCCATTTTCATTAATTTCACTGAAAAAAATACCGACGTACCGGTATTGTTTGTAGTTATCACAACAGATAATTCTGAGAGTAATTATGAAACTGCTAATCCTGTGCTTCTGGATTTTTGCAATACATTTTGGGTCCGCATACTGAATTTGGTCAAAATCGGCCCAGTAGTTAGCCCGTTGCTAAGGGGGAGCTCTGGTTGCTAATGACGTCATGTGGCGTCAACATTGACCTATCTGTTTTCATTTGCAATGCATTTTGGGTCTGTATTCCGAATTTGGTCAAAATCGGCCTATTAGTTAACCCGTTGCTAAGGGGGCACTCTGGTTGCTAGGGAAATCAAAAGACGTAAACTTCGATCTGTCTGTTTTCATTTGCAATGCATTTTGGGTCCGTATACCGAATTTGGTCAAAATCGGCCCAGTAGTTAGCCCGTTGCTAAGTGGGCGCTGTGGTTGCGAGGGAAGTCCCGAGACGTCAACATTGATATGTATTTTTATTTGCAATGCATTTTGGGTCCATATACCGAATTTGGTCAAAATCGGTCCAGTAGTTAGCTCGTTGCTAAGGGGGTGCTATGGTTGCTAGGGAAGTCACGCGACGACACCATTGACCTGTCTGTTTCGTTTGCAATGCATTTTGGGTCCATATACCGAATTTGGTCAAAATTGACCCAGTAGTTAGCCCGTTGCTAAGGGGGCGCTCTGGTTGCTAGGGAAGTCACATGACGTCCATCATTGATTTATCTGTTTTCATTTGCTATGCATTCTGGATCCGTATACCGAATTTGGTTCAAATCGGCCCAGTAGTTAGCCGGTTGCTAAGGATGCGCTCTGGTTGCTAGGGAAGTCACAAGACATCAACATCGTTATGTCTGTTTTTATTTGCAATGCACTTTGGGTCCGTATACCGAATTTGGTCAAAATCGGACCAGTAGTTAGTCCGTTGCTAAGGGGGCACTCTGGTTGCTAGGGAAGTCATGTGACGTCATCATTGATCTATCTGTTTTCATTTGCAATGCATTCTGGATCCGTATACCAAATTTGGTCCAAATCGGCCCAGTAGTTAGCCGGTTGCTAAGGACGCGCTCTGGTTGCTAGGGAAGTCACGAGACATCAACATTGATATGTCTGTTTTTATTTGCAATGCATTTTGGGTTCGTATACCGAATTTGGTCAAAATCGGACCAGTAGTTAGCCGGTTGCTAAGGGGCGATGTGGTTGCTAGGGAAGTCATGTGACGACACCATTGACCTGTCTGTTTTCGGTACACTTTGTTCCAATAACACGCAGTGTTGGTTTGAAGTGAACAACGTTTTGCAAATGCAAAACCGATAAATCACGTGACAGAATACTCCGCAGAATCGAACAACAGCAGGATCCCAACAGCCAGCCAGCAGACGATGAATCCAATGTGCATATATGAGAACATTTAGCTTTTCGACAATTTCTGTCATTTAGTCAGCAAAGCAAACGACAGTTGAGTTTGTTTGGAAAAACTTTTATTTTGAAAAGCATGTTCAATAAATTATTCACAGTCTGCATGGAATGATCTAAGGAGAAATCTCGCATTACACCGTTCGCTTTTTAGGGGGCGTCATTCGATTTGTTCGCTTCTTAAAATGAGAGCTGGGGTTCCCCATGTTTTTACTTCCGGTTTCCAATTTAGATTGGATGGCATAGCATTCCTTGGTTTTTCCAATTTCACGTACATGTTGTCTATTAGGCTTGCTTCCAAGCAGCCCTTCGGGCTTGCTTCAAAGCAGCCCTTTGGGCTGCTTTTGCACGTGCTAAAATACCGTTTTCTTAAATAAATTTAACTTAAATCCATATTTTACTGCTTTGTGAGTTTTTATCAGAGTTTGAAATGCATGTGATTTGACTCTGAAAGTTTTACATAAGTTACAACGGGAAAGAAATATTCAACTGTTGTTTTCTGGGATTTTTGGTTCTAAACTGATTCCTGCCCGGGAGGCCGGGAACTACACTGAAATTCCGGGATTTTCCCAGGCATTCCAGGAGAGTTAACATGTCTGGACTCATGAGACTGCAATTCATTGTTATTGTTGAACAGTGACAACATAATGAGATCATAATGGGATCAAAATTTGAAAACATTTTAATTTTATTGAACCTCATCTCACTCAAATTGTTTAACCTGAATTTATGCAAATTTCTCAGAATCAAATAAAATAGTTTTCCCATTGTCTGTGTGTATAAACTAAACCTTTCAGTGTTGCATGCTCTGGAAAAGCATTTCTTATAGATAGTTGCTTATGCACATGCCACCCATGTACAAAGTGAATTATCAATAAAGGGATATAATCAATTGAATGAATTGATCAGGAATAACAGTCCAGCACACTGACCTGGAAATAGTAACTTAAGTAAGGTTGGCTATGAGTACTGGTTCCATGTTTCGATGTACAGCTTCAATGGTAACCCGAGTGTCTGCATGCCCAAAATGTTTGAGGTGCCCAGTCTTTAGTACCCAGCTTTTGAAAACCAGGTATGTGATGGCATGCAAGCACAACTGCACGCCTCAAAACCAAAGGTCTGATGAATGAAAAATGTTGAAGAATTCAGAACACAATAATTACCTGTGGAATAGAAGCATCAGAAAGTATAGCATTTTGAAAACTTCTGTTTTCTTGTGTACATGACTGGTTGGCACTGTGGTGTTTATGACTAGAAAGGGCAGTTATGAATGGATTTAGTGTGTTTTTCACAAGTGATGTAATGTCAGTGTTAGAAATGAATTGTTGTTTCGAATGATCAAGTCTTGCTTTCATTTGAAGAAGCCTGTTCTCATCATGGCACCTGAAAAAATTTAAAACAAATAGTTTAATATTGACAATCTTAAATTATTTTTGTAAGGTGTTTTTGTATCATTAGTATTTTTTTCAAAGATATCATGCTACCAGATGGCGAGCCTTAGTTTAGCAAGATTTTATTCATAAGGCCCCATACATCAGATTTCTGTTTCTCAGACCATTTTTTGTAAAATTGCATGTGGGCGAGCATTTTTTTATTTTATTTTTGTAATTATTTCGTTGCCATTAAAAGTTCATGCTCTTGGTTTGTTTCATGTTTTAGGCCTCATAATCTCCAGAATAGCATCGATGGTAGTGTATTTTGTTCCTTGAGTGCAAGAAGGCTTTACAATGCTAAAGCATTGTAAAGGCTTGTTGAACTCAAGGGATAAATTTATCAATTTTATTAACTTGGGTAAAATATCAAACATAAACCATTTAATTTCTATTTCTTCAAGTTTGCATTGGTTATAAAAAGTGAGCATGCGGCAGGCAAAAGACCATGCAGGAGGCTCCTGAGAAACAGGATTTTAACTTTTTTAGGCTAAATAATTCCTTTGTTTTAATTTATTGATGTGTGCCTATGGTACTCTCCATTAAATTTTAACAAAAAAAAAAAACCCACATTTTTTATACTGCTGATCAAACAATAATCTGATGCATCTAGTCAAAGCCACTAATTCGGCTCTCAGGACTTTGCAATAGGCTTGATAAAGGCTTCTAGCACTCAACCAGTGAAGTTTAGTTGCTAGAAATTGTTCATCACTGACAGTGTTGTCACAATTTATTGAAAAGTGCCAACTGGCAAATCTAAATAAACAAAGTATTAATGTTTCTTACACAACCACATACAAAACACAACCAAAGAATATGAAGCTCTGGTTGGAATATAAGAACGTTTTAACTGATAATTGGTAGTATTGTCCAGCAATGAGACAATTAAATGCTAAATCATAAAGTCTTGTCCTTTAAACCTTAAGTCCTCAGATTAATTTTACGTTAATAACTACCATTTATACATGTACACAACTGTAGATAACTTAAAAAGTGTTTCGACATTATTGTTGCTTGCCTGTACATGCAGCCAACAATGATGTAAAAACACAATCAAGATAAAAGCATCCTACCAATAGACCTCTCAAGGAAGAATTTGAGACAACTTTTACAGAACAATACAGAAGGGGCAGTTTGTAGCTGTATGGTGGCTTAACTTGTTGAGGGCTACATTATTTTTGGTGGTCTCAATTTGGGCGCTCACCTGACATGGTAGCCTAAATATCAACCCAGAGAATTGATTTCAACAAGTTGCATCTGCTCCTCCTAGGAAAAGCTTATGCCAAATATCCAAAGATTCTGACCAGTGGATCTTAAAAAAAAGAAGATTTTTAAAGAATATTCCTCATATTGAACTAAGTTATAATTCGGGCAACCACAGTGAACCCAAATATGAACCCAGGGACTTGGCTTGAACAAAATTGAATCTCATGACCCCCCCCCCCCTCCCCAAAGATGCTGCACACCAAATATCAAAACCTTCCGACTGCTGGATCTGAAGAAAAAGATTTTATAAGAAAATTCCTCATTTTGAACTAAGTTACAATTTGAGCTCCCACAGTGAGTCCAAATATTGACCTAGGGACATGGCTTGAACAAACTTGAATCTCACCCCCCTAAGGATGCTGCATACCAAATATCAAAACATTCTGACTGCTGGATCTGAAGAAGAAGATTTTTAAAGAAATTGCCTCATTTTGAACTAAGTTATCATTCGGGCTCCCACAGTGAGCCCAAATATGGACCAAGGGACATGGCTTGAACAAACTTGAATCTCACCCCCTAAGGATGCTGCATACCAAATATCAAAACATTCCGACTTCTGAATCTGAAGAAGATTTTTAAAGAAAATTCCTCATTTTGAACTAAGTTATAATTCAGGCAACCACAGTGAGCCCAAATATGAACCCAGGGACTTGGCTTGAACAAACTTGAATCTCACCCCCTTAAGCATGGTGCATACCCAACATCAAAAGATCCTGCCTGCTGGATCTTGAGAAAAAGATTTTCAAAGAAATTTGCCTGAAATGCACTAAGTTCAAATTTGGGCTCCTATACTGAGCCCAAATATAAACCCAGGGGTCCGATTTGAACAAACTTGAATCAGATCCACCCGACAATGTTGCATACCAAATATCAAAAGATTCTGCCTGCTGGATCTGGAAAAGATTTTTTTAAGAAATTTGCCTGAAATGCACGAAGTTCGAATTCGGGCTTCTATAGTGAGCCCAAATATGAATATAGGGAGCCGATTTGAACAAATTTGAATCAGATCCACCCCACAATGTTGCATTCCAAATATCAGAAGATTCTGCCTGCTGGATCTGGAGAAGAAGATTTTTTTAAGAAATTTGCATGAAATGGACTAAGTTCAAAATCGGGCTCCTATTCTGAGCACAAATTTGAACCCAGGGGGCCGATTTGAACAAACTGGAATCAGATCCACCCTACAATGTTGCATACCAAATATCAAAAGATTCTGCCTGCTGGATCTGGAGAAGAAGATTTTTTAATGTTTTTCCCATTGCCTACAGTGTTAAAAAGTGCTGACTCAGCACTTGTTCAAAGTCCTGAAAAAAGTACCTTGTGATCAAACCGATAGGGATTTTTTTTAACCATTCTATTCTACTGGATAAAAGTACGCTTTATACAAAATAAGAATTCTCTGTGCCATGTAGTTTTGGAGATATGACAGTTTTAAGGTTTTTCCTATTTTTAGCTCCCGAGGTTCCCACGGGGCAATGAACAATTTTTTTTTTGCATCAATCAACTACTTATGACCCATTATCATCTCATATCAAATTTGGTTCAAATCGTGAAATTTTTGCCCCTCCCATAATGAAGGCAAATAATGCCCGACAAACTTCTCTTGAACAAACTTGATTCTAAACCTCAAAAGGACTCTGTATACCATATATCAAGTCTCTGCTATTGGCGGTTCATTAGAAGAAGATTTTCAAAAAATCTGACCATTTTTTCCACACCCCTCTGCTCAATATGAGCCGAAACCTAATTTGCATAAAAATCAAAATGCCCCTGTATAACCACTACTTACATGAAATTTAATTAAAATGTGGCCAGTGGTTTAGGAGAAAGAGGCTCAAACACCACCTTCACGCAGGACGATGGACGAAGAGTGATAAGAAAAGCTCACCCTGACTTTCAGTCAGGTGAGCTAAAAATTAAAATTGCTTCTTGGGAAATCTGTCACTGAAATTGAACCCTCTGGTTGAATAGTTTTATTGGTTTGCAGTTATTCGAAATTAATATGAAATTGTGAGACTTTAAAATTTCTTCTTTTTGGATTGATGTATATTTATTAATTAAAATATGGTGCCTATTTATTAGATCTGTTTTGTAAACATCCAGTTTGCTCTTTCCTCCAGAAAATAACTCAAATAAACAAGAAGACTGTTACTAAGGTAACACATGCCCCCCCCCCCCCCCCCTTGTGACCTTCCACTTGCAGATGCGGTGGAAACTATTATACGCGACACACCTTCTAACTGTCCTTAACATTTGTAAAAAGTTTAACAATTGTACTATGATTCGTTTCTGAGTTATGGCTGAGACACGAATATTGACCAATTTTTAGTGTGACCTTGAAATGTGACCTTGACCTCGAAGGTACGAACCCGGCTATGGTGTGTGACACATTCTCCCATGGTCCTTTATAATTGGGTGAAGTTTGATGACTAGACCTAATAGTTTTGGAGTTATGCTTGAGACACAATTTGTGACCCTGAACATATGAAGGTCAATTGTGACCTTCACCTTGCAGATGCGGCAGAAACTATTATATGCGACGCACCTTCTGACTGTCCTTAACATTTGTAAAAAGTTTAACAATTGTACTGTGATTCATTTCTGAGTTATCATACCTACTAATTGGTGTCACGCTGTGACGTGCAATTCGACACTGTGATGTTCTGTTTGGGCGCTGTGACGTGTTTTTTGATGTGAAAAGTCATCGTTGCGGCTGATTTTATCAATTTTCATTCAAATGGAGAGGTAAGAAACACAGCTTTTTACTTTATCAGTTAGACTGATATTTCCCAATCCCAATCAGCTTACTTTCACGTAGCAGATATTGTCTCTTTTCGAATAATATGGCTCACAAAATGCCTGGGTACAACTTCTGAGCGTTGCCACTCGACTCAAAATCACATACCTAGGTGATACCCCATTGTTCTGACACCAGGAAATGGCCCTCGTAGCCTAAAAAATATCCCTTCGATTTAAAAAAACTTACCCCGAAAGATCCCGGATGCAGAATAACCCCAACACAGCCCGTCAAAGTGAACCACCCAGTTGTGGAAAGTGGCAATGGCGCTGTGATGTTAATGGCAACCACGCTGTGATGTTCATCATTTCTTAACCCAAATGAAAATTTGTAAGTAAAAGTTTTTTTTAAACATCTTTATACGTTTTTTTTTAGTTTTTTAGTTTTCGTTCATCTGTATCATCTACGTTGTTTTGCAAGGGCACAGAAACCCGAACGCAAAAATGCAGTTGCGTACACACATGGATGCCACTTCGAAGGGGGGGGGGGGGAGGAGTGGGTGAGGCACCCGAATTAATAAATTTTCAGTCGGTACAATTTGGGTGCCGAAGGACTCGTGTTGATAATGATCTTGTAAAAGTAATGGTAAGTTCCAATATATCGTCGAATAAAAGGTTTCGACATATCGTTCAGTCTGATTGAAGTGATGATTCGGAATTAATAATGCCTTGGTGGCATTTCATAATTTCACACAATAATTAACTAATTAACAAAAATCACTCCACTAACTGTAGCTCTGAGCTTCTCCACGCCGCTAACAGGAGGTGTATACTCTATTGTCGTAATATCATTTCCGATGTTATCTACCCAGGAGGATTTACAGCAGGGAAAATTGAAAAAATATATTACGACATAAGATACAACTTACAAAAAAATCACTCTTGCTCCCCTTCCTAATCAATGCTAGCAGCGGTTATAAACTATTGCTGCAATACAATTTCGGATGCTATGTACCCCGTGAGATATATTGCACCGATAATTATGTTGCGACATAAGGTACAATTACTTACCAAATATCACTTTTGCTCTCCACCCCACCACCCCAGACAAACAAGAGATACGCTCTATTGCCATAATATAATTTCCGATTGTATATCCGACGGGATATATAGCATTAGAATGACATAAGGTAAAAATACTTACCGAAAGAATACACCCCCACACAAACACACACACATACAACCATTAAAAGTAGTTGTATTCGATTTTAAACTGATTTTGAAATAATTTAAATAAATTCTATAACAACGAATATCGACATTACGTCCAATGACGTCGTAATTTATCGAACTGACATGCCGTTCATCTCATTTACGCCATTACACATTTCTAACGTTCCGTCATGTAATCGACCGTGCAGGCAAATCAAGACGAATTGTTTTTCTTCAAGCCTTTTTCAAACACACATTATCTTATTCAAAGCGTCTTGGAATGAAATTATGTGGGTCCAAAAAAACCTTGTAAAAAACCCTATCGCACTCAAAATCGCTCGTGATGCATCAAGTTTTCTCTAAATTCCTCCGCGGAAAGCCTGTACCTACATCCACGAGACAGGGAGCAATCTCGCCAGTTTCGCATCGCAATTAGCGACACAAAATACCTGCGCTGCAAATCAAATCCCCATATTGATTAGCAAAATAGTGATGCACTTTACCCCTTTCCCATCACAACTTTTGGGGGAAAATATACAAAATTTCAGATTTGGGAAAAAATCTTCAGTATGACTCAACGAAAAGCATGTCAATGTGAATATCACTGGAACCGGTTCGATGAGCCAGTTCCAGTGACATCCATATTGGTGTGGTTTCATCAACAGCCAAGACATTTCAGAATGCAGAAGCCTCATATATGTTAACAAAAATCCATTGAAAACCTTATCAGCACTGCCGTTTGTTGGGCAAAGGGTTAATTCAAAACTTAGAACATTGGAAGTAAATAGTGATGTTTGGCAACAAAATACCATTGAGAATCACCACTGCACTGCAGTACGGGGATGATATGACTGCTAAATGATGAGTTATGTTCCAGACGGATGTTCACAAATGTTCAAAAATTGCTGTGCAATTCATCTGGATTGGTAACCAATTTAAAAAATGATTAGCAAAACTGCTAATCAAACATTTTCAGCTAAATTGTTCCCTGTGAGAGTGAGATATCCCCATCTGGTACCTGCCCACTTTAGCCTTCAATATATAATGACTGTATGCCCTCTGATTAGTACCTACCTACCCCCCCCCCCCCCCCCCCCCCCCCCCCCCATTATGGAATCCTTGCTTTACTCCTGTGTGAGTAGAAAATCAGACAAGAAGAATTATATACATCCCATCAGTCGCCGGCCTTTGTGACGTCCCTGCATATACATGTTATCTAAAATATCCGACTCCATTTTTTACACTTTAGTGGGCTGAGGGGGGGGTGCTCAAGACATAAGTTTTTTAGATGCACTACACTTTCTTTGCTGACCTTTTTAAATGCCAGAACTTAACAGATGATGGATGTTCACCGAGTTTTGAGTTTTTGTCGTCTCATTACAGGTAAAGAAAATGAGTCTACCAATGGTTCCGGAATAAAAAGAAGCGGGCTGTTTCCGAAACAATACCAATTTCTGAAAAAAGCCAAACTCCCGAATCAAATCAGTGTGTTCAAAGACATAAGTTTTTTAGATGCACTACACTTTCTTTGCTGACCTTTTTAAATGCCAGAACCTAACAGATGATGGATGTTCACCAAGTTTTGAGTTTTTGTCGTCTCATTACAGGAAAAGAAAATGAGTCTACCAATGGTTCCGGAATAAAAAGAAGCGGGCTGTTTCCGAAACAATACCAATTTCTGAAAAAAGGCAAACTCCCGAATCAAATCAGTGTGTTCAAAATGCCCATTCTGCGGAACATTTTCTTCTTCATAATGATGTAAATTGAAACTTCTGAGCTTGAACATTCAATTTTTCTCCCCCGAAGCCATCCGAACTCCCACCAATGAGAAATACCCCCTCTCTTTTTCGGGCGTTTAGAAGGGGGTGGGTAGTAGGGCTACTTCACAATGTCGAATGCCGAATGGGGATAACACGAAAGGGCCCCTCTCGTGCTGTCCTCTTTGACGTGTTGCGACAAGGCCCCCCCCACACCCGATGGGTCAGCGGTCCCTGCACATCACCAGCAAGTCCAACTAGAGGATGGCCACCAAAGGGTGGCTGATTCCCCCGAAAAAAGCCTTGATAGCCATTCCAACCTTATTCGCGACACACCCTCTGGTTGTGGGCAATAATAATACCAAGTTTCATTAATATCCTTGAAGGCTCTAAGAAGTTATGGAGCGGACACGAATTCCGTCTACGCACGGACGGACAGATGTACAAACGGACAGCCGGACGACGTCACGGCTAGATTCCCCCGACCGGACTCGTAGCCAATCTGAACAATGGATTTGTGAGCGAAAACGTGTGTGTAAGGTAAACGTACAATGATGTTTAAAAAAACCTTTACTTACACATTTTTATTTGGGTAAAGAAATGATGAACATCACAGCGTGGTTGCCATTAACATCACAGCGCTGCTGCCACTTTCCACAACTGGGTGGTTCACTTTGACGGCCTGTGTTGGGGTTATTCTGCATCCGGGATCTGTCGGGGTAAGTTTTTTAAATAGAAGGGATATTTTTTTAGGCTACGAGGGTCATTTCCTGGCGTCAGAACAGTGGGGCGTCACCTAGGTATGTGATTTCGAGTCAAGTGGCAATGCACAGAAGTTGTACCAAGGCATTTTGTGAGCCCTATTATTCGAAGAGAGATAATATCTGCTACGTGAAAGTAAGCTGGTTTGGGATTGGGAAACATCAGTCTAACTGATAAAGTAAAAAGCTGTGTTTCTTACTTTTCCATTTGAATGAAAATTGATAAAATCAGCCGCAGCAATGACTTTTCACATCACAAAAACACATCACAGCGCCCGAACAGAACATCACAGCGTCGAATTGCACGTCACAGCGTGAGACCGATTAGTTGGTGTGAGTTATGGTTGAGACACGAATAATGACCAATTTTTAGTGTAACCTTGAAATGTAACCTTGACCTTGAAGGTACAAACCCAGCTATGGTGTGTGACATATCCTCTCATGGTCCTTTATAATTGTGTGAAGTTTGATGACTGTAGCCCTAACAGTTTTCGAGTTATTGGCTCAGACACACACACACACAGACACACACACGGACAGATGGAAAGACACACGCACACTTCAATCACTTAAGTAGGGGGGGGGGGCATAAAAAGGTGCATAAATATAACAAAAAGACATAATCGATTTTAAAAATAAGTCTCCCTCTCTCAATGATTTAAAAACTTAAATGCAGAGAACCAAATGTTTTTTGTCATTTTGTCTTCCAACATATAATGACTCTAAGCTTGGCAACTTCAAGGGTAAACAGTGAAATAACAAGAGGCCCCAAGGAGTCTTAAGTGCTCACCTGACAAAGTGGTACAAAGAAGTATTTTGGGCCAAATTCAGTTAGTCATGGTTCATCAACAGTACAGAGGAATGAAGCCATGAAATTATTCATAACTCTAGTGTTCATGTCAGATGATTATCATAGGTCCTCATGACTGCTTCCAATTCTATCAGCTGTAGACAAGAACTGCCAAACTTCCAAGGTTGTTATGTCATTGAAGTTTGAAAGACAAATTTTATGGTAAAACACTAAGGAATGGATTTGAACAACCTTGAACCCAACCTCCCTCCTCCCTGAAATTCCCTTATATTTCACAAAGTTAAAATTTGGGCTCCCACAAAAAGCCCAAATATTCACCCAAGGACTCAATTTGAACAAACTTGAATAGATGTTGCTTACCATTTATGAAAGCATTCTGACTGGTGGATCTGAAAAAGATTTTTGAAGAAATTTCCTCATATTGCACTAAGTTGCAAAAGAGAGCCCAAATATTAACTCAGGGACCCGATTTGAACAAACTTGAATCTGACCCCACTAGAGATGTTGTATACCAAATATCAAAAGATTTCAGCTGGTGGATCTGAAAAAGAAGATTTTTAAAGAATATTCCACATATACTGCACTAAGTTAAAATCGGGCTCCAATTGAGAACCCAAATCTTAACCCAGGGACTCGATTTGAACAAACTTGAATCTAACCCCCCAACTCCCACAGGAAGTTGTATACCAAATATGAAACGATTCTGACTAGTGGTTCCGAAGAAGATTTTTTTGAATTTTGGAAACAAATTTATGGGTGCTATCAGAGGTATGCCCCCTGTGGTGCACACCAGATTTGGTTCAATTTGGTCGAGTGGTTTGTGAGAAGAAGTCGATAATGTAAACTTAACGCCTGGCGACAATGGACAGATGGATGATGGATGGAAAGTGATTAGTAAAGCTCCCCTTGAGCTTCGCTCAGCTGAGCAAAAAATATTCCATTTAGGCCTAGAAAAGTTGAAAATCTGCTTCTCAGGCCCTTCCACATGGTCCTTTTCAGCTGCCGCATGCACGCTTTTTATAACCAATGCAAACTTAAAAAAATAATAATTAAATAGTTTATGTCTGATATTTTATCCAAGTTAATAAAATTGATAAATTTGTCCCTTGTGTGCAACAAGGCTTTGCAATGCTTTAGTATTACAAAGCCTTCTTGCACTCAAGGGACAAAATACACCACCACACATGCTATTCTGTAGATTATGATGCCTAAAGCATTAAACAAACCAAGAACATGAACTTTTGCTGGCAAAGAAATAATTACAAAAATAAATGAAAGTGTCAATGACAGTGCAGCTCAACTTGTCCAAGAAGGGTCTGAACTAAATAGAAAGATCCAGTAATGCCAAGTCATTCACTCAGGTTTCTACATAAATGACATCACATTAAAGCTACATATGAAATCTGGAAAAGATCAGGTGAGAGGTGCAGCCAGTTGGGTTTGCTAATGGAATTGCTGACAGTTTATATGCCAAATCAAAGATGGCCACTGTCGGCCATGTTTTTCAACAAAATTCAGAATTTGATAGTTCCCATCTAGACATTACATCAAAGGTAAATGTAAAATTTCAAAAAAGATGGGGTGAGGGATTTGGCCTGTAGGGTGTGTTAATGGGATTGTTGACAATTATATGCCAAATCCAAGATGGCTGCTGGCAGCCATGTTGTTTAACAAAATTCAGAAAAATTTGATAGCACCCATCTAGACATCACACCAAAACTACATATGCAATTTGAAAAAATTTGGGAAAGAGATGTGGCCTGCAGGGTGTACTTAATGTAATTGTTGACAATTCATATGCAAAATCCAAGATGGCTGCTGGCAGCCATACTTTTTAGGTTTCGCTCCACAATTTTCCAGGCATTTCCAAAAATGACATGCCATACACTCTCTTCAAATGCAAATATTCTGTAACTTAGTTATCTAACCCATAACATGTATTACATTTCTCAAATCCACAAAAAACGTTTAACATTATCTGGCTAAGTAGAAATAAACAAGTAGAAATAAACAATCTGAATGTGAGTGGAATAATTTATTGTCAAAGGCAAGACTTCAACCTGAAAAATTGCATGAAAAAATGCTGAAACCAGTCATTTTCAGCCACCTAGCAGCCTCAAAAACAGAATTTTCACACCAACTCCACCTACCTACCCCTGGAGCAAAGCATCCCATTTCTAAAATGCCAAAAAAATTATATGTTTCCGTCTCATTTTTTAGATACCTGTCTGGTAACAAACCCGTGCAAAAATTACATTTAAAAAAATAGCCAATTTTTCGAAGCCAATGTTTCCTATAATTCATCTGGTAATTTACCCCTATGTATCAGACTCCAACACTGGGATCCAAACTTCAAATTCTCTTGTCCAACAAAAAGCCTAATGTAATCATATATCTGATATTGAAAATATATCTCTATTTTACATGGCCTTACTTTCAACATATGCCCTATGTTTAGAATTTCACCCCTGTGCAATAGTGCGAAACTGTAGAGCAGAACCTTAACGAAATTAGAAAAATGATAAATTTTAAGTAATTTGTATATTTTTTATACTTGCCAATGGCCCAAACTTAGCTGGTGCAACCTCAATATTATTAAGAGCCAGACACAAATTTTGAACCCTCCCCCCCCCCCCCAATCTGCAAAATTTGCATACAATACCCAAAATTAAAAGTCCTATCTGGCCTCCATACTTTTAGTACTTGCGCATGCACCGTACCCAGGAAAAGACCGGAATTGGCGCCAACATCATTCTTCCTAGTTGTGCCTACTGAAGTGATAACTCAGCGGGGAGGTATGAGTACCCACTCATGGGAATGCCATCCCCATCCGAGCCATTGGTAAGCATAAAAAATATACAAATTACTTAAAATTTATCATATTTTTATACTAAAACCAATGGCCCAGACTTAGCTGAATCGTAAAAAGGCGGACAGCCTAGGACTTAAAAGAAATAGCAGACCAAAATACGTCTCCTTAGCCTGCATAGAACTCCCAAAGTGAAAAGGAGATTAAAAATTTAAGGAATTATCTATATGTCTTTCTATACAGCAATAGAGAAGACATACCCCAGAAATAAGGAGCAATATCCAAGTAATTCCCTATTACTTAGCATAAATAATTACGCTAAAAGGGTGTAACAAGCCCCACAATTTTAAGGCTAGTCCAGAATAAGACACTTAAATTAGGAAAAGCATGTTCGAGAGTGAGAGACTAATGCCCACAAACACACGCCATATATAATGTAACAAGCTGCACATAAGATGAGAATAATCTACAGACAATAACAGCTTAACTCATAGTTACACACTTATTAAAAGGCCAGAAGAGGTAAAAAGGAAAACACCCCCCTCCCCCTTTTTTAAAGGAATAATCTTCAAAACAAAGAGGGGAGTGGTCTGGAAACAGTGAACAAGAGCACCGAAGAGCAGGACAATATACGCCCATTTTGTATTTTTGAAGGGTTGGGGTAAGGATGGGGGTGAGGGTGAAAATTGTTTGGACCATCCCCATATTCGAACTTGACCTGTATTTTGTTGTGATTAAACAACATACCAAGTTTGGAACCAATCGGAAAACAAATAATAAAAGTTATTATCCGGAAACCAAATATTTGATGCATTCTATGTCCAACAAAGTCCATAATTCAGGGGAACTTCGAAGTTCGAACTGACCCCATATTCGAACTTGACCTGTCTTTTGTTTTGATTAAACCACATACTAAGTTTAGGAGTCAATCGAAAAAAAAATACTAAAGTTATCATCTGGAAACCAAATGTTGACGAACCGACAGTCCGCCGGATGGACAAATGGACAGACAGACAGACTGATTCTATAATTCGATGGTTTTTCAACAGGCGTATAAAACATCAGTCAGGCCATACTAAAGTTATAATCCGGAAAACACAAAATGCACAAATTCAAGAGGAATAACTCTGGAAAGGTACATGCGATTTTGGCCGAAAGTGAACTTGAGCTGTGCTTTGTGATCATAAACAAAATCTGAGAATTTGAAACAAATTAGTCAAGGCAAACTAAAGTTATCATCCGGAAACCACATAATTCACAAATTTGCAATCATTCAAGGGGAATAACTATGGAATGGTACATGCGATTATGGCCAAAGGTGAACTTGAGCTGTGTTTTGTGGTCAAAAACAAAATCTGAGAATTTGAAAAAAAATCGGTCAAGGCAAACTAAAGTTATCATCCGTAAACCACAAAATCCACAAATTTGCAATCATTCAAGGGGAATAACTCTGGAAAGGTATATGCGATTGAGGTCAAAAGTGAACTTGAGCTGTATTTTGTGGTCAAAAACAAAAAACTGAAAATTTGAAATAAATCGGTCAAGGCAAACTAAAGTTATCGTCCGGAAACGAAAAGTTGGGCTAAATTTTGGCCGAAAGTGAACTTGAGCTGTAACTCTACTGCAAATGGGTGTTTGAAATGGAAATCGAACACGTCCTGTATTTTGTCATTTTAAATCCACATGCCAAATTTAACTCAGCTCAAACCATTACAACTAAAGTTATCGTCCAGAAACGAAATGTGTCCATGGATGGACAGACAGACAGACGGGTGGAGAGATCATTCACTTAATACGTCCCGTTTTTCAAACGGGCATATAAAATCAACATCTGAAAAATTTGGTGTCAATCCGTCGAGGAGTTCGGGTTTAAATGAACGGAAACAATTTTTTTTTCAAAAATTGTGTTTTCAAAGGGCCATAACTCTGCAGCGGATGGACTGAGAAACACCAATATCGAATTTGACCTGTAATTTATTGCTACAAACAACATCTGAAAGTTTGATGTCGATCCGTCAAGGCGTTCGACTTTAAATGAAGGGAAACCAATTTTTTTTTAAAGATTGTGTTTTCAAAGAGCCATAACTCTGCAGCGGATGGACTGAGAAACACCAATATCGAACCTGACCTGTATTTCATTGCTAAAAACAACATCTGAAAAATTTGGTGTCAATCCATCAAGGCGTTCAGCTTTAAATGAACGGAAACCAATTTTTTTTAGAAAAATTGGGTTTTCAAAGGGCCATATCTCTGCAGCAGATGGACTGAGAAACACCAATATCGAACTTGACCTGTATTTTAACGCTAAAAACAACTTCTGAAAGTTTGATGTCGATCCGTCAAGGCGTTCAACTTTAAATGAACGGAAACCAAATTGCTTATGGACAGACAGACGGACACTCCAACATTTCGGGTTTATGGGCTACCAAAAAAACATTTTGTAAGTCCAAAACCGTATTTTACCCAGAACCCCCTCCACCCTAGAACTTATATTTAACCCTAACCCCACCCTTCCACCCCAAAACCACACCCTAACCCTACCCTACCCCACTCTGACCCTAAACCCTAAAAGCCCACCCCTGACCCTAACCCCCACCCACCCCGGTACCTAACCCCCCCAACCTTAAGCCCTACTCTGGGGCTACCCCTAACCCACCCCTGTCCCAACCCCACCCTAGCCAAACCAATAGGATTAGGAGCTATTTTTCTGTTTAGGGGCTACTAAAACTAAAAGCCCAACCCTACCCCCCCCCCCCGACCTAACCCTCCCCCAACCTTAACTTAAGCCCTACTCTGGGGCTACCCCTAACCCTAACCCCACACCACTCCTAACCCTAACACTACCTTAATTTGGAGGTGGCCCCTAATAATAATATTCCTTAAACCCCCAATGTTGGCCCGGACGGACGGACAGATGGACAGACGGACGGACAGACTGACTGAAAACATAATACGACCGTTTTTATGAACAGGCATATAAAAAGCGGTGCCTAATAATATATATATTCATCTAAAAGGCACCAGGCTATTAATTATTATTAATATATTATTAATTTATTGGTGCTTAATGCCACATCAGCAGCTAAGGCTATATCATGGCGATCATGGTTTTTAAAATTGCAAGCTTCAAAACTTATGCCACATCTGGAATACGTAGATAGGTCGAAAACCGGTGATATAAATATGTACAACCTAAAACTTGTCCAATTGAATCCCAATGGAAAGTTATCTAATAGAATATCTATGCTTCTTAGCCAACACACAGGCGACCACGTTCAGGTGTACAATTAATTCCAATAATGAACCTCCAAATTGTAACCGTACAATTATATGAGGGCAGGAATATGCATCGTGTACCACTTATGGTTGAAACCTGGATTTAGAACATGGAACAAGATACGATTAAAAAACCTGTGACAGACCGTCCCCAAATAATTCATTGTTCCCTAGGTCCGTTAAAACCAAAGACTGATCAGAGAAAGAATATAGCACTCTGAATAATGAAGCCAAAACTAGAGTTAGTATGCATAGACAGCTTGTTGAAAACTCCATAACTGATCCAACTAGCACCAAAATTCTTATAAGCTCTATACTAACGTAGAGCCAGACTAAGAGAATCTATTTCATGATACATCTGCCTAATAATATATAATTATGCATGCAATCAACAGAATCCCGCCTGTACCCTCATCTGAATAGAGCCTGTATCGTAGGCATGACCGAGCGATACAAAAACCAACCAGGAAACTGAAGGAATCAAACAACGTTAATGTGATTAACCTGAGGAATAGACTCATATGTTGTAAGAAAAGCAGACAGCTCTGAGACTAACTACTCAGAGTAGACTAATTGCCACATCTGGAGAATGTCGTCCAGATAACTGACATGCCTGCCACACAGGAACATGAAGGCTAGTAATATCAATCAAAGTATTCATGAAAGAATTTGGAATCCCAGAACAGTTACTGTTCATGAATCATATGCCCACATTTCACTTATGAACAATCAATCACAGGAAGCAAACCAACTAGAGTGGCTGGGTCCCTGATGTCGCCATTAGACCACAACCCACCCGCCAATCGAACAGCAATGAAAGACATGCATATAATTGAATGCATAGGAGGCTTACAGGAAGAGCACTAGGTCCTGATCTGTAATCGCCTCTTAACATAGTGGCAGGGGGGAGGGGGCGGGGGCAGGTGTTTATGGGTGGTTTCGATGCATAATTCATATTGAATCCCCCCTCACCCGCAATACTTGAATCGCTAGATAAGTAAGGTCAGCGCAGTAATATTAAGGCTTGGAACAGTGACAAATTCCTTTTTCACTATGTGAAAAAGAAACTTCACGCTACATTCCTAAGCTATACTGCTGCTGTTCTCAATAAAGAGTAATACAGCTAAAAAACTTGTAGTTAGCCAAAGAAAACATAATGACACTAACCCGGCGTGATTCGTAACACTTTAGTGTTAGTTATCTAGAATAGTATAGAAACCATAAGGCTCCCTCACGTCTGACCGACTCCATAATGCCACTAAGGTCGGAGGGGGACGTGACGAACATAGCACTATTGCAAGGAATATACCTGTTGAAAAAATGTCAACATATCCCTTGAAATCAAGACAGTACGCCATCTCATAAAAAATGAGCTCCATTCAATTAACAACACAATGGATCACCTTAAGCATTGACCTAAAGCATATGTTTTTAAAGCCTTGAAAAAACAAAGAATACTAAAACCAGAATTTTGTTTTACCAACAACAGCTCAGATAAAGTATACCAACCAAAGAGATTAAAAATTCAACACCGACAAGCAATAAGACCAAAGCCTATTAGCTCTGGTGTGAATACCAACAACATTCATGTTACCAGCATAGATACCACTACTCTTTCCCAGAAAAAAAGTACCTCTTTTGAACTTCAGACTACTGAATACAAGATCTCTTGCTGGAAAGGAACATGACCTAAAGGACTTCATACAAGACAACAATCTCAGTGTTTTGGCTCTAACGGAAACATGGTTGAAAGAAAATGATAGTGACAGTTTTTCTATTGGACAACTATTGCCACCAGGTTTCTCCATTTTACGTAACTCATGGGGGAGCCGAGGTGGTGGTGTAGCTGTCATCCACAGCAATGCCCTAAAAGTAAAACATCATCCTGACACCTATAAAACTCAGCCATCTTTTGAAATGCTAGACTGCCTCATGTCGACCAACAGTTCACTTTGATTACTCATAGTTTACCGATCGCCACCATCAAAAAGAAACAAACTTACATCAGCACAATTTTTAAATGAATTCTCAGAATGTCTGTCCTTCTATGCCTTGTATGAAGGAGACATAGCTATTGCCGGCGACTTCAATATCCATGTTGACAATTTAAATGACACTTTTACAAAGCAATTTACTAATCTGTTCGATTCATTCGGCTATTCGCAACTGGTTTTGAAACCTACCCACAACAGAGGACACACCTTGGATCTAATTCTTGTTCATCAAAGTAACAGTACGTCAGTACAAAACATCTATGTCACAGATCCAGCATTATCTGATCACTATGCAGTCTTGGCTGAATTGACACTAGCAACCTCCAAAATTCCTCCCAAGAAAATTACTTATTGAAAGTTAAAAAATTTATAGTAATTTATATATTTTTTATACTTACCAATGACCCAGACTTAGCTGGTGCTAACTCTAACAAAACCAGGGCCAAACACAAATTTTGCCCCCCAATCCCCAAAATTTGCATCCAAAACAAAAAGAAATCATGTCCTAAAGGACCTCCATACTACGCCTCTACTGCACATGCGCAGTGACGCAGACGTCCCGAAATTGGCGCCAATTATCATTCTTACTGGCAGTGCCTGGTCAGCGCTATGTACTCAGCGGGGAGGCAAGAGTTCCCAACTCCAGGGAGGGCCATCCCCGTCTGGGTCATTGGTAAGTATAAAAAATATATAAATTACTATAAATTTTTTAACATTTTTATACTGTACCAATGACCCAGACTTAGCTGAATAGTAAACAGGCTGGAGGGCCTAGGACATAGAGGAAAATCCAATAAGCTCAACTATATAGTAAAGAGGTAACCCCTTAAGGAGAAAAGGAGTATTAGGCTTTACGTGTATCTTTCTTATTTAATCTTAAATTAGAAAGATACACTACCCTTAATAATTGAGCACAATAACATTCATGTTCTCTATTAACATCCAGTATAACCCTTATACTAATTATTTTTAAAGCAAGCCAATAAATAAAGTAGTCCAGAGAATTGAGACTCTTTATAGTCATTTAAAAGTGTCCGAGTATTGTATATTAAAGCCCGTTTGACACTTGACATATACAAATGCTTCACACCGAGCTACACTTTAAAAATAAGACATGAATGAATTTTAAACATTAATATTACACTTTAAAACCATCCCGGAAGCGACTCAGAAATACTGACTTGGAGGAGGCATTCCCTTGCTTTTCACTATAAAGCAGGTGACCTAAGGGAACACCCGCCCCCCCCCCCTTCCCCTTGCCCTGGGTCAAATAGCCCAGAGCGAAGAGGGCAGCCGGATGGAGTCACTGCCGGAACAGAAAGCCTGCATAACTATAGTTGCAACTGTTTAGTGGACGACATTCTGAGCAACAGATAACGGACCTAAACAGTGCAGGTCTCCAGAAATGGACTCAATATTTCTGAGATAAAAATTCGTAAATGTGGATGGCTGAGACCAATAAGCAGCCTTCATTAAATCTGTAATAGCAACACTATTAGCATAAGCCCAGGAAGTAGAAAGAGCTCTTACTTCATGAGCAGAAATCTTAAGCACAGACTGCTGAGAAGAAGATAAATCTTCATAAGCAGTACGGATAGTTAACTGAATCCATCTAGCAATAGAATGGACTGAAATATCCTTTCTATTAGGCATCAAAGACAGAAAGAAACGTTTCCGTCCCTTTCTGATAAACTGAGATCTCTGTTTATAGATACGTAATGCTCTAACAGGACAGAGTAAAGGCCTACGCCCGTCTGAAGACGGAAGAGCCTTAATAACAATAGGTTCCGGATATTTATTAGGAGCCTGATTCTTAGCTAAAAAACCCACATTAGTAGTGAAGGTGATAGTATTCCCAACACTACGATAATGAGAATCATCCACCGATAGTGCATGAAGCTCACTGACTCTTCTAGCAGAAGAGAAAGCTAAGAGAAAAGCTGTCTTATAAGATAAGAATTTGAAATCTACTGTCCCAAGAGGTTCAAATGGCTTTTCCTTCAATTTAAGAAGAACCCAAGCTAAATTCCACTTAGGAATTAATCTAAGAGTTCTGGGTCTATTTATCGAAAAGTTTCTAACCAACTTTGATAAAGAGACATTAGATCCAATTTGTAAACTATCATGATGTGCATAGGTATCAGATAACATAGATCTATAACCCTTTATAGTAACAGGCTGCAGTTTGATTTCGTCAAACAAGTATACTAGAAAGTTTGCAATGTCTGGTATAGAGGGATCGAATATATCTACAGAATGATCCCTACACCAACGACGAAAAACCTTCCACTTAGCCGCATAGTTTAGCGAAGAGGAGGTCCTCCTACAGTTAGAAATCGCGTCCACTGCTCGTCCTGTAAAGTGCTTGCCATGCAAGAAGGACCGCACAACGGAAAAACGTGAAGGTTGGGACCTTGCGGGTTGTGATGGAGTTGGCGCGATTTCCCCTGCGAAAGAAGATCCTCCCGTGGAGGAAGCTTCCGCGGTAGGTCCCACAACAGACACCTGAGTAGATTTATCCACGGTCTCTGTGGCGACAGAGATGCTACCAACAGAATCTTGCATTGAGATTGTTTTATCTTTAGCAATACTTGTTGAATTAACGGCGCTGGAGGATACGCATATCCTATCATTCCGTCCCAAGGGATCGACAGAGCGTCTACTGCAAATGCTCTTGGATCCGCACACGGAGACACATACGATTGTTGAGATGTGTCGCAAATAAGTCTATCATTGGCCGTTCCCATTGGTAGCAAATCTGATTGAATACTTGTTTGTCGAGAGTCCACTCCAACGGCAACAAGCGACCCTTTCGTGAAAGGGAGTCTGCTAGCACATTCAGACGACCCAGTATGTGACGGACCGAAAGAAGAACGTGATGTTCTAACGCAAACAGAAGGATTCTTTCCGTTAGATTGAACAACGGAACTGAATGAGTGCCTCCCTGATTCCGTATATACGCCACTACTGTCGTATTGTCGGATAGGATTTGGACATGAGCATCGTGAATAATGTCCATCCAGTGACGTAACGCAAGCCAAATTGACATCATTTCCTTGATGTTTATGTGCTTGCACAGGAATTGCGGATCCCAAAGACCCTGGCATCTCGAATCCGTTGGGATTAATGATGCACCCCAACCTGTTTGACTGGCATCCGTCATAACGGTAAAACTCGGATCCGGCAACTGCAGCGGAACTCCTTGAGTTAACCACTGAATGTTTGCCCAAGTCTGAATCTCTTGTTTCACTTGATCTGACAAGAGAACGTCCACATCGAGCGAATGAATTTTCACACTCCAATTCTGAGTCAGGAAAATTTGAAGAGGACGTGTGCGTAACCGCCCCATCGGAATGAGATCCGCGGCGGCTCCGCACAGACCTATCAGTCTCATAAATTCTCTCGCCGTGACTTTGTCTGCGTGCAGACAATAGCGAGCGTAACAACTGACTAATTTCGCTCTGGTTAACGGCAGACGAACGAGATTGTTGTGCGTCTCGAAGCTCATTCCCAGATGAGTGAATGACTTGGACGGCACCAGATCCGACTTCTCCTCGTTTACTATAAAACCGAGATGTCGGAGCAATAGAAGAAGATTCTGAACATCGTTCTGAAGCGTTAACTCGTTGCCGTACCTCTGAAGAATGTCGTCCAGGTAGGCCGACGTTACCGCAGACGAATGAGCTCGGAAGTAGATCATTACCGAGTTCATTACCCGAGTGAAAGCCCAGGGTGCTAGATTCAATCCGAAGCACATCGCCCGGAATTGATACACCACTCCTAGGACTGCGAAGCGTAGATACTTTCGGAATGTCGGATGTACCATGACGTGAAAGTACGCATCTTTGAGATCTATGCTCGTTGCATAATCGTTCACCCGAATACTCGCTCTGACCGATCGAATCGTCTCCATATAAAACTTCGGAGCGACGATCAGCTTGTTTATCCAGCTCAAATCTATGACTGGACGGAACGAGCCATCTGGTTTCGGAACCAGAAACAGATGGCTGTAGAATCCCGGAGATTCCTGGTTTTCTACGACCTCTACCGCGTTCTTCATTAAAAGAGACTGCACCTCTGATAACAGAGCGTCTCTTTTCTGCAGATTTGACGGAAGATGAGTCCACTTTGGACTTCGAGTTAATGGAGGCTTTCGTTTGAAGGATATCTTTAGACCTTCCGAAGTCACTCCTCTCACCCAAGGGTCGTCCGTAATCGACGCCCATTCTTGTGAAAAGCTCGACAACCTTCTGCCAACCGGAACGCGATAGAGGTTTAAGCCATCACCTCCTGGACCTGCGAGGCCTGCGGTAGGAGAAACCACGTCTTCCACGACCCACACCTCGCCCCGTCGACCTCGGGGCGTCCGACCGATTGTCCCGGCCTGAAGGACGTCCCGAACGAGAGTCGCTATCCTGACGGTCTCTCGAATAAGACCAAGAGGACGCACCGGAACCTCTATAGGAACCTCTCTTGGGCGCATTAGACCCAGAAGTGCCTGTCTTATTCGTGTCTGCTGTATCCGACTTCTTAGGAGCAGATTTGAACAACAGAGAATCCTTAGCTTTCTTTGTAATTTTATCATAAATAACGGAAAGCTTGCCGTCAAAGAGAAGTTCTCCTGAGACCGAAGCGACTCTAAGAGAGTTCTTCACCTTAGAATCCACTAGTGTGGATGTAGCTAGGGCTGCGTCACGTCTAACCAACTCCAGATTTGCCACTGAAAGGGCGGAGTTACACGTGGAATAAGCTACTGCCCTTGAAAGAAGTCTTAAAGAGGATTGTATATCCTGAAACTCTTTCCCCTGAAGGCGCAGTGATAACGCCTTAGTAAGGTGATCTGCGTAAGATAAGGCATCTAAATTGGCTCTGTTAGACGCAATAGCTGTTTCCAACACCGCGGTTGGAATAGAAGCTGACGACGGTAATGATAGCTCTAAGTCTTCCGCCTCGTCGTCCATACGCAGAGGAACTCTCGGTATACCCTGTCCTGCCGTATCGAATTTATTCCTTGCATTAATGAAAGGCAGGTTGAGAGTATTAGCGGACAAGAAACCTGCTTTCCCCGTCCTGGAAGCAAGTTTAAATATAGCGTCGTTCAATAATTCAAATGTTCTTGCAACATTATTGGACTGCGACGGAAACTCGGGAGCGATGTCCCTGAACCACTCAAAAAATTCAGAGTCCAATGACGCTATAATTCTCTTGTCTGGAAGCGCAGCAGTCTGGCCCGACGGAACAACTTGAGGGAGAAAGTGCCGGATGAAGTCCACGGCAGCTTTATGTTGTTCCGAAAGGGATAGCTCCAAGTCATCCGTATCCCTTTCACCATCCGGTCGGACCTCATGATGTTCCCGGTCGTCCGCCCCCGATGCTTCGGCGGAGCATACCGACCCAGCGCCGTCGGATAATTCTCGATCCGACACCGTTTCTGTCGGTTGCTGGGATGCTGCGATAAGCTGTGCTATCTGCACAAGAATGTCCGGCGTCGAGACCTGTGGAGGCGCAGTCTTTCGCTGCTTCGCCGAGGGCAGCTCCGCATCAGATGGCTCCCGCATACTTTTCCTATGCGAACGTCCGGAGTCCATCGGTCTCGAATCCCTGGCTGCCGGATGGTGTGACCTGGTCGCCGAAGAATCCTTGATCGGCGAAGCTGGTAATATATCGGCGGTCACGCAGCCAAGGTGCGGTCGTGTGCGCTGACGAGAAGAGGAAGCCTTAACAGTCTCTGCGGACTGCTTATACAACGGAGCGTCCCGAGCGACGGACGTATGCTCCGCTAAAGACACATTTTGTACCACAACATCTGGTCCCAGATGTTGTTGTACGAGAGAGGGGCCTCTCTCGCTCGCGGCCCGGCTGGACCTGGACGAGCTAGGAACCGGACTCAAAGGCTTCCTCCGTTCTCGCTTACTATCCGCCGTCACTGGGTGTGCATCTATTATGTTTACAGTGCTCGCATCACCCAAAATTTCCTCTTGGACCGCATCGGACGAACCCGGCTGCCGAACCATTCGGTGAATGGACGCTACACCGGGCGAGCTAGCGGACGACATTTGTCTAATCTCCATGAGCACTTTTGCCGCTAGCTCTGAATTCATTTGTGACGACGGACGCACACTTGAAGAAGATAACATGGAAACATCACCCTGTTCTGGTTCCTCTGAAATAGAAACTGAGAGAGTAGAGTGACCTTGCGGAGAAAGAGCCGGAATCGCTCTTTCTCCAGAAACAACATATCGTGACACACGTTTCCAATGTTTCTCGTCCCAATGTTCACATATAGGACAGGGATTAATGCGAGAACACTGACTACAATTAATACAATGATCATGAAAGTCAGAGGAAGATTTCTTCCTATTACAATTTGAACAATGTCCCTTCATTGTGAAAGAACAACAATAAGTCCTAGTTACTCGCAAAAACCCCTGACACAAAGATACATAATAACATGATCCATTAATAAATGAAAAAACAATTGCAAAACCAAAAAATTTTGAAAAAATATTTTTTCAGCGAAGCCCAAGTTGCTGAAAAGTAACGTTGAGCCCCGATGGATCCGATGGCAAAGTGTGGTCAAAAATTTTAAATTTATATTAAATAATTAATGAGACACTTTCGGATAATATAAATGTATCTTATAGTGAGATAAACTACAGCAAAGGCAAACAGCCCCCCTCAAAAAAGGCTGTTGCCAATGAAAACAAACAGTGTAAAAACACCAGAAAACATGACTCCAGGCACTGAAAGAACTGGCCCGGAATCAGTCATCAATTACACTCTATCTGATGCAAAACAGAGACTCCCAGGGGAGAATCTGTAGAACATCAGATGGAAGATGCAGAACACAAACGTTATACACCCATGGGTGAAAACGTAACTATGGGGAAAATAACAGAAAACATTCTGTAACCAAGCAACTCTCCCAGGAAATTTTAGAAATGAAATTTCTCAAAAATATGCCAAAAGCATGGGAGAATTGCAAGGGGGGACTTTAGAAGGCTAGGGGAGAGGAAACACTGAATAAGCAGTGCAACAATTAGCAAGAATGACAACAAGAGGCCCATGCCTCGAAAATAGGCAACTTAACATAATTTCATCAAAAAATTTTAAGTACAGCCCTGATTATTTTTTGTCACTTCTTTTTCCTCTCCTCCTTCTATCCTCCTTAGAATCACATTTTCTCCAAGAATTACGTGTCTGGCATCCTTTAAACTGAGATTTACAAGCACAAGGATCAGTGAGATGTTGACTGATGAAGGGCCAAACAGAGAATGATAATTGGCGCCAATTTCGGGACGTCTGCGTCACTGCGCATGCGCAGTAGAGGCGTAGTATGGAGGTCCTTTAGGACATGATTTCTTTTTGTTTTGGATGCAAATTTTGGGGATTGGGGGGCAAAATTTGTGTTTGGCCCTGGTTTTGTTAGAGTTAGCACCAGCTAAGTCTGGGTCATTGGTACAGTATAAAAATATATAAATGCATCAACATTGATTCCTTGAAAATGAATATAAGTTCATCAACACTGTCTCCAAATTATTTTTGTAGTAGTCATGGATCATCTGAGCAACTGTTATCTTTATTTGAAGAAACCCTTAAGGGCATCATGGCTGAACATGTATCACCAAAGTCAAAAGTTATAACTCATAGGGTAAAAGTGGAGTGGTTCACAGAAGACGTTAGAGTTGCTAAACAACAGCGTCGCAGACTTGAGCGTCTATACAACAAAACGAAGTTTGAGATTCACCGGCAGATGTTCTGCCACCAAAGAAATACAACTAATAAGATCATCAAAAAAGCGAAGAGGGAGTACTACAATTCTCTGATAGAGGGGTCATCAAATACTAGGGTGTTATTCTCGGTAACCAATAAAGAACAAAAAGTCATTCTCCCAGATCATCTAAATACCAATGAAATTCTGGAAAAATTCAGTTATTTTTTCATAACCAAAATTCAATTAATCCTGGATAGTATACCATCACGTGAATCACCAGAGTTTGATCAACTTGACATAAAAAGAGATTTTTCCTGTTTTCACACTGTCTTGGAAGAAGATATTCAAAAAATGATCTTGTCATCATCCAATAAATCCAATGATTTAGATGAAATTCCAACATTCCTTCTGAAAGAGACAATTGATCATCTTCTGCCAGCCATATCATCTATTATATCTGCATCCCTTCATGAGGAATTTGTTCCACGCCCACTGAAAAAAGCACTTGTTACTCCACTCATCAAGAAGCCATCTCTTGATCCTGACAACCTGAAGAATTATCGAACCTCTCCTTCCTGTCTAAATTGCTGGAAAAGGTTGTTGCTTCACAACTCAAAAAACATCTGCATGAAAATGATCTTTTAGAGCCTTTCCAGTCTGCATACAGAGCCAATCACAGTACAGAGACAGCTTTACTGCGAGTCAACAACGACATTGCTAAATCAGTGTCTGAGGGTAAGGCTGTACTGCTTGTTCTCTTGGATTTGTCAGCAGCATTCGACACAGTCGACCATGATATTCTTTTGCAGACATTGACACAGCATGGCATATGTGGAACTGTCTTATCATGGTTTGCATCATATCTAGAAGGTCGCAGTCAACAAATATATATCAACAAGACCGGTTCGGAAAGCAAGATGTTAAAGTGTGGTGTTCATCAGGGCTCAGTTCTTGGTCCACTTTTGTTTACTCTGTACATGTCTTCTCTGGGTCGTCTTCTGCATATCATATCATCTGTATGCTGATGATACCCAACTGTGCATTACATTTAATTCATCTCTTCAAAGTGACTCAATCACTGAAGTCAGCAACATGGAAACTTGCATAAATCTGGTGCGGGAATGGATGATAGATTTTAAACTGAAAATGAATGACTCTTCTATTCTATTCTATTCAATAGCTCCTATCTAGACATCCATGAACCAGGCTTGCAGAGCAGCGATTTTCCGCTTCTTCACCATATGCTTCTCACAGGATGGAGATCTGTCCGCAGATCTTCGATGCATGTCCCATATAAAAATGCCTCTAACGACTAGCTACAGGTTAATCATACTTCAGTGGTGACAACTGGGTACATCTCCGTGGAACAGCATGGCCTCGCTGCAGTGTGGAAGAAGCATCCCGAACTGCAAGCATGAACGGATGTCCCAACTCACTAAAGTTTCTCGAAGTGAAAACAGTCGGTCCCAACTGCTGACAAAACGGAAAGAAACTTCAGCTTGCGGTCTGGCTCCAGACCTCGCCAAGCAATTAGAAACTTGTAGCCTTCTACCCCTTTTTCATGGAAGGAGAGGAAGCCGTAACAACAGCCAACTCTGGCTGAAGTGTGGAACGAGCACTGCTCAGACTCAATCAAGTTTCTCACAACGGACAAACAGTCGACTCCAACTGTTAATTGGACAGAGAATGCTCTCCAACTCGCGATCTAGTCCCAAATCTCGCTGAGCATCCTGTTGAAAAACTTGTAGGCTAATCCCCTTTGCGTGCACTTCCATGTAAGAAGAAGAAGCCATAACCGCAACCGACTGCATTGTGGAAGGAACATCCTGCCGCGTGTTCTGACTCATTATAGTTTCTTGCAATGGACCCAGTCGATACCGACTGCAAACGGGATGGAGAGGGTTCTCCTACTTGCGATCCGACCCCAGATCTTGCTGAGCATCCCGTAGAGAAACTTAAAGGCTTCTTCTCCTTATTGCCATCGTCGCTGGGTAAGCTTTATATTATAAGGTGCTCGCTCTACCCACATTATACTACTTGACCACAACGGACCTACCCAGCGTCTCGGCTCCCTTAAAAGGGCCAACAACTCCACCGGTTGAGCTAGCTGCATGCAGAGATTAAGCTACTCCGGCTTTAATCCTGAGCATTTATATCATGAGCACCTAGCTCTATTTTACTCATCAGAGCGGGGTTCATCAGAGTGCGACGACAGCAGCATGTAATGGACAGGTGTCAAAGTACCATCACCATGTTCTTGTTCCTCTGAAAAAGAGACTGAAAGACTAGTATTAGCCAGCAGTGAAGGCTTCCATCGGAACTTCACCGCCCACCACACAGGTCAACACCCGTTTCCAGCATTCGCATCCCATAGTACAAGTATTGAAGGAGTGCCGCGACTATCGGCAAACAACAAGCCTTTATATTCCGAGGCTTCTTGGACTTACACAAGTACCAATTATTATAATGGCAACAATAATAATGAAGCCCAAAACATACGTCCGCTGCACTCAAAAAAATAAACATCACAAGGATACATAACATAGACAAAACAAAAATTTTCGAACAAAATTTTTGAAAAATTTTGAATAAAGCCAAAGTGCCCCAAGGTAACCTCATGAGCCGAAGGGCATCCTGATAGAGTCTAAGTGTGGACAACCACTAACTAATTAAAGCTAAACTACCAGAATAAGATATACTATGTATACTAATAGAAAAAACAGTCATTGTTTTTAAACTAAACATTGAATTAATATGAATCCAAAACGTTATTGAACAGACAACAATGTCCAGAGAAAAAAACTAACCAACAACAGGCACAACAAAGGCCCAGAGTCAGTAACCGATCAACAACCACCTGATGCAAAGCTAGATCTTCATATGAAGAAAAAACAATGCATCTGGTAGAAGATGCAAGAGTACAAAAACGTCCTGAACTGAAATAGACGGGACATTAACATAGGGGATAAACAGAATACCTATTCTGTTTACAAGTTAAACTCCCAAGAATTTAATAAAAAACTCTTCAATAAAAAAGCCGAAAGAGCTTGGGAGTATAACAGGAGGGTTCAGGAGAGGGAAGGGAAGTAATAGTAACAAAAACAACAGTGGAGTCATATTATAATGACGATGTTCAGAGGCATATCACGAAATTGGGTAACATGAATAATTTACATAAAAATTATAAAGTTACAGCCCTAAACATCCGAAACCACCGTTATTCACTTCCAGCATCCTGTTACACTGTTGATTCCATGAAAACCATCATTGATTTGTGTCTGGCATCTTCAAAAATGAGAATTTAAAGCACAGATGTCAGTTCAGTTGTTACTGACTTTGGGCCAAACAGAAGAATGATGTGAGGCATTAGCCAAAAAATTGATAGTTCTCTTCTTGGGTACTGTGCATGCACAAGTACTAAAATTATGGAGGGCCAGATAGGACTTTTAAATTTCGGTATTGAATGCAAATTTTGGGGATTGAGTGGGGGGTTCAAAATTTGTATTTGGCCCTTAATAATATTGATGGTTGCACCAGCTAAGTCTGGGCCATTGGTTTTAGTATAAAAATATCAGATCGCTTTCATCTAGACCTCACACCAAATCTATATATGAAATTAAAAAAATATCAGGTGAGAGATGTGGCCGGTAGGGTGTACTAATGAAATTGTTGTCAATTTATATCCAAATACAAGGTGGCTATGTTTTTCAACAAATTCAGAAATATTCTATTCAACAGCTCCTATCTAGACATCTTACCAAAGCTACATATAAAATCTGAAAAAGATCGAGTGAAAGATGTGGCTTGTAAGGTGTGCTAATGGAACTGTTGACAACTTATATGCAAAATCTACTGGTGGCCATGTTTTGCAACAAAATTCAGAAAAATTTGATAGGACCCATCTACACATTGCCCCAAAGCTACATTTGAAATTTGGGACTGATTGGGTGAGAGCTGTGGCCTGTAGGGTGCGTTCAAGGAATTGTTGGACAATTTATATCCAAATCCAAGATGGCTGCTGGCAGCCATGTTTCTCAACAAAATTCAGAAAAAATTGATAGCTCTCATCTAGACCTCACCCCAAATCTATATATGAAATTTGAAAAGGATCGAGTAAGAGATGTGGCCTGTAGGGTGTGCTAATGGAATTGTTGACAATTTATATGCCAAATCTAAGATCGCCACTGGCAGCCATGTTTTGAAACAAAATTCAAAAGCATTTGATAGCACCCATCTACATATTGCCCCAAATCTACATATGAAATTTGGGACTGATTGAGAGAGAGCTGCAGTCTGAAGAGCGTGTTAAAGGAATTGCTGAATAATTTATATCCAAATCAATGATGACCACTAGTGGCCATGTTTTTCAAAGAAATTAAAAAAAAATGATAGTTCCCTTCTAGATATTGCCCTAAAGCCACATATGAAATTTGGAACTGATCGGGTGAGAGCTGCAGGCTGTGCTAAAAGAATTGTAGATGGACAGAGAAATGTATAGACGTAGGGACGGATGTATGGACAGATCGAAACCCATTCTAATATCTCATCCATGACGTTGTCAAGTTGAGCTAAATACTTGACACTGTCAAGCTGAGCTTAAAATAAAAAAAAAAAATGCTGCTACATGCAATTTTACAAAATATGGCATGTTAAACTGTGCAAAACAGAAGATCTACTTTGTGGGGCCTTAACAAATAAGTTGAAACTTACAGAATCATCTGCATGCATTTCTGCAACAGGAGTTGCTTGTGATGTGAGGCAATGATTGTTCTAAGTATTTGATTACTTATGGCACAGGAGCTCTTCGCAACACTGTAGTCTGAATCTATTTGAGAGTCTTTTGACAGACTTCTAAAAAACGCTGCAATAAGAAAGTTAAAAAATTTATAGTAATTTATATACTTTTTATACTTACCAATGATCCAGACTTAGCTGGTGCTAACTCTAAAATATCTAGGGCCAAACACAAATTTTGCCCTCCCAATCCCCAAAATTTGCATCAAAAACTGAAAAATAGATGTCCTATATGGTCCTCCATACTTTTACTCCACTGCACATGCGCAGTGTCAAGGAGGTCTCGAAATTGGCGCCAATTGTCATTCTTACAACCAGTACCTGGTAAGTGTTATGTACTCAGCGGGGAGGTATGAGTTCCCGACTCATGGGAGGGCCATCCCCATCTGGGTCATTGGTAAGTATAAAAAATATATAAATTACTATAAATTTTTTAACATTTTTATACTGTACCAATGACCCAGACTTAGCTGAACAGTAAAAAGGTTGGAGGGCCTAGGACATAAAGGAAAATCCAACAGGCTCAACTACATATAACAGAATTATCCCCTCAAGGAGAAAAGGAGAGATAGGCTTTACATGTATCTTTCTTATTTGTATCTAAAAAGAAAGACACAACACCACTCTGTAATTCAGCACCTTAACATCAATGATCTCTATTAACATCCAGTATAATCTGTTATACTAATTATTTTTAAAGGAAAGCCAATAAATAAAGGAAGTCCAGAGAAATGAGACTCTTTATACTCATTAAAAGTGTCCGAGGATTGTATATTAACGCCCGTATGACACGTGACATATACAAATGCTTCACACTGAGCTACACATTAAAAATATTACATGGATGAGTAAACATTAGCTTAACACTTTAAAACCATCCCAGTACCGACTCGGAATTACTGACTCCTGGGGAGGTATTCCCTTGCTTTTTACTATAAAGCAGGTGACCTAAGGGAACACCCGCACCCCCCCCCCCTCCCTTGTTGCGAAGAGGGCAACAGGACAGAGTCACTGCCGGAACAGAAAGCCTACATAACTATAGTTGCAACTGTTTAGTGGACGATATTCTGAGCAACTGATAACGGACCTTAACAATGCAGATCTCCAGAAATGGACTTAATATTTCTAAGACAAAAATTTGTGAAAGTGGAAGGCTGAGACCAATATGCAGCCTTCATTTGATCTGTAATAGCAACACTATTAGCGTAAGCCCAAGATGTTGATAGAGCTCTTACTTCATGAGCTGAAATCTTAAGCATAGACTGCTGAGTTGAACATAATTTTTCAAAAGCAGTACGGATAGTTAATTGAATCCACCTAGCAATAGAATGGACCATAATGTCCTTTCTATTAGGCATCAGAGACAGAAAGAAACGCTTATGCCCCTTTCTGATGAACTCAGATCTACGTTTGTGAATACGTATAGCTCTAACAGGACAGAGTAAAGGCCTATGCCCGTCTGAAGAGGGAAGAGCCTTAATAACAATAGGTTCCGGATACTTATTAGGAGCCTGATTCTTAGCCAAAAATCCAACATTAGTAGTGAAGGTAATAGTATTACCGACGCTACGATAGTGAGAATCATCCACAGATAGTGCATGAAGTTCACTGACTCTTCTAGCCGAAGAGAAGACTAAGAGAAAAGCAGTCTTATAAGACAAGAATTTGAAGTCCTCGGTGTCAAGAGGCTCAAATGGCGCTTCTTTTAGCTTAAGAAGAAGCCCAGCTAAATTCCACTCTGAATTAATCTTAGGGTTCTTGGTCTATTTATCGAAAAAGTTTCTAACTAACTTAGATAAAAAGACATTAGATCCAATCATTAAGCTATCATGGTGTGCATAGGTATCGGATAGCATAGACCTATAACCCTTAATGGTAACAGGCTGCAGTTTGATCTCATCAAACAAGTAGACTAGAAAATTTGCAATGTCTGGAAAGGAGGGATCAAAAATATCTACAGAATGATCCCTACACCACCGACAAAAAACCTTCTACTTAGCAACATAATTTAGCGAAGTGGAGGTCCTCCTACAGTTTGAAATCGCATCCACTGCTCGTCCTGTAAAATGCTTACCATGCAAGAAGGACCGCACAATGGAAATACGTGAAGGTTGAAACCTTGCGGGCTGTGATGCAGTCTGTGTGATTTCCCCTGCGAAAGAAGATCCTCCCGTGGAGGAAGCTTCTGCGGCACAACACCTGAGTAGATTTATCCATGGTCTCTGTGGAGACATAGATGCTACCAACAGAATTTTGCACTGAGATTGTTTTATCTTGAGCAATATCTGCTGAATCAATGGCACTGGAGGATACACATATCCTATCAATCCGTCCCACGAGATCGATAGAGCGTCTATTGCAAACGCTCGAGGATACGGACATGGTGACACATACACCTGCAACTGATTGTTGAGATGTGTCGCAAATAAGTCTATCATTGGCCGCTCCCATTGGTAGCAAATCTGATTGAATACTCGTTTGTTGAGAGTCCATTCTGACGGCAACAAGCGACCTCTCCATGAAAGGGAGTCTGCTATTACGTTCAGACGACCCGGAATATGACGGACCGATAGGAGAACCTGAAGTTCTAGTACAAACAGAAGGATTCTTTCCAATAACTTGAACAACGGAATGGAATGAGTGCCTCCCTGATTCCGAATATACGCTTCTACCATCGTATTGTCGGACAGAATTTGCATGTGTGCATTCTGAATAACGTCCATCCAATGACGTAGCGCAGGCCAAATTAACATCATTTCTTTGATGTTTATGTGCTTGCTTAGGAACTGCAGATCCCAAAGACCCTGGCACTTCAAATCCGATGTGCTCAGTGTCGTGCCCCAACCTGTTTGACTGGCATCCGTCATAATTGTAAAACTCGGGTCCAACAATTGCAGTGGAACTCCCTGAGTTAACCACTAAATATCTGTCCAAGTCTGAATCTCTTGTTTTAACGGCAGACGAACGAGATTGTTGTGCGTCTCGAAGCTCATCCCCAGGTGGGTGAATGACTTGGACGGCACCAGATCCGACTTCTCTTCGTTTACTATGAAACCGAGACGTCGGAGCAATAGAAGCAGATTCTGCACATCGTTCTGAAGCGTTAACTCATTGCCGTACCTCTGAAGAATGTCGTCCAGGTAGGCCAACGTTACCGCAGACAAATGAGCTCAGAAATGAGTCATTACCGAGTTCATTATACGAGTGAAAGCCCAGGGCGCTAGATTCAGTCTGAAGCACATTGCTCGGAACTGATATACGACTCCTAGGACGGCGATCCGAAGATACTTTCTGAACGCCGGATGTACCATGACATGAAAGTATGTATACTTGAGATCTATGCTCGTAGCATAGTCGTTCACCCGAAAGTTCGCTCTGACCGATCGGATGGTCTCCATACAGAATTTTGGAGCCACGATCAACTTGTTTATCCAGCTCAGATCTATAACTGGACGGAACGAGTCGTCTGGTTTCGGAACCAGAAAAAGATGGCTGTAGAAACCTAGAGATTCCTGGTTTTCTACGACCTCTGTCGCGTTCTTCAATAAAAGAGACTGGACTTCTGATAGAAGCGCGCCTCTTTTCTGTGGATTTGACGGAAGCTGAGTCCATCTTGGACTTCGAGTTAACGGAAGTTTTCCTATGGAGAACAGTTTTAGTCCTTCCGATATCACCCCTCGAACCCAACGGTCCTCCGTAATTAATTCCCAATTGTTTGAGAAACTCGACAGTCTTCCGCCCACTGGAACGTGACAGAGGTTTATACATCACCTCCTGGACCTGCGAGGCTTGCGGAAGGAGAAACCACGTCCTCCATGGCCCACATCTCGCCCCGTCGACCTAGGGGCATTGGACCGGTTGTCTGGGCCCGCATTACGGCCCCTCTTTGAGTTGCTACCTTGGCGGTCTCTACAATAAGACCAAGAGGAAGCATAGGAACCTCTATAGGAACTTCCCCTGGACGTACTCGTCCCAGAAGTGCCTGGCCTACTTTTCTCTGCTGAATCTGACTTTTTGGAAGCAGATTTAAATAGCAGAGAGTCTGAAGCTTTCTTAGTCAACTGATCATAGATTGCGGAAAGCTTGCCATCGAAGAGAAGCTCTCCGGAGACCGGAACGACTCTGAGAGAGTTTTTCACCTTACTATCCATGCGCGTGGATGTAGCCAGGGCCCTGTCACGTCTAACCAACTCCAGATTTGCCACTGAACGGGCGGAGCTATAGGTGGAGAATGCTATGGCCCTCGACAGAACTCTTAAGGAGGTTTGTACGTCCTGGAATTCTTGTCCTTCAAGGCATAATGATAACGCTCTGGTAAGGTGATCTGAGTACGATATTGCGTCTAAATTAGCTTTATTAGACGATATTGTCGTTTCCAACGTCGTGTTAGGAATTAACATAGATGACGGCATGGATAATTCTAGGTCTTCGGCCTGGTCGTCTAGATGCAGAGGAACTCTCTGAATGCTCTGTCCTGCCGATTCAAATTTATTCCTTGAATTGATGAAAGGCAGATGAAGAGCACTTGCCGGTAAGAAACCTGACCTGCCCGATTTGGTAGCAAGTTTATTTATAGCGTCATTCAACAGTTCAAATGTCTGTGAGACATTTCTGGACTGAGACGGAAACTCAAGGACGGTGTCCCTAAACCGGTTAAAGAATTCAGTGTCCAGTGGCGCTATAAGTCTCCTATCCGGCTGCGCAGCATTTTGGTCCATAGGAACAACTTCAGGAAGATAATGCCGGATGAACTCTATGGCAATTTTATGTTGTTCCGAAAGGGAAAAATCCAACTCCTCCATATCCCTTTTGCCATCCTGTCGGACCACTTGTAAATCTCGGTCGTCCATGCCTGATCCTGCAGCGGAACGTACCGACCCAGCTTCGTCGGATAATTCCTGATCCGACAGAGTTTCTGCCGGTTGCTGGGATGCTGCGATGATCTGTGCTATCTGCAAGAGCACGTCCATAACGGAGGCCTGTTGAGCTGCGGTTTTACGGGATTTAGCCGCTGGAGGCTCCCTGGACATTGATTCCTGAATACCTCTTTTATGCGAACGTCCAGAAGATGAAGGCCTTGTATCCCTGGCTACTGGATGGCGTGACTGGTCGCCGTGGAATCCCTGGTCAGTGAGGCTGGCTGGATATCACTGGTCACGTAGCCAAGGTGCAGTCGTGTGTGTTGCCGTGAGGATGAGGAAGCCATAAGAGCAGTCTCTCCGGACTGTCTATATACCGGAGCGTCCCGAGCGGTGGACGTATGCTCCGGCTGAGGAACGTTATGTACTACAACATCTGGGCCCAGATGTTGTTGTACAAGAGAGGGGCCGCTCCCGCTCGCTGCCCAGATGGACCTGGACAAGCTAGGAACTGGACTAATAGGCTTTCTCCATACCATCCTCTGATCCATCATCACTGGGTGTGCACGTGGTATATTTATAGTGCTCGCAACACCCAAATCTCCTTCCTGGACTGCAACGGACGAACCCGGCTGCCGAGCCATTCGTTGAATGGTCGCTACACCGGGCTTGGTAGCGGACGCCAAAGCCGTCCATCCTACTAGGGAACTCTTAGGCAATTGGCATATCTGCATGAGCGCTTTTGCCGCTAACTCTTCATTTGATTGTGACGACGGAAGCACACTCTTGGAAGACATCACAGAAACATCACCCTGTTCTTGTTCCTCTGAAAAAGAGATTGAAAAACTAGAGTGACCCTGCGGAGAGAGGACTGGCATGGACCTCTCCCCGCTAACAACATACCGCGACACATGTCTCCAACGTTTGTCATCCCAATTGACACACACTGAACAAGGGTTAGTGCGAGTACACTGATTACAGTTAATACAGTGATCATGAGAATCAGAGGAAGATTTCCTGGCATTACAATTTGACAAATAATCTTTCATTGTGAAAATTACAAACAGTCATAGTACTTGCACTAAACCTTGAAAACAAAGATACATAATAAAATAATCTATTTTAACATAAAGAAAAAATAATTCAAAAAGAAAAAAAATTTTGAAAAAATTTTTTCAGAAGAGCCCAAGTTCCCAATGGGAACGATGAGCCCAAATGGATCCCAAAAATGCCTAAGTGTGGACAAAATTTTTTAAACCATTTAAAAAAATTAATGTAACACTTACGGACAATATTAATGTATTTTGCTATGAATTGAACTAAGCAGAAGACAAGTAATCACTATCAGAAGTAACCGTTGTCAACATAAACAAAAAGTGTACAAAAAACGGAAACATGACTCCAGGCACTGGTAAACATGGCCCGAAATCATTTACCAATTTAAACACTCTCTGATGCAAAACAGAGGCTTCCAGAGAAGAAACTGCAGAACATCAGATGGCAGATGCAGACCAAAATGCCTAAACACCCAAGGGTGAGGACGTAAACATGGGGAAAAACAGAAAAATTATTCTGTTACCAAGCCAAAACTCCCAAGAAATGTTTGTAATAAACATGACAAAAAATATGCCAAAAGCATGGGAGAATAGCTAGGGGGGAATAAAGGAAAGGGAGAGAGGAAACACTGATCAAACAATGGAACATTCATAGCAAGAATGACAACAACAGGGCCATGCCTCGAAAGTTAAAAAATTTATAGTAATTTATATATTTTTTATACTTACCAATGACCCAGACATAGTTGGTGCTAACTCTTAAAAATGTAGGGCCAAACACAAATTTTGCCCCCCAATCCCCAAAATTTGCATCTAAAACTAAAGAAAACATGTCCTGAATGGCCCTCCATACTTCGCCTCTACTGCGCATGCGCAGTGTCAAGGACGTCCCGAAATTGGTGCCATTAATCATTCTTACAACCAGTGCCTGGTAAGCGCTATGTCCTCAGCGGGGAGGTATGAGTTCCCAACTCCTGGGAGGGCCATCCCCGTCTGGGTCATTGGTAAGTATAAAAAATATATAAATTACTATAAATTTTTTAACATTTTTATACTGTACCAATGACCCAGATATAGCTGAATAGTAATAAGGCTGGAGGGCCCAGGACATAGAGGAAAATCCAATAAGCTCAACTATATAAAATAGAGTCATCCCCTCGAGGAGAAAAGGAGTATTAGGCTTTACATGTATCTTTCTTATTTATGATCAATTAGAAAGACACAATACCTTCTATAATTGAGCATCATAACATCCATATTCTCTATTAACATCCAGTATAATTCTTATACTAATTACTTTAAAGTAAGCCAATAAATAAAGTTAGTCCAGAGAATTGAGACTCTTTATACTCTTTTAAAAGTGTCCGAGGATAGTATAATAACGCCTGTTTGACATGTGACATATTCAAATGCTATACTTTAAAACAATGACATGAATGAATTTTTAAATCATAACTTTTCACTTTAAAACCATCCCAGTAACAGCTCAGAATTACTGACTCCGGAGGAGGTATCCCCTTGTTTTCATAATAAAACAGGTGACCCAAGGGAACACCCCCCCCCCCCTTTTTCTTGCCCTGGGTCAAATAGCCCAGAGCGAAGAGGGCAGCAGGACAGAGTCACTGCCGGAACATAAAGCCTACATAGCTATAGTTGCAATTGTTAAGTGATCGACATTCTGAACAGTCGATAATGGACCTAAACAATGCAGGCCTCCAGAAATGGACTCGATATTTCTGAGATAAAAATTCGTGAATGTGGATGGCTGAGACCAATATGCAGCCTTCTTTAAATCTATAATAGCAACACTATTTACGTAAGCCCAAGATGTAGAAGAGCTCTTACTTCATGAGCCGAAATCTTAAGAACAGACTGCTGAGTTAAGGAAAGATTATCCTAAGCAGTACCGATAGTTAATTGAATGCATTTAGCAATAGAATGGACCGTAATGACCTTTCTATTAGGCATCAGAGCCAGAAGAAGCTTTACGTCCTTACTGATAAACTGAGATCTGTTAATAATACATAAAGGTCTAGCCAAAAAGAGTCAAGGCCTATGCCCGTTCGAAGACGGAAGGACCTTAAAAACAATAGGGTCCGGATATTTATTAGGAGCCTGATTCTTAACCAAAAATCCAACATTAGTAGTAAAGGAATAGAGTTTCCGATACTACGAAAGTGAGAATCGTTCACCGATAGTGCATGAAGCTCACTGACTCTTCAGCAGAAGAGAAGACTAAGAGAATTGCTGTCCTAAAAGGCCAGAATTTGAAACTATTGTCTCAAGAGGTTCAAATGGTTGCTTTAGTTTAATAAGAACCCAAGCTAAATTCCGTACAGGAATTAATCTAAGGATTCTAGGTCTATTTATCGAAAAGTTTCAAACTAACTTAGATAAAGAGACATTAGGCTCAATTGTAAACTATCATGGTGTGCATAGGTATCAGATAACATAGACCTATAACCTTTAATAGTAACTGGCTGCAGTTGATCTCGTCAAACAAGTATACTAGAAACTTTGCAATGTCTGGTATGGAGGGATAAAAAATATCAACATAAAGATCCCTACACCAACGACGGAAGACCCTCCACTTTAGCCGCATAGTATAGCGAAGAGGAGGTCCTCCTGCAGTTAGAAATCGCGTCCACTGCTCGTCCTGTACAATGCTTGCCATGCAAGAAGGACCGCACAACGGAATACGTGAAGGATGAGACCTTGCGGGTTGTGATGAAGTTGACACGATTTCCCCAGCGAAAAAAGATCCTCTCGTGGAGGAAGTTTTCGCGGTAAGTCCCACAGCAGACACCTAAGTAAATATATCCACGGTCACTGTGGAGACAGAGATGCTACCAACAGAATTGTATTGTGAATGTATTATCCTAGCAATACTTGCTGAATCAACAGCGCTGGAGGATACGCATATCCTATCATCCCGTCGTACTAGATCGATAGAGCGTTAACTACATATGCTCGGGGATCCGGACACGGTGACACATACGTCTGCAATTGATTGGTGAGTTGTGTCGCAAAAAAATTTATCACTGGGCGCTCCCATTGGTAGCAAATCTGATTGAATACCTGTTTGTTGAGAGTCCATTCTGACGGCAACAAACGACCCTTACGTGAAAGGGAGTCTGCTAATACAATCCGACGATCCAGAATATGACGGACCGAAACAGAACTTGGTGTTCTATAACAAACAGAAGGATTCTTTCCGTTAAATTCAATAACGGAACCGAATGAGTGCCTCCCTGGTTCCGGATATACGCAACTACTGTCATATTATCGGACAGGATTTGACATGCGTTACTGAATAATGTTCATCCAATGACGTAGTGCAAGCCAAAATAATATCATTTCTTGGAAGTTGAGTGCTTGCCTAAAAACTGCGGAACCCAAAGACCCTGGCACTTCGAATCCATTAGGATCAATATTGTGCCCCAACCTGTTTGACTGGCATCCGTCATAATCGAGAAACTCGGATCCGGCAACTACAGTGGAACTCTCTGAGTCAACCACCGAATGCTTGCCCATGTCTGAATCTCTTGTTACACTTGATTGACAAGAGAACGTGTATATTGAGCAATTCATAGATTGCTGAAAGGTTGCCATCGAAGAGAAGCTTCTCCGAGACCGAAGCGACTCTGAGAGAGTTCTTCACCTTACTATCCACGCGCGTGGATGTAGCTAGGGCTGCGTCACGTCTAATCAACTCCAGGTTGCCACTGAAGGGTGGAGTTATACGTGGAAAACTACTGCCCTTGAAAGAAATCTCATTAAGAATCATATCCTGGAATTCTTTCTCTTGAAGACGTAATGATAACGCCTCAGTAAGGTGGTTTTACATATGATAAAGCGTCTAAGTTAAGTCTATTAGAAATCATTGTCGTTTCCAACATTGTGGTTGGAATTGACATAGACGGCGAAAAAGACAATACCCAGTCTTCAGCCTCGTCGTCTAGCCGCAGAGGAACTCTCAGTATGCCTTGTCCTGCCATTTCAAATTATTCCTAGACTTGATGAAAGGCAGATTAGAGCATTTGCGGACAAGAAACTAGACTAGTGTGTTTTGGTAGCAAGCTTATATATATATAGCGTCGTTCAATAATTCGAAAGTTCTAGTGACATTATTGGACTGTGTCGGCAACTCAGGGACGATGTCCCTGAACCGATCAAAAATAAATTCTGTGTCCAATGACGCTATTAGTTTCTTATCCAGCATCGCAGCATTCTAGTCCGACGGAACAACCTCTGGAAGATAATGCCAGAAGAAATGTATGGCATCTTCTGTTGTTCCAAAAGGGAAAGCTCGAAATCATCCGAATCCCTTTCGCCATCCTGTCAGACCCTATGAAGTGTTCGGTCGTCCGTACCTAATGCATCAGTGGAGCGAACCGACCCAGCGTTGTCTGATTATTCCTCATCCGACAGAGATACTGTCGTTTGCTGGGATGCTGCGATAAGCTGTGCTATTTTGGATAGCACGTCCGTCACTGCCTGTGGAGAAGCGGTCTTACGATGCTTTGCCGCTGGAAGCTCTGTGTTCGTTACCCCGTGTATACTTCTATTATGCGAGCGACCGGAGTGTACAGGCCTCATGTCCCTTGGCTACCGGATGGCATGACCTGTTCGCCGTGGAATCACTGAATGACGAAGCTGGCAGGATACTCGAGGTCACGTAGCCAAGTTGCGGTCGTGTGCGCTGCCGTGAGGATGAGGAAGCATTATCGACAGTCTCTCGGACTGTCAAAATAACGGAGCGTCCCGAGCGGCGGACATATGCTCCGAATGCGAAACGTTTGTACCACAACATCCGGTCCCAGATGTTGTTGTACGAGAGAGGGACCTCTCTCGCTCGCAGCCCGGACGGACCTGGACGAGCTAGGAACCGGACTAACAGGCTTCCTCCGATCTCTCCTCTAATCCGTCGTCACTGGGTGTTTACTATTGTCTATTATAGTGCTCGCATCACCCAAATCTCCTTCCTGGACCGCAACGGACGAACCCGGCTGCCGAACCATTCGTTTAATAGATGCTACAGCGGGTGAGCTAGTGAATGTCAACGCCGTCGATCCTACTAGGAATCTCTTAGGTGATTGACGTATTCCATGAGCACTTATTGCCGCTAGCTCATCATTTAACTATGACGACAGAGGCACACTTTTGAAAGACATCTCAGTAACTTTGCGAACAAGAAACCAGACTTGCTTGTTAATAGCAAGCATATATATATATAAATAGCGTCGTTCAATAATTCGAAAGTTCCTGTGACATTATTGGACTGTGTCAGAACTGAGGGACGATGTCCCTGAACCGATCCAAAAATTTTTGTGTCCACCGACGCTATCAGTCTCTTATCCGGCATCGCAGCATTGTGGTCCGACGAAACAACCTCTAGAAGATAAGCCAGATGACATATACAGAAGCTTATGTTCTTCCAAAAGGGAAAGCTTGAAATCCTCCGAATCCCTTTCGCCATCCTGTCGGACCCTATGAAGTTTTCAGACGTCCGTACCTGATGCTTCAGTGGAGCGTCCCGACCCAGCGTCGTTGGATATTACATGATACGACAGAGATACTGTCGTTGCTGGGATGCTGCAATAAGTTGTGCTATTCAGGATAGCATGTCCGTCACTGAGGCCTATGCAGTAGCGGTCTTACGATGCTTTGCCGCTGGAAGCTCCGTGTACGTTGACTCCTGCATACTTTTCTATGAGAACGTCCGAAGTCTACAGGCCTCGTGTCCCTGGCTACCGGATGGCGTGACCTGGTCACTGCGTATTCTCTGATTGGCGAAGTTGACTGGATATCGGAGGTCACGTAGCCAAGGTGCGGTCGTGTGCGCTGCCATGAGAATGAGGAAGCCTTATTGACAGTCTCTCTGGACTGTCTATATAACGGAGCGTCCGAGCGGCGGACGTATGCTCCGAATGCGAAACATTTTGTACCACAACATCTGGGGCCAGATGTTGTACGAGAGAGAGGCCTCTCTCGCTCGCAGCCCGGATGGGCCTGGACGAGCTATGAACCGGATTAATAGGCTTCCTCCGTTCTCTCCTCTAATCCGCCGTCACTGGGTGTGCACTTGGTTGTTTTATAGTGCTCGCATCACCCAAAACTTCTTTCTAGACCGCAACGGACGAACCCGACTGCCGAACCATTCGATGAATGGACGCTACACCGGGCGAGCTAGCGGACGTCAAAGGCCGTCCATCCTATTAGGGACCTCTTAGGCAATTGACGTATTTCCATGAGCACTTTTCTGCTAGCTCTTCATTAATTGTGACGACGGAGGCACACTTTTGGAAGACATCACGGATACATCCCCCTGTTCTTGATCGTCTGAAATAGAGATTGAAAACTAGAGTGACCCTGCGGAGAAAGGACCAGCATGGCCATTTCCCCGCTAACATACCGTGACACACGCTTCCCATGTTGTCATCGAAAATAACACATACTGAACAGGAGTTAGTACGAGTACACTGACTACATTTATGCAATGATTATGAAAGTCAGAAGAAGATTTCCTCTTAATCCAATTGAACAATATCCTTTCATTGTGAAAAGAAAACAAAGTCCTAGTACTCGCACCAACCCCTGCAAATCAAAATACATAATGACATGATCCATTAACATAGAAAAAATAATTGAAATCAAAATAATTTTTGAAAAAATATTTTTTCAGAACAGCCCAAGTTTTTGAAAAGTAACGTTGAGCCCCAATGGATCCCAAGCCTAAGTGTGAACAAAAATTTTAAAAATATTTTAAAAATTTAATGCAACACTTATGAATAATAATAATGTATCTAGATATGATTAAACTAACCTCAAGATATTATTTTCAAGAAATCCCCCTCACACAGAGGCTGTTGTCAATGTAAACAAGAAGTGTAAAAACACCAAAAACATGACTCCAGGCACTGATAACCCTGGCCCGAAATCAGTTACCTATAATACACTATCTGATGCAAAACAGAGACTTCCAGGGAAGAAACTACAGAACATCAGATGGTAGATGCAGAACACTACGCCTAAACACCCAAGGGTGAAGACGTAAACATGGGGAAAAGAACAGAATTCATTCTGTTATCCAGCTAAAACTCCCAAGAAATTTTAGTAATAATATTACAGAAAATATGCCAAAAGCATGGGAGAATAGCAAGGGGGGTGGGGGGGGGGGGGGGGTGGGAGGGGCTTAAAGGAAAGGGAGAGAGGAAAACACTGAACAAGCAGTCTAACTTTATAGCAAGAATGACCACAACAGGCCGTTGCCTCGAAAATAGGTAACTTAACACAATTTCATTAAAAAAGTTTAAGTTACAGCCCATATTATTTTCTGTCACACATTTATCCTCTCCTCCTTCTATATCCTCCTTAGAACCACCATTTCTCTAATATTTATGTGTCTGGCATCATTTAAACTGAGATTTACAAGCACAAAGATCAGTCAGATGTTAACTGATGAAGGGCGAAACAAAGAATGATTAATGGCGCCAATTTCGAGACGTCCTTGACACTGCGCATGTGCAGTAGAGGTGAAGTATGGAGGGCCATTCAGGACATGTTTTCTTTGGTTTTAGATGCAAATTTTTGGGATTGGGGGCAAAATTTGTGTTTGGCCCTACATATTTAAGAGTTAGCACCAGCTATGTTTGGGTCATTGGTACAGTATAAAAATATAGGCAACATGAAATAATTTCGTAAAAAAATTATAAGTTACAGCCCTGAACATTTCCTGCAACTGTTTCTTCCTCTCATCCTTCTATTTCCTCCTTATATCCACCATTTCTCTCATAATTATCTGTCTGGCATCATTTAAACTGAGATTTACAAGCACAAATATCAGTGAGATGTAACTAAATTGAGGGCCAAACAAAGAATGACAATTGGCGCCAATTTCGAGACCTCCTTGACACTGCGCATGCGCAGTGGAGTAAAAGTATGAAGGACCATACAGAACATCTATTTTTCGGTTTTTGATGCAAATTTGGGGGATTGGGGGGGAGGGGTCAAAATTTGTGTTTGGCCCTAGATATTTTAGAGTTAGCACCAGCTAAATCTGGGTCATTGGTACAGTATAAAAACAGATACTCCATTATAACCTAGAGTGTAAATTAGCATGCAGACATGGTTCCTGTCCAGCTCAAATTCCTCAGACGTTTAACAGAAATGTATGACATTATGACCAGTACAAGCATGTCTATATCCTCCATGTTCCCCTCCATATTTTGGGGTTGGAAAGTCTCTGTAAGACTCCTTGCACAGGTAGGCCTGATGTCGTAAACAGTTTTACAGGGATCTGATGCTGGAGTCTTTACTGTGAGAAATTTTTGTTATGTATATGCTCTAAATCATGTTACAAGAGGCTGTTCTAAGCATCAGTTGCATGTAACTTAAGTTAATATCGACATGGTAAGAACTTTGGGCTCTGACACAAGATTACCCTGCTTGTCAAAAGTAAATAAGAACTATGGGCTGTTCTTAGTTAGTGAGGGCTTGGATGGATTTTGGTACCCATGGTCCACTTGTAGCTTCTCCCACACAGCTGCCTCACTGAGATGCAGTGTTCCATCCCAGGACAAAATTGATAGCATAGTAATGATAAAATTGAATTATTTACTTTAAAAAAAATATTTATATTACATTTTGATAAATATGTGTCCATCACAAAATATATTTTGCCATAATAATCCACATTTCATTAACTATAACAGTAATGCTGTTTCGTCCAATTATCACTTAAATTCTCTGTATTCTCCATTCACCTTTCCCTAACATGACAGTTATATCTAACAAGAGGGATGTTACACTCCAGTTGCTCATCTACATACATGCTTGATACCATCGACCCAATGTCAAAAAAACTTATTGAAGCGGAATTTTTATTATTTATATCACTGCAAATAATGGATATATTTAATTTTTATTGGGATGTATTGTGACTATTAAAAGGTAATATTACTGCAAAGGTTTTCAGTAATCCAAGCCTACAATATAAATGACCTGAATAGACCCACAGAAACAAAACTCATGTTAACACAAACTTTTACAACCCAAAATTGACTAAGTGTGAAAATTTTTACAGAAAATTTTTAAAAAATTCAGTTAAATCTTCACATACTTTAGGCTTAATACCTAAAGATGTTACTGAAATAAAAAAATACACAGTAATGGCAAGTTAAGGCCTCACCATCTGCACAAAAGCTGATCTAAACATTAATACTTACAAGAGAAATTGAGTAAGTTTGGACTGACAATTGAAATTGGACAAAAAGTCACATTATTAGGGTTGAATACTGTTGTGTTAGCCCCCTAAAACCTACATATGCAATATCAAAGCCATGAAACCACTGGACTTAAAAGAAAATGGCTTAAAACACAAATTCTTACAAAATTGGACACGTACATCTGATGCCGACACCAACGCCGACACAGTCACCACAAAAGCTCACCACTTCTTTGAAGTGGGTGAGCTAAAAAAATTACTTCACTTCAACACAACTTTTTACAACAGAAAATTAACTAAGTCTTTATGTAAAAAAAAAGAAAAAAAAGGGTTAAGTATTGTAGTCATGGTCCTAAATAACCTCCAGGTGCAAGTTGAAAGCCCTGGGGCCACTGGGTTGAAGAGACAAACTCAAACACAAACTCTTACAACGCAGATATTGGAGCTGACTTTCCTTGTTACAAGTACAAGTTCAGAGATGTTTTGCTTAAAAAATTAAAAATGATCAAAATAACAGCACATATACCAAGTTTAAGGGTTAAGAGAAACTACACACACAATAAAACACATCTATAAGCAATATAGATCACCATAATGTGCAATAAAGTTTACGTTAATGCAAGAATACAACTGAAAATGGACTAAGTTTTCACATAAAAAACAAAATGAAAAAATTTCCATAAAATAAGGGTTAAGTACAAAAGCTCTGAGGCAACTGGGTACAAACACATTTACTTAACACAAACTCTTACAAAATTGGACGTTGATGCTGATCGGGTCACATTATTTCACCTCTACTTCAAAGTAGGTAAGCTACAAAATCACCATTCAAATTTTAATTCTTGTTAAATTTTTGCTTCCAAAACACATGTCAGAAACCCAGAAGAAAAAATCCAATGAATTGACCACAGATCTGCAAGACTAGTTGTGATATTGTCTGGAAATCAATTATAAACTAAGTGCTATTAATAATAACAGTCACATGATCTTGAAACTTATGGCTAACAACTTCAGAATCAATCTGATTCTTCTCTCTTCACATGCAAATATTGTCTGCATGTTTGGTTTGGCTGTGATGAACACAAATAATATTATCAATCAAAAACTGAAATGTGCTATTTTCAGTATCCAGTGACTTTGACCTTGACGATGAAGCTAAAAAAAAAATTGAAATTAAATTTTCCCATACTGATGGTACTAAACCCATAAGTTTGGTTGACACATGTTAAAGGGAACAAAAGTTATTAAAGGTGAAAGTGATTTTTGACAAAGTTCTATTTATAGTAACAGTCCTTTGACCTTTGACCTTTTGGTTGTGGACTGCATAATTGATAAGATTCTTTCCTTTCCACAGTGGTACCTTATTAGTAACGATGTTGAACATTTGGACAGGTAAACCAAAGTTACTGAAAAGAAACCAATTTTCATTGAAGTTCTATTTATAGTAACAGTCTATCAATCTTCAGTTTTGTAGCTACCAACTCAAAAATCAATAGCGGTTTTTCTTTCCACATATGATTACTTTCTGCAAGTTTATTTTATTAGTGGTAAATAGAATTAATGTTATTGTCTGGACACTAATCAGTGCTATTTTTAGTAACAGAAACCTTGATCTTTGGTTGGCAACCTTAAAAGTTATTTTGAGGAATAATTTATCATTCAGCTTTCATTTACATGAACAGTTACTGCCATGTTTATTTGTGATGCAGACAGCTTGCTGAATATTTTCATTATGAATTAGTCATATTGTTTTTTTTTATATGCTAATCTCAGCAGTGTTTTCAAAATCTTATCACATGATCTGACCAGACCTGTTAACCTCTGAAGGTGACTGTCAGTGAGATTTTGATGAGCTCTCAGTGAAATTTGGATGCTTGTCAGTGAGATTTTTGCGTGTGGCCAATACATTAATATATTCCTTGTTATGCCTCCCACAGTCCCACCCCAGGCACCCCCCCCCCCCCAACCCAAATGCATTATATATTTCATTTTAATAATTTACTTTAAAACTTTTAATGGTATTTGTCAGTAAAAGCATACAAATATGGATATCACTGGTCCAAGCCCCCGTCCCCCCCCCCCCCCCCCACGACACATACACAAAATTTATGTGAGTGGATGCCTATCTAGCATTTGCCTGTACCACCCCCAACCCCTCTCAGTCCGGCCATTTTTCCTTGCTCATGCAAGCCCATCCCGGTGCTTCAAAACATGGCGGCTGAAACATCTTGGGCCGAAACACCCCAGGACCAAAACGTTCAAGAACCAACAGTGGCAACACAAGCATTCCTTCTTCGTTCATGCCATTTATTCATGTAAATTCTTTGTTCAGTCTGTACACTTTTAGTGAGAAAATATTCATTCTTATTATCTTTGGCAAGCTTTATTGTACAATAAAAATTACTCAATGCTAACAAAACATATTGTTTTGTTTTAATGAAAGTGTCAATGACACTGTAGCTTAACTTGTGTGTTGTGTTTGATGAAAAGGATAATGTTCAATGTTTATGAAACGATTATGAAATAAGACAAGAATTGTGATAATTGGGAATATGTTCATTTCTGTTCCCTGTGTGCTATGTTTATGATAAAAATAATATGAGGTGTACACTGTACTAAACAGCTGAGGGGTGGGTTAATATGACCTCACAGTTAATGTATGTGGCCCTCACAGTTAACGTATATCAACAAAAGTTACCAAGTTACAGTGAAATTATTCCAAAACGAGTCATCCTATCAAGTTACATTAAAATCCCCTCATAAATATGGCCTGTAGACTGTGCTAAAGGTTTTCAGGCTTCGGGCCCCTGTAGCCGTCAGTTTCCCAATTGCGTCCAAAGGGGACGTTCTCATCTAGACATTATATGAAGTCAATCTACCAAGTTACAATGAAATCCCTTAATAAATATGACCTGTAGACTGTGCTAAAGGTTTTTGGGCTTTGGGCTCTGGCAGCCATCATGGTTGAATGATCGCAACCAAAAGGGGACATTCTCATCTGGACACTATTTGGAGTCATCCTACCAAGTTACCATGAAATCCCTTCATAATTATGATCTGCAGACTGTTCTAAAGGTTTTCGGGCTTTGGGCCCCTGAAGCCGTCACAGTTGCCCAATCGTGTCCAAAAGGGGACGTTCTCATCTAGACATTATATGAAGTCAACCTACCAAGTTACAATGAAATCCCTCCATAAATATGACCTGTAGACTGTGCTAAAGTTTTTTCGGGCTTCGGGCTCGGGCAGCCATCATGGTTGAATGATCGCAACCAAAGGGGACAATCTCATCTGGGCATCATCTGGAGTGATCCTGCGAAGTTACAATGAAATCCCTTCATAAATATAACCTGTAGACTGTACTCAAGGTTTTCGGGCTTCGGGCACCTGTAGTCATCACAGCTGACCAATCACGACCAAAAGGGGATGTCATCATCTAGGCATTATATGGAGTCAACCTAACAGGTTACAATGAAATCCTTCTATACATATAACCTTTTGCCTATGCTAAAGGTTTTTGGGCTCGGGCACCCATCAAGGCTGAATGATCACGGCCAAAATGGGACGTTCTCATCTAGACTTATTTGGAGTCATCCTACCAAGTTACAATGAAATCCCTTCATAAATATGACCTGTAGACAGTGCAAAAGGTTTTCGGGCTTCGGGCACCTTTAGCCGTCAAAGTTGCCCAATCATGTCCAAAAGGGGACGTTCTCATCTAGACATTATATGAAGTTAACCTACCAAGTTACAATGAAATTCCTTCATAAATATGACCTGTAGACTGTGCTTAAGGTTTTCGGGCTTCGGGCTCGGGCAGCCATCATGGTTGAATGATCGCAACCAAAGGGGACAATCTCATCTGGGCATTATCTGGAGTGATCCTACGAAGTTACAATGAAATCCCTTCATAAATATGACCTGTAGACTGTACTCAAGGTTTTTGGGCTTCGGGCACTTGTAGCCATCACAGCTGACCAATCACGACCAAAAGGGGATGTCATCATCTAGGCATTATATGGAGTCAACCTTACAGGTTACAATGAAATCCTTCTATAAATATAACCTTTTGCCTATGCTAAAGGTTTTTGGGCTCGGGCACCCATCAAGGCTGAATGATCATGGCCAAAATGGGACGTTCTCGTCTAGACATTATTTGGAGTCATCCTACCAAGTTACAATGAAATTCCCTCATAAATATGACCTGAAGACTGTGCTAAAGGTTTTCGGTCTTCAGGCACCTTTAGCCGTCACAGTAGCCCAAGCATGTCCAAAAGGGGACGTTCTCATCTAAACATTATATGAAGTTAACCTACCAAGTTACAATGAAATCCCTTCATAAATATGACCTGTAGACTGTGCTAAAGGTTTTCGGGCTTCGGGCTCGGGCAGCCATCATGGTTGAATGATCGCAACCAAAGGGGACAATCTCATCTGGGCATAATGTGGAGTGATCCTGCGAAGTTACAATGAAATCCCTTCATAAATATGACCTGCAGACTGTGCTCAAGGTTTTCGGGCTTCGGGCACCTGTAGCCATCACAGTTGACCAATCATGACCAAAAGGGGATGTCATCATCTAGGCATTATATGGAGTCAACCTAACAGGTTACAATGAAATCCTTCTATAAATATAACCATTTGCCTATGCTAAAGGTTTTTGGGCTCGGGCACCCATCAAGGCTGAATGATCACGGCCAAAATGGGACGGTCTCATCTAGACATTATTTGGAGTCATCCTACCAAGTTACAATGAAATCCCTTCATAAATATGACCTGTAGACAGTGCAAAAGGTTTTCGGGCTTCGGGCACCTTTAGCCGTCAAAGTTGCCCAATCATGTCCAAAAGGGGATGTTCTCATCTAGACATTATATGAAGTCAACCTACCAAGTTACAATGAAATCCCTTCATAAATATGACCTGTAGACTGTGCTTAAGGTTTTGGGGCTTCGGGCTCGGGCAGCCATCATGGTTGAATGATCGCAAACAAAGGGGACAATCTCATCTGGGCATCATCTGGAGTGATCCTGCGAAGTTACAATGAAATCCCTTCATAAATATGACCTGTAGACTGTGCTCAAGGTTTTCGGGCTTCGGGCACCTGTAGCCATCACAGATGACCAATCACGACCAAAAGGGGATGTCATCATCTAGGCATTATATGGAGTCAACCTTACAGGTTACAATGAAATCCTTCTATAAATATAACCTTTTGCCTATGCTAAAGGTTTTTGGGCTCGGGCACCCATCAAGGCTGAATGATCATGGCCAAAATGGGACGTTCTCAGCTAGGCATTATTTGGAGTCATCCTACCAAGTTACAATGAAATCCCCTCATAAATATGACCTGTAGACTGTGCTAAAGGTTTTCGGGCTTCGGGCACCTTTAGCCATCACAGTAGCCCAATCATGTCCAAAATGGGCCGTTCTCATCTAGACATTATATGAAGTTAACCTACCAAGTTAAAATGAAATCCCTTCATAAATATGACCTGTAGACTGTGCTCAAGGTTTTTGGGCTTCGGGCTTGGGCAGCCATCATGGCTGAATGATCGCAACCAAGGGGACAATCTCATCTGGGCATCATCTGGAGTGATCCTAAGAAGTTACAATGAAATCCCTTCATAAATATGACCTGTAGACTGTGCTCAAGGTTTTCGGGCTTCGGGCACTAGTAGCCATTACAACTGATCAATCATGAACAAAAGGGGATGTCATCATCTAGGCATTACATGGAGTCAACCTAACAGGTTACAATGAAATCCTTCCATAAATATGACCTTTTGCCTATGCTAAAGGTTTTTGGGCTCAGGCACCCATCAAGGCTGCATGATCGCGATCAAAATGGGACGTTCTCATCTGGACATTATTTGGAGTCATCCTACCAAGTTACAATGAAATGCCTTCGTAAATATGACCTCTAGACTGTGCTAAAGGTTTTCGGGCTTTGGGCCCCTGTAGCCCTCACAGTTGCCCAATCATGCCCAAAAGGTGACTTTCTCATCTAGTATGATCAATGTATGAAGTCAACCCACCAAGTTACAATGAAATTCCTCAATAAATATGACCTGTAGACTGTGGTAAAGGTTTTCGAGTTTTGGGCTCGGGCAGTCGTCACGGTTGGCAGATCATGCCCAAATGGGGAAATTCTCATCTAGACATCATAAGGAGTCATCCTACCAAGTTACAATGAAATCCCTCCACATTAAACATGACCTGCAGACTGTGCTAAAAGTTTTGGGGTTTCGGGCTTGGGCAGCCATCACGGTTGATAGATCATGCCCAAAAGGGGACGTTCTCATCTAGGCATTATACAGAGGCATCCTACCAAGTTACAATGAAATCCCTTCATAAATACGACCTGTAGACTGTGCTAATGGTTTTCGGGTTTTGGGCTCGGGCAGCCATACCGGTTGCCCGATCGCGACCAAAAGGGGACGTTCTCATCTAGACATGACCCCAAACCTGCATATGAAATTTCGTGACGATCAGACAAGAACTGCGGGGTGTAGCCCGTGCTAAAGGAAAATGTGAACAGACGTCACAGACTCACCGACTCACAGACTAACAGACTCACAGACTAACAGACTCACAGACTTACAGACTCACAGACTAACAGACTTCCGCACGCGTGATGGCAATAGCTTATCTTGACTATGTTAAGTTAAGCTAAAAAACCACCTGTTGTTGCCGGTACAATGAAGTTGTATGTGATTGTGGTAATTTCGTTTTCGTTTTTTATTAAAAAAAATATTTGAACTGTGTTTTGTATTACTCACATTAGAGAAGGTGCCCTCAGTATTCATAACTCCCATTGTGAAAAAAACAAACAAAATAATCCTGTTGGTTCAAAATGAAGACAAAATACTTTGCTGGATTCTGGACATGATTGTTCTGAATCTGTTTGTATATAAGTAAGGGGAGGTAACTTAATTCTTGTGATAACTCCCAACAGATTTTTTTCAGTTTTCAACAAACTTTCAATTATACTTTTTTTTTACACAAAACGGATAAATTTGGTATGAACCATAACAATAGTATATATAAAAGGTCAGCTGAAGTTAATTATACTTGAGAGATTATGTTTTTATTTAATTTATATTTTGAGTTTATATACTTTTGATTTATTTCCCGTAACCGCGACAGTATCACAAAAAATTTGGCAAACAATGCAACTTTTTTAATTTTCAAAAAGTACTTTAACAAAGCAAGGCGTTTAGTCTGAAAAAGTGATTATCATCATATTTCAGTCACAAAGAGTAATCTTAAAACACATTTCTGCCGCTCTGTCTTTGAACTTACTGTTCCAAGAACATGTCTCAGAATTTCAACAATCCCATCTCCACTGCCTTCATAAAGGACATGAAAAGAGAGGAGAGAAAAGAAGAAAGAAAGATGAGGAGAGAGAAAGAGCTGCTAGGAGAGCTGGCAAGGTAGGTGTTTTTTCTCATTCTACGGGGAGGTCCGATATCCAGGCATTAGCGGATGAGGAAAGAGATAGCCTCTCTCAAGGCACAGCTCACCGCCAAGGAGGAGGAAGTCGCCAGACTAAAATCCTCTGCAACTGCAGCGGTCAATTCCAGCCTGCCTGGTTTGATAAGCAGTTCTGAGGCTCAGGGTTTTACCCAGGTCTGCTTGCTTACCCCTGGATCTCCTCCAAAGGAAATTCAGGTTGCGGCAGATGTCCACCCTGCTCTAGTAAGCGAACCTGTTGACAACATTACAGCCAAAGTTACTAGTGGCTCAACAACACCAGCAACCCCAGCAACCTCTGAGTTGGGTGAGGGCGGTAGCCCCAGATCCTATGCAGAGGTCGCTCGGGCTGCTGGGGGGGGCCAGGTTAGCAAAATCACCTCCTCCAATTGACCCTAAGGATCCTCTCAACACTAGAGGATTTAATCCTGATAAACCTCTATCACAATTGTTCAGCCCTGAATATAGCGGTAACAGTCTGGTCACCTCATCCAAAGTCCAAGTCCCTCCAACCAACAGACCTCAGCAGAAGAGGAAACAACAAAAAAGAGACAGCATTGATGGAGAGATAGAACTGCAGGAGTGCACGAATGAGGATGGCTTTAACACCATGACGGAACGCAAAGTCAAAAGGTGTCGGAGTGTCATTCCTCGTCCGTGCCCTCCTGGCTCTGTCTCAGCCCTTAGTCCAACAGATCTAAATAGCGACCCAGAAAAAGCCAATAATTCAAAAAATGCCAGCAATAGCGAGTCAAGCAAATCCATCACCTCCAGCGAAGCAACTAAGGCACAAGGTCAGTCAACTCCGGACAACTCAGGACCTACTCCATCACAAACTCCAACACCCCTTATGGATCTGGACTTCTCCACTGTTGTTAAGAAGACAGCGGATCGCCCGTTAACGAAAGCCACAAGGCAGGGGCAAAAGAAAGCTACACCCGCCCCACCTGCTAAGAAGGCGAACTCTCTCACAATAGTCGTCACCAGGGTTCACCCAGACACCCCCAAGGAGGTAATCTCTGAGGGGTTGCCAGGGTGCAAATGGGAAAGGTTTACCTCGAGAGCCACGGGCAAATGCATGTGGCGGCTTAAGGTAAACTGCCCCAGCAATGCAACTAAGCAGAAATTCACCGAAAACGGGGTCTTAATCAATGGCAGAAAGCGCGAGGTGGAGGAGTACAGATCCTCCCCTCCACCAATTCAGTGTCACAAGTGCCAAAAATTCGGGCACTTAGCTCCGAAATGCAGGGGGAATCTGATCTGCATGAGATGTGGAGGCAATCACCTCACAAAGGGTTGCAAGTCAGACTCTCCCTCATGCCCAAACTGTAAGGGAGACCACGTTAGCAGCTATCGCGGGTGCCCCCATTTTAAAAAAGTCAAAGAAAGCATAGAACTGAAAAAACTAAACCTAAAAAATCCCGATTGCGCCTCCTCCCCCACATAATCTGCTCACTAGTTTCAGGAGCATTGTTCACGGTATTAAATAAACACGTGAGTACTAATCTGTCCGACATCTGTCGTGATGTTAGCCGGTCAGCGTCCCGGCTTTTCAAAACACAAATTTCGGACTCGCTAATTAAAGCCTCAATCAACACCCAATAAGGCCGCCACTTAACCCCTAACAGAACACCGTAATTAACTATACTCCCATCATGAATAAGTTACAAATAGCCGTGTGGAACGCTAGAAGTGTTAACAATAAAAAACTTCAAATCAGCCGATATTTCGAAGACAAAGACATTATCTGTATCTGCGAAAGTTGGCTTCGACCCAGTAAAAACTTTTCGGTAAGCGGGTTCAGCACTATTAGAAGAGATCGATTAACCACCACTGGTGGCGGCGTCGCTCTTCTAATAAAGCAGAACATCAAACCAAAACTATAAGGACTAATCACCTCGACGCAGAGGTGATTGCTACTGAAATCACTGTTGATAATAAAAACATTGCGATTGTTTGTTATTATAATGACCCAAGCAAAATTGTTTCCGACACTGTCTTTGATTTCTTTACGAGGAAATACAAACACTGCATCTTCCTCGGCGACTTCAATGCCAAACACCTGTTCTTTGGCTGCAACAAAACTACCCCAAACGGTGAAGCCCTCCTTGAAATCACAAAAAAACATAACCTTCATGTGGTTATGAATGACAGCTCAGCAACTTATATCAGTTATAACCCATTATTCTCATCCGAAATCCTTGATCTAATTATCGCTAGCGACTCCCTGATAAACCATATCGACGACCACTGGGTCGGCGATGATGACTTAGGCAGTGACCACCTCCCGGTCCATGCCTCTCTGCAGCTGGGAAATGGCCCACTCAGGTACCCCCCTACTCTCCGTAGAAACTTCAGGAAAATTAATTGGAACCTCTACCGCGACATCATTGATGTCAAACTCACGAACTCCCCCCCATCCAATGCAGCGGAACTTGAAACCCAATGCGAGAGCATTGAGAAAATCATTAACTCAACCTTAAACGAAATATGCCCAAAAGAGGGAGTACGCCCCTGGAGAAACACTATCTCGGGCGAGACTCTGTTACTCATCAAATCTAAACGGAAAGCTCTCCGCGCTCTAAAAAAGAAACTGACCCCAGCAGGAAATCTGAGCTCAAAAAAACATACAACCGCCTTCATGGCAAAGTCAAAGAAGCCCTCAAAGCTGAAAAACAAGCCAGCTGGGAAAAGGCAACAGCCAACCTAAACGGGACCCAGGATGCTAAAAAATTCTGGGACTCTTTCAAAATTCTCACTGGGCAAAAAAACAAAGGCGGCAAAGCCGCAGCAAAACCTCTTAAAAAGGAAGACGGAAGACTTTCACCCGCACCGACAAAGAGAAGGCCAACACCTTTGCCGACCTCCTAAGAAAAATGCATCGCCCGTACCAAGGCACGGGCAATGATGACGCCATCATCAACGCGATTGATGACTTCATCAATGAACACCCCGACATCTACTGGGACCCCAACTTCGATAACGAGCCAGAAGAAGGGGACGAAGATGACCTTGTCACCCCCATCACCAATGACGAAATCATTAATGTCATAAAAAAATGCAAAAACTCCTCCTCACCCGGCGAAGACGAAGTAAGCTACAAAATTCTAAAACAAAGCCCGAACTCCCTAATCGAAAAACTAAACAAACTATTCAACTCATGCCTCACCCATGGCTACTTTCCCAGATGCTGGAAAAAAGCCATCGGTGTCATGATACCAAAACCCGATAAGGACCCCTCCGATCCTGCCAGCTACCACCCAATCAGCCTGCTCAGCTGTATTGGTAAGACTTTCGAAAGAATCCTTACCAATCGGCTCAGGGGGCACCTTGAAGACATCGACTTCTTCAATAAATGGCAAAGAGCCTACAGAAACTGTAAAGAAGGCATCGAACATGTCTACCGACTAGTCAGCCAAATGAAAACCGCTATCAACAATCAGCAAATAGGCGCGGCAGTCCTGTTAGATGTCGAAAAAGCATTCGACTCTGTTTGGCATAATGGAATGCGCTACAAATTATCAAAAATGAGACTCCCCGTGAAACTGATTAGATTACTATCCTCTTTCTTAAACGATCGCGAAATTAAAGTCAGAGTGAACAATGAAATGTCTGACAGTGTCCCACTCGAAGCAGGCACCCCCCAAGGTTCCGTCCTAAGCCCCCTCCTATATATCTTTTTCGTAAATGACCTTAGCTTCTCCAAGAATCGCGTTCAAGTTTCCCAATTCGCGGATGATAAGGGCCTCTGGGACTCTAACAATACGGCCAATCTGCTCCAAAAACCCCTGCAACGCGCTCTTGACGAGCTTGAAGAATGGTGTGCCAAATGGAGAATTAAGCTAAATGCCAATAAAACCCAACGAATCACCTTTACTCGCAAGAAAACTAAACAGGATTTTGACCTAAAAATTATGGATAACACCCTCCCAGAATGCAAAGAAGCAAAATTCCTGGGCATCACCATCGATCAGAAACTGTCCTTCAACAAACATACCGACGACATGGCGAAAAAAGCTACTAAACGAATTAACTTACTGAAAATGCTCAAGAGAACGTCATGGGGGGCCAACCAGTCCACCCTACTCAAACTATACAAATCCTTTGTGCGCCCAGTACTCGAATACGGTGCAATAATACTAACTGACCTCAACCAAACTAACATGGGAAAACTCCAGAGGGTCCAGAATCACGCGCTTAGAGTTGCCCTCCGCGCCCCATGGGATACACCCATAAAACACTCCACGACAAGGCCGATATCCCCACCATTAAAGACCGCCTAGCCACCCTGGCCGCGAAAAATCAAGACCGGTTAGCCGACAGCGAACTAATCTCCGATCTTGGAGTAATTTGCGAAAGCCGACAAAAGCCCAAAATTGCAATCAAAACTAAGACCACTCGAATAAAAACTAGGGAATGACAGGTGAACTGTGATCTCCGACGCCCCGAAATACCCCTAAACTAAATTAAAATAAATAAGTCCGCAACCAGCGAAGGGTACAACAGGAAAGAAACACCCTCGGGTGTGGTCTAGTGTGCTAGACCTGTTACCCTCCTGCTGACAGCCTCGGAAGCTCAACCCGCATTAAACGATCGCGATCCCCGGCACCCTCAACTTCAAATAAACTTAAACTAACCTAAATAAGGCCACTTCCAGCGAAGGACACAACAGGAAAGAAACACCCTCGGGTGTGGTCTAGTGTGCTAGACCTGTTACCGTCCCACTGCAAACTAGGAAGTTCAGCCCACTTAAAACGCTCGCGATCCCCGGCACCTTAAAACTAAATAATAAATAGGGAACGACTGGGGTCCCAAGCACGAGAGTATGTTACTGCCCTTACGAATGTAAAGATTCGTGCATTTCATACTCTCCCCCATTGCGACAAGCGCACACACAGCACAATACCACACCAGAGTATGTTACTGCCCTTACGAATGTAAAGATTCGTGCATTCCATACTCTCTCCACACACACAGCAGGTACCACAAGGACACACTACTAAAGAGGTGCTACTTTTATCTTTACAGTTTATATATTCTAATGAAAACTAATTCTACCTTCTTCTTTTAGCAGGTACACAGAAGAAATTTTTTTTTTTTTTTTTTTTTTTTTCTTGACCAGCACCCCAATAACCGCTACAGACAGTCTAACCGTTATGGAAACAGTCACCCCTGCGGTTCCTGAACATCCTCCGCTCCATCCCTAAAAGTGGTCAGCCACTTTAAGGGAGGCAAGCGCTGGTCCTGCGTCCTGCCTCTGCCCCTTTTTGTAAGCGCATTGCGCATCTTTTTGTCCCAACCCAATAGGATTACAATGCAGGCCTGCCCTCGAACCAGGGAAGTTCGGGTCTTCTTCTTGGTGGTCCCCGAAAGGGGTCGTTGTTGTTTTCCTTCAAAGAGTCCAACTATAACAGAGACAGCCTGAGGCAGATTATACTTGCCAGTGATGGCCATCACTCATTATCATCCTCGAAGCGGCAGACGAAACTTGCCCGAAAATCCAGATCGACTGCACCCTCGGGGAGAGGTAGTACCTTTGTGAGAGGACCCAACCTCCCACACTGGTCCTCACCCGAGGGTCCAACCGACTACAGTCAACGAGACCGCCTACCCACAACTGGAGACACCTGCTGAGTACCGGATCCTTTTCCTCCTTCAACACGCCTAGACAGCCTGTGACAGCCATCACATACAGCTACCGAGGGTCGAAAGGGGCTTGTCCCCCATACCGACCCTGCGCGCCTTTGGCGCCCGAAATCATTTCTCTTCCTTTTTCTTCTTTCAAAATAGAACAGGACAACTATTTCTGAAAAGTGTCAAATCGGGAGAAAATAGGATGTGACCGTGAGTTGGTGCCTCAAACCAGGAGAGTTAACAGGTCTGGATCTGACCCTTTCTCGGAAAATGAAACTTATATTTTTAAAGTGGTACGGAACATTATTCAATATCATTTTGAAAGTACCACAAGCCATACACAACTGCATTCTTCAAACTCTGGTCACCCATTTGAATTTTGTGATGAATGAAACAAAAAATATAGCTTCCGAGTTATTGATCGTTGTTCAAATAAAATTCTATTGATGAATGCTGCAAAATATCCACATCATTATACACTAATTTTTTGAGCAGATGCTCTGCCAAACATGGTATTTAATAACGTTATTCAAGGCTTTATAGGAAGCACTGTTTGTTTCTCGACCTATTGATGCATCTTTTATCTGGATTTGAATTAAGTGATAAATCTTCAACTCGTCCTTACTTTATATGGTCAAATTAAAGGATCTTGTCCGTAAATAAGGCTTAGACATTGCCAAAAGTTTGGTTCAGACCAAAGTTATTGAATGCGCATCGTAAATATTACTAATAACTAGGAATTTGTTTGAGAGCCTCAATTTCTCGTCAGGATCTACACTTGACTTGACATTAGAAGAGATTAAGCTTCCATTGAGAGAGTCTGTATCTCAAATTTTCCAGGACTTTCATGGGCCTGAGTCCGGAACCTACATTTGTACTGGTAAAGTTGAATACATGTAGTATATGTATGACCTTTTTGAATGCCATTCCAGGCAAGTGATGTAGGTGGTTATACAGTACTGTTGGCTTGGACTGGTCACTTTCCACGGGTGGGCCATATTTCCACGGATGCAAGAATATTAGATTCCAAACATTAATTATAGGAATAATCATCAAAAATTTAATTAGTGAGGGCACCGGGTTGTACCCGGTGCTTCATTAATTAAAATTTTGCAGTGGATGATTTTTATTCCTTGGTAAACATATGCGTGGACATCACGGCCCACGCATGGATTATGACCACTACATGGCGACTGTAGTTATTGGGTTTATTTTGACTAACAAGTGGGGAAGTTTTGATCAATGTCTGGGGACGTTCTGATGAACAAGTCAGGATGTTTTGACAAAAAAGCGGACGTTTGGGCCAACCACTCAGGGGAAGTTTCATTGAGGAGCCGTTTTGATCAGCAACTAAGGTATTCAGTGTCCAAATATTATCCTATGTTAAACAATTGGTTGTGTTCAATTGACAGAAGGGTCCAGTGTTCTGAATGCAGACCTGAAAACAGAACGATGCAGAAATGAAAAAATTTATAGTAATTTATATATTTTTTCTACTTACCAATGACCCAGACTTAGCTGGAGCTAACCCCAAAATATCTAGGGCCAAACACAAATTTTGCCCCCCAATCCCCAAAATTTGCATGCAAAACCGAAAATTAGAAGTCCTAACTGGCCCTCCATACATTTTACCCTCCGTGCATGCGCAGACGCCAGGAAGTCATCAAATCTGGTGCCAATAAAATCATTCTTTGTAGAAAAAAAGATTATAATAATTCAGCGTGGAGGTATGAGTGTCCAGTACTGCCCACTCATGGGAAGGCCATTCCCGTCTGGGTCACTGGTAAGTATAAAAAATATATAAATTACTATAAATTTTTTCATATTTTTATACTGTAACCAATGACCCAGACTTAGCTAAATCGTAAAAAGGCGGAGGGCCTAGAACTTCCGAAATAGTAGATCAACATAGATCAAATCCTTCAATCCATGATGAAGAAATTAGAATTTATATGAATGTCTCTTAATACCATTATAGAAGAGACATAACCTAATATGGATCCCAATTATGTAAATCCTAAATCTAAGCATAAAATCATGTTAATTAGGATGTAACAAACAAGCCAAGACCAATACCAGGTCTGGACCTGCGTCGCTGCATGCAATTGAATCGGCAAACAGGAAGTGGCTGCCCAGCAGATCTGAAAATTGCATACACGATACAACTGAACATTATCAGGCTCCAGATGAAATATAAAATCAATCCCTTGCATAGAAGCCGAAAAAAGTTTGACGAAAAATTTCAATGTTCTTTGGGTACAGTAAAATTTCAAAGTATCGGCAAACAGGAAGTGGCTGCATGGCAGATCTAAAAATTGCTTACACGATACAACTCATCACTATGAAGCAGCAGACCAAACATAAAATCAATCCCTTGCATAGAAGCCGAGAAAACATTGACAGAAAATTTCAATGTTCAGTGGGTACTGTAAAATTTCAAAGTATCGGCAAACAGGAAGTGGCTGCACGGCAGACCTGAAAATTGCATACACGATACAACTCATCATTATGAAGCAGCAGACCAAATATAAAATCAATCCCTAGCATAGAAGCCGAGAAAACCTTGATGGAAAATTTCAATGTTCAGTGGGTACAGTAAAATTTCAAAGTATCGGCAAACAGGAAGTGGCTGCACGGCAGATCTGAAAATTGCTTACACGATACAACTCATCATTATGAAGCAGCAGACCAAATATAAAATCATTCCCTTTCATAGAAGCCAAGAAAACTTTGACGGAAAAAGTGTTTCGGACGGACTGATGGACGGACGGATGGACTGATGGATGGACGGACTGATGGACGGAGTCGAGCGGTTACTAGACCTGCTCTGCCGCTGGCGATGCAGGTAATAAACAATTTTAGAGACTAGTCTGGACTAAGCCCTAAAAATTATTATGGCATACTGAGAATGAGAGAAAATTTCCCATAAACCTACGCCACACAATAATACTGCAGCTGATCGCCGAACATAGTACGGACAAGACAGCTTCCTCAATAATTACATACCCCATAAGGCAGAGAAGTGGACAAAATGACCTCCCCCCACCCACTTTTTTTTAAACATAACTTCAAAAGAAAGAGGGGAGAGCTCTGGAATCAATAAGCAGAACCCGGAAACGATATAAATAAATATTGATCAAGCACTCAAAAAATTAATTCATGAATAATAAATGGTGCTTAACACCACTTCAAAAGCCAAGGCTATAGCGATGATTTTGGTAAATAACGTTATCCGTTATAAAATATGCACTGCAGACGCTGTATACAGGTACGACGAAATCGGTGAGAAATCAATTATAACATATACATACAAAAGTGGGATAAGATGAACAATCTCTGCAGAGAAAACACGCTTCAAGATCATTCACAGGAGGCCTCTGTAATATTAAATCCGGTAAAAAACACTCTCCAATGTGTACTATTTGGTATCTACAACTATAAACACATGAGAATATGCGATTTGAGAACCGACAAAATAGAGACCAGGATCTGGAAATGGAGGTAGGTATAATAAACCAGCTCCAAAATCAGAAAATAAATACCGGAAACCAATTCAACAGAATTGCATAGATGATGGTGCCATCCAACACGACCCACACGCAAAGTATAGATGTATTAAAAAATATATACGCGGCAGCGTGAGTGTGTGTGGGGGGGGGGGGGGGGGGGGGGAATTCAAATATATGTCGAAACCTCCTCACCCACATTACTTAATCATTGCTGGTGCAGACAGCAATAATATAGTGATCATAAAGCTCTTTCACGTCTGAATACTCTGTAATGCCACTGAAGAATAAAACTTCCCTTAAAGAAGAAAACCCTCTAATGGGGAAGCTTCAGGCAAATGCTCAATTGCAGACCCCATAACCACAATGAAATCAATAGAAACAAAAGAATTGAAGGATACACATATCCTATCATTCATTCCCATGAAAACGGATGAGCGTCAATGTATGTGCTCAAAAGCCTTATACTAGCGACACAAATAATGAAAACTATTATTACCATGCGCCGAAAACTGAACTATCCTGAAGAGATCCCACATAAGATCATATACAGGAAAACCTGTCTTGAGAGACCACTGTCTTGAGAGACAACCTGAATTGAATTGAATTTTTATTCAGCAATATACAGCAATGTAAATATACACATAACTACATACAATACACAACGAGATTATATATGCATGTATACTGCAAGGAGACGGCATAGCCAGATTGGCTGTCTACCTGTCGACTCCTGGAGATTAAATCATGCAACACTGGAATCGGACTGTCTTGTGAGACCACATCTGCCAGGCACCGATTAGTTTTACTCTATAATGGAGCTGCAATGGGAGATCACCTGTCTTGAGAGACCACCTGTCTTGAGAGACCACTGTGACCTCAAATCAAATGGTTTTGCGCGCCGAAGGCGTGCAGGGACGATTTGGGGAGTAAGCCCCTTTCGACCCTCATAAGCTGTAGAATTTGAAAGTGTCAGACCATGGTAAAGGAGGAGAAGTTGTGGGTTGTTAGCGGCGCTTGTGTCTTTTCTGCTTCTTTTCCAGAGGTGGAGGTTTGGAAGGAGAGACAGTGGTAGTTGGTGTTGTTGGTGGGCTGCCTGATGGTGGCTGCTGAGTTTTGTAGGGTCTGGTCCTAGCCGAGTCTGGAGTGGTTGTGGGTGATTGCTGAGTCTTTTGTTGTTGTAGGTTTCTGGCGTCTATTAGTTTTTTGGCTTCTTCGACTTGTTGGAGGAATACTTGGTATTTCCTGTCCATCTCTTGCCTGTGAAGGTTCCCTTGTATTTTGTGTTCCCGTAAGATGTTCTCTATCCTGTCGTCCGCGTTCTGGCATTCTGGTTTAGAAGGAAGAGGTGAGTGGGGATCAGGAAGAGGCGAGAGGTCAGCTTCCATTTCCACCTCAGTCTCCACAGACTCTTCCACATCCGACAATACCGACTGGGAAGCCGGGATTTGGATGGGGATGTCTGTGGAAGTGAGAGGGAAAGTGGTGGCCGCCTCTGGCTCTTTCTTTTCCTCACCTTTCTCTTTCTGCATCTCCAAGAATTGCCTCCAAGCGTCGGGAATCCTTCCGCTTGGTGGACAGGCTCTTCTTTCTTCTCTTTCTCTTTTCAGGGCCTCCTGACCTACTCGGGTGAGGACCAGTGTGAGAGGGGATCCTCTCATCAAAGGTACTACCTCTCTCCGAGTAGGGTGGTGATTTCTTGTCTTCCTCGATCTTGAACTCAAGAGACAGATGGACACTCTTGCCTGTCTCCTGGATAGTCTAGGTGACAGGGCAAGAGACACCCAGAGCTGCTATCGTTTTCTTCACCTCCGAATGGAATGGTTTAACGCGCCGAAGGCACGCAGGGACGGTATGGGGAACAAGCCCCTTTCGACCCTCATTGACTGTAAATGACTAATTTCCACACGTCTACTCGTGTTGAAGGAGGAACAGGTTCAGGTACTTGGCAGGTGTCACCGGTTGCGGCGTGATGGTCTCTTTGACTGATGTCGGTTGAACCCTCGGGTGAGGACCAGTGTGAGGGGTTGCGTCCTCTCACAAAGGTACTACCTCTCCCCGAGGGTGCAGTCGGTCTGGATTTTTGGGCAAGTATAGTCTGCCACTTCGGAGATGATTTTAAGTGATGGCCATCACTGGCAAGTATAATCTGCCTCAGGCTGTCTCTGTTTGATAGGATGTTTTTGAAGGAAACAACAACGACCCCTTTCGAGGACCACCAAGAAGAAGACCCGAACTTCCCTGGTTCGGGGGCAGGCCTGCATTGTAATCCTATTGGGTTGGGACAAAAAGATGCGCATTGCGCTTACAAAAAGGGGCAAAGGCAGGATGCAGGACCAACGCTCGCCTCCCTTAAAGTGGTCGACCACTTTTAGGGAGGGAGCGGAGGATGTTCAGGAACTGTGGGGGTGACTGTTTCCATAACGGTTAGACTGTCTGTAGAGGTTATTGGGGTGCTGGTCAAAAACTTGTATTTTTATGCCATAATGGACCTGTCTTGAGAAACCGCCCCTTTGAGGGACTGAAACCATGACAAAAACTTTTTACCTGTTCTGGAATTGGAAAATCCATTGTGGTTATACTAACATAATTAAAAGTATTAAAAGCTATTAACTGGGTTTCAATTGCTACTCAGTTACATAACTCATTAAAGACTGAAATGTTTTTATAAGACCCCTGTGAAAAGATTAGGATTATTGCTGAATAAACAATTTCATACATACCTGAAATGTGACATATAGGATAATAAAAATAAATTTGTGTTGAAAATCTTTAATGAAGATTTTCAACACTAATTTATTTTTATAATTTTTATAACAGTCCATTTCAATTTGTTACAAAAACTTCATAAAAAAGAACAACTACAAAGTAATTACAAAAATCCATTCTTCTCCATTTCTGAATTTTGTGGTTGGTTATTCACTGACTTGAGAAAACCTGAAAACTGTTTTGAGAGACCACCTGTCTTGAGAGACCACTTTTGTGTGGCACAAAGGGTGGTCTCTCAAGACAGGTTCTACTGTAATAGCCAAACAGTTAGAATAAGCGCAAGATATAGCCAGTGCTTACTTATGCGCTGAAATCTTAAGCATTGACTGCTAATTGGAAGATAAATAACCCAAGCAGTACGAATAGCTGACTTATTTGACAATAGAATGAGCATAAACGTCCCTTCTATTGAAAAATAATGACAACAAAAGCGTAACTTCTCTTCTGATAAACTTTGATGTGCAAAGGGAGACCCTCGGACTCAGGATTGTAATGCAATATATGAATTCACGTCCGAAATAATTGAGAAAACCGTAATATATGCCCAAACTTGACCTTATGTTAAAAGATTCTCTAAAACAAAACAGGTCAAGAGGGAAAAACGTCTACCACTCCAGTTAATAACTGGAGTAGACATGTGTGTAAGCAACCCATCGAAATAACATTCCAAGCCGCTCCACATAACTCCATCCGGCGCATAAAACTATCGTTGTCAATGCGTCAGATAACCGATAAAAGCGAGCCAAACAGCTGGTTAATTCGCTCTGTGAAACAGATGAACCAGCCAAATGAATAGTGGGATACATGATTCTTATCATAAATCCCATGAGACATTATCTAGTTCACAAAACAAGTGATCTAAAGAACTATACTCGCTACAATTGCTGAACGTTCGCTTATCAACTGAAAGATAATAATAAATAACCTAATTATCCACTTCCAGTCAAAATCAGCCATACCGAGTTCTATAAGAGCCTCGAACCACCGGCTCAGGGGAGTCTGATCAGTAACTCAGTCTAACGAGAAACCCCTATCCAAGTGGCTGTATAGACAAACCTAAGAATTATATATAGTAGAGATACCTATACCTTTGCTATGAGCCTTATAAGCGAATTGAGTCTAGGAAAAACTCTCCTACTCTTCTGTTGGCTGTGGTCGATTACACCCCAACTTAAAGAGTCGAGAATAGATACTTTCTTGTAGTTAATCCTACAATAATGAAAGCTTAACAACAAAGACTTAGGTATACTTATACCTTGCTATGAGTCCTTATAGGCGATTTGAGTCTAGGACAACCTCTCGTACTCTTTCTGCTGGTGATGGTACATTAGACTCCAGCTTAAAGAGACGAGAATTGATTCTTATCATAAAAACTAGAGTTGGAAGACTAAAGCGACCTATGGCAAGTTTTCCACCTAGTCAAATGCAAAGATGAAGACATAAGGCTTCATTGCATCAGAATAACTCCCACTTAACATTAGTTAAGACAGAGAAATAAATACGATGTCTGGAAAGAATTTTAAAAGGTACAAACAACCACAAAATTCTCCTTCCATATAGACGATGCGTCACAGTACTTAAAATTAAAGTACAGAAGACCATGAGACTAAATTCGCTTTAAGAAATTATCTTCTCAATTGCGTCCGAGCGAACAGCTAAATGATGAAGGTAAGGCTAAAACTAGGATCTTAGACTGCTCAATCAATGGTGAGGAACTCTCCACATCTTCCCCTGTTGTTTTTAAAAGTATGTGTACCATCACAAACGATTAAAAATACAGAGGAAGAAGATAAGAAACAGAATTACTTTTTCCCACCGGAAGTTAAATATGGTGCCATCTACAGAATCGAAGACCTGTGACACCCGTGTAGACTTAACCAGAAAGAGATCTTATTACCCAACTCTTTACCCGGATGAAGTCAGCGTCGAACTACGTTGAGTGCTTCTGCCTTAGCAGGAATACTGCGATTAGCTGCGCAACTGCGACAGCAAATCCGTTACAGAGGCCTGAGGAGCAGCGGTCATGAATAGCCTCTTCACCGGCTGCTCCTAGGACAGGGAGTCCAATATAGTTATTACTGCGAACGACCCAATGAATGAAGCCTCATCTCCTTGGCTACTAGATGGTGCAACTTTCTTCACTAAAGATGGACCTTTTGACGATGCAGACTGGAAATCCTGAGTCACTTAGCCAAGATGCGGTCGGGAGTGCTTGGTAGACGCTTAAAGAAGCAAAACTGTAGCTGTCTCGACTAAGAATTGAACTAAGCATACCGGACAACAGCTATGTAAGTAAGCTCTGACTGATGCAAGTTCCTACCAACAACACCCGGCTCCAGATGTTGTTGAAAGAGAGAGAGGGGCTCCCTCTTGCTTGCGATCCGGCGAGACCTGGACGAGCATACCTCAGAACTTGCCGTCTTCTTCCTTCCATCAACACTAGGTGAGCATGGATTCGATCAACAATGCTCGCTACACCATTATTCTCTCTCGACCGCCACGGACATACCCGGCATCACATCACCCACATACGATTGAGATCTGCCAGTTGAGCTAGCTGTTTTTAGACAAGGGCGTAAGCCTCCGTGAAACCTAGCCCTTGTCTTTTTTTTAAAATCATTGAGCACTTTTCCTCTAGCTCTAAATACAATGCATATGCAACACATCCGGAGTCACGGTCCAACTATCCAACCTTAACCGTTTCTCCGGCGACAGGGAACTGACTCCACTCACTGGATTTTATAGCCCTACGCAATATAAAGATCACTTTGTCCGTTATGTAGAGGAAACCATAAGACTAGCCGGCCCCGGCTGCCTATTAGATGGGATATCCCGGACAGGAGGCATGGACGTATACTCCGACTGATGCAAGTTCCTACCAACAACATCTGTCCCAAGATGATGCTCTAAGAGAGAGTGGCCTCTCTCTTGCTCGCGGTCCTGGATGACCTGGATGAGCATACCTCAGACCTTGCCGGTTTCCTCCTTCCATCGTCGCTGGGTAAGCATAATTGCATATCATATTGTTCGCTCCACCCTATATGATCTCTCTTTTTCTAGCCCGGATCGTATACACCCGGCGTCACAGTTCTCAGGGACCTGAGTAACTACTTCACCGTTCGAGCTAACTAGCGACAACGGACCTGAGCGGTCGTGTGCTTTTCGACCATAGAGGAAGCTATAAGACTGGCCAGCCCCGGCAGCCCGGCAGTCTATGGAAGGAGCGTCCCGTGGACAGAAGTTCCAACTGACACAAGTTCCTACCAACAACCTCTGACCCCAAATGTTGTTATAACTCTCTCTTGCTCGCAGTTACAGAAGACTTGGACGAGCATACCTCAGAACTTGTCTGACTGACACAAGTTCCTACAAACAACCTTGGACCCCAGATGCTGTCATAAGAGAGAGGCCTCTCTCTTGCTTGCGATCACAGAAGACCTGGACAAGCATACCTCAGAACTTGTCTGACCGACACAAGTTCCTACCAACAACCTCTAACCGCAGATGTTGTAATAAGAGAGAGGGGCCTCTCTCTTGCTCGTGATCACTGAAGACCTGGACGAGCATACCTCAGAACTTGTCTGACACAAGTTCCTACCAACAACCTCTGACCCGAGATGCTGTCATAAGAGAGAGGCCTCTCTCTTGCTCGCGATCACGAAAGACCTGGTCGAGCATACCTCAGAACTTGTCTACTTCCTCCTTCCCACACTTCCTCCTTCCCGTCGTCACAGTGTGAGCATGTTTATATGTTTATAGTGCTTGCTACACCCTTATTCCTCTTCTCGACAGCTACGGACATACCTGGCATCACACACCACTAGTCGACGTGATAGATCTGCCAGTCGAGCTAGCTGGCGACAAGGTCATCAATCCTACTAAGGATCTAGGCACTTGTCTAATACCTGAGCACTTTTGCCGCTAGCTCTTCATTGATTTGCGACGACGACAGCACACTCCTTGATGGCATCACGAAGCCACATCGTGTTCTTGTTCCTCTCTAAATAGAAACTAAACAAGAGGCCCCAAGGGGCCTGAGGGCGCTCACCTGACATGGTAGTCTAAATATCAAACCAGGGACTTGACTTGTATAAGCTGCATACGCCCCTCCTAAGAAAAGCATATACCAACTAGATGAAGCGATTGTGCCCACACAATACACAGGATTTTCCTTCTGTTTTCAGTTCCTGCACTTTTACGTCACAAAATTGAGATCAACACATAAAAAATAGATTTTTTTTCCCAAACAAAATATTTTCAGCCTAATTTTTTTTTTTTCTTCTTAAAACACATAAAAAAACAAAAAAACTAATTTCCAGATTTTGGTCCAAAATTTTCTAAGGCCGACTCGGACCCCAAATTTTCAGTATAAAAAAAAAAATTTTTTTGTCTTAAAATTGACTGAAACGCATAAAAAACAAAAACAAATTTCCGGATTTTGGTCCAAAATTTTCTAAGTCCCAATCAGCCCCCAAATTTTCAGTGTAAAAAAAATATTTTTTTTCTGTCTTAAAATTGACCGAAATGCATAAAACACAAAAAAAAATTTCCAGATTTTGGTCCAAAATTTTCCAGGTCCCACCAGGTCCCCAAATTTTCAGTGTAAAAAAAAACTATTTTTAGGCTTTTCCCTCTGGAAAAGACTATTGTATTTCTACGGATTATTATTTTTTTTTTTTTTTTGGGGGGGGGTTTTTTGGGGTTTTTTTTCCACACATTTTGTCCGCACGATTCCGAAGCCATTTTCGGACCGATTTTCACAAAAGTTTGCACACGCATAGAGGGGCACAAAATCTAAAAATGTACCGAAGCGGAATTTTCGATTTAACCCTTATTTCATCAGAATTGGCAAAGAACTGTCAAAATTGGGGTTTATCGGCACTTTCTCGAAACACGTCTTGTAGATTTTCTTTAAACCTTCATCATTGATAGACCTGCTTCTGCCACGACCTTTGATACACATGACATATCTGGCGATGCATATGGTAACCCTCCACAGGCTGCCAAACATCGAAATTTTGATGAAATGGGCCGGTTTCAGACCCCCACAACACCCAAACGATACCCGAGTGGTAAACATAACTTCCTTTATTGGAAGTGGAATTCACCGAAGATCATTTTTGTAAGTAATAAGGGTGTTCAGAAAACCAAGTGTTAACCCGTTTTGGGCTGGTTAAACAGCAATACCCCAAAAAAGCTCAAAACTTCATGTTTTCTGTGGATTTCTCTAAACGAGTCTTGTAGATTTTCAAGAAAAATTGGTCACTCTCAGGTCTTGGTGTGACATTACAAGTTGCATGGATAAAATATTCCGGTCAGCATTAGTTAACCCTCCCCGAGCTGCTAAACGTAAAAATTGTGATAAAATGGGCTGTTTTTAGACACCAACAGCACCCAAACGATATACCACAGAGAAAGGGGCCTTCATTTATCGGACGCAAAATTGATCGGAAAATATTTTTGAAAGTGGTAAGGGTATTCAAAATTTGACGTCTTAACCCATTTGGGGCTGGTTAAAGAGAGATACCCATTAAAATCTTAAAATACCCGTTTTCTGTGGATTTCTGTAACAACATCTTGTAGGTTTTCAAGAAAAATCGGCTATTTGCAGGTCTTGGTGTGACATTACAAGTCGCATGAACAAAATATTCCGGTCAGCATTAGTTAACCCTCCCCAGGCTGCTGAAGGTCAAAATTGCGATAAAATGGGCTGTTTTTGCACACCAACAGCACCCAAAGGGTACACCACAAAGAAAAGTGCCTTCTTTTATCGCGCGTACAATTTATATGGAAACATTTTTGTAAGTAGTAAGGGTATTCAAAAGTCGACGTCTTAACCCATTTTGGGCAGGCTAAAGAGAGATATCCCTTGAAAGCTTTAAATTCCCATTTTCTGTGAATTTCCCTAACGGTAACTTGTAGGGTTTCAAGACAAATTGACTATTCGTAGGTGTTTATGTGACATTAACCATCTACAAGCTGCCAAGCATCGTAATGTTGTTAACATGGGACTGTTTTCAGACACGCACAGCACCTAATGTATACATGAGAGATAAACATAATCTCCTTTGTTTGAAGTGGAATTCACAGAGGACCATTTTTGTAAGTAATAAAGGTATTCAAAAAGCCAAGCGTTAACCCCTGTTGGGGAGGTTAACAGGGATACCCATCAAAAGCTTAAAAATCGTTTTCCCTGGATTTCTTTACAAACATTTTGTGGGGTTTTCAAGAGAAAATGGCCGTTGATAGGTCTTGGTGTCATATGACCAGTTGCATGGATCAATTATTCTGGTAGGCATTTGTTAACCCTTCATGGGCTTTTACCGGACGCAAAACTGATAGGGAAACATTGATATTGATATTAACCCATTCTACCATTAATGATGGTTTTTACCTAAACATTTTTTTATCAAAACCAAACCGAATCATTTGAGACTACTATACTCACCTTTCTCATAACATCAATGAAGGAACTTTTGTGAGACAGTTAAAAACAATTCATCAGACACTGTGGGGGTCAAGAAAAATCATGGAATCTAATTGGTGTTTAAGGTTTGTAAGTAGTAAGGGTATTTAAAAGAATGAAACTTAACCCATTTTGAACTGGATAAGGAGAGATGCCCCTTAAATGCTTAAAATTTACATTTTCGTGGATTTCGCTAACTGCTTGTTGGGGATTTTCAAGAACAATTTGACATTGGCAGGTCTTACAAATTGCATAGATAGAATATTCCGCTAGTCGTTTGTTAATCCCTCTACCGGCTGCTAAACGTCAAAATTTTAATAAAATCGGCTGTTTTCGGGCAGCAAAATGGGTATGCAATAGATAAACATGACCTCTTTTATCAGATTTAGAATTCCTGGGGGATAATGTATGATAGTATTAAGGGTATTCAAGGGAGCGCGGTGGCTCAGTGGTAGACTGTTGTACTTCTATGCTAGAGGTCCCGAGTTCGATCCCCGTCCGGGACGACTCACGTTGTGTCCTTGGGCAAGGCACTTTGGTCCGGTTGCCGACATAGGGGCACGATGTCCCCGTGTACTAAGGCATACTGCACGTCGATGGTGCACATGTCTTCAACCTCTGTAACCCTGCCTGAGCGGAGCCTGAACAGAGTGAGAATGTTGAGGAGCTGACAGTTGCTCGTCGATGCTTGGTGGTTCTCTCCGGGTACTCCGGCTTCCTCCACCTCTAAAACTGTCACGGTCACGATTAGCCATTATGCAGAAGTATGTGACCTTAAACACCAATAAATAAATAAATAAATAAATAAATAAATAAATAAATAAATAAATAAATAAGGGTATTCAAAAAACCAAGCCTTAACCCTGTTTTGTCGGATTAAAGACAGACAACCCATGCCGTGTACGCTGCCTACATTACTTGTAAAATCGACACCCCCCACTACATCTTCTGCGAGGTGCGGTTTCGGACCCGACCACCTGACGGTTCTGACCACATCAAATAACACACCTTCGTTGTATTTAGCAGCAAGAAATTTCCCCAAGAAGCAAAGACAAAAATATGTCTGCGGAAAATAATGGCAAATATTTTATTTAGCCTGTATTTTGTCCGTGTAGAAAATTTCTCACCCACATATACCTAAAAATGATTCAATGATACAATTGGACATATTTCTCTCATAAAACGTGAAAAAACACTTGATTTATTGCATTTTAGGATTGCGCATGTATATTCTTAGAAGATTCTCTGTCTGTTATTAAACTACGGCGTGTCTTTGATCTCCTTTGGGACAATCAGTGATTAGCACCTTTTCGACAAGAGCCATCGAAACAGAAAATAAAAAAAATAATCAAATTTCATTAAAACCTTTTACAGAATCGTGTTTTTCAGAAAATGCTTTCGCGATTGCGTGTGTCGTTTTCAAAATTCGGATCAGTAAGCACGAAATTATAAATATGTTGTTGTCAATAACAAAATTGAAAGCATGTCCGTCAAACTTGCATGACGTCAGAACTCGACTCGGGTAAAATACTGCGGTGTGGTGAAAGTGGTGAAAGGACGAGAGTAAGAAACGCTGATATCGCAGTAGGCTTTAAAATGTCCATGGAATGGTCCTAAAATCAAGTTTGTATTTGCAGCTTTATTGCAAATAAGTTTCCCGTTTGTTATTTCCATCAAGGCCAAGTACCAGTGGGATAGGACACCTGCCCCATGAACAACTGCCTGCTATTAAAATTAATTAGCGGGGACATCCCCCCCCCCCCCCCCATGCTGTTTATTTTACCTAGAACACCTGCACCCTGCTGTTTTTTTTACCTAGGACACATGCCCCCCGCCCCCCCCCCCCCCCCCCCCCCCCCCGCCCAATATGGCAGAACGTATTCCATAAATAACAGAATCTAGCAAAATCAAAATATTATAAACATTATAGACAAACACAAATTAAACTGAGAGAGAGAGAGAGAGAGAGAGAGAGAGAGATCAAAAAAATAAATAGAATATAAAGAAAACATGAAATACAACATTAGATCCAGTGATGATGCCCGCCACCCACCCATTTGCATTCTGTAGGCTTTCGAAATTCGGATTCACAGTTCAATTCCAAGAATATTTTCTGTTATAAGGTTGCTATAAAGTTTAACGCAGTCCCTGTCTCGGATGCATAAAGGTAGGTGCCGTCGAAAAAAAACTCTCATTTTTTTCAGAATTTCGCTGGTTTAAGTGACAATTTACTTCAGTCCCTGAATATATTGGTAACCGTGCAGTGGCCTTTCGGTGGTGAAACACGAGGCCGCAAATAGTTAAGGTTGAAAAGTTCATCAAATAGACAGATATAATGCCAAACTCAGCCGGTGACAGGTAAATAATGAATAGGAAAGTCGTTGAATTGAGAAGAAAGTAGGGACGAATCGTCCCCTCGGTTTCCACCTGATCCACGGTGTTTCCACGCGGTCTTGGCACTTGACAAAGATACTAAACTGTCGGGCAGGGACAGGAGAAAACATTCTGAGAATCTGAAGTTGCTGCCTTGTATGGTCGGGACATAATTGGCATGTATCCGACATTGTATCTGTTCAGTTTGAATGTCAAATTAGCCAGACGACGGCTTTTTCGCCACCGGGTCGAGTTGTCAGTTTCTGCCGGTACGCTCTGAAATAAGCAGTTTAACTCCAAACTTTCAGTCCCACGTGAACGTGTGAATATTGAAAGCTGAACAGTTCGTCAAATAGACAGAAATAATGCCAAACTCGACGGGTGACAGGTGAATAGTGAATGGAAACGTTGTTGCATTGGGAATAGAGGAGGGATGAATCGTCCCTTCGGTTTCCCTGCGATCCACATTGTTCCCACGCGGTCACGCCACTTGACAAAGATACTAACCTGTCAGGCAGGAAGAGTAGAACAACTTCTGAAAATTTCGTGTAGCTGCCTCCAGTGGTCTGGACGTAGTGGGCGTATGAGCGACACTGCTGTCTGTTCAATTTTAATGTCAAATTAGCCAGATTACCGCCTATTCGCCATTAACCCATGCGCGATTACTGTCCACTTTTCATTTCTGACAAATATCTAACTGTTACCAGCTTGGCGAGGTCCATTTGGCACCAGTGTACACAATGCATCTTTCAGTCACCAGCGTCTCTCCACCAGAAACTGAGAATCCACGATTTCAAGCGGAACTACCCCAGAGGGGGAGCAGTGCCACAACCCCAGACATATACCCAGCGTCAGGTCGCACCGGCTAGAACGGGACCAAATTCAAACAATTACCTCAACTCATTAAACGCTATATCTCGGCCAATTCTTGGCCGATTTCCATCATTTTTTCACTCATTCTTCACAAATAGTTACCGCATCTTTTCACACAGAGAGCGACACCAATTTCCCATTCTATCATGTTGAATGTCAGGAGAGGGTATGTGCACGTTCGGGGTGTGGGTTGAGAGAGAGGGGCGGCTGCCTCGAGGCCCATGCTTGGTTTCGGGACTTTCTAATAATATGACCGAGTTCGGGCGAGCTTCAGGTACAAACGCTGAATGTTTGGGATGGCTGCTGCGAAAACGTTCGCCACAATCTATGGTGTCACACATGCACATGTTGTTATTATTAAGTACACGCGATCTGTTCAACGGGTTTGCTATTTAGCCCTAACTTGGACATTAAGCATACAGCATTCATGCCAATGTGAAAGAGTATTGCCGAAAGAATTGTTAGACACTGTAGGGAGTTTCCCTGCATTTAAAATTTCCATGGACTGGCATGGAACATTTTAGAATTCCTTGGAAATCCAAGGAAATGGCATGGAATTTATGTGATTGGTGAAAAATTCCTTGCTACCATGGAACTTGTTCCATGGAATTACCATGGACAGCTGATGTTCACCATGGACATACCTTGGACAGTGCCCGGAAATGGCACGGAAAACTGGACTTAGAAAATTTATCAGTTGAAATATTTTTCATTTTTGGACTTAGAATATTTTCAGCATGGAAATTTGAATGGGAGCATGGAAAAAGACTTAGAAAAAATACCCTATGAATATGATTGGACTTACAACTTAAATATATTTCTTGTGTTTATGTGAACACGTTTATCGCTGAATCTTAAATAAAGAGTTGCTTACGCGCCTTGTATTTTTCGTTTTTTTTGGTTTTTTTTTACATGTGCGACGCAACAGTAATCGTGCCTCGTGCCGTCGTCGCGGTTTTCAACGTCTATCTTGAAAAACTCGAATCAGGTCTTCACTTCTCAGAATAAAGAGAAAGAGCCAAAGTTAACCTTGTTTTCAAATTTCAGAGTCGCGATATCCTTTTTTCAGAACAGCTGCTCTAATTAGGCCTAGTATTAATTTAGGGTTACAATGACCAATATCATGATGATGAGCGACTTTACTTGATCAAGTTTTTATGGTCGGCATAATTTTTAGAGTCGGT